>CM060942.1:70577930-75377930 GCA_030765085.1 Allium cepa
AGCTTTGCTGAAATGTTGTAAAAGAATTACGAATATATGATTCTTGTATTGAAAGCAATTGTAAAGCAAGTGAATAATGAAAAGCTATAAAGTGGATGTAGGCCCATGTAACGACCCGTTAAATTTATGATATTTAATAGATTAAATTAATGAAATTTCTAATTTGTTTGAGTATAAAATGCAGAGATTTGGTATATTTGTAGTAATTGCAATTTACCGTAACTACAATATTTTATGATAATAGATGCGGATAATGTAAATTGTCACAACTTAAATTGAAGTAATTTTTAAGAAACAAATTAAAGTTGAATCTGTAAAAGTTAATATAAATATTTACTTAAATGGTATTCGTTAATATAAAAATGAAATTAGTGCAGATAGTAATAATTTATGTCTGTAGTAAAGGGAAAAGAAAACTAATAGTAATATAAAATTTATTATATGTAAACAAAGCATAGTTTGAACAAATTTATCAAAATTAAGAGAAATAGTATGGTAATCAGTTGGTTATTAATAATTGAAAGATAGATCTGTGTAAATACGTAAATGAATTTATAATGGGAAGAAATGGTAAGAATATAAGATATATATATCAATAAGCATCTGATCCAATTAAGGGTATTAAATTTTAATAAATGGTCATTTAATAATTTAACGTTCTGTGAGTAATAATTGGGTGAAATCAGTACAAATTTGGAAGAACATATACCTTAATAAACATTCTAACTTAATAAAATTTGCAAATGTAGGAATTAGTTATAAGCGTATAAATTTTGGGTAGGATAACTATTAATATAAAATACCTACATATTGGAAACCCATTTGTAAGGCATAATTAATTGAGTTAGGAGATTGAGAATGGTTTCAAGGTATATGAACATTTGCGTTACTTAAATTAGAATGTATGCAGTAGCTAAATTTGTGGAATCTAAACTTATGGAACATAGTGTGTAAGATCTTTACTGATAAAAATTTACTTTACAGGTAGTGTATATTCCTAATAAAATGAGACTATGGGTTATAGTAAAGTTTTAAAACCAGATTTTATCTATGTGAATAAAAGAATGGAGGTAATTGGATTTTTGCAATTAAGAAATTTAAACGTTTATTTTTACGTTAAATGAAATTTAAGTTGAGTTGAAAATATTTATGTATGTTAAATTCATGCATTTGACTATAACGGATTTAATAATAAAAATGGAATAGTGAAATCAAATGGATATAAAGATTTCAATTTTACCTTGAAATTCATGTTCACCATAAATGTTAATTGAAACCAAAGAAGTTAATATATGAGCCAAGCCTCATTTATTAATTTGGATTTATTGAAATAGTTGATACCATAGGATAAAGTTAAAATGAAGGTTGTAAACATTTGACTTGGAGAACAATTGAGTGAAATCTTAACTAATGTAAATTTCATCATATTGACATCCATAACTGTGGATAATAGGAGGAAGGTAAATTAAATAAACTTAACCAAACTATTAATGTTGAATATTAAAAATTTGAATTAATAAATAGTTAAGAAAATTAAGGGGATGGAAATAAAATTTATTTATAATTTGGAATTTTAATTATGGTGAAAAGGTTAACTGCAATTAAAAGTGAGTTGAAATGAAAATCAAGTTATTTATTTAATTTGGTTTAAGATAAGAGTATATAAGTATAAGATTAGATAATTGGTGAGAATAAACTTATAATTCCCAATTAATAAGAAAGTGCAGAAAATTAAAACTACAATTAATATACTTATGAATTTTAATTCACATCCAAGCTTGTTAAATCAATTGGAATTGTTTGAACTATCTAAGTAATGAAATTGGGCCAATAATAGAGTTGAAACGTAAAATTTGATTTTATGATTTATTTGATTGATTTAATAAATATTAAAAATAGCCATTTTTGTCACGGACTCGGATTTTGACGAAACCAGTTTCATCGGATCTGTATCGGTAAATTATTATAGAGTTTCAAGTTTCGTATCGATCGGACTTGTCGTTTGATCGTACGGACGCGAAACGCCTTGAAATCAATTTATTAAGAATCAATTTGAAATCAATTTGGAAATCTTGTTTTCAGCATAACTTCTTCATACGATCAAATTTGGACGTGAAACTTCTTCCATCGCGTTCAGAATATTTTTAATTACCTATTTTGATATATGGGTTTACCCAATTTCGCTCCGGAGTCGAATCGGGCTTTTCGGGCCATATATCGTGTAGCGCGTACATCTATCGTATCCGTTCCAGCCTTTTTCAACTTAGTCTATAAATATATCGCTATAAACCCTAATTTCCCTCATTTTTTTATTTGGCTGTACGTATATCTCAGCCCTTTCTCCTCCTCAATGGCAGACAATAATTTTAGATCCAATTACAATCAAATCAAAAGTAAAAATTTAAAGTGCTCAGAAAAATTCGAGAAAAATATATGTTGATCTTCTCGAAGCGCTTAATCTGCCGGTATAATTTGTTTCTCGATTGGATCTGTGGTTTGCTCAGAAATATTCGAAACAGTGCCGGCCGTACATAGATAGTTGCTCGTTTCAACGGTAGATCTTCAGCGATAGCTCGATCGGGGGGTATGGTTTCGTAGAGGACGTCGAGCAGGCCAGATCCATGCGGCTACTTTGGTCTGTAATGGCATGGATGCACGCAAATTTACGATGGAAGGGCCGACAGGGGCTCTCGGCCTGGGTTGCGTGGAGGCGCCGTAGGAGGGCCGGTCTGGGGTGTAAGGGGCGGCCGATGATGGCCTTCACGCTGGTGGTCTTGGATCGGAGGAAGGGGGAGCGGTGACTTCGGAAAAATTGAGGTAGGGTTTACTGATGGTGGCGGCCTCGATCGGTTCAGGCTTGAGAAGATGGTGTCGCGTGCTGAAGGGGGTGAAAGCAAATTGCTGACGTGGAAATAATTTTAGGTGAGTTTAGTTTTTATTTAATTTTGTTTTCAACTCGAAATTTCGCTATAACTTTCACATACGAACTCCGATTCACACGAAATTTTTTTTGTTAGGATCGTAATTTAATTCCGGACTCGATGACGCTGGTTTGGACGAATTCTGAGACGGGCGAATTTTTGGATTTAAATTGAATTTGGATTCAATTTAAATTCAAAAGGTGAGTGTTTTAACCCACTCACAATTACTAGAAGCTTTTATGTTTGTTAAATAAATTTTAGAAATGAATAGAAATTTATTTATGAGCTTTTGGCATGTTATTTCACCCATATCTGTTGAATTGCATTTATTGAATTTAGCTGTTAATTAAATTGATTAATTGCGTATTAATTTGCTGTTAGGAATTTTGTTTGCATATGAAATGCTAATTAACAGTTATATAAATTATCTCTAAATATAAATGGTTAGATTAATAGTTGAAATTTAATTTGAATAAACTGATAGTTATTACCCGTTGCATATTATCGAACTAATATTGTTATTGATTGATATGGGTTGATAGTAATTGATATTGATTGATGGTTGGAATTGGGTGATGGATGTGTTGTTGAATGGATGATTTATGTGAATATCATTAACTGCCAGTTAGCATGCATTTTACATTTTCGGGGTTGTGGTTTGAAATGATAAAACCGCAAAGTTTTATTTTTAAATTGCGGATTGAAATGATAAATATCCGTATCACTTGACCATAGGATAGAAAAGTTTATACAGGCACCGCGGTCTATATATAACTATTTTAATGTGATTTCTATGGTTTGGATTGAATACGGTTTATAAATCTTAAATTTTATATTGTATAAATATTTTATTCCATATTTATATCCCTATGAAGTTAAATTTTAGGAATTTAAAAGGTGGATAAATTTCTTTATTGAAATGGAAGAAATTTAGAAAATGGAGTTGGTAAATTTATATCCTATGTTTAAATGTAAAGTTGGAAATTTTAAGATATGATATTTGAAATTGGATTTCCCAAAATAAATAGAAATGGATATTCTAGTAAAAATTTGAATTGGAAAATTTATATATATATTTTACTAGAAATTGAAGTTTTATTAATTATGGATTTTATGTGAATGGTCAAGATTAATTAATAGAATATTGATTTTGAAAGGATAAAAATCCAACTTTAGTTGAAATATTAATGCTCAAAAATGGATATAAATATATATAAAATTGAAATGGTTTTGGGACTTGAGGTAATATTTTGGATTTTGGTTTAACTTTAAAAGAAGAAATATTTGGAAAGCCGTGAAATTTATTTCTTTATAAAGCAACAGTAAAGTTAAACCTTTTTAATTCGCATACCGTTGAATATCCAAACCATTTGAGTTTAAAAGTTATGGTTTGAAATTATGGATTTCCAAAAATATTAAGCTTTGAAAATACTCGATTTTCAGATATTATGAAGCTAAAGCCTTTTAATTTTTGGAAAGGAATTATATTTGGAATAAGTGGTAAAATAGGGTTTTGGGTTTTGGAATGATATCGTAATATTATGGTTTTGAAATGGATTATATTCTGGTTTTAAAGTATAAACAATTTTTAAATGACCGCGGTGTTATAATAACGATTGGTTGGCAAAGAGACCGGGATCGGATATGGACATACTCTCTGTCGATACCGAAAACCACTTTGACTAACCGTGTACGCGGTGGAGTTCCCAGAATGAAGTAGGTGGTGGCGACGTTTCCTGTAAGGTAAATACGTGGACCCAACTCCCGTGAGTTGGCATAAGGTGGCTAAAACAGGAGCGATTCTCAGGCCAATGAGGTCATTCCTCTGATCGGACGCTCCTCTTCGATATTATACTTTGACTTGGATTGATTCAGTGGCCACTTCTATATTTTGATTTTTGGGGGAGTTAGTTCGAGGTGGGCGGCAGCTGCGCGCTGCGCGTTACCACCAGCCTGGATAGCAATTGGTATATCTACCCTGGCATTGCCTCGTTGTGCCGTGTCACCTACCATATCGAGCCTTGTACGAGTTTGGTTTTCTCCCGTAGCCCGTGTGGTATCCTCTAGTTGCTTCCCGAGTAGGAGGAGCTATGGTATTGGATGGACTACTGGGACTATTACGTGTTAAGGTGGAAAATGTAAAGCCTTAACGCTATTTAAAAGTAAGTTTATTTTACAATTAGACACTATTATAATAGCGCAATATACTACATAGTAAATAGTTTAACGGATCCTTAGGAGATGTAAATCCCGAGCATCTCTTGAGTTAATGTACTCATATTTACTTCTGTTTATTTAACTCACATAAGATTTTCTAGTCTGACTCGAGTGTTTTTGTCTTTTTCAAATTCGCTCGGGTCAGTCCGAGCGTTTCAGGATAGCAGATTTTAGCTTTGGAGGACGAAGACGAAGAATCAGTATTATTTTATATATAGTATTACACCACACTCTTTTTATTCCGCTGCATTGCTTGTATTGGTATGTGTAACTCTGATATTTATTGTAAAAGAAGAATCAAGCTTTTGTAAACTGTTTATGAACTGTATATTTGTTATTATATTTTATCCTTCCGCTGTGAGATTCTGTTTTTTGTTTTTATTCTTCTCTGTTTTTCTTATTTACCCCATAACAATCCGCCCTTGCGTACGCTTTGAATTGGCACGTGTGTCGGTTTAAAGTGTGCATAAAAGGCGGGATGTTACAGTTGGTATCAGAGCTTTGGTTTAGCGATAAACCTTGGCTTTGTGGGGTTTGACTCTTTGTTAATAGGGTAGAAATATCCTATGGGAGTCACTGAGCGTATATATATGAGAGAGCGTACTTGTTAGTGTTATAAAAAGATTTTTATATTGTGTTAATCTGTTCCGCTTTGTATTTATAAATTCTGGTTGATGCATGGGACGCTATGTCATCAATAGGGATTTCTAAACACTTAATAGGACAGACCGACATAATATTTGTTTTTAATATAGGTGAATGAAATAATTTTGCCTATTATATTTTCTATATATAAAAATATTTTTATAAAGATATATATATATTTGGTTGCTATAGATTGGGTGTTAGGAAATAAAAATATTTATAATAATTGAAGCTAAGTTGAAATTATGATAAATCAAATTGGAGATTTTAGAACTTAAGTCCGGGATTTTTCCAAATCTGCTTTCAAAGAATTTATGAAATATAATGATTTGGTTTATAAGTATTTTCTTATATAAATATTTCGTATAAATGGGAAGAATTGTTTTAAAGAAGATTTTGGAAAAGAATTAAATTCTGTACTTTCCTCTCTGTCGCTGGAAAATAAATTCGGTGATGACGGCCGCATCATCGACTTTCATTTTTCGAGTTCGAAGGGGAAAGGCCACTGTAGTAAATTCTACTGCAGATTTATTTTGAAATTTTCTAAAATTTTTTTTCTTTTATTGCTCTAACTATAATTAGAGATATTGAGATGTAAGAACTTATTTACCTATTATTTTGATCTGTTGAAATTTAACCCGGTACTTATTTCTTAAATTTCCACTAATTAATTAATAAATTGTTTCAATTATTGTAGTGAAACGAAAGATTAGCAAATAAATAATTGGAACCCTTAAATGAAGTAAAAATTTAATATAATTAATAGATAAGAAAATGAAAATAAGTGTTGTAAACCTTAGAAATTGAATTAATGAAAATCTTTATTGATAAAAATTTGATGCTATAAAGTTGTAAATGTAAGTTTAATTAAAAGGTAAGGAAGCATTAAATAAATTAATGGGTAAGCCGAAATTGTAACTTATAAGAAAGGTAAAACTTATTGAACAATGAATAAATTAATAGTTCCAATTACTGTAGTGAATTGGAACGTAGCTAATATATAAATTTCACCCTTTGAAGGAAATAAGAGATTTTATGATAGGATATTCATGGTATTAAAGGAAATTTGAAATTTGTAACCTACGAAATAAGGAATAATTATTATTAAAACATTTAAATTAACCATAGGTAAATAGAAACTTGTATAAAATTCAAGTATACTCTTTAAAACATATATAACTTACCAAATATTAAAAGTTGAAATGTTTAATAAGAAGTGAAATATGTACAAGTAGAAACTGGAAATAATGAAGGAATTTATTGGTATAAACTTAAGTGATAATTGAAATTTTTCCCAAATTTAAGGTGAGTATTATTAATAGGTGATTTTAACTTAAGTAAATAAAATGAAATTCTTTAATAAATAAAGATTGATGTGTAGGGTTATAAACTTAAGTATGATTTAAAATGCTACTAGTAATATAATAAAAAGTAGGTAATATAAATAAATGTCTGTAAACCCTAGATAATGAATTAATAAAATCCTTTATTTATAAAAATGGAGATTTTAAGGTAAATAATTTAAGTGTAAGTAGAGGGTTACTGAAATTAAATATAATAAAACGTAAACATTAAATAAAGGAATGAAATTAAGGGTAAGTTGAAATTGTAATTTATAAAACAAATATATATATATTAATTAAAGGAATTAGGAAGAAACTTGTAAATTTTCACTTACATTCTTAAAACATACATAACTTACCATATAATAAAAGTTGCAATGTTAGTAAGAAAATGTAAGGGGAAATCTTACAAGTGAAGCTTGAGGTAATTAAGGTATTCAATAAATTTGCTGTTATAAATGAGAATTAATTGTATAAACTTAAGTTAAATTGGAAATTTTACTATATAAGAAAGGGTAAGTAGTATAAATAGATGATATAAACCTTAGTCAATAAATTGGAATACAATATAATGAATTTTGTAACAAATGGAAAATGAAAATTGTATGAAACAAAGAAATCCCTTCATAAATGAAAGAAAGAAAATCAAACCACTGAAACATGAAATAAAAATATAATAAGCTATTTAGGTGTTGGTTTGAATTGTGTTGTTTGATTTATGTTGTTGGGTAAGAAATTTGAAGTGGTAAAATGAATAAGTATCTATCTCTGTTCCATCTAAGACTGTTGAGTAAAGGATGCACTTGATAGTTAATTTCATTTCATACAAATTTCAAGTTTGAACCCAAACCACTATTTGTTTGATGGATTAAATGGTTGCTTTGTTTGTGTATGTATGTTGTTTGTAAGGTTGATGGTTGTTAAATTGTTTGGTTGATAAATGATTGAATCCACTTGAATAGTTCCCTTTAAGATAAATATTTAACCTTTTAGATTATATAAGTGAATACAGGTGATGGAAGCAACTGCTACTGCTTTTGGTTCCAAAATAATAAGCGTTTTACCCGACAAATAGGTACGTTTTCGGATTACGATTAAAGCGCTATTTATATATTTTTCCCGTGTAGGATATTTTATTTTGGATATATATGTAATATATTCGTATATTTGGATATTATATTTTCTCCAGAGTCCCTCCGTACAAAGGAGACTCTGCCAAAAATTTTCGTAAATTTTGGACTTAGAATTTTGTTGAAATTGTTTTCCAACTTTAATAATTCAAGTATTAAAAGACATAATGATTATAAAACAAGTGTAATTCATTAAAGGAAATTAATTTAGTAAATTATTGTTATAAGTTAATATTTGAAATTAGATATACTGTTTATTCTTCCTTCTCCCTTCCTTTCCTTTTCGGGGACGAAAAGTTTTGAGTGGGGAAGATTGTAACGACCCGTTAAATTTATGATATTTAATAGATTAAATTAATGAAATTTCTAATTTGTTTGAGTATAAAATGCAGAGATTTGGTATATTTGTAGTAATTGCAATTTACCGTAACTACAATATTTTATGATAATAGATGCGGATAATGTAAATTGTCACAACTTAAATTGAAGTAATTTTTAAGAAACAAATTAAAGTTGAATCTGTAAAAGTTAATATAAATATTTACTTAAATGGTATTCGTTAATATAAAAATGAAATTAGTGCAGATAGTAATAATTTATGTCTGTAGTAAAGGGAAAAGAAAACTAATAGTAATATAAAATTTATTATATGTAAACAAAGCATAGTTTGAACAAATTTATCAAAATTAAGAGAAATAGTATGGTAATCAGTTGGTTATTAATAATTGAAAGATAGATCTGTGTAAATACGTAAATGAATTTATAATGGGAAGAAATGGTAAGAATATAAGATATATATATCAATAAGCATCTGATCCAATTAAGGGTATTAAATTTTAATAAATGGTCATTTAATAATTTAACGTTCTGTGAGTAATAATTGGGTGAAATCAGTACAAATTTGGAAGAACATATACCTTAATAAACATTCTAACTTAATAAAATTTGCAAATGTAGGAATTAGTTATAAGCGTATAAATTTTGGGTAGGATAACTATTAATATAAAATACCTACATATTGGAAACCCATTTGTAAGGCATAATTAATTGAGTTAGGAGATTGAGAATGGTTTCAAGGTATATGAACATTTGCGTTACTTAAATTAGAATGTATGCAGTAGCTAAATTTGTGGAATCTAAACTTATGGAACATAGTGTGTAAGATCTTTACTGATAAAAATTTACTTTACAGGTAGTGTATATTCCTAATAAAATGAGACTATGGGTTATAGTAAAGTTTTAAAACCAGATTTTATCTATGTGAATAAAAGAATGGAGGTAATTGGATTTTTGCAATTAAGAAATTTAAACGTTTATTTTTACGTTAAATGAAATTTAAGTTGAGTTGAAAATATTTATGTATGTTAAATTCATGCATTTGACTATAACGGATTTAATAATAAAAATGGAATAGTGAAATCAAATGGATATAAAGATTTCAATTTTACCTTGAAATTCATGTTCACCATAAATGTTAATTGAAACCAAAGAAGTTAATATATGAGCCAAGCCTCATTTATTAATTTGGATTTATTGAAATAGTTGATACCATAGGATAAAGTTAAAATGAAGGTTGTAAACATTTGACTTGGAGAACAATTGAGTGAAATCTTAACTAATGTAAATTTCATCATATTGACATCCATAACTGTGGATAATAGGAGGAAGGTAAATTAAATAAACTTAACCAAACTATTAATGTTGAATATTAAAAATTTGAATTAATAAATAGTTAAGAAAATTAAGGGGATGGAAATAAAATTTATTTATAATTTGGAATTTTAATTATGGTGAAAAGGTTAACTGCAATTAAAAGTGAGTTGAAATGAAAATCAAGTTATTTATTTAATTTGGTTTAAGATAAGAGTATATAAGTATAAGATTAGATAATTGGTGAGAATAAACTTATAATTCCCAATTAATAAGAAAGTGCAGAAAATTAAAACTACAATTAATATACTTATGAATTTTAATTCACATCCAAGCTTGTTAAATCAATTGGAATTGTTTGAACTATCTAAGTAATGAAATTGGGCCAATAATAGAGTTGAAACGTAAAATTTGATTTTATGATTTATTTGATTGATTTAATAAATATTAAAAATAGCCATTTTTGTCACGGACTCGGATTTTGACGAAACCAGTTTCATCGGATCTGTATCGGTAAATTATTATAGAGTTTCAAGTTTCGTATCGATCGGACTTGTCGTTTGATCGTACGGACGCGAAACGCCTTGAAATCAATTTATTAAGAATCAATTTGAAATCAATTTGGAAATCTTGTTTTCAGCATAACTTCTTCATACGATCAAATTTGGACGTGAAACTTCTTCCATCGCGTTCAGAATATTTTAAATTACCTATTTTGATATATGGGTTTACCCAATTTCGCTCCGGAGTCGAATCGGGCTTTTCGGGCCATATATCGTGTAGCGCGTACATCTATCGTATCCGTTCCAGCCTTTTTCAACTTAGTCTATAAATATATCGCTATAAACCCTAATTTCCCTCATTTTTTTATTTGGCTGTACGTATATCTCAGCCCTTTCTCCTCCTCAATGGCAGACAATAATTTTAGATCCAATTACAATCAAATCAAAAGTAAAAATTTAAAGTGCTCAGAAAAATTCGAGAAAAATATATGTTGATCTTCTCGAAGCGCTTAATCTGCCGGTATAATTTGTTTCTCGATTGGATCTGTGGTTTGCTCAGAAATATTCGAAACAGTGCCGGCCGTACATAGATAGTTGCTCGTTTCAACGGTAGATCTTCAGCGATAGCTCGATCGGGGGGTATGGTTTCGTAGAGGACGTCGAGCAGGCCAGATCCATGCGGCTACTTTGGTCTGTAATGGCATGGATGCACGCAAATTTACGATGGAAGGGCCGACAGGGGCTCTCGGCCTGGGTTGCGTGGAGGCGCCGTAGGAGGGCCGGTCTGGGGTGTAAGGGGCGGCCGATGATGGCCTTCACGCTGGTGGTCTTGGATCGGAGGAAGGGGGAGCGGTGACTTCGGAAAAATTGAGGTAGGGTTTACTGATGGTGGCGGCCTCGATCGGTTCAGGCTTGAGAAGATGGTGTCGCGTGCTGAAGGGGGTGAAAGCAAATTGCTGACGTGGAAATAATTTTAGGTGAGTTTAGTTTTTATTTAATTTTGTTTTCAACTCGAAATTTCGCTATTACTTTCACATACGAACTCCGATTCACACGAAATTTTTTTTGTTAGGATCGTAATTTAATTCCGGACTCGATGACGCTGGTTTGGACGAATTCTGAGACGGGCGAATTTTTGGATTTAAATTGAATTTGGATTCAATTTAAATTCAAAAGGTGAGTGTTTTAACCCACTCACAATTACTAGAAGCTTTTATGTTTGTTAAATAAATTTTAGAAATGAATAGAAATTTATTTATGAGCTTTTGGCATGTTATTTCACCCATATCTGTTGAATTGCATTTATTGAATTTAGCTGTTAATTAAATTGATTAATTGCGTATTAATTTGCTGTTAGGAATTTTGTTTGCATATGAAATGCTAGTTAACAGTTATATAAATTATCTCTAAATATAAATGGTTAGATTAATAGTTGAAATTTAATTTGAATAAACTGACAGTTATTACCCGTTGCATATTATCGAACTAATATTGTTATTGATTGATATGGGTTGATAGTAATTGATATTGATTGATGGTTGGAATTGGGTGATGGATGTGTTGTTGAATGGATGATTTATGTGAATATCATTAACTGCCAGTTAGCATGCATTTTACATTTTCGGGATTGTGGTTTGAAATGATAAAACCGCAAAGTTTTATTTTTAAATTGCGGATTGAAATGATAAATATCCGTATCACTTGACCATAGGATAGAAAATTTTATACAGGCACCGCGGTCTATATATAACTATTTTAATGTGATTTCTATGGTTTGGATTGAATACGGTTTATAAATCTTAAATTTTATATTGTATAAATATTTTATTCCATATTTATATCCCTATGAAGTTAAATTTTAGGAATTTAAAAGGTGGATAAATTTCTTTATTGAAATGGAAGAAATTTAGAAAATGGAGTTGGTAAATTTATATCCTATGTTTAAATGTAAAGTTGGAAATTTTAAGATATGATATTTGAAATTGGATTTCCCAAAATAAATAGAAATGGATATTCTAGTAAAAATTTGAATTGGAAAATTTATATATATATTTTACTAGAAATTGAAGTTTTATTAATTATGGATTTTATGTGAATGGTCAAGATTAATTAATAGAATATTGATTTTGAAAGGATAAAAATCCAACTTTAGTTGAAATATTAATGCTCAAAAATGGATATAAATATATATAAAATTGAAATGGTTTTGGGACTTGAGGTAATATTTTGGATTTTGGTTTAACTTTAAAAGAAGAAATATTTGGAAAGCCGTGAAATTTATTTCTTTATAAAGCAACAGTAAAGTTAAACCTTTTTAATTCGCATACCGTTGAATATCCAAACCATTTGAGTTTAAAAGTTATGGTTTGAAATTATGGATTTCCAAAAATATTAAGCTTTGAAAATACTCGATTTTCAGATATTATGAAGCTAAAGCCTTTTAATTTTTGGAAAGGAATTATATTTGGAATAAGTGGTAAAATAGGGTTTTGGGTTTTGGAATGATATCGTAATATTATGGTTTTGAAATGGATTATATTCTGGTTTTAAAGTATAAACAATTTTTAAATGACCGCGGTGTTATAATAACGATTGGTTGGCAAAGAGACCGGGATCGGATATGGACATACTCTCTGTCGATACCGAAAACCACTTTGACTAACCGTGTACGCGGTGGAGTTCCCAGAATGAAGTAGGTGGTGGCGACGTTTCCTGTAAGGTAAATACGTGGACCCAACTCCCGTGAGTTGGCATAAGGTGGCTAAAACAGGAGCGATTCTCAGGCCAATGAGGTCATTCCTCTGATCGGACGCTCCTCTTCGATATTATACTTTGACTTGGATTGATTCAGTGGCCACTTCTATATTTTGATTTTTGGGGGAGTTAGTTCGAGGTGGGCGGCAGCTGCGCGCTGCGCGTTACCACCAGCCTGGATAGCAATTGGTATATCTACCCTGGCATTGCCTCGTTGTGCCGTGTCACCTACCATATCGAGCCTTGTACGAGTTTGGTTTTCTCCCGTAGCCCGTGTGGTATCCTCTAGTTGCTTCCCGAGTAGGAGGAGCTATGGTATTGGATGGACTACTGGGACTATTACGTGTTAAGGTGGAAAATGTAAAGCCTTAACGCTATTTAAAAGTAAGTTTATTTTACAATTAGACACTATTATAATAGCGCAATATACTACATAGTAAATAGTTTAACGGATCCTTAGGAGATGTAAATCCCGAGCATCTCTTGAGTTACTGTACTCATATTTACTTCTGTTTATTTAACTCACATAAGATTTTCTAGTCTGACTCGAGTGTTTTTGTCTTTTTCAAATTCGCTCGGGTCAGTCCGAGCGTTTCAGGATAGCAGATTTTAGCTTTGGAGGACGAAGACGAAGAATCAGTATTATTTTATATATAGTATTACACCACACTCTTTTTATTCCGCTGCATTGCTTGTATTGGTATGTGTAACTCTGATATTTATTGTAAAAGAAGAATCAAGCTTTTGTAAACTGTTTATGAACTGTATATTTGTTATTATATTTTATCCTTCCGCTGTGAGATTCTGTTTTTTGTTTTTATTCTTCTCTGTTTTTCTTATTTACCCCATAACAATCCGCCCTTGCGTACGCTTTGAATTGGCACGTGTGTCGGTTTAAAGTGTGCATAAAAGGCGGGATGTTACAGCCCAGCTTTTGGCCGAACCACTAGAAATCTTGTGTTCTCTACTACTATAAACTGCTTTGTTTTATTTCGACATATAAAATACGTTAATTGTGTTACTAAAATGTCGATTTAATAATGCAGGCCATAAAAACAAAGCTTACCCATCGCAAGACCAAGCGATCTCCGACGTCGCCCAGCAAGCAAACGCTAAACCATTCAAAATTTCCATACTCAAATCCTACAAAAGAAGTGCTTCGAAGAAAAGTTAGCGATGTGGATGGAAGTGGACCATTTCTAACTAACTGCGAATGTTTGTACAATCAAGCATCCAGTTAAATAGCCTGTGTCTACCACCACCAACTCGCTTAACTATGAAGTATATTTCTTTGGATAAGGAAAATTATTGGCAACTAAAAAGGGATGGCACTTGCAAAAGATAACGGGGATCGCCGACATGAATAGATGGCAAAGAGACATGGGCGAGCAAGCATCAAACAACAAAAGACCTCTTCGGAGGCACGAGCCTTCTTCAGAGGCACAACCCTTCGGAGGATAAAGACCTCGAGCGAGCCTAACCAGAAAAAGAGAGTTCTTTCTCGACATAAAGTTGTGGACTGATCGGTGATACACTCCCGTGAATCCATCCAACTAAGAGAAAGAAACTCCAAACTTCCAGGTAAAAGACCTACTCAGAGGCAAACGTTTCACCGAGATTGAAATAAAACTTCCAAGTGTTGAAACGTGAAAAGCCCTCTTCGGAGGCCCATTTCACCACAGTTGAAATGCTAAAAGACCTCGAGCGGGCCTAACCAGAAAAAGAGAGCTCTTTCTCGACATAAAGTTGCGGACTGATCGGTGATACACTCCCGTGAATCCGTCCAACCAAGAGAAAGAAACTCCAAACTTCCAGGCAAAAGCCCTACTCAGAGGCACACATTTCACCGTGATCGGTGATACACTCCCGTGAGTCCAAATGTGAAAAGCCCTCTTCGGAGGCCCGCATCCCAGCGAATAGGGAAAAAATAAAAGCCTCTCCCAAGAGGCAGAAACAAAAAGACCTCTTCCCAGAGGCACAATCAAACAAAAAGACCTCTTCCCAGAGGCGCAATCAAACAGGAAGACCTCTTCGGAGGCACACGTTTCACCGAGATTGAAATAAAACTTCCAAGTGTTGAAACGTGAAAAGCCCTCCTCGGAGGCACAACTCTTCGGAGGCACACGTTTCACCGAGATTGAAATAAAACTTCTAAGTGTCGAAACGTGAAAAAGCCCTCCTCAAAGGTACAACTTTTCAAAGAAGCATTTCATCAGAAATGCAAAACAAAGATCAAAAGCACTCCACCGAGGCGCAATATAAAAAAAAACCTCTTCAAAGACACACTTTAGCTTTCAAAGGAAGAATGGTTCATCTATTCTTGAAAATACTCTTCCTCAAAAAGAAGTTAAAGTGCCCTTCAGAGGCCCGCTTTACCACATAGGAGAACTCACTTGGTAAAAATGTGTGTATGCACAAAAGAAAAAGTGATATCTTCGAAGGTTGAAGCGTAGAAAATCATATGGAGCGAGCTGTACTTTATTTTGGGAAGAATAATATTCCTTCAAGTATGGAATAATTATTCTCCACAAAATAAGAGTACAAGTCGCCTCAAAGTATAAAATATTGCAACGAGCTTATGGTATAGGGGCAACATGGTATAACTACATTGGTAAAAATTACGCTCGAACAACATACCACAAGCTCACTGCAATATCATATAAAGAAACTTGTACAAAAATGAATAGTAAATGCATTCTCAAATACAGACAGAAATTTGTACAAACAAAAAGAATCATTTTATTCAATACTGTCAAAATTTTGTACAGGTACAGGTTTCAAAATAAAAATAAAAAGAAAAGCGGAGGCCGGTACCCACACAATCTCCGGTCAGTACATGCAAAAAGCAAAAAGTAAAAATAAAGGGAAGCAGGGCCCGTTACTTCTTCTTGCCACCACCTTTAGTGCCTTCACCTGACCTAATAGGCAGCTTTTCAGGATGGCTTGGGAGAATCGGGGATGAAGGAGAGAGGGTTACTGCCGGATCAACCTTCGCTCCCTCTTCAGAAACAAGAATGTCTTTCATTTTCTTCTTGGACGTGACACGCTTCCTCCTCCTCCTTGAAGAAGACTCAGTTCCCGGAGTAACAAGAGCAGACAATTTTATGTTATCAGAAGTGGTTCGCTCAGGGGACTCATTTCCTTCTCCAAGCCCTTCTCCCTCGAGTTCCTGTGAAGCATTAGGATCATCTAAGTCCCGGAGAGCTTCCATTCGCTCCTCTTGCGACCCGGGTTGAGAGGTGGATGGAGGAGAGACCTGGAGAGGCGGAGGAGGAATAATTGGAGGAGGGGGAGTCTGAACGATGCTCGACACTTTCTCTACAGAAGAAAAGAAGTTAAAGTCAGTAAAGAGAGGAGATAAAGGCTCATTGAGGTTCAGGAAATAGTCAAGAAGCTCATCAAACTCGTAAGAAGCAAATGAGCAGTCTACTTGGGCAAGATTAACAGTAGAGTTACCTGGAGAAGTCAGCTTCCTGATATCAACCTCATAAGCCTATGCTTCGGCGCTATCTTCGCCTTCATCTCCACCCTGTGTGCTTGTGATCTCAGTTGTAAATTTAACTGAGGATGGAGAATGAGAACTGGAGCCGACAATGTCGATTTCGACCGAAGGTGAAGGCTGAACTGGATCAGTTGAAGTAGTTTTTCCTAAACGTTCCCCTTCTGCCATTTCGGCTCTTAATTTCGCAAGTTGTTCTTTTCCCCTAACGAGTGCGGCGCGAGCTTCGTCATCCAAGTAATGCTCCTCAAGAGCTGATTCGATGTAGCCAGCACTTTTAGCACCCAGCATATCAAGTGCGGCCTCCCACACCTCAGCCAGAGTAATTTCATATTTGGGACCTAGAAAGGCGAGACTACTACGCCCCAAAACGCTATAGAGGTAGAAGTCAAATAATGTCGAGCTGATGCTGGTCTTCGTTGCCTCATGAGATTCTTCACCTGCAATTACCGGCAACGGCCTCATCACGCTCTCTTTCAGTTTTGGAGAGTTGAAGCTTAAGCATTTCGATCCCCGCCTCTTGAGAGTCGGTTTTCATCCGAAGCTCTACAATATCGGCAATATAGCCCTCATTGATTCTTTTTTTGCACATCGAGCCTGTCTTTGGCGTCTCTTTTGCTGGCATGAGCATCTCTCACTTGTTTCTAAAGCACTTCTTCTTTTTGAGTGTAGGAAGTAGAAGAAGTGGCGAGCTCTTCTTTAAGCTTTTCGACTTTCGCTTCAAGCTCTTCATTATAAGTAGTGATGTTCCTCATCTCGGTATCATGCTGCTCAAGAACCTTCTGCCATTCAGCTTTGTCATTTTCCATAGTAAGCATGGCCTCGAGATTCGCACGGTTTACCCTTTGAAGCTCGTCAACAAGCTTTTGCCAGCCCGACATTCTTTCAATATCAAGTCTGACGGCATCGAGATTTCGCAGCATGGCAGGCTTGTCAATTGGAACTAAGTCGAGATCGAAGCGAACCCCCTTCAAGCACCATTGTGGAAACCGGCTTTGCAGAGTGGATGGGCCTGGTCCAATTTGAAATTTAGGCCTGTTAACTATTGTCTGAATGTCTGTCTTCCCGAGAGCAGTAGAGCCAGTAGGGATGTCAAGTGAGACGGGGGAAGTGGCCTTTTCAGGAGTTGTAGATGCACGCTTCTCACAGTGCCGGGCATGCTTGCTTGGGTCCTCAACTATATGGCTTTTTCCCCGATCATCATGCGACTTTCTTTTGTGAGAGTCGTCACCTCTGTGGGAAGAATCATGGTGCTCCTCCCTTTCTCTTCTATCATAACGCTCTTCTTGGGCCCTCCTCTCCTGAGCCTTTCGAGCGGCTCTCTCTTCGTCGGTTTCTCAGTGAACAGGAAGGTAGCGCCTATAGTCATATTGACTACGCCTCCCGTAGCGCTGAAAGTCGTCATAGTAAGAGCCGCTGCGTCCCATCGGAGAATCTGAAATTTAAAAAAAAAAGACAAGTCTTAAAAGTCTTCAGAGAAAAGAAGCGTGACTTTAGAATCTTCAAAGTACAAAGAATTAGGTGCATGAAAGTGCCAATAAAGTCCTATGTGTGTGTGGTGTGCAAACTACACGCATTAGGCTACAAACCGCTCTTCGACACAGCGGTGGTAGTGACTTGAGTGGTAGGCGTCAAAATTTGTTGAAAAGTTGATGTCGCCTCGAAAGCAGGAGAAGAAGCTTTAGGGACATCATCTTTAAAGAGTTCTTGTGAAGTTATTATCAGGTCACTTAGCCCCTCGAAAGTATCCTCACCGCCAAGTTCGACGGGAGTATTTTTTTCCGGCTTCCAGATCAGCCGCATCTTCAGAGAAACGAAGAGATTCTTCCTCTTCAATAACTAGGGAAAGTGCCGATTTGTCGGATGGCCCCGCAGCATCGACAGTAGTAGAGAACTTCACCAGAGAAGCCTCGGAGGCAGGTTCTTTTGGTATGGGTTCGCAGTGGAAACTGGGGCATCTAATGCTTTAGGCGGGGAGTCTGGAACCTCATGGGGGTGTGTAGAGCGAGAAGCGTGTAAAAGTCCATACTGATGCAAAAATTCGTCCCTCAACAAAAACTTTATACTTCTCTCTCTAGCAGTCACAACACTTAATCTTTCAAAAACTTGCTTATGGCTTGGATCTCTAGAGGGGAGAGGAAGTGCTGAAAAGAGCAAAGAACGAAATTAGCAATTGGTAATTCGGATCTCGAAAAAGTTTGAAAATGGAGAAAATTGAAACAGGTAATCTTACTTCCTACTCTCCAGATGGCATAAAACCCTGGGGGGCAGCGAGCAAAGAAAAACTGGTTCAAAAATCCATGAACACTTTCGGTAAGATCAGAAATAAGCTTGCGGTTTCTAGCACTTCTCACAATAATAAGGGAAGGATGGTCTTTACTCTTTGCAAACGAGCATAAGTAGCGAATTTCTTCAAAACTTGGCAAGCGATCAAGAGTTCTCCTAAACAAAACACACAACCCCATCAAGATGGCGTAACCATTAGGATGAAGTTGGAACGGAGAGATTGTCAACCGAAGGAGAAGGGTTCGAAGGAAGTCGTTAAAAGGAGGAATCACCCCGCTTAGGCACATTTGACGATTGACTGTGACAAAACCTGGGGGGAGGACTGTCGGCAGTATCATTTGGCCCGGGAAGTAGGGCATCATTTTCAGCAAAACCAAATTGAGTACGTAGCTGAATAAACGCTCTCGAAGTTAGGATAGTCGAAGTTCTCTCTGGAGGATTCTCTATGGGAACAGCTGTCTAAAAGGTCTCTCCCGCTTGAGCTACCACTTCTTCTACTTGGAGGGAAGTCATTCTACACAAACAACTGGATATTCAAACATGAAGGTGCACGTTTCCTAAAATGTGTGGAGTGTTGTGTAAAATCAATCAAGCAATAAGCTAATATAACTGGAATAAAAACTAGCAAGTATTTGTCAGTTATAAAGTCCAGGGTTCGTTGTTTTAATATGCAAGTGTAATGTTGATGCAAACAAATCAGTTCAAGTTAGCGATGCTTTGCATTAATACTTCACTTTAGTTGATTGGTTCACAACATTTCATACAGTGTATTTAAGTTGATTACTCTATGTCGACTAATCTGTCATTTGATGTGGGCAGTCAATGGCAGTATATTCGCCTTGGTTTTCTGTGATTGTTGTTTTCAGCAGTTTCTTAGCCTATAAGTTAATGTAGTCTTTGAAATAAGGCAACAAAGTTAAAACAATTCAGGATTTAAGCAATTCAGTCCAACAGATCAAGCTAAGTATTCAAATTGGAATTATGCTTTTAAGTGAGAATTCGAGTTGGGCATCCAAGTGTTAACTCGGCTGTGACCCAAGGAATCTCTCGCGAGTTAAGATTAAGTTTCTGATTCCTTAAATCGGTGGTTCTTTAAGTCGTGAGGAGTAGTAAGGAGAAAGGCTCCGGTTCAAAAAGTGGTGCAAGATTCCCCAAGTGCTAGTTCGGCCACGATTTAAGGATTAGGTCGGCAAATTTCCCCGAGTGCTAGTTCGGCCACGACTTAAGGTTTAGGTCGCATCAAATTAGATCGGCCAAAAGTTAGGTCACCCAAAATCACTGGGTCGCGTCCAAACCAATATCTCACTCCACTCAACCCGTTAACCCGATAGTCGCTCCATCAACGACGACCTTCATTTCATTCATGATATCAGATCATCCAATAAAACAGTTTGAAATCATCACAAAATCAATGCTTTGCCTACCCTAATGCAAATCAGAAATCAGTGAGCCTGGAGCAGTAACCCATCGACATCATCTCATCAATCATTTAAAGCCAAAACCAAGCTAACTCGGGTTCATAAACTACAGGTGTAATGAGATTCACAATGAAGCAGTGCGCAAGGAGGTGGGTTAGGTTTGAATGGATTCGTGAATCAATGACAATAAGGGATCAAGAAAAGGGCAGGTTCACTTGCGCAATGAGTAGCAAAGATTATCGGTGATTGATTGGAATGAAATCGCCTTTTGGAGCTCGGGAAAATTTTTAATGGCAGAATCAAGCAAGAGAGTAAGTAATGAAAAGGAAGAAGAAGATGTGTGACTTATACCTTGCAGTGGAGGGACCTGAAGCGGCACATACGATCTAACTGTTAGGTCGCGTACGACCTAACAACCTAAAGGGGGACGGGTTAAAGGATATCGAAGCTCAAGACCTAACCATTAGGCGTACACTTCGAAGGGTAAATGTTAACTCCACCTCGGCCATGACTCAGCGACTTAAAACAATTACCGACTTAAGGCTTAACAGTTACCGACTTAAGACTTAACAGGGATGCCGACTCAGCAGACTTAAGAGGGATGCCGACCTAAGGTTTAAGAGTGATACCTACCTAAGGAGGATACCGATCTAAATACCCAAGAAGGTTGACGACCTAACTGCTCGGAACAGGTTCACAGACTACACTTGAGTCGTGATCGACTTATGGCCTATGTTAGGTCGTTCCCGACCCAGGCAACAAAGGAGAATCCGATGCAGCTACTTAGCACGCAGCCTGTTAACTCGGTGGAGACTTGGGACTTGTGAGTTGAATCCCGAAGAGCATACACTTCCCGTTTAAGCCGTAAGCCATGCATGGGAAAGAGAGGGCGACCTATGATCTATCCTGAGTCAGTGACGACCTACGACCCATTTTAGGTCGGCCATTACTTACAACTTGACACCGAAAATTCCTATAAATACCCCTCGAACTCCAACACTTGGGGGGACTTTTGGAATGGTTCTTCTGGGAAGCAACTACATTCTGCCGAGTTACTTCATCAATAATTGCAACACTTAGGACGCTTCAATCAACTTCAACTCGAGATTCAACTTATTGGACATGGATTCAAAGGATTTTCTCGTATCGAAGTTTTAGCTACTTGTCTTTCCAAGTGATGTAATTGAAGATTGTTATAGAATTGTATTTGATCCAGCAATAAAAAAGAATGAAAGTGTACGTAGGCTCAGTTGGGAGCCGAACCACTATAAACGTTGTGTTCTTACTGTTTTCTCTGTAATTTCTCCTGCTTAAATCTGATTCCCGTGCGAACGGGTGGTGCTTTCACACTCGCTTTATCACACTGGGGTGTTAGCGTCCGATTTTCACATTAACAATGTTCAAAATACCAATTTATAACACTTGACAAAATTATCCTTCAATATTCAAATTTAAATCCAAATTTCAAATATGATTCAATTTCAAGCTCAATTTCAAAATTTCATTTTTATATCACTTTTACTTAGTAATACTCAAAGCTCGAGAAAATGTTCAATCCTTAAAATAAATTTTTGAAATCCAATCATATCCCAATTTTAAATTTCAAAGTCTCAACTTAAATCATTTAACAATTTCTTTTAACCAAAATTTATTTCAACATTTCAAACTCAATTATGCGATAAATTCGATTTCTATAAATTGATTTTATTTATAACTTTTAGATCAAAGCATTTAAATAAATTTCAAATCAACGATTATAAAAATTATTAATTTAGCCAATTCGGTGTCCGTCTATAATTTTCTATCCTACGGCCAAGTAATTATTTATTTCAATTAAATGTTAGGGATGAATATATATCACTTAAATCAAATCACAGTTTCATATGTATGCATAACAGGATATATATAAGCAAATAAACGTCCAAACATTTAAATATCAACCAATAGCATCCATCGAACACATCATCCAATAGACAATACAATTCACGGCAATTTCATAGTTACCAATGTCATGTAATTTAATCGCAATTCAATTTTAATTTCAATTTGACTGTCAATTAAATTTTTAACGGTTAATTCAAATGACAATTCATATGACAATTAAATTTTATCAAACAACGACAAATAAAATTCATATCACTTCATAATATCAAATTTAACTAGCATAAAGATATTCAGTACGTTGTGAGCGTTATAAAACACTCACCTTGATTTCAATGTAGTTCCAGCGTTTTATTTCAAATAAAATTAAATGAGCGTTTAATTTTATCCAAAATTTTCACTGACTCCAAACACTTCCAATCCAGCTCCTTAACGTAGTGCTTGTCCATGCGATTCCAACGCAAGTCGTTTCGTGTGTTTTCGACCTCATAGCAAAAAGTTATAGCACTTTAAACATTTACACAATTTTAATATAATTAAATTCGCAAATTCCTTTTTAAATTTTATACCCTACAAAATATCAGACGTGCATTTTGAAGTCAATGAATCAAGGCCGCCAAAACTTTCTTCTTCCTCCCGTTCGTTTCCAGGGTTTCAAGAACCCATAGCCGCCTTTAGCTTTTCGAATTTCCACGGCCTCCTCGACGATTTCCACCACGATCAAACTACGTCATGCCACTCGCCTAACCGAGCTCTACCCACGCCTAGGTTGCGGCCAAGCTCGGCCGCCTCCCTAGCGCATACCCCGAGGATGAACGACGCCCCTTTGTTTGCTATTTCTCGATGATTTACTCCACTATAAACGATCATAACCGTATGAAATTGAAGCTCTTGCAATCCTCTACAACTTTATAGTTGATAAGTTTTCATAAATGTTCACGGATTGAGAGGAATTTGAGGAAGAAAACGAGATGATTTTGGCCGTTGATTATTATAAGAGGTGGCCGGTTCAGAAACCTTAGCTATTTATTTATTTTTTGTTTGTGAATAAAGGGGTCTATTTATAGAAATTTATCGAAACACTATTCATCCCAGGTTTTCCGAACTCTGATTTACACATGGTGACCGGCGTTTCTAGGGTTTACCCCGTGTTTCGGACACAATGTAATAGGTTTTGGAGGCTAATTCGATCGTATGTGCGAGTTACGGAAATAAACGATCAAATTTAAATTAAACCGATTAAACGAATTTCTATGCGTTTTGGCTTGCCTCAGACAAACGGTAAATCCAATTGACACGAAATTTGAAATCTTACAATAATATCAC
The DNA here is from genome assembly GCA_030765085.1 of Allium cepa. Classification (NCBI taxonomy): domain Eukaryota; kingdom Viridiplantae; phylum Streptophyta; class Magnoliopsida; order Asparagales; family Amaryllidaceae; genus Allium; species Allium cepa. Next base: position 70,601,504 of record CM060942.1, read on the forward strand.
ATTACGGATCCGATGAAACTGGGTTCGTCGAAATCTGAGATTGTTTGAAAAGTGACTATTTTAACTCGTCAATTAAATATTAAAATATTCAATTTTCACAAATTAACTTTTAATTTGATTATAAAAGTTCTACAACATCATTCTAACTTTATTACGATAAAATAAAATTTTACAAATCATTTTTTAATCATATTAAACCCGTTATTCAGTTATCCAATAAATTTCAATTTTAAAATCTTATTAACTCTATTTGTAATATCCCAGAATTTCCAGGAGTTTAAAATGTTGATAATCTCTTATTTAAATTATTTGAAATTGATAAATTGTTATTTTCAAAGATATTTAACCAAGAAATAAAAATATAATATTTTAATTATGGTTATAAATTTGTTTTATATTAAGGTTAATTATTTTATTTGTGTAAATAAATTTTAAATTGATATATTGTTTTCAAAATTTATAAGTGTGTTTAAATTGCATTTATATCTGTATATTTAAATCTGTGTATTTTAAATTGATTTCAAAATAGGATATATTATTTGTGAATAATTATGAGCTTATTTAAAAACAGATGTTTATATTTATTTAAATTTATTTTTGATTTGATTTTTAAATTGGACTTTGAAATGAATATATATTTGAATTCAAAGATATACATGCATCTTAAAATAATATAATAATAAAATTTGGTTTTAAAAATACATAGACAATATTTTAATTAGAAATAAGGTTTTGTTTTATTTTTCTTTTATAAATGTTTATCTAAACAAATTTGATTTGTGTTCATTTAATAAAGAATAAATACAAAGGCTTTTTAAAATAAGTTTGAAATGTTGTATATAATTTTATCTAAATTTTATTTGGTTTCATTTCTTTTTAAAGATTATATTTTATATAAACTAGCATACATTTGTAAATGCATAAGTGTATTTGTTTAGAAAAGTGTTTTTAAAATTTAGAAACATGTTTGTTAATTTAGGAAATTTATTTAAAAGACCTTGAAAATCAATTACAAATAATATAAATAAACAAGGACAAGTGTTAAAACTTTAATCTCTTAGATAACATGTGTTAATATAATAATGAAAGTTGAAGACATGTGTCAAATTTATTTTATTTTCTTTTAACTTTAATAAAACTGAAATTAACATTATATAAACCAACATTCTTTCTCTTCATTTCTTTTTTTTCTTTAAAATCTAAGTTCAATTCTAAGAGAAACTAGAAAATTTTCCTGCAATCTTCACTCTTCTAAAACCAGAAAAATACATGAATACAAACCTGAATCATTTATTTCTGTTTTACAAAACCTGCAACCTTTCAATTGCAAACACAAATCCTTCTTCAAACCATGCTCCTATTAAAAACCTGAAGTATATTATGTGCAAATTCTAAATGCAAGTTTGCAGTTATTCTAGAAAAGAAAACTGCATATCTACAATTTACTCTCAAAACAAATTTGCAATTTTGTTACCTGTATAAAATTTCCCATGCCTGCATCTTCTTTTCAATTCAAAGCAAATACTTAAATCATTAAACCCTGAAACACTCTTCAAATATCAATCCCTGTTACCAAATCCTGAAGCATCACAGTTTAAAACCCAGATTTGCTAATTTTCAAACCAGATCTGCATCATGTTTCAAACATGTTTGCAAGATTTGATTAATCACTAAGGCCTGTAACCCTCTGTCAAGTATGCATGCAAGTTTCCAGGCTCCAGTTTTTAAAGCTTCAGGATCAAGTCTTTTGAAGTTTCCAGTTCATCTTAAAAATCTCTACACTGCACTTCTTATTGAGGTGATTAAACATATTTACAAAAACTTAATTAGTTAATTAGCTGTTGCTATAGGTTTTTGATGATGCTTGTTTTATATATGAGTTTATATTTGTATAGATAAATCTGCAAGTTTTGTTGTAAGGCTTAAAATGTGCATGTTGATTTTTATTTTTATTTTCTCTCCGTATTTTTCTATAGGATCTGAGACAAGGATCAATTCTATGCAAAAAAATTAGTTAAGTCAGAGTTTTAAACTAAAACAATTTAGTTCCAGAATAGACTAAAAATAAATAGATTTAGTCTGTGGAATTTGATATGTACCTGGTAATTTAACTATACAGAACAAATTTATTATAAATGTTTGAACCAAGTATTTAATTTGGTTCAAACAATTATATAAACTAAAATATCGTTGCAAACTATGAATTTCAAAAGAAAATTCACAATTTTTAAAACTATATTAATTGGGTATTTGGGAATTTACTGGAAAATCGATTTTTGCCCAATTCTCTAGATTTGTGATTCTGGGTGGCTTGAATTTGTTGATAGAGTTAGATGAGGTATCAGTGAATGTTGCAAAAATGGTTAAGGCATGAGAATTTGTTTCCTAGGGAGAGTTCTGTTGTTGCTATAACCAAGGAAGGGTTTAAGCCACAGAAGGGTGGAAACAAGAATAGGAAGCAACAGCAACAGAAGGGTAAGGATGGCCAGAAGAAGCCGAAGGGCGAAATGACTTGCTATAATTGCCAGCAGAAGGGCCATCTCTCCAAGGATTGTAGGAATCCAAAGGCGCCGGCGAAATGCCACAACTGTGACAAGCCAGGGCATTTCAGGAAAGATTGTCCAAAACTGAGGAAGGACAGGCAGATTGTGCAAGCTTATGCTTTGGGAGCTGTGCCGTCGTTTTCAAAAGTTCTTACTGCTGAAGAGAAAGGGAAGAGTGTGGTGGTTCAAGGTACTCTTTCCATTTGTGGTGTTCCAGTTAGGGTGTTGTTTGATACTGGGGCGTCGCATTCCTTTGTTTGTAATGCGTTAGTAGACCGGTTGGGTTTGGAACCGGATATTGTTGATAGGCCATTGGTTGTGACTAATCCAGTTGGGGGTTCGTCATGTTTGTGTATGATATGCCGTGGTCTAGTTGTATCGAGTCATGATTGCTCTTTCGTTTGTGATTGTTTTGTTCTGAACTTTGCGGGGTTCGGAATTATTTTGGGTATGGACTGGCTTAGGAAGTATGCGGCAAGGATTGATTGTGAGAGGCTAGAGGTGACAGTCGGGAATGTGGAAGGGCGAAAGGTTGTGATACGATGTAAGCATGAGGAAGGCGTCTTCATGAGCTTTATGTATTCGCTGGTTGTTCCACGGGATGGACTGTCATCGGTGCCTATTGTGAATGGATTTGAGGATGTCTTTGACGAAGTCAAAGGTTTACCACCGCATAGGGAGATCAAGTTTCGTATCGATCTAGTTGGGGGAGCCAGACCTGTTGTGATGCCTCTTAGGCGGATGGCGCCTAGGGAGCAACAAGAGTTGAAGGTGCAAGTTGATGACCTTTTGCGGAAAGGATTCATTCGACGTAGTGTGTCCGAATGGGGTGCACCAGTTGTGTTCACAACCAAAGCGGATGGATCGTTGAGGTTGTGTGTGGATTATCGTGAGCTGAATAAGGTGACTAAGAAGAACAAGTATCCATTGCCGAGAATAGATGACTTGTTTGATCAGCTTCATGAGGCTAAGGTGTTTTCTTAGATGGATTTGGCAGCGGGATTTCACCAGTTAAGAGTGGCGAAGGATAGTGTGCCGAAGACTGCTTTTAGGACACCATCCGGTTTTTATGAGTGGCTGGTAATGCCGTTTGGATTGACTAACGCACCAGCATATTTTGTGGATCTTATGAATAGAGTATTCAGAGATCAGTTGAACAAGTTCGTACTTGTGTTCGTGGATGATATTCTGATTTATTCCAGAACTGAAGAAAAGCACAAGACGCACTTGCGTTTGGTTTTGGAAATCTTGCGGAAACATCAGCTGAAGGCTAAGTTTTCGAAGTGTCACTTCTGGAAGAATGAAGTGAGATTCTTAGGCCATGTTATTTCTGGAAATGGGATAGCGGTCGATCCCGCTAAGGTGGCAGCGATCCAGGATTGGGTTAGACCTAAGAATGCATCCGATGTGAGAAGTTTTCTTGGATTAGTAGGATATTATCGTCGGTTTATCAAAGACTTTTCCAAGATAGCTACACCATTGACAGGATTGACGAAAAAGAATCAAGTGTTTAGATGGGATGATAAGTGTGAGCAAGCTTTCGTAATCCTGAAAGAGCGACTGACAAGTGCTCCTGTTTTGACCATTCCTAGTGGGAATGATGAGATGGTGGTTTACACCGATGCATGTGGTACTGGACTTGGAGCAGTGTTAATGCAGAAAGATAAAGTTGTTGCATATGCAAGTCGACAACTGAAGCCGCATGAAAGGAATTATCCAACTCATGATTTGGAGTTAGCGGCGATCGTATTTGCTTTGAAGACGTGGAGACATTATCTTTTGGGAGTTCGATTCGAGTTTTTTACGGATCATAAGTCGTTGAAGTATCTGTTTTCCCAAAAGGATTTGAATCTTCGGCAGCAACGGTGGCTAGAGTTCTTAGCATCGTATGATTTTGGTATAGCTTATACTCCGGGAAAAGGTAACGCAGTAGCTGATGCATTGAGTCGAAGACATGCAGGATTGGGAGCCATGTTTTCGGAATGGAAGAGTCTCGAGTATTTAGCTGGATTTGACTTCAGACCTAGATGTGAATTGGAACCTGAAATGTTGGCAAACTTATCGATAAGACCTACTCTTGTGGAAAGGATTGGCGAGAGCCAAAAGCGAGACGATAAGCTTGTCAAGATTATCCGTGACTTGGAATCTTGATTGGAACTAGAGAAGGATGAAGGATTCGAGGTCGATCGAGAGGGTTGGCTTCGGAAGCAAGGACGACTAGTTGTTTCTGATATAGATGAATTGAGAGATGAAGTTCTGAAGGAAAGTCATCACTCGAAGTTGACAATTCATCCAGGAGGAAATAAGATGAATCGGGATATGAAGAGAACCTATTACTGGGAAGGTATGAAGAAGGACGTTGGAAATTTTATTTCCAAATGTATGAACTGTCAGTTGGTAAAAGCTGAACAGAAAAAGCCAAGTGGATTACTTCAGCCATTAGAGGTTCCTACATGGAAGTGGGAGCAAGTGTCGATGGATTTTATCGATGGCCTACCTAGAACCAAGGCGGGAAATGAAGGGATTTGGGTCATCATAGATCGGTTGACCAAGAGTGCAAGGTTCATTCCTGTTCGATCGACTAGGACTGCATCAGAGTTGGCTGAGCTTTATGTTAGGTGGATAGTTCGATTCCGTGGTATTCCGAAGAGTATAGTGAGCGATGGAGACCCATTGTTCACTAGTGGATTTTGGAAGAGCTTCCAGGAAGTTTTGGGAACCGAGTTGTGTTTGAGTACAGCTTATCATCCCCAAACAGATGGTCAGACTGAGAGAGTCAACCGAGTTTTGGAAGATCTTCTCAGAGCTTGTGTTTTGGATTTCGGAGGATCGTGGGAAGATCATCTTCATTTGGTGGAGTTTGAGTACAATAACAGTTACCAGTCAAGCATTGGTATGGCACCGTATGAAGCGCTGTATGGAAGACCGTGTAGCTCTCCGACATGTTGGTTGGAAACTGGAGAAAAGCTAATACTTGGGCCAGAGATGATTCGTCAGACTACGGATTGTATAGAGATCATTCGGCAACGAATGAAGGCAGCCCAAGACCGCCAGAAAAGTTATGCTGAGAAGCTTCGTAAGGATTTGGAATTCGACGTAGGTGATATGGTTTTAGTGAAGATTTCTCCATTGAAGAATGTTATTCGATTTGGAAAGAAAGGAAAGTTGACTCCGAGATTTGTTGGACCATTCCCGATTATCGAGCGAATTGGAAAGCTCGCTTATAGATTGGAGTTACCGGAAAAGATGGCGGGTGTGCATAATGTTTTTCATGTATCTTATCTACGGAAGTATGTGCACGACTCAAATACGGTGGTTTCTGCTGATAGCTGTGAAGATTTGGAGGTTGATCCAGTCGTTAGAAGACCTCGTAAGTCGCTTCGTATTGTTGAAACCGATACGAAACAGCTTAGGAGGAAGACGATTACGTTGCTCAAGATACAATGGAGTGATGATGTTAACGACTGTACGTGGGAGGAGGAAGAGAGGATGAAGGCAGCTCATCCTGAACTCTTCGAGGTATGGCCCTAAGGTGTCGTGACATCTCATGAATTTGTAGCTTGTTCTAGTCTTAGAATTCTGCATGCTAGGTTAGTAATTGGATGCATGGTTTGTTGATTGCTATGGATGGTAGGCATGCGGAATAATTTTGATTGCTCTTGTTTGTTTGGAATTTCAGGGGCGAAATTCCTAAGGGGGAGAGAATGTAACGACCCGTATTTTACATGTCGATAAATCGTAAAATGGTTATATTAGGTCGTTAGTATTGTTTGAGTCAACCTGAGTTAGTTCGTGTTGTGGTGTTTAAGTCGTAGGAAGCTTGGGTCGTGTGGCCGAGTTAAGGTAGTGACCGACCTATAGTGCCTGACCGACTTAAGGAAGTTGCCGAGTTATAGAAGTTAACTTGTGTAGAGGCTTAGGTCGTGGTGTAGCTTAGGTCGTATGGTGGCTTAGGCAAGCGGCTTAAGATATGGAGCGACTTAAGTTGGGACAGGTTAGCGACCTAGTAGTGTAGTGAGTGTTAGCTCGTGCAGATTTTGGCTCTTATGATGTTTAGGTCGAGGGGAGCGACTTATAGGATTAGCGAACTATAGGATGGGAGTGACCTAAGGCAGATATCCGACCTATAGGAATGAGTGACTTAGGGTTAACGACCTAACAGTTAGCCGAGTTAACAAGATAAGTGATAGGTCGTATACGAGTTATGGTTTCTGACCGACCTAAGTATCGACCGAGTTAAGGAGAAGCGACCCAGTAGTTAGCCGACCTAAGAGTTAAACGACCTATAAGAATGGACTGACTTAAGGGTGTTTACGACCTAAGGAAGTTGGTCATGTTAGTTAGGTCGTAGACGACCTAAGTTAGGACGGTAGGGTTTTTAGGTCGCGTGAGTTTAGGTCTGCACATGCTAAGTCGTTAGCGACTTAGTGATGAGTCGTAGCTCGTGTTGCTGTTAGGTCGGGGAGGTGGCTAGACCGTTAGGTCGAGTTTCCATTGAGTCGTAGGTCGTTGGGAATGGTAGGTCGGCAATAGTTAGGTCGCTGGGTAGTTATGTGGTGCAGTTAGGTCGGTTAGACGACCTAAGGTAGGTTGCATAGATTGTTAGGTCGCGCGCTTATGTTTTTAGGTAGCGTGCATACTGTGGGTCTTAGGTCGTAGTATAGTTAGGTCGAGACTTTTTAGGTCGGCAACGACCTAATAGCGAGCCTACGAGTTAAGATCTGGGCGACCTAAGGGTGATTTCAGCCTATAAATAGAGGGGTTTGGCTCACTTTTTGGCACCGGTTTTTGAAGCGACGAAGTGCTGCCATTTTGAGAGCTCGACTACAACATTTCTTCATCTTCTTTTCTCCATTCCAATCTAGTTCTAACATCCATCCAAGATCGAAGATCGAGATTGAAGATCCAAGAGCCAAAGTTGAAGATCTTCATCCAACGAAGCTAGATTTCATCGTTTCAAGCGAGATTTCGACAAATCAAGCTTGAATCCTTGCTGTCCAGATCTGAAGTGATTAGTTTTTGAGGTGTTTGGGTGATTCGGTGAGTGGTAGTTATCTCTCACGCGGACCCAAAGGAGTATATTGGATTGGTGGTTTGTTTGGGTGTTAAAAATAGTGATTTCATGCATTTTTCTTAGATCCAAGTCTAGATCCATTTCTTATGAAGATATTTACTTATGCAAGTTCATTTATCAAGTTAGAGAAACAAAACCCATGATTTATATTTGTTAGATCTATGATAGAAACCCATGATTCATGTATGTTAGACTTATGCTCATTTATTTACGAAATTGCCACTATAGTTAATATTGCTTATTAGATCTTGTTTGAATGCTTGATTGTTTGGATGTATGATTGATTTGATTGTTTCAAGTTAGCTAGTGGTTGATTTGGAACAAGATGGTTGAGGATGATTCAAAAGCAAAGTGGAAAGGCTCTTGAATGGTGAAAGCTGCTTGTGGCATATGAAGCGGAGGTTGAAGCTCATATGTATGGATTAGATGATGTTGAGATGGGACTTTGCCATGAGGCAAGCCATGATGTTGAGATCGGACTTTGCCATGATGCGATGAGGCAAGCCATGATGTTGAGATGAGACTTCGCTATGATGCGATAAAGCGAAGCATGATGTGAGATAGCCTGGATCATCCCAAGCATGTTGATAACTCGATGATGCGATGTGAGTTGGTTGATAATGGTTAGCTTGAGAGGCGCTTGAGCTAGTATGGAAATAGTCGTCAAGGAGGATGACTAGGAGGCTGAGATCTCATCGTTGTTGAAGGTTCTAGCATGCTCAAAGCAAGAGTACGTTGGAACGGGCTGCGACGACGTTCCAAGCACGGGCTGCGACGACGTGCTAGTACTCTGGGTAGTTGCGAAAATTCCTAGGCACGGGCTGCGACGACGTGCGGAGTTATGTCTAGAACCGGGGTTACCATTAGCCCTTGACAGATGGATAAAAGAATGAGTTGGTCATTCAATTAACGGTGAAATCAAGGCGATGATAACAGTGATAGCCAGAGTCATGGATGTTTGGCTGTACCATCATTCGGTCTCAAGAGCGGTGTTTTCTGGGTGCTTATCTGATCTTGGTTTAGGCCTTGGGGGTTGTATTTGGAAAACATCGACCTTGACTCGAATGATTATTGCTTTACTTTAATTGTCTGCCATGTTATGCTTGCTTCTCCTTAGTGTGTGTCTGAGGGCTATCACTGTAGTAAGAGGCGGAGTGGAATGGTTTGGTTCCTATTCCTTTTATCCCTTATGCTCTTTTGGTATGTTTGATAGTTGATTTACTGCTCACTGAGACTTTGTCTGACTCAAGGTTTTATGTCTCCTCTTATTACCTTGGGCTGTTCATCCATGTTGGGATGGGCAGACTAGGTGACAGGTGGCAGGTGCTGATCTTAGTGGCTCACGTTGATGATGACGAAGGCGAGCAGGAGGCTTTACATATTATTTTCATATTCTATGTACTGGATATTCCGCCGTTTGTTGATTACTCTGAGTGCTATGTAGTGAGGCTTCTTGTATTCATGATTCCGACCATGTATAAAGCTATTATGATTAGATGATGATATGATGTTCTATGGGAGCTTCACTATATTATATTTCTCTATTGTATTTTATCCATTCGCTGTGAGTTTTACAATAGAGTCTGAAATGTTTATTTTACCCTTGACGGTCACTCATGGTTGCCTGGCACACTTTCAGCGCACCATTCCCTTGTTTCCGTGCGGGAGTCATGGGCGGTCGTCACATTTGGTATCAGAGCTTTGGTTAATCGATTTTAGCCAACGCTCGCTGACGTAACTACGTATGAGAGACATAATTGTATTTTGATGAATGATTACTATATATATAATATAGTAGTTTAGAAGGATTTGAACTCCTTATGCAGTTGTTTCTCAAGGTGTTCTAAGTCATTCCTTTTTGTAGATATTAAGGATGAGTCGAAGGGGGAGACCAGCTGCTAGGGAAGGCCGTGCTGCTAAGGAAGCTGTTGATTATGCTCCTATGTTTGAGGCCATGATGACTTCGATCATGAGAAGGATACCAGCTTCAGGGCCATCAGTGGATGTTGGAGTTCAAGTTCAAGCTCCAAGACTGGTGGATTTTGCTAAGCTTTGTAAGGACTATACTGCTCTTGGAGGGAAGGTTTTCTTGGGAACGGAATCGACCATTGAAGTCCAAAGATGGATAGATGCTTGTAGAAGGATCTTTGGAGATTTGGGGATTGAGGATGCAACTAAGAGGAAGCTTGCATCAAGACAGCTTCAAGGGAGAGCTTCTGATTGGTGGAACTCTATCACCATCGATACTCCAGAGGAAGAGATTGCTTGGGAGCAATTCCAAGTCAGATTTGAAGCTAAGTTCATCTCTACGGCTCAGAAATCTGTCTTGTTTAAAAAGTTTGTGGAGCTCAAGCAAGGTGGAAGACCCGTTCTTGAGTATGTTTCTGAGTTTGAAGCTTTGTCCAAGTATGCCAGATCGTATATTGATTCTCCCTATCAGAAGAATGAGAAGTTTGTGATCGGTTTGGATGCTTATCTTGGAAGACAGTTGGTGGATCATCTGGATGATCCGTTTGAGAAGCTTGTGGAGAAAGCTCTCAGGCATGAGAATTTGTTTCCTAGGGAGAGTTCTGTTGTTGCTGTAACCAAGGAAGGGTTTAAGCCACAGAAGGGTGGAAACAAGAAGAGGAAGCAACAACAACAGAAGGGTAAGGATGGCCAGAAGAAGCCGAAGGGCGAAATGACTTGCTATAATTGCCAGCAGAAGGGCCATCTCTCCAAGGATTGTAGGAATCCAAAGGCGCCGGCGAAATGCCACAACTGTGACAAGCCAGGGCATTTCAGGAAAGATTGTCCAGAACCGAGGAAGGACAGGCAGATTGTGCAAGCTTATGCTTTGGGAGCTGTGCCGTCGTTTTCAAAAGCTCTTACTGCTGAAGAGAAAGGGGAGAGTGTGGTGGTTCAAGGTACTCTTTCCATTTGTGGTGTTCCAGTTAGGGTGTTGTTTGATATTGGGGCGTCGCATTCCTTTGTTTGTAATGAGTTAGTAGACCGGTTGGGTTTGGAACCGAATATTGTTGATAGGCCATTGGTTGTGACTAATCCAGTTGGGGGTTCGTCATGTTTGTGTATGATATGCCGTGGTCTAGTTGTATCGAGTCATGATTGCTCTTTCGTTTGTGATTGTTTTGTTCTGAACTTTGCGGGGTTCGGAATTATTTTGGGTATGGACTGGCTTAGGAAGTATGCGGCAAGGATTGATTGTGAGAGGCTAGAGGTGACAGTCGGGAATGTGGAAGGGCGAAAGGTTGTGATACGATGTAAGCATGAGGAAGGCGTCTTCATGAGCTTCATGTACTCGCTGGTTGTTCCACGGGATGGACTGTCATCGGTGCCTATTGTGAATGGATTTGAGGATGTCTTTGACGAAGTCAAAGGATTACCACCGCATAGGGAGATCGAGTTTCGTATCGATCTAGTTGAGGGAGCCAGACCTGTTGTGATGCCTCTTAGGCGGATGGCGCCTAGGGAGCAACAAGAGTTGAAGGTGCAAGTTGATGACCTTTTGCGGAAAGGATTCATTCGGCGTAGTGTGTCCGAATGGGGTGCACCAGTTGTGTTCGCAACCAAAGCGGATGGATCGTTGAGGTTGTGTGTGGATTATCGTGAGCTGAATAAGGTGACTAAGAAGAACAAGTATCCATTGCCGAGAATAAATGACTTGTTTGATCAGCTTCACGAGGCTAAGGTGTTTTCTCAAATGGATTTGGCAACGGGATTTCACCAGTTAAGAGTGGCGAAGGATAGTGTGCCGAAGACTGCTTTTAGGACACCATCCGGTTTTTAAGAGTGGATGGTAATGCCGTTTGGATTGACTAACGCACCAGCATATTTTGTGGATCTTATGAATAGAGTATTCAGAGATCAGTTGAACAAGTTCGTACTTGTGTTCATGGATGATATTCTGATTAATTCCAGAATTGAAGAAAAGCACAAGACGCACTTGCGTTTGGTTTTGGAAATCTTGCGGAAACATCAGCTGAAGGCTAAGTTTTCGAAGTGTCACTTCTAGAAGAATGAAGTGAGATTCTTAGGCCATGTTATTTCTGGAAATGGGATAGCGGTCGATCCCGCTAAGGTGGCAGCGATCCAGGATTGGGTTAGACCTAAGAATGCATCCGATGTGAGAAGTTTTCTTGGATTAGCAGGATATTATCGTCGGTTTATCAAAGACTTTTCCAAGATAGCTGCACCATTGACAGGATTGACGAAAAAGAATCAAGTGTTTAGATGGGATGATAAGTGTGAGCAAGCTTTCGTAATCCTGAAAGAGCGACTGACAAGTGCTCCTGTTTTGACCATTCCTAGTGGGAATGATGAGATGGTGGTTTACACCGATGCATGTGGTACTGGACTTGGAGCAATGCTAATGCAGAAAGATAAAGTTGTTGCATATGCAAGTCGACAACTGAAGCCGCATGAAAGGAATTATCCGACTCATGATTTGGAGTTAGCGGCGATCGTATTTGCTTTGAAGATGTGGAGACATTATCTTTTGGGAGTTCGATTCGAGTTTTTTACGGATCATAAGTCGTTGAAGTATCTGTTTTCCCAAAAGGATTTGAATCTTCGGCAGCAACGGTGGCTAGAGTTCTTAGCATCATATGATTTTGATATAGCTTATACTCCAGGAAAAGGTAACGCAGTAGCTGATGCATTGAGTCGAAGACATGTAGGATTGGGAGCCATGTTTTTGGAATGGAAGAGTCTCGAGTATTTAGCTGGATTTGACTTCAGACCTAGATGTGAATTGGAACCTGAAATGTTGGCAAACTTATCGATAAGACCTACTCTTGTGGAAAGGATTGGCGAGAGCCAAAAGCGAGACGATAAGCTTGTCAAGATTATCCATGACTTGGAATCTGGATTGGAACTAGAGAAGGATGAAGGATTCGAGGTCGATCGAGAGGGTTGGCTTCGGAAGCAAGGACGACTAGTTGTTTCCGATATAGATGAATTGAGAGACGAAGTTCTGAAGGAAAGTCATCACTCGAAGTTGACAATTCATCCAGGAGGAAATAAGATGTATCGGGATATGAAGAGAACCTATTACTGGGAAGGTATGAAGAAGGACGTTGGAAATTTTATTTCCAAATGTATGAACTGTCAGTTGGTAAAAGCTGAACAGAAAAAGCCAAGGGGATTACTTCAGCCATTAGAGGTTCCTACATGGAAGTGGGAGCAAGTGTCGATGGATTTTATCGATGGCCTACCTAGAACCAAGGCGGGAAATGAAGGGATTTGGGTCATCGTAGATCGGTTGACCAAGAGTGCAAGGTTCATTCCTGTTCGATCGACTAGGACTGCATCAGATTTGGCTGAGCTTTATGTTAAGTGGATAGTTCGATTCCATGGTATTCCGAAGAGTATAGTGAGCGATCGAGACCCATTGTTCACTAGTGGATTTTGGAAGAGCTTCCAGGAAGTTTTGGGAACCGAGTTGTGTTTGAGTACAGCTTATCATCCCCAAACAGATGGTCAGACTGAGAGAGTCAACCGAGTTTTGGAAGATCTTCTCAGAGCTTGTGTTTTGGATTTCGGAGGATCGTGGGAAGATCATCTTCATTTGGTGGAGTTTGCGTACAATAACAGTTACCAGTCAATCATTGGTATGGCACCGTATGAAGCGCTGTATGGAAGACCGTGTAACTCTCCGACATGTTGGTTGGAAACTGGAGAAAAGCTAATACTTGGGCCAGAGATGATTCGTCAGACTACGGATTGTATAGAGATCATTCGGCAACGAATGAAGGCAGCCCAAGACCGCCAGAAAAGTTATGCTGATAAGCGTCGTAAGGATTTGGAATTCGACGTAGGTGATATGGTTTTAGTGAAGATTTCTCCACTGAAGAATGTTATTCGATTTGGAAAGAAAGGAAAGTTGACTCCGAGATTTGTTGAACCATTCCCGATTATCGAGCGAATTGGAAAGCTCGCTTATAGATTGGAGTTACCGGAAAAGATGGCGGGTGTGCACAATGTTTTTCATGTATCTTATCTACGGAAGTATGTGCACGACTCAAATACGGTGGTTTCTGCTGATAGCTGTGAAGATTTCAAGGTTGATCCAGTTTTAGAAGACCTCGTAAGCCGCTTCGTATTGTTGAAACCGATACGAAACAGCTTAGGAGGAAGACGATTACGTTGCTCAAGATACAATGGAGTGATGATGTTAACGACTGTACGTGGGAGGAGGAAGAGAGGATGAAGGCAGCTCATCCTGAACTCTTCGAGGTATGGCCCTAAGGTGTCGTGACATCTCATGAATTTGTAGCTTGTTCTAGTCTTAGAATTCTGCATGCTAGGTTAGTAATTGGATGCATGGTTTGTTGATTGCTATAGATGGTAGGCATGCGGAATAATTTTGATTGCTCTTGTTTGTTTGGAATTTTGGGGGCGAAATTCCTAAGGGGGAGAGAATGTAACGACCCGTATTTTGCGTGTCGATAAATCGTAAAATGGTTATATTAGGTCGTTAGTATTGTTTGAGTCAACCTGAGTTAGTTCGTGTTGTGATGTTTAAGTCGTAGGAAGCTTGGGTCGTGTGACCGAGTTAAGGTAGTGACCGACCTATAGTGCCTGACCGACTTAAGGAAGTTGCCGAGTTATAGAAGTTAACTTGTGTAGAGGCTTAGGTCGTGGTGTAGCTTAGGTCGTATGGTGGCTTAGGCAAGCGGCTTAAGATATGGAGCGACTTAAGTTGGGACAGGTTAGCGACCTAGTAGTGTAGTGAGTGTTAGCTCGTGCAGATTTTGGCTCTTATGTTGTTTAGGTCGAGGGGAGCGACTTATAAGATTAGCGACCTATAGGATGGGAGCGACCTAAGGCAGATATCCGACCTATAGGAATGAGTGACTTAGGGTTAACGACCTAACAGTTAGCCGATTTAACAAGATAAGTGATAGGTCGTATACGAGTTATGGTTTCTGACCGACCTAAGTATCGACCGAGTTAAGGAGAAGCGACCCAGTAGTTAGCCGACCTAAGAGTTAAACGACCTATAAGAATGGACTGACTTAAGGGTGTTTACGACCTAAGGAAGTTGGTCATGTTAGTTAGGTCGTAGACGACCTAAGTTAGGACGACAGGGTTTTTAGGTCGCGTGAGTTTAGGTCTGCACATGCTAAGTCGTTAGCGACTTAGTGATGAGTCGTAGCTCGTGTTGCTGTTAGGTCGGGGAGGTGGCTAGACCGTTAGGTCGAGTTTCCATTGAGTCATAGGTCGTTGGGAATGGTAGGTCGGCAATAGTTAGGTGGCTGGGTAGTTATGTGGTGCAGTTAGGTCGATTAGACAACCTAAGGTAGGTTGCATAGATTGTTAGGTCGCGCGCTTATGTTTTTAGGTAGCGTGCATACTGTGGGTCTTAGGTCGTAGTATAGTTAGGTCGAGACTTTTTAGGTCGGCAACGACCTAATAGCGAGCCTACGAGTTAAGATCTGGGCGACCTAAGGGTGATTTCAGCCTATAAATAGAGGGGTTTGGCTCACTTTTTGGCACCGGTTTTTGAAGCGACGAAGTGCTGCCATTTTGAGAGCTCGACTACAACATTTCTTCATCTTCTTTTCTCCATTCCAATCTAGTTCTAACTTCCATCCAAGATCGAAGATCGAGATTGAAGATCCAAGAGCCAAAGTTGAAGATCTTCATCCAACGAAGCTAGATTTCATCGTTTCAAGCGAGATTTCGACAAATCAAGCTTGAATCCTTCCTGTCCAGATCTGAAGTGATTAGTTTTTGAGGTTTTTGGGTGATTCGGTGAGTGGTAGTTATCTCTCACGCGGACCCAAAGGAGTATATTGGATTGGTGGTTTGTTTGGGTGTTAAAAATAGTGATTTCATGCATTTTTCTTAGATCCAAGTCTAGATCCATTTCTTATGAAGATATTTACTTATGCAAGTTCATTTATCAAGTTAGAGAAACAAAACCCATGATTTACATTTGTTAGATCTATGATAGAAACACATGATTCATGTACGTTAGACTTATGCTCATTTATTTACGAAATTGCCACTATAGTTAATATTGCTTATTAGATCTTGTTTGAATGCTTGATTGTTTGGATGTATGATTGATTTGATTGTTTCAAGTTAGCTAGTGGTTGATTTGGAACAAGATGGTTGAGGATGATTCAAAAGCTAAGTGGAAAGGCTATTGAATGGTGAAAGCTGCTTGTGGCATATGAAGCGGATGTTGAAGCTCATATGTATGGATTAGATGATGTTGAGATGGGACTTTGCCATGATGCGATGAGGAAAGCCATGATGTTGAGATGGGACTTTTCCATGATGCGATGAGGCAAGCCATGATGTTGAGATGAGACTTCGCTATGATGCGATAAAGCGAAGCATGATGTGAGATAGCCTTGGTTTAATCCAGACGGGATCATACCAAGCATGTTGATAACTCGATGATGCGATGCGAGTTGGTTGATAATGGTTAGCTTGAGAGGCGCTTGAGCTAGTATGGAAATAGTCGTCAAGGAGGATGACTAGGAGGCTGAGATCTCATCGTTGTTGAAGGTTCTAGCATGCTCAAAGAAAGAGTACGTTGGAACGGGCTGCGACGACGTTCCAAGCACGGGCTGTGACGACGTGCTAGTACTCTGGATAGTTGCGAAAATTCCTAGGCACGGGCTGCGATGACGTGCGGAGTTATGTCTAGAACCGGGGTTACCATTAGCCCTTGACAGATGGATAAAAGAATAAGTTGGTCATTCAATTAACGGTGAAATCAAGGCAATGATAACAGTGATAGCCAGAGTCATGGATGTTTGGCTGTACCATCATTCGGTCTCAAGAGCGGTGTTTTCTGGGTGCTTATCTGATCTTGGTTTAGGCCTTGGGGGTTGTATTTGGAAAACATCGACCTTGACTCGAATGATTATTGCTTTACTTTAATTGTCTGCCATGTTATGCTTGCTTCTCCTTAGTGTGTGTCTGGGGGCTATCACTGTAGTAAGAGGCGGAGTGGGATGGTTTGGTCCTATTCCTTTTATCCCTTATGCTCTTTTGGTATGTTTGATAGTTGATTTACTGCTCACTGAGACTTTGTCTGACTCAAGGTTTTATGTCTCCTCTTATTACCTTGGGCTGTTCATCTATGTTGGGATGGGCAGACTAGGTGACAGGTGGCAGGTGCTGATCTTAGTGGCTCACGTTGATGATGACGAAGGCGAGCAGGAGGCTTTACATATTATTTTCATATTCTATGTACTGGATATTCCGCCGTTTGTTGATTACTCTGAGTGCTATGTAGTGAGGCTTCTTGTATTCATGATTCAGACCATGTATAAAGCTATTATGATTAGATGATGATATTCTGTTCTATGGGAGCTTCACTATATTATATTTCTCTATTGTATTTTATCCATGCGCTGTGAGTTTTACGATAGAGTCTGAAATGTTTATTTTACCCTTGACGGTCACTCATGGTTGCCTGGCACACTTTCAGCGCACCATTCCCTTTTTTTCCGTGCGGGAGTCATGGGCGGTCGTCACATAAATATGGTCACTTGATAAACTTAATAAAGTTTTGATAAGGTTAATTACTTAAGATAAGTAATTGATTAATTACAGAGGTGATTGAGTTAGGTAAATTACCGATTGGAAAGTAATTTTAAATGGGTAATTAATTGTTAAAGTAATTAATGGTTTATTACTTGGGTAATAAATCAAAGGATTTATAAAGTAATTAAGAAGTAATTAAGAATAGTTAATTACTGTATTTAAGTTGATTAAATTTAAGCAATTAACCTAAGCACGATTAATTAATTAAGGTTCATTAATTGATATGATTAATGAAAATAATTAAGGATTTATTTCTTTATTAAGAGTTAATTAATCAAGGCTGATTATGATTAATTAATTGATTTAACTAATGTTTATTTAAGCAAAATTTATTGTGATGAAGGTAATTAATTTAATTAATTTCAAAATTTATTTAGTGATTAGGTAATTAATTTAATTCACTTTAAATTAATTATAGATAGTTAATTTAATTCAGTTTAAATTAATTATATTGTGGAATGAGTGAATCATTATTTGTGTATGAATGGATGACATTGATTGTCTTGAATGCTTTGTGATCTCAGTAATGAGATAAGTATGGTTGTATGATAGGAATGCTTGGTTGCATTGTGATGATTTCATAGATTATAAATTGGGATGGTGATATAGGGACTACCAATTTTGATATTGATAATGTAGGTATCTGTTATTTGATAATGCCGATTATTTCAATTATTGTTCTGTGAGTTATCTATCTATGTGTATATAGATACTGCATTGAATTGTTTTAAACCTTTAAAGCAACTTGAACCTAAAAGACACGCTTTGGATTTCGATGAGATCGAGATCGGATTTCCATAATTGGATATCCGAAAACCACATCGATTCTAGCATGATCAAAATTGCATCGAGTTGCATGATTTTTGGGGAGAAGCTTGTGCGTTGAGTCAGCAAGCTATTGCCGGGGTTGTGGCGTTTAATGATGATCGGCGGCAATGATTTTTGGGGTTTCTGATGATGGTTTTTTTGAGTTCAGTCCTGATGAACTCGATTTTGATTTAAGACATACAGTGGTGTTTGGTTGGTTGTAAGGGGTTACGAAGTGCTTGGATGACTGGTCGGAGGTGTTGCCGTTGACTGGAGGAGGTCTGACAATGGTGCAGGTTGCACGGGGATGGAGTGATGTCTGTAGTTTAATTTTGTTGGGTTGCATTGTTTTTCTCGAGTAAGGTCTCGGGGTATAGGGTAAAAGACTCGGGGAAACTCGCTTGATTCTGGGTTTTTGCAAGCTTAGTTCAAACTGTTAAGTTTAACAGTTTTTTTAAAATTCTTTTGTTTAGCTAAAGCAGTTTTTCTTATATTCAAGTCAGATTGTTTTAAAAGAGGAAGGTGATGTTCTTGGTTCAGGTATACATGGGTGGAACCCAAATTGAACTGTTTAACCAGATTTTTAATTTAATATAAAGTAAGTTTTAAAACTTTAAATAATTAAGCCAAATTTATTTCTAGAAACTTATTTCTTTAAATTGATTTGTTTTTATAAATGAATTTGTATGTATGGATTCAGAAGTTTTAAGTTAAAATCTTAATGTTACTTTCCAATTTATTTTGGAAATATATAAAAAGGAAATTTATAAGGAAATGTTTTTATTGGTTAATGGAAAATGATTTATTAATTAACAATTAAAGTAAGATAATTTATTAACTTGAAATTAGGATTGTTAATTAATAATTAAAGAAAGAAATTAATGATTTCTTATAATTTAATTTAATTAATGAATTAAGTCAAGTAAAGATTTCAAGAATTATTTAAGATAATGTTTTATCTTAAAATAATTAATTAAGTATTAATAATTTGTAATTAGTTGATTGATTAAAGAATTTGAAGTTAATTCATTTATTTGATTATTATTTTAAAAGGGGTTAATTAAGTAATTAATTAAGTATAATTAATTATTTAATTAACTATTAATTAAGATGATGATTTAATTAATGTCTAATGATTAATTAAATTGTAATTACTTATTAATTAAGTAATTAAGAGTTAATTAAAATAGTAATTAATTAATAAAGGTTTCATTTAAATTTTAATTGGGTTTTCTTAATTAATATTTAAAGAATTATTAAAATATAATGCTAGTTAATTAAGAATTAATTAACTATTTTTATTTAACATTAATTAATTTTAATTAAGGATTAATTAATTAATTTTAATTGTGAATTAATTAATTTGAAATTAAGATTGTTAATTAATAATTAAGTTTATTAATTAATGATTAAGAGTTGACTAATTAGTTAATTAAGTTTAATTAATTAATCAATAAAAGTAATTAGTAATTAATTACTTTGTATTAAAGGATTGATTAATAATTAAGGTTTATTAATTAATAGTTGGAGATAATTAATCTAATAATTGAAGATTAATTTGAGTTAATAAGTAATTAGGGATGAATTACTCAATTTTGTTTTATAAGATGATTGAAATTAAGTAATTAATTAATTTGTTAATTAATTAAATATGGTCGCTTGATAAACTTAATAAAGTTTTGATAAGGTTAATTACTTAATATAAGTAATTGATTAATTACAGAGGTGATTGAGTTAGGTAAATTACTGATTGGAAAGTAATTTTAAATGGGTAATTACTTGTTAAAGTAAATAATGGTTTATTACTTGGGTAATAAATCAAAGGATTTATAAAGTAATTAAGAAGTAATTAAGAATAGTTAATTACTGTATTTAAGTTGATTAAATTTAAGCAATTAACCTAAGCATGATTAATTAATTAAGGTTCATTAATTGATATGATAAATGAAAATAATTAAGGATTTATTTCTTTATTAAGAGTTAATTAATCAAGGCTGATTATGATTAATTAATTGATTTAACTAATGTTTATTTAAGCAAGATTTTGTTGTGATGAAGGTAATTAACTTAATTAATTTCAAAATTTATTTAGTGATTAGGTAATTAATTTAATTCACTTTAAATTAATTATAGATAGTTAATTTAATTCAGTTTAAATTAATTATGTTGTGGAATGAGTGAATCATTGCTTGTGTATGAATGGATGACATTGATTGTCTTGAATGCTTTGTGATCTCAGTAATGAGATAAGTATGGTTGTATGATAGGAATGCTTGGTTGCATTGTGATGATTTCATAGATTATAAATTGGGATGGTGATATAGGGACAACCTATTTTGATATTGATAATGTAGGTATCTGTTATTTGATAATGCTGATTATCAATTATTGTTCTATGAGTTATCTATCTGTGTGTATATAGATACTGTATTGAATTGTTTTAAACCTTTAAAGCAACTTGAACCTAAAGACACGCTTTGGATTTCGTTGAGACCGAGATCGGATTTCCATTATTGGATATCCGAAAACCACATCGATTCTAGCATGATCAAAATTGCATCGAGTTGCATGATTTTTGGGGAGAAGCTTGTGCGGTGAGTCAGCGAGCTATGGCCGGGGTTGTGGCGTTTAATGATGATCGGCGGCAATGATTTTTGGGTTTTTCTGATGATGGTTTTTTTGAGTTCGGTCCTGATGAACTCGATTTTGATTTAAGACATACAGTGGTGTTTGGTTGGTTGTAAGGGGTTGCGAAGTACTTGCATGACTGGTCGGAGGTGTTGCCGTTGACTAGAGGAGGTCTCACAATGGTGCATGTTGCACGGGGATGGGGTGATGTCTGTAGTTTAATTTTGTTGGGTTGCATTGTTTTTCTCGGGTAAGGTCTCGGGGTATAGGGTAAAAGACTCGGGGAAACTCGCTTGATTCTGGGTTTTAGCAAGCTTAGTTCAAACTGTTAAGTTTAACAGTTTTTTTAAAATTCCTTTGTTTAGCTAAAGCAGTTTTTCTTAAATTCAAGTCAGATTGTTTTAAAAGAGGAAGGTGATGTTCTTGGTTCAGGTATACATGGGTGGAACCCAAATTGAAATGTTTAACCAGATTTTTAATTTAATACAAAGTAAGTTTTAAAACTTTAAATAATTAAGCTAAATTTATTTCTAGAAATTTCTTTAAATTGATTTGTTTTTATAAATGAATTTGTATGTATGGATTTAGAAGTTTTAAGTTAAAATCATAATGTTACTTTCCAATTTATTTTGGAAATATATAAAAAGCAAATTTATAAGGAAATGTTTTTATTGGTTAATGGAAAATGATTTATTAATTAACAACTAAAGTAAGATAATTTATTAACTTGAAATTAGGATTGCTAATTAATAATTAAAGAAAGAAATTAATGATTTCTTATAATTTAATTTAATTAATGAATTAAGTCAAGTAAAGATTTCAAGAATTATTTAAGATAATGTTTTATCTTAAAATAATTAATGAAGTATTAATAATTTGTAATTAGTTGATTAATTAAAGAATTATAAGTTAATTCATTTAATTAATTATTATTTTAAAAGGGGTTAATTAAGTAATTAATTAAGTACAATTAATTATTTAATTAACTATTAATTAAGATGATGATTTAATTAATGTCTAATGATTAATTAAATTGTAATTACTTATTAATTAAGTAATTAAGAGTTAATTAAAATAGTAATTAATTAATAAAGGTTTCATTTAAATTTTAATTGGGTTTTCTTAATTAATAATTAAAGAATTATTAAAATATAATGCTAGTTAATTAAGAATTAATTAACTATTTTTATTTAAGATTAATTAATTTTAATTAAGGATTAATTAATTAATTTTAATTATGAATTAATTAATTTGAAATTAAGATTGTTAATTAATAATTAAGTTTATTAATTAATGATTAAGAGTTGATTAATTAGTTAATTAAGTTTAATTAATTAATCAATAAAAGTAATTAGTAATTAATTACTTTGTATTAAAGGATTGATTAATAATTAAGGTTTATTAATTAATAGTTGGAGATAATTAATCTAATAATTGAAGATTAATTTGAGTTAATGAGTAATTAGGGATGAATTACTCAATTTTGTTTTATATAATGATTGAAATTAAGTAATTAATTAATTTGTTAATTAATTAAATATGGTCACTTGATAAACTTAATAAAGTTTTGATAAGGTTAATTACCTAAGATAAGTAATTGATTAATTACAAAGGTGATTGAGTTAGGTAAATTACTGATTGGAAAGTAATTTTAAATGGGTAATTACTTGTTAAAGTAATTAAAGGTTTATTACTTGGGTAATAAATCAAAGGATTTATAAAGTAATTAAGAAGTAATTAAGAATAGTTAATTATTGTATTTAAGTTGATTAAATTTAAGCAATTAACTTAAGCATGATTAATTAATTAAGGTTCATTAATTGATATGATTAATGAAAATAATTAAGGATTTATTTCTTTATTAAGAGTTAATTAATCAAGGCTGATTATGATTAATTAATTGATTTAACTAATGTTTATTTAAGCAAAATTTATTGTGATGAAGGTAATTAATTTAATTAATTTCAAAATTTATTTAGTGATTAGGTCATTAATTTAATTCACTTTAAATTAATTAGAGATAGTTAATTTAATTCAGTTTAAATTAATTATATTGTGGAATGAGTGAATCATTGCTTGTGTATGAATGGATGACATTGATCGTCTTGAATGCTATGTGATCTCAGTAATTAGATAAGTATGGTTGTATGATAGGAATGCTTGGTTGCATTGTGATGATTTCATAGATTATAAATTGGGATGGTGATATAGGGACTACCGATTTTGATATTGATAATGTAGGTATCTGTTATTTGATAATGCTGATTATCAATTATTGTTCTGTGATTATCTATCTTTGTGTATATAGATACTGTATTGAATTGTTTTAAACCTTTAAAGCAACTTGAACCTAAAAGGCACACTTTGGATTCCGTTGAGACCGGGATCGAATTTCCATAATTGGATATCCGAAAACCACATCTATTCCAAATAACGTTAGGTCGTGAGTCAAAATGGAGCTTTGTGAAGACTCGAGGTGTAAGAGCTATACGTCAGTATAACTCTGTGGGTGATTCCATAATGAGTTGACGGAATAGTACTTATAGATTCGAGATGGTGAATCAGAGTGCAAGGGTTATTGTCGTTAACTCTGAGGGTGATTCCAAAATGAGTGTAACGAGATAATACCTTCGTTTTCGTTCGAACCGGGAAGGAACTCGTATGGATTGAATTTTTTCAGAACATCGTCAGGTGGACGATGAGCATTCTATGTGATATGTCCTATAAAGGTAATCGTAACCTCAAGCCTCATCAACCGAGAATGGCTAAAACAGGGGAGGTGCAGCAAGGCTTCGTGGGTAGAACCCATTGGAGAGTAAGATTTACCCCTGTCTAGAGGTCCCTTTTATTTCGGTTGTGTGGACGGTTGAATAGCTACAACCGTCAGGGTTGTCTTATTCGGAACTATTCAATAAGGAATGGGTCCGGCTTTGTGTTGCAGGGGGTCGGGAGTGATCCTCGGTACGGTGATCTAGGCCACGTATTGTGACGGGCGGTACCCCAGTAGCCCTGCCATTGTATGGAATCCAAAATCCAATAAGTGACGTACGTATTAGTTGTGCCCAACTATGTTGGAAAGTGAGATGTAAGCATTCCAGCTATTTCTGTATTTTACTTGAAAACCCTAGACACTATTATAATATCATCGGATTTTCTATCAAATGTTTTGGTTAGCGTAAGGTAAAAACTTTTCCATGTTTATGTGTGGAAAGTCTTACGTGATGCCTTTTCTTTCAAAAAGTTTTTAAAGTTAAGCAACTTTAACCATCTACTCACACCAGACCCATGTCTGACCCGGAGTTTATTTTTGTTTTTCATAAACTCTTGGGTACTTAAATTTTTACGAGTAGCCAGGGGATTCAGATTAGGTTTGACGAATTCAGGAGGAGCAATGGAGCAGGAGGCTTCTACGTATAGCTATAGAGTATTCCGCTGTGTGTTCTCTAAGTTGTTGTCTTTGAGTTGTATTGTATCGAGCTGTATAACTAGACAGGTGTTTATAACTGTCTAGTATAAGTTGATTATGCTGTGTATCTCTGATGTATATGATACTATGTAAAGTATTATGTGATTAATATAATTTATTCGTTCCGCTGTTTAGATTCTAATGTGTTGTTTCTTTCTTCTTCTCTATCTTTTCTCTTTTCTATCCCTTTCATTTTAAAGATGATGCGATTTTCTGGGGGTAAGAAAGTCGGGTCGTCGCACTTGGTATCAGAGATTAGGTTGAGTGAACACCTTGGCTCTGTAGTGGTATCTTTCTTGAGAGAGCGTACTTGTAATTTTTATATAACTATATATATATATGTATATATATATATATTTCTACCAATCTGTTGGGTTACCTGTTCGGGTTTTCCAACATAAGTTATAAAGGTAGATGGGGTAGTAGTGTGTGTAACACAACTACAATTGGTTGGAGTTTGAATGTTTGAGGTCGGAAGTGTATCTGTCGAGACTGTAGACCTAATAACATCTCAAGTAATCTTTGCAGTTTGGTGTAAGGATTTAATTGATCTCTCTAGGAAACCTGTTAAGGTTCGGAGTTCATCTTTGAAGTGTAAGTTTGTTTGCGCTCGTGTGAACGGATTTTTGAGAGTTTGGATTTGTTGGTTGGGCAGAAGCGAGTGATGGTATTTTGATACCTCAGGGAGTAGTAGCTGCGGGATGAGATGCAGTGACTATGGAAGTCTCCGGAGATGTTTTCTTTCAGAGCAAGTTTAAGGAAGTGTGTCTATTTCAGAGTTGTAGCTGGGTTCAGTAGGATGTTTGTGTTTAGTTGGAAGTCCGAGTTTCTCTAAGAACTTTGGATAGGAAGTCTTTGGCATCTGTGTTAGCAGTGCAGCTCGGGAGTGTTCTGTGTTTCAGCAGGAAGATCCTTTTGGCATTAGTATTTCCTGGAAGTGGAATTCAGTTGCAGCAGAGAGGACCCGTTTCTTCGATGGGTTGGCTAATTAAGTTTAAGCTGTTCTGTTTGGTAAAGAGAGAACAGTTTTACTTGGATTTGGTTTGGTGGATCGCAAAAATGACTTGCGATTGTTTGAGTGTTCTCTTGGATTCTCTGAGTTTTCCTGGGTCTAAGGAGAATTAGAGATTTCCCGCATTGGAGATTGAGTTCTGAATCGACTTGATGTCAGGAGTGATACAAGTGCTTCGATTGGGTAGAAGGTTGTTTCCTTGGTTGATTGTTTGGTGTAGCAGCTCTGTTTTTGTTGGAACTTCTGTTGAACCTTGTTTTTGGGATGTGTTGCTTAGTCTGTGCCTGTGTTCTTCTACGGCATTTTCATCTGCTCCAGATCAGAGTTGTGCAGCGGAAGCAAAGTGGCTGTGGTTCTTGAGTAGAAGCAACTGGGAATTGCAGTATTTTGGGTTAGAGAGTTTCTACTGAATTTCTTTTCCAGAATCTGAGGCAAGTTGGCGAGTGATTCCGTTCTGTCTTTTCCGGATAGGAGGAGTTGTTTTCTTCTGTTGATAGAAAAGTTTGGTTTGATTTTGGATTGATCTTGTGAGGATCGGTTTGTGAGTTGATCCAATTTGTTTGTAGAAGCATCAGCGAAGGTTGAGCTGTTCGGGAAGGATCTGTTGGCAGCCCGGATCATCCGGGAAGTTTTAAGTTTAAGTAACGGAAGAATTTGGAATTTGAAGTTGGAGACTTCGATGTTGTTGAGGTTTTCTCTTGTAAAGGGAGCCATGAGTTTTGAGGTGAGCTCCGAAGTATATTGGATTCTTCTGAGTTTTGTAGGATCAGTGTTTTGGATTGAGGAGTTGAATTGCCAATTTGGAAGACTGAAATTCAAATTATTTCACGTGTCTCTGAGAGAGTACGTGTTCGGTCATCATTGGTTTTTGAGACCAGCAGTTTTGTGTGGTTTTAGTTGTTGATCAGACTTGTCTATGGTCTGGTATCTTGGGTAGATTATATATCTAGCTGAGTGGGAACTCAGTAGCTTAGCAGTATAGCTAGTTTGGATTTAATAGAGCGAGTATCCCTGTGTCTGTAATAGGGAGATTCGAGATAATTTAGGAAGTTTATCCGGATATGTGTCCGGATAGCTAGTGTTGTTTGATTGAATTGGTTGATTGGATGAAATTGTTTGTTTGATTGATAGTGTATGGCTGTTATGAATGTTTGAATCGGTTGAAATAAAATAAAAGTTTGGATTATCTTTGTTTTAAATTTCGAGGACGAAATTCTGTCAAAGGGGGAGGATTGTAATATCCCAGAATTTCAAGGAGTTTAAAATGTTGATACCCTCTTATTTAAATTATTTGAAATCAATAAATTGTTATTTTCAAAGATATTTAACCAAGAAATAAAAATATAATTTTTAATTATGGTTATAAATTGGTTTTATATTAAGATTAATTATTTTATTTGTGTAAATAAATTCTAAATTGATATGTTGTTTTCAAAATTTATAAGTGTGTTTAAATTGCATTTATATCTGTGTATTTAAATCTTTGTATTTTAAATTGATTTCAAAATAGGATATATTATTTGTAAATAATTATGAGCTTATTTAAAAATAGATGTTTATATTTATTTAAATTTATTTTAGATTTGATTTTTAAATTGGACTTTGAAATGAATATATATTTGAATTCAAAGATATACATGCATCTTAAAATAAAATAATAATATAATTTGGTTTTAAAAATATAAAGATAATATTTTATTAGAAATAAGATTTTGTTTTATTTTTATTTTATAAATGTTTATCTAAACAAATTTGATTTGTGTTTATTTAATAAAGAATAAATACAAAGGCTTTTTAAAATAAGTTTGAAATGTTGTATATAATTTTATTTAAATTTTATT
Organism: Allium cepa; assembly: GCA_030765085.1. Taxonomy (NCBI): domain Eukaryota; kingdom Viridiplantae; phylum Streptophyta; class Magnoliopsida; order Asparagales; family Amaryllidaceae; genus Allium; species Allium cepa. The sequence continues at coordinate 70,628,442 of CM060942.1, forward strand.
TGGTTTCATTTCTTTTTAAAGATTGTATTTTATAAAACTAGTATACATTTATAAATGTATAAGTGTATTTGTTTACAAAAGTATTTTTAAAATTTAGAAACATGTTTGTTAATTAAGAAATTTATTTAAAAGACCTTGAAAATCAATTACAAATAATATAAAAATAAACAAGGACAAGTGTTAAAACTTTAATCTCTTAGATAACATGTGTTAACATAATAATGAAAGTTGAAGACATGTGTCAAATTTATTTTACTTTCTTTTAACTTTAATAAAACTGAAATTAACATTATATAAACCAGCATTCTTTCTCTTCATTTCTTTTTTTCTTTAAAATCTAAGTTCAATTCTAAGAGAAACTAGAAAATTTTCCTGCAATCTTCACTCTTCTAAAACCAGAAAAATACATGAATACAAACCTGAATCATTTATTTCTGTTTACCAAAACCTATAACCTTTCAATTGCAAACACAAAGCCTTCTTCAAACCATGCTCCTATTAATAACCTGAAGTATATTATGTGCAAATTCTAACTGTAGGTCTGTAGTTATTCTAGAAGCAAAAAAACAAAAAAACTGCATATCTACAATTTATTCTCAAAACAAATTTTTGCAATTTTGTTACCTGTATAAAATTTCCCATGCCTGCATCTGCTTTTCAATTCAAAGAGTTTGGGATGTGTATATCAGTTGTAACTAGAGAAGTTGGGTTAAGGTAATGAGTATAGGAACATTCTTCTACCTTATACAAATTTCGGGGACGAAATTTTTATAAGGGGGGAGGAATGTAACATCCCGGAATTTTTAACACGGGATTTGTGAACATTTGATGCATTTTAAATGCTTACTATGGGTTTAAGATTTATTTTGAACTAAAGGAATTAGTTTAAATTATAATAACAAGTTATAATTGCTAAGGCCGGAATATAATTTGAAATGGAATAATAGTAATTGAATATTGGACTGAGAGAATTTAAGGAATTGGATGTGAATGGGTATAAAAATGATGTTTAAATGTATTTTTAAGTTCAATTGGTCATAAATGATACTATTGGATTTTTGGATAAATTTAAAAATTAATAAGTTATTAGCTGAAATTTTATATTAATTTAGAAATGAATTTAATATTATTAAAATGCAATTTAATCAGATTTTAGTCCAGATTGAGTCAGAATGATTTTTTTATGTGATTATAAATCTTATATGAATTATTGTTAAGTTAATAAAATTTTAAAAGAGGAAATTTTAAGCGTTTCCGTAAATTTCGAAAATCGCTCGATTTAATAGACGAGTTAAAATAGCCTTCCGGGACACAGTCTCGGAATTCGATGAAACTAGTTTCATTGGATCCGTAATAGTTAGTTATTACCGGATTTCAATTTTCGTAGCAATCAGAGTTGTCTTTTGACCCCGGCAACTCGAAACGCATCGAAAATCGTTTTAATTGGTTTAAATTAAAAATTGATCGTTTAATTCCGTAACTCACTCATACGATCGAATTAGCTTACGAAACCTGTTCCTTTGTGTTTGGAACGCGGAAAAACCCTAGGAACGCCTGTCGGAACGCGTAGTTTGGAGTTCGTTTGCATGCGATGTTAAATTGAGAAGAATATTATTAAAATAATATTAAAATTATATTATATATTCATTATAATCTTCAAAACCCTAGCTAATATCACAGGCCGCCGCTAATATTCATTCGATGGCCGGTAATCGCTTATCTTCTTCCTCTTTTCTCTTGAAATCCACACATTAATTCGCAATTCCTCCAAATGGAAAATCATAGCACTCGTCGAGATCTACGATCTGAATGGTAGAGATTGGGTTTAATCGATCGAAGAGGTAGTTATGGGGTGGCGTTCGTGACAGGTTCGTGCGCGATTTCCGAGTCCAGGAGGGGACCGAGCTTGGCCGTATTCTAGGTGGAGGTGGAGATGATATAGGGCGACGCGATGGAAGCGTTTGATCGGTGTAGCGGCGATCGTAGGTGGTGCGGCCCCTAGCCCTAATCGGCAATTGATGGGTTCGAACGTCCTGTGTCGCGTGAGGAAGAGAAGTGTATGAGGCTTTGATATCTTTTGTTAAACGAACGGCCTTGATTATTTTTGGTAATTAAATAAAAGAAATTTTGTTTTAAAGAATATCCATAGGTTATAAATTAATAACTCTTGCATACGTTATCAGAATTCAACGAATTCGGTAGCGTCGGAATCGCAGGAAAGAGTACTTCGCAGTGGTGCAGATCCGGATCCATTCCGGGCAAGTAGAAATTTGAGTTAAATCGGACATCGTTCGGTTTAATTTAAATTTCGAACGCTCGCCGAAACTCAAGGTGAGTTATTCTCACTCACATCTGGATACTAGTAAAGTTAAACAGCTAATATTGACTGTTTGTTTGGATGTTTAGCTGAATATGTTGATTATTATCGAATTGAATCGATATATATATATATATATATATATATATATATAGATGTGCTAATATTTGTGGATGCAGGGAAAACAGTTTGGAGGGATCCAACTGGATTCCTCACAGTGTAGTAATATTTTTATAATTGATGATGATGCCTGTTTTTATACTGTGATTGATAAATTTGGAATTGAATTGCGTTGTGATATTGTGGTATAAACTTTAAACCTAGAATGTTAATTATAAAGAAAATTGGAGTTTTAATTATAAAGAAATTAAATTGGGTTTCCAAAAAGAAATTAAGAAATTTATAAATAAGGAATTTAAAGGAATATATAAATTAGAATTTGTTTGGAGGGAAAACTGAAATAAAATTGTATTGGAATATTGCTGAGTAAATTATAAATCCATAATTAATTATAAATGGATAAATTGAATATTAGAGAAATAAAAGATATTGTTAAAAATTGAATTTAAAAGAATTAAAATTTGAAATCTATTTAGAATGAAAATTGAAAATTTGTAAAATCTGAGATGATAAACAAAGAGAAATATCATCAGTGGATAAATATGAAAGTAAATTTATGTTATTCAAACCATAAAACTAAATTGAAATAAATTGACAGAAATCGTGAGAAGGATTTCTGTGATGTTTATGTGGAAATGAGATTCCCTGGGAAGAACCGAGTTCGAGTTTAAACCGATTTTATAAAAAGGAAGTTTTGAAAATTTAAACTTGTTTAAAAAGAGAGTGTTTTGGAAATTATTATTTTAAAGTAATTATTTATAAATCAGAAATAGAAAATTTTATAAATACCTTAATAATTATTTTTACAAATAGATTTGTTTAAAAAGCTACTTTTGACTGAAGTTATTGAAATTAGTATTTACCTTTTTAAAACTTTACTTATAAGTTAGTTTAAACTAAAACCCTTATTTGAAACTAAGATTTATATCCTAATAAATAGTTTTATTTTAAATATTTTGAAATCATATTTTTGAGAAATAACTAATAAGAAACTTTCTATATTTTAAAATATATTTTAGAATAAAGTATTTTTAATTATTTTAAATCTAAATGTTTTGAACTTGGTTATTTCCAATGGGAATATTTGGTAAAGGATTTACCTTGTAAAGGAAAGAGCTTTGGAAATTGTTTTCAAATGAGTTAGAAAATTTGAAAATATATCCTTTAAAGATATTCGAGGCAAATAAATAATTTGGGAATTATTTATTTTGTGATGGATGCTATGGATGTTTATGAATATAAATTGATAGTTAAATCACCGACTACCAATATTGGACAATCCGTGTGTTAACCCTATCTCGTTCACGAGTTAACAGGTCCATGAGTTAAGCAGCTCACGACTCAAAAGGCTTCACGACTTAAGGAAATGAATGGTCTACGGCTTGAAAGGATTGTGTGGCTTTGAACATGTTACGACTTAAAGAAACACACGACCTAAGGATTTGTACGACTTAAGGCCTCTACGGGATAGGAAGCCTTACGAGTTAAGCTTCCTACGACTCAAGGCATCTACGAGTTAAAGGATACACGAATTAGAAACCTCCTACGAGTTAAAGCCTCTACGAGTTAAGGAGTACCCGAGTTAGGCTGCTTACGAGATAAGCGGCTCACGAGTTAAGAAGAGATAACGACTTAAGACCCTGATGACCTAAGGAGTCTATACGACTTAAGGGAGCTACGACATAACAGATTAAAGCTTGACCGAGTTAACAAGTGTTACGACTTAAAAAAGGTGTACGACCTAAAGACACTATCTCTTAACTCGTCTACGAGTTAGGACTCGCCTTCACAAAGCCTGAACTCAGCTTTAAGCCGAAGGCAGCTGGTTAAGTCAACCACGACCTACGACTTATGATGAGTCGTATACGACATATACAAACAAGCCAGAAACTACAACCAGATAACTCGTAAACGACCTAGTACTTGAAGCGTGGGTTCGAAAAAGGCAGGAAGCTCTCTACAAACCAGAGACTCAGCTCAATGAGTCGGTCACGACTCATCCTAAGTCAGCCACGACTTACCTTAAGTCGGCAACGAGTTAGGACTTAGCAACTTTTTTCACCCAGAACTCTCTATAAATAGACATCCACCTCCAACTCTGGGGGGGCTTTTTGGTTCATTCTCGAAGCGCCAAAACTCTGCCATTTTCTCGACTCAAGCAACACTTCAAGCACTCCAAACATCGAAGACATTACATCAAATTCAAGAGAGAGAATCCACATCATTTATCATGAGTTTGAAAGATAATTCTCCGTCAAAGCTTGTACTAACAGTCTAGAGTGGATTGTACTTGAAGAAAGTTGTATAAGTTGTACTTGTTCGGCAATAAAGAGATCAAAGTGGACGTAGGCTCGATTTTAGGCCGAACCACTATAAAACTGTCGTCTTTTACTGCTTTTCTGCAATTTCTCTACTTGTATCTTGTTCCCGTACCAACGGGTGGTGCTTTCACAACTACACTTCACACACCGGGGTGTTAGCGTTCAAATTTAAGCGTTAACATTTTTGGTGCTTTCACTGTGAATTGAACTCAGGAAAACTGTCATCATTGCTTCACAGAGATTTGAAGAAAGAATTTCCTTAAAAACCAGAAGTCTATCTGAAATTATGGCTCCCGGAAGGAAAAGTAGATCTATCAGATCTGGAAACATTCAAGAGGGAACCTCCGCTTCCCCTGTACCTAATCAACCCACTCCGTCTGTTGGAGTTACGAAAGCGGAATTGGATGCTGTGATTCTAGGGTTAAACCAGCAGATAAACGCCCAAAATGCACAACTAGAGGCTCAAAGTGCCCAGAATGCTCTGATTCTGAATAAGTTGAACGATTTACTTGGGGCAAACAATCAACCAGCTGGTAATGAAAGGAACTATGCTGGCAACATTCATGATGTTAGTGAGAGGAATGCTCCTGAAAGGGCTACTAGTCCCTTTGAGCAGGCAGTTCCTGAGGCTGGTGGATCTAGAACTCGGCATGATGAGGAATATCTTTCTGGAATGGTCCGGCAGATCATGAAAGAAAGTATGCAAAGAGTTGAAGATGAGAAGGAATGGGGTTTCGCCCCAAGCAAAACTCCGTTTACTGAAAAAATCTTGAAGGCGGAATTTCCAAGGAAGTTTGTCCCTCCGACTATTCCAGCTTACAAAGGGACAAGTGATCCGAACGAGTTCTTGTATAAATATGATTGGCACATGACGGGTGCCAGGGCCTCCGACGAAATAAAGTGCCGATATTTCCCCGTATACCTGGAAGGCGTGGCTTTACTGTGGTTCACCAAGTTGCCAGTCCGATCTATCGATCAGTTTTCAGACTTGACCAGAAAATTCAAGGAGCAGTTTAGACTATATGCTTCGAAGGCCAAGGACATTATGTCACTATCGAGTTTAGAGCAGAATCCTGGTGAGTCTATCAGATCCTTCTTGAACCGCTTCAATATAGCACTGGCTGAGGTGGACAATGCTGAACCACGAATGATATTGACTTATCTGATGAGGGCTATTGATAAGTCAAGCGAATTTGGGAAATGGTTAAATATGAAGGAGCCAACCTCTCTCGAAAAGTTCTACAAAAAAGCAGATGAATTCATTCGCTTGGAAAGCCGCCCTTTACCAGTAAAGACAGTGTTGGAAAAAGCAGAAGACAACACTGTCGCTCCACGCAAGAATGAATCGGTGGGGCAAAAAAGGGAGAATAGTAATGGGAAGAAACAGGGTAATCTGAAGAAGCCCCGATCCTTCAAGCCATCAGAATATACTCCATTATCACATACACCGTAACACATCTACCTGGCCACTAAAGATTCCGTCGATTTCCCTAAACCTATCCCTTTGAGAACCGGGAAAAAAGCCATACAGAGTGGGAAATTCTGCCGCTTCCACAATCAACCCGGTCATGAAACTGATGAATGCCGCCAGCTGAAAAATCTGATTGAAGAGTTGCTAAGAGAAAACAAGTTGCAGCAATTCGTGAAAAAGAATAGCAACAATCCTGCATCGTCGAGTCAGGGGCAGCGGGCTCCTGTTCATCAGCCTGGGGCAGGTGAGAAAGCTACGGGGCATGAATCTGGAAGGCCCGTTATCAATGTCATTTCAGGAGGACCTCACCCAGCTGGCAAGAGTTGGGGTGAGATGGAGAGATATTCCAGGGCTTTGAAATATGCTCCAGCCGAAGAAGACGTCTTTGTTCTAGAAGACACTACGCCCCTTAAACAACAGAAAACTTTCAGCGATGATATTGTTTTCAGAGCCAGAGATTCCACAGGTATAGAAGCTCCTACCCTAGATCCCTTGGTCATCTCGGCTGGTATTGGACCGGCCATTGTCAGAAGAGTCCTCATTGACTGCGGAGCATCATGCAATATCCTCTTCAAGAAGACATTTGACCAGATGAAAATCCCTATGATTGATGTACAAGCCTCATCACAGAAGATCGCTGGCTTCACTGGGGAGCCAAAACAACCAATTGGGACCATCGATCTGCTTGTAGAACTTAGAGAAGCAGAAAGGAAAGTGGTCCGAAAGCAAACCTTTGTGATCGTCGATGAATATTCTGCTTATAATGCTTTTCTTGGCCGTCCAACACTCGCAGCATTCAAAGCTATCCTAGCCCCGTGGTGCCTCACTATTAAATTCCCTACTGACAATGGAGTAGGAGTTATAAAAGGGGATCAAAATGCTGCGCGAGAATGTTACTTGACAGAGCTGCGAGAGTCAAGAAAAAGAGAAATGGGAAAGGATGCGGCAACCCCAGTCCGCATCAAGGAACCAGCCTTGTAGCAATTACAGAGCGGACCCTGCACTGGCGAGCACAGCGGGGCATGGAAAGAAATGGATCCCAGAAAAGCCAGTACAGGGGAGAATAGAGTAGTACCGGTGGAAACGACAGTTCCGGTACCTGTTGACCCGAAGGACCCAAATAAGGTGTTGAATGTGGGTTCACAGCTTAATGTGTCAATTCAGAATATCTTGATATCTTTCCTGAAAGCAAATCTGGATGTCTTTGCTTGGACTCATGCCGATATGTGTGGGATATCTCCAGAAGTTGCAGTACACGCTCTGAATGTTGACCCAAAGTTTACTCCAGTTAAACAGAAAAGGAGAACCCAAGGTCCAGAAAGGTCAGCAGCATTAAAAGAAGAAGTTGATCGACTCATGGAAAATAACTTCATCAAAGAATCTACATATCCGAATTGGGTTTCAAATCCTGTGTTGGTCAAGAAAGCTAATGGAAAATGGAGAGTGTGCATCGATTTTTCTGATCTAAACAAGGCTTGCCCCAAAGATTGCTTCCCATTACCCAGGATCGATCAACTGGTAGACGGAACTGCGGGACATGAATTGTTATCCTTCATGGATGCCTACTCCGGTTATAACCAAATCATGATGCATGAGCCGGATCAGGAGGATACAAGCTTTATTACAGATGTTGGACTTTATTGCTACAGAGTTATGCCCTTCGGATTGAAAAACGCAGGGGCAACCTACCAAAGACTTGTTAATGCTATGTTCAAACCGCAATTGGGCAAAACTATGGAAGTCTATGTCGACGACATGTTAGTGAAGTCCAGGAAAGCAGCGGATCACATTGAACACTTAGCAGAAATGTTCGCAGTCCTCCGAAAATACAGAATGAAGCTTAACCCCCTGAAATGTACATTTGGGGTCGAATCCGGAAAGTTCTTAGGTTTTATCGTCAGTGCTAGGGGCATTGAGGCTAGTCCAGCTCAAATTACCGCCTTAAAGGAAGTTAAAGCTCCTAGAACGAAGAAGGAATTGCAAAGTCTCAACGGAAAGGTCGCCGCTTTGAGTCGGTTCATTTCTAAAGCTACTGATAAATGCATCCCATTCTTCGATGCCCTGAAAAAAGGAAAGAAGAACTTTGAATGGACTCCCGAATGCCAAAAAGCTTTTGAAGAGTTGATCCGTCATATGGAAACGCCTCCGATACTTTCTAGACCAGGCAATGGTGAGGATCTTCTTATATACTTGGCAGTATCATCTCATGCTCTAAGTGCAGCGCTGATACGGGAAGACAAAAGGATTCAACATCCAGTTTACTATATCAGCAAAAGACTCACTGGGGCAGAGCTGAATTACTCCAAGTTGGAAAAACTCGCCTATTGCCTACTAGTTGCATCGAGGAAACTGAGGCAATATTTCCAAGCTCATCCTATCAAAGTGCTCACTGATCAACCTCTAAAGCAAGTCCTATTTCGCCCAGAAACTTCGGGTCGCCTTCTAAAATGGAACATTGAACTCAGTCAATATGACATCACTTATCATCCCCGAAAAGCAATCAACGGACAAGCTTTAGCTGATTTCATTGCAGAATTCACAGAGAAAGATAATGGTGAGGAAAAAGCGATCAATGATTCTCCAATCCAGTGGAAGATGTATGTTGATGGCGCAAGAAATGACTACTGTTCTGGAGCCGGAGTGGTACTTGAAACTCCTGAAGGTCGATCATTATGTTATGCACTAAGACTGGAATTTCCTTCAACAAACAATGAAGCAGAATATGAAGCTCTTATTGCAGGTCTGAAAATCGCTAAAGAGCTAAACATTCGAGCATTACAAATTTTCAGTGATTCTCAGCTTATTGTATGCCAAGTCAAGAAGGAATTTCAAGCAAAAGGTGGAAACCTGCCTTCCTACTTGTCAAAGGCTCGGGAACTCCTATGTGAACTCGATCACTATTCAATAAGCCACATTCCTCGGGAAGAGAATATGAAGGCAGATTCCCTCGCAAAGTATTCAAGTTCTGGTGAAGCTCAACTATTGGGATTGGTCCCTGTAGAAGTCCTTTCAGCGCCAAGTATAGACGAGATGGATATAGACTGGATTATGAATGTATCTCAAGAACAAGAGTCATGGATGACTCCAATACTGGATTACCTACTCAGAGGTTCTCTGCCAGAAAACTCGATAGAAAGACGAAAGCTACTAAGGAAGGCCTCTCGCTATGTAATTCAGGATGGCCGATTGTACAGACGGGGATTCTCAATGCCATTGCTTCGATGTGTATCCCGGGAAGAGTCCAAAACAATCCTAGCTGAAGTGCATGGAGGAGAATGTGGTGATCATTCAGGTGGTCAAACATTAGCAAAGAAAATTCTCCGATACGGATATTTTTGGCCAGAAATTAATCGAGATGCCGCAGATTACTCCCGAAAATGTGACAGATGCCAAAGATTTGCCAAAATTCCTAGAGCACCTTCTACCGAACTCACACAGATGGTCAGTCCATGGCCGTTTGCAATTTGGGGAATGGATCTCATTGGGCCGCTACCAACTGCCAAGTCAGGGATTAAATATGCTATTGTTGCAGTTGATTACTTTACTAAATGGGCTGAAGCTGAACCATTGGCTACTATCACTTCTAAGAAAATGATAAGCTTTGTGACCAAGAATATCATTTGCAGATACGGTGTGCCTCAGAAAATAATCACAGACAATGGTACTCAGTTTGAAAGCGAGGAATTCCAGGATTTTTGCAAACGATTCAAAATCCAGAAAAGCTTTTCGGCAGTAGCTCATCCGCAGGCAAACGGGCAAGTGGAAGCAGTGAACAAGATCATCAAATCAACCATCAAAAAGCAACTCGAAAGAGCAAAAGGTGGTTGGGTCGATAAACTACCGCTTGCACTATGGGCATACAGAACTACTCACAAAACTGCGACTGGGCATACTCCTTTTTCGTTAGCATACGGATCGGAAGCAATGATTCCGGTTGAAGCAGAGGTCCCTTCACACAGAAGAACCCATTTCAATCAGGCAGAAAATGAAAAGCTACAACTTGAAGCGCTAGATCTCCTTGATGAAAAAAGAGACGAAGCTAATCTCAGAGTTGCAGCTCATCAGCAAAGGATAGCCAGACATTTCAATTCCAAAGTTCGTCAACGCAGCTTTGAAATTGGAGATCTAGTCCTGAAAAGAATTATGACCGCGACAGGTGAGTTTGGGCCAAATTGGGAAGGACCATATGTAATAGGTCAGAAGCTTCTTGACGGCACATTCAAGCTCACCACTGTTGATGGAGATCAAATTCCAAGGGCATGGAACAGCAACCATTTGCGTCCATACTTTACTTGAAAATTTTGTTGAAACATTGTAAAAAGAATTATGAATGTATGATTCTTGTAATTGAAAGCAATTGTGAAACTGATGCAAGTAAATAATGAAAGAATATAAAGTGGATGTAGGCCCAATTTCATGGCCGAACCACTATAAATCTTGTGTTCCTTATTATTATTATATGTTTGCTTTGTTTTCGATATAAAAATACATAAAATGTATTGCTGAAATGTCGATTTAATTTTTTGCAGACAATGGAAATAAAACTTGCGCATAATAAGACCAAGTGATTCTCACCATCGTTCAACAAACAAATTTCAAGTCACGAAGACCCCAAATTCGAATCCTAGATAGGAAATACTTCAATTGAACGGCTAATGATTTCGATAGAAACGGGCCCTTGCTGATAAATTGAGATTGTTTGAACAAACAAACATCCAATTAGGAAGCTAGTGCCCGTTCTCACGAACTTGCCTGACAATGAAGTACACTTCCTTGGATTAAGCAAGTTACTTGCAAGAAAAGGGGGATGAAAACTTAAAAAAAAAAAAAAGAGAGAATCGCTGAAAAGGCATAAGCAAGTGAACAGAGGAACAACCAAAGCTACCATCAGCAGCACAAGTCCTCTTCGGAGGATAAAAGACCTCTAATGGGTCATACGCCACAAAAAAGAATGTTCTCTACTCAACAAAAAAGATTGGAGGAGTCATGACCCTCCAACCATGAGAGAGTAACTTCCAGGCGATGAAAACCCTCTCTGAGGCACATTTCACCAGGAGTTGAAGTGTTATGACCGCTCTTCGGGATTTCACTTCACCAGAGTTGAAATGCCAAAAAATAAAAGCCCTCTTCGGAGGCCCATTTCACCAGGAGTTGAAGTGTTATGACCGCTCTTCGGGATTTCACTTCACCAGAGTTGAAATGCCAAAAAATAAAAGCCCTCTTCGGAGGCCCATTTCACCAGGAGTTGAAGTGTTATGACCGCTCTTCGGGATATCACTTCACCAGAGTTGAAATGTAAACAAAATAAAAGCCCTCTTCGGAGGCACATTTCGCCAGGAGTTGAAGTGTAATAACAGCTCTTCGGAATTTCACTTCACCAAAGTTGAAATGAAAAAACAAAACAAAGACCTTCCTGAAAGCCCACGTTTCACCAAGATTGAAATAAAACTTCCAAGTGTTGAAACGCGAAAAGGCTTTCTTCGAAGGCACAACTCTTTGGAGGTACACGTTTCACCAAGATTGAAATAAAACTTCCAAGTGTTGAAACGTGAATAATCCCTCCTTAGAGGTACAACCCCCTCCCGGGGACACAATCAAGAAGAAAGACCTCTTCGGAAGCCCACGTTTCACCAAGATTGAAATAAAACTTCCAAGTGTTGAAACGTGAAAAGGCTTTCTTCAAAGGCACAACTCTTTGGGGGTACACGTTTCACCGAGATTGAAATAAAACTTCCAAGTGTTGAAACGTGAAAAATCCCTCCTCAGAGGTGCAACTTTGTATAAAAAAAAAATCCTCATCAAAAGCGTACTTTAACTTTCAAAGGGAGAGTAATTTACCTACTATAAAAAAAAAAGGAAAAAGAAAAGAAGTTAAAGTACCCTTCAGAGGTCCGCTTTACCACATAGAAGAATTCACTTGGTAAAATATGCACGTAAGCAAAAAAAAAAAAAAAGGGTGATTTCTTCGAACGACAAAGCGTAGAAACTTATACGAAGGGAGTTGTACTCTACAAAAATTTTCCTTAAAGAATAAAATAATTATTCTTTAGCAAATATGAGTGCAAGTCCCCTCGAAGTATAGAATATTGCAGCAAACTTATGGAATGGGGGCAATATAGTATAATTACACACAATATGGTATAGCCAAATCAATAATTACACACAATATGGTATAGCCAAATCAGCAAAAGGTAACGCTCAAGTAACATGCCATAAGCTCGCTGCAATATCGTGTAAATAAACTTGTGCAAAAAAAATAAAATAAATAGTAAATGCATTCTCAAATTCAAACAGAAGTTTGTACAAACGAAGAATCATTTTATTCAACTATAATGCAGATACAGGTTTTCAAAATAAAAGCGGGGGCCGATACCCGCACAACTCTCGGCCAGTTCATACAAAAGACAAAAAGCTAAAGTCTTCACTTCTTTTTACTGCCTTTGGACCCTTTACCCGGCCGAATGACCAGCTTTTCAGGTCGACCAGTGGGTATAAGGGAGGAAGGAGAGGTAGGCGCAGCTGGCCCAACTTCTGGCTCCTCTTCAGTGGCAGTGATTATCTTCCCTCTCCTCTTTGATGCTCCTTGCTTCCTTCTCCTCTTTGAGGAAGACTCACTTCCTGGAGTGACAAGTTTAGATAGAGTTATATCGTCAGAAGGAGTCCGCTCAGGAGGTATGTCGCCTCCCTCAAGTCCCTCATCTTTCTGCTCTTGCGAAGCAATGGGGTCATCCAGGCCATGGAGAGCCTCTATTTGTTCCTCCTGTGATCCAGGCTGCGAAGCAGAAGGAGGAGCCACTTGAAGAGATGGAGGAGGGATTACCGGAGAAGTAGAGATTTGAGCAGTGCTTGATACTTTTTCTACAGAAGAAAAGAGGTTAAAGTCAGTAAAGAGAGGAGATGAAAGTTCACCAATGAAGTCAGTAAAGAGAGGAGATGAAGGCTCATCAAGGTTGAGAAAATAGCCAAGGAGCTCATGAAACTCATGCGAAATAAATGAGTAACCCGCTTGAGCAGAATTGACAGTAGCGAGATTAACAGTGAAATTACCTGGAGAAGCTGGTTTCCTGATATCGACTTCATAAGCTTGCGCATCAGCGCTCTCATCACCCTCATCTCCACCTTGTATGCTTGTAATCTCTGTGGTAACTTTGGTGGGAGATGCAAGATGGGAACTGGAACCAATAATGTCGACTTCAGACGAAGAAGGTGGCTGGACTAGAGTAGTTGAAGTGGTTTTCCCCAGCCGGTCCCCTTCCGTCACTTCAGTTCTTAATTTGGCAAGTTGTTCATTTCCCTTGGCAAGGGCAGCGCGAGCGTCATCATCGAAATAATGCCTTTCCAGGGCTGATTCGTCGTAACCGGCACCTTCAGCACCAAGCATCTCAAGGGCGGCCTCCCACACTTCAGCTAAAGTGATTTCATACTTAGGACCAAGAAAAGCGAGGCTTCCACGCCCCAAGACGCTATGCAAGTAGAAGTCGAATAATGTTGAGCCGAAGCTGTTTTTGGTCGCCTCATGAGATTCTTCGGCTGCGATTTTGCCGGTGACAGCCTCATCACGCTCCCTTTCAGTTTTGGCAAGCTGAAGCTTAAGCATTTGTATCTCCGCTTCCTGGGAGTTGTTTTTCTCTCGAAGCTCAGCAATATCAGAGACATAGCCTTCACTGATTCTTTCTTGTGCTTCGAGCCTGTCTTCGGCATCCCTCTGGCTAGCGTGAGCGTCTCTCACTTGCTTCAGGAGCACTTCTTCTTTCTGAGAATATGAAGTAGAGGAAGCAGCAAGCTCATGTTTCAATTCCTCGACTTTTGCTTCAAGCTCCTCATTGTAAGAAGCAATGTTCCTCATCTCGGTGTCGTGTTGCTCAACGACCTTTTGCCATTCGGCCTTATCGTTTTCCATAGTAAGCATAGCCTCTATGTTGGCACGGTTAACTCTTTGAAGCTCATCGACAAGCTTCTGCCAGTTTGACATCCTCTCGATATCGAGCTTGACTGCATCAAGATTGCGCAACATAGCAGACTTGTCGATGGGAACCAAGTCTAGGTCGAACCTCACCCCCTTAAGGCACCATTGAGGAAATCGGCTCTGCAGGGTGGCAGGACCCGGTCCAACTTGAAATTTGGGCCTGTTAATTATCGTTTGAATATCTGATTTCCCAAGAGCGGGAGAGTCAGAAGGAATGTCGAGTGAGGCAGGAATAGTAACTTTCTCAGGAGTAGTAGAGGCCTGCTTTTCACTGTGACGGGCTCGTTTGCTTAAGTCTTCACTCATGTGACCTTTTCCTCGATCGTCATGAGTTTTTCTCTTGTGGGAGTCATCGCCTTTTTGCCAAGAATCATGGCGCTCTTCTCTCTCCCTTCTTTCGCGACGTTCTTCTTCAGTCCTCCTTTCATGAGCCTTTCGGGCAGCCCTTTCTTCGTCAGATTCTCTGTAGGAGGGAAAGTAACGCCTATAATCGTATTGACCACGCCCCCCGTAGCGTTGGAAATCCTGATAATATGATCCGCCGCGTGTCATTGAAGGATCTGAAATAAAAAAAAGAAAAGCTTTAGAAATCTTTAAAATATAAGAAGATAAGTGCATAAATGTGCTGGAAAATCCTTAGTTGTGTGTGAAGTGCAAACTACTCGCGTTGGACTAACGAACCACTCCTCAGTTGGGGGGAAGTAATAGGTCCCACTGTCGGTGACAATTCTTGGGATAAAGGAGTTGGAGTCTTTTGGAGGGCAGATGTCGCTTCAATCATCGGGGGTACAGTTTTACCACAGGCAGGGTCATCTTTAAAGAGCTCTTGGGAAGTGACGATTATGTCACTTAAATCCCCAAAAACGTCATCACCGTCATGCCCAACCTGTTTCCCTCCATCAGCTCCTTTGTCAGCACTCTTCCTGGTTTGGGAAAGGGGCTCCTCTTCTTCTTCAATTATGGGAGCAAGTGCGGGCTTTTCGGAGGGTCCCGTATCGTCTCTTGGAGTAGAGCACTTTACTAGTAAGGTCTCTGCAGAAATTTCTCCTCGCATGTGCTCTTTAGTGGAGATCGGAAGATCAGGAGTTTTCACCGGAGAATCAGGAACCTCCGTTGGAGCTTCACGAGGTCGAGTAAAGCGAGAGGGATGGAGGAGTCCGTATTGATGTAAAAATTCATCGTTTAGCAGAAACTTTATGCTCCTCTCTTCTACCGGCACGGCATTTAATCTTTCAAAAATTTGCTTAAGACTTGGGTCCCTAGCAGGGGGTGGAAGTGCTAAAACAGGAAAAGCATGAAATTAGCAATTGAGAGTTCAGATCTCGAGAAAGTTTCAAAACGGAAAAAGTAAAGACAGGAAATCTTACTTCCCACTCTCCAGATGGCATAAAACCCTGGAGGGCAACGAACAAAGAAAAACTGATTCAAAAATCCGTGAGCGCTTTCGGAGAGATCAGTAATAAGTTTGCGGTTTCGAGCGCTTCTTATAACCACGATGGAGGGATGGTCTTTAGTTTTCGTGAATGAGCGAAAATAGCAGATCTCCCCGAAGCTTGGTAATCGATCCAAAACTCTCCTAAATAGAACACATAACCCCATCAGAATGGCGTAGCCATTGGGGTGTAATTGGAATGGAGAGATAGACAACCGAAGCAGGAACTGTTGGAGAAAGTCATTAAAGGGAGGAATAGCGCCGTTCAAGCACATTTGGCGATTAACAGCAACAAAGCCAAGAGGGGGCCTATCCGCGGTGTCATTTGGCCCCGGAAATAAGATGTCAGCATCATCAATGCCAAACTGGACGCGCAGTTGGTTAAACACCCGCTGATTCAAAGTTGTGGATGTTCTCTCCGGAGGGTTGTCTATAGGGATGGCTACTGGGAAGACATCTTCAGCCTGGCCCATCGGCTCTTCTTGATGAGAGGTCATTCTACACAAGCAACTGGATGTTCAAATGCGAAGGTGCACGTTTCCTAAAAAGTGTGAAGTGTCGTGCAAAGCTAATAAAAAAATAATAATAATAACAAGTAAAGATAACTGGAATTAAACTGGTTGACGATTGATTGACTACGGTAATTTCGGAACTTGTTATTTAAAGCTCAAGCATAATATTAATGAGGGCTGGTCAGTTTCAATTGACTAATCCAGTGCTGCTTTAATATTCCACTTGAAATCGATAGCACTTCGTTCACACGATTTATTTAAGTTAATCATCTATCATTAACTAATCTGTCGTTCGATGTGGGCAATCAATGACAGTATATTCGTCCCAGTTTTCTGTGAATGTTATATTAACAGGTTATTAGCTTACAAGTTAAAGCAATCTGTAAAAGATTCAAGCAGCAGTTCAAGGTTCAAGTGGAGTTTAAAAAATACATGTGCTAAGTCGTAACCGACTCAAGAGTTAAGTCGTAACCGACTCAAGAGTTAAGTCGTTCCTGTCTTAAGTCGTCAACACATCAAGCTGATTATGCTCTAAATCCTAAGTCGTAACTCAAGGAACAGAAGAAAGGCTCTGATTCAAAGCAACTGGAAATCCCTTAGGTCTTAACTCGGCTACGGCTCATGAAAATTGCTAGGTCGCATGGAAAATCTCTGAGTTGTATATGGGACGATTCCTCACTCTATTCGAATCAAGTTTTTCAACCAACCTTCCTTCCCTTCTAACTTTCAACCTGTTCACCCACGGCCTCCTCAACAGCAATAGCCTTAACCTATCACACTACAAGTCGCCTCAAATCGCGAATCACCTTATGTCAAGCCAAACGAGTTTAAGTTCGTCAATGACCGATTTGATAAAGCTCGTAGGATTTGAAAGGACAAGCCAAAAACGAGGGACTGAACATGTAAGGTAACAATGGCTAACGGTCGAAGAGGGAACAAGATCACTTACGATTGTATGATGCTAGAAGGAATCATACGAAGTTTGGATCGAAATCGCCTTGGAGAGCTCAGAGACGCGTTAATGGCAGAAAACAGTTTAAAAGTTAAGTGATGAGAAGAAGGAAAGAGGAAGGACGACTCAGGCTTTTATATCTGGAAATGTTGGAATTTGAATCGGCATGCCCGGGTTATGATAAGTCGAAGCACACGACTTACGACCTAAGCGTGTGCTTCGAGGGGCAAATGTTAACCCTATCTCGTTCACGAGTTAACAGGTCCATGAGTTAAGCAGCTCACGACTCAAAAGGCTTCACGACTTAAGGAAATGAATGGTCTACGGCTTGAAAGGATTGTGTGGCTTTGAACATGTTACGACTTAAAGAAACACACGACCTAAGGATTTGTACGACTTAAGGCCTCTACGGGATAGGAAGCCTTACGAGTTAAGCTTCCTACGACTCAAGGCATCTACGAGTTAAAGGATACACGAATTAGAAACCTCCTACGAGTTAAAGCCTCTACGAGTTAAGGAGTACCCGAGTTAGGCTGCTTACGAGATAAGCGGCTCACGAGTTAAGAAGAGATAACGACTTAAGACCCTGATGACCTAAGGAGTCTATACGACTTAAGGGAGCTACGACATAACAGATTAAAGCTTGACCGAGTTAACAAGTGTTACGACTTAAAAAAGGTGTACGACCTAAAGACACTATCTCTTAACTCGTCTACGAGTTAGGACTCGCCTTCACAAAGCCTGAACTCAGCTTTAAGCCGAAGGCAGCTGGTTAAGTCAACCACGACCTACGACTTATGATGAGTCGTATACGACATATACAAACAAGCCAGAAACTACAACCAGATAACTCGTAAACGACCTAGTACTTGAAGCGTGGGTTCGAAAAAGGCAGGAAGCTCTCTACAAACCAGAGACTCAGCTCAATGAGTCGGTCACGACTCATCCTAAGTCAGCCACGACTTACCTTAAGTCGGCAACGAGTTAGGACTTTTTGGTTCATTCTCGAAGCGCCAAAACTCTGCCATTTTCTCGACTCAAGCAACACTTCAAGCACTCCAAACATCGAAGACATTACATCAAATTCAAGAGAGAGAATCCACATCATTTATCATGAGTTTGAAAGATAATTCTCCGTCAAAGCTTGTACTAACAGTCTAGAGTGGATTGTAATTGAAGAAAGTTGTATAAGTTGTACTTGTTCAGCAATAAAGAGATCAAAGTGGACGTAGGCTCGATTTTAGGCCGAACCACTATAAAACTGTCGTCTTTTACTGCTTTTCTGCAATTTCTCTACTTGTATCTTGTTCCCATACCAACGGGTGGTGCTTTCACAACTACACTTCACACACCGGGGGGTTAGCGTTCAAATTTAAGCGTTAACAGCGTGATCGTTTCAAAGAGAATGGGATCAAGATTTATTTCTCGAAAACCACTTCGATCCGATTTGTACGATTCGTGCGAAAAAACGTGTTCGGGGTCGAAGATGGAGCAGTGAAGTGCAAGGGCTAGTCGCTACTAATCCTGAGGATATTTCCAAAATGGATGTAGTAGTAGTAGTGCCTTCGGTTCCGTTCGAACCCGGGACGGACTTGTATGGATGAATGCTTGCGAAACATCGTGAGGTGGAGATGGGCATTCTAAGTGAAAACGTTCTAAAGGTAACGCTTAGCCTCAAGTCTCATCAACCGGGAATGACTGAAAATCAGGGGATATGCAGCAAGGTTAGGTGGGTCATTCCCAAGCAGGACAAGATATATCCCCTGTCTAGATGTTCCTTATATATTTTCGGCTTAGTGGGTGGTTGGTCGTGCCAACCACGGGGTTTATCTTGTTCGGGACTGTTCAGTAATGAATGGTTCCGGCCTTGTGTTGCAGGGGATGAAGGGAGTAGTCCTCGGTACGGTGATCTAGGCCCCGTATTGTGACAGGTGGTACCCCAGTGCCTAGTCATTGCTGGAAATCCATTTTCCCTACGGGCCTTGTACGAGTTTTGTTTGTATTACCCACTTCGGTGGCGAGTAGCTGGAATTTAATGAATGTAACAATTTCGGCTATTTTATAAGTATTTGTAAATAGACACTATTATAATATCAGAGGATTTCTATAAAAAGTGTTTTAGCTATCGTAAGGTAAAAACCCGACATGTTTATTTGTGGCGTGGTCTTACGAGATGCTTTTGTTTTTCAAAGGATTTTTGAAACTTTAATAATCAAGTTGGATGCATATTTACTATCAGCTGGTATTCCAGACTGACTCGGGTGTTACTTCATTATAATGCTCGGGTCAGACCGAGTATTATATGTTCAGGTTAGGTTGCTATGGAGCAGGAGAGGAGCTGGAGACCGAGACGTATATATGTATATATATATATTCCGCTGTTGTTATTGTATGGTATGTCTGATTGGTATTTGATGCTGTATGAGATACTCTGATTTTGTGATGTATAAACAGTTATAGAGGTCATTTTGTGTAAAGATCTATATTTACTATTATATTTTATTCCGCTGCGACTGTGAGATTCTGATATTGTTTAGTTTCTTCTTCTTCTATCTCTTCTTCTTTAACCCTAATGGTTCGTATTTCTATGCCACTTGAGTCAATTTGTATAGAATAGTGTTGATTCAAGGGGTACGGATTTGCGGGTTGTCACAGAAACCGTTGAAGGCTATGATTTAGCTGAATATATTTTCGGTATCGTAGGATACCAGAAATGTGAAATTGAATTTTTGGAATTTAAAGTAGAAGATTTAAGCAAAATCATTTAAAGAATTGGGTGAGTTTAAAAGAGGAAACTTAAATAGATAAAGTTTTATTTTTGAAAACCTATTGAATAATTTCCAAAATATGGGAAAAGATTTTAATAAATGGGTTTTGAATAATATTGTTTAATAGTTTAAAATTTTGTTTAAAATTCGGATTTTTAATGAATTGGAAGAGAAAGAAATTTATTTTGAAAAAAGGAAATAAATTTGGAATCCATTTGGAAATTGGTTTTGGTGATTGAAAATAAACCTTTGGGAAATCCATTTGGAAATTGATTTGGGTGTTTGAGACGAATTTGGGAAATTGATTTGAAACTGATTTGGTGTTTGAAAATAAATTTGGAAATCAACTGAAATTTGATTTGGTGTTGAAATTGAATATTTGAAAATCGATTTGAAGATTGTATATCAATGGATATTTGGAAATGTAGTTCACAATGGGAATTTAAAGAGGAAAGGGAAATTTGTTTTAAAAATAAATATTGGTTTATTTCTAAAGTGTGGAAAGGAATTTACAGATTCGAAATGTAAATGAAAATAAATCGAGAAGGTTTATTAATTGGTTTAAATGGACCATTTTGAAATGAAAGTGTATTTTCCCTGGAAAGCCGAGTATATTTTCGAAGTAGCTTTTAAAGTATAAATTAAAAGTTCTAAAGTTGGTTTTAATAAGTTATTTTGAAAATCTTTAGAGTAAAGATTTATTTAGTAAATTATAGACGTGATTATTTAAAAATTTAATCGATAATTGTTTTAGAAAATGGTTATTTAAATATTTATACTCTATCTACTAATTTTATTTTGAAAATTAGTTTGGACTTAAATTTTTTATGTAAAATAGTTTTTATTTTAAATATTTTAAGTAAAGTGTTTAAAATAGTTTTTATTCTAAATATTTCCAAATGTATATTTGGATAAGTGATTTAAATTACTTTTAAAAGTATTCGGACTTGGCAAATTTTCAGTGGAGATAAATGATTTCGGGAATTTTATTCCGCGAGTGAAAAATGTTTTGAAATTCGTTTTCAAAAGGATTAAAGTGTGAAAATATATCTTGTGAAGATTGTTGTGAATGCTGTTGATAGTTAAATAACCGACTATCAATGTTGGCCTTTGAAATGGCACTTGAATTTGTTTCCAAAACAAGCGCTCATTACTCGGTTAAGCCGGGAGAGGACTTTATGTCATAAAACCCGTTCTGAATAATGATACGACGAAATGGGATTGCATTTGAAGATGGTGTTGAAGACCGGGTATTTTCAAAAGCGAAAGGATTACCTGTCGAATGTCTCTGCACCGAGTTGCTCCGGCATAAAGATTTTATCACCCTTTGTGATGGGGAGTCCGGACGTGATTAGGATTTATCCGGATATGCAAGGGCTTCTTCGGAAGTGCCTTCGGTTTTGTTCGAACTCGGAACAGACTTGTATGGATGTGTGTCTGACGTTACACTTTGAGATGTAAAGCTGGTTTCTATCAAATACATTTTCGTTGGCGGCTGAGAATTTATTCTCTTAGCTTAACACCCTTCTCTAAGACATATGAGCTCGGAGGCTATGTAGTTGATGGTTACTAGTGATACATTCCCAATTTGGTAATGTGGCATACGAAGTGCTGATGATCATTTGTTGATCGAAGCATGGCTTTTGTAAAAAGCATAGCTTTGTGGACGTGACTTCATCGAGCCTCACAACCCGAAAATGGTCGAAACAGGAATGTTGCGGCCAGGTTTTTAGGGGTCGTACCCGTAGGGTATGTCCATTTTCTTCTGGATAAGAGGTGGTATCATGGTATGGAGCCCAGATATTTAACCTATGTGGTTGTTGCAAATTTATTTCTTTGTTGCTATTTATTGGTGAATCTCGGGATAAAGGTCGGTTACGATCGGGGATGGCATACTTATGTGTTAGTTACCTATGTTATAGCTTGGTTAAAGCGTGAGGTAACATCGGCCTTGTTAGCAAAGATCTGGCTAGGTTCTCGGGGCGTCCTTCTAGAGGCGTACCCATTTCGGTGCAGGAAGTTCCTTTAACTGACCAATTTTGGAAATCCAAACAAAACAATACGCGCCCTGTACGGTTTTAGTTGTATAACCTGCTATGGAATGTGATGATAACCTGCTATTGAACATGGTAGCTATAGTAGGCATACGACGAAACGTGGTATGCTGACTACGATTAATATTATACTTTCGAAACGTTTTCTGCATTATGCACTAATAATAATAATATCAAATGGTTTTCGCGTATCAAGCATTTTTTACTGTCACAAGGAGAAATCTCCTCCAAGTGTACGCTTGCATTGTGGGTGGCAGGAGGCCTTATGGTAGTTTCATTTTGCAAAAGCATTGCGGGTTTTGTTTTATTTTCTTTGTGAAAGTAACTATTTTTAAGTTCTCACACCGGTCCCATGACTAAACTGGAGTTTATTGTTCCCTTCCTAAACTCTGGGTTGCCACAATTTTCCACACGGGAAGCCTAGAGTTAGGTTATCGGGTCATTCTGGAATTCATGAGTTGCTGTGGAGCTCAGGAGACGAGCTGGATGGCGATGCATACTTCCGTATACTATTATCTTTTCCGCTGTGTATTCACTTGTAAGGACAAGTTTATATAACTTTCTGATTTGTTGTTAACGGTTGTAAACTCTATTGATGTATTGTAATAACATATGCAGTATAACGACCCTGACTCGACCTTCGAAAATCGGCACCGAATACGACACTCGTATTCAAATGTCACAGATCCAAACATCGAATCTGTTTCGCCAGACCTTATAACACATTAAGTACAACAACACAGCATAAGAAATAAAATAATGCATCAATATACAACATTGATACAATATCCGGATACAATGATGATACAATAGAATGATACAATAGATATTAATACTATCACAGATACAAGAAATAGCAGCGGAAATAATATCTTCAATGCCAAATTCCAATAACTCCATCTCCAATCCAAAGCTAGCGAGAACTCCCATCAAGTTGAACTAGGCTAAGCAACGTCAGTCGTCCAAAACTGAAGAAGATCCCAAAGATAGAAAGCTACCATTCCAAAGACTTCGAAGGCCATCGAATCTATACCTATTACTGGATTATTTGAAAACCCAACTCTAGACTGCCCGTGTGGAAAATAGTGGACATCCAGAGTTTAGGAAAGGAACAATAAACTACAGGTCAGTCGTGGGACTGGTGTGAGCAAAGAAAAACAGTTTTATCTTTTAAAACAAACAACCAAAGAATTTAAAATAAGTCCGCAATGCTTTTTAGAAAATGAAACTACCATAAGGCCTCCCGCCACACACGCAATGCAAACACAGAATAGGAGAAGAATTCTCCTTATGATAGTCAAATATGCTTGATACGAGAAAATTTCTTTGATATTATTACTAGTGCATAGTGTAGAAAAACCATTTCGAAAGTATAATATAAATCCTAGCCAACATATAACCAATATCGTATGCCTACTATAGCTATCGTGTTCAACGGCAGGTTACCGCCATATTCCATGGCAGGTTATACAACTAAAACCGTACAGGCGTGTATTGTTTCGATTGGATTTCCAATAAATGGTCAGGCTAAGGAACTTCCTATTGCCACATGGGAACGCCTCTGGCGGGACGCCCCAAGAACCTACCCGATTCACTGCTAACACAAGGCCGGTTATCCCCTTCCCAGGGAATAAAACCTAAGATATTCCACCCCCGATCCTTTGGGACCTTTGTCCGAGATCTCTCAACACCAAAAACATCACACTGTAATAAATATACTACAGTATCCACATGAGTAAGTATCTGGGCTCCATACCATGATACCACCCTTTTCCAGAAGGAAGGGTCATACCCTGGAGGAGCTACCCCTGAAACCTTGCTGCATCTTTCATGTTTCGACCATTACCGGTTTATAAGGCTCAATGAGGTCTCGTCCATAAAGCTACGCTTTACACAAAACCATGCTTTGATCATCAAATGATCATCAACGTACAGCAGCACTTAGCATGCCACACTACCAAGTTGGGAGTATATCGCTGATAACCTTCAACTACATAACCTCTAAGCTCGTACGTCTCAGAGAAGGGTGTTAAGCTAAGAGAATAAATTCTCCGCTGCCAACATATCTGTATTTGAAAGAAATCGGCTTTACATCTCAAAGTGTAGTGTCAGACACATGACCATACAAGTCTGTTCCAGATTCGAACAGAACCGAAGGCACTTCCGAAGAAGCCCTTGCAAATCTGGGTATCCACAATCACGATCAGTCTTCCCATCACTTAGGGAGTCTCTATATCGTAGCTACTCAGCGCAGAGACAATCGGTAGGTCATCCTATCATTCTCGCAAAAACCCGGTCTTCACCGCTTGTCTTCAAATGCTATCAATAACGACGTATCATTATTCGAAATGGGTTATATGAAAAAAGGTCCTCTCCCGGCTAAATTGAATAATGAGCGTAATATTTGAAAACATATGGATATGGAATTTCAGTTAAGTCATAACTTTAAAATTCAAAACTTTCTTTCAAATGGTTTAAACCAAATTTCCACTTCAAATCTTTAACTAAAAGATTTATTTCACAAAGTTCACCCAGATTCACAAAGATCTATTTACTGATTTCAAACAATTTCCATTTTAATTGGATTAATTCATTTAATCTTTAAATCAAAAATTCTGCTCATAGCTTTCAAAACCGTTTCCAAAGATTCATTCGTAACTTGGAAAATCATTTCAATTCAAACTTGAAATTCCTTTAACACAATTTGGAAATTCATTTCTTATATGAAAGCTTTTGTCATTTGAAAACAAATAGTTTTTATTTCGGAAAAATCCGATTCCATTTATACAAGTCAAAGTTTTTCAAACCCAGGTTAACTATAGTTCCCAAAACAGCACTATAAAAATGGTTTAAAAACACATAAACTTGTGTGACCTTTTACATCATAAGTTCTCAAAATAGAATTCAAATTCAAATATTGAATTTAAGTTTAAATCAAAATTCAAAACTAAATTAAGTTATTCAAAAATAACTTTTATCTGTGAAATCCCTTATCAAAAGCTTTTCACTTTAAATCCGATCTATTCCCAAACCATTTGGATTTAAAAATTCAATTTTAAAATTATTTCAAAAATCTGTGACTTAACCGATTTCAACGTGCAATCCATATTTGTATGTGTATAAGTGTGGTCCAGGGGGTTTTACACAATAGTGCACAACATTAATCATCACAGATTCAATCATACCAATATTGATGAGCGGTACAACCCATAACGCTTATCTTCGTTCGCAGATTCATAGATAAAGTAAATTTATCAATCCCAAAAGATTCATCATTACGCTTCGATGCGGGTTTCAGATAACAAACTGAAATCCGACTCCTTGTCGCATCGATGTTTAAATGTTGTTTTAAGGGCAAAAGGCGTTTCACATACATATAGGAACAAATCACAAATCACAGTTCATCACAAAGCAATCATAGTATCACAACAGAAATATCAATCCAGTACAGAATATTTGATGATGGTCATTCATCTTTGATTAAGGTGATTGTGATTAAAGTGAATTAACCGTATAATTATCTTTATTAATTATTTAAAATCATTGTTTAAATTTTTACTTAATTATGAATTAATTCAATCTTAATCAACTTTAACAATTAATTATTCCTTTATTTGATTATCTTAATTTATTAATTCTTAATTGTTAATTAATTGAGTTTAATTACTTTTATAAATTGCCTATTCTTTAATTAATTAATTTTAAATTATAAAATCATTACAGACCTTATGGTTAATTATTATTTCACCCTTATAGATAAATTTGGTTTTTAAATTAACATTTAAACATTTGATTTACTTTTAAAATTTTATTAAGTTAAATTTTAAAACAACTTTTATAAAATTTAAAATTTTCTTGAACTTCATAATTTTAAAATAATTAACTTAATATCGTTTACCTTCAATTCCATTTACAACTGTCATTAATTTATTCAGAATGTTTTTTTCAATTTGTTTTCCAAAATTTAGTTGAAACTGGATTTTTTGTTTTTATTGATCAACCCGAGGTTTGCTTCAGGTCGTCCCCTAGAATAACACCACCCAACTTCGAGATCTTCCACAAATTGACCCTTGACACTTTTTTTTTGCAAAATTTTTGCTAAGTTTTAAACAAACATGATACAACGTCAAAACGACTCGAGATCGCCTTCGAGTTTCCACCTTAATCCCCCGCGTACTACTTCGAGTCGCCCTTCTTCTTCCCTAGACTATCAACCTGACACACAACCCCTATACATGCACGTGCACGGCTAGGTTCGCCACCGTTGGTTGGAGCTGCGGCCACCAACGAGTCTCCTACCATCCTCCAAAACACCACGAACACCCAGATCTCAAATTTATTTGGAAAGCACAAATCGAGCATCACGACCAAAAAATCATCAGGAACGTCATTAGGCAAATGCCTCGCACCGCCTCCCCAGTCTGTTATCGGCCACCAAATTTCGACCGACGCTCCACACACATGTTACGTCGCGATTGGCCCTATCACTACGCAGTCCTATCACTTGTGGATGGTGCAGCACCGTTGTTTCTAACGTGAAAAGAAAAAGGTCTTTAAACCCTAGTTTGACCTTGAATCATAAATTTAAGGATTTAAAATTTATACTCATATTTTTCTAATGATCTCGCACCTTCAATCTTACTGCCACAACGAACTCGTGGCCTATAATTACATAGATCACTAGAATTTGCCAAAAGTTCACTTTCTGATCAACTTCCATTTTCCAGAGAAATGTCCAATGAAAAATTTTGATTTTTGTTTTTAAAATCATCATTTTTACTAGGGATTAACACAGCGTTATTAAAGTTAAAATTCATGAAGTTCGAATTTCTTGAAAATTTTGAATTGTGACAGTGCTTCGTTGTTTACAAGAAGAAAGAACTATGTATATTATCCTAATTCATTACTGGCAAACATAACACAAGTTTGAAAAAAAACTCCAACTTGTTTCAATTTACTTTTAGAAGAAATGAGAGAGAGAGAGGCTGAGATTTGTTTGGATATTGGTTAACCTGTAAACCAAAAATTACTGTGTTTATTTAGTTCCCAGTAAAAAGAAAATTTCAACCCGCTTTGATTAATTACTAAAATGTAATACATGTTTTATAATAATATTTTAACTTGTTTACAATCCTTGTCAGAATCAAAGAGGGAGAGAGATTTAGATTTGTTTTGATATGGTTAACCTGTAAACCAACATTCAGAAGTAATTGTGTTTTTACACTTTCTAGAAAGAAGGAAGCTTTTAAAACTTTGCTTTGATAAATTACTGAAAACATAAAGCATATCCAAAACCATAGTATATCATTCAATTTCAATAGGAATAGAGGACAGTTTTTTTTTTAATTTGGCATGGTTTACACTGTAAACCAAAGTGTTACAGGAAACAGAAAAAAGAAGAAGGAAGAAATCATATTTCTAGGAAAAGGAAAAACTCAAGCATAGCAGCCCATTCACAAGCCAAAACTATTCACATTCATGCAGGCATTTAAACACAAAAAAAATTGAAGAAAGCATGGGGTTTACTCACTTATTTTCCAGATGACAAAAGGCTCTTGATAGTTTTTCAAACAGAGATGGAAGCCTGCCATTTTTTTCTACTTTAAAATTTTTAAGTATTAGATCTGCAAATGATGGTTACAAATCTATGATTATTCTTGGTTGTACTTATTCACTTAATAAATCAATACCACAATCTTAATTCACTTACAGTTAAGATTTTTTTTTAAACAGAGAAGCTTCTTTTTCTGCAGCTTTGAAAACCAGAGGTAAATTTTATCTAGGATCTTGATTTTCCTACAACAGATTGATTATTGATTGTTATTGTACTTGATTCTTTCTTCATTTCAGATTGTAACTTCAAACTCAAATTTAAAAAAATTACTTGCCTTAAAATTATTTCCTGAAATCACTGCAATGGCCAGAAACTTGAAACTTCACCTCTAAGCTAAATCTGCATTTTTTTGTTTTGAATTTGTTGTTGAAACTTGATTTAAAAATCATAATATTATAAACTATAAAGTTTTAAAAACTTACCTAAGCCTACACTTTAAGATGATTCAGATATTTTCTTTTTCTTTTGAATTGGATTGAAGATGGGCAATTTCCTTTTTTTCTTAATTTTTTTGGCTTGAGTGTTGGAGTTTAAAGATTGATAAATCTTTGTTTACTAAACTTTTAAGAGATTTGGAGGTTTTAATATTTCAAATGGGAAGATGAAAGGTTTTCTGAATTTTTTTATTTGATTATTTTATTAAGTAATGATGCCTTCATGCCATTTGTAAAGAGATATCATAAGTTTTAGATTTTGTTAATTATTTTACTCTGTCTCCCATGTGAATCTTTATTTACATTTGTGAACTTTTACAATACAAGAAAATTTATAAACTTTATTTTTTTATTCTATACACTTTATAAATAAATGTATATCTTTACTCATTTGTATATATATGTATACAGTTGTTGAAGAAATTGTTTTTAACTAATATTTATATATATATATATATATATATACATTACATATATTACATCTTAATAATTTTAAATGCTACTTACTTTTTAGAAACAACTATTTTTAAATTTAAATTCAAACCTAAATTTTTAACTTGAAATATAAACTCTCATGTCCATTTACATATCCTTGAATAATTTTAAATTAAATCTTAATGTGTATCCAAGTTTACTAATATATGTAAAGTACATATGTGTATAGAATTTAAATTCCAGTGACTTTCTAAAACATTCATTACTTCAATATTTTACTCTCAAAATAAAATTGGAATCTATTTATATATTATTATCACTTATTTTTATTTGTTTTATATTTTTCTTCCAATTTATTTTCAAATTAAATCCCAAAAGTTTAAAATATATTATTTATTTTAATTGACAATTTTGGGATGTTACATATTATCCATAAGATATCAAATATCCAATTTCAAAGCCTCAATTAAATTTTAAAATCAATGTCCAAATAAACAAATATCCTATTTAATTTGAAAAATTCAAATCAATTTACAATTTTATCCAAAAAAATATTTTAGTTATCAATTTAATTTTAATTAAAAATCAGCATCGTTACAGATTCCCCCCTTAAAAAAGTGTCGTCCTCAAAATTTGCAAGGAAGACTACAAAGAATAGATGATAGATAGAGAAATATCTTTCCAAATCAACTGGATATCAATTCTATATTTGGCTTGCCAAATCAGAATATCAACAATATGAGAACAAACTCATACAATTATTTCACAAGATACTCGGGTTCACCGGTCTACGAATATGCAAGGACATTGATTAGTTCGAAGGATTACTAATCGTTCATAGAATATACTGGATCCCAGAGAATAGATAGATAGAATCAATCTTCTACAATTTCACAAAAACTAGGTATGGGTTCCAACTTAGGTCGGAATATCCCAAAGTATACGTCAATTTGTCCCTCTTCGGACATCAATCAACACAAGGAATTACAATAGAATTTCAAATTTGGATTTAATTGAAATTGTTTTATGGATACAAATTATTTAACTTTATATTTTAGTTAACCAATTTATCAAATTTCAATTTCGCTAAAATTACGAACGAAAAGACGATAGAAATTTGACCAAGAGATTACGAAATAGGGACTTATCTACGATTTGTAGGGCCACCATCACACCGAAACTTCTTCCTTGAGCTGCTACGAAGCAATCAAAGAAACTGGAAAGACGAATCAAAGGAGACTGATAAAGAAAGATATTTCCGATGTTGCAGGGCACTGAACATTTGTACTGGTATCTCCCTATCCCCTATCCCATTCTCTTCTTGCACTCATACTTACTATCGGTGAATAGTAAGAGAATCTACCGAGGCATTCGAACAGATATCTTAGGGATTACTCATTCTAGGGTATACTTCACCCTATCTCTAACGAGTCACTTAATGTGTTATACTCCTGATCTAAAGTTTTAACCTTCAGCTCTGATACCACTTACAACGACCCTGACTCGACCTTCGAAAATCGGCACCGAATACGACATTCGTATTCAAATGTCGCAGATCCATATGTCGAATCTGGTTCGCTGGAGCTTATAACACATTAAGTACAATAACACGGCGGAAGAAATGAAATAGTACATCTATATATGACATTGATACAATATCCAGATACAATGACGATACAATAGAATGATACAATAGATATTAATACTATCAGAGATACAAGAAATGGCACGGAAAGAATATCTTCAATGCCAAACTCCAATAACTCCATCTCCAATCCAAAGCTAGTGAGAACTCCCATCAAGTTGAACTAGGCTAAGCAACGTCAGTCGTCCAAGACTGAAGAAGATCCCAAAGACTGAAAGCTACCAATCCAAAGACTTCATAGACCATCGAATCTTTACCTATTACTGGATTATCTGAAAGCCCAACTCTAGACTACCCGTATGGAAAATTGTGGGCACCCAGAGTTTAGGAAAGGAACAATAAACTCCAGGTTAGTCATGGGACTGGTGTAAGAAAACAAAAACAGTTTTATCTTTGAAAAAAACAACCAAATAATTTAAAATAAATCTGCAATGCATTCTAGAAAATGAAACTAACATAAGGCCTCCCGCCACACACAAAATGCAAATGCAGAATTGGTGGAGATTTCTCCTTATGATAGTCAAATATGCTTGATACGAGAAAATTTCTTTGATATTATTACTAGTGCATAGTGTAGAAAAACCATTTCGAAAGTATAATATAAGTCCTAGCCAACATACGACCAATATCGTATGCCTGTTATAGCTACCATGTTCAATGGCAGGTTAACGCAACATTCCATGGCAGGTAATACAACTAAAACCGTACAGGGCGCGTATTGTTTCGATTGGATTTCCAACAAATGGTCAGGCTATGGAGCTTCCTATTGCCATATGGGAACGCCTCTGGCGGGACGCCCAGAGAACCTACCCGGTTCTCTGCTAACACAAGGCCAGCTATCCCCTTCCCAGGGAATAAAACCTAAGATATGCCACCCCCGGTCCTTTGGGACCTTTATCTGAGAGCTCTCAACACCAAAAACGTCACACGGTAATAAATATACTACAGTGTCCACATGAGTACGTATCTGGGCTCCATACCATGATACCACCCTTTTCCAGAACGAATGGTCATAACCTAGGGGGCTACCCCTGAAACCTTGCCACATCTTTCCTGTTTCGACAATACCGGTTTGTGAGGCTCAGTGAGGTCTTGTCCACAAAGCTACGCTTTTCACAAAGCTATGCTTTGATCAACAAATGATCATCAACATACAACAACACTTAGCGTGCCACGCTACCAAATTGGGAGTATATCGCTGATAACCTTCAACTACATAACCTCTGAGCTCGTACGTCTCAGAGAATGGTGTTAAGCTAAGAGAATAAATTCTCCGCCACCAACAGATATGTATTTGAAAGAAATCGGCTTTACATCTCAAAGTGTAGTGTCAGACACACGACCATACAAGTCTGTTCCGGGTTCGAACAGAACCGAAGGCACTTCCGAAGAAGCCCTTGCAAATCCGGGTATCCACATCCCGATCAGACTTCCCATCACTTAGGGAGTCTCTATACCGTAGCTACTCAGTGCAGAGACAATCGATAGGTCACCCTATCATTCTCGCAAATACCCAGTCTTCACCACCGGTCTTTAAATGCTATCCATAACGACGTATCATTATTCGAAATGGGTTATATGACACAAGGTACTCTCCCGGCTAAACCGAATAACGAGCGTAATATTTGAAGACATATGGATAGGGAATTTCAGTTAAGTCACAACTTTAAAATTCAAAACTTTCTTTCAAATGGTTTAAACCAAATTACCACTTTAAATCTTTAACTAAAAGATTTATTTCACAAAGTTCACCTAGATTCACAAAGATCTATTTACTGATTTCAAACAATTTCCATTCTAATTGGATTAATTCGTTTAATCTTTAAATGAAAGATTTTACTCATAGCTTTCAAAACTGTTTCCAAAGATTTATTCATAACTTGGAAAATCATTTCAATTCAAACTTGAAATTCCTTTAACACAATTTGGAAATTCATTTCTTATATGAAAGCTTTTGTCAATTTAAAAAAATTGTTTTTATTTCGGAAAAAATCCGATGCAGCGGAAATATAATGATTCTGTCTCGGTAAGATTGCGGTGACACCCTCCTCGCTTTCGTAACCGATTGCGAAACTCTGTTTCCTCCATGGTTTGAGACTGGAGACGTTCTCCTTTGAGCTTGATTCATGTCAATCATCAGTTTATCTAACTTCCCAATTCCTTCATCAAACTTTTCATTGATGCGTTGTTCCATTTGCTCAGCTTCTTCTCTTCTATAAAACGCTTCAATATTTTGATGATGGTTAGCTCTTTTCGGTGGCATGATTGAATCTTCAACAAATCCAACACTTGAACAAATCTCGCACAAGCTAACTTAGATCGGATCGGCTTGATCTCTACTCCTCTGATTTAGCTTGGCCGCGGCTTGATCTGGCTCGGCTTCTTCACAAACACTTCAACTAGCTCGGTTCAAACTTTAAGCACACACTTCTCCTTGGCTCCAAGACTCGTCTTAGCTACGATTGGCTAAGTCTAGCTTTGATACCAAACTAACGCAGCGGAAATATAACGATGACGACGAAATGAAGATTTCGTGTCAAACTAATCGAAGGAACGATTAGAAGAAACAAAATGAATCGATGGATTGGAAAATACCGAAGTGCCCAAATTCGTTGAGCTCGAAAGATACTGAATTATAACTATCTCCAACACGTTGATCGTGCACGATACCGTGTTAAAAGATCTATGATTCTTCTACATTGATCGCGCGCACGAGATTCCGTGAATCGGCTTCAAATCCGTTGATTCCAGCGCACTCGAATACTGCAAATGGAGAAAGGAGACAACGCTCAACTTCCAATTTCAAGAGGCACATATCTCTTAAACACAAAGTTTTTATTCAAAAATCAACAACCTTTACAAATGACCCAACATCCCTATTTATAGGGTTACAACACAACACCGCCTGTACAAGACCTAACACAGAGGCCGACCTACGACCTAACATATTTACACATATACGACCGACCTATCATAGGCCGTTAACGACCTAACCTACACAAGTTACAAACGGTACAAACGACTTAACCAAAACATGCGATCTACGACCTAAGTACAAACACCACACGACCTTATAATAATGCGACTCAACATTTACAACATGAGTTATGACCTAAGCAACACAGCCACATAAGCATCTCCGCGACCTAAGGTAGAAGCGACCTTCTGGAAGCGACTTAGGAAGATCAGCGACCTAAAGTATGTCCCATAGTTGTTAGGTCGAAACAACTAAGTTGTAGCTCGTTGATGTTAGGTTGGGTCGTGGATGAGAACGGAGCGGCCTAAAGAATCGAGCACTGGATTGCTAGGTCGCTTGAATGTCTGATGTGTTATCCTGCTAACTCGCGAGCGACCTTCACTAGGTCGTGAGCGAGCTAAGGCTTCTTCACTAGGTCGTGAGCGACCTAAGGCTCCTTCCTTTGAACAACTCAAATCCGTTGAGTTGGTAGATTGGCTGTATCATCCTCCCCCGGTTGACAAGAATTCGACCTCCAATTTGCACCTTCCTCTACCTCGACAAGTTTATCCCCATGATATGGAATCAAATGTTTAACGTTGAAAACATCAGAAGTATGGACATGATCCGGTATTCTCAACTGATAAGCATTATCATTGATCTTCTTCAAGATTTCCACTGGATCAATTTTTCGAGCTCTCAACTTGTTGTAAGTTCCCATTGGAAAACGATCTTTCGTCAACACAGCATAAACCAAATCGCCTTCTTTGAAGTCTACACTCCTTCGCTTCTTATCCGCCATTTGTTTATACTTCTCATTTGATGCATGCAATCGTTCATGTACAGTTCTATGACACTCCTGCAACTCATTCACTAGATCGCAAGCTCGCTTAACTACTCCTTCTGATATGTCACTGTCGTCAAATCCAACGGTCCCTTCAGAATTGCCAAATATACGGCTTGAAAAGGACTAAATCCAGTACTTCGATTAACAGCGTGATTATGTGCAAATTCCGCTTGACATAACTTTACATCCCAGCTTTTCAAATTGTCTTTCACAAGACATCTCAATAAGTTTCCCAACGATCTATTCACCACTTCCGTTTGCCCATTTGTTTGCGGATGATAGGCGCTACTAACTTCAGCTTCGTTCCAACCATCTTCCACAAACCTAACAAAAAATGGCTTAGAAATCTAGTTTCCCGATCAGAAACAATAGATTCAGGTAGCCCATGCAATCGATACACCTCTTTAAAGAACAATTGAGCAACTCGGACGGCATCAGTTGTCTTCTTACAAGCTATAAAATGTTCCATTTTCGAAAATCTATCTACCACCACATATATAGAATCATTTCTTCGCTGAGTTCTTGGCAAACCCAAAATGAAATCCATGCTGATATCAACCCATGGTCTGGTAGGCACAGGTAATGGCATATATAATCCCACAATCATAGCTGTTCCCTTCGAAACTTGACAGATATGGCATCTCTCCATAAATCTCTCAACTTCTCTTCTCATTGACGGCCAAAAATAAGATTTTGCAATCAATTGCATTTTAGGATCACGGCCCACGTGTCCTTCCTCATGCAATTCTTTGATAATCTTCATTTTCAAACTACCCTCTGGTATACATAATTGATTTCCTTTGAAGAGAAAACCATATATCATCACATATTCATCCGTCCGCCTCTCATTGACTTCATCTAAAAATTTCGCAAAGTACGGATCCTCAATAAACAATTCAGGTAACACATCAAATCCTGTCACTTCAACCTTCATTGTAGTCAACAAATGATTCCTCCGACTTAATGCATCTGCCACACGATTTGTCATTCCCAATTTATGCTTCACAATGAACGTAAACTGCTGTAAGTATGCAATCCACGAGGCATGCCTAGCTGCAATCTTGTCCTGCCCTTGCAAATGTTTCAACGCCTCATGATCAGTATATAACACAAACCTTTTGTGAAACAAGTAACGTCTCCAGTGTTTCACGGCTTGCACAATAGCATAAAATTCTACATCATAAGTATAATATCTCATCTTTTCCCCAGAAAGTTTCTCACTGAAGTATGCAATTAGTCTTCCATTCTGACTCAATACTCCACCAATCCCAACCTTCAAAGCATTAGTGTGTAATTCGAACAATATCTGAAAATCCGGCAGTACCAGAATGGGTGATGTCGTCAAAAGTGTTTTGATCTTCTCAAAAGCTAACTCTGCTTCCTCTATCCACACGAACTTCTTTCCTTTCATGCAATCGGTTACAGGTGCCACTTTGCTTGGGTTATGGCCAACTCCTAACAGCTTCCACTTCGATAAAAAGATACCAACCCATGGAAGCTCCTCACTTCAGTAATTGTCTTGGGTTGTGGCCAACTCCTAACAGCTTCCACTTTGCTTTCATCCACTTGAATACCCTCCTTCGACAGAACATATCCCAGAAACAAAACGCTGTGCGTCATGAACACGCACTTCTTCGCTGCTGCGTAGAATTGCTCTTGTCGTAGAATCAACAGCACTTCTCGGAAATGCTGGATATGCTCTTCCATACTCCCACTATAGATCAAAATATCGTCAAAGTAAACTACTACGAACTTCCCAATAAATGGTCTGAAAATCTGGTTCATCACTCTCATAAAAGTATTAGGAGCATTTGACAAGCCAAACGGCATAACAAGCCATTCGTATAGACCTTCCCTAGTTTTAAAACAGTCTTTCACTCATCACCCGGTCTAATACGAATCTGATGGTGTAACGACCAGCAAGTCCGTACCCCTTGAATCGACCATATTCTACCTCTATTGACTCAAGTGGCACAGAAATACGAACCATTAAAGTTAAAGAAGAAGAGATAGAAGAAGAAGAAACAAAACAATACCAGAATCTCACAGTCGCAGCAGAATAAAATATAATAGTAAATATAGAACTTTACACAAAATGAAATCTATAACTATTTTATCCATCATATCATAAGAGTATCTGATACATCAAATTACCAATCAGACAAATCCATACAATCACAGCAGTGGAATATATATATAGGTACAGATAATACGTCTCGGACTCCAGCTCCTCTCCTGCTCCATAGCAACCTATCCTGAATATATAATACTCGGTCTGACCCGAGCATTATAATGAAATAATACCCGAGTCAATCTGGAATACCAGCTGATAATAATGCATCCAAATTGATTATTAAAGTTTCAAAAATCCTTTTGAAAACAAAAGCATCTCGTAAGACCAAGCCACAAATAAACATGTCGAGTTTTTGCCTTACGATAGCTAAAACACTTTTTATAGAAATCCTCTGATATTATAATAGGGTCTATTTACAAATACTTATAAAATAGCCGAAATTGTCACATGACTAAATTCCAGCTACTAGACACAAAAGTGGGTAATACAAACAAAACTCGTACAAGGCTCGTAGGGAGAATGGATTTCCAACAATGACTAGGCACTGGGTACCACCTGTCACAGTACGGGGCCTAGATCACCGTACCGAGGACCACTCCCGATCCCCTGCAACATAAGGCCAGACCCATCCCTTACTGGATAGTTTCGAATAAGATCACCCCGCGGTTGGGATCGGCAACCGCCCTCTAAGACGAAATAAAAAGGGACATCTAGACAGGGATGACCTTACTCTCCAGTGGGGGCTACCCACGAAGCCTTGCTGCATATCCCCTGATTTTCAGTCATTCCCATTTGATGAGGCTTGAGGCTAAGCGTTACCTTTAGAACGTTTCACTTAGAATGCCCATCGCCCACCTGACGATGTTCCAAAAGCATTCGTCCATACAAGCCCGTCCCGGGTTCGAACGGAACCGAAGGCACTACTTCTACTACATCTATTTTGGAAATTTCCTCAGGATTAGTAGCGACTAGCCCTTGCACTTCACTGCTCCATCTTCGACTCCGAACACGTTTTTCCACGAACGTACAAACCGGATCGAAGTGGTTTTCGAGAAATAAATCTCGATCCCGGTCTCTTCGAAACGATCAACGCATTTGTCAAATATTGATAATCGGTGATTTAACTATCAATTAACATTCATAAGCATCCATCACACAATAAATAATTTCCCACATTATTTATTTCCCTCAAATATCTTTACAAGATATATTCCCAAATTTTCAAAGCTCGTTTGAAAACAATCCCCAAAGTTTCTTCCTTTACCCGGTAAATCCTTTACCATTTATTCCCATTAGAAATAACTAAGTTCAAAACAATTTAGATTTAAAACACTTAGAACACTTTATGCTGAAATATATTTTATAATATTAAAATTTATTACTAATTATTACTCAAAAAATAATTTCAAATATGTAAAGTAAAACCATTTATTAGGATATAAACCTTGATTGTAAATAAGGGTTTAGTTTAAACTAAACTTGTAAGTAGAGTTTTAAAAAGGTTAATACTAATTTCAATAACTTAGGTCAAAACTAGCCTTTACATAAAAACCATTCATAAACATAATTACTAATGTAATCTCAAATAATCACTATTGCTATTTTATTAGTTAGTTACTTTAAAATAATAATTTTTAAAATACTCCTTTAAACAAGTTCGAACTTTAAACTTTCTTTTAATAAAATCTATTTAAAAACTCGAACTTGGTTTTCCAGGAAAACTCATTCCCACTTAAACAACCCAGAAAAATCCATCTTATAAATTCTGTCGATTTGTTTCAATTCAGATTTATGTTTTCATAACATATATTCACTTTCCACGTTTAAATTAACTTCTTACGAAGCTTAACCCCATTGTTATTTTTAACCATTTATAATTTCTTATCGAAATTATCACCAGAAATCCATACTTTCACATTTATCAACTTCTAAATGTTCCACGTATTTATGTTCCCAAATTTCATTCTTCACTCAACCAAGATTCCAAATTTATTCCTTTAAATTCTTTATTTATCAATTCCTTTATTTCTTTAAAAATCCAAT
Organism: Allium cepa; assembly: GCA_030765085.1. Classification (NCBI taxonomy): domain Eukaryota; kingdom Viridiplantae; phylum Streptophyta; class Magnoliopsida; order Asparagales; family Amaryllidaceae; genus Allium; species Allium cepa. Next base: position 70,666,403 of record CM060942.1, read on the forward strand.
TTATTTTATTTTATTTTTAAAATTCTGTGTATATTCTTATCCAGCAATATCACAGTTCAGTTAATTCAGAGTTATCAATCACAATATATAACAGGTTACAACATCAATTATAAAGATAATTACTATAGTGTGAGGAATCCAGTTAGATCCCTCCAACCTGTTTTTCCCTGCATCCACAAATATAAGCACAACAATATATATAACAATTCAGGCTGATATAAATAAACATTTCAACCAATCACACAATTATTTAAATATTAACTACTTGAATCAGCTAACATTCCAGATGTTAGTGAGATTAACTCACCTTGAGTTTTCGACGAGCGTTCGAAATTTAAATTAAACCGAACGATGTTCGATTTAACCTAAATTTCTACTTGCCCGTAATGGCTCTGGATTTGCACCATCTCGTAGTACGCATTTCTGCGATTCCGGCGCCGCAAATTTCGTATGAATCTGATGTCATACGAAAAAGTTATCAAATTTTATAAGTTTCGATTTGAATTTAAACAAAATTCTTTTTTATTAATTCTATTTTACCAGACACGATCCTGGCCGCTCATCATGAAAACAAGGCTGCTGATAACTCCTTCTTCCACACGCGAAACACAGCAGCACGAACCCCAAGCACGCGAACTAGGGCATAGGGCCGCTCCACCCACGATCGACCGGAGATCGATCTAATGAGGCCACTTCGTAGTTCCTCCCCTCGCGCGCCCCTAGCGAAAAACCGCACTCAGAAAGACGACGCCACAAGATGACAAGAATCTCGAACGCGCAGCCTAAAGCCCTCAACAACACCTCAATCGTTGCTCGAAATGCGAATTCCACCGTTAGATCTGAAGTTCGTGGCGAGCTCTCCAACACCGCAGTTAGAAATTTTTGCTAACGATGAGTGGATCAGAAGAAATTCGAAGGAGAACGAGGAAGCACGCCGGCCATTGGCCTATAAAACTGTGGCGGCCTGAGAAAATAAAACTAGGGTTTTGCAAATGTAAACGTGTATATAATGTTGTTTAATATTATTTATTATTTTCCAATTTTAACGACTTGCACAAACGAACACCAATTCTCATGAACCAATAGGCGTTCCTAGGGTTTTTCAGCGTTCCACACACAATGGAACAGGTTTCGGATGCTAATTTGGTCATAGCGCGAGTTACAGAATTAAACGATCAATTTCAAATTAAATCGGTTAAATCGATTTCCATGCGTTTCGAGCTGCCAGGGTCAAACGACAACTCCGATTGCTACGAAAATTGAAATCCGGTAATAACTAACTATTACGGATCCAATGGAACTGGTTTCGTCGAATTCCGAGACTGTGCCCCGGAAGTCTAATTTAACTCGTCGATTAAATCGAGCGATTTTCATAATTGTCGAAACCGCTTAAAATTTTACTTTTAAAATTTAATTGACTTAACAATAAATCATATAAAATTTATAAACACATTAAAAATCAATCCGGTTCATTCCAGACCAAAATCTGATTAAATTGCATTTTAATAATATTAAATTCATCTTTAAATGAATATAAAATTCCAAATAATAACTTATTGACTTCTAATTTCATCCAAGGGTCCAATATGAAAATTCAAACCCAATTTGACCAAAAGTAAATTTTAGAATCTAATTTTATATCCATTTACACTCAAAATTACCAATTATCCCAATTTCTGATATTAAGCTATCATTATTCAAATTCCAATTTAATTCCCGTATTTGAAATCTTACCAATTCTATCAGCTTAACCAAAATCTTTTATTCCAAAATTCAAATTATAATCCATATTCAACATTTAAAATGAATTAAATGTTCAAATTCAATGGCTTAAAAATCTGGGATGTTACATTCCTTCCCCCTTATAAAAATTTCGTCCTCCAAATTTGCTAAGGTAGAAACTATGCTCAAACTCACTTACTCATCCAATTTGCTTAGTTAAAAACTTATATTCACTTTCCAAAATCCTTTAGCCCAATCCCACAATCATTAGTTTTACTTACTCTAAAGCTTTAAATTCTAACGTATTTCAAAATAACTTTTCAAGTTAATAAATTTCTCAAAATCCCAAAAATTTCTAACTCCCAAAATTTTGAGAAAATTTTGGCAGAGTCTCCCCTGCACGGAGGAGCTTTCGCGATATCGCGATGCAAACAAATATATATACATCGACCCACACGGTCGGAAATCAAAATATATCACAATATATATATCATTTTACCAATTATACTTGCGTAGGCGTACCTTTCTAGCAAATTTTAATAGCAAGTGGCTAATATAACGTATATACGCGCTCCAACTCTCTCGAACGCCTTCTGTACCTGTACTAAACTCAAACAAACTCATCATTTTCAAAAATATGAATACTTCATTCATTTATTAAGACAATACATCAATTACCAAGCCTACGCGACACATTTCTCAAGTTTACATATAAACCATATGTTATAAGCAATCACAAGCACCAAAACTACCTTAGTTTCCTTTTGCCAACTCGAACTTCATTCTGTATTTCACTACAATGCATACATTCAAGTTACCATCCCAATTCATAATTACCACAACCAATTCATATTCACTTCAATATTATGAATGTAGGCTTTATTATCATCAATTTACATCAATTTAAATTCAAATTGATTCACAATCAAATGTATTTCCATTTAATTTATTTGCATTTCATTTCCAAATTCAAACTTCATTATATTCCACTCGAATGACTTACATCCGATTTGCAAATGTTAGATTCACATTCACCTCAATAAGAGTAATATATGCTTTTGATTCATTTACTTTTCTTTTTAATTAACCTTCATTTACATATAAATCCACTAAATAGATTCCAATCCATTTCCCATTATTTAAATATCATTTTCATTTACTTCCCTTAATTCATTCGCTTAAGTTTAGTGACTAATTTCTATGCAGGTTGTGGTTATTCAAACAAATAACAAATTCTTAAGCTTATAACCATTAACATTCATTTCAACTTAGATTCATATTAATTTTATTCAATTTTGCATGGTTCATTGTCCAAGCATTCTTATCACATTGCAAGTATTAAATTAAATTCTTCCATTTGCATTTAAATTTCATTATCTCAACAAATTTCATTCAAATCTACTAAATAAAGCTCATCCAAGTTAAGTTTAAATTAATATCATCACATTCCATATTATTTACAACTCATACCTCCTTAATTTATCACAATAAAATTAATTAATGCCATTTCACTTGTAATTCAATTTCATCATCAAAACAAAATCTATCCAAGATAACATTATATGCTCAATCACAAATATGTTCATTTTCTTCTCATAAATCAAATTTTTATTTTCATTTGATTCTCATCCAGATCAAATTCCAATCCATTTACAAATTTTAATGCACTTTTCTTATTTATTCAATCCATTTTTAGATTTATTTTATTAGCGAAGAAACCACTTTATATTATTTCCTTCCGTTGAATTTATTTACAATTCAAACTATCACCATTATAATTTGATTCCATTTTTCATCTACACTTCAATATTTGTTACCACAAATTTAAATCGCATGCCACAATTGGATTTCTATTTACTTTCCAAATTTTGACCAATTATCAAAATTCTATTCATTTTAATACAAATTCCATTAAATTGTAATTTCAATTTAGTCAATAACCTAATCCATATTAGGTTTTAATTTGCTTCCTCAATTCACCCTGAATTTATTTATAATATGACCATTTTCCAATTATTTCATTTAGCAAATTTAAATTTTCTACCTTTCCTTATCACTCCTTTAAATAGAATCTAAATTTCTTTCAATATTATTTATTACACAACTGAAATTTAACATCAATTTCATTATCGAAACAAATTTCATCTTCACAATACATAAGTCTTAGACTTATTTGCTAACTTAAATAAGTTAACTTAAGAACATCCACCTTTATATTCTCACTTTGCTTCATTACACTTTACATTTCATTCAGTCAAGTTTTGAATTTGCCACACCATTCAACTCTTTCCACTAATGAATTACAATTTCATTTCCATTCAGAGTTTAGATTGCTTACTTAAGTCCATTTTCATTTTATAATCACAAATTCAAATTATAACACTTAATAACTTAAGAATATGAATTTCTTTATGCAATTCTAAGCGCTTTACATTCCACCTTTATATCCAATACAAATTCTCAATTTTAATCTCCATATACAAGTTCAAAACATACTTACTAACTTAAGTTCATTCACTTCTTTTATATCTCACTTTACCTTATTTCAGTTTACCTTTTATTTGAGACTAGGTTTGAATTCGCCATGCCATTTAACTATTCCCCAATTGTGATTATAATTTCATTTCTATTTATATAAATTCACTAACTTATTTATTTTAAAGCCATACTGCTCATTTTAATCCATCTACATCTTATAATCACAATTTCAATTTTCTATATATATGCATCACTGAATTTTTAAGGATACAAATCTACTTTCACCTAAATCCTTTGCAAATTTTAAATCCGCAATTTCAGATTATACGTACACCTCTTAATAGCTTATGGGTACAATTCATTACCCAATGACCCACAATTACAAAGTTATTTTACATTTCAATTTAACCCAAACCTATTTAATTCCAATTCCCAATTTTATTTAACTTATCCCAAGTTAAATTCAACTTTCCATTCATTTCAATAATTTCATTTACCTCAATTTAACCAAATTAATTTTAATTCCAGGATTAAAATTTCATTCCCTTTCTTACTTAATATCAAGTCCAATTCTTTTTTTTAAATCAACTTTATTTACAAGTTATATAGTTGATTCATTTTAACTTTCACATTTTTATTCTAAACAGGATCTCCAGAATTCAATTTACCTGGATTTATTTCAAAACCAATTTGAAATAATAAACAACTCATACACTCCTGGTATCAAATCAAATCTCCCAATTCCAAAGCACTTGGTTTTATTAACACAAATTTCCTTTTGAAATTTATAAAACCACTTGTATACCCAACAAGTCAAACAAATATCATAACCATTCACTTTGGTAGCAATCCATCACTTTAGAAACTCGAAAATGAATTCTAATGATGTGACCAGCATCATCAGGATTATTTTCCAGCGACTGAAGTGAGTTCAATGCTTTCTTACTCTCCCCAAATTCATTTCAAAACAGTTTCCATTCAAACATATTACTCCAAAATAATATTCCATCATTGCCTTTAAACACTTGGGAAAATATTACCAAACATTTCCAAGATTTTAAATTTCCAAACCTTTGGTTTTATTACATTTAAAATCCTTTCCAAGACTTCCGGGATTTAAATTCTGGTTCAATTTAAATTTAGTTATTCTTCTTTTTATATAATTTATATTTGTAGAATTTTATTTTCATTATAACTATTTCAAATTCCAGATTAAATTTTAGATTCTTATTTGATTTAGACATTAACAACTAATCATCCAAATATATATAATAATTTCAGAAAATTATTTCTTTTATATCAAAATATAATTTTGGGTAAAATTATTTCATTTACCCACTTTAAAACAATACTATGCCAGTTTATCTTGTTTAAGAGTTTAGAAACCCCTATCGATACGGTTGTACTTCCCGCACCGACCAGAATTCATAAACACTCAACCGATAAGGCAACACGGTATAAAAACAATTTTATATTCACTAACAAGTACGCTCTCATATCTATTATTACACTCAACTCATTATAGAGTACCATTGACTCTGTTTAACGAGTAATTTCCCCACCAAAACCTAGGTTGTCGCCAACCTAAGCTCTGATACCAAGTGTAACGACCCGCAAATCCGTACCCCTTGAATCAACACTATTCTACCTCTATTAACTCAAGTGGCACAAAAATACGAACCATTAAGGTTAAAGAATAAGAGAGAGAAGAAGAAGAAACTAAACAATATCTGAATCTCACAGCCGCAACGGAATAAAATATAATAGTAAATATAGAACTTTACACAAAATGAAATCAATAACTGTTTTATACATCATATCGTCAGAGTATCTCATACATCAAATTACCAATCAGGCAAATCAATATAATCACAGCAGCGGAATATATATATAGGTACAGATAATACGTCTCGGACTCCAGCTCCTCTCTTGCTCCATAGCAACCTATCCTGAATATATAATACTGGGTCTAACCCGAGCATTATAATGAAATAACACCCGAGTCAGTCTGGAATACCAGCTGATAATAATGCATCCAAATTGATTATTAAAGTTTCAAAAATCCTTTTGAAAACAAAAGCATCTCGTAAGACCACGCCACAAATAAACATGTCGGGTTTTTACCTTACGATAGCTAAAACACTTTTTATAGAAATCCTCTGATATTATAATAGGGTCTATTTACAAATACTTATAAAATAGCCGAAATTTTTACATGATTAAATTCCATCTACTAGCCACAAAAGTGGGTAATACAAATAAAACTCGTACAAGGCTCGTAGGGAGAATGGATTTCCAACAATGACTAGGCATTGGGGTACCACCTGTCACAGTACGGGGCCTAGATCACCGTACCAAGGACCACTCCCGATCCCCTGCAACACAAGGCCGGACCCATCCCTTACTGGACAATTCCGAATAAGATCACCCCGCGGTTGGGATCAGCAACCGCCCACTAAGCCGAAATAAAAAGGGACATCTTGACAGGGATGACCTTACTCTCCAATGGAGGCTACCCACGAAGCCTTGCTGCATATCCCCTGATTTTCAGTCATTCCCATTTGATGAGGCTTGAGGCTAAGCGTTACCTTTAGAACGTTTCACTTAGAATGCCCATCGCCCACCTGACGATGTTCCGAAAGCATTCGTCCATACAAGTCTGTCCCAGGTTCGAACGGAACCGAAGGCACTACTCCTACTACATCCATTTTGGAAATATCCTCAGGATTAGTAGCGACTAGCCCTTGCACTTCACCGCTCCATCTTCGACTCTGAACACGTTTTTCCACGAACGTACAAACCGGATCGAAGTGGTTTTCGAGAAATAAATCTCGATCCCGGTCTCTTCGAAACGATCAACACATTTGTCCAATATTGATAGTCGGTGATTTAACTATCAATTAATATTCATAAGCATCCATCACACAATAAATAATTTCCTACATTATTTATTTGCCTCAAATATCTTTACAAGATATATTTCTAAATTTTCAAAGCTCATTTGAAAACAATCCCCAAAGTTTCTTCCTTTACCCGGTAAATCCTTTACCATTTATTCCCATTGGAAATAACCAAGTTCAAAACAATTTAGATTTAAAACACTTAAAACACTTTATGCTGAAATATATTTTATAATATGAAAATTTATTACTAATTATTACTCAAAAATATAATTTCAAATATGTAAAGTAAAACCATTTATTAGGATATAAACCTTGATTGTAAATAAGGGTTTAGTTTAAACTAAACTTATAAGTACAGTTTTAAAAAGGTTAATACTAATTTCAATAACTTAGGTCAAAACTAGCCTTTACATAAAAACCATTCATAAACATAATTACTAATGTAATCTCAAATAATCACTATTGCTATTTTATTAGTTAGTTACTTTAAAATTATAATTTTTAAAACACTCCTTTAAACAAGTTTGAACTTTAAACTTTCTTTTAATAAAATCTATTTAAAAACTCGAACTTGGTGTAACGCCCCACTCCGAGACCCACTCTAGTAAAGAGTATTACGGAGTAATACCGTCTACTAGAACGGAGAATAGAGTATAATGGAAGCGACCATGTGTAATCAAGCTATAACTAACCACTGAATACGTCGAATAGGTGGTTTTCTTTTCTAAAGTGGTTCGACATATCCAATAGATATTTATAACGAAATTACAATGGCTAAGGAAAATAGGTTCAGAACAAGCATAATACTAAATGATAACATCATCATCACAGAATCACATAACAGATATAACATCCCAGAACAATACATCATCAATACAGATCCAAATACTATAAGTGGGTACAAAGCCACTGCTCACATATGTGAGTCAAAAATATGTACATAACAAAGTCCGAATAAAACAGAGTAGCGGAATAGTGGACAAATAAAAGCGCTATCTATCAGCATAGCAGATGATGTCCAAGCAGAAGCACATAAGCTAAGTCCAGAGACCTAACCTGAAACAACTCGGTCTGACCCGAGCGAAAACACTCGGGTCAGGCTAGCTAAATAATCAGTAATAACTGAGATATATATAATAATGCAGTACATAAATAAAACAATACTTCTCCAAAGAGAAGAGTAATATGGACTACATGAATATAATGACGATCCCTAATCATCAATAAACAGTAAAAATCTCCAAAGAGAATACAAACACCAAAGTGTTAAATAAAATAAAATAAAATAAAAATAATTCAAACCTTACCTCTGTTCCAGCTTTTGAGCGTCACTTCGCGATGTGGACTGCAACTTCGTGTCATCGCCATGGTCACATCCGTGGTCAAAATCCAACGTTTTTGGACTCGTTGGAAAGCTGGTATTCCGAACTCCAATTCTAGAATGTTTGATTAGTTTCCGAGTTCTTTTGACTCTTCGAAATTGTTGTCGAAGAGGCACCCGGATCTCAGCCTGAAACAGTGTATTCACTGTTTCCGGGTCCGACTTTGGAGCGTCGCTGCGACTTCATTTCAACTCGGAATCCAGAAATTCTTTTTGCATTTTAAAGTAGGGATGTTGGACTATATGCCTACCAGTTTTCATGCCATTTGGATACAGTTTGCTGGTCCAAATAAATTGCCGAACTTGGGTTCGCAGCAGTTTTTGAATGGTTTCAAACACTTAGAATATTTTTGATGATTTTCTGGTTTTCGTCGATTTCTTTGAGATTTGTCTCTGGATTTCGTACACGGGCTTTATAAAAAGGATTTAAAAGGATTTTTCACTCCAAAATGGCTTTTAAAAATTATTATATAATATTACTTTTAATTATTAAATTAATTACTCCATAATAGGAGACTTTTCAAAAGACCATTTTAAAAGTGATTTCGAAATCAATTACAAATCCGTTTTACACCATTATTTTCTATAATAAAAATCTCACACTCACTTTTAGCACGTCGAGCGAAGTGGAAAGGTGCTTAAACGGTTAGGAAATATCCGGCCTATGGAAACCGTGTGTATTTTCTTTCCGGTTAATCCCCGACCTATTCGATTGATCGTTTTGACCTTTGGGTCTAGTCTACCGATGATATGAGGTGGACTTTTTATTGTTTGGAGTGTGAGCTTGCTATTGGTTAGGAAACCGTTTAGTGCGAACGTGGGGTATGGGACTCATTGTTAACACTTTACGGGTTCCTCTCCAAGAAGTTAGTGGCACATTAGCCTCTGGGCGGCCAGTACTGGACCTCTGGGTCACCACGCCTCTGGGCAAACGTCTCTGGACACCTGCTCTATGGAGCAGTTTTTATTCGGCATGTGCCTCTGGGCCTTTATCCTTCTGGGAAGGATCTTGCCGTTTCGCGCGTTCCGCATCTGTACGAGTGATCGATCACAACTCTACAGTACTTGGCAACAACGACTCTGGTCGGTGCACGTGCAATATTTGTATTATCTGATGATTTTTATATCCATTCGAGTATCGTCATTCGGTGTTGGTTCTATGGAACCATACGATGTAAGTGCGATTACCTTGTGGATTCACAGTGTCTTTGGACACTGTTTTTCAGTATTTGATGTCATTGACTTTTTAGTATATCCCTATTGCTCTTTGGAGCATCGATCTTTGCTTGGGCATTGATTTTAGACTCTGGTCACTTTTGGGATTATTACCTATGAGCAACTTTATATAGCTTTGGTTACGCCGATGATATGAGGCGATTTTATTTATTTAACACTTTGGTGTTTGTATTCTCTTTGGAGATTTTTACTGTTTATTGATGATTAGGGATCGTCATTATATTCATGTAGTCCATATTACTCTTCTCTTTGGAGAAGTATTGTTTTATTTATGTACTGCATTATTATATATATCTCAGTTATTACTGATTATTTAGCTAGCCTGACCCGAGTGTTTTCGCTCGGGTCAGACCGAGTTGTTTCAGGTTAGGTCTCTGGACTTAGCTTATGTGCTTCTGCTTGGACATCATCTGCTATGCTGATAGATAGCGCTTTTATTTTTCCACTATTCCGCTACTCTGTTTTATTCGGACTTTGTTATGTACATATTTTTGACTCACATATGTGAGCAGTGGCTTTGTACCCACTTATAGTATTTGGATCTGTATTGATGATGTATTGTTCTGGGATGTTATATCTGTTATGTGATTCTGTGATGATGATGTTATCATTTAGTATTATGCTTGTTCTGAACCTATTTTCCTTAGCCATTGTAATTTCGTTATAAATATCTATTGGATATGTCGAACCACTTTAGAAAAGAAAACCACCTATTCGACGTATTCAGTGGTTAGTTATAGCTTGATTACACATGGTCGCTTCCATTATACTCTATTCTCCGTTCTAGTAGACGGTATTACTCCGTAATACTCTTTACTAGAGTGGGTCTCGGAGTGGGGCGTTACACTTGGTTTTCCAGGAAAACTCATTCCCACGTAAATAACCCAGAAAAATCCATCTTATAAATTCTGTCGATTTGTTTCAATTCAGATTTATGTTTTCATAACATATATTCACTTTCCACGTTTAAATTAACTTCTTACGAAGCTTAACCCCATTGTTATTTTTAACCATTTATAATTTCTTGTCGAAATTATCACCAGAAATCCATACTTTCACATTTATCAACTACAAAATGTTCCACTTATTTATGTTCCCAAATTTCATTCTTCACTCAACCCAGATTCCAAATTTATTCCTTAAATTCTTTATTTATCAATTCCTTTATTTCTTTAAAAATCCAATTTATTTTATTTTATTTTTAAAATTCTATGTATATTCTTATCCAGCAATATCACAGTTCAATTAATTCAGAGTTATCAATCACAATATATAACAGGTTACAACATCAATTATAAAGATACTTACTATAGTGTGAGGAATCCAGCTGGATCCCTCCAACCTGTTTTTCCCTGCATCCACAAAATAAGCACAACAATATATATAACAATTCAGGCTGATATATATAAACATTTCAACCAATCACATAATTATTTAAATATTAACTACTTGAATCAGCTAACATTCTAGATGTGAGTGAGATTAACCCACCTTGAGTTTTCGACAAGCGTTCGAAATTTAAATTAAACCGAACGACGTTCGATTTAACCTAAATTTCTACTTGCCCGGAATGGCTCCGGATCTACACCATCTGATATTACGCATTTCTGCGATTCCGGCACCGCAAATTTCATACGAATCTGATGTCGTACGAAAAAGTTATCAAATTTATAAGTTTCGACTTGAATTTAAACAAAATTCTTTTTTATTAATTCTATTTTATCAGACACGATCCTGGCCGCTCATTATGAAAACAAGGCTGCCGATAACTCCTTCTTCCACACGCAAAACACAGCAGCACGAACCCCAAGCACGCGAACTAGGGCACAGGGCCGCTCCACCCACGATCGACCGGAGATCGATCTAATGAGGCCACTTCGTAGCTCCTCCCCTCACGCGCCCCTAGCCAAAAACCGCACTCAGAAAGACGACGCCACAAGACGACAACGAATCTCGTACGCGCAGCCTAAAGCCCTCGACAACACCTCCAACGTTGCTCGAAACGTGAATTCCACCGTTAGATCTGAAGTTCGTGGCGAGCTCTCCAACCCCGCAGTTAGAAATTTTTGCTAATGATGAGTGGATCAGAAGAAATTCGAAGGAGAACGAGGAAGCACGCCGGCCATTGGTCTACAAAATTGCGGCGGCCTGAGAAAATAAAACTAGGGTTTTGCAAATGTAAACGTCTATATAACGTTGTTTTATATTATTTTAATATTATTTTCCCATTTTAACGACTTGCGCAAACGAACACCAATTCTGACAAACCAATAGGCGTTCTAAGGGTTTTTCCACGTTCCGGACACAATGGAACAGGTTCTGGAAGCTAATTTGGTCATACACGCGAGTTACAGAATTAAACGATCAATTTAAAATTAAATCGGTTAAATCGATTTCCATGCGTTTCGAGCTGCCAGGGTCAAATGACAACTCCGATTGCTACGAAAATTGAAATTCGATAATAACTAACTATTACGGATCCAATGGAACTGGTTTCGTCGAATTCCGAGACTGTGCCCCAGAAGGCTATTTTAACTCGTCGATTAAATCGAGCGATTTTCATAATTGTCGAGACCGCATAAAATTTTACTTCTAAAATTTTATTGACTTAACAATAAATCATATAAAATTTATAAAAACATTAAAAATCATTCCGGCTCATTCCAGACCAAAATCTGATTAAATTGCATTTTAATAATATTAAATTCATCTTTAAATTAATACAAAATTCCAAATAATAACTTATTGACTTCTAATTTCATCCAAGGGTCCAATATGAAAATTCAAACCCAATTAGACCTAAAATAAATTTTAGAATCTAATTTTATGTCCATTTACACTCAAAATTACCAATTATCCCAATTTCTGATATTGAGCTATTATTATTCAAATTCCAATTTAATTCCCGTATTTGAAATCTTACCAATTCTATCAGCTTAACCAAAATTTTTTATTCCAAAATTCAAACTATAATCCATATTGAACATTTAAAAGGAATTATATGTTCAAATGCAATGGCTTAAAAATCCGGGATGTTACAGATGGTATCCACTATTCAAGTCAATCTTTGAGAACACAACAGCTCCACTCAACTGATCAATCAAATCATCGAACCTCGGCATAGGAAACCTATATCTCACAGTGAGCCCGACTGTCCGTACACATCCGCCAAGTCCCATCCTTCTTCGGTACCAATAAGGCTGGCACTGCACAAGGACTCAAGCTCTCCTGAACACGCCCTTGTTCTAACAACTCCTCCACCCGCCTTCTCAGTTCCTCATGCTCCTTAGGACTCATCCTGTAATGTGGCCTGTGAGGTAATACAGCTCCTGGAACAAGATCTATTTGGTGTTGTATGTCCCTCAATGGTGGTAACTCCTTTGGCAACTCTTTAGGAAACACGTCTTCAAATTCCTCCAATATTGGCTTTACTCGCTCGGAACTTCAACAGATTCAATAGCTTCATGTCCAATCAACAAGAACACATCTGGACTCTCCTCTACTTCTTCAATAACCTCCTTCAAAGTCAACAAAGTTTTCAGCTCCTCAATCTCTTCTGACTTGCTCTCTCCTTGCTGTCTCTTCTTCGGAACTAAAATGATCTTAGTACCCTCAAACATAATGCTGTAGCTATTGGTTCGACCATTATGCTGCACTGCTCGGTCATATTGCCATGGTCTTCCCAAAAGTAAGTGACAAACATCCATCTCCACCACATCACACCAGATCTCGTCTTTATATTTCTTCCCAGTAGAAAATGGAACAAGAACTAACCTGTCCACCTTCACCTCTCCTCCTTCCCTTAACCACGCTAATTTGTAAGGATTTGGATGCTTCTCCGTCTTCAACTTCAAATTTCTCATAGCTTCGGTAGAAATGATATTGTCACAACTTCTCGCGTCAATAACAAATTTACAAACCTTCCCCAGTATAGTGCATGTCGATTGAAAGATATTACTCCTCAACCAACTAGCCTCCTCCTCTTGCTTTGGTGTCAAACAAGATCTCCTCATCATTAGATTACAACCCTCATCTCCTCACAATTCTTCTTCCTCCTCAATATGTGGTGAATTGAAATATTCCGCTTCTGCATTCTCATCCTCAACCTCAGCAATCATTGCTCATTTATTTGGCTTCGGACATTCATTGTTCTTGTGACCAAACTCATGATAGTTATAACATTTAAAATTGTTGATGGCCTTAGCTTTAGAGACTTCATTAACAACCAATTTTGCAACAGCCTTGGAAACATTCGCATTGCTACTAGCCCCTTTCACTTGATTATTGGAATTTGTAAACACACCACCTCCTCGTCTTCCCTGCTTTTCCCAAGCCAACACTTTCTGGTGCGCTTCAGCGACGATCTCAGATCAAACATATTTACCATATCCTGGATCTGGATCCTCAACCCCCCAACAAGCCTAGTAGTCAATTGTTCCTCCGTCTCCATAATGTCATTTCGAGCAATCAGTTGATAAAACTCATCAGCATAATCATTAATAGTCTTTGTCCCTTGCCTCAGATTTTGCAACCTCTGATACATGAGTGATTGGTAATTATATGGCAAGAAAGTAGCACTCATCAATTTCTTCATCTTCTCCCATGATTCAATCTTTGACTTGCCCATTCTCTCCTGTGTAAGTTTAGTTTGCTGCCACCATGCTAAAGCTCTCCCTCTCAACCTTGTAGCAACCAACTTAACTCTTCGATGTTCCGGAACTTCTTTAAAGTCAAAAATTTCTTCAACATTAGATAACCAATCCAGAAATTCTTCTGCTACCATTCCACCTTTGAATTCCAAAATTTCTATCTTCATCCTCGACTCCCATCGACGATCATCTTCAGCATCAACATATTGATTCCGCACTTGACCTCGATCTCGATAATGCATACTACCTCTATCACCATCCTCATCAAAATCAAATGTATGTCGATATCGATCTCGACCATCAACATCTCTATGATCCTGCATATCTCTTAGACTATGCCTTTCATCATCATGATATGTTTCATGTTCAAACTCACGTGGAGTTCTTCTCTATTCATGTCTATACTCATAGTGATCTCTTCTCGATGAAACTAAAGATTCCCTTCTGTCTCGGTAAGATTGCGGCGACGCCCTCCTCGCTTCCGTAACCGATGGCGAAACTCTGTTTCCTCCATGGTTCGAGACTGGCGACCTTCTCCTTTGATCTTAAGTCATGTCAATCATAAGTTTCACTAATTTCCTAATTCCTTCATCAAACTTTTCATTGATGCGTTGTTCCATTTGCTCAGCTTCTTCTCTTCTATACAACGCTTCAATATTTTGATGACGATTAGCTCTTCTCGGCGGCATGATTGAATCTTCAACAAATCCAACACTTGAACAAATCTCGCACAAGCTAACTTAGCTTGGATCGGCTTGATCTCTATTCCTCTGATTTAGCTCGGCCGCGGCTTGATCTGGCTCGGCTTCTGCACAAAAACTTCAACTAGCTCGGCTCAAACTTCAAGCACACACTTCTCCTTAGCTCCAAGACTCGGCTTAGCTACGATTGGCTAAGTCTATCTTTGATACCAAACTGACGCAGCGGAAATATGACGATGACGTCGAAATGAAGATTTCGTGTCAAACTAATCGAAGGAACGATTAGAAGAAACAAGATGAATCGATGGATTGGAAAATACCGAAGTGCCCAAATTCGTTGATCTCATAAGATACCGAACTCTAGCTATCTCCAACACGTTGATCACGCACGATACCGTGTTAAAAGATTTACGATTCTTCTACGTTTATCTCGCGCACGAGATTCCGTGAATCGGCTTCAAATCCGTTGATTCGAGCGCACTCGAATACCGCAAATGGAGAAAGGAGACAACGCTCAACTTCCAATTTCAAGAGGCACAAAGCTCTCAAACACAAAGTTTGTATTCAAAAATCAACAACCTTTACAAATGACCCAACATCCCTATTTATAGGGTTACAACACAACACTGCCTGCACACGACCTAACACAGAGGCCGACCTACGACCTAACATATTTACACATATACGATCGACCTATCATAGATCGTTAACGACCTAACCTACACATGTTACAAACGGTACAAACGACTTAACCAAAACAAGCGATCTACGACCTAAGTACAAACACCACACGACCTTATAATAATGCGACTCAATATTTACAACATGAGTTACGACCTAAGCAACACAGCCACATAAGCATCTCCGCGACCTAAGGTAGAAGCGACCTTCTGGAAGCGACTTAGGAAGTTCATCGACCTAAAGTATGTCACATAGTTGTTAGGTCGAGACAACTAAGTTGTAGCTCATTGATGTTAGGTTGGGTCGTGGATGAGATCGGAGCGGCCTAAAGAATCGAGCACTGGATTGCTGGGTCGCTTGAATGTCTAATGTGTTATCTCGCTAACTCGCAAGTGACATTCACTAGGTCGTGAGCGACCTTCACTAGGTCGTGAGCAACCTAAGGCTTCTTCACTAGGTTGTGACCGACCTAAGGCTCCTTCCTTTGAACAACTCAAATCCGTTGAGTTGGTTGATTGCGCTGCATCAAAATCTGATTACATTTATGCAAGTCAAAGTTTTTCAAACTTAGGCTAACTTTAGTTCCCAAAACAACACTTTAAAAATGGTGTAAAAACCCATATAAACTTGTGTGGCCTTTAACATCATAAGTTCACAAAATAGAATTCAATTTCAAATATTGGATTCAAGTTTAAATCAAAATTCAAAACTAAATTAAGTTAATCAAAAATAATTTTTTTCTATGAAATCCCTTATCAAAAGCTTTTCACTTTAAATTCGATCTATTCGCAAACCATTTGGATTTAAAAATTCAATTTTAAAATTATTTCAAAAATCTGCGACTTAACCAATTTCCACATGCAATCCATATTTGTGTGTGTATAAGTGTGGTTCGGGTGGTTTTACACAATAGTGCACAGAATCAGTCATCGCAGATTCGATCATACCAATATTGATAAGCGGTATAACCCATAATGCTTATCTTCGTTCACAGATTCATAGTTAAAGTAAATTTATCAATCACAAAGATTCATCAATACGCTTCGATGTGGGTTTCACATAACAAATTGAAATCCGACTCCCTGTCACATCGAACTTTAAATGCCATTTTACGTGCAAAAAGGGGTTTCAAATACATATAGGAACAAATCACAAATCACGGTTCATCACAAAGCAATCACAGTATCACAACAGAAATATCAATCCAGTACAGAATATTTGACGATGGTCATTCATCTTTCATTAAGGTGATTGAGATTAAAGTGAATTGACCGTATAATTATCTTTATTAATTATTTTAAATAAACGTTTAAATTTTTACTTAATTATGAATTAATTTAATCTTAATCAACATAAATAATTAATTATTCCTTTACTTGATTATCTTAATTTATTAATTCGTAATTGTTAATTAATCGTGTTTAATTACTTTTATAAATTTCCTACTCTTTAATTAATTAATTTTAAATTATAAAATCATTACAGATCTTAATGGTTAATTATTATTTCATCCTCATAAATAAATTTGGTTTTTAAATTAACATTTAAACATTTGATTTACTTTTAAAATTTTATTAAGTTCAATTTTAAAACAACTTTTATAAAATTTAAAATATCCTTGAACTTCATAATTTTTAAATAATTAGATCAATATCGTTTACCTTCAATTCCATTTACAACTGTCATTAATTTATTCGGAATTTCTTTCTCAATTTCTTTTCCAAAATTTAGTTGAAACTGGATTTTTTGTATTTATTGATCAACCCGAGGCTTGCTTCAGGTCGTCCCCTTGAATAACACCACCCAGCTTCGAGTTCTTCCCCAAATTGACCCGTGACACTTTTTTTTTGCAAAAATTTTGTTAAGTTTTAAAAAAACCATGATACAACGTCAAAATGACTCGGGATCGCCTTCGAGTTTCCACCTTAATCCCCCGCGTACTACTTCGAGTCGCCCTTCTTCTTCCCCAGACTATCAACCGGGCACACGACCCCTCTGTGCACGTGCACGGCTAGATTCGCCACCGTTGGTTGGAGCTGCGGCCACCAACGAGTCGCCTACCATCCTCCACAACACCACGAACACCCAGATCTCAAATTTATTTGGAAAGCACAAATTGAGCATCATGACCAAAAAATCATCAGGAACGTCATCATGTAAATGCCTCGCACCGCCTCCCCAGTCCGTTATCGGCCACTAAATTTCGACCGAAGCTCCATACACATGTTATGCCGCGATTGGCCCTATCACTACGCAGTCTGATCACTTATGGATAGTGCAGCACCGTTGCTTCTAACGTGAAAATAAAAAGGTCTGTAAACCCTAGTTTGACCTTGAATCAAAAATTTAAGGATTTAAAATTTGTACTCGTATTTTTCTAATGATATCACACCTTCAATCTTGCTGCCACAACGAACTCGAGGCCTATAATTACATAGATCGCCAGAATTTGACAAAAGTTCACTTTCTGATCAACTTCCATTTTCCAGATAAATGTCCAATGAAAATTTTTGATTTTTGTTTCTAAATCATCATTTTTATCGAGGATACACACAGTGTAATTAAAGTTAAAATTCATGAAGTTCGAATTTCTTGAAAGTCTGAATTGTGACAGTGCTTCATTGTTTACAAGAAGAAAGAACTGTGTGTACTATTCTAATTCATTACTGGCAAACATAACACAAGTTTGAACAAAAACTCCAGCTTGTTTCAATTTACTTTCACAAGAAATGAGAGAGAGAGGCTCAGATTTGTTTGGATATTGGTTAACCTGTAAACTAAAATTACTGTGTTTTCTTAGTTGCCAATAAAAAGAAAATTTCAAACCGCTTTGATTAATTACTGAAATGTAATACAGGTTTTAAAACAATATTTCAACTTCTTTACAATCCTTGTCAGAATCAAAGAGGGAGTGAGGTTTAGATTTGTTTTGAAATGGTTAACCTGTAAACCAAAGTGTTACAGGAAATAGAAAAAAAACAGAAGGAAGAAATCATATTTCCAGGCAAAGGAAAAACTCAAGCATAGCAGCCCATTCACAAGCCAAAACTATTCACATTCATGCAGGCATTTAAACACACAAAAAAATTGAAGAAAGCATGGGGTTTACTCACCTATTTTCCACATGACAAAAGGCTCATGACAGTTTTTCAAACAGAGATGGAAGACTGCCACTTTTTTTTCTACTTTAAATTCTTTTATGTTTTAGATCTGCAAATGATGGTTACAGATCTATGATTATCCTTGGTTGTACTTGTTCACTTAATAAATCAATAACCACAATCTTAATTCACTAACAGTTAAGATTTTTTTTTAAACAGAAAAGCTTCTTTTTCTACAGCTTTGAAAACCAGAGGTAAATTTTATCTTGGATCTTGATTTTCCTACAAAAGATTGATTATTGATTGTTATTGTACTTGATTCTTTCTTCATTTCAGATTGTAACTTCAAACTCAAATTTTAAAAAAATTACTTGCCTTAAAATTATTTACAAAAATCACCGCATTGGCCAGAAACTTGAAACTTCACTTCTAAGGCAAATCTGCTGTTTTTTTGTTTTGAATTTGATGTTGAAACTTGATTTAAAAATCATAATTTTATAAACTATAAAGTTTTACAAATTTACCTGAGCCTATAGCTTTAAGATGATTCAGATGTTTTCTTTTTCTTTTGAATTGGATTAAAGATGGGCAATTTCCTTTTTTTTTCTTAATTTTTCTTGCTTGAGTGTTGGAGTTTAAAGATTGATAAATCTTTGGTTACTAAACTTTTCAGAGATTTGGATGTTTTAAAATTTGAAATGGGAAGATGAAAGGTTTTCTGAATTTTTTTATTTGATTATTTTATTAAAAAATGATGCCTTCATGCCATTTGTAAAGAGATATCATAAGTTTTAGATTTTGTTAATTATCTTACTCTATCTCCCATGTGAATCTTTATTTACATTTGTGAACTTTACAAGACAAGAAAATTTAACAAACTTTATTTTTATATTCTATACACTTTATAAATAAATGTATATCTTTACTCATTTTTATATATATGTATACAATTGTTAAAGAAATTGTATTTAACCAATATTTATATATATACATTACATATATTACATCTGAATAATTTTAAATGCTACATACATTTTAAAAACATTTATTTTTAAATTTAAATTCGAACGTCAATTTTAACTTGAAATATAAACTCTCATGTCCATTTACATATCCTTGAATAAATTTAAATTAAATCTCAACGTGTACTCAATTTTACTAATATATGTAAAGTACATATGTGTATAAAATTTAAATTACAATGACTTTCTAAAACATTCATTAGTTCAATATTTTAAACTCAAAATAAGATTGGAATCTATTTATATATTATTATCACTTATTTTAATTTGTTTTATATTTTTCTTCCACTTTATTTCCAAATTAAATCCCAAAAGTTTAAAATATATTATTTATTTTAATTGACAATTTTGGGACGTTACATTTTATCCATAAGATATTAAATATCCAATTTCAAAGCATCAATTAAATTTTAAAATCAATGTCCAAATAAACAAATATCCTATTTACTTTGAAAAATTCAAATCAATTTACAATTTTATCCAAAAAATTATTTTAATTATCAATTTAATTTAATTCAAAATCGAGATCATTACATGTAGTTCTTTGTTTTGAAGATTATTCATTTATATATTATATGTTGTTCTGCTGTGAAATGTGAGATTCTATTATTGTTTCTGTTTCTTCTTCTGTCTTCTTCTTTTTTAACCCTAACGGTTCGGTTTTTTGGCATTCGACTGTGCGACATTTGATACAGTGGACATATTCCAGTCGACTTTTGGGCGTCGAAAAATCGGTTCGTTACATTTTTTCTAGGGGATAGTAGGTGATTTAATTTTTTTCACATGCATGCGTTATTTATGCCAAGTTAATCTTGTTAATACCCCAGTTACCTTGATAACAACAATATACATTCATATAAAATATAGCACTAAGATTTTTCCAAGTTATACAAGATATTGTGCATGATATTACACAAGTATTAAATCTAAGACTACACAGTATAAAAGATACAAGAAATGGACATGAAGACTAATCAGTACAAAGACAAAGATATGAAGATCTCAAGACAACATTTTAGTGTATAGAGTCATGGTATACTGTTAAACTTCCTAATAGAAATCTTTGATCTCTATCTCCTTTTTTTATATTGTTAAAAAAATACATTTTCGAAATATACTATAAAATATTTACAAAAGTTTTCTAAAGATTAAAATATTTATAAAAGTATCAAGTTATTTTAAAAAGTACAGGGTTTTCGAAACATTTTATAAGAAATAAGTTTTCAATTTTTACAAGCATATATCGACTTATGCTCAGATGACATGTCTACATGTCATTAAATAGTTTTTCAAATTTTCAAAATAAGTGACTGCTCGTCACAACTATTAATTGATGGACATATCCGTTTGTTCAATATATAAAGGGAAGTTCAAACGAAATTTTTGGTAATTATTTATTTATTTTATTCCCTCCTCTTAGTTTCTTGAAAACTCCATTAGAATTACATTTTATTCTCTTCAA
Organism: Allium cepa; assembly: GCA_030765085.1. Classification (NCBI taxonomy): domain Eukaryota; kingdom Viridiplantae; phylum Streptophyta; class Magnoliopsida; order Asparagales; family Amaryllidaceae; genus Allium; species Allium cepa. Next base: position 70,687,739 of record CM060942.1, read on the forward strand.
AATCACTTTGAATCCATTCATAATTCCATGTATTGGTTTAATACTAGTTTCTTACTATTTTGGAATAATTTCTTTCTCTAATCAAAGATTAAAGTGTTGTTCTAGAGGTTATAGGATCCATTGTATCCGAAGTTCAAGAAATTTTCTTTGCAAAACCCATCAAAATCTATTTTCATTTACTTGAGTATGCTTATAGCCCGTTCAATTCAAGTGGGTGTGCTTATAGAACCTACAAATCAAGTGGGTGTATCCTAAGCCTGGAAAGCCAGAATGGTGTGTCTCATAGCCTTGGAATTGAGATCTTAATAGGGTTTTCCTTTTATCCGTTTAAAAATTCGCATTTGAAAAGGAATATGTATCAGCAATTGTACGAGACTGAATGCAGAAGAAATCAAAACCAGAATAAAAACTCTGGTGTCATCTTTTTACCTCTCTAATTTACTTTACTGCTTTTATTTTTATCTACGATTGCATTTGTGATTAATTATTAATATAATACTATGCTGAATCCATGATATAATATTAAAATTGAATGAAATTTAAAAAAATTACGAAAATTATAAAACATTATCCCCCTCAGTGTTTAATTAGCCTTAAGTTCCATAATTCCGCAACCCACAAATCCTTTTTTATATAAGTTCTAAAAATCATTAATAAAAGAATAAATGAATATAGAGGTCTTTATGCAATTCAATCGCTGACATCGATATTCACAATAAAATCCTTATTTTAGCTTTTAGAAATGAACTAAAATTTGATATAAAATTTTCCAAAAAAATATTTTTCGCATCTATTTTTATCTGTTTTTTCCAAAAATTTTCTCGTGGTCTTTGGATGTGGAGTGTGTGTGAAAGAAGGGTCCGAGAAAAGCATAACAATAACTTTTGTTTTACTTACCTTTTCCAATGAAGAGTTTTACTTGCATGTTGTATTCAAACAACAAACCAATAAGAATTGAATGTCAACTTAAAGATTCTATTTTTTAGAAGTTTTGCTTCAAGTTCACGCTGTATATACAGTATTTTGAACATTTATATAGATTGACATGGTACTCTTATCCTTATGTCCAGTAGGCACAATAGTTGCAGATTTTGAATTTAAGGATTTAACTCTAGTTTACTGAGGTACCATCACAGTATATGATATATTCCCTAAACACATCTAGTGAAACATGCATATTTCCTCGTCATTTGATAACGTTCAATATATACAAGTTTATGTACATATTTCCAATATCATATCATATTCATTGCACACTATAGCCCCACCTTTTTTTCCTTTTTTTAATTATTATTGAACTTCACATAACTAGCAATGCATCATTTTGCGAATTTTGAATGTTCCATATTATAGCTCTTTTTTTTAACACCATTCGTAAATTTTTAAGGAGGCGAGCCTTATGGATTCTATACTCTAGGAAATTAATAAGTTGATTAACTATCATTTCTAGGATCTATCTTTGCAACTTATCAGTGTTTATTAATGTTTTGATCAGATGAGCAACTCTAAGGATTCTTAATTTCCACTGTTTTTACATAGTGTTGTTTTCTTTCCGTAGCCTTTTCCACTTGGTGTGCTGGATCCATATTACCATAGTACTTGTTTATCAGATATGCCATTTTGATGTTAACATTGCTAGTATGTGGTTCTTAATTTTGCATTCACCATATGCTCACTGAATTATTAGTTGATTCATCCATGCCACTTATCCTTATTATAAATTTGTTTGTATTTATAAGTATTAGAGGACTTCATAATTAATCTTAGTCTTGCAATCACTCTAATCCCTTATAAAAAACCTAGGAGTCGACTGATTTAATACTCGACCACTTAGTTTTGCTAACACTGAAAGTAACTTACAAATAATGCATATTAGCTAGCATTGTATAAGTACTAGAACGAAGTTGCTATAACATATTTTGGATGATCAGTTCTATCTTAATCCCTCTGGTTTAGTTGCAGGTATACATATTTTCATGTGTCTATGCTTCATCGCTATATTTGGATGATTTTAATGAAAATAGAATATTAGCAAAGAAAATTAGATTATGCTATAATATTTGGTAAAGTCGTTGAAAATGGTTATGCTAATTATTACCATTTTCTTACTCTACAAAGTTCAAAGTCGAGAAGACGTGCATTAAATTTGATTTTGGTTTAGAGATCAATGATTAACATATGATTAGCATATTATGTAGTTGTAGTGGTGTTGTCAAGTAAACAATCGCCCATTGTCTTCCTCGAAAGCGTCAAGGACGACTTCATTAAAGATATGCTTGTTTCAAAGATGCAACTGCTTCAACAGTATCCTTAAAAGAGAGTTTAGGTCAAAATTGAAAGATAGTATGCAGTACTATGTTGACCAACTTAAAGAGACCAGCACGCTCCCTAAAGCGAAGGCTCGGGTTTTAGAAATACAGGCTTAATGGTGGAAAACATCAAAATAGAATTAGATAATGGAGAGAAAATTGAGCTTCACTGACTAAACCATAAAATCTCTGATCCCAAGCCCAAGATTTCAAGAACAAGGAATACAAATGAGGAAGATATTATGCAATCTTAGCAATTTGTAGTTCTTTGCAAGCAATGACTTATTTTTGGCACATATGCCTAATTGTCCTATGTAGTATGATCTTTTGTCATATTATATGTATCAAGCACTGTATAAAGTATTATAGTAATGTTGATTATCAAATATGTTTTGTTAACTATTGCTTACTTAATTACATGCATCGGTTGAAAATTGGAACTGGTAGACCATTTCCAATAACGTAAAAATATACCATAATATTTCCTAATCTCTAAAAAGCTTATGAGAACATTTGCAAAAATGAGCAGAGAAAAACATTACAGTGGTTTTGAAATGATGTCATATGAGCACAATATAACATTTACAAAATACTAATTTATAAACATATTATAGCATTTAGCTCACGTAATTAAATACTAGCATACCATAGCGTCATTATATTGTTATTTATAATTGTGTTTTAATAAATGATATGATTTTCATAGGTCTATTATAGCAGTCGTTATACATCCGTCTTTAAAATGCTATCAGTACTATGATAGCGTTTTTAAATGCTATTAAAAGTGATGTTGTACTGGCCTAAGATTCTTGCCTTTAAAACCATATTCTTCGTCATTTGAAAATAAATCACAGATAACTTTTATGTTTTGATAATCAATTATAAATTAGAGAGGTTATTTGCACTAATTTTGCAATCTAGAATTTGACCAAGAATTTTCAAATCTAAAATAATAATAATAATAATAATATCTTTGACATTACTTCTAATTTGATCTTCTTTTTCTTGATTAAATTTTCCATTCAAATTAGCATACAACATTTTGATCAATTCAAGATAGCAACAAAAATCATTTTGTGATAAATCGGTTAAACTAAAAATATCATTTTCCAAAGCAAGATCTTATAAACCACTGGAATAAAATTCATTAAAATTAGCAAATCTTCCCTAAAAGGCTTTACCATATGTTGCATATTTAATGTATGTATCACCGGACTCTTGATCATTAAAAAGTTAACTTTTGATTCTTTTGGTAAGGCTTATAGAAGGTTGGTTTGAGGAAGATTATTATGGGTTGTTTTGGAGGAAAGAGATTGAAAATTTTGTTTGACTTTAGAAGAAAAGTGTGTGTTGAAGATGAGGTAAGAAGGAGTGAATATAAAGAGTTTAAAGGTATATGTTATAGGTAAAAGGTATCTTTTAAACTTTTGAATTTAATGCAAACGAAAACAAATTTCAAAAGTTCAAATTTGAAAATATTCTTCGGATCTTGTCTAGTATGTTGACATACATAATTGGCATATGTCGACATATATGCCGAAATTTCAATATTCAAAAAATAAAGAAATATATTCACACACACACACACACACACACACACACACACACATATATATATAAACTTATTATTATTATTACTGTTTATGTATTAAATAACTCAAAAATTTTCAAAAAGAAAAAAATGTGAAATGTAAAATTACCAATTTTGTTGTTTTCTTTGTTTGACTAGTTTAATCTTCCATCACTGTGTAACACATGTTGACATTTTTAGTACCTAGTTCGTTGTCACTTATTGTTGTATCAGAATCATCCAAGGTTGCATTGTAAGCCTTTTTTCTCCTTTTAAATGTATCAAAGTTTAGTGAATTTTTCTTGATGCGGACAGTCCTTTTGTAGATGGTTAGATTCACTACAATCATAACAATTAAAAACGTTTCTGTTTTTAGAATTTTTTTCAATTTGATGAAAGTTATTCATGTTTTAGTATTTCTAAAATTTCTTAAATTTCAACTCATAAGAGCAATCTCCTCGTTGTTATCATCGTCGTCTAAATTTTGATTGTTAGTCGTTGCGTTGAATGCAATTAATTTCTTTTCAATCGCCTCAGTTTGGTTTACTTTACCAGTGCCTTCATGTGTGACTTGCAATGTCCTTCAAATTTCATAATCAATCTAACAAATAGAAACTAGATTAAATTAATTTTTATCCTCGAAGAAAAAAAATATTCATGGTCTTTGAATTATTGAGTGCTTTTGTATTTTGGTCTATGGTCCACTGTGAATATTCAGTTTCACTTTGTGTAATGTTTCAAATATCTAAACTGTTGGATTGTAAATAAATTTTCATCGCACATGACCAGCAAGCATAATTACTTCCATTAAGCATTGGAGTCGGTAGCTGATTGTCCTTCTATAAAAGTGTTAAATAGTGTACTACCAGTATTAATAGCACTTGTAACATTCAAGAAAACAAATGACTATTTTTTAAAAACCTAAGGCTCTTATGCCAAATGTGGGAAATAGTGTGGTACAAATTATACTAGTGAACGGATCCTTAGGCTACTCTAACACTAGAGGGGAGTGAATAGTATTTGTTACATATATTGAACTTTTCTAAATGGTTTCAAGATTTAAATCAAAATACAGATAATCAACAAAGATATCTATTAATAGGAAGTCATATATATATATGTATGTATATGTATATGTATATGTATATATCGTAGCATCCCGCCATTTTGGATGCTTTAAGTAGACACACGTGCCGACTCAAACCATACAAAAGCGCGGATTGTTATTAGGGTGAATAAGAAAAGGAGAAAGAAATAAAATAAAAGAAAAGGAGAGAAATAAAATAAAACAGAATCTCACAGTGGAATGACGAAATATAATAATAAAATTAAATTTCATGAAGCTATTTAAAAACATTTGATTATACTTATACATCACAGAATCAGAGTTACATACAATAGAGATAAGTAACAGTGCAGTGGAATAGTATTATGCAGAGGGACTAAAATAATAATAGAAGTATGATTTCTTCATCTTTGTCCTCCAAAAATAGTCTTCAAATCCTTAAATGCTCAAGCTAACCCAAGCGAATTGAAAAGACAAAACACTAGATTCAAAACTTAAAGATCTTATGTGAGTTAAATCAACGGTAAATATGCATGTGATGGCGTCACAGATGTTTACAAGGTTTGACATCTTCTATCCAGTGTCTAACGGGAGTGCAGTAACTCAAGAGATGTTCGATATTCGCACCTCCTAAGGATCCGTTAAACTATCTACTATGTAGTACAATACGCTATTGTAATAGTGTCTACAGTAAAGTAAAGTATTAAAATAACATTAAGGCATCGCCTATTTTCCCTTAACGCATTTTATATATTCTCATAGTCTATACAGTATAGTAATTGTAACGACCCGCCATTTTCAACCGTTCGCATCCGCACATGTCAGACTTGAATTGCTCAAAATATCATATTGTTAATTTAAATTTGGCAAAACTCAGCATATACAGTAAATAAACAAATCATAGAATCACAGACACAGAGTACTACAATAATAATGCAGCGGAATAGATAAATAGTAGTTCATGAAGCTACTATATGAACATCAGAGTTAGAAATAAAATACAACAGGATATCTCAATTACAGTAAAGTCTCTAGTACAACAGATGACCTCACTGAACAAATCAATTGGACAAGCTGAAAGCTAAATCGATAGTTGGATCTCAAACGAAGCTCCAAACTCCAAAGGTGAGTCTCAAATGTTGTATCACTTAGTCTGACCCGTGCGTAAAGCAAAACACACAACACTCGAGTCAGGATTAATATTCTTATATCAATAAATCCAACTCAAGTGAAACAACAACTGAAATACAAGCAACTTAAAGGATGTTTGGGATAAACATCCTCTAAGGATCTGCGGAACAGTCTGCAAGGTAGAAATATACACTATAACACCGTGGTCATTTCAAATTAATTTATACCTCAAAACTAAAATATCATTTTCATTTCAAATATACCTATTTCCTAAAATAGTGTATATATATATATATATTAAATAATTTATAAAGTTAAATATTTCTAATTTCCTCACATTTCACAAATTGATTCAAATCAACTCAAATTCCAAATTCCAATTTAAATTCAATCTCAATTCAACAAATTTCAATTCAATTCAGTATCTAAATAACCAATTTCAAATTTTATCGATTTCAAATACAGATCTGAAACACAAAATAAACCATTTAAATTCCAATATATCTCAAAGCTTTAATATTTCGATTTCCAAATCTAAATTTAACAGTTCATGTAGATCTTGATTTAACTTCATTGTTATTTAGTCTTGAAATATTCCCTCATTAAATTCAATATCATTTATAACCTTATATTACATTTTTAAATATTTCCTTTAATTTATTTAAACGTGAAATATTCATTAAATCGCTTAAATCAAAATTCAGTTATAAAACCGTATCTTTAAATTTCAAATTCAATAGTTTCAAATTGATTTAATTAAATAAAATTCTTAATTAAATACAATTTCAATTAATTCAACTTTATCTCCCTTACTTATATAAATTAGTACCAAAATCTATTTTGAAGTATAAATTTAGATACCCAAACATATTATATGTATTAAATCAATCTTTATTAACCATAAATTTCTTTCCAAAACCATTGAATTTTATTTCAAAATAATTATATATGGATATGGATCAACGGTGTCTGTATATAATTTTCTATCATATGGTCAAGTGATACAGATATTTATCATTTCAATCCATAATTTAAATATATACGGGTAGATATCATTTCGACCCGCAATCCCAAATCTAATTCAAATGAAAATCGTTTGGGTATACCATTTCAACCCATAACGATTTTCCCCTATTCAAAAGTCCGTTCGGGTATGTATCATTTCTACCCATAGTAAATTTTTATACTAACAGAGAACTTGCAGAGTGACAGCAGATATGAAAATAATATAACAGGCATATATATATCCTCAATAACAATATGATGTAAACAACATCATATGGTGTCATATGCCATAGGTGAAGATTTACAGATAACAGCATATATAACAATTTAAATAACTACAGCAGCTTATTTCAATTGTCATTTCAATTGAAATCAAATTTAATAAATATAAGAACGTTAATCGTGAGCGATTGCTCAACTTTTGAGGCTAGAGATGAAACGAGAATGAGATGAGTTACGGATCCAGCACAAATTTCAAATCAAAACTGGATGGCACGAATTCGATGGACAAGCTGATAAATAAGAAATCCAGCGGAATGAATTCAAATCAATTTTGATGTAAACTAAAATATATACCTTATTTGTTAAAATCAATTTCCATTTGAAGCATAATAAACTATATATATATGTGTGTGTGTGTGTGTGTGTGTGTTTGTATTCGAAATCAGAGTATATATAAAGTCAATAATAAAGTAAAATGCAAACCACTACTATACATGTACAACCAACACACAAATATATAAATCACCAGCTTAAATTATTAAGTGAACTAATATAAACAATAGACTTACAAAGACTAAACTAAACATGTGCAAATTCTTGGATCTAAATACATATACCAGACTCCACATACTTAGATGTAACACATCATAAAACTCATATACATATACTTTTATCCATAACTAACATAAAACATACATTTATATATCAACTGTAAAACAAAATAAGAATTACTATAAATTATATACACTGTAATATGTGTTGGGACTTTATAATTCACAGTGTACCGTAAACGTATATTTTTATCAAAAAAAATAAAATAATAAATTAGCATATATATATGTGTGTATGTATGTATGTATATGTATATGTATTTATCTTAGAAAGAAAAAAAAATTGATAACTTTAAAATATTTAAGTGTAATACGCGAACAATTTACTAAGCATAATATATGCGGACGTTCTTGCTAAATTGAATGGGGAAAATGCAAAACAGAGATCCAAACCCCATATAGCAGGGCATTATATATACCCATGCTGTACTAAAGTAAAGGAAAAAATGTATACTAATCTATAAAGCAATAACAACCAAAGTTTTAAACTGAATAATATAATACTTAAATAAAATCTAATATATAGCACAATATAATGAAATATAACCTTTGCATCTCCTATTTCCATAAGCATGCACGCCCCAGACAAGAAAATGAGGAGCTGCCATGATCGCATGGTCGGAAAAATGGGCGAGCTTCCGTCGTGGGGGCTGATGTGGAGAGCAGGCACGAGTGCGTGGAGATAAGGCAGACTCGGTAGATGAAGGAACGACAGCCGATGATGGGAAGGCTTGGCTGTGCGCAGCAGTGACATGGAAGGCGGATGGTGGATGGGTTTGGTCGGAAGTCTTTGAGGCCGAGGAGGAACGATGGCATGGTTGCGTGAGTAGGAGAGGAGAGTTACGCGAGTTGCTGTGTTTGAGGAGAACGGGCCACAGGGAAACACGGCTATGGAAAAATATTGTTTGCTTTACCTTCTTTCGTTTGTTTTTTTCAAAGAAAAGAAGAAGGAAACGAAAATGAAAGAAGCGCTGAGGAAGGAAGCAGATCCAGATGCTCAGGATAAAACATACAATACTAAATATAAAAGGCATATGCTGAAATGAAAGGACAGAGGTAACGTAATTGAAACGTATAGAAATAAATATGAGTAACGCGAATGGAAAAGTCAGTGCACGAAACTTCAACGAAAAATAAAAGCAATGACCGTTCCAAATTTAAACTGACACAGATAAGGTAAGGAATATATATATAAATTTCGTATTGAATATGATACGTTTGTTGAAGCCACTAGCACCAAAAATCAAGGAATGAAAAAGGCAACAGGGAAAAGAATGGAACAAATAGAAATGAAACGTACCAAATTAAATATGAGTAGTTTTAGAAGCAACGGTCACCGATTGATTTAGCTGAAAATATTAAAGTAATTGATTGATGCGCGTTTAAATTTTGAAACGCAAAAGAAATCAAATGGCCACGGATCCGATACCGATATGGTTACCGGTTTCGTGGATTCCGCTGTGTTTGGACTTCAAAACACAGAAATAAATATACCATAGAGATCCGCTCGATGAGACGATCAAAATTGTATACAGATATTAGTGGTACGATTAAATTATAAAAATTTCAATTTTCTCTAACAGAAAATGCAGCTTAAAACGAAGAAAATAAGATCGACGGAGCTATAGAAGTCCAAATTTTGAAAAACGAAAGATGACGTCTCACTCAGAAGAAGATTTAGAAATTTCTATAGAAAATATTCCGGTCTTGGAAATAAATTTATTATCAACAATTATTAACTGACTTGAATTAAATAGAATTTCATAATGAAATAAACTTTCCAAAAATCAGTTGAAAATTTACCACCTTCTATATTTAAATATACGTATTCCCAATATAAAATTTTAATTTCAAATTTTATTATTTTAAATTTTTACCAAAGTTAAATACATTAGTAAAATAAATAAAATTTTACAGGTCGTTACAGTAATCCCACCCGTACTGGGTGTCATCACAGGGCACTTGTAACGTTCGGGAATTTTCGACTTTCGAAAATTCAACATCGATACTCACTTTATCGACTGTCGAGAAATCGAAGGCTGGAAAAACCGAATAGTTATGGGTTTTAAAAAGAATTTATGAAAAGAGAAGAGAAGAAGAGAGAAGATAGAAAACAGAAGACGGAAAAATTTTAAAATAGAAGAAAAGTGAATAGAAAATGGAAATAGAGAATAGAACAAAAATTTAAAATAGAACGGAACAGAAAACAACAGAACAATAACAGAATCTCACAATTCGCAGCGGAACAACATATAATAAATAATGAATAATCTTTAAACAAAGAACTATATCAGTTATTACATTACATCACATTTCATTACATCATATCATCAGAGTGTACAACAACAACAAATAGTGCAGCGGAAAAAGAAATACTATATACTAGTAATACGCCATGCCATCCAGCTTGCCTCCAGCAACTCTAGAATATCCAGAATATCCTGATAAACCTTAACTCTTGACTGCCCGTGTGGAAATTGGTGGGCACCCAGAGTTTAGGAAGGAAAACAATAAACTCCGAGTCAGTCATGTGACTGGTGTGAGAACTCAAAACAGTTTATTTATCTTTAAAATCAAAATAGAGGACTATTTTTAAATTCAATTCGCAATGCTTTTAAAAATGAGACTACCATAAGACCTCCTGCCACACACACAATGCAAACGCAGACTTGGAGGAGATTTCTTCTTATGTTAGTCAAAGATGCTTGATACGTATTAAAATCAAATCAATTTTGATATTATTATTAGTGCATAGTGTAGAAAATTCATTTCGAAAGTAGAATATAAATCTTAGCCAGCATAGGTACCATTATATTATGCCTACTATAGCTACTTCCTGAGGAAGCAGGTTCTACAACTAAAACCGTACAAGATCGTATTGTTTCTTTGGATTTCCAACAAATGGTCAGGCCAAGGAACTTCCCATTGCCACATGAGAATGCCTCTGGAAAGACATCCCCGAGAACCAAACCGGAACTCTGCCAACACAAGGCCGGGTTACCCCTAACTGGGTAACTACTGACACGAGCACGCCATTCCCCGATCGTAAACGACCTTTCTCATGGGATCCCGAAAACCAACAACCACAAAGTAATAAATTTGTAGTAACCACATAGGTTAAATATCTGGGCTCCATACCATGATACCACCTCTATCCAGAAGGAAATGTACATACCCTAAAGGGTGCTACCCCTCATAACCTTGCCGCATCTTTCCTGTTTTGACCATTTCCGGGGTGTGAGGCTCGACGAAGTCACGTCCAAAAAAACATACTTTATACAAAAGCCATGCTTTGGGTCAACAAATGATCAACACAATGATCATCAAGATAGACGATCAAATAAGCGATCATATCACAATAATCAACACAATGATCATTTACAGCAACACTCAGCATGTCACATTACCAAATTGGGAATATATCGCTGATAACTTCAACTATATAACCTCGGAGCTCGTACGTCTCAGAGAAGGGTGTTAAGCTAAGAGAATAAATTCTCCGCCACCAACAGAAATATATTTGAATGAAATCGGCTTTACGTCTCAATTTGTAATGTCAGACACACAATCCATACAAGTCTGTTCCGGGCTCGAACAGAACCGAAGGCACTTACAAAGAAGTCCTTGCAATCCGAATAATCTCTAATCACGTTCGGATTTCCCATCACATACGGAGATCTCAATACCAGGGATCAGCCAGTGCAGAGACAATCAACAAGAAATCCTTTCGCTTTCGAAAATATCCGGTCTTCAACACCGATCTTCGAATGCAATTCATAACGACGTTTCACATATTCGGAATGGGTTATACGACCCCAAGGTCCTTTCCCGGTTAACCCGAATAGTGAGCGCTTATTTTAAAAAAAATAAGTGTGGCATTCAAATTCAAACAAATCACAACAAATACCTATTTAAAGGTAAATATTGATAGTCGGTTATTGAACTATCAATAGATATGCCAACATCACCAGATTCCAAATAATATTCTAAATTATTTATTTCTCAAAAATATCTTTATAAGATATATAGTTTTCACACTTCAAAAATAAATCAACATTTATTTTCAAACAAATCCCCTTTTCATTTATAAATTCCATAAGGAATTTACATTCCCAAAATATTTATGAATATACGATTTCCATTCAATTTTTAATATTCATTTTCAATTTATCTTCAAAAAGATAAATTCCAAATATTCACTTAATATTGGAAAAGCATTTCTATACTTATTAAAAATAAGTAATTCGCAGATCTTTTTATTTTCTATACTCAGAAAATATTTAATATACCCTAATCGAAATTAAGTATATATTTCATTCTTTAAGGAAATCATTCACTTAACCATATTTATTTGGGCCAAAACGAATGTTGCGTAAAACATCGTTACGACAACCCAAAATCACTAGTATAGGGATTCGAAATTAAAATAGATATATAAATCCCAATACTATTCAAACCATTTCCTTTCGGAAATCATTTACTATAACAACAGTGTTATAGTCCACCATTTCCTTTTATTTCTCGAAAACGTCTATTTCAACAATAAATGTTGAAATCTATGGTTTCGAATCTCAACATATTTTAAAACATCGTTAGATCATTTTAATTCTATTTAAAACATTCACATTCTAAACATTTCTTTAACGTATTATTCACTATTCAAAAACGTGAATATACTACGTTAACAAATTTCATCAATTATATGCATTTTATTTCAAAGGATTATTCACGGTCTAAAAACGTGAATATAACTCCATACATAAGTTATAATAATTTACTTATCAAAATAAGTCATTTCGAATTTATAAAACAACGTTTATAAATTCCATTTCTATTTATTTATAAAAACTTCCTTTTTATAAATTCTTTCATTAACCTATTCCAGTTTATAACTCAATTATAAACTAAAAGTTCATATTATAAGTTAAATACTTATAAAACGATTATTTTACAAAATCGTTCCTTTAGAGACTTTCCAATTTATAAATCTTATAACTTATAAGATCCATTTATCTAACTAATCTATTCTTCAAATAATTTCACCAAATTTATAAATCTTACTATTTATAATTTCTTTTATAACTTCACAGTTATAATTCTATAAGTTTCATTCATTAGTGAAATTCATTCACAATTCTTTCTAATACTTATAAAAGCTCGTTTTATAATTCCAATATTTTTAATTTATAAATATCAATTTATAAATCTTTTAATATAAAACAATTTATATTATTACTTTAAAACGTCTTTCAGCTCCTTATAATTTCGTCATTTTAATTTATGAAATAATCAAATTTCATAAATTCTATAGATTTCATTCCTTTATGAAATTCATTTATAAATCATTCTATCACCTATAAAAGCTCGTTTAATAATTCAAGATATTCTAAATTTATAAATATCAACTTATAAATCTTTTAATATAAATCAATTTATATTATTACTTTAAACATCTTTAAATTCTTCATAATTTTCATCATTCTGATTTATAAAATAAAAATTTTATAAATCCTATCTTTAAACTTCTTATAATAAATTCAGAAATCCCAGTTCAAACTATTTTATAAAATCACTAATCCCATAATTTCAAAAATTAACTTTTAACTGTATTTCTCAAAAATCATAATTTTTATAATATTAAAATTAGAACGTTTATTTATTTAAGATGAATCAATTTCAAAAATATTTTATAAACGTATATTTCCAAAAATCACTTTAGAAATTAAAATTGTTGTTTTAACTTCAAAAATTGGATCCGATGATGCAACACATCAATATTCAATCTCAACTTTCAAACATCATATATCATCCATGATAACAATCAAATATCACAATATATGAAATCAAATAAATATTTGTGAGGAATCCAGTTGGATCCCTCCAACCTGTTTCCCTGCATCCACAGACATTAGCACAATACCATTCCGTTTCAAGACGGAATATCGCGGTACATGGGATTTTATAAATATATATCCGCTTACTAACGGCGCAATAGGGTCTCATCCGCTAAAAGAAAATGCGGGAAATCAATCAACTGCAATATATACATATGCCAATATATATATATATATATATATATATTGCTATATATAATATAATACCAATTCCACTTCGAGGTGGAATACCGCAGTATATGTGTGTAATAAATAACCTCCGCTTACTAACGGCGTATAGGGTCTATTCACATCCAATATATATAACAATCATCATTCAAGCATTCAATCAACACAGTCAAGCAAATTTTTTAAATCTAACTATTTAAAATTTAAATAAACAATAAAATTCCTTTTGAGTGAGAAGTTCTCACCTTTATTCCCGTTTGCCATCCACTTCCAATTCAACTTGTTTTCTTCATTTATACCTTGTATAAATATTTATACAATTCATTAATATTCGAAACAAATCGAATAATAAATTTTCATTAGATAATTTCTATTCATCGGCAATTTCTTTTGTAATAGTTAAATTAACTGATAGTTTTATTTAAACCTATTTCTTGTTTAATAAATTTATTTTAAATAAAATTTAAATTTCCTTTTATAAATTTTCCTACTTATTATATCAAACTAACCCTTTTTAATTTCAAACATATTACTCTTAACAATTTTATCTAATAAATTTTAAATTTCAACTAAATTTACTCAAATAAATTTATTTAACTACAATTAAATTTTAAAACTAAATTTTCTTCTTTCTGCTTCCATATTCAAATTTTATTTTTCAGTTTGCAACTAAAATAGTTTAATTCACTAATAGTTTCGTTTGACCCCATTTTGTCTTTAATAAATGATTTAACTAAAAATTTAAATCTAAACTAAATTTTCATAAATAAACTATTTTTAGCGACAAAAAAATAAATTTCTAAACATGTTAACTAAACAAACAAATCACCTTTTTAAAAATTTATTTTAGAATAATTAATAAATTGGAACACCTGTATATATATTTATAATTAGATATTTCCATAAAAATAAAACAGGAATTAACTTTACTTGTTAAATTTTTTTTTCTTTACTTTAAATTCACTTATACATTTATTTGTATATTTGAATTAAATTTAAATTTAGCAACTGAACACCTTACTGTTTTTTTTTTTCGTTTTACTGTAAACTGCATATATATTTTATAAAAATTTCGTTTACACATATATATGTTAAAACCTGTTTTCCTATAAAAGAAATTAAAAATCTATATTTATACTTTACTGTAAATAATCTTTTTTTTATTTTTTTTATTTTTTTTAAATTCAAACCATACAAAACAAATTAAAAAAAATAAAAATAAATATATAATTTACAGTAAATCGCGACCCCTTCTTGATCGCGTCGCCGTTACCCCCAATTTCGCCACCGCTCGAACAATCCAGCCCCCACCATCGCACGCGCGCGCTCGACCCTATTCTCGCCGCTGCCATCCCTCATACGACCCACCTCCATCGCCTCGAAGTCGCGTCGCTTGCCTTCACCACGATTCGCGACCCCATCTTCGCCTCGTGTCGCGTTCCCATCACAAACGCCGCCTGCGGTGAGCGCCGCACTCGCCACCACTTCGAGAGCACGAGAGCCCTATCGCGCGCCGCCCCCTCGTGCTAGCACCAATCGCGACGCTGCGCAAATCCCATACGCTCGCGCGCGATTCAATCTAGGGCTTCGGCCTTTTTTTTTTTTTTTTGTTGTTTGAATCTGAGAGGGCTTCGGCCGTGATTTCAAAAGAGGGAAGAACGAGATACTTTTGGTTGAACGAGGCAGAAGATTGCAAAGCTCGACCATTACAGTTTTTTTTCTCTTTGATTTGAGAACTGAAGCTTGCGTTATTTTTTTTTTAAAAGAAGGATGGAGGGAGACAGAAGAACGTGTTTGCACGTTCCCTTCACGATCTCAGGCGTGATCGAAGGCGTAGGTTTAGGGAAGAGAACGTGATGTCGTTGACCAATTCAAATTTTAAATTTAAATTGAATTCAATTTGATTTCAATGCGTTTGCGTGTCGTATGCTCACATAACAGCTCCGAAAAATACGAAACTTGAAATCCAGCAACAATACAATATTACGGACCCAATGGAACTGGTTTCGTCGAATTCCGAGATTGTGCCTCGGACGGCTATTTTTAAATATCGATTCAAACAATTTAATTTCAAAACTGAACAATTCACTTTCAATTTCAATTCTGAAGCTTCTATTATCTTCAATATTATTAATATGAATTTTACAAGTCTTTGAAATAATTTTTAATCAGCTTAAAACTGAAGATTCAAATTTTTATTCAACTTTCAATAGATTAAATTCTATAATTTAATCGCCAAATTCATTCTGATAATTTGAAATTCAATTCAAACCATCATTCAAATATTTAAATTTAATTAAATATTTTCAATTTAAATTATTCAAAATTCTGGGTCGTTACAATCTTTCCCCCTTAAAAGAATTTCGTCCCGAAATTACAAGTGAAGTAGAATGCCCTTATCCCATCTATTATCTTTCACAACTCAAAATAGTTTTATCAACCTACTAACCTAAATCTTTTTACTAGAGATTCATTATCATTTCAACTAGCTTTCCAACTTCAATTATAGGTTTCAATCAACATTGTTTTCCTAACAATTCAAATTTAAATTCAAATTCAAATTTCAAACTTTGAAAATCTCTCAAAAAATTTCTAATACCCTAAATTTTCGAAAAATTTCGCCAGCGTCTCCTTTGCGCGGCTAGCTCGGTACGACTACAAAATGGCACCACGGCCCCTCAGAATCAAAAAGAAAAGAGAAAAGCCAAGTGGCTAGAGAAGAAAGTCATCAAATCTCATACTGAAATTCAAATACGTACCTTTTTGTCGAGCAATTCTATTTTATCTTTGAAATCAAAATCACAATTCCTTTATACACCTGTATAACCTGCTAGTAGTAGCATCCAAATATCCAATTCCAATATTCAAACCATTTGCCAATTCTATTGCAAAATTTCGATATATGTTTCTTATATATTTTACTTCACTATTGAAGTTACACATTCATTTCATTCAATTTTATTTGAATTCTATTCACAATTTAAATTTCATTCGAATTCAATTTCACATTTCAATATTTCAATTCATCTCGAATTTACTTAATTGCTCAATTCAATTTTATTCACATTCTATATTCATATTCATTCCATTTGAGAATTATTTCACAAATAAATAAATTATCAAGTTAATTTACTTGAATTCAATCTATCTTATTTAATTTCATATACTAATGATAATAATTTAATATTATCACTTCCTAACAATCATGCAACCATATACTATAATAATTCATAGAAAAATCATTTCTTTTCTATTCAAAATAGTTTTGGGCAAAATTATCTCATTTACCCGATTCAAAACAAATTTTATATTCACTAACAAATACGCTCTCATATCTATTATTACATTCAAACTCATTCTAGAGTACTGCTGACTCTATCTCTAACGAGTATCACCCAACAGAACCATGGTTGTCGCTTAACCATAAGCTCTGATACCAAATGTAACGTTCGGGAATTTTCGACTTTCGAAAATTCAACATCGATACTCACTTTATCGACTGCCGAGAAATCGAAGGCCGGAAAAACCGAATAGTTATGGGTTTTAAAAAGAATTTATGAAAAGAGAAGAGAAGAAGAGAGAAGATAGAAAACAGAAGATGGAAAAATTTTAAAATAGAAGAAAAGAGAATAGAAAATGGAAATAGAGAATAGAACAAAATTTTAAAATAGAACGGAACAGAAAACAACAGAACAATAACAGAATCTCACAATTCGCAGCGGAACAACATATAATAAATAATGAATAATCTTTAAACAAAGAACTATATCAGTTATTACATTACATCACATTTCATTACATCATATCATCAGAGTGTACAACAACAACAAATAGTGCAGCGGAAAAAGAAATACTATATACTAGTAATACGCCATGCCATCCAGCTTGCCTCCAGCAACTCCAGAATATCCAGAATATCCTGATAAACCTTAACTCTTGACTGCCCGTGTGGAAATTGGTGGGCACCCAGAGTTTAGGAAGGAAAACAATAAACTCCGAGTCAGTCATGTGACTGGTGTGAGAACTCAAAACAGTTTATTTATCTTTAAAATCAAAATAGAGGACTATTTTTAAATTCAATTCGCAATGCTTTTAAAAATGAGACTACCATAAGACCTCCTGCCACACACACAATGCAAACGCAGACTTGGAGGAGATTTCTTCTTATGTTAGTCAAAGATGCTTGATACGTATTAAAATCAAATCAATTTTGATATTATTATTAGTGCATAGTGTAGAAAATTCATTTCGAAAGTAGAATATAAATCTTAGCCAGCATAGGTACCATTATATTATGCCTACTATAGCTACTTCCTGAGGAAGCAGGTTCTACAACTAAAACCGTACAAGATCGTATTGTTTCTTTGGATTTCCAACAAATGGTCAGGCCAAGGAACTTCCCATTGCCACATGAGAATGCCTCTGGAAAGACATCCCCGAGAACCAAACCGGAACTCTGCCAACACAAGGCCGGGTTACCCCTAACTGGGTAACTACTGACACGAGCACGCCATTCCCCGATCGTAAACGACCTTTCTCACGGGATCCCGAAAACCAACAACCACAAAGTAATAAATTCGTAGTAACCACATAGGTTAAATATCTGGGCTCCATACCATGATACCACCTCTATCCAGAAGGAAATGTACATACCCTAAAGGGTGCTACCCCTCATAACCTTGCCGCATCTTTCCTGTTTTGACCATTTCCGGGGTGTGAGGCTCGACGAAGTCACGTCCAAAAAAACATACTTTATACAAAAGCCATGCTTTGGGTCAAAAAATGATCAACACAATGATCATCAAGATAGACGATCAAATAAACGATCATATCACAATAATCAACACAATGATCATTTACAGCAACACTCAGCATGTCACATTACCAAATTGGGAATATATCGCTGATAACTTCAACTATATAACCTCTGAGCTCGTACGTCTCAGAGAAGGGTGTTAAGCTAAGGGAATAAATTCTCCGCCACCAACAGAAATATATTTGAATGAAATCGGCTTTACATCTCAATTTGTAATGTCAGACACACAATCCATACAAGTCTGTTCCGGGCTCGAACAGAACCGAAGGCACTTACAAAGAAGTCCTTGCAATCCGAATAATCTCTAATCACGTTCGGATTTCCCATCACATACGGAGATCTCAATACCAGGGATCAGCCAGTGCAGAGACAATCAACAAGAAATCCTTTCGCTTTCGAAAATATCCGGTCTTCAACACCGATCTTCGAATGCAATTCATAACGACGTATCACATATTCGGAATGGGTTATACGACCCCAAGGTCCTTTCCCGGTTAACCCGAATAGTGAGCGCTTATTTTTAAAAAAATAAGTGTGGCATTCAAATTCAAACAAATCACAACAAATACCTATTTAAAGGTAAATATTGATAGTCGGTTATTGAACTATCAATAGATATGCCAACATCACCAGATTCCAAATAATTTTCCAAATTATTTATTTCTCAAAAATATCTTTATAAGATATATAGTTTTCACACTTCAAAAATAAATCAACATTTATTTTCAAACAAATCCCCTTTTCATTTATAAATTCCATAAGGAATTTACATTCCCAAAATATTTATGAATATACGATTTCCATTCAATTTTTAATATTCATTTTCAATTTATCTTCAAAAAGATAAATTCCAAATATTCACTTAATATTGGAAAAGCATTTCTATACTTATTAAAAATAAGTAATTCGCAGATCTTTTTATTTTTTATACTCAGAAAATATTTAATATACCCTAATCGAAATTAAGTATATATTTCATTCTTTAAGGAAATCATTCACTTAACCATATCTATTTGGGCCAAAACGAATGTTGCGTAAAACATCGTTACGACAACCCAAAATCACCAGTATAGGGATTCGAAATTAAAATAGATATATAAATCCCAATACTATTCAAATCATTTCCTTTCGGAAATCATTTACTATAACAACAGTGTTATAGTCCACCATTTCCTTTTATTTCTCGAAAACGTCTATTTCAACAATAAATGTTGAAATCTATGGTTTCGAATCTCAACATATTTTAAAACATCGTTAGATCATTTTAATTCTATTTAAAACATTCACATTCTAAACATTTCTTTAACGTATTATTCACTATTCAAAAACGTGAATATACTACGTTAACAAATTTCATCAATTCTATGCATTTTATTTCAAAGGATTATTCATGGTCTAAAAACGTGAATATAACTCCATACATAAGTTATAATAATTTACTTATCAAAATAAGTCATTTCGAATTTATAAAACAACGTTTATAAATTCCATTTCTATTTATTTATAAAAACTTCCTTTTTATAAATTCTTTTATTAACCTATTCCAGTTTATAACTCAATTATAAACTAAAAGTTCATATTATAAGTTAAATACTTATAAAACGATTATTTTACAAAATCGTTCCTTTAGAGACTTTCCAATTTATAAATCTTATAACTTATAAGATCCATTTATCTAACTAATCTATTCTTCAAATAATTTCGCCAAATTTATAAATCTTACTATTTATAAATTTCTTTTATAACTTCACAGTTATAATTCTATAAGTTTCATTCATTAGTGAAATTCATTCACAATTCTTTCTAATACTTATAAAAGCTCGGTTTATAATTCCAATATTTTTAATTTATAAATATCAATTTATAAATCTTTTAATATAAAACAATTTATATTATTACTTTAAAACGTCTTTCAGCTCCTTATAATTTCATCATTTTAATTTACGAAATAATCAAATTTCATAAATTCTATAGATTTCATTCCTTTATGAAATTCATTTATAAATCATTCTATCACCTATAAAAGCTCGTTTAATAATTCAAGATATTCTAAATTTATAAATATCAACTTATAAATCTTTTAATATAAATCAATTTATATTATTACTTTAAACATCTTTAAATTCTTCATAATTTTCATCATTCTGATTTGTAAAATAAAAATTTTATAAATCCTATCTTTAAACTTCTTATAATAAATTCAGAAATCCCAGTTCAAACTATTTTATAAAATCACTAATCCCATAATTTCAAAAATTAACTTTTAACTGTATTTCTCAAAAATCATAATTTTTATAATATTAAAATTATAACGTTTATTTATTTAAGATGAATCAATTTCAAAAATATTTTATAAACGTATATTTCCAAAAATCACTTTAGAAATTAAAATTGTTGTTTTAACTTCAAAAATTGGATCCGATGATGCAACACATCAATATTCAATCACAACTTTCAAACATCATATATCATCCATGATAACAATCAAATATCACAATATATGAAATCAAATAAATATTTGTGAGGAATCCAGTTGGATCCCTCCAACCTGTTTCCCTGCATCCACAGACATTAGCACAATACCATTCCGTTTCAAGACGGAATATCGCGGTACATGGGATTTTATAAATATATATCCGCTTACTAACGGCGCAATAGGGTCTCATCCGCTAAAAGAAAATGCGGGAAATCAATCAACTGCAATATATACATATGCCAATATATATATATTGCTATATATAATATAATACCAATTCCACTTCGAGGTGGAATACCGCGGTATATGTGTGTAATAAATAACCTCCGCTTACTAACGGCGTATAGGGTCTATTCACATCCAATATATATAACAATCATCATTCAAGCATTCAATCAACACAGTCAAGCAAAATTTTTAAATCTAACTATTTAAAATTTAAATAAACAATAAAATTCCTTTTGAGTGAGAAGTTCTCAGCTTTATTCCCGTTTGCCATCCACTTCCAATTCAACTTGTTTTCTTCATTTATACCTTGTATAAATATTTATACAATTCATTAATATTCGAAACAAATCGAATAATAAATTTTCATTAGATAATTTCTATTCATCGGCAATTTCTTTTGTAATAGTTAAATTAACTGATAGTTTTATTTAAACCTATTTCTTGTTTAATAAATTTATTTTAAATAAAATTTAAATTTCCTTTTATAAATTTTCCTACTTATTATATCAAACTAACCCTTTTTAATTTCAAACATATTACTCTTAACAATTTTATCTAATAAAATTTAAATTTCAACTAAATTTACTCAAATAAATTTATTTAACTACAATTAAATTTTAAAACTAAATTTTCTTCTTTCTGCTTCCATATTCATATTTTATTTTTCAGTTTGCAACTAAAATAGTTTAATTCACTAATAGTTTCGTTTGACCCCATTTTGTCTTTAATAAATGATTTAACTAAAAATTTAAATCTAAACTAAATTTTCATAAATAAACTATTTTTAGCGACAAAAAAATAAATTTCTAAACATGTTAACTAAACAAACAAATCACCTTTTTAAAAATTTATTTTAGAATAATTAATAAATTGGAACACATGTATATATATTTATAATTAGATATTTCCATAAAAATAAAACAGGAATTAACTTTACTTGTTAAAAATTTTTTTCTTTACTTTAAATTCACTTATACATTTATTTGTATATTTGAATTAAATTTAAATTTAGCAACTGAACACCTTACTGTTTTTTTTTTCGTTTTACTGTAAACTGCATATATATTTTATAAAAATTTCGTTTACACATATATATGTTAAAACCTGTTTTCCTATAAAAGAAATTAAAAATCTATATTTATACTTTACTGTAAATAATCTTTTTTTTATTTTTTTTATTTTTTTTAAATTCAAACCATACAAAACAAATTAAAAAAAAATAAAAATAAATATATAACTTACAGTAAATCGCGACCCCTTCTTGATCGCGTCGCCGTTACCCCCAATTTCGCCACCGCTCGAACAATCCAGCCCCCACCATCGCACGCGCGCGCTCGACCCTATTCTCGCCGCTGCCATCCCTCATACGACCCACCTCCATCGCCTCGAAGTCGCGCCGCTTGCCTTCACCACGATTCGCGACCCCATCTTCGCCTCGTGCCGCGTTCCCATCACAAACGCCGCCTGCAGTGAGCGCCGCACTCGCCACCACTTCGAGAGCACGCGAGCCCTATCGCGCGCCACGACATCGCGCGCCGCCCCCTCGTGCTAGCACCAATCACGACGCTGCGCAAATCCTATACGCGCGCGCGCGATTCAATCTAGGGCTTCGGCCTCTTTTTTTTTTCTTGTTGTTGTTGTTTGAATCTGAGAGGGCTTCGGCCGTGATTTCAAAAGAGGGAAGAACGAGATACTTTTGGTTGAACGAGGCAGAAGATTGCAAAGCTCGGCCATTACAGTTTATTTTTTTTTTCTTTGATTTGAGAACTGAAGCTTGCGTTATTTTTTTTTTTAAAAGAAGGATGGAGGGAGACAGAAGAATGTGTTTGCACGTTCCCTTCACGATCTCAGGCGTGATCGAAGGCGTAGGTTTAGGGAAGAGAACGTGATGTCGTTGACCAATTCAAATTTTAAATTTAAATTGAATTCAATTTGATTTCAATGCGTTTGCGTGTCGTATGCTCACATAACAGCTCCGAAAAATACGAAACTTGAAATCCAGCAATAATACAATATTACGGACCCAATGGAACTGGTTTCGTCGAATTCCGAGATTGTGCCTCGGACGGTTATTTTTAAATATCGATTCAAACAATTTAATTTCAAAACTGAACAATTCACTTTCAATTTCAATTCTGAAGCTTCTATTATCTTCAATATTATCAATATGAATTTTACAAGTCTTTGAAATAATTTTTAATCAGCTTAAAACTGAAGATTCAAATTTTTATTCAACTTTCAATAGATTAAATTCTATAATTTAATCGCCAAATTCATTCTGATAATTTGAAATTCAATTCAAACCATCATTCAAATATTTAAATTTAATTAAATATTTTCAATTTAAATTATTCAAAATTCTGGGTCGTTACAGCACTCCATAGGTATGGTACGTAACAAACTTTTAGAAGGCGCGCTAGGGTAGGTGACACGACACAACTAGGCAATGCAAGGGTTGATATGCTAATTACACTTCCGGACAGTTGGTAACGCATGGCCACAACTATCGCTCAACTCGAAACACACTTCTGAGAAAAATCACGGGTGGCCACCAAATAAATCAAAAGTCAGTATATAGTATCAATGGAGTGTGCCCGATCGGAGGAATGACCTCACTTGGCCCGTCGATTGCTTCTGTTTTAGCCACCTTATGCTAACTCATGGGAGTTAGGTTCACATAAATACACCTTTTGGGTCGTCACCACCATCCTACTTCATTCTGAAATCTCCACCACGTACAGAGTTGTCAAAGTGTTTTTCGGTATTGGCAGAGAGTATGACAATATCCGATCAATAACCAATCGCTTATCACACACCGGATGGTTCTTTTACATTTCCAAAATCATTTAATAATTGATATCAAAGTGCCATAATCAATTCAAATCATATCGCTTTTGAAATCATTACTTAATTTCGAAATCATATTCACCTTTGAAATCATAGATCAAAATTATATTTCCTTTCAAAAGTTTTATTTCCAAAATAGGTTAAACTGTCATTTCAAAATATAATATTAAACCAAACATGTTATATTAAATTCCAACTTAGGTTATAACGTCATTAACCATATTCACTTAAAAATCGAGAATTTGAATATAAATCAATCCATTTTACTTAGTTTGGAATTTCGAACAAAATAATTTTAAATAGTTATAAATAGTTAATATGGATTTAAAATAGGTTAAATATATTTAAAATAGATTAATTAGATTTAAAATAAGTTAAAATGGTTTAATTAGTTTTTTAAAATTAATTAAATGGTTTTAAAAATAGGTTAAATTGATTTAATATAGGTTAAAATAGTTTACAAATCCGAAATCTTAAGATTTAGAATCTTAAAAATAATATAACTTAAAATAGTTTATATTTGAAAACAATGATTTGGAATTTATATCAATTTTAAACTATTTATTTCATTTCAACAAAATTGGACCATCTCAATTTCTAAATAAAACTCAATTCCAAATCTTCAATTTATAGGATTCAATAAACTGTTGAATTTCCTCTTAATTTTATTCCCTGTTCAAATAACCATTCGAATTACTCAAATTTCAAAATATTTCAAAGTTATATTTCAAATTAATTTAATAGCTTAATTTCTATGGAATTTTATTATGCTTAAAGATTTAACTTTAAATTTCAATTTAATTTCTTAAAACAATTCTTTTAAACCAATTCACATTTCAACAAAAAACATGATTTCCTAATAATACTTCAATTTATGTAAATCAAATTTTACTTCAAAATATCATTTAATTACATTCAAAAAAATTAAGGATTTTAAAATCATTTAATTTAACCAATCCGGTGTCTTTATATAATTCTCTACCATAGGGTCAAGTGATACGGATATTTATCATTTCAATTCGCAATTTAAAAATTTACGTTTATATATCATTTCAAACCGCAATCCCAAATTAATAAAGAATACAGAAAATCGCTCGAGTCTATCATTTCATCCCATAACGAATTTTCCCTATTCTATAGATCATTCGAGTATGTATCATTTCAACCCATAGTGAACTTGCAGTTTATAACGATATACAATACAACATCCATTCATACAATATCAACAATCAACATCCATCACAATCATCATCCATATCAATCAATAAATGTTAATATAGAACTGATAATCAATAACAGGTGTTTGACTAGAAATTTTTATTCAATAATAAATAAAATAACGATTTAATTCAAATAAATTTAAATTAACTGAAATGATGATTTAAATTTATCGAACAACCATAAACCAATTTTTAATTCATATCGAAAATTAATTTAACTAACATAAAAAAATTTAGAAGTTGTGAGTGGGTTAAAACACTCACCTTTGAATTTAAATCGAATTAAAATTCAATTTAAACCCAAAATTTGAACGGTCTTAAAATTCATCCATATCGGCATCAAAATGTCCGGAATTCTGATACGATCCTCGCGGAGAAACCGTGCATGAATTGGACCTCGTATGCACAAGTTACACATGTTAGAACATTTAAAGTTAAAAATAAAATTAAATTAAATTAAAAACAGAACCCATACATACGACCACGTCACCTTCAGCCTTGACCTGATTCCCAAACGCTAATGCCTTATTATCATGAACGAAAACGGCCGCCGCAACCAAAAGCAAACCCCCCCTCCACGATCAACCTTCACCTCGATCTAACTAGGCCAAACGCCTTTCCCTCCTAACGCCGAGTCTACCTTGCCCCGGTGATCGCTTCCGCCACCATGATGGGAAACTATGGCGAAGACAAAAATCAGTCAAACATCATCAATTTCTGGTGGCAACAATGACTGATCCGACAAACTATCCATAAGGATGAGCGCCATACATCACGCTCTTCACAACGGTGCCTTTCGATCGTCGCTTGGACGACGATCCACCGTTGGATCGTCAAAACTCCAAAACGAACGGCCGAGGTTCATCCCCAATTTCTGGAAAAATGGTGATTCGATGACAAAAACGAATTGCTACTCCGAGATGCGCTCGTCGAGAGCTTCGAAACGGTATATAATTTGGTATATTTTGGAGGAGTTTATTTTTTTAATTCGAAATTGAATTGGGAATTTGGTTTTTAGTTTGTCTACCATTGGAATGTGTAGCATCAGAAATTTCTGAATACAGAAATGAGAAATAGAAAGACTGTTGGGGTTTATAACCGGATATATATAGGCAGATCAGGAATAGGAACAAATGGATCGAATCAATTGAAAGTTTAACGATAAACGACTCGAAATGCCCGTTCTATCTTCGGAATGAAATTGGGTCAACCCATATATCGAAATAGATGTTTTTGATGATTTTAAACTCAATGGAACAGGTTTTAAGTTCTAATTCCATTGTATGAAGAAGTTGTGCAAAAAGCAGCTTATTTCAAATTGTTTTCAATTGAGTTGATTTCTAGGCGTTTCGAGCCCGCACGATCAAACGAAAAATCTGATCGCTACAAAACTTGTAAACTTACAATAAATCACTATTATGGATCCAATGAAAATGGTTGCATCGAAATCCAAGTCAGTGGCCAAAATGGCTAGTTTCTCATTAATTAAATAAATTATTATTAAATTAAAATTGCTATTTAAATTCTGTAATTAACAAATTTTATCATTTTTGATTTCTTAAACAACTACAATACATTAAAAAAATTAGATATCAATTCAAAGTTAATTAATTCATCAATTTAAGTGTTAAATTTCAATTTTGTTAAATTCTAAAATTATAAATTAAATTTCAAGAATCCATTTATTAAATTTTTAAACCTTGTTATTCAAGTCTTATATCATCTTATGGATATAATTATATCTTAGTGCACTTATAATTTCCAAATTCATCTTAATTTCAATTAACGTAGTATTTAATTTCATTTACTTACAATCAGTCCGTTTGTTATAAATTGAATTCCAATTATTACAATTAATTCCAATATTTTGATTTGATTCAATTCAAATCCTTTTTATTAAGTCCTTTATTGCCCTATTAACCTATTTAACCTTTGCTTTACCTTCCATTGCCTTAATATACTCAATTTAACAAATTATAAATATTGTATTACATTTCACATTAATGTAACATTTATTTACATTTATTAAAAATTGTTTTCCAATTTCAATTCAATTAACTAAATAAACAGGTAACTTATAACAATCGTTACCATAACTTGTAATTATGCTTATGAATTCACTATTCACAAGCAAATATTATAATTCTTATATAATACTGATTTTATTCAATTGCTATTAAATATCTGTCTCAAACAATAATTAAATATTTACATTTGTTTCTTATATCTAATTTTATAACCAAATATAACACTTACATTATTTCAATTAACTGAACTTCCATAAAATGGTTATCCTTTTCTTAAATTAACCTTATTCCATTTCATTCTGCTTATTAATTTCCTTTAATAAATCACAAATTTTCTGTTTTTCCCAATAATAAATAACAAAATTTAATTAAATTGACAAATTTAAATTATCGAAAATTTAAGGGTTGTTACATATATATATACGTATAAATGCAGTAAAAGTAAAATAAAAGTAAAAGAGCTGACATTAGGAGTTTTATACTAGTCTGAATAGACCAGTCCTATATCCAGTCCAGTATAATATCTATAAAAAATTCCTTTCAAACACATAATTTAATCAGGTAGTAAGCAAACCAGAATACCATCTTGATTTTAAGGCAACAAGATATACCTTCTCGACTTTTCAAGCTCAGGCTAGACTCACTTGAATTAACTGGGCTACAAGATCACCCACTAGATTTAAAAGGGTAACAAGCACACCTACTTAATTTGAATGTGCAGCAAACACGCCTACTTGATTTGAACGGACAATAAGTACGCTTACACAAATAGTAGTAGAGAGTTGTTAATTCCTAATATAAAAAGTTGAATAAATCTTGCAAAACAATAAGTAGGTTGCAGAATGAATGTAATAGAGTAAAGACTGAATTTAAGTGAATTTGAAGAGTTTAGAAAGTGGATGTAACAACCCATAATTTTACTAAATATTTTAATTCAATTTTAATTGAAACTTTGATTTTAAATCATTCAAAAATTGGAATTTTGGAATTTTCCAATGTATCTTTGGATTCTTTTATAACTATTTTTCCAAATAAAATATATTAAAGATTTTCTGAAAATTTTATATTTTGGTCAACTTTGGTCAAACTTTGACTTTTAGTTGAAATTTTTAATTTTGAATTTTAACTTTCCAATCTTTTTCGGAGAAGTCGAATTTGATTTTGATATTTGTAATGCGTTTTGTTTCTCAAATTCTGTTTCATACTTTTTAAATCTGATAAATTTCAGCGTTTTACACGCGATTATTTTTAGTGTTTATTTGTTAGTATTTATTCTATTTTCTATTTTGTTTGAGCTTTGATCTTTTTATTTGATTTTGGGCTTGTTTTGCAAGTGGGCTTCGCTAATGGGCTTAAGAAATTTCTAATAGACATGACTTTATCTATTCAACTTGAATAGATGCCTATCCATTTATGCTTGTCGTTCAAAACATTTCTCATCTCCATCTCTTTCTCACTTAATTTCCCAAAGAAAATTTTTACAGTAAGTTTTTCCTTCTTCTCCTCTTTTTCTTTTTTCTTTTTCTTTTTTTCCATGCATAGCACAGCCATCATCTATACTCTCCTATAGCCGACCATCTCTTCACCATCATCACCTATGACTGGCCATCTCCATCACCTCATCTCCACCATACCCTGGCCGTGACAACCATAGATCCAAACCCCATCTCCAAAAATCCATAAAAGCCCTAGCCGTGCACCACTAGATCCCCTTCCTCTTTGCTTTACTCGGCCACCACCAACTCCACCTTCTCCAACGCCTTGCCATGACCATTCCTTTGTCTCCAAGCCATGACCAGACCTGACCTGATCCAAGCCAAGCACCCAGGCCGAGCCACTTTAGTATACGGCCGAACCACTTGACCCACTTGACCTTCCATCTCCTTGTCTTTTTGCCTTCCCCTTGACCTTTCTTCTAACGACCATGACTCGACCTTCGAAAATCGGCATTGAATACGTCACCCGTATTCAAATGCAGTAGATCCAAACGTCGAATCTGGTTCGCCAGAGCTTATAACAAATTAAGTATAACAAAATAATGGAAGAAAAAGATAATATCATTGATATACAATATCTGATACAATAATTTGATACAAATGACTATTAGTATATCGAAGATAGATACAAGAAAATAACAGAGACAACAATAGTGGAAACACAATATCCTCAATGCCAAACTCCAAAAACTCCATCTCCAATCCAAAGCTAGCTCGAACCCCCATCAAGTTGAAGTGAAGAAACTCCATCCAAATGCGATCGCCAAATCCTAAGGCTGGATGCTATCGAAACTACTCCTACTATTTGGTTATTTGAAAAACCCAACTCTAGACTGCCCATGTGAAAAATTGTGGGCACCCAGAGTTTAGGAAGGAAACAATAAACTATGGGTCAGTCATGAGACTGGCATGAGCAAACAAAAACAGTTTTATCTTTAAAACAAACAACAAAAGATTTTTAAAAGTTGAAAACCGCAATGCTGTTTTGGAAAATGAAACTACCATAAAGCCTTCCGGCACACACACCATGCAATCGCACGCTTGGGGGAGATTTCTCCTTATGATAGTCAAAACTGCATGATACGCGGAAACCATTTGATATTATTATTAGTTCACAGTGGAAAACATTTGCAAGTATAATATTAATCTTAGCCGTCATACATACCATTATGGTATGCTTATTATAGCTACCATATCAAATGGCAGAATCTACAACTAAAGCCATACAAGGCGCGGATTATTGGATTTCCAACAAATGGTATGACCAAGGAACTTCCCATTGCCACATGGGTATGCCTCTGGAGGGACGCCTCGAGTACCTACCCGACTCTCTGCTAACACAAGGCCGGTTTCCTCCCTGCTCGGGAGCAATACCTAAAGATATGCCACCACCGGTCGTTTGCGACCTTTATGTGAGGATCCTCAACCACAAAGCAACATCACACAGTAATAGATATACAGTGTCCATATGAGTTAAGTATCTGGGCTCCATACCATGGTACCACCCATTTTCCAGAAGGAATGGACATACCCTAGGGTGCGACCGCTACAACCTTGCCGCATCTTTCCTATTTCGACCATTTCCCGAGTGTGAGGTCCTGACGCAGTCTCGTCCACAAAGCTACGCTTTTTCATAAAGCCATGCTTTGATCAGCAAATGATCAGCAGGACTTCGTATGCCACATTACCAAATTGGGAATGTATCACTAGTAACCATCAACTGCATAACCTTTGAGCTTGTACGTCTTAAAGAAGGGTTTTAAGCTAAGAGAATAATTTTTTGCCACCAAATAGAAATGTATTTGATAGAAACCGATTTTACATCTCAAAGTGTAATGTCAGACACACATCCGTACAAGTCTATTACGGGTTCGAACATAACCGAAGGCACTTCCGAAGAAGCCCTTGCAATCCGGATAATCATAATCCCGATCGGACTTCCCATCACTTAGGGAATCTCTATACCGGTGCGACTTAATGCAGAGACAATCGACAGGTTATCCTTTCATTCTTGAAAATACCCGGTCTTCATCACCGGTCTTCAAATGCTATCCATATCATCGTATCATTATTCGGAATGGATTATATAACAGATGGTCCTCTCCCGGCTAAACCGAATAATGAGCGCAATATTTAAAAACATATGGATATTGGGATTTCAGTTAAGCCACAACTTATTATCCAAAACCTTTCTTTCAAATGGTTTAAACAAATTACCATTTCCAATCTTTTAAACAAAAGGATTCATTTCACGAAGTTCACTCATCTTTCACAAAGATTTATTTACGGCTTTTTAAAATAATTCCATTTTAAATTGGATTAACTCATCCAATCTTTGAATCAAAGATTTAATTTTTCGCTTTCAAAACCATTTCCAATTCAAATCTTTTATATAAAAGATACACCATTAAAATCCTCTTTAATAATCTTTCACAAAGGTTCATTTATAGCTTTAAAAAACAATTCACAATTTCATTTCAAGCTTGAAATCTTATGATACAAATTGGAAATCCTTTCCTTATATGAAAGCTTTTATTATTTGAAAACAAATAGTTTACATTTTGGGAAAAATTGATTACATTTACATAAGTTAAAGCCATACAAGTATAAACTTGGGTTTAAATTTAAATTATCAAAATTATACTTTTAATTTGGAACACATTTATGACTTGTATAACCTTTTTAAACCAAAATTTCCAAACATAGAATTCAATTTCAAATCTTGAATTTAAATTCAAATTAAAATTTCAAAACATTATCAAGTTATTTAAAATAAATTTTATCCTTGAAACCCCTTTTCAGAAGCTTTTCATATTTAATCCCAATTTCATTTCCAAAATCATTTGGATTCAAAATTCACTTTTAAAACCATTTCAAAAGTCTGTGACTTAACCAATTTTCACGTGCAATCCATGTTTGGGTGTGTATAGTGTGGTCCAGGGGTTGTACACACAATAGTGCAACAACATCATCAATCAACACAAATTCAAATATAGAAATATATTTGATAAGCGGTGTAAACTATAACACTTATCTTTCATTCACAGATCATAGATATATATCACAGATAATAAATTTCATCCCAAATAATTAATTGAATCGTAGAAAATTAATTACATCACATATGAATAAATTACATCACAGTACACAACTTCAAATAATTCATATCACCAAGTATCACGTATCAGGAATATCAAACAATTCAACATTTCATAGAATCCAAAACATCCATAAGCAAGATCAATTTTAATGATCTGATTTATCTAAATCAGATTAATAACTTATGAATAATTGTCTAATCCTAGTTAATCAATATTAATTAATTAAAAATCATTTCGTTTGATTATTCTTTAATTAATCATCTTAATTAATTACAATAATTAATTAACCAACACTAATAATCATCCCTTAATCACCTTCATTTACTAATTAACCTTTTAAATTAACTAATTATTCTCAAATTAATTGTCTTAATTAATTAATCACATTAATTATCCTCTAATTAATTATTATTTAACCACTTGATTAATCAACTATTAATCATTAATTAATTACTTTTATTTAAGTAATTATCTTTAATTACTTCATCAAGTAATTATCCTTAATTAATCATAAACTTAATTAAAGGAAAGTACTTTATTCCAATTAATTTCTTAATTACATCATTTACTTAAATTAAATGATTGAGATTAATTTAATACAAAATCATCTGAAAACATTGATTAATTAAGTTTAAAACACAACCTTAATCACTTCTTAATTCAAACATCATCTTATTATCTTGTGAAAATACTTATGCATTTAATTACATAATTTGTCTAATATATATTTACATTAACCAAAACAATGTTTAGAACATTTTAACTTTAAACTTTGAATCCTGAAATTGTTCAAAACATGTTCCATATTTGGTTTTGAAACTTAGTAAATATTTCCCATGAAACATCATCATTTCTTTTTTTTTGCTTTGGTTATATTTTATTTGAAACTTGTTTAATAAATTTCTAACTTTTTTTTATTTTTATAAAAAAACTTATTATACTAAATATACATGAACTTGTTAACATTTATTTGAAAATTTATTTATTTCAATCTACCTTTATTTTGATCATGCTTTTATCTTAAAAATGGTTATTAAAAACTTTGGAAACCTATTAACCATATTTCTTCTCAACTTTTTAAAACCTGGTGACTTAATCTAGGATGTCTTGAGCCCAACCTGACCTGTAACAACCAAGTATTTTCAACCATTCGCATCTATTATAAGTGTACAGGTAGACACTCATGCCGGAATTGAATTGCTCAAAATACTGAGTTGTAAATAAAATTTGGCAAATCTCAGAATATAAAGTAAACGAAATCACAGATCACAGACACAGAGTACTAATAGTGCATCGGAAGTAAAAGAAATAGTAGTTCATGAAGCTACTATATAAATATATCGGAGTTAAATAAAATACAACAGAAGAAATAAAGTACAATAGAAGTTTCAAATGATAACTAAGTACAAGCTGAATACAACAACAGAACTGAAATAGATAAGACTAGATAAGCAGATAATCTCCAACTATTCCAATCTCCAAAAAGTGGAAATCCAAATCTGTGAATGTTGAGTCAAGATTTTTATAGAGTTTTGATTTCTGACAAAGGAATAAGCCGTGATCGACAAAAAGAAGTTATTCATTTAAGAAACACAAAGAGCTCCATATATTAGAGGTTGATTATTTGGTATGTTAGTAATTTATGTTAAAATCTATCCTCAAATAATCATATAACTTCAATCTTTCAATATATATACATATGCACATTAACTGTGCAAATTGGACTAAACCGGTCGACCGGTTGAAAATAAGGTGGTCGACCGTTTTTGCCCAGAATGCACAGATAACATGCACACATGCACATAACGTATATATATTTGAATTCCTGTCTACCGGTCCATTTTTGACCTGTCGACCGTTTTTAAACAGAAAGCAACTTTTTCAAAAGACACTTCTCTTCTCCAAAGGTTGCATCTCCTATCTTTCATCAATGATCATAACTCTTAATGGCAACTGTTCACAAAGAGTTACAACTATTTTTCTCTATATATACTCATCTAAATCATTGATTCAAACACAAGTTTTTACGCGATCATATATGCTCTCTAATCTAATCTCTAACACTCCTGCATTCTAAAAATTAATTTAGCTTATTGAATCATTGAATTTATTTCATATCTTTTGATTCAATAAGTAAATACCTTCTTTGTAGCGACCCGCTATTTTGGACCATTCAAATCGACACTAAAACCGTACATGTCTGACTTGAATAATTCAAAATACCGAATTTAAATTTAATTTGGCAAAACTTAAGATATACAGTAAATAAATCAAACACAGATCACAGACACAGAGTAATATAATGCAGCGGAATAGAAAAATAGTAGTTCATGAAGCTACTATATACATCAGAGTTCAAAATAAAATACATCAGAATCTCTTGAATATAGAAAAGTCTTCAGTACGAGCCGATGACTTCTCTGAACCAGTCAACTAGAAAACTGAAAGTTGAAACGATAGTTGGATCTCCAAATGAAGCTCCAATCTCCAAAAGTGAGTCTCAAATGCTGTATTACTCGGTCTGACCCGAGCGTAAAGCAAAACACGAAACACTCGAGTCAGGATTAACATACTTATATCAATAAATTCAACTCAAGTGAAATTTCAACTGAAATACAATATAACTTAAAAGGATGTTTGGGATAACCATCCTCTAAGGGTCTATAGAACTATCTACAAGGTAGAATTATATACTATTACACCGTGATCATTCACTTAATTTATACTTCAAACCCAAATATCAATTTCACTTCAAATAATAGAATTTATATATATATATAATGTATACAACAAAGTACTTTCAATTTCCCCAACTTACAAATCGTTCACATCAACCCGACCTTCCCATTTCAATTAAATTCAATCAATTTAAATTTTCCAAAAATCCACTTAAATTTTTATCAATCTCACATTTGGATTTGATATCCCAATTACCCCTTTAAAATTTCAATATGTTTCCAAACTTTAAGTATCTAATATTCACTAAATTCCCAAATCCAGTTTTATAAATAGTAATCTCCAAATTCCGTTCAACCTAAATTTTCATTTAATTCAATTAGTTATTTAAATAACAAATTCAACTATATCGGTTCCCAAATACATATCCAAATCTCTAAATCATTTAATTTCAATATAGTTCATAGCTTTAATACTTAAATGTTAAATCTACAGTTCCCGATAGATCTCGATTTTCACCTCCTTACTATTTAGTTTTGAACACTCCCGTGTTTGGTTCAATATCATTTTAGTGACCTTAAATTACATTTTACTCAATATTATCTTAAATTTTATCAAACGGGAAATATCCATTAAAGTACTTAAATCAAAAATCCAGTTACAAAAACATACCCTTAAATTTCCATTTAATAATTCCGAATTGATTAAATTAATTAAATTCTTATTTAAATGCCGTTTAAATAAACCCAAATTTATCTCCCAATCTTAATTTATTCAAATTATTGCAAATCTATTCGGAACATAATTCACCTAAATATCTATCAAATTATGTAAATAATCAATCTTGATTAAATTAGATATTATTAACTCTATATTTATCATTTCAATCCGTACACTAAATGTATACGGGTGGATGGCATTCCAACCCGTAACCCAAATTTAATTAAATGAAAAACCGCTTTGGGTCTATCATTTCAACCTATTTCGATTCAAAATCAAACATACAAAGGGAACTTGCAGTGTGATGACAGGGATGGTGTCAAAGTAAATAAACAAGCAATAACAACAATCAATAACAATTCAATAAAATAATCAAATAACCCCGAAATAATCGTATTAATTCGCATCGTTATTTGTATAATTATCTCTAGAATCTGCACTATCATTTCTTGTAGATTAAAGACTATCACATTTCATTTTTCACTTGTCGTTCCATTTACATTTCAGTTTAAAACAACATAATTAATCCAAACTACGTTCAAAGATTTAAAGTATAATTTATCAATTTCTACGACAATTAATGGGTCAAATTTAACTAATCAAATTTACATATGGCGGGGTCAGGTTTTAATAAATCAAGGTCCGTCATATACAATCCGTTTAATTTGTAAACTATACTACCCCAAATTAAACCAGCAAACTAGTTATCACTTAACAATAATAAATTAACATCCCATTTGAACGGAAATCAATCAATCAGTCAATTATCAACCAAATCTGTATTATTATAAATAATTAACCGATAATGGTGTCAGGTGTCGTAAATGAACAGATCCAGCTAATAGCAGTCATAATAGTAAAACAACTAACAACAGCATATTTCAATTGACGTTTCAATTGAATTTAAATTTAATAAATAAAAGAACGTTAATCGTGAGTGATTGCTCACCTTCCGAGGCTAGAAAGATTTGACAAAGAAATTGAGTTACACATCCAGGCACACACACTCAAAGCGAAGCAAACATTCGGTGGACAAGCTGGTGACAAAGAATTTGCGAGGTCAAATCAAGATTGTATCGATGACGATAGCTGGGCATAAGTGAACTCATATAGATACTAAATCAAATGTACAGTCGTATGCCTTAATATACCAATATATATGTAGACTAAGTTTATAATATGTACAAAATGAGGCTAACTGGACTCAACTAATATCTCTGCAAATGCAGACCTAACTGATAAACTATCTAAAATATGCATCCATACGCCCAGCATAATATGTCTCGACATGTGAAAACTAATGTATATTTATTATTCATCAACATATTATAATACTTACCCTATGAACACTATCATCATATAAATGGCTTATCCTGCAGACAACAAACATCCCTGACAATGTATACTTTTATATACACAA
This sequence comes from Allium cepa, assembly GCA_030765085.1. Classification (NCBI taxonomy): domain Eukaryota; kingdom Viridiplantae; phylum Streptophyta; class Magnoliopsida; order Asparagales; family Amaryllidaceae; genus Allium; species Allium cepa. The sequence goes on from CM060942.1 coordinate 70,724,742, forward strand.
ATATGACTATGTCTATAAAATGTTTTACAACATATTAAACTTTATACAAATTTATACTATATATGTATTGGGTACGAATGAGACAAAGTATATAATTATATGGTATAAAAATATATTATTGATGACAAAATGTATTGTGAGCTAAAATAAACTTTGATAAACCTCTGCTTTAAAACCTATCAGCCTGCAGCAAGTATCACACTTTAACCTATGCGACTTTTGGTTTATATCAATTAAGTTTTACAACTTATATACATAAAACGTTTATTTAATGACATGCTTCTGCAACTCGTAAAACACGAAACTCACAACCTATCTTTCATATAAAGTATAAATCGGTTCACATAATATCTTAGACACATATATGTATGAAAACGAAAGAGATGGATCAACCATACATCCAGGCATAGATCTCGATGTACCAAAAATGTTATGCAGACCGAAAGAATGGCACACTACAACATATGTTATATATACTCTGACTTACCCATCATGCGTGTTAAAAATACAAGAAAAATGTACATATTTTTTTTTTTTTACTGACTTACTTCCTCCACAATTTATTTTAATAGCTTATATAACATATTTAAATACATATACCAATTGCCTAATAAGATGAGTTTGCCTTACCTTTATTTATGTACTGACGTTTTATACCATATCATCTTAACATCTCAACAATCTTTCCTTATAAACTGTGACTACTGCATCTTGTTAACAGTTATGACTCAATAAACTTCAAATTTTATACCTAGGTATCCACTAACAGATCAGTCGAAAATACACATAAGGATTACTATAACCTAACTAATACTAAAACATCTACAGATTGCTATACTCATATATCTCATGTTTGAATATAGACAACAGAGAAAAAGTAGCACTCACCTAGCTATGCAAGGTTCTTCGGTCAGGGTAAGTGCAGCAGTGGGTTATCGGAGGAGATAAAAACTCGGGCTCGACAGATCCGCGGATGAGGAAGACCGGGGCCTGAGTTGTTGAGTGTGGAAATGGTGGCGGCTTAGGCGAATGGTGGTGGAAGGGCAGTTCGGGTCACGCAAGAGGATGGGGGAAAACTGATGGGTTTTGGGCATGCGGCTTCGGCATGGGAATGATGGCCACTCGGGTTTGAGGTCTGGTGGTGAAGTTGGGACGCGGAGACGGAACCGGATGATGATGGACGTGGTTGTGTTCGACATGGCAAGAGGAAGTCACGGCCTTGTGTGCACCAAGCGTGGAGGCGGAGATTGGCGGAGGCCGAGGCTGGTGGGGTCGAGTCGATGGCCGTGTGTTTGAGCCGCGTCTTGGTGGCAGGCGGCAGGGAAGATCGGATCTGGGTGCATGAATGTTTGGAGGAAAGGCACAGGCGAGCTAAAAAAAATGGGCAAGGAAAAATAAATGAAGGGCCGTGCAAATTGCAGAAGAAAGAAGAGTATGTCCATGTGTAAATAGAGATGCAGACATATCCCCCTTTTTTCTTTAGTAAAAGAAGATGAAGAGGAAAGAAAAATGAATCAGTATAGGAAACGAACAACAATATATTGAAGCGAATGTAACGTTACGAGTCAGCACCAATTAAATTCAGGAATAAATAAAGGAACGGTAGACAAATCAAAGGACAACCCGTTTAAATTTGAAGTGGTGGAATAGTGGAAGTCAAAAGCTGAATTCTGAATATCTCAAAAGCCAATGGCTAACGGTTTTTACGGTATATAAATGCAAGGCCATTGAAATACCAAAAAGACTCGTAAGGGTACCGGTACGATTTATCGTTTCGCGGGTTTTGCCGCGTGTCAGACCCCGAAATACAGAAATAAATATACCGCAGAGATCACCATGGCGAGATGATCAAAACGGTATATAGATATCAGTGGTACGATCATCTGACCAAAAGTCGATAATCGGTACCGAAAATGCTGCTATTTTGCAGTAAATAAGGTAAACGGAGCAGTAGACGTCCGAATTTGGAAAAACGAAGAATGACGTCGCACTCAGAAAAGGATTTAGAATTTTTCTATGTGAAAATATTCTGCTTGGAAAATATTTTATTGTCAACAATTATTAGCTAGCTTGAATTGAATAGAATTTCGCAACGAAATAAACTTTGCCAAAATAAATTGAAAAATTAAAACCTGCTATGTTTAATTGGACGTAATTCAAATATCAAATTTTTATTTCAAAATATTACAATTTAAATTTCTCAAAAATTTCGATTTAATACGTTATAAAACCAATTAAACATTATTAAAACTTTATGGGTCGTTACACCCTCCCCCACTCAAAACTTTTCGTCCCCGAAAAGGAAGGAGGTTGGAGGATGAAAACAATCAGAAAGAAAATGGATTGAATGCCAAGATAAACAATTTATTTTAAACTATATAAATTTTTCTTGAAATATTCAGTTGTAAATCAGTTATCTTTAACACATTATGTTTTGAACCCATTGGAATTAAATATGTTTAAATAACACCTAATAAATATATGAAATTATTATTTGAAAACAGTTTATTTACCCAATTAGTTATAGTTACACGAAAGCTATTGAGACCATAAATTCCTTAATTCAAAATTTTATTAATTTATCTCAAAATACTTTCCAATATTATTAATAAACCAATAATCATTTCTTTACATATGTTGTATTTGATTAGTAATTTCTAAAATATTAAAATTTTCTATTAAACAATGTAGTATACAAATAAGCAAAATCTAAAAGGATCTATTTAACAAGGAAAAGAAGATAGATTTTGAAAACAGAATCAAGGTGAATAAATAAGCTGAGCAGAATAAGGTGGATTCAAAAGGGAGAATCGGGCACGAATTGTTAATTCACCCAAAGGAATTTAAATTTCAAAGGTTAATACAAAATTTCTTTGTTGGGAAAATACCTATATAATAAGATACTGTTATATCGAAATAAATTTCCTTTCGAAAATACTTTTATAACTCGATGTTTCAACAAGTTTATTCTCGTTCTTGCAGACTCTGGCCATGCGTTGATCAGGCGCAAAGCTAGAATTCTTCAAGTACTAAGTAGACTTGTTTCAACACCCAGTGAAAATACTTGGAAAAATCTTTTTTAAAATCAGATATGGAAAGTACGATCCGAACAAAACAATCAAACCAAAACTTTTGTCCGATCATGGTTCGCAGATACACAATGGTTACGCCTGGTTCCCCCAGGAAACAATCCATATCCGTAAGCTTTCACAGCCCTGCGAGTTACGCCATGATGACTAGTAGGGTGCAGGATACACAATGGTTACGCCTGGTTCCCCCAGGAAACAATCCGTACCCCCAGGCAAGACTCAGCCAGGCACTTGCGCTACTATTCGCGACCTACACAGATTGCAGGATACACAATGGTTACGCCTGGTTCCCCCAGGAAACAATCCGTACCCCTAGGCAAGACTCAGCCAGGCAATTTCGTTGTGCATTCACGAGAGAAAAAGAAACCGCGGGTTACGCCACGGTGGGAACACTCGAGTATTACATCCGGAAAACCAAAAATCAGAGAGAATAATATCGATAGAATGAATCCACGATGTGGCCACAAAGCGGATATCAAGCAGAAGGCACTTTCCATATCTTTACTTGGAAATATATATTGTATAGTACCTTTTCAAATACTTCCAAATATCATACTTATATATATAGGATTCCTTTACCAAGTCGAATACTTTCCAAATCAATAGTATATCAAAACATACTTATATGGACTTTGATTATATACAATTCTCTTTCCAAATTGAGTACCTTTCAAATCAATAGATTTCAAATCACTTCCATACTTATACAAATCCATTTTATATAAGTCTGACCACTTCCCACATCAAGTGCTTAATTATACAAGGTTCTCAATTTCAAATTATTCAATATCAAATTTTGTTCCAAAGTCATATATGAATTCACCAAATTTCTTCCAACTTAGATATCCTAACTTCAAAGTTCCCCAAAATAGTAGGTTTAGAAAATTATCCCAGTTTCCAGATTAAAATAATTCAAGTCAAACAAATTCATTTCCAAAATCATCATATAAGTACTGGTTTTAATTTTCAATTAAATTTCAAAACCCAATATTTTCTCACAATCCATTATCCTCAAAATGGTTTCCAACTTTATACTTATCCCTTCTAAACCTTTAAACTATCCATTTCTATGTGAAATATCCAATTTACCTTTTTGAAAACCATTATTCAACTATTTTTCCAAAACATTTCAAAACTAAATTTATATTCTTAATCAGACATTTTATACTCTTCGAAATTTCTTAGTTTTGAAAATTTAATCTCGATTTGGAAGTGTTCGAACATTTAAAATAGTTAGGGAAATCAAATTTTCAATTCAAGAGTTGAAAATCAACAATAAATCAATAAATCCATTATTAAATCTGGAACTCGAGGACCGAACACCGGTCTCATTTTATATTGTTTCAAATATATACTTATATCTTTCTAAAATATCAAATTATATTTCGGAATTTGAAATCAAAAACCGCTTTACAAATCACTCGCATAGCGAAGCTATTAAAGTGGCCTCTCTCCCACTCTGGAACTCGAAAATCAATGTCGATGATGCGTGCACTCATCACCGAAATTATTCTCCAGCGACATAAGTGAGTTCTGGACTTCTATTTTTCTTGAAAACTTCTTTGAAATTTCTTCAAATTATTGGAATTCATTTGAACTCATTCGAAACATTTCTTATTTGGAAAAATACTTTTAAATCGTATTATTTATATATATTTTCCAAAATCTTAAAACCAATTCCAAAACATCGGAATTCAATCCTCGAATTTCAAATTTAACAATTTAGTTCTAAATCTTTTTTTTTTATATATAGATCAGATTCTTATATTTTTCAAAATTTCAATTCTTTCAAAACCCTCTTATATAGAATGACATATCTTATTTGCTTTATACATATAGGTATATCATCCTTATTGAAAACATTCTCTTTTTATAAAAAATCATAGTTTTCCAAATAATAATTTCGATATATAAAACAATTTTCAAAAATACAAACATACCCGATTTTCCCAGGGGTGATTTACGAATGGATTTCAAAACAAAGATAGAGATTCAAATTAGAGGAACTCTAATCAAATAAAATTCTGATTCGAAGGTAGGCTCAATAAAGTTGAGAAATCAAATTACAAAATAGAAGATGGATATACTTCTATAAATCTCGGGCGACCTTAACCGGGTCAACCGTGACTTCAGGGATATAATTGATGCGGAATTTTAAAGCAAATCGACATCCGATCGCCCGATACAGAATTCGGCATAACTAGATATAGTAGCATCATAAACCGAGGATTCAGAATCTCCGGTGAATCAATGCCGATTGTAAAGGAGTTCTCACCCCCTTTACAAAACATTCAGTGGAGTTATGGGATACTCCAGAATCAAACGAATATAAATAGGGAGAGACAGAATATATTTTGGAACCAAGGGACATTCCAAAATTCAAAGGAAATCGAGTCAAAAGAAGAGATTCAACTCGAGCGAAAGTGATTCTGTAAATAAATTTACCATATATGTTAAGTTTGCCTAGAGCCAAAGCTCTGATACCAGCTGTAGCGACCCGCTATTTTGGACCATTCAAATCGACATTAAAACCGTACATGTCTGACTTGAATAATTCAAAATACCGAATTTAAATTTAATTTGGCAAAACTTAAGATATACAGTAAATAAATCAAACACAGATCACAGACACAGAGTAATATAATGCAGCGGAATAGAAAAATAGTAGTTCATGAAGCTACTATATACATCAGAGTTCAAAATAAAATACATCAGAATCTCTTGAATATAGAAAAGTCTTCAGTACGAGCCGATGACTTCTCTGAACCAGTCAACTAGAAAACTGAAAGTTGAAACGATAGTTGGATCTCCAAATGAAGCTCCAATCTCCAAAAGTGAGTCTCAAATGCTGTATTACTCGGTCTGACCCGAGCGTAAAGCAAAACACGAAACACTCGAGTCAGGATTAACATACTTATATCAATAAATTCAACTCAAGTGAAATTTCAACTGAAATACAATATAACTTAAAAGGATGTTTGGGATAACCATCCTCTAAGGGTCTATAGAACTATCTACAAGGTAGAATTATATACTATTACACCGTGATCATTCACTTAATTTATACTTCAAACCCAAATATCAATTTCACTTCAAATAATAGAATTTATATATATATATAATGTATACAACAAAGTACTTTCAATTTCCCCAACTTACAAATCGTTCACATCAACCCGACCTTCCCATTTCAATTAAATTCAATCAATTTAAATTTTCCAAAAATCCACTTAAATTTTTATCAATCTCACATTTGGATTTGATATCCCAATTACCCCTTTAAAATTTCAATATGTTTCCAAACTTTAAGTATCTAATATTCACTAAATTCCCAAATCCAGTTTTATAAATAGTAATCTCCAAATTCCGTTCAACCTAAATTTTCATTTAATTCAATTAGTTATTTAAATAACAAATTCAACTATATCGGTTCCCAAATACATATCCAAATCTCTAAATCATTTAATTTCAATATAGTTCATAGCTTTAATACTTAAATGTTAAATCTACAGTTCCCGATAGATCTCGATTTTCACCTCCTTATTATTTAGTTTTGAACACTCCCGTGTTTGGTTCAATATCATTTTAGTGACCTTAAATTACATTTTACTCAATATTATCTTAAATTTTATCAAACGGGAAATATCCATTAAAGTACTTAAATCAAAAATCCAGTTACAAAAACATACCCTTAAATTTCCATTTAATAATTCCGAATTGATTAAATTAATTAAATTCTTATTTAAATGCCGTTTAAATAAACCCAAATTTATCTCCCAATCTTAATTTATTCAAATTATTGCAAATCTATTCGGAACATAATTCACCTAAATATCTATCAAATTATGTAAATAATCAATCTTGATTAAATTAGATATTATTAACTCTATATTTATCATTTCAATCCGTACACTAAATGTATACGGGTGGATGGCATTCCAACCCGTAACCCAAATTTAATTAAATGAAAAACCGCTTTGGGTCTATCATTTCAACCTATTTCGATTCAAAATCAAACATACAAAGGGAACTTGCAGTGTGATGACAGGGATGGTGTCAAAGTAAATAAACAAGCAATAACAACAATCAATAACAATTCAATAAAATAATCAAATAACCCCGAAATAATCGTATTAATTCGCATCGTTATTTGTATAATTATCTCTAGAATCTGCACTATCATTTCTTGTAGATTAAAGACTATCACATTTCATTTTTCACTTGTCGTTCCATTTACATTTCAGTTTAAAACAACATAATTAATCCAAACTACGTTCAAAGATTTAAAGTATAATTTATCAATTTCTACGACAATTAATGGGTCAAATTTAACTAATCAAATTTACATATGGCGGGGTCAGGTTTTAATAAATCAAGGTCCGTCATATACAATCCGTTTAATTTGTAAACTATACTACCCCAAATTAAACCAGCAAACTAGTTATCACTTAACAATAATAAATTAACATCCCATTTGAACGGAAATCAATCAATCAGTCAATTATCAACCAAATCTGTATTATTATAAATAATTAACCGATAATGGTGTCAGGTGTCGTAAATGAACAGATCCAGCTAATAGCAGTCATAATAGTAAAACAACTAACAACAGCATATTTCAATTGACGTTTCAATTGAATTTAAATTTAATAAATAAAAGAACGTTAATCGTGAGTGATTGCTCACCTTCCGAGGCTAGAAAGATTTGACAAAGAAATTGAGTTACACATCCAGGCACACACACTCAAAGCGAAGCAAACATTCGGTGGACAAGCTGGTGACAAAGAATTTGCGAGGTCAAATCAAGATTGTATCGATGACGATAGCTGGGCATAAGTGAACTCATATAGATACTAAATCAAATGTACAGTCGTATGCCTTAATATACCAATATATATGTAGACTAAGTTTATAATATGTACAAAATGAGGCTAACTGGACTCAACTAATATCTCTGCAAATGCAGACCTAACTGATAAACTATCTAAAATATGCATCCATACGCCCAGCATAATATGTCTCGACATGTGAAAACTAATGTATATTTATTATTCATCAACATATTATAATACTTACCCTATGAACACTATCATCATATAAATGGCTTATCCTGCAGACAACAAACATCCCTGACAATGTATACTTTTATATACACAAATATGACTATGTCTATAAAATGTTTTACAACATATTAAACTTTATACAAATTTATACTATATATGTATTGGGTACGAATGAGACAAAGTATATAATTATATGGTATAAAAATATATTATTGATGACAAAATGTATTGTGAGCTAAAATAAACTTTGATAAACCTCTGCTTTAAAACCTATCAGCCTGCAGCAAGTATCACACTTTAACCTATGCGACTTTTGGTTTATATCAATTAAGTTTTACAACTTATATACATAAAACGTTTATTTAATGACATGCTTCTGCAACTCGTAAAACACGAAACTCACAACCTATCTTTCATATAAAGTATAAATCGGTTCACATAATATCTTAGACACATATATGTATGAAAACGAAAGAGATGGATCAACCATACATCCAGGCATAGATCTCGATGTACCAAAAATGTTATGCAGACCGAAAGAATGGCACACTACAACATATGTTATATATACTCTGACTTACCCATCATGCGTGTTAAAAATACAAGAAAAATGTACATATTTTTTTTTTTTTTACTGACTTACTTCCTCCACAATTTATTTTAATAGCTTATATAACATATTTAAATACATATACCAATTGCCTAATAAGATGAGTTTGCCTTACCTTTATTTATGTACTGACGTTTTATACCATATCATCTTAACATCTCAACAATCTTTCCTTATAAACTGTGACTACTGCATCTTGTTAACAGTTATGACTCAATAAACTTCAAATTTTATACCTAGGTATCCACTAACAGATCAGTCGAAAATACACATAAGGATTACTATAACCTAACTAATACTAAAACATCTACAGATTGCTATACTCATATATCTCATGTTTGAATATAGACAACAGAGAAAAAGTAGCACTCACCTAGCTATGCAAGGTTCTTCGGTCAGGGTAAGTGCAGCAGTGGGTTATCGGAGGAGATAAAAACTCGGGCTCGACAGATCCGCGGATGAGGAAGACCGGGGCCTGAGTTGTTGAGTGTGGAAATGGTGGCGGCTTAGGCGAATGGTGGTGGAAGGGCAGTTCGGGTCACGCAAGAGGATGGGGGAAAACTGATGGGTTTTGGGCATGCGGCTTCGGCATGGGAATGATGGCCACTCGGGTTTGAGGTCTGGTGGTGAAGTTGGGACGCGGAGACGGAACCGGATGATGATGGACGTGGTTGTGTTCGACATGGCAAGAGGAAGTCACGGCCTTGTGTGCACCAAGCGTGGAGGCGGAGATTGGCGGAGGCCGAGGCTGGTGGGGTCGAGTCGATGGCCGTGTGTTTGAGCCGCGTCTTGGTGGCAGGCGGCAGGGAAGATCGGATCTGGGTGCATGAATGTTTGGAGGAAAGGCACAGGCGAGCTAAAAAAAATGGGCAAGGAAAAATAAATGAAGGGCCGTGCAAATTGCAGAAGAAAGAAGAGTATGTCCATGTGTAAATAGAGATGCAGACATATCCCCCTTTTTTCTTTAGTAAAAGAAGATGAAGAGGAAAGAAAAATGAATCAGTATAGGAAACGAACAACAATATATTGAAGCGAATGTAACGTTACGAGTCAGCACCAATTAAATTCAGGAATAAATAAAGGAACGGTAGACAAATCAAAGGACAACCCGTTTAAATTTGAAGTGGTGGAATAGTGGAAGTCAAAAGCTGAATTCTGAATATCTCAAAAGCCAATGGCTAACGGTTTTTACGGTATATAAATGCAAGGCCATTGAAATACCAAAAAGACTCGTAAGGGTACCGGTACGATTTATCGTTTCGCGGGTTTTGCCGCGTGTCAGACCCCGAAATACAGAAATAAATATACCGCAGAGATCACCATGGCGAGATGATCAAAACGGTATATAGATATCAGTGGTACGATCATCTGACCAAAAGTCGATAATCGGTACCGAAAATGCTGCTATTTTGCAGTAAATAAGGTAAACGGAGCAGTAGACGTCCGAATTTGGAAAAACGAAGAATGACGTCGCACTCAGAAAAGGATTTAGAATTTTTCTATGTGAAAATATTCTGCTTGGAAAATATTTTATTGTCAACAATTATTAGCTAGCTTGAATTGAATAGAATTTCGCAACGAAATAAACTTTGCCAAAATAAATTGAAAAATTAAAACCTGCTATGTTTAATTGGACGTAATTCAAATATCAAATTTTTATTTCAAAATATTACAATTTAAATTTCTCAAAAATTTCGATTTAATACGTTATAAAACCAATTAAACATTATTAAAACTTTATGGGTCGTTACATTCTTTAATCCTTACAAAACATCATTCATATTCTTTGAGGATAAGATTATAGGAAGGGTGTACTACTAGTGACAAATCCGTGTTTTCAAGAACACAAGTTGTCAACAACAATTGTATTTGTTTTTGTTGAAGTCCTCGTGTTGTAAGAGGCAAGTGTTGAAGTCCTCGGTGTTGTAAGAGGCAAGTGTTGAAGTCCTCGGTGTTGTAAGAGGCAAGTGTTGAAGTCCTCAGTGTATTAGAGGCGTGAAATCCCGTTCGGCTGTTCGGGTATTGTAAACCTGTTCCTCCGGGTGAAGCGAGGTAGTTAATAGTGAAAATCCAGAAAGGAGTCTGGGACTGGACGTAGGACGGTGCTCCGAACCAGTATAAAAATCTCTGGTGTGATTTTTCTATTTTTTTATTTACAATGCTACTATCATCTATTTTCCGCATTTATATTGTAGTCCATATTACACGATCCGTGTGTACTATATTAGTACGTGCATTAGTATACACACCGCACTTTCATTTGGTATCGGAGCCTGGTTTTCTAGAGATCGTAACAACATCCTAGAATAAATGGCTACAAAGAGATCTAGTCAAGGCAATAAGAAGAGGAAGAGAAATAAAGAACAATCAAAGGAGCAAACAAACAAATGCTTCATGGCAAAAGATAACGAGGTTAGTGATCTAACTTTTGATGATATGATAGAAATAAATTCAGAACTTCTAGACACTTTAAAAAGTCTCAAAAGAAAATATAAGGAAGCTCTAGAAAATCAGAAGAAAGCAGAATTCGAAAGAGATATGCTTAAAGACGAGAAGAGAATATTAGAAGAAGAACTTGAGAGAATTCAAGATTCAGACAATTCTCAACTCGCTCTATTAAGTCAAGAAATAGAAGCTCAAAAAGAAAAGAATAATGCTCTAGCTTCTGAAAATCATGAGTTAAAAACAAAAATTAAAATTGTTGAGTTAGATAACACTAGTCTCAAAACTAAGCTTGATGAAATTACTAAAAATATTTCCAATTTTAATAAAGGGAGAGAAAATTTATCCAGGATTATTGAAAATTCTCAACCTGCTTCAAATAAGAAGGGAATAGGTTATGTTAAAAATTCAAAAGCTCATAATGATATAAGTGGTGTATGCTATAAACAAGCTAAAAGTAAAAATATTACTAGATATGCATTCATGTATACTAACTTTAGTGCTAGTACTAGTAATCAAGATAGTTTTAAAACCAGTTATAGTCATAATAGTACTTTGTTTAGAAATGATAGAAATTATTCTTCAAGTACTAAGCTAATGACTAATAGTATTAAGATATGGATTCCAGCTAATATGATTGATCATGATAAACAACTTTATATTAGCAACTATTATAAGAATGTAATTTGTAATGAAAATTATATTTATAAAGGTTCAACCACACCCCAATGGGTATGGTTTCCAAAGACCTAACCCCCCGGACCCTAACATAGTAAGTGGGTACCGAAAATTATTATTACTTTTTGCAGGTACTCAGAGAAACAAAAGGAAAATGATAGATTTTGGAATTTCAAAGAATGTTCCATATGTTTAATATAATTACGTGCTTACAATAAAATATGGACTTCGGTAAATATGGTAAAATTTATTTTACTTTTCCTTCATAATTAATAATGAGTTTATCTCGTTATATACAAGATATTTTATATAATTTTATATATTTCCCCATTCTTTTTGATAATGACAAAGGGGGAGAAATTCATATGCATATAAATAGAGGGAGATATTATACTTAGGGGGAGATGTTATACTTAGGTGGAGATGTTATACTTAGGTGGAGCTTTAAAGACATTATCTGGCACTTGTGTGAATGTTACTTTTGATCTGTGATAGTGGTTTTATGTTTCCTATGGTTTTATGTTGCCTATAATCTGTTTTACATCTTCCATTTAACAACTCCTTTTTGTCGATGACAAAGGGGGAGAAAGTGCTAACAATTATTTGCAGGAATATATATATATAAGACAAAATCTCAGGGGGAGATCTCATATTCAGGGGGAGATTCAGAACTTCAGATATATGTTGTCATCAATCAAAAAGGGGGAGAATGTTGAGTCAAGATTTTTATAGAGTTTTGATTTCTGACAAAGGAATAAGCCGTGATCGACAAAAAGAAGTTATTCATTTAAGAAACACAAAGAGCTCCATATATTAGAGGTTGATTATTTGGTATGTTAGTAATTTATGTTAAAATCTATCCTCAAATAATCATATAACTTCAATCTTTCAATATATATACATATGCACATTAACTGTGCAAATTGGACTAAACCGGTCGACCGGTTGAAAATAAGGTGGTCGACCGTTTTTGCCCAGAATGCACAGATAACAAACACACATGCACATAACGTATATATATTTGAATTCCTGTCTACCGGTCCATTTTTGACCTGTCGACCGTTTTTAAACAGAAAGCAACTTTTTCAAAAGACACTTCTCTTCTCCAAAGGTTGCATCTCCTATCTTTCATCAATGATCATAACTCTTAATGGCAACTGTTCACAAAGAGTTACAACTATTTTTCTCTATATATACTCATCTAAATCATTGATTCAAACACAAGTTTTTACACGATCATATATGCTCTCTAATCTAATCTCTAACACTCCTGCATTCTAAAAATTAATTTAGCTTATTGAATCATTGAATTTATTTCATATCTTTTGATTCAATAAGTAAATACCTTCTTTAATCCTTACAAAACATCATTCATATTCTTTGAGGATAAGATTATAGGAAGGGTGTACTACTAGTGACAAATCCGTGTTTTCAAGAACACAAGTTGTCAACAACAATTGTATTTGTTTTTGTTGAAGTCCTCGTGTTGTAAGAGGCAAGTGTTGAAGTCCTCGGTGTTGTAAGAGGCAAGTGTTGAAGTCCTCAGTGTATTAGAGGCGTGAAATCCCGTTCGGCTGTTCGGGTATTGTAAACCTGTTCCTCCGGGTGAAGCGAGGTAGTTAATAGTGAAAATCCAGAAAGGAGTCTGGGACTGGACGTAGGACGGTGCTCCGAACCAGTATAAAAATCTCTGGTGTGATTTTTCTATTTTTTTATTTACAATGCTACTATCATCTATTTTCCGCATTTATATTGTAGTCCATATTACACGATCCGTGTGTACTATATTAGTACGTGCATTAGTATACACACCGCACTTTCAGTGAATACTCAGGCTGACCCGAGCGTAAATAAAAATACAAACACTCGAGTCAGGACATACATACTTACATAATGTAAACCAACTCAAGTGAACTGTAGTAAACGTACAAGTAAATTAAAGGATGCTTCGGACCTCCCATCCTCTAAGGATCCGTTAAAATATATACTATGTAGTAATATTGCGCTATGATAATAGTGACTATCAATAAAAAAACATACTTTTTAATAGCGTTACGGGTTACCCGTATAGCCCTTCACACATAATAGTCCCAGTAGTCCATCCAATATCTGCATATCTCCCGATCGGGAGACTACGAGAAGATAGGCATGGGATACAGTAGAAAACCAAACTCGTAGTAAGGCTCGATATGGTAGGTGACACGGCACACAAGGCAATGCAAGGGTAGATATACCAATTACGACACTTGGGCTGGTGGTAAAGCAGCAACCACATACGCCCACCTCGGAACACATTCCCAAAATCGAAGGGGCGCCCAAACAATCACAAAAGCAATAGAATGGTATCGAAGAAATACGTCCAACCGGAGGAGCTACCCCCTTTTGGCCCGAGATTGCTGCTGTTTAGACAACTTAAGCCAACTCACGGTAGTTGGGTCCACGTAACATACCTCAAGAACGTCTCTACCATCCCACTTCATTCTGGGATCTCCACCGCGTACACGGTTAGTCAAAGTGGTTTTCGGTATCGACAGAGAGTATGCCCATATCCGATACCGGTCTCTTTGCCAACCAATCGTTATTATAACCCGTGGTTAAAAATTTAAAATAATATTTTACACTTAAAATATTGATATAATTTCAATCTAAATCTTTATCAAAATAAAGATTAAATCATTTCCAAAACCATTTCAATATATCAACATACCATATCTTTCAAATTCAAATATTTATCAAAATAAATGTCAAGTCATTTCTAACCATTTCAATGTATTAAATTATCATATACTTTCAAAACTTCCTTTAATCATTTTAATATATTAAAATATCATAACCTTTCAAAGCTTCATTTCCAAAATATCATATCTTCCAGAACTTCTTTTCAAATCATTTTAAAATCAACATATCATATCTTTCAAAACTCCATTTCAAATCATTTTAATATCAAAATATCATATCTTTCAAAACTTCATCTCAAATCATTATAATATAAAAATATCATATCTTTAAAAACTTCATCTTCAAATCATTTTAATATCAAAATATCATATCTTCCAAAACCACATTCATTTTATTTAAAATACCATTTCAACACATATTTCAAAATAGTTTATATTTCAAAACAAATTACTTCATTTTAAATCATAAAAATGAAGTTATTACATTAAATTATTAAATTCCAAAAATTTAAAATTTTCAATGTTCATTTATTCACTTAAATTTATTAAAACAATGAAAATTCAACTTTCGCAAAATTTTGGAAAATGCTACAGTAAGTTACATTCAAAACAATTCCATTTTATAATCATCATTTAATTTTCCTTAAATTCATGATTTTATAAAGTTAAATTTTCTTTCAAAAATCAATATTTATTAATAATTCACTTATTGAATTTCAACATTTAAATTTAAATTCATTACATTAAATTTCAACTTAACACTTAAGTTTAAAATTTCAAATATAACTTAATTCCATTTTTATTAACTTAACCTAAAATTCACTTTTAAGCCAAATTCACAAATTCCCATTTTGGTTATATTTCAAAATTTCTACTTAAATAATCATTCATTTCACATTTTAACTTTATTCAAAAACCATTGATATATTATAAAATCACTTTAAATTCATTTTAAATTCAAATTATCTTATTTACCATTTTCCAAATAAGAATAATTTTCCATTTTATTTTTTTAACTTAAATATCACTTTTGACCAAAATTCCAAATTTCCAAACTTATGTTATATTTCAATAATCCAATTTAACCATTCATTAATTACATTTTTAATTCACAGAAAAAAATCATAATTTCTTTATTATAAATCATTTCAAAAGTCTATTCAAATCAAATTTCATAAATTTATTTTTTTAAAATACTTAAAAATATTCAAAACACTTTATAAAAATAACCACGGGCCTGTATATAGTTTTCTAACCTAGGTCAAGTGATACAGTTATATATCATTTCAATCTGCAGTTTACAAAGAAAAAATCGAGTTCTATCATTTCAAACCCACAATCCCAATTTTAAAAAAAAATGTTCAGGCCTATCATTTCTGCCCATAACGATCTTCCCTTATTCTAAAGTCCGTTCGGGTATGTATCATTTCAACCCATAGTGAATCTTATCTACAGGGAACTCGCAGTGTGATAAACAGATATAAATGAACCGTTAAAAGCATATATAAATAACAGATGATATGACATGAAATTTAACAGGTTGAACATCATATATAAATAATCATATGGCAGTTATAACATCATATATTTTTTCTACACATTTAGTTGTTGTTTCACAACTGCATAAGTATAAATGTCGTGTGAGCTTTTCTCACATGTTAAAAGCAGGAGATAGCCAACAAAGCACACAACGGAGATTCTACGAAGGCATGACGACTCGAATATGACTGAAGAGTGGAGGGCCAAAGCTAATTGCCTTGTTCAAACATTTACATAATACAATACAACAACATAAGTTCAAAACAATTTACACTTAAACAACACTAGAAATCAAAGCCCAAACACAACTTCAAATGGTTTGCACTTGTTCTCAACTTCACATGGATCAGTTAGTGATGGAATAAGCTCAGCTAAGGCAGGGACTAAGTGCTAGGTTTGGGTCGAAATAGATTGGCCTAGCTTGGGTCTAAAGGTGCATAGATATATAGGTGCACAAAACTACACTACAAGGCAAACAAATCATCATTTCTATGCTCCTATTGTGCTCAGCCAGAGGCTAGGTGGGCCCAGCCAGTGGCTCAGGTGGTGGTGGGTGATGTGGCAGAGGGTGGAGGTCAAGTAAGAGGTGGTGGTGGAGGAAGTGGCGGCTAGTGGGGATAGAAGGTGGTGCTAGCAAACTAGGCTCGGTTTGTGTGAATAGGTGATGTATTTGTGGATTTTGGTGGACGTTCAAACCTTGGTTGTGGTCGGCCTGGTCATGGTGATGGACTAAGGGGTGGTTGATCAGAGAAGGAGGAGGTGGAGGTCGGCCTATGGCTGGCGGAGAGGTGGTCGATCCAATCTGATTGAGAAACAAATGTAAATCCAATAAAAAAATAAAAAATAAAACAAAGGAAAGGAAGGAGATTTTACCCAAATTTTCAAGCAATGGCCGTGAATTATTTTTGGATGAGAGAGTGTTTTTAGTTCACGTAAAAAATGAGGAAATGCAACTGAGAAAAGAAATGAAAAGCACGACCAAAATTAATGAGATGTAGGTTGGAAAATGAAAAGGCGGAAGAGGAAAAGACTTTGGAAGTTAAAGGGTTTAAAACTTTTCATATATCCAACCATTTCTTTTGATTTTATAAATACAAAAAGGCTGATAATAAAGATTAAATAAACTAAGAAATAAAGTATAGAAATAAATAAAATAAATAAATTTTAAATTAATTAAATTAAATGAAGGAATAGTAGTATATATAAGTAGGATAAATAAATTGAAATAAATTCAAATGAACTTCAGAAAAATTATATTATCACTTTAAAATATTGAAAGACAAAAATATACATACAATAACATATTAACACATATTAAAATAAAATATGACAAGGAAAATATAATTTTTATAATTTAAAATAACTAAAATTGCTAAGTAACTCAAATTGTACTCAATATTGAAATATACATAACTTTCACCATTTAAATCCGTTTCCAAAGAAAAGAAAAGAAATACTCATGTTATTAAATCTATTTTCATAATAAAAGATAAAATTTAATAATTTGGATATTTAAATTTGAAATTTAAAAGTCAAAGTTTGACCAGTTTAAACAGAAATTCACCTTTTAGTAAAATATCCAATTTATAACAGTTTGAAATTAGAATTCACATAAAAATCAATATTTGTATTTAAAATAACATAATTTATTCATTTTAATAAATAAAATAAAGTTTTTAAATCAAAATTTCAATAAAATAATCAAAACAAACAATTAAAATAAATCACAAAATTCAGGGTTGTTGCACTCTCCCCTACTCAAAACATTTCGTCCCGGAAAGGAATGAGGTACGGGAAAGCACAGAAAATGATAGATATGAAATAAGATTTCGATAATGTAACAAGAAATTGAGATTATACGTGATAACTGTTGTTATAGGTAAGTTTAACAAGGTGGAGGTGATCAAATCAAGAATACCAACACAAAAAATGAACCTCTGGAGTCTGAATCACCCTTTTCACTTGACCAACGGTCTATGAATGGAAAAACAGTGTTCAGATCCAGATGAGTAACAAAAATTATCAAAGATTATAAAAAAATTCTAAACAGACTGGTATAACAATAGCCTTCCCATTCTATAACAAGATAAGAGAAATAAGGACAACCAAAAGATAGTTTGAAAAAATAAAATAAAATAATAAATTTTGAAATCATAATGCTTTGAAATCGTAATGCTTTGAAATCATAACAATTTAGAGATGCTATCATTTGGAAATCATACTACTAAAAATCATAACACTTTGGAAAAATTACTAAAAAAATACTTAGAAAATCATAACACTTTTAGAATAATGTTCATTTAAACCATTTAATTCAAGGTCAAATAATATTCATTTCAAAATTGTAACATTTCTAAGTTCATTCATTCAATTATAAAATTTCTAAAACATTGTATTTTCAGAAACAACAGCACTTATAATATGCTATGGTAGATATATTAGTATTTCAAATCAGTTCAATTTTAAAAATATTCATTTGGATATCATTTAACTTACGATTTATTAAAACAACTTTTATGTAACAACCCGCATATTTAACGATTTTATATTTAAATGTTTAATTTAAATATAGCGTCGTTAGTCGGATTTTGGTCCGAAATGTTACTTTCTGCAAATGGCCGAATTGGAACTCGAAACTACCTCCATTGGTTCCAAAATGGCGTTTGCGATCTTTTTGAGTATAATCTTTGATATGTTTGGAGTTTGTGAATTTTGGCCACTTTTTCTATTGGGTTTGGGTTTGGGTTCAGCCCACTAGCTTAACTAATCCTCTAGCTTAGCCACTCCTCTCATTCACTTATTCATTTCTTAAAAAACTTAAGCTTAGAACTGAAATGGGGGAAAGGAAGAGGAATTAGAAATTAGCAAGCCCTAGTTCTCCTTTGTATCTTGATTTCTTGCTCCAAATTCATAGAGAATCCATTGGTAAGTTCATCTTCATATTCTCCATCTCTTCTCCTCTTCAATTTCTGTAATTTTCCTAACCCTAACTTAGGAAATACTTGCTTTGATTCTAGATTGAAGCTTGTAGTGTTGAAGTGGAGTGTAGTTGGTTGATTCCTTGCTTTTGTGCTTCTTCATCATCTTTGTTTATGAGGTTAAAAGGTGAGTTTTGAACTCACATCTACTTCTCTTGATTTCATGGGTGTTGGTATGAATTCCTAACAAGTATGCATGTGCCATTGTTTTGGAATTGGAAAGAATTTGCATTTCATTGAAGTAGGGCAGGAAGTGCAAAATCACCAGGTTCGACCGACCGAGTGCAGGCTTCGGTCGACCGACCTGCTGCCCCGAGCCATAATTGGGTTTCTGCATCTGGCCGGCCGACCGAGCTCTGTAGTCCGATCGACCGACCTGCTTTGTTTTGCCTGGTTTGTTTATTTTGCATATTTGATTGATTTTTCCGGACTTTATCGATTTAAGTTGCTTTTTTAGTGGTTGTTATTGCATATTTGGCTTTGATAACTTACTCTTGACTTCATCCATGGGTTTTTATAAAATAATTTCTCGAATCGCATTTAAAAGCTCGTTTCTCCAATTTATAAATTCTATTTAAAACACACACTTTCGCACTTCGAGCGAAGTGGAAGGGTGATTAAATGGTTGGGCAAAACACGGACCATGAATCTATGCGTTTATCCTTTCAATTAATCCCCGACCTATTCAATTGATCGTTTTGACCTTCGGGTTTAGTTTACCGATGATATGAGGTAAATTTGTACTTCTTTGAGTGTGAAAGTCACTGACGGATAGTAAACCGTTTAGTGCGAACGAGTGGTTATGGGACGCACGTTAACACTGTTTGGATTCCTTTTCGAGAGTTGTGACACATTCCGCCAGTTAGTGGTGTCTAGTACTGGGTCTACGACCTTCACCACTACGGTTTGTTGCCTCTGGGATGGTGTCTTCGGACTTTCTCCCTAGGTTTGTTGCCTTCGGGTATGTTGCCTTCGGGTGTGTGCCTTCGGGTTTGTTGCCCTATATAGTTTCGCTCTGATGTTGGCCTTATGTGCCGCATGGGTGATACTTGGGTTTGGAGCCTTCGGGCTTATGGATCCTTGTTGTACAGTACTGAGCTCGAGCAATCATATGTTTCATTGATATTATATTCCCTTGGTATCGCCCGTCGTGTTGGTCTGTTTGAGCCGCATGATGTATAACGATTACCTTGTGGAACTTGTATACCTTGTTGGTGTTTGTTGTTTGCCTTCTGGCTTGCTTTGGGATATTTTTATCCTTTTTTCTATACGTTGCCGATGATATGAGGCTTGTTCTATATGATTCATCTCTTGTTGATGATTGTGTTATCTCCTCTAGAGATATTTGTTATACTGTATGACCTTGTAGGTTTATTATTGTTCAGTTTATCTAACTGATTTGTTATCTAGACTGACCCGTGTATTTTATACTCGGGTCAGACCGAGTTGTTTCAGGTTAGGTGCTTTGGACATAGCCTATTTTGCTTCCGCATGGACTATTCTCTAGCTTCATTTTATTGTAGCGTCTTTTGTGGTCCTTATCTGTTGTAACTCTGTTATTTATATTATTTTTTTGTCTCGTCTGTATATTGTGGTCTCCTGTACCACTTGACATGTATTATTTTGTATACTCTGTTGTGTATCCGTTTATGTGTATATTATGATCGACTGATGTGAATTACATTTGAGTTGTTATATTTTATTATGATAGATCCTATAGCCATTGTAGTTTTGCTTTAAATATTTATTGAATAGGTCGAATCTTAATGTGATTCTACTTTTCGACGTATTTAGTGAATAGTTAAGGTAAGATTACACATGGTCGCTTCCATTATACTCTATTGTCCGCGTTAGCCGACAGTATTATCTATGTAATACTCTTTGTTAACGAGGCTCTCGGAGTGGGGCGTCACAGCGTGGCATCAGAGCTGAGTTTAGAACAAAATATGATAAATACAGAATAGATGCACATATTATGGTACATCAAAGTGTACAAGTAATACAAATCTTTGAATCATCGTGTCTCTTTATTCCATCAAGGTTAGATAGAGTTTGGGAATACGTCTAGGAATGCATTTAATTCCGTAGTATTCCATATTGCAATATCTACCTTGTGAATAATCTTTTCCTTATCTTGACTTTCAGCTTATGTCTGGAAGAGGCAGAGGTCGACGTTCGGATGCTGGGCAATCTAGTGGCTTATATCCGGATGGCGTTTATATGTCTGCCGATCAGTTTATGGAGTTGTTTAGGAGCACTCAGCCTCCCGTTCCTCCTAGAGTGTCTCCACCTCGCAAGTCTGCTTTTGCACGTCAGTGCAGTGATTTTGCTCATCTTGGAGGAAAACCATTTAAGGGTTCCGAGTCTGTTCTTGAAGTCCAAGCTTGGCTTCGCACGTGCGAGCGTATCTTCTCCTCGCATGGATCTTTCCGACCATGATAGAGTTCTTGTGACTTCTAGCTTATTACAAGAGCGTGCTCTTGATTGGTATGAGCTTCTTGTGGCCGAGATTGATGAGTCTACTCTTTCTTGGACTCAGTTTTGGGGACGATTTGAACTCAAGTTCGTTCCTGAATCTGGAAAAGTTTTATTGACCCGTCGCTTCCTTGAGTTGAAGTAAGGGAAATCTTCTGTTTCTGAGTATGTCGCATCGTTCGAGGCTTTATCTCAGTATGGTCTTGAATTTATCAGCACTTCTTACAAGAAGAATTTGAAGTTTGTCTCTGGCCTTAAGAAATATCTTAAGAAGTCCTTGTTGCTCCAGCTTAAGCTTTCTTTCGAGGAATTGGTGGATTCGGCACTTCATCTCGAGACCGTCGAGAAGGAGGGTGATAGTGATGTAGATGTTGAGGTTTCTAAGAACCCCAACAAGAGGCCGTTTCCAATTCAGAAGAAGCCTTTTCCTTCTAAGAAGAAGAAGACTGGTGGTCCTTGTTATCCCATTTTTTGGTCAAGACGGGAATAACAACAAATTGACAAGGAATTATGGATATCAGAACTGGAGATAAGGCTACAATGGACATCGTCAAAATTTTGTTGAACTCCGATCGGGACGAAATTGATTGGAAATGATGATAAGGACTATGAAAGGCTATGTTTCGAATTTCAGGTTAATCGGAGTTCGTATGAAGGAAATATGATGGATTCAAAGTAGGAATAGTACGTAGTTCGAACCCATCAGGTTCGAACCCATCAGGTTCGAACCCATCAGGTTCGAACCCATCAGGTTCGAACCCAGGAGGTTCGCATCGATGACGCTTCGAATCGATGGGAACATGATGGGTTCGAAAGGAGTAGCTTCAATGCAATGGAGATGGATTCGAAGTGGGAATGGATTCGAAGAAGGAGATGGAATCGAAGTAGACATGGATTCGAAGAAGGAGATGGAGTCGAAGTAGACATGCATTCGAAGAAGGAGATGGAGTCGAAGTAGACATGGATTCGAAGAAGGAGATGGAGTCGAAGTAGACATGGATTCGAAGAAGGAGATGGAGTCGAAGTAGACATGGATTCGAAGAAGGATATGGATTCGAAGTGGACATGGATTCGAAGAAGGGGATGGATTCGAAGAAGACATGGATTCGAAGATGATGGATACGAAGCAAGGGACATGGATTCGAAGGACGAGGATTCGAAAGGGATGGATTCGAAGAGGATGGACTCGTAGGATATGGACTCGAAGGAGGCGGCTTCAGAAAGCATGGATTCGAACAGCATGGGTTCGAAGGGTATGGATTCGAGGGAGTCGGCCCTATGGATTCGAAGAGGATGGTTTTGAAGTAGATGGTTTCGAAGCATGGGTTCGAACCATTCAGGACGCACGGATTCTTGAACTTGGATCGATCATATCTTCCAAACCGTTGATCCAAATGCAATGAAATTTTTACAGGAGCTTACATACATGTTGAAGAATGTTCACACCAAATTTCAGCTCAATTGATGGATTCTTGATCGATTCGAACGTCACTTCGAATCGATCCCAAACTGGGCACGGATTCCGAGAACACGGGCCTGTGGGCACCCCTCACGTGCCAAGCAGTCTCCCCAGGTTTTAGGCGGGATTTCAGCCTTCCACGCCTATAAATAGAACCCCTGGTCATTCAGAAAAGGGGTTGGAAAATTTGGAGAGGAAAGGCAAGCCCAGACGCTGCTAAAATTATACCATAGCATCATTAGTGCAATTTTCTTCAGATTTGGTCACTACAACTGTGGTAATCACTTGTAATCTTCAAGGATAATCAATAAAAAGAAAAAAAAATTGGAGTGGACGTAGGCCGGAGATAGCCGAACCACTATAAAACTTGTGTCTCTGTTCTTTACTTTTGGATTGCTGTCTATTATTTGTTGAGATTTGTTGTTTGTGTTTGAATATCACTAATTTATATTCATACACTGGTGCTTTCACGGTATTGGGTGTTTGTGACCAATTTTGGCGCAAACATTTTGGTGCTTTCACTGAGAACAACTAGCACCCGCTGCATCGGATTTGAAGAGTTTGAGGAATTTGGATTTGGAAGACAATGACAAGGCAGAATAGCAGAAGGCTAAGGGCTGAGAGAAGCCAACAAGGAGGAAGTCAACAAGCATCCTCCGGAGGTGAGGAAGGACAGGCTTCGGTCTACATAACTCGGGATGAAATGGAAGCTATGGCCAATTCTTTGCAGGAGAGATTGTTGAAAAGTCAACAGGAAATGATGCAAACTTTCTTGGAACAAATGAGAGCTACAGGAATGCAGAACTTAGGAACAGCTACAGCAGCTGCGGATGCAGGACAAGGAGCTAGGATTGTGGAACCCAATGAAGGACAGGATACGGAGCCAGAAGGCAATCAACAAGGGCTTGGGGGCAGGTCCACAGGATTCAATGCAGAAGAATCTTTGGAAGGAATTCAACAAGCTAGAGCTAACGTTGCTGCTAGTGAGCCACATGAGGAATATGTACCAGAGTTCCCTCGGGGGCAAGGGGGGCAACCCCTACCAGACAATATAGGATTAGTAGAAATGATCAGGAAGACTGTGCGAGGTGGTTTGACAAACGGAGATTTGGAAGGAGTGAATAGAAGTCCATTCGTTCGGGAAATAAGGATGGCTCGGAATCCACCTAAGTTCAAGCTACCTAGCGTGGAGGTATATGATGGTAAGACGGATCCAACAGATCACTTAATGAGGTACACCAGACACATGGAGGTGCTGGGGGGATCGGAGGAAGTGATGGCCCGATGTTTCCCTTTGTATTTGAAGGACTTAGCTGCAATGTGGTTTAGGCAGCTGGGAGAAGGATCTATCAGGACTTGGAAGGAGTTAGTGGAAAAGTTTCTGGGACAATTTCGGGTTCACGTCAAGAGGCCGAAGAACGTGATGACTTTAACATCGGTGAAGCAAAGGATGGACGAATCGCTTAGAGCTTTTCTAACTCGATTCAGTGCGGCAGTCACTTCGGTGGATCGGCCTGATCCATCAATGGTTTTAATGGCAGCAGTATCGGGAGTGAAGGAGAATTCGGATTTCAAGGTATCTCTGATACGAGATCCCCCGCAAAATCTCGACGAATTCTTTCATGAGGAAGAGAGGTTCCTTCGGCAGAAGATGCAAGTACGGATTTAAAGGTGAAAAAGGCTAATGCAATCGAGGTTGGAGCGGTATCCAAAAATGGTTTGGATAAGGATAAAGGAAAAAGAAAGTTAGATGACGACTCTGGAAACGCTAGGAAGCGATGGAAGGATCCAAAGTTTTCCACATACACAGGATTGAACGAGACGCTGGAGCGGATATACCTGGAAACTCGGAATCGCCTTCCCTACCGAAGGCCGGCTAGGAGGGAACCAACAGAGCGGGAAAGGACATCAGGAAGGCACTGTCTCTTCCATGATCTGGATGGACACGATACCAACAGCTGCAGGCACCTAAAGGACATAATCGAGGAGCATGTAAGGAATGGACAGTTACAGCAATATGTTGGAACTCGGGATGCAATGGTGGAGCAGGAGCAACCACCGACCACCTCACGCCGGGATGATGGGAGGCCCAGGGATGATCGTCGATTGATCATCCATTGACCAGGATAATATGGAATAAGTAGCAAGCTACTAGCAAACGGTAAAGTCATTTACACATGTACGAGGACGAAGATAGCCTCTAGGCATGCTCTGAATGATGATAAAGCGGGATGCTATGGTTTGTGAAATTTATTTCTTGCTTTTTAGATTGGACATTGCTTTTCTTTTTGGATTTGGTTTTGGAGCTTGGATTGAGCTCCTGGTTTTTCTTGCTTTTTTATTTGGATTTTCCTTTGGATGATTGTTTTTGGTTTTGGATGCTGGTTTGGATTTCTGGTTTTTTGGATTTGGATTTTCGATTTGAATCTTGGATTTGGATTTGAATTTTGGATTTGGATTTTGGATTTGAATCTTGGATTTGGATTTTGGATTTTGTAATGGATTTTGGTTGGACTTTTATCTGGTTTTTGATAAATGGTCGTCGGGTATGGATTATGCCTGGCAAGGGATGAGTCATCTTACCCGAACAAGGTGAATTGACTCATTCAGGTCATCAAGTATGGACTATGCTCGGCAAGGGTCCGGAGTGACCAGGATTCGGCCTAGGACTTAGGCCCTCTATTATCATATATTATTTTCAGGTCGTCGAGTATGGACTATGCTCGGCAAGGGTCCGGAGAGATCAGGATTCGGCTTAGGACTTAAGCCATGACATTTTACAGCGCCCAGGGACGCTGGGCCAAGGTCGTCGAGTATGGACTATGCTCGGCAAGGGTCCGAAGAGATCAGGATTCGGCTTAGGACTTAAGCCATGGCATTTTACAGCGCCCAGGGACACTGGGCCAAGGTAGTCAAGTATGGATTGCGCTTGGCAAAAACCCGGAGAGGTTGGCTCAACGTCCAGGGACACTGGACCAAGGACATCAAGTATGGATTGCGCTTGGAAAGAACCCGGAGAGACTAATTCAACGTCCAGGGACACTGGACCACGGTCGTCGGATGTGGATCACGCTTGGCAGGAACCCGAAGAGGTTATGGATTTGGGTATCGACCCGGAAAGGTCCTGGCTTCGGTTATTGGCTATCGACCCAGAGAGGTACTGGCTTCGGTTATTGGCTATCGACCCAGAGAGGTCCTGGCTTCGGTTATTGGCTATCGACCCAGAGAGGTCCTGGCTTCGGTTATTGGCTATTGGATAAGGATGGATTGGAACTTGGTTGTTGACTTCGAATGGATACGGAATTGGCTAAGGCTTTGGTTATTGGATATGGAATTGGACGTCGACTCTAAGCAGTCAAGGATGATATACTCTGGCAATATGGCTTTGGACTTCGGATATTGGATTCAGAACTATTCAAAACACGTCTTGTTATCACAAGGCATGTTTTGGGGGGCAAGCTGTTATCCCATTTTTTGGTCAAGACGGGAATAACAACAAATTGACAAGGAATTATGGATATCAGAACTGGAGATAAGGCTACAATGGATATCGTCAAAATTTTGTTGAACTCCGATCGGGACGAAATTGATTGGAAATGATGATAAGGACTATGAAAGGCTATGTTTCGAATTTCAGGTTAATCGGAGTTCATATGAAGGAAATATGATGGATTCAAAGTAGGAATAGTACGTAGTTCGAACCCATCAGGTTCGAACCCATCAGGTTCGAACCCATCAGGTTCGAACCCATCAGGTTCGAACCCATCAGGTTCGAACCCAGGAGGTTCGCATCGATGACGCTTCGAATCGATGGGAACATGATGGGTTCGAAAGGAGTAGCTTCAATGCAATGGTGATGGATTCGAAGTGGGCATGGATTCGAAGAAGGAGATGGAATCGAAGTAGACATGGATTCGAAGAAGGAGATGGAGTCGAAGTAGACATGCATTCGAAGAAGGAGATGGAGTCGAAGTAGACATGGATTCGAAGAAGGAGATGGAGTCGAAGTAGACATGGATTCGAAGAAGGAGATGGAGTCGAAGTAGACATGGATTCGAAGAAGGAGATGGATTCGAAGTGGACATGGATTCGAAGAAGGGGATGGATTCGAAGATGATGGATACGAAGCAAGGGACATGGATTTGAAGGACGAGGATTCGAAAGGGATGGATTCGAAGAGGATGGACTCGTAGGATATGGACTCGAAGGAGGCGGCTTCAGAAAGCATGGATTCGAACAGCATGGGTTCGAAGGGTATGGATTCGAGGGAGTCGGCCCTATGGATTCGAAGAGGATGGTTTCAAAGTAGATGGTTTCGAAGCATGGGTTCGAACCATTCAGGACGCACGGATTCTTGAACTTGGATCGATCATATCTTCCAAACCGTTGATCCAAATGCAATGAAATTTTTACAGGAGCTTACATACATGTTGAAGAATGTTCACACCAAATTTCAGCTCAATTGATGGATTCTTGATCGATTCGAACGTCACTTCAAATCGATCCCAAACTGGGCACGGATTCCGAGAACACGGGCCTGTGGGCACCCCTCACGTGCCAAGCAGTCTCCCCAGGTTTTAGGCGGGATTTCAGCCTTCCACGCCTATAAATAGAACCCCTGGTCATTCAGAAAAGGGGTCGGAAAATTTGGAGAGGAAAGGCAAGCCCAGACGCTGATAAAATTATACCATAGCATCATTACTGCAATTTTCTTCAGATTTGGTCACTACAACTGTGGTAATCACTTGTAATCTTCAAGGATAATCAATAAAAAGAAAAAAAAATTGGAGTGGACGTAGGCCGGAGATAGCCGAACCACTATAAAACTTGTGTCTCTGTTCTTTACTTTTGGATTGCTGTCTATTATTTGTTGAGATTTGTTGTTTGTGTTTGAATATCACTAATTTATATTCATACACTGGTGCTTTCACGGTATTGGGTGTTTGTGACCAATTTTGGCGCAAACAGTCCTAGCTCTCAGCCTCGATCTTTCGGAACACCTTTCGTTCGAAAGTGTTTCAATTGTGGTTCTCCGGATCATATTATTCGAGCTTGTCCTAAGCCTCTCTTCTGCCGTAATTGCAAGAAGGAAGGTCATCATGTTTCAGCTTGTCCTACTGCTCCTGCTAATGCAAAATCTGGCAAGCTCAATGTGGCTAATGCTTCTGGAGGTTCATCTCAATCCAAAGGTATCTCTCCATCTATTTTGGAAGGTTTTATTCTCTTTCATGATCATAATATACGAGTTCTTTTCGATACGGGTGCTTCACATTCTTTCGTATCGAAGAAGCTTGTAGATGATTTGTCCTTGGATGTTTCTTGTATGGTTACTTCTTTAAGGATTGCGAATCCAATTGGGGGATCCGCGACCCTTATTTTGTTTTGTGATGATATTGAGATTGATTTATGTGGCTTTTCTTTCCATGCGAATCTGCACGTTGTTTCTCATTTGGATTTTCATATGATTTTTGGTATGGACTGGCTAATGAGGTACGATGCCAGGATTATTTGTTCCGAGAGAATTTTATATCTTTGTCATCCTGATTCGCCTTCTCAGTTATCTCTTGTTCTTCGGGATGTGGATAATTCCGAGATGGCTTTGTATTCTCTTGATTCGCGAGATGGTGATGATGTATCTTGTATTCCTATTGCTTGTGACTTTTCTGATGTTTTTGAGCCTGTATCGGGTTTGCCACCCAAACAGGCAATTGCGTTCCGCATTGATCTCATTCCAGGCGCACATCCAGTTAGTCGTCCTCCCACGAGGATGTCTACAAAGGAAAATGAGGAACTCAAGAAGCAGCTTTTAGAGCTTGAATCCAAGCAATTGATTCAATCTAGTTTTTCTCCATTGGGATCCGCGGTCGTCTTTGTGAAGAATTCTGATGGAACTCTTAGGCTTTGCATTGACTATCGCAAGCTTAACGAGTTGACCATTAGAAATAGGTATCCTTTGCCTAGGATCGATGACATGTTCGATCTATTGAGTGGTGCCAAGGTCTTTTCTCAGCTTGACCTTGCCACAGGTTTTCATCAGTTACGAGTCGCGGAGGATAGCATACCTCTTACCGCTTTCCGCACTCGTTATGGTTCTTTCGAGTGGATCGTTATGCCGTTCGGTTTGACGAACGCTCCTGCTTTCTTTGTTGATCTCATGAATCGGGTATTCCGGGAATATCTCGATAAGTTCGTGCTTGTCTTCATTGATGATATCCTTATTTATTCTAAGTCTGAAGCTGAGCATGCTAATCACTTGAGAATTGTCTTGAGTACTCTCCGTCATCATCAGCTTAAAGCCAAATTCTCCAAGTGCCACTTTTGGGAGAATAAAGTTAAGTTTTTAGGCCATGTTGTATCTTCCGATGGCATTTCTGTCGATTCCACAAAGATTGAAGCCATCCAGAATTGGAAGAGGCCTGAAAATATTCATGAGATTCGTAGTTTCCTTGGATTGGCGGGTTATTACCGTCGGTTCATTAAGGATTTTTCCCGTGTTGTGCTTCCTCTCACTTGCCTTACTCGGAAAGGCATTCGTTTTGATTGGTCCGACAAGTGTGAAGCTTCCTTTCTGTCATTGAAGGAACTTCTCACTAATGCTCCTATCCTTGTGGTTCCCGAAGGGAATCATGATCTCGTTGTCTACACCGATGCTTGTGGTAGTGGTCTCGGTGCTGTTCTTATGCAGAAGGATCGGGTAGTTTCTTATGCTTCTAGGCAACTGCGTCCGAATGAAATTCACTATGCCACTCATGATCTTGAGTTAGCCGCCATTGTCTTCGCCTTGAAGATTTTGCGACATTATTTATTGTGCTAGCGCTTCATTCTCTATACTGATCATAAATCTTTGAAGTATTTGTTCACTCAGAAGGAACTCAATATGAGACAACAGCGTTGGCTCGAGTTTCTTGCTTCTTATGACTTTGATATCCAGTATACCCCTGGTAAGGGTAATCGTGTTGCAGATGCGCTTAGTCGCAAACATTCGGCTGTTATTTCTATGATGCTTGCCGAATGGAATATTCTTGAGACTCTATCTTTTTGTGAAATTCATGATCCAGGTTCATCTTTCGATTCTCCTATTCTATTATTTAGTTTGGGAGCTCGACCTATTTTATTGGATCGTATTGTCGATGACCAACGGCGTGATCCTGATTTGTTGCATTTTATTCAGCTTTCTGAGTCTGGATCTTATGTTGAGGCGTTGCAAGATCTTAGCATGGATTCTCATGGGTGTCTTCATAAGAAGAACCGTCTTTTTGTGCCTTCTGATCTCGCACTTAGGCGTGACATTCTTGATGACTGTCACCGTTCTAAGTATACCATTCATCCCGGTAGTAGCAAGATGTATGCCGATATGCGTCGTCTTTATTATTGGGAAGGCATGAAGCGCGATGTGGCGAGTTATGTGAGCAATTGCATAACTTGTCAGCGTTTTAAAGCCGAGCATCAGCGTCCTTCGGGTCTTCTTCAGCCTCTTGAGATTCCATTGTGGAAATGGGATCAGATATCTATGGATTTCATTGACGGCCTACCTCGTTCGAGATCTGGCCATTCTAGCATTTGGGTTATTGTTGATCGCCTCACTAAGTCTGCTCATTTTGTCCATATTAAGTCTAATAGGACTGCTTCGCATTTGGCCAAGTTATATGTCAAGGAAATCGTGAGACTTCACGGTGTTCCTAGTTCTATTGAAGTGATCATGATCCTTTATTCACGAGTCATTTTTGGAAGAGTTTTCAGCAAGCTTTGGGAACAAAGCTTAACTTTTCTACAGCTTATCATCCGCAGTCTAACGGACAGACTAAACGGGTGAATCGTATCTTGGAAGATCTTCTCCGTATTTGTATTTTTGATTTCGGTGGTAGTTGGGAGGATCATCTACCTCTTGTAGAGTTCTCCTACAACAATAGTTTTCAATCTAGTATCGGTATGGCTCCTCTCGAAGCCTTATACGGAAGGCCATGTCGATCACCTTCTTGTTGGTTAGAATCTGGTGAGAAGCTTATTCTTGGTCCAGATTTTGTTCGTGATTCTTCCGAGAAGATTGATCTTATTCCGTTGAGAATGAAAGAGGCACAGAGTTGCCAGAAATCCTACGCGGACAACCGTAGGAAGCCTCTCGAGTTCTCGATCGGCGATCTTGTTTTTATTCGTGTTTCTCCTTTGAAGGGGGTTATGTGTTTCAGTACGACGGGGAAATTGGCTCCTCGCTTTATAGGACCATTTTCTATTACTGAACGTATTGGCCCTGTGGCTTATAGAGTTTCACTTCCAGCTCATTTATCTGGCATTCATGACGTGTTTCGCGTCTCGCAACTTCGGAAGTGTCTTCGGGAGTCGGATTCTGTAATTACTTCTCCTGATTTGCAAGAGCTTGAGGTCTCACCGGACTTATCGATTGTATAGCAACCTATTCGCGTGCTTGACACGGAGGTGCGACACCTTCGGAACAAGGACGTGCCACTCGTTAAAGTTCAATGGTCCGCTAATCCCAATGACTGTACTTGAGAAACCCGAGAATTTATTGAGCGATCTTATTCGGGTTTTCTTTCCTTGCTTTGAAACGGTGAGTATGTCTTTTCATCTCAAGCTTATTTTCTTTTCTTTTGATTGTATATAGTTGTTACAAATATCGTCTCTAGGAATTGCAGGGACGCAATTTTGTAAGGAGGGGAGATCTGTAACAACCCGCATATTTAACGATTTTATATTTAAATGTTTAATTTAAATATAGCGTCGTTAGTCGGATTTTGGTCTGAAATGTTACTTTCTGCAAGTGGCCGAATTGGAACTCGAAACTACCTCCATTGGTTCCAAAATGGCGTTTGCGATCTTTTTGAGTATAATCTTTGATATGTTTGGAGTTTGTCAATTTTGGCTACTTTTTCTATTGGGTTTGGATTTGGGTTCAGCCCACTAGCTTAACTAATCCTCTAGCTTAGCCACTCCTCTCATTCACTTATTCATTTCTTAAAAAACTTAAGCTTAAAACTGAAATGGGGGAAAGGAAGAGGAATTAGAAATTAGCAAGCCCTAGTTCTCCTTTGTATCTTGATTTCTTGCTCCAAATTCATAGAGAATCCATTGGTAAGTTCATCTCCATCTTCTCCATCTCTTCTCCTCTTCAATTTCTGTAATTTTCCTAACCCTAACTTAGGAAATACTTGCTTTGATTCTAGATTGAAGCTTGTAGTGTTGAAGTGGAGTGTAGTTGGTTGATTCCTTGCTTTTGTGCTTCTTCATCATCTTTGTTTGTGAGGTTAAAAGGTGAGTTTTGAACTCACATCTACTTCTCTTGATTTCATGGGTGTTGGTATGAATTCCTAGCAAGTATGCATGTGCCATTGTTTTGGAATTGGAAAGAATTTGCATTTCATTGAAGTAGGGCAGGAAGTGCAAAATCACCAGGTTCGGCCGACCGAGTGCAGGCTTCGGTCGACCGACCTGCTGCGCCGAGCCATAATTGGGTTTCTGCATCTGGCCGGCCGACCGAGCTCTGCAGTCCGGTCGACCGACTTGCTTTTTTTTGCCTGGTTTGTTTATTTTGCATATTTGATTGATTTTTCCGGACTTTATCGATTCAAGTTGCTTTTTAGTGGTTGTTATTGCATATTTGGCTTTGATAACTTACTCTTGACTTCATCCACGGGTTTTTATAAAATAATTTCTCGAATCGCATTTAAAAGCTCATTTCTCCAATTTATAAATTCTATTTAAAACACACACTTTTGCACTTCGAGCGAAGTGGAAGGGTGATTAAATGGTTGGGCAAAACACGGACCATGAATCTGTGCGTTTATCCTTTCGATTAATCCCCGACCTATTCAATTGATCGTTTTGACCTTCGGGTTTAGTTTACCGATGATGTGAGGTAAATTTGTACTGCTTTGAGTGTGAAAGTGACTGACGGATAGTAAACCGTTTAGTGCGAACGAGTGGTTATGGGACGCACGTTAACACTGTTCGGATTCCTTTTCGAGAGTTGTGACACATTCCGCCAGTTAGTGTTGTCCAGTACTGGGTCTACGACCTTCACCACTACGGTTTGTTGCCTCTGGGATGGTGTCTTCGTACTTTCTCCCTAGGTTTGTTGCCTTCGGGTATGTTGCCTTCGGGTTTGTTGCCCTATATAGTTTCGCTCTGATGTTGGCCTTAAGTGCCGCATGGGTGATACTTGGGTTTGGAGCCTTCGGGCTTATGGATCCTTGTTGTACAGTACTGAGCTCGAGCAATCATATGTTTCATTGATATTATATTCCCTTTGTATCGTCCGTCGTGTTGGTCTGTTTGAGCCGCATGATGTATAACTATTACCTTGTGGAACTTGTATACCTTGTTGGTGTTTGTTGTTTGCCTTCTGGCTTGCTTTGGGATATTTTTATCCTTTGTTTCTATATGTTATCGATGATATGAGGCTTGTTCTATATGATTCATCTCTCGTTGATGATTGTGTTATCTCCTCTAGAGATATTTGTTATACTGTATGACCTTGCAGGTTTATTATTGTTCAGTTTATCTAACTGATTTGTTATCTAGACTGACCCGTGTATTTTATACTCGGGTCAGACCGAGTTGTTTCAGGTTAGGTGCTTTGGACTTAGCCTATTTTGCTTCTGCATGGACTATTCGCTAGCTTCATTTTATTGTAGCGTCTTTTGTGGTCCTTATCTGTTGTAACTCTGTTATTTATATTATTTTTTTGTCTCGTCTGTATATTTTGGTCTCCTGTACCACTTGACATGTATTATTTTGTATACTCTGTTGTGTATCCGTTTATGTGTATATTATGATCGACTGTTCTGTGATGTGAATTACATTTGAGTTGTTATAGTTTATTCTGATAGATCCTATAGCCATTGCAGTTTTGCTTTAAATATTTATTGAATAGTTCGAATCTTAATGTGATTCTACTTTTCGACGTATTTAGTGAATATTTAAGGTAAGATTACACATGGTCGCTTCCATTATACTCTATTGTCCGAGTTAGCCGACAGTATTATCTATGTAATACTCTTTGTTAACGAGGCTCTCGGAGTGGGGCGTCACAATTTATGAATGGAATATCCAAATAAACTATACTTCATTTATTAAGTCAAAAGTTTATTATTTTACCTAAATCTTAATTTAACAAATAAGCTAACACTTTATTTAAAATACCCATTTCATAAATAAGATATTCCTTCAATAAGCTACACTTGAAATTTCCATTTGAAAACCAAATTCTCAATTGTCAAATTTTAGAGATATTAAAAATACATCTTAACTATTTAAATCAAAATTATTCATTTTCAAGACATATCTATTTTATAAATAAAATATTTATCATAGTAAATATAACAATCAAATTTCTTTAATTTTTTCCCAATTTAGACATCAATTAGAAAATGATTCCAAGTTAAATAAACTTTATTACAAAATGCCCCAATTAAATGTATTTTATTTATCTATTCAAAGATACATTGTTTATTACACAAACATATTCATTTCAGGAAATAACCTTTATTTAAATTTCTAGGTTAGATTTAAGGTTCCATATTAAATAAAACTAGATTATTAAGTTATTTAAATAAAACCCTTTAAATTCCCTTTTCCTCTATTTACCTCGGTTAATATTTTATAACTAAAATTTAAGTGTATAACATTTATTATAACCACTCAAATTTTATTTATAAAATCTTTTTATATTGTATATTATCCAATTACAATGTTAACTTCTGAAATTAAGATAAGTTATATTTGAATGAAATTGTAATATACAAATAAAACTTTCTAATTAAATCATTTCATGCTTTAATATTCATCTAAATTTTGATTGATTTTTTTTATAATTGAAATTATTCTTTAAAATAAATTTTAAGAATTAAATTTTCGATTTCTTCAAACCGTTTAGAGATAAATAAATGTATGTACATAATTTATCAAATCAAATTTAAATCATATCTCTATATATATTATAAATAAAGTCATAATTTAGAAATTGAAATCAATTTGATTTCCTAAAACAAAGCTATAGCAAGACTACAGAATGGTCTCTTCACTTCAAAACTCAAAAATGAACATCGATGATGCCGCGGTCATCACCGAAGTTATTTTCCAGCGACAAAGAGAAGTGAACTAATTTTAAACTTTAAAATTCTTTGGAAACAAATTTCTATTAGAAAATACTTCAGATAATATACCCCTTTTAAAAATTTAAACACAAGGTTTGAAACCATCGGAAATTAAATTCTCAAATTCTTGTTTTAAATTCATTTCAGTTCCCAAATCAATTTATAAACAACTATTTATAAATTCATTTATAGAACAATAAATGATAAATCAAGTATTATCATTGCAAATAATCAATTTAAATCAGTTTATTTAGTTCCATAAATTTACTTATATATCAAAATTTATTTCATTAACCAAATTTTAAAATAATATTGTGTCAGTTTGTTCTGTCAAAGTCTTTTCGAAACCCTATCGATAGCGCTGATCAGATGAATCGATCAGAAACCTAAATCAACATTAACAACTCAAACAACACAATATATAAAACAAAACATAGATTTACAATTATAGTTCAAAATGATTGAAAGAATAGATTGGAAACAAAAGACAAGATGATAAAATAACAGAGTATGGAGATGGGTAAACTTAAGTAAATCGCGGGCAACCTTAACTGGGTCAACCGTGACTTAAAGAATAAGATCAATGTGGATTTTTGTGGGGTAAATCTACATTCGATCTCAAAAGATAGAGTTTGGATTAACAAAAGACATTAGCATCTAAACAAAGGATAGATATAAATCTCTTGTGAATCGATGCTCACCCATTTACAATTCAATTTTAAATTGGCGAGACCGTCGACTCACTAAAAAGATCATTTAAAGCGTAGTTATGGGATACTCCAAAATCAAAAGAAGATGAATAGTGAGGGATAAGAATGGATTTTGGAACCGTAGGGAACGTTCAAAAATTCAAATAAATTCGAACCAAAGAGTAAGAGACTCAAACTCGAACGAAAGTGATTTTGTAAATAATTTACTTTATATTATATGTTTTGCCTCAAAGCCATAGCTCTGATACCAAATGTAACAACCAAGTATTTTCAACCATTCGCATCCATTATAATTGTATAGGTAGACACTCATACCAGAATTGAATTGCTCAAAATACCGCGTTGTAAATAAAATTTGGCAAATCTCAGAATATACAGTAAATAAAATCACAGATCACAGACACAGAGTAATAATAGTGCAGCAGAAGTAAAAGAAATAGTAGTTCATGAAGCTACTATACAAACATATCAGAGTTAAATAAAATACAAAAGAAGAAATAAAGTACAACAGAAGTTTCAATATGATAACTAATTACAAGCTGAATACAACAACATAACTAAAATAGATAAGACTAGATAAGCAGATAATCTCCCGCGATTCCAATCTCCAGAAAGTGGAAATCCAAACCTGTGAATACTCAGGCTGACCCGAGCATAAATAAAAATACAAACACTCGAGTCAGGACATACATACTTACACAGTGTAAACCAACTCAAGTGAACTATAGTAATGGTACAAGTAACTTAAAGGATGCTTGGGACCTCCTATCCTCTAAGGATCCGTTAAACTATATACTATGTAGTAATATTGTGCTATTATAATAGTGTCTATCAATAAAATAAACATACTTTTTAGTAGCGTTCTGGGTTACCTATATAGTCCTTCACGCATAATAGTCCCAGTAGTCCATCCAATATCTGCATATCTCTTGATCAGGAGACTACGAGAAGATAAGCACGGGCTACGGTAGAAAACCAAACTCGTAGTAAAGGCTCGATATGGTAGGTGACACCGCACACATGGCAATGGCAGGGTAGATATATCAATTACGACACTCGGGCTGGTGGTAACGCGGCAACCACAAACGCCCACCTAGGAACACATTCCCAAAATCGGAGGGGCGCGCAAACAAACACAAAAGCAATAGAATGGTATCGAAGAAATGCGTCCGATCAGAGGAGCTACCCTTTTTTGCCCGAGTTTGCTCCTGTTTTAGCCACCTTAAGCCAACTCATGGGAGTTGGATCCACGTAACATACCTCAAGAACGTCGCCACCATCCTACTTCATTCTAGGATCTCCACCGCGTACATGGTTAGTCAAAGTGTTTTTCGGTATCGACAGAGAGTATGCCCATATCCGATCCCGATCTCTTTGCCAACCAATCGTTATTATAACCCTTGGTTATAACTTTAAAAAAATATTTTACACTTAAATATAGATATCATTTCAATCCAAATCTTTATCAAAATAAAGATTAAATCATTTCGAAAACCATTTCAATATATCAACATACCATATCTTTCAAATTCAAATATTTATCAAAATAAATATCAAGTCATTTCTAACCATTTCAATTTATTAAATTATCACATCCTTTCAAAACTTCCTTTAATCATTTTAATATATTAATTATCATAACCTTTCAAAGCTTCATTTCCAAAATATCATATCTTCCAAAACTTCTTTTCAAATCATTTTAATATCAACATATCATATCTTTCAAAACTCCATTTCAAATCATTTTAATATCAAAATATCATATCTTTCAAAACTTCATCTCAAATCATTTTAATATCAAAATATCATATCTTTCAAAACTTCATCTTCAAATCATTTTAATATCAATCATTTTAATATCAAAATATCATATCTTTCAAAACCACATTCATTTTATTTAAAATACCATTTCAACACACATTTCAAAATAGTTTATATTTCAAAACAAATTACTTTATTTCAAATCATAAAAATGAAGTTATTAGATTTGATAATTAAACAATTATATTCCAAAAATTTAATCTTTTCAATGTTCATTTATTCACTTAAATTTATTAAAACAATGAAAATTCAACTTTCGCAACATTTGGAAAAACTACAATAAGTTACATTCAAAACAATTCAATTTATCAAAAGATAGCATTTAAAAATGCTGTTAATTAACTTCAAATATTCAATAGAATTTCACAAACACTTATATATATTTATTTAAATCATTTTTAACTTATAAAATCATACATTTTCACATTTATAATCATCATTCAATTTTCGTTAAATTCATGATTTTATAAAGTTAAATTTTCTTTCAAAAATCAATATTTATTAATAATTCACTTATTGAATTTCAACATTTAAATTCAAATTCATTACATTAAATTTCAAATTAACACTTAATTTTAAAATTTCAAATATAACTTAATTCCATTTTTATTAACTTAACTTAAAATTCACTTTTAAGCCAAATTCACAAATTCCCATTTTGGTTATGTTTCAAAATTTCATCTTAAATAATCATTCATTTCACATTTTAACTTTATTCAAAAATCATTAATATATTATAAAATCACTTTAAATTCATTTTAAATTCAAGTTATCATATTTACCATTTTCCAAATAAGAATAAATTTCCATTTTATTTTTTAACTTAACTATCATTTTTGACCAAAATTCCAAATTTCCAAACTTAAATTATATTTCAATAATCCAATTTAACCATTCATTAATTACATTTTTAACTCATAGAAAAAAATCATAATTTCTTTATTATAAAAAATTTCAAAAGTCTATTTAAATCAAATTTCATAAATTTATATTTTGAAAATACTCAAAAGTATTTAAAACACTTTATAATATTAACCACGGGCCTGTATATAGTTTTCTAACCTAGGTCAAGTGATACGGATATATACCATTTCAATCCGCAGTTTACAAAGAAAAATCCGAGTTCAATCATTCAAACCCGCAATCCCAAGTTTTTTAAAAAACACCGTTCAGGCCTATCATTTCAGCCCATAATGATCTTCCCTTATTCTAAAGTCCATTCGGGTATGTATCATTTCAACCCATAGTGAATCTTATCTACAGGGAATTTGCAGCGTGATAAACAGATATAAATGAACAGTTAACAACATATATAAATAACAGATGATATGACATGAAATTTAACAGGTTGAACATCATATATAAATAAACATATGGCAGTTATAACATCGTATATTTTTTCTACACATTCATTTGTTATTGTTTCACAACTGCATAAGTATAAATGTCGTGTGAGCTTTACTCCCTTGTTAAAAGCAGGAGATAGCCAACAAAGCACACAACGGAGACTCAACAAAGGCACGATGACTTGAATATTACTGAAGAGTGGAGGGCCAAAGCTAATTGCCTTGTTCAAACATTTACACAATACAATACAACAACATAAGTTCAAAAAAATCCACACTTGAACAACACTAGAAATCAAAGTCCAAAACAACTTCAAATGGTTTGCACTTGTTCTCAACTTCACATGGATCAGTTAGTGATGGTATAAGCTCACCTAAGGCAGGGACTAACAACTAGGTTTGGATCAAAACAGATCGACCTATCTTGGGTTTAAAGGTGCATAGATATATAGGTGCACAAAACAACACTGCAAGGCAAACAAATCATCATTTCTATGCTCCTATTGTGCTCGGCCAGAGGCTAGGTAGGCCCAGCCAGTGGCTCATATGGTGGTGGGTGATGTGGCAGAGGTTGGAGGTTAGGTAAGAGGTGGTGGTGGTGGAAGAAGTGGCGGCTAGAGGGGGTAGAAGGTGGTGCTAGCAAACTAGGCTCGGTTTGTGTGAATAGGTGATGTATTTATGGATTTTGGTGGATGTTCAAGCCTTGGTTGTGGTCGGCCTAGTCATGGTGATGGACTAAGAGGGTGGTTGATCAAAGAAGGAGGAGGTGGAGGTCGGCCTTTGGCTGGAGGAGAGGTGGTCGATCCAATCTAGTTGAGAAACAAATGCAAATTCAATAAAAAAAACAGAAAAAAAAAAACAAAGGAAAGGAATGAGATTGACCCAAACTTTAAAGCAATGGCCGTGAATTATTTTTGGATGAGAGAGTGGTTTTAGTTCACGTGAAAAATGAGCAAATGCAGCTGAGAAAAGAAATGAAAAGCACGGCCAAAATTAATGAGATGTAGGTTGGATAATAAAGAGTTAATAAACTCAGAAATAAAGCAAAGAAATAAATAAAATAATTAAATTTTAAATTAATTAAATTAAATGAAGGAAATAGCAATATATATAACTAGGATAAATAAATTGAAATAAATTCAA
Source organism: Allium cepa (assembly GCA_030765085.1). Lineage (NCBI taxonomy): Eukaryota > Viridiplantae > Streptophyta > Magnoliopsida > Asparagales > Amaryllidaceae > Allium > Allium cepa. The sequence continues at coordinate 70,764,883 of CM060942.1, forward strand.
ATAAACTTTAGAAAAATTATATTATCACTTTAAAATATTAAAAGACAAAAATATATATACAATAACATATTAACACATGTTAAAATAAAATATGCAAGGAAAATATAATTTTTATAATTTAAAATAACCAAAATTGCTAAATAACTCAAATTGTACTCAATATTGAAATATACATAGCTTTTTAAATCTGTTTCCAAAGAAACGAAAAGCAGTATTCATGTTATTAAATATATTCTCATAATAAAAGATAAAATTTAAGAATTTATATATTTAAATTTGAAATTTAAAAGTCAAAGTTTGACTAGTTTGAACAGAAATTCACCTTTCAGTAAAATATCCAATTTATAACAGTTTGAAATTATAATTCACATTAAAATCCACATTTATATTTAAAATAACATAACTTATTCATTTTAATAAATAAAATAAAGTTTTTAAATCAAAATTTCAATAAAATAATCAAAATAAACAATAAAAATAAATCACAAAATTCAGGGTTGTTACATGATCTTTTCCCGAACCACCTTTTATTTTTTCCCAAACCAATTTTTATATTAACATTTTTTTTCTTTCTTTAAAACTGTTATACACACGCATACACTCGATAGCAGACCCGAGACTTTTCCTCCCATCCCCGAGATCGACTTTGAGTTTCTTCCTCCATTCCCAAACCTTCCAAACCATCATCATATACACATGTGCACCATGCACACTGCCACGACCACCTCCGACCAACGACGCTTCCTTTAGCACATCATCGATGACGCGCATGACTTCTCCAACCACCCAATTCAATGAAAATAGCAGCAAAATGAAATCAAGTCGTTCGACCCAAAACTGGAATCAACCCGGTTCTACAAAATCGATCGCCGACGACATAGTAGTTCAACAGAGTCCATACCGCTTCATCCAAAGCCACGCCACGACGTGCAGCGACGAATCCCCTCGTTGCGACCGGACGAAACGTCCTGACGACGTCGCAAAAACACAAAATTTATCATTGACACAACCTCAGGTAGAAAACTGTAACGACCCGTAAATTTTCGATAATTAAAATAGCTAATTTAATAAGATTTCGTGATTTAGTGTTAGAAAAAAATTGTAAGTCATTTGGAATAATAATAAATGTTGAATCTATTGGGATTATAATAGAGTTAATAAGATTTTTAAAACTGGAATTTATTGGATAAATTGAATAACGGGTTTAATATGATTAAAAATGATTTGTAAAATTTTATTTTATCATATTAGAGTTTTACTGATGTTATAGAACTTTTAAAACTGAATTTAAAATTTATTTGTGAAAATTGAATATTTTAATATTTAATTATCGCCTGAAAAATAGCCAATTTTTGAACAGTCTCAGAATTGGACGAAACTAGTTCTATTGGATCCGTAATAGTTAGTTATTATCGGATTTCAATTTTCGTAGCAATCGGAGTTGTCGTTTGACCGTGGCAGCTCGAAACGCGTTGAAATTGTTTAATATTAATTTGGCGAGTTAAAAATAGTCATTTTTCAAACGGTCTCGGATTTCGACGAAACTAGTTTCATTGGATCCGTAATGTGATATTATTGTAAGGTTTCAAATTTCAAGTCAAACGGATTTACCGTTTGTCCGGGGCAAGCCAAAACGCATAGAAAATCGTTTAATCGGTTTAATTTAAAATTGATCGTTTATTTCCGTAACTCTCACATATGATCGAATTAGGCCTTGAAACTAGTTCCATTGCGTCCGGAATGGGGGTAAAACCATATAAACGCCTGGCGGCACGTCTCGATTGGAGTTCGGATGATTTTGGACCTACCTTTATAAATACGCACGCAAACCGAGGCAGTTTTATCATTATTTTAATCCAGAAACCCTAATTGACTTCAGCCCTAGCCGCCATTTCCTGAATCAATGGCCACGAAATTCGAAACTTCTTTCTCATTTTCCTCTCAATCCATCAACAATTAGCAAAAACTCTCAACTACAAAGTTGTAGAGCACGATGAAAGCTTCAAATCCATACGGAGATGATCGAAAACGGAGCTTCGAATCAACGGGAAATCGTGTAGGAAGGGGCTGCGTTTTTCACGTTTTTCGAGGTGATAGGGGAGGCCGAGTTCAACATGGTGGCAGCCGATGGTGGCTCTCGAGCGGGGCTTCGCAAAGATGGTCTCTGATCAACTTCCCGACGCTCGTGGTGGCCGCGATTTGGAGCCCTAGTTTGGCTTGGATGGGTTCTTAGTCGCGTGTGTTCCTGGAGCAAGTAGCGTGAACGTGAGGAAGAAGAGGGGTGCGGCCCAGATCTGCTATGCAGGAAATCAACGGTGATGATTGGGTGGGTTTTAAAAATTTAATTAAGCTGTAATTAATTTATATAAAAATTCGTGTTAACTTTAAACCATCATAACTTTGTCATACGAGGTCGGAATTCGACGAAACTTTTTGCGTTGGAATCGTATCGACGAGCTCTTCGCTATGGAACTGGATTGGAATCCTTTGGAGCTAGAGAAAATTTTGGGTTAAATCGAACGTCGTTCGATTTGATTTAAATCGTAAAAATCAAGGTGAGTGTTTTATAACGCTCACAACGTACTGAATATCTTTATGCTAGTTAAATTTGACATTATGCATAGTTATGATTTTTATTTGTTGTTGTTTGATAAAATTTAATTATCATATTGATTGTCATTTGAATTCACCGTTTAAAAAAAAAAAAAAATTTATATTGACAGTTAAATTTAAATTAAAATTGAATTGCGATTAAATTACCTGACATTGATAAATATGAAATTGCCGTGAATTGTATTGCCTATTGGATGATGTATTTCGATGGATGTTATTGGTTGATATTTAAATGTTTGGATGTTTATTTGTTTATATATATCCTGCTATGCATACATATGACACTGTGATTGATTTAAATAATATATTCATCACTGACATTTAATTGTAATAACTAATCACTTGGCCATAGGTTAGAAAATTATATACGGACACCGAGTTGGTTAAATTAAATGATTTTAAAAGTTGTTTTGAAATTATTTAAATGAATTGATTTTAAGAATAAAATCCAATTTATGGAAATTGAATTATTTTGAATTGGAGCTCGAAATGTTAGAATTTAAACTTGGTAAACGAAATTATTAAATAAAATCGAAGTTTAGATTTAAATTGCAAATTGAAATACGGTGTAAATTTTTGAAAGTTGATTTGTTTTAAAAGATTGGACTTTTAATCGAACTCTGAATATTTCTAAGAAAATTGATATGAAATGATATTTCAAGTTTGAGTTTGGAATTGAAAATTTAATTGAAATTTAGATTTAAATTAATTTGGAATATATGATGATTTTGAAATGGATTTGATTTTAAAGCGAATATGATATTTTGTTATCAATCATGAATCAATTTGAAATATAAAAGAGCCAACGGTGTAATAATACGTAGTTATTAAAGAGACCGGGATCGGATATGGACATACTCTCTGTCGATACCGAAAACCACTTTAATAACTATTATACACGGAGTGTTGATCCAGAATGAAGTGGATGGTTTGGTGAACGCGTTGACTGAAGAAAGAGAACGATTATTGGATGACCCCTGACATGACTAAAACAGGAGCCGCGCCGGGCCATTGAGGTTCGCCACCTCTAGCGGACACACTTCTTCGATACCATATCTATTACATTTGCGATGCGATTTGGGTGCACCCCTTGATTTGGGAGTGTTGTTTCGCGGTGTTGGGGTAGTTGCTGGCTATGCCCAACATCAGTCCGGATCACGCAACTACTTGTATCCTAGTTGGTATTGCCTCATGTACCTTCTCATACTGATTATCCTATTCGCGACCACTACGTTTTGATTTGTACCTTGAGTATATGGATTGCCCTCTGGTGACTTCCGGTTTTGGGGAAACTACGGTCTTGTATATGCTTTTGGGAATATAAAAATGTGTTAAGGGGGATTATGGTAACGCCTTAACGCTATTTTGATACTTTATATTACTGATAGACATTATCTACTTAGCGTATATTACTACATAGTAGATAGTTTAACGGATCCTTGAGAGATGGAAAATCCCGTAACATCTCTTAAGTTATTGCACGCACGATGACACTGGATAGGAGATGTCAAACCCCGTAAACATCTCCGACGCCGTTACACTCATATTTATTTACGATTGATTTAACTTTCATAAGGATATTTAGTCCTGACTCGAGTGATTGTCTTTTCATTACGCTCGGGTCAGTCCTGAGTTATCAGTTTAGGTTGAAGATCATTTCCTTGGAGGAAGGAGACGAAGATTTGGTATGTGATCTACTACTATTATATTCATTCCATTCCGCTGCATTGTTGTATGATATTTGCTGTGTATGTAACTCTGATAAATGTTGTATAAAAATAATCAAATGTATTCATTTCAAATGTATTCATTTAATTAACAGCTTCATGAACTGTTATTTTATTATTATACTTTAGCCTTCCGCTGTGAGATTCTGTGATGTTTCATTTCCTTTATTTCCCTTCCTTTTCTTTTCTTAATTACCCCAATAACTATCTGCTCTTTTAATGGTTTGGAATCGACATGGGTATTTGATCGTCGGTTTAAACTGTCCAAAAAGGCGGGTCGTTACAGTTGGTATCAGAGCTTTGGTTTAGCGATAAACCTTGGCTCTAGTGGGGAATAACTCATTGAAATAGAGGTAAACTATATGAATGAGTTGAGTGTATATGAGAGAGCGTACTTGTTATTTGATATAAAATGGTTTTATATTGTGTTAATTTGTTCCGTTGAGTATTTATGAATTCTGGTTGATACTTGGGACGCCAAGGCGTCGATAGGAATTTCTAAACACTCGAATAGGACAAACCAACACAATATCGTTTTGGAATATATTTTTATATAAAGAATTATTTGAATATTTATTCATTTTGATTGAATTGATTGTTAGGAGATGATAATATTAGATTATTATCGCTATTGTTTGATCAGTCAATATTTACAACAATTGATTAAATAACAATGGATTTAGGAAAATGAAATCTTGTAAACACAATTGATAATGAATATAAATGAATTTTAACTTGGATTTGGGAATTTAAATTCCGGTGTTTGAAATTGACTTACAAGAATTTGAAAAACAAAATATGAGTATTATATGATAGTATAATTGAGTTGAAATTGTTTTCGAAGGATTTTTTTTTTATGATAAGTGTTATATTCCCTTCTCTTGATGCTAGAAAATGATTTCGGTGATGAGTGCACGCATCATCGGCGTTTATTTTCGAGAGTCTGAATGGGAGAGACCACTTAATAGCTTGTCTAAACCTTGTTTTGATTCAAATTTTATTTTATTTTGTATTCTCTATAGTATAATTTGATATATAAATTATATAAGTATATATTATTTCAAAACTTGATTTGAAATGAAACCGGGATTGGAATTCTTAAGTCCTTTAATAATTAATGATTTTTTTTTATGATTGAAATGAATTTGGACTTGAATCATTAAGGAACTTCTGAATTGTGAAATGAGAAATGAACCTAAGAGCTAAGTGAAAATATCAATTGAAGTAGAAATCCTTAGAATTAGGAAATTATGAACTTAAAATAAAATTGAAACTATAAAACTCGCGTAGTATTAAATTTCATTCTATAACATAGATATAACTTACCAAAATACTTAAGAAGTTCAAAAATGTTATATGAATTGTTAATTGGATATATACAAGTATAGGTTTGAATAATGAAATATGCATTTAATTAATGGTTTGCAAATATAAATAAAATTGTTAGTAAATAATTGGAATTTAAATTAACATTTAAAGGTGATTCACAATTATGTTAATATAAAATGGAAATACTATATGTGAATGTAAATGTGAAATTAAATTATAGTGAAATTTAAGTAATGACTTAAGAATTAATTAATTGAAAATTCAACTTTAAATGAAAAGAAGTTGTATGTTGTTTAACTACATTCTATTTGCATAACTATAACTTACCAAATACTTAAAGGGTTTAAAATGCTAATAAGGATAAGTAGAGAAATAATATACCAGTGTGAGAGTGAAAAATAAAATGTAAAGATCTATTGATAGTTGTAAATATAAAAGAAATTTAAGCTGTAAAATGAATGATACATGTATAAGTGAATGAATAAATTTAAACTTAATGAAATATAAAATTGGTAAATGGAAACTAATTAAATTTGAATATAACTAAATGTCAATAAACTTGGAAGTGTATGAAATTAAAATTGACTTGGAAATGTATAATTGATTTAGTGTAGATTTTGGATGGATGTTAATGTTTGATATGCATTGGTTGTTAGATGGATGATAATTGATTAAGTAGAATTCATTAGTGTTAATGGAATTGAATAAACGGAATAAAATTTTAAATAATTAAATTCAAATTGGGAGCAAATTGACTTGAATTAAAAATGTGAATGAAACAAACTTGAATAAATCGGAAACAAATTAAATGTAAACCTATTGCATGGATGAATAAGAAAATAGATGACTTTGTGTTTATGATTGTTCTTTAGAAAATTTGAAGTTTTGATGGTTTGCACTTTGAAATAATAAAAGCAAATTTTGGGAAAAATCCAAATTTGTCCAATATATGCTGAAACGAAAACAACCATAACTTTTAAATGGATGAACGGAATTCGACGATTTTGGACTTTTAGGAAAGCTTAGAAACTATAGCACAACTTTTATTTAGAGTGCCTTGAGAAATTCCTTCGTCTACTAGGTTAAAAACTTGAATGTTACTCGCTGTCCTGTGTAAAAATAAGTAAAATCTGTAGTATACAACCTTAGTATTTTCGCCATATCTTTTGACTGGTTTATCGGATTTTGGTGATCTTATACTTTCTGAAAATATAAGAACTTAAGCTAAAACTTTTGTTTTAAGTGTTTTGTGTTTTAGTGTCGTTTAGAAGGTCGAAAACGTGGGTGAATGTCGCTGACCTGCGCAATTCATTGCCCAGGCTGAGGCGTATCCTCTAAGTAAAACGGCCATAACTTTTGAACGGATGGTCCGAATTCGATGATTTTGGACATTCCGGAAAGCCTGAAATGAATAAAACAAATTTTGTTTAGATTATGTTGTCAAATTTTATCGTTTAGATGACCTAAAACTAAGATTTGTTTGCTGTCCTGAAATTTGAAATCTCAGTTTTGAAGCTAAATATGTTATATATATGTTGTGTAGGCTAAGTATAACGATCTATCTTTATATGCATGGTTCTAACTTAGTTATTGAGCATTTTAGTAGGTAGCAAAGGGGCTGCGCTTCGTTGTGGAGCTCGCTTCTACGCTAAACGCATAATGTAAGTAAAATGCTAATAAATGCTAAATAAAAGGTACGCTTATGGTTTTATATGATATTGGTGATATTTATATGTTGTTTCCCCACGTATGGGATGCCTCATCATTGAGATGAGATGTATATTTGTGATATATATGCTATTAAAATTTTTCGATCGAGCCGCGCAAAGGAGACCCTGCCGAAATTTTCCGTAAATCCGGGTGTTAGAAAATTTTTCAAGTCTAAATTTTTTTCATAACTTGTTTTGATAATTAACTTTTAAGTTTAGAAAGCCGTTCGGAGTAAGTTAGTGGAAGCGTAGTTATGACTTTATAAATGGAATTTCATTGTTTTATAAGTTGGTAACTTTGAATAAAATATAGCTAATGTTGAATTTTATACTTAGTTTCTTTTTCCTTTTTTCCTTTTCGGGGACGAAAAGTTTTGAGTGGGGGAGAGTGTAACGACCCGTAAATTTTCGATAATTAAAATAGCTAATTTAATAAGATTTCGTGATTTAGTGTTAGAAAAAAATTGTAAGTCATTTGGAATAATAATAAATGTTGAATCTATTGGGATTATAATAGAGTTAATAAGATTTTTAAAACTGGAATTTATTGGATAAATTGAATAACGGGTTTAATATGATTAAAAATGATTTGTAAAATTTTATTTTATCATATTGGAGTTTTAGTGATGTTATAGAACTTTTAAAACTGAATTTAAAATTTATTTGTGAAAATTGAATATTTTAATATTTAATTATCGCCTGAAAAATAGCCAATTTTTGAACAGTCTCAGAATTGGACGAAACTAGTTCTATTGGATCCGTAATAGTTAGTTATTATCGGATTTCAATTTTCGTAGTAATCGGAGTTGTCGTTTGACCGTGGCAGCTCGAAACGCGTTGAAATTGTTTAATATTAATTTGGCGAGTTAAAAATAGTCATTTTTCAAACGGTCTCGGATTTCGACGAAACTAGTTTCATTGGATCCGTAATATGATATTATTGTAAGGTTTCAAATTTCAAGTCAAACGAATTTACCGTTTGTCCGGGGCAAGCCAAAACGCATAAAAAATCGTTTAATCGGTTTAATTTAAAATTGATCGTTTATTTCCGTAACTCTCACATATGATCGAATTAGGCCTTGAAACTAGTTCCATTGCGTCCGGAATGGGGGTAAAAGCTTATAAACGCCTGGCGGCACGTCTCGATTGGAGTTCGGATGATTTTGGACCTACCTTTATAAATACGCACGCAAACCGAGGCAGTTTTATCACTATTTTAATCCAGAAACCCTAATTGACTTCAGCCCTAGCCGCCATTTCCTGAATCAATGGCCACGAAATTCGAAACTTCTTTCTCATTTTCCTCTCAATCCATCAACAATTAGCAAAAACTCTCAACTACAAAGTTGTAGAGCACGATGAAAGCTTCAAATCCATACGGAGATGATCGAAAACGGAGCTTCGAATCAACGGGAAATCGTGTAGGAAGGGGCTGCGTTTTTCACGTTTTTCGAGGTGATAGGGGAGGCCGAGTTCAACATGGTGGCAGCCGATGGTGGCTCTCGAGCGGGGCTTCGCAACGATGGTCTCTGATCAACTTCCCGACGCTCGTGGTGGCCGCGATTTGGAGCCCTAGTTTGGCTTGGATGGGTTCTTAGTCGCGTGTGTTCCTGGAGCAAGTAGCGTGAACGTGAGGAAGAAGAGGGGTGCGGCCCAGATCTGCTATGCAGGAAATCAACGGTGATGATTGGGTGGGTTTTAAAAATTTAATTAAGCTGTAATTAATTTATATAAAAATTCGTGTTAACTTTAAACCATCATAACTTTGTCATACGAGGTCGGAATTCGACGAAACTTTTTGCGTTGGAATCGTATCGACGAGCTCTTCGCTATGGAACTGGATTGGAATCATTTGGAGCTAGAGAAAATTTTGGGTTAAATCGAACGTCGTTCGATTTGATTTAAATCGTAAAAATCAAGGTGAGTGTTTTATAACGCTCACAACGTACTGAATATCTTTATGCTAGTTAAATTTGACATTATGCATAGTTATGATTTTTATTTGTTGTTGTTTGATAAAATTTAATTATCATATTGATTGTCATTTGAATTCACCGTTTAAAAAAAAATTTAAATTGACAGTTAAATTTAAATTAAAATTGAATTGCGATTAAATTACCTGACATTGATAAATATGAAATTGCCGTGAATTGTATTGCCTATTGGATGATGTATTTCGATGGATGTTATTGGTTGATATTTAAATGTTTGGATGTTTATTTGTTTATATATATCCTGCTATGCATACATATGACACTGTGATTGATTTAAATAATATATTCATCACTGACATTTAATTGTAATAACTAATCACTTGGCCATAGGTTAGAAAATTATATACGGACACCGAGTTGGTTAAATTAAATGATTTTAAAAGTTGTTTTGAAATTATTTAAATGAATTGATTTTAAGAATAAAATCCAATTTATGGAAATTGAATTATTTTGAATTGGAGCTCGAAATGTTAGAATTTAAACTTGGTAAACGAAATTATTAAATAAAATCGAAGTTTAGATTTAAATTGCAAATTGAAATACGGTGTAAATTTTTGAAAGTTGATTTGTTTTAAAAGATTGGACTTTTAATCGAACTCTGAATATTTCTAAGAAAATTGATATGAAATGATATTTCAAGTTTGAGTTTGGAATTGAAAATTTAATTGAAATTTAGATTTAAATTAATTTGGAATATATGATGATTTTGAAATGGATTTGATTTTAAAGCGAATATGATATTTTGTTATCAATCATGAATCAATTTGAAATATAAAAGAGCCAACGGTGTAATAATACGTAGTTATTAAAGAGACCGGGATCGGATATGGACATACTCTCTGTCGATACCGAAAACCACTTTAATAACTATTATACGCGGAGTGTTGATCCAGAATGAAGTGGATGGTTTGGTGAACGCGTTGACTGAAGAAAGAGAACGATTATTGGATGACCCCTGACATGACTAAAACAGGAGCCGCGCCGGGCCATTGAGGTTCGCCACCTCTAGCGGACACACTTCTTCGATACCATATCTATTACATTTGTGATGCGATTTGGGTGCACCCCTTGATTTGGGAGTGTTGTTTCGCGGTGTTGGGGTAGCTGCTGGCTATGCCCAACATCAGTCCGGATCACGCAACTACTAGTATCCTAGTTGGTATTGCCTCATGTACCTTGTCATACTGATTATCCTATTCGCGACCACTACGTTTTGATTTGTACCTTGAGTATATGGATTGCCCTCTGGTGACTTCCGGTTTTGGGGAAACTACGGTCTTGTATATGCTTTTGGGAATATAAAAATGTGTTAAGGGGGATTATGGTAACGCCTTAACGCTATTTTGATACTTTATATTACTGATAGACATTATCTACTTAGCGTATATTACTACATAGTAGATAGTTTAACGGATCCTTGAGAGATGGAAAATCCCGTAACATCTCTTAAGTTATTGCACGCACGATGACACTGGATAGGAGATGTCAAACCCCGTAAACATCTCCGACGCCGTTACACTCATATTTATTTACGATTGATTTAACTTTCATAAGGATATTTAGTCCTGACTCGAGTGATTGTCTTTTCATTACGCTCGGGTCAGTCCTGAGTTTTCAGTTTAGGTTGAAGATCATTTCCTTGGAGGACGGAGACGAAGATTTGGTATATGATCTACTACTATTATATTCATTCCATTCCGCTGCATTGTTGTATGATATTTGCTGTGTATGTAACTCTGATAAATGTTGTATAAAAATAATCAAATGTATTCATTTCAAATGTATTCATTTAATTAACAGCTTCATGAACTGTTATTTTATTATTATACTTTAGCCTTCCGCTGTGAGATTCTGTGATGTTTCATTTCCTTTATTTCCCTTCCTTTTCTTTTCTTAATTACCCCAATAACTATCTGCTCTTTTAATGGTTTGGAATCGACATGGGTATTTGATCGTCGGTTTAAACTGTCCAAAAAGGCGGGTCGTTACAAAAACCGACTTCGATCGATTTCTAATACCACGATGATGTAAAAAATTATTAGCCATTTTTTCAAAACTCTCTGATCATCCTTCTATCTCCAGCGAAATCCCCGACCTCCCCGGTCACTTAGATCATCAGAAAAGCCTCGAAAACTCCCTCACGTTCAACTTCCAAACCTTCGTGATTTACCAAATTAAAAATCTTAATTTTTCTTTTAAAAATCATTATTTCCAAGAACAAATCACATAATATAATCGATTCAAGAAATTATGATACTTGAGTTTTGCATTTTTTGAGTTTCACTGTAAATTATTGTTTCAGTAAAAATTTACTTTCTAATCTTCTTAAAAATATTATTAAGAGATAAATTATGATTTAAAAAACACATTTTGCTTGAATCCTAATGTCTAAAGAGGATTGGAGATGAAGATTTAAATTTTGAAAATAGGTTTGGAACCCTGTTAACCTGGAACAGAGGCATTTTTTTGTATTGACATAAACTAGTATATCCATCTTTACAGAAGCTCATATTCACACAAGCATACACAAATACAGATCATTATATGCAAACCAGAAGATATGCATACAGGTTCAAGTGTTTGCTCACCTGAGTATGGGAAGAACAAAGAGCATGAGATTGGAAGTAAAATTTGGAAACTGGAATTGATTCAGATCCTGGAAACTTGGATTTACTTGGAGGTGGAAGTTTTATTTGAACTTGAACTTTGATAATCCAGGTTGTAGTTTGATTCGGCTTGTTAAAGCTGATCTGTGTTGAGTCAGTTGTTTGATTGCTTCGCATTGGTTTTGAATTAGCTTCCAGGTTTTATAAATTTTAAAATGAAGATGAAGAGAGATGAGTAACCTGGTTTTACTCTTTTTATTTTCTATAATTTCTAAATTAAAAGGTAATGTTAATTTTCCACTTGTTTAACGATTATGTTATCTTGTTTACACTTATTTTATTTCATATCCTCTTAATTTTACAAATGTCATTTGTTACAATTTTATGTTTAATTCCCCTTTTGAAATAATTTTATAAACTTTGTTTTTAAACCCTTTTAGCTTTATATTTACAAAAAATTTCTTATTTTATAAAGCTTTTGTAAATCTTAAATAGTAATTCAAAAATTATTGTATTAATTTCAAAATATAATTTCCAAACCAACACACATTAGAATTGTAGAAAACAACTTTTACTAATTTAAAATGTAGATTTTTAAATCCAATATATTTTCAACATATCTGTTATTGAATTTCAAATTCTATTTTTCAACTTCTTACAAAGCACGTGTTTTTTTGGAGAAACTCAAATTAATTTACCAATTAATTCACAATTTAATTTCAAAAATTATATTAATTATCAAATTAAATTTGATTCAAAACCCGGATCGTTCAGATTCCCCCTTAAGAAAATTTCGTCCTCGAAATTTGCTAGAGGGACAACAAAATATGGATACACAAAGATAGAGAAACGATTTCTTCAAATCAAACCGAACATCTATTCTGCATTGGCTTACCAAATTAGAATATTAACAATAGATACAAGAACTAATCTATTTAACACTTCACAAGATATTCGGGTAATCCAGATCTACGAAGTATGTAGGAGCATTCGTTAGTTCGAAGGGCAACTAACTGTTCGTAGAATATATCTGGACCCCAAAGAATAAACAGTTATATGGATACAATCCAAAAACTTTTAGTTTAGAAACCAAAGTGTATCTATCAACCATAACATCCAAATTAATCAATTCATCCAAACAAACAATTCTAACCCTTTTGGAGTTTATGTCCCATGCAAATATATCAAAGCTTCTTCCTGAAGCTGTCAGGAAACCATCAAAGAATTGAAAAGAGATGATGAACAAAAGAGATTGATAGAGAAAGATTGTTTCCGCTGTTGTAGGGTGTTGACCATTTATAGTGGTACTCTAATGTCCCCTTCTTGCACTCATACATACTATTAGTGGATAGTAAGAGAATTTACTGAGGCACATGGACGGATATCTTTGGGATATACGCATTCTAGGGTATATTTCAGCCTATCTCTAATGTGTTTCCTAATGTGTTATACTCCTAAGCTAAAGTTTCAACCTTCAGCTATGATACCAATTCTAACGACCCTGACTCGACCTTCGAAAATCGACACTGAATACGTCACCCGTATTCAAATGCCGTAGATCCAAACGTCGAATCTGGTTCGCCGGAACTTATAACACATTAAGTATAACAACACAACGGAAGAAAAAGATAGTATCGTTGATATACAATATCTGATACAACAATTTGATACAAATGACTATCAATATATCAAAGATAGATACATGACAATAACAAAGACAACAACAGTGGAAAGACAATATCTTCAATGCCAAACTCCAAAAACTCCATCTCCAATCCAAAGCTAGCTCGAACCCCCATCAAGTTGAAGTGAAGCAACTCGATCCAAATGCGATCGCCAAATCCTAAGGCTGGATGCTATAGAACTACTCCTACTATTTGGTTATCTGACAAAACCCAACACTAGACTGCCTGTGTGAAAAATTATGGGCACCTAGAGTTTAGGAAGGGAACAATAAACTCCGGATCAGTCATAGGACTGGCATGAGCAAAAAAAAACAGTTTTATCTTTAAAACAAACAATAAAAGATTTTTAAAAGTTTAAAATCATAATGCTTTTTTGAAGAATGAAACTACCATATGGCCTCTCGTCACACACACCATGCCATCGCCCATTTGTGGGAGATCTCTCCTTATGATAGTCAAAAATGCTTGATACGCAAAAACAATTTGATATTATTACTAGTGCATAGTGGAAAACATTTGCAAGTATAATATTAATCTTAGCCAGCATACGTACCATTATAGTACGCCTACTGTAGCTACCATATTAAATGGCGGGTTCTACAACTAAAACCGTGCAAGGCGTTTATTGGATGAGTGGATTTCCAACAAATGGTCAGGCCAAGGAACTTCCCATTGCCACATGGGTACGCCTCTGGAGGGATGCCCTGATTACCTACCCGGTTCTCTGCCAACACAAGGTCGGTTTCCTCCTTGGCCGGGAGTAATACATAAAGATATGCCACCTCTGGTCGTTTGCAACCTTTATCCGAGGATCCTCAACCACAAAGCAACATCACACAGTAATAGACATACAACGTCCACATGAGTTAATTATTCGGGCTCCATACCATGATACCACCCTTTTCCAGAAGGAATGGACATACCCTAGGGGTGCGACCCCTATGACCTTGCCGTATTTTTCCTATTTCGAACATTTTCGGGGTATGAGGTCCTGATGCAGTCTCGTCCTATGGTCAAGTGATACTAGTATTTATTATTTCAATCCTAAATTTAAATACATACGGGTATATATCATTTCAACCTGCAATCCCAAATTAAATTCAATGAAAATCGCTTAGGTTTATCATTTCAACCCATAACGATTTTCTCATATTCAACAAGATCATTTGAGTATGTATCATTTCAACCCATAGTGAATTCTACACTAATGGGGAACTTGCAGAGCGATTACAAATATGATAATAATATAACAGGCATATATCATCAATATAAATACAGATAATGGTGTTAGATGTCACAGGTGAACAGATACAGATCACGACATATATATAACAATGTAAATAACTACAACAGCATAATTCAATTGTTGTTTCCATTGAAATCAAATTCAATAAATAAAAGAACATTAATCGTGAGTGATTGCTCACCTATCGAGGCTAGAGATGATTCGACGATGAAATGAGTTACGAATCCAAGTATGAATTCCAAAGCGAAGCAAAATTGAACACGAATTGGAAAAACAAGATTGATAAATAGAAATTGACGAAATCAAGTCAGAACTGGATCGATGAAGATCAAAGGTATAAGTGCACTTATATATATATAACTTTATAAAACTATATATATATATATATATGTAAAATAATTATATCCTAAATTCAAGCATATACCAAAATAAGATATGCATATTTAATCTCGAATCTATAACTTAACTTTAATATCAAAGATAATATATATATATATATATATATATATATATTATGTTATGAACCATTCAGACACGTACATTTATAAATCAAACATGTGTATATGACATGTAAGCCAAAATATGAATACACATAAAACAAGGTATGTTCATAATATTTATTTTAAAAAAATCATACAGATTATAATCCTTAACTATTATAAACTTCTTAAACTATAAACAATAAGCTATACTAGAGAAACCCAACTTTTATTATACCAACTTATATTTATAGTATGTATATATATATATATATATATGCAAACTGCTAACATACTTTATATGATAATATTACACTAACGTAGACCATACATTCACAATACTAACCTGCACTAATCAAAAGAGTGTTGTACCATCCCTATATACTATTTATATAATAATGAACAGCGAAATGAACATACTATCCAACAGTACAAAATGTCATCAATATATAGAAATCAAAACCAGCTGTGCACTTTTATATACAATATACGAAATATATAAAATATATCGAAACAGAAGCAAGTTCGGCTACTAATAAAATTGCTTTTGTCAAAATATATAGCTATTGTGCATCTAATTTTATTACTTTACAAAATACAACAATACAACTTACATCATATATATATATGAAGTTTTAAATCTCAACTCAGAATATACAAACTTGTAATATGTGAAACCTATGATTTCGAAATCTATATATACATTATATAAAAAATCTACATATTCCAGGCAACAACTTAATTATCGTATATATAAATGCAGACCACTTATATATATAATTATAAATATAGTATGAAACTAATATAACTAACAAAGTATTAGTATATCCGTTATACATAAAAATATTTTTAACATATCAACAGTAAATATGGTATATGTAGATTAATATATACACTATGTAGAGTCAATATTAAATTTAAAAACTATAAAAAATAAAGGTCTATAAATCTAAATTTTATAAATTCAGATTCATAAAAATACATCACACATACATACATACAAGCAGAACCGATGTTAACCAATAGTCAACATACAAAACTTATATACTAGTTGCAAAATATATAGACTAGCATATTTAAATTTTTTATTTATATAACTGACCATATAGAAAATAAATAAACACATATATAAATTATATATACACATACAAATGGTATATACCTCATAGCACTCGGTTATGATTGCAGGCACTTCAAGAATCGGCTAAATAGGTGGAGGCTCTTGCAAGAGAAGGCTTGGCTATAGGTTCCATAAGAGAGAGGGGAGAAGGTAGCTGAATGGATTGGCTGCTTTGGTTTAGGTCAGGAAGCTATAGAGCAGGCGTTAATGAAGGCAAGTTCAACTGAGGTTGCTGCGCGTTCCGGTGGTGGAGGGTAGATGCGGATCTGGTTTATGCTGGGTTGATCAGGGGAGATGCTCAAAGAAGAACAAGGAATACATGTAAAATATTTTTTTATTTACGTTGATAATCTTTTTAGAAGAAGAATGGAAAGAGAAGAAGAGGATGAAAGGATAGAGTCGGCAAATAAAAGGATGAACGCCCAAAAATAAAATAAAATGTTGAATGGAAATTGAATCAACGGATGACCATTCATTTTTTTGACATCAATTCAAGTGAACCCCCTTTGAATTCCAAACCCATCTGTCTACCCACTACAATAATTAGGATAAAATAAAAATCAAACAAAATCAAATATAAAATATGAAATAAAATATGAAAATAACTACGCCTGATCAACTAAGAAATTGTAGTTTTGAAAAGTATAAATCAAGTTTTAACAAAATGAAAAACAGAGAAAATATTTGAATCAATTTTTTGGATTTAAATTAAAATAAAATTACGCAAGAAAATAAATTTAATATTATCAGATGAAAATTTACCGGTTGCTATGTTTAATCAGACGCATTTCAAATATCAAATTTTTATTTCAAAATTGTATTATTTAAAATTTCACAAAATTCAATTAATTAAATTAATTAAAACCGTTAATATATTCGGGCTGTTATACTCTCCCCTACTCAAAACTTTCGTCCTCGAAAAGGAAGGAGGTAGGAGAATAGAAACAACTAGAAAGAAAATAGAGTGGAAAACAAAATAAAACAATTTACTTGACCTATATGAATTTCAACTTAAATTAATTAATATTCCACAATTGATTTTAAACTCAAGGTATTTCATTAAGTTGATTAAATTTCAATTTATAAATATTTGATACAAAAAGGTTTCCTTAATTAGAAATGTATTTAATTTGTCTCATTTGCTATTCAACTAACTTATTATTCTATTTAACTCTATTAACACTTTATAATTAAAATTTAAGTGTATAACATTGTCATAATCACTCAAATTTTATTCATAAAATCATTAATCACCATTTTACATTGTAAATTATTCAGTTACATATTCAACTTCTAAATGATTTAGGTAAATTATATTGGAATTTAATTGAGTATTATACAGGCAAAATTTTCTTAATTCAATTACTTCAAGTTCAAACATTTATTCCAAAATTTTGGCTTCATTTTATAATTGAAAACATTCTTAACATAAGATGAAGAATTGAATTTCTGATTTCGCTTCAAACCAGGTAGAAATACACACACACACATATACACACACTTTGTATCCAATCGAATTTATAAACATATACCTATATATATAGATCAAATCATACCTCAGAAATTCAAATCAATTTATTTTTCAAAATAAAAGTGTAGCAGAGCTACAAAAAGGACTCTTCACTTCGAAACACAAGAATAAATTGTAGGACCAATTTTACCCTAGAGGGGGGGTGAATAGGGTGGTAGTGTAAATTATAAAAATTAATCGCAGAAGCTTATCAATTAATTTAAATTCAGATCACAGAATAGCAGCACAGATATAGCAGAATATAAATAACAGAACAGAACAACACAGAATTTACCCAGCTTCGGCAAAACCCTGCCTATGTGCTGCCCCCAAGGTTTCTACTAGAAATTAGATAGTCCCTCGCTTACACACGTAAACTCGCTATACCCGCTACTGACTAATCTAACTCTACGCTCAAAACCCTGCCACAACTCAACTACCGAGTTGCGAATTCCCAAACTACAACACGTAGTTTGTACCCTAGTCACACGACTAGAAAATTAAAAATGGTTTAAAAGAAAAATACAATTTAAAAACAATTTAAATAACAAAACCCTATTTTAAAAAACAAAGCCCAAATTAAACAAAGGCCGGCCCCTTATTCACTTCTTCAACCCGTTCCTTTCATTTTTTCGTTCATGAAAAAAATGGCCGCTCCTCTTTTAATTGATGCCGGCACTTGTTTCTTCGTTCGTTCTTCTTCCTTTAAAAAATTAGGGCTTTTGGTATGATTGAGGTCGCCGACTCCAGTAGCTTCGACCGAGATAAATATAATTCTGTTCCTTGCGTTCGTCGATCGATATGCCTCTTTGAGTTTCTTTCGGCTACTTCAATTCGATCAAGTTTGAATTATAATTGGTATGTTAATTTTTTGCTTTTTGCTTTTCCTAGTTTTGGCTTGCTTGAACTTGATGCACAAATTGCCGATGATGATGTCAATTTATATAGGGTTTGTAACCCTAGATTTGCGTCGTATATTTTCTAATTGAATTCGTCAACTGATTCACTTCGGCCACTTGATGATGCTTGAATGATTGAGATCGATTCTGACTTTTTCATATGCGTATAATTTCATTTCTTGCGTCCCACGGCTTTGATGTTGACTTGTTCATATGCATGTATTTTCTTGCTATCCACGGCACAGCTTTGAATTTGTGGCCTGTACTTGTATACAGCTGTGTCCTTTACATGATTTCGACTTCACTGTTGCAAGTGTTGCTGTTTCATGTAGTAATTGACTTGTTCATGCTGTACTTGGATATTTGCAGTTCATTTGTACATTTGTTCACCTGCACTCTTCGTTTGATCTACTTGCATTGTTTCTGGCTTCATCTGTAGCCTTGTTCATTGATGGTTTTGGTCATTCGAGTTTGAGACTGTGACGATTTCACTGTGTACTTGAGAATGCACTGCATATTTGGTTTGCTCCTTTGTTGATGTTTGGATCATTATGCTGTCTGCATTGATGTTTGAGTTGAAGTTGCAGTTAAGAACATTTGCATCTGGTCTCATTACTGTGTTGCATTCTTTGATGGTTCATTGGTGTTTGTACACTTTTGTTGCAGTGGTTCCATATCTCTGGTGCATTATGCCGTAGCCTTGGTCTTTGTTGGTTTTGTTGTGCACTTGTACTTCTGGTTGGTCTGCATCTTATGGTTGCCACTGAAACTAACTTGTATCTTGGTCCTGAACATTGCTGCATATTGATGCCTCTGTTTGCATTTGGTGTTTTGGTTTGAACTTGCAGAGTTTTACTGCCATAAGTCGTGCATGTGTGTTTATTTGTGTCCACTGATGCTTCGAGTCTGCAACTTGATTGATGCTGCACATATTGCTGTTATGCAGTAATCGAGTTTCACTTGCATTGCCGAGTTATTCTGATGCATCCTTCATGTATTCCCCTGATAATCATGTGCCACTGCATCACACTGTTGCAAGTGTTTCTGTTGAGCATGATTTGTCATCTCTGGTATTTCATGTTGGCCATGTTCTTCACTGTTTATATTGTTTGCATTGTTGTTTGTCTCTATGCTTGATGTCTACATGCATGTGGTCTTGCTGCACTGTTTACAGTCATATTGAGTTTGATCTGATCATGTTTTCATCTGTGTTCATCCCTGACCTGTGCATGGCATGACTTTGTGGTCTGGTTTCACTTCACTACGCTATCTTCATTATTGTGGCTCTTTGGTTAGTGCATGTAGTCCATTATGTTTGATCTACAAGTTGTTTCGCATATAATACTCCAAATTGTCACTGTGCATTGTTGCTCTACATCTTGTAGTTTGCTTTGGTGCACTGTTTTGGTTTTTCTGGTTCTTGTGCTACCTGTTCACTTGAGTCTGCTTCACCATTGAGCCTCAATGTAGCTGAAGTGGCTTCTGTGCATTTGCTTGATTCACTTAGACCATATATGTGTTTGTTGCAGTTTGCTGACTTCTTGTCGCCTTAACTTTGGTTGATGCACTGAGTTGCAGTGTTTCATTTCTTGTGCCCGAGCTTGCATGCTTCATGTACACTGTGTCATTCTTTGCATTGTAGATTTTACTGTCTTTATTGTGGCATTTTGATCTGGTTCCATATTTGTGAGTTGTTCGGTGCACTGTTCATTTGCCTCTGGTTTAAACTATGCTTTGATTCATTTTCATTGTCACTGAGTTTATTTGAATGGTCTGACTTGAACTCGATTCACTTGTGTTGAATCCAGTTTCAAAACTCGGATTTGACCTTGTGCTCGTGTCCTATTTTTGAATTTATTACACCTGAGTTGAACCTGTCCATATATTTGGGTTTGACCTTGTGCTCACCTGTCCCTGCAGCATTATTAAGTGTATATATCGGTGTGCACGGCCTTGTGGCATATACAGTGATATACTGTGTATGTCACAAGCTGTTCGTGTATGATGAATTCAAATTTAAATGATGACGAACAACCCAAATAACTGAGGAAAATATTGTTTTCAAAAATCATATTTTATTTTATTTTGCAAAAATATTTCTTTTTCAATTTTACTGCGTTAGTGAATATTTTTGCAGATTTCTCAGATGCTGGATTCAAACTGGAATGAAGTTGAAGATAAATACGAGTGTGAGTGATATGTAGTGAGGTGAATTGTAAATGTGAAATGTGATGTAATTGTAATCAAAGTTGTATAGTTATAGTGAGAGCTTGAAATTGTATTATTCAAAGATGTAATAAATATTTGTTTGAATAAAATATTCGTTTGAATTCAAATTTCGTGTTATTTATTTTATTCTGCAAATATTTATTTAATCTGTGAAAAAATAAAATAGTATATTATCAAATACATTTAAACGAATGTATATATGTTTATTATCATCAAACAAAAATCATATAAGCGCATATTCAACAATCTCCCCCTTTTGATGATAACAAACATATATTTAAGATTTTGAATATGTTAAATGTATTTGATCATTGATATATTCTAATTGCTCCCCCTATTTAAATGCTTCCTCTCTATACGATGCTCCCCCTACATATAAATAAAAATATGCAAATGATCCTAGATGCAAATAGAAAATTATTTGACCTTTGCTTGATTTTATTTGACAAAATCTTAACTTTTCTCCCCCCCTTTTGTTATCAGCAAAAGAATAATAGTGTTAGAGAAAATAGAGATAAAGTAAATGATATCAATCTAACATTAAAACTCAATTGAATATAAATATTAAATTTCAATAAAAAATCAAACAAAAATTATAAATATTTTGTTAGGCGCATATTCCACTTTTAGAATGATGGAAATGATGTCATCATATAAAACCATACAGTTGTGTCTATTTGTGGTATATTATATCAGGAATTTGAATAACTACTAACCATGCATAACCGTTAGGACTTTTAAATGAGATTAGTAGTATTCCAATTTTATTTTTTAAAAAAATGAATTCAAGTATCTTCTAACCACGCATAACCGTGAGGACTTTTAAATGGGATTAGAATCAACTTGTTTATTTTACAATCAACTTTTGATATGCGTTCCATACATGCATAACCGCGAGGACTTTTAAATGAGCATGGAAGCACATAACAAATTCCAAGTAATTCACCCATGCATAACCGTGAGGACTTTTAAATGAGAGTGAATACTTTGGTATTTATTTATTATTATTATTTTTTTATTTTAAAAAAGAAAATGAAAAACGAACGATTCCTGTTTAAAGTACCACATATTGACAAACTATATAGAATTTTGATGAGTGATGGTTGATAGAAAACATGATAGACATAGAGATGGTCATGGAATTTTTACCAACAAAAAGTTTTATAACTCTTGTTTAAATTTCTAAAGAAATTTACTAATTATACCGTCTCGAGTCATAATATATAATAAACATCAACACTCATCACTTTTTCAATCACTATTCATCTTTTCGATAATCATTTGGGAGTCAGATTAGTCAAAATAGTCATTTAAAATCAAATTCAAAAATTATGAAACTAATTTTTCAAAATGACTAATCTGAAAATATGGTCAAAAATGATTTTCTCCAGGGGGTTTTAAAAGAAAATTTTCTGCTATTTGAAAATTATTTTAAATGAAAAATATGCAGATATTTTCTTTGAAAAACGATGCAGTTACTAAATGTCTCAAAAATCACGTTCAACTAGTAATTTTTCTATCAACTAGATTACCGGTGTAATCTGCATCTGAATTTCTTTTTCACTCAAAATTATCATCAATTGAATTCGATTGACCAAACCATGAAGTGTGCAACAAAAATTTCAAACTCAATTTTTTCAGCAATTTAAATGACATTCTTTTGACTTTGAAATGAAGCCGTGTAAATAATCAGAAAACCGTGAATATAGAGTTAGCCGAATTATAACCAATTGTATAATTATCCAACAAAACACTATTTTTAATCCAAAATGATATATATGAAGTAATTCAAAGAATCTAGAGATTTTTATAGTGTTTTTGGCATAAGAATATAATTGGCCAACAATTTTGAATAAATCAGAATAAAAAATCATCATCTTTTCATCAATCTCAATATTGGCTGAATTAATTCAAAATACGGTGCAGATTATCACATTTAATATATCGTTTAAAAACATACCATACCTGTTTTACCTTTACGATATTTTTTGTTATTGTCCGTTGTGATTCTGTCACCTTTATACTAGGCTAAGGAACTTAGCTTTGTCGCCCGTTGTGTTTCTGGAACAGCCAAAATCCAGAGAACACTATTGTTGTTCCTTAGCCTGCCACCACACCTACACGATGAAAGTTTTATGTGACCAATTTGTTTTTATAGGTCCATGATTGTTAGTGGCAGAAAATTTTGAAAAATAATTTTGTGTAGACCCAAAACTGTTTATAATTGTTCCCTTCGGCACCCAAATTTGTTTAACTTTGAGAAATTTTATATTTGTGCCTTTTGGAACACAAATCGGTATAGTTTTCACATGTTTGGGTCAATACCAACAATTATTGTGATTGTGTCCGAATTTTCTACAAATTGTGCTCATAGAATTTACTTGATTAATCTTGTTTTCAACAATTTTCGAATTATTATATCCAAGTCCTTGTCTAACTGTATTAACAGTTTGTTTTCCTAATAGCATATTTAATGATTTTTCACTTTTGGAAAATTTTTCTAAAGTAGTAGACAGTTGTTGGACTTGTGATTTGAGAGATTCATTTTCGTTTAACAATTGTGTGCACTTTTTAATAGAATTCTCTCTCCTAGTATTTTCATTCTCCTTTAAAATCAGAATTTCATTTTCAAGTGTTTTAATATTGATTTCTGATTTTTTAATTTCCTTTTCAAATGTTGGACACTTATCACACTTAGGGATCCTACTTTGATAGGTTTTAACTAATTGATCAAGTTGTTTATTACATTCTATCAAAGTATCTTTTTGAGATTCAAGTTTGGCGTATTTTTCCCTAAGTCGTTCAAAACAACCGTTTACTTCATGAAAATATATAAGCAACTCAGAATGGGTAAGTTTTGATACCTCACTTGGCTCGTCATCGTCACTGTCAGTTGTATCACCTCGAAGACACAATTCTGCCTTTTCGCTTTCACTGCCAGTGCTTTGATCATTCTCGTCTCTTTCATCCCAAGTAGCTGCAAAACTTTTCTTTTTCTGTTTCTTTCCGTGGCTGGATTTAATTTGTGGACAATCGGGCTTGATATGGTCGGGTTTGTTGCAATTATAACAAATAAACTTTTGTTCTTCCGAGTAGTCTAGTGCTTTGGCTATTCTTCTTTTTGCTTTTTGAATTCGAGCTGAGTTACCATGTTTTTGATTCCATTTTTTGAATTTCCTTATCAACAGCTCTAATTCTGCTGCTCCATCATCTTCATCGTTATCATCATCACTTTCGGTTGTTCCTTTGAGAGCTATTGATTTCTTTTGAGTGTCACCTCCTTCACGCTCTTCTTTGAATTTCATTTCTAGCTCATAAGTGGTGAGATTTCCGATGAGTTCCTCAACTTTAAGTTGTTTTAAATCTTTCGATTCTTGTATGGCAGTTACTTTTGCTTCAAAGCTTCGTGGAAGGACTCTAAGGATTTTCCGGACTATTTCTAATTAGGTGTATGTTTTTCTGAGAGCTTTTGATTTGTATACGATATTGGAGAGTCGTCCATACATCTCTTTGACATTTTCTTCCTTCGCCATTTTGAAGTTCTCGTATTCGCTGCTTAGCATTGCAAGGCGAGATTCTTTGACTTGAGATGTTCCTTCGTGAGTCACTTCTAGTATGTGCCATATTTCCTGCGCAGTTAGACAATGTGAGACACGATTAAATTCAAATTGATCCAATGAACAGATAATAGAATTCATAGCTTTGGCATTAGTATTCTGTAATTTATTTTCTAGTTCTGTCCATTGTTCCTTTGGTTTCTCTATTTCCTGATTATCTACAGTTATAGTTGGTATACTATAACCTGTCTCAACAATATTCCAAGCGTCAATGGTTTTCAGAAAAATTTGCATTCTATTTTTCCAGTAAGCATATTCACCATTGAACATTGGTGGTCTAACAATGGATTGCCCTTCTGCAAAAGCATTATTAAAAGAAGCCATTTTAAAAATTCGAATTTTTAAAACAAAAACCGATTTTTGAAACACGAATTTTTAAAACAAAAATTGATTTTTGAAACACGAAGTTTTAAACAAAAATTGGTTTTTGTAAAATCAAAATTTTAAAAACAAAAATGGCTTTTGTTCCTAGCTCTAATACCACTTGTAGGATCGATTTCACCCTAGAGGGGGGGTGAATAGGGTGATAGTGTAAATTATAAAAATTAATCGCGGAAGCTTATCAATTAATTTAAATTCGGATCACAGAATAGCAGCACAGATATAGCAGAATATAAATAACAGAACAACACAGAATTTACCCAGCTTCGGCAAAACCCTGCCTACGTGCTGCCCCCAGGGTTTCTACTAGAAATTAGATAGTCCCTCGCTTACACACGTAAACTCGCTATACCCGCTATTGACTAATCTAACTCTACGCTCAAAACCCTGCCACAACTCAACTACCGAGTTGCGAATTCCCAAACTACAACACGTAGTTTGTACCCTAGTCACACGACTAGAAAATTAAAAACGGTTTAAAAGAAAAATACAATTTAAAAACAATTTAAATAACAAAACCCTATTTTAAAAAACAAAGCCCAAATTAAACAAAGGCCGGCCCCTTATTCACTTCTTCAACCCGTTCCTTTCATTTTTTCGTTCATGAAAAAAATGGCCGCTCCTCTTTTAATTGATGCCGGCACTTGTTTCTTCGTTCGTTCTTCTTCCTCTAAAAAATTAGGGCTTTTGGTATGATTGAGGTCGCCGACTCCAGTAGCTTCGACCGAGATAAATATAATTCTGTTCCTTGCGTTCGTCGATCGATATGCCTCTTTGAGTTTTTGTCGGCTACTTCAATTCGATCAAGTTCGAATTATAATTGGTATGTTAATTTTTTGCTTTTTGCTTTTCCTAGTTTTGGCTTGCTTGAACTTGATGCACAAATTGCCGATGATGATGTCAATTTATATAGGGTTTGTAACCCTAGATTTGCGTCGTATATTTTCTAATTGAATTCGTCAACTGATTCACTTCGCCACTTGATGATGCTTGAATGATTGAGATCGATTCTGACTTTTTCATATGCGTATAATTTCATTTCTTGCGTCCCACGGCTTTGATGTTGACTTGTTCATATGCATGTATTTTCTTGCTATCCACGGCACAGCTTTGAATTTGTGGCTTGTACTTGTATACAGCTGTCTCCTTTACATGATTTCGACTTCACTGTTGCAAGTGTTGCTGTGTCATGTAGTAATTGACTTGTTCATGCTGTACTTGGATATTTGCAGTTCATTTGTACATTTGTTCACCTGCACTCTTCGTTTGATCTACTTGCATTGTTTCTGGCTTCATCTGTAGTCTTGTTCATTGATGGTTTTGGTCATTCGAGTTTGAGAATGTGGCGATTTCACTGTGTATTTGAGAATGCACTGCATATTTGGTTTGCTTCTTTGTTGATGTTTGGATCATTATGCTGTCTGCATTGATGTTTGAGTTGAAGTTGCAGTTAAGAACATTTGCATCTGGTCTCATTTCTGTGTTGCATTCTTTGATGGTTCATTGGTGTTTGTACACTTTTGTTGCAGTGGTTCCATATCTCTGGTGCATTATGCCGTAGCCTTGGTCTTTGTTGGTTTTGTTGTGCACTTGTACTTCTGGTTGGTCTGCATCTTATGGTTGCCACTGAAACTAACTTGTATCTTGGTCCTGAACATTGCTGCATATTGATGCCTCTGTTTGCATTTGGTGTTTTGGTTTGAACTTGCAGAGTTTTACTGCCATAAGTCTTGCATGTGTGTTTATTTGTGTCCACTGATGCTTCGAGTCTGCAACTTGATTGATGCTGTACATATTGCTGTTATGCGGTAATCGAGTTTCACTTGCATTGCCGAGTTATTCTGATGCATCCTTCATGTATTCCCCTGATAATCATGTGCCACTGCATCACACTGTTGCAAGTGTTTCTATTGAGCATGATTTGTCATCTCTGGTATTTCATGTTGGCCATGTTCTTCACTGTTTATATTGTTTGCATTGTTGTTTGTCTCTATGCTTGATGTCTACATGCATGTGGTCTTGCTGCACTGTTTACAGTCATATTGAGTTTGATCTGATCATGTTTTCATCTGTGTTCATCCCTGACCTGTGCATGGCATGACTTTGTGGTCTGGTTTCACTTCACTACGCTATCTTCATTATTGTGGCTCTTTGGTCAGTGCATGTAGTCCATTATGTTTGATCTACAAGTTGTTTCGCATATAATACTCCAAATTGTCACTGTGCATTGTTGCTCTACATCTTGTAGTTTGCTTTGGTGCACTGTTTCGGTTTTTCTGGTTCTTGTGCTACCTGTTCACTTGAGTCTGCTTCACCATTGAGCCTCAATGTAGTTGAAGTGGCTTCTGTGCATTTGCTTGATTCACTTAGACCATATATGTGTTTGTTGCAGTTTGCTGACTTCTTGTCGCCTTAACTTTGGTTGATGCACCGAGTTGCAGTGTTTCATTTCTTGTGCCCGAGCTTGCATGCTTCATGTACATTGTGTCATTCTTTGCATTGTACATTTTACTGTCTTTATTGTGGCATTTTGATCTGGTTCCATATTTGTGAGTTGTTCGGTGCACTGTTCATTTGCCTCTGGTTTAAACTATACTTTGATTCATTTTCATTGTCACTGAGTTTATTTGAATGGTCTGACTTGAACTCGATTCACTTGTGTTGAATCCAGTTTCAAAACTCGGATTTGACCTTGTGCTTGTGTCCTATTTTTGAATTTATTGCACCTGAGTTGAACCTGTCCATATATTTGGGTTTGACCTTGTGCTCACCTGTCCCTGCAGCATTATTAAGTGTATATATCGGTGTGCACGGCCTTGTGGCATATACAGTGATATACTGTGTATGTCACAAGCTGTTCGTGTATGATGAATTCAAATTTAAATGATGACGAACAACCCAAATAACTGAGGCAAATATTACTTTCAAAAATCATATTTTATTTTATTTTGCAAAAATATTTCTTTTTCAATTTTACTGCGTTAGTGAATATTTTTGCAGATTTCTCAGATGCTGGATTCAAACTGGAATGAAGTTGAAGATAAATACGAGTGTGAGTGATATGTAGTGAGGTGAATTGTAAATGTGAAATGTGATGTAATTGTAATCAATGTTGTATAGTCATAGTGAGAGCTTGAAATTGTACTATTCAAAGATGTAATAAATATTTGTTTGAATAAAATATTCGTTTGAATTCAAATTTCGTGTTATTTATTTTATTCTGCAAATATTTATTTAATCTGTGAAAAAATAAAATAGTATATTATCAAATACATTTAAACGAATGTATATATGTTTATTATCATCAAACAAAAATCATATAAGCGCATATTCAACATAAATGTCGATCATCCGGTCGTCATCACCGAAATTATTTTCCAGCGACAAAAGGGAGGTGCACTGCTTTAAACTTTTAAAATTCTTTGGAAACCATTTCTATTCGAAAATACTTTAAATAAAATGCATTTTAAAACTTTAAAATAGAATTTGAAATTATCGAAAATTAAATTCTCAAATTCTTGATTTAAAATCATTTCAAATTCCAAATCAAATTATAATCAAGTTTATAAATTTCCATTTATTTATGTTGTTGAAATAGTCAATGGTTTTCAAAACAATAATTTAAAATCAAATATTATCAATTCGAGCAGCTAAATTCTTTTAACTATAAAATTTTCGAAACGTTACTTATATCTTTAATATAATCATACAAAATTTATTTCATTAACCAAATTTGAAAACAATAAGGTGTCAGTTTGCTCTGTTCAAATGTTTTGGAAATCCTATCGATAGCGCTGATCAAACGAACCGATCGAAAATCCAAATCAACATCAACAACTCAAACAATACAGTATATATATAAAATGTTTTTAATATAAATTTAAAAGACACTTTCTCGCTCGACGATACAAGAATGGATATCAAAGAAAGGATAGAGATTGAAATCTAATGGAATCAAATCAAAGAGAATTTTGATTCGAAGATAGATTTGAAACAAAGATAAGATAATTAAATAACGAAATAGGGAAATGGCTAAGTTTCTATAAATTACGGGCAACCTTAACCGGGTCGACCGAGATTTCAAGAATAAGATTGATGCAGAATTCTGAGGCAAATCGACATTCGATTGCAAAAGATAGAATTCATGCATAGCAGGAGATAGATAGCATCGTAAATCGAGGATACAGAAATCTTCGGTAAATCAATGTCTACTATAAAGAAGTTTCACCCCTTAACAAATCATTTGAAGATTGGCGAGACGGTCGATTTATTAAAGAGATTGTTTGAAATAGATTTATGGGATACTCCGTAATACGAATAGGAAGAGATAAGGATGGATTTTTGAACCGAGGGGAACGTTCCAAAGTTCAAAGGAAATCGAATTGAAGAAGAAGGAATTCAAGCTCGAAAGAAAGTGATTTTGTAATCAAATTTACTTTATACTTTGAGTTTGCCTAAAATAAAAGGTTTGATACCAAATGTAACGACCTGATATATTCAACCATTCGCATCCACACATGTCAGATTTGAATTCCTCAAAATACTAGATTGTTAGTATATATTTGGCAAAACTTAGCATATACAGTAAATAAATAAATCACAGAATCACAGACACAGATTACTTTCAATATGCAGCGGAAACAAAATGAATAGTAGTTCATGAAGCTACTATATATATCAAAGTTAAAATAAGATACAATAGAAGTCTCGAATACAACAGTCAAATACAAGATCAGAACACATCACTAGAATCAACTGAATATCTATAAGCTGGATAGATAGCTGGATCTCTAAGTGAAGCTCCAACTCCAAAGGGGAGTCTCAAAAGCTGAACCACTCAGTCTGACCCGAGCGTAAAGCAAAACACAAAATACTGGAGTCAAGATTAACATTCTCATATCAATAAATACAACTCAAGTGAAATAACAACTAAAATACAAGTAACTCAAAGGATGTTTGGGATAACCATCCTTTAAGGATCTGTTAAACTATCTACAATGTAGTAATATACGCTATTATAATAATGTCTAAAGTAAAGTATAATATATTTAAAAATAGCATTAAGGCTTTACATTTTCCACCTTAACGCATTTTATATATTCTCATGTCCATATAGTACCGTAATCTCCCATGTACTAGGCGTCGTCAGAGGGCACTCCATAGGTATAGTACAAAACAAAATCGTATACGGCGCGCTAGGGTAGGTGACATGATAAAAAAAGGCAATGTCAGGGTAGATATACCAATTACGCATCCAGGCTAGTGGTAACGCATAGCCGCAACTACCGCCCACCTCGAGCCACACCCCCAAATCAAAAATCAAAAGTGGCTACCAAATCAATCACAAAGTCTGAATATAATATCGAAAGGGTGTGTCCGATTAGAGGAGCTACCTCATCGGCTCGAGAATCGCTCCTGTTTTAGCCACCTTATGCCATCTCACGGGAGTCGGGTCCATGTATATACCTCAATAGGACGTCGCCATCATCCTACTTCATTTTGGAATCTCCACTGCGTTCGCAGTTGTTAAAGTGGTTTTCGAAGTTGGCAGAGAGCATGACAAATTCCAATCCTAGTCTCTTTAACAACCAAACGTTATTATAACACTACGGTAATTTCAAAAATAGTTTATACTTCATTACCAAAATATCAGTGCCATTTTAAAACCATACTAAATATGATATCATTTCCATTTCAAAACCAAATAAGATATCATTTCCATTTGAAATATATCCATTTACAAAAATCATAGCGCTTTAAAATTATAAAGCTTCGAAACCAAAACACTTGAAATTACAACACTTTGTAAATCATAATTTCAAAATCACAATACTCCCCATTTGACTGGTTTAGATATTAAAATAGTATATATAATAAAATAGTTTGTAAAGAAAAACAGTTATAAGTTAAAAAAATTATATTAAAATAGTTTATATTAAAATTGTTTTAAATAGAATTTAAAATACTTTATATAATAGAATAGCTTCCTCAAATCGCACAAATCAATTCCAAGCCAATTAAAATTCCAAAATTCAAATTTAATCAAACCTCAAATCATCAATTTCAATTCAATTCAGTTTCTCAATAAACCATTTCAAATTATATCGGTTTCAAAATAGATTTGAACCCCAAAATAAACCATTACAGTTTCAAAATTTCCAAAGCTTTAAATATTCAAACATTTCAAAACTAAATTTGATAATTTCATATATATCTAAATTTAACTTCATTATTATTTGGTTTTGAAATATCCACTTAATAAAATCGGTATCACTTAAATAAATATCAAATAGTCTAAACTTAATATTTCCTTTACTTGAATAAAACTTGAAATATTCATTTAAATCACCTTAACCAAAGTCAAGTTATAAAACCATATCCTTTAAAATCTCAAATTCAATAAGTTCCAAATCGGTTTTAATTGAATATAATTCTTAATTAAATACAATTTCAAACCAATTCCAAATTTATCTTCTCAACCTTAGTTTATTAAAATCATTATAAACTTTGTATTGAAATAAAATTTAAATAATGCTTAACTATATTATAATTTAATAATATCAAACTTTATCATCAAACTTATTTTATGTTGAAACAAATTTGTACATAGCTTAAGATCAAGAATTTAACTATATATAAAATAACATTTATATAATATCTAAAATCAATATTGTATAATTTCTTTTCCGAAACCATATTTTCAAAATATCTATATATAGGCCAACGGTGTTTGTATATAATTTTCCATCCTATGGTCAAGTGATACTGATATTTATTATTTTAATCTGAAATTTAAATACATACGGGTATATATCAATTCAACCCGCAATCCCAAATTAAATTCAATGAAAATCGCTTGGATTTATCATTTCAACCCATAACAATTTTCTCCTATTCTACAAGATCGTTCGAGTATGTATCATTTCAACCCATAGTGAATTTTATACTAAAAGGTAACTTGCAGAGCGATAACAAGTATGATAATAATATAACAGGCATATATCATCAATATAACAAACAGATAATGGTGTCTGATGCCATAGGTGAACAGATACAGATAACATCATATATATAACAATGCAAATAACTACAACAGCATATTCCAATTGTCGTTTCAATTGAAATCAAATTTAACAAACATAAGAACATTAAACGTGAGTGACTGCGCACCTTTCGAGGCTAGAGATAATTATACGACAAAATGAGTTACGAATCCAAGCACGAATTCCAGAGCGAAGCAAAATTGAACGCAAATTGGACGAACAGGACCGATAAATAGGAATTGACGAAATCAAGTCAAAAGTGGATCGATGAAGATCAAAGGTATAAGTGCACCTATATATATAACTTTATAAAACTATATATATGTAAAATAATTATATTATAAATTCAAACATCTACCAAAATAAGATATAAATATTTAATTTCAGATCAATAACTTAACTTTAATATCAAAGATAAAATCTATATATATTATGTTACGAACCATTTAGCCATGTGCATTTATAAAACTAACGTGTGTGTATGACATGTAAAATAAGATATAAATATACATAAAACAAGGTACGTTCATAATATTTCTTTTATAAAATCATACATATTATAATCCTTAACTATTATAAACTTCTAAAATTATAAACAATAAGCTATACTAGAGAAACCCAACCGTTATTACACCTACTTATATTTATTATATATATATATATATATATATATATATATATATACACACACACGCAGACTTCCAACATACTTTATGTGATAATATTAAACTTACGTGGACCATACATTGACAATACTAACCAATATTAATCAAAAGAGTGCTATACCATCCTTACATACTATTTATATAATAATGAACAATGAAATGAACATGCTATCTAACAGTACAACATGTCATCAATGTATAGAAATCAAAACAAACTATGCACTTTTATACACAATATAAAAATATATATAATATATCGAAATAGAAGCAAGTTCGGCCACTAACGAAATATGCTTTTGTCAAAATACATAGATACAGCTATTGTGCATCTGATTTTGTAACTTCATAAAATACAACAATACAACTTACATAACATATATATGATGTTTTAAATCTCAACTCAGAATATACAAACTTGTAATATATGAAACCTGTATCTATATATACATTACATAAACCATCTACAGATTACAGGAAACAACTTAATTATCGTATATATAAATGCAGGCCGCTTATATATAATTATAGATAATGTATGTAACCAATATAACTATCAAATATTAATATATCCATTATACACAGAAATATTTTTAGCATATCCAACAGCAAATATGGTATATGTACATTAATAATATAAACTATGTAGAGCCAACATTAAATTTAAAACTTATAAAAAAAAAGGTCTATACATATAAATTTTATAAATTCAGATTCATACAAATACATCATATATATATATATATATATATACAAGCAGAGCAAGTGCTAACCAATAGTCAACATACAAAACTTATGCAGTAGCTGCATAATATATATAGACCATCATATTTATACTTTTTATATATATAACTGACCATATAGAAAATAAATAAACACTTATATAAATTATATATATATACAGCTGGTATATACCTCATAGAACTCGGTTATCGTTACAGGCAGTTCAACAAATCGGCTAAATAGGTGGAGGCTCTTGCAAAAGAAGGCTTGGCTATGGGTTCGAGAAAAGAAAGGGGGGTAGGTAGCTGAATGGATTGGTGGCTTCGGTTGAGGTCAGGAAGCTATGGAGCAGGCATTGATGAAGGCAAGTTCAGTTGAAGTTGCTGCACGTTCCAATGGTGGGGGTAGAAGCGGATCAGGTTTATGCTGGGTTGATAAGGGAAGATGCTTGAAGGAAGAACGAGGAATATGTAACAACCAGATATTTTCAACCATTCGCATCCATTATAAGTGTATAGGTAGACACTCATGCCGGAATTGAATTGCTCAAAATACCGCGTTGTAAATAAAAATTTGGCAAATCTTGGGATATACAGTAAATAAAAATCACAGATCACACACACAGAGTATATAAAAAATGCAGCGGAAAAAAAGAGATAGTAGTTCATGAAGCTACTATATAAATATGAGATACATCAGAGTTAAATAAGATACAACAGAAGAGTAACAGGATACATCAGGTACAAATCAGATACATCACTGAACCACTGGATACTGAAACAAAATAGATGGCTGGATCTTCAAGGAAAGCTCCAACACAAAGGTGAATCTGGAATGTTAACTCACTCAATCTGACCCGAGCGTAAAGAAAAACACAAAACCCTCGAGTCGGGACATAAATACTTATAAACTGTAAATCAACTCAAGTGAACGGTAGCAAAATGCATCAGTAACTTAAAGGATGCTTGGGACCGCCTATCCTCTAAGGATCCGTTAAACTATTTACTATGTAGTAATATACGATATATACGGTAATGTCTAATCAGTAAAGTATAATCATATAGAAAATAGCATTAAGGGGATGGTGAACCTTAACGCGGTCGGATCTTTAAAACCAAAATCGTAGTGGGCTCGATATAAGGATATGACACGGCACGCGAGGCAATGCCAGGGTGGATACACCGTTTGCACTCCCGGACCGGTGGTGACGGCAAGCCAGCAGCTTCCAACCACCTCGAACAATACCCCCGAATCAAAGTGGCGCCACCGAATCGAATCACAACAGTAATAGAATAGTTTCCGATGGAGCATGCTCGATGAAAGGGTGCGACCCTTTGTGTAGCCCGGTATAGCTCCTGTTTTAGTCATATATGCCAACTCACGGGAGTTGGGTCCACGTAACATACCTCGAGAACGTCGCCACCATCCTACTTCATTCTGGAATCTCCACCGCGTACATAGCTGTTAAAGTGGTTTTCGGTATTGTCCGGCTATAAGACAATATCCGATCCCGGTCTCTTTAACAACCAATCGTTATTATAACCCATGGATATTTATTTCAAATAATTTATACTTTCAAGACCAAAATATCATACTCATTTCAAAACAATATCACAATTGTATCATATCCATTTCAAAAATAATTCAATATTATATCATTCAAATAAAACCCAAATTTTCAAATCATTGAATATTTCTTTAAATTTATTAAACTTGAAATATTCCTTTAAATTATCATAGCATTTTGGAAATGTTACCTTAAGGAATCGTAGCATTTTTGGAATGTACTACTTTCCACTTTACATTGTATATAATTCAAAGTATTGATAAGCTTAAAATTTTAACATGTCAATTTATCATAGCCTTATAGTTAAATAAACTTTCTTACTGTAATATACAATTTAAACCGAAATTCTTATGTTAAGTTAAAATCACCTTATTAACTTACATTATTATTACAATAAAGAAACTTTATTATTTTAATCATTAAAAGTATGCCATTCACATAAATTAAAACTTGCTTATCAAATGTACGTTATCAACTTACATTTTATTATTACAGTAAGTAACATTTATCATTTTAATCAATTTAAAATACACCATTACATTGATTAAAATCTACGTGTCAAATGTACGTTTTAAATTTTATATTACTATTACAATAATGAACATTTATTAATTAAATCAATACCACACTACTAAAACTTTACATGTTTCTTTCTTAATTAAAACTCTACATGTTCTTGCATTAATTAAAACTTTCATGTTCTCTCATTAATTAGGACTTTACATGTTTCTTTCATTAATTAAAAACTTATACGTTTCTTTCATTAATTAAAACTTACACCTTTCTTTCATTAATTAGGAATTTACATGTTCCTATCATTAATTAGAACACCATACGTTCTTTCATTAATTAAAACCTATACGTTTCTTTCATAAATTAAAACCTATACGTTTCTTTCATAAATTAAAACCTATACGTTTCAACCTATACGTTTCTTTCATTAATTAAAACTTAACATTTCAGATTTATATTACCATTTCACAAATTTAACTAAACTTCTAATTTATTTAATTAATTTAACATCTTTAGTTAAAACTCAAATTTCACATTTTCAAGTCAAGTTATATTTTAAAATTTCATTTACAACTGTCATTTATTCAACCACTTAAATTTATAGAAAATCAATAATTCTTTAATAAATCACTTAAATTCAAATATAAATCAATTTATCATATTTACCATTTTCCAAATAAAATTAAAGTCCATTTTATTCATGTAACTTAAATATCATTTTTAGTCAAAATTCCAAATTTCAAACATATGTTATATTTCAAAATCCAGTTAATCCATTCATAAATTACATTTTTAACACATAGAAAAATCATAATTTATTTATTTTAAAACCTTTCAAAATCTATTTAAATCAAATTTCATAATTTTATATTTTTAAAATACTTAAAATATTCAAAGCACTTTATAGAACAACCACGGGTCTGTATATAGTTTTCTAACATAGGTCAAGTGATACGGATATGTATCATTTCAATCCGCAGTTTAAAAGGTA
Source organism: Allium cepa (assembly GCA_030765085.1). Taxonomy (NCBI): domain Eukaryota; kingdom Viridiplantae; phylum Streptophyta; class Magnoliopsida; order Asparagales; family Amaryllidaceae; genus Allium; species Allium cepa. Next base: position 70,801,526 of record CM060942.1, read on the forward strand.
AAAATCCAGGTTCTATCATTTCAAACCCGCAATCCCAAGTTTAAATAAGTAAATAAAATAACTCAGGCCTATCATTTCAGCCCATAATGATTTTTATCCTAACAGGGAACTTGCAGTGTGATCATATATAGAAATAATATAAACAATGTCAATATCACAATATACAGTCATGTATCAGATGTCAGGTGAAAATTAACAGTTTTAACATGGTAATAACATTGTAATAACACGGCATAGCATATCATATGATCATCATTAACTAAGCACTTGTCATCAATCCACTTTTCATAAGTATATATGTCAGAGTGAGAAAGACTCACCTTTTTCAAAGCTAGAGACCAAAACAACATACAAGCACGACTCCAAAGGCACGACAAGCACAATTTCACGACTTTTGATTTGAGTTGAGAGATAGCCAAGATATAATTTTGTATCAACAACCCAAAACAAAACAAACCAGACAATATATAAACATTCAACATAAAATAACATTGAAACAATTTTGAAATACAAAGCGAAATGAACAAGATAGATTGGACCTTGCTTCAACCACTTCAATGCTTGGCCTAACGGACACTTATGCTTGGCTATGATGATGCTTTAGCTGAGGTATGACATCATATAGGTCAGGTTTAACATCATATAGGCAAGGGAACAAGTGGAGATGAAGAGAATGAGGCAACAATGGTCAAAAACATTGTTTTTAGGCATGTAGGTTGCAATTTGAAGGGTTTGGCCACCATAGATGGCTCGGCCATGGTCATGGTTGGTGGAGTAGATGGTGTTGGAGGCATGGAAGAGATGTAGGAGTTTGTGGTTGCGGCTATAGAGAAGAGGCCGATCCAAACATAGAAGAGAAACAAGGCAAAATTGCATAGAAAAGTAAGAAAAGTAGAAAGAAGAGAGGGATTTACCTAATTTTTTTCTTCAAGGTGGAGGCCATGATTTTTAGGATTTTGGGGCTTCAAAAATTCGTGAATGACAAGAGGAAGTCAGCCGCAAAGGATGGGGAAAGGAATGGCTAAGATGATTTGATGTATTAATGACAGAAGAAACTGCAAAAAAACGGATAAAACGTTTTTCCGTTTCTTAGCTCTTAACCCTTTCAAATTTCTCATATATATTTATATACATCCAAATAACTGAAAATAATTAAAATCTCAGTTAAAATTCGAAAATATAACAGATGAACAAAATATTAAAAATTAAATATTAATTAGATATGATTAAATAAGAAAAATAGCACAGAAAAATGAAAACTAGACTTAAGAATTAGAAATAACTTCAATACACTTTGGAAAAATTTAATTTAATTTAAATACATGTAAAATGAATAAAATAAAGTAAAACAAAGCAAATAAAAGTGAGTGCATAAAATAAATAAATTAATTTTAATTATATATAATTAAAATAAGAAAATGGCTTAAAATTGTAGACTAGGCTTTAAAATTAGAAATAAATCCAAATGAACTTTAGAAAATCTTCATGGACTTGTAAAATATTTATAACAAATAAAATAACAAAAAAAAAAGTGCATTCACAAAAAAAAAATTATTAAATATAATTTATATGAAGAAAATGGCAGAAAATTAGAAAACAGCCTTTAAAAATAGGAAATAAATACAGTAAATTTTGAAAAAATTCTATTATCATTTAAAAATATTTAAAAGTAAAAATATACATAATAAAACATATTATCACGTATTAAAAAAAATATAACCAAGAAGAAGTAATTTATACAATTTAAAATAGTCATTGTTAAATAACCCTATATACGCACAATATTGTAAAGGGTATAACTTTCACAATTTACATCCAATTTCAACGAAACGAAAAGTGGTGTTCTTAGAATTTTACGTGCTTTCATAATAAAAGAAAAAAAAATTAAATTTTTAAACTTTTAAAATTTTAAGTTGAAAGTCACAGTTTGACTATTTTGACCAAAATCAGCATTTCAGGCAAATATTTCAACTTACACAAGTTTAGGATTATAACTCATAAACAAATCAAGATTATATTTAAATAATAAATTTAATCATTTCAAATAAGTAAAATAAGTTTTTCAATCAAAATCTTACATTAAAAATAATTAAAATATACAATCAAATAATTACAAAATATAGGGTTGTTACACTCTCCCCCACTCAAAACTTTTCGTCCCCGAAAAGGAACGAGGTATGAGAAAGCACAGAAAAAGATAGAGTGAAATAAGGTTAGGACAAGATGACAAGGAGAATGAAATTATACATGCTGGCTATTATTATAGGTAAGTTTTACAAGGTGGAGCTGATCTTTCGAAGATACTCCAAAATTAAGAACACAAGCACGAAAAAGGTGGATTCAAAATGATTACCAAAGATCTATCAAATATTATAGAAAGATTCCTATACCAATCAATAGCAAGATAAGGAGGAGGAGGGTAACAAAAAAATAGTTTGGAAAACAAAATAAGGAAATAGATTTGAAAGCATGGAAATTTCAACTTAAATAGAGAATAAATCTTTACACAAGTTAAATAAATCTTAACTATCTCAAATGTCATTATCTTATTATCCAATCATCATAAATTAACAAATTTCAAAACCATGGGTTTGAAAAATAATCATTTATTACACTCACAAAGTATTTAATAAATTTAATTCTCTTTATTCCTAATAAAATTTAGATTTATTCCTCTCAATACATTTATCACTTATGTTAAACATACTTACGCTTATTATAAGTGTTTTAATTTATTCTTAGTTTCTTTAACATCATTTATATTGTAAGTTATTCAATTACCCTTTATTATATTTACCTCTGTTAATCATTAAAATTTAAGTGTATAATATTTATTATAACCACTCAAATTTTATTTATAAAATCTTTTTATATTTTATATTATCCAAATTACATTGTTAACTTCTGAAATTAAGGTAAGTTATATTGGAATGAAATTGTGTCATACAAATTATACTTTCCAACTCAATTATCTCAAGTTTAATCATTGATCCAAATTTTTTTGATTTTCTTTTTATAGTTGAAATTATTGTTAAAAATAAAATTTAAGAATTAAATTTTCGATTTCTTCAAACCATTTAGAGATAAGTAATAACATATATATAATATGTCAAATCAAATTTCAATCATGTATCTATATATATTATAAATTAAGTCATATTTTAGAAATTCAAATCAATTTAATTTCCCAAAACAAAGCTGTAGCAAGACTACAGAACAATCTCTTCACTTCGAAACTCGAAAATGAACGTCGATGATGCTGCAGTCATCACCGAAGTTATTTTCCAGCGACAAAGAGAAGAGTACTAATTTTAAACTTAAAATTCTTTAGAAACAAATTTCTATTTGAAAATATTTTAAATATTATATCCCTTTAAACTTTTAAACAAAAGGTTTGGAACCATCGGAAATGAAATTCTAAATTTCTTTTTCTAAATTCATTTAAGTTCCCATATAAATTTATAAACAATTATTTATAAATTCATTTATAGAACAATAAATGATAAATCAAGTATTATCATTTCAAATTATCAATTTGAATCATTTTATTAAGTTCCATAAATATATATATCAAAATTTTATTTCATTAACCAAAACAAAATTTAAAATAATATCGTGTCAGTTTGTTCTGCCAAAGTGTTTTAGAAATCCTATCGATAGCGTTTATCAGACGAATCGATCGGAAACCCAAATCAACATCAACAACTCCAACAACACAATATAAAAAAATATAGATTGACAAATACAATTCAAAATGTTTTAAAATATCTTGGAAACAAAAGACAAGATGATTAAATACAGAGTAGGGAGGTGAATAAGCTAAAATAAATCACGGGGAACCTTAATCGGGTCAACCGTGACTTAAAGTATAAGATCGAAGTGGATTTTCTGGGGTAAATCTACGTTTGATCTCAAGAGTTAGAGTTTGGGATAATAGGAGATACTAGCATCTAAACCGAGGATATAAAATCTTTGGTGAATCGATGCTGTTGTAATGGAGTTTCACCCGTCTTACAAGAAATTTTTTGATATTGGCGGGACCGCCAATTCACTATAAAGATCATTCGAAGTGGAGTTGTGGGGTACTCCAGAATCAAATGAAGATGAATAGCGGGGAATAAGAATGGACTTTGGAACCGCAGGGAACGTTCCAAAATTCAAAGCAATCGAGTCAAAAGGGAAGAGATTCAAACTCAAATGAAAGTGATTCTGTAAATACATTCACTCTATATGCTGAGTTTTGCCTAGAGCTACCAAAGCTCTGATACCAACTGTAACAACCAGATATTTTCAACCATTCGCATCCATTATAAGTGTATAGGTAGACACTCATGACGGAATTGAATTGCTCAAAATACCGCGTTGTAAATAAAAATTTGGCAAATCTCAGGATATACAGTAAATAAAAATCACAGATCATAGACACAGAGTATATAAAAAATGCAGCGGAAGAAAAAGAGATAGTAGTTCATGAAGCTACTATACAAATATGAGATACATCAGAGTTAAATAAGATACAACAGAAGAGTAACAGGATACATCAGGTACAAATCAGATACATCACTGAACCACTGGATACTGAAACAAAATAGATGGATGGGTCTTCAAGGAAAGCTCCAACGCCAAAGGTGAATCTGAAATGTTAACTCACTCAATCTGACCCGAGCGTAATGCAAAACACAAAACCCTCGAGTCAGGGCATGAATACTTATAAACTGTAAATCAACTCAAGTGAACAGTAACAAAATGCATCAGTAACTTAAAGGATGCTTGGGACCGCCCATCCTCTAAGGATCCGTTAAACTATTTACTATGTAGTAATATACGATATATACGGTAATGTCTAATCAGTAGAGTATAATCATATATAAAATAGCGTTAAGGGGATGGTGAACCTTAACGCGGTCGGATCTTTAAAACCAAAATCGTAGTGGGCTCGATATAAGGATATGACACGGCACGCGAGGCAATGCCAGGGTGGATACACCGTTTGCACTCCCGGACCGGTGGTGACGGCAAGCCAGCAGCTTCCGCCCACCTCGAACAATACCCCCGAATCAAAGTGGCGCCACCGAATCGAATCACAACAGTAATAGAATAGTTTCCGATGGAGCATGCTCGATGAAAGGGTGCGACCCTTTGTGTAGCCCGGTATAGCTCCTGTTTTAGTCATATATGCCAACTCACGGGAGTTGGGTCCACGTAACATACCTCGAGAACGTCGCCACCATCCTACTTCATTCTGTAATCTCCACCGCGTACACAGGTGTTAAAGTGGTTTTCGGTATTGTCCGGCTATAAGACAATATCCGATCCCGGTCTCTTTAACAACCAATCGTTATTATAACCCATGGATATTTATTTCAAATAATTTATACTTTCAAGACCAAAATATCATACTCATTTCAAAACAATATCACAATTGTATCATTTCAATTTCAAAAATAATTCAATATTATACCATTCAAATAAAACCCAAATTTTCAAATCATTGAATATTTCTTTAAAGTTATTAAACTTGAAATATTCCTTTAAATTATCATAGCATTTTGGAAATGTTACCTTAAGGAATCATAGCATTTTTGGAATGTACTACTTTCCACTTTACATTGTATATAATTCAAAGTATTGATAAGCTTAAAATTTTAACATGTCAATTTATCATAGCCTTATAGTTAAATAAACTTTCTTACTGTAATATACAATTTAAACCGAAATTCTTATGTTAAGTTAAAATCACCTTATTAACTTACATTATTATTACAATAAAGAAACTTTATTATTTTAATCATTTAAAGTATGCCATTCACATAAATTAAAACTTGCTTATCAAATGTACGTTATCAACTTACATTTTATTATTACAGTAAGTTACATTTATCATTTTAATAAATTTAAAAAACACCACTACATTGATTAAAATCTACGTGTCAAATGTACGTTTTAAATTTTATATTACTATTACAATAATGAACATTTATTAATTAAATCAATACCACACTACTAAAACTTTACATGTTTCTTTCTTAATTAAAACTTTACATGTTCTTGCATTAATTAAAACTTTCATGTTCTCTCATTAATTAGAAATTTACACGTTTCTTTCATTAATTAAAAACTTATACGTTTCTTTCATTAATTAAAACTTATACCTTTCTTTCATTAATTAGGAATTTACATGTTCCTATCATTAATTAGAACACCATACGTTCTTTCATTAATTAAAACCTATACGTTTCTTTCATAAATTAAAACCTATACGTTTCTTTCATAAATTAAAACCTATACGTTTCTTTCATAAATTAAAACCTATACGTTCCTATTAAAACCTATATGTTTCTTTCATAAATTAAAACCTATACGTTTCAACCTATACGTTTCTTTCATTAATTAAAACTTAACATTTCAAATTTATATTACCATTTCACAAATTTAAGTAAACTTCATGTTTATTTAATTAATTTAACATCTTTAGTTAAAACTCAAATTTCACATTTTCAAGTCAAGTTATATTTTAAAATTTCATTTTCAACAGTCATTTATTCAACCACTTAAATTTATAGAAAATCAATAATTCTTTAATAAATCACTTAAATTCAAATATAAATCAATTTATCATATTTACCATTTTCCAAATAAAATTAAAGTCCATTTTATTCATGTAACTTAAATATCATTTTTAGTCAAAATTCCAAATTTCAAACATAAGTTAGATTTCAAAATCCAGTTAATCCATTCATAAATTACATTTTTAACACATAGAAAAATCATAATTTATTTATTTTAAAACCTTTCAAAATCTATTTAAATCAAATTTCATTATTTTATACTTTTAAAATACTTAAAATATTCAAATCACTTTATAGAATAACCACGGGTCTGTATATAGTTTTCTAACCTAGGTCAAGTGATACGGATATGTATCATTTCAATCCGCAGTTTAAAAGGTAAAAATCCAGGTTCTATCATTTCAAACCGGCAATCCCAAGTTTAAATAAATAAATAAAATAACTCAGGCCTATCATTTCAGCCATAATGATTTTTATCCTAACAGGGAACTTGCAGTGTGATCATATACAGAAATAATATAAACAATGTCAATATCACAATATACAGTCATGTATCAGATGTCAGGTGAAAATTAACAGTTTTAACATGGTAATAACATGGTAAAAACACGGCATAACATATCATATGATCATCATTAACTAAACACTTGTCATCAATCCACTTTTCATAAGTATATATGTCAGAGTGAGAAAGACTCACCTTTTTCAAAGCTAGAGACCAAAACAACATACAAGCACGACTCCAAAGGCACGACAAGCACAATTTCACGACTTTTGATTTGAGTTGATAGATAGCCAAGATATGATTTTGTATCAACAACCCAAAACAAAACAAACCAGACAATATATAAACATTCAACACAAAATAACATTGAAACAATTTTGAAATACAAACCGAAATGAACAAGATAGATTGGACCTTGCTTCAACCACTTCAATGCTTGGCCTAAGGGACACTTATGCTTGGCTATGATGATGCTTTAGCTCAGGTATGACATCATATAGGTCAGGTTTAACATCATATAGGCAAGGCAACAAGTGGAGATGAAGGGAATGAGGCAACAATGGTCAAAAACATTGTCTTTAGGCATGTAGGTTGCAATTTGAAGGGTTTGGCCACCATAGATGGCTCGGCCATGGTCATGGTTGGTGGAGTAGATGGTATTGGAGGCATGGAAGAGATGTAGGAGTTTGTGGCTGCGGCTATGGAGAAGAGGCCGATCCAAACTTAGAAGAGAAACAAGGCAAAATTGCATAGAAAAGTAAGAAAAGTAGAAAGAAGAGAGGGATTTACCTAATTTTTTTCTTCAAGGTGGAGGCCACGATTTTTAGGATTATGGGGCTTCAAAAATTCGTGAATGACAAGAGGAAGTCGGCTGCAAAGGATGGGGAAAGGAATGGCTAGGATGAATTGATGTACTAATGACAGAAGAAACTACAAAAGAAACGGATAAAACGTTTTTCCGTTTCTTAGCTCTTAACCCTTTCAAATTTCTCATATATATTTATATACATCCAAATAAATGAAAATAATTAAAATCTCAGTTAAAATTCGAAAATATAACAGATAAACAAAATATTAAAAATTAAATATTAATTAGATATGATTAAATAAGAAAAATAGCACAGAAAAATGAAAACTAGACTTAAGAATTAGAAATAACTTCAATACACTTTGGAAAAATTTATTTTAATTTAAATACATGTAAAATGAATAAAATAAAGTAAAACACAGCAAATAAAAGTGAGTGCATAAAATAAATAAATAAATTTAATTATATATGATTAAAATAAGAAAATGGCTTAAAATTGTAGACTAGGCTTTAAAATTAGAAATAAATCCAAATGAACTTTAGAAAATCTTCGCGGACTTGTAAAATATTTATGACAAAAAAAATAACAAAAAAAATTAAAGTGCATTCACAAAAAAAAAAAATTATTAAATATAATTTATATGAAGAAAATGGCTGAAAATTAGAAAACAGCCTTTAAAAATAGGAAATAAATACAGTAAATTTTGGAAAAATTCTATTATCATTTAAAAATATTTAAAAGTCAAAATATACATAATAAAACATAGTATCACATATTAAAAAAAATATAACCAAGAAGAAGTAATTTATACAATTTAAAATAGTCATTGTTAAATAACCCTATATACGCACAATATTGTAAAGGGCATAACTTTCACAATTTACATCCAATTTCAACGAAACGAAAAGTGGTGTTCTTAGAATTTTATGTACTTTCATAATAAAAGAAAAAAAATTAAATTTTTAAACTTTTAAAATTTTAAGTTGGAAGTCACATTTTGACTATTTTGACCAAAATCAGCATTTTAGGCAAATATTTCAACTTACACAAGTTTGGGATTATAACTCATAAAAAAATCAAGATTATATTTAAATAATAAATTTAATCATTTCAAATAAGTAAAATAAGTTTTTCAATCAAAATCTTACATTAAAAATAATTAAAATATACAATCAGATAATTACAAAATATAGGGTTGTTACAGAATACATGTAATTTTTTTATTTGTTTATGATGATAATCTTTTTAGAAGAAGAATTGAAAGAGGAGGAGAGGACGAATGGAGAGAAGTCAGCAAATAAAAGGATGAATGCACAAAAATAAAATAAAACGTTGATCGACAAATTGAATCAACGGATGACTATTCATTTTGTTTTTACATCAATTGAAGTGAACCCCCTTTGAATTCCAAACCCATTAGTCCACCCACTACAATAATTAAGCTAAAATAAAAATAAAAATAAATCAAATATAAAATATGAAAATAAAATACAAAAATAACTACATGTGATTAGCTGAGAAATTGCAGTTTCGAAAAGTATAAATCAATTTTTAGCAAAACGAAAAACAAAGAAATTATTTGAATCCATTTTTTTTAGATTCAAATTGAAATAAAATTACGCAAGAAAATAAACATTAATATTATCAGATGAAAATTTACCAGTTGCTCTGTTTAATTAGACGCATTTCAAATATCAAATTTTTATTTCAAAATTTTATTACTTAAAATTTCATAAAAATCAATTAGTTAATTTAATTAAAACCGTTAAAATATCCGGGTTGATACAGAAACCCTAGCCTCGCCGACCCTTGCGCCTACATCGAACTGCCTACCAGAATATGCCGAGATGTCTACAGCCACTTAGTCGCGGCTTCCAATCACGATTCACTTGCGGTGAAGTTTAAACTACGGGAGGCTCCGTCAAGGATGAACTCGCGGCACGCTCTGCAAATCTCCCTCTTTCGTCTCTTCTTAAGTGCGACACTGCCTTGAAAACGTGCATGCGAAATGCCCCAAGACGATTCGAATCAATCGATTTCACAATACTTGACGTTGAGCTCGCGACAATGTCGCGATGTATTTCTCTTTTTTTATACACAAACGAATCGATCTACGTGAAGAAGCATGCGACTTTGAAGTAGAAGATTTCTTTTAAACAATGGCCGGTAATTTCGATTTTGAATGAAAAAAGGTTTTCGTTTTGTAAGTGAATTTGATTTATACCTTTAAAATGCTCGGCTATGATAAGAAGGAGACGCGTGTGAAATCAAACAAAAAAAAGGAAACACGCTTCTTTGGGTGGACAAGTGGATATGATATGTAGAATAAATTTCTGATGTGAAGAAGTTTGACCAGTCAAAACGTATGTATTATATTTGCATTTTAAATTTAAATCTACTTGAATGCAACTTAAATATTCAGACTCCTATCGAGGCATGCCGCTTGGCGTTTATAATATTGTACCCATATTTTGAACGCAATGGAAAAGATTTCGAGACCTGATTCGATCGTATGGAGAAGATAGTTTTTTTGGACCTATTTTTTATATTGAATTTTCAATATAGATCTAGAGCATTTATCTATTATACGGCCATATGACAACTCCAAAAGCTACAAAAATTGAAATTTGATAATAGTACACTATTACGAATCCAATGGAACTGGTTTCATCAAATTCCGAGACTATGCCTCGGAAGGCTATTTTTTAAATATCAATTTATATGATATATTTTCAAAACTGAACAAAACACTTTCAAATTCAATTTTTAAAGTTCTATTACCTTCAGTAATATTAATATCAATTTTATAAGCCTTCAAAGTATTTTTAACAAGCTCGAAACGTATGATTCAATATTTTACCCAATTTCAAATTATTAAATTCAATAATTTAATTGCCAAATAAACAGTGATATTTGAAATTAAAGTTGAACTAAATTTCAAATATTTGAAATCAATTAAATATTTCAATTTCAAATATCCAGAAATTCCAGGTCGTCACAGATATCGATACATCCATTAAGAGTGGAGTATGCAACGATCTCCAAATGTTGGATAGTATATTTCTCATATACGCTAGAGGCACCAAGGGGTTACATACATATAACTATTGGATACCTATGGAATGACTCACTTGATAGTTTTTTAGTGGCTAACATAATTAAGGCTAAACGAAAATATAAATATGCCAATATTATACAGTTATCTTGACTTGTGGGTATTATTGGTATTCAATATGGAAGCCCTGCTTTGATTATAGTTAAATTGTAGCACAACATCCATCAAATGACAACATTGGGTCGAGTGGAAGCAATGGAAGTGAAATGCTATCCAAAAGAAGATTCATATCCTTAGTTATATAAGGTTTGTAATGTAACATCCCTAACTTGGAGGTCCAAAACTAACGGCTACGGATGCTGCAGCTATATATAGTTATTAATCATCGATGACCAAATGCGATAATGTTAGAAACAGTGATATAACAGAAACACATGGATATGGAAAGATTTTAAAATCAACAAACAACTTTCTAATTCCATTTCAAAGCATTTAAATTCAATACATAATCCCACAATTGTTAACCATGTTGAAAAAATATATTATACAACATACGCTAAGAGCAACATATGAAGATTCACCGTTGGATGATTGGAGTATATATCAGCAATTAAACTACTTTGAAACAAAAGTAAAAAAGAACTCTAAATAGTTATCATGCCTCTTGCATGTCTTCAGAAGCTTATATTCCTAAAGAGGTACCAGAAAACCTCAACTCTAAAACTACTCAAAACCAATTGAGCATCCGAGAGTTTAAGGGGAAAACATAAACTTCGAGTCGGACATAAATCCTGGTATGAATAATAATCTACTATCTCGAACCATTTAGATATCTAGTGAGACCACGCCGATTAGCAGAATGGGTTTTCCGCTCACTAGTATCTTATCCAAAACTTTATAAAACCATAAACTGTGATCCTGCATCCACAATGGTTAAAAAATAGCAATTCAAAATACTATGATGATATGCAAACAAGTAAATCAATTTTGGATTACCCATCCCCATTCATTTTGACTATCTATCTTTATTATAGCTTCTAGGCTTACTATTAACTTGTTAGTTTTCATAGGCTGACTAATAACCTATTCAGTAATTATGGACCTCCTGTCCGGTTTCATGATTTTCAAGGGATCACTAAGAACGTATTTGCCCCAGCCAATAACTTCATCAATCATGGGTTCTCCCTAAACCTATTGGTATCTCCAAAAACTTTCCTCTTATCCTAGTTTTCATGGGTTAAGTAGGAATCTATTGACTTCTGTCAATAACTAAATCCAAATATAGTTTTCGGGGGTTCACTACAAACCTATTAGCTCCTGCCAATAACTTTTTCTAATCATAGTTTTCATGGGTTAAATATGAACCAGTCTATCTGACAACTTCTTTAATCAGTATTTAGATATCCTATATTATGGTCTATCTGACCTTCTAGATGCAATTCTGATCATTCAAGAGTTAACTCAATTTACATTCACTATTGGATCAACCTAGCTAATTATTCTTCCTCAAAGTACAGTTATGGGTCCATATTAAAGAGAATATATATTAGAAGAAACAAACATAATAACATAATAATATCAACATCCGTTTTTTAATATCCTTGAAATCATTTACAGATGTAACATGGTTAATCCCTTTAACCTATGATTTTATCAAGGAAAGCTTCTTCAAAATCTTCATAGTTAAAACCATTTCAAAATTCCTTTATTTTTGCTATGGGTTTTCCTTTAATAATGAAATTGGGTCATTTGTTTTTAAAACTAAGGCTTTCGAAGCCTTAAAACTTTACTTTCGAAATCATTGGATAAACCTCCTTAGAAAGCATTCAAATCTTCTTTTCAAAACACTAAGCATGTGCCTTTCAAAAAACGTTAAAAAATCTCACTCGAAACCATCAAATATACCTTTTGAATGTATTAAAGCGTCATACAATAATTCTTAGAAGCATAGCTTCGAAATCAATGAAAGTACTACTTTCAAAACCATTGGTTTTATATTTAAAAATATCTTTTGGGTTAAAGTGATTATATACGAAAGTAGGCCTTTCGAAACCTTTAATCTTCGTATAAAATTGTATGGGAAAAATTAATGGCTTCGAAGCCATCTTTTTGAAAGCTCAATTTTTTTATGTAAATCATTTAAAGGACAGCTTCGAAACCCCTTCCGAAGCCATTGCCTTTGAAACCCTTGAATTCTTTCAAAAGCATAGGAAGTGGCTTAGTATAGGTTTAAATAAAAAACTACCTTCCGTATTGGTTGATGACTTCAATCTATTCGAAGGGCATAGGGACGACATCAATGTTTCGATTAGGTTGAGACTACCCTTTCGAAAGCACTAGTTTATAACATAGGAACTTATTCAAAGGATACACTTAAACAAAAAGGAGGCAACCCCTTCGAAAGCTATTTAAAAGACCCTTTCAAAGCAATTGTTTCAACTCCTATGAAAGCATTTAGTAAAAATTGGCAAGCGTATTTCTTTAGAAAGTAAAAAAAAAAGGTTTCAACCATATCGAAAGCAGGGGTTTTGACACCATGCTTCCTGCCGTTCTTCCACCCACTATGTACCATCAATGTGATACCTTGTGTATTGGTTTCGGCTTGGTTGGTTTTGACTTGGCGAAGGCGGAAGCATGGGGTCGAAAGGTGCTTCTAAAAGAGGCAAACCTACTTTTTTGGGCAAAGACCGATTTAATGTCTTTTAAAGTTATTACTTTATGACTAACCTACTAATTTGTAAATATTTAATTGGTTGCCATAAACTTTTTAAATTCTTTCTCAAAATAACTACTGGATAGCTTTATATCTAAACAAGGATTAATTTAACAAATAAGCCCTCCCATTAAGCAAAAAAATTAAAACTATTAAGTCTTCCTCCTAAAGTAAATTAAATTCCATAGTTAATTACATAGGAAAATCCCCAAAAATCATAGAAATTCACTTTCAATATGTTATCTAATGTTTAAAAATTTCATACACGAATTCTTCATAAATAACCAAAATTAATTTCTAAACCCAATTATTCATATTTTTCTTTGAAAATTCATAATAAGTTTTACATAGCTAGGAAAATTATAAAAATTAAAACTTATATTCAAAATCATGTTTTTCATAATTTATAATCTCCTCACGGCATTCGAAATTCGGTATAATCAGTTTTACCCTTAAAACAGTGTATGAAAAATTATCAAACAATGTTGTTTGAATCAAACATGTTATAAAATCCAACCATATCATCAGTCAAAAATCATCATAATGGATTTAAACTTGAATCCAAAAATCAAATGATCAAAAAATAAAACATATATGGTTTTGATTACTATTCACCTTGATTAGGAGAAGACTTTGAAATTTGATTGAGATTAATTCCCCTTGCTTTAAATCTTTAGCTTTAATTTGATTTCCTCCTCTTTTGGCCAGCTTTTTTTTCTTTTGTTTGCGTTTTATGTTTTTAGAAAAATGAACATGAATGGATAGGAAACGCGAATATTAAGGGTATGGGATTTTAGTGCGGCTATTTCCTAATAAGCCCTTGTTTTAATTAAGTAACATATAAAACAATTCATAAGCCCATTCATATAACTAAGGTCGGCCTCCGAGTATTTATTCAAATCTCAATCCCCTTATCTCTCTAATATTTTCATTATTCTATTTAATTTATCTAATTAAATCTTTTGAACAATGTTATTAAAAATTAGCGGTGTTACAAGCTCCCCTCCTTAAAGAATTTCGTCATCGAAGATCGGTAACGTCTAAATAACTAATATAGCAATCATCTATATCGACTCTTAGCAACCATACTAGCCTACCTGTTTAGTAGCTATCTATATAAATCTTATTTAGACATACCCTCAAAGCAGTTCATGATAAGTATCTGCAATCCATTATTCTATCTCCCAAGTACAGTCATTCTCGTTGTCGCTCCAATAAAATTTCACCAACTTAACAGTGTTGTTCCATAATCTTTTATCATCCAACAACCTGATCTTGTTGTCTAAAAAAAGTCAAATTCAATTCGACTATCAAGTTCACCAACCTTGTTAAAGGTATAATAGTCTCTAGATCATGTACATACTTACAAATATGAGACACATGAAACACATTGTGGACACCTACCATACTGCTCGAAAACTCTACTCTGTATGTGAGCTTTGCAATCCTCTCTATTATCTGGATAGGACCAATATATCTCGGTGCCAATTTCTCGGATTTTCCAAATCACACCACGCCCTTCTCGATGATACCTTAATGAAAAACCTATCTCCAAATGAGAATTCTAAGTCTTTATGCCTCTTATCTGCTTAATTTTTCTGTCTAGACTGTGCTTCCTTCATCCTTTTTTAGATAAACTCAATCCATTGCCTCTCTAACCAGATCTAGACCTAAGACTAATCTGTCCCAGTCTCCAACCAACATGCTGAATATTTGTAAGATGTTCCATACAAAGCTTCAAAAGAAGCCATTCCTATACAAGTCTGATAATTATTATTATAGGAACTCTCAACCAAATATAGGTGATCTTCCCAAGATTCACCAAAGTCCAATACATAAGCTCTCAACAAATCCTTGAGCACCTTATTGACTCTCCCTGTCTGCCCATCCACCTGAGGGTGATACACAGTACTCATTTTAAGCTTGGTACCTAATACCACCTGCAGACTCTTCCAGAATTCATTAGTGAATAAAGCATCTCTGCCACTGACGATACTACTGGGGATCCTACGTATTCTAACTATATTCTTCATGAACAACTTAGCTAAAACACTTGTCGTCTTGGTTGACTTAACTGGAATGAAATGAGCACTCTTGCTCAATCTGCCCACTGTAACCCATATACCTTCATTTTCTCTATTTCACCTTAGTGACCCATCTATACAATCCATGGATATCGAATCTAATTTCCAAACTCGAATGTCCAAAGGCTGAAGCAACCCACTCGGCTTCTGATGTTCGGCCTTCACTAGTTGATAGTTTGCACACTTCCTAACCCACAAGCCAACATCCCTCTTTATACCTTCCCAATAGAAGCTTCACTTTATATCCTTATACATCTTGGTCCCTCTAAGATGAATCATAAACTTGGAACGATGACATTCTCCAAGAACTTCTCTCCTTAAGTCCTCAACATTAAGAACACACAACCGTCCCTTCTTTCTCAACCATCCTCTCTGGTCAATACTAAAATCCTTTAGATCGTTAATCTCAGTTTCAACCATAGGCCTTCTAATATTCTCGACTAATAAAGGATCCTCCCTCTGCTTAGAAGCAATCATTTCGATCAACACTGGTCGAACTTATAAATAGGACAACATGAAGGTACTCTGAATAGAACTAGTAGTCGATCTTAAATGCACACTATAAATAGTTAAAGCTTCTATATCTTTCCATTCTGCCAACATAGCTAAAACCACATTCTCATGTCTTCTGGTAAGAGCATCCCCTACTTTATTTCCTTTCTCAGGTGTATACTCTATACCAAAATCATAAGCATCCAAAAACTTCAACCATCATTATTGTCTTATATTCAACTCCTTTTGAGAGAATATGTACCTTAAAGACTTATGATTCATGTATAGCTCAAATCCCTTAAGAGATAATGTCTCTAAATTTTCAATGTGAAGATTATCGCAACCACCTCCATATCATGAGTAGGATATCTCACTTCATGTGGTCTAATCTATCATGAAGCATAGGTAATAACTTTACTCTTCTGCATCAACACAGCTCCTAATCCAGTCCTATATGCATTAGTTTACACCACCAACCCTTGGTTTTCATTTAGAACTAATAACACATATGTGTTTGCTTTAACTTAAGAAATGCTTCCCCACATTTTTCGGATAAGCCAAACTTCACATCCTTCCTAGTTAACTTAGTTAAATGTGCTGCTATCCATGAGAAATACTTGATGAATCTCCGTTAATAGCCAGCCTTTCCAAGAAAACATGTAACCTCAGTCACCATCTCTAGTCTCTTCCAATTATTAACAGCTTCGATCTTATCTGGTTTGACTAACAACCCTTTCCCTATAACCATGTGACTAAGAAACTTAACCTCTTTCTTACAAAAATGACATTTATAAAACTTTGCCTTTAGCTGATGCTTCCTTGGCATCTCAAGCACTACTCTTAGATGATCTTCATGCTCTCTCACATCTTTGGAGTATGATAAATTGTCATCTATAAACACTTACAAGGACCTATCCAAGTACTCTCGAAAAATTCGGTTCATCAAATCCACGAAGAAAGAAGATGTGTTCATTAACCCAAATGACATTACCAACCATTCACACGAACCATACCTAGTTCGAAATGCTGTCAATGGAATACTGTCATCTGCCACTCTTAACCAGTGGTAACTTGTCACCAAATTTAACTGGTAAAAAATTCTATCTCTACACAACTAATCAAGTAGATCGTCAAATCCCGACAACAGTACTTATTCTAAATTGTCCTCTCGTTCAACTTACGATAGTCAATACACATCTTTAACGATCATTCTGATTTCTTCACGAACACTACGGCCGCTCCCCAAGGTGAACTTCTTGGTCTAACAAAATTCCTCCCTTCTAGATCCACTAGCCGCACCTTTAATTACTTCATCTCAATAAGTGTTATGCTGCTAGGTGGTTAACTCACAAGTTCAACTTTTAGCATAAGATATATGTGACGACCCGCCCTTAAACTACCAGAAAGACGTTTCGTCTAGAAGAAAGAAAGGGGTGAGAAAATAGAAAAGATAGAGAAGAAAAAACAACAACATCAGAATCACACAGCGGAACGAATAAAATTATAATAATCACATAAGTATTTACATAATATACATCATCAATCAGAGTTATACAGACAATATATCACATACTAGACAGTTATAAACACCTTTCTAGTTATACAACTCAATACACAAAACAACATAAAGATATCAATACAGCGGAACTATGTGTATATCTACTACGCTGAAGCCTCCTACTCCATTGTTCCTCCAGAATTCGTCAAAGCTAACCTGAATCCCTTGACTACCCATAAAAATTTGGGTACCTGAGAGTTTATGAAAGACAAAAATAAACTCCGGGTTAGACATTGGTCTGGTGTGAGTAACAGGGTAAAGTTGCTTAATTTAAAAATTCTTTTGAAATAAAAGGTATCACGTAAGACTCCCCACAAATAAACATGGGCAAGTTTTTACCTTACGCTAACCAAAACATTGGATAGGAAATTCAGTGATATTATAATAGGTCTAGGGTTTTCAAGTAAATATAAAATAGCCGAAATTGTTACATGATTAAATTCCAGCTACTAGCCACAAAAGTAGGTAATACAATCAAAACCGTTGGCACTTATTGGATTATGGATTCCATACAATGGCAGGGCTACTGGGGTACCGCCCGTCACAGTACGTGGCCTAGATCAACGTACCGAGGATCACTCCCGACCCCCTACAACACAAGGCCGGAACCATTCCTTACTGAACAGTCCCGAGCAAGATAACCCCGCAGATAGCCGTCGCTACTGCCCACTAAGCCGAAATAAAGGGACATCTTGACAGGGGAATATCCTTGTCCTACTTAGGCATGACCCACCAAACCTTGCCGCACCTCCCCTGTTTTAGCCATTCCCGGTTGATGAGGCATGAGGCTACGATTACCTTTAGAGAATACATTTCTTATAATTCTCATCGCCCACCTGACGATGTGTTGAAAGCATTCAATCCATACAAGTTCGTTCCAGGTTCGAACGAAACCGAAGGCATTATCTCGTTACACTCATTTTGGAATCACCCTTAGAGTTAACGACAATAACCCTTGCACTCTGAATCTTCATCTTCACTTCAGATTCACGACCTATTGTTAATTTGGAATCGATGTGGTTTTCGGATGTTCCAAATAAGGAAAACCGATCCTGGTCTCATCGAAATCCAAAACATGTCTTTTAAGGCCAAGTTGTCTATTTAGTCTTAACAGTTTAATTCAATATTATCAATACAGATAGATAGATAATTCATAAAATCACAGTAGATAATCATATCATCATCACATACAGATAACCAATATTATCATCCAAACGGATAATTAAATATTATCATACTTAAACCAAACATCCATATCACATAGATGTTATTCATGTCATATCTGAGATCACAATCATTCAAATGAAATATCAATATCATTCATCCATAAGCAATGATTTATGAATCACAATCTAAAATTAATTTAAAATGAATTAAATTAACTACTTCTATCTCTAATTAATTTAAAGTAAATTAAATTAATTATTCCATCTATAAATCCTGCTTATACAACCATTAAATTAATTATAAATCAAATTAATTAATTATTCTCTAGATATTCATCTTGATTAAACACCCTTGATTAATCAACTTCTAACTACAATAAGTAATTAGTCTTTAATTAATTTCACAAATTAATTACCCATATTTATAGTAACTAACACTTAATTACTTCATTTATTAGTTAATTACATTTATCCTTAATTGATTACATAAATTAATCACCACATTATTAATTATTCCTTAATCAAACAATTCTTAATTACATTATTAATTATATTAATTAACGATCTCTAATTTAGATTTTAATTTATTTAAATTAATTACGTTAAGTGATTAATCTTTAATTAAACACAATTATTAATCACCCTTGATTAATATCAACCAGTAATTAACTACCCTTAATTACTCATATTAATAAATTAATTATTCCAAAATTAATTATCTCCATTAATTAATCCTTTGATTAATTACAAAAGTAATTATCCAAATTACTTCATTAACACATCATCTTTCACTAATTACATTCAGTAATTAACATTAATTACTTCCTTAAGTAATTATGCTCCATTGAATACACTAAGAATTATACTTACCAATTATCAAATGATTTTCTTAAATTAATTAAACTAAATTAATTAACTTAAATTAATCATTTTATCCAAATTAATTACAATAAGTAACTAATCTCTTAATTACTTTTATCAAGTAATTTCCTTAACCACTTTACAAATGATTATCTAAATAAATCTGATTAATTATCAAAATTAATCACATTAATTAATTAATTAATAATCCTTAGTTAATTATCTTTATTAACTAATACCCTTTCTTAATTTACTTCTTAGTTAATCTCTAATTACAAATTAATCTAAATTACTACTTTATAAATTAGATACATAAGTCTTCCATTAATTAACTTATTAATTAATTTACTTCAATATCTTAATTATCTCTAAGATAATTAATTCTTTTTTTTAAAATGGTTCAAACAAATATTAAAGTGTATTTTAGTCATTATCCCCCCTTTGAATTTAAATTAGAATTCCATTTTGAATTTAAGATTTCAAAATACCGTTTAACATTTGCCCAATTTAAATATTTATTTATAAACTTTAAGAAGAAATGTAAAAACCTTTATTACTTATATAAGAAAGCCTTTAAATTAACTACTTAATCTTTTGATAACAATTTAGCTTTTTACATTGCATTACATTTTAACTTGCTTTTGAAAACTTGGTTTTTAATTCTTGATTAAAAACCCAAATTCATTTGTTTTGTTTTCTTTTACCTTGGATTCAAAAGTTCATTTGCATCCATATTTTAAATTTCTGAATTTAAATCCCAGTTTAAATTTTTATTTCAGATTTTATATTAAACTTTAAAAATCTGAAACAGCCTGGTTTTCTTTAAACCTAAAAACCCCATTTACATAATTTAAACTTTTATTACATCTCAGATTTGAGTTCAAAAATAAATTGAATTTAACTTCAAAACTGGATTTTTGAACTTTGTTTTAAATCTGGTTTACCAATCTAAGTTCATTTGAGTTTGTTTACAAACTCAAAACAACTCTACTACCAAGATCTGTAGAAACAGGAACAGAACAACAATCTCGAGCCAGACCAAAAAATGCTTCGAGACTGCACCATCCCTGCTTCGAGTCACATACTCGAGTGACTCGAGTACTCCCCCAGCCCAAAAACCCTGCCCACCCATAATGCTTCAGCACTTCACTGGGCATGGTGCACATGCACCGTGGCCCCAGTCACCTCCAGCCAACCACACGAGCTTCACCACGACGCTGACTACCACCAGACACCCCCACGCCCACCAAAATCCATCGCCACGACTCAAATCAAAAAAAGAGCAACAAAACAGAACCTGGAAAAAACATAACATCCCCTACCCAAACCTATCATCACCTTATTCTGCCAACCCCGACCACCTGATGGTCAACAACTCCGGCCATGGACTCGCCTTCGACCAATCTACCACCCCTCTAGACCTCGTGCAACTCGATGCATGGTAGAAGTCACGGGGATCAAAAGTTCAATTGCCATAAAAATTAGGGTTGCAAACTACAAACCACTGCCACCATCGCCACCGTGCTCTGACCAATCACCAGGCATTTTTCCCCACACCCTGGTAAGCTCCTCTACCTCCTCACACAACCCGACCACCTCCAGTCGCATAGAACACCATAAATCACCCAAAAACCAACATTTGAACAAAGGCAAACTGCACCTAAATCACTTGACTGGAAATCATAATATTAATTTTAAAAATCATATTATGGTATGTGTATTTGATTCATAACCCTGAATTCACGAATTAAAATCATTAAGGTTTAACTTATTTTAGTTTCTACTGTAGTATTATATTTTTCAGAACTAATACCATTGTTTTACCCTTAAACAATATTTAAATTCAAGTCTCTATTAATACCAGCATTTTGTGTAAACTTATGTCTTGTTAAAGCTTGAATTAAGAACAAAAATGAAATTTTGTTGAGGATTTTAAACCTGGAACTAAAGGCAGATAGAACCCAGAGATACTCATTACAGTACTCAAACTTAACACAGAGCAATACAACTGAATTTCAGAGAAAAATTTGCAACAGAACAAATCTATATTTAAACCATTAAATTTTGATGTTACTACCCTTTAAAACAGAGGTGATTACAGGATGTCAACACACATACATGCAGTAACACATATACACAGGAATTCATTAAGATATATGCACATATCAGATCATAATTAAGTAGCATATATACTTAAGTATTTAAAAATTTTAGTTACTCACTTTTTAGCTTTTGAGAATGAACAGAACACCCTGGATTATTGAGAAGAGCAAAGATGTTTTTCCTAGTTCATCACAGGCTGTTTGATTTTGTTTATGTTCATAGTTTATATGTTTTTGGAACGAAAAAGAATAAGTAGAGATGTGTTAACTCCCTTCTGTAAGAGACTTAAGGAAAATGTAACGGCCTAACCAATTCGAGAACCTAGCAACCTAAAAGGCTACGACTTAAAAATGGCTCGACCTAAAAAGGAGAACGACCTAAAAATGCTTCGCGACCTAAAGGAGGCCGCGACCTATGAAGCTCCGCGACCTAACAGAGAGCTGCGATTTAAGGAAGGCTGCGACTCAGAAGATGTTTCGACCTATCAAGCTTCGCGACCTAATAGAGAGCTGCGACCTAAGAAGTCGGACGACCTAAGAATGAATGCGACCTAAAAACGGTCTCGACCTATGGAACTCCGCGACCTAAGAGAAGTCGCGACCTAAAGACTCCAGTTATAACTATAAGAAAAGGACTCACGACCTAGGATAGGTCGCTAACGACCTAAATGCCCGAGTAAAGAAGTTACCTATACTGTGCCGCAGGGGGATAGGTCGCTCGTGACCTAGGACTTGTACAAATCAGCATGTGTATTCTTGCAGAGGGAGGACAATGCATCCTAGGTCAGGGACGACCTGCGATCTAAGTTAGGTCGGTCTCGACCTATGACCTAACTCCGAAAAATGCCTATAAATACGACCCTAGTTCCAACTAGCGAGGGACCTTTCGGCTCATTCATTGGAAGCGTGGTTACTCTGCTGCATTCCGAACTACTTCAACACTTAAAGCTTTTGAGATACAAAGAACGCTTCAAGGAACTTCACGAAGAAATTATGCATGTTCAACATGAATCCAAAGATTTTGATCGACATTGAAGTTGAAGATACTTGTTCTAAATGACTTCAAACTCAAAGTGTGTTGTAATCGATGAATCTTGTAAAGGGTTGTAATAATATCAGCAATAAAGGAGTTTAAAGTGGACGTAGGCTCTCTCTTAAGCCGAACCACTATAAATATCGTGTCTTTTAATACTTTTCTGTGATTCTTACTTTTTCTCTAGTTCCCGTACCAACGGGTGGTGCTTTCACAACTACATTCTACACATCGGGGTGTTAGCGTTAACATTTTTGGTGCTTTCACTGAGAATCGAACTCAGGAGAATTATCATCATTGCTTCACAGAGGTTTGTAGAGAGAATTTCCTTGAAAACCAGAAGTCTATCCGAGATTATGGCTCCTGGAAGGAAAAGTAGATCTGTCAGATCTGGGAATATTCAAGAGGGAACCTCCGCTTCCCCTATATCGAATCAAGCCACCCCAGCTGTCGGAGTTACAAAGGTAGAGCTGGATGCTGCAATCTTAGGGCTGAACCAACAGATAAATGCCCAAAATGCACAATTCGAGGCTCAGAATGCCCAGAATGCCCTAATTCTGAATAGGTTGAACGATTTGCTTGGGGCAAACCGTCAACCGGCAGGAAATGAAAGGAATTTTGCTGGCAACATTCATGATGCTGAAGAAAGGAATGCTCCTGAAAGGGCTGCTAGCCCCTTTGAACAAACACTTCCTGAAGTTGGTGGATCTAGAACTCGACATGATGAGGAGTATCTTTCTGGGATGGTCCGACAAATCATGAAAGAGAGTATGAAGAGGGTTGAGGACGAGAAAGAATGGGGTTTTGCCCCAAGTAAAACTCCATTTACTGAGAAAATCTTAAAGGCTGAATTCCCAAGGAAGTTTGTCCCTCCAACCATTCCAGCTTACAAAGGAACAAGTGATCCGAACGAATTCTTGTATAAGTATGATTGGCACATGACAGGTGCCAGGGCTTCTGATGAAATAAAGTGCCGATATTTTCCTGTATACCTGGAAGGTGTAGCTCTGCTTTGGTTCACCAAGCTTCCAGTCCGATCCATCGATCAGTTTTCTGACTTGACCCGGAAGTTCAAGGAGCAGTTCAGGCTATATGCTTCAAAAGCCAAGGATATCATGTCACTGTCGAGTTTGGAGCAGAATCCAGGTGAATCTATCAGATCTTTCTTGAATCGCTTTAACATAGCACTGGCTGAGGTAGACAATGCAGAGCCACGAATGATATTGACTTATCTGATGAGGGCTATTGACAAATCGAGCGAATTTGGGAAGTGGCTAAACATGAAGGAACCAAATTCCCTTGAAATTTTTTATAAAAAAGTGGATGAATTCATACGCTTGGAGAGCCGTCCTGTACCGGTAAAGGCAGTACTGGAAAAAGCTGAAGATAACACTGTTGCTCCATGCAAGAATGAATCTGTAGGGCAAAAAAGGGAAAACAACAATGGGAAGAAACAGAGTAATCTGAAGAAGCCCCGATCCTTCAAGCCATCAGAGTATACTCCTTTATCAGACACGCCGGAGCGTATCTACCTTGCCACTAAAGATTCTGTTGATTTTCCTAAACCTTTTCCTCTGAGAACCGGGAAAAAGGCTATACAAAGTGGCAAGTTCTGCCGCTTTCATAATCAACCCGGTCATGAGACCGACGAATGCCGCCAGTTGAAAAATCTAATTGAAGAGTTGCTAAGGGAAAACAAGCTGCAGCAATTTGTGAAAAGGAATAGCAACGATCCTACTTCGTCTAGTCAGGGGCAACAAGCTCCTGCTCATCAGCCTAGGACAGGTGAGAAGGCTGCAGGGCATGAATCTGGAAGGCCCATTATCAATGTCATTACAGGAGGACCTCACCCAGCAGGCAGAAGCTGGGGTGAGATGGAAAGGTATACCCGAGCTTTGAAGTATGTTCCGACCGAGGAAGATGTATTCGTTTTGGAAGGTGCTATGCCCCTGAAGCAACAAAGAACTTTCGACGATGATATTGTGTTCAAAGCTAGGGATTCCGCAGGTATTGAAGCTCCTACCTTGGATCCCTTAGTCATCTCGGCTGGTATCGGGCCAGCTATTGTCAGAAGAGTTCTCATTGATTGTGGCGCATCCTGCAATATCCTCTTCAAGAAAACATTCGAACAAATGAAGATCCCTATGGCTGATGGGCAAGCCTCATCGCAGAAAATCGCTGGCTTCACTGGGGAGCCAAAGCAGCCGGTAGGAACCATTGATTTGTTCGTGGAACTTGGAGAAGGAGAGAGAAAAGTGGTCCGCAAGCAAACTTTTGTGATTGTCGACGAATTTTCTGCTTACAATGCTTTCCTTGGCCGTCCAACTCTCGCACCATTCAAAGTTGTTCTGGCCCCATGGTGCCTCACCATTAAATTTCCCATAGATAATGGAGTGGGAGTTATAAAAGGGGATCAAAATGCGGGGCGGGAATGTTATCTAACAGAGCTACGAGAGACCAGAAAAAGAGAAATGGGAAAGAATGCGGCAGCCCCAGTCCGCATCAAAGAACCAGCCTTGTAGCAATTACAGGGCGGACCCTGCACTGGCGAACACAGCGGAGCAAGGAAAGAGATGGATCCCAGAAAAGTTAGTGCAGAGGAAAATAGAGTGGTACCAGTGGAAACAACAATACCAATACCTGTTGACCCAAAGGACCCAAACAAGGTGTTGAATGTGGGTTCACAACTTAATGCGTCAATTCAGAATATTTTAATATCTTTTTTAAAGGCAAATTTGGATGTTTTTGCTTGGACTCATGCCGATATGTGCGGAATATCCCCAGAAGTTGCAGTACACGCTCTAAATATTGATCCAAAATTTACACTTGTGAAGCAGAAAAGGAGAACTCAAGGTCCAGAAAGGTCGGCAGCATTAAAAGAAGAAGTTGATCGGCTCATGGAGAATAATTTTATCAAAGAATCTACCTATCCGAATTGGGTTTCGAATCCAGTGCTGGTTAAGAAAGCCAACGGAAAATGGAGAGTATGCATCGATTTTTAGGATCTAAACAAGGCCTGCCCCAAAGACTGCTTCCCATTACCCAGAATCGATCAACTGGTAGACGGAACAACGGGGCACGAATTGCTATCTTTCATGGATGCTTACTCCGGATACAACCAGATCATGATGCATGAGCCAGATCAGGAGGACACAAGCTTTATCACTGACATTGGTCTTTACTGCTACAGAGTTATGCCCTTCGGGTTGAAGAATGCAGGGGCAACATACCAAAGACTTGTTAATGCTATGTTCAAACCGCAATTAGGCAAGACTATGGAAGTCTACGTCGATGACATGTTAGTAAAGTCTAAGAAAGCAGTGGATCACATAGAACACTTAGCGGACATGTTCGCAGTCCTCCGAAAATACGGAATGAAGCTCAATCCTTTGAAATGTTCATTTGGAGTGGAATCCGGCAAGTTTTTAGGTTTCATCGTGAGCGCAAGGGGCATCGAGGCTAGTCCAGCTCAAATTACCGCCTTAAAGGAAATCAAAGCTCCTAGAACAAAGAAGGAATTGCAAAGTCTCAATGGAAAAGTCGCCGCCTTGAGTCGGTTCATTTCCAAAGCCACAGATAAATGCATCCCATTCTTTGATGCCCTAAAGA
The DNA here is from genome assembly GCA_030765085.1 of Allium cepa. Lineage (NCBI taxonomy): Eukaryota > Viridiplantae > Streptophyta > Magnoliopsida > Asparagales > Amaryllidaceae > Allium > Allium cepa. The sequence goes on from CM060942.1 coordinate 70,828,082, forward strand.
AAGGAAAGAAAAACATCGATTGGACTTCCGAATGCCAAAAAGCCTTTGATGAATTGATTCACCATATGGAAACGCCTCCGATACTTTCTTGGCCTGGCGATGGCGAGGATCTTCTTATATACTTAGCAGTATCATCTCATGCTTTAAGTGCAGCGCTGATACGGGAAGACAAGGGGATTCAACATCCAGTTTACTATATCAGCAAAAGACTCACTGGGGCAGAGATGAATTACTCTAAGTTGGAAAAACTCACCTATTGCCTACTAATTGCATCTAGAAAGTTGAGGCAATATTTCCAAGCTCATTCTATCAGAGTCCTCACTGATCAACCTTTAAAGCAAGTCCTGTTTCGCCCTGAGGCTTCGGGTCGTCTTCTAAAGTGGAATATTGAACTCAGTCAATATGACATCACTTATCATCCCCGAAAAGCAATCAATGGACAGGCTTTAGCGGATTTCATCGTAGAATTCACTGATAAGGGTAATGGTGAGGAGGAAACGATCAACGAATCCCCAATACAATGGAAGTTATATGTCGATGGCGCGAGAAACGACTACTGTTCTGGAGCCGGAGTTGTACTTGCGACCCCTGAAGGTCGATCATTATGCTATGCACTAAGATTGGAATTTCCTTCAACAAACAATGAAGCAGAATACGAAGCCCTTATGCTGGCTTAAGGATTGCTAAAGAATTAAACATCCGAGCGTTACAGATCTTCAGTGATTCTCAGCTTATTGTATGCCATGTCAAAAAGGAATTCCAAGCGAAAGGGAGAAATCTGCCCGCCTACTTGTCAAAGGCTTGGGAACTTCTGTGTGACTTCGATCACCACACGATAAAACATATTCCTCGAGAACAAAACATGAAAGCAGATTCTCTCGCAAAGTACTCTAGCACCGGCGAAGCTCAATTTCTGGGGTTAGTCCCAGTAGAGGTTCTGTCGGCAACGAGCATTAATGAGATGGACATTGATTGGATCATGAGTATGTCTCAAGAGCAAGAATCATGGATGACTCCAATAACAGAATATCTGCTCAATGGCTCTCTACCAGGGAACTCAAAAGAACGACAAAAGCTACTAAGAAAAGCCTCTCGATATATAATCCAGGATGGCCGGTTATACAGACGGGGATTCTCAATGCCATTACTTCGATGTGTATCCAGGGAAGAGTCCAAAACAATCCTAGTGGAGGTACATGGAGGAGAATGTGGTGATCATTCAGGAGGCCAAACATTAGCAAAGAAAATTCTCCGATACGGATATTTTTGGCCAGAAATTAATCGAGATGCTGCAAGCTATTCCCGAAAGTGTGACAGATGCCAAAGATTCGCTAAAATTCCTAGAACACCTTCTACTGAACTCACACAGATGGTCAGTCCATGGCCATTTGCAATTTGGGGAATGGATCTCATTGGACCGCTACCAATTGCCAAATCTGGAATCAAATATGCCATTGTTGCTGTAGATTATTTCACTAAATGGGCTGAAGCTGAACCATTGGCTACTATCACCTCTAAAAAGATGATAAACTTTGTGACTAAAAATATCATTTGCAGATATGGTGTGCCTCAAAAAATAATTACAGATAATGGTACTCAATTTGAAAGTGAAGAATTCCAAGATTTTTGCAAGCGATTCAAAATCCGGAAAAGCTTCTCAGCAGTGGCTCATCCGCAGGCAAACGGGCAAGTGGAAGCCGTGAACAAAATTATTAAGTCAACCATCAAGAAGCAACTTGAAAGAGCAAAAGGTGGTTGGGTCGATAAGCTACCACTGGCACTATGGGCATACAGAACCACTCACAAAACTGCGACTGGACACACCCCGTTTTCATTGGCATACGGGTCAGAGGCAATGATTCCGGTAGAAATAGAGGTCCCTTCACATAGAAGAATCCATTTCAATCAAGCAGAAAACGAAAAGCTACAGCTTGAAGCGCTAGATCTCCTTGATGAAAAAAGAGATGAGGCTAATCTCAGAATTGCAGCTCATCAACAAAGGATAGCCAGACATTTCAATTCCAAAGTTCGCCAACGCAGCTTTGAGATTGGAGACCTAGTCCTAAAGAGAATTATGACAGCGACAGGTGTGTTTGGGGCAAATTGGGAAGGACTATATGTCATAGGTCAGAAGCTTCTTGACGGCACATTCAAACTCACTACTGTTGAAGGAGATCAAATTCCAAGGGCATGGAACAGCAATCACTTGCGTCCATACTTTACTTGAAAATTTTGTTGAAATATTGTAAAAAGAGTTATGAATGTATGATTCTTGTAATTAAAGGCAATTGTAAAACTGATGCAAGTAAATAATGAAAGAATATAAAGTGGATGTAGGCCCAATTTCCTGGCCGAACCACTATAAATCTTGTGTTCCTTATTATTATTACATGTTTGCTTTATTTTCGATATAAAAAGTACATAGAATGTATTGCTGAAATGTCGATTTAAATTTTTGCAGACAATGGAAGTGAAACTTGCACATAATAAGACCAAGCGAGTCTCGCCAAATTTCGAGTCACAAAAGCCCCGAATTCAAATACTAGATAGGGAGTACTTCAATTGAACGGCCTATGATTTCGACAGAAACGGGCCTTTGCTAATAAATTGAGATCGTTTGAACAAAAAAACATCCAATTAAGAAGCTAATGCCCGTTCTCATGAACTTGCCTGACAATGAAGTACACTTCCTTGGATTAAACAAAGGGAATGAAAGCTAAAAAAAACAGAGGATCGCTGAAAGGGCATAAGCAGGTGGACAAGGGAACAACCAAAGCCATCATCGGCGGCACGAGTCCTCTTCGAAGGCACAACTCTTCGGAGGATAAAGACCTCTAATGGGTCATACGCCACAAAAAAGAAAGTTCTCTACTCAACAAAAAAGATTGGAGGAGTCACGACCCTCCAACCATGAGAGAGTAACTTCCAGGCGATGAAAACCCTCTCTGAGGCACATTTCACCAGGAGTTGAAGTATAACAACCGCTCTTCGGGATTTCACTTCACCAGAGTTGAAATGTAAAACAAAATAAAAGCCCTCTTCGGAGGCCCATTTCACCAGGAGTTGAAGTGTTACGACCGCTCTTCGGAATTTCACTTCACCAGAGTTGAAATGCAAACAAAATAAAAGCCCTCTTCGGAGGCCCATTTCACCAGGAGTTGAAGTGTTACGACCGCTCTTCGGAATTTCACTTCACCAGAGTTGAAATGCAAAACAAAATAATGACCTTTCTGAAAGTCCACGTTTCACCGAGATTGAAATAAATCTTCCAAGTGTTGAAACATGAAAAGGCTTTCTTCGAAGGCACAACTCTTTGGAGGTATACGTTTCACCAAGATTGAAATAAAACTTCCAAGTGTTGGAACGTGAAAAATCCCTCCTCAGAGGTACAATCCCCTCCCGGGGACACAATCAAGAAGAAAGACCTCTTCAGAAGCCCACGTTTCACCGAGATTGAAATAAAACTTCCAAGTGTTGAAACGTGAAAAGGCTTTCTTCAAAGGCACAACTCTTTGGAGGTACACGTTTCACCAAGATTGAAATAAAACTTCCAAGTGTTGAAACGTGAAAAATCCCTCCTCAGAGGTACAAATTTCTATTTTTTTTTTTAAAAAAAAAAATCCTCATCAAGAGCATACTTTAACTTTCAAAGGAAGAGTGATTTACCTATTCTAGAAAATAACCTTCCTCAAAAAAAAAAAGGAAGAAAGTTAGAGTACCCTTCAGAGGCCCGCTTTACCACATAGAAGAATTCACTTGGCAAAATGCGTACATAAGCGAAAGAAAAAAAAGTGATTTCTTCGAAGGACAAAGCGTAAAAACTTATATGAAGGAAGTTGTACTCTACGAAAAATTTCTTCAAGAATGAAGTAATTATTCTTCAGAAAATAAGAGTGCAAGTCCCCTCAAAGTATAAAATATTGCAGCAAGCTTATGGTATGGGGGCAACATGGTATAGTATAGTTACATACAAAATGATATAGCTACATCGGTAAAGTACGCTCAAATAACATACCACAAGCTCACCGCAATATCATATAAATAAACTTGTGCAAAAATGAATAATAAATGCATTCTCAAATTTAAACAAGAGTCTGTACGAATAAAGGATCATTTTATTCAATTGCAGATATAGGTTTCAAAATAAAAAAGCAGGGGCCGGTGCCTGCACAACATCCGACCATTACACAAAAAAGGAATCAAAAAGCCCGAAGCCCGACTCTTCACTTCTTCTTACCACCTTTGGACCCTTTTCCCGGCCGAATGATTAGCTTTTCAGGACTATCTGTAGGCATAAGGGAAGAAGGAGAGGGAGGTGCAACCGGTGCAACTTCCGGTTCCTCTTCAGTAGCAATGATTTTCTTCCCCCTCCTCTTCGACGTTCCGTGCTTCTTTCTCCTCATCGAAGAAGACTCACTCCCTGGAGTAGCAAGAGCAGACAAAATTATGTCATCAGAAGGAGTCCGCTCCGGAGATATCTCACCTCCCTCAAGTCCCTCGTCTTTCTGCTCTTGCGAAGCGATAGGTTCATCTAAGCCATGAAGAGCCTCTATTTGCTCCTCTTGTGACCCGGGCTGTGAAGCAGAAGGAGGAGCCACTTGATGAGACGGTGGAAGGATAACCGGAGGAGGCGAAGTTTGCACAACACTCGATGTTTCAACTACAGAAGAAGAGAAATTAAAAATATTAGTATCTCCCGAAAAGAAGGGAGATATGGGTTCATCAAGATTCAAGAAGTAATCGAGAAGCTCATCAAACTTTTGAGGAACAAGCAGGCAATCCAGCTGAATCGGACCAATGTCAAAGTTACCTGAAGATATTTGCTTCGTTAGTTCAATCTCATAATCCTGGGCTTCGGTGCTCTCCTGAGGCTTCTCTACAACATGGGGAGTTGTAACTCCGAGATTAGTTTTATCTTGAGGAATAGAAGATGAGCTAGGGCCAGCTATATCGACATCAGCTGAAACCAAAGGAGGAACAGGGGCATTTACAAGCGTTTCCTTCTCTGAGCACCCCTCCCTGTCGTTTCAGCTCGAAATTTAGCAAGCTGCTCTTTTCCCCTAGCTAGAGCTTCCCGAGTTGCCTCATCAAAATAATATTCTTGAAGATGATCTTCGGAGTAACCAGCGCCTCCAAGCATATCTACGGCAGCCTCCCATACTTCAGCCAATGTAATCTCATATTTGGGACCCAGAAATGAAAGGCTGCCGCGCCCCAAGATACATTGAAGATAAAAATCAAATAATATGGAGCCAATGTCAGCTTTGGTTGCTTGATGGGCCTCTTCGGCCGCGAGTTTACCATCAACAGCCTCGTCACGCTCCTTTTCGGCCATAGCAAGTCGAGTTTTTAACAACTCTATCTCCAATCTTTGAGAGCCGGTCTGTTCTCGCAGCTGTAAAGTTTTAGCGCGATATTCTTCTATGACCTTCTCTTTGTATGCAAGCTTATCTTCGACTGCCCTTTGACTGGCATGCGCATCTCGTACTTGTTGCTGAAGCATGCTCTCCTTTTGAGAATAGGAAGTAGATGAAGTAGCTAATTCTTCCTTAAGCTTTTCTACTTCCGCTTCCAGCTTTTCATTATAGGAAGCAATACTTCTCATTTCGGCGTCATGCTGCTCGAGAGTCTTCTACCACTCAATCTTATCGTTCTCCATTGTGAGCATGGCCTCGAGATTGGCTCGGTTAACCCTCTGAAGCTCGTCGACAAATTTTTGCCAGTTCGAAATTCTTTCAATATCGGACCTGACAGTATCAAGATTTCGCAGCATAGCCGATTTGTCGAGAGGAACCAAGTCGAGATCAAATCGAACCCCTCTTAGGCACCACTGAGGGAATCGGCTTTGAAGAGTGGGAGGACCTTGCCCAACTTGGTATGCGGGCCGGTTGATGATTGTTTGAATGTCGGAACGAACGGGGGCAGGAGATTGAGCAGGAACACTTTCAGAAACTGTCGGCATTGTTTCTTCAGTAAGTTTAGCCCGCTTGCTAGAAGAATCGTCCATGTGACCTTTACCTCTCTCATCGTGAGTCTTTCTTTTTTGGGTATCATCATCTCTGTGAGGAGGGTCATGTCTTTCTTGTTCTCTTCGGTGACGTTCTTCATATGCTCGTCTCTCATTTGCTTTCCTGATGGCCCTCTCTTCATCAGTTTCTCTTCGAGGGGGGAGATGACGTCTATAGTCGAATTGGCTGCGTCTCCCGTATTGTTTAAAGTCATCATAATAAGAGCCGCTCCGCCCCATTGGAGAACCTGAAATTAAAAACAAGGTTTGAGAATCTACCAGGAATAAGAAGGTCAAGTGCATACTAAGTGCGTGTGACGTGTAAAACTACTCGCGGCAAACTAGACTACAAACCAGTCATCGACTGAGGGGTAGTGGTAGTTATTGTGGAAAATTGCACTTCCGGGGCTGTGGAAGTGTGCTTGAGAGTAGAAGTTGCTTCAATAGCTGGAGATGTGACTTTGGTAATGGCAGGATCATCCCTAAAAAGTTCTTGAGAAGCGACTATTATGTCACTTAAACTCCCAAAAATATCAACTCCAAGATCAACGTTCTTGTCAGTATGAGGAAGGGGCTCCTCTTCTTCAGTTATGGGAGCAAGTGCAGGCTTTTCGGACGGCTCCGCATCATCCCTTGGAGTGGAACATTTTACTAGTGAAGTTTCTATAGAGGTTCCTCCCCGCATGTGCTCTTTAATAGAGACCGGGGCATCAGGAGTTTTCATCGGAGAATCGGGAACTTCAGTCGGAACTTCATGAAGTTGAGTAGAACGAGAAGAATGTAAAAGCTCAAACCGATGAAGAAGTTCATCTGTCAATAGAAATTTTGCGCTCCTCTCTTCAGCAGCCACAATGCTTAGCTTTTCAAAGACTGGCTTATGACTGGAATCTCTAGAAGGAGGAGGAAGTGCTGTAAAAATAAGGAATGGAATCAGAATCTAGCAATACGAACCATGAAAAACTTAGAATGAAATTGAAGAAAGAAGGGAAAGAAGATCTCACTTCCTATTCTCCAGTCTGCGTAAAATCTGCGGAGCAACGAATATAGAAGAATTGATTCAAAAAACCATGCGCACTCTCCGGCAAATCCAAAATTAGTTTACGGTTCCTCGCACCTCTTACGAGTACGATTGAAGGGTGGTCCTTGTTCTTCGCAAAAGTGCACAGGTTACAGATTTCCTCAAAACTCGGAAGACGGACAAGAGTTCTCCTGAACAGAACGCACAATCCCATCAAAATGGCATAGCCATTGGGATGCAGTTGGAAAGGAGAGATCGTTAGTCGAAGAAGGATTTGTTGAAGAAATTCATTAAAGGGAGGAATTACTCCACTCAAGCACATTTGGCGATTAATGGCAACAAAACTGGAAGGTGGTCTATCAGCAAAATCATTTGGTCCAGGGTGTAAAACTTCTGCCTCGGCAATGCCAAATTGAACGCATAATTGATTAAGCACCCGCTGTTTCAGAAGTGTAGGAGTTCTTTCCGGAGGGTTCTCTAGTGGAATAGCAATCGGGAAAGCCCCTTCTACGTGTTCTATCATCTCTTCTTGTTGAGACGTCATTCTATATAAGCAACTGGATGTTCAGATGTGAAGGTGCACGTTTCCTAAAAGTGTGAAGTGTTGTGCAAAACTAATAAAAATAACAAGCAAAATAACTGGAATTAAACTAGTTAACAACTGATCGATTGTGAGATTTCAGGACTTGTTAATTTAAAACTCAAGTGCAGTGTTAATTCAAACAAAATTTTAGCTTTGCTTTAATACTTCATTTGAGTCGGTTGAGTTACAGCATTTCACTCACACAGTTCATTTAAGTTGATTATTTTTTATCGACTAATCTGTCGTTCGATGTGGGCGGTCAGTGACAGTATATTCGTCCCATTCTTCTGCAAATGTCATATTTAACAGGTTAACAACTTTAAAGGGATCTACAAAGAAGTGCAGCAGAATTTAAGTCCAAACAACTCAATCGAATTTTTTTAGAAAAAATTTCACAAGTCCTAGGTCGTCCAACGACCTAGTGTAGGTCGAAGCTCCTTTAGGTCGCACTGTGCAAATCAAAGAGTTCAAGGCTTTATGTCAAAATAATGAGAATTGGTCAAGTCCTAACTCGGCCGCGACCTAAAGCTTATGTCGCAAAAGATAGGTCGTTGATGTGTTAAGTCCCTATGCAGTCATTCAAAGGTGATAAGTTTCTAAGCTGTTAGGTCGTTCGGTTTAAAGTTCATGTGCAAACCATCCAAGTACTAGGTCGGCAGCGACCTAACTTCTGTGCCACAGGAATTTAAGTCTAAGGTCCGCCGCGACCTAAAACCAATGCCGCAAGAACTTAGGTCATTACAAAGTTAGATCGCTAAGAAGTTAGGTCACATGGTTAGTATTCAAGGAGACAGCCCTAAGGTCGATCTTCCACTCACACGCTGCCACATCATCTCCTCCATTAACCTGTTAACCCATCGGAACCCTCCTCGTCTCCTCCAAATTTGCAAGCCAACTAGTTCGAAACACCATAATTCACCATCTTCCTCCTACATCGTCACGAATTACCCAAGAATCCAATCCAAATCGTCTCAAATTCATCACAAATCCGATATACTGCCATGCTCACAGGAATCGCGACAAAGACTCGGTCAAAAGTTAATTGAATCGTGACTTGTTGAGCGAACATAGCTCATGAAATTACATTCGGGGCGACAAGTGAAACATTTGCGATTTGATGATAGATGTAATCAATTGTTGGTAAAGTTCACTTACGTAGTCTGATGATGGGATAATTGATGGTTAAGTTGTTGGAGTTGTCTTTGAGGGCTCAAAAGCTTGTTAATGGCGTAATGGAGGCTGAAGCAGATAAGGAGAAGAAGGAACGACCTAAGTTATTTATATTCTAGGGCAATAGAACACGAACCGACACTACGCGACCTAACTTTCTACTTAGGTCGTTTGCGACCTAACAATCCTTCAGAACGCGAGTTAAGAAAGTCGAAGCACACGACTTATGGCTAAGTCATATACTTCGAGGGGCAAATGTTAACTCCCTTCTGTAAGAGACTTAAGGAAAATGTAACGACCTAACCAATTCGAGAACCTAGCGACCTAAAAGGCTACGACTTAAAAATGACTCGACCTAAAAAGGAGAACGACCTAAAAATGCTTCGCGACCTAAAGGAGGCCGCGACCTAACAGAGAGCTGCGACATAAGGAAGGCTGCGACTCAGAAGATGTTTCGACCTATCAAGCTTCGCGACCTAATAGAGAGCTGCGACCTAAGAAGTAGGACGACCTAAGAATGAATGCGACCTAAAAACGGTCTCGACCTATGGAACTCCACGACCTAGGAATACTTCACGACCTAAGGGAAGTCGCGACCTAAAGACTCCAGTTATAACTATAAAAAAAGGACTCATGATCTAGGATAGGTCGCTAACGACCTAAATGGCTGAGTAAAGAAGTTACCTATACTGTGCCGCAGGGGGATAGGTCGCTCGCGACCTAGGACTTGTACAAATCAGCATGTGTATTCTTGCAGAGGGAGGACAATGCATCCTAGGTCAGGGATGACCTGCGACCTAAGTTAGGTCGGTCTCGACCTACGACCTAACTTCGAAAAATGCCTATAAATACGACCCTAGTTCCAACTAGCGAGGGACCTTTTGGCTCATTCATTGGAAGCGTGGTTACTCTGCTGTATTCCGAACTACTTCAACACTTAAAGCTTTTGAGATACAAAGAACGCTTCAAGGAACTTCACGAAGAAATTATGCATGTTCAATATGAATCCAAAGATTTTGATCGACATTGAAGTTGAGGCTACTTGTTCTAAATGACTTCAAACTCAAAGTGTGTTGTAATCGATGAATCTTGTAAAGGGTTGTACAAATATCAGCAATAAAGGAGTTTAAAGTGGACGTAGGCTCTCTCTTAAGCCGAACCACTATAAATATCGTGTCTTTTAATACTTTTCTGTGATTCTTACTTTTTCTCTAGTTCCCGTACCAACGGGTGGTGCTTTCACAACTACACTCTACACACCGGGGTGTTAGCGTTCAATTTTAGCGTTAACAAGATGTACATAAAAGAGCTTCAGGGGAAGGTGACATCTGAGACAAGCAACTTTTGCAGGTACACTAATGTGTTTTGTTTTATCAGGCCAAATCTTTGTATTAGGAGGCTGAAATGATCTTTTAAAACAATTCGAAATGACTTGTTTGCTGCTAAGAAATGAAAGCATTTATTGATTAAGTACTTTATGTCTCTACTAACCTCATTTTTGTGCTTAGATATTTTCTATTTTGCAGCATATGTAACTTCCTATATAAGATTCTTGCCTGAGTCTTATTTCTACCTTGCTTTGTTTCTTTGCTTTAGAGTCAACCTGCAACTATTTTTCCTTACTTTATTTTATTTTATACTTTGCTTTGTATTTTATTTCTTTTTTTCTTGCCTGGTTCGTAACTTTTCTTACCTGTTTATAGATTTTTCCTTGCCTACAGCTTAAGTACACATTTTTGTTTCATATCAATCACTTTGTTTTATTTGTCTGGTTTGTACAAAGATTTTTTTGTTTTATTATTTTACTTTGTTTATAAATTTTTCCCTTGCCTTTACTTGCCTGCATATTAAACTTTACATCATATAAAATTTACTTGCCTGGCTTGCTTTTATACCTATGTACATATACATTTTCTTTCTTTTACACTTTGTTCTTACCTTTACATTTATTTTACAGGCATATTACAAACAAAGCCAGATTTGCATTATTATTATTTTTATATGAAGTTGTTTCAGTCATTGTGATAAATTTTAACTTATATATTTATTTTACTTATGGGTTACTTTTATTTTAAACTTAAACAATTAAATACTTATGTTAAGATTTATAAAGTACTATTTTAATTTAACATTTTTGAAAGACTTTATTTTAAATTTACAAATCATAGCTTCTTTCAAAAATATACATATATTAAAATAACAACTTCTACTTATATTAAAAACCCATTTTCAAAGATATTACAATATTGATATAGTTTAAATATAACTTATTATTAAATTAAAATAACTTATAAAAGAACTATTCTTTTATAGTATAAATCACTTATTTTATCAAGCTATAAGACAAAACAATTTTTGTTCAAATTTAAACTTAAGCTATAATCAATTTTAAACAATTAAATTAAATCTTTTTTTTCTTGAGTATTCTAAAGTCATATGATTATTTATTCAATATTAAATAAAATAAAATTTCCAATTTACCAAAAATATGATAATTAGAAATCATGCCTTTATTTTATTAAACTTAAAACAAAGACTATCTATTTACAATATATACAGATATATATATATATATTATAAATAGAAAACAATTTAATTAGCTTTTAAAAGGTAAAATCACACATTTAAATATTCATTAAAGAAGATTATTAAATCAATTCAAATTTATTATTAACAATATTTGTCAAATCAATTTAATTTTATCACAGATTATTAAATTGATATTGCCAAAAATTCCTGGATATCACATTCCTCCCTCCTTAAAAGAATTTCGTCCCCGAAATTTAAAACAAAGGTAATTTAATAATCCAATTTAAGATTTAATTTTAAAACACAAGCATATATCAATCATATGCTAACAACCATAGCAACCAATTCATCCAAACAAACAAATCTAATCATCCAGACAAAATTCCGGATAGAATTTTCTCGAGTTTCCCAAATAAAAATACGAGAATACTCACTCTACATAATCCAAACAACCAATACTACTAAGCTATAGAGCTTCCACTCATCTAGATCCACAAAACAAGACAGGATATCAGACTACAAAGAAGTCTGACTCAACAACTAAAACTTCCTGAACTGCTAATTCTATAACCAGAGACAGATCTTACACGTACTCCCTAAGAGATACGTGAAACATAATGAATTCCAGTTATCTAAACTGACAATTCAATCCTGAAAACCAAACACTTATCCAAAATTGAATCTCCAACTTCGAAATCCAAATTCCTCCGTCTCTTATCCACAAAACTCTACGGACGATCTTGGGCTGCCTACAACTTTCCTGATCAGCTCAACTCTTGCTGACGTCCTTAGAAACAAACTGAACTAAAGACAATTCAACAAAAATGATCTTCCCAATACTCAACCAAACTCAGAACACAAACTCTATTCCAAAATCAGAAGGCTGATCTCACTTCTCTCATCCGGAAGAGATAAAACAGGTGTATTCCAAACTGGCCTTAAAATCCTGAAAAAATTTCTGTAGAACTCTCCAATCCAAATATAGCAAAATCCAAATTGTACCACACTAAAACAGATACCACCATGCTTCCATTGTGCAACTCTGACTGAACAGATGAAAATGTTGATGATGAACTCAAGCATAGACTGGACAACACATTCCAAAAATAAAGTTCACATATCCAAAAATAAAACTCAGAAGTTCCTTCAAAACCCGGGCTGCTTTACCAAACCTATTGTCTAGAAACCATCCTATTACTAAGCCGAACCATCGGTATCACTTCTGGAATCCCGTCGATACCAAACTCAATCTCCAAATGTAGACCAAATTCCGACTTCCCCAAGACATCCAGAAAAATTCTCTGGAACACAAGAGAATACTCAAACTATCGCAAGTCACTTTTGCGATTGATCCAGCATAATTCCAAATTACTGCTCTCTCTTTACAAACCGAAATAGCTTACACTTATGTGGCCAATCCATCGAAGAAACAGAACCACTCTGTTGCTTCTGAACTCCACTGCTGACGCAAAAGTCAAAAACTTTCTTGCCAATACACCAATGCCAAGAAATTCCTAATCCAGAGCTCTTCGAGAAACTCAGACCTCAAAGCAAACAGGAACACCCAACTGAACATAGCCACAACACCGAAGCAGACACACTTCCTTAACTTGTTCCAAAGGAATATCTTTGGAGACATCTATAGTCACTGTGTCTCGTCACACATCTACTTCACCTCGATGTATCAAAATATCATGACTCGCTTCGGCCCAACCGACAGATCTAAACTCTAGCTCATCCAAACTTACACTTCAAAAATGAACTCCGAACCTATCAGATTTCCTTCAGGGATCAATGAAATCCTTACACCATCCAAAGCTCACTCGAGACGGTATTAGGTCTACAGTCTCGACAATTACACTTTCAACCTCAAACATTCAAATTCCAACCATTGGTAGTCGTGTTACACACACCACTACCCTATCTACCATTATAGCTTATTGGAAAACCCGAACAGGTAACCCAACAAATAGGTAGAAGTAAATAAATATATATATTATATCAAAATTACAAAAACGTTCTATCAAGAAAGAAATCAATCAAGAGCCTAGGTATTAACTCAGCCTAGCACTCTGATACCAACTGTGACGACCCACCCTTAAACTACCGGAAAGACGTTTCGTGTAGAAGAAAGAAAGGGGTGAGAAAATAGAAAAGCTAGAGAAGAAAGAACAACAACATCAGAATATCATAGCGGAATGAATAAAATTATAATAATCACATAAGTATTTACATAATATACATCATCAATCAGAGTTATACAGACAATATATCACATACTATACAGTTATAAACACCTGTCTAGTTATACAACTCAATACACAAAACAACACAGAGATATCAATACAGCGGAACTATATGTATATCTACTATGCTGAAGTCTCCTGATCCATTGTTCCTCCAGAATTCGTCAAAGCTAACCTGAATCCTTGACTGCCCGTAAAAATTTGGGTACCCGAGAGTTTACGAAAAACAAAAATAAACTTCGGGTCAGACATGGGTCTGGTGTGAGTAACAGGGTAAAGTTGCTTAATTTTAAAAATTCTTTTGAAATAAAAGGTATTACGTAAGACTCCCCACAAATAAACATGGGTAAGTTTTTACCTTACGCTAACCAAAACATTGGATAGGAAATTCAGTGATATTATAATAGGTCTAGGGTTTTCAAGTAAATAGAAAATAGCCGAAATTGTTACATGATTAAATTCTAGCTACTAGCCACAAAAGTGGATAATACAATCAAAACCGTTGGCACATATTGGATTATGGATTCCATACAATGGCAGGCTACTGGGGTACAGCCCGTCACAGTACGTGGCCTAGATCAACGTACCGAGGATCACTCCCGACCCCCTACAACACAAGGCTGGAACCGTTCCTTACTGAACAGTCCCGAATAAGATAACCCCGCAGATAGCCGTCGCTACTGCCCACTAAGCTGAAATAAAGGGACATCTAGACAGGGGAATATCCTTGTCCTGCTTGGGCATGACCCACCTAACCTTGCTGCACCTCCCCTGTTTTAGCCATTCCCGGTTGATGAGGCTTGAGGCTACGATTACCTTTAGAGAATACATTTCTTAGAATGCTCATCGCCCACCTGACGATGTGTTGGAAGCATTCAATCCATGCAAGTTCGTTCCGGGTTCGAACGAAACCGAAGGCATTATCTCGTTACACTCATTTTGGAATCACCCTCAGAGTTAACGACAATAACCCTTGCACTCTGAATCTTCATCTTCACTTGAGATTCACGACCTATCGTTAATTTGGAATCGATGTGGTTTTCGGATGTTCCAAATAAGGAAAACCGATCCCGTTCTCATCGAAATCCAAAATGTGTCTTTTAAGGCCAAGTTGTCTATTTAGTCTTAACAATTTAATTCAATATTATCAATACAGATAGATAGATAATTCATAATATCACAGTAGATAATCATATCATCATCACATACAGATAACCAATATTATCATCCAAATAGATAATTAAATATTATCATACTTAAACCAAACATCCATATCACATAGATGTTATTCATGTCATATCTGAGATCACAATCATTCAAATGAAATATCAATATCATTCATCCATAAGCAATGATTTATGAATCACAATCTAAAATTAATTTAAAATGAATTAAATTAACTACTTCTATCTCTAATTAATTTAAAGTAAATTAAATTAACTATTATATCTATAAATCCTGCTTATACAACCATTAAATTAATTATAAATCAAATTATTTAATTATTCTCTAGATATTCATCTTGATTAAACACCCTTGACTAGTCACCTTCTAATTACAGTAAGTAATTAGTCTTTAATTAATTTCACAAATTAATTACCCAAAATTATTTATAGTAACTAACACTTAATTACTTCATTTATTAGTTAATTACATTTATCCTTTATTGATTACATAAATTAATCACCACATTATTAATTATTCCTTAATCAAACAATTCTTAATTACATTATTAATTATATTAATTAACGATCTCTAATTTAGATTTTAATTTATTTAAATTAATTACGTTAAGTGAATAATCTTTAATTAAACACAATTATTAATCACCCTTGATTAATATCAACCAGTAATTAACTACCCTTAATTACTCATATTAATAAATTAATTATTCCAAAATTAATTATCTCCATTAATTAATCCTTTGATTAATTACAAAAGTAATTATCCAAATTACTTCATTAACACATCATCTTTCACTAATTACATTCAGTAATTAACATTAATTACTTCCTTAAGTAATTATGCTCCATTGAATACACTAAGAAATTATACTTACCAATTATCAAATGATTTTCTTAAATTAATTAAACTAAATTAATTAACTTAAATTAATCATTTTATCCAAATTAATTACAATCTTGAGCCAGACCCAAAAATGCTTCGAGACTGCACTATCCCTGTTTCGAGTCACGTACTCGAGTGACTCGAGTACTCCCCCAGCCCAAAAACCCTGCACCACCCACAATGCTTCAGCACTTCACTGGGCACGGTGCACGTGCACCGTGGCCCTAGTCACCTCCGGCCACCTACACGAGCTTCACCACGACGCTGACTACCACCAGACACCACCACGCCCACCAAAATCCATCGCCACGACTCAAATCAAAAAACGAGCAACAAATCAAAACCTGGAAAAAACATAACATCCCCTACCCAAACCTGTCATCACCTTATTCTGCCAACCCCGACCACCTAATGGTCAACAACTCCGGCCATGGACTCGCCTTCGACCAATCTACCACCCCTCTAAACCTCGTGCAACTCGATGCACGGTAGAAGTCACGGTGATCAAAAGTTCAGTTACCATAAAAATTAGGGTTGCAAACTACAAACCACTGCCACCATCGCCACCGTGCTCTGACCAATCACCGGGCATTTTTCCCCACACCCTGGTAAGCTCCTCCACCTCCTCACACAACCCGACCACCTCCAGTCGCATAGAACACCATAAATCACCCAAAAACCAACATTTGAACAAAGGCAAACTGCACCTAAATCACTTGACTGGAAATCATAATATTAATTTTAAAAATCATATTATGGTATGTGTATTTGATTCATAACCCTGAATTCACGAATTAAAATCATTAAGGTTTAACTTATTTTAGTTTCTACTGTAGTATTATATTTTTCAGAACTAATACCATTGTTTTACCCTTAAACAATATTTAAATTCAAGTCTCTATCAATACCAGCATTTTGTGTAAACTTATGTCTTGTTAAAGCTTGAATTAAGAACAAAAATGTAATTTTGTTGAGGATTTTAAACCTGGAACTAAAGGCAGATAGAACCCAGAGATATTACAGTACACATACTTAACACAGAGCAATACAACTGAATTTCAGAGAAAAATAGAACAAATCTATATTTAAACAATTCAATTTTGACGTTACTACCCTTTAAAACAGAGGTGATTACAGGATGTCAACACACATACATGCAGTAACACATATACACAGGAATTCATTAAGATATATGCACATATCAGATCATAATTAAGCAACATATATACTTAAGTATTTAAAAATTTAAGTTACTCACTTTTTAGCTTTTGAGAATGAACAGAACACCTTGGATTATTGAGAAGAGCAAAGATGTTTTTCCTAGATGATCACAGGCTGTTTGATTTTGTTTAGGTCATAGTTTATATGTTTTTGGAACGAACAAGAATAAGTAAAGATGTGTATAAAAGAGTTTCAGGGGAAGGTGGCATCTGAGACAAGCAACTTTTGCAGGTACACTTATGTGTTTTGTTTTATCAGTCCAAATCTTTGTATTAGGAGGCTGAAATGATCTTTTAAAGCAATTCGAAATGACTTGTTTGCTGCTAAGAAATGAAAGCATTTATTGATTAAGTACTTTATGTCTCTACTAACCTCATTTTTGTGCTTAGATATTTTCTATTTTGCAGCATATGTAACTTCCTATATAAGATTCTTGCCTGAGTCTTATTTCTACCTTGCTTTGTTTCTTTTCTTTAGAGTCAACCTAGAACTATTTTTCCTTACTTTATTTTGTTTTATACTTTGCTTTGTATTTTATTTATTTTTTTCTTGGCAGGTTTGTAACTTTTCTTACTTGTTTATAGATTTTTCCCTGCCTACAGCTTAAGTACACATTTTCGTTTCGTATCAATCACTTTGTTTTATTTGTCTGGTTTGTACAAAGATTTTTTTGTTTTATTATTTTACTTTGTTTATAAATTTTTCCCTTGCCTTTACTTGCCTGCATATTAAACTTTACATCATATTAAATTTACTTGCCTGGCTTGCTTTTATACCTATGTACATATACATTTTCTTTCTTTTACTGTTTGTTCTTACCTTTACACTTATTTTACAGGCATATTACAAACAAAGCCTGATTTGCATTATTATTATTTTTATATGAAGTTGTTTCAGTCATTGTTATAAATTTTAACTTATATATTTATATTACTTATGGGTTACTTTTATTTTAAACTTAAACAATTAAATACTTATGTTAAGATTTATAAAGTACTATTTTATTTTAACATTTTTGAAAGACTTTATTTTAAATTTACAAATCATAGCTTCTTTCAAAAATATACATATATTAAAATAACAACTTCTATTTATATTAAAAACCCATTTTCAAATATATTACAATATTGATATAGTTTAAATATAACTTATTATTAAATTAAAATAATTTATAAAAGAACTATTCTTTTATAATATAAATTACTTATTTTATCAAGCTATAAGACAAAACAATTTTTGTTCAAATTTAAACTTAAGCTATAATCAATTTTAAACAATTAAATTAAATCTTTTTTTTTTCTTGAGTATTCTAAAGTCATATGATTATTTATTCAATATTAAATAAAATAAAATTTCCAATTTACCAAAAATATTAGAATTAGAAATCATGCCTTTATTTTATTAAACTTAAAACAAAGATTATCTATTTACAATATATATATATATATATTATAAATAGAAAACAATTTAATTAGCTTTTAAAAGGTAAAATCACACATTTAAATATTCATTAAAGAAGATTATTAAATCAATTCAAATTTATTATTAACAATATTTGTCAAATCAATTTAATTTTACCACAGATTATTAAATTGATATTGCCAAAAATTCTGGGATATCACAATCTATCTTAAACTCCACAGCATGTTTTGGTGGTGGTCCTATAACCGGCTAAAAGACATCTACAAATTCTCTTGCTACACGAGCCTGACTTAACTCTTCTCCTACTTCCATAGCACTTAACAAAGCACAACTACTCCAGTAATACTTCTTCACTGAGAATATAATTCGGTTATGACTATCAGGGTTTCTCAAAGGTATTTTCCTATCCTGGCAAAATATCCTAGCCTCATACTTACCCAACCAATCCATACCCAAGATGATCCCAAAATCTACAAAATCAAAAACATACAGACTACATGCAAACTTATAGCTTAAAAAATCAAGTTCTAACTGGTTACATCTCACCCTTAGAGTTGCATACCCTTCTATCGGATTTGCAACCATTAAGGAAGAAACAAGGTATGGTTTTTAGCATAAAATATCAACCAAAAATTGAGTTGTACAGGTATCAAATAGTATAGTAACTGGTCTACTCTGAATTAAAAGCGTATCTTCCATCACAATCTTCCCTATTTCACTTGTAGTTGGCCTAGCAGATGATGGTCCAATAGCAAAGACCTTTCCCTTGTCCGTCCAGATTGGTTCTCGACACCGATTCTTATATTGCCCAACCTGATCATAATTAAAGTACTTCACACCCTTCTTTTCAGCAGCCTTCTTCCCCTTGCCTGATCAGCGCTCATGAGCATAATGACCTTTCTTGTCCACATAAAGCAAACTAAATCAGCCTTTGCCTTCATGGAAACCTCTCCCTTGTGGTCTCCCTTCTTCTTAAAGAACTCCCCCTCTTTCCCTAAGAACCTTGGGTTTCAACCGACTTTCTCTTGCACAAATAGAAAGCCTCTCATTATGTCGGATTGCCATCTCCACAACTACATTACAAGTATCACGGAGATTACTCAAGGTCACCCTAGAAATCTCAGGCCTCAATGCCGAAATGAACATCTCATTCCTTTTTATGACGGCGTCTATAATGTAAGTCTACAGGGTGGATCGTGTAGTGTATATGCCAGTATATGTGACAAAATATATGATGCAACTAAAAAAATATTAATCTAGGTAAATATAGAATAAGCACACCAGGATTTTATACTTGTTCAGACCTCTCGTTCTACGTCTAGTCCCGAAGCTTCCTTTTGGAATTCGACTATCAAACACCCTCACTTCTCCCGAAGGAATAGGCTTGGTTATAGTAAATTTTTCTTGTCAAATATGTGTTCTATAACATGGATATTGACTAAAAAATACAAATGCTTCCACTATATATTGTCAGTGAAGAACTAATATATGAAAGAGTGAAATACAAGTATAGATTGCTAGAGATCAAGAATATATAATAGAGTATGTAAGTACAGAGCGTAAGTAAGTAAGGTGAGATTTCTTCTTGATTCTTGATGATATATATAGTTGTAGATAGGTTCCTTGAGCAGTTGCATTCATTAAGAAGTGTTCTGTAGTGCTTCTGTTGATGATGAAGAGTTGTAGTGAAGAGAAGAAGAGATGTTTATTGAATTTGGCAGTTGAGGTTTGAATTTAAATTCCGAGTTAAAATTCATACGTCTGGTATTTGTATCAGACGTCTGATACAATTTTTTTGTATATAATAAATTTTCAGACGTCTAAGTGCAACTACTAAACATCTGGTTTCATCTATTTGTTGTTTCAGAGGACTTTTCCAAACGTCTGGCTTATGCACCCAGACATCTGAAATATGTGCATGTCTGTTTTGTGCATCTTTTCTATTGCTTCTTTGATCCTATCGACTTGTAGTCTCTTGTAACATTCTTTGTGCCTTGTTCTTGTCCTTCAAGTTTTGTTGCTCTAGCAAGTGCCTGTATATAGGAATGCATATTCGATTTTCATTGTATAGTTGTTGTCATCGAAACCGTAGATTTGATTTTCTAACAATCTCCCTTTTTTTATGATGGCAACTATACAATGTACTTATATATAATTTCATAAATCTCCCCCTGAATATGTTCTTTCCATAATTTAATGTGATATTTATTATTTCTCCCCATTTGGCATTATTAAAAAGAAATTATAACCTTTTAACTGTAGAAATTATTAAATATTACTAATCGTTGTAAGAAACATACATAGAAATATCGTACCAAAAGAGGAATTTCATTAATCACATTAAATGAGTACATTCATAGATTTTTATCACTTATGCATAAGATTGAGTCCTAAAAATCTAAAAGTCTTTTGGGGAAGCTTTCTCTTGATCATCTCCTTTATCTTCATTTTTGGAAGAGTTAGGTTGCTTTGTAGGGGATGTCGGAGCTTGTTCTAGAGGTTCGTTCTCCTCAAAATGTTTGGAATGTTTCGAAGGAGAAGAAGGCAATGGGGTTGACCAATCTTGTGAAAGTGGTGTAGGACCATGAACCCTTTGAAGAACCTCTTTAAGAACCATAAAACAGTTAAAAGTGATGTTTCAACTATGGCCAGGCATTTTGCAAAAGAAGATTCAAAACTATCAATGCGCTTAGCCAATACTTTTTGATTCCAAGATAAAATAAGCTGATTTTGAAGAGTTAGGTCTCGTATACTTTCATTTGGATGCGTCTCTATGCGAGTCTCCAAAAAAATCATCTTGGCACATATAATCAAATGGTGCAGGAGGAGGAGTAGTCTTGCGATGTTGGTCCACCTCTTGTGATGGTCCAGGGTGTGTTTGAGGTAGGTGCATTAATGAGAAAAAAAATTTGGAAGCATATTTTAGAGAAATTTCTTCAAAAGTAGACAAATAGGAGGGCATGTTATAAGCTTGTACAAGTCTCATGATATATGAAAGATAGATGATGGATGGGCGTGATCGAGTCCAAAAGTGTTTGAGCTTGTCAAACATAAGTTTTGCCCAATTGACACTTGTTCCACTGAATATAGCATATAGAGCCTTGTGCTCTAGTTCGGTGATCTGCTTACGACTACCAAGGTGAGGAATGATAGTGTTGATATCATTCTAGTGAGAAGCCTTGCCTTAGGTCGTAGATATTTGGACGCGAATTTAGGAATTTCATCTTCCCACATTTGATGTGTGTGTTGTATTAACTCTCGGTTTCAGACGCATACCCAGAATATAGTACAAATCTTCTTCGGTGTCAGAACATCCGAGAGTTCGGCTTATGATCCCGGGAGTAAGTCGAGTTGTGTTGCCGTAAACACTAGAACGTATCTAGTTATCATTGTTTTTCGTGTTTATTGGTCGTGTTTACACCTTCCATCGGTCCAGCGCCTTCCTCATGCCACCAATCCAACCTACCTACCGAGTCAAAGCATGGCCGATCCAACCTCCACCGGACCAACTCCATCCACCACTGCCGAACCGAGTCATTACCGCTCCACTCCCCTCCGGACCACTTCCTTGCCGAACCAACCCATCCCTTCACTCACCACCGAATCAGATCCAACTCCATGCTCCTACCACCGATCCAAAGCTCTACCGGACCGTAGTCCCACCGATCCAAAATACTACCGGACCAGGGCCTTGTCTCCAACCATCTACTACCAAACCAAGGTGTTGCCGAACCGCATCATCCTCCAACCACCGAACCAAGAGTTAAAGCAACTATCACTGGTCCAAAGCCTCAACGGACCGGACCATCCACTTATCACCGAACCGAAGCCTAGAAGGCATTACCGGACCTACGTCACCAGGCCAGATCGCTTCAGCCCAGGCCCACCAGCAGCTATATACATCCAAGACCCATGCCCCCAACCTCACTCTATAAATAGAGGGGCAGGGGTACAACAATGGCAGACAAGTTTGAGAGCTCAAGCATGGAGAAAAATTTCAAACAACTTTCAGTTACTTGTAATCAGAGCTTTGTACTTGTAATCTGAATAGAAAAGGAGAATAACATATAAAGTGGACGTAGGCACGTTCTGGCCGAACCACTATAAACCTGTGTGTCTTTTACAGTTTAGTCTCCGCTTTTTATATATTTGCATAAACCATCCAATTCTCTAAAAGAACACAAAATCAACTAATCCATACGACTTGGAGGTGTTTGCCCATATTTTGTGCAAACATTTTTGGTGCTTTCACTGAGAGCAGGAGCTCGAAGCTTCAGCTTCCCCTACTTAACCCTTTTTCTATCAGCATCGTTCATTGCCTGTGAAACATGCCTCACGGACGGAAGAAAGATGCTAACAAAGGAAAGAACATTGCAACTGGCAGTATCCCAGATCCAGTGATCATAGACCAAGATAATCGTCCATTTCCAACAGCAAATTTAAATCAGGCAAATCCGACAGCCCCTGCTACGGAACGACCAATTACAAGGGCGGATCTGGACAGGGTTGTGGCTGAAGTAACTAACCACTTCGCATCTCAACAAGAATCCTTAGTGGATCAACTCATGTCACGCTTAAGGGATGTCGAAGAAACCAACCACAACACTGAATCATGGGGTGAGTCCCAGTCTGGAGGATCTAGGAGACAACAAGGGTCTTTCTTCTTCGAAGAGGCTAACAACAGGAACAGCTATGGTAGGAGCCGAGCCCGGCCTCAGCCCGAATCCCGACCCGAGGAAGCACTTGGAACCGAGCCCAACAGGGGAGGTACCAGGCAAGGGTCGGGTGTAGCTGAGCCCGCCATGCTACCTAACCATGGAAATACCAAGGGACGGGGCTAAGCTGGAGTCCAGCCCGAAGTTGGACCCGAGAAAGTGCTGAGGACAGAACCCAGCAGGGGAAGATCAAGGCAAGGGCCAACTGTGGCTGACCCCAGCACGCCCCCGGAAGACCAGAGGCAGCCGTTGGAGAATGTTAGGAATGATAGACGATACCATCCTTACAGGTCATCTAGACGGAATCAGTCCCGCAGAGAGGAACCAAACTCATTTCTATCCGCTCCGAGTTCTGATGAAAGGATGGCGCGATTGTTCAGAGAGTGCGTCCAACAGGATCGAAGAGATCGAGGGATAGGCGCCAGGGCGACCAGCCCCTTCACCCGCAATATCGAAATCGCCATCACCCCCCGAGAATGGAAAATGCCAACAATGGAACCTTACAAGGGAACCTCTGACCCCGTCGTACACCTACAAAGATACACGCAGCATATGCTCATGAGCGGAGCAACAGAGGGAGTGTTGTGTAAATGCTTGTCATTATTCTTGGCAGATCTAGCTACCTCCTGGTTCTGCCATCTACCCCAAGGGTCCATCAGCTCGTGGGAAATGTTGAAAGAAAAGTTCATCAACCAATTTCAAATTCATGTGGAACAGCCCAAAGACGCTTATTCCTTATCTAATATCAAACAAAAGCCTGGAGAGACAGTGCAGCAATATTTTACCCGATTCAATGCTGCAGCGGCTGCAGTTCAAGATGCCGATGAGAAACTTATCCTAATGGCCCTCTGCAGTGGCGTGCACCCGGATACTAAATTTGCTAGAAGACTAACAAAAGAAAAATCAGCTACTCTGCCCGATTTCTTCCATGAAGCAGGAAAATATATGAGACTTGAAGACGCTGCCACTGAGAGCCAGTCGGGACAACAGGCTAAGGTAACCCCAGACAGGGTTCCCGCTGCAGCAAAGGATATCCGGAGAAATGACTCTAGAGAAAATGCTGGGGGCAAAAAGGGAGAAAAACGTTTATATCGACTAGGACCGAGGTTTGACTCTTACACCCCTTTGAATGAAATAATCGAAAACATCTTCCTGGCCACCCAAGACGAAGTTAGATATAAACGCCCCCCACACAAGAAGGAATCGGATAACGCAATTAAGTCGGGAAAGTTCTGTATTTCCACGAATCTCATGGGCATGATACTAGTGAATGTCATCATCTCCGGGACTTGATTGAAGAGCACATCCGAAGGAAGAAACTGGAACGCTATGTAAGGAGTCAAAACAGGACTCCGGCTCCTACCAATGAGAACTCAAGGCACCCCCCTCCAGAGGCGGGCAGAGGGAATCATAACATTAGTGGCTCCAGTCAAGAAAAGATAGTGGTTCATACTATATCAGGAGGACCACACATCGCTCATAGAAGCTTGGCAGAGATGGAGAGATATGGGCAGTCGCTTAGAAACAAAAAAGACTCCGTTAACTCCGTTATAGAAGAACGCCACCCGAAGCGGAAAGGAAATGATGACATCACATTCAGTAGACGTGACCTAGAGGGAAGGCAATACCCTCACATGGATCCTATGGTCATCTCTGCATGGTTCGGTCCAGCGGAAGTTTTTTGAGTTTTCGTAGACATTGGAAGCTCTGTAAACATCCTATTCAAACATGCCTTTGACAAAATGAAGCTATCTATGAAGGATGTGTCTCCCTGAGACAAACCACTACATGGTTTTACTGGAGATGCAAAGATGCCCCTCGGGCATTTGGACCTCTTTGTTGAAATAGGGAGTCATCCCCGCTTCGCCGCACGGAAATAAACATTCGTGCCAATAGATAATCACTCGGCCTACAACGCTTTCTTGGAAAGACCAGCCTTGTTTGACTTCCAAATTGTCCTAGCCCCGTGGTGCCTGAAGATGAAATTTCCAACAGATAATAGAATAGGAGAAATAGAGGGAGATCAAGACGCCGCTCGAGATTGCTATGTGACTGAACTTCGCAATAACCGCAGGAAGGATAAAGGGAAGGATGTTGGGACTTCTCTCTGCAAGAAAAGCTTGGAAGCATAGCAATTAAAGAAAGCCCCTCCTCTTCGATATACCAGCGATCCTTTCAACGAATTAGACCCCAGGGACAAAGAGGAGGAGGCCACCATCGAGCCTGTAGAGGCTATGGAATTTGTGTCTATAGACAAACACGACCCAAGTAGACTGCTGAGAGTTGGGTCTCAGTTAAGAGCAAAGTTGAAGGGTCAACTCGTCGATTTTCTTCTCCACAACATGGATGTATTTGCATGGACGCACGCCGACATGACAGGAATCTCCCCAGACGTAGCATGTCATGTACTGAACATCGATCCTACCAAGATGCCGGTAAAGCAGAAAAAGAGGAGCATGGGGGCAGAACGATCAGCAGCCCTCGAGGAAGAAGTAAAGATCTTATTTGCTAATGAATTTATACGAGAAGCCATCTACCCAGAATTGATCGCCAACCCGGTATTGGTAAAGAAGGCTAACGGGAAGTGGAGAACGTGCATCGACTTCTCCAACTTAAATGACGCTTGCCCGAAGGACTGCTTCCCACTCCCCCGAATCTATCAGCTCGTGGAGAGCACAGCCGGACACGAACTCTTATCCTTTATGGACGCATACTCAGGATATAACCAGATCCCTATGCACGCCCCCGATCAAGACAACACTAGTTTCATCACTGACCGGGGATTGTACTGCTACAAAGTAATGCCTTTTGGACTTAAAAACGCCGGAGCTACTTATCAGCGCCTCGTCAACAAGATTTTTGCGAAATTAATAGGACGAACTATGGAAGTTTATGTGGATGACATGCTGGTGAAATCGAGGAAAGCCAACGATCATATAAACCACCTGGACGAGATGTTTCAAGTACTTTGCCAATATGGAATGAAGCTGAATCCTCTAAAGTCCTCCTTCGGAGTATCGTCGGGAAAGTTCTTGGGATTCATCGTCCATGCCAAGGGGATTGAAGCAAACCCCGAACAAGTCCGGGCTTTGCAAGATATCAAGATACCATCCACTTAAAGAGAGATGCAAAGCCTAAACGGGAAGGTGGCTGCCCTAAGCAGGTTCATCTCTAAGGCAACCGACAAATGCGTCCCTTTCTTCGAAGCTCTTAAGAGAGACAAAGGGAAGTTCGAATGGACTGACGAATGCTCGACAGCCTTACTTAACCTAATCAAACACCTTCAAAGACCACTAGTACTCTCAACTCCAAATGAAGGCGAAGAACTATACCTATACCTTGTTGTATCATCCCATGCTTTAAGCGTCGCTCTGGTAAGAGAGGACAACCCCGCACAGCGGCCCGTATACTTTGTAGGCAAGAGATTTATAAGGGTAGAAGCCAAATACCCTAAACTTGAGAAGCTAGCATATTATTTGCTAATCACGTCACGGAAACTGCGACACTATTTCCAATCTCATTCCATCAGAGTTTTAACCGATCAACCGCTAAGACAGGTACTTCATCGCCCCGACACTTCCGGCCGACTACTTAAGTGGTGCATTGAACTGAGTCAATACGGTATCACCAACCATCCTCGCACCGCCATCAAGGGGCACGCCATGGCTGATTTTATTGCCGAATTCACTACCCACGAAGGTAAGGGCCAATCTGAAATAGCAAAAGATATCAAGTGGGATTTCTTTGTAGACAGAGCATCAAACGAACAAGGCTCGGGGGCAGGTATTGTGATAAGCACCCCCAAGGGAAGGAAGCTGCACTATGCACTAAGGTTGGAATTCGCTGCCAGCAACAACGATGCAGAATATGAAGCAGTAATAGCAGGACTGGAACTTGCCTTAGTAATTGGAATCAGTTCTTTATGTCTCCATAGCGATTCTCAACTTATTGTAAATCAAATACTGGGAGAATTCCAGACTCGAGGAGGATGACTCACGGCATATCTAAAGAAGACCAAGCTGCTGCTCAATCAATTGGATCACTATTTAATCAAACACTTTCCTCGAGAAGAGAATCAGGAGGCCGACGAACTGGCAAAGCAAGCTAGCATGAAGGACGACACCACTTCCCGAACAATAACCATCTCAAAGCAACTGGCCCCGAGTTTCAAGCCAATGAATCTGATAGCTGCAATCGAAGAGGAAACTTGGATGACTCCCATCCGGAAGTACTTACATAGTGGCACACTACCCGACGGGCGTAGCGAAGTTAAGAAAATCCTGAGGAAGGCTTCTCGCTACACAATACAAGAAGGCATCCTCTATCGGCGCGGCTTCTCTAACCCTTTATTAAGGTGTGTTGCCGGAAGGGAAGTGAACGAAATCTTATCCCACAACCATCAAGGAAGCTGCGGATACCACAATGGAGGGCAGACTCTGGCAAAGTAGATGCTCCGATATGGATATTTCTGGCCCACTTGAAACAAAGACGCCTTAGACTTCGTCAAAACATATGACAAATGCCAGAAATTTGCTAAGATTCCTCGACTACCAACAAATGAGATTACTCAAATGACCAGCCCTTGGACCTTTGCAGTATGGGGAATTGACTTGATTGGCGAATTGCCGACGGGCCGAGGCGGAGCCAAATATGCTATAGTGGCAGTCGACTATTTCACCAAATGGGTGGAAGCGGAACCTTTAAATAAAATATCTTCGGCAAAAGTTATTAATTTCTTGATCAAAAATGTTCTATGCAGGTACAGAGTTCTACTGAAAATTGTATCAGACAATGGACTTCAATTTGACAGTCAGGAATTCACCAACTGGTGCCGAGAACACGGAATTCACAAAAGCTTCTCATATGTAGCTTATCCTCAGGCAAACGGACTAGTCGAAGCTGTCAACAAAATTCTCAAAACTCTAATCAAGAAGAAACTTGAAAAGTCAAAAGGCGCTTGGTTGGATGAACTTCCTACGGCACTTTGGGCCTACCGCACATCTTACAGAACATCAACGGGACATACTCCTTTCTCTTTGGCATACGGATCGGAGGCCATGCTCCCAGTTGAAACTGTAGTGGCCTCCATCCGAAGGATCCACTACAACCCAGAAGACAATGAAGAACTCCTACACATGTCTTTGGACCTAATTGAAGAAAGAAGAAATGATGCAGCACTTAAAGCGGCAGCTCACAGGCAAAAAGTGGCAGCACGATACAACTCCAAAGTCAAGCACCGCAGCTTACGAGAAGGAGACTTTGTTCTCAAACGGATCTTCCCGCGCCCCGGAGCGCTAGATCCAATCTAGGACGGACGCTATGTAATTCATAAATATCTCCACAACGGAGCTTATATTTTGTCAATAGTGGACAGAGAGGTGTTCTAGAGGGCATGGAACATCCAACACCTTTGTCGATACTTTTCTTAACTTGTACTGCCCATATGAAGCGGATTAACAAAGAGAATTAGTGGACGTAGGCATTTTCGTGCCGAACCACTTTAAAAATCTTGTCTCTTTTTAACTTGTTCCTTTATATCTTGGCTGCTTGTTAAGCTTTATCCCTTTCTGTTGAACATAATCCTGTATAACAGCATTTCCATTCTGGACACTTCACGGCACAACCTCACCTGGACAAGACCTAACAGGTACTATACAAATCTATGCCCTCGTCAATGAGACACTTTTGCTCCGGCATCCCTCTGCTACGGGTTAACTCATTGCTGGCGACGGCCCTCAAAGCCAACTGTAATTAGCCGATCATAAGCCATCGAGAAGGCCGACCATAGCCGAGGCAGCTCATTACGGCGTTCGGCTCGCCGGCGACTGTGAACCGATTATAAGCCCCAACATAAGGTGTGGCCAGCCAGGAGCAGTTTATAGTTGACGATCGGCACCCACGCTAGCCAGCCATGGTAAATCGAATAATACCCACGATTACGGGCTATAATGGCTCGGGTAGTTACTGTGCGCGATCTCGGCTCCGATGTGTCTTAAGTACGGCTGTGGTAAAAAATAAAACTCCCCGCGGAGGGTGACGAACGTCTCCAAGACCCACAGCTAGGGAAAGTGACTACAAAACCCGTTTGCCACGAACATAAGCACATCGAAGGCCTTCCGTGATTGGAAGTTTTACTATTCCTTATATTTCCATTTTGATTTATATAAACTTTGCTCCTATCCTCTATAACGATCACTAAAGTATAGGACATAAAATAGGAGACACTCGCTAATGGGAATAAGGACTCACACCTGGATGGCAGGTCGCTCAGCTGCATTCCATATTCGATTACACAAGGCATTCAAAGCTACCATCTGCAGCCAAAACTTAGAGGGCGGTACCTTTATCGCTTGTACATAAATATGTAACTATAATATATTCACACATCATATTAACATTGCAAGACGTGAAAGTATATTCTAAACGGGAACTTGACATCAAACACAGTTGAATCACAAGCATATACACAGCTATATTTCTTAGGCAACGCATCAAACTACGATAGCATTCAAACATGACAGAATCAACGCATGTTATAAAATTATGCGTTAGAAATTAAGTCGTCCGTTGCGATGACATAATTACAACTTGAAAGTACGTTAATGTTTTAGAACTAGTGTATACAGGAATGTCAAGTAAAACTAAAAATGCCCGGATCAAGTCAAATAGTCGACAGCATCAGAACTTCATCTCTATCCTTCCAACCCCCCAAGATCTACTTGACTGCAGGATCAGAACTCCCAGCATGCTGACCAGAGGTTCCACCTGTCCAATTCAGGAGAAGAATCTATTAGACCAACGATAAGCAATCAAGTTGAGAAAAGGTTAAAAAGGGAAGACTTACCAGCGTCTTCTCCCTGATCATCATCCTCCAATTGCACACCCACTTCCTCGGTGGCAAGCAGCCGCATGCCTTCCTTCAAAGCGCCTTCTCCACCTTGGTGAACTGCGCGGTAACCACATCCATTCTGAAGGCCGTGCCATCGTCTTTGTCCGCTTCAGCCTTGGCTTCCTCCAAAGCCCGGAGATATATCCTAGCCATAACCCGGGGATAATCTTCCATCCAGGACAGGTTGCCCTGCCTCCAAGTACGGAAATACATGTCCTGGAGCATCTCGTCCATCATCCCCTCGTTCTCCTCAAACTCACTCATCCGGGCCTTAGAAGCCGACAGCCTTGCAACGGCAGCGTCTCTCTCCATTCGGTATCTCGAGCAATCAGCCTGAAGGGATTTCTGCATCGCCTCCATCTCCTCCTTTAGCTTAGCCTGAGCAAGCTCTACGGCCTCAAGCATCCCAGATAACTCCTCTATCTTCTCAAGATCCGCTCTCCGAACCTCATCCACAGTGGCAATGGCCATATTAATTCGTTCCTTGCAGGTGGCCTCTATTTTTCGCAACTTGGCTCTACTAGCCTCCTCCATAGTTTTCTTTAGCCGTCTGGAGGCCGCCTCATGCTGGGAGATCTGAATGGCCTGATCGGCAAGCAGTTTGGCCTGATCAGAAACCAATAGCCGCAGCCGAATGTTAGCACTTCCGATTTCCTCTCCAGCCTTAACAAGTCAGGTGTAATGCTCCATTAATTTCCTGGTCTCTTCAGCCACCCGATCGATGTTTTCTTTGGCCTCATCCCCCATAGTCACAATCCGAGTAGTCGACAAGTCAAGATCCAAAGCCTTAGCCTCATCAAGTACCCTTACCATAGAATTGCGGGGTAGGAGGTGCTCACCGGTAACCTCATCGAAGGAAATATCATGAGAACTCGGGACCAGATCTAGATGACCCTCAAATGGGTTACGAGCCAAGCCGGGACAATCAATATGAGTAACGGAAGGATTCTCTGATGGATGCGGAGATGGTATGGACTCGGTATCTTCCTCCGTGATGTCATGAATAGGCTGGGTTGGGGGCTGAGGTCCAAGTGAAGGTTCGAACATGGAATACCTCCTCTTTCTCTTTTGAATATCCTCTTCGATAACTCCGAGAAGAGGACGTTAACTGACTACTCTCCAAGAACGGTTAGTCGAGGGCTTCGGTTTAGCAGAAGCCTTGAAGAGTTTGAATTGCTCAAGGCGGTGCCGAATGTCTGATGTCTTGGCCGCCTCAACCGATCCTGAAATAAAAACCAATTGTTGCAAAAATGCATGAGACTATGGTTCAAGAAACATATGAAGTTAAAAAAGGAGTTAAGAATTCACCTTGAACCGCCGGAGTTGCCTTAGCTGAAATACTCTCAGATGATAGACTGGCACCAGTTCCGGCCTTATCAGACTTCTTCGATTTCTCCACCAAGGCCGGCCCTTCCTCCAACCTCTCAAAGTCTTGGCGGAAAGCATCATCCGTCCACTCTTGAATCTCACCCGCTTGCCCAGAGGTCAGGGCACCAACGCCACTACCACCCTGACCTTCGCCTCCTCCACCACCGTCACCTTCTCCATCGCCTCCGCTCTCCTCCTCGACTCTTTCCTACTCTCCACTTTCCTCCTCCGGAGCATCTGGGCATGTGCTCGGAGAGGGTCCATCAGATTTCTTAAGCTTCTTCCCCCCGACGACTGGAGGTACCAAGAAGGGTCTCCTCTTGCTGCTCTTCGTCATGGCCCCGCCTTTAGCTTTGGCAGCCCTCTCCTCGGCTGTATCTCTCTGCTTAACCACAAATTGACGTGCTAAAATCAAGTTGTGCTCCAGAAGAGTGGAATTCCTGATCAGGTAAGAAGCTGACCTATCCCTTCCTAAGATGGCCTCTATCTCCGCAGCTATCTGTACCAGGCGATCATTCTCCACGACCGCAAAGCCACCTGTTGCTAGCAAGAAACAGAAGCATATAAGAAGAAGCATTGCAGTCGGGACAGAGAAATTAAAAATGAAATTCAACTTACAGCCAGAAGTGAAAAGGCGAAAAGAACAGAGTCGTCCTTGACGAAGAACCATTCCTTCTTAAACATGGTGAACTTCGAATATAGGTCCAGGACTGGCTTGAAGGACACGGCCGACTCCAAACTAATGTACGGAGACCCCTTCTTGTAGCCCCTCAGATTATACAAATATCGGATTTCCCGATTAGAAGGGGGCGCCCATACCTCCTCTGGAAGATAACGAATAGACACACTAAGATGGCGTAAGAGTTGGGCTGAAGCTGGAAAGGAGCCACCTTCAGGTAGGTAATGAAGCTGACTATCCATGCATTGATCGGAGGGATGGCCCCACACATGCAATGGTATCGGCTATAGGCAAATATCCTTTAGGAGGATCATACGGCATCACACCGTCTCCCGGCAACAACATACTCGCTCTGTCAATCCCAAAGGAGCGAGCGATGACATCAAGTTGCCCTTCTTTGAGGGAGCTGGGAAAACAGTCTGGCGGAGAGTTCAGAAGCTCCTAAGGGCCGTACCCGTCTACTAGTGACCTCAGGACGGGTCCATGACGTTTCGGTCTTGGCTGAGCTGGGGGCACTGAGGAGGACTCTCCTTCGCCCTTGGACTTCCTTTTATCTGATCGAGTCTCCACTCTTTGAGACATTTATCTGCAACACAAGAAAGTATATCGTTAAAACACATCAACTATGTAATCTAGAGTTTCACTGGTAATTCAAGTATAAAAGTCCATCTGGTGAGGGGTTCATTCAACACTCGGAATCCCCGAGTTCATTCAGTAAGTCCCAACCTAAGAGCTCATTCGGCATTCCGAGCATATAAGGACCATTCGGCACTGAACACCCAATCTCATTCGGCGATCATACTCTAAAGGTTCATCCGGTAATTCAAGAGAAAAAGCTCATTCGGTACTCAGAATCCTCGAGCCCATCCGATAGTTCAGGTACAATGGTTCATTCGGTACTCGGAATACCCAAATTCATTCGGTAGTCTAAAAAAATAAATAATAAAAACCATTCGGCGAGAGAAGGCTATATCACCTGATTCGGTACTCTAACGTAATTCGGCAGAGAATTTGATTCGGCAGGAATATCTGGTTCGACTATCTCACTTGGTAAGGAATAACAATAACTTGAAGCCCCTACTTATAGGCGAATATCAATGACCGGACCAATTGGTTCGGCACACAGGACCGGATGAAAACTCCCCCAAGCTAACTGACCTAAAACAAAGCGCAACATATGCTGGCATATGCCCCACTTTGGGGGGCAAATGTTGGTCGTGTTTACACCTCCTACCGGTCCAGCGCCTTCCTCATGCCACAAGTCCAACCAACCTACCGAGTCAAAGCATGGTCGATCCCACCTCCACCGGACCAACTCCATCCAACACTGCCGAACCGAGTCATTACCGCTCCACTCCCCTCCGGACCACTTCCCTGTCGAACCAACCCATCCCTTCACTCACCATCGAATTAGATCCAACTCCATGCTCCTACCACCAATCCAAAGCACTACCGGACCGTAGTCCCACCGATCCAAAGTACTACCGGACCAGGGCCTTGTCTCCAACCATCTACTACCAAACCAAGGTGTTGCCGAACCGGATCATCCTCCTACCACCGAACCAAGATTTAAAGCTACTATCACCGGTCCAAAGCCTCACCGGACCGGACCATCCACTTATCACCGAACCGAAGCCTAAAAGGCATTACCGGACCTACGTCACCAGGCCAGATCGCTTCAGCCCAGGCCCACCGGCAGCTATATACATCCAAGACCCCTGCCCCCAACCTCACTCTATAAATAGAGGGGTATGGGTACAACAATGGAAGACAAGTTTGAGAGCTCAAGCACGGAGAAAACTTTCAAACAACTTTCAGTTACTTGTAATCAGAGCTTTGTACTTGTAATCTGAATAGAAAAGGAGAATAACATATAAAGTGGACGTAGGCACGTTCTGGCCAAACCACTATAAACATGTGTGTCTTTTACAGCTTAGTCCCTGCTTTTTATATATTTGCATAAACCACCCAAATCACTAAAAACAACACAAAATCAATTAATCCATACGACTTGGAGGTATTTTCCCATATTTTGTGCAAATAGTGTTCCAATTTGCTGTGCTATCCAAATTAGCGTAGAAGAGAAATATGGCTAACTGATTGATTTGGATGTTATTGGGATTAAAAATTATCAAAGTTTCCAAACCAACACTTTCACACATTTTGTCTAAATCATACATTGGGAACTTGAGTAAATTATAAAATGGACCTATATGGAGTTTCTTCTTTTGAATGTCCTCCTACCTCTTGAGCGAATGTGATAGATGATTAATCCATCGTTCTATTTGCTCGTCTAAGAAACCTGGGGGTTTGAGGAAGTTGCTTGGTCTTCTTTTCGCTTACAGATCTTAGGATTTTTTCGTTTTAGGAGCCATCAAATTTGATCAAATTTGGAAGAGAAAGTATTTTTGAGAAGTAAGAAATCGAGTTTGTTGTAGAAATAAAATGAAACAAAATGAGAGAAGTAAAAATATAGACGTTATCAGGGCGTATATGTGTGTCGATTGAATTTTAGACGTTTGGAAGGTAAATCAGACATATGATTTAACCTAGTTTGGAGACAGTAAATTGAATCAGCCATCTGATTGGTTGTGTTAGACATCTGGATTTGGTCGATATGTAAAATTTGATAGTCAGAGAGAATTATCAGATGTCTGTTTGTACTATCAGACGTTTGGAATAGGTCAAATTTTTATTTTTGAATGACACGTAGTTTTGGCAGACGTCTAGTTTAAATATTAGACATCTGAAAATGATTGAACTTTTGTAATATAGAGGCAGAGACTTTGTTCAGACGTCTGTTTTATAGTTCAGACGTCTAAAATAGATTAGTATCTATTTTTTTTATTAAGCAGAGGCAATTTTCAGACGTCTGGAAGGGTATATCAGACGTATGATATATGCACGTTGATGTAAAATTTGTGTGATTTCAAAATGTCACACGTCTGATGGTAATGTTCAAACATCTGAAATGATCATTTTTTCTAAAAATAGCCTAATTGTGAAGGTTTTTGCTTATTTTTTGACCTTTTATTTTTAACAAAAACATAGTATTTTTTGTGAAACAGAATTACAAATATACTTAGATACAAATACAATGAGAATAATTTAACTTGTTTAGATGGCGATGGAGTATTGCGATATTCAGGCTTGTCATCCCTCGATGGCTTGAGTGGAGACCATATATTTCCATGTTCATGGGTTATTGGGGAACCAAAAATCACCTTGATAAAGGATCCAAAGTTGCACAATATGAGGCTAAAGGATCCAATGAACTGCAAGGAATCGAAAGTGATACATGTACATCCTTCTTCCATGAGTTACAAATTTTATTGCTACTTACTGCAAAAAACTTAGTCGTCCAGCCTTGACTTTTTGTCTAAAATATAATTCTCGTTGTATATATATTTGTTGCTTTTGATAGTGATGTATCTCATCAATTTTCTCCTTGGTGTTAGGAGAAACAAACAGAGCTCATTTGGAACTCTTTTTATCGAGAGTGAATCCCGTGTGATAAGAGGATCACCTATACGTCGGTTCCTGATTTGGTGTAGAGGTAGGAAGGCGGTGAAGTGTATTCGCTGAGCTATCCGTCATAGTTGTCGAGAAGGACAGATGAGAATTGTTGGAAGACATTATTATTATTTTTGTTGTTGTAAAAATATGAGATCTATATATTCTTTACATTTTGTTTTGTAAAGATTTATATATAATTTTAAAAATTATTTATATGTAATTCTAAAAAACAACCACCTAAAAAATTTAAGATGAAGGAGCTATCGATTTTAATTTGTGGATAGAAAAAACTTTTAGCTAAACATAGAATAAATGAAGATGTGGTATCTGTTTAGAAGATCATTAAGAGAGTATATTCCTAAATCGTGTCATAGTTTAACAAATGTTTTTATTCGTCTAGTAGTTTTGTGAAAATATCTGCTATTTGATTCTCGGTATTTACGTATTCTAATGTAATAATTCCATTTTCAACATTGTCACGTAAAAAATAATGTCATATATCTATATGTTTAGTACGCGAGTGATTTATGGGGTTTTTTGATAGATTTATTGCACTTGTGTTATCGCAATATATTGGTGATTTATTGATAATTTTGCCGAAATCCTAAGTTTCCGTTGCATGTATATCACTTATGCACATGCTAGTGCTGCTGAAATATATTCGGCTTCAAAATAGATAAAGAGACATAATTTTTCTTTTTGCTACACCATGAAACTAATGATTGTCAGATAAAGTGTCATGTTCCACTAGTACTCTTACGATCTGTTTTACATCCACCAAAATCTGCATCACTATATGAAACTAGTTCAAACGATGATCCCTTAGGGTAAAACAAACCTTAATCTCTACTACTAGATAGAGATCGTAAGATAGTTTAACTACTCTTTGGTGAGATTCTTTTGGTTCTGCTTGAAATCGAGCACAAAGACATACACTCATCATAATATCGGGTCGACTGGCTGTCAAATAAAGTAAGGTGGCAATAATACTACGATATGATTTTTCATCGAAATCTTTTCCGTTATCATCTTTTTCTTTGTGAACACTGGTACTCATCGTTGTTGGTTTTCTTGAAGTTTTATCCATTTCAAAACGACGTAATAGATCGTTACAATATTTTTCTTGATGAATAAAAATACTATATTTCTCCCATGTAAGACATTTCAAATTCATTTTTCATAATATTTTAAAATTGATTACAAATATTTTCCTTAGTTGAGCCAAAAATATTATCCTCTACGTAAATCTGTACGACAAAAATATCGTTATTTTCTCGTTTAATAGATAAAGTTGTATCGATTTTACCCATTTGAAAACAAGATGTAATTAAATGATTTTTAAGATGTTCGTACCAGGAACGGGGTCTTGTTTTAAACCATAAAAAGCTTTTGGTAATTTAAAAACATGGTTGGGATATTTTTCGTGAACAAGTAATGGAGGTTGTTCAATATATACATTTTCTTTAATAAAACCATTTAATAAACCACTTTTGGCAACCATTTGAAATAGTTTAAAATTGTGATGATTTGCAAAAGCAAGTAATGTATATATGGCCTCGAGTCTCGCTACTGGAGCAAATGTTTCTTCGTAGTCGATACTTTCTTCTGGATTATAACCTTAAGAAACTAAACATGCTTTATTTCTAACTATATTTCCGTTTTCATCTGCTTTGTTTTTAAATACCTATTTTGTTCCTATAATCGATTGATTTTCTGGTCTTGGTACTAATTCCCAACCATCATTACATTCAAATTTATTTAATTCTTCTTGCATAGCTATTATCTAAAAGTTATCATTTGAAGCTTCTTTATAAATTTTCGGTTCAAAATTTGACACAAATGCTATATGACTTATTTAGTTAAGTTGATTTATAGTTACTATAGAATTGAGATCTCCAATTATATTATCTTTTGGATAATCTTTAAGAATTCTAAGAGATGATACTAAAGTATTATTTTATGTATTTGTCTCATTGTTAAAAGAATTTATTATATTCGTTATTGGAATTATTTCTTCATCGTCATTAGTATGATGACTAAGAAGATTTTCATCAAATGAAACATGTAAACTTTCTTAATTGTGTTATCTCATTTATTAAAAATTCTATATGCCTTACAATGATCGGAATATCCAACAAAGATTCCATCATCGGTCTTCTAGTCAAATTTTCCTCAATTATCTTTTGTAGTTAATATAAAACATTTTGGTCCGAAAGTTTTAAAGTATGATACTTTAGGTTTTCTTTTAAAAAATATTTCAAAACAAGTCTATTTACTCATAGGTCGTATGGTTACTTGATTCGAAACATTACAGGCTGTGGCAATAGCTTCAGCTCAAAAATGTTTTGGTAGACCACTACTATTTAATAGTGTTCGTGCACATTCTTGTAACGTACAATTTTTTCTTTCTGCTACACCATTTTGTTGAGGTGTGTGGGAAAAGAAAAATTTATGACTTATACCTTTTTTATTACACAAATTAATAAAAAGATCATTTTTGAATTCTCCGCCATGATCACTTCAAATATTATTAATTTTCAAATCCATTTGTGTTTTAATTTTTTAACAAAAAATTTAAACATAAAAAAGGTGTCACTTTTATGTTTTAAAAATAAAGTCCATGTATATCTTGGAAAATCATCAACCATGACGAAAACATATTTGTTGTGATTTATAGATCGTACCTGAGTGGGACTAAATAAATGTAAATGTAATAATTCTAATGGCTGTTTTGTAGAAATATTATTCTTAGATTTAAATGAGCTTTTCTTTAGTTTTCCAATTTGACAATCGTCGCATAAATTTTCTAATTTGTAATTTATTTTAGGTAAACCTCTAACTAGCTCATATTTTTCTAGTTTATTAATATGACAAAAAAAATTATGCTATAGTCATGGATCGTCATGTTTGGCGGTTGAAATTAATTTAAAAACCTTTATCACCTAATTGGATAATACTAAGTAAGTTGTTTTTCAAATTTTCTACTAACAAAACATTTTTAATAATAGGAGAGCTAGAAATACCTGAGTTGATGACAACGACGTAACCTTTTGAGTTATCTCCAAAAGTTATCGTTCCACCATCGATGTATGTTATATTTGATAACATTTTTGAATTTCCAGTCATATGCTTGGAGCATCGACTATCAAGTGTCCATTTCTATTTATTTTTTATTTTGGTACCTGCAAAATAAAAGATGATTTAGTTGGTACCCATATACTTTGTTAGGGTCCTAAATGTTAGGAGGAGTAGGTAGCCATACCCAAGAAGGTTTGATACTTTTATGAACATAATTTTTATTATAGACTACATTTCATAAAATTATTAATATGTTTTTCTCTAATCAAATTATTATTTGTCTTAGGAATCCAAATTTTTTTATTTTTGGTATTTATTTTAGACTTAAGTGACCTTTTGGTCTTTTGATAAATATAACTATATTTCTTAATATTATTCCCTTTTTATTTAGGAATATTTTTAAATCTATTCCAATTCTATTGCCTGATGGTTTTGAAGTTTTGATAAGATTTTCCAAATCTTGTTTTCCTTTATTAATTTTTGAAACCTTATTTGTAATTTTATCAAATTTTTCGTTAAATTCTAAATTTTCAATTTTCAACGTTTCAATATTACTTTTCAAGTTGATATTTTCTTTTAACAAGTCATCTTTTTCTAGTCTAGTTTTATCAAATTCTATAACTATAATTTCATTTTCAAGCAAACTATTTTTAATTTTTTCTTAAGATAATTCTAGTTGCTCCTTTAAAATAATTTTTTCATCTTTTAACATTCCTACTTCAAGTTCTAATCTATTTATTTTGCTATATCTTCTTTGTTCAATTTTTAATTTGTCTAAATTTATCATCTAATTCCATGCTAAGTTCTAATAATTCATTATAAATAAGTTTGGGACATACCACATCAGTTTGTGCCATAAAGCACACATTAGCTTGTTCTCCGTCACTATCGCTATCAGTGTCTGATGATGATGAAGAATTCGAGTCATTCTGCGTTACTTTGAAAGATTTCTTCTTTTTGAATTTTTCTAATTTGTTCTTCTTTTTATCATTGTTGAGCTTAGGACAGTCTTTCTTCATATGTCCAAATTGGTCACATTCATAGCATTTGATTGATGTTTGATTTGTTAAGCTTGACTTTCCTCCTTTCTGAAATCTAATCATTTTCCTAAACTTCTTGAATTTTTTGTAGTTTTTGGCAATAAATATAATTTCTTCTTCGTCTAAGTCGGAGTGTTCATTGGTTGCTAGGAATGCAATGTTCTTCTTTTTCGAATTTTGTTCTTTTCGTGCCTGCAAATTAGCTTCATAAGAAATTAAATTTCCTATCAATTCTTTAACTAAGAGTATTGAGAGATCATTAGCTTCTTCGATATCTAATACTTTTCTTTCCCACTCTGGAGTTAAAGAACTGAGTATTCTAGATACTAAATCAAAACTTGTGAATTCAACTCCAAGTGCCATTACATCATTGTTGAATGGTTTGGAATCCAGAGTACATATCTACTATAGATTCATTTTGTTTCAGTTTAAATGATGAAAATTGATTTTGTAAGATTGAAATTTTAGGTTGTTTAACTTTGTTTGTGCCTTCGTTTGTAACTTGTAAGGTAAACCGAGTATCATATGTAGTGTCACGTAACATGACACATGAAAATTCTTTCTTATCTATTGAAAAAATAGAACATTCATAACTTTGGAATTATTAGAAGCGGTGATTTTTTTGCATCATTCCATGTGTTGATAGTAGTGTTAGGTGATTCATATTTATTTTGAGTGGCTGACCAAATTTCTAATCCATTAGCTTCCATAAAAATTCTCATACGTGTTGACCAACATGCATAGTTAGGACCCTTAAAAAGTGGGGGTTGTACTGTATTTTGATTTAACCTTTCTTTGATACCAATTGTAAGCGTACAGGGTGGATCGTGTAGTGTATGTGCAAGTATACGTGACAAAATATATGACGCAACTAAAATAATATTAATCTGGGTAAATATAGAATAAGCACACCAGGATTTTATACTGGTTCAGACCTTCCATCTTACAACCATTCCTGAAGCTCCCCTTCGGAATTCGACTATCAAACACCCTCACTTTGCCCGGAGGAATAGGCTTGGTTACAATAAATTGTTCTTGCCAAATATGTGTTCTATAACACGGATATCGACTAATAAGTATAAATGCTTCCACTATAAATCTAGAAAGTATTGTCTGTGAAGAACTGAATAAATGGAAGAGTGAAATACAAGTATAGATTGTTGGAGATCAAGAATATATAATATAGTATGTAAGTAGAAAGCATAAGTAAGGTGAGATTTCTTCTTGATTGTTGATGATATATATAGTTGTAGAGAGGTTCCTTGAGTAGTTACATCCATTAGCAAATGTCTATAGTTACTTCTGTTGATGATGAAGAGTTGCAGCGAAGAGAAGCAGAGATGTCTATTTGAATGTGGCAGTTGAGGTTTGAATTTAAATTCTGAGTTCAACATCAGACATCTAGTATTTGTATTAGACATCTTATATTATATTTTTTTGTATATAGTAGATTTTCTGACGTCTGAGTGCGACTACCAGACATCTGGTTTCGTCTGCTTGTTGTTCTAGAGGACTTATCCACATATCTGGCTTGTGCATCCAGACATCTGAAATCTGTGCATGTCTGTTTTGTGCATCTTTTCTGTTACTTCTTTGATCCTATCGACTTGTAGTTTCTGGTAATGTTCTTTGAGCCTTGTTCATGTCTTTCCACTGATGTTGCTTTAGCAAGTGCCTGTATATAGCAATGCATATTCGATTTCCATTGTATAGTTGTTGTCATCAAAACCGTAGGTTTGATTTCCTAACATATGGTAGCATACTCATATCTGGACAACTCATCAAACTTATTAGAATACTTAATTACCGACATCTCTCCATACACCAAATCCATAAATTTTATCAGCAATATCGACTTAGCAACTTCAGACAAAAAACTCTGTTCAGTCCTCCTTCGGAACTCACCCCAAGTCAACTCTTCCTTTGGAACTTCTTCGGTAACATAATTCCACCAGTGAAGTGCTGCCTCTTGCAACTTCCTAGAGGCCAGCCTCCTCTTCTGCTCGTCATGTAAACCTAAATCAATAAAGATTCTCTCACAATGCAACAACTAATTCTCAACTTCTTTGGCGTCCTCCGTTCCCATAAAATGCTTCCCACCCAGACTGGTGTGATTCCTGCTCAACTTAGCATAATTATTCCCAATTGGTGCCAAAGAATTGTCACCACCTACGTTCCCAGCAACACCAGCAACTCCTGCTTGGATCAGATTGACGATGAACTGATACATTATTCCCCGATATATTGGTTGATTTCTGGCACCACGTTGGCATTTTCATTTTGGTTAGCATTAGCCTGTCAACCCAGATTCCACCTGTTGGGTCGAGCATTTCCATTGATTGTGGTGCTTCCTCCACCGAGATTTCCTCTTCTGTTTCCTACGTCCATATCTTCTTTCTCATAAATCTTCATAGGGCCTTAGTATGATACTGAAGAACGGAATAAGAGAGAGGGGGATACGTACATACATACATACATACATACATACATACATACATACATACATATATATATATATATTAAATTCAAGTACGTTACTATAGCGTTAACCTAAACCTCGATCTTATTTTCTGATTCATTGGATTATGTTTTGAAAAATCGTTTAGATTTAACTTTATTTTAAGTTTTCATTAACCTACGCTCTTCTACCAACTTGTAACATCCTCTACATGGAGGCACAAAACTAACTGCTATGGATGCTGCAGTCATCTATAGTTATTAATCCTCGGCAACCAAATGCGATAATGTTAGATACATCGATATAACAAAAACACATGGATATGGGAAATTATTAAAATCAACAAAACAACTTTCTCATTATATTTCAAAGCATTTCAAATTCATTACATAATTCTATAATCGTTAACCACGTTTGGAGAAAGTATAATTATTACAACATACGCCAAGAGCGACATATGAAGATGTCACATTGGATGATCAGAGTATATGTAGGAAATTAAACAACTTTCCTTTTACAACATAGTGGAATTGTTAACCCGCCTTTTGTCAAGGCAGTATGCAAGCGGAGTTAACCGAATACACTTCAAGATTATCAAAGATGATGAGTGTAGAGTGATAATAGTAGGACCCATACGAAGTGTACATATAGTTACAAAAAGTCCCAGTTGAACGAAGTTGAAAGATAAACGATGCAGGATGCTTGAAATACGGGTAGCAGCTTGGATAGGCAAGGGATTGGTATGCTATATCTAGATGGATCAGCACACTTCAATGACACGGCTAATGAAAGGGGTCAGAATTCCACATCTAGAGGGTTCGGCATGGTAAGAAAGGGCTTGGTGTAGGAGGAAGAAATAAGGAAGGGATCGATATCATGAAGGGTCGGCAAACCTTATTCCACAAGGGAGGGGTCGACTCGCTTCATTAAGGAAGGCTCAGCATGGTCGATGGTGAAGGGATTGGTTTACTTCAATACAAGTGGATCGGCATGCTCAATATGAAGGAATCAATGTAGTTCAAGTAGCTCGGCGAGGTGAAGAGGACGACATAAGGTGGGTCGGCATGACACGAGGGAAGCTCAAGGATCGGCGTATCTTGGATCAGTGCAGCATGGTTGGGCTCGGCATAGGAAGGGATCAGCCTGATTGGGC
Source organism: Allium cepa (assembly GCA_030765085.1). NCBI lineage: Eukaryota > Viridiplantae > Streptophyta > Magnoliopsida > Asparagales > Amaryllidaceae > Allium > Allium cepa. Next base: position 70,871,241 of record CM060942.1, read on the forward strand.
TCGGCATAGGGAGGAGTTAGCATGGAAGGGACTGACATAAGAAGGGGTCAGCATGTTGATGCTTTTGGAAGAGGGGTCGGCAAGGTGAGTTTGGATTGACATAATATGGACCGATATAGAATGTCGAGATGATGGGTCTGGCATGGTATGGATCGGGTCGGCATACTGGAAGGTCGGTGTGGTATGAATCGGGTTGACATTGTACGAATCAGGTCGGCATGGTATGGTTCGGCTCGGCATGATGATACAGATCGGCATAATGAGTTGGGCTTAGCTTTCCCGATATTGGGCCTATGTAGGTGAGAAGATCTAGTAGCTGAAGTTTCACCTATAAATACAGCAGGCTTGGCTTCAAAAAGAGGATCTTCATTTTGCATCCTTTTATCTTCTACCTTGAGGTTACTCTTCCATTTTCATTTTGGAATCTCAGATTGTAACTGCAATCAAATTCTAGCATAATAAAAAGGGTCGTTTTGGAGTAGATGTAGGCCAGAGTTAGCCGAACCACTATAAGTCTTATATCTCTTTTACTTGCTTTCATTTAAATTTGATTATTCTTCATTTTATATCTCCACATCATATACTTACTATGATCTTTGACTGGGTATTAGTGCTTTCACATGTTATTGGGTATTGATGGTCAATATTGATGTCAACATTTTGGTTATTTCATTGAGAAGATTTTCACTCGAGGATTTGGAAGCAAAGATCTCATATTTAGAAGCTTGGATACTTCGATTTAGAAAGCAATGGATAGGCAATCCACAAGGAGAATGAAACCGAAAAGGAGTCATCATGAAGGGAGTCAGGAGGCTTCCTCAGGAGCTGGAGCTAATCAAGCATCTACATTACAAAGCATGAAATAGGAATGATGATGAATGCTATGCCGGAGATAATGTTGAAAAGGCAGGAGGAGATGTTGTAGACTTTACTACAAAAGGTTAGACATGCAGGAACACAGAATCAAGGAGTTGAAGCAGTTGAAATCGCTGAAAATCAGAACTGGGAGCATGGGTGCGAAGCTAATAGACAGATGAATGGAGCAGAGGAGCCGGGGGCGATCCCCGTGAGTCTAGAAGGATCGACATCGATCCCCAATGGCTGTATGGCATGCCCTAGGATATGGTTGACCATGATGATGGAGGACCCACGGTTGGCACTATGTGGTTTGGCGCTAATCAGAATATGGATGGTTAACCGGAGGAGTAGTTTTCGAAATTTCCTATAGACTCACGGGGCAGCTTGGGCATGATAATTGGAGGCTACGACCTAAAGACAATGATAGGTTCGCACAGATGATAAGGAAAGCTATGCATGGAGGGTTAGAGAACAGGGATTTGGGGGATGTAAATAAAAGTCTCTTCACTCTAAATATTAGGCGGGCTATGAATCCACTGGAGTTTAAACTCCCAAAGCTTGAGACATACGATGGAAAGACGGATTCTACTGTTCATTTTACAAGGTAAATGAGAAACATGGAAGTGCTTGTGGCATTAAAGGGAGTCATGGCATGGTGCTCCCGCTTATGCTTAATAGATATAGCTACATTCAGGTTCAGACAGTTGGAAAGCAGCTATGTTGGCACATGGACGTAATTGATCGAAAGGTTTATGAGGCAATTTTAGGTCCACTTTGTGAGACCCAAGAGTGTGATGACTTTAACATTGATGAAGCAGTGTAAAAGAGAATCACTCAGGGATTTCATAGCCAGGTTCGATGCAGCAATCGCTTCGGTGGATCGACCCAATCCGTTGATGGTTCTGATGGCAACAGTCTTAGCAACTGCGATAATTCAGACTTCAAGATATCATTGGAAAGGGATCCACCGGCGGATCTCAAAGAATTTACCATAAAGTGGAAAGTTTTCAACGATAGGAAGGTGCGAAGGTTGATAAAGAGAGGAAGCTAAAGTTTATGCGGTTAGAGGCGGAGGTTCGCCGACGGATGTTTCAAACAAGGATAAGAAAACAAAAAACAAAGGATAACTTCGATGGATCAAAGCGGCTATGAAGGAAAACGAGATTCACCATTTATACGGAATTTAATTGAAACATTAGAACAAATATATATATATATATATAGACACTAGGGGATAGGTCTCCTATCAAAGGCCAATGAGGAGGGAGCCTACCAATAATGAAAAGAAATCAAAAAAACACTATCGGTTCCATGAGCTGGGTGAGCATAGTACAAACGATTGTAGGCACTTAAAGGATCATATTGAGCGACATATCCAAAAGGGAGGCTATTGCAATACTTAAGAACACAGGCAGCGGTGGTGGAACAGATTCGGCCGACATCTGGATCGAACGGAGGCAGTCCTGGATCGAGGCGTCAATTTGTCATCAATTGATCAGATTGGCAAAGAGTAAGTAATAAATTCCACAATAAAACGGCTAAGTCACTTACGCATGTACAGGATCGTGAATGATCCTTAGGAATGCTTTGAAATGACAATGAACCACCACGCCTGGAGATGCATGCACTTTGCTTTTTAATATTTTCTTTTGTTTCTCTTTTTCGCATCGGATCTTGATTTTATTAGTTGAATATTTTGATTATAAGACTCATTCGAACGTGAAATCTAACATTGATAATTCTGAGTCCCATCCGAGCGATCATATTTCTCCTTGAATGGCACTCATCTCGAACGATCACATTTCACCTTTAACGGCACTCGATCTCAAACGTTCACATTTCGCCTCGAATGGGACCCGATCTCGAAGGATCGCATTTCGCCTCGAACCGCACCCGATCTCGAACGATCACATTTCGCCTTGAACGACACTTGATCTCGAACGATCACACTCCGCCTTGAATATGCACTCAATCTCTAACGATTGCATTTTACCTCGAATAGACACTCGATCCCATGTGATCATCTTTTACCTCGAACAAACACTCGATCTCGCATGATCATCATTAGCCTAGGATGGCTACATATTTTATTAACGATCCTGAAAGATCGTTACTAATAATCAAGCAGGATCATTGATCTCTTTACAGGTCATCCAGCTGTTTCGAACATCGGACTTAAGGAAATTTTAAACATGCCTTCCTATTGCAAGGCATATTTTTGGGGGAAAAGTTTTAGCCCACCTTATGTCAAGGCAGCACACAGGTAGAATTAACCCAATAGACTTCATGGTTATCAAGGCTAATGAGCGTAGAGTGACAATAATATGGAGGATGTATACCGATGGTTACAAAAAGTATGAAATGAACAATGCTGAAAGATAAACGGCGTCGAATGCTTGAAATACAGGTAGTAGCTTGGAAAGGCAAGGGATCGGTATGGTACATCTAGATGGATTGGCACACTTCAATGACATGGCCAATGGAAGGGGTCGGCATTTCTCATCTAGAGGGGTCAGTATGGTAAGAAAGCGCTCGACGTAGCAGGAAGGATTAAGGAAGGGATCGGCATCATGAGAGGTCGGCATACCACATTCCAGAAGAGAGGGCTCAGCTCGGTTCATTAAGGAAGGCTCGGCATGGTCGATGGCGTATGGATTAGTGTATTTCAATGCAAGGAGATCGGTAGGCTTAATTTGGAGGGATCGGTGTAGTTCGAGTAGCTCAACAAGACGAATGGGTCTCCACAGGATGGGTCGACATGGCCTAGGGGAAGCTCAGGGGTCGACATATCTTGGATCAATGCGGCACGTTTGGGCCGGCACAGGGAGGTATCGGCCTGATTTGGCTCGACATAGGAAGGGGTCGGCATGGAAAGGATTGGCATAAGAAGCGGTGAGCATGTTGATACTTCTGGAAGAGGGGTCGACTTGCTGAGTTTGGATTGGCATATTATGGACCGGCATAGAATGTGGAGATGATGGGGTCAGCATGGTATGGATCGGGTCGGCATATTAGAAGGTCCGCATGGTATCAGTCGGTTCAGCATGGTATGGTTAGGGTCGGCATGATGATACGGATCGACATAGTGAGTTGGGCTTAGCATTCCTGTAACGACCCGTATTTTTAGCTATTTTAATTAGAAAATTTAAGGTGATTATTGAAGGAAAATGATTATTAATGTAATTTGTCGAATAATTTAATATTTGAAATTATTTGAATAATTGGATAACGGGTTTAATATGATTAAAAATGATTTGTAAAATTCTATTTTATCATATTAAAATTAGAATGATGTTGTAGAACTTTTAAAATCGAATTAAAAGTAAATTTGTGAAAATTGAATATTTTAATATTTAATTGACGAGTTAAAATAACCATTTTTCAAACAGTCTAGGATTTCGACGAAACTTGTTTCATCGGATCCGTAATAGTAAATTATGGTAGGATTTCAATTTTCGTAGCAATTGGACTTGTCGTTTGGCCGTGCGAGCTTGAAACGCGTAGAAATTTAATTTCGAATTTAATTAAAATAATCGACTTCGAAAAGCTATCTTCCAGATATGATCGAATTAGGCCTTGAAACTAGTTCCATTGCGTCCGGAATAGGGGTAAAACCTTATAAACGACTGGCGGCACGTCTCGATTGGAGTTCGGATGATTTTGGACCTACCTATATAAATACGCACGCAAACCGAGACAGTTTTATTATTATTTTAATCCAGAAACCCTAATTCTAAATCATGGCCGCCACCTATTCCATGGCCAGAAATTGCCGATCTTCTTTCCTTAATATCTCTCAATCCGTTCGACGAAATCGAAAAATTCCAAAAGCAGAAGTGTAAATCTCGACGAGCTCTTCAAATCCATATGGTTGATGTATGCTAATTTTTCATGGATTCGTCCAGATCTGACTTGGAAGTGTGTACATATTTCCTTGGATTGCGTGCAAACGACGGCGAATGACGGGATGAAACTTGGCGCGTAGGTGGCTCTGGTGAAGGGCTTCGTGGTGGCGCTAGCTGATCGTTCTGGAAGTCGACGAGGCGGTCATGAAAATTGCTTGAAGATCGGCGGCTAATGGGTTTGCATACGTGAATTTCACGTTGGGGAAGAAGCGCCGGAATCACGGAGATGAGAGCTGCGCTGCAGTGCAGATCCGAAAGTGTTTGGAGCTCATTAAAATTTTAAGTTAAATCGAACGTCGTTCGATTTGATTTAAAATCGTAAAATCAAGGTGAGTGTTTTATAACGCTCACAACGTACTGAATATCTTTATGCTAGTTAAATTTGACATTATGCATAGTTATGATTTTTATTTGTTGTTGTTTGATAAAATTTAATTATCATATTGATTGTCATTTGAATTCACCGTTTAAAAAATTAAATTGACAGTTAAATTTAAATTAAAATTGAATTGCGATTAAATTACCTGACATTGATAAATATGAAATTGCCGTGAATTGTATTGCCTATTGGATGATGTATTTCGATGGATGTTATTGGTTGATATTTAAATGTTTGGATGTTTATTTGTTTATATATATCCTGCTATGCATACATATGACACTGTGATTGATTTAAATGATATATTCATCCCTGACATTTAATTGTAATAACTAATCACTTGGCCATAGGTTAGAAAATTATATACGGACACCGAGTTGGATAAATTAAATTATTTTAAAAGTTGTTTTGAAATTATTTAAATGAATTGATTTTAAGAATAAAATCCAATTTATGGAAATTGAATTATTTTGAATTGGAGCTCGAAATGTTAGAATTTAAACTTGGTAAACGAAATTATTAAATAAAATCGAAGTTTAGATTTAAATTGAAAATTGAAATACGGTGTAAATTTTTGAAAGTTGATTTGTTTTAAAAGATTGGACTTTTAATCGAACTCTGAATATTTCTAAGAAAATTGATATGAAATGATATTTCAAGTTTGAGTTTGGAATTGAAAATTTATTTGAAATTTAGATTTAAATTAATTTGGAATTGAATTGAAATTTAAAGAAATTTGTGAATTGAAATCGAAATTTACGTGGAATAGAAATTTATTCAAGTTGAAATTGGAATAAATCGATTAAATCGAAATGGAATTTGGATTTGATTTGGATAGGAAATTTGGGAAGTTGACCGGTTTGACTTTGGAATTATTTATCAAATAATTTTTGATTTTTTCCAAACTATTTTATATATAAACCATTTTATATTCAAATTATTTTCGATTAAACTATTTAAATATTTTCTATTAAACTATTTTGAATTATTTAACTATTTTAAACTATTTAAACTATTTTCTTAAATTCAAACTGGTTAAAGAAACGGAAATGTTTATATTTAAACCTTTGGTTTAAATACGAACTAGGTTAAAGTAGAGATTATAACCTAAATTGAATTCGAATCAAATTTTGAAGTGAAATTGATTTATCGGACAAAATTGATAATTTTGAATATATGATGATTTTGAAATGGATTTGATTTTAAAGCGAATATGATATTTTGTTATCAATCGTGAATCAATTTGAAATATAAAAGAGCCATCAGTGTAATAATACGTAGTTATTAAAGAGACCGGGATTGGATATGGACATACTCTCTGTCGATATCGAAAACCACTTTAATAACTATTATACGCGGAGTATTGATCCAGAATGAAGTGGATGGTTTGGTGAACGCGTTGACTGAAGAAAGAGAACGATATTGGATGACCCCTGACATGACTAAAACAGGAGCCGCGCCGGGCCATTGAGGTTCGCCACCTCTAGCGGACACACCTCTTCGATACCATATCTATTACATTTGTGATTTGATTTGGGTGCACCCCTTGATTTGGGAGTGTTGTTTCGCGTTGTTGAGGTAGTAGCTGCTATGCTGAACATCAGTCCGGATCACGCAACTACTAGTATCCTAGTTGGTATCGCCTCATGTACCTTGTCATACTGATTATCCTATTCGCGACCACTACGTTTTGGTTTGTACCTTGAGTATATGGATTGCCCTCTGGTGACTTCCGGTTTTGGGGAAACTACGGTCTTGTATATGCTTTTGGGAATATAAAATGTGTTAAGGGGGATTATGGTAACGCCTTAACGCTATTTTGATACTTTATATTACTGATAGACATTATCTACTTAGCGTACATTACTACCTAGTAGATAGTTTAACGGATCCTTGAAAGGTGGAAAATCCCGTAACATCTCTTAAGTTATTGCACGCACGTTGACACTGGATATGAGATGTCAAACCCCGTAAACATCTCTGACGCCGTCACACTCATATTTATTTACGATTGATTTAACTTTCATATGGATATTTTAGTCCTGACTCGAGTGTTTTGTCTTTTCATTACGCTCGGGTCAGTCCTGAGTTTTCAGATTTTTGAAGATCTATTCTGGAGGAAGAAGACGAAGATTTGGTATACTATTACTATTATTATCTGTGCATCATGTTGTCTGCTGCATTATTTATTTGTTCTGTTGTACATGTATAACTCTAATAAATGTTGTATAATTAATTGTCTAAGTATAGTAAACAGCTTCATGAACTGTTTATTTGACCATTATATTTTATCGTTCCGCTGCGAGATTCTGTGTTGTTTCATTTCCTTTATTTCTTTTCTTTTCTTAATTACCCCAATAACCATCTGCCTTTTTTTAATGGTTTGGAACCGGCATGTGTATTTGATCGTCGGTTTAAACTGTCCAAAAAGGCGGGTCGTTACAGTTGGTATCAGAGCTTTGGTTTAGCGATAAACCTTGGCTCTAGTGGGGAATAACTCATTGAAATAGAGGTAAACTATATGAATGAGTTGAGTGTATATGAGAGAGCGTACTTGTTATTTGATATAAAATGGTTTTATATTGTGTTAATTTGTTCCGTTGAGTATTTATGAATTCTGGTCGATACTTGGGACGCCAAGGCGTCGATAGGAATTTCTAAACACTCGAATAGGACAAACCAATACAATATCATTTTGGAATATATTTTATATAAAAGAATTATTTGAATATTTATTCATTTTGATTGAATTGATTGTTAGGAGATGATAATATTAGATTATTATCGTTATTGTTTGATCAGTCAATATTTACAACAATTGATTAAATAACAATGGATTTAGGAAAATGAAATCTTGTAAACACAATTGATAATGAATATAAATGAATTTTAACTTGGATTTGGGAATTTAAATTCCGGTGTTTGAGATTGACTTACAAGAATTTGAAAAACATAATATGAGCATTATATGATAGTATAATTGAGTTGAAATTGTTTTCGAAGGATTTTTTTTATGGTAAGTGTTATATTCCCTTCTCTTGACGCTAGAAAATGATTTCGATGATGTGTGCACGCATCATTGGCGTTTATTTTCGAGAGTCCGAGTGGGGGAGACCACTTAATAGCTTGTCTAAACCTTGTTTTGACTCAAATTTTATTTTGTTTTGCATTCTCTATAGTATGATTTGATATATAAATTATATAAGTATATATTATTTCAAACCTTGATTTGAAATGAAACCGGGATTGGAATTCTTAAGTTCTTTAATAATTAATGATTTTTTTTTATGATTGAAATGAATTTAGACTTGAATCATTAAGGAACTTCTGAATTGTGAAATGAGAAATGAACCTAAGAGCTAAGTGAAAATATCAATTGAAGTAGAAATCCTTAGAATTAGGAAATTATGAACTTAAAATAAAATTGAAACTGTAAAACTCGCACAGTATTAAATTTCATTCTATAGCTTAGATATAACTTACCAAAATACTTAAGAAGTTCAAAAATGTTATATGAATTGTTAATTGGATAATATACAAGTATAGGTTTGAATAATGAAATATGCATTTAATTAATGGTTTGCAAATATAAATAAAATTGTTAGTAAATAATTGGAATTTAAATTAACATTTAAAGGTGATTCACAATTATGTTAATATAAAATGAAAATACTATATGTGAATGTAAATGTGAAATTAAATTATAGTGAAATTTAAGTAATGACTTAAGAATTGATAAATTGAAAATTCAACTTTAAATGAAAAGAAGTTGTATGTTGTTTAACTACATTCTATTTGCATAACTATAACTTACCAAATACTTAAAGGGTTTAAAACGCTAATAAGGATAAGTAGAGAAATAATATACCAGTGTGAGAGTGAAAAATAAAATGTAAAGATCTATTGATAGTTGTAAATATAAAAGAAATTTAAGCTGTAAAATGAATGATACATGTATAAGTGAATGAATAAAATTTAAACTTAATGAAATATAAAGTTGGTAAATGGAAACTAATTAAATTTGAATATAACTAAATGTCAATAAACTTGGAAGTCTATGAAATTAAAATTGACTTGGAAATGTATAATTGATTTAGTGTAGATTTTGGATGGATGTTAATGTTTGATATGCATTGGTTGTTAGATGGATGATAATTGATTAAGTAGAATTCATTAGTGTTAATGGAATTGAATAAACGGAATAAAATTTTAAATAATTAAATTCAAATTGGGAGCAAATTGACTTGAATTAAAAATGTGAATGAAACAAACTTGAATATATCGGAAACAAATTGAACGTAAACCTATTGCATGGATGAATAAGAAAATAGATGACTTTGTGTTTATGATTGTTCTTTAGAAAATTTGAAGTTTTGATGTTTTGTACTTTGAAATAATAAAAGCAAATTTTTTGAAGAAAAAAAAAATCCAACATTGTGCAATCTATGCTGAAACGAAAACAACCATAACTTCTAAATGGCTGAACGGAATTCGACGATTTTGGACTTTTCGGAAAGCTTAGAAACTATAGCACAACTTTTGTTTAGATAACTTGAGAAAATTCCTTCGTCTGCTTGGTTAAAAACTTGAATGTTACTCGCTGTCCCATGTAAAAATAAGTAAAATCAGTAGTATACACCCTTAGTATTTCGCCATATCTTTTGACTGGTTTATCGGATTTTGATGATCTTGCACTTTCTGGAAAGCTAAGAACTTAATCTAAGACTTTTGTTTTAAGTGTTTTGTGTTTTGATATCGTTTAAAAGGTCGAAAACGTGGGTGAACGTCGTTGACCTGCGTAATTCATTGCCCAGGCTGAGGCGTATCCTCTAAGTAAAACGGCCGTAACTTTTGAATGTATGGTCCGAATTCGATGATTTTGGACATTCCGGAAAGCTTGAAATGAATACAACAAATTTTGTTTAGATTCTGTTGCCAAGTTATATAGTTTAGGTGACCTAAAACTGAGATTTGTTTGCTGTCCTGAAATTGGAATCTCAGTTTTGAAGCTAAATATGTTATATATATGTTGTGTAGGCTAAATATATCGATCTATCTTTATATGCATGGTTCTAACTTAGTTATTGAGCATTTTAGTAGGTAGCAAAGGGGTTGCGCTTCGTTGTAGAGCTCGTTTCTGTGCTAAATACAAAATGTAAGTAAACTGCTAATAAATGCTAAATAAAAGGTACGCTTATGGTTTTATATGGTATTGGTGATATATATATATGTTGTTTCCCCAGATATGGGATGCCTCATCATTGAGATGAGATGTATATTTGATATATATTGGTTATATTTGTGTTATATATTGAATTGTAAAAATTTTCGATTGAGCCGCGCAAAGGAGACCGCGCCGAAATTTTCCGTGAATCCGGGTGTTAGAAATTTTTTTCAAGTTTTTAAATTTTATAACTTGTTTTGATAACTAACTTTTAAATTTAGAAAGCCGTTCGGAGTAACATTGTGGAAGCGTAGTTATGACTATATAAATGGAATTTCATTGTTTTATAAGTTGGTAACTTTGAATTAAATATATCTAATGTTGAATTCTATACTTAGTTCCTTTTCCCTTCTTTTCCTTTTCGGGGACGAAAAGTTTTGAGTGGGGGAGAGTGTAACGACCCGTATTTTTGGCTATTTTAATTAGAAAATTTAAGGTGATTATTGAAGGAAAATGATTATTAATGTAATTTGTTGAATAATTTAATATTTGAAATTATTTGAATAATTGGATAACGGGTTTAATATGATTAAAAATGATTTGTAAAATTCTATTTTATCATATTAAAGTTAGAATGATGTTGTAGAACTTTTAAAATCGAATTAAAAGTAAATTTGTGAAAATTGAATATTTTAATATTTAATTGACGAGTTAAAATAGCCATTTTTCAAACAGTCTCGGATTTCGACGAAACTTGTTTCATCGGATCCGTAATAGAAAATTATGGTAGGATTTCAATTTTCGTAGCAATTGGACTTGTCGTTTGGCCGTGCGAGCTTGAAACGCGTAGAAATTTAATTTCGAATTTAATTAAAATAATCGACTTCGAAATGCTATCTTCCAGATATGATCGAATTAGGCCTTGAAACTAGTTCCATTGCGTCCGGAATGGGGGTAAAACCTTATAAGCGCCTGGCGGCACGTCTCGATTGGAGTTCGGATGATTTTGGACCTACCTATATAAATACGCACGCAAACCGAGACAGTTTTATTATTATTTTAATCCAAAAACCCTAATTCTAAATCATGGCCGCCACCTATTCCATGGCCAGAAATTGCCGATCTTCTTTCCTTAATATCTCTCAATCCGTTCGACGAAATCGAAAAATTCCAAAAGCAAAAGTATAAATCTCGACGAGCTCTTCAAATCCATACGGTTGATGTATTCTAATTTTTAATGGATTCGTCCAGATCTGACTTGAAAGTGTGTACGTATTTCCTTGGAGTGCGTGCAAACGACGGCGAATGACGGGATGAAACTTGGCGCGTAGGTGGCTCTGGTGAAGGGCTTCGTGGTGGCGCTAGCTGATCGTTCTGGAAGTCGACGAGATGGTCATGAAAATTGCTTGAAGATCGGTGGCTAATGGGTTTGCATACGTGAATTTCACGTTGGGGAAGAAGCGCCGGAATCACGGAGATGAGAGCTGCGCTGCAGTGCAGATCCGAAAGTGTTTGGAGCTCATTAAAATTTTATGTTAAATCGAACGTCGTTCGATTTGATTTAAAATCGTAAAATCAAGGTGAGTGTTTTATAACGCTCACAACGTACTGAATATCTTTATGCTAGTTAAATTCGACATTATGCATAGCTATGATTTTTATTTGTTGTTGTTTGATAAAATTTAATTATCATATTGATTGTCATTTGAATTCACCGTTTAAAAAATTAAATTGACAGTTAAATTTAAATTAAAATTGAATTGCGATTAAATTACCTGACATTGATAAATATGAAATTGCCGTGAATTGTATTGCCTATTGGATGATGTATTTCGATGGATGTTATTGGTTGATATTTAAATGTTTGGATGTTTATTTGTTTATATATATCCTGCTATGCATACATATGACACTATGATTGATTTAAATGATATATTCATCCCTGACATTTAATTGTAATAACTAATCACTTGGCCATAGGTTAGAAAATTATATACGGACACCGAGTTGGATAAATTAAATGATTTTAAAAGTTGTTTTGAAATTATTTAAATGAATTGATTTTAAGAATAAAATCCAATTTATGGAAATTGAATTATTTTGAATTGGAGCTCGAAATGTTAGAATTTAAACTTGGTAAACGAAATTATTAAATAAAATCGAAGTTTAGATTTAAATTGAAAATTGAAATACGGTGTAAATTTTTGAAAGTTGATTTGTTTTAAAAGATTGGACTTTTAATCGAACTCTGAATATTTCTAAGAAAATTGATATGAAATGATATTTCAAGTTTGAGTTTGGAATTGAAAATTTATTTGAAATTTAGATTTAAATTAATTTGGAATTGAATTGAAATTTAAAGAAATTTGTGAATTGAAATCGAAATTTACGTGGAATAGAAATTTATTCAAGTTGAAATTGGAATAAATCGATTAAATCGAAATGGAATTTGGATTTGATTTGGATAGGAATTTGGGAAGTTGACCGGTTTGACTTTGGAATTATTTATCAAATAATTTTTGATTTTTTCCAAACTATTTTATATATAAACCATTTTATATTCAAATTATTTTCGATTAAACTATTTAAATATTTTCTATTAAACTATTTTGAATTATTTAACTATTTTAAACTATTTAAACTATTTTCTTAAATTCAAACTGGTTAAAGAGACGGAAATGTTTATATTTAAACCTTTGGTTTAAATACGAATTAGGTTAAAGTAGAGATTATAACCTAAATTGAATTCGAATCAAATTTTGAAGTGAAATTGATTTATCGGACAAAATTGATAATTTTGAATATATGATGATTTTGAAATGGATTTGATTTTAAAGCGAATATGATATTTTGTTATCAATCATGAATCAATTTGAAATATAAAAGAGCCATCAGTGTAATAATACGTAGTTATTAAAGAGACCGGGATCAAATATGGACATACTCTCTGTCGATACCGAAAACCACTTTAATAACTATTATACGCGGAGTGTTGATCCAGAATGATGTGGATGGTTTGGTGAACGCGTTGACTGAAGAAAGAGAACGATATTGGATGACCCCTGACATGACTAAAACAGGAGCCGCGCCGGGCCATTGAGGTTCGCCACCTCTAGCGGACACACTTCTTCGATACCATATCTATTACATTTGTGATTTGATTTGGGTGCACCCCTTGATTTGGGAGTGTTGTTTCGCGGTGTTGAGGTAGTAGCTGCTATGCTGAACATCATTCCGGATCACGCAACTACTAGTATCCTAGTTGGTATCGCCTCATGTACCTTGTCATACTGATTATCCTATTCGCGACCACTACGTTTTGGTTTGTACCTTGAGTATATGGATTGCCCTCTGGTGACTTCCGGTTTTGGGGAAACTACGGTCTTGTATATGCTTTTGGGAATATAAAATGTGTTAAGGGGGATTATGGTAACGCCTTAACGCTATTTTGATACTTTATATTACTGATAGACATTATCTACTTAGCGTACGTTACTACCTAGTAGATAGCTTAACGGATCCTTGAAAGGTGGAAAATCCCGTAACATCTCTTAAGTTATTGCACGCACGTTGACACTGGATATGAGATGTCAAACCCCGTAAACATCTCTGACGCCGTCACACTTATATTTATTTACGATTGATTTAACTTTCATATGGATATTTTAGTCCTGACTCGATTGTTTTGTCTTTTCATTACGCTCGGGTCAGTCCTGAGTTTTCAGGTTTTTGAAGATCTATTCTGGAGGACGAAGACGAAGATTTGGTATACTATTACTATTATTATCCGTGCATCATGTTTTCTGCTGCATTATTTATTTGTTCTGTTGTATATGTATAACTCTGATAAATGTTGTATAAATAATTGTCTAAGTACAGTAAACAGCTTCATGAACTATTTATTTGACTATTATATTTTATCGTTCCGCTGCGAGATTCTGTGTTGTTTCATTTCCTTTATTTCTTTTCTTTTCTTAATTACCCCAATAACCATCTGCCTTTTTTTAATGGTTTGGAACCGGCATGTGTATTTGATCGTCGGTTTAAACTGTCCAAAAAGGCGGGTCGTTACAATTCCCTAAAGTGGGCCCATATAGCTGAGAAGGCTCGGTAGCCGAAGTTTCACCTATAAGTACAGCAGACTTGGCTTCAAAAAGAGGATCTTCATTTTTCTTCTCTTCATCTTCCACCTAGAGATTACTCTGCCATTTTCATTCTGGAATCTTGGATTGTAATTGTAATCAAATTTCAGTATAATAAAAAGAATTATTCTAGAATGGACGTAGGCCAGAGTTAGTCAAACCACTATAAATCTTGTCTCTCTTTTGCTTGCTTTCATTTTAATTTGATTATTCTTCATATTATATTCTCTACATCATATACTATCCATGATCTGTGACTGGGTATCGGTGCATTCACATGTTACTAGGTGTTGGTGGTCAATTTTGACACCAACAGGAATTTAAAATAGAAATGAACTTTACATAGCTATCATGCCTCGTGCACATCTTCGGAAGCTTATTAGTCTAAAGAGGTACATGAAAACCTCAACTCTCAAACTACACCAAATTAATTGAGCACCCGAGAGTTTAAGGGGAAAATATAAACTTCGAGTCGGATATAAAGCGCTTTATGAATGATAATCCACCATCTGAAACCATTTAGATATCTAGTGACACCACGCTATTAGCGGAATGAGTTTTCCCCTCACTGGTATCTTATCCAAAACTTTATAAAACCATATACTGTGCTCATGCATCCATAATGGTTAAAAGATAGCAATTCAAAATATTATTATGTTATGCAAACAAGTAAATCGATTCTGGATTACCCATCCCCATTCATTTTGACTACCAGTCTTTACTATAGCTTCTAGCGTCACTATTAACCTATTAATTTTCACGGGTTGACTAATAACCTGTTCAATAATTAAGGACTCCTTGTTCATTTTAATTGTTTTCATATAATCACTAAGAACCTATTGGTCTCTGCCAATAACTTCATCATTCATGGGTTCTTTCTGAACCTATTGGTATCTCCAAGAACTTCCCTCTTATCCTAGTTTTCATGGGTTGACTAGGAACCTATTGACTTTTGTTAATAACTTAATCCGGATATAGTTTTCATCGGTTCACTATAAACCTATTGGCCCTTCCAATAACTCTTTCTAATCATAGTTTTCATGGGTTTACTATGAACCAGTCTATCTGACAACTTCTTTAATCAGTGTTTAGGTATCCTATATTTCAGTCTATCTAACTTCCTGGATGCAATTCTACTCTTGAGAGTTAACTCAATTTATATGCACTATTAGGTCAACTAGTTGGTTATTCTTCCATTTTTCCCCAAAATATAGTTATGGGTCCATATTAAAGTGAATATGTATATTAGAAGTAGCAAAATAATAGAAAACATATGGTTTAATATCCTTGAAATCATTTACATATGTAACATGGTTAATCCCTTTAACCACTAATTTTATCAATAAAGGCTTATTCAAAAACTTCCGGGTGAATACCATTTCAAAACTTCTTTATTTTAGACATGGGTTTTCCTTCAAATATGAGATTGGTCATTCATTTTGAAAACTAAGGATTTCGAAACCTTAAAACTTTACTTTCGAAACCATTGGATTACTTCCTTCAAAAGTATTCAAATCTTATTTTCAAAACATTAAGCATATGCCTTTCAAAAAACTTTAAAACACCTCTTTCGAAACCATCAAAACATACCTTTCGAAAGTATTAAAGCATCATCTATTAATTCCTTGAAGCATAGCTAAAAAACAATAGAAATACCACTATCGAAACCATTGGTTCATCTTAAAATATCTTTTGGGTTAAAGTGAATATATATGAAAGAAGCCCTATCGAAAACTTTAATCTTCATACAAAATTGTTTAGGGAAAATTGATGGCTTCAGAACCATCATTTTGAAAGCTCAGAACTTTTAAATAAAACAATTAAAAGATAGCTTTGAAACCCCTTTCGAAGCTATTGCCTTTGAAACCCTTGAATCCTTTCGAAAGCTTTAGGGAGTGGCTTAGTGCAGGTATAAAACAAAAACTATCTTTCAAATTGGTTGATGACTCCAATCCATTCGAAAGGCATAGAGACGGTAGCAAGGTTTCGATTGGGTGAGATTACCCTTTGGAAAGCATTAGTTTAGGATACGGGAACTCATTCGAAATCTACATTTAAACAAAAAGGTGGCAACCCTTTCAAAAACTATTCAGAAGACCCTTTTGAAAGAAATTGTTTCAACTCCTACAAAAGCATTTTGTAAAAACTAGTAAGTGCATTTATTTTGAAATTAAAACAATGGTTTCGACCCCATCAAAAGCAGGAATTTTGACATCGTGCCTCCCACATTTCTTCAATCCACTACATATCATCATTGTGAAACCTTGTGTATTGATTTTGGCTTGGTTGGTTTCAATTTGGTAGAGGCAGAAGCATAGGGACGAAAGGTACGTCTAAAGGAGGTGGAACCTACTTTTCATGGTAAAGACAGATTTAATGTCGTTTAAAGTAATTACTTTATAACTAACCTACCTATTTGTAAACATTTAATTGGTTGCCATAAACTTTTCAAATTCTTTCTCAAACTAACTGCCGCATAGGTTCAGATCTAAACAAGGATTAATTTAACAAATAAGCCCTTCCATTGAGCAAAACAATTAAAACTATCACGTCCTCCTTCTAGAGTAAATTGATTTCCATAGTTAATTACATAGGAAAAATCCCCAAAAATCTTAAAAATTCACTTTCAACAAGTTACCTAACATATAAAATTTCAGACCAAAATTCTTCATAAAATAACTAAAATTAATTTCTAAACCTAATTATTTATATTTTCCTTTGAAAATTCATAATTAATTTTCCATACGTTAGAAAATTATAAAAATTAAACCCTATCTCCAAAATCATGTTTTCCATAACATATAATTTCTTATGGCATTCAAAATTCAATTTAATCAGTTTTACCCTTAAAACCATGTATAAACAATTATCAAACAATCTTGTTTGAATCAAACATGTTATAAAATCCACGCATATCATTAACCAATAATCATCATAATGGGTTTAAACTTAAATTTAAAAACCAAATGATCATAAAACAAAGTAGAGATGGTCTTGATTATTATTCACCTTGATTAGGATATGGACTTTGAGATTTGACTGAGATTAATTCCCCTTGCGTTAAATCCTTAGCTTTAATTTGATTTCCTCCTCTTTTCTCCTAAGTAATGGCCGGCTTCGATTTCTTTTGTTTGCGTTTTATTTTTTTAGAAAAATGAATGTGAATGGATGGGAAAGGAGAATATTAAGGGTATGGGATTTTCGTGTGGCTATTTCCAAATAAGCCTTTGTTTTAATTAAATAACATATAAAACCATTCATAAGCCCATTTATATAATTAGGCTCGGCCTCTAAGTATTTATTCAAATCTTTATCCTCTTATCTCTCTAATATTTACATTATTCTATTTAATTTGTCTAATTAAATCTCCTGAATAATTTTATTAAAAATTAGGGGAGTTATAAGTATCATGGTCAATTGAAGTCAGCTCAATGTCAAAGTATCAGGCTAGAGAAGTTCGGTTAACAATTACAATAATAATAACTATTATTGAACAGAGGACCATATTTCTGGACTATAGAGTTGAATATGGACGATACTGGAATATTTACTGTTCCTAAATTCTATAAGTCCAAAGTGATATAGTTTTGGTGAAGATAATTGGTGCAAATAATTATCAGTACCGGCCAACATTTAGTAAAGTAAAATTGGATTTTACTAAAACCAATTAAGCCATAATTTGGTCATAATTTCACAACACCTGCTAAGTGAAGTGTGAACAATAATACTCGCATAATCGAATTATTCAATATTAAATGCTGATCGAATTTACACCTAAGAGTCACACAATTGAAATATTGAATACTCCTTTACTATCAATTTAATTAATTTGCTGTTGTTATAAATTAACTAAATTAATTAATATTTATGAAATATTAATTATAAAATTTTGATTGGTGTGTATTGAGCGATAATAATAGTGTGCATATAATTGTTATATAAACACTAGCCGATATGCAATATCGATATGCATTTAAATTGGATTTAAATGCAATAAATATTGTTTGGGCTTGAAATGGACGCAATCCCATATAGAGCATGCAATTTTGGCCATAATAGTGGCATAGAGGTCAACCATAAGATGACTAGGAGGGTGGGATTATGGATGTTTAAAAGTAGAGAATGGATAAGAGAGAATTTAAGGATCTTGACCTTACTTTTGCTCTCTAGACTTTCTCTTATATGAATATCTAAACCCTCACTTCAGATAAGAGCTTTTTGCTTCCTTCATCCTATTCTTTGCTAGTCGAACACTTCCCCTCCTCTCCTATAATATTTAAGCAATCTAAGTACAAATTAAAGTCAAACAATCATCGACGGTAAGGCAATTCAAAAGCTAGCAGCTTCGGGGTTGGAATTCGATTCAAGGAGTTCACTTCTACATTTAAATTTGCGAGATTTGGGCTTTAGCGAAAGGTATTCTTCTAGTTTACTATTATACTGTAGTGTTCATATGATTTTTGTTCTATAAATTATTGTGCTAAAAATATCATGTATCGATCGAATATCACATGTTGGTGGTCGTATGTACATAAGTGCATATATACATTAAAATAATATAAAAGTTTATATGCATATTTGTTTATACATGCTTTCGGCATGAAATAAAAAAACCTTTTTTATTTTCAAAATTTTAAATAATAATGTATTATATGGTTTAAAATATCAAATCTAGTTTTAAAAGTTTAACACTAGATAATATATATAACTTAAAACTTAACAAAATCTAATTTTGTTAGTGTGATTTTTGACAACAATAAAAAAATTAATTTTTTTTGGATATTCAATATATATACTATTATTTAATTCAAAATTAATTATGTACGTAAAATGTATGTGTATATAGATATATTTATAAATAATATAAAATTCTAAAAAATTATATACTATAAAATGTACATTATAGTTTCAAAAATAATTTTAAATTATTTCTCTATGATTTATTAATTAATTATAAGTTTTAAACCAATAAAGTATTTTAAAATCGAAAATTAAATTAAAAAATTATTTTAATCATCAAGCCCAAAGCAACAAAATATATTTTGTATTATAAATTTTATTTATCTATATATATAATTATCATTACTAATTATATGATTATATGTAATACGTTTTTAATTTAATTATATATATAATTTTAGTTTGAATTATATATTATAAATATTTTTCAAATAATTTTATAATTTAATTATATTAATTCATGTGCATACATATGTATATATATATGTATGTATGTATATGTATAAATAATTTCATGCGCGCACACACATACATATATTTAGACAATCCATTTGCATGCACGACGGGCTAACATGTTCATCGCGGTATAGGTCCTAACATCTACATACGGGCATGTTAAACCAAATACATGTTACCCTATAGCACGCACAAGTATACACATTTGTGTGTATGATACACGTATATTTGACATAATATAAATTATATAAACAAATTTTATTTATTAATTTAAATATAATATATATCTTATTAATAGAAAATTTAGAAAGTTCAAAATGAATTAGACTATATAGGCCCATTAAAAATCAAATAATGGATTTTTTTTTTGAAATTTACCCAATTCCTCTGCTATGGGTTGGCCCTATTCCAATAATGGTACACTCAACAAAAATACCATATTACAAGCCCTTTTTACAACGGGCAACAATTGTCCGTTTAAATAGTAAGATATTACAATTTATTTTTATGGTCCATTATAACAGATACCACTTTTCAACAAGCTTTTCAATTTGACCGTTGTAACATACTACTGTTACAACATTTTATATTTGCCTGTTGTAAAATATTCCTATTACAATGATTTTCTCCCCTTTGTAATAAATACCCGTTTTCATTCCTCCCTACCAGTTGTTATAGATGCCTATTACAACTACATTCTTTTGCCTATTGCAATACATGTCAATTTTAACAAAAGTTGTAATAGTTACATTTTACAATATTTTTAGTTTACCAATTGTAATATATACCAATTTTCGACCACTCTTAACCGATTATCATTATCTTTGAAAATTTTAGACGTTGTGAGAGGTTTAACCAGTATTTTAATGGACTCAATTTCACTTTCTAGATATTAGTACGTAATTATATACAAAGTTTTTTAAAATAAAATACAATGAGAACGTTTTAAAATTAATCATATTGAAAACTAACTATTCAAAAATATTTAAAAACGAGAAATTTGTGTTACGTTGTAATTTTAGCATTTTTGTTAGATAATGCTTTACAATAATTTTATTTAATAGAATAATATATTTATTATAGTTTTGACATAAATATTTTCTTATATTCATGAGTATTTTTCAACACGTGTTTGTTAATAAAAAATATATTTCACAAACAACATAGGAGTCCATTTTTCTATGTGCTATAGTACTTTCCGTTTCTGAAAATTTCATAGTGAGCGCTAGGTGAAAAATTTCCCTCTGCCCTACTTCCTATCCTCTCCCTTAAGCACTTAAATTATATACCCTTATGTTTTCTTCTTTAACCTAACTAAGGCAAATGAAATCCAAACTAAACTTATCTTCATAGTTCAAATCCAGGTCGTAGACAAACTCCAAGGTGGTGAAAAGGTTGTTGACTGAACTCCAAGGCGAAATCAACAAAATCATGTGAAATCGGTGATTAAATTAAGGGCCGAATTTGGTGATTCAATTAGGTCTCGAAATCGATGAAAAGCGAAGAGGTATCTTACTTCAATATCTTTGTTCTATGTTATTTTAAATTGCAGTCAGTTAGGGCTTGTGATTTGATTAGATTTGGATGAAAATCAATGTTGAGCAGCGTATGTAGTTAGGGCTTGTTTGTATGCTTACAGATAATTAGTAATTGAATCCATATGAAACTTTGTGATACCATTTTTGAAGTTGAAATGAAGTTATTTAACTAGGTATAATAATGCTTCTATCCTTCTGTACATATAAATAATGGTAGCATGTCCTCACACACCATCCACTTACTGCCCCTCTAACATCTCAAGAGTTTTGTTTGTTTTATGTATAACACAATATTTTCAACTCGTGTTATAATCTTTAGTCGGCATTTGCAATTTTTTGATAAACTCAAACCTTAAGGTGTTTTATTAACTAAATAGTTGGATGGAGTGAGAAGAGCTCATAATAAATTTTGATAGGTATTTTCATTGTCTATATGGATTCATTGATTTGTAATATGAAAATATTCAATGCTTCCTCATGGATTTTGTAGCTTATGTTATAGGAGGTCTTGAGTGAATTAGTTTTGATTGTTAATAGAAAATATGTGTTTTGGATCTTTTGATAGGTTCTTATGAGGTGTGTAATTATAATATGTCAACATATTGTTTTCTTTCTTAATTCTTGGACCACGACAACTAGGGAATTACATTGATGCGTATTTACAATCACTTATTGAAGATTTGAAGAAATTATAGGATGAAGGGGTGAAGGTGTATGATGCATACAATCGCAATGAATTTAGATTAAACGCTATTCTGATGTGGACGATAAATGATTTTCCAGCTTATGAAAATTTAGCAGGTTGCATCATAAAGGGTAAGAGGGCATGTTCTATTTGTGGTGTTAATACATGCTCAATATGGCTACCATTTAGTAAGAAGTGTGCATATTTAGGCCATAGGCAATTCCTTTATCCTAACCACGAATATTGCTATCAAAAAAACTAGTTTGATGGAACCATAGAGAATAGGTAAAGGCCTCATTACAAACCGATTCTCAAGTCTTTGATATTGTTCAAGATATTTGTAATGACTGGGAAAAAACCAGAGGAGGAAGTGAAAGATAAACAGAAAGAGAAAGAAAAAAGGAAAAGGGGAGATGAAAAGAAAAAGGAAGTCAAATGTGGAAGAAGAAGACTATTTTCTTTAACCTTGTTGGTAGGTAAAATGTAATTAAAAACAAAATTGTCTTTCCTTTCCTATCTACGTGATCAATTTTTTATTATAACTAGTTATACTCCATTTTTGATTCTCTTAGGTACTTCCTTTGCGACACAATCTTGATGTAATGCATGTTGAAAAAAATAATGGTGAAAGTATTCTTGGTACGTTAATTGATATTAAAGGAAAATCAAAAGATGGAATTAATTCACGTAAAGATCTAGAAGTACTGGGTAATAGGGAAAAGGTACATCCTATGGACATGGGAAGCAAAGTATTACTTGCAGTCGCGTCATGCACCTTAACTGACCAAGAAAAGGAGATCTTTTACAATAGAATGAGGAATTTGAAAGTACCTGATGGGCATAGATCAAATATTGGAAATTGTTTTGCAAAACAAAATAAAATTTCAAGTCTTAATCCCATGATCATCGATGCAACAACTATGCTCTGTATCACTGAGAGGACTTCTACCTAAAGGGACAAGGAATGCATTATTACGGCTATGTTCTTTTTACGACGACATTTGCCAAACAGTGCTAGATAAACATAAATTAGCAACTATGGAGAATCAAATCACATTAACACTATGCAATCACGAGAGATTCTTTTCTCCTTCCTTTTTGATATCATGATTCACTTAACAATACATTTAGCGAGGGAAGCAAGAATTTGCGGGCCAGTACAATATCGATGGATGTATCCATTTGAGAGGTAAAATTTGGCATGAGTACATATAATGGTTAATAATATATGTGCTTATGAAAGTATTTTACTTATGCATCTTGATTATAGATACATGAAAACACTGAAAGGGTATGTTAAAAATCAAGAACTGTTCAAAGGGTGCATAGTTGAGCGTTATTATGTTGATGAATGCATGAAGGACGGTGTTGGATATATTGACAATGCATGAGAAATTAGACAAAGGAAAAATAGAAATTAAGTGGAACAAAGTGATCTCACACTCGACGAGAATCCTATTTTCAAAGGAAAATCTATGGTAGTCACCAGAGGTGGTTGAAGCTACTCCTCGGTATGTGTTGTTTAATACCGAGGAAGTGGAGCCTTATATAAAGTAAGCATAAATTCAATACAACTATTATGTGTGAAATAAATTAGATTTTGACATGTATACTTACGTATGTAGGATGCATAATGAGGAGCTGAAACGTTTGCATCCCTAGCTTTCACGAGATGATGTGAAACTTTTAAAGCAGCATTCAGAGACTTTTAGTCATTGGTTTGAAAAAAAGGTTGAAAGTGTTATATCTTCTTTTAAGATGGATAAGCTTGACATAAAAGTATATGTTATTGTGATTATTCTTTATATATAACATTAGGCTTTTGCAGGTTAAAGATGATAGAAAAACATCTGATGTTAGCAAACTAATAAATTGGCTTTCGCCGTCAAGTAATTTCTTATGCTAGTTATATATTAATGGTCGGCGTTTCCATACAAAAGACTACGACAAGTCTACACAATATAGTGGTATTTCCATTGAGGCAAGTACTGTTCGCATAGATGGGTCTATTGAGAAAGTAATATATTATGGGGTTTTGCATGACATTTTGTTGTTAGACTACCGCCAGTTTCAAATTGCCTTGTTTAAGTGTGATTGGCCAAGATATGTTGGTCAGTTTACATCAATTCCAAAATCAATTTGCAAGAAACACTTTCATCATGGCATCTCAAGCTCTACAAGTGTTTCGTTTTGTAAAGAAAGTAGTTTTTAAAATTGGTTTGTTATGCTAAGAGCACCCCCTAGAGGTTTTCATGAGTTGGATAACTATGACAAGGAGGATGAGTCAACTAGCAAACTAGTAGATGAGTCACTACTTGAAGATAGAGATGTCGATAATGGGGATGAAGTTATATGTAGAAGGATTGTGATGGAATTTTGGTATGGTATAAGCATCCTTTATTGATATTTGTGTTATACATAGTTGTGTTCGTAAAGAGTGTAAATATACATAATTAGATGCATAGTTATATTAATTAACCATTAATTCCGATTTGTAAAATTGGAAAAAATAATAGCCATTCTTTTGCAAAGTATAGCCATTTTATATCAGGATTTTTATATTTTACATTAATGACTAATTATTATGATTTCTACATACGATTTATTTCTAGGTTTATCCCTTAGCAGAAGATAGCTGAAGCATCAATGGGTACAATGGAGAAAAATCGAGGAGAGGAAAAATATAATTATCCCACATTTACATTTCACATACCATGCTGTTGCAAATTTTTTAATTAGCTGTTTATTATCTTTCCTTGCATGGTTAAACATTCATTGCATCCATGTACGAACAACTTCTTATTTTTAGCTGTCTAGTTACAGTAATGTATTAAGGTTAGTAGATAACAATGGATGATTAATTAGTTGTCTAATTACGGCAGTACAATAGTGTCTAGGTATAGTAGCTAACTATCTTTGATATTTTGAAAAGGGATGATTCTAAATGGAGTAACATAACAAAGGTACCGATTTAACTGCCTTCGATATTTCACGCACTGAAAGTGATGCTAACTTCAAGGATGAATTTAACCTTAATGACACCATTTACTAATACAAGCCCATACGGGTGTGCATATATACTTGTTGATAAGAAAACCAAGTACAAGTTGGCAAACTGAAATGCTAAAAAATGATATATTTGGAAATATTTGAACTTTTTGAAATAGAAAATATGCCAATTTAAACTATGAATATAACATAAATATTTGAATATATCAAAAAGATTGAGATATGGTTGGAGAGAATCAATTAGGGCAGCGATTTGCCTAATATATGGAAGATACATTTTGTGTTTATATATATCATAAAGTAAATACGGAGATCGTTCAAATTTAACATCGACTGAATAACATTAAGAAACTAACATCTTCACTACAACATATATAATGTTTATAAACGAATTACAAAGCCCAAGCCCAATTGGTAGCCTAAAATTTTCCTCAGACTTTGCTATTTCTTCACTCCCTTAATATATTCATGCATACATACCTCATCATCAGACAATGTTTCTCCCTAAAGCAATTAAAACTCATTATCAGGATTACATGCCTTTACTTAAATGTGTGTGTGTGTGTTTTCTAGAAGCTACCCCATCTAATGCTTCTACTCTTAGAATAAATATACATTGTCCCCCATTATTCAGAATAATAAATTTATACCGAAACTATTGCCAAAAATAAGTGAAGTAAAAGGGCATATACAGTCAATTAACATAGCAGGAAATTATGAAACTGACTATTGGGCAGTGTATGGTTAAGAGTAATTTAAGTTTTAAACTGTTATGAATTAGAGTTAAATACCCTATAATGAAGTGGTTTTTGGTGGTTTGGAATAAACATAGTTTGACAAAAATGTCGACTTGTATATATAAAGTAGTGTTAAAGAGGTAACCTATAGCTGAAAGATGATCAAATTGGGGTACCCTAGTTGATAACCAATGAACATCTTTTTCCTCAAAGTCCGACAATCAATATCTATTGAATTTTATGAAGCTCAAATTGAAGATGTTGTAGATAAATTCAGGTGATTTTTGTGAGAAATAAATTGATAACCAATGAACATCTTTTTTCCTCATAGTCCAACAGTCAATAGCTTGCAATTTTGTTACTATTGTTGTAGTATGACCTATTGTTGCATATTGAGTTGTATATATAGCATGCAATTGATAAGTAGTGTGTACATACTTGCTTGAGTTAGAATTTTGTTCCATAATCAATAGCATGCAATTGATAAGTAATGTGTATACACTTGCTTGAGTTGCAATTTTTTTCCATATTCACTAGCATGTAATTGATAAGTAGCGTGTATATACTTACTGTTTTAATGCGCGCAATAGTTGTGAAAAAATCTACACATTTACATAGTAATTTATGGTTTCTAGTTCTCATCGATAACTTCAGCTAATTTAAATGACAAGTGTCTACTTATTTCATATATCAAGTGTAGCAACAAGACATTCAAACAGGCAATCTCTATCTGCAGTTGCAGCTTTACGTGCAAATGATAAGACTGCTGGTGTAAAAATCAATGAAACAAGAGGTGCCGATGTTGAAGTTGCTCGTACTCTTCAAAGTTTAAATAGTAAAGTTAGAAGATCCCCTTGGAAGAGTACTAAAATGCAGCCTTCAAAAATTGACAAAATGTAGCCTCCACCAGACAAAATATAGCCTCCAGCTTACAATATTCAGTCTCCCAATCTCAATACTGGTCCTAATTCAGCCGACTCTCCAAATATTACTCCCATAAACACAGATCCACTCAATGCCATGGATTCCCTGAACAACCTAGATTCTAATGATGGTATTAAACAAGAGACGACAAGGAAAAAAAAAGAGGAAAGACGATGTTGAAAATGTTCTCTTTAAGGCCGAATGATAAGGCTGAAATTGAATTTAACGATCTAGGTCAACCAATAGATTCGAACTCTAAACACTTATCATCTTATCTTGGTACCTTAGCAAGGGAGATGGTACCTTTGACTATTTTAGAGTGATAAAAAGTCGGCAAGGACTTAAAGAGAGATTATGGACCTCCAGGTATGAAAAAATTAACATCCTACACCTTACTTTTTAAATCTGAAATAAGAAAATGTTAGAAAGTAAACTGGTTATTCCAATAGACTTAAGTCTACTTAGATGTTAGATGAGACAACAAGTAAACTGATGTAGGAAAAAATAAAGAGGTCGTTTAACTGGTTCCAGTTTAGGATAACTAATGAGGAAAAAAAATTAAAATTGTTCGGAGAAGTAAACAAAAAAACTCAAACCCCATAACAAAAATAAATACAGTTACGTAAATACTCTCCTTTATCATTGGGTAAATTTTAAACGATATACTAACACCATGTTTTTAGATAAATTTTGATAAACTTTTATTGCAAAAATCTATCAGAGACACTAAAGCGTTTTTATGTGGAGTTTGGCAAATTCGTATATTTTTATTTCAAAATTATGATTTTTATTTCTAGCAACAAGTAGATAAATTTTGATTTTTTATGTAGAAAATGCAACTCCAGTTTGGTTTGGGTAAGTATTAATACAAAAAAACATTATATATATCGTTTAATGATTTTTCGGCAAATAATGCTATTTTTAGAATTTATAGAATAAGATAATTAGCATATATTATTACTGTTTTTGAATCATGTTGCATTTAACACGACTGAATTTTTGTTTTGGCATTCTAGGTCATAAAGAATGAAACGTATGCAGCCTCGTCCTGGAAATTTCAAAACAAACCAAACATCACCATCTAATAGTTGTCAACATGCTTACTTTCCTCTCCTTCCTTCTCTACCTTCTCTTTCATAAATTTCCAATAAAAGTAAAGTAACCCTTCATATTCAAAAATCAATATCAATTAACCCACATAGTGACAAAATCTTAAGGCATGTTTCTTTGAATTCATATGGAGAAGATTTACCATCATATACCCATTCTTAAGTGTATGACATCACCTGGAGGATTTGGACCATAAATAATAAAGCTAGGTTTTTGTCTCAGTGGAGATAGGGTCATCGACGGAGAATCGATGGTTCCCATTGTGTTTGGCATGTCGAAGAGCGCTTGGAAGTATCGAAGTTTAGTGGTCCGACTGTGTCTTGTGATTAGCAAAATTTCACTATTGACACTGCTAGGGTTTGGTCGTAAATTTTTAAAGGTGACCGTGTTTCAAAGTTTGGGTTTAGAAAGGTGGAGTTCGTAGAGAGCAACATCTCTACTACTAATAAAGAAAATTCGTTGAGTTAATTTACTCGACGTTTTTTGAAATTCCAAAATTGCCCTTGCTTTCCGTTTACAATAATATAAACAGCCCATGTGCGAAGGACGGGCCAATTCTAGTGTCGGTGAAGTAAGATCTTTATATCATCAAGCATCAATAGTTTGGTAGTGTGCGTGCACAAGGCAGAGGAGCGTTTATATCAGATTTGATGTGGGAAGACTATGGAATTGGAGAAGAAGTATTAACAATGGGTAGTTATGATTAAAGTGTAATTAGTGATTTAATTAATATAATTTAATTATCAAATCTTAAAAGTTGAATAACTATCGAATATGAGATCGGATTTGGACGCGGTCTTTTGCATTAGACTCATATCGACGTTATATATGCATTGGAACTTATTCCGTTGGATTTAGAGCCAGTAAAATTTTGGAATTAGACCAAACCGAAATGCGAAAGTGTCTGTTGGAATTTCTGTGGGTACACTCATCTATTAAAAAAATTATGATATTTGCATCGCTATAGATTATTGTTGAATGCTTGGATGATAGCTTATATTATTGTTTGGTTGTTTCTTTCAATTCTAGATTTCTGCTCGACAAGCGGATGGCATAAATAACCATTGTGTTGCAGGGGACAAAAACAAGAGGAAGTTAGAGTATACGTAGCGAATAGATCGCCATGGGACATTTAAAAAATTTACGCACATCGGTGTGATTTATAAGGGACTTTTGTAGAGAGATCCTAAAGGCTTTCTCACCAATATTAATTTACTTATATTCTTATGTCGCTTATATTATTTTTTGGTTAAAAAAATTTATGACATACTATTTGATTATGTAAGTGTCATTATAATGATTATCGTTGTACCTTCACTTATGAAATATTATCCGCTTAAACCCTTGTTGTGTATTAAACTTGTGCTTGTACTTTTACAAAATAAATGTTTGGTCGTGATCTTGGATGTTGATAGTTGTTAAAACAATATTTTCAAATATTTTAGGAATTTTGAAAATAAAGGATAAGTATTAGTTAAAAGAATTTATAGTGTTGATTAATTATCTTTCAAATGCTTAATTTTGTTTTAGTTTATAAAAATATTATAAATTTGATTAATTATCTTTTGGATATTTAATGTTGTTTTAAATTTATATAAAGATTATAAATTGGACTAATTATCTTTTAGGATAATTAAGGTTGTCTTAAGTAATATAATAGATTATTAATTTAATTAATCATTTTAATAATGATGTTTAAAATTAACTAATCATTTTAAACAATGATTTTTAAAATTAATTAATAATTTTTACTATTGATGTTTAGGATTAATCAATCATTTTAATAAATTATATTTAAAATTAATAAAATGATTTAGTAAAGATGTTTAAATAAATTCACTGATTTAATAAAAGTGCTTGAAGTTAATTAATTGATTTAATAAAGATGTTTAAATTAATTTATTGATTTAATAAAAGTGATTAAAGTTAGTTAATTGATTTAATAAAGGTGTTTAAATCTAATTAATGGATTTATCAAAGGTGTTGTATGTTGATTAATTGTCTCTTGGGATAATTAATGTGGTTTTAAACTTATAAAAGAATTATATCAATTATGTTTAGGTTGATTAACATCGTTTAAATTTTATAAAAGAATTTTAATTGATTTGTTATCTTCTGGGATAAGTTTGAAATTAAAAATGATAGTTTACAAATGAGAAAAATCTTTTGAAAGGAATTGTTTTCAAAAATAAAATTAAGTGTAAATTGTTTTAGATTTGTAATAAACAATTTTTTATGACATTTGTTTTTACCCATCTTTTCAATACTATAAGAAATATAATTTGCTCTTTAAAAATAATATTTTCAAAACTGTTTTAAAAGTTTTTACAAATATTTGTGAATGGAAAACCAAACTCAAGTTCGGGTTTTAAAAGTGTAAAAGTTTGATTCAGTTATGAAAAGGATAAGAAATTTTATTTTCGTAAAATACGCCGCCTATATGGAAAGGATTTAGTTATACTCTTAACACGTCAAGGAATGGAAATCCATTTCTATCTCGAAGGTTAAAAATGCTATCAAGGCAATGCCTAGAGGTAACACCATCTTAACTTGCTTGTCTTCATTGTTAACCGAGGGATAATATAAGTTTGAAATCGCCGAGTATTGGAAAAGATATGAGACTTAATTTCCATATATGATCATTTTGACTATTCCTAATAGTTGATTTATTGACTATCCATTCAGCTTTTTCTTTTTATATCATCAATTAAGATGATTTATTGCTCATTTGAGCGTTGATATCCTTTCTCGGAAATGACTAAAACCAAATAGCGAGTGGACGTCTAGCTTTGTTGCTCATTCGGTTGTATGCATGCAGAGATGTGAAATATTCGGATTCTCGGCAAGGTTGGTTGGGTCCGGCTAGTACTATCCAGGAGATTCGTAAGGAAAATGACCCTCTCAAGTTTATTGTCTAGAGGTATACTTTCGATAAAGGGGCTCACCCTTCTAACATTGTTGGAAAATTCATTTCCTTGATGTTGATTCAAATCTTTATATTGTTTTATTATGTAACGACCCGTTAAATTCGATGATTTTAAATGTGATAATTTAATAGGATTTCTAATTTAATTAAGAATGAAATCAAAATGAATTAAGTAGAAAAGCATTCTCACCTGGATATGGAATTTAATATGAGAAATTTATGAAAATGTTAAATGGTTTTAATGCAATGAAAGATTTTAAATGGTAAATAGGAATAAATTAAGGAATCATATTAGTTCCAGTTAATAGATTACGACTTGAATGAAATCCCAATTTAATAAAATCATTTAAATGTTATGATTTGATTTTTATGGAATATGAGAAATACAAATTTAAGGATTTGATTAATATATATGTTATTTGTTCAGGATATTGAAAAAATTGGGAATCCAATTTAAATTAATGATAATAACGTTGATATTAGTTAATAAATAAATTTCAATGCAATGCCCATAAATGAATGAAATGAAATGAATATATGTAAAATGTATACTAGGTTATTTATCAAATAGGAGTAAAGAAGAACGAATATCGAATTGATTTATGAATAAATATATATATTAAATAGTAATGAAATGTAAAGTAAATGGCGATTGTATAAAACCAATGCAATAAGTGTAGAAAAGTAAATTTAATGAATGTTGTCAATAATAAACGTACTTAAAATAGTAATATATTAATTTAGGATATAAATAGTAAATTTGTGGACATGGTTGAAACTATAACTAAATAGGAAGTTTGGTAGTAAATAGGAAATAAGATGACAAAGGCAGCTAATAAATTAATAAATGAATTCATAATAATAAGAAGTAATTAATGCATAAATATATTTGGCATTTGGGATAATTACAAAGTTTTACCCTTTCATCTAATTTATTTAATTGAATCTAAATCTATGGCAACATTGTTGTTATTGATGTTGTAAGTGAATTTGAATATAAAAAGGTAACAAATTTTTAAGTTAACCGTTATTGAGTATATTAAGTTAAGAATGGGATAGGTTGGAATAAATCTAATCTTATTTATTTTGTTTAGTTAATGTGTTCTAGTTAATAAAAGGGAATTTATAAGAAATGAAGCATGCACTAATGAGATATATTATAATTCAATGTTATTTATACCCATAAATATCTATTTACTGAATAGAAAGATTTTTAAATCAATAAATGAATTTATTGAGGTTCCAATTTATAATTTATAACATTTAATGTAGACCCAATTTAAATTTGTTGATTTAAAATTGTGCAGTTAGCGTAGATTTGTTTTGAAATTGAAATAGTTAATTCTATATGATGAAGTTAATGCAAATTCTATTTATAATTGGACCATTTGTTGATATAGATTTTGAAAGCAAGATTTATAAATTTAATTAAAGTATCAGAATTCAACAATGGTATTTAGTGCAAATAAAGTGGAATTTAACGTTAAATATTACGTTATTGAAATTAAAAATGGAATTTGTGGATATTAAAGTGAAATCCTGCACCAATGTTAGTGGCATCTTTATTTGGATAAAATTTGAGAATATATTAGTTGAAAATCTAATAATTGGGTTTTTGAGAATTCAATTTATAATTCTTAAATATAAGGAAGTGGAGAAATTAACGTGGAAATTTATAGATTTATAAATTTTTAATTCACATCTAAACTTGTAAAATCATTTGAAATGGATTAAGAATTATATAAGCAATAAAATTTGGTAAATTTTAGAATTTTAATATAAAATTGGATTTTTATAATTTATTTTATTTAATGAATATAAAAATAGTCATTATGCCACGGACTCGGATTTCGACGAAACCAGTTTCATCGGATTCGTATCGGTGAATTATTATAGGGTTTCAAGTTTCGGATCGATCGGACCTGTCGTTTGATCGTACGGACGCGAAACGCCTTGAAATCGATTTAATTAAAATCAATTTTGAAATCAATTTTGAAATTTTGTTTTCAACATAACTTCTTCCTACGATCAAATTTGGACGCGAAACTTTTTCCATCGCGTTAAGAATATTTTAAATTACCTATCTGGAGATATGGGTTTAATAAATTTCGTTCCGGGGTTAGAACGGGCTTTTTGGGCCAACTACCGGTTAGCACGTTCGTAATTCGTACCCACCCAGCCTTCTTCTATTTGTCTATAAATATGATGGGATAAACCCTAGCCTCCTTTCTATTGTCATTTGGCTGTACATTCATTTTTCTTCATCTCTTTCTCTTTCTCAATGGTTGCAAAACCTAATCTATCTACAATTCAAAATTTCAAATGAAATTCAAACCCTCTAGAAAAATCCCTAAAAATTTTATGTTAAAGCTCTCTGAATACGTAATCTGATGGTACAATTCATTTTTCATTGTGGATTACCAATTGGTCAGAAATCGTGATCGAACCGAGGCCGTTCATGTTGGATTTCGACGATCCAACAGTGGATCGGTTACCGTTTGACGATCGGGAATGCCGTTGGATAGAGGAGGAGGTGCAGCTCCCATCGGTGCCGCTCGTTTTGGCTACTGGGGGTCGGAGTCGGCTGGTTCGAGCTTGGAAGGAGGGCGCGGTTGTCTCGGTGGGGGCTATGCTTTGGCGACCGTATTTGATGCCGTGGGTATGGTATGGGGCGGCTCGGCGAGGGGAGCATGGAGGTGAGGTCTGATCGGAGGCACAAGGCACGGTGACGACGTTGATATTAGGTTTAGGCGGCGGCTTTCAGTAGGGAGGTCAACGAACGAACGAACAAAGCAGGGGGTTGCATGCGTTTTACTGTAGTGTGAGATAAGGGATGAGATGACGTGGCAAGTGAGTTTATTTTGTTTTGTTTATTTAAATTCAATTGCAAATCGTTTAATTGTGACAACTTTCTCATATGACCTCGTTTTCACGCGAGATTTTTTTTGTTAGGATCGAAATTTAATTCCGGATCTGATGAAGTTGGTTTGGACTGATTTGGAGACCGTCGAATTTTTTAGTTTAAATTGGATTTGAATCCAAGTTAAATTCAAAAGGTGAGTGTTTTAACCTACTCACAACTTCTAAAAGTTTTTATGTTTGTTAAATTTATTTTAGATATGAGTAGAAATTTATTTATGACTATTTGGCATGTTTTATTCATCATATCTGTTAAATCGCATTTATTTAATATAACTGTTCATTAAATTTTATTACTGCATATAGATTGACAGTTATAGTTATTTATTGGCATATAAACTGTTAGTTTAATAGTTGTTAAATTTTATTTTGAATATAATTGCCAGTTATTATCAGATATATAGTGATATTGATTTATTATTGGATGATGATTGTGATTTGGATGATGGATGATTTTGATGAATGGATGTTTTATTGTATATCATTAAACTGCAAGTTATCATCCATTTTTCATTTCATTCGGGATTGTCGTTTGAAATGATATACAACCGCAAAATTTTATTTTTAAATTGCGGATTGAAATGATAAATATCTGTATCACTTGACCATAGGATAGAAAATTATATACAGGCACCGTGGTCTATATATATAAAATATTTTAAAGTGATTTCTATGGTTTGTATGGAATACGGTTTAAAATTTTTAATTTTGATATTTTCTTCTATATATATACATATGAAGTTAGAGATTTTGAATTTAAGCTGTGTATAAATCTCTTAAATAAAAATGGAAAAATTGAGAAAAATGGAGTTTGATAATTATATCATATGTTTAATGTTTAAGTTTGAAAATTTTAAGATATGATATTTATAACTGGACTTTTCCAAGATAATTAAAAATGAATATGTTAGTATAAATTAAATTGAAGAAAATATTTAATTGTTAGAAATTGGAGTTTTATTTATGGATTTTATGTAAATATTCAAGACTAAATAATAGTACGTTTAATTTGCTGAAAGAAAAATTTCCAACTTTAGTTTTGAATTATTAATACTCCAAATGGATATATATATATATATATATACATAGAAATTGAAGTAGTTTTGGAACTTGAAAGTGATATTTAAATTTTGGTTTAGACTTTAAATATAGAAACATATTTGTAAAGCCATGGAAATTATTTTTCTTTACAAAGTTACCTTAAAGTTAAACCATTTATTTTATATACCGTTGAATATCCAAACCATTCAAGTTTTAGAAGTTATGGTTTTAAAAGTATGAATTCCGAAATACTATGTTTTGAAAGTATAATTCAAATATTTGGTTTCCAGATGTTATAAATTTAAAGCAGTATGATTTTTGGAAAAGAATTATAATTGGGATAAAAATGATATCATATTTTTTGGGTTTTAAAATGATATCGTATTCACAGTTTGAAATGGAAAATTTTATTCTGGTTTAAAGAATAAACTATTTTTAAATGACCGCGGTGTTATAATAGCGACGGGTTGCTAAAGAGACCGAGATTGGATATGGACATACTCTCTGTCGATACCGAAAACCACTTTGACTAACCGTGTACGCGGTGGAGATTCCAGAATGAAGTAGGTTGGTGGCGACGTTTCCTGTAAGGTAAATACGTGGACCCAACTCCCGTGAGTTGGCATAAGGTGGCTAAAACAGGAGAGATTCTCGGGCTAATGAGGTCATTCCTCTGATCGAACGCACTCCTTCGATACTATACTCTGACTTTGGATTTTTTCGGTGGCCACTATTGATTTCTTTGATTTGGGGGTGTTAGTTCGAGGTGGGCGGTAGCTGCGGCTATGCGTTTCCACCAGCCCGGATAGCAATTGGTATATCTACCCTGGCATTGCCTAGTTGTGCCGTGTCACCTACCCTATCGAGCCTTGTACGAGTTTGGATTTCTCCCGTAGCCCGTGTGGTATCCTCTGGTGGCTTCCCGATCAGGAGGGACTATGATATTGGATGGACTACTGGGACTATTACGTGTTAAGGTGGAAAATGTAAAGCCTTAATGCTATTTAAAAGTAAGTTTATTTTACAATTAGACACTATTATAATAGCGCAATATACTACATAGTAAATAGTTTAACGGATCCTTAGGAGATGTAAATCCCGAGCATCTCTTGAGTTACTGCACTCATATTTATTTCTGTAAATTCAACTTACATAAGATCTTTTAGTTCTGACTCGAGTGTTTTTGTCTTTTCAAATTCGCTCGGGTCAGTCCGAGCGTTTCAGGATCGAAGACTTTAGCTTTGGAGGACGAAGACGAAGAATTTGTATTATTATTATTTATAGTATTGCACTACACTCACACTATATTCCGCTGCATTGATATTATTGGTATGTTAACTCTGATATTTAATTGTATAAAGAAGAATCAATTGTTTTGTAAACAGTTTTATAAACTGTATATTTTATTATTATATTTTATCCTTCCGCTGTGAGATTCTATTTTGTTTTATTTCTTTTCTGTTTTCTTATTTACCCCATAACAATCCGCCCTTCTGTATGGTTTGAATTGGCACGTGTGTCTGTTTAAATCGTGCGAAAAGGCGGAACGTTACAGTTGGTATCAGAGCTTTGGTTTAGCGATAAACCTTAGCTTTGTGGGGTTTGACTCTTTACTAATAGGGTAGTAATACCCTATGGGAGTCGTTGAGTGTATATTTATGAGAGAGCGTATTTGTTAGTGTTATAAAAAGATTTTGATATTGTGTTAATCTGTTCCGTTTTGTATTTATGAATTCTGGTTGATGCATGGGACGCTATGAAATCAATAGGGATTTCTAAACACTTAATAGGACAGACCGACATAATATTTGTTTTAATATAGGTGAATGAAATAATTTTGCCTATTATATTTTCTATATATAAAATAAATTTTTTCCAATGGTATATATTTTTGGTTGCAATAGATTGGTTGTTAGAAATAAAATTTTAAATAATAGGAAAAATAAGATTGAAATTAAAATCAATGAAATTTGGAAATTTTAGAACTTAAGTCTGCGATTTTGAAATTTTGCTTTCAAAGGATTTACGAAATATAATAATTTTGTTTATAAGTATTTTCTTATATAAGTATTTAGTATAATTAGGGAAATTTGTCTTAAAGAAGATTTTGGAGAAATAAGCTTTGTACTTTCCTCTCTGTCGCTGGAAAATAATTTCGGTGATGGCGGCCGCATCATCGACTTTCATTTCAAGTTTCAAAGGGAAAAGGCCACTGTAGTAAATTCTACTGCAGATTTATTTTGAAATTATCTAAAATTTTAATTGTTCAAAATATAATTAGAGATATTAAAGTGGTAAGAAATTATTTATCTATTATTTTTAAAATAATTTGAAATTTGACCCGGTATTTAATTCTAAATTTCCATTAATTAATTATTTCAATTATGGTAGTGAAACGGAATTTAATTAATAATTGAAACCCTAAATATAATAAGAGACTTAAATGCAAAGTTATAAAGGAAAATTTGAAATTTTAACATATGAGACAAAAAGTAATATTGTTGAACGTTAAATTTAATTAAAAGAAGAGATAAAATTTGTATATGTTCTTTTGCATTTTCTTTGACATATATAACTTACCAAATATGAAAAGTTGAAATGTTAATAAGTGATGTGATAGAAATTTGTACAAGAAAGTAGGTAGTGAAGTATTCTCTAAACTTGCAATTATAATTAAGAATTTAATGTTATAAACTTAGGTTATAAATTGAAATCTTACTATAATTAGAGGTAAGTATTATTAATAGGTGAGTTTAAACTTAAGTAAATAAAATGAAATTCTTTAATAAATAAGGATTGATGTGTAGGGTTATTAACTTAAGTATGATATAAATGCTACTAGTTTAATATTATGGAAAGTAGGTAATATAAATAAATGACTGTAAACCCTAAGTAATAAATTAATAAAATCCTTTATTTATAAGAATGGAGGTTATAAGGTTAAGAATTTAAGTGTAATAAAAAGGGTTTAAGAAAATAAAAGATAAACTGTTATATGAATGAAAAGATCCAACAGCTAATGTATGAAATAAAAATTTATAATGAGTAAATTGATTGGTTGGTTGAATTGTTATTGTTTGATTTATGGTTTGGTCGGGTAAGGAAATTTGAAGTAGTGGGATGAATAAATAATCTATTCCGTCTCATCTAAGACTGTTGAGTAAATGATGCACTGGATAGTTATTTTTCATTCCGTACCATTTCAAGCTTTGAACCCGAGCAACTATTTGTTTGTTGATTATATGGTTGTTTATATTTGTTGGGTATGTTGTTTGTTGAAATGGATGGTTGTTGGATTGATTTGATTGTTAGTGATTGAAACCACTTAGAGATTATTTGAAAATGTTATCCAAACTTTATTTATTTAAGTACATAAAGATATAAGGATTATAAGATGGGTATATTTTATGTAAGGCAATGAATTTAGTAAATTATTGGTTATAGGTTAAATATTTTGAATAAGATGTATTGTTATTTAAATTCTTTTTCTCCCTTCTTTTTCCTTTTCGGGGACGAAAAGTTTTGAGTGGGGGAGAGTGTAATGACCCGTTAAATCCGATGATTTTAAATGTGATAATTTAATAGGATTTCTAATTTAATTTAGAATGAAATCCAAATGAATTAAGTAGAAAAGGATTCTCACCTGGATATGGAATTTAATATGAGAAATTTATGAAAATGTTAAATGGTTTTAATGCAATGAAAGATTTTAAATGGTAAATGGGAATAAATTAAGGAATCATATTAGTTCCAGTTAATAGATTACGACTTGAATGAGATCCCAATTTAATAAAATCATTTAAATGTTATGATTTGATTTTTATGGGATATGAGAAATACAAATTTAAGGATTTGATTAATATATATGTTATTTGTTTAGGGTATTGAAAAAATTGGGAATCCAATTTAAATTAATGATAATAACGTTGATATTAGTTAATAAATAAATTTCAATGCAATGCCCATAAATGAATGAAATGAAATGAATATATGTAAAATGTATACTAGGTTATTTATTAAATAGGAGTAAAGAAGAATGAATATCGAATTGATTATATTAAATAGTAATGAAATGTAAAGTAAATGGCGATTGTATAAAACCAATGCAATAAGTGTAGAAAAGTAAATTTAATGAATGTTGTCAATAATAAACGTACTTAAAATAGTAATATATTAATTTAGGATATAAATAGTAAATTTGTGGACATGGTTGAAACTATAACTAAATAGGAAGTTTGGTAGTAAATAGGAAATAAGATGACAAAGGCAGCTAATAAATTAATAAATGAATTCATAATAATAAGTAGTAATTAATGCGTAAATATATTTGGCATTTGGGATAATTACAAAGTTTTACCCTTTCATCTAATTTATTTAATTGAATCTAAATCTATGGCAACATTGTTGTTATTGATGTTGTAAGTGAATTGGAATATAAAAAAGTAACAAATTTTTAAGTTAACCGTTATTGAGTATATTAAGTAAAGAATGGGATAGGTTGGAATAAATCTAATCTTATTTATTTTGTTTAGTTAATGTGTTCTAGTTAATAAAAGGGAATTTATAAGAAATGAAGCATGCACTAATGAGATATATTATAATTCAATGTTATTTATACCCATAAATATCTATTTACTGAATAGAAAGATTTTTAAATTAATAAATGAATTTATTGAGGTTCCAATTTATAATTTAAAACATTTAATGTAGACCCAATTTAAATTTGTTGATTTAAAATTGTGCAGTTAGCGTAGATTTGTTTTGAAATTGAAATAGTTAATTCTATATGATGAAGTTAATGCAAATTCTATTTATAATTGGACCATTTGTTGATATAGATTTTGAAAGCAAGATTTATAAATTTAATTAAAGTATCAGAATTCAACAATGGTATTTAGTGCAAATAAAGTGGAATTTAACGTTAAATATTACGTTATTGAAATTAAAAATGGAATTTGTGGATATTAAAGTGAAATCCTGCACCAATGTTAGTGGCATCTTTATTTGGATAAAATTTGAGAATATATTAGTTGAAAATCTAATAATTGGGTTTTTGAGAATTCAATTTATAATTCTTAAATATAAGGAAGTGGAGAAATTAACGTGGAAATTTATAGACTTATAAATTTTTAATTCACATCTAAACTTGTAAAATCATTTGAAATGGATTAAGAATTATATAAGCAATAAAATTTGGTAAATTTTAGAATTCTAATATAAAATTGGATTTTTATAATTTATTTTAATTTATTTAATGAATATAAAAATAACCATTTTGGCCACGGAATCGGATTTCGACGAAACAAGTTTCATCGGATCCATATCGGTGAATAATTATAGGGTTTAAAGTTTCGGATCGATCGGACCTGTCGTTTGATCGTACGGACGCGAAACGCCTTGAAATCGATTTAATTAAAATCAATTTTGAAATCAATTTTGAAATTTTGTTTTCAGCATAACTTCTTCATACGATCAAATTTGGACGCGAAACTTTTTCCATCGCGTTCAGAATATTTTAAATTACCTATCTGGATATATGGGTTTAATAAATTTCGTTCCGGGGTTAGGACGGGCTTTTTGGGCCAACTACCGGTTAGCACGTTCGTAATTCGTACCCACCCAGCCTTCTTCTATTTTTCTATAAATATGCTGGGATAAACCCTAGCCTCCTTTCTATTGTCATTTGGCTGTACGTTCATTTTTCTTCATCTCTTTCTCTTCCTCAATGGTTGCAAAACCTAATCTATCTACAATTAAAAATTTCAAATGAAATTCAAACCCTCCAGAAAAATCCCTAAAAATTTTGTGTTAAAGCTCTCTGAATACGTAATGTGATGGTATAATTCGTTTTTCGTTGTGGATTACCAATTTGTCAGAAATCGTGATCGAACCGAGGCCGTTCATGTTGGATTTCGACGATCCAACGGTGGATCGGTGACCGTTTGACGATCGGGGAATGCCATTGGATAGAGGAGGAGGTGCAGCTCCCATCGGTGCCGCTCGTTTTGGCTACTGAGGGTCGGAGTCGGCTGGTTCGAGCTTGGAAGGAGGGCGCGGTTGTCTCGGTGGGGGCTATGCCTTGGCGACCGGATTTGATGCCGTGGGTATGGTATGGGGCGGCTCGGCGAGGGGAGCATGGAGGTAAGGTCTGATCGGAGGCACAAGGCGCGGTGACGACGTTGATATTAGGGTTAGGCGGCGGCTTTCAGTAGGGAGGTCAACGAACGAACGAACAAAGCAGGGGTGTTGCACGCGTTTTACTGTAGTGTGAGATAAGGGATGAGATGACGTGGCAAGTGAGTTTATTTTGTTTTGTTTATTTAAATTCAATTGCAAATCGTTTAATTGTGGCAACTTCTCATACGACCTCGTTTTCACGCGAGATTTTTTTTGTTACGATCGAAATTTAATTCTGGATCTGATGACGTTGGTTTGGACTGATTTGGAGACCATCGAATTTTTGAGCTTAAATTGGATTTGAATCCAATTTAAATTCAAAAGGTGGGTGTTTTAACCCACTCACAGCTTCTAAAAGTTTTTATGTTTGTTAAATTTATTTTAGATATGAGTAGAAATTTATTTATGACTGTTTGGCATGTTTTTTCGTCATATCTGTTAAATCGCATTTATTTAATATAACTGTTCGTTAAATTTTATTACTGCATATAGATTGACAGTTATAGTTATTTATTTGCATATAAACTGTTAGTTTAATAGTTGTTAAATTTTATTTTGAATATAACTGCCAGTTATTACCTGTTATATATTATCAGATATATAGTGATATTGATTTATTATTGGATGATGATTGTGATTTGGATGATGGATGATTTTGATGAATGGATGTTTTATTGTATATCATTAAACTGCAAGTTATCATGCATTTTTCATTTCATTCGGGATTGTGGTTTGAAATGATATACAACCGCAAAATTTTATTTTTAAATTGCGGATTGAAATGATAAATATCTGTATCACTTGACCATAGGATAGAAAATTATATACAGGCACCGTGGTCTATATATATAAAATATTTTAAAGTGATTTCTATGGTTTGTATGGAATACGGTTTAAAATTTTTAATTTTGATATTTTCTTCTATATATATACATATGAAGTTAGAGATTTTGAATTTAAGCTGTGTATAAATCTCTTAAATAAAAATGGAAAAATTGAGAAAAATGGAGTTTGATAATTATATCATATGTTTAATGTTTAAGTTTGAAAATTTTAAGATATGATATTTATAACTGGACCATTTGTTGATATAGATTTTGAAAGCAAGATTTATAAATTTAATTAAAGTATCAGAATTCAACAATGGTATTTAGTGCAAATAAAGTGGAATTTAACGTTAAATATTACGTTATTGAAATTAAAAATGGAATTTGTGGATATTAAAGTGAAATCCTGCACCAATGTTAGTGGCATCTTTATTTGGATAAAATTTGAGAATATATTAGTTGAAAATCTAATAATTGGGTTTTTGAGAATTCAATTTATAATTCTTAAATATAAGGAAGTGGAGAAATTAACGTGGAAATTTATAGATTTATAAATTTTTAATTCACATCTAAACTTGTAAAATCATTTGAAATGGATTAAGAATTATATAAGCA
Source organism: Allium cepa (assembly GCA_030765085.1). Lineage (NCBI taxonomy): Eukaryota > Viridiplantae > Streptophyta > Magnoliopsida > Asparagales > Amaryllidaceae > Allium > Allium cepa. The sequence goes on from CM060942.1 coordinate 70,913,393, forward strand.
ATAAAATTTGGTAAATTTTAGAATTTTAATATAAAATTGGATTTTTATAATTTATTTTATTTAATGAATATAAAAATAGTCATTATGCCACGGACTCGGATTTCGACGAAACCAGTTTCATCGGATTCGTATCGGTGAATTATTATAGGGTTTCAAGTTTCGGATCGATCGGACCTGTCGTTTGATCGTACGGACGCGAAACGCCTTGAAATCGATTTAATTAAAATCAATTTTGAAATCAATTTTGAAATTTTGTTTTCAACATAACTTCTTCCTACGATCAAATTTGGACGCGAAACTTTTTCCATCGCGTTAAGAATATTTTAAATTACCTATCTGGAGATATGGGTTTAATAAATTTCGTTCCGGGGTTAGAACGGGCTTTTTGGGCCAACTACCGGTTAGCACGTTCGTAATTCGTACCCACCCAGCCTTCTTCTATTTGTCTATAAATATGATGGGATAAACCCTAGCCTCCTTTCTATTGTCATTTGGCTGTACATTCATTTTTCTTCATCTCTTTCTCTTTCTCAATGGTTGCAAAACCTAATCTATCTACAATTCAAAATTTCAAATGAAATTCAAACCCTCTAGAAAAATCCCTAAAAATTTTATGTTAAAGCTCTCTGAATACGTAATCTGATGGTACAATTCATTTTTCATTGTGGATTACCAATTGGTCAGAAATCGTGATCGAACCGAGGCCGTTCATGTTGGATTTCGACGATCCAACAGTGGATCGGTTACCGTTTGACGATCGGGAATGCCGTTGGATAGAGGAGGAGGTGCAGCTCCCATCGGTGCCGCTCGTTTTGGCTACTGGGGGTCGGAGTCGGCTGGTTCGAGCTTGGAAGGAGGGCGCGGTTGTCTCGGTGGGGGCTATGCTTTGGCGACCGTATTTGATGCCGTGGGTATGGTATGGGGCGGCTCGGCGAGGGGAGCATGGAGGTGAGGTCTGATCGGAGGCACAAGGCACGGTGACGACGTTGATATTAGGTTTAGGCGGCGGCTTTCAGTAGGGAGGTCAACGAACGAACGAACAAAGCAGGGGGTTGCATGCGTTTTACTGTAGTGTGAGATAAGGGATGAGATGACGTGGCAAGTGAGTTTATTTTGTTTTGTTTATTTAAATTCAATTGCAAATCGTTTAATTGTGACAACTTTCTCATATGACCTCGTTTTCACGCGAGATTTTTTTTGTTAGGATCGAAATTTAATTCCGGATCTGATGAAGTTGGTTTGGACTGATTTGGAGACCGTCGAATTTTTTAGTTTAAATTGGATTTGAATCCAAGTTAAATTCAAAAGGTGAGTGTTTTAACCTACTCACAACTTCTAAAAGTTTTTATGTTTGTTAAATTTATTTTAGATATGAGTAGAAATTTATTTATGACTATTTGGCATGTTTTATTCATCATATCTGTTAAATCGCATTTATTTAATATAACTGTTCATTAAATTTTATTACTGCATATAGATTGACAGTTATAGTTATTTATTGGCATATAAACTGTTAGTTTAATAGTTGTTAAATTTTATTTTGAATATAATTGCCAGTTATTATCAGATATATAGTGATATTGATTTATTATTGGATGATGATTGTGATTTGGATGATGGATGATTTTGATGAATGGATGTTTTATTGTATATCATTAAACTGCAAGTTATCATCCATTTTTCATTTCATTCGGGATTGTCGTTTGAAATGATATACAACCGCAAAATTTTATTTTTAAATTGCGGATTGAAATGATAAATATCTGTATCACTTGACCATAGGATAGAAAATTATATACAGGCACCGTGGTCTATATATATAAAATATTTTAAAGTGATTTCTATGGTTTGTATGGAATACGGTTTAAAATTTTTAATTTTGATATTTTCTTCTATATATATACATATGAAGTTAGAGATTTTGAATTTAAGCTGTGTATAAATCTCTTAAATAAAAATGGAAAAATTGAGAAAAATGGAGTTTAATAATTAATCATATGTTTAATGTTTAAGTTTGGAAATTTTAAGATATGATATTTATAACTGGACTTTTCCAAGATAATTAAAAATGAATATGTTAGTATAAATTAAATTGAAGAAAATATTTAATTGTTAGAAATTGGAGTTTTATTTATGGATTTTATGTAAATATTCAAGACTAAATAATAGTACGTTTAATTTGCTGAAAGAAAAATTTCCAACTTTAGTTTTGAAATATTAATACTCCAAATGGATATATATATATATATATATATATATATATGTATGTATATATATATATATATATAGAAATTGAAGTAGTTTTGGAACTTGAAAGTGATATTTAAATTTTGGTTTAGACTTTAAATAAAGAAACATATTTGTAAAGCCATGGAAATTATTTTTCTTTACAAAGTTACCTTAAAGTTAAACCATTTATTTTATATACCGTTGAATATCCAAACCATTCAAGTTTTAGAAGTTATGGTTTTAAAAGTATGAATTCCGAAATACTATGTTTTGAAAGTATAATTCAAATATTTGGTTTCCAGATGTTATAAATTTAAAGCAGTATGATTTTTGGAAAAGAATTATAATTGGGATAAAAATGATATCATATTATTTGGGTTTTAAAATGATATCGTATTCATAGTTTGAAATGGAAAATTTTATTCTGGTTTAAAGTATAAACTATTTTTAAATGACCGCGGTGTTATAATAGCGACGGGTTGGCAAAGAGACCGGGATCAGATATGGACATACTCTCTGTCGTACCGAAAACCACTTTGACTAACCGTGTACACGGTGGAGATTCCAGAATGAAGTAGGTTGGTGGCGACGTTTCCTGTAAGGTAAATACGTGGACCCAACTCCCGTGAGTTGGCATAAGGTGGCTAAAACCGGAGAGATTCTCGGGCCAATGAGGTCATTCCTCTGATCGAACGCATTCCTTTGATACTATACTCTGACTTTGGATTGTTTCGGTGGCCACTATTGATTTCTTTGATTTGGGGGTGTTAGTTCGAGGTGGGCGGTAGCTGCGGCTATGCGTTTCCACCAGCCCGGATAGCAATTGGTATATCTACCCTGGCATTGCCTAGTTGTGCCATGTCACCTACCCTATCGAGCCTTGTACGAGTTTGGATTTCTCCCGTAGCCCGTGTGGTATCCTCTGGTGGCTTCCCGATCAGGAGGGACTATGATATTGGATGGACTACTGGGAATATTACGTGTTAAGGTGGAAAATGTAAAGCCTTAATGCTATTTAAAAGTAAGTTTATTTTACAATTAGACACTATTATAATAGCGCAATATACTACATAGTAAATAGTTTAACGGATCCTTAGGAGATGTAAATCCCGAGCATCTCTTGAGTTACTGCACTCATATTTATTTCTGTAAATTCAACTTACATAAGATCTTTTAGTTCTGACTCGAGTGTTTTTGTCTTTTCAAATTCGCTCGGGTCAGTCCGAGCGTTTCAGGATCGAAGACTTTAGCTTTGGAGGACGAAGACGAAGAATTTGTATTATTATTATTTATAGTATTGCACTACACTCACACTATATTCCGCTGCATTGATATTATTGGTATGTGAACTCTGATATTTAATTGTATAAAGAAGAATCAATTGTTTTGTAAACAGTTTTATAAACTGTATATTTTATTATTATATTTTATCCTTCCGCTGTGAGATTCTATTTTGTTTTATTTCTTTTCTGTTTTCTTATTTACCCCATAACAATCCGCCCTTCCGTATGGTTTGAATTGGTACGTGTGTCTGTTTAAATCGTGCGAAAAGGCGGTACGTTACATATTAATTGCATTAAGAAGTCACTGAAGCTCTTCCAAATGTTTAACTCTTTGTGTCCATTCTTTCAGTTTTGATTTTAACCTTGTTTATACCCATTCTTTCAATTTTGGGTCAGACCAAGTATTTTTTCAAGTTGTCGTTGGTGTGACATGGTGCTCATGAAGTAAACCTAGATGTTCACATGCCATAGTATTTTATTTCTGCTATATTATTGTATATACCCATCAACAATTGTAAGCTTAGGAAGTTATAGTTGTCCAAGTTAACGAGAATTGCTTTTAACATTAATTAACTATGTATTTTAGAGTGATGGCTTTTACTGTCTTTATATATTATATATTGTCGCTCCGCTATGAAAATCCATTTCTCCTTTTCTTTTTCCTCTTCTTTTTTCCCTAACAATCTGCCTTTTCGGCAATTGGAGATTAGACAATGAAATACCGCAGAAGTATTTGGCGTCGACTTTCGACGATCGAAAGGGGGTCCTTACAACTGGTACCAAGCTGAAGGTTAAGCGAAAACCTTGGCTTGGTGGGGTAAACCCACTAGAGATACGGTAAGTGATACCTTATAATGAGCTTGAGAATATTATATATGCAAGAGAATATTTTTTATTATAATAAAAATATATTTTGTTAATTGATCTACTGAGTTATTTATGAATTATGGTAGAGGCGTGGGATGTAACGGTGTCGATTAGGATTTTTAAACGCTTGAACAAGGCAAATGGACATGATATTGATTTTTGAAAATTTGGTTAATGAAATGTTTTGCCTTGTATTATATTTTTATATATACAAAGGAATAATTTTCAAATTTGAAGTTATTTATGGTATTTGTTGGTAATGATAATATTTCTTTATGATCATTATTGTTTGATTTGTTGTTCTCGGATAGTTTTGAAGCATTGACTATTGTATCTTGATCACTAATTTATACTTGACCAGTTTATGAGCATTTACTACCGGTTGTAAGTACATTAAAACCAACCCCTTATGAATTAAATTTCTCAATTTGACTATAAGTTGTTTGGAGAAAACGTTAAGTCGTCATTCAATAATGTTAAGTTAAAATTAAAAAATTTAATAAAAATTATCTAATATAATCTAAATAGGAAGAGAAAACATTTAGAGGATAAATTTTTGAGAAAATTTTATTATAATAAAGGAGAATTATTATAATATTATATGATTTTAGAGGTATATTTTATATGAGTACGGTATATAAAATGATTTATATGATCTAATAATAGGTTTAAGAATTTTAAATCTTGGTATCGCTTGAAATGATGCCAAAAATTTTAGAGAAAAAGAATGGTGGTATTTCTTGGAAGTATTTAATAAGTCTAAATATTTCAAAGAGGATTTTTAATAAAAAATTACATTTTCTTTAAATAGTTCATGAAAAAACTTCCCGATTAGTTTTGTGGTAATCTACGTAGTCTTCTAAGTGATGATCGAATGTTGCTTTGGCAAATGTTGTAGTGCACTTAGTAAATTATTCTCCTTATCATTGTGCATTTCGAAATAATTTTGAATTTGAAGGAATCCAAGGTGAGTGTTAGTAGATGAATTATTGGAGTTATTTTATATATAGAAATATATGCAGTATGATTTTCAAAATGATGTTGACATAAAACCTAGGTACTTAGGCCTAAGTTTCCTCAAAGGAAATTGGTTTTTAAAAAGGAATTATTTTGAATAATAATTTGATAAATAAAATTTTAAACTCTTGGATAGAAAAGAGATAGTTTGACCCAAGTTTTTGAGTGGGTTAAATTGGATAGGAAGGTTTTAATAAGTAATGTATTATTAAACATAGTTTTTATTTAAACATTCGTCATATAAACTATTTCTTCTTATTAGGCCAACTAGTAAATATCTGTCTTTAGAAAATTCTAAGGTTAAGAGGTCGAAAAGTTGAATCGGTTTTAAGATTCGTATTTTGTTTGGGCCTCCACTTGAACTTAAAATAATAAAAATATGCAATAAATAAATAAAATAAAATTGATATTTTGTATATACTCTTAGAATGTAAAGGAGTATTATATAGTAAATAGTAGTAGAGTAAGTTTTAAATTTAATGTTTTATAAATGTTTATCTTTATAAAATGTTGGAAAGCTTAAGTGAAAAATTTATGGAGTAATTCATAAATAATATTAGTATTGTATAAAATACTATAAATGGAAATGAAAATGATCAAGAAAGATTGATGTAGTCAAGAAACCAACCGGATTAAGTATGTAAATTATACGAAGATCATTTTATTCGCATAGTTCTTGATCTAGGATTCGAACACATAACTTAAGGTTGATTAACACTAGTCCATAAAAGGATTTCTCACTTGATTCTTGTCGGCGAATACTTGATTCAAATCCTTGATATGATACTATGGCCTTCTATTATAGTACATGGCTATGTAAAGAGAACAGAGGTGTCTACTCAAGGAACTTGATCAAAGTTTACATTAGGAAGGTCGAGTGAGTGATAATAGTTCGGAAGTGAAGTCTATGTATCCGAGCAAGTGGTCAGATCAGATATTGTGTACGGACGATATATGTATATCATACAGGCTTAAGTATATTTGTATACTTGTGAACCTAAGCAAAAATCTAATTGTTGTTTGATGGTCATTTATCATTTTAAATACTGATTAAGTGCTGGTTTATTCCTTTATGGAATTTGATTTAATCGATCGTGTGATTATACATACCATGGTTTATAAAATTATTGTTTATTAGGACATAAATCTCAATGCTTCTGGAAAAGTGATTTGTAAAAGATATATTAATAATTAATATGTTGAAAACTTTGATGGGGTATTATTATTTCAAGAAATTTGAAAGGAGTTTTGTGAAGTGATTTTTGAAATATTTTTTGTTATAACTAAAGTTTGGCGATTGGGAGTTTTTCTCTTTGAAAGGCTCGCTAGGTATATTTTTACACTTTAGTTGTTGTTTAGGAGGAACTGGAATAACACCAAATATTCCATGTGTTTTGATTTTACAGTTGTGTCATGCTTTGGTAGAAGGAGCTTTCTACTTGTTATAATTGACGCTGGTTTTGATCTGTTTCTCTTTAGAGGAATTTGAAAATATATTTTAAATATAAAAAACATGGTAGTTAGTTCTAAATTTATCCTTTGAAAAAAAATAGATGCTAAGTATTTTATTACAGAGTGCTCTTTGTACTTTTGTTTCATATGGTTTTTATATTTATTATGTTGCTATTGCTTATGATTGAAATAGCTTATTTATTGCTTTTTGTCAGCATCAATATCCTTTGGATTATGAGTGCAAAATAGGTACAGAGATGTAAGAGTTACTATTTGATTTCTTGCGCACTTGCATCTTCATTGAGATAATAAAGTTGCTTGCAAAAGTAAAAATCAAACAAAAAGGAGGAGTAAAATTTGATATTAGCATGATTGATGACTTTCCCCCGGATATGGGCGGCCACTTGGCTTTTGTTATCTTTTGGTTGATTTATACCAGCTGTGGCGAGTTATTTTTTTTGAACCAATCGCACAAAGGAGGTGTTGCCGAAATTTTCCATAACATAATGAATTTAAGAATTTAATAACTCATTTTGATTAACATGTTTTTAAACTTAAGGGTTTAGAGGGATTTTCTTCCTTTGGGAGTTTCGGGGATGAAATTCTTTTAATGGGGAGAATGTAACAGCCCATAAATTTAATATTTTCATTTTAATTATTTAATTAAATTTAAATATTTAAATAACAGGATTTTGAAGTTTAATAACTTAAATTCAAATATATTAATTAATTATATATTTTAATCATGAATTAAATACTAATTGAATGGATTTAATAGTCTTATTTAACTCCTTTTGAATAATAAATAATAGTGGTATACTCATTTTATGAATTTACTTACAATAATAAATGGATCGAATAAATAATAAGAAAATCAATTGTTAATAGTACAAATTTATTTTTACTATAGTATTTTTAATTGAAGTTATAGAAATTTTCCATAATTTTTAATTTAGAAAATATTTATATTGATCGTTTGACCATTTTTTTGCAAACGATGATATTTTTGTTATTTTATAGAATAAGATTACCAATGTATAGTATTATTGTTTTGAAATCGTGTCGCATCATTTAGCGCGACCATGTTCTTGTTTTGGCGTTCGCGGTTCATACGAGAACGAAACCTTATACAATGTCAGGCGAGAAATTTCAAAATAAACCAAACATCAACATCTAAATTTTTCTACATGCTTACTTCCCTTTCCTTCCTTCTCAACCTTTTTTTTCAAAAAAATTCGATAAAAGAAAGGTGAGCAACCATATTCAAAAATCAATACCAATTAATCCCTAATATGAAAAATCTTAAAGCAAGTTTCTATGAATCTATATGAAGGAGATCTACCATCATATACCCATTTTGTAGTGTACGACATCACTTGGAGGAGCTCGACCATAAACAGTAGAGCTAGGGTTTCATCTCAGCGGAGATAGGGTTGTTGATGGAGGAATCAGAGGTCACCGTTGTGTTCGCAATGCTGAAGAGCACCTGAGAGCATCAAAGTTTGGTAGTCTGGTCGTGTCTTGTGAAGAGCGACTTTTCACTATCGACGCCGCTAGAGTTCGATCGTGAATTTTTGCAGGTGGTTGAGCTTCCATCTTTGGGTTCGGGAAGGTGGAGTTCATTGAGAGCAAGGTGTTGGTTGTGACGACTCGGAATTTTTGGATATTTGAAATTGAAATATTTAATCGATTTTAAACATTTGAAAGTTAGTTTAACCTGAATTTCAAATATCATGTTTATTTGGCAATTAAATTATTGAATTTAATGATTGGGAATTGGGTAAAATATTGAATCTTGATTTTTTAGCTGATTAAAAATATTTCAAAGGCTTGGAAAATGTATATTATAATACTGGAGACAATATGTAACGACCCGCTATTTTGGACTATTCGCATCCGCACATGTCGGACTTGAATAATTCAAAATACCGAATTGTTAATTTAAATTTGGCAAAACTCAGATATACAGTAAATAAATAATCACAGAATCACAGACACAGAGTAATAATATGCAGCGGAAGTAAAAGAGATAGTAGTTCATGAAGCTACTATATAAATATATAAGATACATCAGAGTTTACAGCAGAAGAGTAACACGATACATCAAATACAAATCAAAATACATCACTGGAATCATCGAATACTGAAAGCAGAATAGATGGTTGGATCTTCAAGCAAACCTTCAACTCCAAAGGTGCGTCTCGAAAGCTGAACCACTCAGTCTGACCCGAGCGTAAAGCAAAACACAAAACACTCGAGTCAGGATTAATATTCTCATATCAATAAATCCAACTCAAGTGAAATAGCAATCGAAATACAAGTAACTCGAAGGATGTTGGAATTACCATCCTCTAAGGATCCGTTAAACTATATACTATGTAGTAGTGTACGCTAAATAGATAATGTCTATCACTAATATAAAGTATCAAAATAGTGTTAAGGCGTTACCATTAACCCCCTTAGCACATTTTTATAAGCATCATGGTCTATACAGCACTGTAAACTCCACCGTAAACTGGTGGGATATCAAGGAGTACTCCATAGGTATAACACAAAACAATTTCGTAATGGTCGCGTATATAGGGATACAAGTATGACAAGGCACATGAGGCAATACCCAAGGTAATGGAACTACCGTTCGCCTGATCCGGACTGGTGAGAACGCATCGCCGCAGCGATCACAACACTGCGAAACAACACTCCTGAAATTCCGAGGGTGCACCAATCAATCACAAGTAATGAGTAGTGGTTACGAAGAAGTGTGTCCGCTCGAGGTGGCTAACCCCATTTGGCCCGTCACGGCTCCTGATTTTAGTCATTTCCAATTTGACACAAGTGTCAAGGCTATCCATTATCGTTCTCTTTCTTCAGTCATCACGTACATCATTCCAACCACTTCATTCTGGATCACCACTCCGCGTATAGTTATTAAAGTGGTTTTCGGTTTAGATAGAGAGTATATCCATAACTGATTCCAGTTTCTTTAATAACTTTCGTAATTATTGCACCGATTGGTCCTTTAATATATTTCAAAACAAATCAATTTCTATTTCAATTTCAATTAAAATTCGTAAATCGACATTTCGTTTGTCTTTCTAAATCAATTTCCAAAGTTTACGTTTCAAAACTTCCAAATTTCCATTTCAAAATCTTATAATTCTATTTCAACTTTTTATTTAAAATAATTAAAATATTGATTCAAGTTCGTATATAAGTTTCATTCCGAAATCATTTAAAATGGTTTAATTTTCATTCAAATCAATTTAAATTCATTTATCGATTTCATTCAATATTCGCTAAGTAAATTTATCCTTCAAAACAACTTCTATTTAAATTCCAATTCATTTAAATAGATTACTTACGTTCAACTTCATTATACCAAAACTTCAAATTGAAATAAAATAAATTCGTCAAATCAATTCTTTGAATTACAATTCGTACGTTAATTTCAATAAATCTCATTCATTTCAATAAATCACATTTTATTTCTTGTTAAAGAAATTCAATTTTCACTTATTTATTGACTTCGTTACAAATTTCTAACTCAATTAATAATGAACTAAATTTCACAAAATCGAGAAGTTTCAATTTCACTTATTAACTTATTTAAATAATTTTTTCCAAAACTTTAATAAATAAAGAAACTCAATTTCATTTATTAACGAAGTTCAAATCCACTTATTAAAAAGTTCAATTTCTCTTATCAAAGAATTCAATTTTTTATTCAATCATCAAATAATTAAATCTTATTCAATTATTAAATAATTTCAATTTTAATTATTAATAATTTCAAAACTTAATAATTACAAACTTGATTATCAATTCAAAGTTAGTTATTAAATCATTTCCACTTAATTATGAATTCAAACTTAATTATCAAATCGTTTCAACTTAATTATTTCAAAACTCAATTATTACTAATTCCAAATTATTTATTAATAATTCCAATTTAATTATTAATTAATTAAATTTCACTCAACGTTCTTTCATCAATTACTACGTTAATATTTGTTTCAGATTTCAACCTTTACATTTTCCTTTCAAAAATTCAAATTCCAACTTCATTTCAAAACTTATTCTTTGCTCAAATAAAATCATTATTTTATTTTTTGATCAATTTATTGACCAATCGGATTTTATTTAAATCTCTATCCTAGGTCAAATTCGTTTGGGTATATATCATTTCAACCCGATTCCAATTCAATTCAAGATTAAGCATAATAAAGGGAACTTGCAGTGTGATAACTGGGAAGGTGTCAAAGTAAATAAACAAGAAATAACAACAATCAAACACAATCCAATAATCAATTCAAATAATCCCGAAATAATCGTATTAATTCATATTGTTGTTTGTGCGAATTAATATAATCATTTCTAGAATCTACACTATCATTTCATATAAATTAAAGATTTTTACATTTCGGTTTTTCCACCTGTCGTTCAATTTCAATTTCAAATTTAAAACTACAACAATTAATCCAACATACATTCAAAGGTTCAAAGTATAATTTATCAAATTCTACGTGTCAATTAACTTAACAATTAAAAGGGGTCATATTATTAAAATTAACTAATCAAATTCAACGCATATGTCGATTCACATTTCTAAACTATCCTACGTCAAATTCAATTGCATAATATTTATCACTTTATACATTACAATTTACATCTAATATAAACAACAATCAACCAATCAATTATCAACCAAAATGTATTATCATCGCATAAATAATTAACAGATAATGGTGTCAGATGTCATAGGTGAACAGATACAGGTAATAGCATATATAAAAGTGTAAATAACTAATAGCAGCATATTTCAATTGTCGTTTCAATTGAAATCAAATTTAATAAATAAAAGAACATTAATCGTGAGTGATTGCTCACCTTTCGAGGTTAGAGAAAACATGAGATGACATTGATATGCACACTGATACGGACACTGAACTTGAGTTACAAATCCAGGCGCGAATTCCAAAGCAACGCTGGATGGATATGATTCGATGGAGAAAACATGCATGATGGACAAAGCTGATAACAAGAATCGACGGAATCAAATTAGAACCAAATAGATGAAGATAATTAGTATAAGCGAATTTGTTAAAAATCAATATCCCTTTAAAGTACATATATATAAATCAAAATAAATAAATTATTTTCAACGCCTCATATTTTCGAAACCAACGTATAAATTTTTTTAATTAAAAGTGCGTATAAACTGATATAACTGTATAACGTCCTTTAAAATATACTATCCTATACAACTAATATATCTACACTAACAGTTCAAATATATTGTCACAACTTAATCATTATCATGCGAACAATACAAATATGAAAACAAATGCAGACCACACTTCCCAAACTAATAGCTAGACATCTATTCATGCTACATATAATATACCATAAACTAATCTGTACACTGCAGTAACATTATATAATATATGACTTATATGTATGTATGTATATATATATATATATATATGTATATATATAAAGTATAATTAATATACGACCCATATAAACTAGTATAAAAATTTACATGCTTTAAGGCATATATAAGCTGTCAAACTTATACACAGTAAAACCATCATATACAAATCATATATAAATTATTATACACAACTTACTGTAATTAAAATTTTATGCAGAGCATATGCTTATTCGTATATATCCAGAGAACCTATGTTATAACTAACATATTAGCACTATGCAGTTGAATTTAGAAGACTCGTATACTTAAAAAAAAGACCAACATATAAATATATCCTTCCCGCAACAATCCCCATATATATACACATCTATTTTAAAAATAAAAATATAAATATAAAACCAATCTACAGATAAATGGAAAAATTGTATTATATGACATATCTGAAACATGCTTATACAAAACGCATGCATCCATAATGTTCAAGAGGAAGGAAGAGGTATTCCATGGTGAGGTGGAGGCTAGGGAAGATGGCGGCCACGCGGTGCTCGGCTCGGAGAGGGGCTCAGGCGGAGTCTGACGAAGGTGGAAGTGGAAGGAATGGAGCGGTGCTAGGCGAGGGGGAGGAGCGAGGCAGAGGTGAGATGGTGGTTACGCACGCGATATGGCCGAGAGGTTGCGGATGCCGATGCATGCTTGATGGGTCGGAGCTATGTGGGTCGGTGGAGGCGTTCTGAAGGGAGGAGGTGGAACGGCGTTGGATGACGTGGCAGAGGCATGGGTTTGAGCGGAGGTGGAGGCGGCCTTAGCAGCGGAGGCAAAAGGCGGTGGATCCAACAAGGCGTAGGGAGGCAGAAGAGCAGATCGCATGGAGGTAATGGGTTTGGAATGTATGCTCATGTTCATTTAAGAAATGGTCAGAGAATAAAAAGGAGTTGCAGTAATCTATATATTTTGTACAAACACTTTAAGCAAATGTAGGCTTGCTGTTAGGTTTCCAGGCATATGTTCCAATAGTTTAATGGAATAATGAATGGAAGAAAAAAATGTAATTATAAATGCAAATGGAAATGAACTGAAATGACGTTTGAAAAGTGGAATAGAAATGATCAGCACAATAATCTATGAAATGAAAATGGTCACGGCTGTTTGCATTGTACGGTGTATAAATGAAAAGTTACACAACCAATAGTCCCAAAACCGATATCGGTGTGGTGAACTGTTTCCCATATTCTATTGTGCACCTGACATCAAAATGCAGAATTGAATACACCACAGTGATCAGCATGACGAGACGATCAAAATGGTATACAGATATCAGTGGTACGATTGAATTATAAAAATTTCGATTTTTCTTATGGAAAATACAAGAAAAACACAGAAAAATAAGATCGACTGAGCTAAAGATGTCCGAATTTTGAAAAACGAAAAATAGTGTTTTCTCAGAAGATGTTTTAGAATTTTTCTATGTAAAAATATTTAGGTTTCGAAAACATTTTATTTTCATCGCTTTTGAATTGATTACATTGAAGTAAATTTACGCACGAAATAAACTTTCATATTTTTGGACGAAAATTTACCAGTTGCTATGTTTAATTAGACGCATTACAAATATAAAATTTATATTTCAAAATTTTATCGTTTAAAATTTTGTAAAATTTTAATTAATAACGTTATTAAAACCAGTTAAATCTACGGGTTGTTACACTCTCCCCCACTCAAAACTTTTCGTCCTCGAAAAGGAAGTAGGTAGGAGAATAGAGACAAACAAAAGAAAATAGAGTTGAATTACATAATATCAATTAATTTAAACCATATAAATTTCAATTTAAATAAATTTATATTCATCAATTTGTTTTTGAATTCAATATTTTCATTAAATTGATTTGATTTCACATTCATTAATGCTAGGTATAGAAGGTTTCTTTCAAATGAAATTCAATTTAAATTCAATTAATTCAAGATACACCCTTAAGTTGATTTAATTCAATTTATTAACTTTCAGAACAAATCTCTTCTATTAATCACACCTATTATTTATTTAACTTATTATTCTATTTATCTCCATAAACATTTTATAATTAAAATTTTAGTGAATAACATTTATTATACGCACTCGCATTTTATTTATAAAGACAATTTATATTGTATGTTATCCAATTTTCTTAAATTAACAATTTCAAAGATCATAAATTTGAATAGTCATTTATTATAATCATACTTTATTTGACAAATTTAATTTTCTTTATCCCAAATTTTATTAAATTTATTCTACTTAATATATCTTATCACATATATATTAAGTATATTTACACTCATTATAACTGCTCAAGTTTATTTTGAAATTCCTTTGATATCATTTTATGTTGTATAATATTCAATTACGTAGTTAACCTTTGACAATTTAGGTAAGTTATATATAGTGCAATTGAGTATTATACAAGTAAAATTTTCTAATTTAATTTTTTAGGCTTAACTATTTATTGAAAATAATGATTTCATTTTATAATTGAAATTATCCTTTATCATAAATTTAAGAATTTAAATTTCTGAGTAACTTTAAATTTATTTAGTGGTAAATAAGTAATTATATCAAATCAGATTTAAACCATATATTAGTGTGTATATATATATTACAAATCAAATCATACCCTAGAAATTTAAATCGATTTAATTTCCAAAACAAAACTTGTAATGTCCCGCCTTTTTGCACATTTAAACAGACACACGTGCCAATTCAAACCATACGTAAGGGTGGATTGTTATGGGATAAATAAGAAAACAGAGAAAGAAACAGAATCTCACAGCGGAAGGATAAAATATAATATATCAAATATACAGTTCATAAATCTGTTTACAAAAACCTTTGATTTATTTATACAATACATATCAGAGTACGCATATCATATAACAATGCAGCGGAACAATATGAGTGTAGTGAAACCATATTATCTATAGTAATAATAATAAAATCTTCATTTTCTTCCTCCGAAAATAAAATCTTCAATCCTGAAACGCTCGGACTGGCCCGAGCGAATTGAAAAGACAAAACGCTCGAGTCAGAACTAAAAGATCTTATGTGAGTTAAATTAACAGAAATAAATATGAGTGCAGTAACTCAAGAGATTCTCGGGATTTACATCTCCTAAGGATCCGTTAAACTATTCACTATGTATTATATTGCGCTATTATAATAGTGTCTATTTGTAAAATAAACTTACTTTTAAATAGCGTTAAGGCTTTACATTTTCCACCTTAACACAGTTATATATTCCCATAATCTATACAGTACCGCAATCTCCCCCGTACTGGGCGTCGTCAGAGGGCACTCCATAGGTACGGTACAAAACCAAAATCGTATAAGGCGCGCTAGGGTAGGTGACACGGCACAACTAGGCAATGCCAGGGTAGATATACCAATTACGCTTCCAGGCCGATGGAAACGCGCAGCGCGCAGCTGCCGCCCACCTCGGACAAACTCCCCACATCAAAGAAATCAAAAGTGAAGGTGGCCACCGAATAAAATCCAAAGTCATAGTATAGTATCGAAGGGAAGTGTCCGATCAGAGGTGCTACTTCATCGTCGATCGCTCCTGTTTTAGCCACCTTATGCCAACTCACGGGAGTTGGGTCCACGTATTTACCTTACAGGAAACGCCGCCACCAACATACTTCATTCTGGAATCTCCACCGCGTACACGGTTAGTCAAAGTGGTTTTCGGTATCGACAGAGAGTATGTCCATATCCGATCCCGGTCTCTTTGCCAACCAATCGTTATTATAACACCGCGGTCATTTAAAAATAATAATTATTCTTTTAAAACCAAAATAAAATATCCATTTAAAACCCATATAAATACGATATCACTTATTCTTAAAACCCCAAATCAATAAGATATCGTTTTATTTTCCAATATATATTCTTTTCAAAACCATAGGGTTTTCCAAAATAAAATATTTAGAAATCAAAACTCTTGAATATAATATTTCCAAATTATACTACCTTGACAATCATAACTTTTAAACAAGTTTCCATCTCTTAAGTGGTTAAATATCAAATTACTTTTATAAAACAAAATAGCTTCTTTAGATTTCACAAATCAAATTCAAATATCGATTTAAACTTCCAAATACCATTTCAATTCTTATGTTTCAAAGCTTTAAATATTTCACCATTTCAAAACAAACTCATTTGACAATCCCATATATATTAAATTCAATTACTCATTATTTAGACTTGAAATATTTATTTAATGAATTCAATATAATTAAGAAAAACCTTTAACTTCACATACTGGAAAATCTTTCAATTTATTATATATTCATTTAAATCAACCTGATATTCATTTAAATCACTCTAGACAAAATCAAGTTATAAAAATCATGTCCTTTAGAAATTCTAACTTTTTATTTAATTCCATTTTAACTTAATATTCATCTTTCAACCTTATTCTCATTTAAGTCAATAGAACTTCCAGAAATTAATTTTTAAATAAATGCTTAATCGTATTTGATCTAAAAAAAATCAAAATTTATTTTATACTTAAAATCAAATTTATAAAAAGTTTAAAAACCGGAAATTACTATATATATAAATAACCTTTATCAAGAACCAAATCAATATCCCATAAACCATATATATAGCTTTGCAAAAACCATAGAAAAACATTTCAAAAATAATTTTATATATTTATACCGCGGTGTTTGTATATAATTTTCTATCCTATGGTAAAGTGATACGGATATTTATCATTTCAATCCGCAATTTAAAATAAAATGCGGTTGTATATCATTTCAAACCGCCATCCCGAATGAAATGAAAATACATGATAACTTGCAGTTTACATAAGATAGAACACATCATCCATTCAACCAATATCAAACATCAACCAATTTATTTCAATCATCATCAATTTATTTCAATCATCATCAATTTAACAAACATCAATATATGACATATACAATATAACAGGAAATAATAGACAGCTATTAACTAACAGTTTATATTCAAAATAAATTTATTAACTGTTTAATTATCAGTTTATAGGCAAAAAAATAAAAATTTTTACTGTCAATTTATATGCTGTAATCAAATAATTAACAGTTATATTAAATAAATGCGTTTGAACAGAAATAATGAATAAAACATGCCAAACAGTCATAAATAAAATTCTCCTCTTATCTAAAGTCAAATTAACAAACATAAGAAATTTTAGAAATTGTGAGTGGGTTAAAACACTCACCTTTTGAATTTAAATTGGATTTAAATCCAATTTAAACTCAAAAATTCGACGGTCTTCAAATCTTTCCAAACTAGCGTCAACAGATCTGAAAATTTATTACGATCCTAGCAAAAAAAATTTCGTGTAAATCGGAGGTCGTATGAGAAAGTTATACACATTAATGGTGATTGAAATTTCAAAAAAAGAAAAAAGAAATTATATATCACATCATATATTTTATTTAACTTGCAATGGAATTTTTAGTATTGCGTACCTTTTTGCTTAGCCGGATTTGGATCTGGAACTACTTTCTCATTTTTTTTTGTTTCCTTGCTATCTTAATATTTTTTTATTTTATTTTTATAGAAAGTTATGAAGAGAAGATTATATAAATATGGATTTGAAGAAAAAGACATGGAAAGAAGATAAGGTTTAAAAGAGAAAAAAATTTAAAGAAGAAGAAGAACAACAACAAAAAAAGAAAAGGAAACTTTGATAAAGAAGAAGATTTGAAGAATAAGAAGAAGAAAGAGGAAAAAAAAGCTTTGGAAAAAAAAGAGAAAGGAGATTTGAAGAAGAAACATGAGAAAAAAAAAAGAAGGAAGGTGAAGAGTGACAAAAAATGAAGCTATAGAAGATGAAATTTTAAAAAAAATGAAATGAAGCTACAAGAATGAGGAATGAAACTAGTGAAAAGCTAAATATAAACAAAGTAGGAATTGTAATAAAGTAAAAGTATGAACAACCCAATAAAAAATGGTAGATATTAAAAGAGGTGAAATAAAGAAATAAAAATATGAAAAGTATGTAACGTTAATGAAATGAAAAGGCTTTAGACCATGTAAATGGAAATGAGTAATGGAACAAATGAGGAAACAATAAAAAAAAACGTATGACAATTATTAATTAGAAAGGGAATGAATGGACCAACTCTACTCTATAAACAAACTTTTAGAATTCAAATTTCAAAACATTTGTTCACCCAATTAAATTTTTTTTAACCCCAAGCATACCAAATTTGACACTCATTAAAGATTTAATTACCACAACATAACTAAATTTAAAAAGATCAATTTACATAACGGGGACAGTGGATACATAAATAAAATATGAACCATGATTTAAAAATTCAAATTTAAAAATAACATTTTTATCGACACGTAATTATGAACTCAATTATTTAATTTATTTTAAATTTCAAGGATAGTAATAAAATCACTTCGGTGCAACCTATGCCTGCTATTTAACTACCGAAAAATGTTGTTTCAAAAATTCAATTTTCTCTTTTTACAACTTTATATTTATATTCATAATGGAAACGTTCACTTTATTTCCTCAACATTCTTTTATTTTCCTTTAAATGCTTATTCGTTACTTGCAATTCATAAATGTAAACATTCTTATATTCTAAAATGATCAACTTATACAATATTAAATCCATTCTTATATTTCAAAATAATGTACATTCATAATGAAAACATTCTTACATAAATTTTATTAATTGCACTTTGTTTCTTTTCCTTTTTCAATTGAAAGATTTTAATAAATTTGTTTCCAATTAATTTTAATCTTCCACTTCAAAACAGACCCTAATTGATGAAATCAATTAAATAAATACGTGAACATTGTAATCCTTATTTATAGTCAAGCAAACATGTTTATAAAATTACAGTTTCCAACAAGCATTAAATTCATACTAAATTAATCTTTTTCTCTATTCAATTAAAAAAATCAAATGTTTATTCCATCTAAAATTTTAAGTAGAAGGATTTCATGTTGGGTTCAAAATCTATTATTTTAATATCCTTGATTTTAGTTTAATCTATATAAACGAAATATTTAAACGTTAATTTCATTTATTTTGCAATACTTTAATTAAACTAAAATATCGTTTTCTAAACTTAAATCTATGCTCCCATTGATTCATTCAATTTGCACTTATTATGTATTATTTTAACAACTCATTTATAACTTTGAATCTATTCCCCAAATTTCACATTTCTATCGTTATATACATTTGAATTCCATCCTATCTAATATTTCAAATATTACGTCATTATCATTAATGTAATAAATATATTTTTAATTGTTGCAATTGATTTTCCGTTATAATTTAATATACTAAATAGGTGGTTAATCTTAAATACTTGTTCTCATTAACGATTTATTTCTACTTACAAATTAATGTAATTATTACTTATTTCCATCTTTATCTCCAATTAACGTAAAATGTGATATTCAAATTCCATAAATTTCAATAGATTCAAATTATCATATCTATGAAGAACATTTACGTTATTCTCCATTTATTACCTTAACTTATTCAACGTAACATTTAATTTATATTTATTACAATGATTTCCAAATCAATTGAATTGAATTAAATATATATATATGTATCACTCATAATAACTTGTGGTCACAACTCTTGATCACCATTGATAAGTTTATTATTTACAATCCAATAATCGCCATTCTATATATATATATATATTTATATATATATATATATATATATACGAATTAACTAATTCAATATTTCTATTTCGTTTTCCTATCCTAAATTTATTAGTAAGTGTATTTACTCCATTCCAACAAGTTGGAATTCCATTTTTACTATACAATCATTTTCCTATTCACTTTTTATTACTAACCCATCACCATTGCATTTATTGTCTTTTATTGATTTAATTAATTTACCCCATATTCCCTTAAATTCATACTAATGAAACGTTCAATTCTATTTATCGCATAAACTCCATTTCATAAATCTACCTGCAATTTCTACCTAGAAATAAGGTTACATTTCCGTTGAAAATACATTTACATCTTATGTTACTACATTAATAATTAGTAACGTTTATATCATCAACCATCACTTATGAATAATTAGCGTTTCCTATTTATTTTGTTACATTCACTTATATTCACTTTATGAATAAATTGGTATTACTTTTAACCTATTAATTACTAACTTTAATTATTGCAATTCATTTATCTAACATAAATTTTGAATCTATTTCCAAATTTTTATATTTCAATTAATTAACACCTTACAACAGTTTACAAATAAAAAGGATTGTACTAATTACATTATTTATTTTCTTGCATTACTTTATTACCTCCGTTTATATTCAATTTCCGTAAATCAATATTTTATTCCATTGACAAATTCAATATTTGCAACAATTTCCACTATTACTATTAATTGCATTATATAATTTAATTTGTAAATTTTAATTACCCTTGATACGTCAAATTTCAATATTTTCTTTCGTATAAATTAATAAGATTTTTATTTCTTTCTAAATTTAAAATAAAATCCTATTAATTTAATTCATTTTAAACATCGAATTTACACGGGTCGTTACACTCTCTGTAACAACCCGCATATTTATCGATTTTTATATTTAAATATTTTATTTAAATATTTTATCGTTAATCGGATTTTGGTCCGAAGCTACTTTTTGCAAACGGTCAAATTAGGACTCGAGACCACTTCCATTGAGTTCGAAACGTCGTTTGCAATCTTCTAAGTATGAACATTGATATGTTTGGGGTTAATGGAATTTCACCACTTTTTCACTCGAGCCTTTGGTTTGGACTTTTAGCCCATTAGGCCCAAGTTCCACCACCCTTCTTCTTCATTGCTTCATTTCATTTCCTAACACTAAAGCTTCAACAAAAATGGTGAATGGAATGAGAAATTAAAACTCCAAAGTCTTTGTTTTATTGCAACTCCAACATTCAACTCCAAATTCAAGAAGAAGACATCGGATTCAAGCTAGTGGTTGCTTCTCCATTTGCCTTCAAGCTTTGTTCTTCATTTTCATTGGGTTTTGGAGCAAAGGTGAGATTTTTATCTCACAAATCTAGTCTATAACTATATTGGACTGTTGGGAATGATTCCCTATCACTTATGCATGCACATTTGCATTTGGTTTGGATTGGATTGGCGAAAAACTCCAATTTTTAGCGTTTTGGTGAATTTTCTGCACTTAGGTCGTTCTGGCCATTTTCGTGTGTTCGGAGTTAGGTCGCTCGCGACCTAACACTTAGGTCGTTCGCGTGTTAGCGCGCTAGGTCGCACTGCCTTGAATTTTCACTTCGGAGTTAGGTCGTTTCACGTTAGGTCATATGGGGTTTAGGTCGTAGGTCGTTTCTGGCCTTAAATCCCCTCTGCAGCGTTAGGTCGCTCAGCCTTTCCTTGTTAGGTCGTCACCACTTAGGTCGCGACAAATGTTAGTACGTTAGGGCCTTAGGTCGTAGGCCTTAGCTCGCATTTGAGCTTAGGTTGTAGGTCGCTAGCTCGTAAGCTCGTATTTGAGCTTAGGTCGTATGCCTCTCTTAGGTCCGCATCCCTTTAGGTCGCTAGGTCTTAGGTCGCGCATCGCCTTAAGTCGCTCGACCTGCTCTCACCTTAGGTCGCGCCATCTTTTAGGTCGCGTACCATACTTTAGCCCGTTGTCCCTTAGGTCGCTTGCACCTTAGGTCGGCCTCGTTAGCTCGCAGATCCTCTAGGTCGCGTGGCCTTTAGACCGTAGGTCGTTAGGTCGTAAGACCTTAGGTCGCCTGACCACTTAGGTCGCTTGACCTATTCAAATGTTAGGTCGCGAGTTCCTTAAGTCGCTCGTCTCTCTTAGGTCGCTCGCTTCGGCTAACTCGCGAGCACCACTAGGTCGTTTGACCCTTTAGACCCTTAGGTCGTGAGCAGTTAGGTCGTTAGACCTAGGTTGCCTTTTCCCCTTAGGTCATTGGACCGATAGGTCGCTTCACCTGTGCTCACGTTAGGTCGTTCGACCCATTCATCTTTAGGTCGTTCCACTTGCCTATCTCGTAGGTCGCATTCCACCTTGGGGGGTTGCCACCCCCCCTGGACCCCTCCTCCGTAGGGGATCTTATCTGAAAAATATTCAACAGAACTTGCTGAGCTGATTTCCTTGGATTTTTATCACATCTTCGAATGTGACCTTTGTGATTGATTGTTTCTACAATCGATTCTGTGATTTGTCACTTTATAATATAAAGGTTTCAATACTAGTAGTAAATATCAAAAATCTTTCAACAAAATGATTTCAACTCTATTTTTAATGACAAAGCTCTTTTCTTAAACCGTTTTCCAATCCATTAGTATATACAAGCCTTTACCTCACTCGGATGAGAAATCTAATTAAACGACTTAGTAAAACATGTGGTATGAAACGCTTGCGTTCACTTCGTCAGTTAATTCTTGGACTTGTTCGATTGAACCTTTTGTGACAATTTTATTAGTGAAGATTTACAGTTTGTTCGTAAATATTTAAGTTAAGCAAGTGGTTATGGGACATGAAGCTAAACTTCTATATTTACTAGCTTAGTGTAATTGACACTTCTCGTTGATCTTGATGATCGCTTTATGAATTAGACTAGCAATTGCGCGATGTCTCTTTCATTGCAAGGTTAGGCTAGACACCACTTGTGTGATTCCACTCACACATACCTTTTTGCTTTTTGGTTAGCCTTGACCTCATTCGGGTGACTCAGACTCATCCATATGTGGTAGCTCCCCATGGTCTTCGGACCGTCATGTGATAGGCCTCTTTCCCTTTTTATGATTTCTGGATTTCTTGTGTTGATTTCTGGAATTTATCTCTTTGACTTGTCATGAGTACAAGTTTAGGGTATGATGCCCTCTTCGGATCTTTGAGAAGATTCTTGTGATATTGATTTATCTCTTATCGGTTGATCTCCTGTTGATCATTATTTGCATACTTATAGTAGTATGTCAGTATGGATATTTTATGTTTATGCCATATCTTTTATTTTATATCATGTCATCTGATATTTATAGCTAGACTGATCCGTTTATTATTTTCTTATAAATAATACTCGGGTCAGACCGAGATGTTACAGGTGCTACTGCTTGACTCCTTCCCCAGTGATTCACTTCTCAGACTTTTGGCTACTTGTTTAGATTAGCAGCTTTTGTTGTTTACACTTGAGATATAGACTCATAGTTGTATTCTTTTGTATAGCACGCGTTGCTATTCTTTTGTATTAGCGTGGATCTTTTTAGACCACTACTCTGATGTACACTTTTATGTGATATATATTCATATCTCTTTTCGCCTTTGTGATATGGATATCTGTGATTGATTCGCATGTTATGCTTACTTCTATATTTGTTTCCGAAGATTATTTTATAGCCACCGTGTGATAAGAAATTACATGGATGGTCGCTCCTCAACAGCCTTATTCTCCGCGCTAGTTGACAGCACTACACCGTAGTGTTCTTGGCTAGCGTGGGTATAGAGGTGGGGCGTCACACTCTCCCCCACTCAAAACTTTTCGTCCCCGAAAAGGAAAAAGAAGGGAAAAGAAGTATTAAATATAATATATCTTATTCAAAATATTTAACTTATAAATAATAATTTACTAGATTATTAACTTAAATAAACCGTAATCCGAAACGTACCTATTTGTCGAGAAATTTATGCTTAATTTATGGAACCAAAAGCAGTAGCAATTTTCTTCCATAACCTGCATTACATTTATAAAATCTAAAAGGGTTACAATTTATATAAAGTAAAATATTTAAGTGGTTTCCATCAATAATACAAAACAATACAACAACCATCAATTTTAACAGCAGCATACACAACAAATTCAAAGCAACCATTCAACCAAACAAATAAATAGTCGTTCGGGTTCAAAACCTTTAAATCGTACGGAATGAAGATACTCAACAGTCTAAGATAAACTAAATAGATTATTCAATCACTCCAATCCAATTTTCAAAGTATTTTACCCAAACAACCATAACCAAACAACAACAATTCAAACAACAATCAACTTAACCTTTTATTAATTTCATACCTTTGTTGTTTAATTTCCCTTTTTATTCATACCACATAAATTTTCCTTTTATAGTTTACATTTATTTCTAACAAACTTTTAATTTCATTTAATCATTCAATGTTTGTTTCAGTTGTTTTTTTTTTTACTTATTACTTACAATTTTTCATTTCCATTATCTCAGGTCATGCCAGTTCTTTTTATTTCATTATAATTTTTCGTTTATTTATTGCATGCCCTCATTTATTTACATTTGTTCATCAATAGTGTTCATGTCCCATTTAATTTGTTTGCATTTCCATTTTATTTACTTAAGTTGATATTCATCCATTTGAATTACTTACCTTTAATTATATTCACTTATAGTAAAATTTCAATTGTAACTTAAGTTTATACATTAAATTCTCATTTATAATAGCAAATTCATTGAGTACTTCATTTCCTACTTTTACTTGTACAATTTTCATTAAATTTCCTATTTAACATTTCAACTTTTTATATTGGTAAGTAATATATGTTAAAGAAAATGCAAATGTACTTATACAAGTTTTATCTCATCCTTTAATTA
This sequence comes from Allium cepa, assembly GCA_030765085.1. Taxonomy (NCBI): domain Eukaryota; kingdom Viridiplantae; phylum Streptophyta; class Magnoliopsida; order Asparagales; family Amaryllidaceae; genus Allium; species Allium cepa. The sequence goes on from CM060942.1 coordinate 70,938,296, forward strand.
AATTTAATGTTCAAGAATATTACTCTTTGTTTCATATGTTATAAATTTCAAATTTTCTATAAATCCATTAATAACTTAGCATTAAATCTCTTACCTAAATTAGAGGTTTCAATTATTAATTACTTACCTTTTATTTTACTACAATAATTGAAACAATTAATTAATGGAAAGTTAAGAACTAAATACCGGGTTAAATTTCAAATTATTTTAAAATAATAGATAAATATATTTTTGCAACTTATATATCTCTAATTATATTTAAACAATTCAAAACTTATATATTTTTCGAAAATGAATTTGCAGTAAAACTACTATAGTGGCCTTTCCCCTTCGAAACTCGAAAATGAAAGTCGATGATGCGGCCGCCATCACCGAAATTATTTTCCAGCGACAAAGAGGAAAGTACGAAACTTATTTTCTCCAAAAATCTTCTTTAAAACAATTCTTCCGAATTATATTAAAATATTTATATCAGAAAATAGTTTTACACAATATTATCATATTCCAAAAAAATTTCAAAAGAAATTTCAAAACCCCGGAACTTAAGCCCTAAATTTCCAGATTTCATTTATTTTACTTTCAACTTAGTTTCAACCATTATTTATATTTTCGTTACCTAACACCCAATCTATAGCAACCAAATATATGTCATTATAAAATATTTTTATATATAGAAAATATAATAGGCAAAGTTATTTCATTCACCTATATTAAAAACAAATATTATGTCGGTCTGTCTTATTAAGTGTTTAGAAATCCCTATTGATGTCACAACGTCCCATGCACCAACTAGAATTTATAAATACAAAACGGAACAGATTAACCCAATATTAAAATCTTTTCATATCACTAACAAATACGCTCTCTCATATATATGCACTCAGCGACTCCCATAGGGTATTACTACCCTATTAGTAAAGAGTCAAACCCCACAAAGCTAAGGTTTATCGCTAAACCATAGCTCCGACACCAGATGTAACGTCCCGCCTTTTTGCACGATTTAAACAGACACACGTGCCAATGCAAACCATACGTAAGGGCGGATTGTTATGGGATAAATAAGAAAACAGAGAAAGAAACAGAATCTCACAGCGGAAGGATAAAATATAATAAATCAAATATACAGTTCATAAATCTGTTTACAAAAACCTTTTATTTATTTATACAATACATATCAGAGTACGCATACCATATAACAATGCAGCGGAACAATATGAGTGTAGTGAAACCATATTATCTATAGTAATAATAATAAAATCTTCGTCTTCTTCCTCCGAAAATAAAATCTTCAATCCTGAAACGCTCAGACTGGCCCGAGCGAATTGAAAAGACAAAACGCTCGAGTCAGAACTAAAAGATCTTATGTGAGTTAAATTAACAGAAGTAAATATGAGTGCAGTAACTCAAGAGATGCTCGGGATTTACAGCTCCTAAGGATCCGTTAAACTATTTACTATGTAGTATATTGCGCTATTATAATAGTGTCTAATTGTAAAATAAACTTACATTTAAATAGCGTTAAGGCTTTACATTTTCCACCTTAACACAGTTATATATTCCCATAGTCTATACAGTACCATAATCTCCCCCGTACTGGGCGTTGTCAGATGGCACTCCATAGGTATGGTACAAAACCAAAATCGCATAAGGCGCGCTAGGGTAGGTGACACGGCACAACTAGGCAATGTCAGGGTAGATATACCAATTACGCTTCCGGGCCGATGGAAACGCGCAGCGCGCAGCTGCCGCCCACCTCGGACAAACTCCCCACATCAAAGAAATCAAAAGTGAAGGTGGCCACCGAATAAAATCCAAAGTCATAGTGTAGTATCGAAGGGAAGTGTCCGATCAGAGGTGCTACCTCATTAACCCGTCGATCGCTCCTGTTTTAGCCACCTTATGCCAACTCACGGGAGTTGGGTCCACGTACTTACCTTACAGGAAACGCCGCCACCAACCTACTTCATTCTGGAATCTCCACCGCGTGCACGGTTAGTCAAAGTGGTTTTCGGTATCGACAGAGAGTATGTCCATATCCGATCCCGGTCTCTTTGCCAACCAATCGTTATTATAACACCGCGGTCATTTAAAAAAAATTATTCTTTTAAAACCAAAATAAAATATCCATTTAAAACCCATATAAATACGATATCATTTATTCTTAAAACCCCAAATCAATAAGATATCATTTTATTTTCCAATATATATTCTTTTCAAAACCATAGGGTTTTCCAAAATAAAATATTTAGAAATCAAAACTCTTGAATATAATATTTCCAAATTATACTACCTTGACAATCATAACTTTGAAACAAGTTTCCATCTCTTAAGTGGTTAAATATGAAATTACTTTTATAAAACAAAATAGCTTCTTTAGATTTCACAAATCAAATTCAAATATCGATTTAAACTTCCAAATACCATTTCAATTCTTATGTTTCAAAGCTTTAAATATTTCACCATTTCAAAACAAACTCATTTGATAATCCCATATGTATTAAATTCAATTACTTATTATTTAGACTTGAAATATTTATTTAATGAATTCAATATAATTAAGAAAAACCTTTAACTTCACATACTAGAAAATCTTTCAATTTATTATATATTCATTTAAATCAACCTGATATTCATTTAAATCACTCTAGACAAAATCAAGTTATAAACATCATATCCTTTAGAAATTCTAACTTTTTATTTAATTCCATTTTAACTTAATATTCATCTTCCAACCTTATTCTCATTTAAGTCAATAGAACTTCTAGAAATTAATTTTTAAATAAATGCTTAATCGTATTTGATCTAAAAAAAATCAAACTTTATTTTATACTTCAAATCAAATTTATACAAAGTTAAAAACCGAAAATTACTATATATATAAATAACCTTTATCAAGAACCAAATCAATATCCCATAAACCATATATATAGCTTTGCAAAAACCATAGAAAAACATTTCAAAAATAATTTTATATATTTATACCGCGGTGTCTGTATATAATTTTCTATCCTATGGTCAACTGATACGAATATTTATCATTTCAATCCGCAATTTAAAATAAAATGCGGTTGTATATCATTTCGAACCCCAATCCCGAATGAAATGAAAATGCATGATAACTTGCAGTTTACATAAGATAGAACACATCATCCATTCAACCAATATCAAACATCAACCAATTCATTTCAGTCATCATCAATTTATTTCAATCATCATCAATTTAACAAACATCAATATATGACATATACAATATAACAGGAAATAATAGACAGCTATTAACTAACAGTTTATATTCAAAATAAATTTATAAACTATTTAACTATCAGTTTATATGCAAAAAAATTAAATTTTTTACTGTCCATTTATATGCAATAATCAAATAATTAACAGTTATATTAAATAAATGCGTTTGAACAGAACTAATGAATAAAACATGCCAAACAGTCAAAAATAAAATTCTACTCTTATCTAAAGTCAAATTAAAAAACATAAGAAATTTTAGAAATTGCGAGTGGGTTAAAACACTCAACTTTTGAATTTAAATTGGATTAAATCCAATTTAAACTCAAAAATTCGACGGTCTCCAAATCATTCCAAACTAGCGTCAACAGATCTGGAAATTTATTACGATCCTAGCAAAAAAAATTCACGTAAATCGGAGGTCATATGAGAAAGTTATACGCATTAATGGTGATTGAAATTTAAAAAAAAGAAAAAAGAAATTATATATCACATCATATATTTTATTTAACTTGCAATGAATTTTTAGTATTGCGTACCTTTTTGCTTAGCCAGACTTGGATCTGGAACTACTTTCTCATTTTGTTTTGTTTCCTTGCTATCTTAATATTTTTTTATTTTATTTTTATAGAAAGTTATGAAGAGAAGATTATATAAATATGGATTTGAAGAAAAAGACATGGAAAGAAGATAAGGTTTAAAAGAGAAAAAAATTTAAAGAAGAAGAAGAACAACAACAAAAAAAGAAAAGGAAACTTTGATAAAGAAGAAGATTTGAAGAATAAGAAGAAGAAAGAGGAAAAAGAAAAGCTTTGGAAAAAAAAGAGAAAGGAGATTTGAAGAAGAAACATGGGAAAAAAAAGAAGGAAGGTGAAGAGTGACAAAAAATGAAGCTATAGAAGATGATTTTTTTTTTAAAATGAAATGAAGCTACAAGAATGAGGAATGAAACTAGTGAAAAGCTAAATATAAACAAAGTAGGAATTGTAATAAAGTAAAATTATGAACAACCCAATAAAAAATGGTGGATATTAAAAGAGGTGAAAGAAAGAAATAAAAATATGAAAAGTATGTAACGTTCATGAAATGAAAAGGCTTTAGACCATGTAAATGGAAATGAGTTATGGAACAAATGAGGAAACAAAAAAAAAAACGTGTGACAATTATTAATTAGAAAGGGAATGAATGGACCAACTCTACTCTATAAACAAACTTTTAGAATTCAAATTTCAAAACATTTGTTCACCCAATTAATTTTTTTTTAACCATAAACATACCAAATTTGACACTCATTAAAGATTTAATTACCACAATATAACTAAATTTAAAAAGATCAATTTACATAACGGGGACAGCGGATACATAAATAAAATATGAACCATGATTTAAAAATTCAAATTCAAAAATAACATTTTTCTCGACACGTAATTATGAACTCAATTATTTAATTTATTTTAAATTTCAAGTATAGCAATAAAATCACTTCGGTGCAACCTATGCCTGCTATTTAACTACCGAAAAATGTTGTTTTAAAAATTCAATTCTCTCTTTTTACAACTTTATATTTATATTCATAATGGAAACGTTCACTTTATTTCCTCAACATTCTTTTATTTTTCTTAAAATGCTTATTCGTTACTTGCAATTCATAAATGTAAACATTCTTATATTCTAAAATGATCAACTTATACAATATTAAATCCATTCTTATATTTCCAAATAATGTACATTTATAATGAAAACATTCTTACATAAATTTTATTAATTGCACTTTGTTTCTTTTCCTTTTTCAATTGAAAGATTTTAATAAATTTGTTTCCAATTAATTTTAATCTTCCACTTCAAAACAGACCCTAATTGATGAAATCAATTAAATAAATACGTGAACATTGTAATCCTTATTTATAGTCAAGCAAACATGTTTATAAAATTACAGTTTCCAACAAGCACTAAATTCATACTAAATAAATCTTTTTCTCTATTCAATTAAAAAAATCAAATGTTTATTCCATCTAAAATTTTAAGTAGAAGGATTTCATGTTGGGTTCAAAATCTATTATTTTAATATCCTTGATTTTAGTTTAATCTATATAAACGAAATATTTAAACGTTAATTTTATTTATTTTGCAATACTTTAATTAAACTAAAATATCGTTTTCTAAACTTAAATCTATGCTCCCATTGATTCATTCAATTTGCACTTATTATGTATTATTTTAACAACTCATTTATAACTTTGAATCTATTCCCCAAATTTCACATTTCTATCGTTATATACATTTGAATTCCATCCTATTTAATATTTCAATATTACGTCATTATCATTAATGTAATAAATATATTTTTAATTGTTGCAATTGATTTTCCGTTATAACTTAGTATACTAAATAGGTGGTTAATCTTAAATACTTGTTCTCATTAACGATTTATTTCTACTTACAAATTAATGCAATTATTACCTATTTCCATCTTTATCTCCAATTAACGTAAAATGTGATATTCAAATTCCATAAATTTCAATAGATTCAAATTATCATATCTATGAAGAACATTTACGTTATTCTCCATTTATTACCTTAACTTATTCAACGTAACATTTAATTTATATTTATTGCAATGATTTCCAAATCAATTGAATTGAATTAATTATATATATATGTATCACTCATAATAACTTGTGGTCACAACTCTTGATCACCATTGATAAGTTTATTATTTACAATCCAATAATCGCCATTATATATATATATATATATATATATATATATATATACACGAATTAACTAATTTAATATTTCCATTTCGTTTTCCTATCCTAAATTTATTACTAAGTGTATTTACTCCATTCCAACAAGTTGGAATTCCATTTTTACTATACAATCATTTCCCTATTCACTTTTTATTACTAACCCATCATCATTGCATTTATTGTCTTTTGTTGATTTAATTAATTTACCCCATATTCCCTTAAATTCATACTAATGAAACATTCAATTCTATTTATCGCATAAACTCCATTTCATAAATCTACTTGCAATTTCTACCTAGAAATAAGGTTACATTTCCGTTGAAAATACATTTACATCTTACGTTACTACATTAATAATTAGTAACGTTTATATCATCAACCATCACTTATGAATAATTAGCGTTTCCTATTTATTTTGTTACATTCACTTATATTCACTTTATGAATAAATTGGTATTACCTTTAACCTATTAATTACTAACTTTAATTATTGCAATTCATTTATCTAACATAAATTTTGAATCTATTTCCAAATTTTCATATTTCAATTAATTAACACCTTACAACAGTTTACAAATAAAAGGGATTGTACTAATTACATTATTTATTTTCTTGCATTACTTTATTACCTCCGTTTATATTCAATTTCCGTAAATCAATATTTTATTCCATTGACAAATTCAATATTTGCAACAATTTCCACTATTACTATTAATTGCAATATATAATTTAATTTGTAAATTTTAATTACCCTTGATACGTCAAATTTCAATATTTGCTTTCGTATAAATTAATAAGATTTTTATTTCTTTCTAAATTTAAAATAAAATCCTATTAATTTAATTCATTTTAAACATCGAATTTACATGGGTCGTTACAAAACTGTAGCAAAGCTACGAATTGGTCTCTTCCTTTCGAAACTCGAAAATGAATGTCGATGATGCGGCCGTCATCACCGAAATTGTTTTCCAGCGACAAAGAGAAGAGCACTTATTAAACATCTAATTTATTCTTTTAAAATTTTTGAAAACCATTTCTATTCGAAAATATTTTAAATAATATTCATTTTAAACTTTAAAACCATAGCTCGAAATTATCAGAAATTAAATTCTCAAATTCTAATTTATATTCACTTCAAATTTCAAATCAAATTAGAACCAAATTTATAAATTCATTTATTTATATTATGAAATAGTCAATGATTTATAAAACATTAAATGAAAATTAAATTTTAACATTACGGACAACAGATTCATTAACATTTAATTCCAGAAAAATTTATACTTATATATAATATAATCATCCAAAATTATTTTTATTTACTAAATTTGAAAACATGTCGTGTCAATTTGCTCTGTTAATGTGTTTTGGAAATTCTATCGATAGCGTTGATCAGACAAATCGATCGAAAATCCAAATCAACATCAACAACTCAAACAACACAATATATATAAAACATTTTTAATGTTAATTTACAAATACACTTCCTCGCTTGACGATACAAGGATGGATTTCAAAATAAGAATAGTGATCTAAATTTGATGGAAATCAAATCAAGTAGAATTTTGATTCGATAATAAGTTCGAAAAAGAAGATAAGATAATTCAATTATAGAATCGGGAGATGAATAAGCTTATTTAATTCACGGGCAACCTTAACCGGATCGACCGTAACTTCATGAATAAGATCCATCCTGAATTCCGAGGTAAATCAACACTCGATCTCAAGAGATAGAATTCAGGTATAGCAGGGAATAAATAGCATCGCAAACCGGGGATACAGAAATCTCCGGTAAATCAATGCCTATTGTAAAGGAGTTTCACCCATTTACAAATAATTCGAAGATTGGCGAGACCGCCGATTCAATATGAAGATCATTAGAAGTGGAGTTATGGGGTGCTCCAGAATCGAAAGAAAACGAATAGTGAGGGACAAGAATGAATTTTGAAACCGTGTGAACATTCCAAAATTCAAAGGAATTGAGTCAAAAGGAAGAGATTGAAACTCGAATGAGAGTGATTCTATAAACACATTTTCCATATATGCTAAGTTCTGCCTAGAGCTACCAAAAGCTCTGATACCAACTGTAACGACCCGCTATTTTGGACAATTCGCATCCGCACATGTCGAACTTGAATAATTCAAAATACCGAATTGTTAATTTAAATTTGGCAAACCTCAGATATACAGTAAATAAATAATCACAGAATCACAGACATGGAGTAATAATATGCAGCGGAAGTAAAAGAGATAGTAGTTCATGAAGCTACTATATAAATATATAAGATACATCAGAGTTTACAGCAGATGAGTAACACTATACATCAAATACAAATCAAAATACATCACTGGTATCATCGAATACTGAAAGCAAAATAGATGGCTGGACCTTCAAGCAAAGCTCCAACTCCAAAGGTGCGTCTCGAAAGCTGAACCACTCAGTCTAACCCGAGCGTAAAGCAAAACACAAAACACTCGAGTCAGGATTAATATTCTCATATCAATAAATCCAACTCAAGTGAAATAGCAATCAAAATACAAGTAACTCGAAGGATGTTGGAATTACCATCCTTTAAGGATCCGTTAAACTATCTACTATGTAGTAGTGTACGCTAAATAGATAATGTCTATCACTAATATAAAGTATCAAAATAGTGTTAAGGCGTTACCATTATCCCTCTTAGCAAATTTTTATAAGCATCATAGTCTATACATCATTGTAAACTCCAGCGTAAACTGGTGGGATATCAGGGAGTACTCCATAGGTATAAGACAAAACAATTTCGTAGTGGTCGCGTATATAGGGATACAAGTATCACAAGGCACATGAGGCAATACCCAAGGTAGTGAAACTACCGTTCGTCTGATCTGAATTGGTGAGAACGCATCGCCGCAGCGATCGCAACACTGCGAAACAACACTCCTGAAATTCCGAGGGCGCACCAATCAATCACGTAATGAGTAGTAGTTACGAAGAAGTGTGTCCGCTCGAGGTGGCTAATCCCATTTGGCCCGGCACGGCTCCTCATTTTAGTCGTTTCCAATTTGACACAAGTGTCAAGGCTATCCATTATCGTTCTCTTTCTTCAGTCATCACGTACATCATTCCAACCACTTCATTCTGGATCATCACTCCGCGTATGGTTATTAAAGTGGTTTTCGGTTTAGATAGAGAGTACATCCATGACCGATTCTGGTTTCTTTAACAACTTTCGTAATTATTACACCGACTGGTCGTTTAATATATTTCAAAACAAATCAATTCAATTAAAATTCGTAAATCGAATTTCGTTTGTCTTTCTAAATCCATTTCCAAAGTTTACGTTTCAAAACTTCCAAATTTCCATTTCAAAATCTTATAATTCGGTTTCAACTTTTTATTTAAAACAATTCAAATATTGATTCAAGTTCGTATATAAGCTTCATTCCGAAATCATTTAAAATGGTTTAATTTTCATTCAAATCAATTTAAACTCATTTATCGATTTCATTCAATATCCGCAAAGTAAATTTATCCTTCAAAACAAATTCTATTTAAATTCCAATTCATTTAAATCAATTACTTACGTTCAACTTCATTCTATCAAAACTACAAATTGAAATAAAATAAATTCGTCAAATCAATTCTTTGAATTACAATTTGTACGTTAATTTCAATAAATCTCATACATTTCAATAAATCACATTTTATTTCTTGTTAAAGAAATTCAATATTCACTTATTTATTGACTTCGTTACGAATTTATAACTCAATTAATAAAGAACTAAATTTCACAAAATCGAGAAGTTTCAATTTCACTTATTAACTTATTTAAATAATTTTTTCCAAAACTTTAATAAATAAAGAAACTCAATTTCATTTATTAACGAAGTTCAAATCCACTTATTAAAAAGTTCAATTTCTCTTATCAAAGAATACAATTTTTTTATTCAATCATCAAATAATTAAATCTTATTCAATTATTAAATAATTTCAATCTTAATTATTAATAATTTCAAATTATCAATTCAAACTTAATTACTAAATCTATTCCACTTAATTATGAATTCAAACTTAATTATCAAATCGTTTCAACTTAATTATTTCAAAACTCAATTATTACCAATTCCAAATTATTTATTAATAATTCCAATTTAATTATTAAATAATTAAATTTCACTCAACGTTCTTTCATCAATTACTACGTTAATATTTGTTTCAGATTTCAACCTTTACATTTTCCTTTCAAAAATTCAAATTCAAACTTCATTTCAAAACTTATTCTTTGCTCGAATAAAATCATTATTTTATTTTTTAATCAATTTATTGACCAATCGGATTTTATTTAAATCTCTATCCTAGGTCAAATTCATTTGGGTATATATCATTTCAACCCGATTCCAATTCAATTCAAGATTAAGCATAATAAAGGAAACTTGCAGTGTGATAACTGGGATTGTGTCAAAGTAAATAAACAAGCAATAACAATAATCAAACACAATCCAATAATCAATTCAAATAATCCCGAAATAATCGTATTAATTCACATTGTTGTTTGTGCGAATTAATATAATCATTTCTAGAATCTACACTATCATTTCATGTAAATTAAAGATTTTTACATTTCGCTTTTTCACTTGTCGTTCAATTTCAATTTCAAATTTAATACTACAACAATTAATCCAACATACGTTCAAAGGTTCAAAGTATAATTTATCAAATTCTACGTGTCAATTAACTTAACAATTAAACGGGGTCATATTATTCAAATTAACTAATCAAATTCAACATATATGTTGATTCACATTTCTAAACTATCCTACGTCAAATTCAATTGCATAATATTTATTACTTTATACATTACAATTTACATCTAATATAAACAACAATCTATCAATCAATTACCAACCAAACTGCATTATCATCGCATAAATAATTAACAGATAATGGTCTCAGATGTCATAGGTGAACAGATACAGGTAATAGCATATATAACACTGTAAATAACTAACATCAGCATATTTCAATTGTTGTTTCAATTGAAATCAAATTTAATAAATAAAAGAACATTAATCGTGAGTGATTGCTCACCTTTCGAGGTTAGAGAAAACATGAGATGACATTGATATGCACACTGATACGGACACTGAACTTGAGTTACAAATCCAGGCGCGAATTCCAAAGCAACGCTAGATGGATATGATTCGATGGAGAAAACATGCATGATGGACAAAGCTGATAACAAGAATCGACGGAATCAAATTAGAACCAAATTGATGAAGATAATTAGTATAAGCGAATTTGTTAAAAATCAATATCCATTTAAAGCACATATATATAAATCAAAATAAATATATTATTTTCAATGCCTCATATTTTCGAAACCAACGTATAAAAAAAATTAATTAAAAGTGCGTATAAACTGATATAACTGTATAACGTCCTTTAAAATATGCTATCCTATACAACTAGTATATCTACGATAACAGTTCAAATATATTGTCACAACTACTCATTATCATGCGAACAATATAAATATGAAAACAAATGCAGACCACACTTCCCAAACTTATAGCTAGACATCTATTCATGCTACATATAATATACCATAAACTAATCTGTACACTGCATTAACATTATATAATATATGACTTATATGTGTGTGTGTGTCTATATATATATATATATATATATATATATATATATTAAAAATATAATTAATATACGACCCATACAAACTAGTATAAAATTTACATGCTTTAAGGCATATATAAGCTGTCAAACTTATACACAGTAAAACCATCATATATAAATCATATATAAATTATTATACACAACTTACTGTAATTAAAATTTTATGCAGAGCATATGCTTATTCCTATATATCCAGAGAACCTATGTTATAACTAACATATTAACACTATGCAGTTGAATTTAGAAGACACGTATACTTAAAAAAAAAAAGACCAACATATAAATATATCCTTCCCACAACAATCTCCATATACATACACATCTATTTTAAAAATAAAAATAAAAATATAAAACCCATCTACAGATAAATGGAAAACATGTATTATATGACATATCTGAAACATGCTTACACAAAACGCATGCATCCATGATGTTCAAGAGGAAGGAAGATGTGTGCCATGGTGAGGTGGAGGCTAGGGAAGATGGCGGCCGCGCGGTGCTCGGCTCTGAGAGGGGCTCAGGCGGAGTCTGATGAAGGTGGAAGTGGAAGGAATGGAGCGGTGCTAAGCGAGGGGGAGAAGCGAGGCAGAAGTGATATGGTGGTTACGCGCACGACATGGCCGAGAGGTTGCGGATGCTGATGCATGCTTGCTGGGTCGGAGCTATGAGGGTCGGTGGAGGCGCTCTGAAGGGAGGAGGTGGAACGGCGTTGGATGACGTGGCAGAGGCATGGGTTTGAGCGGAGGTGGAGGCGGGCTTAGCAGCGGAGGCAAAAGGCGGTGGATCCAACAGGGCGTAGGGAGGCAGAAGAGCAGATCGCATGGAGGTAATGGGTTTGGAATGTATGCTCATGTTCGTTTAAGAAATGGTCAGAGAAGAAAAAGGAGTTGCAGTAATGTATATATTTTGTACAAACACTTTGAGCAAATGTAGGCTTGTTGTTAGGTTTCTAAGCATATGTTCCAATAGTTTAATGGAAAAATGAATGGAAGAAAAAAATGTAATTATAAATGCAAATGGAAATGAACCGAAATGAGGTTTGAAAAGTGGAATAGAAATGGTCAGCACAACAATCCATGAAATGAAAATGGTCATGGCTGTTTGCATTGTAGGGTGTATAAATGTAAAGTTACACAACCAATGGTCCCAAAACCGGTATCGGTGTGTGAACTGTTTCCCATATTCTATTGTGCACCGGACATCAAAAAACAGAATTGAATATACCGCAGTGATCAGCATGACGAGACGATCAAAACGGTATACAGATATCAGTGGTACGATTGAATTATAAAAATTTCGAATTTTCTACTATGGAAAATGCAAGAAAAATACAGAAAAATATGATCGACGGGGCTAAAGATGTCCGAATTTTGAAAAACAAAAAATAGTGTTCGCTCAGAAGATGGTTTAGAATTTTTCTATGTAAAAATATTTAGGTTTCGAAAACATTTTTTTTTGATCGCTTTTTAATTGATTACATCGAAGTAAATTTACGCACGAAATAAACTTTCATATTTTTGGACGAAAATTTACCAGTTGCTATGTTTAACTAGATGCATTCCAAATATAAAATTTATATATCAAAATTTTGTCGTTTAAAATTTCGCAAAATTTTAATTAATAACGTTATTAAAACCGGTTAAATCTACGGGTTGTTACATAAAAGAAGTGTTAAGATTAAATTTTAAGGTAATTTGTTTGGTTTTAAAGTATATAGTATGAATTGGTACTTAAAAATAGCCTTCGGAGGCACAGTCTTGGAATTTCTTACGAAACCAGCTCCGTTGGATCCGTAATATTGTATTATCTGATTTCAAATTTCGTAGTGTTTGGAATTGTCTTGTGATCGTACGATAGGTAAGCGCGCTGAAATTAATATCAAAAATTCAATATAATGACTAGGCCCAAAAAGATATCTTCTCCATACGATCGAATTAGGACACGAAACCTTTTCCATTGTGCTCAAAATAGGGGTTTAATATTATAAACACCTAGCGGCACGCCTTGATAGAAGTTCGAAATTTTGAGCTTCAAATTTATGACGATTTAAATTTACGACGATTTAAATTTACATTTAAATTTAAATTTCAATATTATATATATGTATATACATATATGTATACATATATATATATTTTTTCTTCAGTTTTCTGTAGACGCACCCAACACTTGTCCAACCTGAGGACACGTTTCTTGCATCTTCCCACGCGTCTCCACTATTAATAAAATGAATGAAGCTTTGGAATGAAATGCTCGAAAATTCATATTTCTTTTTCGCGGTCCCTTTCTCCTCTTCTTCAATCTTGAAATCGAACCTTATAAAAATTGTGTGTGCTGTTCAAATCCAATCGAATCGGGGCTAGGATTGATCAAGCACAGCCTTCTTTCGTTCAAATCAATTTGAGCAAATCCAAGTTCGAGAATGGACAAATATTTGAGGGTTTCAGTCGCGTTCGTGGGGTCTAAGCTAAAGGCACGGGTCATGGCGACGAGATTTCGAGCTCGAACACGAGATGCTTGGCCAGTCGACATTGGGAAGGCGGTGCTGCTGGTGGTACGTGGATTGAAGGTCACATTCTCGAGTTAAGGCTATGTTATTCGTGCGACTCGGGCATCAATTTGAGGCATGGTGGTGGTTCTTAGATCGAGCATGGCCAGGAGAAGCTAGGAGCCAATATGGGAGGGGTCCGGTGCCGCATTGAAATTCGCGACAGGGGAGGCACGGGCAAGGGAAGTCGAGAATTTGCCTGGATGTGGTTTAGTCTTATAGGTAATTTGAGATTTGAGTTTAAGTTTTTATTAGTTTATTCACCTATTTATAAATCAAAGTAATATATAAAGTTTTAAATAGTTAAAAATAATTTAGTCAGATACATACATACGTATATATATATATATATATATATATATATATATATATATATATATATATATATATATATGCAGGAAGCTGAAATATTTATAGTAAAATTTAAGCCTGTATAGTCTAATTCTGTATATGTAGGTTAGAATATATGTACATATAATACATCAGCTTGTTGGTTAATTTAAAATATATGCAGAGGATAAAATATATTTATATATGTATATGTATATGTATGTATGTTACAGTAAAATGTATAAAAGCCATTCTATTTTAATTTAATTTATGTGTATAGAAGATTTTGGAGGAATTATAGGAATTTCAAACCGTGAAGAGTTATATAAAATTAGATCTTTAATATAGTTGTACATCTACTGTTTTTATGTATGTATTAAGGTTATTAGCTTGTTAAATTAACTTATCAAAACTATTTATGCTACTAAAAAAAGGGAAAATCGGTTTAAATTTAAATTGTTAGTTAATGAAAATAATAAATGGTAATTATTTTTTTCAATTAGTTCAAATATTAATAAACCCCACAATATTTATACAAGGTCTAAAATCATGGAGAAGCAAGTCGAGATAGAAATGGAGTACCATCAAAAATCAAAGGTGAGTTCATCTCACTCATTCGGAATACCTTTTGAATTTAAATAGTTAAATTTAAATTATTGGTTGAATGGTTGAATTGACTAGATGTGATATTATATAGTGCTATACATACATACATACATATACATATACATATACATATATATATATATATATATATATATATATATATATATATATATATATATATATATATATATTAGAGTGATTGATTTCCCACATTATATAGCGGATGAGACCCTATGCGCCCCGCATAATAACGGATGACCCTTTATTCCGTGATATCCCCTTCGCAGTAGGATTGGTATTTAATTGTTGTGCTAACATCTGTGGATGCAGGGAATTGGTTGGAGGGATCCAACAGGATTCCTCATGTTGAGTCAAAGCTTCTATGAAGATTTTGATTGCTGACAACAATATAAAGGCAATCGACAAATCAAGACCTACATATGGTACTCTAGATTATAGGTTGATTATTTGATGTTATAATAGTAATAAAATTGTCAAAATCTATCCTCAAATAATCATGCACAAAATATATATATATATACACATTTATATAGGTTGTGCACTTTATTGTGCAATTTAACAGAGACCGGTCGACCGGTCCAAATATAGGCGGTCGACCGTTCCTGTTGGATGTGCACAATAAACGTGCACACATGCACATAACGACTATATTTTTAAAAAACCTGTCTACCGGTTAGTTTTTGACCTGTCGACCGTTTTTAAACAGAGAGCAACTTCTTCCAAAAGACACATCCTTCTTCAATGGTTGCGTCTCTTCTTCTTCATCAATAATCATAACTTTTGACTGCAACTTTTCACCAAGGGTTATAACTATTTTCTCTCTATAAATACACATCAATATCATTGATTAAAACAACAAGTTTTTACACGATCATATATGCTCTCTAATCTAATCTCTAACACTCCTGCACTCTAAAAATTAATTTAGCTTATTGAATCATTGAAATTATTTCATATCTTTTGATTCAATAAGTAAATACCTTCTTTAATCTTTACAAAACATCATTCATATTCTTTGAGGATAAGATTATAGGAAGGGTGTACTACTAGTGACAAATCCGTGTTTTCAAGAACACAAGTTGTCAACAACAATTGTATTTGTTTTTGTTGAAGTCCTCGTGTTGTAAGAGGCAAGTGTTGAAGTCCTCGGTGTTGTAAGAGGCAAGTGTTGAAGTCCTCAGTGTATTAGAGGCGTGAAATCCCGTTCGGCTGTTCGGGTATTGTAAACCTGTTCCTCCGGGTGAAGCGAGGTAGTTATTAGTGAAAATCCAGATAGGAATCTGGGACTGGACGTAGGACGGTGCTCCGAACCAGTATAAAAATCTCTGGTGTGATCTTTCTATTTTTTTATTTACTATGCTATTATCATCTATTTCCGCATTTATATTGTAGTCCATATTACACGATCCGTGTGTACTATATTAGCACATATAATTGTATACACACCGCACTTTCATTTGGTATCGGAGCCTGGTTTTCTAGAGATCGTAACAACATCCTAGAATAAATGGCTACAAAGAGATCTAGTCAAGGCAATAAGAAGAGGAAGAGCAATAAAGAACAATCAAAGGAGCAAACAAACAAATGCTTCATGGCAAAAGATAACGAGGTTAGTGATCTAACTTTTGATGATATGATAGAAATAAATTCAGAACTTCTAGACACTTTAAAAAGTCTCAAAAGAAAATATAAGGAAGCTCTGGAAAATCAGAAGAAAGCAGAATTCGAAAGAGATATGCTTAAAGACGAGAAGAGAATATTAGAAGAAGAACTTGAGAAAATTCAAGATTCAGACAATTCTCAACTCGCTCTATTAAGTCAAGAAATAGAAGCTCAAAAAGAAAAGAATAATGCTCTAGCTTCTGAAAATCATGAGTTAAAAACAAAAATTAAAATTATTGAGTTAGATAACACTAGTCTCAAAACTAAGCTTGATGACATTACTAAAAATATTTCCAATTTTAATAAAGGGAGAGAAAATTTATCCAGGATTATTGAAAATTCTCAACCTGCTTCAAATAAGAAGGGATTAGGTTATGTTAAGAATTCAAAAGCTCACAATGATATAAGTGGTGTAGGCTATAAACAAGCTAAAAGTAAAAATAGTACTAGATATGCATTCATGTATACTAACTTTAGTGCTAGTACTAGTAATCAAGATAGTTTTAAAACCAGTTATAGTCATAATAGTACTTTGTTTAGAAATGATAGAAATTATTCTTCAAGTACTAAGCTAATGACTAATAGTATTAAGATATGGATTCCAGCTAATATGATTGATCATGATAAACAACTTTATATTAGCAACTATTATAAGAATGTAATTTGTAATGAAAATTATATTTATAAAGGTTCAACCACACCCCAATGGGTATGGTTTCCAAAGACCTAACCCCCCGGACCCTAACATAGTAAGTGGGTACCGAAAATTATTATTACTTTTTGCAGGTACTCAGAGAAACAAAAGGAAAATGATAGATTTTGGAATTTCAAAGAATGTTCCATATGTTTAATAGAATTACGTGCTTAAAATAAAATATGGACTTCGGTAAATATGGTAAAATTTATTTTACTTTTCCTTCGTAATTAATAATGAGTTTATCTCGTTATATACAAGATATTTTATATAATTTTATATATTTCCCCATTCTTTTTGATAATGACAAAGGGGGAGAAATTCATATGCATATAAATAGAGGGAGATATTATACTTAGGAGGAGATGTTATACTTAGGTGGAGCTTTAAAGACATTATCTGGCACTTGTGTGAATGTTACTCTTGATCTGTGATAGTGGTTTTATGTTGCCTATAATCTGTTTTACATCTTCCATTTAACAACTCCTTTTTGTCGATGACAAAGGGGGAGAAAGTGCTAACAATTATTTGCAGGAATATATATATATGGAATATATATATATAGAATACAAACAAAATCTCAGGGGGAGATCACATTTTCAGGAGGAGATTCAGAACTTCAGATATATGTTGTCATCAATCAAAAAGGGGGAGAATGTTGAGTCAAAGCTTCTATGAAGATTTTGATTGCTGACAACAATATAAAGGCAATCGACAAATCAAGACCTACATATGGTACTCTAGATTATAGGTTGATTATTTGATGTTATAATAGTAATAAAATTGTCAAAATCTATCCTCAAATAATCATGCACAAAATATATATATATATATACACATTTATATAGGTTGTGCACTTTATTGTGCAATTTAACAGAGACCGGTCGACCGGTCCAAATATAGGCGGTCGACCGTTCCTGTTGGATGTGCACAATAAACGTGCACACATGCACATAACGACTATATTTTTAAAAAACCTGTCTACCGGTTAGTTTTTGACCTGTCGACCGTTTTTAAACAGAGAGCAACTTCTTCCAAAAGACACATCCTTCTTCAATGGTTGCGTCTCTTCTTCTTCATCAATAATCATAACTTTTGACTGCAACTTTTCACCAAGGGTTATAACTATTTTCTCTCTATAAATACACATCAATATCATTGATTAAAACAACAAGTTTTTACACGATCATATATGCTCTCTAATCTAATCTCTAACACTCCTGCACTCTAAAAATTAATTTAGCTTATTGAATCATTGAAATTATTTCATATCTTTTGATTCAATAAGTAAATACCTTCTTTAATCTTTACAAAACATCATTCATATTCTTTGAGGATAAGATTATAGGAAGGGTGTACTACTAGTGACAAATCCGTGTTTTCAAGAACACAAGTTGTCAACAACAATTGTATTTGTTTTTGTTGAAGTCCTCGTGTTGTAAGAGGCAAGTGTTGAAGTCCTCGGTGTTGTAAGAGGCAAGTGTTGAAGTCCTCAGTGTATTAGAGGCGTGAAATCCCGTTCGGCTGTTCGGGTATTGTAAACCTGTTCCTCCGGGTGAAGCGAGGTAGTTATTAGTGAAAATCCAGATAGGAATCTGGGACTGGACGTAGGACGGTGCTCCGAACCAGTATAAAAATCTCTGGTGTGATCTTTCTATTTTTTTATTTACTATGCTATTATCATCTATTTCCGCATTTATATTGTAGTCCATATTACACGATCCGTGTGTACTATATTAGCACATATAATTGTATACACACCGCACTTTCATTTGGTATCGGAGCCTGGTTTTCTAGAGATCGTAACAACATCCTAGAATAAATGGCTACAAAGAGATCTAGTCAAGGCAATAAGAAGAGGAAGAGCAATAAAGAACAATCAAAGGAGCAAACAAACAAATGCTTCATGGCAAAAGATAACGAGGTTAGTGATCTAACTTTTGATGATATGGTAGAAATAAATTCAGAACTTCTAGACACTTTAAAAAGTCTCAAAAGAAAATATAAGGAAGCTCTGGAAAATCAGAAGAAAGCAGAATTCGAAAGAGATATGCTTAAAGACGAGAAGAGAATATTAGAAGAAGAACTTGAGAAAATTCAAGATTCAGACAATTCTCAACTCGCTCTATTAAGTCAAGAAATAGAAGCTCAAAAAGAAAAGAATAATGCTCTAGCTTCTGAAAATCATGAGTTAAAAACAAAAATTAAAATTATTGAGTTAGATAACACTAGTCTCAAAACTAAGCTTGATGACATTACTAAAAATATTTCCAATTTTAATAAAGGGAGAGAAAATTTATCCAGGATTATTGAAAATTCTCAACCTGCTTCAAATAAGAAGGGATTAGGTTATGTTAAGAATTCAAAAGCTCACAATGATATAAGTGGTGTAGGCTATAAACAAGCTAAAAGTAAAAATAGTACTAGATATGCATTCATGTATACTAACTTTAGTGCTAGTACTAGTAATCAAGATAGTTTTAAAACCAGTTATAGTCATAATAGTACTTTGTTTAGAAATGATAGAAATTATTCTTCAAGTACTAAGCTAATGACTAATAGTATTAAGATATGGATTCCAGCTAATATGATTGATCATGATAAACAACTTTATATTAGCAACTATTATAAGAATGTAATTTGTAATGAAAATTATATTTATAAAGGTTCAACCACACCCCAATGGGTATGGTTTCCAAAGACCTAACCCCCCGGACCCTAACATAGTAAGTGGGTACCGAAAATTATTATTACTTTTTGCAGGTACTCAGAGAAACAAAAGGAAAATGATAGATTTTGGAATTTCAAAGAATGTTCCATATGTTTAATAGAATTACGTGCTTAAAATAAAATATGGACTTCGGTAAATATGGTAAAATTTATTTTACTTTTCCTTCGTAATTAATAATGAGTTTATCTCGTTATATACAAGATATTTTATATAATTTTATATATTTCCCCATTCTTTTTGATAATGACAAAGGGGGAGAAATTCATATGCATATAAATAGAGGGAGATATTATACTTAGGAGGAGATGTTATACTTAGGTGGAGCTTTAAAGACATTATCTGGCACTTGTGTGAATGTTACTCTTGATCTGTGATAGTGGTTTTATGTTGCCTATAATCTGTTTTACATCTTCCATTTAACAACTCCTTTTTGTCGATGACAAAGGGGGAGAAAGTGCTAACAATTATTTGCAGGAATATATATATATGGAATATATATATATAGAATACAAACAAAATCTCAGGGGGAGATCACATTTTCAGGAGGAGATTCAGAACTTCAGATATATGTTGTCATCAATCAAAAAGGGGGAGAATGTTGAGTCAAAGCTTCTATGAAGATTTTGATTGCTGACAACAATATAAAGGCAATCGACAAATCAAGACCTACATATGGTACTCTAGATTATAGGTTGATTATTTGATGTTATAATAGTAATAAAATTGTCAAAATCTATCCTCAAATAATCATGCACAAAATATATATATATATATACACATTTATATAGGTTGTGCACTTTATTGTGCAATTTAACAGAGACCGGTCGACCGGTCCAAATATAGGCGGTCGACCGTTCCTGTTGGATGTGCACAATAAACGTGCACACATGCACATAACGACTATATTTTTAAAAAACCTGTCTACCGGTTAGTTTTTGACCTGTCGACCGTTTTTAAACAGAGAGCAACTTCTTCCAAAAGACACATCCTTCTTCAATGGTTGCGTCTCTTCTTCTTCATCAATAATCATAACTTTTGACTGCAACTTTTCACCAAGGGTTATAACTATTTTCTCTCTATAAATACACATCAATATCATTGATTAAAACAACAAGTTTTTACACGATCATATATGCTCTCTAATCTAATCTCTAACAATCCTGCACTCTAAAAATTAATTTAGCTTATTGAATCATTGAAATTATTTCATATCTTTTGATTCAATAAGTAAATACCTTCTTTAATCTTTACAAAACATCATTCATATTCTTTGAGGATAAGATTATAGGAAGGGTGTACTACTAGTGACAAATCCGTGTTTTCAAGAACACAAGTTGTCAACAACAATTGTATTTGTTTTTGTTGAAGTCCTCGTGTTGTAAGAGGCAAGTGTTGAAGTCCTCGGTGTTGTAAGAGGCAAGTGTTGAAGTCCTCAGTGTATTAGAGGCGTGAAATCCCGTTCGGCTGTTCGGGTATTGTAAACCTGTTCCTCCGGGTGAAGCGAGGTAGTTATTAGTGAAAATCCAGATAGGAATCTGGGACTGGACGTAGGACGGTGCTCCGAACCAGTATAAAAATCTCTGGTGTGATCTTTCTATTTTTTTATTTACTATGCTATTATCATCTATTTCCGCATTTATATTGTAGTCCATATTACATGATCCGTGTGTACTATATTAGCACATATAATTGTATACACACCGCACTTTCACCTCAAAGCGTTGAATTTATTTTATATTCAACGATGTGAATTATGTGATTATATGTGATAGATTATTGATTATGTTAGGAATTGAAAATATTAAATGCTATGGTTTGATTAAATATATTTGGGTATATTGAGTTATCAAAAGTTATGTAGATAGGATTTTTGAAGGAAAATAAAAGGGAGAATTTTAAGGTAAATAATTATAGCGGTTTGGATTAATAAATTGGAAAAGGATAAATGTTGATTTTTAAATTCTAATAAATAATTGTGAGTATGGAAAGTACATTTCGAATAAAAAAGTATAAATGAATTTTTAGACTCGAATGATATTACTAAAGGAATAAAGAATTTATTTTCAAATTCAATATTTAAATTTGGAAAAGATAAAGAAGAAATTTGGGAAAAGTATGAAATTTGTATTTCAGTTTAAATAAGATTTCGAATCATAATAAAGAAGTTAAATCTGAAATTAATGAATTTTTGAAATAAAATTGGATAAGCAAAGAAATTTATTTTGAAATGGAGTAAATTTTGAAAATATATTTGAAAATTGATTTAGTGTTTGAAACTGTGATTTAAAGGATGATAAGACTATGGGATTTATAAACTGGGTTTATAAGGTGAAACAAGATACCAATGGATATTCGAAAATATAAACTCACGGTGGGAATTTATAAAGGGATGGGTAATTTGTTTTAAAGATAAATAGTGGTTTAGATTAAAAGGTATGGAAATGGGAAGTGTATTTCCCTGGAAAGCCAAGTATATTTTAAAGGGGACTTTTTATGTATAAGATAAAGGCTTTAAATTTTTTTTATAAAGAAATGTTTTAGAAAATTTATTATTTTAATTTTTTTTAAATTTTAATGTAAGTATTATTCAAAATTATTTTAGTAGTAATTATTTAAAGCTTAATTGGTATTATTTTTTAAAAACATAATTATTAATATTTATGTTTTATTAAATGGTTTTATTTTAAAGATAATATAGTAAAAGTTTTATAGAATTTCATAACTCTTATTCTAAAATTTAGTTTGTCTTAACTTTTATTTAAAAAATTAGTTTTATATTTTATAAAGTAGTTTTATTTTAAATATTTTTAAAGTACATATTTTTTAATAAAGTTTTTAAGTAATTTTAATTTATATGTTTTAAAGTATATTTTTGAATAAAGTGATTTAAATTATTTTTAAAATCTTAAGTATTTAGGACTTGTGGTTTTCAGTGGAAATAAAACAATTGGGTGGAAATTTATTTCCATGAGAGAGAGAAATGTGATTTGAAAACTATTTTCAAAGGGTTGAAATGTAGGAAAATATCTTACGAAGATATTTTAAAATAAATAATGTGGGAGAAATTATTAAGGCTTGATGATTGTTGTGGATGTTATCCGATAATTAAATAACCGACTATCAACATTGGCTAATGCGCTGATCGTTTCGAAGAGACCGGGATCGTGATTAATTTCTCGAAAACCACTTCGATCCGGTTTGAATGTTTTCATAAGGATGACAAGAGCTTGGAGATGAAGATGGAGCAGTGAAATGCAAGGCCTAATCGCTACTAATCCTGAGGGTGATTCCTAATGGATGTAGTAGGAATAGTGTCTTCAGTTCCATTCGAACCCGAGTGGACTTGTATGGATGAATGCTTTCAGAACATCGTCAGGAGGACGATGAGCATTCTAAGTGATTGTGTGCTAAAAAGGTGACGCTTAACCTCGAGCCTCATCAACCGGGAATGGCTAAAATAGGGGAGGTGCATACAAGGCTAAGTGGGTAGCAACCAATTAGGGTAAGGTCACCCCTATCTAGATGTCCCTTTACTTCGGCTGTGTGGACGGTTGCTGATCCCAACTACGGGGTGAACTTATTCGGACTATCCAGTAAGGGGTAGCTCTGGTCTTGTGATGCAGGGGATCAGGGTGGATCCTCGATACGTTGATCTAGAACACATACTGTGACGGGCGGTACCCCAATAGCCCTGCTTGTATGGAATCCAATCTCCAATAAGCACCTATACAGTTTTGATTGTGCCCAACTATTGCTGAAATGAGAGATGCAAGCATTTGAGCTAGATTCTATGTTACTTTCTATAGACAATATTATAATATCAAACGATTTTTAATAGAAAATGTTTTGGTTATCGTAAGGTAAAAACCTAGCATTTTTATTTGTGACGTGGTCTTACGAGATGCCTTTGATTTCAAAATGATTTTGAAAACTTTAATAGTACAATTGAGTTTGTTTTCTCACTCTGGTATTCCAGACCGAATCGGGTGTTATTTCGCTATAATGCTCGGGTCAGATCGAGTATTATAGAATACAGATTCTGGATGGACGGCTATGTTTGTGAGATTCTAATGTTGTTTTCTATTTCTTCTTCTACCTCCTTCTTCTTTAATCCTAATGGTTCGGTTTTCTGGCATTTGATACAGTGGACGTATTAATGTCGTTTTTCGGGCTTAGAAAAGTCGGTTGTTACACTTGGTATCAGAGAAAAAGGTTAAGCGAGAACCTTGGCTCTGGCCGGGATTACTCATTAAATATAGAGTTCGTAGATCTCTAGAATGAGTTTGAGTGTATTAATAGATATGAGCACTTATTTTTTAGTGAATATAATTTTTTTTTATTGTGATGACTTATCGGTTGAATGTTTATAGATTCTGGTCAATATATGGGATGCTACGTTATCGATAGGGGTTTCTAAACTCTTATACAAGATAAACCGACACAATATTGTTTTAAATTAGCGTAAATGAAATTTTTTTATCTAAATTATTTGTGTATATAAAAGAAATAATTTTCCGTAAATTATTATAGTATGTGGTTGCTTGATTTTAGAGAGTGATAATATTAATTTATTATCATTGTTGTACGGAAATTGAAATAAGGAAAAAATAGTATAACCAAAATTAAAGATTAATTCATATAAAAGAATAGAATTTGTAAATGTTAATTATAAATATGGTTTATAATTGGAAATGCAATGTAATTCCAGTGTAATATTTGAATATGGATTGAAAGAATTTGAAAATTTAAAATATGGAATTAAATTTTCCTTTGGATTTGAAAATGGTTATCAAAGATTTTGGAGAAATAGTAGTGATACTATTTCGGAAATATTTTTGAATTGGATTTGAAATCTGGTGAGATTTGGAGTTTAAAAATATTTGAAATGTTTTGAAAAGAGTAAAAGCATTGAAATCTCTTCGGTCACTGAAAAATAATTTCGATGATGACGGTAGCATCATCGATTTTCAATTTCATGTTTCCAAAAGAAGAATTGCTACAAAACATTTAAAACTATGGTTGTTTGTAAAGCTAGGTTTGGTGTTAAAATTCAAAGGATAATTTGATATGCAAATGAATTGTGTGTGTGTATATATATATATTTGATTTCAGAAATGATTTTTGAAATGTTGTTTAAACTCTAGAAGTTTAAATAAAAATGTTTATAGAATATAAATAGGTTTGATAACTCATAAAATTTGAAATTTGTTGGAATAAAATTTGACTTAAGAAGAGTTAAATTTAAATAAGAATGAAACAAAATAAACCAGTAAAGTAAATTCATAGAAGTTAAAATTTTGAATTGAAATTGAAGTGTAATTGAATCTATTAAAAATGAATTTAAGAAAAAGTCTAGGTAGATTAAGAATAATGGATATTGGAACAAAAACTACTAAGTTTGAAGTAAATTTGTAAATAAACAAATAAAATTACATTCGAAAGTAAGTAAAATGGAAGCTGAATATTGGAATTAAAAATTGAATCATGTTAAATTAAGAAAAATGGAAAATGAGTCTAGTTGGACTAAGGAAAGCAAAATATTGAAACTAAAATTAAACCAATTAATTTAAATGGTAAGCAAATGAATTAAAATTGAATATTAGGATGTTATTTAATTGTGCGTAGTAGAGTGAAGTTGAAAAATTAGTTCCAAAAATTAAAAATTTATTGGGAATTTGAAATAAATTAGTAAATGGAACTAATTTAAAATAATGATATAAATCAGTTATGAATGGAAGATAGTTGATAAAATTCAATATTCAGAGTTTGAAGATGAATTGAATTCAAGCAGAATTGAAAATGAAATTCTAGATGAAAATTGGGCAAAAGTATTAGATTTGAAATTAATTAGTAAATTGATGCAAATTGAATTTATATGGAGTTGGAATCCAAATTAATTAACTGTAAATAAAAACCAAGTGGTAAAGTGAATGTAATAACATAAGAGTATATAAAATGCTTATATTAAACTTAACAAAAGATAAGGGTGAAAGTTCTTAAGTAAATTTGGTATTGAAAATATGCTAAGCTAATAATGGGATGGTTGTAAATAAGTGAATAGAAATCAAATTAAATGTGAATAAAGGAAATTGATATAACTAATAATCAATTGAGATAAATACGTAGGGCATACATATATTATTTCATTCGCATAGCGGTTTGATCCAGATTCAAGCATAGAATTTCGAGGCAGTTATACCGATCCGAGTTAGGATTTTTTCACTCGATTTTCGACGGCGAACCCTGGATATGGTGATCGATTCTAGAAATTTTCTATCACAGTTGTGAGTATGCAAGGAGAATGATGGTTTCTGATCAAGAAAGTAGATCTGAGTCTGCATTAGGGAGTCGGGTGAACGATACTAGTTCGGAAGGGAAATTGTGTGATCGAGTGAGCGATCAGATTTGGTATTGCGTACGGATGATATATATAAATCGTACAGGCTTGAATGAATTAGATATTGAAATGAATAAAATGATTTTGAAAGCTATGATTGGATATGATTGCTAAGTAGAATATACAGTTGTTATAAAAGCAAAATAGAAATTGGGATTTTTTGATTTCAGAAGATAAATGGAATTGCTCGACATAAGATATGTATTTAAATTTCCATATGAAATTTGATGATTTTCTGGTCTAGCCGCGTGGTTTTTTGTTTTCTTTTGAAATCTAGAGGGCCATAGAGGCATTTTGTAGTTGTACCTAGCTATCTGTGCAAAAGAGACGCTTGCGAAATTTTTTGAAAATTTTGAGAAATAGAAATTTTTTGAGAAATTTGGGTAATTTAAAATTTGGATTTGAATTTAAATGTGAATTGTTGAGAAAATAATATTTTTGGAATTTATGGATGTATTTAGAAAGTTAGTAAGTGTGATAGTGTGTCTTTAATAAAAATATTGTGTTGGGAAGTTGTTTGAACTGAAATTTTGGGAAAAGTAATGGGTGGTGGAACATTCCTCTTTACTAGTAATTCCGAGGATGAAATTCTTTTAAGGGGGAATGAATGTGATGACCCGAAATTTCTGGATATTTGAAATTGAAATATTCAATTGATTTTGAATATTTGAAAGTTAGTTTAACTTGAATTTCAAATATCACTGTTTACTTGACAATTAAATTATTGAAATTAATATTTGAAAATTGGGTAAAATATTGAATCCTGATTTTTAAGTTGGTAAAAAATATTTCAAAGGCTTTGAAATTGTATATTTTTGTTCAATTTTAAAATATATAGTTTGGATTGATATTTAAAAATAGCCTTTCGAAGCACAGTCTTGGAATTTCGACGAAACCAGTTCAATTAGATCCATAATATTGTATTAGTATCGGATTTCAAATTTCGTAGTGTTTGGAGTTGTCATGTGATCGTACGATAGATAAATGTGCCGAAATTAATATCGAAAATTCAATATAATGAATAGGTTCAAAAAGCTATCTTCTCCATGCGATCGAACTTGGACTCGAAATCTTTTATGTTGTGTTTGAAAAAGGGGTTTAACCTTATAAACGCCTAGTAGTACGCCTCGATAGGAGTTCAAAATTATGAGCTTCGAATTGAAGACGTCTAACGATCCTGACTCGACCTTCGAAAATCGACACCCGCACTTCACTTGTACTCAAATGCCGTAGATACAAACATCGAATCTGGCTAGCTGGAGCTTATAACACATTAAGTATAACAACACAGTGGAAGAAAAATGAACAAATGAATATATACAACAGTATTTGATACAACACATTTGATACAACTGACTATCAAAATATCAAAGATAGATACAAGACAATAACAGAGACAATAGCAGCGGAAAGACAGTGTCTTCAATGCAAAACTCCAAAAAATCCATCTCCAATCCTAAGCTAGCTCGAACCCCCATCAAGTTGACTTAAGCAAGGTCAGTCACCCAAAGACTGAAGAAGATACCCAAAGACTGAAAGTTACCAAACCAAAGACTTCGAAGGCTATCGAATCTACACCTATTATTTGATTATCGGAAATCCCAACTCTAGACTGCCCGTGTGGAAATGGGGGCATCCAGAGTTTAGGGAGAGAACAATAAACTTCGGGTCAGTCATGGGACTGGTATGAGCAAACAAAAACTGGTTTATCTTTAAAACAACAACAAAAGATTTTAAAAGTTGAAAACCGCAATGTTTTTTAGAAAATGAAACTACCATAAGACCTCCCACCTCATACACAATGCAAATGCAAACTTGGAAGAGATTTCTCCTTATGACAGTCAAAAATGCTTGATACGCGAAAACATTTTTAATATTATTATTAGTGCATAGTGGAAAACATTTGCAAGTATAATATTAATCTTAGCCAGCATACAACCATTATTGTATGCCGACTATAGCTATCATCTAAACAGTGGTGACCACCATAAGTAAATGGCAGGTTATGCAACTAAAACCGTACAGGGCTTGTATTGGATGAATGGGTTTCCAACAAATGGTCAGGAAAAGGAACTTCCCACACAGAATGGAATGCCTCTGGAGGGACGTCCCCGAGAACCTAACCAGATCTCTGCTACATAAGGACGGGTTACCCCTGCATGGAAGTAACTACTGACACGAGTACGTCATCCCACGGTCGTTACCAGCCTTTATCTGAGGCCTCGACACCAACAACCACACAGTAAAGTATGTAGGCTCCATAACATGATACCACTTTCAAAATAAACATAATTAAATATCTTGGCTCTATACCATGATTTCACTTTTTCATCCAGAAGGAAATGGTCATACCCTCAGGAGGAGCTACCCCCTAATAACCTTGCTGCCACGATTTCTGTTTCGACCATTACCGGGTTGTGAGGCTCGACGAAGTCACATACACAAAGCTACGCTTTTCACAAAAGCCATGCTTCGATCAACAAATGATCAGCAATACTTCGTATGCCACATTACTAAATTGGGAATCTATCACTAGTAATCATCAACTACATAACCTCTGAGCTCGTACGTCACAGAAAAGAGTGTTAAGCTAGGAGAATAAATCTCCGCCACCAAACAGAACTGTATTTGATAAAAACCAGCTTTACATTTCAAAGTGTAATGTCAAACACACATCCATACAAGTCTTTTCAGGGTTTGAACAGAATCGAAGGCACTTACAAAGAATCCCTTGCGAATTTGGGTATCCCCAATCCTGATCGGACTCCCCATCACATATGGAGATCTCTGAACCGTAGCTACACAGTGCGGAGTCATTCGACAGGTTATCCTATCATTCTCGAAGACACCCAGTCTTCACCACCATCTTCGAATGCTATGCATTTCGTCGTATCACTATTCGGAATGGTTTATATTACACAAAGGTCCTCTCCCGGCTATAACGAATAATGAGCGTAATATTTTAAAAACATATGGATATTGGGATTTCAATTAAGCACAACTTTAAAAACCCAAAACCTTTCTTTTCAAATGGTTTAAACAAATTACCATTTCCAAATCTTTTTAAAAAAAGATTCACTTCATAAAGTTCACCCAATATTCACAAAGATTCATTCACAGATTTTTGAAACAATTTCCATTTCAATTTGGATTAACTCATTCAATCTTTAAATCAAAGATTTAACTTATAGCTTTCAAACCTGTTTCCAATGATTCATTCATAACTTAGAAAACCATTTTTATTTCAAATTTGAAATCCTTTCAACATAAATTGGAAATTCTTTCCTTATGTAAAAGCTTTATTTATTCGAAAAGAAACAGTTTTCATTTCGGAAAAATCCGATTCATCTATACAAGTCAAAATCTTTGGGTTAAATTCAAATTCCCAAAACAACACTTTTTAAAAATGGTTTGAAACCCATATAAACTTGTACAACATTTTTAAATCATAAATTCTCAACATAGAATTCAATTTCAAATTTCGAATTCAAATTTAAATTAGATTTCAAAAGTAAATCAAGTTATTCAAAAATAACTTTTATCTTTGAAATTCCTTTTCAAAAGCTTTTTATACTTTTAACCCAAATCCATTTCCAAAACCATTTGAATTCAAATTTCAATTTTTTTTAAAACCATTTCAAAAATCTGTGACTTAACTAATTTCCTCGTGCAATCCATATTTGTGTGTGTTGTAGTCTAGGGCTTTTACCCAATAGTGCAACATCATCAATCATTACAGATACAATCACAGCAATATCGATAAGCGGTATAATCCTATAATGCTTATCTATATACACAGAATCACAAATAGATACTATAAATGCATTATAGATAAATAAATTACATTCATCACAGCTTGAATTAAAACAATTAAAATCACAAAGCATCATACAGCAGAGATGACAAAACAATTTAAAGCATTCAATAGAATACAATCGTCCATAAATAAGGTTAATTGATTATCTGATTAGTTGAAACCAAATTATTCACTAATTCTACTTGATTAACATTAATTAGTTACGATTTATGTTAATTTAATATCCTTTAAGTATTTATTAATTAACCTTAATTAATGAATTAATTAACCTTTAATTATAAAAGGATTAATCTTAATTAATTAATTACCCTCAATTAATTATCCTTAATTAATCAATCAATTAATTAACCCTTAATTAATTATCATTTAATTAATTAATCCTCATTAGTTTAAAATAAGTAATTATCCTTAATTATGTAATTAACTTTTACCATTAATTAATTACTTTTATTAATTAACTAACTTTTGATTAATTAATCACTTTTTAAATTAATTACCTTAATTATATTAATTAATTATCCTTAATTAATCATCCTTTAATTAATTATCTTGATTAATTAATCCTTAATTATAAATCAATTATCTTAAATTAATAATTAATTAGCCTTAAATTAACTATTAATTCATTATTCAAGTAATTATAAATCATCTATCTTGA
The DNA here is from genome assembly GCA_030765085.1 of Allium cepa. NCBI lineage: Eukaryota > Viridiplantae > Streptophyta > Magnoliopsida > Asparagales > Amaryllidaceae > Allium > Allium cepa. Next base: position 70,969,424 of record CM060942.1, read on the forward strand.
TTTATCATTAAATCTTTATCAAACTTAATTAACCTTATAATTAATCAACATTAACATAAGAGATTAAGGTTAATGAAGAATTACAAATCAATATATCATCTTAATTTACATTTAATCACATTATTTATTTAAAATGATTAATTAATAAATAATTCCATAAATTAAATAATTTAAACTTAATTACTTTTAAAATATCTTACTAAAAACTTTTATTAATACAATACCTAAATTAAAACCATTATCCACCACATGGATTGAAAATATTTTAAAATTTTGAAAATTTTAAGGTCAAGAAGACTGTTTTTATATAAACCCGGAGACTCACTCGAGTCAACCCCCGAGTCTGCAAACCCTTCACTTCGGATTTCTCCCAGTCTCACCCGTGTATCTTTTTTTTCAAACCTAAAATTTTGTTAAGTGTTGAACTCCGATGCCACTCAGAAATGCTCCGAGTTAGAACTCGAGCCATAACCCCTTTCTTCCCAATAAAACTTTGAGTCTACCTTCTTCATCCCTGATCCAACTACCCATACCTCACCTATACACACGTGCACGTGCACAGATGGTCAGATCGTCTCCGACCAATCTCGCCACCCTAGGCAAGTCGACGGTGATGCCTACGAACTTCGTGACACCCAAGAACCTCCAATCTCGACGTAAACAAAAATTGAGTTATACGATTTAAACTGGAACCAAAACCAACCACCTACAAACATCTTGTTCTGATCATCACGGCCTCCTGACGCCATGTAACTTTGACCCAAACTTCGCCACACCGCGATGCGTCGTTTTCCCCCAGTACAATGCATTCTGGAGCGACGTCGACGACGCCATTGCCTCGCGAATACCACTGACAAAACATAGTACTTAAAACCTAGATCAACTTCAAACATCGACAACGATGAATACAAAAAACAACTCGTATTTTTCTGATGATCTACAATCCACCACCAAGCTACAACCTCATCCTCGAAACCCAAAATTATTCCAATCATCAGAATTTGCCAATAAACCCAAATTTGTTCATCCTCACATTTCTCATTGAATTCTTACTTAAAAATTTTGATATTTTCAAAAAAATTCATAAAATTCAAGTGTGAATCCAAACATATAACTACAATCTATAATCTTGATACTTGGATTTCGCAAAAAAAATGTTTATCGCTGTAATTTTCAAATTTCACATGAATTTCTTTATAATTCTAATTGTTTTTTTTTTCATTTTTAAAATTTGTATCATATTGTTATGATAATTTTCCATTTAAGGATCAGTACTTAATTCTTTTTACAATCTGAGATATGATTTTTCTTGATCTTTGACAAACTATTACTAAAACAGCGGCAGGTTCTTTTTCTTTTCATATACAGGCATGCTCAGATACACACATGCATACATATATTCATACATGTAGAACAACATCTACTATTTTACTTCAAAGATCAATCACAACATCAAGACATAAGATTAGTTCAAGTCAAGTTTGCTCACCTGGATCTTGAGAAAAACATAGAAGAATAAAGACCAGAGTTTTGATCTGAAGCTTGCATGTTGATTTGCTACTTGATATCCTGAATTAAATGTTTTCTTGCTTTGATTCCTCAAGTTTGAATCCTATGTGCTTGTTTAAATTGCTTGAACTTGTTTTAATATTGATATTCTTCAGTTTTATTGATCTTTTGCATTGATTTCTTGCTTCCAGGCTTCTTTTTCTTTGATTTGTTTTGTTTTCAGGTTTGTTTTAAAGTTTCCAGATTCTAACTTGCTTTCTTGAATCAATTTCTGGTTAAAGTCATTATTTGGTTTGATCTGAGTTTGATCATTAACTTGGTCATGATCAGATCTTTGTTTTTGAGATTGTGATAATTTGCTTGAATTGTTTCATATTTTCATTTTCAGGATTTTTTTTTGATTTCCTTTTCTCAAGTTTTGAAGTTGTAGAAATAAGTTTGAAGAAAAGAAAATGGGAAGGGAAGTATAAATGTACATATGTTTGTTTTACAATTTATTTATTCATTTGAAAAGCAAAGGACCCTTCTATTTTTCATAGTGAATCGTCCAACCCTTGTCAATTTCTTCATTGAAATGTTTACACTTGCGAAAAACTATTGAAATTATTTCTAAGCCCCTTTGTTTGAATCAATTTATAAATTAAGTTTTAAACCTTAACATTCTATAATTTTGTAAATTACATTTTATACATTTTCAAACTATTATTTACACTTATAATTTGAAAAGATATATTCATATTAATTTTATAACTTTTTAAAAAACCTTAAGAAAATAATGATTTGAAATCAAATTATACATTTAACACTTGATAATAATATATAAATATAACTTTATACTACATATCTTCTTATTTAAATACATTTTCCTTCATTAACATTTTTATACAACTTTTTAAAGAAATGATTTAAAATGTAATTATACGCAAATTACAAACCATATATACATATTTATTAGTTCTCTAAAATAAAAAGGTTTTTAACTTCAATTTATAAAATATTTACTTCTGTATTTCAAATTAAAAGTTCTATTTAAAATCATATTTATATTCATTTATATTAATAAAAAAACAAATATCTATTGAAATTTGGAAAATACCAAATTAATTCGCAATTTAATTTCAAAAATTAAATTAATTTCCAATTTGAATTTGATGTAAAAACGGGAATGTTACAGATTCCCCCCTTAAGAAAATTTCGTCTTCGAAATTTGCCAGGGAGACAACCAAGAAAAGATGAAAGATATAGAAATATCTTCCAGATCAAACTAAATATTTATTCTGCATTTGGCTTACCAAACTAGAACATCAACAATAATTGTGAGACAAACTCATTCTATATTTCACAAGATACTTGGGTCAGCTGATCTACGAATATGCAGGAGCACTGGTTAGTTCGAAGGGATAACTAATCGTTCGCAGAATATATCGAGACCCAAATAATAGATAATTGGTTTTAATCTTTCAAAATTCTCAAATACTGGGTATGGATTCCAAATTCTGGTCAGAATACTTCAAAGTATACACCAGCTTGTCCCTCTTCGGACTTTGATCCTCACGAGAAATTACAATAGAATTTCAAATTTGGGTTTTAATCGAAATCCTTTTATCAGTACAAATCTTCATATTTTTATATGTTAACCAGTTTATTTTAAATAATATCTCAAATTCACCAAAGTTAAAAACGGGAAGATTGATAAGAAACCGATGAAGATACGATACAAGGATTTTCTACAACCATTCGTAGGGCCACCATCACACCAAAACTTCTTTCTTGAGCTGCCATGAAGAGATCAAAGAATTGAAACTGGATCAAAGGAGATTGGTAGAGAAAAGGTTGTTTCCTTGTTGTTGTAGGGTATTGATCATTTGTACTGGTACTCCCATGTCCCCTATCTCGTCCCCTTCTTGCACTCATACTTACTATCAATGAATAGCAAGAGAATTTACTAAGGCATATGAAAGGATTTCTTAGGGATATTCATTCTAGGGTATACGTCATCATATCTCTAATGAGTTACTTAATGTGTTATACTCCTGAGCTAAAGTTTCAACCTTCAGCTCTGATACCAATTCTAACGATCCTGACTCGATCTTCCAAAATCGGCACCTGTACTTCACTTCTACTCGAATGTTGCAGATTCAAACGCCGAATCTGGCTTGCCTGAGCTTATAACATATTAAGTATAACAACACAGCGGAAGAAAAATGAATGAATGAATATATACAACAGTATTTGATACAACACATTTGATACAACTGACTATCAAAATATCAAAGATAGATATAAGACAATAACAGAGACGACAGCAGCGGGAAGACAATATCTTCAATGCCAAACTCCAAAAACTCCATCTCCAATCCAAAGCTAGCTCGAACGCCCATCAAGAAGACTTAAGCAAGGTTAGTCATCCAAAAACTGAAGAAGATTCCCAAAGACTGAAAGCTACCAAACCAAAGACTTCGAAGGCAATCGAATCTACACCTATTATTTGATTATTTGAAAACCCAAGTCTAGACTGCCAGTGTGGAAAATTGTGGGCACTCAGAGTTTAGGAAGGTAATGATAAACTCCGGGTCAATAATGGGACTGGTATGAGCAAACAAAAACTATTTTGTGTTTAAAACAACAACAAAAGATTTTAAAGTTGAAAACCACAATGCTTTTTAGAAACTGAAACTGCCATAAGGCCTCCCACCGCACACACAATGAAAACGAAGACTTGGAGGAGATCTCTCCTTATGAAAGTCAAAAATGCTTGTTACGCGAAAACTATTTTAATATTATTATTAGTGCATAGTGGAAAACATTTGCAAGTATAATATTAATCTTAGTCAACATACAACCATTATTGTGTGCCGACTATAGCTACCATCTAACAGTGGTGACCACCATAAGTAAATGGCAGGTTATGCAGCTAAAACCATACAGGGTTCGTATTGGATGATTGGGTTTCCAACAAATGGTCAGGAAAAGGAACTTCCCACACAAAATGGAATGCCTCTGAAGGGACATCTCGAAGAACCTAACCGGATCTCTACTACAAAAGGCCAGGTTACCCCTACCCGAAAGTAACTACTGTAAAGTATCTCGACACCAACAACAACATAGTAAAGTATCTAGGCTGCATACCATGATACCACTTTCAAAATCAACATAAGTAAATATCTGGGCTCCACACCATGATATCACTTTTTTGTCCAGAAGGAAATGGTCATACCCTCGGGGGGAGCTACCCCAAAATAACCTTGCTGCCACGATTCCTGTTTCGACCATTATCGGGTTGTGAGGCTCGACGAAGTCACATCCACAATGCTACGCTTCTCCCAAAAGCCATGTTTCGATCAACAAATGATCAGCAACACTTTGTATGCCACATTACCAAATTGGGAATGTATCACTAGTAACCATCAATTATATAACCTCTAAGCTTGTACGTCTCAGAGAAGGGTTTTATGCTAAGAGAATAAATCTCCGCCACCAAATAGAACTGTATTTGATAGAAACCAGCTTTACATCTCAAAGTGTGATGTCAGATACACACACATACAAGTCTGTTCCGGGTTTGAACAGAACCAAAGGCACTTCCAAAGAAGCCCTTGCAAATCCGGGTATCCCCAATCCTGATCGGACTCCCCATAACATATGGAGATCTCTATACCGTAGCTACTCAGTGCGGAGTCATTCGACAGTTTATCCTATCATTCTCGACGACATTCGGTCTACACCACCGTCTTCTAATGTTATCCATTTCGTCATATCACTATTCGGAATGGGTTATACGACACAAAGGTCCTCTCTCGGCTAAACATAATAATGAGCGTAATATTTTAAAAACATATGTATATTGGGATTTTAGTTAAGTCGCAACTTTAAAAACCCAAAACCTTTCTTTTCAAATGGTTTAAAAAAATTACCATTTCCAAATCTTTTAACAAAAAGATTCACTTCACAAAGTTCACCCAATTTTCACAAAGATTCATTCACAAATTTTCAAAACAATTTCAATTTGGATTAACTCATTTAATCTTTAAATCAAAGATTTAACTTATAGCTTTCAAACCTTTTTCCAAAGATTCATTCATAACTTGGAAAACCATTTTCATTTCAAACTTGAAATCCTTTCAACATAAATTGGAAACTCTTTCCTTATATAAAATTTTTATTTATTTGAAAACTAACCATTTTCATTTCGAAAAAATCCGATTTCATTTATGCAAGTCAAAATCTTTGGGTTAAATTCAAATTCCCAAAACAACACTATTTAAAAATGATTTAAAACCCATATAAATTTGTATAACCTTTTTAAATCATAAATTCTCAACATAGAATTCAATTTTGAATTCAAATTTAAATCAGATTTCAAAACTAAATCAAGTTATTCAAAAATAATTTTATCTTTGAAATTCTTTTTCAAAAGCTTTTTGAATTTTTAACCCAAATCCATGAAACCATTTGGATTTCAATTTTCAATTTTTTTTAAAAACCATTTCAAAAATCTGTGACTTTACCAATTTCCTCCTGCAATCCATATTTGTGTGTATAGTGTAGTCCAAGGGTTTTACCCAATAGTGCAACGTCATCAATCACTACAGATACAATCACAGCAATATTGATAAGCGGTATAATCGTATAACGCTTATCTATATACACAGAATCACAGATAGATAATATAAATGCATTATAGAAAAGTAAATTACATTCATCACAGCTTGAATTAAAACAATTCAAATCACAAAGCATCATACAACAGAGATTACAAAACAATTCACAGCATTCAATAGAATACAATCATCCATAAATATGGTTAATTGATTATCTGATTAATTGAAACCAGATTAATAACTAATTCTGGTTGATTAACATTAATTAGTTATCCTTTAATTATTTATTAATTAAACTTAATTAATGAATTGATTAACCTTTAATGATAAAAGAATTAATCTTAACTAATTAATTACCTTTAATTAATTATCCTTAATTAATCAATCAATCAATTAACTCTTAATTAATTTTCATTTAATTAATTAATCCTAATTAATTTAAAATAAGTAATTATCCTTAATTACTTGATTAACTATTACCATTAATTAATTACTTTTATTAATTAACTAACTTTTAATTAATTAATCACTTCTTAAATTAATTACCTTAATTATATTAATTAATTATCCTTAATTAATTATCCTTTAATTAATTATCTTGATTAATTAATCCTTAATTATAAATCAATTATCTTAAATTAATAATTAATTAGCCTTAAATTAACTATTAATTAATTATTCAAGTAATTATAAATCATCTATCTTTATTTATCATTAAATCTTTATAAAAATAAATTAACCTTGTAATTAATCAACATTAACATAAGAGATTAAGGTTAATTAAGAATTACAAATCAATATTTCATCTTAATTTACTATTAATTATATTATTTATTTCAAAAGATTAATTAATAAATAATGCCACAAATTAAATGATTTAAACTTAATTACTGTTAAAATATCTTACTAAAAACTTTTATTAATACAGTACCTAAATTAAAACCATTATTCAAAACATGGATTGAAAATATTTCAAAATTTTGAAAATATTTTAAAATTTTGAAAATTTTAAGATCAAGAATATTGTTTTTATATCAACCCCAAGACTCACACGAGTCAACCCCTCAGTCTACAAGCCCTTCACTTCGGGTTTCCTCCCAATCTCACCCGTGTATCTTTTTTTTCAAACCTAAAATTTTGTTAAGTGTTGAACTCCAAGGCCACCCAGAAATGCTTCGAGTTAGAACTCGTACCACAACCCCTTTCTTCCCGATAAAACTTTGAGTCCACCTTCTTCATCCCTGATCCAACTACCCAGACATTACCTATACACGCACGCACGTGTACAGATGGTCAGACCGTTTCCGACCAATCTCGCCACCTTCGGCAAGTCGACCGTGTTGCTTACAAACTTCGCGACCCCCCAGAACCTGCAGTCTCGACGTAAACAAAAATCGAGCTACATGATTTAAACTGGAGCCAAAATAAACCACCAACAAACACCTAGTTCTGATCATAACGGCCTCTTAACGTCATGCGACTTTGGTCCAAACTTCGCCACACCCCAATGCGTCGTTTTCCCCAAATGCGATTCGTTTCGTAGCGACGTCGACGACGCCATTGCCTTGCGAATACCATTGACCAAACACAGTATTTACACTCTAGATCAACTTCAATCAACGACCACGATGAATAAAAAAACATCTCATAATTTTCTGATGATCTACAATCCTCTACCAAGCTGCAACGTCAACCCCGAAACCCAAAATTATTCCAATTATCAGAATTTGCCAATAAACCCAAATTTGTTCATCTTCTCATTTATCGGTGAATTCTTACTTAAAAATCTTGATATTTTCAACAAAATTCATAAAATTCAAGTGCGAATCCAAACATATAACTACAATTTATAATCTTGATAATTGTATTTTCGAAAAAAAAATGTTTATCACTGTAATTTTCAAATTTCAGATTAATTTCTTTATAATTCTAATTGTTTTTTTTAAATTTTTTAAATTTGTATTACATTGTTGTGATAATTTTCCATTTAAAGATTAGTACTTAATTCTTTTTATAATTTGGGATATGATTTTTCTTGATCTTTGACAAATTGTTACTAAAACAGAGGCAGGTTCTTTTTCTTTTCATATACAGGCATGCTCAGATACACACATGCAAACATATATTCATACATGCAGAACAACATCTACTATTTTACTTCAAAGATCAATCACAGCATCAAGACATAAGAATAGATTAAAGTCAAGTTTGCTCACCTAGATCTTGAGAAAAACAGAGAAGAACAGAGACCAGAGTTTTGATCTGAAGCTTGCATGTTGATTTGCTATTTGATATCTTGAACTAAATGTTTGCTTCTTTGATTACTCAGGTTTGAATCGTTTGTGCTTGTTTAAATTGCCTGAACTTGGTTTTAATATTGAGATGCTTCAGTTTTGTTGATCTTTTGCATTGATTTCTTGATTCTAGGCTTCTTCTATTTCTTTTATTTTTTTTGTTTTCAGGTTTGTTTTATAGTTTCTAGATTATAACTTGCTTGCTTGAATCCATTTCAGGTTAAAGTCATTTTTTGGTTTGATCTGAGTTTAATCATTAATTGGGTCATGATCAGATCTTTATTTTTGAGATTGTGATGATTTGCTTGAATTGTTTTAGATTTTCATTTTCAGGTTTTATTTTGTTTTGATTTCCTTTTCTTAGGTTTTGAAGTTCTAGAAATAAGTTTAAAAAAAATAAAATGGCAAGGGAAGTATAAATGTATATATGTTTGTTTTACAATTTATTTATTGATTTGAAAACCAAGGACACTTGTATTTGCATAGTGAATCATCCAAAACTTGTTAATTTCTTTATTGAAATGTTTACACTTCTGAAAAACTATTAAAATTATGTCTAGGACCCTATGTTGAAATGAATTTATAAATTAAGTTTTAAACCTTATCATTCTATAATTTTGTAACTCACATTTTATACATTTTCAATCTCTTATTTACACTTATACTTTCAAAAGTTATATTCATATTAATTTTATAACTTTTTAAATAACCTTAAGAAAAAAAATGATTTGAAATCAAATTATACTTTTAACACTTAATAATAATATTTAAATATAACTTTATACTACATATCTTCTTATTTAAATACATTTTCCTTCATTAACATTTTTATACAACTTTTTAAAGAAATGATTTAAAATGTATTTAGACCCAAATTACAAATTGTATATACATATTTATTAGTTCCCTAAAATATAAAGGTTTTTAACTTCAATTTATAAAATATTTACTTCTGTATTTCAAATTAAAAATTCTATTTAAAATCATATCCATATTCATTTATATTAATAAACAAACAAATATCTATTTAAATTTGAAAAATACCAAATTAATTCACAATTTAATTTCAAAAATTAAATTAATTTCCAATTTAAATTTGATTTAAAACGGGAATGTTACAAGACGATTTAAATCTAAATCTAAAATTAAATTTAAATTTGAATATTATATATATGTTTTCTCTTCAGTTTTCTATAGACGCACCCAACACTTGTCCAACCTGAGGACGCGTTTCTTGCATCTTCACACGCGTCTCCTCTTTTAATAAAATGAATGAAGCTTTGAAATGAAATGCTCGAAAATTCAGATTTCTTTTTCCCGATCCCTTTATCCTCTTCTTCAATCTTGAAATCGAACCTTATAAAAAATGTGTGTGCTATTCAAATCAATTTGAGAAAATCTAGTTTTGAGAAGGGGCTGATATTTGAGGGTTTCAATCATGTTTGTGGGGTCGGACCTATAAGCATGGGTCATGAGCTCAAGCTCGAGCACGAGATGCTTGGCCAGTTGACATTGGGAAGGCGGCGCCGCTGGTGGTATGTGGATTTAAGGTCGCGTTCTCGAGCTAGGGCTATGTTATTCGTGTGAATCAAGCATCAATTTGAGGCATGGAGGTGGTTCTTAGATTGAGCGTGGCAAGGCGTAGCTAGGAGCCAATATAGGAGGGGTGCGGTGTCACATTGAAATTCTCGACAGGGGAGGCATATGCAAGGGAAGTCGAGCATTTGCCTGGGTGTGGTCTAGTCCTATAGGTAAATTTCAAGTTGTTATAATTTTATTCATCTATTTATAAATCGAATATATAAGGTTTGAAACAGTTAAAAAAAATTAGTCAGATACATGTGTATATACAGGAAGCTGAAATATTTGCAGTAATGTTTAAAACTGTCTAGTCTAATTCTATATATATATACATAGGTTAGAATTCATATATATATATATATATATATATATATATATATATTACATCCGCTTGTTGGTTAATTTAGAATATATGCAGAGGAGAAAAAATATATATGTACTTATAGTAAAATGTATAAAATCCATTCTATTTTAATTTAATTATGTATATAGAAGATTTTAGAGAGATTATAGGAATTTTAAATTATGATGAGTTATATAAAATTAGATCTTTAATATAGTGGTAAACCTACTATTTTTATGTATGTAATAAGGTTATTAACTTGTTAAATTAACTCATCAAATTATTTATGTTACTAAAAAAAGGGGAAATCAATTTAATTTGTTAGTTAATGAAAATAATAAATGGTAATTTTTTTTCGATTAGTTCAAATATTAATAAACCCTACAATATTTGTACAAGGTCTAAAATCAAGGAGAAGCAAGTCGAGATGGAAATGGAGTACAAACAAAAATCAAAGGTGAGTTCATCTCACTCATTTGGAATACCTTTTGAATTTAAATAACTATATTTAAATTATTTGTTGAATGTTAGAATTGACTGGATGTGATATTATATAAAGTAGTATACATATATATATATATTGGAGTGATTGATTTCCCGCTTTATATAGCGGAAGAGATCCTATGAGCCCCGCATAATAGCGGATGACCCTTTATACCTCGATACCCCCTTCGAAGTGGGATTGGTATTTAATTGTTGTGCTAACATCAGTGGATGCATGGAACAGGTTGAAGGGATCCAACTGGATTCCTCAAAGCGTTGAATTTATTTTATATTCAACGATGTGAACTATATGATTATCTTTGATAGATTATTGATTATATTGGGAATTGACAATATTGGATGCTATGGTTTAATTAAATATATTTGGGTATATTGAGTTATCAAAAGATATATAGATTGGATTTTTGAAGGAAAACAAAAGGGAGAATTTTTAAGTAAATAATTATAAAGGGTTGGATAAATAAATTGGAAAAGGATAAAAGTTGATTTTTAAAATTCTAATAAATAAATTCTAAGTATGGAAAGTAGATTTTGAATAAATAAAAATAAATGAACTTTTAGACTTAAATGATATTATTTAAAGGAATAAAGAATTTATTTTCAAATTAAAGATTTAAATTTGGAGAAGATAAATAAGAAATTCGGAAAAAATATGAAATTTGTATTTCAGTTTAAATAAGATTTTGAATCGTAATAAAGAAGTTAAATCTGAAATTAATGAGTTTTTGAAATAAAATTGGATAAGAAAAGAATTTTTTTTAAATGGAGCAAATTTTGAAAATCAATTTGAAAATTGATTTACTATTTGAGACTATGATTTAAAGGAAGATAAGACTATGGGATTTATAAACTAGGTTTATAAGTTGAAACAAGATATTAGTGGATATTTGAAAATATAAACTCATGGTGGGAATTTATAAAGGAATGGGTAATTTGTTTTAAAAATAAATAGTGGTTTATTTTAAAAAGAATGGAAATGGGAAGTGTATTTCCCTGGAAAGTCAAGTATATTTTAAAGGAGACTTTTTATGTATAGGTTAAAGGCATTAAAATTTTAAAGAAATGTTTTATAAAATTTATTACTTTTAAATGTTTTAAATTTTAAAGTAAATATTATCCAAATTTATTTTAGTAGTAATTATTTAAAAGTTAATTGCTATTATGTTTTAAAAAGATAATTATTAATATTTATATTTTATAAAATAGTTTTATTCTAAAGATAGTTCAGTAAAAGTTTTATAGAATTTCGCAACTCTTATTTTAAAATTTAGCTTGGCTTAAATTTTATGTTAAAAATTATTTTATATTTTATCAAGTAGTTTTGTTATAAATATTTTTAAAGTATATATTTATGAATAAAGTGTTTTGGTAATTTTAATTTAAATGTTTTAAAGTATATTTTTGAAAAAAGTGATTTAAATTATTTTTTAAATCTTAAGTGTTTAGGACTTGGCGGTTTTCAGTGGAAATAAAACAAGTGGGTGGAAATTTATTTCGACGAGAGAGAGAAAGGTGATTTAAAAACTATTTTCAAAGGAAATGTAGGAAAATATATTTCAAAGATATTTTAAAATAAATAATGTGGGAGAAGTTATTAAGGCTTGATGATTGTTGTGGATGTTATTTGATAGTTAAATAACCGACTATCAATATTAGCCAATGCGCTGATCGTTTCGAAGAAACAGGGATCAGGATTAATTTCCCGAAAACCACTTCGATCCAGTTTGAATGTTTTCGTAAGGAAGACAAGAGCTTGGAATTAAAGATGGAGCAATGAAGTGCAAGGGCTAATCACTACTAATCTAGAGGGAGATTCCATAATGGATGAAGTAGGAGTAGAGTCTTCGGTTCCGTTCGAACTCGAACGGACTTGTATGGATGAATGCTTTCAGAACATCGTCGGGAGGACGATGAGCTTTCTAAGTGATTGTGTGCTAAAAAGGTAATGCTTAAGCTCGAACCTCATCAACCAGGAATGGCTAAAACATGGGAGGTGCACAGAAGGCTATATGGCTAGCAACATATTAGGGTAAGGTCACCCTGTCTAGATGTCCCTTTATTTCGGCTGTGTGGGCGGTTGTGGATCCCAACCGCGGGATGAACTTATTCGGACTATTCAATAAAGGGAAGCTCTGGTCTTGTGACGTAGGGATCAAGGTGGATCCTCGGTACGGTTATCTAGACCACGAACCGTAACGGATGGTACCCCAGTAGCCATGCCATTTATGGAATCCTATCTTCAATAAGCACCTGTACGGTTTTGATTATGCCCAACTATTGCTGAAACATGAGATGCAAGCATTTCAGCAAGATTCTTTTTTACATTCTATAGACACTATTATAATATTAGACGATTTTTAATAGAAAATGTTTTGGTTATCATAAGGTGAAAGCCCATCATGTTTATTTGTGACGTAGTCTTACGAGATACCTTTGATTTCAAAATGATTTTGAAAACTTTAATAATCCAATTGAGTGTGTTTTCTCACTTTGGTATTCCAGACTGACACAGGTGTTATTTCGCTATAATGCTCGAGTAAGACCAAGTATTATAGAATACAGATTCTGGTTGGATGGCTATGGAGCTCAGGAGACGAGCTGGATAGCGAGACATACTTTCATACTTTATTATTTTTCCATTGTGTAAGGACATGTTACTGGACTTTTTGGATTTGATGAAACGATTGTTGCACTCTGAGAAATGTATGTATACATGATAGTACAAAATCTTTGTATTTAAAGTCAATGTTACATATCATATTTTATTCCGTTGCGTTCGTGAGATTCTGATGTTGTTTTCTATTTCCTCTTCTACCTCCTTCTTCTTTAACCCTAATGGTTAGATTTTCCGGCATTCGATTATTCGGCGTTTGATACAGTGGACGTATTAATGTCGAGTTTTCGTGCGTCAAAATATCGGGTAATTACATTGGTGAAGTCGGATCTTCGTATCATTGAGTATCAATGGTTTGGTGATGTTCGTGCACAAGGCAAAGGAGAATGAATATCAAGTTTAAGGTGGGAAGAATATGGAATTGAGGAAGACGTATTAACTATGGGTAACTATAAATAAAGTGCTATTAGTGATTTAATTATTATAATTTAATTTTCAAATTTAAAAATTGAATAACTTTAATATCTTTAATTATTTCCACAAAGTAATCATACTTAATTAAGTTTCATAATTGATTATTTAAATTAATTAATCCAATTAATTATCAAAATTAATTACATTAATTAATTAATAAATAATCACAAGTTAATGACCTTCATTAACTTATTAACAAATTCTTAATTACCTTTCTTAAGTAATTAACTTAAATTAATTAATATTAATTACAAATTTAATTAACCTTAATTAATTTATTTCAAATCTTTAATTAATTAAATAAATAAATTAATTAAATTACTTAAGTTACTAATTTTAATGAAACAAAGATCATTAAATCTTAAATTTACTTTAAAAATAAAATATTTCTTATTCATGATTACTTTATTATTAATAAAGTAACTTAAAACAATTTAACTCAAAATGGTTTTCAAATTACATTTTGAATTTTAAATTTAAAAAAAAAATCAAATTTAACTTAAACAAAGTTTTAAAAACATTTTAAAACCCTTTAAAAACATATGCTAAAGATTTTCTTATTTTATAAAAGAAGTTAAAGAAATTTAAAAACCAAATTCATTTCAGAATACAAATCATATTAAAATATGTTGCAACAACCAAATTTGTTCAAACATTTAAATTTTCTTTTAAAACTTCCTTTATTTCCAAACCATTGTTTCAAATTGGAATTTGATTTCAGATTTAAACTCATGTTTGAATCTCTACTTAAATTTAAAGCTTTATCCTAAATTAAAATATTTAAACTCTTTAATGTTGTTTAAACATTTTGTTTCAAAGTTTAAATTTAAATTTCAAACCTGGATTAAAATCTCATTTGAAATTCAAATTTTAAATTAGACTTAAATTCTGTTTTCAAAACCCTGCATTAAGGTTTTAAAATCAATTCTGAATTTAAAATATATATAGGTTCAGTGAAACCTGTAATAACAGAGGATACCCGAGACCCCTTCCATTTACTTCGAGTCGCATACCTAACTACTTCGGGCAAAAACTTAACTTACTCGAGCAAATCTCGTGTCGAAACATAGCAACCTCCAAATCAAAACACCTGATCCACCATTATTCACCGTGCATATGCACGGTGTCCATGCCCACCGCCAGCCACCACCCAGTCAACTATCATGTCGACGTTAATCCCTGCATCACCTTGCTAACATCAAAACCACCCAACTCACTCGAAAATTCAATCGAGTATCCCTAAACCAAACCTGTCAACAGTTATAAGCTTAAAACCCCAAAACCTGGAAAACCCTCAACCTCTCTTCTCCGGCCATCGGATATGCTAAAACTTCGGCCAAGACTTCGTCCATCCCCTAGCTTCCTTTACCCAGCGTACCAGAGAACTCGAACAACCAGAGGCTCAATGCCGATCAAATTCCAGAGCATACCCATAACTAGGGTATAAAAACTTTTCCCCTTTTTCATTTCCAGAAGAAAACATCAATGCACAAAATTTCAACACTAAAAATTGAAATTTGGTTTTTAAAAATCACAATTTACTTTCAACTTTTAATTCAAACACCTGAAACTAAGAATTAATCATCTTGCTTTTGGTTAGATTCCAGTTTACTTTGCTATTGCATTTTTCCAGAAACTACAGGTATTTTTTTTTCTTTTTTTTTCTTTTCTTCATGAACAAATCTTAATTATAATTTATACATACAATATAAGCATACATTGTTTAGGTCTCTTGTATTATTACAGTTTGATTCAATAGAAATTGAATCATTTACTAAATTATGAACCTGAAGAAAACTATAAGTCATAACAATCATCAATATTCATAATCCGTTCATACGTTCAAACATTCATATGCATATATAGTACTGCATTTACAATCATACCCAGAAGCATACTACTCAACATGCAATCAGCTAATCATATTCAGAGCATACTTATTTAAGCAACCAATTTACACTTATTTTTTTAAAAAAAAATGTTACTCACCTTTTTTGAGCATGAAGAACAGAGCTTTTGTTTTGAATTTAAAAACCAGTGTCCCCTCTTTGCTAAAAAGAAACTTCAACTTTGGATGCTTTAACTTCTTTTTATTTTTGAATTTAACTTGCATGCAGCCCTTTTGAACTTTGAACTAGCTGTTAGCACTTGCATGCAGGCAACACATGCTTTGCTTGTTGATTTTGAACTTTTAGTGCTTGAATTGCAACTGCAGTTGCATGCAGTTTTGAAAAGAATGCAGACAGAATTGATTAAAACTCTTGTTCGAAGAATGCATGCAGGCTTTTGTAGTTTTGGACTTGAGGATTTGTACAAATTAGATATAGATTTCCATGAGGATTACTCAAAACTTGAACCAGTTTCAGATTTAAATCTTTATATGCCCAGATTCAAAGAATTTCAGAGGCTACTTAATTTGATTTTACAGAAGACTGCAATTTGGGTTTTGAATCTGGCTACAGGCCTTGCATATTGGACAGATTTTACATTTTGAAAATGATTTTACAAGTAAAAGAATTACAGGTTGAATTGAAGAGGAATTTGGGTACTGAAAAAGGAATCAAATTTTGAACATGATTTTGTTTTGAGGAATATAGTTACAGATTTGTTTTTAGCTGAGAAATTTTTCTTAACTTTTGGAAAAATAAACATTAGAAAAAAAATGAGTGTGAAGAAACATGCTTATATAAGATAAAAATGATTTATTAAAAATGTAAAAGAAAAATAAAAATAAAAGACACTTGTAAAAAGAACTAACACTTGTCAAATTAAGTAGATTTATTGTTTACACTTGTCTCATTAATTGCTTAAAATGTTAACATTTGTTTTATACACATGTTACTTATTTTTATTTAATTTAAAGATAAATAAAATCCGCTTTTCTTTATTAAATACATATAAAGTAGTTTTCATAAATGAATGGATATGTATTTCTTTTTAGATGAAGTAAAACAATTTACATAAAAGTGAAAACTTAATTTGCAAGATCTACATATATTTATTAATTTGAATTTCAAAATTAAATCAAATTCAAATGTTATTTATACATTAAAATTCCACTTAAAACTAATTTATCAACCTATTTTAATTTTAAAATAATAACATTGTCTTTTAAAAAACTTATCTATATTTATATTTATACATTTATTATTTGAAAATAACTCATATATCAATTTTAAATCATTTATAAAAGAAATCATAAATTACTTGTTTTATTTATCTTAATTAAAAGAATTAATGTTTAATATATAAAGAGTATCTTAAATTTTCATATAATTCCAAATTATAATTATTAAGCTATATTCCAAAAGAAATAAAATAAACTTTTGTTTATCTTATAAAAATTTAAACTATGTTTAAAATACAATTATATAATTTAAGACAATTCTTTAAGTATTTTAAACCAATTAGTTATTTATTAAATAAAATAAAAATCCTAAAACTATCAAAATGAATATTAAGATTTAAAAACAATATTTTTTATTAACTTCAAATCAAACTTATCTATTCACAATATATATATAAAAATATATATATACATTATAAATAGGTAAACACTCTATTAATTTTTAAAAGATAAAATTCATCAATTACACATTTATTTAATTGGATTATTAAATCAAGTAAATTTTTATTAAAATTTTATAAAATCAATTTAATTTTAAATATAGATTATTAAATTGATATTGCTAAAATTTCTGGGATATCACATTCCTCCCCCCTTAAAAGAATTTCGTCCCCGAAATTTAAAAGCAAAGGTAATTTAATAACCCATTCAACATTTAAACTTTAAATCACAAACATACATCAATCATATGCTAACAACCATAGCAATATCTAATCAAATAAATTTAATTATCCAGACAAAATTCTGGATAAAATCTTCTCGAGTTTCCCCAAGTATATATATATACCGGGATACTCGCCCTACAGAATCCTAACAATCTAAACTACGAAGCTACAGAGCTTCTTAATCTTGATCTATAGAACTAGACAAGATATCAGACTACAAACGAGTCTGACTCAACCACTAAACCTTCTTGAACAGCTGGTTCCACAACCAGAGATAACTTATACACGTACTCCCTCAGAGATACGTGAAACTCATAAATCCAATAATCCAAACTGGAAATTCAACTCTTGAAAACCAAACACCAATCCAACCAAAACACAGAAGAGATCCAAAACAAAACTCCGACTCCGGAATCCAAATTCCTTCGTCCCTAAACCACAAAATCTTTTAACGATCCTGGGCTTCCTACATCCAAACCGATCAGCTTAACGTTCGCTGATGCCCCAAAAAGAAACAATCCAGACCAAAAACAACCCAACACAACGATCTTCTTAAGATCAACCAAGACTAAGATCACCAACTCTACTCTTCAAAAACATCAAAAGAACAAACTCACTTCTTCTATCCAGAAAAGACAAAACAAAAATATTCCCAAACTGCTTCCGCTGCACAACTCTGAACTGGCACATAAGACACCGCTGATGAAGAATATGAGCACAAACTGGACATCACTTCCTAGAAATATGGCTCAACATATCCAAGAAAACTCAGAAGTTCTACCAATCCTGAGCTGCCTTACCAATCCTATCTCGAGAAACCATCCTTCTACTAGCTGATCCACCGGTAGCACTCCTGGAATCCGATCGATAAGAAAACTTAATCTTCAGAAGTGGACAAACCTCCGACTTCTCGGAAGACAACCAAAAATTCTTCAATACCTCAAAAGAAAACTCAAACTATCGCATATCACTTTTGCGATCAATAGAGACCAATTCCCAAAGAAAATCTCTCTTTACCAAACAGAACAGCTTACTCTTAATTAGCCAATCCAATAAAGTATTGGGTCCACTCTGCTGCTTTTGAACTCCTTCTTCAGAAACTACTCAGCCAGTCAACTTCTTCCAACAAAGACACTCCGAGTTGCACTGCTGACACCAATGCCAAAACTTCCTTAGCTAAAGTTCTTCGAGAAACTCGGCCCTCAAAGCCAACCACCACATCCTACTGAACTCAGCCACAACATTGAAGCAGACATATCTCCCTAAAACTTGTTCCAAAGAAAACATCTTTGGAGACATCCATATTCACTGCATCTCATCACGCAGTTACTACCACCACCTGAGGTATCAAAATAACATTACACTCTTCTGCCAAACTGACAGATCCAAACTCAACTCATCCATCTTCAAAGATAACTCTGAACCTTAACAAGTTTCCTTCAGAGATCGATGAAATCTCTACACCACTGCACAACTCACTCGAGACGGTATTAGGTCTACAGTCTCGAAAAATTCACTTCCAACCTTAAGCATTCAAACTCCAACCAATGGTAGTAATCGTGTTACACACACTTCTACCTCGTCTACCTTTATAACTTATATTGGAAAAACCTGAACAGGTAACCCAACAGATAGGTAGAAATAATATATATATATATATATATATATATATATATATATATCAAAACTACAAATACGCTCTCTCAAGATAGACACCACTACAGAGCCTAGGTATTCACTCAACCTAATGCTCTAATACCATTGTAACGACCCAACTTCCAAACTCCAGGAAGTCGCATCGCTAATAAGAAAAAAGGAATAGAGAATAGAAAGAAAGAGAAGAAGAAGAAAACAACACATCATAATCTAAATAGCGGAACGAACAAATTATATTAATAACATGAAATATTTACATAGTTTACAACCACTATCAGAGTTACACAGATAATACAACACATACTAGACAGTTATAAAAACTTGTCTAGTTATACAACTCAATACAACATCACAAATAACTGAGAGATACCAAACACAGCGGACTACTATATAACTATAACGCAGAAGCCTCCTGCTCCATTTGCTCCTCCACAATTCGTCAAAGCTAACCTGAATCCTAACATGAATCCCTTGGCTACTCGTAAAAATTTGAGTACCCAAGAGTTTATGAAAAACAAAAATAAACTCCGGGTCAGACATGGGTCTGGTGTGAGTAACAGGTTAAAGTTTCTTAACTTTCAAAAATTCTTTAAAAGAAAGGTATCACGTAAGACTTCCCACACATAAACATGGAAAAAATTTTACCTTACGCTAACCAAAACATTTGATAGGAAATCCGATGATATTATAATAGTGTCTAGGGTTTTCAAATAAAATACAGAAATAGCTGGAATGGTTACATCTCACGTTCCAACATAGTTGGGCACAACTAATACGTACGACGCTTATTGGATTTTGGATTCCATACAATGGCAGGGCTACTGGGGTACCGCCCGTCATAGTACGTGGCCTAGATCACCGTACCAAGGAGTACTCCCACTCCCCTGCAACACAAGGCCGGACCCATTCCTTACTGAACATTTCCGAACAAGACAACCCCGGCAGTTGTCGCGACCAACCGCCCACACAGCCGAATAAAAAGGGACCTCTAGACAGGAGTAAATCTTGCTCTCAAGTGGGGGCTACCCACGAAGCCTTGCTGCACCTCCCATGTTTTAGCATTCCCGGTTGATGGGGCTTGAGGCTACGATTACCTTTATAGGACATCAAATCTTAAAATGCTCATCGTCCGCCTGACGATGTTCTGAAAGCATTCAATCCATACAAGTTCGTTCCCGGTTCGAACGAAACCGAAGGCATTA
Organism: Allium cepa; assembly: GCA_030765085.1. NCBI lineage: Eukaryota > Viridiplantae > Streptophyta > Magnoliopsida > Asparagales > Amaryllidaceae > Allium > Allium cepa. The sequence goes on from CM060942.1 coordinate 70,989,994, forward strand.
TCTCGTTACACTCATTACGGAATCACCCACAGAGTTAACGACGATAACCCTTGCACTCTGAATCACCATCTCGAACCTATAAGTACTATTCCATCAAACTCATTACGGAATCACCCGCAGAGTTATACTGACGTATAGCCCTTACACCTCGAGTCTTACTTGCTCCACTTGGATTAACGACCTAACGTTTAATTGGAATCGATGTGGTTTTCGGATATCCAAATATGGAAACCCGATCCTGGTCTCATCGAAATCCACAGCGTGTCTTTTAGGTCCAAGTTGTTTTAAGTTTAAAACAATTCAATCTAATTATCCATATACACACAGATAGATAATTCATATCATCATAACAAATAATCAATATTATCATAAACAGGTAATCATCACAAATTGATAATCTATATTATTATCATCAATAGATACTTATATCATCATTACAATGCAACCAATGCATCCATAATATACAACACTATTTATCTCATGTCTGAGATTCAAACCATTCATGGTAAACCATATCATCTATTCATAAGCATAGATCTATAATCACACCATCTATAATTAATTTAAAATGAATTAAATTAATTATTTTCTCATTTTAAATCTTGCTTACTTAACCCTTAATTGATTACCAATCAATTAAATAATTATCCTCAAATTAATCACCTGAATTAATCACCCTTGATTAATTATCCCTTAATTATTTTCAAGTAATTATCTTTAATTAATTTTACAAATTAATTTTTCTTAACCAACCCAGTAATTAACCTTTAATTACTTCATTAAATAATTAATTATAATTAATTACATTAGTCCTTAATTAATTACATTAATTAATTACTTCCTTAATCACTTATCATTGATTAATTAATCTTAATTAATTAATCCCTAATTACATCATTAATCATATTAATTAATGATCCTTAAATTTAAATTACTTATTTAAATTAATTACATTAAGTAAATAACCTTAATTAAACCATAATTATTAATCATATTTGATTAATTACATTTAGTAATTAACTACCCTTAAGTACTTCCTTAATTACTTCTAAATTAATTTAACAATTAATTATATTTATTAATCATCCTTGATTAATCTCATTAGTAATTAATTACATTACTCAATCATTTACAAAAGACTTAAATTAATTAAAATAAGTAGTTAATTATTAATTACTTTCACAAAGAAATATCTTCATATTAATTACACGAAGTAATTAATCCCAAAATACCATACTTCAATTTATTACTCCTAGTAATTTACTTAACTTAATTACTTCTTTAAGTAATTATACCTCATTGATTACTTACCAACCCATCTAATGACTATTATAAATTAATTAAACTTAATTAATTAATTTAAACTAATCCAATTAATAAATTAATTACAATGAGTAATTAATATCTTTAATTATTTCCATAAAGTAATCATACTTTATTAAGTTTCATAATTGATTATTTAAATTAATTAATCCAATTAATTATCAAAATTAATTACATTAATTAATTAATAAATAATCAGAAGTTAATGACCTTCATTAACTTATTAACATATTCTTAATTACCTTTCTTAAGTAATTAACTTAAATTAATTAATATTAATTACAAATTTAATTAACCTTAATTAATTTATTTCAAATCTTTAATTAATTAAATAAATAAATTAATTAAATTACTTAAATTACTAATTTTAATGAAACAAAGATCATTAAATCTTAAATTTACTTTAAAAATAAAATATTTCTTATTCATGATTACTTTATTATTAATAAAGTAACTTAAAACAATTTAACTCAAAATGGTTTTCAAATTACATTTTGAATTTTAGATTTAAAAAAAAATCAAACTTAACTTAAACAAAGTTTTAAAAACATTTTAAAACCCTTTAAAAACATATGCTAAAGATTTTCTTATTTTATAAAAGAAGTTAAAGAAATTTAAACCCCAAATTCATTTCAGAATACAAATCATATTAAAATATGTTGCAACAACCAAATTTGTTTAAACATTTAAATTTTCTTTTAAAACTTCCTTTATTTCCAAACCATTGTTTCAAATTGGAATTTGATTTCAGATTTAAACTCATATTTGAATCTCTACTTAAATTTAAAGCTTTATCCTAAATTAAAATATTTAAACTCTTTAATGTTGTTTAAACATTTTGTTTCAAAGTTTAAATTTAAATTTCAAACCTGGATTCAAATCTCATTTGAAATTCAAATTTTAAATTAGACTTAAATTCTGTTTTCAAAACCCTGCATTAAGATTTTAAAATCAATTCTGAATTGAAAATATATACAGGTTCAGTGAAACCTGTAATAACAGAGGATACCCGAGACCCCTTCCATTTACTTCGAGTCGCATACCTAACTACTTCGGGCAAAAACTCAACTTACTCGAGCAAATCTCGTGTCAAAACACAACAACCTCCAAATCAAAACACCTGATCCACCATTCTTCACTGTGCATATGCACGGTGTCCATGCCCACCGCCAGCCACCACCCAGTCAACTATCATGTCGACGTTAATCCCTGCATCACCTTGCTAACATCAAAACCACCCAATTCACTCGAAAACGAAATCGAGTATCCCTAAACCAAACCTGTCAACAGTTATAAGCTTCAAACCCCAAAACCAGGAAAACCCTCAACCTCTCTTCTCCGGCCATCGGAGATGCTAAAACTTCGGCCAAGACTTTGTCCATCCCCTAGCTTCCTTTACCCAGCGTACTAGAGAACTCGAACAACCAGTGGCTCAATGCCGATCAAATTCCAGAGCATACCCATAACTAGGTTATAAAAACTTTTCCCCTTTTTCATTTCCAGAAGAAAACATCAATGCGCAAAATTTCAACACTAAAAATTGAAATTTGGTTTTTAAAAATCGCAATTTAGTTTCAACTTTTAATTAAAACACCTGAAACTAAGAATTAATCATCTTGCTTTTGGTTAGATTCCAGTTTACTTTGCTATTTCCTGTTTCTAGATACCACAGGTATATTTTTTTTCTTTTTTTTTTCTTTTCTTCATGAACAAATCTAAATTATAATTTATACATACCATATAAGCCCACATTGTTTAGGTCTCATGTATTATTACAGATTGATTCAATAGAAATTGAATCATTTACTAAATTATGAACCTGAAGAAAACTATAAGTCATAACAGTCATCAATATTCATAATCCATTCATACGTTCAAACATTCATATGCATATATAGTACTGCATTTACAATCATACACAAAAGCATACTACTCAACATACAATCAGCTAATCATATTCAGAGCATAGTTATTTAAGCAACCAATTTATACTTATTTTTTTAAAAAAAAAATGTTACTCACCTGTCTTGAGCATGAAGAACAAAGCTTTTATTTTGAATTTAACAACCAATGTCCCCTCATTGCTAAAAAGAAACTTCAACTTTGGATGCTTTAACTTCTTTTTATTTTTGAATTTAACTTGCATGTATTCCTTTTGAACTTTGAACTAGCTGTTAACACTTGCATGCAGGCAACACATGCTTTGCTTGTTGATTTTGAACTTTTAGTGCATGAATTGCAACTGAAGTTGCATGCAGTTTTGAAAAGAATGCAGATAGAATTGATTAAAACTCTTGTTCAAAGAATGCATGCAGGCTTTTGTAGTTTTGGACTTGAGGATTTGTACAAATTAGATATAGATTTGCATGAGGATTACTAAAAACTTGAACCAGTTTCAGATTTAAATCTTTATATGCCCAGATTCAAAGAATTTCAGAGGCTACTTAATTTGATTTTACAGAAGACTGCAATTTGGGTTTTGAATCTGGCTACAGGCCTTGCATATTGGACAGATTTTACATTTTGAAAATGATTTTACAAGGAAAAGAATTACAGGTTGAATTGAAGAGGAATTTGGGTATTGAAAAAGGAATCAAATTTTGAACATGATTTTATTTTGAGGAATATAGTTACAGATTTGTTTTTAGCTGAGAAATTTTTCTTAACTTTTGAAAAAAAATGAACATTAGAAAAAAAAAGAGTGTGAAGAAACATGCTTATATAAGATAAAAATGATTTATTAAAAATATAAAAGAAAAATAAAAATAAAAGACACTTGTAAAATGAACTAACACTTGTCAAATTAAGTAGATTAATTGTTTACACTTGTCTCATTAATTGCTTAAAATGTTAACATTTGTTTCATACACATGTTACTTATTTTTATTTAATTTAAAGATAAATAAAATCCTCTTTTCTTTATTAAATACATATAAAGTAGTTTTCATAAATGAATGGATATGTATTTCTTTTTAGATGAAGTAAAACAATTTATATAAAAGTGAAAACTTATTTACAAGATCTACATATATTTATTAATTTGAATTTCAAAAATAAATCAAATTCAAATGTTATTTATACATTAAAATTCCACTTAAAACTAATTTATCAACCTATTTTAATTTTAAAATAATAACATTGTTTTTTAAAAATCTTATCTATATTTATATTTATACATTTATTATTTGAAAATAACTCATTTATCAATTTTAAATCATTTATAAAAGAAATCATAAATTACTTGTCTTATTTATCTTAATTAAAAGAATTAATGTTTAATATATAAAGAGTATCTTAAATTTTCATATAATTCCAAATTATAATTATTAAGCTATATTCAAAAAGAAATAAAATAAACTTTTATTTATCTTATAAAAATTTAAACTATGTTTAAAATACAATTATACAATTTAAGACAAATCTTTAAGTATTTTAAACCAATTAGTTATGTATTAAATAAAATAAAAATCCTCAAACTATCAAAATGAATATTAAGATTTAAAAACAATATTTTTTTTAACTTCAAATCAAACTTATCTATTCACAATATATATATATATAAATAAATATATATTCACACATTATAAATAGGTAAACATTCTATTAATTTTTAAAAGATAAAATTCATCAATTACACATTTATTTAATTGGATTATTAAATGAAGTAAATTTTTATTAAAAGTTTATCAAATCAATTTAATTTTAAATATAGATTATTAAATTGATATTGCTAAAATATCTAGGATATCACAATTTCATTCTCAAGTACCATGAGGATAGGGCCAGTTAGAAGCTAGGGAGGGCCGGTCGATCCAAGAAAGCATTATATGTTGACAAAACATCCATCACAATGAAGGTCATAACCCACATCCTTTTGCAGCCACATTCACCTAAAACCATTTGTAAATCCACAGGTCTCCTAGGCCCCACAGCCTCTTCGATAATCCTTAATATGGGATTTACAAGGCTTTAGATCCTAACCATCCATTATCATTTTTAACATATTTTCCACCATCAATAAGAAATTTCCTCACCATTATGGGCCCAATTACGGCCGATATCACCAAGGGATCAAGTGCCAGTACTTTAATCCTATCCATGCCTCGGTTTTTAAATACTATATTAGCCTTGGTTTTCGGCTACTTTGTTGGAGCTCTGTCTTCGATGACGAAGCAACTTTCTTGTACAACATACCTAAAAGAACTCGCATACCTTTCCATCTCATTCAGTCTCTTCTCAGTTGGATGAGGCCAACTAAAACTTTCTCGTACAACATACCTAAAAGAACTCACATTCCTTTCCATCTCATTTGATCTATTCTCAGTAGGATGAGGCCAACTAGTTGTTGTGTTGGTAATAGTCTTTTCCCAAGCTACATAGACTCGACATCGCTAGGCCCAGCCTAGCCCCGTTGGAGCAAGAGCCCCTTGGGTCAAGCATTTCCTTGCCTGCCATCCTAAGGGGCTTTCATATACTGTTGAAGCTTCTTCTTTCGAATCAGGTCCTCTATCACATTATGCTAATGTCTACATTCATTTATATTATAGCGGTGCATCTAGTGGAAACAATAGTACTTCCTAGATCTCTTCTCCTTTTCCATAGATTCCCTCATATCTGGCTTGTTGTAATGCTCTTTACCTTGCATCGCAAGGTAAATATTCTCCATTAAGTTGTTCAATGGCATATAGTCCTCAAACTTTGGGAATCATGGATGTTTCTTGAGGTTTATTTTATATCTTTGTTCCCCTGGTTACTTCTTCTTCGAGTGTCGCCCTTGTTTTCCATGTTTAGAACCACGTTTCCTGAACTCTCTCCAGCTTGCTTAACCACCACAATGCTCTATACCACTTCACTTGACTATTCATAACAAACTCTTCCAACCGATGTATTGCCTCCTCCAAGCGCAAATATTTGGTTTCCTTCCTATAGAATTCATTCATAGTCGACGGCGGTTTTATTTTCAACCACCTGATAAAATTGATATCCAGGTGTATTCCCTTGATTTAATGTGATCATGGCAATGTCTTCTTTAGCATTGCTCACCTCCATTACTGTTGTATTAAAATGCTTAAAAATCCCTTCAACAACTTTCTAGTATTCTAAAAAAGATTTGATAATGACATAACATCCTTTGGAGGGTTGTGTGCAAGCAAAAAAAATTCAACAAACTTCTTAGTTGGCTTGTCAAAAAAAGATATGGATCTCTGTGGGAGCCAGGTGAACCACATCAAAGCAACATCTTCAAAAAATATTGAGAAACATCGACATCTAATATAGTCTGTTGCACTTGTCATGTCCATATGCCATTCATATTTTAGTAAATGCTGCATTGGTTATGTTGCCTATTGTAGGATGGCATAGTTGGCATAGTAAATCTTATGGGATATTCCTCATGTGGTATCTCTTTGATGAATGGGTTCTACTAAAAGAAGAGCCAATTCGTGGTTGTTTCTGTACTGGTTTTCATTTACCACTTCTTTACCGTATCTGCCAGGAATTCCATAAAAGACTAACTTATGGTGGATCGATTATACAAATGATAGGTATACAAATAAATTAACTATAGTTTAATGATTAGTAAAGAATGTTAATAAGAATAATCACACCAGGGTTTTTATGCTGCTTCAAACCTCCCGTCCTACGTTCAGTCTCGAAGCTCCTCTTTGGAATTTCCTTCCACCAAATATCCCTCACTTCACCCGGAGGAACAGGTTTACAATAGCAGAGTTTCTTTGTCAACTATGTGTTCTTTGTTACAAGGATTTTGACTATATAGTACAATTGAACTTTTTATATCTCTTGAATGATTGAATACAATATTGTTCGAGAGAATATAGAAGTTATGATCTCTGATTTACAGATTGGATAGCAAGTGGATGATTAGAACAAGAGATGATTAAAATAGAAAGTCGAGTTGTGTTTTGATCCTTCTTGATTCTTGTTTATATAGTTTTAGTGTGTTGCTTCTAGTAGTTGCATCTCTTCCTTTTTAGTCTAAAGTCGTTCCTATTCACTGGTGAGGAATTGTGGAGGAGAGATGGAGTTGTATCTTTACGAAGATGGCAGTTTTTATTTGAATTTTTTGCTCCGATCCCAGTTTCAGACTGAATGTTGTTTTCTGACGTCTGGAACCTATTATTAATTTTATTCTAGTATCTACATTCAGATGTCTGAAGTTCTGCATTCAGACGTCTGAACCTGTCAAGTGAGGTTTTTCTTGGTTCATTCTTAAGTGTTTGTGCCTTCGATCTTCGTGCAACTTTGTAGATGAATTTCTTTAATGCTTTAGTCATCGTCTTGTCAAGGTAGTGGTTTGTCTTGCTTTGTATCTATGTATGATATATATATATATATATATATATATATATATATATGATTTCCAGTGTATAGTTGTTATCGTCGAAATCATAAACTCAAGGTTCTAACATTCTCCCTCTTTTTGATGAGAACAACTATACAATGTACTTAGACAATAATTACTGATGGATTCTCCCCGTAAATGTAATCTCCCCCTATAGGTGTGCATATCTATTTTTCTCCCCTTTGTCGTTATCAAAAATAACTGAAGAACCATAATGCAAAGCTAAGTATGATAAACAGACATAATTACAACAGTAACAAAAATTATGATTACATCTTGAAGCATAGCAAAATATTGATAGTATCTTACAAGTAATTTGAAAAGAAGTTAACTATAACAAATTATTAACTGTATGAGGTCAAGGTAGATCATCACTTGGAGAGTCCAATTTCCCTTTGTCCTTGTCGTCGGTCTTTGGCGATGTGTGAGGAGATTGAGAAGGTGTGGACCAGTCAGAAGAAGTTTAACAGGCATGTTGAAGTGCTTGATCAAGTTTGGAAACTACGGAAGCCAGAGAATCTTCAACTTTGGAAAGCCATGTGGTCAATGTGTGATCAAGCCTTGCTATTTGTTTACTAAGGAGAATTTGATTTCTAGATAGGAGCATTTGTTTTTGTAAAGTTAAGTTAGCAATACTTTCATTAGCATTAGGCTGAGTTCATGCTTCCAAAATCTCTATAACAAAGTGATATTCAAACAAGGAAGGAGGAGGTCGAGATGGTAGCCTTGGTAGTTCTGTATCACCTTCTTATTGTTTTTTTTTTGTTGTTCTTATTGTTGTGTAGAAGGAGGAGATTGATCTTGTGCATTTCTCCATTGTAGAAAAGTCATATAAAATGGTGGTTCCTTCGGCAAAAGCATAAGGTTGAAAATTTTTGTCCCGCTATATTTGATAGGTAACTCCTCAAAAGCAGAAGTGTATGAATGTTTAGTGCTTTAAGGATTTCATATAATATAAACCGGGTAAATGAAAGTCTGGTGAGATCTATTCCAAAAACCTTTAAGTTCATCGAAAATGAACCGAGCCCAATTAATCGTAGTTCGATGAAAAAGAGCATATAGAGCTTTGTGACCAAGATCAGTAATTTGTTCATGGCTACCTAATCGTGAGGTAGGTATTTATAAGCATTCGGATAAGGAGCCTAGCATGTGGCCTAAGGAATTTAGATGAAAATTGAGGCATTTGATTCTCCCATAATTGATGAGTTATAATATCATGAGGTTTGAATCGCAAATCATCCATTTCAGATATTCTGTGACCCCTATAAGAGCATTCTAAAATTCGTCCAATTATAGTGGGGGTTAACTTGATTGTTGTCCCATAGACACTTGTCTATAACCACTGTTCATCATTCTCCGTAGTCCATATGGATGAACTATCCAAATTAGCATAAAAAAGGTATAGCCAGTTTATCGATAGATATATCGTTGGAATTACAAGAAATAAGGGTTTTGAAGTTACCTTGCTCACAGATGTCATCCATATCGTATGAAGGAAACTTGATTAGGTTATAGAAGGGTCCGAGATGCATCTTCTTAATCTTCAAGTCTTCAAACCGCCTTATAGTTGTTGGATTGTGGAATAACCAATCTTTGATTTGAGTGTCAGTTACCATCAAGGGTTGAGAAGAGGATCCTTCTCAATGCTTCCTTTTCTTAATTCCCATTTTTAGGTTCGTTGTGGAATTAATTAGTTGAGAAATTAAATTATTAGGTTTTGATAATGATAAATTTCGATTTGGAAATGAGTTGAAATAGGAAAAGGGGATTGATCGAGCAGAGATAGGGTTTAAAAAACCTTTCGTTTCTAGTTCCAGATGTCTGAAATAGTGGATCAGACATCTGAAGATGCTTAACGTAGAAACAAAGAGTAGAATCACACATTTGGTAATAGTACTCAAACATCTGGAAAGTTTAAATACTAGACAGAGAGTAACTTCAGACATTTGGAAAAGAGTTTAGACGTCTATGAACATTTATTAGTAGTTTTAGATTCCTATTTCAGGCGTCTGGAATCTTTTTCAGACGTTTGAAAAAAATTCAGATTAGTTTTTTTGTTGATATTTTTGTGAAGAGAACTTTATTTATTGAGTAGAATACAAATAAATATATATGTATAAAATCGTCTTCAAACGTAATAGTTTATTTTTCCTGGTTGCATTCCAAACGATCTTATGAATTCGGTTCGTAGATGGTATGACCATAGTTGATTGGGGAACGAGAAGGAGCTTTAGGTAAGTAAGTTGATGGTTTAACTCTAGAAGTTTCAACAAAGTGTGGAGATTTTATATGTGAAAACTTCTTTGTTAGAGAATGACCACGTATATCATATAGAGCCTTTTCGAGGAAGTACAAATGTTTGATTGTTCCTTCCTATCTATAGTATATTTCCTTTTAAGCATCCATCATTGTGAATTGATAATGTCGTATTTCATTAAGTTTTTCATAGATTGTAGGTGTTTTTTCTCGTTTGGCTTTCTTCAATAGAGGTGATAATCCCCATCGACTTTTTGGTATGTCAGGAGAGGCGGAGAATGAGGAGGTGAAGGAGTACGAAGAGAAGGAGTGGACATGTTTGAGGATGACGATCTAGAATTATATGAAGTTGTTTCTTGAGATGACATTTTGATTTTTATATTTGATACATATTTTTAAAGACAAACTTCTGAAAGATAGATTTATAACAATCCAAATATAAAAATAGGTAGCATTTTTACGGTACAAAATTACTGTCTAAATTTTTAAAGGTTTTTAATCAGCTAAAAACTTGTGGATATAAGAATTTTTTCTTAGTTTAAAAGTTCATTAATTGAAAAAATGCCTAAGTCTCGTCGTAAGTTTACAAAAGTTTGTTCGTTTAATGGTTTTGTAAAGATATCGGCTATTTGATTTTCAGTAAAAACATATTCTAAAGTTATAATTCCATTTCCGACATTATCTTTTAAGAAATGATGTCTTATATCTATATGTTTTGTTCGAGAATGATTTACCGGATTTTTAGATAGATTGATTGTGCTAGTGTTGTCACAATAAATTGGGGATTTTTCAATTATTTTTCCAAAATCTTATAAGGTTTGTTGCATGTAAATTACCTGTGCCCATGCGAATGCCGTCGAAATATATTCGACTTTATAGGTGGATAAAGAAACACAATTTTTTTTACTAAACCATGAGACGAGAGATTGTCCAATGAAATGACATGTTCCACTAGTACGTTTTCTATCCATTTTGCATCCTCTAAAATCCACATCGCTATATGATACAAGTTCAAAGGAAAATCCATTCGGGTAGAATAGTCCATAGTTTTTCGTGTTAGATAAATATCTCAAAATATGTTTATTGGCTCTTTGATGAGATTCTTTTGGTTTTTCTTGAAATCGTGTGCAAAGACAAACACTCATCATTACATCTACTCGACTTACAGCTAAATATAATAACAAACCAATCATACTCTTATATAATTTTTCTTCAAAATCTTTTCCATTTTCATCTTTATCAAGATGAACTGTTATACTCATAGGTGTAGGTTTATTAGATGTTTTATCTATACCGAAACATTTTAATAGTTCATTACAATAATTTTCTTGATGTATAAAGATACCATTTTCTAGTTGCTTTATTTGCAATCATAAAAGAAAATTTAATTCGCCCATGTGTGACATTTCAAATTCATTTTTCATTATATTAGAAAATTATACACATAAATTTTCATTAGTTGATCCAATACAATATCATCGAGATAAATTTAAACTACTAAAATATCATCATTTTCTCTTTTAATAAATAGAGTCATGTCAATTTTACCAATTTGAAATCCTGATGAAATTAAATGATTTTTAAGCCTATTATACCATGCCCTAGGGGCTTGTTTTAACCCATATAATGATTTATTTGATTTAAAAACATGATTTGGAAATTTTTTGTAACGATCACGATTTTTGATTCAAATTTAATTGATAATTAAATTAAATTTTGGACTTAATTGTGGATTGATTGATAATTTACATGGATTTGAAGTATAAAAATAAAATTTAATTGAATTTTAAGATGGAAATTCTAGGAAAATAAAATATATTATAAATAGAATTCTGGGTATATTTGAATTCTCCAATTATAAACAAGATATATGTTTGTTTAAATGAATTATAAATAGAAATTTGATTTGAAATTTAAGCATAAGTATCTTACAAATAAATATTTGATTTAGGAAAAATAAATGTATTGGAAGTAAATACAAATTAAAGCTTTGAGATTAATAAAAAGTTAATGATAGTTTGTTTTCCAAATTTTCAATTTTATTAATATTTGGAAGATGTGATAAATTCAAAAGATTTATTTTTGAGATTTAATTCTCTTATATAAATATAAATGTGACTATTTGTTAACATGAAATCAAAATTTTTAAATCCTTCTTTTCTTTTTAAAGTTGTACAAAAAAAATGTATGAATGTAAATTATATAAGTATATAAGTATATAAATATGTTGAACTAAATTAAAGATTGAATGTGAAAAAAAACAGTGGAGATAAGATTTTATTGTGTAAATATGAATATAAAAGAAAACATAACACACACATAAATAAAAGGAAAAAATGTATTTATTTAAAAGGGAAACATAATATAAAGTTATATTTAAGTGTTATTAACATGAAAATTTAAGGTGTTTAAAAAATATTAGTATGAGAAAGCATATTACAAGATTTATATATAAAGTAAAGGAGAGGGTTCAAGCACAAATTGTTTCATATTAACAAATTAATAAAATAAGGGGTACATTTACTTAGGGTACATTTACTTATAAAGTGTATATGATATAAAAATTTATTTAAAAAAATTCTTTTGTGTTTGAAAAATTATAAACGTTAAACATACATAAGGGAGTAGTGGAATTAACATACATTGAAATCTCATGATTATCCTTTTTACAAATGGCATCCAATATAATGAATTGAGTAAAATAATACAATTAAAAATTATAGAAAACTTTTCAGCTCCCCATATGCAATTGTTTAGCTTTTCAGCAAATCTGAAAAGAACAATAACATAGATCAAGAATCATAAATCTCAATGTCAAAGGCAACAGTAAAAAGAGGAAAAAAATCAGAAAACTGACATTATCTTCTCTTCTCAAATCTGAAACAAAATTTTCAAGTGTAACATGATCAAGCAAAGTAATTTCAACCTGTAAAAATGAATCAAAATTGAAAGTTTAAAGCTTCAACCTGAAGCCTTTGGATTACCTCAAAATCAAAGTAGCAAGTAAAAATCTGGAAACTTTAAAATAAGCTGGAGCAAGAAATTAATGCAAAAGATCAACAAAACTGAAGCAAAGTTTCAGATCGATTTAAAACAGAATCAAAACGCTTGAAGCAACTCAAAAGGATTCATCAATCAGAATCATCAAGTTTCAATTGTTCAAAGATTAACAGCAAATTCCAAGTTTACAAACTCACTTCAAGCCTGTTCTTCTCAGTTTCTCCTTGATCAAGGTGAGTAAACCCTTTGATTTATAAATTTAAATTTGTTTTATAAAAACATGTTAAAGTAGGTTGTAAAATTACTAGCATGTGCACGGATTTGTGAATATATGTGTGTATTTAGCCTACATGCCTGAGAACAGACATTAGCCTCTGTTTTGAGTATTACAGGGTTCAATCCTGTTTAAAAATCAAGAATTCACCCTCTGATCATCTATTGATTATAATGTTCAAAGAAAATATGTTTAAATTTTCAGGATCTCTTCCATAAAAATATCTGTAGGCACTAAATATAAATAGGTGTTTTGGAAAATAACAAAACATAGTTGAATCTCATTTTCTGCAAAAATGTAAATGATTAAAATTTAAGTTTTGAATGTACGATCTTGTTCACTTTTATGAATCATGATTTTAAAAATAAAAATCTAGATTTTTAGTGCGATTTTGGGAGAGAAATCGTGAGATGAACTGATTTGATTCTTTGGGCAAATTTTGATGGTCGGCGACCTTGTTCGTCTCGTGATCGGAGCTGTGGCTACCCGAGAGGTCGTAAAGTCTAGGAAAAATACTCGCTAAGTTTTCCGATCACCGTAGTGGGTGATCGGAGTAGAACTAGGGTTTAAGGTCTATGACTGTCAAGGTCAGGAAACATCATCAGTATTGCCTCGTCAATGCATCGGAATTCATGGACCGGGGGGAAAAGATTCGGGGCTCTTTGGGGTAGCTGTGGTTGAAGTGATGTGGCCTCCAGCGTCGTCATGCCGCGGAGTGGATCGAGTTTTGCGATCAAGTAGGCTTCAGGAAAGAAAAAAATTGGACTCGAATTCGCTCGATTTTGATTTAGGCAAAGTTATGTACATTGGGTTGTTCGAATCGAAGCTGGAGATCATTGTTGATGCTCGAGTGAGTTCGTCGTCAATCGACGATGGTCATCGAGGTTATGCACGTATACGTGCACAGGTTGGTATCAGCGATTTGTGGTGTTGGGGAAGAAAGGTGGGAGCTCGAGTTCAAGCGCGTGCAAATAGGGGACTGACTCGAAGTTTGATTCGGGTGATTTTGTAAATGTTCCGGGTAAACCCTTAATAAAATTTTTAAGTTTTGAAAAATAAAATTACTCGGGTTGGTTTTGGAGGAAACTCGAAGTGGATGGCATGTCGACTCGGGGGTGGACTCGAGTAGGTCTTAGGTTTGGTATAAAATAGTTTTCAACTTTAAAACCAAATATAGATCTTTTAGAAAACCTTTTTAACCCAAGTTTCTAAATAAATGGTTTTGACTTAAGTTTTAATTAATAAGGATTTCTAGTAAGTGTTTTTAAAGAAACAAAATTTAATTTAAATTTTTTTCACTATTTTATAAGATTATTTATATAAATTAAATAATGTAATGAAGAATGATGGTTAAGATAAAATGCTACGTAAACTAACTTTTATCTCTTAAGTTAAGCTACGTAAACTAATTTTTATCTCTTAAGTTAATTTATGTGATAAAAATGATTTATTTGACAAGGTTTACAAGATAATCAAAATGATTAACAGAGATAAAAAGATTTATCTTTTAATTTATTAAGTAATTAATGATTTGTTAATATAGTTATTTTAAAAGTAATTATTTAATATTAAGGATTAATTTAATAAATAATTAAGGTTAATTAATTTATAATTAATTATTAATTAATTAAGGAGTAATTAATTAATAAAAGTAATTAAGACTTAATTAATTAGCAATTACGGGTTAATTTCCTAATGCAATTAATATTAGATTAATAAAGGGTGATTAATTAAAGGATAAATTTATTAAAGATAATTACTTTGTGTAATTAAATAAAAGCTAATTACTTAAATAAATTAATAAAGGATAATTAATTAAGGGTTAGTTAATCAATTAAAGATAATTAACTAAAAGGTGAGTTAAATAATTAAAGGGTAATTATTTAATAATTAAAGATTGATGAATTATAATTGAAGGTTAATTAATATTATAATTAATGGTTAATTAATAAACGATAAAAAGAATAATTAATCAAAATGATTTGTAATTTGTTAATATTAATTAACCAGGATTAATAATTCATAAGTAATTAATCTGATTTTAATTAATCAGACAATTAACTGATCTCACTTATGAGTGTTTGGATTCCATTGGATGATTGAATTTTTTGATACCCCTGATATGTTCTATTTTGATTTGAGCTGTGTTTGATGTAATTTATTATTTGTAATATACATATCTGTGATCTATGAATGAAAGATAAGCGTTATAGTTTATACCGCTTATCAAATATATTGTTGTATTTGAATATGTGCTAATTGATGATGTTGCACTTTTATTGTGTAAAACCCCGAGACCACACTTATACAAACATAAATATGGATTGCACGTGGAAATTGGTTAAGTCACAGATTTTTGAAATAGTTTTAAAATGTGAATTTTTGAATCCAAATGGCTTTGGGAAATAGATTGGGATTAAAATAAAAAGCTTTTGAAAAGGAATTTCAAAAATAAAAGTTATTTTTGAATAACTTGATTTAGTTTTGAAATCTGATTTAAATTTGAATTCAAAATTTGAAATTGAATTATATTTGTGATTTAAAAAGGTTATACAAGTTTATATGGGTTTTAAACATTTTAAAAGTGCTGTATTGGGAATTTGGATTTAACCCAAAGATTTTAACTTGTATAAATGAAATCAGATTTTTTTTCCGAAACGAAAACTATTTGTTTTCTAATAATAAAAGCTTTCACCTAAGAAATGAACTTCCAATTTGTGATTAAAAGGATTTCAAGTCTAAACTAAAAATGGTCTTCCAAGTTATGAATAAATCTTTGGAAACGGGTTTGAAAGCTATAAGTTAAATCCTTAAAGATTAAATGAGTTAATCCAACTTGAATAAAATTGTTTTGAAATATGCGAATGAGTCTTTGTGAAAGTTAGGTGAACTTTGAGAATTGAATCTTTTTGTTTAAAAAGATTTTAAATGGTAATTTGTTTTAAACCATTTGAGAAGAATGTTTGGGTTTTAAAGTTGTGACTTAACTGAATCCTATTATTCATATGTTTTTACATATTGCACTCATTATTCGGTTTAGTCGGTAGAGGACCTTGTTTCATAAAACCTATTCCGAATAATGATATGACGCTATGGATAGCATTTCAAGACCTATGGTGAAGACTGGATATTTTCAAAAATGAAAGGATAACTCGTCGAATGTCTCTGCATCGACTGGTCTCCAGTATAGAGACTCCATATGTGATGGGAAGTCCGGACATGATTAGGAATTATCCAGATTTGCAAGGGCTTCTTCGGAAGTGCCTTTGGTTCTGTTCGAACCTGGAACAGACTTGTATGGATGTGTGTGACATTACACTTTGAGATGTAAAGCCGGTTTCTATCAAATACATTTATGCTTGGTGGCGGAATTTATTCTCTTAGTTTAACACCCTTCTCTGAGACGTACGAGCTCAGAGGTTATGTAGTTTATGGTTACTAGTGATACATTCCCAATTTGGTAATGTGGCAGACGAAGTGTTGCTGATCAAATGTTGATCAAAGCATTTGCGAAAAAGCGTAACTTTGTGGATGAGACTTCATCGATCCTCACAACCCGGTAGTGGCCGAAATAGGAATGATGCGGCAAGGTTTCAGGGGTAGCTCCCCGAGGGTATGACCAGTCATTTTGGAAAAGGGTGGTATCATGGTATGGAGCTCAGATACTTACTCATGTGGACGCTGTAATATATTTATTACTGTGTGATGCTGTTGGTGTAGAGGATCCTCGGATAAAGGTCACAAATGACCGGGGGTGGCATATCTTAAGTTTTACTTCATGGGACGGGGGTAGTCGGCCTTGTGTTGGCAGAGAGCTGGGTAAGTTCTCGGGGCGCCCCTCCAGAGGCGTTCCCATGTGGCAATAGGAAGTTCCTTTGCCTGACCATTTATTGAAAATCCAATCATCCTATACGAGCCTTGTACGGTTTAGTTATAGAACCTTCAATTTAAAATGGAAGCTATAGTAGGCATAGTATAATGGTACCTATGCTGGCTAAGATTAATATTATACTTTCGAAATGTTTTCCACTATGCGCTAGTAATAATATCAAAAAGAATTTTGCGTAGTAAGCATGTTTGACTACCGTAAGGAGAAATCTCCCCATGTGTGCGATTGAATTGTGCGTGTACCGGAAGGCCTTATGGCAGTTTCATTTTCCAAAAAGCATTGCGGATTTGAAATTTAAATTCCTTTGTTGTTTGTTTTAAAAGATAAAAAACTGTTTTTATTTGCTCACACCAGTCCCATGACTGACCTGGAGTTTATTAATCCCTTCCTAAACTCTGGGTGCCCACTATTTTCCACACGGGGCAGTCTAGAGTTGGGTTTTCCAGATAGTCGAATAGTAGGAATTGATTCGTTAGCCTTCGAAAACTTTTGGTTTTTGGATCGCATTTGCTACACTTCAGCATTCACGGACCGCACTTCCTTAGCTTGGTGCATCGTTATTGGGAGATCGAGCTATTTCTGGATTGATGCCTTGGAGATGAAGATTACCGATAATGGAGTTCTCTTTTGAAGATCATATTGGAGATATTGTTCCGCATTTGGTGTTATCTTTTTCTTTTCACTGCTATTGTCTTGTATCATATCTATGATGTATATTGATATCTATTGTATCATCTGTTGTATCTTATTGTATCAGATACTGTACCAATGTTGTATATTGATATATTCTTTTTATTCCGCTGTGTTGTACTTAATGTGTTATAAGCTCCGGCGAACCAGATTCGACGTTTGGATCTACGGCATTTTATTACGAGTGTCGTATACGGTGCCCATTTTCTGAGGTCGAGTCAGGGTCGTTATAATTGGTATTAGAGCTGAAGGTTGAAACTTTAGCTCAGGAGTATAACATGTTAAGTAGCTCGTTAGAGATAGGGTGAAGTATACCCTAGAATGAGTATATTCCCTAAGATACCTGTTCCAACGCCTCAGTAAATTCTCTTAGTATACACTGGTAATGAGTATGAGTGCGAGAAGAGGACGAGATAGGGGACAGGGGAATACCTCTATTAATGATCAATACCATGTTACAGTGGATACAACTTTCTTCTCAATCTCCTTTGATTCGATTTCGAATTCTTTGATTTCTTCATAGCAGCTACAAGAAGAAGCTTCGGTGCGGTGATGGCTTGCGAATCGTGTAAATAAGTCCCTATCTCGTATTCTCGTTATCAGCTTTTCGTTTTGAACTTTAATGAATTTGGAAATTTGAAATTGAAATTTTTAAATAAGTTGGGAATTTAAATTGAGTTAAATTGGTTAATAAAGTATGAGGCTAAATTTGAGTTGTATCAATAAAACAATATTGTCTAAAACCAAATTGGAAATTCTATTGTAACTTCTTGTGTAGATCGAAGTCCAAAGAGGGACAACTTGGGATATACTTTGGAGTATTCCAACCTGAGTTTAGAATCCATATCTTGTGTTTGAGAATTATGGAAGATCAAATCCATCTATCCATTCTCTGGGGACCAACATATTCTACGAACGATTAGTTATCCCTTCGAACTAATCAATTCCCTTGCATATTCGTAGACCGGTGGACCCAAATATCTTGTGTAATATTGTATGAGTTTGTTCTCATATTGTTGATATTATGATTTGGTAAGCCAAATGCAGAATTGATAACCAGTTTGATTTGGAAAGATATTTCTCTATCTTTCATCTGTTCTTCGTTGTCTCCTTTGCAAATTTCGAGGACGAAATTTTCTGAAGGGGGGAAAACTGGAACGATCCTGATTTATTGAGTCAACTTTAATTGATATTTAAATTAAATTTTGGATTTAATTGTGGATTAATTGAAAATTTATTTGGATTTGAAGTATAGAAATAAAATTTAATTGAATTTTAAGCTGGAAATTCTAGGAAAATAAAATGTATTATAAATAGAATTTTAGGTATATTTGAATTCTCCAAATTTAAATAAGATATATTTTTGTGTAAATAAATTATAAATAGAAATTTGATTTGAAATTTAAGCACAAGTATCTTGCAAATAAATATTGGATTTAGGAAAAATAAATGTATTGGGAATAAATAGAAATTAAAGCTTTGAGATTAATAAAAAGTAATGATAGTTTGTTTTTCAAATTTTTAAGTTTATTAATATTTGGAAGATGTAACAAATTTCAAAAGATTTATTTTTAAGATTTAATTCTGTTATATAAATATAAATGTGACTATTTGTTAATATGAAATCAAAATTTTTAAATCCTTCTTCTCTTTTAAAAGTTGCACAAAATAAAAAAATAAAAAAAATGTATGAATGTAAATTGTATAAATATATAAGTATATAAATTTGTTGAACTAAATTAAAGATTGAATGTGAAAAAAACAGTGGAGATAAGATTTTATTGTGTAAATATGAATATAAAAAAAACATAACCCATACATAAATAAAAGAAAAATATGTATTTATTTAAATGGGAAACATAATATAAAGTTATATTTAAGTGTTATTAACATGAAAATTTAAGGTGTTTAAAAAATATAAATATAAGAAAACATATTACAAGATTTATAAATAAAGTAAAGGAGAGGGTTCAAGCACAAATTGTTTCATATTAACAAATTAATAAAATAAGGGGTACATTTATTTATAAAGTGTATATGATATAAAAATTTATTTAAAAAAATTCTTTTGTCTTTGAAAAATCACAAACGTTAAACATACATAAGGGGTAATGGAATTAACATACATTGAAATCTCATGATTATCTTTTTACAAATGGCATCCAATATAATTAATGGAATAAAATAATACAATTAAAAATTATAGAAAACTTTTCAGCTCCCCATATGCAATTATTTAGCTTTTCAGCAAATCTAAAAAGAACAGTAACAATAGATTGAGAATCAAAAATATCAATATCAAAGGCAACAGTAAAAAGAGAAAAAAATCAGAAAATTGCCATTATCTTCTCTTCTCAAATCTGAAACAAAATATTCAAGTGCAACATGGTCAAGCAAAGTAATTTCAACATGGAAAAATGAATCAAAATTGAAAGTTTAAAGCTTCAACCTGATGCCTGGTGGATTACCTAAAAATCAAAATCAAAGTAGCAAGTAAAAATCTGGAAACTTTAAAACAAGCTGGAGTAAGAAATCAATGGAAAAGATCAACAAAACTTAAGCAAAGTTTCAGATCAATTTAAAATTGAATCAAAACGCTAAAAGAAACTCAACAAAATTCATCAATCAGAATCATCAAGTTTCAGTTGTTCAAAGACTAACAGCAAATTCCCATTTTACAAATTCACTTCAAGCCTGTTCTTCTTTGTTTCTCCTTGATCAAGGTGAGTAAACCCTTTGATTTCTGAATTTAAATTTGTTTTTTGAAAAACATGTTAAAGTAGGTTGGAAAATTAATTGCATGTGTATGGATTTGTGAATATATGTGTATTTAGCTCCACATGCCTGAGAACAGACATTAGTCTCTATTTTGAGTATTACAGGGTTCAATCCTGTTTAAAAATCAAGAACTCACCCTCTGATCATCTATTGATCATAATGTTCAAAGAAAATATGTTTGAATTGTCAGGATCTCTTCCTTAAAAATATTTGTAGGCACTAAATATAAATAGGTGTTTTGGAAAATAGCAAAACACAGTGGAATCTCATTTTTTGTGAAAATGTAAATGATTAAAATTTAAGTTTTGAATGTATGATCTTGTTCACTTTTCCAAATCATGATTTTTAAAATAAAAATCTAGATTTTTATTGCGATTTTGGGTGAGAAATCGTGAGATGAACGGATTTGATTCTTTGGGCAAATTTCGGTGGTCGGCGACCTTGTTCGTCTTGTGATCGGAGCTATGGCTAGCTGAGAGGTCGTAGAGTCTATGAAAAATACTCGCTAAATTTTCTGATCATCGTAGTGGATGATCGAAGTAGAATTAGGGTTAAAGCGCTATGATTGTTAAGGTCAGGAAACCTCGTCAGCACCGCTTCGTCAATGCATCGGAATTCATGGGACTGGGGGGAAAAGCTTCGAGGATCTTTGGGGTAACTGTGGTTGAACTGATATGGCCTCTGGTGTCGTCACGCAGTGGAGTGGATCGAGTTTTGCGATCAAGTAGGTTTTAGGAAAGAAAAAATTGGACTCGAATTCGCTCGATTTTGATTTAGGCAAAGTTATGTACATTGGGTTGTTCAAATTGAAGCTGGAGAACGTTGGTGATGTTCGGGTGAGTTTGTCGTCGATCGGCAATGGTCATCGTGGTTGTGCACGTATACATGCATCGGTTGGTATCAACGATTTGTGGTGTTGGGGAAGAAAGGTGGAAGATCGAGTTCAAGCGCATGCAAATAGGGGACTGACTAGAAGTTTGATTCGATGATTTTGTGAATGTTCCGGGTAAACCCTTAATCAAAATTTTTAGGTTTTGAAAAATAAATTTACTCGGGTTGGTTTTGGAGGAAACTCGAAGTAGATGGCATGTCAACTTAGGGGTGGACTCGAGTAGGTCTCGGGTTGGGTATAAAATAGTTTTCAACTTTCAAACCAAATATAGATCTTTTAGAAAACCTTTTTAACCCAAGTTTTTAAATAAATGATTTTGACTTAAGTTTTGATTAATAAGGATTTCAAGTAAGTATTTTTAAAGAAATTAAATTTTTTTAAATTTTTTTACGTTATTTTATAAGATTATTTATATAAATTAAATAATGTAATGAAGAATGATAGTTACGTTAAAATGCTACATAAACTAATTTTTATCTCTTAAGTTAATTTGTGTGATAAGAATGATTTATTTTACAAGGTTTACAAGATAATCAAAATGATTAACAAAGATAAAAAGATTTATCTTTTAATTTATTAAGTAATTAATGATTTGTTAATATAGTTATTTTAAAAGTAATTATTTAATATTAAAGATTAATTTAATAAAAAATTAAGGTTAATTAATTTGTAATTAATTAAGTAATATTTAATTAATGAAAGTAACCAAGATTTAATTAATTAATAATTAAGGGTTAATTTCCTAATGCAATTAATATTAGATTAATAAAGGGTGATTAATTAAAGGATAAATTTATTAAAGATAATTACTTTGTGTAATTAATTAAAAGATAATTACTTTGTGTAATTAAATAAAAGCTAATTACTTAAAGAAATTAATAAAGGATAATTAATTAAGGGTTAGTTAATTAATTAAAGATAATTAATTAAAAGATGAGTTAAATAATTAAAGGGTAATTATTTAATAATTAAAGATTAATGAATTATAATTAAAGGTTAATTAGTATTATTATTAATGGTTAATTAATAAATGATAAAAAGAATAATTAATCAAAATGATTCGTAATTTATTAATGTTAATTAACCAGGATTAGTAATTCATAAGTAATTAATCTGATTTGAATTAATCAGACAATTAACTGATCTCACGTATGAGTGTTTGGATTATGTCGGATGATTGAATTATTTGATACCCTTGATATGTCTGTTTTGATTAGAGTTGTGTTTGATGTAGTTATTATCTGTCATATATATGTCTGTGATCTGTGAATGAAAGATAAGCATTATAGTTTATACCGCTTATCAAATATATTGTTGTATTTGAATCTATGCTAATTGACGATGTTGCACTTTTATTGGGTAAAACCCCAAGACCACACTTATACACACATAAATAAGGATTGCACGTGGAAATTGGTTAAGTCATAAATTTTTGAAATTGTTTTAAAATTTTAATTTTTTAATCCAAATGGTTTTGGGAAATGGATTGGGATTAAAATAAAAAGCTTTTGAAAAGGAATTTCAAAAATAAAAGTTATTTTTGAATAACTTGATTTAGTTTTGAAATTTGATTTAAATTTGAATTCAAAATTTGAAATTGAATTATATTTATGATTTAAAAAGGTTAAAAAAGTTTTTATGGGTTTTAAGCATTTTAAAAGTGTTGTTTTGGGAATTTGAATTTAACCCAAAAATTTTAACTTGTATAAATGAAATCATATTTTTTCTGAAACGAAAACTATTTGTTTTCTAATAATAAAAGCTTTCACCTAAGAAATGAACTTCCAATTTGTGATTAAAAGGATTTCAAGTCTAAAATAAAAATGGACTTCCAAGTTATGAATAAATCTTTGAAAACGGGTTTGAAAGTTAATCCTTAAAGATTAAATGAGTTAATCCAACTTGAAATGAAAATTGTTTTGAAATATGTGAATGAGTCTTTGTGAAAGCTAGGTGAACTTTGCGAATTGAATCTTTTTGTTTAAAAAGATTTGAAATAGTAATTTGTTTTAAACCATTTGAGAAGAAAGTTTGGGTTTTAAAGTTGTGACTTAACTGAAATCCCATTATCCATATGTTTTTAAATATTGCGCTCATTATTCGGTTTAGCCGAGAGTGGACCTTGTGTCATACAACCCATTCCGAATAATGATACGACGTTATGGATAACATTTGAAGATCGATGGTGAAGACCAGATATTTTTGAAAATGGAAGGATAACTCGTCGAATGTCTCTACATCGACTGGTCCCTGGTATAGAGACTCCATATGTGATGGGAAGTCTGGACGTGATTAGGAATTATCCGGATTTGCAAGGGCTTCTTTGGAAGTGCCATCGGTTCTGTTCGAACCCGGAACAGACTTGTATGGATGTGTGTCTGACATTACACTTTGAGATATAAAGCCAGTTTCTATCAAATACGTTTCTACTTGGTGGAAGAGAATTTATTCTCTTAGCTTAACACCCTTCTTTGATATGTATGAGCTCAGAGGTTATGTAGTTGATGGTTACTAGTGATACATTCCTAATTTGGTAATGTGGAATATGAAGTGCTACTGATCATTTGTTGATCAAAACATGGCTTTGCGAAAAAGCGTAGCTTTGTGGACGGGACCTCATCGAGCCTCACAACCTGTTAATAGTCGAAACAGGAAAGATGCGGCAAGGTTTTAGGGGCAGCTCCCCTAGGGTATGACTATTCCTTCTGGAATAGGGTGGTATCATGGTATGGAGCCCAGATACTTACTCATGTGGACACTGTAGTATATTTAATACTTTGTGATGTTTTTGGTGTAGAGGATCCTCGGGTAAAGGTCGCAAACGACCAGGGGTGGCTTATCTTAGGTTTTACTCCCCCGGAAGGGGTTGGTCGGCCTTGTGTTGGCAGAGAGCTGGGTAAGTTCTCGGGGCGTCCCTCCAGAGGCGTTCACATGTGGCAATAGGAAGTTCCTTAGTCTGACCTGTTGGAAATCCAATCATCCAATACGAGTCTTTTACGGTTTTAGTTGTAGAACCTGCCATTTAAAATGGAAGCTATAGTAGGCATAATATAATGGTACCTATGCTGGCTAAGATTAATATTATACTTTCGAAATGTTTCCCACTTTGCACTAGTTATAGTATCAAAAAGGATTTTGCGTGGTAAGCATATTTGACTATCATAAGGAGAAATCTCCCCCATGTGTGCGATTGCATTGTGTGTGTGCCGGAAGGCCTTATGGTAGTCTCATTTTCCAAAAAGCATTGCGGATTTGAACTTTAAATTCCTTTTTTTTTTAAAAAAAGATAAAAACTATTTTTGTTTGCTCACACCAGTCCCATGATTGACCTGGAGTTTATTGTTCCCTTCCTAAACTCAGGGTGCCCACTATTTTCCACATAGGCAGTCTAGAGTTGGGTTTTCCAGATAGTCAAATAGAAGGAATTGATTCGTTAGCCTTTGAAGCGTTTTGGATTTATGGATCGCATTTGCTACACTTCAGCATTCACGGACCGCACTTGCTTAGCTTGGTGCATCGTTATTGGGCGATCGAGCTATTTCTGGATTGGTGCCTTGGAGATGAAAATTAACGATACTGGAGTTCTCTTTTGAAGACCATATTGGAGATATTGTTCTCCTGTTGGTGTTATCTTTTTCTTTCTGCTGCTATTGTCTTGTATCATATCTCTGATGTATATTGATATTTATTGTATCATCTGTTGTATCTTATTGTATCAGATACTATATCAATGTTGTGTATTGATATTTTTTTCTACCGCTGTGTTGTACTTAATGTGTTATAAGCTCCGGCGAATCAGATTCGACGTTAGGATCTGTGGCATTGATTACGAGTGTCGTATTCGGTGCCCATTTTCTAAGGTCGATTCAGGGTCGTTATATTTTTCATGTTCAAATAATGGTGGTTGTTTGACATAAACATGTTCTTTGATAAAACCATTAAAAAATGCACTTTTGACATCCATTTGAAATAATTTAAAATTGTTATGACGAGCAAAAGCGAGTAGAGTTCGTATAGCTTCCAATCTAGCTACAGGTGCAAAAGTTTCATCGTAATCAATTCCTTATTTTTGATTATACCCATGTGCTACTAAACGTGCTTTATTTTGAACTATACTTCCGGTTTCATCGGCTTTATTTTTAAATACCCATTTAGTTCGAATGACAGATTGATCTTTTGGTCTTGGAACGAGTTCTCAAACATTATTTCGTTCGAACTGATTTAATTCTTCTTGCATAGCGAAAATCCAAAAATCATCATGAGAGGCTTCGTCATTGTTTTTTGGTTCAAAATTTGAAACGAATGCAACATTACTTATTTGATTTAGTTGATTTCGAGTTACTCTAGAATTTATATCTCCAATAATGTTATCTATAGGATGATTCTTTAACATCCTAGGAGGTGAAACTAAAGTATTATTTTTATCAATAGCTTCATTATTATTGTGAAGTGTGTAAGAAGAATCATTTGGATGTATTTCTTCTTCGTCATTAATTTTTGTAGTTACAAAATTTTCATCAAAAGAAACATGTAAACTTTCTTCTATAACATTTGTCCTTTTGTTATAAATTCTATAAGCTTTGCTACGATCTGAATAGCTAACAAATATTCCATAATCGGCCTTAGGATCAAATTTTCTTAGATTGTCTTTAGTATTTAATATGAAACATTTTGATCCAAATGTTCTAAAATATGATACCATAGATTTCTTACCAAAAAATATTTCATAACACGTATTTTTTGTCATTGATCGTAGTGTCACTCTATTCAAAACATAACAAGCAGTAGCAATAGCTTCGGCCCAAAAATGTTTTGGCAGATTCATACTGTTTAATATTGTTCTTGCACATTCTTGTAATGGTTGATTTTTCCGTTCAACAGCACCGTTTTGTTGTGGTGTACGTGGAATTGAAAATTTATGATTAATTCCCTTTTTATTGTAAAAGTTTGTAAAAAGTTCATTTTCGAATTCTCCTCCGTGATCACTACGAATATTTTCAATTTTCAAATTCATTTGATTTTTAATTCTTTTTCCAAAAATTTTAAACATAGCAAAAGTGTCACTTTTATGTTTCAAAAACAAAGTCCATGTATATCGTGAAAAATCATCAACAATCACAAAAACATACTTGTTTTCATTTATTGATCTTACTTGAGTAGGACCAAATAAATCTAAATGGCACAATACTAATGGTTGGTTTGTTGAAATATTATTTTTAGTTTTAAAAAAACTCCTTTTCAATTTTCCAATTTGACATGCATCACATAAATTATCTACCTTATAATTTATTTTTGGTAAACCTCTAACTAGTTCATGTTTTGATGATTTATTTATATATTTGAAATCATGTGACAAAATCGTTTATCCCATGCCATGGATCGTCAAGCTTAGAGGTCAAGCATAAATCCAAATTTTGTTTTATATTTATACTCATATTCAAAATATAAATATTTTTATTTCGAAATCCTTCAAATAATAAATTTTTATTATTATCAAATATATTGCATCGATTTTTCTCGAAATTTATTTGAAAACCTTTATCACATAGTTGACTAATGCTTAGTAAATTATGTTTTAAATTTTCTACTAATAAAACATTAGAGATAATAAGAGAGTTAGAAATACCGACGTTTATGACTTCTCCAATTCCAATGACATATCCTTTTGAGTTGTCTCCAAAGGTTATTGTGCCTCCAACGATATATTTTATATTTGAGAGCATCTTGGCATTCCTGGTCATATGTTTTGAACAACCACTATCGAGTATCCATTTCTCCTTTGCTTTTAATTTTGGGTACCTATAAAACAAAACTTATTCAATTGGTACCCACTTCTTTTACTAGGGTCTCAAATGTTAGGAGAGGAGGGTAGCCATACCCAAGTGGGTTTGGGTCCTTCAAAAACATAATCATTGTTAAATACAACACTTGATAGAAAACTATCAATATGTTTTTGTCTAATTAACTTATTATTAGACTTTCGCATCCAAATTTTTATATTTTTAAATTTTACACCTTTACTTAACTTTGGTCTCTTTTTGAAACTTTGATATAAGATACTTTCTTTTATAGTATTACCTTTTTTCTTATGTGGATTCTTTTCAAATCCTAATCCATTTCGATAACCAGAGTGTTTCGAAATTTTAATTAAATTATCAAGATCTTGTTTTCCTTTGTTAAACTTTGAAGCATTATTAGTAATTTTTTCTACTTTTTCCTTTAATTCACAAATTTCATTTTTTGACATTTCTATACTACTTTTTAGTTCAATATTTTCCTTAATCAAATTATTATTCTCAAGTTTTAACCTATCTATTTCACAAAGTTGTGTATCATATTTGATAGACTTTTTACATTTTTCTTGTGAAATCTCTAATTCTTCTTCTAGAATTACTTTTTCATCCCTTAATAATTCAATTTCTAGTTCTAATCGATTTATTTTGGCTAGATGTTCTTTATTAAATTTTTTGATCTGTCAAAACTTGTCATCAAGTTCAATACTTAACTCTAATAATTCATTATAGCTAAGTTCAGGACATACCTCATTAGTGTTAGCCATAAAACATACATTAGCTTGTTCTCCATTGTTATCACTATCACTCTCGGAAGATGATGATGAATCGTAATCATCCCAAGTGACTTTAAAAGCTCTTTTCTTCTTAAATTTCTCAATTTTGTTCGTTTTCTCATTGTTGAGTTTAGGGCAATCCTTCTGCATATGTCCATATTCATCACATTCATAGCACTTGATTTGAGATATATTTGTTGTATTGGACTTTCCTTCTTTTTGGAATTTGGTCATCTTTCTAAATTTCTTGAATTTGTTGTATTTCTTGGCAATGAAGACTATCTCTTCTTCATCCAAATCCGAGTCATCTTTCTTTGCTTAAAATGCTTTGTTCTTCTTTTCAATATTTTGTTCTTTTCTAGCCCGTAAGTTAGCTTCATAGGACATTAAATTTCCTATCAACTCTTCATCCTTAAGAGTAGAGAGATCATTAGCTTATTATATAGCTAATGCCTTCCTTTCCCAATCATATGTTAAAGATTTGAGTATTCGAGGCACTAAATCAAAATCAGTAAACTTAACTCCTAATTCCATAAGATCATGTTGGATAGTTTGAAATCTAGAATACATGTCAACTATAGTTCCATTTTGCTTCAATTTGAATGAAGAGAATTGGTTTTGCAAAATTGAAATCTTAGTTTGTTTGACCTTTATTGTACCTTCGTGTGTAATTTGTAAGGTATGCCAAATGTCATATGCAGTAGTGCATAACATGACACGTGAAAATTCATTTTTATCAAGAGTGAAAAATAAAACGTTCATAGCTTTAGCATTGTTTGATGCTAAGGTCTTTTATGCATTGGTCCAAGTGTTCATAGCAGTGTCAGGTGCTTCATATTTATTTTCTGTAGTAGACCATATTTCTAGACCATTGGCTTCCATAAAAATACGCATACAAGTGGACCAATATGCATTGTTTGAGCCATTAAATAGTGGGGGACGTGCGGTCGACTGACCTTCTTGAAAGATACTTGCCATATTAGTGATTCAAAAACTTGTTATAGTACTTTTAATCAAACCTTGCTCTGATACCAATTGAAAGACTAACTTATGGTGGATCGATTATACATATGACAAATTATAACTAAATTAACTATAGTGTAATGATTAGTAACGAATGTAAATAAGAATAATCACACCAGGGTTTTAATACTGGTTCGTACCTCCCGTCCTATGTCCTGTCCGGAATCTCCTCTTTCGAATTTCGTTTCACCAAATAACCCTCACTTCACCCAGAGGAGTAGGTTTACAATAGCAGAGTTTCTTTATCAACTATATGTTCTCTATTGCATGAATTTTGACTATATGGTACAATTGAACTTCTTATTCTCTTGATTGTTTGAATACAATATTGCTCGACAGAATATATAAGTGTATGATCTTAGATTTATAGATTGGATAGCAAGTAGATGATTAGAACAAGAGATGATTAAGATAGAAAGTCGAGTTATGTTTTGATCCTTCTTGATTCTTGTTTATATAATTGTAGAGTGTCGCTTCTAGTAGTTGCATCTCTTCCTTTTCAGTCTAGAGTCGTCACTATTCACTGGTGAAGAGTTGTGGAGGAGAGATGGAGTTGGTCTTTTTGGAGATGACAGTAGTTATTTGAATTTTTTGCCCTGAGCCCAGTTTCAGACGTCTGAATGTTTTTTCAGACGTCTGGAACCTATTATTATTTTTAGTCCAGTATCTATGTTCAGACGTCTAAAGTTCTGCATTCAGACGTCTCAACCTGTCAAGTGAGGTTTTTCTCGGTTCATTCTTGAATGTTTGTTCCTTCGATCTTCGTGCAACTTTGTAGATGAATTTATTTAATGCTATAGCCATCGTCTTGTCAAGGTAGTGGTTCGTCTTGCTTTGTATCTGTGTATGATGATATATATGTGATTTCAATTGTATAGTTGTTATCGTCGAAATCGTAAACTTAGGGTTCAAACATTCTGGATCTATTAGATCTACTGGACGGTGATAATCATACCCTTCCTGAGTGTTTGGCTCTGTAAATGGTCTTGGTTAGTTCCATGATACCTACGTTCCCCTGTCCTTAGGAGAACTGCTCACTTAGTTTATTTGTTTCTATGATTTCTACATGACGGATCAACAACAGCCATATGAATCTCAACATTATGACCATCGGCAACACGACCATTTCTACGACCAACATCTTCATCCAATCCAACTATACTCTAGAACCTAAGTCACGATGATAGGGATTGGTGCCGCCATAGAAGATGGATTAGCACCGATCTATGCTCTTACATTCTAAGCACTGTCCAACTTACTTTTCGAAGTTTCGATTTCATTT
Organism: Allium cepa; assembly: GCA_030765085.1. Lineage (NCBI taxonomy): Eukaryota > Viridiplantae > Streptophyta > Magnoliopsida > Asparagales > Amaryllidaceae > Allium > Allium cepa. The sequence continues at coordinate 71,020,330 of CM060942.1, forward strand.
CTCTTCATTTTTTGCTTCCCTCCTATGTGTTATCCACCTAATGATAAAGAACAGTCCTTTTCTGAATCAGATTGTGATAAATCCCCCGTTCCTTCCACAACCATGGGATAACCGGTTTAGCAAATCCAGACTTTGCGTTATTTTTTTCCTCATCGTTTTCTTACTTTCACGCAGCTTGACATTTAACTCCTTCATCATCTTATCAATCTCAACCTTAGTTATCATATCTAACGGTATATGAATTTCGACATTTTTCTCTAGTTCTACCTCGCGGACTAAAGCAATCCAAAAGTAGAAATAGATCCAAATATTGGGAGAATGATACGTTTTCATTAAAAGAACCAAAATGTTTACACCGAAAGCTGGCACAAGCATCCAAAATATTTCTAAAAGAGAAAACATGAAGAAATTAAATGAAAAATGAGAGAAAACAAAATTTACCAATTATGGTGGTTCGACCAATCATTGGTCTAAATCCACTTGTACTTTGTTTATGATTCTGGAAATCTTTTACAATTGTAATCTTATTGATCGATGGCCAATGGATCGGTATTAACCCAAGTGATTACAAGATAAGTACATAAATTTAGAATGTAAGCTAACAAGATTCCCCAGACAATACCTATCGCCTTCTATTTATAGTAGAAGGTTGACGAATCTCTCCCCACCATTTTCTTCCCCATGTTCCCCATGTCCAAAAGGAGTGTCCTCGAAGAGATTATAACCAAATCAGTGGAGTTTAGGAATCCGTACCGAACCATGCCCAATGGATCAGTTACATCCATAAGATTGGAGATAATGTCTTCTTTGATCCCTCCATGTTGATTGGTTGGCTAGTATCTTCATTCGTAGAACTTGGATGCATTGATGTAAGCTCAAACTGTGGTGAAATCTATGGTTCGTCGGTCTGTTCAAAGAATTTGAGCTTCTAATCTTGAAACTTGAATAAATGCACTAATGTTTGAGTCATGAGTAGTTGGCGATCCATCTCATATTGCATGAATACCTCAACAAGCACTTTATTTCCACTCAATAAGAAAACAAACATATTTTTAGGCAAGTTCCATGGATCTGTATCGATCTAAGACATTTAAAAAATTCTTGAACTTTGGCCCTGGATCTTTGGATGTTTTGGCATAATGGTTATTTTGAAGACTTTTGGTAGGTTAAGCTTCATTCATTGAGCTTGCTTGGTATCCGAGATTGAATGTAATTATTCTAGATTTCTATTTGATTATCCTCCATTTGATTATCTGAATCATCCAAATACAGCTTGGTCAAAATGCTAATAACATAGTTGTATAATTTTTTTAAATTGTTTAAGAAAGTAAATAAAATAATTCATAGATATTTTTTTCAAATCCTAGTAAACCCAGATTCGTTAGTAAAATCTAGAAGGATCATAAGCAAGTCCGCTAAAATGCTACATTCCCCAATTTAAGCAACCGTTTTAGATGATTCGGCATGGTTGCCAAGAATCAAACCATCGCCATTCAATGAGGGATTGGACATGTTACACAATTTCACTAAGTCCATGAATGAAAACTCATAGTTTTTAGTTAAATGCACTCACACAAACATATACATATATGCATACAGATATATACGTGTATATTATAAATGTTATTATATATGTGTGTGAGTAAATAAATATATAACTATAATGTTATAATTAAATACTTGTTCAAAATTGTTTTGAATTATTATTTGGCATTATCTGATTAATTAATAAAATACATAAAAACTATATATGCTATATTATAATTAAATTAAATTATTAGTAATAAATAAATTACTTTCATATGTACATATGTAAGTAATATGTATTGTGGCTAAAAATAAGCCCAACTCATAATTTTGGAATAAATATATATGTAGTGTATGTCTACTATGGTGTCAAATGTGTTTGACACTTGTACCACGTGAATGTATCATATACATTATTCCTCAAATCACATCATTTTTACTTATTAAAGACAGTGAACCCTAAATAATGTTTCCTTTGATCATTTATGTATTAGGTTGATTACTTCTGTATATGTTGCTTGTTGAGAAAATTCAGGCAACTACGAAATGGTAAGTCAGATTAAATAATATCATATGGCTTGTTGAGAATGTTGAATATGCAAGCATATGATTTTTGTTTGATGATAATAAACATATATATATATATATTCATTTAAATGTATTTGTTAATATACTATTTTATTTTTCAAATAATTAAATAAATATTTGGTGAATGAAATAAATACCAAGGAATTTAAATCCAAATAATATTTTATTCAAACAAATATTTATTATAATTTTAAATAGTACAAATTCAAGCTCTCACTATACATATGCAATTTTGATTACAATACAAATTCAATTACATCATAATCTATCATTTACAAATACACCTCACTACATATCGCTCATTCACTCATAATTTATCTACAACTTTATTTCAGATTGAATCCAGCATCTGAGCAATTTACAACAATAAATACTGACGCGGTAAAATTGAAACTAAAATATTTTTGTAGTATAAAATAAAATGTAATTTTGAAAACATTATTTTCCTCAGTTATTTGGGTTGTTCTTTATCATTTAATTTTGAATTCATCATACACGAACAGCTTGTGACATGCATAGTGTATCACTGTATATGCCATAAGGCCATGCACACCGATATATACACTTGATAAAATTACAGGGACATGTGAGCACAAGATCAAAAAAAAATCAAAAGCCGGTTTAACTCAAGTGAAATAAATATACGGTCACAATTTTAACACAAGGTCAAACCCGAGCTTTAAAGCAGGATTCAACACAGGCACGGTCCAAAAATACAAGCACAATATGTACAAAGTCAATGCAACATTGGTGCACCATAAATTGACACAAGACATGGGCATACAACAAAAGCTCCGAGCAGACTCAACTAGCTCATGCTAGTCAGACAGCAAAATACATGTGGACGAAACAACCGAGCTGGATATAGTACAAGTCCATACACAAGACTCCAATGTGGTTGTAGTGTAGACTATAAGAACAAAGCATGCACCAGTTCAGTACGCAATGTACCCAGAACTAGTTCAGTAATGAAGTGAACAATGCAAACAAGTCACATATACAAGGGTCAAGCAAATGATACATGTACAAGACTCAAGACCGCACAATTCAAGATGAAATCATATCACAAAACAATGCGACAAAATATACCAGACTCGGAAGAACCAAGTACAACAAGAACATAGTCTCGACCAAAAGAGCACTAGCCCCAACAGGAAGTTCAACGGCGTATATGTACAGCATGAACCAGACATGTACACAGGAGAAACCAGAATGCAACACACTACAAATATGAGTGCAGACAAACTACATGAACCACACTGACTCAAATCAAATAAAACCAGACAAGTTTAGACATGAACAAGTTACAATATGCAAATATACATAGACAGTGCACATACTAACAAATGGACAATAGTTCAACTAACATCAGTGCACATGAGTTCAAATGAAAAATCAGGTGTCCAAAGACCAGACTCAAAGCAACTCGAGCTAGCTAAATGAACCCACTCCAAATTCAAACCCAGTGCAACTTCAACATGAACCAGAGCATGCACAAGTTCATATGCAATATCAAAATACATGGAGTGTAACTAAAAATACCAAAGTGAAGCAAGAAGACTTCGATATGCAAAGAGTCAAGGAAAGTGATCGAAGAATCAAAAGTCAGAGCTGTGTCAAAATATCATCACAAAACTATCATAACTGAAGGCCAGCAAATAGTGGAAGTTACCACATAAACAAAGTCAAGACAGAACAACATGAAGCATAGGGATGCAAGCATCAAGTAGCAGCTTTGATCAAAGACAAAGAATATAAAGTCAACTGAAAATCAAGTCATGGTAATCAAGAAATCAAATAGGTTCAACAGCAGTTTCGAACCAACTTCGAAACCGTGATATCCAAGAAATCAAACCAAGTCAGAAATAAACACTATGGGTATCAAGTAATAAAGCAACGAAAATTATAAGAAATTGAAAATGTCAGAAATCATCACAATCATCAATGCAAAATCGAATGGCAAGCCAAAAATTATCAAATGAATTCGTATGAAAAATACAAACGAAAAATAAGGAATTCGATTCCTATATATGCCCTAAAACATCATCGGCAAAAGGCATTCGAGTTCGAGCTAAACGGAGAAGAACAAATCATAAAACTCGAATAAAATTCGAGCGCTGTATAAATCAAAAAGGAACAAACGTACCAGTTCTTTCAATAATCAGACTCGACTAATTGGAAGCGATCGCAAACCAAGTTGAAGCTACCGTGAACATATAATCAACCGAAGAAAGGATTTGATGCATCATTGCATTCAATTTGACAAAGCGGCGGCTTCTAATTTAACAAATCCCTAAAAATTGAAAGAGGAACGAACGAACAAAAGAAAGCTATCATTTTTCCTTTCTCAAAGGACCGGGCCGATAATATAAAAAGCAAAAGGAGCCTACTTTTATTTTTGGCCAGCTTGTTTAATTTGGACTTTATATTTTGACTAGGGTTTTTTGTGTTTTAAAATTGTTTTTAAATTTTTATTTTCCTTTTAATCCTGTGTATTGTCTAGTCGTGTGACAAGGGTACAAACTACGCGGCATAGTTTGAGAATTCGCAACTCAGTGGCTGAGTTGTGGCAGGGTTTTGAGCGTAGAGTTAAGGCTAGTCGATGACAGGTGTCGCGAGTTTATGTGTGTTAGCGTCTGACTACTTAATTTCTAGTAGAAACCTTGAGGGCAGCATATAGGTAGGGTTTTGCCAAAGCTGGGTAAATTATGTGTCCTTCTATTTCTGCATTTATTATTCTTCTATTATATATGATGCTATTATTTTGATATATCTGTGTTGAAATAATTTTATACAAACTTCCGCAATAGTTTTTATAATTGATAGTATCACCCCATTCACCCCCCTCTATTGTGAAATCGATCCTACAAGTGGTATCAAATCTTGGTACAAAAGCCATTTTTGTTTTAAAAAGTTTGTTTTTTCAAAGAATAATTTTTTACGAATTTGAATTTTTAAAAAATGGCTACTTTTACTAGTGGTCGGTCAAGTATTATCCCTCCTATTTTTGATGGAATAGATTTTTTAAGTTGGAAATTGGAAATTGGAAATTGAAAATTTAAAATGGAATTTTATTTAAAATCTGTTAATATTAAATGTTGTTGAAAATAGGTGCGATATAATAGACGAGAAAATTATCTCGATTAATGCTCTTGCTATGCACATATTATATACTCATATTAATCAAGATAATTTTAAATTTATCTCTCATTGTGAAAATGCACAGGAAATCTAGAATGCTTTTGATGCAATATATGGTGCAAAAGTTAATAACAATGAGAAATCCTCCTCAATCGACTCAGCTAAAGAAACGAGCTTAATAGGATTGGTAAAAAAAAGTAGTGATGAGGACGGTGATGAAGATGGAGCAGCTGAGCTGGCATTACTAGTGATGATAATCAAAAAGTGGAACCACAAACACAGAAATCCAGCTTTAAATCAAAAATTGAAAAGCAGAATATTCAAAGCATTATACAACCCAGAAGAATGGGAGATCATCTGTCACAAGTGCGACAAACCCGGACACATCATGCCAAATTGTCCCCGAATTCAACTCGACAAAGAAAAGAAATCAAAAAGGAGAAATTCTATAGCCACATGGAATAAAAGCGATAATAATAAAAAATGCACTAGTAGTAAGAGTGGGAGGGCAGATCTGTGCCTTCGAGGTAATATAACAGATAGTGATGATGATGAGCCAAACGAGGTATCAAAACTTTCTTACTCGCAATTACTTATATATTTCCACGAAGTAAATGGCTTTTTTGAATGACTTAGGGAGAAGTATGCTAAAATTGAATCACAAAGAGATACTTTGATAGAAACAAATAAACAACTTGACCAATTAGTTACAAACTATCAAAGTAGGATCCCTAAGTGTGATAAGTTTCCATCACTCGAAGAAGAAATAAAAAAATCAGAGTTTATAATTAAATCGCTTGTAAATGAAATTCTGATTTTGAAAGAGAGTGAAAATTCTAGGAGAGAGAATTTTATTAAAAAGTGCACTCAATTATTGAACAAAAATGAATCTCTCAAAACACAAGTCCAACAGTTGTCTACAACTTTATGAAAATTTTCCAAAATTGAAAAATCATTGAATATGCTATTAGGAAAACAAACCGTTAATAAAATTAGATAAGGACTTGGATATAATGAATCTGAACTGGTTAGAAGCAAATTTAATCAAGTCAAAACCGAGTGCAAAATTTGTAGAAAAATTGGACACACTCAAAATATTTGCTGGTATAGACCCAAACATGTGAAAACAATTCCAATTTGGTTTCCAAAAGGCACAAATATAAAATCTCTCAAAGTCGAACAAATCTGAGTGCCAAAAGGAACGTATATAAATAGTTATGGGTATCCACAAAATTATTGTCAAAATATTTTGCCACTAACAATCATGGACCTATAAAAACATATAGGTCACAAAAATCTTTTATTGTGTAGGTTTGGTGGCAGGCTAAGGAACTACAATAGTGTCACTTGGATTCTAGCTGTTTCAGGGACACAACGGGCGACAAAGCAAAGTTCCTTAGCCTAGTGTAAAGGTGATAGAATCATAATGGGAAACAATGAAAAATTATCATAAAGGTAAAACAGGTAATGGTATATTTATTTTGAACGATATACTTAACGTGATAATAAGCACTGTAATTTGAATTAAATCAGCCAGTAATGTGATGATGAAATGAATGATGATTTTGTTTCTAACTTATTCAAAATTGTTGGCCCATTATATTCTTATGTCAAGAACACTATAAAATCTCTTGAGTCTTTGAATTACTTCATATATATTAGTTGTGATTAATAATAGTGTTTTATTGGATGATAATACATTTAGTTATTTTACGGCTGAATCTATATTCATGGTTTTTGATTATTTACATGACTTCAATTCAAATTCAAGAGAATTTCATTTAAAAAGTTGTTAAAATGATTTTGAGATATTTTTTTGCACAACTCATGATCTGGTCTGTAACATTCAACTAATAATAAGTTTGAGTAAAAAGAAATTCAGATGTAGATTATACTGGTAATCTAGTTGATAGAAAAATTACTAGTGGGACGTGATTTATAATGAGCATTTGGTAACAGCATCGTTTTTCAAAGAAAATATCTGCATATTTTTCACTTCAAATAATTTTCAAATTGCAGACATTTTTTTATAAAACCCCTTCTAGAAAATCATTTTTGACCTTGTTTCAAATTAGTCATTTTGGAAAATTTGGTTTCAAAATTATTTTTGAATATGATTTTAAATGACTACATTGACTAATCTGACTCCTTAATGATTATCGAAAAGATAAAGAGTGGTTGAAAAAGTGATGGTTAATATTAATCACATATTATAATTTGAGATGGTAAATTTAGTAAATTTCTTTAGAAATTTGAACAAGAGTTATAAAAACTTTTTGTTGGTAAAAATTCCATAACCTTCTCTATTTCTATCATATTTCTAATGACCATCACTCATCAGAATTCGATATATTTTTTCAATATGTGGTACTTTAAACAGGAATCATTCGTTTTTCGTTTTATATTTTTTTTAAAAAAATAAAAAAAATCCAAAGTATTCACTCTCATTTAAAAGTCCTCACGGTTATGCATGAGTGAATTACTTGGAATTTTTGATTATGTGCTTCCATGCTCATTTAAAAGTCCTCACGGTTATGCATGTATGGAACGCATATCAAAATTGATTTGTTAAATAAACAAGTTGATTCTAATCCTATTTAAAATTCCTCACCGTTATGCATGGTTAGAGGATACTTGAATTCATGTTTTTAAAATCAAATTGGAATACTAGTAATCTCATTTAAAAGTCCTAATGGTTATGCATGGTTGGTATATATTCAAATTCCTGATACAAATATACCACAAATAGAAGCAACTGTATGGTTTTATATGATGACATCACTCCCATCATTCTAAAAGTGGAATATGCGCCTAATATAGTATTTATGATTTTTGTTTGATTTTTTATTGAAATTTAAAACTTGTATTCGATTGAGTTTTAATGTTGTATTATTATCTATCACTTTAACTCTATTTTTCTAACACTAGTACTCTTTTGCTGATAACATAAGGGGAAGAGAAAAGTTAAGATTTTGACAGATAAAGGTAAAATAGTTTCTATTTACATCTAGGCTCATTTGCATATTTTTATTTACATGCACATATGAAGGGGGATCTTTGTGTAGAGAGGAAGCATTTAAACAGGGGGACAAACAGAGTTTATCAATAATCAAAACATTTAACAAATTCAAAATTTTAAATATATATATATATATGTTTATTATCATCAAAAGGGGAGATTGTTGAATAGGAAAGCATATGATTTTTGTTTGATGATAATGAACATATATATATTCATTTAAATGTATTTGTTAATGTACTATTTTATTCAATAGATTCTGTTTAGCAGAAAGACATATTCCTTGCTCATTATCAGAAAATCACTTATTCACAAACCTCGTGTGGGGCTAATACTTTTCATTTCCCATCTTATGGAAAACCCTTTTCGCTCCGCTTAGCCCTATCCTCTTCTAAGGGTATTTTAGTGATAGGTTCTATAGGAACTCAAACAACTAAATATTATTGAATTACCTTTCTTCATTTCTGATTTCAAAAATGCATCTCTTTTTTGAAAGGTAAACCCATAACTAAATTTCTCTTCTGATCGAAAAGAATACAACTTATCAAATCACATATAAATATACTTGAGTTTTTGATAGAAGTGTGTCAAAGCAATTTTATATTGTATCATACATGGTATTTTATTTCAAACAAATATTTATTACAATTTTGAATGGTACAAATTCAAGCTCTCACTATACATATACAATTTTGATTACAATACAAATTCCATTACATCACAATCTATCATTTACAAATACACCTCACTACATATCGCTCATTCACTCGTAATTTATCTACAACTTTATTTCAGATTGAATCCAGCATTTGAGCAATCTATAAAAATAAATACTGACGCGGTAAAATTGAAAATAAAATATTTTTGCAGTATAAGCTAAAATGTAATTTTGAAATATAATTTGCCTCTGTTATTTGGGTTGTTCGTCATCATTTAATTTTTAATTCATCATACACAAACAGCTTATGACATGCACAGTGTATCACTGTACATGCCATAAGGTCGTGCACACCGATATATACACTTGATAAAATTACAGAGATAGGTGAGCACAAGGTCAAACCAAAATCAAAAGCCGTGTTCAACTCAAGTGAAATAAATATACAGTCACAATTTTAACACAAGGTCAAACCCGAGCTTTAAAGCTGGATTCAACACAGGCGCTATCCAGAAATACAAGCACAATATGTACAAAGTCAATGCAACGTGGTGCACCATAAATTGACACAAGACATGAGCATACAACAAAAGCTCCAAACAGACTCAAATAGCTCATGCTAGTCAGATAGCAAAATACATGTGGGCAAGACAACCGAGATGGATATACTACAAGTCCATACACAAGACTCCAATGTGGTTGCAGTGTAAACGATAAGAACAAATCATGCACCAGTTCAATATGCAATGTACTCAGAACTAGTTCAGTAATCAAGTGAACAATGCAAACAAGTAATATATACAAGGGTCGAGCGAATGATACATGAACAAGACTCAAGACCGCACAATTCAAGATGAAATCATATCACAAAAGATACCAGACTCGATTGAACCAAGTACAACAAGAATAGAGTCTCGACCAAAACAGCACTAGCCTCAACATGAAGTTCAACAGCGTATATGTATAGCATGAACCAGACATGTATACAGGAGAAACCAAAATGCAACACACTACAAATATAAGTGCAGATAAACTACATGAACCACACTGACTCAAATCAAATACAACCGGACAAGTTCAGGCATAAACAAGTTACAATATGCAAACATACATAGACAGTGCACATATTAACAAATCGACAACAGTTCAACCAACATCAGTGCACCTAAGTTCAAATGAAAAATCAGATGTCCAAAAACCAAACTCAAAGCAACTCGAGCTAGCTAAATGAACCAACTCCAAATTCAAACCCAGCGCAACTTCAACCTGAACCAGAGCATGCACAAGCTCATATGCAATATCAAAATACATGAAGTGTAACTACAAATACCAAAGTGAAGCAAGCCGACTTCAATAAGCAGAGAGTCGAGGAAAGTGATCGAAGAATCAAAAGTCAGAGCTGTGTCAAAATATCATCACAAAACTATCATAACCGAAGACCAGCAAATCGTGGAAGTCATCACATAAACAAAGTCAAGACCGAACAACATGAAGCACAGAGATGCAAGCATCAAGTAGCAGTTTTGATAAAAGGCAAAGCATACGAGGTCAACTGAAAATCAAGTTGTGGTGATCAAGAAATCAAATAGGTTCAACGACAGTTTCGACCCAACTTCGAAACCGTGATATCCAAGAAATCAAACCAAGTCAGAAATCAACACCATGGGTATCAAGTAATCAAGCAACGGAAATTATATGAAATTGAAAATGTTAGAAATCATCACAACCATCAATGCAAAATCGAACTGCAAGCCCAAAATTATAAGACGAATTCGTATGAAAATATGAACGAAAAATAAGGAATTCGATTCCTATATAAGCCCTAAAACATCATCGGCAAAAGGCATTCGAATTCAAGTTAAACAGAGAGGAACAAACCATAAAACTCGATCAAAGTCGGGCGCTGTATAAATCAAAAAGGAACAAATGTACCAATTCTTTCAACAATCAAACTCGACTAATTGGAAGCGATCGCAAACCAAGTTGAAGCTGCTGTGAACATATAATCAACCGAAGAAAGGATTCAAAGCATCATTGCATTCAATTTGACAACGCAGCGTCTTCTAATTTAACAAATCCCTAAAAACTGAAGGAGGAACGAACGAACAAAAGAAAGCTGCCATTTTTTCTTTCTCAAAGGATCGGGCTGATAATATAAAAAGCAAAAGGAGCCAACTTTTATTTAGGCCAGTTGTTTAATTTGGGCTTTATATTTTGAATAGCGTTTTGTGTGTTTTAAAATTGTTCTTAAATTCGTATTTTCCTTTTAAACTTGTGTATTGTCTAGTCATGGGACTATGGGACAAACTACGTGGCGTAGTTTGAGAATTCGCAACTCAGTGGCTGAGTTGTGTAGGGTTTTGAGCGTAGAGTTAAGGCGAGTCGATAGCGGGTGTCACGAGTTTAGGTATGTAAGCGTCTAACTGCTTAATTTCCAGTAGAAACCTTGGGGGCAGCATGTAGGCAGGGTTTTGTCGAAGTTGGGTAAATTCTATGTCATTCTATTTCTGTATTTATTATTCTGCTATTATCTGTGCTGCTATTATTTTGATATATCTGTGTTGAAATAATTTTATACAAACTTTCGCAATAATTTTTATAATTGATAGTATCACTCTATTTACTCCCTCTATGGTGAAATCGATCCTACAAAGAAAACTCATGGTCAAAATTGAGATTAGGGAAAATACCTCGTAGTTTGGAGTTATAAGGAATATAACCGATGCCGCCATTTATGGTCCTATGACATATTTAGAAAACTAAAGGTTGGATACCTCAAGATAAGTGGGTCCTAACAACCATTAGAGAAACTGAAAGGTTTTTATATTTTTCTTAGAGTTTTGGGAAATATAAAATGCAGTGGAAAACTAATTAGAAGGAATTAAATAAACCAATATAATAAGTATAAGAACACACGAATATTATAATATCTATTATTTAGATAAATATGCATTAGTATAATGAATAAAATATTGATTAATTAAAGTATATTTAAAGGAATAATTTATAAATTGGCAGAGAATTATATATTCACCTAAACAAATTCTTATCTTTTTATCACTTTAAAGCCTTAAAGTACATGTGCATATACAAATCAATATAATATGGCTAAGTAATAAAATGGAAAAGTACAATTCAGCTTAGTATGAAATATAATCAAATAAGAAGTAGATAGTGTCACACTAGGATTTTACATCGGTTCAGACATCCTGCTCTACGTCTAGTATTGAAGCTCCACTTCGATATTTAACTAACGAAAAATTCTCTCACTTCAACTAGAGGAATAAGAAGTAGATAGTGGCTTATACTTCCCTGAATTAGGACTTCTACCAACTTTCAACTAATAGTTTGACTTTGGTAATCATTATGACTCAATACATGAATTTTGTCATTGAATGCAATAGCTCCTATAAGCACTCGATATTATTGAGATGCAAATGAAAAAGGTTAAGGAAAAAATAGAGCTTCGAATCCATAATGAAATGCTCTAATAGATGGCACTAAAGTTTTTTTAGATCAAAAGCATAGAATAAGAAACGAAGGCAAAGGTGAGTCTTTTGGCTTTGATATATGGTGTATTTATAGTGGTGTGTGATTATGGTGAAGGGTTGTATTTGTTCGAAGTACTGTGGTGAAGGGATGTAGGAAATGGTGAAGAGAAATGATGATGAGGTGTATAAAATCATAGTAGAATCAAATTTCTATAAGCAACGTACACACATCAATGCACAAGTGTTACTCCCATCGATTGACCGGTAGCGCAGGCACACCGGTGCTTTAACACATTAACCAAAAACTTATATTTCGTACCTATTTTCCCTATTTCTCTATCTTTCATTACTCCAAAATTTTTAGAAAAAGTCAAGGAAAACAAACGACCTATTTTCAGAGTATGTGATATAGGTCATATAAGCGATTTTACCCATTTTCAACTTTAAGACTTGACTACCGACAGGATAAACAATGTACTCTTTTATATCTCATCGAGTTTTGATTCCATTTCCATTTTGTATCCTTGAATCCATCGTAACTTGGTGAATGCTCTATCGCCTAATTTTCTTTTTCATCCGCTCATAATTTATAAGTTGTCATGAATAATATCAAGCAAGTTTAGTGAATAATATACACTTCATCAACATTATGAAAATTGGGTTCCAACCACTTTTTGAAAATGAAATCACCTATAACATATGATTTATGTAACATTCCGGAATTTTATTAAATTAAATTCGTCAAATTGTTTGAACTTTTGAATTTAATTTGTGAAATTTTAACAGAAATAAAATATTATTAAACAAAAAGGAAGTTATATGAATATAAACAAATAATAAAAATAATGATAATAATAATAATGAAAGAAAGCAACAATTTTCAACAAGAAATTGTTTAAAATAATAAAATATGAACAAATTTAATGTTTTTAGTTAAAACCTTTAATAGAATTAAAACAAATGTTGTGAATAAACTACATAGTTACTAAATGTTAATAACTAAAACAACTTTTCTTTTAACACAGTAGAATAAGAGACAAGCTAACCAAACAAAACAAGACTTAGTTGTATTAAGTAGCTGTAAACCAACAGTACATGTATAAATCAAATGAAGCTTACGCAAAAGATTTAACAAAGAAAAAAAAATATCTGCAAGAACAAAACAAAAATTGAACTTAGGGGAAAAAAAAGAAATATCCACAGCATATATATGTAAACTAAAATGGGAACAAAGGCATTAAATGCCATCTATTCAAACCCAAATAAAATCTTACTTAGCACAAACAAAAATCATATCAGTCGAATTAAAATTTGGCTTAGTCAATAAGAAACTTGCTTGGTCAAAATTTGTAGGCAAGAAAAAAAAAGAGAAATATCTGAACCAGTTACCACCTGCCCTTAGTACAAACCATCTCCTCTATATATGTATACATAGCATTTGTTTTAGTTTTATTTCGTTCAACAAATTTCTGTAAAGAAAAAGAAAAAAAAGACATTACTTTATATTTCAAAGCTGAAAAACAATTTACTGAAAGGAAAAAAAAAAGAAAACAGAGAGATCAACTGTAGTTTCAAAATCAATAAAGTCCTATTTCAAATATTTCAAGGTGAGTAAACATATCCTTTGAAAAGTTTTAAGTTATTTATACAGTTTAAACTTAAATTATAAACTGTTTTATTCATGTTTCAGTTGATAATACTCCAGTGATGCTCTGTGTTCTTTATAAACATTTATACAGGGGTTATATTTTTTTCCAAAACTAAAGTCTATTGCTATAATCACTGACAAGTTTTGGTTTTTTTTCAAATAAATCAAGTTGTTTTAAATCCTTAAACAAGATTTTGCAAAGCCACTTAAACGTACAGTAAATTATTTCACTGTAACTTGGTTTTATAGGAATGCAACTGATATTTGACAAAAATAAATTGTTATACATTATGAATTCAAGGATATTTATTGAATCTATACTGCAAGACATGAATTTTAAACAAAAAAATTTAGATTTTTAGTTTAGTATTCACTGAGTAGCTAGTTTTTGAACAAAAATCACATTTTCTCGAATTACCAGTGATTGATTTGATAATATATGTTGAAATTTGAATTGGAGTTAGTTTGATACTCAATAATGTTAGGAAAATATAAGAAAAATTGATTATTGCAAGAATTTTGGGTACGAGATCAAATTAGGGTTTAAGAACCCATGTACGTTCGTGTCAGAAAACACGGTGTTGCGCCACAAGTAGGCGATCGGACTTCGAGCCACCGGTGGGGATAGGAGTATCTGATCAACGCGAAGCTTCAGGCGAGTTTTCATGGCTTCTGATGGCCAGAGGAGGCGGCGCGGTGTTGATTTCTGGTGGTGGGCTGATGGGTTCATATGAACAAGACAGCACGATTTTGTTTTCGAGCTTTAGGTATGGAATCAAGGGTTGTACTCGAGTGTGGTGGGGTTTTGTGACGTGTTGGAGGTCGCGGTGGCAACCGGAGTGGCGCCGCATTGACGTGCACGTGCACGACGTGTTTTCTCGTGCAGTATCGTGGACTTCGAGTCGTGCTCGGGTGAAATGGTCAAAAGCTCCGAGTTTTGTTTTGCTGTTGCGTGAGAGTTCCTGATACTAATTAACTTTGCCTTAATTTGAACTTAAAGAAAAAAAAGAGACAAGAAGAAGAAAGGAAACTGGGACGAGGGAGAAATGGAGAAACTCGGGGGAGAAGACGAGAGAAACGTGAGTTAGCTCGGGGGAAAGGAATGGTTTACTCGGGTATTTTATAATGGGTAGGCCCGATCAAAAATTTCAAAGTACAAAGATTTCTATATTTATAAGTTTACCACTGTTAAATTATGTGAGTGAAAAACTTACCATAAGTTAAATTATTTAACAATGTTTTAAAATTTAAATTAACCCTTTAGTTAAATAATTAAGTTTAAAATAAGAACTTGAGTTAATTTACATCAAACTTTCAATGTAACAATAAATCAATTTTTACAGTATGAAACAGATTGTTTTTAAATGATAATTTAAGTAAATAATTTGTATTAATAAATGATTTAAAGAAATTAAGAATGATATACAATTAATTGATAAACAATTAAGTGCTCAAATAAATTTGTAAATCAAGAATTGGTTAACCAAATAAATAAAAATCGACAAACCAGATCTAGCGGTTAATTTAAATAACTAATTTTGAAACAATAAAACGAGTTAATCAAGATTTAAATTATTTATTTAAACCACATTCGAAATAAATTAACTATGGCTGTGCACGATATTGATATTTCTATTCTGTTTGTGATGCTATGTGATATAAATTGCCATGTACTGTACTGTGATTGTGGTTTGTTCTGTAGTGATGTGAAAACCCTGTTTGCCGTAAAACGGCAATTTAAATTTCGATGCGACAGGGAGTCGGATTTCATTTTGTTATCCGAAACCCACATCGAACCCTGAATGTGAATCTTTGTGATTGATATATCCACGTGGTTTGAAAATCAACCGCTCAATATTCGGTTTAGCCGGGAGAGGACCTTTGTGTCGTATAGCCCATTCCGAATAGTGATGCGTCGAAACGGATAGAATTTGAAGACTGGTGGTGAAGACCGGGTGTCTTCGAAAACGATAGGATAACCTATCGATTGTCTCTGCACTGAGTTGCTCCGGTATAGAGATTTCCTAAATGATGGGAAGTCCGATCGGGATTGTGGATACCCAGATTTGCAAGGGCTTCTTCCTTTATTGGACGAAGTGCCTTCGGTTCTGTTCGAACCCGGAACAGACTTGTATGGTCGTGTGTCTGACACTACACTTTGAGATATAGAGCCAATTTCTATCAAATATATATCTGTTGGTGGCAGAGAATTTATTCTCTTAGCTTAACACCCTTCTCTGAGACGTACGAGCTCAGAGGTTATGTAGTTGAAGGTTATCAGCGATATATTCCCAAATTGGTAGTGTGGCATGCTAAGTGCTGTTGTGTGTTGATGATCATTAGTTGATCATTTGTGATCAAAGCAAAGCTTTCGTGTAAAGCATAGCTTTGTGGACGAGACCTCATCGAACCTCACAACCCGGAAATGGTCGAAACAGGAAAGATGCGGCAAGGTTATGAGGGTCGTGCCCTTTAGGGTATGTCATTTTCTTCTGGAAAAAGGTAATGTCATGGTATGGAGCCCAGATATTTACCTGTGTGGTGGCTCCAATCTCATTTACTGTGTGGTTGTTGCTTTGTGACAGAGGGACCTCGGATAAAGGTCCCAAAGGACCGGGGAGTGGCATACTCGAGTAGTAGTTACCTAGTTACAGAGGTAACCCGGCCTTGTGTTGGCAGAGAGCCGGGTAGGTTCTCGGGACGTCCCGCCAGAGGCGTACCCATGTGGCAGTAGGAAGTTCCTTAGCATGACCATTTATTGGAAATCCAATTCCCAATACAAAACCCTCTACGGTTTTAGCTGTAGAACCTGCCATTTACTTATGGTGGTCACCACTGTTTAGATGGTAGCTATAGTAGGCATACGATAATGGTCGTATGTTGGGTAAGATTAATATTCTATTTTCGAAATGCTTTCTACACTATGCACTAGTAATAATATAAAAAGAATTTTCTCGTATCAAGCATATTTGACTATCATAAGAAGAAATCTCCTCCAATTCTGCGATTGCATTGTGTGTGTGGCGGGAGGTCTTATGGTAGTTTCATTTTCCAAAAGCATTACGAATTTTCTTTAATATATCTAGTTTATTTAAAAGAAACTGCTTTTGTTTACTCACACCAGTCCCATGACTGACCTGAAGTTTATTGTTTCTTTTCTAAACTCTGGGTGCCCATAATTTCTACACGGGCAGCCTAGTAGCAGGTTTTCATATTTTGGAGCTAGCAGTATTTTGGAGCTTTTGCTTTGGAGATATTCTAGAAGCTTTTTGGATATCAGGTGGTTAGTGTTTTGGGAGATTGTTACCATTATATTCCTATGAAGACTTTTGGATATATGATCATCGATGTATTATTATGATGTTATTTGGAGTTGTGGTGTGTGTATTATATACTCTGATGTATTGTTGGATATTATGATTTTGTACCTGTGATGTATGCATGATATTCATTTTTGTTCCGCTGTTTTATATTCATCTGATGTTGTTATAAGCTCCGGCGATACGACTTTGATGTCGTTTATTGGAAATCGAGTTCGGGTCGTCACAAGTGGTATCAGAGCTGTAGGTTGAGTAAGAACTTTAGCTACGGAGTATAACACATCAGATGGCTCATTAGAGACAGGGTGAAGTATACCCTAGAATGAGTATAACCAAGACTGAAACTCTAAATTTTATTAGTCCATTTCTTTTTACCGCTGATATTCCTTAAGATATTTCGTCCGTTTATCTAAATCGATTTCCTTACTAATTTCAGATAGTAAGAATGAGCGGGCACAGAGGAAGAGTTAGGGGTCAAGGAAGTGCCACAGTACCTAATCAAGTTCCCCCAGCAGCGGTAACAGCAGTACCTATTCCGCATCAGCCGGACTTGGCTGATTTGTATAAGAAATTCGCAAAGCTTGGTGGTAAGCCATTCACCGGCAAGGAGTCAATTGTTGAGGCTCAAGCATGGATAAGATCATGTGAGAAAATCTTCAAAGGGCTGAAATTGCAAGACGATCAGAAGCGACTCATAGCTTCTTGGCAACTTCAGGATGAAGCCTCAGCTTGGTGGGAGACAATCACGGTAGATAGACTAGAAGATGAGTTTTCTTGGGAGAAATTCAAAGAAGTGTTTGAGAGGCGATTTTTGCCATCAGCCGGACTTTCTCGGATGTACCAGGAAGTTATGGACCTGAAGCAGGGAAGTTTATCATTCGAGGAATATCTGAATAAATTTAATGAATTGTCTCGTTTTGGCCCCGAATTGGTGAATACGCCTTTAAAGAAAAATGAATGATTCATTCGCGGGATGAATAGGAAATTTCACGAAAGAATGACGGCCCATGTTAAGGATTCTTTTTCAGATTTAGTTGATATGGGGTACCGATATGCCACACTTGATATGCAAGGTACCCCGGTAGATAAAGGAAGTTCGGGCAATCCAAATTGGAAGAAACGAAAATTTGGAGGCAAGAAACCGTGGCAAAGCAAGGATAAAAAGAAGAGCATTCAGGGTAGTACAGCTGAGAATGTTACTTGTTATAATTGCTTGGGAAAAGGCCACTATTCAAATAGCTGCAAGAAGCCCAAGAGAGACCAATCCGCTCAAGCAAATCCTAGGAAGTGCTATTACTGTCAGATAGTGGGGCATGAAGTTAAGGACTGTCCAACCATGAAGCAAGCTCAAACAGCAAAAGTGTATGCAGTCAAAGACCAACCTGCATCTTCCAAGGCAGAGAAAGGAAAGCGAGTTCTCGAAGGTAATCTTACCATTTATGATAACATTGTTAGAGTTCTATTTGACACGGGTGCTACACATAGTTTTATCTCTCAGCAAGCTATTAATAAATTAAATCTTGAACCCGATTTTGTGGATGAGCCCATATGCGTAAAGAATCCAGTTGGCGGTCCCGCGAACCTTTGTCTTCGTTGTAGGAATGTTCCTATCTCATACTCTTGTTATCAATTTCCTACTGGTCTCTTCGTTCTTGATTTTAACGAGTTTGAAGTCCTACTCGGAATGGATTGGCTAGCGAAATACGAAGCCATATTGGATTGCAACAATCGATTGATTTCTATTAAAACCGAATTTGGAGATTTCATCGAAATTTCTTGTGAGGACCCTAGTCCTAAAAGAGAAGGGTTGATGTATAATTTGGGTTATCCCGAACCCAGTTTAGAGTCCATACCCATTGTTAGATATTTTCCGGACGTATTCGGAGAAGTGAAATCTCTACCTCCACATCAAAAAATAGAATTCAGAATCGACCTTGTACCTAAAGTTCACGCAAGTCGCAGGATGGCGCCCAGGGAAAAGGGTGAATTAGTCAAGCAGACCAGGGATCTACAAGCAAAAGGATTGATTCGACCCAGTGTTTCTGAATGGGGCTCAGCCGTTGTATTCGTCGCTAAATCGGATGGATCTTTGAGGTTGTGTGTAGATTACCGCGTTCTCAATAAGCAGACTCTCAAGAATAAATTTCCACTACCTAGAATTGATGATCTATTTGATCAATTATGCGGCGCTCATTTCTTTTCGAAGATGGATCTAGCCCAGGGATTCCATCAACTACGAATCGCCGAAGATTGTGTACATTTGACTGCTTTCAGGGGTCCCGATATGTTCTATGAATTGTTAGTCATGCCTTTTGGGCTAACCAATGCTCCAGCATACTTCGCAGATCTTATGACTCGGGTGTTTCGGGAAGTTTTGAATAAATTCGTGCTCGTATTTATTAATGATATCTTGATCTATTCTAAGACAGAAGAAGAGCATGCCGAACACCTTAGAATTGTTTTGGAAATATTGAGGAGAAATATCCTATATGCAAAATTTTCCAAATGCCACTTCTGGGTCAGAGAAGTCAAATTTCTCGGCCATATTGTTAATGAAGAAGGGATTTTAGTTGATCCTAGCAAGATTTCTGCCATTCTTGATTGGCGAAAGCCCACTACACCAAAGGAAGTTCGAAGCTTATTGGGTTTAGCAGGCTATTACCGGAAATTCGTTCAAGACTTTTCGAAGATAGCTAGTCTTTTAACGAAGCTAACAATGAAAGATGTAAAATTCAATTGGACTTCGCAATGTGATGAGGCTTTTCAGGAGTTGAAAATGAGATTGACCACTGCTCCTGTTCTCGTTATTATAAACGGGAATCAAGGTTTGTCTGTCTATACCGATGCTTGCGGTGATGGTTTGGGTGCCGTATTAATGCAGAATGGGAAGGTGATTGCCTACGCGAGTAGACAATTACGTCCTCATGAAAGAAATTACCCCACCCATGATTTGGAACTCTTAGCTGTTATCTTCGCTTTGAAGATATGGCTACATTATCTTCTGGGTAAGAATTTCTTCAGCTTTCTTAATAATTTATGAAATTAATTTAACTTAAACAATATACTTAATGAACTCTCTTTTTCTAGGTGAAAAATTCGAATTATTCACCGACCATAAATCCTTGAAATATCTCTTTACCCAGAAGGATCTAAATCTGCGACAACAACGTTGGTTAGAATTTCTGGCATCTTATGACCTAGATATTCTGTATACGACGGGAAAGGCCAATGTAGTTGCAGACGCCTTAAGTAGAAAGCACGCTATTCTTGCTCATCTTGTTATTACACATAATCTTCTTAAGAGGATCGCCATCAAGCAAACTGGAGACAAGTTTCTTTGAGAAATGCGGAGAAGAATAGGTCGTGGTGAAGATACAAGTTTTGAGGTAGATAGTAGAGGGGTTATAAGGATGAAAGGAAGAATTTGTGTCCCTGACATTCCAGAGCTGAAACGTGAAGTTTTAGATGAATGTCACAAATCAAAACTATGCATACATCTCGGAGTCAATAAAATGTATCGAGATATTAAAAGAACTTTCTGGTGGAAGACGATGAAGAGAGATATCTCTATTTATGTGAGTCGCTGTGCTACTTGTCAGCAAATCAAAAGCGATCAAAAGAAAGTGGCGGGATTACTTCAGCCTTTAGAGGTACCCAAGTGGAAATGGGACCAAGTATCGATGGATTTCATCGATGGTTTGCCTCGTACTCGAAAGGGCAATGAAGCAATTTGGGTTATTGTAGACCGTTTGACTAAGACAGCCCACTTCTTGCCAGTGAAAGCTACCCGCACGGCTGCAAGTCTAGCTAATTTATATATAAAAGAAATTGTTCGTCTCCACGGTATTCCTAGCAGCATAGTGAGTGATCGTGATCCGATCTTCACTAGTAGATTCTGGGAGGCATTCCAAGCCACTTTGGGAACCAAATTGAACCTCAGCACTGCTTATCACCCACAATCTGACGGGCAGACAAAAAGGGTTAATCGAATTTTAGAAGACCTATTGCGCGCTTGTATTCTTGACTTTGGTGGTTCTTGGGAGGACTATTTGCATTTGGTCGAATTTTCCTATAACAACAGCTATCAGGCTAGTATCGAAATGGCTCCTTTTGAAGCTTTATATGGTCGTCCGTGTCGATCACCTGCATGTTGGATCGAATCAGGTGATAGACTCGTCCTTGGACCAGACATGATTAAAGAAGCCACTGAAAAGGTTGATTTTATACGGAAGAAGTTATTAGCTGCTCAGAGCCGTCAAAAGAGCTATTATGACCGCCGAAGAAGAGATTTAGAATTTCAAGTTGGAGATTCTGTATTTCTGAAAGTGTCTCCGATGCAGGGTGTATTGAGATTCGGGAAAACTGGAAAGCTAGCACCGCGTTATATTGTCCTTTTCCAATTCTAGGAAGAATCGGTCTGCTAGCATATCGAGTGCAGTTGCCTAGCTGGTTGTCTGGCGTGCATGATGTATTCCATATTTCTAGTCTTCGGAAGTATGTGCATGACCCAGATAGTATTATTAAGGAGGCAGCTCAGTAGGATCTTGAGATCACTCCCAACTTGGCTGTAAGAAGGGAACTAATAAAGATTATTGATCGTGATGAGAAGCGATTGCGAAACAAAGTTGTAAAATTGGTCAAAGTTCAATGGAGTGGCGATCCAAAGGACTGTACTTAGGAAACTGAAGATAACATGAAGAAATCATATCCCAATTGCAGAGTGGATATCTCGGCCTAAATTGGTACGCCATTTCCTTATTTTTCTGAATTCGTACATTCTTTGTTTACTTTTCTCTCTCTTTCAATTTCGAGGACGAAATTTTCTTAAGGAGGGGATATTGTAACATCCCGGAATTTTATTAAATTAAATTCGTTAAATTGTTTGAACTTTTGAATTTAATTTGGGAAATTTTAACAGAAATAAAATATTATTAAACAAAAAGGAAGTTATATGAATATAAACAAATAATAAAAATAATGATAATAATAATAATGGAAGAAAGCAACAATTTTCAACAAGAAATTGTTTAAAATAATAAAATAAAATATGAACAAATTTAATGTTTTTAGTTAAAACCTTTAATAGAATTAAAACAAATATTGTGAATAAACTACATAGTTACTAAATGTTAATAACTAAAATAACTTTTCTTTTAACACAGTAGAGTAAGAGACAAGCTAACCAAACAAAACAAGACTTGGTTGTATTAAGTAGCTATAAACCAACAGTACATGTATAAATCAAATGAAGCTTATGCAAAAGATTTAACAAAGAAAAAAAAAATATCTGCAAGAACAAAACAAAAATTGTACTTATGGGAAAAAAAAAGAAAAATCCACAACATATATATGTAAACTAAAATGGGAACAAAGGCATTAAATGCCGTCTATTCAAACCCAAATAAAATCTTACTTAGCACAAACAAAAATCATATCAGCCGAATTAAAATTTGGCTTAGTCAATAAGAAACTTGCTTGGTCAAAATTTGTAGGCAAGAAAAAAAAAAGAGAAATATCTGAACCAGTTACCACCTGCCCTTAGTACAAACCATCTCCTCTATATATGTATACATAGCATTTGTTTTAGTTTTATTTCGTTCAACAAATTTCTGCAAAGAAAAAGGAAAAAAAAGACATTACTTTATATTTCAAAGATGAAAAACACTTTACTGAAAGGGGAAAAAAAAGAAAACAGAGAGATCAACTTCAGTTTCAAAATCAATATAGTCCTGTTTCAAATATTTCAAGGTGAGTAAACATATCCTTTGAAAAGTTTTAAGTTATTTATACAGTTTAAACTTAAATTATAAACTGTTTTATTCATGTTTCAGTTGATAATACTCCAGTGATGCTCTGTGTTCTTTATAAACATTTATACAGGGGTTATATTTGTTTCCAAAACTAAAGTCTATTGTTATAATCACTGACAAGTTTTGGATTTTTTTCAAATAAATCAAGTTGTTTTAAATCCTTAAACAAGATTTTGCAAAGCCACTTAAACATACAGTAAATTATTTCACTCTAACTTGGTTTTATAGGAATGCAACTGATATTTGACAAAAATAAATTGTTATACATTATGAATTCAAGGATATTTATTGAATCTATACTGCAAGACATGAATTTTAAACAAAAAACTTAGATTTTTAGTTTAGTATTCACTGAGTAGTTAGTTTTTGAACAAAAATCACATTTTCTCGAATTACCGGTGATTGAGTTGATAATAAATGTTGAAATTTGAATTGGAGTTAGTTTGATACTCAATAATGTTAGGAAAAATATAAGAAAAATTGATTATTGCAAGAATTTTGGGTACGAGATCAAATTAGGAACCCACGTACGTTCGTGTCAGAAAACACGGTGCTGCGCCACAAGTAGGCGATCGGACTTCGAGCCACCGGTGGGGATAGGAGTATCTGATCAACACGAAGCTTCAGGCGAGTTTTCGTGGCTTCTGATGGCCAGAGGAGGCGGCACGGGGTTGATTTCTGGTGGTGGGCTGATGGGTTCATATGAACAAGACAACTCGATTTTGTTTTCGAGCTTTAGGTATGGAATCAAGGGTTGTACTCGAGTGTGATGGGGTTTTATGACGTGTTGGAGGTCGCGGTGGCAACCGGAGTGGCGCCGCGTTGATGTGCACGTGCACGACGTGTTTTCTCGTGCAGTATCGTGGACTTCGAGTCGTGCTCGGGTGAAAAGGTGGAAAGCTCCGAGTTTTGTTTTGCTGTTGCATGAGAGTTCCTGATACTAATTAATTTTGCCTTAATTTGAACTTAAAGAAAAAAAAGGAAGACAGGAAGAAGAAAGGAAACTAGGACGAGGGAGAAGTGGAGAAACTCGGGGGAGAAGACGAGAGAAACGTGAGTTATCTTGGGGGAAAGGAATGGTTTACTCGGTTATTTTATAATGGGTAGGCCCGATCAAAAATTTCAAAGTACAAAGATTTCTATATTTATAAGTTTACCACTGTTAAATTATGTGAGTGAAAAACTTACCATAAGTTAAATTATTTAACAATGTTTTAAAATTTAAATTAACCCTTTAGTTAAATAATTAAGTTTAAAATAAGAACTTGAGTTAATTTACATCAAACTTTTAATGTAACAATAAATCAATTTTTACATTATGAAGCAGATTGTTTTTAAATGATAATTTAAGTAAATAATTTGTATTAATAAATGATTTAAAGAAATTAAGAATGATATACAATTAATTGATAAACAATTAAGTGCTCAAATAAATTTGTAAATCCAGAATTGGTTAACTAAATAAATAAAAATCGACAAACCAGATCTAGCGGTTAATGTAAATAACTAATTTTGAAACAATAAAACGAGTTAATCAAGATTTAAATTATTTATTCAAACCACATTCGAAATAAATTAACTATGGTTGTGCACGATATTGATATTTCTATTCTGTTTGTGATGCTATGTGATATACATTGCCATGTACTGTACTGTGATTGTGGTTTGTTCTGTAGTGATGTGAAAACCCTGTTTGCCGTAAAACGGCAATTTAAATTTCGATGCGACATGGAGTCGGATTTCAGTTTGTTATCCGAAACCTACATCGAACCCTTAATGTGAATCTTTGTGATTGATATATCCACGTGTTTTCAAAAACAACCGCTCACTATTCGGTTTAGCCGGGAGAGGACCTTTGTGTCGTATAACCCATTCCGAATAGTGATGCGTCGAAATGGATAGCATTTGAAGACCGGTGGTGAAGATCGATTTGCTCCGGTATAGAGATTTCCTAAGTGATGGGAAGTCCGATCGGGATTGTGGATACCCGGATTTGCAAGGGCTTCTTCCTTTATTGGACGAAGTGCCTTCGGTTCTGTTCGAACCCGGAACCGACTTGTATGGTCGTGTGTCTGACACTACACTTTGAGATATAGAGCCGATTTCTTTCAAATATATATCTGTTGGTGGCAGAGAATTTATTCTCTTAGCTTAACACCCTTCTCTGAGACGTACGAGCTCAGAGGTTATGTAGTTGAAGGTTATCAGCGATATATTCCCAAATTGGTAGTGTGGCATGCTAAGTGCTGCTGTGTGTTGATGATCATTAGTTGATCATTTGTGATCAAAGCAAAGCTTTCGTGTAAAGCATAGCTTTGTGGACGAGACCTCATCGAACCTCACAACCCGGAAATGGTCGAAACAGGAAAGATGCGGCAAGGTTATGAGGGTCGCGCCCTTTAGAGTATGTCATTTCCTTCTGGAAAAAGGTAATGTCATGGTATGGAGCCCAAATATTTACTTGTGTGGTGGCTCCAATCTCATTTATTGTGTGGTTGTTGCTTTGTGACAGTGGGCCCTCGGATAAAGGTCCCAAAGGACCGGGGAGTGGCATACTCGAGTAGTAGTTACCTAGTTACAGAGGTAACCCGGCCTTGTGTTGGCAGAGAGCCGGGTAGGTTCTCGGGACGTCCCGCCAGAGGCGTACCCATATGGCAGTAGGAAGTTCCTTAGCCTGACCATATATTGGAAATCCAATTCCCAATACGAAACCCTGTACGGTTTTAGCTGTAGAACCTGCCATTTACTTATGGTGGTCACCACTGTTTAGATGGTAGCTATAGTAGGCATACGATAATGGTCGTATGCTGGCTAAGATTAATATTCTATTTTCGAAATGCTTTCTACACTATGCACTAGTAATAATATAAAAAGAATTTTCTCGTATCAAGCATATTTGACTATCATAAGAAGAAATCTCCTCCAATTCTGCGATTGCATTGTGTGTGTGGCGGGAGGTCTTATGGTAGTTTCATTTTCCAAAAGCATAACGAATTTTCTTTAATAAATCTAGTTTATTTAAAAGCAACTGCTTTTGTTTACTCACACCAGTCCCATGACTGACCTGGAGTTTATTGTTTCTTTTCTAAACTCTGGGTGCCCATAATTTCTACACGGGCAGCCTAGTAGCAGGTTTTCATATTTTGGAGTTAGTAGTATTTTGGAGCTTTTGCTTTGGAGATATTCTAGAAGCTTTTTGGATATCAGGTGGTTAGTGTTTTGGGAGACTGTTACCATTATATTCCTATGAAGACTTTTGCATATATGATCATCGATGTATTATTATGATGTTATTTGGAGTTGTGGTGTATGTATTATATACTCTGATGTATTGTTGGATATTATGTTTTTGTACCTGTGATGTATGCATGATATTCATTTTTGTTCCGCTGTTTTATATTCATCTGATGTTGTTATAAGCTCCGGCGATACGAATTTGATGTCGTTTATTGGATATCGAGTTCGGGTCGTCACAATTTATTATATAATGCTCCATATATCTATAATACTCCCTCTATCAATATGATACTTCCCCCCTTTGTTATCAACACAAAGGGACAAATAGTGAAGTCATGCGATAAGCATATAACACAACATGGATAACACAACACAAACATAGAATGCAATAGCATGAAACATCATAAATAAAACAAACTATCAAACATAAAATGTAATACAAAATATCAAATGCAAATGCTATAATGTCCTAGAATGTAAGTTAACATAAAAATAAGTGCTATAAAAAGTACCAATCACCGATTTGGTGGACTCCACTAAGTATAATATTCCGAGGGTGCAGTGGGAACGTTCTTTGAAATAATTTCACATATAGTCTAGATCCTCTAGGTACCCATGGCCTAGTAGCCTAGTAGCATGTTTAGCTCCATTTTCGTTTTTGCTATGTGTTGAGCCATGGAATGAAGGCTTTGGAATGTAGGTTAGTTTGTCTAAAAACAAAAACTACCAAAGCATTGTTATGTCCATTTATGCTCTCTGTGGTTCCTATGTAACTGCATAGTGATATCAATATCCTCTTTATCAACCCAAGGCCCTTGCCCCTTTCATCAGTTAACCCTCATGGTTATTGATTTTCTTTCGTTTCTTCCTAATTCTTTAGCATTTGTTGTCTATTCTCTTCATCATTGTTGTGACAAGGTGACGAACATCTTTTGAAGTGTTCTCTTCCTACTCAATTCCATAACCATGGAGTATGTGTTTAAACCCATCATTGTAAGGAGAATGTGGCCGAAAGTTCTCTAAAATCCTCATTCTCATAAAAAATCACCTTATTAAAAACGATTCCAAAATTCGTTTGTTTGAACATGCTCATTCCTAAGGTTGATTTCAAAGCACCTAAATACTGATGTAAGCAAATTCCCATAAGGGTTTTATGACCTTGGTTTCACGGATCTATTACCAATCATTTTCCACAAAATAATGTTGGCTCGGTTGACCCTTAATTCTCCTAGAATGCACGTATACATTTTTGATGAATGGGGAAAATTTCATCTAAATTGTGTATTATTGTATTGAACCATTTGAAGAATCGTACACATTAACAAAAACATATTTATTATGATTTATTATCTGACTTTCATTAGGGAGAATAAATCTAAATGTACTAATTCTAAAGGTGATGCTAAAATCAAAATGTATTAATCCTAAGTCTAAGATTTGTATGCAATGTAGATTAACAATGTTTTGTCACTAATTTTAGATGTTAGAAATAGCAGGGCATCATATAATTCATCTTATTAGATAAATTATGGTACCTTTATCATAAATTTCTTTGCCTAACTTTGACTTTATGGGAGGGTGCCATCAGTCAGATATTCTTTATTTTGTACAACAATGTCTCTTTCACTTTTTTAAATGCTCATGCCTAAAACTGTACACTGAAATAATTCCTAGGAAATCTACCACCCAAGCACTGATGAGCAGGAAAAGAGAATCAACATCTATATTGTTCTCTCATGGTATGTCTCATACTATATAGTCATCGTGCTCATTCAAGAGTTCCTTGACCTTTTCTAAGTTTAACGATAATCAAAAGACCCCTGCCTCCAATGTGCTTATAATAAAATTCATCACAGTTGGGAAGCGTTATAGATTCTTTATTATACAATCCTCAATTAATTATCAATCTTGGATCTGTAGTCAATTTTACATTTAAGTTCATCATATTTTACTCTAAACATCAATTTTAGTAGGATACATGTAACGACCCAGAATTTTTAGTAATTTAAATTTGAGTATTTAATTAATTTTAAATATTTATAAGTGAAAATTTGAAGTTAAATAATTTATTTTTCGAATATTGGATTTAATGGGATAATTAAATCGATGATTTAATAGTGAAATTCCAAAAATAATTAAATATTGGGTTAAATATGATTGAAAATGGTTTGGAAAATTTTATTTTATCATATTAAAGTTATAGAAATGTTTTAGAACTTGTAAAATTGAATTTGGAGTTAATTTGTGAAAATTGAATATTTTAATATTTAATTATCGACTGTAAAATAGCCAATTTTTGAACAGTCTCAGAATTGAACGAGACTAGTTCCATTGGATCCGGAATAGTTAGTTATTATTGGATTTCAATTTTCGTAGCAATCGGAGTTGTCGTTTGACCGTGGCAGCTCGAAACGCATCGATATCGTTTTAATATTAATTTAGCGAGTTAAAATAGCCATTTTTCAAACGGTCTCGGATTTCGACGAAACCAGTTTCATCGGATCCGTAATGTGATATTATTGCAAGATTTCAAATTTCAAGTCGATCGGATTTGTCGTTTGTCCGGTACAAGCCAAAACGCCTAGAAATCGTTTAAATCGGTTTAAGTTTAAATTGAGCGTTTATAGTCGTATCTCACACATACTTCCGAATTAGCTTACGAAACCTGTTCCATTGCGTCCGGAACGCGGAAAAACCTTAGGATCGCCTGGCGGAACGCGTCGTTTGGAGTTCGTTTGCAAAAGTGTCGAATTGGAGATTTTAATATTAAAATAATATTGATATATATACATTGTTTCTTTTCCCAAACCCTAATCCATTTGTTCAGCCGCCACTTTAGCTTTAATGGCCAGAAAATGTCGTCCCTTCCTCCTTCGATTCCACCAAATCCATCAGCAATTAGCTAAAACTCCCAACTACAATGTTGTAGAGCACAGTGAGATCTCCCTATCCAACGGTTAAGATCGAGATTGGAGCGACGGATTGGAGGCTAGGGACCCGCGTTTGCCACCAGGTCATGCGCGTGTATCGAGGCAGGGGGGAGGCCGCACGTGGCCGGTCATGGGCTGAAGGTGGAGCTCGAGTTGGCCTTCGACGTGGTGTAACCTGATCGTGTTTGCATGCGATGTGGTGGTTGGAAAATCGAGCCCTAAATTCGAGCTATGGGTTCATTCACGTGCTTGTTGCCTGGAGATGGAAACCGTGCGCACGAAGAAGAAGGGGGGGAGGTTGATGTGCGGCTATGATCTGAAAAAGGGTTTGTGATAGGAATTTGTAAATTATTCATTATATTAACGATTGTACAACGTTTAAAATAGTATAACTTTTTGCTGCGAGGTCCAAATTGAACGAGATTTTTTGCGTTGGCTTCGTATCGCCGAGCTCTTCGCAATGCAGCTGGTTTGGAGTCGATTGGAGCTCGTTTGAATTTCGGGTAAAATTAAACGTTCGTTTAATTTTATTCGAAAACGAACGCGAAAACGGAAATAAAATCAAGGTGAGAACTCCTCACTCAATCGAAAGGTTTTGTTTAAAATTTTGAATAGTTAATATTGATTGTTGATTGCTGATTGATTGTGTTAGTAGATATAGTAGGATATATACTATATATAGCGATATATATATATTGGCATATGTATATATCGGATTTGATTTCCCGCCTCGTATAGCGGATGAGACCCTATTGCGCCGTTATTAAGCGGAATATTTATAAAATCCCATATACCGCGATATTCCACCTTGAAGTGGAATTGGTATTGTGCTAACGTCTGTGGTTGCAGGGTAACAGGTTGGAGGGATCCAACTGGATTCCTCACATATTTATTTGTTTATAAATCTTATGTTGATTGTTGATAATCATATTGATATATGACACTTATTCCCGTGATTGACCATTCAATGTCGTTGCATCATCGGATTCTAATTTTTAAATTAAAAATAACGGTTTTGAATTTAAAAGGGGTTTTAAATCGATTTTTCAAAGAATAAGGGTTATTAAAATTTTGAATTGATTAAATTTTAAAATAAATAGATGGATAAAATTTTCATGTTTTAAAAATTTATATTTTTGTAAAATATAACTTAAAAGAAATTTTTAACAATAATAGGTTTTTATAAAATAGTTAAATTTGGTTTTTGGGAAGTTATTATTATTAATGGTTTATATAAAGGATTTTATAAATGGATGTTTTTAAATAAAAATTATTGAAGTTATAGGATAAATTTATAAAGTGTTAAGTTGATGTATAACATGAATTTCACTAGGATTTATAGATTAATAAATGTGAAATTTATAAAACGAACGGTTATTGGAAAATTTTAAGTTTATAAGTTATTAACTTATAGAAATGGATTTGGGCATTAAAAAGGGGAATTTTATAGAAATTGTTAATAAATGAAGATTTCATTAGTTGAAATTATTATAAGCCATAAAGAAATCTTGTAAGTGATAAGATTTTAAATTGGTGAAGTTCAAAAGAACGATTTGGGTAAATAGATAATATTTTAAATATTTAACTTATAATATTGATTTTAGTATATAATCGAGTTATGTAAATCGAATTGGACTAATAAAAGGAGATTTCTAAAACGAAGTTTCATAAATAGAAATGGGATGTATGGACATTGTTATAAATCCGAAAAATCAATTTAATTTGATAAATTGAATATGGAATTTGTTAAAGGGGTTGTATTCACTATTTTTGAACGGTGAATGTATTATTTTATTAAATGAACGTGTTTTTGGAAAAGAACGTTCTAAATGGAATTTAAAACTAATTAAAGACGTTTTAAGATATGTTAAGTATCGAAATCATAGATTTCAACATTGATTGTTGAAATAGACGATTTCGAGAAATAGAAGGGAATATTTTGAATAGTAGTGGATTTATGTATCCATTTTTTTATTTCAAATCCATATACTAGTGTTTTTGGGTTGTCGTAACGATGTTTTACGCAACATTCGTTTTTAACCCAAATAAATGTGAATAAAGGAATGTTTTCTTAAAGAGAATGGAATAAATACTTAACTGTGATTTAAGTATATGGAATATTTTCAAATCGTTGAAAATAAATAAATTTGTGAATTACTTATTTTTTTAAATAAGCATGGGAATGGTTTTCTAATATGAAATGGAACGGTTTTTGTGAATTCACCTTTAAGGTAATTGAAAGCAAATAACTTGAAATCGATTTGGGAATCGTATGCTAGTAGATGCTTGGAATTTAAATCCACCTTGGAATTTATATATATATGAAGGGAAATTTGTTTAAAAATAAATATTGATTTATTTTGAAGTATGAAAATGAATTTACGGATTTGGGACGTAAATTTAAATTAAATCGGTAAAGACTTATTTGATGATTTGAAATTTGTTTTCAAAGGGTATAAAGGATGAAAGGTGATTTGAAATTAGTTTTCAAATGGTTAAGGTGATTTGAAATTAGTTTTCAAATGGTTAAGGTGATTTGAAATTAGTTTTCAAATGGTTAAGGTGATTTGAAATTGGTTTGCAAATGGTTAATGTAATTTGAAAATTGGTTTTCAAATGGTAAAGGTAAATTGAAAATTGGTTTTTCAATTGGTTAAGTGTGGAAAATTTTATCGTGAAGTGGTTTTGGTAAAGCAAATAAATTGGGCAATTATTTGGAAATTGTGTATATATATCTTGTAAAGATATTTTGGGACTTAATAATTTTGGAAAAATTATTTGGAATCTGATGATGTGGCGCATCTTTATTGATAGTTAAATAACCGACTATCAATATTTACCCTTGGATGGTATTGATTGTGTTTGTTTGGAATTGAATGCACACTTATTTTTAAAATAAGCGCTCGCTATTCGGTTTAGCCGGGAGAGGACCTTTGTGTCATATATCCCATTCCGAATATGCGATACGTCGTTTGGATTGCATTTGAAGACCGGTGTTGAAGACCGGGTATTTGTGAAAACGATAGGATGACCTATCGATTGTCTCCGCATCGTTAGCTACGATATGGAGATTTCCTTTGTGATGGGAAATTTTATCGGGATTGTGAATACCCGGATTGCAAGGGCTTCTTTGGAAGTGCCTTCGGTTCTGTTCGAACCCGGAACAGACTTGTATGGTTACGTGTCTGACATTACATTTTGAGAGATAGAGCAGATTTCTTTCAAATACATTTCTGTTGGTGGCGGAGAATTTATTCTCTTAGCTTAACACCCTTCTCTGAGACGTACGAGCTC
Source organism: Allium cepa (assembly GCA_030765085.1). NCBI lineage: Eukaryota > Viridiplantae > Streptophyta > Magnoliopsida > Asparagales > Amaryllidaceae > Allium > Allium cepa. The sequence continues at coordinate 71,052,993 of CM060942.1, forward strand.
AGAGGTTATGTAGTTGAAGGTTATCAGCGATATTTCCCAATCTGGTAATGTGGCATGCTGAGTGCTGCTGTGTGATGATCATTGGTTGGTCATTTGTGATATGATCATTTGTTTGATCATTTATCTTTGTGATTATTGCTTTGGTCATCTGTGGACCCGAAGCATGGCTTTGTTACACAAAGCGTAGCTTTGTGGACGAGATTTCGTCAGGACCTCACTCCCCGGAAATGGTCGAAACAGGAATATGCGGCAAGGTTATGAGGGTCGCGCCCTTTAGGGTATGTCATTTCCTTCTGGAAAAGGGTGGTATCATGGTATGGAGCCCAGATATTTACTCATGTGGAAACACTATATCTATTTCTGTGTGGTGTTGTTGGATCGAGCGCTCGGATAAAGGTCCCAAAGGACCGGGGGATGACATATTCGTGTAGTAGTTACCTAGTTACAGAGGTAACCCGGCCTTGTGTTGGCAGAGATCTAACCGTAACGTTAGTTCTCGGGACGTCCCGCCAGAGGCGATCCCATGTGGCAGTAGGAAGTTCCTTAGCCTGACCATTTGTTGGAAATCCATTCATCCAATACGCGCCCTGTACGGTTTTAGTTGTAGAACCTGCCATTTAACATGGCAGCTATAGTAGGCATAGTATCATGGTACCTATGCTGGCTAGGATTTATATTATACTTTCGAAATATTTTCCACTATGCACTAGTAATAATATCAAAGAATTTTTCTCGTAGTAAGCATGTTTGACTATCATAAGGAGAAATCTCCCCCATGTGTGCGTTTGCATTGTGTGTGTGCCGGGAGGCCTTATGGTAGTTTCATTTTCCAAAAGCATTGCGGATTTCAAAATTTAAATTTTCTTGTTGCTTGTTTAAAGATAAACTGTTTTGAGTTCTCACACCAGTCCCATGACTGACCTGGAGTTTATTGTTCCTTTCCTAAACTCTGGGTGCCCACTATTTTCCACACGGGCAGTCTAGAGTTAGGTTATCAGGTTATTCTGGATTCGGGAGTTGCTGTGCAGATCTGGAGGCGAGCCAGATAGCGTAGTCTATTATCTATTGTATATAGTATTTCTTTCCGCTGTTGTTGTCGTACACTCTGATTGATGTAATGTAATGTGATGTAATGTATAAAATGTATAGTTCTTTTGTTTTAATGAATATTCATTTATCTATTATATGTTGTTCCGCTGCGACTGTGAGATTCTGTTATTGTTTCTCGTTCTGTTACTTGTTTTTCTGTTTTCTCTTCTCTTTCTTTTCTTTCTTCTTCTACCTCTTTCTTCTTCTAAAACCCTAACGGTTCGATTTTTCGGCAACGAAAAATCTCGATCGTTACATTTGGTATCAGAGCATATGGTTAAGCGACAGCCTGCTCTGTTGGGTGTTACTCATTAGAGATAGAGTCAGCAGTACTCTAGAATGAGTGTGAGTGTAATAATAGATATGAGTGCGTATTTGTTAGTGAGTATAAAATTGTTTTATATTGTGATGATTGGTTTGTTGAGTGGTATATGAACCTTCGTCGGCGCAGCCTCGAAAACTGAATCGAAGGGGTTCCTAAACACTTGAATAGAACAATTCGACACAATATTGTTTTAAATTGGGTAAATGAAATAATTTTGCCTCGATTATATTTTATATATAAAAAGAAAATAATTTTTCAAGGATTATTGAAGTGTGTATATAATTGATTGCTTGGTTGTTGTAAATGATATATATATAAAATAATTAAAAGTTGTTTGAATAAGCTAATAAAAGAAACTATTGTAAAAAGAATAATGGTATAAACCAATGAATCATAAGATGGAATTATAATTAATAATGAGTTACAATTGTAAGATAATCATGTATGTATATAAGAAGTAAAATTATATAAGTAAAAGGTTTATAAAAGTGATTTATGAATAGAAAGAAAAATTTTTTGAAAGAATATTAGCATTGATTTCACTATTGTCACTGGGAAATAATAAGGGTGATGACTGCAGCATCATCAGTATCATTTTCGAGTTTCTATGTGATGGATTTGCTACAAAAATGAATTTAAAATTGAAGTTTTGTTGTAATAAACCAATTTGAAATTGTTAAATATACGTGAAAAAGGTTTTGGACTTATAATAAATGTTGGAAGTTGAATAATAAATTGTATAACTTATAGTATGGAAGATGTAAGTGAAACCAGTTATTGAAGTGGTTAAACAATTAAGTTAAGTAAAATGGAATATGAATTTGAATATTGATATGAATTTGACTTAAGTAAAAGTTAAATAGGATTTACTTTGGAATTTAAAATCCGAATTGAATTGATAAGTAAAACTTAAGTTTGATTAACAAATGATGTTTAAATGGAATAACTTAAGTGAAGTTGAATAAAAAATCGATCTTTGCATCAAAGTTAAATAATCAAGTGAATTAAATGATGTAAATAAAGTTGAAATGGAATATAACTTAAGGAATGTTGAAAGAATTGATGTTAATATCAAAGTAAGTGAATAAAGTGAGTAAATGAAATTGTTAAAAAGGTGAACTTAAGTTATATAAATGAAATTCAATTTTATTTGTAAAAAAGAACTAGCAATTGAGTTAAAGCATGAATTGAATGTTAATCAATAGAATATGAATAAGTTGATATGAAATGATGCATGCAAGTGTAAATTCATTTGAAAATAGTTTAATAGTAGAATGAAAATCAAGTGAATGTTAAACCAATTGGAATTAAAACAGTTGAACCAAATTGAATTTAAGTAAAACGAATAAAATTTGGTTGTATTGGATGTGCATTGGTTGTTATTTGCTTGTTGGTTGGTTGTATGTAAATTCATTAAGTGTTAATGAAATTGAATTAGTAAAATTTGAAAGCTATGTAATTGAATTCAAATGAAAATTGGAATGCAAAGTTGAATGAAAATGAATATGCAACTTTAATAGTAAGCTAAAAGTGGTATAAGAAGCATGTATTGGAAATTTTATAACTGAATTGGCAAATTGGTTTGAATATTATAATTAGATATTATGCTAGCAGGATATACAGGTTATAAAGGAATTGGGATTTTGATTTCAAAGTTAAAAAAAAAAAATTTGTAACGCTCGACAAAAAGGTACGTATTTCACTTTTAGTATGAGAATTGATGATTTCCTTCTCCAGCCACTTGGCTTTCTCTTTTCTTTTTGATTCTGAGGGGCCGTAGTGCCATTTTGTAGTCGTACCGATCTAGCCGCGCAAAGGAGACTCTGGCGAAATTTTTCAAAAATTTAGGGAGTTAGAGAAATTTTGAGAAATTTTGAAAGTTTGAAATTTGAATTTAAATTTAAATTTGAATTTGTTAAGCAAACAAAGTTGTTTGAAACCTAAAATTGAGTTTGGAAAGCTAATTGAAATGATAGTAGATCTTTAATAAAAAGATTTGTTTGAAAAGTTGATAAAACTATTAGTTTTGGAAAAATAATAAACGGATTATGAATTATTCTCCTTAACTTGCAATTTCGAGGACGAAATTCTTTTAAGGGGGGAAGATTGTAACGACCCAGAATTTTTAGTAATTTAAATTTGAGTATTTAATTAATTTTAAATATTTATAAGTGAAAATTTGAAGTTAAATAATTTATTTTTCGAATATTGGATTTAATGGGATAATTAAATCGATGATTTAATAGTGAAATTCCAAAAATAATTAAATATTGGGTTAAATATGATTGAAAATGGTTTGGAAAATTTTATTTTATCATATTAAAGTTATAGAAATGTTTTAGAACTTGTAAAATTGAATTTGGAGTTAATTTGTGAAAATTGAATATTTTAATATTTAATTATCGACTGTAAAATAGCCAATTTTTGAACAGTCTCAGAATTGAACGAGACTAGTTCCATTGGATCCGGAATAGTTAGTTATTATTGGATTTCAATTTTCGTAGCAATCGGAGTTGTCGTTTGACCGTGGCAGCTCGAAACGCATCGATATCGTTTTAATATTAATTTAGCGAGTTAAAATAGCCATTTTTCAAACGGTCTCGGATTTCGACGAAACCAGTTTCATCGGATCCGTAATGTGATATTATTGCAAGATTTCAAATTTCAAGTCGATCGGATTTGTCGTTTGTCCGGTACAAGCCAAAACGCCTAGAAATCGTTTAAATCGGTTTAAGTTTAAATTGAGCGTTTATAGTCGTATCTCACACATACTTCCGAATTAGCTTACGAAACCTGTTCCATTGCGTCCGGAACGCGGAAAAACCTTAGGATCGCCTGGCGGAACGCGTCGTTTGGAGTTCGTTTGCAAAAGTGTCGAATTGGAGATTTTAATATTAAAATAATATTGATATATATACATTGTTTCTTTTCCCAAACCCTAATCCATTTGTTCAGCCGCCACTTTAGCTTTAATGGCCAGAAAATGTCGTCCCTTCCTCCTTCGATTCCACCAAATCCATCAGCAATTAGCTAAAACTCCCAACTACAATGTTGTAGAGCACAGTGAGATCTCCCTATCCAACGGTTAAGATCGAGATTGGAGCGACGGATTGGAGGCTAGGGACCCGCGTTTGCCACCAGGTCATGCGCGTGTATCGAGGCAGGGGGGAGGCCGCACGTGGCCGGTCATGGGCTGAAGGTGGAGCTCGAGTTGGCCTTCGACGTGGTGTAACCTGATCGTGTTTGCATGCGATGTGGTGGTTGGAAAATCGAGCCCTAAATTCGAGCTATGGGTTCATTCACGTGCTTGTTGCCTGGAGATGGAAACCGTGCGCACGAAGAAGAAGGGGGGGAGGTTGATGTGCGGCTATGATCTGAAAAAGGGTTTGTGATAGGAATTTGTAAATTATTCATTATATTAACGATTGTACAACGTTTAAAATAGTATAACTTTTTGCTGCGAGGTCCAAATTGAACGAGATTTTTTGCGTTGGCTTCGTATCGCCGAGCTCTTCGCAATGCAGCTGGTTTGGAGTCGATTGGAGCTCGTTTGAATTTCGGGTAAAATTAAACGTTCGTTTAATTTTATTCGAAAACGAACGCGAAAACGGAAATAAAATCAAGGTGAGAACTCCTCACTCAATCGAAAGGTTTTGTTTAAAATTTTGAATAGTTAATATTGATTGTTGATTGCTGATTGATTGTGTTAGTAGATATAGTAGGATATATACTATATATAGCGATATATATATATTGGCATATGTATATATCGGATTTGATTTCCCGCCTCGTATAGCGGATGAGACCCTATTGCGCCGTTATTAAGCGGAATATTTATAAAATCCCATATACCGCGATATTCCACCTTGAAGTGGAATTGGTATTGTGCTAACGTCTGTGGTTGCAGGGTAACAGGTTGGAGGGATCCAACTGGATTCCTCACATATTTATTTGTTTATAAATCTTATGTTGATTGTTGATAATCATATTGATATATGACACTTATTCCCGTGATTGACCATTCAATGTCGTTGCATCATCGGATTCTAATTTTTAAATTAAAAATAACGGTTTTGAATTTAAAAGGGGTTTTAAATCGATTTTTCAAAGAATAAGGGTTATTAAAATTTTGAATTGATTAAATTTTAAAATAAATAGATGGATAAAATTTTCATGTTTTAAAAATTTATATTTTTGTAAAATATAACTTAAAAGAAATTTTTAACAATAATAGGTTTTTATAAAATAGTTAAATTTGGTTTTTGGGAAGTTATTATTATTAATGGTTTATATAAAGGATTTTATAAATGGATGTTTTTAAATAAAAATTATTGAAGTTATAGGATAAATTTATAAAGTGTTAAGTTGATGTATAACATGAATTTCACTAGGATTTATAGATTAATAAATGTGAAATTTATAAAACGAACGGTTATTGGAAAATTTTAAGTTTATAAGTTATTAACTTATAGAAATGGATTTGGGCATTAAAAAGGGGAATTTTATAGAAATTGTTAATAAATGAAGATTTCATTAGTTGAAATTATTATAAGCCATAAAGAAATCTTGTAAGTGATAAGATTTTAAATTGGTGAAGTTCAAAAGAACGATTTGGGTAAATAGATAATATTTTAAATATTTAACTTATAATATTGATTTTAGTATATAATCGAGTTATGTAAATCGAATTGGACTAATAAAAGGAGATTTCTAAAACGAAGTTTCATAAATAGAAATGGGATGTATGGACATTGTTATAAATCCGAAAAATCAATTTAATTTGATAAATTGAATATGGAATTTGTTAAAGGGGTTGTATTCACTATTTTTGAACGGTGAATGTATTATTTTATTAAATGAACGTGTTTTTGGAAAAGAACGTTCTAAATGGAATTTAAAACTAATTAAAGACGTTTTAAGATATGTTAAGTATCGAAATCATAGATTTCAACATTGATTGTTGAAATAGACGATTTCGAGAAATAGAAGGGAATATTTTGAATAGTAGTGGATTTATGTATCCATTTTTTTATTTCAAATCCATATACTAGTGTTTTTGGGTTGTCGTAACGATGTTTTACGCAACATTCGTTTTTAACCCAAATAAATGTGAATAAAGGAATGTTTTCTTAAAGAGAATGGAATAAATACTTAACTGTGATTTAAGTATATGGAATATTTTCAAATCGTTGAAAATAAATAAATTTGTGAATTACTTATTTTTTTAAATAAGCATGGGAATGGTTTTCTAATATGAAATGGAACGGTTTTTGTGAATTCACCTTTAAGGTAATTGAAAGCAAATAACTTGAAATCGATTTGGGAATCGTATGCTAGTAGATGCTTGGAATTTAAATCCACCTTGGAATTTATATATATATGAAGGGAAATTTGTTTAAAAATAAATATTGATTTATTTTGAAGTATGAAAATGAATTTACGGATTTGGGACGTAAATTTAAATTAAATCGGTAAAGACTTATTTGATGATTTGAAATTTGTTTTCAAAGGGTATAAAGGATGAAAGGTGATTTGAAATTAGTTTTCAAATGGTTAAGGTGATTTGAAATTAGTTTTCAAATGGTTAAGGTGATTTGAAATTAGTTTTCAAATGGTTAAGGTGATTTGAAATTGGTTTGCAAATGGTTAATGTAATTTGAAAATTGGTTTTCAAATGGTAAAGGTAAATTGAAAATTGGTTTTTCAATTGGTTAAGTGTGGAAAATTTTATCGTGAAGTGGTTTTGGTAAAGCAAATAAATTGGGCAATTATTTGGAAATTGTGTATATATATCTTGTAAAGATATTTTGGGACTTAATAATTTTGGAAAAATTATTTGGAATCTGATGATGTGGCGCATCTTTATTGATAGTTAAATAACCGACTATCAATATTTACCCTTGGATGGTATTGATTGTGTTTGTTTGGAATTGAATGCACACTTATTTTTAAAATAAGCGCTCGCTATTCGGTTTAGCCGGGAGAGGACCTTTGTGTCATATATCCCATTCCGAATATGCGATACGTCGTTTGGATTGCATTTGAAGACCGGTGTTGAAGACCGGGTATTTGTGAAAACGATAGGATGACCTATCGATTGTCTCCGCATCGTTAGCTACGATATGGAGATTTCCTTTGTGATGGGAAATTTTATCGGGATTGTGAATACCCGGATTGCAAGGGCTTCTTTGGAAGTGCCTTCGGTTCTGTTCGAACCCGGAACAGACTTGTATGGTTACGTGTCTGACATTACATTTTGAGAGATAGAGCAGATTTCTTTCAAATACATTTCTGTTGGTGGCGGAGAATTTATTCTCTTAGCTTAACACCCTTCTCTGAGACGTACGAGCTCAGAGGTTATGTAGTTGAAGGTTATCAGCGATATTTCCCAATCTGGTAATGTGGCATGCTGAGTGCTGCTGTGTGATGATCATTGGTTGGTCATTTGTGATATGATCATTTGTTTGATCATTTATCTTTGTGATTATTGCTTTGGTCATCTGTGGACCCGAAGCATGGCTTTGTTACACAAAGCGTAGCTTTGTGGACGAGATTTCGTCAGGACCTCACTCCCCGGAAATGGTCGAAACAGGAATATGCGGCAAGGTTATGAGGGTCGCGCCCTTTAGGGTATGTCATTTCCTTCTGGAAAAGGGTGGTATCATGGTATGGAGCCCAGATATTTACTCATGTGGAAACACTATATCTATTTCTGTGTGGTGTTGTTGGATCGAGCGCTCGGATAAAGGTCCCAAAGGACCGGGGGATGACATATTCGTGTAGTAGTTACCTAGTTACAGAGGTAACCCGGCCTTGTGTTGGCAGAGATCTAACCGTAACGTTAGTTCTCGGGACGTCCCGCCAGAGGCGATCCCATGTGGCAGTAGGAAGTTCCTTAGCCTGACCATTTGTTGGAAATCCATTCATCCAATACGCGCCCTGTACGGTTTTAGTTGTAGAACCTGCCATTTAACATGGCAGCTATAGTAGGCATAGTATCATGGTACCTATGCTGGCTAGGATTTATATTATACTTTCGAAATATTTTCCACTATGCACTAGTAATAATATCAAAGAATTTTTCTCGTAGTAAGCATGTTTGACTATCATAAGGAGAAATCTCCCCCATGTGTGCGTTTGCATTGTGTGTGTGCCGGGAGGCCTTATGGTAGTTTCATTTTCCAAAAGCATTGCGGATTTCAAAATTTAAATTTTCTTGTTGCTTGTTTAAAGATAAACTGTTTTGAGTTCTCACACCAGTCCCATGACTGACCTGGAGTTTATTGTTCCTTTCCTAAACTCTGGGTGCCCACTATTTTCCACACGGGCAGTCTAGAGTTAGGTTATCAGGTTATTCTGGATTCGGGAGTTGCTGTGCAGATCTGGAGGCGAGCCAGATAGCGTAGTCTATTATCTATTGTATATAGTATTTCTTTCCGCTGTTGTTGTCGTACACTCTGATTGATGTAATGTAATGTGATGTAATGTATAAAATGTATAGTTCTTTTGTTTTAATGAATATTCATTTATCTATTATATGTTGTTCCGCTGCGACTGTGAGATTCTGTTATTGTTTCTCGTTCTGTTACTTGTTTTTCTGTTTTCTCTTCTCTTTCTTTTCTTTCTTCTTCTACCTCTTTCTTCTTCTAAAACCCTAACGGTTCGATTTTTCGGCAACGAAAAATCTCGATCGTTACAATACATATCTAGAGAACCCATTAGGGCTATTAACTTGGATCTTACATAAATGACTTGTATTATAAGAAAATATAAAGGATGATCACAATCTATATCCATCTAGTATCACGCTAATGTTGCCCACTAATTTCCTATCCTTAACAGTTTAGCAAATAACAATTGTCTAAGTATATCCATAAAAATAATTAATCGGTTAATTAAGTTAATTAATATGAAATGGCAGGATTAATTACATATTTATCTCTAGGACACATGTTTATTTGTTGGGCAACAGCTGTGTAACATTCGTGTTCTGTATAAGGGTAAGAATGAAATTACAAAATCAATAATACTATTATGGCATACCTAAAATTAATGAAATTATTTTTATTCACTTCTTTTATTTTGTTACATCTTTTCCCAAGTGCTTTCATCAAAGTATGGGAATATCTTCCTTGCAACATTGTTGTATGTGAGGTATCAATTTTTCGAATTAAAGCTGAGATTATTTGTCGGCCATTAACATTTTTAATATCAAGGGCACAGGAATTCATTTCCAGAAGAAACCATACGGAAGTTCGAGGTAAAGCTAAGTATTTAAAAAAATTAGCAGTTGAAAAGATAATTACCTTTTGTGAACGATAAGAAATTTTGTGCTTTTTATTTACAGAAATGGAAGAATCAGAGGATGAACCTAATGGATGACTGGTCTTGTAATGAAGGAATGCACATAATTTATAAACAATAATTATGGACATTCTTGTATGTTTGTATTTTAATAAATAATGTGCGTTTCTTCTACCAATTTTATGTTGATTTCCGCTTTCTCATTTTACATGCCCTTACACTTGATCTTCATTCATGAAACAAAAAAGTAGTTAAACCATTTAGTTAGTCTCAACCATGAAATTTACACAATGAATAAATTAGCAACTTAATGTTATGCTTTCATTTTAATCATTCGCCCTATGGGAGAATCTAAGAAGCTAGAGAATAAAGTAAAAAATATAACGATGCTACAATGTAGTGTTAATATTTGTACTACTTACGTTTAGTGAAGATTCTAGTAAGACAGATTCTAATATGGTCAGTTGTCATTGTATCGTTTATATGGCTTTATCCTTTGTTCATTGTGTTGAGGTGTAATGTTCTATTTTTTAAGAAAAAGTTGTAGTTTATGGTTTGAATGTTCTATTGACATGTTACTATACACAATTATACAAAATTATCTTTTAAAGTTTGATTGTATTGTGATACTAGGAAAAATTCTTATTTCACCTATCATTATGAATGAACCAATATAAATTTGTATACTATTTTGATTAATTCACTCTTAGTGAGTCTGATTCATAATGTATGGAATTCGATCCAAAATTTATTAGAACTATATTCATTTAAGCACACAAAAATTTTGAATTATTTATTTTGATATTAATCGCCAAATTTGATTATTAATTTTATGTACAACATTATACTTGGTCTTGGTCACTATCACCAAATGTGGCCATTTGATAGTACAAAGAGCCTATAGTTTTGACTCAAACTTCTTTTTTTAGATTTATAGGTAAAAGAAACCAAAAAAAGCATGTAATAGTGCATGCTCAATTTTTATCAACTTAAGGAATGATTTTCCAAATATGTCATCTACATGATCCATCTCTTTCCAGATCACTAATAAGTATTTTGTGCATTTATTAAATTTGTAATAAGCTAGCTAAAACGATTTGGCAATGGATGCATACCTGTAACATTGAGGACTAATCCTTATTTAACATCTATGAGTAATTGGTATGGTGAATGTTATAGAATAAAGAGAATGGAGGCCAAGAGAGAGAGAGAACAATTTTATTGAATTGAGAGATAAATATCACAATACAATCAAACTCCATATTTATAGACTCCTTATGCAGTGTAGATTACAAAAATGTCCTTTCTTATTTAGCATATTCATCCCTATAATTATATATATTACATCACTCACCCTCGAATATGCGTATGTAAAGATGATAAGAGTAATTGCCTTATTAAAAACCTTGTTAGGAAAAACCCAGTGGGAAAAAATCATAAACAAGGAGAAGAGTACAACATGATTTCATCTTTAAGCAACATATATGTTATAATGTTACTACGAGGGTTGATACTTCTGGATCAAGATAATGCCTCATTAAAACCTTACTAATAAAAACCCAGTGGGAAAAAATATCAGTGACGGAAAAAGAGTACACTATAGCATATTTCATACGCTCCCCTTGAATTATAACGCATTATTCAATTAGTTTGTTGATGCAGCCGACGCATACCAATTTTGTACACATCTTTTGAAATGTTGATTTTGGAAGCGCCTTTGGGAATAAGTCCACCGGATTTTCTTCGGATCAGATTTGTTTCACTTCTATCTTATTATCCTTCTGTAGCTCATGTGTGAAGAAAAATTTAGGAGAAATATGTTTCGTCCTATCACGCTTAATGTAACCCGTTTGAATTTGAGCTACACAAGCTGCATTGTCTTCATAAATAACGGTTGACCCTTCTGTTATTAATGGAAGTTGGCAACTTTATCGAATATGCTCAACTAATGATCTCAGCCAAATACATTCTTTACGTGCTTCATGTAGTGCTAGTATTTCAGAGTGATTGGATGATGTTGCTACTAATTTTTGTTTTGTAGATCGCCATGAAATTGCTGCATTGCTAAATTTGTCGTTCCACGAAGATATCTCATGATATATTTTATTCCATTCCAGTGTCTTTTTATTGGTTCTGAACTATACCTTGCTAGAAGATTTACTGAAAATGCAATATCTGGTCTTGTGCATTGGGCCAAATATAATAATGCACCAATGGCACTAAGATATGGCATTTTCAGGCCAAGCACATTCTCAACTTCTTCTTTTGGGCGGTAAGGGTCCTTTTTAATATCTAATGATCTAACAACCATCGGCATACTAAGTGGATATGCTTTATCCATTTGAAAACGCTTTAGAATTTTCTCAATGTAGTTTGATTGATGGATTACTATGACATTAGTACTATGCTCAATCTGTAGATCGAGATAGTGCTTTGATTATGCCAAGATCTTTTATTTCAAATTCCTTCTTTAAATAATTTATTGTTTCATCAATCTCTTCTGGAGTCCGAGTCAAATTTATTTCATCAACATAAACTGCTAAGATAGCAAATCCCTTTACCAATTTCTTTATTAAGACACATGGACAAATGAGATTGTTTTCGTATCCTTCTTTTACCAAACATTTACTAAGACGGTTATACCACATCCTTCCAGACTTTTTCAATCCATATAGTGAACGTCTTAGTCTTAATGAGTACATGGACTTTGATTTTGCTTCAGCCAATTTATATCCATCTAGAATTTTCACGTAAATGTTGGTATCTGATTCACCGTAAAGATAAGCTGTCACAACATCCGTTAATCTTATATCAAGTTGTTCAGAAACTACAAGGCCTATCATATATCAGAATGTTATGACATTCATAACATGGGAGTAAGTTTCCTTAAAGTCAAAACCTGGTCTCTGCAGGAAACCTTGTGCGACAAGTTGTGCCTTGTACCTCACGACTTCATTTTTATCATTTCGTTTTCTAACGAATACCCATTTATAACCTACTGGTTAAACATTTTTTGATGTTTTCTCTATTGGTCCAAATACACCATGTTTTTGAAGTGAATCTAGTTCCACTTGGATAGCATCTTTCCATTTTGGCCAATCGTGTCTTTTTCGACATTTATTTATGCTATTTGGTTTGTTATCATCATTCTCATTATTCTCATTATGGTCATGACTTTCAATTATTTCAGTAGGTACTGCAAATGAGAATACGTCATCAATTATTATTTTACTTCGATCCCGTATTTCTTCATAGTTCGTATAAAATATTGAGATCTCATTATTATTACGTACCATTTTATCGTTGGAATCTTCTTTTATCTCTTCTGGGATAATATTTCCTTCTGCACTTCTAGGAGAATTTGGATTTTCATTTGAGTGATCTTTTTGGTCATTTATAACCTCTTCAGGAGGTTCCTTAATTGATGATTTTTCATTAGACTTTCTTTTTCTAGGCGCCAAGTCTTTTGAACCAATTGGCCTTCCACGTTTTTGTCTTGCTTTAGATTCATTTGCTGCTATATTTACTTTTGAACTTTCGGGGACATCAATTTTTGCTGGTGCATTTGCTGTTGGAATATGTGATTTAGTTATTTTTGCAGTGTCACTAAATGCATCCGGTAGTTGATTTGCAATATTTTGAATATGAAAAATTCTTTATACCTCATATTGGCATTGTTTGGTACGTGGATCCAAATAAGACATAGATGGATTATTCCATGATATTTCACGTCGTTCTACTAGAATGTTCTTTCCTCCCCCTAACGGCGGGAAGATTGTCTCAACAAATTTACAGTCTGAAAATTTTGCGGTGAAGACATCACCTGTAAGAGGTTCAAGGTAACGAATTATCGATGGAGAATAAATCCCACATAAATTCCTAACCGTCGTTGACGGCCCATTTTAGTACGAAGTGGGGGACTAATAGGTATATGCACAGCACAACCAAATTTTCGTAAATGTGAAATATTTGGTTGAGATCCAGTTAAGAGCTGTGATAGTGAAAGCTAATGATAAGCTGTTGGTCTAATTTTAACCAATTTCAATGCATGCAAAATTGCATGCCCCCAAGATGAAACGGGTAGTTTTGATTGCATAAGCCATGGTCTTGCAATAAGTCGCAAGCTCTTAATTAATGATTCTGCTAGACCATTTTGAGTATGAACATGAGCTACTGGATGTTCAATTTCAATACCCAATGATATTCAAAATCATCAAATACTTGAGAAGTAAATTCTCCCGCATTATCTAGTCGAATCGATTTAATTTGATGATCACGGAAGTGTGCTCTCAATTTTATTATTTGAGGAAGTAGCTTGGCAAATGCCAAATTTCTTGTAGAAAGTAAACAGACATGTGACCAACGAGTTGATGCATCAATCAATACCATAAAATATTTGAATGGTCCACATTCAGGGTGGATTGGGCCACATATATCACCATGATTCTTTGTAAAAATGTTGGAGATTCAGAAGTGATTTTACTATATGAAGGTCGAGTGATTAATTTTCCTTGTGCACATGGGGCACATAAGTAATCATTTGGTAAATTCAATTGGTTTGATAAATCATGTCCGTTTGAGTTTTTGGCAATTTTATGCATCATAATTGATCCTGGATGACCCAAGCAATCATGCCAAAGAATCAATGTCTTTGTATTTGTGAGCTTCTGGCTCATGTTTATAGAGTGTGATTCAACCATGCCAATTTTTGTAAAATATAAACCAGTTGAAATTGTGCCAAATTTTTCTAGGATAAGCTTCTGGCTTTCAATTCTAGAAATAACACAAAGATATTCTTTGTTGATTTCATTTATAGTTTCTATATGGCATCCATTCATTCTTATATCTTTGAAACTCAGCAAATTTCTTTTATAGTTATTTGAGTATAATGCTTTCTGAATAAAGATATGCGTACCATTTGGTAATGTTATATGGGCTCTTCCAGACACGTCAATTATATTAGCAGATATAACTATAGTGGAGACTTTAGCTGAGAAATTTTCGGATAGTTCAGAGAAAACCTTCTGGTTTTTCAAAATTGTATGAGCAGTTGCACTATCTAGTAATCATATATCATCACCCAAATGGCGTTCCATACCTTAAGAATTAAGGACAATGATTAGTCAATCATTAAAAATTTGTATGCATAAATAAACGTAATGTAAACAAACAAAGTAATATGATTAAAATAGGCTATTGATTAAAAACAACATCCACATTGCACATTACTAGTACTGCAAAGGGAAATACAATTAAACAAACACAAACTTCAAACTGATTTATTGATGCAAGCTAATGAAATAAAACGAAAGTCACATAACAAACTTCAAGACATTTCTAATTGATCAACACGGTCATATCATTGATCATTGCACTTAGATTTTCATCATTAATGAAATTTCCATTGTCATTTTCGAAGAAATCATCTATCTTCATGTTAGCGTTTTCAGGTAATTTTTCGGCATTATTTGCCTCAATATTCTTCGAGCGATGATATACTTCAACTGTTTTCTTTGATGATCTACATGTACGTGACCAGTGACCAGATCATCCATATCTATAACAAACTTCCTCATAATGCCTTTTATTTTCTGGAGCTGAATCATTGTTCTTTACAGACTCAATTTTCTTTTGTTGCTTTTTAAAGTTGGTGGTTTTGTTACCTTTAAAACCACCATAACCACCTCTGCTAGAGTTATATCCACGTCCACGACCATGTCCTCTACCTCGAGCCCTATCTCTTCCAGAGTGGGCAAAATTAGCATTAGATTCAGGTAATGCAGTCGAACCAGTTAGTCTTGAGGAATGATTTTTTATAAGCAATTCATTATGTTGTTCAGCAATTAGTAAGCATTCTATGAGTTCAGAATGTTTTGTAAAATGACGTTCTCGATATTGCTGTTGTAGGAGTATATTCGAGGCATGAAATGTTGAGAAATTCTTTTCAAGCATTTGTGCGTCATCCACCATTTCTCCACATAATTTCAGTTTAGAAGTGATTCTAAACATTGCAGAATTATATTTTCTTACGGACTTAAAGTCCTGAAACCTCAGGTTCAACCACTCTTGCCTGGTGTTTGGAAGTATGACCGTCTTCTGGTGGTCATAACACTCCTTCAGGGAGTTTCATTAGTGGAGAGGGTTTTTTCAGTCAAATATTCTGTTTTTAGATCATCATGGATATGACGTCTTAAAAATATTAGAGCATTTGCCTTGTCCTGCTGGGACATAGTATTGCCATTTTTAATGGCATTTTCTAAGCATTGAGATTGCAAATGAATCTCAACATCCAATATCCATGATAAGTAGTTGTCTCCAGATATATCCAAAGCTTTAAATTCAAGCTTGGCGATTTTTGCCATTTCGTGAACTGTTCATAAAATAAATTGCATAAGGTGAAAATATTCGCCACAACAGCATTCACTATTTGTTTGTTTCCAGCTAAAAAGAATAAAAAAATGGAAAGTCTTCATTCATGGTATCAAACAACTATACAAAAAATGTATCAACAAAACCAAACATTTGGATTTTGCAACTTTCATGTATTTATCAAATAAGAAAGGAAAGTCAGCTTTTGCGTATATTCCATTTCAAACTTTTGAATTTTATTTGGCAATAGATCCGTAAAGGAAAAAAAAGAAAATATTGAATTTAGAAGCCAAAGAATTAAAATAAGAGTGATACAAGAAAAGACATGAAAAATATAGAAGCAAACCCCAAGCTAGCTTGTGCTGACTTGACAGCTTTATCAAAAGAAATCACGATATTGACAATTACCTTTTTACAGAGAGGAGAAGCAACGAGTTTATAAAGAAATGCAAGAACAATTCCTTTACCTGTTTGCTGTTTTAAAGGAAATGATAAATAGAACATATGTAGATATGTTATAAAAGATTTGTTTGCACTAATATATATAATAGGGTTTTGAATATGAATAGCCTTAGAATTGGAATGGTCAAAAGAGGAACAGTCAGAGTAATTAATATTTAATTACTTGCTGAGAAGTTGGAAAGTTTGAAGGTGAACAGCTTGAGGTCAATAAGTAATTCGCATTCCTTCGTGCTGATAACGTGTTACAGAATAAAGAGAATAGAGGCCATGAGAGAGAGAACAATTTTATTGAATTGAGTGATAGAGATTACAATACAATCAAACTTCATATTTATAGACTCCTTATGCAGTGCTGATTACAAAAATTCCCTTTCTTATTTAGCATATTCATCCTATAATTATATATATTACAATAGTGAACATAATTTTAGATTCTTTTTTCTATTTGTGCGTGCATGGGTGAATTCTACCATTGTTTTCTTTTCTTTGTTTAGTATTTTCATATTCAATGAAGTGTTGGACATGAAGAAAAATTATTTATGTTTTTTGACATGGTTGTTAAACTTGATACATGAGTTATGCAACTCAGTTATAAAAATTATAACTTATATGTCATACTATTATTGAACCATAAATTTCTACATAAGGAAAAACTCTTCTCAAAATTTTGTACAACTGTTGAAAACTATGTATTAATTTGAAGATTTAAAAATTGCTTTCTTAGTTGTGCTAGAAAATCGAATTGATGGTTATGAGCTATAAATTCTTGACAAGTGCAGTTTTTATGAAATGTTTTATTCATACTTTTTCTTTGTCATATATATATATATATATATATATATATATATATATATAATTTTTGGGATTTCCGTTTTTACAAATTGAAATTGAATTTAAATTACTTTTTGATTTTTTGTAGTGCTTTTCCAGAAAATAGCTTACAATTTAGTATTTTTTTCAAACCTAATAATTTTCTTCAACGCTGAACTTTATGCGCGCGCACACCCTAACACACACATACACATGCTCATACACATGCACATACATATACGAGTATAACCCATAACAATTAATTAGTTAGGATTTTTCTGCTGAAATCATAGAGTAAGAGGAATATAAATAGGCAATTTGTAAGTTTTAATTAAAACACAAATGAATAAATAAGAAAAATGGTGATTTCATTTTTCAAACGTACATTGCATGTAACCATTAAGGGTTTTTTTTGTCTATCTATGTTTGAAGTAGTTCGAGTCTTAATGTTCCAATCAGGATGATAATAGATCCATAAATACAAGGAAAGAGTCGAACTAAAAAAAATTCCATAAATGTTCTCATTGTTTCACGGCTGATGCGAAAATCTAGGTTTTAAATTACAATTGTTTTGACTTTAAATCTTAATTTATTTTGAAGATTGAGCAATTGAATTTGGTTCCAAAAGGAAATACACAATTAATGCTACATAAGGAAATGCACAATTGTTTTCTTCTTCAAAGAATGCTTCTTTATAGTTTAGCCCTTTTTATATGTAGAAATTGAATCTTCACTTCTAGAAAAGCCTGAAAAAAGTACTATGTTTTTGTCTTTTCATATGTCCATGATAAATTTGAATATCAAGGTTCCAATAGGGCTAACAAAATTTTAGAATTGTGACCATGCTAATATATGTTTGTCTTCCAACTTGATTAGGTACTTCATCATAATAAGCATTGTTACTCTTACCTTCGAGTACCTTTTAGAGCGAATGGAAGTTTAAAGCATATCAAATATTAACTACTTAGCTTAACACCCCTGTAAAATTTAACCTTTGAGTGCTTTCTAAAGCTAACGGAAGTTCAAAGTACTGATGCTTTTTAAATCAATATGTAAAACTCAACAATTGCATAATATATGCAAAAAAACTGCTTGAAATCTAATGTGTGATATATCAATGATGTATCGACGATGTTATCCGATGTTAACTACATAGCTTAACACCCCTTTGAATTCAGCGATAAGGGATCCAAGTTTATCTTCTATATCTTTTACCAATTTTAAAGTGATGGTGAATCGAAGTTTTCTTCTATATCTTTTACCATTTTTATGCAGAAGTATTCGTGAAATATGCCTATAAAATTGGTGTAGCAACAACATGGAATAGTAGTTATTGCTTTTGCAATTTTGGTACAGTGAGTCACATATAAGATGCTCATACTAAAGATGTGGGTGGGTCTAATCCAATATCAGTTAGTAGAAGGGTACTAGGAACTACTGAGTTTCAATGACGCAATTTATAATTAATGCATTTTTCAAGTATCTTTACACTTTTGTAATTTCTTTTTTTGTTGCATATACCAAAGCATGCAGCATATTTTTCATGTTTCTGGCATGTTTCATCAAAATAATATGTGTTTTTATCAGTTTTACTTAATTTTTGTTTAATTTTTTAAATACATATATAATTGCACTCACACAATATTTTAATTATCTTTAGTATGTTAATATTTGTTTTAGAGAAAAGTCAATTTTCTGTTTAAGAAGAATGAACTTTAAACTAATTTTGATTTTTTTTCTTCTGAATTTATTTGTTTATGTACTTATATATCTTTTACTTTGTGTAACCAAAACAGCTTGGTTGCTCTTTTATTTAAGTTGGTGGTTTTGGATCAAAAAACAAAATAAAGGGAAGGAATTTTAGCACTCATTTTTGGTTCTCATGTGTGTGTACTTAGACATTATGATCTGTAAAATATGTTTATCTTTCCCTTCAAAGAACTTTAATCATAATTTACATTGTTATGTTAACTAATTAGAGTTTTATACGATAATTAAATCCATTATCTATTTATTATTTTACAATACTGTTAATTTCCCCCTCTATTAAGGATAATTTTGGATATTATCGAGGTTGAATTACCTTACCATTACACATTTATTAATATAGAGCATTATTTTCACTAGAGAAACACTGTCAATTAGAAATTCTATAATCTATACAACCAGCCTTTCATATGTTCTTCTTTTGATAGTAATCTATGTTTGCAGTGCCTTTGTGTGTCTTGGAACTTTCTGCTGCATTATATTCTACTAAAGGTGAATGATTATTCCCTCTTATTAAGTTACAATTCTTATCTAACTTCATATCACGTGCTGGCAATGAAGCATACATTTTTATTTTTATCATTGTTTGCATTATAAGAACTTTATATAATGTGCAGATGATCAAGTAAATATTATGTTGTAGTTTAGTGTGGCAGCCATGGATACTACTTTACTAGCAAAAGTGCTTTAGGTTTATTACCTGTGACTGATCTATAAGACAATAAAAAATAACTTATATCAACTTTTTTAAACTTTTTTAAATCGAATCATAGTTCTAGGATGTAACTATTGTAATAATGCTTCTAAAATGTTTAAGAGTGAATTAACTCATACTATTTTTATGTGTTCAGATTCATGATAGCCTACGGACCACAAATCTACACATAATTTATTACCATCAAATCATACAAGGTGGATGCAGCAAATGCTTCGAAAGAACGCGTTCAACTTTGATTATTATGAAGATCAGATCTTAGGAATCAGTACTGAGTTGAATACTTTTAAAAAGAAGGATGAAAGCATATTTTAAGGTGACAACTACTTGGTTGAGATACATTCTTGGAGAAATGAGTATTAAACATTTTGGTATTGTTTTAATTATTAGTGTGTTTTAAATTTAAAACTTTGAAACATTATGCTCTCTTTAGTATAAACAAACATGTATAGAAAACTAACGTGAAAACATTTTCTTATGCTCATAACGTGATGTTGTACCTTACTCTGTTTTGAAAATTATTGTTTGGATTACCTTTAGGGTACCATTTCATTTCGTTGCAATGCGGTACAAATTTATAGCTTTGTTGGTGTCATCGGTATTGCACTTGCTAGTGTAAAATTTTTTTGTTAACTTTAAAAATTTTCTTAGTTTTATTTCACGCATGTCTTTGTTATTTGAAATTCCATGTGTATCTTTCAATGTTAACAAATTTTAAATGGGTACCACTAGGTCCAAAGTGTGGTACGCTTGGGACCAAAGTGGATTCCATGCATTTAGGCAATTCGTCTTCTAGAATATTTTGAATAAATATGAAAAGGTTGAAGCGAACAAAACTTGGGTAGTGCAATCAAATTTGAACATCTTTTGATAAAGTATTTCTTCTGTACCTCTGTTTCATTTTCATTTACGGTATAAATGAGTGGCTTTGTTATGAAATTGGTATCCATTTCAGACTACTTACCATTTCAAAATATCTTATAGTGCCAAAATTGACATTATCCCGGTAATGGTACAAACTTAATTTGTTCTATGTATGAATGTAAGCTATATTCTTATATTATTGTCGTTTCTATACTTCATGTTATGTTCTATGTTTGGCTTATATTATGTGACAGCTGACAACATATTTCATCAGTGTAGATTTGTGTGGTCATCTTACATATAAAATTACTAAACATCCATGTTTATTCAACACCAAGATTTCATTTTCATATTGACAATTGTGTGATAATGAGCGGTGTGACCATAGATACCGCAAAGCAAAATACAGAGTAGAGCACGCCAAGCTATTGAGGTTTAGGACCAGCCAATAAATAGTGCAAATTGCTTTATAAGTCTTTCATTCCTATAGTTTGACAAGGAGTTGATATACTGCTTAGATTATAAGATTGAATTCACTAGATTTACCACTATATACAAGATTACTATACATAGAAGGCATGAAAAATGATAAGAGTTTCCACCAAGTTTTGAGAACTTAATTTCGGTCTCGGTTTCGGTCAATTTAGGAAATTTCGCTTGTTTCAGTTTTTGTTTCAGTTTCGGTCATGATATTGGATTTTTACATTTTTAATGAAAACGTAACAATAAACGACTCAAATTCATATAGAAATATAGCATACGATAAAATAATAATGTTATATACAACACCACTACATGTAGAAAATATTTCTCAAAGCTACATATGGATGTTTTTCGCAATTTTCTTCATCGTCTTGTGTTGTGTAATATGATGGATAACCATATTGCATTTGTCCTGGACCCATAAATATCGCCATCATGTAATCAAAAGACGATGGTTCATTATTTTATGTTGTGTATGTAGCTTGACTATTTTGACTACATGAGATATCACTATATGAGTTACCACCTGTATAGTCAGAAGTAGAATACCTATAGGTTGGTGGATCAGTTGAAGTATATGGATCGTGGTGCTCGTAATCATGTTGATGTGCGGAATCAACATTTAAATTACCATCTCTTCGGTTAGGATTGTCGCTCGCACTCCTTCTTCTTGAATATGTTTGAGTTGGTCAATATAATTCTTCACCATCATTAAAACTAATACCATAATTACTTGTTAAACCAACGCCACTTCCACCTGCGTTACCATGATCATCATTTGACGAGTTGCTACTATTTTCATTGCTTTGACTCTTTGTTGCTCGTGCAGGCATACCATCAACAACAGCGACTGCATCATTCAGTGTATTAGTCATCCAAGGGTCGTTGTCCAATAAGGGTGGTTCAATTTCAGTAGTCCATTCTGCTAATGTATCCTCTTCATGGAATATATAGTCTAGATCGATCAACTGATTTTTAGTGTCGTGGCGTCTTTAATTTTTTGCTCTTAGTCTCGTGTTGTAATGCATATATACCAATTTTTCAAGATTTTTCATTTTTATTCTATTTCGTAATTTTGTATGAATCATTGAAAATGTATTCCAGTTTCTTTCGCAGTTTGAAGATGAAACTATTTGGCTTAAAATATGCATTGCTAAATGTGTTAAATTTGTAGCATCCTCTCTTCCAATTATTGACCACCATTGAGCGGGAAAACATTAATGTGCAACCATATTCATCCCTTAAATTGTGCAATGTTTTAATATATTGTCCAATTTCTTCTATTTCCATTTTAAGTTACAAGTGTGATATTTCATATGTAGTTGGTGGATCAATCCACGACCGCATTCTACAATCGTGTCAACCATTGTCGTATAATATGGACTATTAGCAACGTTATGCGGAATATGGTTGAAAAAAAAAGAACTTAGAAATTGCTCGACCTATATGTTTTTTGGCATCTTTAATACCTTTTATTGCAGATTTAACAGAAGGTTGAGTTCTACCACCTCGTTTTTGCACGTGTGAGTTGATTCGTCCAGCAGCATCATTGTCAAAATCGTCATCTACTCTGATAGATTTTCCAACAGTATTAGATCTGTGCAACGTTTGACTTGAACCATCACCCGATCGTAGAATGTATGAGATCTGCGTTGCTCTTCATCTCTAAATGCATCTCTGCTTTATCGCATGACATGTTGAAGTTCTTCATCATCTTCATTTTCATTGTCTGATAGTTGGTGCGGTCTGCTCATTAGCTCCTCTTATAAGCGTTGTTTGTCAAGTTTTCTTTGCATCGTTCATTTCTCTTTTGAATGATATGTGATCGTACAAGTTGTTTAACTTCTTCAGGGACAATTAGACATGCCGATACATCGCTGCCCACTCTTGTCAGTTGTTCTTTCAAACATGTCACACCACCGCCATTAATTAGTTTAGTACAAAAGTTACATTTTGTTTTTCGAAGATTACCGTCGATCGCAGTACCATAATTCCAACCAATTTCATTTTAATTTGCCATAACGTACCAGCGATAATAAATAAATGATAAAATATTCCAAATCAAATCAAAAATAAAATACAAATGCATAAATAACATTCATCGAAGTCGTCAGAATTCATTGTTCAAGTTCAACATTTCGAGTCCAATATTCCAGTCCAATGTTCTAGTCCATATTCCAGTCCAACGTATTCAAGTTCAACATTCAAGTCCATATTCAAATCAGCATATTCAAGTCCAATATTCAAGTCATTACGACATATTCAGGTCAATCGACTTATTTAAGTCGGTTTAACATATTCAAGGTCGTTTTCATATGCAATATCAAACAATGCTCATGTTCAACATATAGTAGGAAAAAGGCAAGGCTTAAAAAAATAAACGATACAATATTCCAAAGTCAATGCTAAGCAATTTAATACTCCAAATCATATCAAAAATAAAATACAAATGCATAAATAACGTTCATCGAAGTCATTAGAATTCATTGTTCAAGTTCAACATTTCGAGTGCAATATTCCAGTCCAACATATTCAAATTCAACATTCAAGTCCATATTCAAATCAACATATTTAAGTCCAATATTCAGGTCAGTACAACATATTCATGTCAGTCGCCTTATTTAAGTCGGTACAACATATTCAAGGCCGTTTGCATATGTAATATCAAACAATGTTCAACATATAGTAGGAAAAATGCATGGCTTAAAAAAATAAAAACAATGCCTATATTTATCATTTATGTTTAAAAACAAAAATTAAGAAAAAAACAATGCTAAGAAAAACAAGGCCTAAGAAAAAAACAAAGGTTGTTTATTTACCTTTGTTCTGCTTTATTAAAAAGAACACAAAGGCCAAGACAATATCTTTCCACTTCCTCCCGCTTCACGACCAAACGCAGACGCATTAAAAAAAAAGCGAATGAAAGCTAGGGCAGAAGATAGAAAACGAAAATGGACAAAAAAATTTTTACCTTCGTTTGAAAGCAAGCTAAGGCTGAAGACGGAAATCAAAAATCGCGAATTGAAGCCGAGCTCCTCCTGCTAACTCGAAGAACAATGCCATGAGGTCGAAGCTTGGTCAAATTTGGGCGAATCGGCGATTCTTCTTGCTCAAATTGAGAGGATTGTTGAAGCACAAGTGGTAATTTACATTCGCGGTGGTCGTTTATTTATAAGCAAAAAAATTATGCTTTAACCGTTGAAGCATAGGATATCTGTTTTGCTTTGTCGACTTTGGATTTTACGCGTAATTTGATTTTCTTTGTTGCTTTTTTATCATTTTCGCAATTGATTTTTTTATCAAAACAGTTTGACCGGAACGAGATATTGACCTAATCCATCCCATGATGGCCGAAACTGATATAGATGGTCGGAATCTCGTGGTTCCGACCGAATCCTCAAACAATGGTTTCCACCTTCTATTTCTTTTGATGAAGCAAAAAAACAGCCACTTTGTTTATATGCAAGGCAGTCACATACCCAAGTGAGCAGATGCAGGTCCTTACGGACTTGCCTATATACTCGTGTTAATACTTATTGCCCATGTTTCAACTTACGCTTTTTTTTCCTTTGGGTTTGATTTGGAATTTTTATATGACCAAGTCAACATGATATATTGACAATGTCAATTAATGGTTCCTCCCAACTACCTAAATTAAAATGACATAACTGTTTTTACTTTTAAAGTTTGTCTTCATGTACTTTATTTTTTTCTTCTAAATATTCTTACATATGAAGGTAGTATTCAATCCAAATGGGTATCCAAAAAGAGAAAAAGTAGGAAGACGGTACACTTTTTATCTGGTTCGAGTTTACTAGGTAATAAGGCTAGGTGAATTATATAGGGGATATCAAACATGCAAGTTTAAACTTTAACGCATATATTAGTATTTTGGACCTATAATTTTCTTCTGTAACATGCTTTATAACCTGCGTTATTTTGTCGATTAAATTTCCAAGCATCTCAATAAATAATGAGATGTTGAACATGTAAAACTTTCATACTTGCCCTTTGCTATCTTGATGAGAAGTCAAAATGCATGAGATAAAACCGACAGGTCCTATATGAATTAAATAGAGCCAACAATAAATAGTATGTTGTTTCTAAATTAAACAGAGCCAGCAATTATATGTGGACCAATAGCAAGAGAAATCACAGTAAATGGTGCATAAACTAAAGTGCTCTACAGGCTTACAAAGTGTTAGTCCGTAGAACAGATTCAGAAATAGAAGTTGAAGTTATACTACAATGGTCGTTCTCCATAATTGTATAGCTTTATACTTGAAGAAAAACTACAACTCGTGCATTTACATATGTCAAGTGCTAACTCAATGGTTCTTCAAGTTCCAAGAGTGCTAGCTTAGACTCTGGTAGACTCAAAAATGTGGTGCTTAAAGCCATCAACCACATCAACCATCAAAACATTAAAATTATACGTCCACCCTATTAGCCGCTATTCATTTACAGACCCGTATATTCCTAATGCATAGTACTCTGGTCCTTGCAGCATTGCTTTAATTTTTAAGGTGTGATCTGGAATATACACTCCAGACAAACCTGTTATGTCGATAAAATCTCCGTGATCCCAAAAATATTGAAATCCCCATCTATGCAATAGATTATGTTTATCTTATTTTTGTCCATTATTTTGTTTATTTTAATTCATTCGGGTAGTATCATTGAATTGTATTCAATGAAAGCTCATGAATTACTACTATTATGTTAATTCCAATAGTCAGATGGTCATTTAATCGAGTATAAGGACTTTGAAGTTTATTTCATAGACTACGTACATAAATAATAAGCATGTAATCTCTTTAAGGATATAAATTATGTTGGCCAACAGTATTGAAAACTGGTCCATACACAAAAGATAAATAAATATGTTTAGTGGGACCAATGTTTATCACTGTACAAAGCATGGATAAGCTTGTATGTTTGTTATGCTAAGAAATTTGTTTAGGATAATTGAAATTTGAAACTAAAACTACTTAATTCTAACATGGAGCAAGTAGTAGATGGACAATTCAAATAAGAAAGAAATGAATCTTAACTATGCACTCTTCCAAATTAAGGTTGTTGTGAAAAATCCTTATCTATGGTGTTCATGAACTCATTGGATTTCTGGTACGTTTATCTAGCTAGTTACACATTGCTAAGAATGTGCTCATAGGAACACCAATAATATTTTGAAGAAGAAATAATAAGACCTCTTGAGTTTTTGGTGGTTGTTATCTTGTAGACATTTATTCTTAACTATTTATAGACAAAATACTACATTCTTACTAGCCTAACAGTTCATCACTGTCCCTGTACTATCACCCAAATAATGGGTAAATTCAGATTAGTACTAGCTAGCTCCCAACACTTATTGGTCATCCTTACTAACCTATAGTTCAATTTGTTCAAACTTGCTGCTCCATAACATCATTGTTAGGTATTAGTTACATGCATAGTTTTCATAACCAGACCTTGCTGCAGTTGAACTGCGAATAACCCCGAACCGTGGGGGTCACAGGCCGGGAACTCAGACCTCCTTCATGCAAGAACTTTGGTTCGACCTTTGAATTGGTAGTTGAACCCTTTATCTGAATGCGGTTGAACCCTCTCGTATGTTCAATATCTTCGTTTCAAAATATGTTTTCAAATCTCCATCCGTTTTATGTTTGTAATTAGTGCAGCTAGTGTAGTAAATTTTGTTTAATTTTTCATATTTGAATTAATGTGTGGATTATGAATTAATATCGTATATATTTATTAAAGATGTTGATTTATTGTGTACTTATTGTTGATACATTGCATCTAAATGTATTAATTTTCAAAAAAAAAGTATGTGCGGTTTTGACGGTTCGATCGGTCGAACCCTTAAAACCTCGAACCTTGAGTCCTCACGGATTGATTCATGGTCCGGTTATGAAAACATGCGTTACATGCATCAGTCTGTGCGCTTCATTAGATATTGGAAAGATTAAGCGGTAATACCATATAGCTACTCATTGTTATGATGCACCAAGTAGCCATTACTGCTAATTTTCCATAGATGTTTGAAAATGCAATCTTCACATAATGTCTTTGGCTAGTCCATTTGAGATCTCATATTTCTGTTCTAATATTATGATAATGCATCAGTTCAGTCCATTGCTTCAGCCCATTCGGCTCAACCTCAGTCCATGCTTAAGCCATATTCAGTCGCCCCTGTCTGTGTAGGAAGCTCTGGTGTGATTGATGTGACATTCTTTTGCCTCAATCCATATTTAATACCCTTCCGCTGTTTCAACTGCCATCTGGTACATTACTTGTAACAGCTTCACATTTTCGACTCTCAAAAGTCAACACTAATACATCCACGGTGTTCACATGCTGAGCATTAAAGCACCGGAAAGACGGATTGCTGAGGAGGGCACAGAAATAAAAGACAAAACAGAATCTCGTAGCATGATGAGAATATCTTGCCGCATGGCCTAACCACTGCACTACCTTGAGGGTTTCCAATAATATCTAGTTCAACCAGAGATTTAACCAGACATGATTAAGCACAAAGTAACTATTAAGCCTCTTTAATTAATCCTTCCATAAATCACAACTACTTTGTAAATTATTGCATTGAAACATTCCTACAAAGATATATCCTTAAACCCTTCTCCATTAGCCTATTTAATCAATCATTTCATAAATTAAAACTACTTTGTAAATTCTTGTATTAAAATATTCTTACAAAGATATATCAATAAACCTTTCTCTACTCTTTTCATTACTTGAAAAGTATTGATATACTTATCTAATCAACTCTATAAGTATACTCACAGACATTTCACTTTCAAAACATAGAAAAAATTTCATATACTTGTATCAACCGTATAAGCATATTCATAAAACACTGCATTTCCATTACTTAGAAAATATATTCATATATTATCTCAAAGTTATATGTATATTCACAAATCTTAAAAAATTTCATTTTCCAAAATCATACTTATTTGGGTTAAATCACTTACCATTTAAAAACATTGGTAACACTAAACTTAAAACACTTTCCTTTTGGTTTAAGTAAATGGATCGTATAGAAATAAGACCAAATATACTTACTGCGACTTTTCGATTTTGTTAACGCTAAAATTTGAACGCTAACACCCCGGTGTATGAAGTGAGATTGTGAAAGCACCACCCGATAGCTCGGGAACAGATTATAAGCAGATAATAGTGGAAAAACAGTAAACAATAGCAATTTTATAGTGATTCGGCTTAAGAGAGAGCCTACGTCCACTTTGAATATCTTTATTGACGATTTGATTACAAGTCAATGCAGTTACACTTTGATTACAACCCACTTTGAGTTTCAAGTGACTTAGAACAAGTAACCTAAACTTCAATGTCGATCCAAATCTTTGAACACATGTTAGACATGTTCGATTTCTTCGTGAAGTTCCTTGAAGGTGTTGAAGTAGTTCAGAATGCAGCAGAGTAAAGGCGCTTGAAATGAATGAGCCAAAAGTCCCTTGAATGTTGGGGGTGTCCATGTATTTATAGGCAAATCTGGATAGAAATTTTTCGCCCAAGTCCTGAGTCGTGACCGACTCAAGCTAAGCCGTGGCCGAGTCAAGTTGAGTCGTGGCCGGCTTATCTGATTAAGCATTTGGTCTTCTCACTAGCTCATTCTCTTGCTGGATTCTAAGCCAAGTCCTGAGTCGTTGGCGAGTCAATTCTCACTGGGACATGCATTGTGGCAATGGAATACGACTCAGTGGCTTTAAGTCGCGGACGAGTCATCCTGAGTTATGAGTTATTAAGTCATTTCTTACACTACAACAAAATGTTGATTTAATAGCAAGTAGGGATTGCACAGTAAATTGTCTTGCTGTCATTTGATGCTAATCACTTTTCTTATTTTTTTGATAGCGCGTATAACCTCGTTAATTAGAAAAGAAAATCGCGTGCCGCCTAAATTTCGCTATTTCGTTCTCCCCAAAAAAACATCCCGCTCTTAAACTATCCGCAGCTAATTCATCCTCCCCTCAAATTCAATCGCCATCTCATAAAAGCCCAGAGAAATTCGATCCCCAACCCACGACCACAATTATCCATGCCTGAAGCTGTCGCCCATTGCTCTGAGTCTCCACGCGTCCTTGAAGAAGCGGTATCAGGCGTCGTTGAAGAAGCAGTAGCCGGCAAACCTTTCGTTGAAGAAGCGGTATCAGGCTTCGTTAAAATCGTCTTTGGAATCGGTAAGCTTTGATTTGTAGATAAGTATTCATTTGCA
Source organism: Allium cepa (assembly GCA_030765085.1). Taxonomy (NCBI): domain Eukaryota; kingdom Viridiplantae; phylum Streptophyta; class Magnoliopsida; order Asparagales; family Amaryllidaceae; genus Allium; species Allium cepa. The sequence continues at coordinate 71,082,438 of CM060942.1, forward strand.
ATTAGTTGAATGCTCGATCTTTGGTTTTGCCTCCAAACCTGTCCCTTAAATTGATATCTGTGAATGCTCGATCGTTGAATGCTCGATTTGTAGAAAGTTTGTTAATTTGGTTAACTGAAATTTTGTTCGACTAGAAATGCAAATTTGGTTAATTTTGCTCGATCTTTTGGTATTTGGTTAATTTGGTTAACTGTAAAGATTTACTCGATCTTTGGTCTTGTTCGACTTTCACTAGAAAGTTGGTTAATTTGGTTAAGCAGTTTAGCGCAATTATTCATTAGAAATGCAAATACCAAAAGCAAATGGGTAAATTATTTTTTATGTCTACCCTCTTACTAAAGGTACATGGATCTAAAATACACATGACTGAACTACTTCACTTCTATCCATTGCTTGTAAACATTGTATTATTATTGAATATTAATATTATTTTGGTTGATAAGTGAGACAAAAACTATGATCTGCTTAAGATAAAATGGTATCAAATAACAGTTACATAAATTTATTCAGCGAGCGAAGATAAAATGGTATCATACTTTGAAGAAAACACTTCTATAAACATAAATAAAACATGTATTCAGTTCCTACATCTATGAAATATCATAGCTAATTGAACTTTTATCATATAGATGTATGAGCTTTTATGCCTATTTAAGACGAGTGCAATAACGCAGGTTTGGACGGAAAAGAATGTCAAAAAAAGTCTAAAAAAATGTAACATTCTCTGTAAGATATTTACACCTTTCGGTTCATTTGGTTCGCATTAATATGCAACATTTCTGTTGACATAGATATGGTTTAAAGAATATTAAGCTAGAACAAAAAGATGTTAACTGATAATATAAAATTGAATTCATTTAACTTTTTCAAATCAATTTTTGGACAAAGTTTGCTAAAGTGAAGGTTTTGTCGAAACTTATTGGTAGCAAATATCATAGGAATGATATTTTCCACAGGAGTTTAATTATTTTATCCACAAGAGTTTTCCGATTCAAATATTTTCTTAGAGCCACTTCAATTTTTTATGCTAAGTTTTTGTGAATACTAATGTCAACTAGCAATGTTCTGGGTATTCCACCAACTGTCAACCAAATGGAATATAAATGATGTCTCGGGAAACTATGTTTGCTTTTACAACTATCTAATTATGCTTAAATATCTGGTTAATTTAAAACGGAATTATTACTATATTGCAAATTATGCTTTTACAGCCAAATGGCCTATATATTGCAAATTATGTTTAAAATTGAATTTTTTTGTAAATTATGCTAAGTTTTTATAGATTATAAGCGTATAATGTTTTCTATGTTCTCAATATTAATGATGTCTCGGGAAACTACTGTCTTTAAACTATGTTAAGGTTTTACATTGTCAAGTCACATTTTACTTGCCATCCTAAACAAAGATCTCAAATTATTACTTCATTCCTGGTGTTGTTAACCTAATTGATGGCTAACGTATTTAAAGGTAAATTCACCTAATTGCTGCAGAATGCTATTTTATTATGAATTTGAAGTAAACTCAGTTGACATAGTATGCTAAACTCAGTTGACATAAAAAATAATATTTAACTTTTGTTTTTTTAGAAAATTTTCCCTCTAATTTGACAGACTGTGCATCGGTAATAAAGTCTTCCTCACATATTGTGCTTCTGTTTTTTTAGAAATTTGTTTGTTGCAATATTATATATGGCGATGGAAAAAGATTGGGTGCATTTGCATAGGTAAGAATACAATATTTGGATTAATATTTAATTTGGAAATTAATGTTAAATTTGATTTTTTATGTCAATAACTTTGTTTTTTAATTTTAATTTTAATTTAGAACTAGTAGGGAGTACGAGCAAGGAGCATGGAATTTTGTGCATGCCGCTAAGAGAAATTTAGGAAATATGGAAAAAAATTTGTGTCCTTGCTTAGATTGTCGAAATCTTACTCATCAATATGAGAACATTGTTGTTGAGCATTTGATTATTAGAGGAATGGATCCTTTATACAAGTGCAGTAAGTGGTTTAGTCACGGCGAGCAAGTAAATGTAGCTAAAAAGGTGAAATTGGATGACACATATGAGTTACTTCAAGCCATTCACTTTGAAGATGAAGAGTTTGTCAACCATACTTTTTTCTCCGAGAATAAAAACGATGATGATGCACAAAAGCGAGCAGATGATTTCCTTAAAAATTTGGAAGATGCAGAAACTCCACTGTATCCTGCTTGCGTAGATCAAACAAAATTATCTGCTATCACTGCGTTGTATAATTTAAAATGTGAAACCGGATTATCTGATACTGGTTTTGATAAGCTTCTAAGCGTGCAGCAATTGTTATTACCTAAAAATAATGTCCTTCCGAAGACTTTATATGAACTAAAGAAGTTCCTCAAAGTATTCGATATGGGATTTGAGAAGATTCATGCTTGCAAAAATGATTGTTGTCTTTTCAGAAAAGAATACAAAGATTTGACTAGTTGTCCCAAATGCGGTTCTTCGAGATGGAAGATAAATGAGCGGACGAAAGAGGTAATGAAAGGTATTCCAGTCAAAGTGTTGAGATATTTTCCAATTATTCCAAGATTTAAAAGAATGTTTAGATCTGAGCAGATGGCAGAAGATCTAAGGTGGCATTTTAGTAATAAAAGTAATGATGATAAAATGCGTCATCCTGTGGATTCTTTGACATGGAGCATGGTGGATGATAACTGGAAATCAATTTCAAGTGATCCACGCAACCTTCGACTTGGTCTTGCTACTGATGGTTTCAATCCATTTGACATTAAGGGTTCCAAGTATAGTTGCTGGCCAGTGATGCTTGTGACATATAATCTCTCGCCTGTACTATGTATGAAAAATGAGAATATTATGTTAACATTATTAATTCCCGGCCCTAAGCAACCTGGAAATGATATTGATGTATATTTAGCTCCTTTGGTAGAAGATTTGCAGTACTTATGGAGTAATGGAGTGCAGATTTATGATGCATTTAGCAAGACATTGTTTAACTTAAAAGCAATCTTGTTATGGACCATAAACGATTTTCCAGCTTATGGAAATCTCGCTGGATGTTGTGTAAAAGGCAAACAAGGTTGTCCATTATGTGGTATTAATACTCACCATCGATGGCTAAATCATAGTCGAAAAAATGTCTATATGGGACACAGAAGATTTCTACCTTCGTCCGATCCATTAAGAAAACAAAAGGCTTGGTTTGATAATACTGTGGAGAAAGGTAACAAGCCTAGAATTCTTACAGGTAGAGATATTTCTGTTATATTGAAAGATTTTCCAAATGATTTTGGAAAATTTATAAATGAAGAAATAGAAAAGGACAAGAAGAGAAAGAATAAGAAGAAGCTAAATAAGAAGCAAATTATAACGATTACGAGTAAGAAAAGAAAATGTACTGACAATAAAGAAGGAAGCATTGCAGAGAATTATCTCGCCGAAGAATCTATGAGATTCTTTGGTGATTTTCTAAAGAAATCATCACAGTTATGGGAGAAAGAAGGTAGAAACAAAGATTATGAGAATGATGATGCAATACTCGAAGGACGTCCGATATCAACATGCAAAACATTTACATTGACGGCTAATGAGAAGGAAGTAGCTCATTTGGCTGTGCTAATGAATATGGCTATAACCGAGCCATTTTTAGAGTAAGCATATATTGTTTCTTTTTATTGTTTTAATATATGTGTATTTATAAATGTGACTTAGCACCTTTTTATACTATGATAGTATGCATTTGGAAGAGCTTCAAAGTTCGGACAAGTGATTGGAAAGAAATGCTACATTGCTATGGAAAATTCACACAAAAAACTTTGCTGAATGGATTAAAAAGAAGGTTGATCAAATCTTTTAAATTTTGTTTTTAGCTTTGAATTTTTTTTAACTCTATATTGAATGGATTAAATTTTTTCAGATATCTTTAAACTCAAATGAACATGATGATTTTCTAAAATGGATTGCTTATGGTCCAAGTAGTACTGCTTTGTCGTGCAAAGGATATATAATCAATGGGTTACGTTTTCACACAAAAGATGTTGAGAGAGAAACTCAAAATTCTGGAGTGACTTATGATGCTACTACCATGTGTAGAGAAAGTGCGAAAGATGTTTCTCAAATAGTTGATGTGGTCACTTATTATGGGATTTTGACTGACATAATCCTGTTAGACTATCATAAATTTTATATTCCAATTTTTAAGTGTCATTGGGCAAACATTGGAAACGGAGTGAAAGTTGAAGACGGATTTACTCTTGTTAATTTACATCAAAATCAAGCTTCATTTTCGAGGGATCCGTATATCCTTGCATCTCAGGCGAAACAAATTTTTTATTCAAGAGAGAATGACTCTTCTAATTGGTATGTTGTAATGAAGGCACCGCCAAGAGGTTTTCATGAGTTAGAAACAATCGATTATATTGAGGGCACAAGCTATGTTGTACAAGATTGTGAAGAAAACGAGATGGTTTTTGATTACGTGGAAGATGCTAGCTATGTTAGGGAGGATTGTGAAGGCATACTTGAAAAAAGTTTTCCAAATCGTTATTGATTATGCTTGGACTAGTTTGCTGCTGTATGTAAGTATGCATTCGTAGAAAATATAAGCACAAGCGACATTTAAAATAAATAAGTTAAATTATACGTTTTAAAACCTGTACTTTTTTGGTAGTGATTGAACTTCATTTTTACCCATGCTCCCACTTTGTAACAAATAAATGAAACTGAACCGATATATTCCAAAAAAAAATAACGTGAGATTTTCCTATTTTCAAATTCAATATTCACTGCAAATGTATTTTGAAGCACATCCTTAATTGAACATTTGAAAGTTAGCCTTCTTTACTCATAACCATTTCTTACCCAATTCATTTTTTAATTTTTTTATTCTGTTCAGTTCTCAAACCTGATATTCAGTCCATTTACCATTACATAAAAAAGAGACATAATTTGAGTACAAATCAGACTCATCCGGGTGGAGTACTAGAAGTATATACCGATGAAGTGGTTGACCAGGTCCAAAATTGGAGACAACTAACATATGATCAACCGAGAAAGGCTTTTTTTATATTATAAAGATTTATTATAATTGAATTCTGTACACAGTAGCTGACGTGTAGTCAGAAATAGCCTCTCATTTTGATGCCTAGCTAAGTTGAGAAGCAGTCATCAGCGTTGTTATCCTAATTTCCATCACTGATTTGGATGGAATATCAGAGGTATTAGAAGAGTACCCTAACCTGAGATTTATGGTGAAGGCCAGCTACAGTGAGGCATAAAAAATTCATTCGATTGGCCCTTCAGACAGAAGATGTTTTATCTAGTGACAGCAGTGATGTAGTATAGGTAGGGGCGGGTGCAGACAGAAGATGTTGGGGTGAGTTTGGAAGTTGTTTTGCACTTGCGATGATGGGTGGCAGGGTATTGAATGGGAGGTTTAAAGGAGATTGTTAATGGGAGTATAAGTGAAGGAAGGTTGATATTGTGGTTGTGGTGCATTCCTGGACTTCAACTAGTATGGCTTAGGATCTACTGTAACTTTTTCAACCATTGTTTGTCGGAAATTATGCGTTTTGGTTGAAGGTACAAAAGTTTGTTTCCCTATTACTCTGATGTTTACGCACTGATTTCGATTTAGTAACCATATCAATATGTACTTGATTGCGTAGCTGTTCTTCAAGTTACATATTTTCAAACCAGATCTTACTGAATGTTGCTCTAACTTGCAAGTGTAATTGAGCAATGTGGAGGCGTTGACCAATGTAGATAGAGCAGTAGAGTACTCAAACAAGGCAGCAGGCAGTCGTGAATATATGACAGTATGAAAGTTTTGGTGGATGGTGTGTAACTTGTTGTCTGAAGTATGGTTCAAGTGATGTAGGTAGCGTGCAACAGAGAGGCAGAACAGTGGGATGTCTGGGTTTTGGAAAGAGGCAGGCTCGGTGAAATACTTGTTGTAGGATGCAGCAGTGTGTTGTAGGAGTTGATGAATGTATTGGTAGTGGGTTGGAGTAGTTATTGACAGAGGGAAGATTGACTGCAGTGGGAAAATTGAATGCAGTGGGAAGATTGAATTAGTACACAATTATATTTAAAGACCAAAAATAAAACATGAAAAAGCAAAACACGTTCAGTTACATGCATCCAACTAAAATTTTTGCTCCTCTGATATTGCCATGATGAGAAAGTACTCAAGCTTAAGCACATGTTAGTCTTTTAATACAATGGTTGAATACAAGATCTGGCTATTTTGTACTACTATAATTTTAATTAATACTGTCTTTTAATACAATAAGTGATTTTGTACTTATGTGCTTCGTTTTGACAGGTGCTGTATGATGATACCGGGGTTACTACAAGCTGGAAGGAAGGAAAAATTATTTTGTTGCATTCATTCTCTTTCAAATCGGTCATGGTTGGGTTAATGTATTTTGTATTGACGTTTATATATCTTTGCTTTTAGTATGTATCGTTTTGGTCAGCTATGGTTGTATGCATTGTTTTTTTTTTAAGATCACAACTATTTGAAACTTCGTGTATGAAATATTATGGATATATATTGAGGTTTTGCTTATGTCTTCATTTGATTACGTACATCATTATGTGATAATTGTGGTTTTTGAAATTTTATATTATATTAGTAGAATTGTAAGCTTGGATATACCTGGTAAAAAAACTGCAGGGATAAAAATTTATAGCGTTTTAACTGTGCTATGGAAAGGTTGTTTTTTCCAGTTTTATATACTACAGCATTATGATAGTGCTATAAACAATTTTCATAACAAAAAAGCAACGCTATAAAAGACAGCAAACCGCTATAGAAAGTAGCTGTACTTATACATACAATGTACTATAGCAGCACATAACGCTGTAAAATATTGTGTTCTATAGCGTCTATAGACGCTGTTGTATATTTCATATGTGTGCCAGCCTGTTTTTACATAGCAGTCATGAAAACGCTATAGTTTCACTTCATAGCGACTTTCCAACGCTATTAAAAGTCAAGTTTACAGCACTCATAAAACGCTATGAAATGTCCTTGTCCATAGCGTCTCTTATAGCGTTTTGTATGTTGCTGTTATAGGTCACTGACCTATTACAACATGTCAATATACAGCGTCAGAAAAAACGCTATAATAGCTTATAATAGCGTTTTTTAAACGCTATTAAAGGGTGTTTTTATTGTAGTGTTAGGTCGTCAATCCTCTTGAATCGTTTCTTATGATGAGTCGTGGACTTGTTGAGTCGCTGAGGCAATACCCTTGATGAGTCGGTAATGCATTGAGTCGGTCTGTCTTGTGAGCCGTTAACCAGTTAAGTCACTCTGCTCCTTCAAGTCGTTGAGACGATAGTCTTGATGAGTCGGTAACTTATTGAGCCGTCCTGCCTTGTGAACCGTTAACCCCTTGAGTCTTAACCCTTTAAGTCGCTTTTAGCTTTAGGTTATTAACTTATTGAGTCGGTGACTCGATGAGTCGTGAGGCTTCCTGAGTCGTAGATCCTTCCTGAGCCGTTAAACACCTTAAGTCGTGGCTCATCCCAGGCCTTAACTCGTTGACTCCTTTAACTCGTGGGACCCTTAACTTGTAGGCTGGAACGGGGTTAACATTTGCCCCTCGAAGCATACGCTTAAGTCGTAAGTCGTGTGCTTCGACTTATCATAACTCGGGCGTACCGATTCGAGTTCCAGCTCTTCCAGATATAAAACGCTTGACTCGCTCCTCCTATCTCCCACTTCTTATCAGCGATCCTCTAAACCGCATCCGCCATTAACGCATCCCCAAGTTCTCACAGGCGATTCCAACTCGACTCTCCTCTGATCATCTTTGACACCACATTACGTAAGCAATCTTGCTTCCCTTCCGATTGTCGATCATCATTAACCTATGCGCTCCGTCCTTACCTCCAATTTACTCCCTTGAGTCTTGCAAGTTTGGTCATTCTAACCATCAATGGATGTAGGGTTGTCTGGTCTGATGATTTGCGTCTTGAGGTGATTTAGTGGCATGATAAGGCCAGGGTTGTCGATTGAGAGTTTTATTGGGTTAATGGGTTAAAAGTTGGAAGATTAACGGGTTAGGAGTGAAATGGTTTATGGGTTAAAAGTTAGAAGGTAAACTGGTTAGGAGTTAGGTGATTAGTTGGTCACATAGAGTCGAATACTGTCTTAGGTATGACTCGGCCATTTTTGTATGATCCAGCAACCTTTGCGATTTAACCATGATCCGACTCAACATGCTCCACGACCTAAGCCTTGAGTCGTGGCCGAGATAAGACTTGGAGATTTTCTTATTACTTTGAACCAGAGCTTCTCCCTTTTTCTACGACTTACGACTTAGGGCACTGCCGACTCAAATTTTTTGAGTCGTTGACGAGTTAGGACTTGCGTGAATTCTGCTCGAACTTTGAACCATTGCATAAACTTTGAACTGTCGAATTTTATTGCATTCAATTACATGTTATTTTGTCTTGCAGGCTAACAATCTGTTCAATACAACATTCACAGAAAATTGGGACGAATATACTGTCATCGACCGCCCATATCAAATGACAGATTAGTTAATAACAGATAATTGACTTAAACAAATCGTGTGAACGAAGTGCCATCGATTTCAAGTAGAATATTAAAGCAACACTGAAATAGTCAATTGAAACTGACCAGCCCGCACTAATATTATGCTTGAACTTTAAATTAACAAGTTCTGAAATTACCATAGTCGATCAATCGTCGACCAGTTTAATTCCAGTTATATTTACTTGTCATCTTCATTAGTTCTGCACAACACTTCACACTTTTAGGAAACGTGCACCTTCGCATTTGAACATCCAGTTGCTTGTGTAGAATGACATCTCAACAAGAAGAATCGATGGGCCAGGCTGAAGATGTCTTCCCAGTAGCTAACCTGTTGGATAACCCTCCGGAGAGAACTCCCACAACTCTGAATCATCGGGTGTTTAACCAATTGCTCATCCAGTTTGGCATTGCCGAAGCTGATGCCTTACTGCCGGGGCCAAATGATACTGCAGATAGGCCCCCTTCTGGCTTTATTGCTGTCAATCGCCAAATGTGCTTGAGCGGTGCCATACCACCTTTCAATGACTTCCTTCAGCAGTTCCTGCTTCGATTATCTATCTCTCCATTCCAATTGCATCCCAATGGCCATGCCATTCTGATGGGGTTATGTGTGCTATTTAGTAGAGTTCTGGGCCGATTACCGAGCTTTGAGGAAATCTGCTACTTCTGCTCATTCACAAAAATTAAAGATCATCCCTCTATCGTAGTTATAAGGAGTGCTCGAAACCGCAAGCTCATCACCGATCTTCCTGAAAGCGTTCATGGATTTCTAAATCAGTATTTCTTTGTTCGCTGCCCTCCAGGGTTTTATGCCATCTGGAGAGTAGGAAGTAAGATTTTCCTGTTTTTATTTCTCCATTCTTGGGCTTTTCGAAATCTGAGTTGCTAAATGCTAACTTTGCTTCTTTTTTCCTGTTTTAGCACTTCCTCCTCCCTTTAGAGATCCATGCTATAAGCAAATTTTTGAGAGATTGAACGCCGTGGCGGCAGAAGAGAGGAGTATAAAGTTTTTGTTAAATGATGGATTTTTACATCAATATGGGCTTCTTCATTCCTCTCGCTTCACTCAGCTTCGTGAAGTCCCAACTGAAATTCCCGATTCTCCGATGGAAACTCCTGATGCCCCGGTCTCTACTAAAGAGCACATGCAGGGAGGAACCTCTGTAGAAACTCCACTAGTGAAGTGTTCAATTCAGAAGGATGTTGCGGGGCCGTCTGACAAGTCTGTACTTGCCCCAGTTATCGAAGAGGAAGAACCTTCACGATCTTTCGGAAGATCTGCTAACGAAGGAGTTGAGAAAGCAAGTCCCAAGAAACATGATGGTGATGATGTTTTCGAGGGGTTGAGCGATTTAATTTTGACTTCTTAAGAACTTTTCAAAGATGATGTTTCCAAAACTATCTTTTCTGTAATCGAGGCGACATCTTCTCTACAACAAACGTCAACTCTTCCTACTCAAGTTATCACTACCTCTACTCCATAGAGTGGTCTGTAACTTGATGCGTGTAGTTTACACGTTACACAACACTTAGGATTTTTCAGCACTTCTACGCATTCATCTTCTTATACTTTAAAGATTTCTAAAGCTTATTATTTTTATTCCAGATTCTCCAATGGGGTGCAGCAGTTCATACTATGATGATTTCCAGCGCTACGGGAGGCGCAGCCAATATGATTATAGGCGTCACCTCCCCTCTTACAGAGAATCCGATGAAGAGAGGGCCATCAGGAAAGCAGACGAGAGACGAGCATATGAAGAACGTCACCGAAGAGAACAAGAAAGACATGACCCTCCCCACAGAGATGATGATACCCAAAAAAGAAAGACTCACGATGAGAGAGGTAAAGGTCACATGGACGATTCTTCTAGCAAGCGGGCTAAACTTACTGAAGAAACAATGCCGACAGTTTCTCAAAATGTTCCTGCTCAATCTCCTGCCCCCGTTCGTTCCGACATTCAAACAATCATCAACCGGCCCGCATACCAAGTTGGGCAAGGTCCTCCCACTCTTCAAAGTCGATTCCCTTAGTGGTGCCTGAGAGGGGTTCGATTTGATCTCGACTTGGTTCCTCTCGACAAATCGGCTATGCTACGAAATTTTGATGCTGTCAGGACCGATATTGAAAGAATGTCGAACTGGCAAAAACTTGTCGACGAGCTTCAGAGGGTTAACCGAGCCAATCTCGAGGCCATGCTCACAATGGAGAACGATAAGGCTGAGTGGCAGAAGACTCTCGAACAGCATGACGCCGAAATGAGAAGTATTGCTTCCTATAATGAAAAGCTGGAAGCGGAAGTGAAAAGCTTAAGGAAGAATTAGCTACTTCATCTACTTTCTATTCTCAAAAGGAGAGCATGCTTCAGCAAAAAGTACGAGATGCGCATGCCAGTCAAAGGGCAGTCGAAAATAAGCTTACACACATGGAGAAGGTCATAGAAGAATATCGCGCTGAAACTTTACAGCTGCGAGAACAGACCGGCTCTCAAAGCTTGGAGATAGAGATGTTAAAAGCTCGACTTGCTATGGCCGAAAAGGAGCGTGACGAGGCTGTTGCTGGTAAACTTGCGGCCGAAGAGGCCCATCAAGCAACCAAAGCTGACATTGGCTCCACATTATTTGATTTTTATTTGCACAGCATTTTGGGGCGTGGCAGCCTTGCCTTTATAGGCCCTAAGTATGAAATTACACTAGCTGAAGTTTGGGAGGCAGCACTCGATATGCTCGGTGGTAAAGGCGCTGGCTACGCTGAGTCAGCTCTTGAAGAGCATTATCTTGATGTTGATGCCCGCGCCGCTCTTGCCAAGGGAAAAGAGCAACTCGCCAGAGTGTGGGCCGGAATGGCGGAAGGGGAACGTTCTGAAAAAGAAATACCACCTACCACTTCTGAACGCCCTTTAGTTTCTTCTGAAGTTGACATCACAGGTTCCAGTGCTCATTCGCTGCCTCCTACAAGAACCGAGGTAATTACCCCTACTGATGATGAGGCTTTGGAGGATATCGGGGCTCAAAATTATGAGATTGAACTAACGAAGCAAACATCTTCAGGTAATTTTGACATTGGTCCGATTCAGGTGGATCGCCTGCTTGCTCCTCAAAAGTTTGATGAGCTTCTCGATTACTTCTTGAATCTCGACGAACCCATATCTCCCTTCTTTTGGGGAGATACTAATATTTTTAATTTCTCTTCTTCTGCAGTTGAAACACCGAGTGCTGTGCAGATTTCACCTCCTCCGGTTATCCCTCCTCCGTCTCTTCAGGTGACTCCTCCTTCTGCTTCACAGCCCGGGTCACAAGAGGAACAAATTGAGGCTCTTCATGACTTGGATGACCCTATCGCTTCGCAAGAGCAGAAAGACGAGGGACTTGAAGGAGGCGAGATCTCTCCGAAGCGGACTCCTTCTGATGACGTAGTTTTGTCCGCTCTTGTTACTCCAGGGAGTGAGTCTTCTTCGAAGAGAAGAAAGAAGCACGGAACATCGAAGATGAGGGGGAAGAAAATCATTACTACTGAAGAAGAACCGGAAGTTGCACCGGTTGCACCGGTTGCACCTCCCTCTCCTTCTTCCCTTATGCCTATAGATAGACCTGAAAAGTTAATCATTCGGCCGAGCAAAGGGTCCAAAGGTGGTAAGAAGAAGTGAAGAGTCGAGCTTCGGGCTTTTTGATTCCTTTTTTGTGTAATGGTCGGATGTTGTGCAGGCACCGGCCCCTGCTTTTTTATTTTGAAACCTGTATCTGCAATTGAATAAAATGATCCTTTATTTGTACAGACTCTTGTTTGAATTTGAGAATGCATTTATTATTCATTTTCGCACAAGTTTATTTATATGATATTGCGGTGAACTTGTGGTATGTTGTTTGAGTATATTTTACCGATGTAGCTATACCATTTTGTATGTAACTATACCATGTTGCCCCCATACCATAAGCTTGCTGCAATATTTTATACTTTGAGGGGACTTGCACTCTTATTTTCTGAAGAATAATTACTTCATTCTTGAAGAAATTTTTCGTAGAGTACAACTTCCTTCATATAAGTTTTTACGCTTTGTCCTTCGAAGAAATCACTTTTTTTTTCTTTTGCTTATGTACGCATTTTGCCAAGTGAATTCTTCTATGTGGTAAAGCGGGCCTCTGAAGGGTACTTTAACTCTTTTTTTTTAAGGAAGGTTATTTTCTAGAATAGGTAAATCACTCTTCCTTCGAAAGTTAAAGTATGCCCTTGATGAGGATTTTTTTTTTTCTTCTAGAAATTTGTACTTCTGAGGAGGGATTTTTCACGTTTCAACACTTGGAAGTTTTATTTCAATCTTGGTGAAACGTGTATCTCCAAAGAGTTGTGCCTTTGAAGAAAGCCTTTTCACGTTTCAACACTTGGAAGTTTTATTTCAATCTCGGTGAAACGTGGGCTTCCGAAGAGGTCTTTCTTTTTGATTGTGTCCCCGGGAGGGGGTTGTACCTCTGAGGAGGGATTTTTCACGTTTCAACACTTGGAAATTTTATTTCAATCTTGGTGAAACGTGTACCTCCAAAGAGTTGTGCCTTCGAAGAAAGCCTTTTCACATTTCAACACCTGGAAGTTTTATTTCAATCTCGGTGAAACGTGGGCTTCCAGAAAGGTCTTTATTTTGTTTTGCATTTCAACTTTGGTGAAGTGAAATTCCGAAGAGCGGTTATTACACTTCAACTCCTGGTGAAATGGGCCTCCGAAGAGGGCTTTTATTTTGATTGCATTTCAACTCTGGTGAAGTGAAATTCCGAAGAGCGGTTGTTACACTTCAACTCCTGGTGAAATGTGCCTCAGAGAGGGTTTTCATCGCCTGGAAGTTACTCTCTCATGGTTGGAGGGTCATGACTCCTCCAATCTTTTTTGTTGAGTAGAGAACTTTCTTTTTTGTGGCGTATGACCCATTAGAGGTCTTTATCCTCCGAAGAGTTGTCCTTCCGAAGAGGACTTGTGCTGCCGATGATGGCTTTGGTTGTTCCCTTGTCCACTTGCTTATGCCTTTTCAGCGATCCTCTTTTTTTTTTTTACAAGTAACTTGTTTAATCCAAGGAAGTGGACTTCATTGTCAGGCAAGTTCGTGAGAACGAGCATCAGCTTCTTAATTGGATGTTTGTTTGTTCAAACGATCTCAATTTATTAGCAAAGGCCCGTTTCTGTCGAAATCATAGACCATTCAATTGAAGTACTTCCTATCTAGGATTTGAATTCGGAGCTTTTGTGACTTGAAATTTGGCGAGAATCACTTGGTCTTATTATGTGCAAGTTTCACTTCCATTGTCTGCAAAAATTTAAATCGACATTTCAGCAATACATTCTATGTACTTTTTATATCAAAAATAAAGCAAACATGTAATAATAATAAGGAACACAAGATTTATAGTGGTTCGGCCAAGAAATTGGGCCTACATCCACTTTACATTTTTTCATTATTTACTTGCATCAGTTTTACAATTGCCTTCAATTACAAGAATCATACATTCATAATTCTTTTTACAATATTTCAACAAAATTCTCAAGTAAAGTATGGACGCAAATGATTGTTATTCCATGCCCTTGGAATTTGATTTCCTTCAACAGTAGTGAGTTTGAATGTGCCGTCAAGAAGCTTCTGACCTATGACATATGGTCCTTCCCAATTTGGCCCAAACACACCTGTCACTGTCATAATTCTCTTCAGGACTAGGTCTCCAATCTCAAAGTTGCGTTGGCGAACTTTGGAATTGAAATGTCTGGCTATCCTTTGCTGATGAGCTGCAATTCTGAGATTAGCCTCATCTCTTTTTTCATCAAGGAGATCTAGCGCTTCAAGCTGTAGCTTTTCGTTTTCTGCTTGATTGAAATCGATTCTTCTATGTGAAGGGACCTCTATTTCTACCGGAATCATTGCCTCTGACCCGTATGCTAATGAAAACGGGGTGTGCCCAGTCGCAGTTTTGTGAGTGGTTCTGTATGCCCATAGTGCCAGTGGTAGCTTATCGACCCAACCACCTTTTTCTCTTTCAAGTTGCTTTTTGATGGTTGACTTAATAATTTTATTCACAGCTTCCACTTGCCCGTTTGCCTGCGGATGAGCCACTGCTGAGAAGCTTTTTCGTATTTTGAATCGCTTGCAAAAATCTTGGAATTCTTCACTTTCAAACTAAGTACAATTGTCTGTAATTATTTTTTGAGGCACACCGTATCTGCAAATGATGTTTTTAGTCACAAAACTTATCATCTTCTTTGAGGTGATAGTAGCCAGTGGTTCAGCTTCTGCCCACTTAGTAAAATAATCTACAGCAACAATGGCATATTTAATTCCAGATTTGGCAGTTGGTAACGGTCCTACAAGGTCTATCCCCCATATTGCAAACGGCCATGGACTGACCATCTGTGTGAGTTCAGTTGAAGGTGCTCTAGGAATTTTGGCGAATCTTTGGCATCTGTCACATTTTCGGGAATACTCTGCTGCATCTCGATTAATTTCTGGCCAAAAATATCCGTATCGGAGAATTTTCTTTGCTAATGTTTGGCCACCTGAATGATCACCACATTATCCTCCGTGTACCTCCGCTAGGATTGCTTTGGACTCTTCCTTGGATACGCATCGAAATAATGGCATTGAGAATCCCCGTCTGTATAATCGGCCATCCTGGATTATATATCGAGAGGCTTTTCTCAGTAGCTTTTGTCGTTCTTTTGAGTTCCCTGGTAAGGATCCATTGAGCAGATATTCTGTTATCGGAGTCATCCATGATTCTTGCTCTTGGGACATGCTCATGATCCAATCAATGTCCATCTCATCAATGCTAGGAGTCGACAAGACCTCCACTGGAGTTAACCCCAGAAATTGAGCTTCGCCTGTGCTAGAATACTTTGCGAGAGAATCTGCTTTCATGTTTTCTTCTCGAGAAATGTGACTTATCATGTAATGATCGAAATCACCTAGGAGTTCCCAAGACTTTGACAAGTAGGCGGACAGATTCCCCCCTTTTGCTTGGAATACCTTTTTGACTTGGCATACAATAAGCCGAGAATCACTGAATATGTGTAACGCTCGGATGTTTAATTCTTTAGCAATCCTTAAGCCAGCGATAAGGGCTTCGTATTCTGCTTCATTGTTTGTTGAAGGAAATTCCAATCTTAGCGCATAGCATAATGATCGGCCTTCAGGGGTCTCAAGTACAACTCCGGCTCCAGAACAGTAGTCGTTTCTCGCACCATCAACGTATAAGTTCCATTGGATTGGCGAATCGTTGACCGTTTCCTCCTCACTGTTACCCTTATCTGTGAATTCTGTGATGAAATCCGCTAAAGCTTGTCCGTTGATTTCTTTTCGGGGATGATAAGTGATGTCATACTGACTGAGTTCAATATTCCACTTTAGAAGGCGACCCGAAGTCTCAGGGCGAAACAGGACTTGCTTTAAAGGTTGATCAGTGAGTACTCTGATAGGATAAGCTTGAAAATATTGCCTCAACTTCCTAGATGCAATTAGTAGGCAATAGGCGAGTTTTTCCAACTTAGAGTAATTCATCTCTGCCCCAGTGAGTCTTTTGCTGATATAGTAAACTGGATGTTGAATCCTCTTGTCTTCTCGTATCAGCGCTGCACTTAAAGCATGAGATGATACTGCCAAGTATATAAGAAGATCCTCGCCATCGCCAGGCCTAGAAAGTATTGGAGGCGTTTCCATATGGCGGATCAATTCATCAAAAGCTTTTTGGCATTCGGGACTCCAATCGAAGTTTTTCTTTCCTTTCTTTAGGGCGTCAAAGAATGGGATGCATTTATCTGTGGCTTTGGAAATGAACCGACTCAAGGCGGCGACCTTTCCATTGAGACTTTGCAATTCCTTCTTTGTTCTAGGAGCTGTGACTTCCTTTAATGCAGTAATTTGAGCTAGACTAGCCTCAATGCCCCTAGCGCCCACGATGAAACCTAAAAACTTGTCGGATTCCACTCCAAATGAACATTTCAAAGGATTGAGCTTCATTCCGTATTTTCGGAGGACTGCGAACATGTCCGCTAAGTGTTCTATGTGATCCACTGCCTTCTTAGACTTTACTAACATGTCATCGACGTAGACTTCCATAGTCTTGCCTAATTGCGGTTTGAACATAGCATTAACAAGTCTTTGGTATGTTGCCCCTGCATTCTTCAGCCCGAAGGGCATAACTCTGTAGCAGTAAAGACCAATATCGGTGATAAAGCTCGTGTCCTCTTGATCTGGCTCGTGCATCATGATCAGGTTATATCCGGAGTAAGCATCCATAAAAGATAACAATTCGTGTCCCGCTGTTCCGTCTACCAGTTGATCGAATCTGGGTAATGGGAAGCAGTCTTTGGGGCAGGCCTTGTTTAGATCTGAAAAATCGATGCATACTCTCCATTTTCCGTTGGCTTTCTTAACCAGCACTGGATTTGAAACCCAATTCGGATAGGTTGATTCTTTGATAAAATTATTCTTCATGAGCCGATCAATTTCTTCTTTTAATGCTGCCGACCTTTCTGGGCCTTGAGTTCTCCTTTTCTGCTTCACAGGTGTAAATTTTGGATCAATATTTAGAGCGTGTACTGCAACTTCCGGGGATATTCCGCACATATCAGCATGAGTCCAAGCAAAAACATCCAAATTTGCCTTTAAAAAAGATATTAAGATATTCTGAATTGACGCATTAAGTTGCAAACCCACATTCAACACTTTGTTTGGGTCCTTTGGGTCAACAGGTATTGGTATTGTCGTTTCCACTGGTACCACTCTATTTTCCCCTGCACTAACTTTTCTAGGATCCATCTCTTTCCTTGCTCCACTGTGCTCGCCAGTGCAGGGTCCGCCCAGTAATTGCTACATGGCTGGTTCTTTAATGCGGACTGGGGCTGCCGCATTCTTTCCCATTTCTCTTTTTCTGGTTTCTCATAGCTCTGTTAGATAACATTCTCGCCCAGCATTTTGATCCCCTTTTATGACTCCTACTCCATTGTCTGTAGGGAATTTAATAGTGAGGCACCACGGGGCAAGAACATCTTTGAACGCTGCCAGAGTTGGACGACCAAGGAAAGCATTATAAGCAGAAAATTCGTCGACAATCACAAAAGTTTGCTTACGGACCATTTTTCTCTCTCCTTCTCCAAGTTCCACAAACAAATCAATGGTTCCTACCGGCTGCTTTGGCTCCCCAGTGAAGCCGGCAATTTTCTGCAATGAGGCTTGCACATCAGCCATAGGGATCTTCATTTGGTCGAATGTTTTCTTGAAGAGGATATTGCAGGATGCGCCACAATCAATGAGAACTCTTCTGACAATAGCTGGCCCGATACTAGCCGAGATGACTAAGGGATCCAAGGTAGGAGCTTCAACACCTGCGGAATCCCTAGCTTTGAACACAATATCATCATCGAAAGTTCTTTGTTGCTTCAAGGGCGTAGCACCTTCCAAAACGAATACATCTTCCTCGGTCGGTACATACTTTAAAGCTCGGGTATACCTTTCCATCTCACCCCAGCTTCTGCCCGCTGGGTGAGGTCCTCCTGTAATGACATTGATAATGGGTCTTCCAGATTCATGCCCTGCAGCCTTCTCACTCGTCCTAGGTTGATCAGTAGGAGCCTGTTGCCCCTGACTAGATGAAGCAGGATTGTTGCTATTCTTTTTCACAAATTGCTGCAGTTTGTTTTCCCTTAGCAACTCTTCAATCAGATTTTTCAACTGGCGGCATTCGTCGGTCTCGTGACCGGGTTGATTATGGAAGCGGCAGAACTTCCCACTCTGTATAGCCTTTTTCCCGGTCCTTAGAGGAGGAGGTTTAGGAAAGTCAATAGAATCTTTAGTGGCAAGGTAGATACGCTCCGGCGTATCTGATAAAGGAGTATATTCTGATGGCTTGAAGGATCGGGGCTTCTTCAGATTACCCTGTTTCTTCCCATTGTTATTTTCCCTTTTTTGCCCTACAGATTCATTCTTGCGTGGAGCAACAGTGTTATCTTCAGTTTTTTCCAGCACTGCCTTTACCGGTACGGGACGGCTTTCCAAGCGCATGAATTCATCTGCTTTTTTATAGAATTTTTCAAGGGAATTTGGTTCCTTCATGTTTAGCCATTTCCCAAATTCGCTCGACTTGTCGATGGCCCTCATTAGATAGGTCAAGATCATCCGTGGTTCTGCATTGTCCACCTCGGCCAGCGCTATATTAAAGCGATTCAAGAAAGATCTGATAGTTTCACCCGGATTCTGTTCTAAACTTGACAATGACATAATATCTTTGGCTTTTGAAGCGTATAGTCTGAACTGCTCTTTGAACTTCCGGGTTAAGTCAGAAAAATGATCGATAGATCGGACTGGCAGCTTGGTGAACCAAAGCAGAGCTACGCCTTCCAGGTATACGGGAAAATATCGGCACTTTATTTCATCAGAAGCCCTGGCACCTGTCATGTGCCAATCATACTTATACAAGAATTCGTTCGGATCACTTGTTCCTTTGTAAGCTGGAATGGTTGGAGGGACAAACTTCCTTGGGAATTCAGCCTTCAAGATTTTCTCAGTAAATGGAGTTTTGCTTGGGGCAAAACCCCATTCTTTTTCGTCTTCAACCCTCTGCATACTCTCTTTCATGATTTGTCGGACCATTCCAGAAAGATACTCCTCATCATGTCGAGTTCTAGATCCACCAACCTCAGGAAGTGTTTGTTCAAAGGGGCTAGCAGCCCTTTCAGGAGCATTCCTTTCTTCAGCCTCATGAATGTTGCAAGCAAAATTCCTTTCATTACCTGCCAGTTGACGGTTTGCCCCAAGCAAATCGTTCAACCTATTCAGAATTAGGGCATTCCGGGCATTCTGAGCCTCGAATTGTGCATTTTGGGCATTGATCTGTTGGTTCAGCCCTAAGATTGCAGCATCCAGCTCTGCCTTTGTAACCCCGACAGCTGGAGTGGCTTGATTTAATATAGGGGAAGCGGAGGTTCCCTCTTGAATATTCCCAGATCTGACAGATCTACTTTTCCTTCCAGGAGCCATAATCTCGAATAGACTTCTGGTTTTCAAGGAAATTCTCTCTACAAACCTCTGTGAAGCAATGATGATAGTTCTCCTGAGTTCAATTCTCAGTGAAAGCACCAAAAAATGTTAACGCTAAAATTTGAACGCTAACACCCCGGTGTATGAAGTGAGATTGTGAAAGCACCACCCGATAGCTCGGGAACAGATTATAAGCAGATAATAGTGGAAAAACAGTAAACAACAGCAATTTTATAGTGTTTCGGCTTAAGAGAGAGCCAACGTCCACTTTGAATATCTTTATTGACGATTTGATTACAAGTCAATGCAGTTACACTTTGATTACAACCCACTTTGAGTTTCAACTGACTTAGAACAAGTAGCCTAAACTTCAATGTCGATCCAAATCTTTGAACACATGTTAGACATGTTCGATTTCTTCGTGAAGTTCCTTGAAGGTGTTGAAGTAGTTCAGAATGCAGCAGAGTAACGGCACTTGAAATGAATGAGCCAAAAGTCCCTTGAATGTTGGGGGTGGCCATGTATTTATAGGCAAATCTGGATAGAAATTTTTCGCCTAAGTCCTGAGTCGTGACCGACTCAAGCTAAGCCGTGGCCGAGTCAAGTTGAGTAGTGGCCGGCTTATCTGATTAAGCATTTGATCTTCTCACTAGCTCATTCTCTTGCTGGATTCTAAGCCAAGTCCTGAGTCGTTGGCGAGTCAATTCTCACTGGGACATGCATTGTGGCAACGGAATACGACTCAGTGGCTTTAAGTCGTGGACGAGTCATCCTGAGTTATGAGTTATTAAGTCATTTCTTAGGTCGTCAATCCTCTCGAGTCGTTTCTTATGATGAGTCGTGGACTTGTTGAGTCGCTGAGGCAATACCTTTGATGAGTCGGTAATGCATTGAGTCGGTCTGTCTTGTGAGCCGTTAACCAGTTAAGTCACTCTGCTCCTTCAAGTCGTTGAGACGATAGTCTTGATGAGTCGGTAACTTATTGAGCCGTCCTGCCTTGTGAACCGTTAAACCCTTGAGTCGTAACCCTTTAAGTCGCTTTGAGCTTTAGGTTATTAACTTATTGAGTCGGTGACTCGATGAGTCGTGAGGCTTCCCGAGTCGTAGATCCTTCCTGAGCCGTTAAACACCTTAAGTCGTGGCTCATCCCAGGCCTTAACTCGTTGACTCCTTTAACTCGTGGGACCCTTAACTTGTAGGCTGGAACGGGTTAACAGATTTCAAATGGTACTATCTCTTGATTAACAATAAAATTGGACAGGTTGGAAAACTATATTGCCTTGATGCACATTCTTAATTCGCAAGATAGAAACTAGTTTTCATACCTTGGAATTTGGTGTTATGTATGAAAAGAATACATTTCATACAATCGTAATTTGAAATGATCATTTATGGAAATCAAATCTCATTATTCTTTTATAAAACTCCTTTTTATAAACCTCTTTATATTTACAAACTTTATTTGTAAATCTTTTTACAAAATTTCATTTATAAATCTCCTTTATAAATATCAGTTATAAATCTTCTTTTATAAACTTCAAGGTATAATTATGAAACTTCTTTTGTAAATATCAAAGTATAATTAAAAAACTTTAGATTCATTTATAATTTTTTATGCAACTCATTTCTATTTATAACTCTTTTATAATTATAAAAAAGCCTTTTTAAATATTCGTTTCATATTTATAAAATCCTTCTATAAATTACCGTTTATAAATCTTTAAATTTATCGCAAACTTTCAGCTTCCAAATAGAATAAAATACTTTCTATAAATAATCATTCCACATAGTACCATAAATCCACAAATCTGATTTATTATTCAATTTCTTAAAATGATATCATTTCCCTTTTAAAAATCGTGTTTATAAATCTATTCTTTTTATCTACAAATACCTTTTAAACTATTCTTTTATTTATAAAAGAACATTTATAGATCTATTCTCTTAATACAACATCTTGTATAAAACATTTCATAAATATCTATTCCAAAGTATTTCTATCTTCTTTTAAAAACAAAATCATTTTAAAATATAAGATAAACACCTTGTTTTATTTTAAATAAACATTATTATTATAATAACTTTTCTATTAAGATAAATACTTTCCAAAATAATTTTAAAATATTTACACATATACGTATATCAGGATAGAATAATAAAAGAAGTCGAAGTACAAACTATTTTTTTTATATCATAGAAAAACCTTTGGGATCGATTTCACCCTAGAGGGGAGTGAATCGGGTCTACTAAATATAAATGTGAAATGAAAAACAAAAACAGAACAGAGAGTAATGTAGTAATAGATCTCCCACGATTTTACCCAGCTTTGGAAAAAAACCAGCCACGTGTTGTCCCTATGGTTTCTACTGGAAATTAAGTAATCGATCGCTTACAAAAACACGTAAACTTGCAATACCCGTTAACTCGATTAACTTAATGTCTAAATTCAAAAACATGTCGCAACTCAGCCATTAAGTTGTGAGTTCTCAAACTACGCCACGTAGTTTGTACCTAGTTACACGACTAGAAATTTACAAAATTTTAAAAGAGAAAATAAAACTAAACAAACTCTTATATTTAAAACATAAGCCCAATACAAATAAAAAAGGACACGACCCAATTAAAGATATAAATGATTTCTCCCTTTTTTATTTTGCTTGTGTAATCTCTTCGGCCTAAAGTGGATAAACGAGTTTCCCTTTTATTCTTTTGCTTCAAGCTGCCACTTTGTTCCTTTTGTGATCTGAAATTAGCGCTTTGTTCCAATTGAAGATATCGCTTGGAATTTGATCAATCGAAGTGATGATTTCGCTTTGGTTTGCTTCGTCAATCGATCCTATTTTTGACTGCACTCGGTTGCTTCAATTATATCGAGCACTTCTTTGGTTATGACTTTGTTATGATTTAAATTTGCTATTTTAATTAAATTGATACTATCTCGACTTTGATGATTTCTTCCAATCACGAATTGGGTTTAAATAGGGATAAATCGCTAAAATTTCGTTCGTATATTTTTGTTCTAATTCTTCATTTACTTTGCTCGACCATTCGATTCTTGCTTGAACGATTGTGATGATTCTGATTTGTTCATTAGTTGATATATTCGAATATGTTTGAATCTTTTCCGTTCTTTGCCCTTATGACTTGTTCATCGGTTACTTTCGGTTTGGTATTTGAATATGAGATAAACTTGACTTGCTAAATTCTAATTTGTTCATCAGCGACTTTTTCTACTCCTTGACTTTGCTCGAACTTGTGACGACCCGCCCTTCTACTACCAGAAAGACGTATCATCATTAAGAAAGAAAGGGATAGAAATAGAAAAGAAAGAGAAAGGAAGATCAACATCATCAGAATCACACAGCGGAACGGAACAAAATATAATATATCACATAAATATTACATAGTTTTACACATATCAGAGATACATCATATATCAACTACTGACACGACGGAACTAGATAGATAACTACATACGTTTGGAAACTCCTTCTCCAAGCTCCTCCAGAAATCAAAGTCCAAAACCTATCACTTAGCTATTCATAAAAATTTGAGTACCCAAGAGTTTATGAAAACATAAAATATAAACTCCGGGTCGGACATGGGTCTGGTATGAGTAAACGGTTTAAAGTTGTTTAACTTTGAAAAACATTTGAAAATAAAGGTATCACGTAAGACTCCCCACAAATAAATACGGGTAAGTTTTTACCTTACGCTAACCAAAACATTTGATAGGAAATCCAGTGATATTATAATAGTATCTAGGGTTTTCAAGTAAATAGAAAATATCCTAAATTGTTACATTCATTAAATTCCAGCTACTAGCCACAAAAGTGGGTAATACAAATCAAAACCGTAGGGTCTCGTAGGGGAAATGGATTTCCAACAATGGCAGGGCTACTGGGGTACCGCCTGTCACAGTACGGGTCCTAGATCATCGTACCGAGGATCACTCCCGATCCCCTGCTACACAAGGCCGGAACCATTCCTTACTGAACAGTCCCGAACAAGATAAACCCCGCGGTTCAAGCTAGCAACCGCCCACACAGCAGAAATAAAAAGGGACATCTAGACAGGGGTAATATCTTGTCCTGCTTGGGCATGACCCACCTAACCTTGCTGCATCTCCCCTGTTTTAGCCATTCCCGGTTGATGAGGCTTGAGGCTACGATTACCTTTAAAGAACATATCACTTAGAATGCTCATCGTCCGCTTGACGATGTGTTGAAAGCATTCAATCCATACAAGTTCGTTCCGGGTTCGAACGAATCCGAAGGCATTATCTCGTTACACTCGTTTTGGAATCACCCTCAGAGTCGACGACGATAACCCTTGCATTCTGAAAACACCATCTCGATCTTCATTTCAGGATTCACGACCTAATGTTTAAATTGGATCGATGTGGTTTTCGGAGAATCAAAATTGATTCTTCTGATCCCGGTCTCATCAAATCCAAACGCTATTTTAGGGGCCAAGTTGTCTATTTAACTTAACAGTTCAATTCAATACTAAGAATTAACATGACAGATATCTCAGATAAATCATATATAGTTATCACAGATATCCATAACATATCACAACATATCACAGAAACATCATCAAACAGATATTAAAGTCAATCAAACAGAATTGCCAATTCATACTAAATAGTTGGTTTTACTTAACTTAATTAATTGCTTAAAAAAACACTACGTATTCTGCTTAATTAATTACTGATTAATTAACTTATTAATGATCAATTAATTACTTAGTTAATCATTAACTATTAATTAGTTAATCCTTTAATCTTTAATTAATTGTTTTATTGATCAACTTTTATTCACCCATTATTACTTAATTGCTGTTAATTAATTTATTCTTAATTCTTATTTATAACTTAATTATTAGTTACTAAGATTTAATTATCAAAGCTTACTTTAATTCATCAATTATTATCAATTAGTAATCATATAACTTTAAAACATTCTGTCCTTTTACTAACCACTTAAATACATTTCTAAATTAAGTTTGAATTAACTTAAGAATTCATCTTAATAAGTGTAAGTAACAAAATCATACAACTCTTAATCATTTATTAACAACATTCATTATATAAGACCTGCTGTTATTTAAATTTAAAACCCTGTTTTAAACTTTTACAACAGATTTTAGAATCTGCTTCGAGTCCAACCCGTCCCTTACGCTAGTTCAACTCCGAGAAAACTCACCTCCTTCCCTTTCCCTGTTTCTTAATCTTTTTTTTCTCTTTTTTTTCTTTTCTTAAGTTTTAAACTGATAACATAATAATACAACGCGCGACTCAAAAACTTCCCAAAGGAACAACCCGAAGAAACACACAAACATACTCGAGATTCACTCAAAACAACACACAGCGACTCTTCTCCACCGCCGTGCACGTGCACGGCGGTCCACCACCGCGCCAACGCCTCGTGAATCCACCCACAAATCACAAAGCTTCCACTCGCACGACAACACCACCTAGCTCAACTCGAAAATCACGAAATCAAAATGTGACTGTGAAGTCGAACTGTAATACGAGCACAGTTGGTAAAACCCTCGTCCTCGCTATCGCGACAACCGGAGACAAAGTGCCTTCGGCCGTATCTTGCAATCAACGTCCTCAACCCCTCCCCAAAATAGCATAGCACTCGGTGGTACTACGGCATTGAAAAAAACCAACGAACTGAACCCAAAACACAGTACCCATAAACCCTAAAGTTGATCACTTCTCAAAAATCATGCATTCGAATTTTTTTTTAACAATTTTCTAGTGTTCTTGGATCCATATTCAAGCTTCATGTTGAATTTCAACAACTAAAATTGTTTGAATCATCAGGATTTCCTAAAAATTCATTTTTGGTTCACTAAATTTTTGGTTCACTAACCAACTGCTCTCAAAATTGTTAACTACAAATTATAATCTTTATCTTAAAAATCATATTTTTGTGTGTTTTCGATATACAATTTCAAGTTTATGATTCGAGTTATTCGAATTTTGATCTTATTTTTATTTTTACTGTAAATTGGTGTTTACAGTAACTATATTTCACAGTCACTAGGAAAAACTTATTCCAAACTAATCTTTAGCATAAACAAAAAATTTAATTAGTTTAGTTACTAATTATAGGAAATGATTTTATATATAAGAAGTATGATATATACTCTGTTTTCTTTGCCTCAGCAAAAATGAAACCTAGAAGAACATAGTATACAGTACTCACAGTAAATAGCAAGCATTCCAGAACTTCAAATCATTCACATACCAGTTTTCTTCATGAACTACATATTAAAAGTTAGTTTTAAAATAAGTTTACTCACCAGAAAACTCTTTTGAATAGAAAGCTCTGATGTTTTCTTTTGAAACCTGGAGCTGAAATGGTTTTTAATCACTGTTTTTATCATTGATGAATTGAGACGGGGTTTGTTCATTTCCTTTGTTTTATACAGTTTGCTTATATGATTGTTGAACAAACCATGACTAGAGAAGATAAATGGTCTTACATATATATATAGAAGACAACAAATTGTAAAGAAGGTAGGTAGTAACTAGCCAAATATTTTCCCCCCACCTGACAGATTTAGTGCATAGATTTGTAAGTATTTGCATAAACCAAAAAGTAGGCTGAGTTGATAGCATCTAGTACTTAGGTTTCTAAAGATGTTTACATAAAATAATTATGTTTGCTGACATATACATTGCAGGTCAAAGGCTTATGAATGAAGCTTCATGTATAAAGAAATTTGCATTTTTCTTTTGTGTTTGTACTAATATGCTGCTGGCAAACTTTGTTTTGTCTTTGAATTTGTATACACTAATTAATATTGGCTGACACAAATATTTTTTATAAGATATCTCAGGTTTTGTTTGTATTGACATGTTTTATTTGCTGTGAATTCTTGGCCTATGCATGAAGCTTTGGTTATAAAGATATTTTGTTTTGTTACTAAACTATTATTTTTTCTTAACTTCAAGTCTGAACTGTAGCATACATATTTGTATGGAGATATGCATTTTATTATTATTATTATTTTTATTTTTGCAGGTAAATGTTGGCTGAGATGGAAGCAATTTAAATGTTATGTTTCTTCAGCTAACAATATTTTAATTGTGCACAATATATATGATTTACTTATTTATACTCATCTTTGTATTTATTTCCATTTATATTTTAGCTATAAATAATAAACTTATATTCATGAGTTTAATTATTTGTTTATATTTATATTTTTATAAATATTAATATATTGTATTGAACATTATCATCAATTTATGTTTTATATCTGATATTTTCTATTTTAGTCATAAATATTTGAATTAGAGTCATAAGTTATATTTATACTTATTCTCATTTTTATGGTTCATTTGAATTTATTTGCATTTATATTTTATATTGCTAGAATTAAATTTTAAATTTCAAACATTATCAAGCATATGCATTCATTTAACAAATGTTAACAATGTATAGCATTTTAATTTAATGAGTTAAATTTTACTAATAATATTGTTAAGAAACATATTTTAGAATTTCAAACATTATTATCTATGTGTATTATTTCATACTAAATATAAATAATGTAAAGTATTTTAAGTAATTATGTAAGATAGATTTTTATTGTGAATATTATTGAAATACTTATTTCAATTTTCCAGATCAATCTCCTTTTAAAATACAGTTTATATAAATAGATGGCAATATTTCAAAAATCATATTCATTTAAATATGAACAATTCACATTCTATATTTAATTAGATTAAAAATTTATTAAAATAACCGGGGCCGAAATCCAGGGTCGTTACATTCCTCCCCCTTAAAAGAATTTCGTCCCCGAAATTAAAAAAAAAGATATTTTAAAAGCTATTATTCCATCCATTCAAACATACATATTATTCATACATTAGTAGACAACCAATCAGTCTACTCAAACAAACATCACTAGTTATCCGAACATAAATCCGGATAAGCTTTCCTAAAATTATCGAGAGTTTGTCTCTCGATGATCAATAATCCAAACTGGATTCCTGACCACAATTAAATTCGACTCAACTTCCAATTTCCTGAATTACTGGTTTAACAATTAATGATGAATCATGAACAAATTTCTTGAGATATATGGAATACACAATAAATTCCAGACATCCATTCTGGAAATTAAATTCCGAAATCCACAGTATTAACTCTTTCCAAATTTATTGACTTCTTTACAGAATTCCAATATTTATTTTAAATCAAGCTCGTACGATGTACATATACCATTCGTACGTAATATCAAATCTGATCGCTCGATCACACAATTTCATTTCCGAACTAGTATCGTCCACCCGACTTCCTAGTGCGGACTCAGAACTGGTTTCTTGATCAGAAACTGTCATTCTCCTTGCATAGTCACAACTATGATAGAGAATTTCCAGCATCAATCCAAATCCAAATCCATGGTTCATCGTCGAAAATCGAGTGAAAAATCCTAATTCGGATCGATATAACTATCTTGAAATTCTGTGCTCGAATCTGGATCTAATTGCTACGTGAATAAAATCATATACGTACATCCTACATATTTATATTCATTGATATCAACCATATCAATTTCTTTTATTCACATTATTTTGATTTTATCCACTTGGAATAATTTTCTCAATATCAAATTTTACTTAAGAATTTCACCATTCATTTCTTAAGCTTAATATAAGCATTATATATACTTTTATATTATTACTCTGCCACTTTAGCCTTTATATCTTCTTATTTAAATCTGAATTACCAATTCCATATGAATTCAGTTTTCTTAACTCTGAAAATTGAACCTTTATTGACTATCTCCATTTATAACTGATCCTATTATTATTTTTAAATTAGTTTCATTCATTAGTTTACTTTAAATTTTCAATTTGAAATTGTTTTGTTGCTAATTTTTTTTTTTATAGTTTTCAAATTCTGAAAATTTTTGACAGAGTCTCCATTTGCCTAGCATTACATATTTCCATAAGCACATATGTATAGTTTCAACACTTAGTACAGTTACTTCCATCCAATTTTCAAATCATTCCTTTTAGTTAAAGTGATTTTCACTTACTAGCTTAGACATATAATCCATTTGAGCAAAACAAACTCATATTCAAAATCATCCTATTTTGCTTCCAATAATTCATAGAATTTATCGAATTCTCATTTACTTCAACAACCCATTTCCATATGCAATTCAACAATATTATTGTGAATAGATAATCACTTAAGCTTTATAACAAATTTTAAATTGATTCCAATTCAATTTATACTTGATTCCACCCCAATTAAATTATTCACAACCTTTTCATTGCATTTCCTTTCATTTCAACAGGTTTGATTCCAAACCATTTTATTAAATTTGACAACCCATATTTTAAATTAATCATCTCACAATTTATTTAAGTCATTAACTGTTTCACTTAATAACTTAAGTTCATTCTATTCCACCAATTCCCATTCAAATCTTTGATTTGATTTTCTTTTAATCAAATCCCAACTATTTACTGATCAGTTTATTCTTTTATCCTTTCTTAAATTTTAATTTATATTAACAACTCATTATTCCATTTATTAAAAAAAAGTCATTCAGTTTATTCTTGAATTAGATTTGTTTGCAACTTATTCCAATTCTATTTTAATCCAATTCAATACTTACTTTGGTTTACATTTACTTATTTACATAAGAATTTTATTTCATTCAATTTTATCAGTAACTCGATTGAATTCATTTAAATTCAATTTTGTTCCAACTCAACTTCAGTTAAATTTAACTGCTTATAAATCTTAAAATTTTACTTTTTTCAATATATGAGCTCAAATTTTATTTGTTTACTTAACAGCTTATATTACTCATTTGGGTCATTTCATCTTATAATCACAATTTCAGATTTTATATATATATATATATATATATATATATATATATATACAGCACTTACCATCTTAAGGTATAAATTTCCACCTCACAATTTCAATCATTTTACCTTCAAATTTTATATCCAATTAAGTTCGTTTTGAACTTCAATTCTATTTAACTTATCTCAGGTTAAACTCAGGTATATTTTCTTCACTTTTATCTCCTTCAATTAAACTTTTAACTCCTGGATTGAAATTCTCAACTTCATCTTATTTATATCAACTTTACTTTGTAAGTTCAACAGTTAATTCATTCAAACCTTTCACATTACTTAAATAGAACTTTTTAGAATTTCCATTGCCCGGTTTTCATTTCCAAAACTATTTTGAAATGATAACTACACATACACACTTGGTATATCAAATCAAATTTCCAAATTCCAAACACTTGTTTTTACCAAAACAAATTTTGTCCTTTTGAAAATTTCTAAAACTACTTATATACCCAACAAATCCAAACAATACCATGACTAATATCCTGATAGCAATCCATCACTTTAGAAACTCGAAAATGAATACTAATGATGTGGCCATCATCATCAAGATTATTTTCCAGCGACTGAAGTGAGTTCAATGCTTCCTTACTTCCACAAATTCTTCCCAAAACAATTTCCATTCAATAATATTTTTCAAAACAATATTCCATTATTGCCTTCAAACCTTTGGAAAAAACATTTCAAACATTTCCAAGATTTTTAAATTCCCAAATCCTTTGGTTTAAATTCATTTAAACACTTTTCAAATTCCCGGGACATAAATTCTGGTTTAATCAAATTTTAGTTATATTCCTTTTGTATTAAAGATCATACTTAGACAATTTTATTTGTTTAAAGACCCCTCAAATTTAAATTTTTATTTGGTTGTAGTATTAACAACCAAACATCCAAATATATAATCATTTCAGAAAAATACTTCTTTTATATCAAAATATAATTTTGGGTAAAATCATTTCATTTACCCACTTTAAAAACAATACTATGTCGGTTTATCTTGTTTAAGAGTTTAGAAATTCCTATCGATGAAATGGCGTCCCACGCATCGACCAAAATCCATAAACACTCATCAGATAAATCAACACAATATAAAAATAATTTTATATTCACTAACAAGTACGCGCTCATATCTATTAATACACTCAAACTCATTTTAGAGTTTTACAAACTCTATTTGAGTAATCACTACCAGAGCC
Source organism: Allium cepa (assembly GCA_030765085.1). Lineage (NCBI taxonomy): Eukaryota > Viridiplantae > Streptophyta > Magnoliopsida > Asparagales > Amaryllidaceae > Allium > Allium cepa. The sequence goes on from CM060942.1 coordinate 71,113,123, forward strand.
AATGTTATCACCAACCTATGCTCTGATACCAACTGTGACGACCCGCCCTTCTACTACCAGAAAGACGTATCATCATTAAGAAAGAAAGGGATAGAAATAGAAAAGAAAGAGAAAGGAAGAACAACAACATCAGAATCTCACAGCGGAACGGAACAAAATATAATGTATCACATAAATATTACATAGTTTTACATATATCAGAGATACGTCATATATCAACTACTGACAAGACGGAACTAGATAGATAACTACATACGTCTGGAAACTCCTTCTCCAAGCTCCTCCAGAAATCAAAGTCCAAAACCTATCACTTGGCTGCTCATAAAAATTTGAATACCCAAGATTTTATGAAAACATAAAATATAAACTCCGGGTCAGACATGGGTCTGGTATGAGTAAACGGTTTAAAGTTGTTTAACTTTGAAAAACATTTGAAAATAAAGGTATCACGTAAGACTCCCCACAAATAAATACGGGTAAGTTTTTACCTTACGCTAACCAAAACATTTCATAGGAAATCCAGTGATATTATAATAGTGTCTAGGGTTTTCAAGTAAGTAGAAAATAGCCGAAATTGTTACATTCATTAAATTCCAGCTACTTGCCAATAAAGTGGGTAATACAAATCAAAACCGTAGGGTCTCGTAGGGAAAATGGATTTCCAACAATGGCAGGGCTACTGGGGTACCGCCCGTCACAGTACGGGACCTAGATCACCGTACCGAGGATTACTCCTGATCCCCTGCTACACAAGGCCGGAACCATTCCTTACTGAACAGTCCCGAACATGATAAACCCCGCAGTTCTAGTTTGCAACCGTCCACATAGCCGAAATAAAAAGGGACATCTAGACAGGGGTAATATCTTGTCCTTCTTGGGCATGACCCACCTAACCTTGCTGCATCTCCCCTGTTTTACCCCTTCCCGGTTGATGAGGCTTGAGGCTACGATTATCTTTAAAGAACATATCACTTAGAATGCTCATCGTCCGCCTGACGATGTGTTGAAAGCATTCAATCCATACAAGTTCGTTTCGGGTTCGAATGAATCGAAAGGCATTATCTCGTTACACTCGTTTTGGAATCACCCTCAGAGTCAACGACGATAACCCTTGCATTCTGAAAACACCATCTCGATCTTCATTTCAGGATTCAAGACCTAACGTTTAAATTGGATCGATGTGGTTTTCGGAGAATCAAAATTGATTCCTCCGATCCCGGTCTCATCGAATCCAAACGCCATTTTAAGGGCCAAGTTATCTATTTAGCTTAACAGTTCAATTCAATATTAAGAATTAACATGACAGATATCTCAGATAAATCATATACAGTTATCACAGATATCCATAACATATCACAACATATCACAGAAACATCATCAAACAGATATTAAAGTCAATCAAACAGAATTACCAATTCATACTAAACAGTTGGTTTTACTTAACTTAATTAATTGCTTAAAAAAACACTACATATTCTGCTTAATTAATTACTGATTACTTAACTTATTAATGATCAATTAATTATTTAGTTAATCATTAATTATTAATTAATTAATCCTTTAATCTTCAATTAATTGTTTTATTGATCAACTTTAATTCATCCATTATCACTTAATTGCTGTTAATTAATTTATTCTTAATTCTTATTTATAACTTAATTATTAGTTACTAAGATTTAATTACTTAATTAATTATCAAAGCTTACTTTAATTCATCAATTATTATCAATTAGTAATCATATAACTTTAAAACATTCTGTCATTTTACTAACCACTTAAATACATTTTTAAGTTAAGTTTAAATTAACTTAAGAATTCATCTTAATAAGTGTAAGTAACAAAATCATACAACTCTTAATCAGTTATTAACAACATTCATTATATAAGACCTGCTGTTATTTAAATTTAAAACCCTGTTTTAAAATTTTACAACAGATTTTAGAATCTGCTTCAGGTCCAACCCGTCCCTTACCCCAGTTCAACTCTGAGAAAACTCACCTCCTTCCCTTTCCCTGTTTCTTACTCTTCTGTTTCTCTTTTTTTTTCTTAAGTTTTAAACTGTTAACATAATAATACACAAGCGCGACTCAAAAACTTCCCAGAGGAACAACCCGAAGAAACACGCAAACATACTCGAGATTCACTCAAAACAACACACAGCGACTCTTCTCCGCCGCCGTGCACGTGCACGTCGGTCCACCACCGCGCCAACGCCTCGTGAATCCACCCACAAATCACACAGCTTCCACTCGCACGAAAACACCACCTAGCTCTACTCGAAATTCACGAAATCAAAATTTGACTGTGAAGTCGAACTGTAATACGAGCACAGTTGGTAAAACCCTCATCCTCGCTATCGCGACAACCAGAGACAAAGTGGCTTCGGCCGTATCTTGCCATCAACGTCCCAACCCCTCCCCAAAATATCATAGCACTCGGCGGTACTAGGGCATCGAAAACAACCAACGAACTGAACCGAACCCAAAACACAGTACCCATAAACCCTAAAGTTGATCACTTCTCAAAAATCATGCATTCGAAAAAAATTTAAACAATTTTCTAGTGTTCTTGGATCCACATTCAAGCTTTACGTTGAATTTCAACAACTAAAATTGTTTGAATCATCAGGATTTCCTAAAAATGCATTTTTGGTTCACTAACCAACTGCTCTCAAAATTGTTAACTATAAATTATAATCTTTATCTTAAAAATCATATTTTTGTGTGTAGTTTCGATATACAATTTCAAGTTTATGATTCGAGTTATTCGAATTTTGATCTTATTTTTAATTTTGCTGTAAATTGGTGTTTACAGTAACTATATCTCACAGTCACTAGGAAAAACTTATTCCAAACTAATCTTTAGCATAAACAAAAAATTTAATTAGTTTAGTTACTAATTATAGGAAATGATTTTATATATAAGAATTATGATATATCCTCTGTTTTCTTTGCCTCAGCAAAAATGAAACCTAGAAGAACATAGTATGGAGTACTCACAGTAAATAGCAAGCATTCCAGAACTTCAAATCATTCACATACCAGTTTTCTTCATGAAATACATATTAAAATTTAGTTTTAAAATAAGTTTACTCACTAGAAAACTCTTTTGAACAGAAAGCTCGGATGTTTTCTTTTGAAACCTGGAGTTGAAATGGTTTTTAATCACTGTTTTTATCATTGATGAATTGCGATGGGGTTTGTTCATTTCCTTTGTTTTATACAGTTTCCTTATATGATTGTTGAACGAATCATGACTAGAGAAGATAAATGGTCTCACATATATATATAGAAGACAACAAATTGTAAAGAAAGTAGGTAGTAACTAGCCAAACATTTTCCCCCACCTGACAGATTTAGTGCATAGATTTGTAAGTATTTGCATAAACCAAAAAGTAGTCTGATTTGATAGCATCTAGTACTTAGGTTTCTAAAGATGTTACATAAAATAATTATGTTTGCTGACATATACATTGTAGGTCAAAGGCTTATGAATGAAGCTTCATGTATAAAGATATTTGCAGTTTTTCTTTTGTGTTTGTACTAATATGTTGCTGGCAAACTTTGTTTTGTCTTTGAATTTGTATACACTAATTAATATTGGCTGACACAAATATTTTGTATAAGATATCTCAGGTTTTGTTTGTATTGTCATGTTTTATTTGTTGTGAATTCTTGGCCTATGTATGAAGCTTTGGTTATAAAGATATTTTGTTTTGTTACTAAATTATTATTTTTCTTTAACTTCAAGTCTGAACTGTAGCATACATATTTGTATGGAGATATGCATTTTATTATTATTTTTATTTTTATTTTTGCAGGTAAATGTTGGCTGAGATGGAAGCAATTTAAATGTTATGTTTCTTCAGCTAACAATATTTTAATTACGCACAATATGTATGATTCACTTATTTATACTCATCTTTTTATTTATTTCCATTTATATTTTAGCTATAAATAATAAACTTATATTCATGAGTTTATTTATTTGTTTATATTTATATTTTTATAAATATTAATATTTTGTATTGAACATTATCATCAATTTATATTTTATATCTGATATTTTCTATTTTAGTCATAAATATTTGAATTAGAGTCATAAGTTATATTTATACTTATTCTCATTTTTATGGTTCATTTGTATTTATTTACATTTATATTTTATATTGCTAGAATTAAATTTTAAATTTCAAACATTATCAAGCATATGTATTCATTTAACAAATGTTAACAATGTATAGCATTATAATTTAATGAGTTAAATTTTATTAATAAATTGTTAAGAAACTTATTTTAGAATTTCAAACATTATTATCTATGTGTACTATTTCATACTAAATATAAATAATGTAAAGTATTTTAAGTAATTATATAAGATAGATTTTTATTGTGAATATTATTGAAATACTTATTTCAATTTTCCAAATCAATCTCCTTTTAAAATACAGTTTATATAAATAGATGGCAATATTTCAAAAATCATATTCATTTAAATATGAACAATTCACATTCTATATTTAATTAGATTAAACATTTATTAAAATAATCGGGGCCGAAATCCAGGGTCGTTACAGAACTGTTACTGATAGTTACCGAATTTTTGAACATTACAACAGTATTTTTCGTTTGGCCATTTCTTTGGTCACAACTTGGAGTCTTGGATGTTAGTTGCTCGAGTTTAATCTGATGTCTCCATGTATATACATACATACATTTATGTATGTATATATGCATGTAATTAGTGTTGCTATGCTTTGTCCACCCGAGTGCTTGCATTCATGTGTGTTCATGTGTGTGTGATTGATGCAACTCTAATGCATTGATGTCATCACTGTTTCATGTCTATATTTGGTGAACCACTTTGTACATGTTGAAACTTAACTTGCATATGAAATTGTGTGTGTTGAAATGTTTGCATATGTCCATTTCCCTATTCCATACGAACTTGACATGTCTGACACTTTGTTGTTTTGATTGTATGTTATCATGTTGCTTTGCATTCAAGTAGGTTGTTTGTTGATTGCTTTTGATTGTGTGGTTCCATTTTGGTCCGGTTCCATATTGACCCGTTGTCATGTTCAACTGCTTGCTCTGTGATTTTGTATTCTCTGTTATCATTGATATAGCCTGATCTTTGTACATTTTTGGTGGTCTCGTTCCATATGTACTCCGGTTGCTTTGGTGTGTTCATGTGCTCACTTGTCCTTGTTATTGTTTTCATGCCTTAATTCTGATTTCTACCTTGTATTATGTTTTCATGCTCCATTATGTTCATGCTTGAATGCAGCCTTGTTCCACGTGAAGTCTGGTTTCATTCTAATGTGTTCATGCCTGAATTTTGCCTCATGCATTCTTCCATTGCTCCATTTCTATCTTTGCATGGTTGATTTGCTGCATGCACATGTTGCTTTCCAAAAATTTGAATCTGGTTCGATTTTAAGTCTTGTTGCATTTTCTATTTTTCTGTTCTCATGCCTCAATTTGTTTGCATCTGAGTTGAATCCAGTTTGGGTTTGACTTTATGCTCATCTGTTCCTGCAATTTTAACAAGCAAGTGTATATTGATGTGCACGACCATGTAGCATGTACAGTGATACATTGTGCATGTCACAAGTTGTTCGCGTAAGATGAATTGAAAAATGATAACGAACAACCCAAATAACCGAGGAAAACAATATTTTCAAAACACACACTTCATTATGCACTGCAAAATATTGCTTTTTCAATTTTACAACGTCAGTATTTATTTTGCAGATAGTTCAGATGTTGGATACCGGCTGGAACAGAGTTGAAGATCAATTAGGAGTGGTGAGTGAATATGTAGTTAGGTGAAACATGTATGTAAAATTGTATAGTGAAACTTGTGCTGTAATTGAAATTGAAACTTGTATTTACAATTGTGTAAATATAGTGAGAGCTTAAATTTGTAATATTTAAATTTGTAATAAAATATTTTTTCGAATAATTTTTTTTGTTTAAATAAGAATTCCGAGTTATTTATTTTATTCAACAAATATTTATTTAATTATATGGAAAACTAAAATTGTACAATAGTAAATACATTTAAACGAATATGCATATGCTTATTGTCATCAAACAAAAATCATACACTAGTATATTCTACAAAACCAAAATAGGTCAGATTAAAAATCATTTTTCAAACCGAAACCATTTTTTAATCAAAACAGAAATTAATAGTATTTCATAATACTATATTGAGCAATAGTTACCAAATCAGTTAACCCATGTCATTACTACTTTTTCTCTAAAAAGGTTCGACTTTTAACATGCATCGGTATCACATCCAATATGGCCAACCATAAAATTTTGGCATTCAACAATTTATATAATGGGTAAATAAGCGAAATTAAAATCAACAGGTATATAACTAGAGTTAACAATTTACAATGGTGAGAAATCCGGATTTCTCTATAAAATTCCCTCCATTTCATTTTAAAATTTCATTTGTTTTCCACAGGCCAAAAATTATTCAAACCAAGCAAATTGTTCATCAAAATGGGTAAACTGTAATTTTTATCTACTATATATCATTATAGTAATCATTTAGAAGTGAGTACGTCAATGAAATTCCAACGGGTGCTTAAGCGTTTCGGTTTGAACTAAAATCAAACGACGCTCGATTTTAGTCCAAAATTCTACCGGCTCCAAATATAATGAAACTAATTTTAACATGTAGCTATAAGAATAACGAGCGTGACACAAGAGACCACATCTCGATTGGACCTCGTATGAGAGATATTCATTTTATAAGCTTTCGATTTTAAAATTAAAATTTATTCCACTTATTACAAATTAAGTTTTAAATTACCCAAACAAAACTCTTCCCTCCCAAGCTCCTTCTTCCTCAAATGGCCATGCATCTGTACATGTTAAAACCCACCATTCGATCCCTTTTCTCTTCAAATTCTCTCATGTTTCTCCACGAAATACAACAATTGATTCCGTTCAACTCTACTAAGCGCGAGCTTTGCGACCAACTTCCCAAAGTCAAGCTTGATGGCCTCCATTAATCGTGACACCCCAAGCCTTTATGTAACGAGGCAAAAGTCGCATCTCACAAGACAAGACCACACATGCCAAAACCCCTTCCACCGATGCTCTTCGATATGAGAAATGCAATGGAACCAACCTCGTCGTCTATCACCATGTAGATCTCTCCAAAACGCTAACCCTATTTTTTAACCCTCATGACCAAAACATGTCGAATAACCCAAACAATGCCAAACTCAACCAAACTATATGGACTTATAGATCTCATCGATACGAGTTCAATGATCCTTGTTTTATATTGTTCGATGGAGTATTTTGCTTGATTTGGATTTTTGAAATTCAAGTGACTTGCTTTCTTTGGTTACTGGAAGTAACAAAAATGAAAAGAGATAGAACAAAGAGAAGTTAGCGTTTTTTTATTTGTCTTAGGTTAGAGGTAGGTTTGTTTTACATTTCTCGACTCTCACCGCATAGAATTTTGTCTTTGTATGGACCGCAAACAACAAAACAAAAGTACGATCGCGTAGAAAAATGCGATATGATCCCAAAATAATAATATATACACAGGTTATCTTATTACGAAAAATTTCAAAAATAACATCGTGTTTCGAACAATTGCTCAACGAAAATTTAAATATTTTCTAAATTAAAAATTATTGAAAAATCAGTAAATAAAAGTAGAAATGCGTCAATAAAATCTGGTCTTTTATAACAATTAATTTTTATTGTTCATTATATTTGAATCAAAACTAAATATTTAAATAAATTAAATATTTATATTTGAAATGTTAAAGACTTTGGGTCGCTACATTCTCCTCCCTTCAAAAGAATTTTGTTCCTAAAATTTCCAGAGAAAGAAATGTGTCCTCTCACCCTAAAGCTTTAAAAATTTCTCACTGTTAAACTTACAAAATCAACTATAAAATGGATTGTTTAAACTTATAAAATACCTCAAACTTTTAGAACCAATTAACTAAAATGAGTTATTAAACTTTCAAAGTCTCATATGTTAAAGAAAATTTCAGTAGCGCCTCCTTTGCGCGGCTCGATCAAAAAAATACAACTCGCCACAACAGGCTTAAATAAAAAAAATCCTAAAAGTAGCCTCTTATATCTATGGCATAAAATCATCAACATTGATATAAACGTGTAACTATTAGTCAAGCAGTCCAACTCTATTCATGAAACCAAAAGCAACAAGCTATCATTTTGCTTCCATGAGCCTGTATCTCACTTATAAATGATATACCACCTTATAACTTGCATTATCTAATGTCTAAAGAATACAATTTCTTAAATCCTATAGGATGTACATATACATACATACGCAACATCAAATTCATTACTCGCTCGATTATATAAATCTCACTTTCGAACTAATATCGCTTACTCAACTCCCTAGTGCGGACTCCGAACAAGTTTTTGATTAGAAATCTCCATTTTCCTTGCATGGTCATATACTATGGTAGAAAACTTCAGAATAAAATAATAAATCTGTATCAAGTGTTCGACGTTAAGAATCAGATGAAAAATGTTTATTCGGACTGGTGTAAATCACCTTGAAATCATGTACTCGAATCTGGATCAAGAATAGTTATGCGAACAAAATGATTTACATACAACTTACGTATCTACTCCATTGGTTTCTTAATTCCACCAATTTATTTTTAATTGACAATCATTTAAAATCACATTTAATTACTCCAATAGTATTTTTTCTTTAATACTAAAATCATTCACGAACCATTTCCTTAAACTTTACTTAAGTTAAATTTAATTTCATAACCCAGGTTCAAATTTATATAATACTCTTCTACATCTTAGGAATATATAAAAAATTTCAAATTCTTTTTACTTAAACTAGGATGTTCAACAAACTTTAAAACTTGTTTAACATACTATTTTCTTAAATTTAAAAATTACAAAACTTATTTTCTTATAATTTCACCAAAAACACTTAGCTTCAATTTCTGTATCAATTCGGAAGTTTCTGACTGTCCAAAATCATTCAATTTTTTTCATTTTAACAAATGAAAATACCAAACAACACATCATAATGAGACACATACAAATTACTCTGCATTGGATAATTGTGTCCATATAAAAACTTAACCGAAAACTTCAGAATTAAACACCTGGATTTTGTTTCAAATCATTTTTGAAATAATACATACTTCTGACTTTAGTATATCATATCATACTTTCGGAGTTTAAAAAAAAATTGTTTTACCAGAAAACCTTAAAGAAAATTACCATGGTCGTGATTCCCAACTTAGAAACTCAAATTATGAACACTGATGATGCTATAGTCATTACCAATATTATTTTCTAGTGACGGAAATGAGTTCAGCGCTTTCTTATCTTTTTAAAAACTAGTGCGTGGCCCGTGCTACGCACACGGGCTGTTGTGTAATTCAAAAGTGTGACAGTAAGAATACCCTAAAATATAACTTGTTTATGTATTTTGCAATAACAATATATTATGGTTCATATATAATGGTATGCATAATTTATTTTGGACTTTAATGGCCGTTGTTGGTGGCCCGTGCTACGCACACGGGAATTGTTAGACAACAATGTTATGGAAGTTGTCCCATAAGGTCATGTGTTAGTAAGTTATTTATTTTTTCTTCCACTTACATAGTAATTATGAAATAGGATTCTATTCGAAGAGTTGATGGTATTGAATGCATTGAATGAACAAAATTTTGGTCTTCCCATATGTGTCATAATAATGTTTTGGTCTACTAAATCTAAAGGTCGATAGCCACAAAGTAATGTACTTTATTTTAAGTTTTGTAGTTATATCAAAAAAGAAAAGGAAAAAATGCATAAACCTTTTACCATTATAATCCAGATCCTACTTTCCTAAAAGTTTGAAGTAATCAAATATTCAGGTTAATATTCTATTCAAAAGAAGTTTACATTCTGTTATTTATCCAGCAGCCCACACATTAGTCCTTCAAAAATGATGAAACTTTTATGCAAGCATGGTTTATGTGGGTGGGTAGAATGTTCTATTTATGTGCATATTCAAAAAGACATTTTTTTCATTTCAGACATCAAAAACAAATGATTGGAAATGGTGTTAAGGGGTATTATAGTTAGTTAACAAAAGATTCCAATTAATCATTATTAGCATGTATATATGAAATGGTGTTAAGGGTGTGTCTATAACACAAACACAAATAATAACAGATTGTCAAAAATAGTTATAACCGCCAATTTATACAATAAGGAGATGGACTATTTCATAAAGAAATTTATAGTTTAACCGTAATGAATTTTTATGATTTCACATGGTAACTTACAATTTCACCATGAATTCTTACAATAAAATTCATTCCTGTATTATGATTTTTAAATTTTTCCTAAAAGATATATTTAGAAGAAAAAGTACATGTAACTGCGAGGAGCATGACCTAACAATTCTAGTGAGATCAACATAGGCACATCAACACGATCTACCAACTATCAAGATGACAAATGTTAATTTACACGGTTGATATTTTTACTACGAGTATATATGCACATTCAGATGGGCCTGCATTTAATCACATTATACATGCATTTATAGTTGCACATATAGAGGCAGATTTGACAGTACAATTGCCAACATAAACTAAACCATAAGCAACATCTGAGAAGACAGAGACAACAGAAGAATGTTTATAGAACTAATAACTTGAAAGCATACATAGTTTTATCATTCATTTCTTGTTTTAGTCTATTTTATACTTCTGAAAATGGAAATAATAGTTGTATTTCTGCATGCATATACTTTCTTAGCTAATGTGGGAGGTGCGCTGAAATGTATCTAAATACATCGATGATTAATTGTTTCTTTACCACTCTTTTGTACATTTTTGTTTTTTATGCTTTCAAATTAATATTTTTTCTTTGGAATCGGTAATTTCATTTTTATCTTTCTTAAGTTTGTATTGCATATTTTAACGTGGTATAATTACCCAAGCAGAATTTTATATTTTATCTCCATTTTTATAATTATTTTCTTCATTTATTCCGGCATTCTAGAAAGGAAACATGAATCTCAAAGAATAAACATGAAGAGGGTCGGAAAAAGAAGTAAAAAAGAGTTATTGGTGTGTACATGGAAGCCTAATATTCAAGTAGGACCAAGAATTAGCCTTATTCTTGAGGATATATGTATTAAAAAATCCAAGAGAGTATTGTTATTTTTCTACCACTATGATCAAAATAAGAAAGCCGACAGTAGCATTAAAGGACACTAACTTTGCTATCTAGTTCCAAACAAAATTACAATAGTCGATGTCTTCCTCAACATAACATTGAATGAAATACATCAATATAACATACCAACAGATAAGCCAAGATAAAAAGAAGCCATAACAAAAAACAAATGAAACGGAATAGAGTGTAACTACGTACAACTACCAAGCAGTAAGCAAACCTTACTCATTGAAAAAAGAATTAAAACTGGAGCAAACAGTAAGCACATGTCAAAATAGAATTATTCTCCTAGAACAAAAAAAACAATTTTTTTTAATACAACAGAAAAGACACCATCTCACTATATTTATAGCTTAAACATCATATCATATTAGCATAAATAAGCTACGCACTAACGAAATCAATAGCTTAATGAAACAAACCACAAAATCAGCCTACCAACAACACAATGAGAATCAACTACTAAAGAATCGAATACTATCTATATATACATGTCTAATACATCCAACCTATATTATACATAAGGATGCCGAGGCCTATGAAAAGCTGTCATTCCAGGAAGCAATGCAAGCAAAAGTACAGGTGCCCATTTACCAACCTTGCTCTTCCCAATAGCAAGGCCATGTTTTTCAGAATCTTCAACATGGTAAAGACTGTGCCAATTGCTGAAATAAATTATACTTAAAATATATGAATATGTTTAGTCTGAATTATAATATGCAGATCAAATTAATGCACCTTATAAATTCTAGGAACTATAATGCTGTCTTTAAAAAATAGGCAAAAAAGAAGACGATAAATGATATGTATATGTACCCATGCCAAATGTAGGTAACTATATATCATCATGTTGCTGCATGTACCTCTGCATATAATATCCAAAGAAAATGTGTTACATTAATCGATTCAAATAATCAACACCATGTTTGTTATTTGACGTTTCAGCATATCAGACGTTCCAAATCGACTGCACAGTTGCAACGCAAATGGCACTCGGTTGGAGTGCAACTCTGCACTGCAACTGAGTGCAACTTAGTTGCACTACAAAATGCAACTAAGCAACGCTCAATTCCAAAAGGCAACTGAGAACTTCGGTTGCAAAATGCAGCTGAAAACTTGCTCAGTTGCATTTTAAACCTGCTTAATTAATCTTATGGTGGAGGAACTCGTTGAATCTAATAGAAATGGCAGTGGCTGTTTTCTGAGCATAGTAAAATCAAATCATCACTCCAAGAGGGGAAAAAGTAACAGGCTACATAACCGGTAAAAAAAATACCCTTCAGGGACAAAACCAATTACATTGATCTCTTATGGGATTTTTTTTCATTATTACACGCTCTAAGTTGAGTGATAAATGTTTTTTTCATAATATATGTGATTTGTCATGCTCATGTGCTAAGATATAAAGGGGAAGAACGAAAACTAAAACCGATACATGATTAATGGCACAGTAAGTGCATCAATCATATTATAGCATGCAACATTCAAATATTATAATCTCAAAACATAAGAAGACTTATTAGATTAAGATGAAGCTTGCCACCAAGAAAAATATCAAACATTTGAGTAAAATTATCAATTTTTGTAGACTTAGTTTGTGTGTAATTTATGTTAATGTGTTCATATTAGCAACTAAATGTAAAGTATTGATTAGATATTAAACAACAATGTTTATAAAGCCATTTTAATTGTAAAATGCCAAAATAGCCAATATGCTGATTATATAAATGTATTAATACACATATGTATATAATGCATGTTTAAGAAGATAAAGCATTGCCAAATCAGTATATAACTTTCCTTAAATATTGCTTTGGATACCAAATCTAAACTATTAAAATAATAATGTAAAACTGCTTATAGTTTCATAACTATGCTATTGTAGTATTGAGAAATCATGTAGAACGAAAAGGTTCTACCATGTTTTACCTCAGCAATTTCTTCTACGTGTGGTAGCAGTAGCACTTATCCTTAATGAATTCACAAATACCGTTGTAATGGGTGGTCTTTCATCACTTTATATATTGCCCCGTACTTGGACATGTTGCATTTGCATTCGAGGCCCCATCTTCAACACAGCTCTTCCTCCCATTTTCTATAATGCACATAAACATGATTCAATTAGTACAATCAAACAAAGACTAATTATTCAATATTAGTTAACGGTATCGACAAATATTAAGTTAATGTACAGTGGTGATGACAATTTAGCAAGAACTCTTTTTATAGTTGATGAAAATAATTTATTTTTAGTTAAGATAGAAATGTTAAAGGTTAAAAAGCAGGAAAATGAAGAAATTAAATTTATATTTGTAATTTTATAATAGCCAGGAACACTATTGACTTAGAAAGAACCCTTTCTGTACTTAATGAAATAATTTGAAGTCATGTACAAAATGGTTGTTGGGTACATATTTGTAAGTTGTTGGGTACGAAAAGAAGATAAACCGCTCATGCAGGGAATAACTATGAGACTCAGTGGAGTACCACTTTGGTCCTAGTTGTTCTTTGTACATTTTTCTAGAAAGTATCTTGTTCTTGTTCTTTTTAAACAACTTTCGAAAAGATGATACAAACAAAAATAAATGGTTACGACTATACATCAAGCTTTTTTTCTTGTCGTTTAATTTTCAAGTAAATATGTTTTTGTACAGACAAACATTTAAGTAACAAAAATAACAATTAGATAGATATACTCAAAAAAAATTCCATTAATATGAAGAAATATTATTCTTAGATATGAAAAATATCATAAGCTTGTCAAATTTAGATTGGCAACACTTTTCGCTCGACAACTTGGATATGAAAAAAAATGCTCCATGAACCTATCATATATACACATACATGTAAGTTATCTAACCAATAATTATATTATTCATTCCATAATGAGAATTAAGCCTGAAAATTTTATTGGTAAGAGTGTTTATTTTCATTTTCCACTGATGTTAACATAAAATTGATGCTATGTAGATGAACTTAAGGGTTATATGCGAGTGATTAGTTGACAATAAGTTTTAATTAATTTTCTTGGATATAAGGAAGATAAGGAAATAGGCAGCTCAACCTACATGCAAAAAATTTGGTTTATGATAATCTTAATTCACATAAGTACACACAAAACATATAGCTAAATAAAAAAAATCATCATTTCCACTTGCATATACCATCTCCATTAGTTCGCCAACATTAAATAATCTAAATTTACTTATAACTGGCTTATAGTTGTACTTATATTTCCAAATAATTGAAAAATAGTAAGTTATCATGAATCGAACAATAATTTATTCTATTGTAAGTATATCAAGAATTGAATAGTAATAATTTATTATGTTGTAAGTACGAAAGTAGTTATCAAGCAGGCATGCTAATATTCTATCAAACATAAATGCAAAACCCAAATTGATGTAATGTAATATCAGTACCAAAAGCTCTCAAACATACATATAAGGGAAACTATCGAAAATACTAAATGTACCCGTCAAATTTATAGTTGTTCTCTGTACACTACAAATGAAGAAAATGGAGTAGATGGAGTTCAGTGCAAGCTGCAAGTAGAAAAGGATAGTGGTCTTATGAAATAGTACTAAAGATTTAATACAGGTTACATTACAATTATAGGAGGTAGTAAAGAGGCAACAAAATTTAGATGTTATAAGAAGTAGGTTTGTCAATACAGCGCACAAAAGTAGACTGATATTTGGTTGCAATAGCCTTTATCTTTAAATGCTCAAAACAAAAGAAAAACCAAACATATAATATAAGTATTATTTTATGTTCGTCGTACGAACAAACTACCAGCAACGTCATTTTAATACTGCTTTTGAGTGAAAAAAGTAGCCATTATCACATGCTCGTAACTGTTGCGTTTTACCTGGTAAAACATCTTCAACACCGAAGTCTTTTGTGCCTGCAGCCAAAAGGCATTAATATGGGTTAAAAACATTGTTGTTAACTATATTTTTCGATTGTACTACATCAGCTATATAAACATATATGAAAAAACATTAAGTTGCAGCCGTTTTTGTACTTGTAGTAGTGCAAATTGGCAGTGGCACGTGATTAAAATTTTTTTACTTATAAATGGTTTAACCTTTAAAAGACATCATATCAAATGTGTCATCCTAGTATATGAATTGTTTGTCAATGAAATTTCATTTTTACCATTTCTGAACATATAACACCTTCGATGTACAAAGTTTCTAAAATCGTTTTGTACATTTCATGAATATTAAATTTAAAGATATTGGTAAACTGATGGTCAAACAAATAATTTGTTAAATCATCTAATGCAATCATCAAGGTTTGAAGTAATTTTAAAATATCAACTTTTGCAGAACTGAAATAAGGAGGAAAGGTGGATAACATGTTATACCGATAATTTGCATGGTAGTTTTTTAAAATAAATAGACACATTATTGATAATCTTATATTTAAGGAAAAAATATAAATTTTAACATGTAGTGTAGATATATGAATAATATCTTCTTTTGCTCTTATTTAATTTTCATATATGAGCAACAAAATTTATATACAGGTAGCCGCGGGAAGCAAATAGGTGAAGTACTAAAGCTCGCTGAACTGGGTATGAGGTAGCACAGGATTCAAATAGATGCATGTCCATATCCTTATTTGTCAACCAAATATTAGTGGAGAGCATATAAAAATAAGCAAAGAGAAATATATGCAACAGTGCATAATTTTGACAATCAGTAACATGTAGAGTGTAATATGAAAGATGGACAATCCTAAATGTCAACATAGTTTTTGCAAAAATACATTAGTCATAGAGTCTAAGGTTGCCATGACATGCAACGGAAATCCAATTTATATGTTATTTATCGAAGAACCGTTAGATTGTTTTCTATCACTTTAGAATTTCATCTGGTCTTGTCAACAACTACATTAATGTATATAATAATTTAGTAGCCAGAAAATCTATAATACGTTGAGATGAAATTCATTTTCTATATCAATCACAAACTATGTTTTTTTATCACAAACTGTAGCCTCTCTTCTTATTTGATCAACTGAGCCTTCTCTTCCTCTTCTTTCAAGGAATCTTTTCAGTTCTCATGACATTTTGAATTTCATGAAAATATGGTAATATGGTACAAAGAGACACTGAAAGACTTTATTGTTTGTTAGTCGACATTAAAATGAAGAAATTCTACAGTCACGTTTAAATAAAATAATAGGAACGAATTCTGAATCAACTTCAATTTTAAATCCGAACAATATAGCTGTAAGAAAGTAACATGAAAAATAAAATTGAATGAACAAAAAATGGTTGCTGATAAGAACTTTTCGAAAGAAAATCAAGTGGCATAACTTAATTACTTATCGAAGGTTGTTATAGAAAACTAAAAAATGATCCATGTCCATTACAAAAGAACCATATAACTAAATGTCCAATTTGAAATATGATATAAAAGCAAATGATGCAAATAAAAGTATATCACCTATTTTATATAGAATAACTAATATATCTTTAAATTTTTCATGTTCACCACATATTATCCATACTCATTTAACGCCTTGTGTAAATTTCATTTCTACCATTAGTTATTTTCATCGGCTTTTACTTGTGCTTATACAAATAAAAATATAGGCTCAAATTAGAAGTTATAATTTTAATCTTTATATTATTTCCTAGAACTGATATTTGTCATAATTATGTGGGTACACAGGTTTATAAATGAGGAAGTTAATGATACGGACCCATTGGGCATATTTCATATATAGGCGTTCTCATTTTCATTGAATCACCAATTGTAGATTCCTTGTTGTTTACATATTCATTAATTAATGTTTTCCTAACCATGTTATAACTTGATTTCACTATTGTCTATTTCCATCTCAAGTGGCTTTAAAAACACTAATTTTACATCAACTAAATTAAATCATATGGCTAATGATGCACCTTTCAAAGCCATATTTCTATCTTGGGAAAATAGTTAAAAGACATTATTATGATTATAATTATGTAAAAGCTGAATTTATTTTAACCAAGATCAAAACAGAAAATTAATGATATAACAAAATTAAACTATTGAACATGACAATTTAATTAAAATTAAAATTTCACCAGTTAAATATTATTATAAAAATTGCGAAAGAAACATATGCTTTTCATAACATATACCTTGATAGTAATCTTTATACCATATAATCCAACATCTGTTTAACGATTCAATGGATTGCTTATAATAACCATAAAGAAAGCATAAAGTCACTAAATTCTTCTCTATTAATTAAAAGAAGAAACTCAAAATTATTTACATCAAAAATGAAAAATTATTAGCTAAGTTATTAAGTGGTTAAAAATGGGAATAATTGTTCATATTTCACTTCAGTTGATATTGACATTTCATTGATAACATATTGTATGTGTCGAAGGTTAACAAATAGCAAGAACAAACTAATGCTATTAATATTAAATTATTATATCAAACAACATGAAAGTTGGTTAAAATTATAATGGTTGATGACTGGACTGGACAGTAATGCAAATCCGGCAAAAAATACATAACAATGTTGTGCCTTTAATACTTCAATCACAACACAATTATTCGAAGTGATTCATTTTGTAACATTAGTTTATGTTAATTGAGTTTAAGAGCCAAACTTGACATCATATATAAATTATTTATGATATAAATAAATTTGAGTTCAAAAATCGATTTAAAAGAAGATCTATATAATAAAGAGGCTACTAAACTTCATTCCATCTAGGGCCGTGCGTTCTTTCTGTAACATGAGATCTTTTTGAAGAACTGCATAGGGAAAAAAATGAACACAAGGGGAAAATATCATCCTTTAAGTGTGAAAAGAGTTCTTATTTTAAAGCTTTCACTGGAGTATTGCTCGATTAGATTAAAATATGACGGTGGAGGCAAATATATTAAATAATATCACATACTACATGTGAAGCCCACATTATTAGTACCAGCGAAAAGCATGATGATCATCAGATCAAAAATCAAAAGTTTGATTAATTATTTCAATTCTAATCATATTTCACTGTTTTGATTTGCAGTATTAAAATTGACAGTCGATGTTATACAAAAGTATACCTCAGAAAGAAAATAAAAGGAAAGAGAAATCGTCGGTGTTGTCAGATCAGTGAGCGGTAGGCTATCTCTTTCGACTTCCAATCGCTTGCCCTAGGATCAGCTATTTCTTCGGGTGAATCTAGTTGCCTGCCGTGGGCTGACCTATCTCTTCTGGGTAGTCCAATCGCCTGCTATGGATGCTCCGCCATTGAAGAACCAAGGATCAAAGCTGGTGATTCATAGATGGGGGAGATTGATGTTGAGGAAAGGTGCCGCATATGCTACGCTGTTGGCGAGATGGAATATGAGGGTTATGAATGGAATGGAGGGTTTTGCAGGTCTAAGGTGCGAAATCGATTAGGTCTTGAGGAGGAGGATGAGAACGGAAGGTATGAATGATGAATGCGATGGGGAGGCATCAATATGTAAACCGAAGTAAACGCAAGGGCATTACTGGAATTTCAAAAAGACACGGTTCAAGTCAGTGCAATGCATTTTCATTATTAGTAGTAAAGATGAAATATCTCAGGGAGAATGTTCCACAATAATTTTTATAACAAAAACTTAATTATTATGCACATCACTTAGTCGAATTGAAATACTCTAATAAACAATGGTCTCGTCCAAGTTGTTAGTAAATTAAAAACAAAAATATTATCAGTAGATATCAATATTCATAGAGTACCAATGTGTAACCATTTCTAGCTTTTGTTGCTACTCCAATATAGCTAATGCAGATAAGCTAAAAAACCAGTCCTTTCTACTATAATTGCAGAACTTGTGTTTCTTTTCCTTCTAAAAAAGGCAACAAAACTATTCCAAAATTCTTTTATTCAGTTAATCAAGTTCAATCAAGTACACATCTGGATTAAATAAATAATAAATAAATAAATAAGATAAGATAAAAACTTGTTCAAACTCTTGGTAATATAAGCCTTTGACCATTATTACTACTGATATGACAGTTGCTCTACATTCAAAGACTTTGGGTTCAACTGCTATAACATGTAGTAGCCTTGCATTTACATCACAAAGATTTGGAAATTTTATGAATATTGACCATTTTTGGCAGCATTAGCCGGAATAACTCGAGTGTATTTGGTCAGTTTAATCGACATAACCAGAACATGACCTATATTTGTAAGTAATTTTAAAACCGATTCAAAATTGAAATAGGTTTCTATTCAAAAGTGATCCAAAATGATAAAATGGAAAATATGATTTCCTTTTTCTCTCAATACTTCTATAGGCAGACAAAGCATCATTGCTAGCAGAAGTAATCCAACATGTGAAAGAACTAAGAAGTCAAACATCTAAAATTGCATGAAGAAAGCGCATTAACAACTGAATCAGACGAACTAACCGTAAATCAACATACGAGGAAGATAGGGAATTCATGGTCAGAGCTTCGTTATCTTACGAAGATCGAGCCAAGCTTCTTCTTGATTTAATCAAAGTACGTAAAAGCCTTCATCTTCATGCGCTTAAAGAAGAAATCATCACAGTAGGTAGCAGAGTTAAGAACATGCTAGTCTGGTTCCATCTTCCAAATTGCAGATGGAGAATAGTGAAAGTCTATGGGTTGTATCAGGATGATCGAGGGTTTTATGACTGAAATTTATGAATTTGGGGTAGGAATTGGTTCGATTTGGGGAGAAAAGTAAAAATTTGTTTGGTATGATTTTAGGTTTTGGAAAATGGATTTAAAGAAGAAAAAAGGTAGTATACTGAAAGGTAGAGGATTAACCGCTCCATTATTATTACCAGTCGCTTCTTGATACGAACTGCCGATAATAGTAATTAAGTGACACGTGGTGATAGTACAAAGGCGTGGTTTCTCCTTTCCATTATAAGTAATAGATTCTTTTAAAATATTCTTACTCAAAAACACTTTCAAATAATACAACTATTACTTTTCTCCAAAACTTTGAAAACAATTTCCAAAACACCAGTATTTAAGTTCTCAAATTCTCAGTTTAAATCCATTTTATTTAAAAAATTGTTTATAAATCATACTTATAAAATTTCTTTTCTTATATACACTCATTTCACAAATATATATCTTTATTTAGATAATAGTGAACAACTTTTATTAAAATAAAATTTTAATCCAATATTATCACTGAATGTAAAACTCGAAAGTGAATGCCGAAGATGCTGCAGTCATTACCAAAATTATTTTTCCAGTAACAGAAGTTAGTTCAGTGCTTTCTTATCTCTTTAAAATACCTTTTGAAATATTGCTAGTCAAAAATACTTGCAAATAACGCTATTATTATTTTTCTCCAAAACTTTGAAAAACAATTTTCAAGACACTGGATTTATGTTTTCGAATTCTCGATTTAAATCCTTTTTATTCATAAAAACTATTTATAAAGCATACTTATAAAATTTCATTTTCTTATGTAAACTAATTTTGCAAATATATACCTTGGATTAGATTATAATAAAAAACTTTTATTAAAATTAAATTTTAATCTAATGTTATCACTGAATCCTTCTAGTAAAATCGTGAAACTGAATTTATAAGGTGTTCGTCTTTAACTCAACTAAAACAATAAATGCTCATAAACTATCTGAGCACAAACAATCAATCAACAAACAATAGTCAATGATCGTAAAGTGGACGACCATGATTAAACAAATAATAAATGATAAGAACTAAACATTATCATTTCCTAACAAACTATCACTTCATGACAACTAAATCAATTTATAAATATTTTCTTTTATATATAGAATATAAAGTCTGGGTAAAATTATTTCATTTACCTAATTCAAAACAATATTGTGTTGGTTTGTCTTATTCAAGTGTTTAGAAACTCCTATAGATACAGCCTGTAACAGCCCAATTTTTTTAACAAGTATTTTTCATTTGTATTTTTCTAAAAAAAAACTTTGGGGTTTATTTAAAGTGATTAAAAATAATAATAATAAAAAATTGACCAAATTTTTAATTAAATAATAAGATCTCTGAAATTTTGACATGGTTAAGAATTAACTTTAATTTGGAAATTTGGGGTTTTGTCGAAGATGGTAAATAACTTAATGTCTAGCAAAATCAAGTTTTAATTAAGAAAACATTAATAGCTTAGGTGGTTAAGACATCTGGGCTATTCACGACAGGTCACGAGTTCGAGTCTCAGCATGGTCAGAATTTCGAATTTTTTTTGTGTATAAATGAACTAGGAAATTACGCGTTAAAAAGGGCACGTAAATTTAGGGAACAAATACTATATATATATATATATATATAAGATTATATATAAGAAAACGTATAGAATTTTAATCCGTTATTTTTCTCTTTCTAGTAAAATTTACTTCCCAATTTATATACATATATAATTTGATTTAAATCATTTCCTTAAAATACTAAATATGGAAATTTAAAGTTGTGAAACGGTTAATTTTGTTAAAAGACAACTCCATTTGAATTTTAATAAAAGGAATTTTGTATATATATATATATATAATATGTGAAAACCAATTAAGTTTGTTAAGTAATAATTTTGAAGAATTTAGTGTATTAATGAACTGTTAAATTTCGCGTTTAAAGGACGCGTAAAAATTTATGGTATAAGTAACAAAATAAACGTATAAATTAAAAAATTTATTTTTATATAACTTTGGGTGTTTTATATTACGTCAGTTTGGCGTATTTTAAAAATCATATTTCAACATCGATATGTATTTAAAATATCGTATCAATGGTCTGTATACAAAATCAACGCTTGCTTTAATCACGCATATAAAGTATAGAATCCAAAGCTTTTTATAACTGGCAACTAATATTTTCGCAAGCCTTATCTCAAATCCAGAGGAATAACGTGCATATCCAGGCATCAAAAAAGCACGCAAATCTGAATTTAAAAGAGAAACGTTCAAATCTGTTTGTAACTGTTCTTCAAAATATAATGATAATAATCAACTCTTCCATTTTTGATTTAAACATACCATATATTTCTTCTTAAATCACGCATATATCATTTGAGAGAAAATCAATTTTGCATTCCTTTGCGCGTGACACAAAATTTTATTCTTTTAACATTTTTGGCATTTGCCTCTTACCTTTTTGTTTCTTGAGCATGTCACTATATTCATTTATTCACGCAACCTAAATGGACCAATATATTTGATTGCCTAAAATCAACTCATGCATTCAAATTTAACCTTGCCTATCTTTTCAAATTCTCACATTCCTATTTATATCTCTCTGTTTCCACTGCCTTTATTTTTCAAGATAAAATTTTTCGTTCCTATAATCACGCATATAAAGTAAAAATCATATTTAAATATACTTATCGATTAAAATATCAGTTAGTGATTTTTATAACAAACATTACTTTTGCTTTAACTGTCAAAATTTATTTTAAACTTTTGTATATACCTTTTCATCCAAATATCTTTTGCCTAAAATCAATCTCTTGCCTAATATCAGTTCTTCCAAATGCCGTTTCTTCAATCTACAATCACGCAACTATCAAATAAATAAAAAAAATGTTGAAATCAAAACTCATAAACTGGCAATGAATATCACACATATAAAATCAAATCTAATTGCTAACCGTGGTCCCTAAAATCACATGAGCCTTATCCATTCAAACAAGATAAAAACTGAAAATAAATCACTGAGCTCTGCTTGCTTTTTCTTTTTCCATTGATTTCGCTTCAAATCAATTCTTTATCTGCAAAACGTTCAATCTTCTATCAATGCTGCCGTTTTTTTTTTTTTTTATCTCTTGCCAAGGTATTCACATTCAAACTTTTGAACGTACGAAATTTTGCTTTATCAATCAATTGTTTAGGCATGCCAAGATATGTTGCCATTTTTGTACCGAGCCCTTTTGATTTTCTTCACGTATATATGTTTTCTTGCATCTAAAGCAAACTCTCCCCTCTATAAATATATTAGCCTGGTTCGTATTTTATCTCCTCATCTTGCATAACATCATCCACAAGGAGAAAAGCTTCTATCAGGTAATATTACTATTCCTCTTCTTCTTTTGCATCCTCTCCGTTTTCCTTCTTCAGTTTTTTTTTCCTTTGCTTTCCCATCTTTTGGCTAGGCCACTCCAACCCTGACTACCACTCTAGTGCTCAGCCAAGTTTCCTATGAGACATATATTTTGAAAAAAAAACCTTGTTTCTAGTAGCAGTGGATATGTGTGTTGATGATGAGGTCTTAAGAGAAATGCATTACCTTGCAAATTCATTCAAGTCAGGTGAATAACCTGTAGGAAGCTAGGTTATGGAATTAGTGTAGTTATGATGTAGTAAGTGTTATTCTGGATGTACGTATCACTAATGATCTGTGCATACTTTACCATCTTGTAACGATAGATATCAGAGAGACGCAAGTTGTAGGCAGAGAGTTGCGTGAGTTTTGTTTTGCATAGGATGTTAGACATGTTTAAAAAAAATAAAAGAAAAAATAAATAAATAAATAAATATAAAACGAGAGTAAAGAAGAATATAACAGAGGGAGAGAAAGAGAGTTTTCAGGGTTCATCAGAATATAACATGTTGACATAGTGAGTGAGCCTTCAGTTGTATATAGGCATATCATATAGGCAGGCTTTTAGTGAAATCTTGACCGTGTTTTAGGTAACTGACTTGGGTAGTTATTCGTTGATGATAGTAAAAATTTTAAAGAAGAAATGATGTATCCGTGCATGTTTTATAAAATATATATATATATATATATATATATATATATATATATATAAGATTCGGTTGAAAAAAGGGAGAAAGCCTGTAATACTTCAGATAACAGAGAAGATGTTAGGTGGAAATGTTTAGTTGCATATAAAAGCATATAACTGCAATATGCTTTATAGTTGCGTGGGACAGTGCATAAGCCTGTAGGTAGTAGAGTATTGGATGCACTTGTACATGCATATATCACGGCCTATAGGAGAAAAACTTCACCATTTTGATTTAGATGGCCTTTAGGTAAATTTTACCTTGATTTTTGAAATGGCATGGTTCAGTAATGGGTAGGAAAAGTTTCGTTATGTTTTGATAGTATACCCAGTGGAGTGGTCGAGCAAGTCGAACTAATTCTCGTCCTATTTTTAATTTTTGCTTTGACCGTAAATTTCTAAAGTCACGTATCCGGTATTTGGATCTTGTTATAGATTTGAATCTAGGCGTGACATCCGGGATATTTGATCGTTACTCTCTGTTCGTTTCTTTTCCGGTGGATTTTCGTTTTGAATCAAAAAATTTCTACAGCCTTCAGGTGAGTTTTTCTCACCAGACAAACATGCCTATATTTCTGTAAATTATCGCAAGTGTATGTGTAAATTATTATTTAACTGTTATCTGTCTGTAATATAACGTAGGATGTTAAACTCCATTTAAATTGACACCTTATCAGTTATTTATCTGTTGTAATATTTCTGCCGTTATATTGTTAAATGTTTATTTACTGATTTAAATCATCACTGCAAGTTCCCTATAAATTTAAATCGTTAAGGCTGAAATTATAGGCCTAAAACGATGATTATTATGCATTTATTCAGTTAACTGTTTAATTTTAACTTGGGACCGCGGGTTTGAAATGATAGAACCCGGGGTTTGTAAAAAATTGCGGATTGAAATGATATAAATCCGTATCACTTGACCTAGGCTAGAAAATTTTATACAGACCCGTGGTTCCTATAATATTTTTCTGAAATATTTTAAAATTATTTTTAAATGGAAGTTTAAAATATTGTGGTTTAATGTATTTAAAGGATTTTTATAAAGATTTAAAAATGATTTTTGAATGAGTTAAGATTTTAAATAAATAAATATAACTCATTTGGAAAAATTCTGGATTTTTGTTAAGATGAGGTTTCAGTTAAGAAATAATTGATAATAAGTTGTATTTGGAATTTAAACTAAATTGATAAGTTAATAACCTATTACAGCATTTAAATGCTGTCTTTTAAAATTGGACTGTTTAACCCATAAACTTTAGGTAGCATTTCATAAGTGCCGCAGAAACTGGAATTTGATTGTTTTAAAATGTATGGAAATTAATTTTGGGAAAATGGTGTAAATTTTGGAATTTAATATGAAATTAGAAAAATTTTAAGAAATTGATTTTTTGATGGATTAAAAGGAAGAATTTAACTTTAAAATTTGGTGAAGGCAATAAATTCCAAATAAATTGAATAAATTTAAAAAGTATGTATAAAGTGGAAAGTTTAAATCAATATTTGATATTGAAGGAATTTGAGATATATTTTGATTTTAAAGTACGAATACCATTTTAAACTGTAACCACGGGTTATAATAACGCTTGGTTGGCAAAGAGACCGGGATCGGATATGGACATACTCTCTGTCGATACCGAAAACCACTTTGACTAACCGTGTACGCGGTGGAGATCCCAGAATGAAGTAGGATGGTGGTGATGGTTCCTTTAAGGTAAATACGTGGACCCGACTCCCGTGAGTTGGCATAAGGTGGCTAAAACAGGAGCGATTCTCGGATTAATGAGGTAGCACCTCTGATCGAACGCACTTCTTCGTATGCCATTCTATTACTCCTGTGATTGTTTTGGTGCGCACCTTTGATTTGGGAGTGTTGTTCGAGGTGGGCGGTAACTGCCGCTACGCGTTTCCACCGGTCCGGATAGCAATTGGTATATCTACCCTGGCATTGCCTAGTTGTGCCGTGTCACCTACCATAGCGAGCCTCCTACGAGTTTCTATTTGTGTCGTACCTATGGAGTATCCTCTGGTAGCTTCCCGATTAGGAGGTATTACGGTACTGTATAGACTATTGGCATTATTTGTGTTAAGGGCTATGTGGGTAACCCCTTAACGCTATTAAAAAGTAAGTTTATTTTACAATTAGACACTATTATAATAGCGCAATATACTACATAGTAAATAGTTTAACGGATCCTTAGAGGATGGGCGGTCCCAAGCATCCTTTAAGTTACTTGCTCTATATTACAGTACACTTGAATTAGCTTACACTATATAAGTATGTATGTCCTGACTCGAGTGTTTATGTTTTATGTTACTCTCGGGTCAGCCTGAGTTGTAGTTCAGTCATCATCCCGGAGCTAGGACTTCTGTAAATCCTTTCAAGTTGTTGGCTTCTCTCTGTCCGCTATCTTATTTATGAAAACAAGACTTTGGGATTTTTATTTGATGATTTAAACTATATTTGGGATGGAAGACTTTGTAATTTGTATTTGTTGAGACTATTTATAGTGGCTTCATGAACCACTAAGTATTTTTAAATTCCGCTGCGAGTATTCTGATTCTGTGTCTGTGATTCTGTGATTAATTATTTACTGTATATTTTGAGATTTTCCAAATTTATTTTTACAACGCGGTATTTTGAACAATTCAAGTCCGACATGTGCGGATGCGAATGGTTGAAAACAACGGGTCGTTACATCTGGTATCAGAGCTTTGGCTCTAGGCAAAACTTAGAATGTATGGTAAATTTGATTTACAGAATCACTTTCATTCGAGCTTGAATCTCTTCCTTTTTGAATTTTGGAACGTTCCCTGCGGTTCCGAAGTTCATTCGTGTCCCTCACTATTTATTTTTCTTTCGATTCGGGAGTATCCCATAACTCCACTTAGGATGATCTTTATAGTGAATTGGCGGTTTCGCCAATATTCTAATATGGCGGTGAAACTCCTTTACAACTAGCATTGATTCACCGGAGATTTATATTTATCCTCGGTTTAGATACTAGTATCTTTGGTTATTCTGAACTCTATCTCTTCAGATCGAATGTAGATTTACCCCAGAAAATCCACATCGATCTGACTCTTTAAGTCACGGTTGACCAGGTTAAGGTTGCCCGCGATTTATATAAACTTATCTGGTTTCTTATTCTGTTATTTAACCATCGGATCTTCTGATTCCAACTTATCTTTAAATCAAAATTCTCTTTAATTTGAGTCCTTCAAAATTTGAATCTCTATCCTTGTTTTGAAAAAATTTATTCCTATATTTGGGAAAAATATAATATTATATATATAAGTATAATTTTCAGAATTTAACTAGTTGTTTAGAGATAATAATGTTTGATTTATTTATAGTTTTGTAAACCATTGGTTTTGTTTTAATAAATAATTGGACTATAAAACATGGTTATAAATTTATTTGGAAACAGAAATGGATTTAAAACAAGAATTTAAGAATTTAATATCTGATAGTTTCAAACCTTGTGTTTAAAGTCTTAAAAGGATATATTATTATTTAAATTATTTTCGAATATAAATTTGTTTCCAAAGAATTTTAAAGTTTTAAAAATCAGTGCTCTTCTCTTTGTCGCTAGAAAATAATTTCGGGGATGAGTACAACATCATCGACATTCATTTTCGAGTATCGAAGTAAAGAGACCATGTTGTAGTTTTGCTTCAAAAGTTTAATTGATTTGAATTTCTAAATGTGACTTAATTTATAATATATATAGATATATGATTTAAATTTGATTTGACATATGCAATATGTATGTATTTATTTATCTCTAAAGGGTTTGAAGTTAATTGGAAATTTAATTCATAAATTTATGTTAAAAGGTGATTCTAATGATAAAATAAAGTCAAATTTGGAATGAATATTTAAACTTGAATAATATAGTTGGAAAATTTTACTTGTATAATTGCATGTCAATATAACTTACCTAAATCATTCAGAAATTAACTATGTAATTGGATAATGTATAATATAAAAGGATTTTATAAATAAAAATTTGAGTGGTTATAATAAATGTTATACATTTAAAGTTTCAGTTGCAACAAGACAAATAGAGGTAAATAGAAATAAAATAATAATTGAATAATATACAATATCAAATGGCGTTAAAGGAAATTTAGAAATATATTGGAATAGTTATATTAAATATAATCTACTTAATATGTGCGATAAGATATATTAAGTAGAATATATTTAATAATAATCTGGAATAAAGAAGAATTAAATTTGTTGAATAAAGATGGTTATGATAAATGACTATACAAATTTCAGATTTTAGAAAATAATTGGATAATAAGATAATTAATTTGGAAATAGTTAAGGTAGATTTAACTTCTGTAAAAATCACATGAATTAAATCAATTATTGAATATTAATTAATTGAATTTATATGGTTTAGATATTGAGAAAAATATTTGACATAGATGAGAAAAATATTGAGAAAAATAAATTTAATAATAGTTTGGAATAAAGAAGAAACTAAATGGGGAATTTAGTTTATTTTGGGAAATGGTAAATTTACTTTAACAATTAAGTTAAATTACCATTTCAAATTTGGATTAAAATTAAACATTTTAAATTAGAATGTTATAATACCTTGTGAAAAATTTGGAGAAAGAAAAAAAATGAATGATTTTTCTTTTTTTAGTGTAGGGATATTATACAAGTAAATATGTAAATAAATAAATGTTAAAATTTTAAGTATAAATAGATGAAATCAATGATTAATTTAAAATTGAATTTTTA
Source organism: Allium cepa (assembly GCA_030765085.1). Lineage (NCBI taxonomy): Eukaryota > Viridiplantae > Streptophyta > Magnoliopsida > Asparagales > Amaryllidaceae > Allium > Allium cepa. The sequence goes on from CM060942.1 coordinate 71,141,864, forward strand.
TTGTTTAGATTAATGATTCTAATTTAAGTTTCAATTTAGTTTTCTTTCAGGTTGTTTCTATTCCCCTACCTTCTTCCTTTTCGAGGACGAAAAGTTCTGAGTGGGGGAGAGTGTAACAGCCCAATTTTTTTAACAAGTATTTTTCACTTGTATTTTTCTAAAAAAAAACTTTGGGGTTTATTTAAAGTGATTAAAAATAATAATAAAAAAAAATTGACCAAATTTTTAATTAAATAATAAGATCTCTGAAATTTTGACATGGTTAAGAATTAACTTTAATTTGGAAATTTGGGGTTTTGTCGAAGATGGTAAATAACTTAATGTCTAGCAAAATCAAGTTTTAATTAAGAAAACATTAATAGCTTAGGTGGTTAAGACATCTGGGCTATTCACGACAGGTCACGAGTTCGAGTCTCAGCATGGTCAGAATTTCGAATTTTTTTTGTGTATAAATGAACTAGGAAATTACGCGTTAAAAAGGGCACGTAAATTTAGGGAATAAATACTATATATATATAAGATTATATATAAGAAAACGTATAGAATTTTAATCCGTTATTTTTCTCTTTCCAGTAAAATTTACTTCCCAATTTATATACATATATAATTTGATTTAACTCATTTCCTTAAAATACTAAATATGGAAATTTAAAGTTGTGAAACGGTTAATTTTGTTAAAAGACAACTCCATTTGAATTTTAATAAAAGGAATTTTGTGTGTGTATATATATATATATATATATATATATATATATATAATATGTGAAAACCAATTAAGTTTGTTAAGTAATAATTTTGAAGAATTTAGTGTATTAATGAACTGTTAAATTTCGCGTTTAAAGGACGCGTAAAAATTTATGGTATAAGTAACAAAATAAACGTATAAATTAAAAACGTTATTTTTATATAACTTTGGGTGTTTTATATTACGTCAGTTTGGCGTATTTTAAAAATCATATTTCAACATCGATATGTATTTAAAATATCGTATCAACGGCCTGTATACAAAATCAACGCTTGCTTTAATCACGCATATAAAGTATAGAATCCAAAGCTTTGTATAACTGGCAACTAATATTTTCGCAAGCCTTATCTCAAATCCAGAGGAATAACGTGCATATCCAGGCATCAAAAAAGCACGCAAATCTGAATTTAAAAGAGAAACGTTCAAATCTGTTTGTAACTGTTCTTCAAAATATAATGATAATAATCAACTCTTCCATTTTTGATTTAAACATACCATATATTTCTTCTTAAATCACGCATATATCATTTGAGAGAAATTCAATTTTGCATTCCTTTGCGCGTGACACAAAATTTTATTCTTTTAACATTTTTGGCATTTGCCTCTTACCTTTTTGTTTCTTGAGCATGTCACTGTATTCATTTATTCACACAACCTAAATGGACCAATATATTTGATTGCCTAAAATCAACTCATGCATTCAAATTTAACCTTGCCTATCTTTTCAAATTCTCACATTCCTATTTATATCTCTCTGTTTCCAATGCCTTTATTTTTCAAGATAAAATTTTTCATTCCTATAATCACGCATATAAAGTAAAAATCATATTTAAATATACTTATCGATTAAAATATCAGTTAGTGATTTTTATAACAAACGCTACTTTTGTTTTAACTGTCAAAATTTATTTTAAACTTTTGTATATACCTTTTCATCCAAATATCTTTTGCCTAAAATCAATCTCTTGCCTAATATCAGTTCTTCCAAATGCCGTTTCTTCAATCTACAATCACGCAACTATCAAATAAATAAATAAAATTTTGAAATCAAAACTCATAAACTGGCAATGAATATCACGCATATAAAATCAAATCTAATTGCTAACCGTGGTCCCTAAAATCACACGAGCCTTATCCATTCAAACAAGATAAAAACTGGAAATAAATCACTGAGCTCTGCTTGCTTTTTCTTTTTCCATTGATTTCGCCTCAAATCAATTCTTTATCTGCAAAACGTTCAATCTTCTATCAATGGTGCCGTTTTTTTTTATCTCTTGCCAAGGTATTCACATTCAAACTTTTGAACGTACGAAATTTTGCTTTATCAATCAATTGTTTAGGCATGCCAAGATATGTTGCCATTTTTGTACCGAGCCCTTTTGATTCTCTTCACGTATATATGTTTTCTTGCATCTAAAGCAAACTCTCCCCTCTATAAATATATTAGCCTGGTTCGTATTTTATCTCCTCATCTTGCATAACATCATCCACAAGGAGAAAAGCTTCTATCAGGTAATATTACTATTCCTCTTCTTCTTTTGCATCCTCTCCGTTTTCCTTCTTCAGTTTTTTTTTTCCTTTGCTTTCCCATCTTTTGGCTCGGCCACTCCAACCCTGACTACCACTCTAGTGCTCAGCCAAGTTTCCTATGAGACATATATTTTGAAAAAAAAACCTTGTTTCTAGTAGCAGTGAATATGTGTGTTGATGATGAGGTCTTAAGAGAAATGCATTACCTTGCAAATTCATTCAAGTCAGGTCAATAACCTGTAGGAAGCTACGTTATAGAATTAGTGTAGTTATGATGTAGTAAGTGTTATTCTGGATGTACGTATCACTAATGATCTGTGCATGCTTTACCATCTTGTAACAGTAGATATCAGAGAGACGCAAGTTGTAGGCAGAGAGTTGCGTGAGTTTTGTTTTGCATAGGAGGTTAGACATGTTTAAAAAAAAAAAATTAAATAAATAAATATAAAACGAGAGTAAAGAAGAATATAACAGAGGGAGAGAAAGAGAGTTTTCAGGGTTCATCAGAATATAACATGTTGACATAGTGAGTGAGCCTTCAGTTGCATATAGGCATATCATATAGGCAGGCTTTTAGTGAAATCTTGACCGTGTTTTAGGTAACTGACTTGGGTAGTTATTCGTTGATGATAGTAAAAATTTTAAAGAAGAAATGATGTATCCGTGCATGTTTTATAAAATATATATATATATATATATATAAGATTCGGTTGAAAAAAAGGGAGAAAGCCTGTAATACTTCAGATAACAGAGAAGATGTTAGGTGGAAATGTTTAGTTGCATATAAAAGCATATAACTGCAATATGCTTTATAGTTGCGTGGGACAGTGCATAAGCCTGTAGGTAGTAGAGTATTGGATGCACTTGTACATGCATATATCACGGCCTATAGGAGAAAAACTTCACCATTTTGTTTTAGATGGCCTTTAGGTAAATTTTACCTTGATTTTTGAAATGGCATGGTTCAGTAATGGGTAGGAAAAGTTTCGTTATGTTTTGATAGTATACCCAGTGGAGTGGTCGAGCAAGTCGAACTAATTCTCGTCCTATTTTTAATTTTTGCTTTGACCGTAAATTTGTAAAGTCACGTATCCGGTTTTTGGATCTTGTTATAGATTTGAATCTAGGCGTGACATCCGGGATATTTGATCGTTACTCTCTGTTCGTTTCTTTTCCGGTGGATTTTCATTTTGAATCAAAAAAATTCTACAGCCTTCAGGTGAGTTTTTCTCACCAGACAAACATGCCTATATTTTTGTGAATTATCGCAAGTGTATGTGTAAATTATTATTTAACTATTATCTGTCTGTAATATAACGTAGGATGTTAAACTCCATTTAAATTGACACCTCATCAGTTATTTATCTGTTGTAATATTTCTGCAGTTATATTGTTAAATGTTTATTTACTGATTTAAATCATCACTGCAAGTTCCCTATAAATTTAAATCGTTAAGGCTGAAATGATAGGCCTAAAACGATGATTATTATGCATTTATTCAGTTAACTGTTTAATTTTAACTTGGGATTGCGGGTTTGAAATGATAGAACCCGGGGTTTGCAAAAATTGCGGATTGAAATGATATAAATCCGTATCACTTGACCTAGGCTAGAAAATTTTATACAGACCCGTGGTTCCTATAATATTTTTCTGAAATATTTTAAAATTATTTTTAAATGGAAGTTTAAAATATTGTGGTTTAATGTATTTAAAGGATTTTTATAAAGATTTAAAAATGATTTTTGAATGAGTTAAGATTTTAAATAAGTAAATATAACTTATTTGGAAAAATTCTGGATTTTTGTTAAGATGAGATTTCAGTTAAGAAATAATTGATAATAAGTTGTATTTGGAATTTAAACTAAATTGATAAGTTAATAACCTATTACAGCATTTAAATGCTGTCTTTTAAAATTGGACTGTTTAACCCATAAACTTTAGGTAGCATTTCATAAGTGCTGCAGAAACTGGAATTTGATTGTTTTAAAATGTATGGAAATTAATTTTGGGAAAAAGGTGTAAATTTTAGAATTTAATATGAAATTAGAAAAATTTTAAGAAATTGATTTTTTGATGGATTTAAAGGAAGAATTTAACTTTAAAATTTGGTAAAGGCAATAAATTCCAAATAAATTGAATAAATTTAAAAAGTATGTATAAAGTGGAAAGTTTAAATCAATATTTGATATTGAAGGAATTTGAGATATATTTTGATTTTAAAGTACGAATACCATTTTAAACTGTAACCACGAGTTATAATAACGCTTGGTTGGCAAAGAGACCGGGATCGGATATGGACATACTCTCTGTCGATACCGAAAACCACTTTGACTAACCGTGTACGCGGTGGAGATCCCAGAATGAAGTAGGATGGTGGTGATGGTTCCTTTAAGGTAAATACGTGGACCCGACTCCCGTGAGTTGGCATAAGGTGGCTAAAACAGGAGCGATTCTCGGATTAATGAGGTAGCACCTTTGATCGAACGCACTTCTTCGTATGCCATTCTATTACTCCTGTGATTGTTTTGGTGCGCACCTTTGATTTGGGAGTGTTGTTCGAGGTGGGCGGTAACTGCGGCTACGCGTTTCCACCGGTCCGGATAGCAATTGGTATATCTACCCTGGCATTGCCTATTTGTGCCGTGTCACCTACCATAGCGAGCCTCCTACGAGTTTCTATTTGTGTCGTACCTATGGAGTATCCTCTGGTAGCTTCCCGATCAGGAGGTATTATGGTACTGTATAGACTATTGGCATTATTTGTGTTAAGGGCTATATGGGTAACCCCTTAACGCTATTAAAAAGTAAGTTTATTTTACAATTAGACACTATTATAATAGCGCAATATACTACATAGTAAATAGTTTAACGGATCCTTAGAGGATGGGCGGTCCCAAGAATCCTTTAAGTTACTTGCTCTATATTACAGTACACTTGAATTAGCTTACACTATATAAGTATGTATGTCTTGACTCGAGTGTTTATGTTTTATGTTACTCTCGGGTCAGCCTGAGTTGCAGTTCAGTCATCATCCCGGAGCTAGGACTTCTGTAGATCCTTTCAAGTTGTTGGCTTCTCTCTGTCCGCTATCTTATTTATGAAAACAAGACTTTGGGATTTTTATTTGATGATTTAAACTATATTTGGGATGGAAGACTTTGTAATTTGTATTTGTTGAGACTATTTATAGTGGCTTCATGAACCACTAAGTATTTTTAAATTCCGCTGCGAGTATTCTGATTCTGTGTCTGTGATTCTGTGATTAATTATTTACTGTATATTTTGAGATTTGCCAAATTTATTTTTACAACGCGGTATTTTGAACAATTCAAGTCCGACATGTGCGGATGCGAATGGTTGAAAACACCGGGTCGTTACACAGCCGTTCCTTTTGTATCGACCAGAGTTCATAACTCACTCAAATGACAAATCAATGCAACATATAACATTTTATAGCACTAATAAATAAGTGCTTATATATATATATATATATATATAGTCAACCCATTGTAGGACGTTACTAACCATACCCCTAATGAGTCTAACCCATCAATGCCTAGGTGTTCGCTTAACCTAAGCTCTACTATCAGTTGTAACAACCCATCTTTTCGACCTCAAAAGTCGACACTAATACATCCACGATATTCACGTACCGAGCATTCAAGTGCCGGAAAGACAGATTTGGTGAAAGAAATAAAAGACACAATAAAATCTCACATCATGACGATAATATAAAATATACAATAGAACTTTATAAAAGAAAACTGTGATATACGTACATCAATCAAATTCTCCCCTTCTTATCATTTCTATCTCTCTCAACGAAAAAGCCTTTACTTCTACTTCCTCCATTACTATCACCTACACACTACAAGAAAATATGCTTTTAGTTGCACTTATTAGTAGCGTTTCGAAGGCAAGTGCAGCTATTATTGTTTTATGCCCTATTATCACCGCAGCCAAAAGTTGCAGCTCACCTCGTCTACACATTTTTATTCACTTCCGCCAAAAGTTGCCGCCAACTTTTTACTTGTTATGTTTTTCATTTTAGTTTTCGTGTTTCATTTTTCTTCACTTCCAAAAATTTACATGTCTCAGTTCCTCATCGTCGTTGTCCACTACATTTTTCCTCCATCGCCATCATCGCACTTCTCCTCTGTAATGCGCTACTCCTCTTCATAGTCAATCAAATCCTCACCGACATGCTACTCCTTTTCCTTTTCATATTTGAGTGAATATGTGCTAATCCTCTCCATCGATCAATGATCTCATCATGCTACTCCTCGTCGATATGGATTTCTCCAAATTCGCTTCAGTTTATATTGTTCGATACTAAGTTTATATATGGATTTACACTGACCCTAATTCGCCACTCGTCTTTGTCATTTTTTCGAACCCTAATTTGTGCATAGACCTTAATTTGGAATAATTAATGATGCGGTTACTATTTCCTACAATATTTGTTTTGTTCCTGGCATGACAAGCTAGAGTTGGTATAAGGGAAGTGCATTTTGTTTCATTCAATTTCGTCGATATTTTGACTACCTTGACATGTATTAAGTCTGATGGAAGTTGGCATCGTTCAAGTAAGGGTGCTTCAGATATTTCGATTTTCACTTCTTTATTCTAAAAAATAAATAATAAATAATGAAACCAGTTGTATCAGTTTTTATTCTTAAAAAATGGCTATCATTTTGGAACAGGTCCTGGCTCTGTGAAAACTACGAAGAAGATGTTAGAAACAAGTTTCAGGTAATGTATATTATGTTTCATCATTTTAATAGTTTTATCATAAAATTGTTATCAAAAGAAGATGTTAGAAGTAACCACAAATAGTTTTATCAATTTAAGCTATGTATATGCACTAGCAGTAAGTGTTTACCCTTTACAATTAGTTAGTTTTCAACAGGAAATTTTGATTTTCCGGTTCAGATAATAAATAAACACAACCATAATAAATAATTTATAAACTAAATAACATGTGTTTATCACAGATTAAACAGACAGATCTTCTATGATAATAAATTAATTGTAGCGGGATGACATTGTTTGGACCCTAGATATGATTTCTATTGCAAGTAAATAGTTCTTTATTTTGGAGCTTGCGTTGTATTCTTGTATATGTGTGTTTGCCTTTTTCAAGCCACTTTTGTTATGTTCTCTTTTTCTTTTAGAATTTCAATAAAAGAGCTTCTGGAAACAAAACATCCTACTACATGGGTTGAATTTGAGAAGGGATTGATTGACGAGGTATGCATATGAGTTTTATATGAACAGACGTTATACTATTGCTTCTTTTATTTTCCTTCAAGGAAAACTCTAAAGGATTTATTTATTTATTCATTCATTTTAGAGTTACAGTGAGTCAAAATTTAAGTTTCTCATTGTGGTAACATGTTCAAATATCTGAAGATCTGAGATACTTTGAATTAAATGTTAATTGACAAACTTTGAATTGGGATTCAATAAAAAAAACTTATTTCAATAATAGGTTTTGTTTGAAACTTATTATAAAATAGATCTGATTTTCAACAGATTATAAAATTGTGCTAGCGCATTTTAAAAGTACGCGCAAGCACAAAAAATTAAAAATTAAAAAATATGAAGATGTGTGCACGCATAAAAGTTGATCTGGTGAAAACAGATCTGGTATTGTAGTAAGTTATAAACAGATCCTATTACTGATATAAGTTCCTCATATACCATTTATCATATCTATATTTTGTAATATTATGGTCGAATTAATAATATGATATTCTAGGTTCTGTCATACAAGTATAAACTACAGGACTTGATAAAAGAATTAAACAGTGTCAGGACTCAAAAGTCAAAACAGTATAATGATATTAATCATGCTTCTATTATCTGTCCAATCACAACTCTTGTTACTAAACTTTAGGTTGAGCTAGCCAAGAAGTTCTTCAAAGATGGAAGGGATTTCGATCTGCAAGGTTAGATTCTTCAATGCATAGCTTGAGGCACCAATCTCAATTATTAAAGTTTGATGGTGCAGGTTATAAAATGAAATTCGTTACTATGTTGAATGAATGATGTTATAAAATATGCCATCATCCTCTTTGGTTGAAGTCCTATATCTTAAAATCAATTGATTTTATTAACTCTAGTTCTTTATTTGAATATTTTTAAGAAAGTCTTCCCAAACTAGCACATTGACTTGCATGATGTATGTGCACATATTACTGATATGCTAGGGGATTGATGAAGGGGATTGATTAAATACGATACATGTAGTGAAGTAGGAGGCAAGGCTGAAGAGCTGTGACAATATATAGAGGAGGAAGTAGTTGGTGGTTATGGTGTCGTGTAGTTCTTTAGCAGAGGCAAGTTGATGGGTGCAAAAGTTCTTAGTCAGGGATGCATGTGGATTGATAGCAGGCAGGAGTTTGTGAATGAAAGCAAAATAGGCGGGTGGAATTGCAGTAGTATGACATAGTTTTTGTTATGGCAGTGGAGTGGTAAGGGGAGAGTGATGAAATGTGATGGAAATTGTGTGGTAGTGGAGCAATGTAGTGGTTGAGTGGTGGTAGGGGAAGGTTGTACTGTGAGATGGTTTAATGGTCAGGTGATGTATAGATGCAGTAGTTTGAGGGAGGTATGTGTGGTGTGGCTGTTGTCGTATTGAGAAGCGGATGGTGGTTATGGAGGCTGGCATAGGGAATGGTAGTCAGTGGTGGAGCACAATGGAGGGAATATGGCAAGAAGTAGTGGGAAAAAGCAGAGAATTGTGAATGAATGAAGTAGCGTAGATGAAGTAGTTGATGTCCTCAGGAAGCAGGGGCTGATTTAGGTGATTTGAATGGTATGAGAGGTTGTTTTTGGTGATGTGGTGGTTGACAGTTTGGATGTTTGAAATGTCGGCAATAGTTTGAACTTGGTCGATTTTTTGAAAGTGAAGTAGTGGGATGATCGAGGCAGCAGTAGTAGTATTGATGAATTGTTCAGGCAGTGATGATGCAGCTGGTTTAGGGGTGTGTAATGTAATATGAAATGGTAGAAATGCAAATGTATGTGATATTGAAGAGAGTGGATTTGTTGTGAGGAATAACTAAACATTATCATTTCCTAACAAAAAATCAAGTCATGAAACTAAATCATTTTCTAAATATTTTCTTCTATATATAGAATATAAAATCTGGGTAAAATTATTTCATTTACCTAATACAAAACAATATAGTGTTGGTTTGTCTATTCAAGTGTTTAGAAACTCCTATGGATACAGTTGTTCCTTCTGTATCGACCAAAATTCATAACTCACTCAATTGACAAATCAATGCAACATATAACATTTTTCTAGCACTAATAAATAGGTGCTTACATATATACGGTCAACCCATTGTAAGACGTTACTAACCATACCACTAATGAGTCTAACTCATCAAAGCCTAGGTGTTCGCTTGACATTACCTCTACTATCAGTTGTAACAACCCATCTTTTCGACCATCAAAAGTCGACACTAATACATCCACGATATTCATGTACCGAGCATTCAAGTGCCAGAAAGACAGATTTGGCGAAAGAAATAAAAGACAGAACAAAATCTCACATCATGACGAGAATATAAAATATACAATAGAACTTTATAAAAGAAAACTGTAATATACGTACATCAATCAAATTCTCCCCTTCTTATCATTTCTATCTCTCTCAACGAACAAGCCTTTACTTCTACTTCCTCCATTACTATCACCTACACACTACAAGAAAATATGCTTTTAGTTGCACTTATTAGTAGCGTTTCGAAGGCAAGTGCAACTATTATTGTTTTATGCCCTATTTTCACCGTAGCCAAAAGTTGCCGCTCACCTCGTCTACACATTTTTATTCACTTCCACCAAAAGTTGCCGCCAACTTTTTATTTGTTACATTTTTCATTTTAGTTTTCGTGTTTCATTCTTCTTCACCTCCAAAAATTTACATGTCTCGGTTCCTCATCGTCGTCATATACTTCATTTTTTCTCCATCGCCATCATCGCACTTCTCCTCTGTAATGCGCTACTTCTCTTCATAGTCAATCGAATCCTCACCAACATGCTACTCCTTTTCATAGTCGAGTGAATATGTGCTAATCCTCTCCATCTATGGTCAATTTCATCATGCTACTCCTCGTCAACATAGATTTCTCCAAATTCGCTTCAGTTTATATTGTTCGATACTAAATTTATATATGGATTTACACTAACCTTAATTCGCTACTCGTCTTCGTCATTTATTCGATTTCATCGATAATTTGACTACTTTGACGTGTATTAAGTCTGATGGAAGTTGGGATCGTGCAAGTAAGGGTGCTTCTGAGCAGATATTCTGATTTTCACAGCTTTATTATAAAAAATAAAAAAATGAAAAATGAAACCAGTTGTATTAGTTTTTATTCTTAAAAAATGGCTATCATTTTGGAACAGGTGCTGGCTCTGTGAAACTACAGAGAAGATATTAGAAACAAGTTTCAGGTAATGTATATTATGTTTCATCATTTTAATAGTTTTATCAGAAAATTGTTATCAAAAGAAGATGTTAGAAGTAACCACAAATAGTTTTATCAATTTAAGTTGTGTATATGAACTAGCAGCAAGTGTTTACCCTTTACAATTAGTTAGTTTTCAATAAGAAATTTTGATTTTCCGATTCAGATAATAAATAAACACAACCATAATAAATAATTTTATAAACTAAATAACATGTGTTCATCACAGATTGAATAGACAGATCTTCTATGATAATAAATTAATTGTAGTGGGATGACATTGTCTGGACCCTTGACATGATTTTTATTGGACATAAATTGTTTTTTGTTTTGCAGCTTGCGTTGTATTCTTGTATATATGTGTTTTCCTTTTTCAAGCCACTTTTGTTATGTTCTCTTTTTCTTTTAGGATGTCAATGAAAGAGCTTCTAGAAACAATACATCCTACTGCATGGGTTGAATTTGAGAAGGGATTGATTGACGAGGTATGCATATGAGTTTTATGTGAACATACATTATACTATTTTTTTTTAACTGGTACTTTATATACAACAAATCAATGGGATAACATATCCCACGTCAAATAAACGTTCGAAAGCAAGTTTCGAACTTGTGACATCCTGCACCAAGCCAATTCAATTAACCACTTGGACAATGGTGCTTGACCAGATATTATACTATTTCTTCTTTTATTTTCCTTCATGGAAAAATATAAAGGATTATTTATTTATTTATTTTAGAGTTATAGTGAGTGAAAATTTAAGTTTCTCGTTGTGGTATCATATTCAATTGTCTGAAGATCTGAGATACTTTGAATTAAATGTTAATTGACAAACTTCGAATTGGGATTCAATAAAAAACTTATTTCAATAATAGGTTTTGTTTGAAACTTATTATAAAATAGATCTAATTTTCAACAGATTAGAAAATTGTGCTAGCACATTTTAAAACTATGCGCAATCACAAAGAATTAAAAATTAGAAAATACGAAGAAGTGTGCAAGCATAAAAGTTGATCTAGTGAAAATAGGTCTAGTATTGTAGTAAGTTATAAACAGAGTCTATTACTGATATAAGTTCCTCATATACCATTTATCATATCTATATTTTGTAATATTTATGGTTGAATTAATCATATGATATTTTAGGTTCTGTCATACTACTATAAAGTATAGGACTTGATAAAAGAATTAAACAGCGTCAGGACTCAAAAGCCTTGAATTGCATTGAAACCATGTTGTGGCCTTGTTTTATGTTGTTTCACATGCACCATACTTTTGCCCCATCACCATACATGTTTGGCCGACCTAATTGAACCCACAACCAGATCAAAATCATGCCTTAGCCATGTATTCCAACCTATGGCCGAGCCTAAGGAAGGTTGAAAGCAAGTGCAAAGCTTTTAGCTTTGTTTTATGCATTTAATTCTACATTGTTTTATTGTATTTTGGGTTGAAAGCTTATGTTTGTTAAATTGTTTTGTTTGAATTGTATTCAAGGAAATTAATCTTTGGCTCTCCCACTCAAATCTTTGTCATGCTTTCGTCCCTCTGAAGATTGTTGTTTGTGTGTTTCAGTTGTCATCTCCAGCCTATACAAGTGAGTTATTCTCACCAGACAGTTTTATACTTATATAACTAGTAAATCGATCACATTAGAGTTTGTAAATTTCATCACCATGTTATATCTGCTATGGTACAATCATATGATGTTCACCCATGCTTATTTACCTGTTATATCATATATTGCTGTTATTTTATGCTGTTTTGTTATTTATATCAGTTTATCACACTACAAGTTCCCTTTAGATTTGTATCACTATGGGTTGAAATGATACATACCCGAATGGACTTTAGAATACGGAAAAATCGTTGTGGGCTGAAATGATAGGCCTGAATGATTTTCATTTATTTCATTTTACTTGGGACTGCGGGTTTGAAATGATAATCCCGGGTTTTCTTTGTAAATTACGGGTTGAAATGATATATTACCCGTATCACTTTACCTAGTGTACAAAATGATATACAGACCCGTGGTTAAAATATATTTTTCTAAAAATTTTAAAATATTTTAGAAATATAAATGTTATAATATTTCAGTTTAAACTTGATTAAAAAAGATTTTTTAAAGTATTTTGATTTTGAATTTATAAGTTAAATAAATTAATGATAAAGTGGAAATTTAAAATAAAAGTTATTATGGAAATTTTGATTTAATTATAAATGGAATTTAAATTAAATCTGAATATATGATAAAAAATTTATATTTTGAATTAAATGAATTTAAAATGATTTTTATAGTATATTAATGGATTTTGAATAAGTTAAATGTGAAATAAATGAATATTGAATTGAATTTTTAAATATAACTTAAATTGGAAAATTGTGAATTTTGTTTAAAAGTGAATTTTGAAGCTAATTAAATAAAATGGAAAATAAGTTATATCTTGAGATTTAAACTTTAGTGTTAAGTTAAAAATTCAATTATATGAATTGTAATTGAATGTTGGAATTTAATGCGTGAATTTATTAAATATTGATTTTTGAATGGAAATTTAACTTTCTAAAATCATGAATTTAAGGAAAATTAAATGATGGTTATAAAAGTGAAAAATATACGATTTTATAAGTTTCAAATGGTTTAAATAAAAACTTAATGGTTTGTGAAAGTATAGTGAATATTTGAAATTTAATTAACAGCATTTTTAAATGCTATCATTTTCTAAAGTGAAGGATATTACAACGTTTGTAAATGCTGTAGTTTAAATTGAATTGTTATAAAAGTAACTTTCCGTAGCATTTTTCCAAATGCTGCGAAAGTTGAATTTTCATTGTTTTAGTAAATTTAAGTGAATAAATGAATTTTGAAAGTTTAAAATTTTGGAAATTTGATAATTTAATTATTAAATATAATAACTTCATTTTTATGATTTAAAATGAAGTAATTTGTTTTGAAATATAAACTATTTGAAATGTGTGTTCAAATGGTATTTTAAGTAAATGAATGTGGTTTGGAAGATACGATATTTTGATATTTTGAAATGGATTTTTGAAATGATATTTGATTTTGAAGTATAAAATACCATTTTGAAATTTTAACCACGTGGCGTATTTAAATTATAGTTTAACTGATTCTTAAAGGATGGGTGATCCCAAGCATCTTTTTAGTTATTGTGCATTTCTATTACAGTTCACTTGAGTTGGTTTACATTATATAAGTATATATGTCCTGACTCGTGTGTTTTGTGTTTTACTTTATGCTCGGGTCAGCCTGAGTATTTATAGCTTATCTTTGGCATTTCTTTTCTGGAGCTAGGAATCGCTGGAGATTCTGCTTGTCTTGTTATCTGTTCCCTTTTAGTTTCAGTTGTTCTATTTCAGTTCTGGTATTTATAAACTTCTATATATTTGTGATTTCTATTGTATATGTTTCAAACTGATATTATGTATAATGTTTGAGAGTTTTTTATAGTAGCTTCATGAACTACTATGATATTTTAATTTCCGCTGCGAGTTATTCTAATATTTATATGTCTGTGATTCTGTGATTGTATTTCATTTGCTCCAAATTTATTTATAATACGGTATTTTGAGCAATTCAAGTCCGGCATGTGTGGATGCGAATGGTTGAAAATACCGAGTTGTTACATTTTATTAGTACTAGGTGTGTAAATTTGTATACGAATGGCTATTGTATGTGAGTTTCATCATTTTATCAAAAAAATATTGTATTAGAATGGTTATGGATATCTTATTTGATTAAATGATTAATATATTCTTTTAATTGTTTGAATATGACGATTATGTGAGTGATTGTTGATTGATATAGCAGAAATAAAATAGACCATCAACATGAAATAATAGCATGAAAAAATGGTGCAAAATAATCAATAACTTTTACTAGCGTTTCAGAAATGCTACAAAAATACATATAGTTGCCTTGAGTAAACGCAACCGTAAAGTAGGGGTAAAGTTGGAAACTCTGTTGGTAACGCTAGAAAACCCTATGGTTTTTAAAACGCTACAAAAAGATTTATGGTGGCGTTTGATGAACACTGCAATAAAAGGATTTATAGTGGCGTTGAAATAAATGCAACTAAAAATCATGGATTTTTAGTTGCGGGCTTTATCACGACGTTTATCAAAACGCTACCAAAAGGATTTATAGAATCATAGCCTTCTAGAGCTTAATAATCTTCAACTCAACAGAATTCATCAGCAAATCATCAAATGCAATTAGGTATTATGTAATTGAAGTACCAATTTTCATCTTATAGCTGAAAAAGTTCCTCAACAGTATCAAACGATTGGTATGTGACTTCTTTATATAGTGATCTTCCAACTTCTTCCAAATATCCTACTAGTAGCTTCAACATTAATTTCAAAGGCAACATAATCTCATATAGCAAGTGGGAGAGTAGAAATACTCCATTCTTTCATTTCCTCCCACTCAATAGCTGAAATATCTATAGGAAACTTATCGGTCCCAAAATTTACACTATGAACATGATTTCTTCTCAACACGGCCTTCGTCTTCCATTTCCACTTCTCAAATTTACAATCTCCTTTCAAATTCTCAAACTTTAACTAGAAACTGAACTCCACATAAGATCACCTAGCATAGGGAGCAACTACTGGAGTAGAATTAACCTACGTTGTATCCTCATCCTTCGGACCTTCCATTCTATCAAACACCTTTCATCCAATAACAAACCATACAACTCTAATATCGGTTGTTATAAGAAATTTGAATGTAATAACAATTTATCCCAAATCCTAGTGGAAGTCTATGTAGAATCATGTAAAACTCAGATAAATAGCAATCCACAATTAAACATAAGAAAAATTGAAATAGACCAAAAGTAAATTAGCTATAGAGATTTATAGTGATTCCACTATTGACATGATAGTGTTCATCCACTTGATAATGCATTTTATTGATAATTTTAGAGAGATCTACATGAGACTAATATATCTATTTTAGTAGAGGATTAAAGATTAATACCAAAATAGTAAAGAAATTAAACCTGAGAGGACGATGATTTGTAATGAACAACTAAGTTTATATAGAGATCAATATTTAGAGTTGAAGAAATCGACTTACATTAAAAATCAATGCCACACTAATTCACTACCTCATATATAAACATATATGTGTTCCAGTCTTCAATTTCTTTTAATATGGATGTGCTTGATGAGAATTGATTAATTAATTTCATCTCCTTATTTTTTTTTCATGTAAATAATTACTTATCTTTTCTCTAATGAATTGAAGAGATAATTTATACTTTCGAACATATTTTTAAGTCATAATTTATAATTATCTGTTAAATAGTTTTGTTTTTGTTTCCCTACTCTTGCCTTCCTGCTTTCCTTCTCATTTTCCATTCTGAATTCTGAATTTGTAGTTGTGAACAATTGATTTACAATTAGAAGTTTCTTTAGAAATTGCTCCTTTTTTGAGTGCTTTATCATTGTTTTGATCCACTATTCCTTTAAATGGAGCCCTTATATTATTTATGAATTAGAACCCTATTCCTTTCGATTGGAGCGAACTCTGGTCTAGGGCCAAAGCACTCTAAATTTAAGTGCTTGAGTTTGGGAGCACAAGCACTCTCAAGAGCTTACACTATGGAGTTTATTCTTAGGTCATGCTTGAGTGGACTGAAAGCATGCTTTGGGTCCTCGGTAGAGGTTGGAGCACTCCTATCTTCGAATGGGGAGCATGTTTTGAACGCTACCCAAAGCATGCTACAAAATTAGCTAAGGCTGTACCTAAAGCTTTCTTTAGGTCTGGTTAGCTTGGAGCCTACATTAATAGACGCTCCCTATCCAAACTCAAGGGTTCCCTTTGCACTTCCCCGGAGCATGCTCTAAGGTTTAACCTAAATGGACAGAGCTTTGCTTAGAGATTACATGTGTTATTTTGAGTCCATTTTATCTACTTTTTGAGCATTTTTGTAGTTAGTTTCATATCAAAATTTCCATATTTTAAAGTGATTTTCCATTTTTCTCATTTTTCAATTCAAAAGTACTTTTGAGTTTGACTTGGGTCTTTCTTCAGATGCGACCAAAGGCTAACATGAGGAGTTATGTTTCCTTATTTTAACTCGACTTTAATACTATCCTTTTTAATAAATTTCCATCTATATTTTCTAAACTTTAAAAGGGTTATAACTTTCATGATAGAATATTATTCAGATACCTGTGTTGTGGAAGTAAAAATGTTGTTAGAGCTAATCTTTAAGTACGTATCCATGAATTTGTTAAGAACCTTGATATACAAGAATTCTTTAAAAATACCACGTTAAGTTAATTGACAAATTGTTAAAAACCAATTTTTTCAACTATACTACTATTAGAGTAACAGTACTAGGTCTTTACATCATGTTTTAAATAACTTCTATTAAGTAGGATAGTTTAATTTTTTAACTATTGTTTGCCTATTATCGTGTCGGTGTGATATGCGAGCTGCATGTTGTTTTCTTAATGAATTCGTAAGGCTACTTATAAGCCAAAAGATATTCAATAATAAAATGACTTCCTCTCAAATTTGCTAAGATCTTTTAAAATTCATTTATTCTTAACATTCTGGTTTTAGAGCCATAAGTTTTAGAGATTTCCAAACATGGGAGTAGCGAAGGAAATTTTGTGTATGCCTCTATTCCACGCTTCAATGGTCACTATGACTATTAGATCGCGCTGATGGAAAACTTTCTACGATTAAGGGAGTACAAGAGCCTTACAGAAGCAGGAATTATTGAAGCAGATGTTACAGCATAGGTTACGGAAGTGCAAGGACAAAGGATATATGAGATGAAGCTAAAGGACCTAAATGTAAAAAATTATCTCTTTCAAGCCATCAAACTCTTAATTCTTGAAATCATTCTTTAGAAGAATACTATCAAACACGTTTGGGATACCATATTTTTTTCAAAGGAAATGCAAGGGTCAAGGGGTCTCACCTTCAAGCATCCCGATGAGAATTTGAAACCCTAAATATAAGATATAGCAAAGGTCACGGAGTACTTTTCTAGGGTCATGGCAGTGGCAAACAAGATGCGTGTCTATGCAGAGGATATGCTGGATGTTAAGGTGGTGGAGAATTGCTCATTAACAGAAAAGTTTGACTATGTTGTTTCCTACATTAAGGATTCAAAGGAAACTAATTCTCTCAGTGTTGATGGGCTATAGAGCTTATTAATAGTGTATGTACAGAAATTCAAGAGGCACAATCGAGAAGAGCAGGTCTTGAAGGTGACACATGATGGAGGTATAGGTCATGGTTATGGCGCTTATAGGGGAAGTTGAAGAGGGAGAGGTTGGGTTGTTGTGCGGAAATTTCAATTGATTTGCACCAACTCCCAAAATACAGCAGAATGCTAATGCGTGGATACAATCAAAAGAAGGATCTAGCTTGTTGATTAATTACCAACCACAAATTCAATGAAAAATAATCACCAAAAAAAAAGAAACATAGAAGAGCGGAGAACAGAGAGATTTATTGTGGTTTGGCTAAATCGCCAACGTCCACGGACCCAACAACTATACTTTATTTCATCGAAGAAAGAGAGTACAAAAGAGAGAGATTATAAAATTATAGATAGTAGCGGAGAGACTAACCTATAATTACAAATTGAATAATCAATTTATCCAAAGACTTTCTTACGCTCAAAACCCTAAATGATTGCCTGCAGAAATTAGGTTTTACTGAAGAAAAGGATAATGGTGGATGCTCTCTCACATGCTAGTACAAATATGAAGATGAACTTCCTTCATTTAAATAGACTTAATGGAGGAGTTACTTAGAGATTAAGAAAATTAATTTTTAGATTATGTTTGAAACCTTTTCGAATATCCATGGTTTGATTTTTATGTAAATAGATCTTGGTTTCCATAATTTTCCTTGCTTGAATCAATCTCTATCGGTAATCTTTTCTTTCGCTATATAACAAATTCTTTGACTAATTAATTGGTTAGCAACTAATTAGTTTCCCTTCTCTAAAAGATATCACACGTATCCTTCCTCTTTATCTTTCTATTACAGCCTAATTAATTGATTGACTCAATCAATTAATTAATTTCTTGTCTTCTTTAGAAAATATTTGAATCACATAAATTCAATACTCCACCTTGATTCAAATATAACAATCTCTCTGCATAACCACATATCGACAAATTGTTGGGTCTATGTCAACAAACTTAATGTGAACTATTTTGGGAAATATTGCCCAAACAGAGCTTCCAAATCTTTCCCAAGCACAAGAAAGATAGTATGCACATCAGCAAACATAATGCATATGAGAAAGTACCACAATTCTTCAACAAATCCGATGTTTGAGACAAAGACCAATGGAGATTTAACAATGCGCTTCACCTTCTCCATTCCAAATTGGGTGAGGACATATTCAATATTATCTACTCCAATCTCCTCCACAATAATTTTGCTAGACTTTCCTAATTCAACATCAACAGACTCACCAATAAGCTCCACAACATTCAAAGCATAAGATGAAGAATCATTGCTGCAAATATGTTAACAAATAGGGCCAACTGAACCGAAAGGCCATTCCAGCAAGTGAGCTCCACCTAGAGTCTGAACCTCTGTAATCTTCTCATCAACTTGGTATGATCAAAAATACCAATATCTCTTCGAATATGGAAACAATCTGATGACTTCAAATGTGTTTGGCAATTTTCTATCCTCCCAATGTCATCATTTGATAGAGGCTCCACCTTCAACAAAGACCTTTCATCAAATATCGCATGCCTGCTAGTCACAGTTCTCCTAGTTGTTTTACACCACAACCGATACCTCTTCACTCCTTCTCTATAGCCTAACAAAATATGATTGCTTTCCCTAGGATTCAACTTATCATGTCTCTCATCTTCTAAATAAGCTGAACAACCAAACACTTTACGGAATGAATAATCAACATGCTCTCTTTTCCATATCTCTTCTGTGATCTTCATATCTATGACAATAGAAGGTGTGCGGTTGGTAAGAAATACTTCCATAGATATCGCTTCTGTCCAAAATCTCTCTTCTAGACCAGCAGTCCTTCTTAAGCTTATAACCCTCTCCCATAATTGCAATACATGCGATCTGCCGCTCCATAACAATATGACTCAGCGGAAATAGAAAAATCTATAATTACATGCTAAGACACACAATAGTTAGTGAATTCTTGTGACATAAATTCACTACTATTTCCACCTTCAAACACTTCCTCGACTGCTTCTCTACCAAGGTCTTCCACTTACAAAACTGGGCAAATATTTCATCTTTGGTCTTTAAGAAATAGACCCATACCGTACGTGAGAAATCATCCACAAATAAGACGAAGTAACTGGCACCACCAAAAGACGCAACTGGGGTGGGTCCCTACACATAAGAATAAACATACTCTAGAAACTTTGTAGCTCTAGGTCTTCCAACATCAATGTGACATGCTTCCTCTTTCCAAAAGAACAATCTCCATAAGCGCTAGGCTTTTGCTGACAAACACCATCAATCAACCCAAGCTTCTTTAATACTTCAAGACTCTCCTCATCAACATGACCTAAACGAAGATGCCATAAATGAGTAGAATCTAAAATACTAGAATCAGTAGAAACTACCGACTCTTCTAAGACCATCTCTCCATGAAGCACATAAATATCATTAACTCGCACCCGTTTCATCACTAAGGAACCCTTCTCAACTCTCAAATTCTCTCCATCTATTATTATCCTTATACCAAGTCTACTCAAATCTCCAACTGATAAAAAAACTTTTACGCGGAATTGGGACATGTCTAACATCCGTGATAATCCTAACAACACCATCATGCATCCTAAACCTCAAACTTCCAACGCCCACAACATGACAAGATGTGTCAATCCCCATATGAACATCTCCTCCATCAATATTCTTCTAAATGACAAAACAGCTCCTATATGGCATCATAAGACAAGAGGCTCCAGAATCAATCACCTAACTTATATGCTCTAAAGGTGAAATACTGGTCGAAAGTAATGATGTATCAATCTAACTGCTGGCAATACTGAAGCTTTCTCCTTCTTCTCTCTTTTCTTTCTAAGAGTTGGACAATCCCATATGAAATGTACCTTCTTCTTACAATAATAGCAAGCACCCCTTCTAGGACCCACGAAATGAGACCTATGCATAACTCTTCTACCACCAAGGTGCTTCTGGCTTTTATCTCTTCCTTTAAACGAATGAAGTTGCTACTGAAGAACACCTTCATTAGTCTTCACCTTCCATGTCCCAAAAAATCATTTTCTAACAAATTTGGTGATGCCATAATTTTTAATACTGCTACTAAAAGAATTAGCCATTGATAACTAACCTAGAACAAGACAGCTAGCTCTGATACTAAACTGTTGTGTGGAAATTTCAATTGATTTGCACCAATACCAAAAACGTAGAGGAATGCTAGTGCGTGGAAACAATCATAAGAAGTATCTAGCTTATTGATTAATTACCAACCACAAATTCAATGAAAGATAATCACCAAATAAAGAAAACAGAAGAGCGGAGAACAGAGAGATTTAATGTGGTTCCGCTAAATCGCCTACGTCCATAGACCCAATAATTATTCTTTATTTCACTGAAGAAAGAGAGTACAAAAGAGAGAGATTACAAAATTATAGGTAGTAGTGGAGAGATTAACCTATAATTAGAAATTGAATAGTCAATTTATCCAAAGACTTATTATGGCCAAAACCCTTAATTGATTGACTGTAGAAATTAGGTTTTACTGAAGAAGAGGATAATGGTGGATGCTCTCTCACATGCTCACACAAATACGAAGATGAACTTCCTTTATTTAAATGGACTTAATGAAGGAGTTACTCAGAGATTAAATGTAACGATACCGATTCTTGAGTCGAATTTAATTGGCGATTAAATTAAATTGTGGATTCAATTGTGAATTAATTGAGAGTTTATTTGGATTTGAAGATAATAAATTGAATTAAATTTTATGCCGGAAGTTCTAAGAATGAAATATATTGTGAATAGAATTTTTGGGTATATTTAAAATTTTCAAAATAAATAAGGTGTATGTTTATTTATATAAATAGATTATCACTTGGAATTTGGTTTGAGATTGAAATTCAATAATTAATGTTTTTATTAAATCTAATTGGATTTAAAAGTTGTATTTTGGAAAACAATATATGTAATTAATTAGAATTGTAGGTATATAATCTAATTTGATTTCAAAATCATTTGTTTTAAAATTGTATAAGTACAAAATAAAATGTATGAATGCAAAAGTAGACAAGAATAAATAAAAAACTTAAATATACATATCTTTTAGAAATTAATAAGAAAACATATATATGTAAAAATTGTTTTGTAAATTTGTAAAATAAGATTTTAAGAGTGTATAACATTTAAACCATAGTAAGTATAATCTAAAAATATACATAAGTAAATATAAGATTAACAAGGGTTTAAACCATAATTTCAAAGTTAATTAAAGTAAGGACTTAAACACAATTTTTAATTTATTTAGATTAAGGATTTGAACACAAATTTCCTTCATGTTAACAAATGTAAGACAAGTAATCACAAATACTAACAAGTGTAAACCATGCAATAAGAAATTAAACATGTGTAAGTAAAATGGACAAGTAGCAAAAATTTTCTTCTTTTTGAAATTAAGTTATATACAAAAAAATGATGAATTAAGAAGAAATCAGTTTGAAACTTTTCAAACCTGAAAACATAATTTCAAAACAATGAAAAAGTTTAAAAAATAAAAGAGACAAACAAATCTAAAAATTCAAAGTAGAACCAAGAAAACATCTCAAACAACTTCAAGCCATAGCAACATAAATTCGAATTCAGAAATCTTCTCAACAATATCTTCAACAAAGTTCAATCTAAATTTAATGATCAATTCCAGAGCAAAGTCTTCAGCTTGGAAAATAAAGCAATTCGAAGCTTTAAACAAATTCAACTGTTAAGATCAACCAAACTTCTTCAAGCCTGGAAAATTAACTCAAGCATGCAAATCAACCTGAATAAAGTTTCATGTAATCTAAAACGAAAAAATCAAAAAACTCAAACTCAATGCAAAGATCTGAACAATTCAACCAAGCAATCAGATTGCAGATCAAAGATCATGTTCAAAAACATTTCCAGGTTGAACCACTCAAATCTGATCTCTGCCTCCAAACTTCAGGTAAGCAACATTATCCTCCTTGATCTCGATTCCGTTATACCTAAATTGTGTGCCTGATGCTTGATTGAAATCATGAGATAAAGTATGATGCATGGATGTGAATATCTATGCAAATTTGATTATGCGTGCTTGTATGTATATACTTTGTGTGCTTCCAGACATAAGAACAACCATAGAAAAAATCATATCTTAAAATGTTGATAGGTTTAGGTGATAACCTTTAAATGAAAATTTATCATAATAGTGTAATACAAATTTTAAAATTATTTTCAAATATTTATGGAATAAATATTAAGAAAACTTGAGTATTACAGTAATAAACAATTTATATCAGAAATTCAAATCTTATTATTTTAAGTTTCAGTCATCTATTTGGATTCGTGCTTGAATTATATGAATTTTGATAACAATATTGGGATTTTTAAGTTTGAAATTCACGGGGATCGTCGAGTTGAATGGAAAATGTGAATTGGTCAAATTACGTCAATTAATGTCGATTTGGGCAAGGTGATCATTGTTAGAGGAGGTTGAAGGATCAGGGATCATCAAAAAATTGATGGATGAATTTATAATTCACCATGAAAGAAAAGCAAGGTTGATTTTTCATTTACCCTAAGTTTTAGTTACGACTGGAATTCGAGTAATTTCGGTGATGTTAGTGCATCGAGTCGTACCAAACCGAGAAGAATAGGAGCATGGCAACGTGACGTAGCTTTGGTCATGGTGGCTAGGTCGTCGGTGGACGAGGTCGACGACATCGGGTGGATTTAGGTTGCTGGGTGGGGTTTCCATATCGAGCTGATAAAACTTTTCGATTTCATGACGAATTCGTTGATGTTCAATGGTTGAAGCATTCATGTAGTTGATCGTCGACATGCTGATGGCCGTGGAAGGGGTCGAAAGTGATCCAATCGCTTGTGCATGTGCACGCGTGTGCACTTGAGGCTGGGTTGTTGAAGTGTTGGGGAAGAAGAAGGAAATACTCAGGTTTACTCTAGTGAAAATGGAATGATAACTCGGGGTAGGTACGGTTGGGTATACGAATGAATGTAATAGTTTTAAATTTTTAACAGATCAAAGTTTTAAAGGAAAGAAATTAGAATAGAGGAAAAATATATGTTTCACTCGGGTTTATTTATGTGATTCTCGAAGCAGGTCTCGAGAATTTTAAGTTTGAACCTGGGTTATATTAAAATGTAATTAATCAAAAAAAATTTAAGTTAAAAACAAAAGCATTTTTTAAGTTTTAAGGTTATTAAAGTAACTAAATTTTAAAAGGAACATTTCCAAGTTTCAAAGCAAGTATTAATAAGTTTAAAACAGGTTTTCAAAGTTTCTAACATATTTCGAAATTGTTTGTTTAAAGTAATTATAAAATAAGTAAATTTCTAAATGTTTTTCAAAGTTGACTTAATGATTAATTACTTAACGTATTGAGGAATGATTAAATAAACGGATAATTTGTTAAGGTGGTTAATTTAATTATATGATTAATTAAATGATAATTGTTTAATGGAGTAATTAAATGATTATTAAATAAGGATTAATTATTGTAATTAATTAAAGATAATTAATTATTAATATAGGGTTAATTAATTTAAAATTGAGTATTAATTAATTAATGTAATTAATTAATGAAAATTAAATTAATGAAAGCAATTAAAGGTTATTAATTGCTTAAGGATAATCACTTAATTGAAATTAATTTATTAATGATTAAGGGTGGATTAGTTAAGTGATTAACATTGATTTAAGATTAGGGATAGTCACTTATCGTAACTAATTAAGGACAATTAATTCAATGGTAATTAATCAACTAAAGGTTAATCAATTAATTTAAAGATTAATTAAATAATTAAATAATTAAAGATTAATTATTTAATAATTAAAGGTTGATTAATTATAATTAAAGGTTAATTAATTTATTATTAATGGTTCAGTAAAAAATGATTAAAGAATAATTAATCAAAATGATTTGTAATTTATTAATGTTAATCAACCAGGATTAGTGATTCATAAGTAATTAAATCTGATTTGAATTAATCAGGCAATTAACTGATCTTACTTGTGAATGTTTGGATTCTATTGGATGATTAAATTGTTTGATATCCCTGATATGTGATGCTCTGTTTTGATTTAAACCGTGTTTAATGTAATTTATTATCTGTGATATATATGTGATCTGTAAATGAAAGATAAGCTTTATAGTTTATACCGCTTATCAAATATATTGCTCTATTTGAATATGTACTGATTGATGATGTTGCACTTTTATTGTCTAAAACCCCTGGACCGCACTTGTACACGCATATATATGGATTGCACGTAGAAATGGGTTAAGTCTCAGATTTTCGAAATAGTTTTTAAATTGAATTTTTGAATGGTTTTGGAAATGGATTGGGTTTAATATAAAAAAGTTTTTGAAAAGGAATTTCAAAGATAAAAGTTATTTTCGAATAACTTGATTAAGTTTGAAGTTTAAATAATTTGATTTAAATTTAAATTCAAAATTTGAAATCGAATTCTATGTTTGGAAACTATGGATTAAAGATGTTATAATAAGTTATATATGGGTTAAACTATTTTAAAGGTATTGAATTGGGAATTTGAATTTAATTCAAGGGCTTTAACTCGTGCAAATATAATTGGATTTCTCCGAAATGAAAACTATTTGTTTCAAATAATAAAAGCTTTCATCTAAGAAATGAATTTCCAATTTGTGTTAAAGGGATTTTAAGTCTAAAAATGGTCTTCCAAGTTATGAATAAATCTTTGGAAACGGTTTGAAATCTATAAGTTAAATCATTGTTTTAAATATTGGATGAGTTAATCCTAATTAAAATGGAAATCGTTTTGAAAATCTATGAATGAATCTTTGTGAAACTGGGTGAATTTTGTGAAATGGATCTTTTTGTTTAAAGATTTGAACCCGGAACAGACTTGTATGGATGTGTGTCTGAAATTACACTTTGAGATGTAAAACCGATTTCTATCAAATACATTTCCGTTTGGTGGCGGAGATTTATTTTCTTAGCTTAACACCCTTCTCTGAGATGTACGAGCTCAGAGATTATGTAGTTTATGGTTACTAGTGATGCATTCCCAATTTGGTAATGTGGCATACGAGGTGCTACTGATCATTTGTTGATCAAAGCATGACTTTGTGAAAAAGTGTAGCTTTATGGACGAGACCTCATCAAGCCTCACAACCCGAAAATGGTCGAAACAGGAAAGATGCAGCAAGGTTATGAGGGTCACTCCCTTTAGGGTGTGTCATTCCATTCTGGAAAAGGGTGGTATCATGGTATGGAGCCCAGATACTTAACTCATGTGGTCACTGCAAATCTATTGCTTTATGATTGCTTTGTGGTTGAGAGGCCCCTCGGATAAAGGTCGCAAACGACCGTGGGGATGGCATGCTCATGTAGCAGTTACCTAGTTACAGAGGTAAGCCGACCTTGTGTTGGTAAAGTGCTGGTTAAGCTCTCGGGACGTCCCTCCAGAGGCGTACCCATGTGGCAGTAGGAAGTTCCTTAGCCTGACCATTTATTGGAAATCCAATCTTCAATATGCGTCTTGTACGGTTTTAGTTGTAGAACCTGCCATTTACTTATGGTGGTCACCACTATTTCGATGGTAGCTAAAGTAGGCATAGTACGAAATGTCTATGCTGGCTAAGATTAATATTATACTTTAGAAATGGTTTTTTCTACACTATGCACTAGTAATAATATCAAAGAAATTTTCTCGTATCAAGCATATTTGACTATCATAAGTTGAAATCTCCTCCAATTCTGCGTTTGCATTGTGTGTGCGGCGGGAGGCCTTATGGTAGTTTCATTTTCTAAAAAGCATTACGAAGTTAAATTTTAAAATCCTTGGTTGTTCGTTTAAGAAAAAACTATTTTTTTGCTCGTAACAGTCCCACGACTGACTTGGAGTTTATTGTTCCCTTCGTAAACTCTGGATGCCCATAATTTTCCCACACGGGTAGTCTAGAGTTGGGTTTTTTAGATAGTCAGGTTTAGTAGATTATCTGGAGCTAGTTCAGTCTTTGGATTCAGACTGACCTGGATTGCTTAGTGCATCATTATTGGGAGTTCGAGCTACTTCTGGATTGGTGCCTTGGAGATGGAGATTACCGATACTAGATTTCTCTCCTGAAGACCATATTGGAGATATTGTTCCACTGCTCGTGTAATCTTTTCTTTCCGCTGCTATTGTTTTGCATCATATCTCTGACGTATATTGATATTCATTGTATCATTCATTTGTATCAGGTATTGTATCAATGTTGTATATTGATATATTTTTTTAATCCGCTGAATTGTTATACTTAATGTGTTATAAGCTCCGGTGAACCAGATTCGACGTTTGGATCTGCGGCATTTGAATACGAGTGTCGTATTCGGTGCCGATTTTCAAAGGTCGAGTCAGGGTCGTTTCATTAAGGAAATTAATTTTCAGATTATGTTTGAAACCTTTACGAATATTCATGATTTGACTTCTATGTAAATGGATAATGGTGATCCTGGTTTCCATAATTTTCCTTACTTGTATCAATCTCCATCAGCAATCTTTTCTTTCTTTATATAACAAATTCTTTGACTAATTAATTGGTTAGCAATTAATTAGTTTCCCTTCTCTAAAAGATATCACATATATCCTTCCTCTTTATCTTTCCATTATATCCTAATTAATTGATTGACAGAATTAATTAATTATTTTCTTGTCTTCGTTGAAAAATATTTGAATCACATAAATTCAACACGAGTGGGTTTCAATAAAGCAATAATAAAGTGTTATAGATGTCACAGTATGAATGCCCAACTTGGGATAAAGAGGCCACTTATACCTAACTTGGTGAAGAAGAGGAGCTGTTATTGATGGTGTATGTCGAGTTAAATGAATCAAAGTAGGAAGATAGATAATTTCTTGATTCGGGATGTAGTAATGTTATTTGTTGTGACAAAGCTCTATTTTGCAATCTTAATGAAAACTAGAAACACATACTGAAACTAGGGAATAACATAAGGATATCTGAAATGAGGAAGGGAGACGCGAGGTTGAAAATGAATGGAAGCAATCATATGGTGATGGTGTGTTCTTTATGGCCGATTTGAATAATAATTTATTGAGTATTGGATAGTTGCAAGATAGAGGGTTGGCTATTCTTATTCAAAATGGTTATGTAAAATTTATCATCCATAAATAGGTTCGATCGTTCAAACAATGATGTCTTCCAACAGAATGTTCGCTTTATTGGCTAAATCACAACCAATTAATTCAATTTGTTTTCAGATATCTTCATAAGATTTTTCACACCTTTGGAACTACAGATTTGGGCATTTGAGTCATAAAGATTTTAAAACAATTCAGTCCATAAGAATGATGATTGGACTACCACAATTAGAGGAGCCAAAAACTGTATGTACCAACTGTATGATTGGAAAGCAACATAAATACCCGATTCCTAAGAAAATTTATTGGAAAGCAACTCAAAAGCTTCAGTTAATCCATGTAGATATATGTGGTACTATCTCACCTATTTCAAACAGCAATAAAGGTACCTGATTTGTTTTATGATATTTAGTGGAAAAATGTGGGTTTACTTCTTATTTGAAAAATCTAAAGCGTTGGTTAATTTCAAGTACTTTAAAACTACGTTGAAAAGAAACTAGTGCTTTATTAAATGCTTATGCATGGATCGTGGACGTGATTTTACTTCACAAGCTTTTAATGCGTTCTACAGATCTAACGGAATAAAGATGAAATTGAAACCATCCCTATATCTACAGCAGAATGGAGTTGCACAGAGGAAGAATTGGTCCATCATGAATTTGGTTCAAATCATCCTTTCAAAAAAGAGAGTGCTAAATACTCTGTGGCCAAAAGCAGTAAACTTGGCCGTGTAAATTTTCAATAGAAGCCTAAGTTCTACAGCTAAAAACATGACTCTGTAGGAAGCTTGAAGGGGGAGTAAAACCTTCAGTCGAACACTTTCGAGCGTTCAGGTGCACTGTACATGTTCATATACCAAATGCTAAAAGGACCAAATAAGAAGATATGTGTTTTGCCTGTGTGTTGTTTGGGATCAATGAAGAATTTAAAGCCTATAGGCTTTATGTTCCCTTAACGACAAAAATTATCACTAGCAAAGATGTAGTCTTCGAAGAAAGAAGATGTTAGGAATGGGATGAGTGCCATCACCAGCAGGTGATGGCTGCATTAGAACGGGGAGATAATATGGAAGAAGTTATGATAAGCGATGAAGAGGAAACTGAAATTGATAGTAGTAATACTACTGATGTAGGTAAAGTAGAAGATATTAATTGTAACGCCCCACCCCGAGACCCACCTTAGCAAAGAGAATTAACAAGTAATTCCGTCTACTAAAGCAAAGAATAGGGCTGGTTAAGGGCGACCATCTACAATTTTGTCTTAAACATCCATTGAATACGTCGATAAATGCATTATAATTTTTTTTTCCAACTCAAGTGGATCGACATACCCAGTAAATGCTTAATCCAAAACTATAGGTGGCTAACGGATCTATCAGAACAAAATACAATAACTGAATGTAAATCACATCACAGAACAGTAACTAACATCATATATATACATATACACTGATACGTGTTTAGTACAATACAATATGAATACAATAAAGGTGGTACTCGACCACACCATAAATATCGAATCAAATATAACTACATCAGAGTATGCGAAAGAATAGTAACTACTCAAGAGAAAGAAGAGCTGATATCCAACATCAACTTCAAGCTAAGCCCAATAGATGATACCTGAAACAACTCGGTCTGACCCGAGTGAAAACACACGGGTCAGGCTAGCTAGAACTTATCATTAGTAAAGGTGATGATAAGAGATAAGGGAAAAACCATTCCATCATTACCAATGGAATGATATAGGTCATCATGTTATCTCTAGAGTGATACATCAATGGTTCATCATAATTGCATAGAGGAATACAATATGTATATTAGATAGACATGGTTTATCTAATTATATATATAACCGAATGAAATGGGTGAGGATATGGACCATAAAGTAAATCTTCATAAGATAATTAAACTTCAAGAATTCATCATAAATAAAACCCATCTAAGAGAAACTTCTTAATTATTATACCTCATCTCATCGGTATAAATATAAATACATCTCAAATCCATCATTAAACTCATTATAAAGCAATCTCCATGATCATTTATACCTCATATCATTGGTATAAATATAAATCTATCTTAAATCTATTATCAACACTCATCATAAAAGCATTACCATAATTTATACCTCATCTCATTGGTATAAATATATAAAATGTCTCAAATCCATCTTGATAGAGCCCAGAAAGAATCCAAAACAGCATATTCGAAATCACCATAAAACCATGTATATAAATTAGCCCTTTTCTTACATAAGGCTATAATAAAGCATCATCATCAAAACGGTGAAAACGAAACATCTAAACTTCATGGAAAACAGCACGTGCTTTACATCTTGACTAGTACTAGTAATTTGGTACCGTACATCGTGATGACTTGGGGTCACATAAACATCATAACATCGTGATTGACTAGTCGGAACATCTTAATGACACCCAGTCACAAATCCGAGTAAAAACTTCATGGTGATTGGAGTTGAGTAATAACATCGTGAACATCGTGGTGACTCCAATCGTACTCGGTCTAGTACTAGTAACATCTTGAATGTGTCTCAACTATTCGAATAGGAACCCAAAAGGCGAGAACGTATATCCCATACTATAGGTTCTCCCCTAATGGTTTACTAATCGTTAGTTGGTTCCACATTAGAAAACATCATAAAACATCAGAACCATCATAAAACTTACTCTGCCTCATCTCATCGGCGAGTTAATATAATACCACACTCATCTCTACTCATCGACGAGTGATGGTTCCATCGTGACTTGTCTCATTTCATCGACAAGTAAAAATCATCATAACCATCTTAACTTCATAAATCATCATAAACATCTTAACTTCATGAATACTCCATAAATACACTTACCTCATATCATCGGCAAATGCAATTAAATCTCATAATGGTTTCTCATAAACCATCATCCCCGAAAAGGAAAATCTCATCTCAAGACTCACCTCATCTCATCGGCAAGTAAAACAACATCTTAAAACGGTCCTTCTCGGATAAACTTCTAAATTGGAGTCCTCGGACCATATAACTACCCAAAATTCAATAGCATCTTAAATCATCTCTAACAGTTCATCGAAAAAGTTTCGATCGTACAAGTCCGAAATTAATCGATAAAGTAAATTCACGAGTCCTATACCTCGTAATTTTACTAAACCGTTTAATTTACTTCCTCATACGTCCGAAAAAGCATCAAAATAATTAAAATGAATAAAATTAATTATAAAGATTTTACTTGAGAAAACGGGGTTATAAAACAAATTTTAGAAACTTATCTAAAAGATTTTGAGAGAAAACACATCATTAAAAAGGATTTTAATAATTTTTAAAAGCCTTAAAAATAAAGAATAATTGTTTAAAAACCTCTAAAAATATATAAAAAAACATTTGTTCTCCAACCATGATGTTAGAAGATTTTCTGGAATTTATTCGGAATCTCCTTTTTTTTTTTTTTTTTTGAAAAAAACTCATAAAAACATCAATTTGCAATTTAATCGGCCTAAACCGATATTCAAATTTAAATCAAATTTAAATCAAATTAAATTCAAATCTCATGCTAACTGGATTAGTCCATTGCTAGACAAAACGATCCAATATTAGCATCAAATTTCATATAAAAAAAATCGCAAAGAATGCAAATGGAATCGTCGAAATCAGACAAATATAAATATTGTGGCTGTCAATGACAGGCCCGCAGTGTAAATGTCAATTTTTCACAAGATAAACTTCGAAATCCTACAAAACTCAAAACATAAAAGTTGTAGACTACATCATAAGGTTTACATAACATCAAAAATTTCATTATTCCGATCAGTAACGAATAAGTTATGAGTGAAATGCTACTTAGAAAAATTTATGTGCACTGGCTATCAACAACGGCCAGCTATAAAATTGTCAGTTATTCACTATATAGACCTCAAAGTCATTCAAAACTGAAAATAGAAAAGTTGTGGTATATTTTACAAGGATTTCATAACATCTAAACTTTCTAAATTTCGATTTGAAACAAGAAAGTTATGATCAAATTACTAAAAACAAACATCAAACTCAGCCTGAACTTATGCATTTGCAGGACAGCGACAAACGATTGTAATTTTAGAATAGAAAACTTTGAAATCTGGAAAAATGTATAAAATGAAAGTTTTAGATTAGTTTCTAATCTTTCCAGAACGACTAAGATCATCAAAATCGGTTAAGAAACGAAGTAGTTATGGCGAATTTAGTTTTAGCCTTTCACAGAGCAAATATTGATTTTGCTCTCGGGATCACAGTAGAAAATTTCGATTTTGACATAGCTAACTTTATAATTTCAGAAAATACAAAACATGAAAGTTGTAGTACATGAAATATTCTTTCTGTAACATAAAAAATTATCATAATCCGATCAAAAATGAGAAAGTTATGTCTAATTTAGTTTCAGCTTCAAGCACAGAGCAAATATAGACTTTGCTCTCGGGTTAGCAGTAGAAAAATCAAATTTTGACATAGCTAACCTCAAAATTAAAGAAAACTCAAAACATAAAAGTTATTGAATATGATTTATGCTTTTCGGAACATCCAAAATTATCAAATTTCGATTATAAACGAGAAAGTTATGGCTAATTTACTTTCAGCCTTAAGCACAGTGCAAACATTGATTTTGCTCTCGGGATTGCTGTAGAAAAATTCGATTTTGATATAGAAAACCTCAAAATTACAGAAAAATCAATACATGAAAGTTGGAGTACATGATTTAAGCTTTCTGAAACATCTAAAATTATCAAAATCGGTTAAGAAATGCAAAAGTTATGGCAAAATTTGTTCCATCTTAAATCTCAGACAAATTTTACAGAGATGATTTTCATGTATTTTTCTTTTTCTTTTGCAAAATCTCACAAGATTAACATTTCAGCTAGCAAATTTGTGAGCTTGCACTCACCTGATGATTTAGCAAAGCTTTTAGGTGCAAGCAATGATCTTTGGCGGAGAAATTGAGCTTTAGGCACCTGTATTTGCTGAAAGAAGAACATGCAACATGAAACAAAACATTACACACAAATTCGTCTCTCAATTCAAGAAATTTTGATGAAATAGCTTAGTATTGGATGGAGATTACCTTCTCTATTCTTATCTTAATGGATTAACTTCTTGAGTTAGCAGCAAATTAGGTGAAATTTGGTTTTAATTTGAGGAAGCTATTGAGTTTTCTTTGTTATTTACTTAAGTGCGGTTTTGAGAAGAAGGAATAAATGAAAACTACGTACAGTAAGTTTTCACAAGCCAGAAGCCTCTAGATCTAGGCTAATGGATCTTCTTATCTATCCAATTAGGTCCAAAAATGAATATACTTAGTGAAAATTGAGCTATGTACATGTTTTTCTCATTATATCACAAAATACACATATTTTCTCATTTTTAAGTCAAATAAAATGCATACATCTTATTGTATTGAATTAAAATAGTTATTGTAACAGAATAAATTTTATTTTAACAATAAAAAATTTATTATTATTATATTTTTTTTAAATAAAATCATATTTCTGACAGTAATTTATAATATACACAATTTAGTGCAAAAACACCATTTTTAAAGCGTAATTTGTTCAAAATTTATTCTCTTTGTCAAACAGATTGCAATAAATCATTCTAACGCTTTTAAACCATCAAAATAGTATTTTTAAGCAATTTTCATCTTTTATTTTAATAAATGATATGTTTTCTTCATAATTCTCCTTTTATATTTAATAAAAGGCTAATATTGGCAATAATTACCAATATTATCACATTAGCTCAATAAAATATAGTAATTGATTATTTTCACTCTACATATTCCAAATAAAGTTTTCAAAACTTTATTTCCATCAATTTAGATTTATTTCAACAATTAAATGTTGAAATACATCTTTTGGTAAATTTATTAACTCAAATTTACCTAAATTCCAATATTTCCATTTTATCAAAACCAACTACTTACCCAGTCAACATTTAATCCCAAATAAACAAAATAAATTTTCAAACTTTATTTTTCTCATTTTATCCACAGAGTTCCCTGTTTATTCCATGTAAATAATCTAAAAATTTCAATTATATTTTAATTTACAATATTAAATTATAACTTCTGTTATAATTTAATATATACATGTAATCTCCAAACAAGGGTTGTTACAGACTCCCCCCCTTAGCAAAATTGCGTCCTCGCAATTTCTAGAAAAGAGTTTGTATTCAACACATTTATTTCATCATTCAAAGGAAGGATAGACAAGGATGATATAAAAATTCCTCCCTCTCTACTCCGTAAGAAGACCAAGATGAAATTGCACAATAAACTCTATGATTACCCGAATATATAAGTCGGGATTAGAGAAAAAATGGAATATCTTCGAGCAACACTTCATGACTTCGAAGGCATCTCACTTTCAAAACAAAACACAACGGGGCGCTACTCAAAATCTATCGAAGGAGATTGATTTCTCAAAAGTTTCTCGAAATAGAGTTAGGATTTTAGCATCGCTTTATCCCAATTCTGATAACAAGCTGATGACTTCCCGTATGTTACTATGGGAGCAGCCATACTGATACTAAGATAACCAAAATTGAGGTAAGAAAACCCAACGAGAGGTGGTTACTTCAAAGACCACGCAACTCAGATGACCGCAAAATGCTAATCGTTAGATCATTGCACTAAGGCAAGACAATCACGAGGAACACAATAGATATAAATTTTAATTTACAATCAAAATTATTAGAGTTCGAAATTCACTAATTTTTTTTTTTTTTTTTTACAATCAAACTTCCTAAAGTTCCAAAACTCAATGCTTTTAAATTCAAAATCTCAATTCTCAACACTTGGAAATTTTCCTAACTCTTTCCTATAGTACTTAATAAGTATTATAAAGATTCAAATTCAAATTCCTCTTGTTAAAAATTAAATTTCCAAAAGAATTTTATAAATTCGTCCCAATATATTCTCAAAGAAAAACTTAAATTCCATCACTATTTGTTTTCCAAACCACCAAAAGTTTTCAAAACAAGCTTCAAATTTATTACATATAATTTTGATATCATATTAAAATATCCAATAGACATTTTAAATTTTGAAACCTAAAACATAGTTTTTCTAGTAATCAACATTCTTCTAAGTATAATTATATTTATATTTAATTCTATAAATTCAAAACAATATAGTGGCATTACCTCTCCATCGGTTTATAGTGAAGGACTCTATCCGTTGGCTCCAGAGTTGACCAAGTAATCAAAACTGCCTCGCCACTAAATTAACCATCACTATGGTTCAATGGCTGCATATACCACTCAAAATAAATTTTATATTTAATATCAAAATATTATTTTTAAAATCACAATCTTTAAAACACAAATCATTATGTCTGATTGCCTCATCATAGCATTTAGGAGATTCCTATCGATAATGTTGATCAGGCATATCGACCAGAACTCTTAACTACTCGGTGGACAATCCAACACTCTCAAATTATTTCCATAAAAGAAATACTATTCATGTAAATATATTCTTAAAATGTTCTTTGATTTTATTTTATTTTTATATCTCAAAACTCCAATTTCTCTTTTTTTTTAAAAAACTCATATATATAGCTTCAAAAACTCAAACCAAAGAACATTAAAAGAATGCATCGAGATATTCCCAGAATACTCGATTCTCAAAATCATCAGGAGGAGATAGAGTGTTCGTCAATTTTATGATGTAACGAGGCACTCCCAAAAATCATCAAGATAGAGGATAAGCAAGATATTCTTCTCGAAGGAGAAGAAGCACATAATCCATTAATCACTGCTTCAAAAGGAGTAATGCTAAAGGATAACATTAATTGAGTATCTGAAAAGAACACTCAAACGAAGCTGAATGATAAACTCAATCAAATTCGAACAATCCAGAAACTCACCTCATTACTTAGTGGATATCCTCGTGGAAGGATAACCGAAGAGCTAAGAGCTAGGAATAAGGTCACCTCAACACTCGATTGCCCGATTGGATGTCAAATCCAAAAGGACTCACAAAACTCAACAAAGTCATCTTGACTGGAATTCGATATATATCATCAACATCTCGATACTCAAGAGTGAATTCAGAAACCTCGGAATCATCATTAACGTTCCAAAGTGATAGAAATAATAAAACAATCAAATAGGAAACCTAAATATACAAAAGGATCCTATATAACAAAGGATTGGACTTAATATCAAATAAGTCAATCCGTCTCAAATCAGATACATCTCAAGATAGTGAGTAATAAACAAATACTCACTAAAGCAGCAACCAGTAGAGAACTCGAAATGCTCACAACAAGCCAATCGTTGTGGATCCCTTCAATAGGATTCACAACTCTCAAAGGAATGCAACAAGAATGCTTAAAGAAATCAATCAGCTCCATTGATACAACCTCACTCGTATCGACAAAAATAAGAATAGAATAATCCTTAATAAGATTATTCATAAAATAACGTCAAACTCAATCATGGAATACTACAAAATACAATTTATATTCCTAGACATATTCCACCTCAACATATCCCAAAACTCGAAAAAGAATCAAAGCACGATTCGAAAACAAGCTCGAATAAAGGACAATGATTCACTCGTATTGTACTTTGATATATCGTGATATACATACTGTTCTGTGTTTATTCTACTTTGTTCTGACCACAGCTCTGATACCAAGCTGTAACGCCCCACCCCGAGACCCACCTTAGCAAAGAGAATTAACAAGTAATTCCGTCTACTAAAGCGGAGAATAGGGCTAGTTAAGGGCGACCATCTACAATTTTGTCTTAAACATCCATTGAATACGTCGATAAATGCATTATAATTTTTTTTTCCAACTCAAGTGGATCGACATACCCAGTAAATGCTTAATCCAAAACTATAGGTGGCTAACGGATCTATCAGAACAAAATACAATAAATGAATGTAAATCACATCACAGAACAGTAACTAACATCATATATATACATATACACTGATACGTGTTTAGTACAATACAATATGAATACAATAAAGGTGGTACTCAACCACACCATAAATATCGAATCAAATATAACTACATCAGAGTATGCGAAAGAATAGTAACTACTCAAGAGAAAGAAGAGCTGATATCCAACATCAACTTTAAGCCAAGCCCAATAGATGATACCTGAAACAACTCGGTCTGACCCGAGTGAAAACACACAGGTCAGGCTAGCTAGAACTTATCATTAGTAAAGGTGATGATAAGAGATAAGGGAAAAACCATTCCATCATTACCAATGGAATGATGTAGGTCATCATGTTATCTCTAGAGTGATACATCAATGGTTCATCATAATTGCATAGAGGAATACAATATGTATATTAGATAGACATGGTTTATCTAATTATATATATAACCGAATGAAATGGGTGACGATATGGACCATAAAGTAAATCTTCATAAGATAATTAAACTTCAAGAATTCATCATAAATAAAACCCATCTAAGAGAAACTTCTTAATTATTATACCTCATCTCATCGGTATAAATATAAATACATCTCAAATCCATCATTAAACTCATTATAAAGCAATCTCCATGATCATTTATACCTCATATCATTGGTATAAATATAAATCTATCTTAAATCTATTATCAACACTCATCATAAAAGCATTACCATAATTTATACCTCATCTCATTGGTATAAATATATAAAATGTCTCAAATCCATCTTGATAGAGCCCAGAAAGAATCCAAAACAGCATATTCGAAATCACCATAAAACCATGTATATAAATTAGCCCTTTTCTTACATAAGGCTATAATAAAGCATCATCATCAAAACAGTGAAAACGAAACATCTAAACTTCATGGAAAACAGCACGTGCTTTACATCTTGACTAGTACTAGTAATTTGGTACCATACATCGTGATGACTTGGGGTCACATAAACATCATAACATCGTGATTGACTAGTCGGAACATCTTAATGACACCCAGTCACAAATCCGAGTAAAAACTTCATGGTGATTGGAGTTGAGTAATAACATCGTGAACATCGTGGTGACTCCAATCGTACTCGGTCTAGTACTAGTAACATCTTGAATGTGTCTCAACTATTCGAATAGGAACCCAAAAGGCGAGAACATATATCCCATACTATACGTTCTCCCCTAATGGTTTACTAATCGTTAGTTGGTTCCATATTAGAAAACATCATAAAACATCAGAACCATCATAAAACTTACTCTGCCTCATCTCATCGGCGAGTTAATATAATACCACACTCATCTCTACTCATCGACGAGTGATGGTTCCATCGTGACTTCTCTCATTTCATCGACAAGTAAAAATCATCATAACCATCTTAACTTCATAAATCATCATAAACATCTTAACTTCATGAATACTCCATAAATACACTTACCTCATATCATCGGCAAATGCAATTAAATCTCATAATGGTTTCTCATAAACAATCATCCCCGAAAAGGAAAATCTCATCTCAAGACTCACCTCATCTCATCGGCAAGTAAAACAACATCTTAAAACGGTCCTTCTCGGATAAACTTCTAAATTGGAGTTCTCGGACCATATAACTACCCAAAATTCAATAGCATCTTAAATCATCTCTAACAGTTCATCGAAAAAGTTTCGATCGTACAAGTCCGAAATTAACCGATAAAGTAAATTCACGAGTCCTATACCTCGTAATTTTACTAAACCGTTTAATTTACTTCCTCATACGTCCGAAAAAGCATCAAAATAATTAAAATGAATGAAATTAATTATAAAGATTTTACTTGAGAAAACGGGGTTATAAAACAAATTTTAGAAACTTATCTAAAAGATTTTGAGAGAAAACACATCATTAAAAAGGATTTTAATAATTTTTAAAAGCCTTAAAAATAAAGAATAATTGTTTAAAAACCTCTAAAAATACATAAAAAAACATTTATTCTCCAACCATGATGTTAGAAGATTTTCTGGAATTTATTCGGAATCTCCTTTTTTTTTTTTTTGAAAAAAACTCATAAAAACATCAATTTGCAATTTAATCGGCCTAAACCGATATTCAAATTTAAATCAAATTTAAATTAATTTAAATTCAAATCTCATCCTAATTGGATTAGTCCATTGCTAGACAAAACGATCCAATATTAGCATCAAATTTCATATAAAAAAAATCGCAAAGAATGCAAATGGAATCGTCGAAATCAGACAAATATAAATATTGTGGCTGTCAATGACAGGCCCGCAGTGTAAATGTCAATTTTTCACCAGATAAACTTCGAAATCCTACAAAACTCAAAACATAAAAGTTATAGCCTGCATCATAAGGTTTACATAACATCAAAAATTTCATTATTCCGATCAGTAACGAATAAGTTATGAGTGAAATGCTACTTAGAAAAATTTATGTGCACTGGCTATCAACAACGGCCAGCGATAAAATTGTCAGTTATTCACTATATAGACCTCAAAGTCATTCAAAACTGAAAATAGAAAAGTTGTGGCATATTTTACAAGGATTTCATAACATCTAAACTTTCTAAATTTCGATTTGAAACAAGAAAGTTATGATCAAATTACTAAAAACAAACATCAAACTCAGCCTGAACTTATGCATTTGCAGGACAGCGACAAACGATTGTAATTTTAGAATAGAAAACTTTGAAATCTGAAAAAATGTATAAAATGAAAGTTTTATCTTAGTTTCTAATCTTTCCAGAACGACTAAGATCATCAAAATCGGTTAAGAAACGAAGTAGTTATGGCGAATTTAGTTTTAGCCTTTCACAGAGCAAATATTGATTTTGCTCTCGGGATCACAGTAGAAAATTTCGATTTTGACATAGCTAACTTTATAATTTCAGAAAATACAAAACATTAAAGTTGTAGTACATGAAATATGCTTTCTGTATCATATAAAATTATCATAATCCGATCAAAAGTGAGAAAGTTATGTCTAATTTAGTTTCAGCTTCAAGCACAGAGCAAATATAGACTTTGCTCTCGGGTTAGCAGTAGAAAAATCAAATTTTGACATAGCTAACCTCAAAATTAAAGAAAACTCAAAACATAAAAGTTATTGAATATGATTTATGCTTTTCGGAACATCCAAAATTATCAAATTTCGATTATAAACGAGAAAGTTATGGCTAATTTACTTTCAGCCTTAAGCACAGTGCAAACATTGATTTTGCTCTCGGGATTGCTGTAGAAAAATTCGATTTTGATATAGAAAACCTCAAAATTACAGAAAAATCAATACATGAAAGTTGGAGTACATGATTTAAGCTTTCCGAAACATCTAAAATTATCAAAATCGGTTAAGAAATGCAAAAGTTATGGCAAAATTTGTTCCATCTTAAATCTCAGACAAATTTTACAGAGATGATTTTCATGTATTTTTCTTTTTCTTTTGCAAAATCTCACAAGATTAACATTTCATCTAGCAAATTTGTGAGCTTGCACTCACCTGATGATTTAGCAAAGCTTTTAGGTGCAAGCAATGATCTTTGGCGGAGAAATTGAGCTTTAGGCACCTGTATTTGCTGAAAGAAGAACATGCAACATGAAACAAAACATTACAGACAAATTCGTCTCTCAATTCAAGAAATTTTGATGAAATAACTTAGTATTGGATGGAGATTACCTTCTCTATTCTTATCTTAATGGATTAACTTCTTGAGTTAGCAGCAAATTAGGTGAAATTTGGTTTTAATTTGAGGAAGCTATTGAGTTTTCTTTGTTATTTACTTAAGTGCTGTTTTGAGAAGAAGGAATAAATGAAAACTACGTACAGTAAGTTTTCACAAGCCAGAAGCCTCTAGATCTAGGCTAATGGATCTTCTTATCTATCCAATTAGGTCCAAAAATGAATATACTTAGTGAAAATTGAGCTATGTACATGTTTTTCTCATTATATCACAAAATACACATATTTTCTCATTTTTAAGTCAAATAAAATGCATACATCTTATTGTATTGAATTAAAATAGTTATTGTAACAAAATAAATTTTATTTTAACAATAAAAAATTTATTATTATTATATTTTTTTTTAAATAAAATCATATTTCTGACAGTAATTTATAACATACACAATTTTGTGCAAAAACACCATTTTTAAAGCGTAATTTGTTCAAAATTTATTCTCTTTGTCAAACAGATTGCAATAAATCATTCTAACGCTTTTAAACCATCAAAATAGTATTTTTAAGCAATTTTCATCTTTTATTTTAATAAATGATATGTTTTCTTCATAATTCTCCTTTTATATTTAATAAAAGGCTAATATTGGCAATAATTACCAATATTATCACATTAGCTCAATAAAATATAGTAATTGATTATTTTCACTCTACATATTCCAAATAAAGTTTTCAAAACTTTATTTCCATCAATTTAGATTTATTTCAACAATTAAATGTTGAAATACATCTTTTGGTAAATTTATTAACTCAAATTTACCTAAATTCCAATATTTCCATTTTATCAAAACCAACTACTTACCCAGTCAACATTTAATCCCAAATAAACAAAATAAATTTTCAAACTTTATTTTTCTCATTTTATCCACAGAGTTCCCTGTTTATTCCATGTAAATAATCTAAAAATTTCAATTATATTTTAATTTACAATATTAAATTATAACTTCTGTTATAATTTAATATATACATGTAATCTCCAAACAAGGGTTGTTACATTAATGATGATGAAGGTGGTAATGGTAGTGTTGATTCTTCACATGAAGTGAACGAAAGAAGAATTTTTAGGCAACCTGCTTGGATATATGATGATGTAACTAGGAAATGATTATCTGAAGAAGAATCTGAATCTAACATGGCATTATTTATTAGTGATGCTAATGAAGGGATGTAATGGACTCGGAAATAGGAGCAATAGAGAAAAATAAACATGGGTTCGAACTGAGTCATCTATAGGCGCAAAGAAGATATGAGTCAAATGGTTATATAAACGACCTTGGAACGAGACCAATTACCACTGATGCTAAATAATGTATTATTCCAATCTGTACGTTTGGATTCGTAAAAGAATGGTCAGAAAAAATTTAACCTCCAAATAGGTCATTTCGTCGAGAGTTGTAAATAAGTGATACAACTCTCGACAAAATGACATGCTTGGAGTTTAAATTTTTTTTTCCTGTTATTTTTTATGAATCTAACCGGTACGGATTGGATTAATACATTACCAAGCATCAGTGGTTCGAATTTGATCTCATTCCAAGGTCATTTAGCCTCCAAACGAAGGATTCTTTGTCTTAATATCGACGAACGACTATAAATTTAAAATTCAAGATCGACATCCTACAATTGTTAATTTTCTCATCATCTTCTGGAAATAGATCAAGTATACATTAAATCTACATAAGATCCAATAAATTTAATTTTTTGCCTATTATTTTGTTTTATATAATTTTATCATGTTAAATACAGTTAAAAATTTATAATTAACTGCCTAATGGTTTTAAAAAGTATTTTAATTCGTAAAAATATTACATAGAATCAACTTTATCGAAGTTTCTCAATGGACCGACTAAAAGTTGCATAGATTGATCATGTGAGTTAGATTTTCAATAACGTTAAATATTTGAATCACGTGAAGACGAATCATCAAAATTACTTATTAACCGATTAGAACAGTCGTTACGTTGAATGGTTGTGCTAAAATATCTTATTTATTTCATAGGAATTAAATTAGTATTTTAAACATATTTTTAAAAAGTAGAATGAACAAGAAAAAATAATAATAATAGTCCAAAATTAACAAGATGTCGCTAGCCAATGGCATAATGAGTATATAGAAAGAAACTACATGACTAATTCTTTATTCTTCCGTTCCTACCATATTTTCAAAAGTGAAAAAAAAAACCTAGAGCCGCCAACGCCCCCTCGACCACCATCGCCTCTCGTCAACTTCACCTAAGGCCATCATAAATAGTCGAAATCACCAACTTCTCCTATTTCTTCTTATTGAGGTAAAATCTTAACCCTATTTTGAATTTGGGGCTAATTAGTACGATTATGGATTTAAAATTGATGATTATTATGTATTAGTAAATGATAATAGTGTATTACTAGATTTTAGGATATTAATTATTGTTTTAATTGTTTAATTTGTAATTAAAAGGTAGGTTTAATTTAAAATCTGAAAATTAGCATATAATTATATATTAATTTGTATTTTAATTAGTTCATATGACTGTTTATTATAGTTTACAATAATTTTAGGGCCAATATATATGGTCGAAATAGTAAATATGATAAATATAAAGCTTACGGTTAAACATAATTAATTAATTTTAATTAACTAATATGTGTTAGTTATAACTGTTAATGGTAAGTAAAAAATAAAGTTATCTTAATTTATTATAAGTGCAAAATTCAAATTTTAGTTAACGAAATAATTAAACTAAATTTTTTAATAGTTAAATGAATTATAAAATATGTTTTAAAATTAAATTTTGTTAATAAAACATTTAAATAGTTGAAAGAGTTATAAAATATGTTAATTATAAGTGTTAGTGGTAAGTATA
The DNA here is from genome assembly GCA_030765085.1 of Allium cepa. Lineage (NCBI taxonomy): Eukaryota > Viridiplantae > Streptophyta > Magnoliopsida > Asparagales > Amaryllidaceae > Allium > Allium cepa. The sequence goes on from CM060942.1 coordinate 71,185,534, forward strand.
AAATAAAGTTATTTTGATTTATTATAAGTGCAAACTTCAAATTTACTTTATAAAATAATTAAATTTAAATTTTAAAAATTTAAATGAATTATAATATGTTTTAAAATTTAAAATTTAGTTAATAAAATATTTAAATAGTTGAATAAAATATAAAATATGTCAATTATAAGTGTTAGCGCTAAGTATAAAATAAAGTTATTTTAATTATTATAAGTGCAGACTTCAAATTTTAGTGTACAAAATATTTAAATTAAAAATCTAAATAGTTAAATGAATTATAGAAATATACTTTATCAAATTTAATTAAATAAATATTTAAATAGTTTGTGGCAAATATTATATATGTCTTACATGAGATCTCATGCTTCTGCTTCTCTTGCTACTGGGGAGGGTGCCAACGGCTAGGTGGATTATGCCCAAGGGCAACCATGATTCCGAAGAGTGGAGAGCGAGTATAAAATTTATTGCATTATCATTAGTATTTAGTGCATGTATATATTTAAATTTATTAAATGCCTACATAAAAATTAATACAGAAGTTTTGAGCCGGAGCCTTTCAATTATATTCTGACCATCTCTAAAAAAACATACATGAGTCTGATGTCGAGTTGTTAACCTCAATCGGATGACATGCCTCCGCCTATTAAGAATGTTATATGGGCCGACGTGATGGTAAGTATAGATTTATAATTCATTTGAAAATGACATATTTGATCTTTGAAAATTAATAAAATGCACGTAATTTATTTTAATTTCAATGTGTCGGCTATAGTAGCTGTCGAGGAGGAAGACAAAGATATTCTTAGGAATCACTGGAATAAGGAACTTAGAAAAATATATAGGGACACCCTTTTCGGCGCAAAGAAAGGAATGAAAAGCCCGATTGGATGAACGCTAGTATTTGGATGGACTTTCAGCAACACTGGGAAACTCCAACATTGAAAGTAATTTTTCTAATTTTATTTTATTATTATAATTTATTTAAAGTTCGTATATTAATTGCATTAATTTAGTCATTCATAAATTTGAATTTATAAAAAATTGCCGAGTGGAACTTGGCGAATAGGAATAAAAATCTTGTAGTATACCACGGTGGCTCAAAATCCTTCCAACAATATCGAAAGGAATTGTTAAATTTATAAATTGCGATTATAAAAATTTATAACATTATTTAATTATATATTTACATTATTTATTCATATATAATTTCAGGCCAAGGTGAAGGACCGTATGCTTACATATGCGGAGGTCTTCCCACGGACTCATGTCGCTGATCACACCAATGATGATGGCTCAGTTCGTTTACTTTAACGAACCTTAAATCTCAAGCCGTGATGGTAAACATGCTTAAAAAATTTCCTTTTATTTCACATTACATAAGTTGTAAATTGAATATTTATTGCAGCAAAATCCTAATCACAAGAAAGATTTGAAACGGAGCGAGCTCGAGTGCTACAGTGCACCAGTCGAGAGGAGTTGACCGCCGAGGAGGAGAACAGAATTTTCGATGCTGTAACCGACGAGCCCATGCGAAATAAACGATTTGGTTACGACAATCAGAATGTAACATTTACCAATTTCAACTACTTCATTAACTAATTTATAAATTTTATTTAATATTAGGTATAAATTATAACTAACTATTAACTAATTTACAAGCGAGGTTGTCCCAGACCGATTATAGGAAATCACAGGCCGAAGAGGAGATAGCACAACTCAAAGACCAGATATCAAAGTTGAATGATTGGCGGAAGAGCGGAGGATCGGCTATGCTGCTAGATGAGTGGATTGACTGGTAGAGCATGGATTCCTTCATATGGGTCGGAAAACGACGATGAGTAGGTATGGTTGTGTTTCTGATGGATATTTATTTGTTTTGTTTTGTATATCTTTGATACATGTATTGATGAATTTGATACTTGTTCGATGGTTGTTAATGTTTGATAGATTTTTGAATTTTTGATGGCTGTTTTTGTTTGATGGACTGAGGATTTGTAGGTATAGTTGTGTTGTTTGATGGAATATGTATGTAACTATTGATTTTTGTGATATACACTAGGTTGTGTGTGACATGTATGAGAATATGCTATGGTTATAATAGTAAAATTAATTTTGTATGTGTTATATATGACGTGGATAGACCGATGAATATATGTGTGCGGTTGGATGGTGCAAATAGCGGCTGTTATATATGTTAGCAACGTCATATAGGCACAGGCTAGCAACAGCTAATTTGCATGGGTTAGCAATGACTACTTACCCTGCATTGGCATACGTGGCGCACATATTCATGTCACGTGTCCATCGACCTTCATTGGCTTGCCATGGCTAGGTTATCCCTAGCCGTCGTAAAGTTAACGACGAGGGCGATGGCTTTACAAGGCCGTCGCTAAAGTCGCCATCTTTTCTTCGATTGACGATTTAAGAAGCGACGACTTTCATCGTCGGCTAGCAACGACCGTTGACGGCTACTTGCCGTCACTAAACCTAGTTGTATTGTAGTGTAAGTATCCTTCATTAATTTTAAAATTAATACTTTTATTATTTTCTATAGATTAATATTTATGTACTTAGATTTTTAATTTAACATTTAGCTATCGGTACTGACGCAGTCTCGGACGTATATCTGAACCGGCGGTCAAATCTATCCAGAATCCAATGATGAATTGCGGAATTATGAATCGATGATACAAGATGAATTGATGATACCAAATGCCCAAATCCGTTGATCTCTCGAGATAACGGATTCTAGCTATCTTCAACATGTTGATCGCGCATGATGCCGCGTTAGAAGATCTATGATACTTCGACGTTGATCTCGTGCACGAGATTCCGTGAATCAGCTTCAAATTCGTTAATTCGAGCGCACTCGAATAACCGAAGATGGAGAAAGGAGTTCACACTCAACTTCCAATTTTAAAAGAGGCACAAAGCTCTCAGTAAAATTTTATTCAAAATCAACTATTTTTACAATGCCAACACACCCCTATTTATAGGGTTTACAACAAACATACAAACGATTTACATCACAATCACAACACAGCCAACTCACGACCGACACATACAGCACAGACGAGTTACAGTACATTCGACCTACGACCTAAAAGATATACGAGTTACAATTGTTCGCGACTTACATCACAACGACATAGGAAACAAGTAGCAACTCAACACACTACAGTAGTGCCGTCAGTCTTCGGCAGCGACCTAGGGCGGAGCGACCTACGGCTTCGCATTTTGTTCGCGACCTAGGGCGGAGCGATTCAGGGAAACCTCGCGACATAAGTCAGTTCATTCGCGACCTAGGGAATTGGTGATGGAGTTAGGTCACGTAGCGACGTTTGATGGATCGGTGATGGAGTTAGGTCACGTAGCGATGTATGAAGGGTCGGTGATAGAGTTAGGTCGCGGAGCGACGTATGGCGGCCGTTCGCGATTCGAGATATGTTTCGTTGACTCCTTTCTTCGTATGGCTTGATGCGCTGCATCATCCTCCCCTGGTTGAAAAGAATTCAACCCCGAATTCACACTTTCCTCTCCTTCGACATGCTTGTTCTCATGATATGGAATCAAATGTTTGACGTTGAAAACGTCAGCAGTGTGGATATGATCCGGCAATCTTAACCGACAATCATTATCATTGATATTCTTCAAGATTTCTACTGGACCAATATTTCGAGCTTTCAATTTGTTGTAAGTTCCAACTGGAAAACGATCTTTCGTCAATACTGCATTAACAAAATCGCCCTCTTTGAAGTCCACACTCCTTCGCTTCTTATCCGTCAGTTGCTTATACTTCTCATTTTACTTAAGCAATTGTTCGTGAACAATCCTGTGACACTCCTGCAAAGCATTCACGAAATCACAAGCTCGTTTAACAACCCCTTTCTGAAGTGGAACTATCGAAAAATCAACGGCCCCTTCGGAATTGCTGAATATACTACTTGAAATGGACTGAATCCTATACTTCGATTAACGACATGTTTATGTGCGAATTCTGCCTGACATAAGTTCACATCCCAGCTCTTCAAATTATCCTTCACAAGACATCTCAACAAGTTTCCCAAAGATCCGTTCACCACTTCCGTTTGTGGATGATAGGCGCTACTAAAATTCAGCTTAGTCCCAACCATCTTCCACAGACTCAACCCAAAATGACTTAGAAATCTAGTATCTCGATCAGAAACAATGGTCTCAGGTAGCCCATGTAGTCGATAAACCTCTTTAAAGAACAATTGAGCAACACAGACTGCATCGGCGGTCTTTTTACAAGCTATGAAATGTGCGATCTTCGAAAATCTGTCCACCACAACATATATAGAATCATTCCCTCATTGAGTTCTTGGCAAATCCAAAACAAAATCCATGCTAACATCAATCCATGGTTTAGTAGGCACGGGCAACGACATATACAATCCTGCATTCGTAGCTGTCCCTTTGGAAACCTGACATATGTGACATCTCTGCACAAATCTTTCAACTTCTTTCCTCATGGAAGGCCAAAAATATGATTGAGAAATCAACTGCAAGGCGTGATCTCTTCCCACATGACCTTCTTCATGCAATTCCTTCACAATCTTCATTCGCGAACTGAACTCTGGTATACACAAACGATTTCCTTTGAATAGAAAACCATCTACCAACACATACTCATCCGTCTTCCCTTTCTCGTCTTCATCTACAATCTTAGCAAAGTAAGGATCCTCAACAAACAATTTTGGAAATACATCAAACCCCGTCACTTCAACTCTCATCGTAGTCAACAAATGATTTCTTCTACTCAATGCGTCTGCCACATGATTTGTAACTCCTGACTTATGCTTTACAACAAATGTAAACTGTTGCAAGTATGTGATCCATGAAGCATGCCTGGCTGCAATCTTATCATGTCCCTGCAAATGTTTCAATGCTTCATGGTCAATATACAACACAAACTCTTTATAAAACAAGTAGTGTCTCCAATGCTTTATGGCTTGGACAATAGCATAGAACTCCAAGTCATAGGTATTGTATCTTGGCTTGGCTCTAGAAAGTTTCTTGCTAAAATAAGAAATTGGACGACCCTTTTGACTTAACACTCCACCAATTCCAACTTTAGACGCATCAATATCCAACTCAAAGAGTAACTGAAAGTCCAGGTATCTAAGAATCGGTGTCGTAGTCAAAAGTGTCTTGATCTGTTGGAAAGCAGAATCAGCCTCTTCAGTCGACACTAACTGCTTTCCTTTCATACAATCTGTCACTGGTGCCATCACGCTACTGAAATGTGGAATAAACCTTCGGTAGAATGATGCTAAACCATGGAAACTTCTCACTTCAATTACAGTCCTGGGTTGTGGCCAATCGTTGTTTGCTTCAATTTTACCTTGATCCACATGGATACCTTCCTTGGACAACACATACCCCAAGAACAAAACACTGTGTGTCATGAACATGCACTTCTTTATTTCCGCGTAAAATTTCTCCTGACAAAGTATCATCAACATTTCCCACAAGTGTTGTAGACGTTCTTCTTTGCTTCCACTGTATATCAATATATCATCAAAGTATACCACCACGAACTTTCCAATAAACGGTCGAAAGATATGATTCATCACTCGCATAAAAGTACTAGGTGCATTCGAAAGACCAAATGGCATGACCAGCCATTCATACAACCCCCCTCCATGTCCTGAAGGCCGTCTTCCATTCATTCCTGGTCGAATTCGAATCTGATGATACCCACTCTTCAAATCAATCTTTGAAAAGATTAGCAGCTCCACTCAACTGATCTAACAAATCGTCCAATCTTGGCATCGGTAATCTGTACCTCACTGTAATCTTGTTTAGTGCTCGACTATCTGTACACATTCTCCAAGTTCCATCCTTCTTTGGCACTAACAAGGCTGGTACTGCACAAGGACTTAAACTTTCTTGTACGCGCCCTTGTTCAAGTAACTCCTCCACCTTCCTTCTCAACTCTTCATGCTCATTTGGACTCATTCTATAATGTGGTCTATGTGGTAACACAGCTCCCGAAACAAGATCAATCCGGTGTTGTATGTCTCTCAACGGTGATAACTCTTTTGGTAATTCTCCAGGAAATACATCTTCGAATTCCTTCAACACTGGCTTAACTTCCTCGGGAATTTCAACCGTTTCACTACTTTCACGTCCAATCAACAGAAATATTTCAGGCCCATCCTCTACTTCTTTGACAAACTCCTTCAAAGATAACAGAGTCTTTAGTTCCTCGATTTCCTCCAACTTGCTTTCACTTTGTTGTCGCTTTTTAGGAACTGTAACAACCCGGAATTTGCATTACCAATTAATAAATAAAAGTTAGGATTTTTATTTATTCTTAATGAAGCATAAAAGGATTTGGAATAACAAAAATTTATTTGAAAAAGGATATTTTAATTAAATTGGAAATATGAGATTTTAAAATGAGGATAAAATGTTATTTTGGAGAGTTAAATATTTTAGGAAAGATTTTAAAACGGGTTTGGGTAAGAAATGAGTTCATAAACATACATGAACACTTAGAATTTTTTTGGAAATATTGTAATAACCCTCTTCTTATTGGTTACAAAACTTAACCCAATAACCCACCCTAAACCTCCCCTATATATTATCTCAAACTCTCATAACCTTCTTCATTCAACCCTAATCAAAACCCTAATCATTTCCTAAAGCTTCTTAACAAAAATGGCCTCCATCTTCATCTCCTTCAAGTTTTAGCTTATGCAAGTCATTCTATGCAAAGGTAATGCAAATACCCACCTCAAATCCCTCTTTTACAACTTTCTAATTTCTGAAATTAGTTTTTAACACATGCTTTATGTGTTTTTATGATCTTATAGCCTCCTAATCCTCTTTTGCTAACTTGGGTTGATGCTATTATGATCATTGTTGCTTTCTAAGAGAGGTATATTGCTAAAAACTTCTTATAGTATGTGTTTGATCCTCTTTTGATGTCATAAATCAATTAGTAACACATGCTTATTTATGTAACATGTGAATCATAGCTCCTTAATCATCTTTGCATTCAATTTGGGGTTGCACATAAGATGTTTGTAAAATTGCTTCATAAGGTAATGCTAAGCTTTGACCCTATGTTTCCTTTAATCTAGTATAATAATCATTATATGATGCTTAGTGATTGTTATTAGCAAAATTTGATGCCAAAAACTTGAAAAAAACACTTCAAAATCACTAAAATGCACAATTTCTGCTGGCTGGAAATGTGCAGGCTGAAAGCAGGCCAAAACAGAACAAAAAAGGCTCTGGGTGCACCAGGTCAGGCCTGGGTTGCACCCAGGCCGCAGCCCGGACGCGCACAGACCCCCAGCCCGCCCGTGCTGGGGCGGCCCCCTTTTCCCTCCAGCCCGCAAGGGGCTGGGGGCGGGCCACAGACCCCAGCCCGCAGCGGGCTGGGGCGCGGCCCAAGTCCCCAGCCCGTGTGGGCTGGGGCGGGCCCAGTACCCCCAGCCCGCGGGGGCTGGAGGCGGGCCCAAGACCCCCAGCCCGCGTGGGCTGGGGGGGGGGGTTTCCCCCAGCCCGCGCGGGCTAGGGGCGCGGCCCAAGTCCCCAGCCCGTGTGGGCTGGGGCGGGCCCAATACTCCCAGCCCGCGTGGGCTGGGAGCGGGCCCAAGACCCCCAGCCCGCGCGGGCTGGGGGCGCGGCCCAAGTCCCCAGCCCGTGTGGGCTATGGCGGGCCCAGTACCCCCAGCCCGCGTGGGCTGGGGGCGGGCCCAAGACACCCAGCCCGCGTGGGCTTGGGGGGGGGGGGGGGTTCCCACAGCCCGCGCGGGTTGGGGGCGGGCCCAAGTCCCCAGCCCGCGCGGGCTGCGGGCGGGCCCAAGTCTTCCCAGCCCAAGCGGGCTGGGGGCCCGAAAAATAAAAAAAATAAAAAAAAAATCAAGCAGCACCTCTGTTTCCAGCTTTTGAGCGCCACTTCGCGATGCCGCGACGTTTGCATCGGAAGTCGGAATTCGATGTTTTTGGTCTCGTTGGAAAGGTGGAGTTGCGAAATCCATCTCTGGAAAATTTGGACGACATTGGAGTTCGTTTGTACTTCGATTTTCGTGCCAAAGTTATACTCTGGTCGCTGTTGGAAAACGGTGTGAATCTTTTTCTGGGTTCAACTTTGAGACGTCGCTGCCACTTCGTTTCAACTCGAAATCCAGAAATTCTTTTTGCATCTTAAAGTAGGGATGTCGGACTACATGCTTACCAGTTTTCATGCCATTTGGACACAGTTTGTTGGTCCAAATAAATTGCCGAACTTGGGTTCGCAGCAGTTTTTGAATGGTTTCAAACACTTAGAATATTTTTGATGATTTTCTGGTTTTCGTCGATTTCTTTGAGATTTGTCCCTGAATTTCGTACACGGGCTTTATAAAAAGGATTTAAAAGGATTTTTCACTCCAAAATGGCTTTTGAAAATTATTATATAATATTATTTTTAATTATTAAATTAATTATCCATAATAGGAGACTTTTCAAAAGACCGTTTTAAAAGTGATTTCGAAATCAATCAAATCCGTTTTACACCATTATTTTCTATAATAAAAATCTCACACTCACTTTTAGCATGTCGAGCGAAGTGGAAAGGTGCTTAAACGGTTAGGAAATCTCCGGCCTATGGAACCGTGTGTATTTTCTTTCCGGTTAATCCCCGACCTATTCGGTTGATCGTTTTGACCTTTGGGTCTTGTTTACCGATGATACGAGGTGGACTTTTTATTGTTTGGAGTGTGAGCTTGTTATTGGTTAGTAAACCGTTTAGTGCGAACGTGGGGTATGAGACTCATTGTTAACACTTTACGGGTTCCTCTCCAAGAAGTTAGTGACACATTAGCCTCTGGGCGGCCAGTACTGGACCTCTGGGTCACCACGCCTCTGTGCAACCGTCTCTGGACACCTGCTCTATGGAGCAGTTTATTTTTCGGCGTGCGCCTCTGGACCTTTATCCTTCTGGGAAGGATCTCGCCGTCTCGCGCGTTCAGCATCTGTGCGAGTGATCGATCACAATTCTACAGTACTTGGCAACAACGACTCTGGTCGGTGCACGTGTAATATTTGTATTATCTCATGATTTTTATATCCATTCGAGTATCGCCATTCGGTGTTGGTTCTATGGAACCATACGATGTAAGTGCGATTACCATATGGATTCACAGTGTCTCTGGACACTGCATTTCTGTATTCGATTTTATTGATTTTTCATTATATCCCTATTGCTCTTTGGAGCATCGATCCTTGCTTGGGCATTGATCACAGACTCTGGTCACTCTTTGGATTATTGCCTGTGGGCAACTTTATATAGCTTTGGCTACGCCGATGATATGAGGCGATTTTATTTATTTAACACTTTGGTGTTTGTATTCTCTTTGGAGATTTTTACTGTTTATTGATGATTAGGGATCGTCATTATATTCATGTAGTCCATATTACTCTTCTCTTTAGAGAAGTACTGTTTTATTTATGTACTGCATTATTATATATATCTCAGTATTACTGATTGTTTAGCTAGCCTGACCCGAGTGTTTTCGCTCGGGTTAGACCGAGTTGTTTCAGGTTAGGTCTCTGGACTTAGCTTTCTGTGCTTCCGCTTGGACATTATCTGCTATGCTGATAGATAGCTCTTTTATTTGTCCACTATTCAGCTACTCTGTTATTTCAGACTCTTATGTATATATTTTTGACTCACATGTGTGAGCGGTGGCTTTGTACCCACCTCTTTGATACTTGGATCTGTATTGACGATATATTATAGCTATGTTCTGTGACTGTTATGTGACTGTTCTATGATGATGATGATGTTATCATTTAGTGTTATGTTTGTTCTGAACCTATTTTCCTTAGCCATTGTAGTTTCGTTATAAATATCTATTGGATATGTCGAACCACTTGAGAAAAGAATACCACATATTCGACGTATTCAGTAGTTAGTTATAGATTGATTACACATGGTCGCTTCCATTATACTCTATTCTCCGTTCTAGTAGACGGTATTACTCCGTAATACTCTTTACTAGAGTGGGTCTCGGAGTGGGGGCGTTACATCTTGGTATCAGAGCAAGGTTCAGAATTAAGCATAACAAACACAGAACGGATACACTTAGTACAATACATTTTAATTGGATCCGAATTAAATCAAATCCCTTCCTTATGCTTATTGGTAGATAAGTTAGGAATATGTGTAGGAATTTATTATATTCCGTCGTATTCCTTAATTAAGTATCAATCATTGAATCATGTCTAACTCTAATTCCCGTTTGACTTTCAGTATGTCTGGAAGGGGAAGAGGGAGAACCACACGTCAGACTAGTGCTGCTGGGCAGTCCAGCAACACTCATCCAAAGGGCGTGTTCATGACTACCGACCAGATCATGGAGCTGGTTCGGAATTCTCAGTCTCATTTTCAGTGTCCAACCCCAGTTGTTGATGCTCCGCGCATGTCTATTTTTGCGCGTCTCTGCAGTGATTTTATCCATATCGGAGGGAAGCCGTTTAGTGGCTCCGAGAATGTCTTAGAGGTCCAGGCTTGGATTCGGATATGCGAGCGCATTTTCACTCGTATGGATATCCCGGATCATGACCGTGTTCTTATTGCTTCTAGTCAGCTTCTGAGTCGTGCCCTGGATTGGTACGAACTACTTTTGCCGAGGTCGATGAGACCACACTTACTTGGGCTCAGTTTCGTCAGAGATTTGAGCTCAAATTCATCCCAGAGTCAGAGAAGAACTCCCTTGCTCGCCGCATTCTTGATCTCAAGCAGGGGAAGTCCTCCGTATCCGACTATGTCTCTTCCTTCGAGGCCCTGTCCAAGTACGGCCTTGAGTTTATTGCTACTCCTTATAAGAGGAACCTCAAATTTGTTGAGGGCTTGAAGAAATATCTAAAGAGGCATCTTATGCTACAGCTTGAGCTCTCACTCGAGAAGCTAGTCGATGCAGCCCTACATCTTGAGTCAGTCGAGATGGAGCATAGTGATGATGAGGGTGGGGGTTCCAAAAACCCCAACCAGAAGCGGGGACCATTTCAGAAGAACAAGCCTTGGAACAAGAAGAAGAAGACTGACAGTTCTGCTGTCCAGGCTCAGCCTCAGACTCAGCCTCAGATTCGGTCACAGCCTAGTGGAACCCGTCCTCCGAGGAATGCTTCAACTGCGGTTCTCCAGATCACTTTATTCGAGAGTGTCCCAAACCTATCTATTGTACCTTCTGCAAGAAGGAGGGACACAGGATCTCCACTTGTCCTATTGCTCCAACTAGTGCCAAGCCTGGCAAGCTTAATGCTACCAGGATTCCTGCATCTTCAACTCAGCCTCGAGGTACGCATCCTTCAGTTCTCGAAGGTTCTATTTTATTTCATGGTAGATCTTGTAGAGTTCTCTTTGATACGGGTGCCTCTCACTCATTCGTATCAAAGGAGCTAGTAGATGCTTTATCCTTGGATGTTACTTGTCTGGTTTCTTCACTAAGGATTGTGAATCCCATTGGCAGATCCACGACCCTTATCTTGCTTTGTGAGAATATAGATATTGATCTTTGTGGATTTTCTTTCCGTGCAAATCTGCACGTTATGGAGTATTTGGGATTTGATATGATTCTTGGCATGGATTGGCTCGTTCAGCATGACACCAAAATCATTTGTTCGGAGCAGATATTATTTCTTCGTCATCCTGACTCGTCCGCTCTGTTAGCTATTGTTCTTCAGGATGTTGGGCTTTATGATGTTACTTTATTTTCTCTTGATACACGAGATGAGGATTTGGACATATCTCGTATTCCTGTCGTTCGGGATTTCCCCGATATATTCAAGCCTGTATCTGGCCTGCCGCCAAAGCGGGCCATTAAGTTCCGCATCGATCTCATTCCAGGCTCCCACCCAGTTGGACGTCTTCCCACGAGGATGTCTACCAAAGAGAATGAGGAACTCAGGAAGCAGTTAGTTGAGCTTGAGGCGAAGCAGTTCATTCGGTCCAGTTCTTCGCCATGGGGTGCTGCTGTGGTCTTCGTTTAGAAGCCCGATGGCTCTCTTAGGCTTTGCATTGACTATCGCAAGCTTAATGAGTTGACTATCAGAAATCGTTATCCATTGCCACGGATAGACGATATGTTTGATCAGTTGAGCGGTGCGAAGGTCTTTTCCCAGCTCGACCTTGCCACCGGATTTCATCAGCTCCGAGTTGCGGAAGATAGCATTCCTCTTACCGCTTTCCGCACTCGTTATGGTTCTTTTGAGTGGTTGGTCATGCCATTCGGCTTGACGAATGCACCGGCTTTCTTCGTCGATCTTATGAATCGAGTATTCCGAGAATACATCGATAGATTCGTTCTGGTTTTCATCGACGATATTCTTATTTATTCTAGATCCGAGGCAGAGCATGCTCATCATTTGCGGATCGTCTTGGATACTCTTCGTCAGCATCAGCTTAAGGCCAAGCTCTCCAAGTGCCATTTTTGGGAGAGCAAGGTCAAGTTCTTGGGCCATATTGTATCATATGAGGGTGTTTCTGTCGATCCTGCCAAGATCGAAGCTATTCAGAATTGGAAGCAGCCCGAGAACGTTCATGATATTCGTAGCTTCCTTGGTCTGGCGGGTTATTACCGTCGGTTTGTCAAGAATTTCTCACGATTTGCACTTCTTACGACGCTGACTCGTAAGGGTGTTCGCTTTATTTGGTCTGATAAGTGTGAAGCTTCTTTTCAGCGATTGAAGGAACTTCTCACTCATGCTCCTATTCTTGTGGTTCCTGAGAGTAATCAAGATCTGGTTGTTTACACCGATGCTTGTGGTAGCGGGCTCGGTGCTGTGCTTTTGCAGAAGGATCGGGTAGTTGCTTATGCTTACAGGCAACTGCGTCCGAATGAGGTTTGCTATCCGAATCATGATCTTGAGTTGGCAGCTATCGTCTTTGCCTTGAAGACGTGGCATCATTTTCTATTAGGCGAACGCTTCACTCTTTATACCGATCACGAGTCGCTGAAGTATCTATTCAGTCAGAGGGATCTCAATATGAGGCAGCAGCGATGGCTTGAGTTTCTCGCCTCATATGATTTAGATATTCAGTATACCCCTGGCAAAGGTAATCGTGTTGCAGATGCGCTCAGTCGCAAGCACTCGGCAGTAGTTTCTATGATGATTGTCGAGTGGGATATTCTTGGGACCCTATCTTTGTGTGATGTTAGAGATCGAGCTCCATCCTCTGATTCTCCGGTCTTATTATTTAGCTTGGAAGCTCGTCCTATCTTATTGGATCGCATTGCCCATGCTCAGCGGCAGGATCCAGACTTATTGCATCTTATTCATCTTCTCGAGTCAGGATCCAGTGATGAGACATTGTTGGATTATTCTCTTGATTTTCATCGGTGTCTTCGTAGGAAGAACCGTATTATTGTACCATCTGATTTATCACTTAGGCGTGACATTCTGGACGAGTGCCATCGCACTAAGTACACTATTCATCCCGGGTCGAGTAAGATGTATGCCGACATGTGTCGCCTATATTATTGGGAGGGTTTGAAGAGAGATGTGGCAAGTTATGTGAGTGGTTGCATGACTTGTCAACAGATCAAAGCTGAGCATCAGCGTCCGTCTGGTCTTCTTTAGCCGCTAGAGATTCCATTATGGAAATGGGATCAGATATCCATGGATTTTATTGACGGTCTGCCTCGATCAAGGTCAGGCCATACTTCTATCTGGGTTATTGTTGATCGCTTGACCAAATCGGCTCATTTCATTCCGATTAAGTCCACTCGGACTGCACCTCAGTTGGCCAAGCTCTATGTGAAGTAAGTCGTTCGACTTTATGGCATTCCTAGCTCTATCGTCTGTGATCGAGACACTATCTTTACTAGTCACTTCTGGAAGTGCCTACAGTCAGCTTTGGGCACAAAGCTGAATCTCTCGACTGCTTATCATCCTCAGACCGACGGTCAGACGGAGATGGTGAATCGAGGTTTGGAGGATCTTTTGTGCTGTTGTATTCTGGATTTCGGAGGTAGTTGGGAGGATCACTTACCGCTCGTAGAGTTCTCCTACAACAACAACTTTCAGTCTAGTATCGGCATGGCACCTTTCGAGACTCTATACAGAAGGCCATGTCGCTCTCCTGCTTGTTGGTTAGAATCTGGCGAGAAGCTTATTCTTTGTCCAGATTCAGTTCGGGAATCTTCTGAAAAGATTGTTCTCATCCGTCAGAGAATGAAAGAGGCACAGGACCGCCAGAAATCCTACGCGGACAACCGTAGGAAGCCTCTTGAGTTCTCCATTGGTGATCATGTCTTTATTCGGATTTCCCCCATGAAGGGGGTTGTGCGTTTCAGCTCTACAGGGAAGTTGGCTCCTCGCTATGTTGGACCCTTTCCTATTACGGAACGCATCGGCCCCGTTGCTTATCGTGTGGCTCTACTTGCTCATTTTTTCGGAATGCATGACGTGTTCCGTGTTTCTCAACTTCGCAAGTGTGTTCGCGATCCTGATTCTATAATTGAGCCGCATGTCGTACCTGATTTAGAGATCTTACCTAACTTATCTTTGGAGCAGCAACCTCTCCATGTGCTTGATTCGGAGGTTAGACGCCTTCGCAACAAAGAGGTTCCACTCGTGAAGATTCAGTGGTCACCGAATCCTAAGGACTGCACTTGGGAGACCAGAGAATCCATCGAGCGCTCTTATCCTGGCTTTCTCCCATCTTCTTCTGCGGGTAAGAATTCTCTATTTTATCTCTATCACTTCTTTTGTGGATTTGACGTTATAGACGACATCTATCTTAAGGAATTGCGGGGACGCAATTTTCTTAAGGGGGGAGTCTGTAACAACCCGGAATTTGCATTACCAATTAATAAATAAAAGTTAGGATTTTTATTTATTCTTAATGAAGCATAAAAGGATTTGGCATAACAAAAATTTATTTGAAAAAGGCTATTTTAATTAAATGGGAAATATGAGATTTTAAAATGAGGATAAAATGTTATTTTGGAGAGTTAAATATTTTAGGAGAGATTTTAAAACGGGTTTGGGTAAGAAATGAGTTCATAAACATACATGAACACTTAGAATTTTTTTGGAAACATTGTAATAACCCTCTTCTTATTGGGTTACAAAACTTAACCCAATAACCCACCCTAAACCTCACCTGTATATTATCTCAAACTCTCATAACCTTCTTCATTCAACCCTAATCAAAACCCTAATCATTTCCTAAAGCTTCTTAACAAAAATGGCCTCCATCTTCATCTCCTTCAAGTTTTAGCTTATGCAAGTCTAACTATGCAAAGGTAATGCAAATACCCACCTCAAATCCCTCTTTTATAACTTTCTAATTTCTGAAATTAGTTTGTTAACACATGTTTTATGTGTTTTTATGATCTTATAGCCTCCTAATCCTCTTTTGCTAACTTGGGTTGATGCTATTATGATCATTGTTGCTTTCTAAGAGAGGTATATTGCTAAATACTTCTTATAGTATGTGTTTGATCCTCTTTTGATGTTATAAATCAATTAGTAACACATGCTTATTTATGTAACATGTGAATCATAGCTCCTTAATCATCTTTGCATTCAATTTGAGGTTGCACATAAGGTGTTTGTAAAATTGCTTCATAAGGTAATGCTAAGCTTTGACCATAAGTTTCCTTTAATTTAGTATAATAATCATTATATGATGGTTAGTGATTGTTATTAGCAAAATTTAATGCCAAAAACTTGAAAAAAACACTCCAAAATCAATAAAATGCACAATTTCTGCTGGCTGGAAATGTGCAGGCAGAAAGCAGGCCAAAACAGAACAAAAAAGGCTCTGGGTTCACCAGGACAGGCCTGGGTTGCACCCAGGCCTCAGCCCGGGCGCGCACAGGCCCCCAGCCCGCCCGGGCTGTGGGCGGGCCACAGACCCCAGCCCGCAAGGGGCTGTGGCGGCCCACTTTTCCCCCAGCCCGCAAGGGGCTGGGGGCGGGACACAGACTTCAGCCCGTGTGGGCTGGGGCGCCGCCCAGTACCCCCAGCCCGCGTGGGCTGGGGGCGGGCCCAAGACCCCCAGCCCGCGTGGGCTGGGGGGGGGGGGGTTTCCCCCAGCCTGTGCGGGCTGGGGGCGGGCCCCAGACCCCCAGCCCGCGTGGGCTGGGGGGGGTTCCCATAGCCCGCGCGGACTGGGGGCGCGGCCCAAGTCCCCAGCCCGTGTGGGCTGGGGCGGGCCCAGTACCCCCAGCCCGCGTGGGCTGGGGGCGGGCCCATGACCCCCAGCTCGCTTGGGCTTTGGGGGAGTTTCCCCCAGCCCGCGCGGGCTGGGGGTGGGCCCAAGTCCCCCAGCCCGTGCGGGCTACAGGCGGGCCCAAGTCTCCCCAGCCCAAGCGGGCTGGGGGCCCCAAAAAAAGAAAAAAAAATCAAACAGCACCTCTGTTTCCAGCTTTTGAGCGCCACTTCGCGATGCCGCGACGTTCGCATCGGAAGTCGGAATTCGATGTTTTTGGTCTCGTTGGAAAGGTGGAGTTGCGAAATCCATCTCTGAAAAATTTGGATGACATTGGAGTTCGTTTGGTACTTCGATTTTCGTGCCACAGTTAGACTCTGGTCGTTGTTGGAAAACAGTGTGAATCATTTTCTGCGTTCAACTTTGAGACGTCGCTGCCACTTCGTCTCAACTCGAAATCCAGAAATTCTTTTTGCATCTTAAAGTAGGGATGTCGGACTACATGCCTACCAGTTTTCATGCCATTTGGACACCGTTTGCTGGTCCAAATTAATTGCCGAACTTTGGTTCGCAGCAGTTTTTGAATGGTTTCAAACACTTAGAATATTTTTGATGATTTTCTGGTTTTCGTCGATTTCTTTGAGATTTGTCCCTGGATTTCGTACACCGGCTTTATAAAAAGGATTTAAAAGGATTTTTTCACTCCAAAATGGCTTTTGAAAATTATTATATAATATTATTTTTAATTATTAAATTAATTACTCCATAATAGGAGACTTTTCAAAAGACCGTTTTAAAAGTGATTTCGAAATCAATCAAATCCGTTTTACACCATTATTTTCTATAATAAAAATCTCACACTCACTTTTAGCACGTCGAGCGAAGTGGAATGGTGCTTAAACGTTAGGAAATCTCCGGCCTATGGAACCGTGTGTATTTTATTTCCGGTTAATCCCCGACCTATTCGGTTGATCGTTTTGACCTTTGGGTCTAGTTTACCGATGATACGAGGTGGACTTTTTATTGTTTGGAGTGTGAGCTTGTTATTGGTTAGTAAACCGTTTAGCGCGAACGTGGGGTATGGGACTCATTGTTAACACTTTACGGGTTCCTCTCCAAGAAGTTAGTGACACATTAGCCTCTGGGCGGCCAGTACTGGACCTCTGGATCACCACGCCTCTGGGAAACCATCTCTGGACACCTGCTCTATGGAGCAGTTTATTTTTCGGTGTGCGCCTCTGCGCCTTTATCCTTCTGGGAAGGATCTCGCCGTCTCGCGCGTTCCGCATCTGTGCGAGTGATCGATCACAATTCTACAGTACTTGGCAACAACCACTCTGGTCGGTGCACGTGCAATATTTGTATTATCTAATGATTTTTATATCCATTCGAGTATCGCCATTCGGTGTTGGTTCTATGGAACCGTACGATGTAAGTGCGATTACCCTATGGATTCACAGTGTCTCTGGACACTGCATTTCTGTATTCGATTTCATTGATTTTTCATTATATCTCTATTGCTCTTTGGAGCATCGATCCTTGCTTGGGCATTGATCACCGACTCTGGTCACTCTTGGGATTATTGCCTGTGGGCAACTTTATATAGCTTTGGCTACGCCGATGATATGAGGCGATTTTATTTATTTAACACTTTGGTGTTTGTATTCTCTTTGGAGATTTTTACTGTTTATTGATGATTAGGGATCGTCATTATATTCATGTAGTCCATATTACTCTTCTCTTTGGAGAAGTATTGTTTTATTTATGTACTGCATTATTATATATATCTCAGTATTACTGATTGTTTAGCTAGCCTGACCCGAATGTTTTCGCTCGGGTCAGACCGAGTTGTTTCAGGTTAGGTCTCTGGACTTATCTTTCTATGCTTCCGCTTGGACATTATCTGCTATGCTGATAGATAGCTCTTTTATTTGTCCACTATTCAGCTACTCTGTTATTTCAGACTCTTATGAATATATTTTTGACTCACATGTGTGAGCAGTGGCTTTGTACCCACCTCTTTGATACTTGGATCTGTATTGACGATATATTGTACCTATGTTCTGTGACTGTTATGTCACTGTTCTGTGATGATGATGATGTTATCATTTAGTGTTATGTTTGTTCTGAACCTATTTTCCTTAGCCATTGTAGTTTCGTTATAAATATCTATTGGATATGTCGAACCACTTGAGAAAAGAATACCACCTATTCGACGTATTCAGTAGTTAGTTATAGCTTGATTACACATGGTCGCTTCCATTATACTCTATCTCCATTCTAGTAGACGGTATTACTCCGTAATACTCTTTACTAGAGTGGGTCTCGGAGTGGGGCGTTACAGGAACTAAAGTGATTCTAGTGCCATTGAACAAGAAATTATAGCAGTTAGTCCTACCATCGTGTTGCACGGCTCTATCAAATTGCCACGGTCTTCCCAACAACAAATGACATACATCCATATCCACCACGTCACACCAAATTTCATCCTTATACTTCTTTCCGATGGAAAAAGTTACACAAGCTTTTCGACTAACCTTCACTTCCCCACCTTTCCTTAGCCAAGCTAATTTGTAGGGAATGGGATGCTTCTCTGTCTTTAACACCAACTTCTTTACGGCTTCTGTAGAGATGATGTAATCACAACTTCCTGCATCGATAACAAACTGACAAACCTTTCCCAAAATAGTGCACGCCGACTGAAAAATATTACTCCTCAACCAGCTAGTCTCCTCTTCCTGCTTTGGCGTCAAGCAAGATCTCCTCATCATTAAAAAATATCCCTCATCTTTCGTCAATAATTCTTCTTCCTCCTCAGCTTGTGATGAATTGGAACATTCTATTTCTTCATCCTCATCCTCAACCTCAGCAACCATCGCTCGCTTCTTAGGCCTCGGGCATTCATTGCTCTTATGGCCAAACTCCTGACAGTTATAACATTTGAAATTTTTGTTGACCTTGGTCTTAGCAACTTCATTGACAACTAGTTTACTAACAGCCTTGGAAACATTAGTATTGCTACTAGCCCCTTTCACCTGATTGATCGAACTTGTAAGCGCACCACCTCCTCTTCTACTTTGCTTCTCCCAAGCTAGAGCCTTCTTGTGTGCTTCTGCAACGGATTTTGGATCAAACATATTTACCATATCCTGATTTTGCATTCCCAATCCTCCAAAAATTCTAGATGTCAACTGTTCCTTCGTTTACGTGACATCGTTTCTAGCAATCAGTTGATAAAACTCACCTGCATAATCATTTACCGACTTTGTCCCTTGTCTCAAATTCTGTATGCGTTGATACATAAGAGACTGATAATTATAAGGCAATAAAGTAGCCTTCATCAACCTCTTCATCTTTTCTCGTGAAAAAATCTTCAACTTTCCCATTCTTTCCCGTGTAAGTTTAGTTTGTTGCCACCATGCCATAGCTCTTCTCCTCAATCGTGTAGCAACCAACTTAACTCTAAGATGCTCGGGTACTTCCTTGAAGTCAAAAATTTCTTCAACATTTGATAACCAATCCAGGAACTCTTCCGCTATCATTCTCCTTTGAATACTGGAATCTCTGTTTTCATCCCCGACTCCCATCGACGATCATCTTTGAAATCTCTATTTCGACTTCGTCCTTGGCCATGGTTTCGACAAGAGCTACTATCACCATCACTGGATTCCTCCAAATCTGACGTATGTCGATGTCGATTCTGACCATCAACATTTCTGCTACCACGCACGTCTCTTTCTCCCGAACTGATAGTTCTCTTCTTCCCCGATCCGATAGTGGTGACATTCTTCTCCTCTCGGAATTTGATGGCGAGATTCTATGACCACCTTGATTTGAACCTAGCGTTACTCTTTGTCGAGTTTTATTTATATCCATCATGATCCTTTCCAATCTACCAATTCCCCCATCAAACTTCTCATTGAGTTTGTCACTAATTCGTTGCTCCATTTGTTCAGCATCTTCTCTTCGATACACATCTACAACATTCTGATGACGATTAACACTTCTTGGAGGCATTGTCGAATCTTCAACAAATCCAAACACACATTTCAACTAGCACAACTTTCAATGATGCAAAATCTACGTACAAACACCTAGCTCACGACTTGAAAAAATCTCGCACAAACTTGAACAAGCTCGTTTCTGGCTTTGGTACCAAATTGACACAGTCTCGGAAGTAGATCTGAATCGGCGGCCAAATCTATCCACGATCTAATGATGAATTGCGGAATTATGAATCGATGATACAAGATGAATTGATGATACCAAATGCCCAAATCCATTGATCTCTCGAGACACCGGATTCTAGATATCTTCAACACGTTGATCGCGCATGATGCCGCGTTAGAAGATCTACGATTCTTCGACGTTGTTCTCGCGCACGAGATTCATGAATCGGCTTCAAATTCGTTGATTCGAGCGCACTCGAATAACCGAAGATGGAGAAAGGAGTTCACACACAACTTCCAATTTTAAAAGAGGCACAAAGCTCTAAATAAATTTTTATTCAAAATCAACTACTTTTTACAGTGCCAACACACCCCTATTTATAGGGTTTACAACACACATACAAACGATTTACATCACAAGCACAACACAGCCAACTCACGACCTACACATACAGCATAGACGAGTTACAGCACATTCGACCTACGACCTAAAAAATATACGAGTTACAATTGTTCGCGACTTACATCACAACGACATAGGAAACAAGCAGCGACTCAACACACCACAGTAGTGACGTCAGACTTTGGGAGCGACCTACGGCTTCGCATTTTGTTCGCGACCTAGGGTGGAGCGATTCAGGGAAACCTCGCGACATAAGTCAGTTCGTTCACGACCTAGGGAATTGGTGATGGAGTTAGGTCGCGTAGCGACGTATGATGGATAAGTGATGGAGTTAGGTCGCGTAGCGATGTATGAAGGGTCAGTGTTAGAGTTAGGTCGCGGAGCGGCGTATGGCGGCCGTTCGCGATTCGAGATATGTTTCATTGTCTCCTTTCTTCGTATGGCTTGATGCGCTGTATTAGGTACATTTGTTTAAAGATATATGATAAATGAATTGAATTTCATCTATTATGTGAGAAAGTGGTGGAAATACCAAAAAATGAAAGTGCAATATTAATGAATCGATAAATTTTTATAGGTTTAATGTTCTTGCTGTAAATATCAAAATATATATCGTTAGTGTATGATATGTCAAAGTGATAAACAAAATATTTAATATTTAGTAATTAAAAGATATAATAAATGAAACTAAGACCAGGATCTATACATATCATACTGTTATTTTAATTATGCAAAAGAAAAAAGATATAACAAACAAAAATACGTTATTATTTTATCCGTTAATTAATGTGAATCACGAACATAAATAACAAAAATTTTACATTTTTACAAAAACAAATTAAATGAAAATATTTATTATTTCAAAAGTTAAAAAAATCACAAACATTCCTTACCATTAATTTATTGTCTTTTAATAAAAGCAAATTTTTTTAACGACAAAGTATTCATTAAAATGTAACAATATTAGAAAGAAAAAACGTTGGGCATATTGGAAATGATATACCAATTTTAAAAAGTAATATTGTATATATGTTTGTTTGTAAGGAAATAACTTTAGTAATATAAAATTATACATATGTTTCATTGTATTAGAATACTAATTTTAGAAATGAATTATTTGTGCCCAAATGTAAAATAATGTAAAAGATCTAAGGATACTTGGTACATAACCGTGGAAACATTGAACTAGATGTTGTTGAATGACTAATTAGTTTTACCATTTTCATCGCTATATGTATGTATGTGTGTGTAAATATATAAAAACACACATATGTAGGCATGTATGTATGTATGGTAAACACATTAATTGTCATTTTCTACAATTTATTAGACTAGTAAATAAATGTTAGTTAATATAATTTATTTTACAAGTCTAAATTTGAGATCACTTAATTGATGTTAATATACGGACTTGGAAAGTAACATAATAGGAGAAAACTTGAGTGAATTTTGTAAATAATTACGTATTTTTATCAAATGTTGCTGTTTGAAACACAAAATTGTAGGACTGTAACTAGTAATTATAGTAATGATAAATTGTAGGGATTTGAAAAGAAAATAATCTGAGAGATTTAAGGTGTGACGGAGGAATTTGTGAAACTAATAGAGAAGCGGAAAATTTCTTTACATTACTATTACTAATAGACAGATAGATAGGTTGATAGACAAAACCATATTCTATTCTAATTAATTAATACCGTTATTTATGCCATGGTTCAATGGTACATTTTAATTAAAAGCTATAAATTTGTGAATGTATCACTTTAAAAGGTTCAATGTTCATCATTAAAGGCAATAAAATTAAAACTAAAATGTATCTACTAAGAAAATGATCTAAGTGCACATAAAAAAGAGAAAAAAAATCATGCACCTTATCTTATTTGAATTCATTTGGCAGGTCCAATGTTTTACCATCTTCTTGACATAGATTTTTGTCCCTTGTTAATTAAACATTAAAGAGGCGCGTGTTTCCCATGCTCTATATATTTCAAGTTTCTAGTATCTACAAGATGTACATGACAAATTGGACTAAGATAATTTGTTTTCAAAATGGTTAACACTTATGTTGTTTTGTTTCCTATTTTTCTCTTTTCTCTTGCAATTTTAGCATCTTCACAGGCTCCAAACTCCAGGTGTGTTGCTACTTCTTTAATTTACACTACTTGAATGTTTGAATATGATGATATTTATGACGACGGTTGCTAATTGTAGGTGACATGACACCATTACAAAAGCATGTTTCATTTTTTGACAGAAACAAGGATGGCGTAATTTACCTTTCTGAAACAGTTGAAGGTTGTGATCATTGTATTGTAGTAATTTAGTATTGTTAGAACTTATAAGTGACTTACTATTACATATACTTATCTATTGATCATTGTTATTAGGTCTTCGAGCTATTGGATTAAATGCTCTTGTAGCTGCTCGTGATGCTACACTTATTAATGCATTCATTAGTCCTAAAACTAGAGAGGTATGATATTCAGAATCAAATTTTGCTTTGTTTAGTGTGTCAGTTTGACATCTTTTAGTCTTTGAATATAGTTTACAAGTTCTATGTTCATTTTTTGTTTGTGTTTTCTTAGTCAAATATGCCAGATATTCGTCTTCCAGTGTACGTAGATAACATACACAAAGGAATTCATGGCAGTCACACCGGTACTTACGATTCTCAAGGAAGGTACTGTTGCATCTTTATATCTTTGTACTTTCTTTTTCCGCGAAATAAGGACGTTGCAATGCATAGGCTACAATTTTTAATTTTCTTCCTCCTTTTGATAAATGCATTATTTTATCTACAAAATGGTATCGTAGTTTAATCTCTAGCAAAATATTGAAAATAAGAACAAGGAGAAATAGGTGAAAAATAATTTTTCTCATATTCAGTATCTGGATGCACCTCTAATGTTAACTAGTATTTTTGAAAACTAATACTGGAATTTCAAACATTCATTTTGACCAAAAAGAAGGAAAAAAATAGTGTACGTTTGGACATCATGAAATGAATATTATGTTAGTCAGTGTTTTACTTTATCATGGACCTCAATTTGATGTTTTGTAACACGATTATATAGGTTTGTTGAAGCCAAATTTGAGGAGATCTTTAAAAAGCATGCACATACAAATCCAAATGCGCTGACTGAAGATGAAGTAAATGAGATGCTCAAGTCAAATAAACAAGCTAACGATTTTGCAGGATCGTGAGTTCTTATCTTAATGCTGCTTATTTTCTTTTTAAACTTGAAAGTTGCAAAACCTAATATACATGTATATACACACACACGCTCATTGATTACATTCTAATTAACCTCGTTAAATTAATGAATGTTACAACTGAATAGGCAAGCAGCATCAGGGGAGTGGAAATTGTTGTACTCGTTAGCTAAAGACAAGGATGGACTGCAGCAAAAGGAAGTAATAAGGTCTATTTATGATGGTACTTTGTTCTACAATTTGGAAAAGGCACATTCCAAAAAGAACAGAAGTTGAAAAGCCTGTAATATGGATGTCATATTTTTTATATTGTTGTCGTTTGTTTGTGGCCCAATGTAACAACAGTTATTGAATCGTCTCATGCTTATTAATAATCCAAAAAACAAAATTACAAAAATTTACCTTGTCTTTGCTATTAATTTAAGGGGGAAATAGCATCATATTATTTTATTTCGCACTGATATCATATTGCTATCAATGTTGAGTATTTTGTTTGTCACTACAACTCCATCTATGATACTGACAAATAATTTATAAACTTTCGACATTTAATGAGTTGTGTGTAGACTAGTCAATGGATGATTTGTGATTCAGATAGCTATAAACCCGAAACCAGTTAGTACAATCCAAACCCATCGTCGATCTGTACCTGTAGGGTATTCCAAACCGGTGCTGACACAACCCATTGGGTATTCGTGTAAATGCCTGGATACCCAACATGCCAAATTATATTACACGTTTAAAAATTTATGATGTTGTGCATGTCTTTTATAAAATAATGATACGCTAGAAGCTTCATATATGACCAGTGCATGAACAAAATATTGCAAAAAAAATGCATCTGTAGTAATGACACAAAGTAATAACTTATTATAAACCTCGATATGAAAAATATTCTTTGGACTCAAGTATTTATTATATATAAAATACTATAGACTGTTCTTCGTTTTAAAATTAACAGAAGCCACTTATAAAACAAAATATAAAGTCGTTTACATTTTCATGGGTAGAGGTTTGCTGCTGCATGTGCCAAGTGTAACTATAACTGATTATAACAATCATGAGACTACCATGTTTGAAATGTAATGAGATTGTTGCCATGGACTTTGTTTTTTCTTGTTGCTAGAAGTGATCCCAACTCTAATATTATTCGTGATGTTTTTGTCTAAAATGAACACAAGGTTGCTGCAAATGTAGAAGTAGAATAATAATCACATGGGATACGAGAATGACTAAACAGTACTCAAAGCAAACAATAATCAGGCTCAATCAGGTTTGGGTATTGGCATCCAATCCCATACCGATAAAACTGATGCGAAATCAGATTGGGTTCCGATAGAAGCCAGCACCATTAAAAAGCCCAATTATGTGAAATTTACTAAATATCATTATTTATTATAATATGTCATTTTCTTTTTCTGTATTTTTGTACATTCATGATAAATAACAACTTTTGTCTATAAGACTTATTAGCATTTGCTTTAAGATTAAACATATAAATCAAAACAAAATTTATATTTACTAACTGCTAGTTTGAAATTTCATACAGATAATCGATCAACGATGAGCGCATCATCTAACACGAAGTACAGTAAACAGCTGGTGTACTAATCATGTCCTCTAACCTTTAAATATCTATAAAGAAATGTCAGAAATATTAAAGATAAATTTTGGCCCACATCCCTCTTTACAAAAAAATTAGACGCACATCCCTCCGAATTCAGCGTTATAATTTTAGTCTCTATAATTTATACCAAATCCAGTACTTCGATTAACGGCATGATTATGTGCGAATTCTGCCTGACACAAGTTCACATCCCAGCTCTTCAAATTATCCTTCACAAGATATCTCAACAAGTTTCCCAAAGATCTGTTCACCACTTTCGTTTGCTCATCCGTTTGTGGATGATAGGCGCTACTAAAATTAAGCTTGGTCCCAACCATCTTCCACAGACTCAACCAAAAATGACTTGGAAATCGAGTATCCCGATCAGAAACAATGGTCTCAGGTAGCCCATGTAGTCGATAAACCTCTTTAAAGAATAATTGAGCAACACGGACTACATCGGCGGTCTTTTTACAAGCAACGAAATGTGCGATCTTCAAAAATCTATCCACTACAACATATGTAGAATCATTCCCTCATTGAATTCTTGGCAAATCTAAAACAAAATCCATGCTAACATTAACTCATGGTCTAGTAGGCACGGGCAATTGCATATACAATCCTGCATTCGTAGCAGTCCCTTTGGAAACCTGACATATGTGACATCTCTGCACAAATCTTTGAACTTCTTTCCTCATGGAAGGCCAAAAATATGATTAAGAAACCAACTGCAAGGTACGATCTCTTCCCACATGACCTTCTTCATGCAATTCCTTCACAATCTTCATTCGCGAACTGCACTCTGGTATACACAACCGAGTTCCTTTGAATAGAAAACCATCTACCAACACATACTCATCCGTCTTCCCTTTCTCGACTTCATCTACAATCTTAGCAAAGTAAGGATCCTCAACAAACAATTCTGGAAAAACACCAAACTCCGTCACTTCAACTCTCATCATAGTCAACAAATGATTTCTTCTATTCAGTGCGTCTGCCACACGATTTGTAACTCCCGATTTATGCTTTGCAACAAATGTAAACTGTTGCAAGTATGCGATCCATGAAGCATGTCTGGCTGCAATCTTATCATGTCCCTGCAAATGTTTCAATGCTTCATGTTCAGTATACAACACAAACTCTTTATAAAACAAGTAGTGTCTCCAATGCTTTATGGCTTGGACAATAGCATAGAACTCCAAGTCATAGGTACTATATCTTGTCTTAGCTCTAGAATGTTTCTTGCTAAAATAAGCAATTGGACGAACCTTTTGACTTAACACTCCACCAATTCCAACTTTAGACGCATCAATATCCAACTCAAAGTGTAACTGAAAGTCCAATTATCTAAGAATCGGTGTCGTAGTCAAAAGTGTCTTGATCTGTTGGAAAGCAGAATCAGCCCCTTCAGTCTACACAAACTGCTTTCCTTTCATACAATATGTCACTGGTGCCATCACGTAACTGAAATGTGGAATAAACCTTCGATACAATGATGCTAAACCATGGAAACTTCTCACTTCAATTACAGCCCTGGGTTGTGGCCAATCCTTGATTGCTTCAACTTAACCTTGATCCACATGGATACCTTCCATGGACAACACATACCCCAAGAACAAAACACTGTGTATCATGAACATGCACTTCTTTGTTGCCGCGTAAAATTGCCCCTGACGAAGTATCATCAACACTTCCTGCAAGTGTTGTAGATGTTCTTCTGTGCTTCCGCTGTATATCAATATATCATCAAAGTATACCACCACGAACTTTCCAATAAACGGTCGAAAGATCCGATTCATCACTCGCATAAAAGTACTAGGTGCATTCGAAAGACCAAATGGCATGACCAGCCATTCATACAACCCCCCTCCCCCCCCCCCCCCCCCCCCGTGTCCTAAAGGTTGTGATCATTGTATTGTAGTAATTTAGAATTGTTAGAACTTATAAGTGACTTACTATTACATATAGTTATTTATTGATCATTGTTATTAGGTCTTCGAGCTATTGGATTAAATGCTCTTGTAGCTGCTCGTGATGCTACATTTATTAATGCATTCATTAGTCCTAAAACTAGCGAGGTATGATATCCAGAATCAAATTTTGCTTTGTTTAGTGTGTCAGTTTGACGTCTTTTAGTCTTTGAATACAGTTTACAAGTTCTACGTTCATTTTTTTGTTTGTGTTTTCGTAGTCAAATATGCCAGATATTCGTCTTCCAGTGAACGTAGATAACATACACAAAGGAATTCATGGCAGTCACACTGGTACATACGATCCTCAAGGAAGGTACTGTTGCATCTTTATATCTTTTTACTTTCTTTTTTCCGCGAAATAAGGATGTTGCAATGCATAGGCTACAATTTTTAATCTTCTTCCTCCTTTTGATAGATGCATTATTTTATCTACAAAATGGTATCGTAGTTTATTCTCTAGCAAAATATTGAAAATAAGAACAAGGAAAAATAGATGAAAAATAATTTTTCTCATATTCAGTATCTGGATGCACCTCTAATGTTAACTAGTATTTTTTGAAAACTAATACTGGAATTTCAAACTTTCATTTTGACTAAAAAGGGGAAAAAATAGTGTATGTTTAGACATCAGGAAATGAATATTATATTAGTCAGTGTTTTACTTTATCATGGACCTCAATTTGATGTTTTGTAACACGATTATATAGGTTTGTTGAAGCCAAATTTGAGGAGATCTTTAAAAAGCATGCACATACAAATCCAAATGCGCTGACTGAAGATGAAGTAAATGAGATGCTCAAGTCAAATAAACAAGCTAACGATTTTGCAGGATCGTGAGTTCTTATCTTAATGCTGCTTATTTTCTTTTTAAACTTGAAAGTTGCAAAACCTAATATACATGTATATACACACACACGCTCATTAATTACATTCTAGTTAACCTCGTTAAATTAGTGTATGTTACAACTGAATAGGCAAGCAGCATCAGGGGAGTGGAAATTGTTGTACTCGTTAGCAAAAGACAAGGATGGACTGCTGCAAAAGGAAGTAATAAGGTCTATTTATGATGGTACTTTGTTCTACAATTTGGAAAGGGAACATTCCAAAAAGAACAGAAGTTGAAAATCCTGTAATATGGATGTCATATTTTTTATATTGTTGTCCTTTGTTTGTGGCCCAATGTAACAACAGTTATTGAATCGTCTCATGAGTATTAATAATCCAAAAAACAAAACTACAAAAATTTACCTTGTCTTTGCTATTAATTTAAGGGGGAAATAGCATCATATTATTTTATTTCGCACTGATATCATATTGCTATCAATGTTGAGTATGTTGTTTGTCACTACAACTCCATCTATGATACTGACAAATAATTTATACACTTTCGACATTTAATGAGTTGTGTGTAGACTAGTCAATGGATGATGTGTGATTCAGATAGCTATAAACCCGAAACCAGTTAGTACAATCCAAACCCATCGTCGATCTGTACCTATAGGGTATTCCAAACCGGTACTGACACAACCCATTGGGTATTCGGGTAAATGCCTGGATACCCAACATGCCAAATTATATTACACGTTTAAAAATTTATGATGTTGTGCATGTCTTTTATATAATAATGATACGCCAGAAGCTTCATATATGACCAGTGCATGAACAAAATATTGCAAAACAAATGCATCTGTAGTAATACACAAAGTAATAACTTATTATAAAACTTGATATGACAAATATTCTTTGGACTCAAGTATTTATTATATATAAAATACTAAAGATTGTACTTCGTTTTAAGATTGACATAAGCCACTTATAAAGCAAAATATAAAGTCGTTTACATTTTCATGGGTAGAGGTTTACTGCTGCATGTGCCAAGTGTAACTATAACTGATTATAACAATCATGAGACTACCATGTTTGAAATGTAATGAGATTGTTGCCATGGCCTTTGTTTTTTCTTGTTGCTAGAAGTGATCCCAACTCTAATATTATTCATGATGTTTTTGTCTAAAATGAACATAAGGTTGCTGCAAATGTAGAAGTAGAACAATAATCACATGGGATACGAGAATGACTAAAAAGTACTCAAAGCAAACAATAATCAGGCTCAATCCGGGTTTGGGTATTGGCATCCAATCCTATAACGATAAAATTGATGCGAAATCAGATTGGGTTCCGATAGAAGCCGGCACCATTAAAAAGCCCAATTATGTGAAATTTACTAAATATCATTATTTATTATAATATCTCATTTTCTTTTTCTGTATTTTTGTACATTCATGATAAATAACAACTTTTGTCTATAAGGCTTATTAGCATTTGCTTTAAGATTAAACATATAAATCAAATCAAAAATTATATTTGCTAACTGCTAGTTTGAAATTTCATACAGATAATCGATCAACGATGAGCGCATCATCTAACACGGAGTACAGTAAACAGCTGGTGTACTAATCATGTCCTCTAACCTTTAAATATCTATAAAGAAATGTCAAAAATATTAAAGATAAATTTTTGCTCTCATCCCTCTTTACAAAAAAATTAGACGCACATCCCTCCGAATTCAGCATTATAATTTTAGTCTCTATAATTTATACTGAATCCAGTACTTCGATTAACGGCATGATTATGTGCAAATTCTGCCTGACACAAGTTCACATCCCAGCTCTTCAAATTATCCTTCACAAGATATCTCAACAAGTTTCCCAAAGACCTGTTCACCACTTTCGTTTGCTCATCCGTTTGTGGATGATAGGTGCTACTAAAATTCAGCTTAGTCCCAACCATCTTCCACAGACTCAACCAAAAATGACTAGGAAATCGAGTATCCCGATCAGAAACAATGGTCTCAGGTAGCCCATGTAGTCGATAAACCTCTTTAAAGAATAATTGAGCAACACTGACTGCATCAGCGGTCTTTTTACAAGCAACGAAATGTGCCATCTTCGAAAATCTATCACCAAACATATATAGAATCATTCCCTCATTGAGTTCTTGGCAAATCCAAAACAAAATCCATGCTAACATCAACCCATGGTCTAGTAGGCACGGGCAATGGCATATACAATCCTGCATTCGTAGCTGTCCCTTTGGAAACCTGACATATGTGACATCTCTGCACAAATCTTTCAACATCTTTCCTCATGGAAGGCCAAAAATATGATTGAGAAACCAACTGCAAGGTACGATCTCTTCCCACATGACCTTCTTCATGCAATTCCTTCACAATCTTCATTCGCGAGCTGCACTCTGGTATACACAACCGATTTCCTTTGAATAGAAAACCATCTACCAACACATACTCATCCGTCTTCCCTTTCTCGACTTCATCTACAATCTTAGCAAAGTAAGGATCCTCAACAAACAATTCTGGAAATACATCAAACCCCGTCACTTCAACTCACATCGTAGTCAACAAATGATTTCTTCTACTCAGTGCGTCTGCCACAAGATTTGTAACTCCCGATTTATGCTTTACAACAAATGTAAACTATTGCAAGTATGCGATCCATGAAGCATGCCTGGATGCAATCTTATCATGTCCCTGCAAATGTTTCAATGCTTCATGGTCAGTATACAACACAAACTCTTTATAAAACAAGTAGTGTCTCCAATGCTTTATGGCTTGGACAATAGTATAGAAGTCCAAGTCATAGGTACTTTATCTTGTCTTAGCTCTAGAAATTTTCTCGCTAAAATAAACCATTGGACGAACCTTTTGACTTAACACTCCACCAATTCCAACTTTAGACGCATCAATATCCATCTCAAAGTGTAACTGAAAGTCCAATTATCTAAGAATCGGTGTCGTAGTCAAAAGTGTCTTGATCTGCTGGAAAGCGGAATCAGCCTCTTCAGTCAACACAAACTGCTTTCCTTTCATACAATCTGTCACTGGTGCCATCACGCTACTGAAATGTGGAATAAACCTTCGATAGAATGATGCTAATCCATGGAAACTTCTCACTTCAATTACAGTCCTGGGTTGTGGCCAATCCTTGATTGCTTCGACTTTACCATGATCCACATGGATAACTTCCTTGGACAACACATACCCCAAGAACAAAACACTGTGTGTCATGAACATGCACTTCTTTATTGCCGCGTAAAATTGCCCCTGACGAAGTATCATCAACACTTCCTGCAAGTGTTGTAGATGTTCTTCTGTGCTTCCACTGTATATCAATATATCATCAAAGTATACCACCACGAACTTTCGAATAAATGGTCGAAAGATCCGATTCATCACTCGCATAAAAGTACTAGGTGCATTCGAAAGACCAAATGGCATGACCAGCCATTCATACAACCCCCCTCCCCCCCCCCCCCCCCCCGTGTCTTAAAGGCTGCCTTCCATTCATCTCCTGGTCGAATTCGAATCCGATGATACCCACTCTTCAGATCAATCTTTGAAAAGATAGCAGCTCCACTCAACTGATCTAACAATCGTCCAATCTTAGCATCGGAAATCTGTACCTCACTTTAATCTTGTTTAGTGCTCGACTATCTTTACACATTCTCCAAGTTTCATCCATCTTTGGCACTAACAAGGCTGGTATTGCACAAGGACAAAAACTTTTTTGTACACGCCCTTGTTCAAGTAACTCCTCCACCTGCCTTCTCAACTCTTCATGCTCCTTTGGACTCATTCTATAATGTGGTCTATGTGGTAACACAGCTCCCAGAACAAGATCAATCTGGTGTTGTATGTCTCTCGACGGTGGTAACTCTTTTGGTAATTCTTCAAGAAATACATCTTCAAATTCCTTCAACACTGGCTTAAATTCCTCAGGAATTTCAGCCGTTTCACTATTTTCACGTCCAATCAACAGAAATACTTCAGCCCCATCCTCTACTTCTTTGACAAACTCCTTCAAAGATAACAGAGTCTTTAGTTCCTCGATTTCCTCCAACATGCTTTCACTTTGTTGTCGCTTTTTAGGAAGTAAAGTGATTCTAGTGTCATTGAATAAGAAACTATAGCGGTTAGTCTTATCATCGTGTTGCACGGCTCTATCAAATTGCCACGTTCTTCCTAACAACGAATGACATACATCCATATCCACCACGTCACACCAAATTTCATCATTATACTTATTTCCGATAGAAAAAGTTACACAAGCTCTTCAACTAACCTTCACTTCCCCACCTTTCCCCAGCCAGGCTAATTTGCAGGGATTGGGATGCTTCTCTGTCTTTAACGCCAACTTCTTTACAGCTTCCGTAGAGATGATGTTATCACAACTTCCTGCATCAATAACAAACTTACAAACCTTTCACAAAATAGTGCACGTCGACTAAAAAATATTACTCCTCAACCAGCTAGTCTCCTCTTCCTGCTTTGGCGTCAAGCAAGATCTCCTCATCATTAAAGAATATCTCTCTTCTTCCGTCAATAATTCTTCTTCCTCCTCAACTTGTGGTGAATTGAAACATTCTATTTCTGCATCCTGTTCCTCAACCTCAGCAACCATCGCTCGCTTCTTAGGCCTCGGGCATTCATTGCTCTTATGACCAAACTCCTGACAGTTATAACATTTGAAATTTTTGTTGACCTTGGTCTTAGCAACTTCATTGGCAACCGGTTTACTAACAACCTTGGAAACATTAGTATTGCTACTAGCCCCTTTCACCTGATTGATCGAACTTGTAAGCGCACCACCTCTTCTTTTACCTTGCTTCTCCCAAGCTAGAGCCTTCTGGTGTGCTGCAGCAACGGATCTTGGATCAAACATATTTACCATATCATGATTTTGCATTCTCAATCCTCCAACAAATCTAGATGTCAACTGTTCCTTCGTTTCCATGATATCATTGCTAGCAATCAGTTGATAAAACTCATCTGCATAATCATTTGCCGACTTTGTCCCTTGTCTCAAATTCTGTAAGCGCTGATACATAAGAGACTAATAATTATAAGGCAAGAAAGTAGCCTTCATCAACCTCTTCATCTTTTCTCATGAAACAATCATCGACTTTCCCATTCTTTCCCATGTAAGTTTAGTTTGTTGCCACCATGCCATAGCTCTTACCCTCAATCGTGTAGCAACCAACTTAACTCTACGATGCTCAGGTACTTCCTTGAAGTCAAATTTTTTTTTCCAACACTTGATAACCAATCCAGAAACTTTTCCGCTATCATTCCCCCTTTGAATTCTGGAATCTCTGTTTTCATCCCCGACTCCCATCGACGATCATCTTCGAAATCTCTATTTCGACATCGTCCTTGGCCACGGTTTCGACAAGAGCTACTATCACCATCACTGGGTTCCTCCAAATCTGACGTATGTCGATGTCGTTCTGACCATCAACATTTCTTCTACCACGTTGGTCTCTTTCTCCCGAAACTGATAGTTCTCTTCTTCCCCGATCCGATAGTGGTGACATTCTCTCCTCTAGGAACCTGATGGCGAAATTCTATGACCACCTTGATTTGAACCTGGCGTTGCTCTTTGTCGAGTTTGATTTATATCCATCATGAGCCTTTCCAGTCTACCAATTCCCTCATCAAACTTCTCATTGAGTTTATCACTAATTCGTTGCTCCATTTTTTCAGTATCTTCTCTTCGATACACATCTGCAACATTATGATGACGATTAACTCTTCTTGGAGGCATTGTCGAATCTTCAACAAATCCAAACATACATTTCAACTAGCACAACTTTCAGTGATGCAAAATCTACGTACAAACTCCTAGCTCACGACTTGAACAAATCTCGTACAAACTTGAAAAAGCTCGTTTCTGGCTTTGGTACCAAATTGACGCAGTCTCGGAAGTAGTTCTGAATCGTCGGTCAAATCTATCCAGGATCTAATGATGACTTGTGGAATTATGAATCAACGATACAAGATGAATTGATGATACCAAAAGCCCAAATCCGTTGATCTCTCGAGATACCGGATTCTAGCTATCTTCAACACGTTGATCGTGCACGATGCCGCGTTAGAAGATCTACTATTCTTCGACGTTGATCTCGCGCACGAGATACGGTGAATCGGCTTCAAATTCGTTGATTCTAGCGCACTCGAATAACCGAAGATGGAGAAAGGAGTTCACACTCAACTTCCAATTTTAAAAGAGGCACAAAGCTCTCAATAAAATTTTATTCAAAATTAACTACTTTTTACAATACCAACACACCCCTATTTATAGGGTTTACAACACACATACAAACGATTTACATCACAAGCACCACACAGCCAACTCACGACCTACACATAAAGCACAGACGAGTTATAGCACATTCGACCTAAAATATACGAGTCACAATTGTTCGCGACTTACATCACAACGACATAGGAAACAAGCAGCGACTCAACACACTACATTAGTGACGTCAGACTTCGGCAGCGACCTTGGGCGGAGCGACCTACGGCTTCGCATTTTGTTCGCGACCTAGGGCGGAGCAATTCAGGGAAACCTGGCGACATAAGTCAGTTCGTTCGCAAGCTAGGGAATTGGTGATGGAGTTAGGTCGCATAGAGACGTATGGTGGATAAGTGACGGAGTTAGGTCGCGTAGCGATGTATTAAGGGTCAGTGATAGAGTTCGGTCGCGTAGCGACGTATGGCGGCCGTTCGCGATTCGAAATATGTTCGTTGACTCCTTTCTTCGTATGGCTTGATGCGCTGCATTAGGTACATTTGTTTAAAGATATATGATAAATGAATTGAATTTCATCTATTACGTGAGAAAGTGGTGGAAATACCATAAAATGAAAGTCCAATATTAATGAATCGATAAATTTTTATAGGTTTAATGTTCTTGCTATAAATATCAAAATATATATCGTAAGTGTATGATATGTCAAAGTGATAAACAAAATATTTAATAATTAAAAGATATTATAAATGAAACTAAGACCAGGATCTATACATATCATATTGTTATTTTAATTGTGCAAAAGAAAAAAGATATAACAAACAAAAATACGTTTTTTATCCATTAATTAATATGAATCACGAACATAAATAACAAAAATTTTACTTTTTTACAAAAACAAATTAAATGAAAATATTTATTATTTCAAAATTTAAAAAAATTACAGACATTCCTTACCATTAATTTATTGTCTTTTAATAAAAGCAAATTTTTTGAACGACAAAGTATTCATTAATATGTAAGAATATTAGAAAGAAAAAACGTTGGGCATATTGGAAATGATATACCAATTTTAAAAAGAAATATTGTATATATGTTTGTTTGTAAGGAAATAACTTTAGTAATATAAAATTATACATATGTTTCATTGTATTAGAACACTAATTTTAGAAATGAATTATTTGTGCCCAAATGTAAAATAATGTAAAAGATCTAAGGATACTTGGTACATAACTGTGGAAACATTGAACTAGATGTTATTGAATGACTAATTAGTTTTACCATTTTCATCACTATATGTATGTATGTGTGTGTAAATATATAAACAAACACATATTTAGGCATGTATGTATGTATGGTAAACACATTAATTGTCATTTTCTACAATTTATTAGACTAGTAAATAAATGTTAGTTAATAGAATTTATTTTACAAGTCTAAATTTGAGATCACTTAATTGATGTTAATATATGGACTTGGAAAGTAACATAATAGGAGAAAACTTGAGTGAATTTTGTAAATAATTACGTATTTTTATCAAATGTTGCTGTTTGAAACACAAAATTGTAGGACTGTAAGTAGTAATTATAGTAATGATAAATTATAGGGATTTGAAAAGAAAATAATCTGAGAGATTTAAGGTGTGACGGAGGAATTTGTGAAACTAATAGAGGAGCGGAAAATCTCTTTACATTACTATTACTAATAGACATATAGATAGGTTGATAGACAAAACCATATTCCGTTCTAATTAATTAATACCGGTATTTATGCCATGGTTCAATGGCACATTCTAATTAAAAGCTATAAATTTGCAAATGTACCACTTTAAAAGGTTCAATGTTCATCATTAAAGGCAATAAAATTAAAACTAAAATGTATCTACTAAGAAAATGATGTAAGTGCACGTAAAAAAGAGAAAAAAAATCATGCACCTTATATTATTCGAATTCATTTGGCAGGTCCAATGTTTTACCATCTTCTTGACATAGATTTTTGTCCCTTGTTAATTAAACATTAAAGAGGCGTGCGTTTCCCGTGCTCTATATATTTCAAGTTTCTAGTATCTACAAGATGTACATGACAAATTAGAATAAGATAATTTGTTTTCAAAATGGTTAACACTTATGCTGTTTTGTTTCCTATTTTTCTCTTTTCTCTTGCAATTTTAGTATCTTCACAGGCTCCAGCTCCTGGTGTGTTGCTACTTCTTTAATTTACACTACTTAAATGTTTGAATATGATGATATTTATGACGACGGTTGCTAATTGCAGGTGACATGACACCATTACAAAAGCATGTTTCATTTTTTGACAGAAACAAGGATGGCGTAATTTACCTTTCTGAAACAGCTGAAGGTTGTGATCATTGTATTGTAGTAATTTAAAATTGTTAGAACTTATAAGTGACTTACTATTACATATACTTATCTATTGATCATTGTTATTAGGTCTTCGAGCTATTGGATTAAATGCTCTTGTAGCTGCTCGTGATGCTACATTTATTAATGCATTCATTAGTCCTAAAACTAGCGAGGTATGATATCCAGAATCAAATTTTGCTTTGTTTAGTGTGTCAGTTTGACGTCTTTTAGTCTTTGAATACAGTTTACAAGTTCTACGTTCAATTTTTGTTTGTGTTTTCGTAGTCAAATATGCCAGATATTCGTCTTCCAGTGTACGTAGATAACATACACAAAGGAATTCATGGCAGTCACACTGGTACATACGATCCTCAAGGAAGGTACTGTTGCATCTTTATATCTTTTTACTTTCTTTTTTCCACGAAATAAGGATGTTGCAATGCATAGGTAACAATTTTTAATTTTCTTCCTCCTTTTGATAGATGCATTATTTTATCTACAAAATGGTATCGTAGTTTATTCTCTAGCAAAATATTGAAAATAAGAACAAGGAAAAATGGATGAAAAATAATTTTTCTCATATTCAGTATCTGGATGCACCTCTAATGTTAACTAGTATTTTTGAAAACTAATACTGGAATTTCAAACTTTCATTTTGACTAAAAAGGGAAAAAATAGTGTATGTTTAGACATCAGGAAATGAATATTATATTAGTCAGTGTTTTACTTTATCATGGACCTCAATTTGATGTTTTGTAACACGATTATATAGGTTTGTTGAAGCCAAATTTGAGGAGATCTTTAAAAAGCATGCACATACAAATCCAAATGCGCTGACTGAAGATGAAGTAAATGAGATGCTCAAGTCAAATAAACAAGCTAACGATTTTGCAGGATCGTGAGTTCTTATCTTAATGCTGCTTATTTTCTTTTTAAACTTGAAAGTTGCAAAACCTAATATACATGTATATACACACACACGCTCATTAATTACATTCTAGTTAACCTCGTTAAATTAATGTATGTTACAACTGAATAGGCAAGCAGCATCAGGGGAGTGGAAATTGTTGTACTCGTTAGCAAAAGACAAGGATGGACTGCTGCAAAAGGAAGTAATAAGGTCTATTTATGATGGTACTTTGTTCTACAATTTGGAAAAGGCACATTCCAAAAAGAACAGAAGTTGAAAATCCTGTAATATGGATGTCATGTTTTTTATATTGTTGTCGTTTGTTTGTGGCCCAATGTAACAACAGTTATTGAATCGTCTCATGCTTATTAATAATCCAAAAAACAAAACTACAAAAATTTACCTTGTCTTTGCTATTAATTTAAGGGGGAAATAGCATCATATTATTTTATTTCGCACTGATATCATATTGCTATCAATGTTGAGTATGTTGTTTGTCACTAAAACTCCATCTATGATACTGACAAATAATTTTTACACTTTCGACATTTAATGAGTTGTGTGTAGACTAGTCAATGGATGATGTGTGATTCAGATAGCTATAAACCCGAAACCAGTTAGTACAATCCAAACCCATCGTCGATCTGTACCTATAGGGTATTCCAAACCGTTACTGACACAACCCATTGGGTATTCGGGTAAATGCCTGGATACCCAACATGCCAAATTATATTACACATTTAAAAATTTATGATGTTGTGCATGTCTTTTATAAAATAATGATACGCCAGAAGCTTCATATATGACCAGTGCATGAACAAAATATTGCAAAACAAATGCATCTGTAGTAATGACACAAAGTAATAACTTATTATAAAACTTGATATGACAAATATTCTTTGGACTCAAGTATTTATTATATATAAAATACTAAAGACTGTACTTCGTTTTAAGATTGATAGAAGCCGCTTATAAAGCAAAATATAAAGTCGTTTACATTTTCATGGGTAGAGGTTTACTGCTGCGTGTGCCAAGTGTAACTATAACTTATTATAACAATCATAAGACTACCATGTTTGAAATGTAATGAGATTGTTGCCATGGCCTTTGCTTTTTCTTGTTGCTAGAAGTGATCCCAACTCTAATATTATTCGTGATGTTTTTGTCTAAAATGAACACAAGGTTGCTGCAAATGTAGAAGTAGAACAATAATCACATGGGATACGAGAATGACTAAAAAGTACTCAAAGCAAACAATAATCAGGCTCAATCCGGGTTTGGGTATTGGCATCCAATCCCATACCGATAAAATTGATGCGAAATCAGATTGGGTTCCGATAGAAGCCGGCACCATTAAAAAGCCCAATTATGTGAAATTTACTAAATATCATTATTTATTATAATATCTCATTTTCTTTTTCTGTATTTTTGTACATTCATGATAAATAACAACTTTTGTCTATAAGACTTATTAGCATTTGCTTTAAGATTAAACATATAAATCAAAACAAAAATTATATTTGCTAACTGCTAGTTTGAAATTTCATACAGATAATCGATCAACGATGAGCGCATCATCTAACACGGAGTACAGTAAACAGCTGGTGTACTAATCATGTCCTCTAACCTTTAAATATCTACAAAGAAATGTCAAAAATATTAAAGATAAATTTTTGCTCTCATCCGTCTT
Organism: Allium cepa; assembly: GCA_030765085.1. Lineage (NCBI taxonomy): Eukaryota > Viridiplantae > Streptophyta > Magnoliopsida > Asparagales > Amaryllidaceae > Allium > Allium cepa. The sequence goes on from CM060942.1 coordinate 71,225,150, forward strand.
TACAAAAAAATAAGACGCACATCCCTCCGAATTCAGCATTATAATTTTAGTCTCTATAATTTATACCGAATCCAGTACTTCGATTAACGTCATGATTATGTGCAAATTCTGCCTGACACAAGTTCACATCCCAGCTCTTCAAATTATCCTTCACAAGATATCTCAACAAGTTTCCCAAAGATCTGTTCACCACTTTCGTTTGCTCATCCGTTTGTGGATGATAGGTGCTACTAAAATTCAGCTTAGTCCCAACCATCTTCCACAGACTCAACACAAAATGACTTGGAAATCGAGTATCCCGATCAGAAATAATGGTCTCCGGTAGCCCATGTAGTCGATAAACCTCTTTAAAGAATAACTGAGCAACACGGACTGCATCAGCGGTCTTTTTACAAGCAACGTAATGTGCCATCTTCGAAAATCTATCACCACAACATATATAGAATCATTCCCTCATTGAGTTCTTGGCAAATCCAAAACAAAATACATGCTAACATCAACCCATGGTCTAGTAGGCACGGGCAATGGCATATACAATCCTGCATTCGTAGCTGTCCCTTTGGAAACCTGACATATGTGACATCTCTGCACAAATCTTTCAACATCTTTCCTCATGGAAGGCCAAAAATATGATTGAGAAACCAACTGCAAGGTACGATCTCTTCCCACATGACCTTCTTCATGCAATTCCTTCACAATCTTCATTCGCGAGCTGCACTCTGGTATACACAACCGATTTCCTTTGAATAGAAAACCATCTACCAACACATACTCATCCGTCTTCCCTTTGTTGACTTCATCTACAATCTTAGCAAAGTAAGGATCCTCAACAAACAATTCTGGAAATACATCAAACCCCATCACTTCAACTCACATCGTAGTCAACAAATGATTTCTTCTACTCAGTGCGTCGGCCACAAGATTTGTAACTCCCGATTTGTGCTTTACAACAAATGTAAACTATTGCAAGTATGCGATCCATGAAGCATGCCTGGCTGCAATCTTATCATGTCCCTGCAAATGTTTCAATGCTTATTGGTCAGTATACAACACAAACTCTTTATAAAACAAGTAGTGTCTCCAATGCTTTATGGCTTGGACAATAGCATAGAAGTCCAAGTCATAGGTACTTTATCTTGTCTTAGCTCTAGAAATTTTCTCGCTAAAATAAACAATTGGACGAACCTTTTGACTTAACGCTCCACCAATTCCAACTTTATACGCATCAATATCCAGCTCAAAGCATAACTGAAAGTCCAATTATCTAAGAATCGGTGTCGTAGTCAAAAGTGTCTTGATCTGCTGGAAAGCGGAATCAGCCTCTTCAGTCAACACAAACTGCTTTCCTTTCATACAATCTGTTACTGGTGCCATCACGCTACTGAAATGTGGAATAAACCTTCGATAGAATGATGCTAATCCATGGAAACTTCTCACTTCAATTACAGTCCTGGGTTGTGGCCAATCCTTGATTGCTTCGACTTTACCATGATCCACATGGATAACTTCCTTGGACAACACATACCCCAAGAACAAAACACTGTGTGTCATGAATATGCACTTCTTTGTTGCCGCGTAAAATTGCCCCTGACGAAGTATCATCAACACTTCCTGCAAGTGTTGTAGATGTTCTTCTGTGCTTCCACTGTATATCAATATATCATCAAAGTATACCACCACGAACTTTCCAATAAACGGTCGAAAGATCTGATTCATCACTCGCATAAAAGTACTAGGTGCATTCGAAAGACCAAATGGCATGACCAGCCATTCATACAACCCCCCCCCCATGTCCTAAAGGCTGCCTTCCATTCATCCCCTGGTCGAATTCGAATCTGATGATACCCACTCTTCAGATCAATCTTTGAAAAGATAGCAGCTCCACTCAACTGATCTAACAATCGTCCAATCTTAGCATCGGAAATCTGTACCTCACTTTAATCTTGTTTAGTGCTCGACTATCATTACAAATTCTCCAAGTTTCATCCTTCTTTGGCACTAACAAGGCTGGTATTGCACAAGGACTTAAACTTTTTTGTACGCGCCCTTGTTCAAGTAACTCCTCCACCTGCCTTCTCAACTCTTCATGCTCCTTTGGACTCATTCTATAATGTGGTCTATGTGGCAACACAGCTCCCGGAACAAGATCAATCTGGTGTTGTATGTCTCTCGACGGTGGTAACTCTTTTGGTAATTCTTCAGGAAATACATCTTCAAATTCCTTCAACACTGGCTTAAATTCTTCAGGAATTTCAACCGTTTCACTATTTTCACGTCCAATCAACAGAAATACTTCAGCCCCATCCTCTACTTCTTTGACAAACTCCTTCAAAGATAACAGAGTATTTAGTTCCTCGATTTCCTCCAACTTGCTTTCACTTTGTTGTCGCTTTTTAGGAAGTAAAGTGATTCTAGTGTCATTGAATAAGAAACTATAGCGGTTAGTCTTATCATCGTGTTGCACGACTCTATCAAATTGCCACGTTCTTCCCAACAACGAATGACATACATCCATATCCACCACGTCACACCAAATTTCATCCTTATACTTATTTCCGATAGAAAAAGTTACACAAGCTCTTCGACTAACCTTCACTTCCCCAGCTTTCCTCAGCCAGGCTAATTTGCAGGAATTGGGATGCTTCTCTGTCTTTAACGCCAACTTCTTTACAGCTTCTGTAGAGATGATGTTATCACAACTTCCTGCATCAATAACAAACTTACAAACCTTTCACAAAATAGTGCACGTCGACTAAAAAATATTACTCCTCAACCAGCTAGTCTCCTCTTCCTACTTTGGCGTCAAGCAAGATCTCCTCATCATTAAAGAATATCTCTCTTCTTCCGTCAATAATTCTTCTTCCTCCTCAACTTGTGGTGAATTGAAACATTCTATTTCTGCATCCTGTTCCTCAACTTCAGCAACCATCGCTAGCTTCTTAGGCCTCGGGCATTCATTGCTCTTATGACCAAACTCCTGACAGTTATAACATTTGAAATTTTTGTTGACCTTGGTCTTAGCAACTTCATTGGCAACCGGTTTACTAACAACCTTGGAAACATTAGTATTGCTACTAGCCCCTCTCACCTGATTGATCGAACTTGTAAGCGCACCACCTCTTCTTTTACCTTGCTTCTCCCAAGCTAGAGCCTTCTGGTGTGCTTCAGCAACGGATCTTGGATCAAACATATTTACCATATCATGATTTTGCATTCTCAATCCTCCAACAAATCTAGATGTCAACTGTTCCTTCGTTTCCATGATATCATTGCTAGCAATCAGTTGATAAAACTCATCTGCATAATCATTTGCCGACTTTGTCCCTTGTCTCAAATTTTGTAAGCGCTGATACATAAGAGACTAATAATTATAAGGCAAGAAAGTAGCCTTCATCAACCTCTTCATCTTTTCTCATGAAACAATCATCGACTTTCCCATTCTTTCCCATGTAAGTTTAGTTTGTTGCCACCATGCCATAGCTCTTCCCCTCAATCGTGTAGCAACCAACTTAACTCTACGATGCTCAGGTACTTCCTTGAAGTCAATTTTTTTTCAACACTTGATAACCAATCCAGAAACTTTTCCGCTATCATTCCCCCTTTGAATTCTGGAATCTCTGTTTTCATCCCCGACTCCCATCGATGATCATCTTCGAAATCTCTACTTCGACATCGTCCTTGGCCACGGTTTCGACAAGAGCTACTATCACCATCACTGGATTCCTCCAAATCTGACGTATGTCGATGTCGTTCTGACCATCAACATTTCTGCTACCACGCTGGTCTCTTTCTCCCGAAACTGATAGTTCTCTTCTTCCCCGATCCGATAGTGGTGACATTCTCTCCTCTAGGAACCTGATGGCGAAATTCTATGACCACCTTGATTTGAACATGGCGTTGCTCTTTGTCGAGTTTGATTTATATCCATCATGAGCCTTTCCAGTCTACCAATGCCCTCATCAAACTTCTCATTGAGTTTATCACTAATTCGTTGCTCCATTTTTTCAGTATCTTCTCTTCGATACACATCTGCAACATTATGATGACGATTAACTCTTCTTGGAGGCATTGTCGAATCTTCAACAAATCCAAACACACATTTCAACTAGCACAACTTTCAGTGATGCAAAATCTACGTACAAACTCCTAGCTCACGACTTGAACAAATCCCGTACAAACTTGAACAAGCTCGTTTCTGGCTTTGGTACCAAATTGACTCAGTCTCGGAAGTAGTTCTGAATCGTCGGTCAAATCTATCCAGGATCTAATGATGACTTGTGGAATTATGAATCAATGATACAAGATGAATTGATGATACCAAATGCCCAAATCCGTTGATCTCTCGAGATACCAGATTCTAGCTATCTTCAACACGTTGAACGCGCACGATGCCGCGTTAGAAGATCTACGATTCTTCAACGTTCATCTCGCGCACGAGATTCGGTGAATCGGCTTCAAATTCGTTGATTCTAGCGCACTCGAATAACCGAAGATGGAGAAAGGAGTTCACACTCAACTTCCAATTTTAAAAGAGGCACAAAGCTCTCAATAAAATTTTATTCAAAATTAACTACTTTTTACAATGCCAACACACCCCTATTTATAGGGTTCACAACACACATACAAACGATTTACATCACAAGCACCACACAGCCAACTCACGACCTACACATAAAGCTCAGACGAGTTATAGCACATTCGACCTAAAATATACGAGTCACAATTGTTCGCGACTTACATCACAATGACATAGGAAACAAGCAGCGACTCAACACACTGCATTAGTGACGTCAGACTTCGGCAGCGACCTTGGGCGGAGCGACCTACGACTTCGCATTTTGTTCGCGACCTAGGGCGGAGCGATTCAGGGAAACCTCGCGACATAAGTCACTTCGTTCGCGAGCTAGGGAATTGGTGATGGAGTTAGGTCGCATAGCGACGTATGGTGGATAAGTGACGGAGTTAGGTCGCGTAGCGATGTATTAAGGGTCAGTGATAGAGTTAGGTCGCGTAGCGACGTATGGCGGCCGTTCGCGATTCGAAATATGTTCGTTGACTCCTTTCTTCGTATGGCTTGATGCGCTGCATTAGGTACGTTTGTTTAAAGATATATGATAAATGAATTGAATTTCATCTATTACGTGAGAAAGTGGTGGAAATACCATAAAATGAAAGTCCAATATTAATGAATCGATAAATTTTTATAGGTTTAATGTTCTTGTTATAAATATCAAAATATATATCGTAAGTGTATGATATGTCAAAGTGATAAACAAAATATTTAATAATTAAAAGATATTATAAATGAAACTAAGACCAGGATCTATACATATCATATTGTTATTTTAATTGTGCAAAAGAAAAAAGATATAACAAACAAAAATACGTTTTTTATCCATTAATTAATATGAATCACAAACATAAATAACAAAAATTTTACTTTTTTACAAAAACAAATTAAATGAAAATATTTATTATTTCAAAAGTTAAAAAAATCACAGACATTCCTTACCATTAATTTATTGTCTTTTAATAAAAGCAAATTTTTTGAACGACAAAGTATTCATTAATATGTAAGAATATTAGAAAGAAAAAACGTTGGGCATATTGGAAATGATATACCAATTTTAAAAAGAAATATTATATATATGTTTGTTTGTAACGAAATAACTTTAGTAATATAAAATTATACATATGTTTCATTGTATTAGAATACTAATTTTAGAAATGAATTATTTGTGCCCAAATGTAAAATAATGTAAAAGATCTAAGGATACTTGGTACATAACTGTGGAAACATTGAGCTAGATGTTATTGAATGACTAATTAGTTTTACCATTTTCATCACTATATGTATGTATGTGTGTGTAAATATATAAACAAACACATACTTAGGCATGTATGTATGTATGGTAAACACATTAATTGTCATTTTCTACAATTTATTAGACTAGTAAATAAATGTTAGTTAATAGAATTTATTTTACAAGTCTAAATTTGAGATCACTTAATTGATGTTAATATATGGACTTGGAAAGTAATATAATAGGAGAAAACTTGAGTGAATTTTGTAAATAATTACGTATTTTTATCAAATGTTGCTGTTTGAAACACAAAATTGTAGGACTGTAAGTAGTAATTATAGTAATGATAAATTATAGGGATTTGAAAAGAAAATAATCTGAGAGATTTAAGGTGTGACGGAGGAATTTGTGAAACTAATAGAGGAGCGGAAAATCTCTTTACATTACTATTACTAATAGACATATAGATAGGTTGATAGACAAAACCATATTCTGTTCTAATTAATTGATACCGGTATTTATGCCATGGTTCAATGGCACATTCTAATTAAAAGCTATAAATTTGCAAATGTACCACTTTAAAAGGTTCAATGTTCATCATTAAAGGCAATAAAATTAAAACTAAAATGTATCTACTAAGAAAATGATGTAAGTGCACGTAAAAAAGAGAAAAAAAATCATGCACCTTATATTATTCGAATTCATTTGGCAGGTCCAATGTTTTACCATCTTCTTGACATAGATTTTTGTCCCTTGTTAATTAAACATTAAAGAGGCGTGTGTTTCCCATGCTCTATATATTTCAAGTTTCTAGTATCTACTAGATGTACATGACAAATTAGAATAAGATAATTTTTTTTCAAAATGGTTAACACTTATGCTGTTTTGTTTCCTATTTTTCTCTTTTCTCTTGCAATTTTAGTATCTTCACAGGCTCCAGCTCCTGGTGTGTTGCTACTTCCTTAATTTACACTACTTAAATGTTTGAATATGATGATATTTATGACGACGGTTGCTAATTGCAGGTGACATGACACCATTACAAAAGCATGTTTCATTTTTTGACAGAAACAAGGATGGCGTAATTTACCTTTCTGAAACAGCTGAAGGTTGTGATCATTGTATTGTAGTAATTTAGAATTGTTAGAACTTATAAGTGACTTACTATTACATATACTTATCTAATGATCATTGTTATTAGGTCTTCGAGCTATTGGATTAAATGCTCTTGTAGCTGCTCGTGATGCTACATTTATTAATGCATTCATTAGTCCTAAAACTAGCGAGGTATGATATCCAGAATCAAATTTTGCTTTGTTTAGTGTGTCAGTTTGACGTCTTTTAGTCTTTGAATACAGTTTACAAGTTCTACGTTCATTTTTTTGTTTGTGTTTTCGTAGTCAAATATGCCAGATATTCGTCTTCCAGTGTACGTAGATAACATACACAAAGGAATTCATGGCAGTCACACTGGTACATACGATCCTCAAGGAAGGTACTGTTGCATCTTTATATCTTTTTACTTTCTTTTTTCCGCGAAATAAGGATGTTGCAATGCATAGGCTACAATTTTTAATTTTCTTCCTCCTTTTGATAGATGCATTATTTTATCTACAAAATGGTATCGTAGTTTATTCTCTAGCAAAATATTGAAAATAAGAACAAGGAAAAATAGATGAAAAATAATTTTTCTCATATTCAGTATCTGGATGCACCTCTAATGTTAACTAGTATTTTTGAAAACTAATACTGGAATTTCAAACTTTCATTTTGACTAAAAAGGGAAAAAAATAGTGTATGTTTAGACATCAGGAAATGAATATTATATTAGTCAGTGTTTTACTTTATCATGGACCTCAATTTGATGTTTTGTAACACGATTATATAGGTTTGTTGAAGCCAAATTTGAGGAGATCTTTAAAAAGCATGCACATACAAATCCAAATGCGCTGACTGAAGATGAAGTAAATGAGATGCTCAAGTCAAATAAACAAGCTAACGATTTTGCAGGATCGTGAGTTCTTATCTTAATGCTGCTTATTTTCTTTTTAAACTTGAAAGTTGCAAAACCTAATATACATGTATATACACACACACGCTCATTAATTACATTCTAGTTAACCTCGTTAAATTAATGTATGTTACAACTGAATAGGCAAGCAGCATCAGGGGAGTGGAAATTGTTGTACTCGTTAGCAAAAGACAAGGATGGACTGCTGCAAAAGGAAGTAATAAGGTCTATTTATGATGGTACTTTGTTCTACAATTTGGAAAAGGCACATTCCAAAAAGAACAGAAGTTGAAAATCCTGTAATATGGATGTCATGTTTTTTATATTGTTGTCGTTTGTTTGTGGCCCAATGTAACAACAGTTATTGAATCGTCTCATGCTTATTAATAATCCAAAAAACAAAACTACAAAAATTTACCTTGTCTTTGCTATTAATTTAAGGGGGAAATAGCATCATATTATTTTATTTCGCACTGATATCATATTGCTATCAATGTTGAGTATGTTGTTTGTCACTACAACTCCATCTATGATACTGACAAATAATTTATACACTTTCGACATTTAATGAGTTGTGTGTAGACTGTCAATGGATGATGTGTGATTCAGATAGCTATAAACCCGAAACCAGTTAGTACAATCCAAACCCATCGTCGATCTGTACCTATAGGGTATTCCAAACCGGTACTGACACAACCCATTGGGTATTCGGGTAAATGCCTGGATACCCAACATGCCAAATTATATTACACGTTTAAAATTTACGATGTTGTGCATGTCTTTTGTAAAATAATGATACGCCAGAAGCTTTATATATGACCAGTGCATGAACAAAATATTGCAAAACAAATGCATCTGTAGTAATGACACAAAGTAATAACTTATTATAAAACTTGATATGACAAATATTCTTTGGACTCAAGTATTTATTGTATATAAAATACTAAAGACTGTACTTCGTTTTAAGATTGACAGAAGCCACTTATAAAGCAAAATATAAATTCGTTTACATTTTCATGGGTAGAGGTTTACTGCTGCATGTGCCAAGTGTAACTATAACTGATTATAACAATCATGAGACTACCATGTTTGAAATGTAATGAGATTGTTGCCATGGCCTTTGTTTTTTCTTGTTGCTAGAAGTGATCCCAACTCTAATATTATTCGTGATGTTTTTGTCTAAAATGAAAACAAGGTTGCTGCAAATGTAGAAGTAGAACAATAATCACATAGGATACGAGAATGACTAAAAAGTACTCAAAGCAAACAATAATCAGGCTCAATCCGGGTTTGGGTATTGGCATCCAATGCCATACCGATAAAATTGATGCGAAATCAGATTGTGTTCCGATAGAAGCCGGCACCATTAAAAAGCCCAATTATGTGAAATTTACTAAATATCATTATTTATTATAATATCTCATTTTCTTTTTCTGTATTTTTGTACATTCATGATAAATAACAACTTTTGTCTATAAGACTTATTAGCATTTGCTTTAAGATTAAACATATAAATCAAAACAAAATTTATATTTGCTAACTGCTAGTTTGAAATTTCATACAGATAATCGATCAACGATGAGCGCATCATCTAACACGGAGTACAGTAAACAGCTGGTGTACTAATCATGTCCTCTAACCTTTAAATATCTATAAAGAAATGTGAAAAATATTAAAGATAGATTTTTGCTCTCATCCCTCTTTACAAAAAAATTAGACGCACATCCCTCTGAATTCAGCATTATAATTTTAGTCTCTATAATTTATACCGAATCCAGTACTTCGATTAACGGCATGATTATGTGTAAATTCTACCTGACACAAGTTCACATCCCAGCTCTTCAAATTATCCTTCACAAGATATCTCAACAAGTTTCCCAAAGATCTGTTCACCACTTTCGTTTGCTCATCCGTTTGTGGATGATAGGTGCTACTAAAATTCAGCTTAGTCCCAACCATCTTCCACAGACTCAACCAAAAATGACTTGGAAATCGAGTATCCCGATCAGAAATAATGGTCTCGGGTAGCCCATGTAGTCGATAAACCTCTTTAAAGAATAATTGAGTAACACGGACTGCATCAGCGGTCTTTTTACAAGCAACGAAATGTGCCATCTTCGAAAATCTATCACCACAACATATATAGAATCATTCCCTCATTGAGTTCTTGGAAAATCCAAAACAAAATCCATGCTAACATCAACCCATGGTCTAGTAGGTACGGGCAATGGCATATACAATCCTGCATTCGTAGCTGTCCCTTTGGGAACCTGACATATGTGACATCTCTGCACAAATCTTTCAACATCTTTCCTCATGGAAGGCCAAAAATATGATTGAGAAACCAACTGCAAGGTACGATCTCTTCCCACATGACCTTCTTCATGCAATTCCTTCACAATCTTCATTCGCGAGCTACACTCTGGTATACACAACCGATTTCCTTTGAATAGAAAACCATCTACCAACACATACTCATCCGTCTTCCCTTTCTCGACTTCATCTACAATCTTAGCAAAGTAAGGATCCTCAACAAACAATTCTGGAAATACATCAAACCCCATCACTTCAACTCACAACGTAGTCAACAAATGATTTCTTCTACTCAGTGTGTCTGCCACAAGATTTGTAACTCCTGATTTATGCTTTACAACAAATGTAAACTATTGCAAGTATGCGATCCATGAAGCATGCCTGGCTGCAATCTTATCATGTCCCTGCAAATGTTTCAATGCTTCATGGTCAGTATACAACACAAACTCTTTATAAAACAAGTAGTGTCTCCAATAATTTATGGCTTGGACAATAGCATAGAAGTCCAAGTCATAGGTACTTTATCTTGTCTTAGCTCTAGAAATTTTCTCGCTAAAATAAACAATTGGACGAACCTTTTGACTTAACACTCCACCAATTCCAACTTTAGACGCATCAATATCCAGCTCAAAGTGTAACTGAAAGTCCAATTATCTAAGAATCGGTGTCGTAGTCAAAAGTGTCTTGATCTGCTGGAAAGCGGAATCAGCCTCTTCAGTCAACACAAACTGCTTTCCTTTCATACAATCTGTCACTGGTGCCATCACGCTACTGAAATGTGGAATAAACCTTCGATAGAATGATGCTAATCCATGGAAACTTCTCACTTCAATTACAGTCCTGGGTTGTGGCCAATCCTTGATTGCTTCGACTTTACCATGATCCACATGGATAACTTCCTTGGACAACACATACCCCAAGAACAAAACACTGTGTGTCATGAATATGCACTTCTTTGTTGCCGCGTAAAATTGCCCCTGACGAAGTATCATCAACACTTCCTGCAAGTGTTGTAGATGTTCTTCTGTGCTTCCACTGTATATCAATATATCATCAAAGTATACCACCACGAACTTTCCAATAAACGGTCGAAAGATCTGATTCATCACTCGCATAAAAGTACTAGGTGCATTCGAAAGACCAAATGGCATGACCAGCCATTCATACAACCCCCCCCCCCCCATGTCCTAAAGGCTGCCTTCCATTCATCCCCTGGTCGAATTCGAATCTGATGATACCCACTCTTCAGATCAATCTTTGAAAAGATAGCAGCTCCACTCAACTGATCTAACAATCGTCCAATCTTAGCATCGGAAATCTGTACCTCACTTTAATCTTGTTTAGTGCTCGACTATCATTACAAATTCTCCAAGTTTCATCCTTCTTTGGCACTAACAAGGCTGGTATTGCACAAGGACTTAAACTTTTTTGTATGCGCCCTTGTTCAAGTAACTCCTCCACCTGCCTTCTCAACTCTTCATGCTCCTTTGGACTCATTCTATAATGTGGTCTATGTGGCAACACAGCTCCCGGAACAAGATCAATCTGGTGTTGTATGTCTCTCGACGGTGGTAACTCTTTTGGTAATTCTTCAGGAAATACATCTTCAAATTCCTTCAACACTGGCTTAAATTCTTCAGGAATTTCAACCGTTTCACTATTTTCACGTCCAATCAACAGAAATACTTCAGCCCCATCCTCTACTTCTTTGACAAACTCCTTCAAAGATAACAGAGTCTTTAGTTCCTCGATTTCCTCCAACTTGCTTTCACTTTGTTGTCGCTTTTTAGGAAGTAAAGTGATTCTAGTGTCATTGAATAAGAAACTATAGCGGTTAGTCTTATCATCGTGTTGCACGACTCTATCAAATTGCCATGTTCTTCCCAACAACGAATGACATACATCCATATCCACCACGTCACACCAAATTTCATCCTTATACTTATTTCCGATAGAAAAAGTTACACAAGCTCTTCGACTAACCTTCACTTCCCCACCTTTCCTCAGCCAGGCTAATTTGCAGGGATTGGGATGCTTCTCTGTCTTTAACGCCAACTTCTTTACAGCTTCTGTAGAGATGATGTTATCACAACTTCTTGCATCAATAACAAACTTACAAACCTTTCACAAAATAGTGCACGTCGACTGAAAAATATTACTCCTCAACCAGCTAGTCTCCTCTTCCTGCTTTGGCGTCAAGCAAGATCTCCTCATCATTAAAGAATACCACTCGTCTTCCGTCAATAATTCTTCTTCCTCCTCAACTTGTGGTGAATTGAAACATTCTATTTCTGCATCCTCATCCTCAACCTCAGCAACCATCGCTCGCTTCTTAGGCCTCGGGCATCCATTGCTCTTATGACCAAACTCCTGACAGTCATAACATTTGAAATTTTTGTGACCTTGGTCTCAGCAACTTCATTGACAACCGGTTTACTAACAACCTTGGAAACATTAGTATTGCTACTAGCCCATTTCACCTGATTGATCGAACTTGTAAGCGCACCACCACTTCTTTTACATTGCTTCTCCTAAGCTAGAGCCTTCTGGTGTGCTTCAGCAACGGATCTTGGATCAAACATATTTACTATATCCTTATTTTGCATTCTCAATCCTCCAACAAATCTAGATGTCAACTGTTCCTTCGTTTCCATGATATCATTTCTAGCAATCAGTTGATAAAACTCATCTGCATAATCATTTGCCGACTTTGTCCCTTGTCTCAAATTCTGTAAGCGCTAATACATTAGAGACTGATAATTATAAGGCAAGAAAGTAGCCTTCATCAACCTCTTCATCTTTTCTCATGAACAATCGTCGACTTTCCCATTCTTTCCCATGTAAGTTAGTTTGTTGCCACCATGCCATAGCACTTCCCCTCAATCGTGTAGCAACCAACTTAACTCTATGATGCTCAGGTACTTCCTTGAAGTCAATTTTTTTTTTAACATTTGATAACCAATCCAAAAACTTTTCCGCTATCATTCCCCCTTTGAATTCTGGAATCTCTGTTTTCATCCCCGACTCCCATCGACGATCATCTTTGAAATCTCTATTTCGACTTCGTCCTTGGCCCTGGTTTCGACAAGAGCTACTATCACCATCACTTGATTCCTCCAAATCTGACGTATGTCGATGTCGATTCTGACCATCAACATTTCTGCTACCATGCACGTCTCTTTTTCCCGAAACTGATAGTTCTCTTCTTCCCCGATCCGATAGTGGTGACATTCTCTCCTCTCGGAATCTGGTGGCGAAATTCTATGACCACCTTGATTTGAACCTTGCGTTGCTCTTTGTCGAGTTTGATTTATATCCATCATGAGCCTTTCCAATCTACCAATTCCCTCATCAAACTTCTCATTGAGTTTATCACTAATTCGTTGCTCCATTTTTTCAGCATCTTCTCTTCGATACAGATCTACAACATTATGATGACGATTAACTCTTCTTGGAGGCATTGTCGAATCTTCAACAAATCCAAACACACATTTCAACTAGCACAACTTTCAGTGATGCAAAATCTATGTACAAACTCCTAGCTCACGACTTGAAAAAATCTCGCACAAACTTGAACAAGCTCGTTTCTGGCTTTGGTACCAAATTGTCGCAGTCTCGGAAGGAGATCTGAATCGTCGGTCAAATCTATCCAGGATCTAATGATGAATTGTGGAATTATGAATCAATGATACAAGATGAATTGATGATACCAAATGCCCAAATCCGTTGATCTCTCGAGATACCGGATTTTAGCTATCTTCAACACGTTGATCGCGCACGATGACGCATTAGAAGATCTACGATTATTCGACGTTGATCTCGCGCACGAGATACGGTGAGTCGGCTTCAAATTCGTTGGTTCTAGCGCACTCGAATAACCGAAGATGGAGAAAGGAGTTCACACTCAACTTCCAATTTTAAAAGAGGCACAAAGCTCTCAATAAAATTTTATTCAAAATTAACTACTTTTTACAATGCCAACACACCCCTATTTATAGGGTTTACAACACACATACAAACGATTTACATCACAAGCACCACAAAGCCAACTCACGACCTACACATAAAGCACAGACGAGTTACAGCACATTCGACCTAAAATATATGAGTCACAATTGTTCGCGACTTACATCACAACGACATAGGAAACAAGCAGCGACTCAACACAATACAGTAGTGACGTTAGACTTCGGCATCGACCTTGGGCGGAGCGACCTACGGCTTTGCATTTTGTTCGCGACCTAGGGCGGAGCGATTCAGGGAAACCTCGCGACATAAGTCAGTTCGTTCGCGACCCAGGGAATTGGTGATGGAGTTAGGTCGCATAGCGACGTATGATGGATAAGTGATGGAGTTAGGTCGCGTAGCGATGTATTAAGGGTCAGTGATAGAGTTAGGTCGCGTAGCGAAGTATGGCTGCCGTTCGCGATTCGAGATATATTCGTTGACTCCTTTCTTCGTATGGCTTGATGCACTGCATTAGGTACATTTGTTTAAAGATATATGATAAATTAATTGAATTTGATCTATTACGTGAAAAAGTGGTGGAAATACCATAAAATGAAAGTGCAATATTAATGAATCGATAAAATTTTATAGGTTTAATGTTCTTGCTGTAAATATCAAAATATATATCGTAAGTGTATGATATGTCAAAGTGATAAACAAAATATTTAATATTTAATAATTAAAAGATATTATAAATGAAACTAAGGCCAGGATCTATACATATCATATTGTTATTTTAATTGTGCAAAAGAAAAAAGATATAACAAACAAAAATACGTTTTTTATCCATTAATTAATATGAATTACGAACATAAATAACAAAAATTTTACTTTTTCACAAAAACAAATTAAATGAAAATATTTATTATTTCAAAAGTTAAAAAAATCACAGACATTCCTTACCATTAATTTATTGTCTTTTAATAAAAGTAAATTTTTTGAACGACAAATATTCATTAAAATGTAAGAATATTAGAAAGAAAAAACATTGCGCATATTGGAAATGATATACCAATTTTAAAAAGAAATATTGTATGTATGTTTGTTTGTAAGGAAATAACTTTAGTAATATAAAATTATACATATGTTTCATTGTATTAGAATACTAATTTTAGAAATGAATTATTTGTGCCCAAATGTAAAATAATGTAAAAGATCTAAGGATGCTTGGTACATAACTGTGGAAACATTGAACTAGATGTTATTGATTGACTAGTTAGTTTTACCATTTTCATCACTATATGCATGTATGTGTGTGTGAATATATAAACACACACATATGTAGGCATGTATGTATGTATGGTAAACACATTAATTGTCATTTTCTACAATTTATTAGACTAGTAAATAAATGTTAGTTAATAGAATTTATTTTACAAGTCTAAATTTGAGATCACTTAATTGATGTTAATATATGGACTTGGAAAGTAACATAATAGGAGAAAACTTGAGTGAATTTTGTAAATAATTACGTATTTTTATCAAATGTTGCTGTTTGAAACACAAAATTGTAGGACTGTAAGTAGTAATTATAGTAATGATAAATTATAGGGATTTGAAAAGAAAATAATATGAGAGATTTAAGGTGTGACGGTGGAATTTGTGAAACTAATAGAGGAGCGGAAAATCTCTTTACATTACTATTACTAATAGACAGATAGATAGGTTGATAGACAAAACCATATTCTGTTCTAATTAATTAATACCGGTATTTATGCCGTGGTTCAACGGCACATTCTAATTAAAAGCTATAAATTTGCAAATGTACCACTTTAAAAGGTTCAATGTTCATCATTAAAGGCAATAAAATTAAAACTAAAATGTATCTACTACGAAAATGATGTAAGTGCACATAAAAAAGAGAAAAAAAAATCATGCACCTTATATTATTCGAATTCATTTGGCAGGTCCAATGTTTTACCATCTTCTTGACATAGATTTTTGTCCCTTGTTAATTAAACATTAAAGTGGCACGTGTTTCCCACGCTCTATATATTTCAAGTTTCTAGTATCTACAAGATGTACATGACAAATTAGAATAAGATAATTTGTTTTCAAAATGGTTAACACTTATGCTGTTTTGTTTCCTATTTTTCTCTTTTCTCTTGCAATTTTAGTATCTTCACAGGCTCCAGCTCCTGGTGTGTTGCTACTTCTTTAATTTACACTACTTGAATGTTTGAATATGATGATATTTACGACGACGGTTGCTAATTGCAGGTGACATGACACCATTACTAAAGCATGTTTCATTTTTTGACAAAAACAAGGATGGCGTAATTTACCTTTCTGAAACAGCTGAAGGTTGTGATCATTGTATTGTAGTAATTTAGAATTGTTAGATCTTATAAGTGACTTACTATTTCATATACTTATCTATTGATCATTGTTATTAGGTTTTCGAGCTATTGGATTAAATTCTCTTGTAGCTGCTCGTGATGCTACATTTATTAATGCATTCATTAGTCCTAAAACTAGCGAGGTATGATATTCAGAATAAAATTTTGCTTTGTTTAGTATGTCAGTTTGACGTCTTTTAGTCTTTGAATACAGTTTACAAGTTCTACGTTCATTTTTTTGTTTGCGTTTTCGTAGTCAAATATGCCAGATATTCGTCTTCCAGTGTACGTAGATAACATACACAAAGGAATTCATGGCAGTCACACTGGTACATACGATCCTCAAGGAAGGTACTGTTGCATCTTTATATCTTTGTACTTTCTTTTTTCCACGAAATAAGGACGATGCAATGCATAGGCTACAATTTTTAATTTTCTTCCTCCTTTTGATAGATGCATTATTTTATCTACAAAATGGTATCGTAGTTTATTCTCTAGCAAAATATTGAAAATAAGAACAAGGAAAAATAGATGAAAAATAATTTTTCTCGTATTCAGCATCTGGATGCACCTCTAATGTTAACTGGTATTTTTGAAAACTAATACTGTAATTTCAAACTTTCATTTTGACTAAGAAGGGGAAAAAATAGTGTATGTTTGGACATCAGGAAATCAATATTATATTAGTCAGTGTTTTACTTTATCATGGACCTCAATTTGATGTTTTGTAACACGATTATATAGGTTTGTTGAAGCCAAATTTGAGGAGATCTTTAAAAAGCATGCACATACAAATCCAAATGCGCTGACTGAAGATGAAGTAAATGAGATGCTCTAGTGAAATAAACAAGCCAACGATTTTGCAGGATCGTGAGTTCTTATCTTAATGTTGCTTATTTTCTTTTTAAACTTGAAAGTTGCAAAACCTAATATACATGTATATACACACACATGCTCATTAATTACATTCTAGTTAACCTTGTTAAATTAATGAATGTTACAACTGAATAGGCAAGCAGCATCAGGGGAGTGGAAATTGTTGTACTCATTAGCAAAAGATAAGGATGGACTGTTGCAAAAGGAAGTAATAAGGTCTATTTATGATGGTACTTTGTTCTGCAATTTGGAAAAGGCACATTCCAAAAAGAACAGAAGTTGAAAAGCCTGTAATATGGATGTCATATTTTTTATATTGTTGTCGTTTGTTTGTGGCCCAATGTAACAACAGTTATTAAATCGTCTCATGCTTATTAATAATCCAAAAAACAAAATTACAAAAGTTTACCTTGTCTTTGCTATTAATTTAAGGGGGAAATAGCATCATACCATTTTATTTCGCACTGATATCATATTGCTATCAATGTTGAGTATGTTGTTTATCACTACAACTCCATCTATGATAATGACAAATAAGTTATACACTTTCAACATTTAATGAGTTGTGTGTAGACTAGTCAATGGATGATGTGTGATTCAGATAGCTATAAACCCGAAACCAGTTAGTACAATCCTAACCCATCGTCGATCTGTACCTATAGGGTATTCCAAACCGGTACTAGACACAACCCATTGGGTATTCGGGTAAATGCTTGGATACCCAACATGCCAAATTATATTACACGTTTAAAAATTTATGATGTTGTGCATGTCTTTTGTAAAATAATGATACGCCAGAGGGTTCATATATGACCAGTGCATGAACAAAATATTGCAAAACAAATGCATCTGTAGTAATGACACAAAGTAATAACTTATTATAAACCTTGATATGACAAATATTCTTTGGACTCAAGTATTTATTATATATAAAATCCTAAAGACTGTTCTTCGTTTTAAAATTGATAGAAGCCACTTATAAAGCAAAATATAAAGTCATTTACATTTTCATGGGTAGAGGTTTACTGCTGCATGTGCCAAGTGTAACTATAACTGATTATAACAATCATGAGACTACCGTGTTTGAAATGTAATGAGGTTGTTGCCATGGCCTTTGATTTTTCTTGTTGCTAGAAGTGATCCCAACTCTAATATTATTCGTGATGTTTTTGTCTAAAATGAACACAAGGTTGCTGCAAATGTAGAAGTTGAACAATTATCACATGGGATACGGGAATGACTAAGCAGTACTCAAAGCAAACAACAATCAGGCTCAATCCGGGTTTGGGTATTGGCATCCAATCCCATACCGATAAAATTGATGCGAAATCAGATTGGGCTCCGATAGAAGCCGGCACCAATAAAAAGCCCAATTATGTGAAATTTACTAAATATCATTATTTATTATAATATCTCATTTTCTTTTTCTGTATTTTTGTACATTCATGATAAATAACAACTTTTGTCTATAAGACTTATTAGCATTTGTTTTAAGATTAAACATATAAATCAAAACAAAATTTATATTTGCTAACCGCTAGTTTGAAATTTCATACAGATAATCGATCAACGATGAGTGCATCATCTAACACGGAGTACAGTTAACAGCTGGTGTACTAATCATGTCCTCTAACCTTTAAATATCTATAAAGAAATGTCAAAAATATCAAAGATAAATTTTGGCTCACATCCCTCTTTAAAAAAAAAAATTAGACGCACATCCCTCCGAATTCATCATTATAATTTTAGTCTCTGTAATTTATACCGTACCACTCGGTCAAAAATTCCTTGTCATGAACAATTTAAGTTGCAATATTAAAAACGTGATATATTTCGGTCGGTTTATCAGATTTTACTTTTTTTTTTGCCAATAATTCGCAAATTTTATTATCTTTTTATTGAGATTCATATAATATGTTATGACAATTTTTTTAAATTTTCAGCACCAAATATTTGCTAGGCCAAACAACATGGCAAATATTTGTATATTTGCCTGACAACATTTTTTTTATTTTCAACACTTGCTAGGCAACTTGGCAAATATTTTCTAAACAATATGGAAAATGTTTGCATATTTGCCACGCAACATGACCAAGATATTTGTCAGCCAACATGATAAATATTTGTAAATTTGCTAGGCAACAAAAAAGATTTTCTTCAGTGGTTGCCACGCGACATGACAAATATTTTCTAAGAAACACGACAAATATTTGCATATTTACGGCAAATATTTTCCATGCATCATAGCAAATGTTTGCCTCTGAAAATAATTTTTTTTGTCAAAACATATTATAGATGAATCTTAATAGAAAAATAATTAAATTTATGATTTAATGGTGAAAACGAAATTGAAATTCGATAAATCTATTGTTTCAAATATTGCAAATTAACTTCTCATTATAACGTATAGTTGTTTGGGTGGTACAGTATAGATTATAGGGATCAAAATTATATTGCTGAATTTGAATGGGAAAACTTACATTAATTTTGGAAATTAGGGATGTGTCCCTAATTTTCAAAATATTAAATACACAACTAGAATGTTTCATCATTTAAGATATGGTTCAGATACTTATTACTGCAAAAATCAACTCAATCCCACTGTCGCCAAAGAGTGGCGAATGGAAGTGTTAGGCCATCAACAATGAAGCAACAGTGATGCCACCGCAAGTAAAGTCCTTCCACAAGCCTTACCCTTCCGTAGGAATCATCCTACCACAACTATTGCCTCCTTCCGTCGAAGTTCTTCCTACCGTAAGCGTTGTTCTTCCACACTCTTATTGTTGCCGCAAGTGTTGCTCGGTCCACCACTGTAGCATCCTCCTCCGACATACTTTCCTCCACCTGTACATCTTCCCTCCGCATGCATATTACTGCCGCCTTCCACAAGTGTCGCTCCTTCATACTCCTCTGCATCAATTCAAATAAGTACAATTCGACGGCGACACCAAAGCTCAACAACGATGAAGTGATTCAACATGCCTTTGCCTACTTTCTAGCAGCATCATACCATATCAACTCCCTTCCAACAATATTGAAAGCATTCAAACAAGCGGTATTGATAGGATATTAAGTCAACATCCACAAATACTTTGTTGTCAACAGTGACGAAGAGGTCAATTCAAGCAAGGTGAAAGCATTATATAAGACTCATAAAGCCGCTTTAACACCTACGCCATGCTCCTTTCAACAATGTCGACACCAATCATTACGCCACCTTGGAGGCGGAAGGGCCTGGACCCGCATCTATAAATACGACCCTGGGGGCCCATATTTTGATCAAGTTTTCTTTCCCCAAATCACTTCTTGTAATCAAGTTCTCTTAAGCCCTAAATAAATTTAGGGGATCTTAGTGACTTGTAATTTGTGTAATTTATGCAGAAGAAATAAAGATTGATTGCTTCTTCAAACATGATTGACTTTAATACTTGCGACAGGGTCACATATAAGAAAATATTGGCTCACCAAGCTTCACTAAAACTTCTACTTGAGCACCTTCTCATCTCTACATTTTGGGGTGTTAGACCATATTGTGGTTTAACATTTTTGATGCTAAAAGGAGGGCTCGAACCTTCGACTACTTTTCCAAAACTACTATTCGTTATCCCTATTTATCTTACCATACCAAGTCTATCTTTAGTTATTATGATGAATAACTGTGTCAAAAGATCAGAACAAGGGTCCTTTGAACCTCGGGTAACTAATTCCACTTTTCAACTCAGTAGTGACCCTCGACATTAAGAAGAGCAAGTACTCTGATTCAAGGCACTGCAAATCATAAATAATAAGAACAAAGCAAACTTGTATGATCAAGACAATTGGAGTATTAATCCATTTCACATTGACCCTAAACTGATTTTTGCATTAGGAGGAGAGTGCACCAAGAAGGACAATCTGTTTGTAAAAATGAAGAAAGCCATCCATTTTTGTGCTAAAGGAACCATATTTGAAGAAGAGACGATGGCTGATTACTATATATTTGCTAGAAAATGGCATAAGATCACGGGTGGCTCATTAACCCCAAATGAAGTTCGAAGAGCTTTAAAAAGAAAGTCGGTTATTGAAAAAAAGTGCCTTAACCAAGCAGCGAACGGGTTAAATACCAGTCAAGGCAGTTGGCCTTCAAATCGAAGCTCCCAAAAGATTGAAAATTCATTACATCATTGGAAAATATCTATTTCCTGACCAAGAGTGAGCTCAATTATTGGCCATAACAAAAGAAAAGGCCTAATTTTGAAAGGAACCTTGGAGGGTCATACTGTTACTACCATACAACCAATGGACACAATAACAATCAATGCAAGAAACAAAAAGGAATGATTATTAGCCTCTTTAGATAGTGCAAGCTCAATAGCTTTGTAAGAATATCTTAAATGAATTCAATAATAAAGCCCATTCGAATAAGTAAATCTACATGGATAGGAGTAAGATTCTTCTCAAATTTGAAAACCACCTAAGATGGTAGAAAGCCATTGATCGCGCCAAGATGACCAGATCAAAGCACCTCCTAGAGGGCAGTTAGAGTAAGCCTTTAGCCATGCCACAAATGGCCAGGCTAAAGCATCTGCAACCCCTTGATCACACCTATGTGGCCAGGTCAAGGCACCTCCTAGAAGGAGGATGGAGTAAGCCTTTAGTCCCTGTCTAAGACGGCTGGGTTAAAGCACTGACCAGTCTTCACTCCCGCCTATGAGACCTGTTTGAAGCACCTTCTAGATGGAGAATGGAATGAGCCTTTGGCCCCGCCTAAGATGGTCGGGTCAAAACACCAAACCAACCTTCATTCCCACCGATAAGGCCTATTTAAAGTGCCTCCTAGATGGAGGTTGGGTAATTCTTTGGTCTTGCTTGATCAAAGCTAACCAAGTGTACCGGACGACTTGATGCATCACCTCAGATGGTGGTAAGGGGTCAAATTAATGGATTAACAACATCCGTAGCCTAAATAGTGGAATAAATCAAAGCCCGAGGAGTGGCATAGAATGAAGGATTAAAACATCCAATGCCTAGAAGGTGGAACAAATCATAGGAATGAGACATCCAAAGCCCAATGCATGGTGCAAAACAAAGAAATCAAACATTTAAAGCCCGAAGAGTGGCACAAGATAAAAGACTTATCCTATTGTTTCCGAATGATGATTTCTAGACTTCTCTTAGGATTCTACTAAATGAGATCTCTAGAGAATGTTCTCTGCTAATTAAATGTTGCTGAATTTACAGAACCGCTAAAGAGTAGGTTCAAGAAAAACAACATGAATTTGGTTCAGAGCTATAAACGAGGTAATATCGATTCAATTTACAAAATCATTTACAAAATATGTTATACAATGTTTCAAGATAGAGGTATGAAAAGATTAAAATATTTTGTGGTTCAAAGATCCAGTGTTATCTCATCTAAATTCTAAGAAATTAAGGGATCAACAATATGGCAAATAGCTTCGCAAAGAACTCCGTTAAGCTTCTTCTCCTTCGTCTTGTGTATTGGCAACATCAATAGACTCAATGTGAGTGTTCAAGGCGTAGTTCTAAGCTTTATTGGATCTCTTAAGTGTCTTGTTTTGACTTTCTATCTCAGCAATTTTCTTTTTGAGGAAATATTCTCCGAGCTCAAGTTTTTCAACCTTGCCCTCATGTAACATCCCGGAATTTTTGACAATATCAATTTAATAATCTGTAGTTAAAATTAAATTGATATTGATAATCTGTTAATAATTATTCAGATAAATTTAATAATCTCCTTCAATGATTATTTAAAATGGTTATTTTATCTTTTAAATGATATAAATGGATTTCTATTTACAATATAAATATTGGTTTATATTTTAAATAGATTGATTTTAATTTTTGAGTTTTAAAACTATTTCATAAATAAAAATATGATTCTAAAATTGACAGAAAAATATTAAATGTTTTAAATTAGATTGAATTGAGTTTTAAAATTTAGAATTAATTCAACAAATGGTTTTATAACTTAATAAAATGATTTTTAATTTAATAATAAAAGAATTGAAAATATATAATAATTAATATTTATATGGAATTGTTTTTATAAATTAATTTTTGAATGAGAATTTGAAATGTTTATTTCAAATTGAATTTTTATTTATAACTTGATTTGAAAAATATTTGATTTTGAATTTAGTTGAATTTAAATTTAAAAGTATAAACTTTTATATTGTTTGATTGTCATAATTTTTGATATGAATAAGTTCATTTATTAACAAGATTTGTTTTATTTCCATTTGTAAAATTTATACATATGTTAAATATAAATTAACAAATTCAATTTAAGCTAATACACACTTTAGTTGAAAATCAAATACTAATTATCTTTAAAGGATAACATGTGTTAAATTAATATGCATTCATTTAGACAAGTGTCTAATTTATGACAAGTGTAAAATTTGTTTTAATTCTTCTTTTTATTTCCTAAAATCTGAAATATGCATATAGTTAAGTTTACATCTTCATGCATATTTTTTTCCATTTTTCTTAAATCAACAAAGATCAAACCCATCTTCAATTATTTTACAAATCTGCATGCTCCCCTCATCAAAGAAGTAATTCTGCATTTCCTCTTCATATTCAAAGATGAAGCCTGCATTTTGTTTCTTCACAACCTCAGTTTGAAGTATTGTCAAAACACATCTGCATGTAAGAATTTTAACCATGGATCATAGACAAAACTGCATATCAATTCAACATGAAGCAAAGTGTCAAGCCTGCATATTCTTGTCTCTGCAAAATTCAAATGGGTTCAGTCTGCATTCTTTGATCTGGAAGCAAGCATTTCAGTTGCATATAGATTAGCAATTCAACTTTTAAAATCAAAGAAGCAAAGCCTATACCAGTTTCAACACTCAAGTTTTAAAGTTGAGGCTGTTTTCTAAAATCTGGGGCAATTCAGTTTTAAAAGTATCAAGAGCTTTTCAAAATGGAAGCTCTGTCTTCTCCTTCAAAATCTGGTGAGTAACTCTTTTTAACTTCAAATATTAAATAGGTTTCTTGCTAGAAATGTTTAGTATAAACAAGTATAGTCTGTGTGATGATAAGTTGGATGTAATATGTATTTGTTTGCATGCAAGTGATTCTCTGTTTATATGTTGATCAAGGAACTGATATACAATCTCCTTCTTTAACTTAGTTTACTGATGTAAGAAAATTTATAAAGAAAAAAATTGCTTGATTTTCTCAAGCAAATATCTGAAATTAAAAAAAAAAAAATAGTAAGATATTAGTACATCTCTGGAAACACAGAGCAATATCAGTGCATGCTGATTTTATCAAATTCCAAACATGTTTATTTAATTATTCAGTATCATAAATTAAAAACACTATCTGTAACTAGATTTTTAAACCAGAGATTTGAATTTTTTGATAATAGAAAATGTTGCTTTTAGGTTTTAACTTAAATCAGAATTTTAGAAAATTCTGATGATCCATGTTTAATGGAAGCTGGGTGTTCTTCTTGGTGGTGGAAGAGAGGTAGGTGAAGCCAGGAAAAATGCTAATTAATGGTGAAATTCAGTGGGATGGTTGTAGTTTGGAAATTCTTGTAGGAACCCTAGTTTTGAACAGGTTCAAGCATTGAGGCAGTTTGAGGTGTAGGAGTGATCGAGTGTTCTTGTTTTTGGTGAATGTGTAGTTGGTGTATAGAGTAGCTCGAGGT
This sequence comes from Allium cepa, assembly GCA_030765085.1. Classification (NCBI taxonomy): domain Eukaryota; kingdom Viridiplantae; phylum Streptophyta; class Magnoliopsida; order Asparagales; family Amaryllidaceae; genus Allium; species Allium cepa. The sequence continues at coordinate 71,250,170 of CM060942.1, forward strand.
CGGAGTGGGTGGATCTCAGGTGATCGGAGTGGCGAAATATCGCCGTTGACAGGTTTGGAAGAAACCTGTTCAATGTTTTCCAGGTTTCGAAGAGAAACCTGCCTATGTTCTCCAGGTTGGGAATTTGAGTTCGAGTTGGTTTCTGTGAATGATGGTTCGATCTGGTGGGTTTCTGGTGGAAGTTCGATCATCTCTGATGATCAGAGAAGGTGGTAGTCGCTGTGCACATGCACGGTGATGTGGTTTCTGATGAAAGTGTGGGTCTGTTGTGGATTCAGAGGAGTTCTGAAGAGTGACTCGAAGTAATTAAGAAAAACTCGAAGTAAAGTGGCATGGAACTCGAAGTAGCCGGGCTTGGAACTCGAAGTATATTTGGGGAATCTCGGGATGGACTGGTGCATTTCCAGGTTTCTCAAAAACCTGTAGCTATCAGTTTAAAATTTTTGCAAAACAGAAGTTTTAAATATAAGCAAGAATTTAAACTAAATTATGAATCCTTGTTTAAAAAATTTAGAATCCAAGTTGAGTTTAAAATCTCAGTTTTTAATAAATAATAACATAAAGTTTTTAAACTTAAACTTGTTAACTACTTTATAAAAGTAAGTAGTTTGAAGTTTTAAAAACTAAAAATTTGTAAAAATAAAAATGTGAAGTGAGATTTAAAAATAAATTTAAAACTGGAAATCTGATTTTAAAATGAAGTTTAGTTTTAAATTTAAAAGAAGATTTAAATTGGAAGTTTAAACCAAGAATGAATTGAATTTCCAAAGTTTTGAAATGGATTTGACTTTAAATTTTTATGATTTCATTTTTAAGTTAAATTTTTGTTTCGTCTTGAAATTTAAATAAGTTTTAAATTTTTCAAAACTTTGATAAGTTCAAAATACTTTTAAATTTAAACTTGTATTTTAAAATGAAAGTTAAAGTAATTTCAAGGGTATTTTAATTTAATTAAATTATTTTAAACATAATCAAGTTATGTTTTATTTTGAAAATTTAGTTAAGATTAATATTTCAGGATTAATTTAATTAACAAGGTAATTAAGATTAATTAATTTATCAATTAAATTTGGAATTAATAATTGATTAATGATTAATCAATTTGGAATTAAGATCATTAATTAAGTTAGTAATTAATGATAAATGAATAATTAATTATGTAATTAAGTCTTAAATTAAGGATAATAAATTTCATAATTAACTTTAATTAATAAATGATTAAAGATAATTCAAATGGTAATTAAATTAGGTTAATTACCTTATAAGATGATTAGAGAATGGTTAATGAAGGTCATTAACCAGGATTATTTAACAATTAATTAATATAGTTAATTTTTATAATTAATTAGATTAATTTAATAATAATCATTTATAAATGGTTTGAGTAATTACTTGATAAAGTAATTAAGAAATTAATTACTTAATGTAATTAATTTAATTGAATGAGATTGTTTAATTTAATTAATTAAGTTTAATTAGTTTTAAACACCTGGGTTAAGAATAATTACTTTATGTAATTAATAATTTGGAAATTACTTAGTTAAGTTATAATTACACGATTGTAATTAAGTGGAGATGTTTAAGTGTGAGATAATTTGGATTAATTATTTAGTAATTAATCAAATAATTAATTGAGAAATTTATTTAAGGATAATTATTTGGTTTAATATAGTAATTAAGTTTGTTAATTACTTTGAGTAATTAATTTAAGGAATAATTAAGGATCATTAATTATTTAATAAATGATTTAATTAGGTTAATTAATTATGATTAATTAATCAATAAGAGATAATTAAAGATAATTAATTAATAATTAATTAAGGATTAATTATGATTAATTAATTGAGTAATTAAAGGTTAATTACTGTTTAGTTGAGGATAATTAATTTTGTGAAATTAATTAAGGATAATTACATGAATGTAATTAAGGATAATTAATCATGAGTGATTAATTTAGGTGATTTATATTAATGATTGATCAATTGATTGTAATCAATTAAATGATTGAGTAAGCAAGATATATTGGTGAAGTAATTAATTTAATTTATTTTAAATTAATTAAAGATGAAGGAATTAATTTAAATTCATTTTAAATTAATTTGAGATAGAGATAATTAATTTAATTCATTTTAAATTAATTATATTATGGTATGAGTAAATCTTTGCTTATGTATGAATGGTTGAACTTGACTGTCTTGGATGCTTTGTGATCTCAGTAATGAGATAAGTATAGTTGTGTGGTATGGATGTTTGGTTTGCATTGTGATGGTAACATAGGTTATCTATTGTGATGATAATATATGGAATATCTATTTGATATTGATGATGTGAATTACCTGTTATGTGATAATGTTGATTATCAGTTATGTTTTAAGTTATCTATCTGTGTGTATATAGATACTGTAATTGAATTGTTTTAAACTTTAAAACAACTTGGACCTTAAAAGACACGCTTTGGATTTCGATGAGACCGGGATCGGGTTTCCATATTTGGATATCCGAAAACCACATCGATTCCAAATAACGTTAGGTCGTGAATTCAAAGTGGAGCTTTGTGAAGACTCGAGGTGTAAGGACTATGAGTCATTATAACTCTGTGGGTGATTCCGTAATGAGTTGACGGAATTAGTCCTTATAAATTCGAGATGGTGATATAGAGTGCAAGGGTTATTGTCGTTAACTCTGAGGGTGATTCCAATACGAGTGTAACGAGGTAATGCCTTCGGTTTCGTTCGAACCCGGAACGGACTTGTATGGATTGAATGCTTCCAGCACATCGTCAGGTGGACGATGAGCATTCTAAGTGATGTGTCCTATAAAGGTAATCGTAGCCTCAAGCCTCATCAACCGGGAATGGCTAAAACAGGGGAGGTGCAGCAAAGCTTCGTGGGTAGCCCCCACTTGAGAGTAAGATTTACCCCTGTCTAGAGGTCCCTTTTTATTTCGGCTGTGTGTGGACGGTTTAGTAGCTACAACCGTCGGGGTTGTCTTATTTGGAACTGTTCAGTAAGGAACGGGTCCGGCTTTGTGTTGCAGGGGAGTTAGGGTGGCTCCTCGGTACGGTGATCTAGGCCACGTACTGTGACGGGCGGTACCCCAGTAGCCCTGCCATTGTATGGAATCCAAAATCCAATAAGTGCCGTACGAATTAGTTGTGCCCAACTATGTTGGAATGTGAGATGTAAGCATTTCAGCTATTTCTGTATTTTACTTGAAAACCCTAGACACTATTATAATATCACAGGATTTCCTATCAAATGTTTTGGTTAGCGTAAGGTAAAAACTTTTCCATGTTTATGTGTGGGAAGTCTTACGTGATACCTTTTCTTTTCAAAGGTTTTTCAAAGTTAAGCAACTTTAACCTGTTACTCACACCAGACCCATGTCTGACCCGGAGTTTATTTTTGTTTTTCATAAACTCTTGGGTACTCAAATTTTTACGAGTAGCCAAGGGGAATTCAGGTTAGGATTCTGGATTAGCTTTGACGAATTATGGAGGAGCAATGGAGCAGGAGGCTTCTGCGAGTAGATATATATCTAGTTTTTCCGCTGTGTGATCTCTGTGTTGTTGTATTGAGTTGTATAACTAGACAGGTGTTTATAACTGTCTAGTATGAGTTGTTTATGCTGTGTATCTCTGATGTATATGATACTATGTAAAGTATTATGTGATTAATATAATTTATTCATTCCGCTGTGTTAGATTCTGATGTTGTTCTTTCTTCTCTTCTATCTTTTCTTCTTCTATCCCTTTCTTTCTTATAGATGACGCGATTTTCTGGGAGTGGAAAGTCGGGTCATCACACTTGGTATCAGAGCTTTAGGTTGAGTGAATACCTAGGCTCTGTAGTGGTATCTTTCTTGAGAGAGCGTATTTGTAGTTTTATTATATATATATTTATATAATTATTTCTACCTATCTGTTGGGTTACCTGTTCAGGTTTTCCAACATAAGTTATAAAGGTAGATGGGGTAGTAGTGTGTGTAACACGACTACCATTGGTTGGAGTTTGAATGTTTGAAGTTGGAAGTGTATCTGTTGAGACTGTAGACCTAATACCGTCTCGAGTGAATTCTGTAGTGATGTAGAACTTCATTGATCTCTGAAGGAAACCTGTTAGGGTTCGGAGTTTATTTTTGAGATTGGATGAGTATTGTTTGGATCTGTTGACTTGGCAGAAGTAAGTGATGGTATTTTGAATACCTCAGGAGTAGTAGCTGCGTGATGAGATGTAGTGACTATGGATGTTCCCGAAGATGTTTTCTTTGGAACAAGTTAAGGAAGTGAGTCTGCTTTGGTGTTGTGGCTGTGTTCAGTAGGAGTTTCTGTTTGCTTTGAAGTCCGAGTTTCTCGGAGAGCTTTGATTCGGAATTCTTTAGCATCTGTAGCAGTGGTGCAGCTTGGGGTGTTCTCGGTGTTGGCAAGAGATTTTATGGATTAGCAGTTTTTCTGAAGTGGAGTTCAAGAAGCAGTTAAGTGAACCCGTTCTTCGATGGGTTGGCTAGTTAAGTGTAAGCTGTTCCGTTTGGTTAAGCGAGAATAGTTTTCCTTGGATTTGGTTTGGATTGATCGCAAAAGTGACTTGCGATAGTTGAGTTTCCTTATTGACTAGGATTCCAAGATTTCTACTGGTGGTTCACTGTAGTTGAAGGATGGTTCCTAGAGTTAGAGGTTGATGAAGTAACTCAGTTTTAAAGGAATTTCTGAGTTTTCTTTATGGATCTGTAGAACCATATCTCTGGGGTGTGTTATCCTGTTTGTGCTTGTGTTCTTCTTCAGCATTTTCTTCTTCGGATCAGAGTTGAGCAGCGGAAGCAGTTGGGGAGTGTATCTGCTTTTCTTTCTGGACAGGAGAAGTAAGTTGTTGTTTTCTGATGTTGAGGAGTTGAGTTTGAGTTCTTGGTCTTGGTTGATCTTGAGGAGATCATTTTGTTGAGTTGATTGGTCTGGTTTCTTTCTAGAAGCATCAGCGAAGGTTGAGCTGATTGGTAGGTTGTGGACAGCCTAGGATCGTTTGGAGAGTTATGTGGATAAGAGTTGGAGGAATTTGGACTCTGAAGACGGAGATTTATTTTGGATAAGTTTTCTCCGATCAAAAGTGAGCTATAAGTTTGGGTGAGTCTGAGAAGTTAGTTCTGAAGTGATTTTGGATCTTTTCTGTGATCTTGAAGATAAGTGATTGATCTACAAGATTGGCTGGCCAGTTTGGATAACTGGGATTCGATGAGTTTCACGTATATCTGAGGGAGTACGTGTATGGTCTGTCTCTGGTTGTGGAACCAGCAGTTCTGGAGTTTTGGGTGTTGAGTCAGACTCGTTTGTAGTCTGATATCTTGTCTAGTGTTATAGATATAGTTGTATAGGAGCTTTGTAGCTTCGTAGTATTGTTTGTTTGGATTTTCTAGAGCGAGTGTCCCGGTGGATATATATACACACTGGGGAAACTCGATAAGATTTTATCCAGAATTTGTCTGGATAATTAGATTTGTTTGATTGGTTGAATTGGTTGTTTGGTTGTTAGCATATGTTGATATATGCATGTGTTTAAAATTAAAATATAATAAGATTATTAAATTACCTTTGTTTTAAATTTCGAGGACGAAATTCTTTTAAGGGGGAAGGATTGTAACATCCCGGAATTTTTGACAATATCAATTTAATAATCTGTAGTTAAAATTAAATTGATATTGATAATCTGTTAATAATTATTCAGATAAATTTAATAATCTCCTTCAATGATTATTTAAAATGGTTATTTTATCTTTTAAATGATATAAATGGATTTCTATTTACAATATAAATATTGGTTTATATTTTAAATAGATTGATTTTAATTTTTGAGTTTTAAAACTATTTCATAAATAAAAATATGATTCTAAAATTGACAGAAAAATATTAAATGTTTTAAATTAGATTGAATTGAGTTTTAAAATTTAGAATTAATTCAACAAATGGTTTTATAACTTAATAAAATGATTTTTAATTTAATAATAAAAGAATTGAAAATATATAATAATTAATATTTATATGGAATTGTTTTTATAAATTAATTTTTGAATGAGAATTTGAAATGTTTATTTCAAATTGAATTTTTATTTATAACTTGATTTGAAAAATATTTGATTTTGAATTTAGTTGAATTTAAATTTAAAAGTATAAACTTTTATATTGTTTGATTGTCATAATTTTTGATATGAATAAGTTCATTTATTAACAAGATTTGTTTTATTTCCATTTGTAAAATTTATACATATGTTAAATATAAATTAACAAATTCAATTTAAGCTAATACACACTTTAGTTGAAAATCAAATACTAATTATCTTTAAAGGATAACATGTGTTAAATTAATATGCATTCATTTAGACAAGTGTCTAATTTATGACAAGTGTAAAATTTGTTTTAATTCTTCTTTTTATTTCCTAAAATCTGAAATATGCATATAGTTAAGTTTACATCTTCATGCATATTTTTTTCCATTTTTCTTAAATCAACAAAGATCAAACCCATCTTCAATTATTTTACAAATCTGCATGCTCCCCTCATCAAAGAAGTAATTCTGCATTTCCTCTTCATATTCAAAGATGAAGCCTGCATTTTGTTTCTTCACAACCTCAGTTTGAAGTATTGTCAAAACACATCTGCATGTAAGAATTTTAACCATGGATCATAGACAAAACTGCATATCAATTCAACATGAAGCAAAGTGTCAAGCCTGCATATTCTTGTCTCTGCAAAATTCAAATGGGTTCAGTCTGCATTCTTTGATCTGGAAGCAAGCATTTCAGTTGCATATAGATTAGCAATTCAACTTTTAAAATCAAAGAAGCAAAGCCTATACCAGTTTCAACACTCAAGTTTTAAAGTTGAGGCTGTTTTCTAAAATCTGGGGCAATTCAGTTTTAAAAGTATCAAGAGCTTTTCAAAATGGAAGCTCTGTCTTCTCCTTCAAAATCTGGTGAGTAACTCTTTTTAACTTCAAATATTAAATAGGTTTCTTGCTAGAAATGTTTAGTATAAACAAGTATAGTCTGTGTGATGATAAGTTGGATGTAATATGTATTTGTTTGCATGCAAGTGATTCTCTGTTTATATGTTGATCAAGGAACTGATATACAATCTCCTTCTTTAACTTAGTTTACTGATGTAAGAAAATTTATAAAGAAAAAAATTGCTTGATTTTCTCAAGCAAATATCTGAAATTAAAAAAAAAAAAATAGTAAGATATTAGTACATCTCTGGAAACACAGAGCAATATCAGTGCATGCTGATTTTATCAAATTCCAAACATGTTTATTTAATTATTCAGTATCATAAATTAAAAACACTATCTGTAACTAGATTTTTAAACCAGAGATTTGAATTTTTTGATAATAGAAAATGTTGCTTTTAGGTTTTAACTTAAATCAGAATTTTAGAAAATTCTGATGATCCATGTTTAATGGAAGCTGGGTGTTCTTCTTGGTGGTGGAAGAGAGGTAGGTGAAGCCAGGAAAAATGCTAATTAATGGTGAAATTCAGTGGGATGGTTGTAGTTTGGAAATTCTTGTAGGAACCCTAGTTTTGAACAGGTTCAAGCATTGAGGCAGTTTGAGGTGTAGGAGTGATCGAGTGTTCTTGTTTTTGGTGAATGTGTAGTTGGTGTATAGAGTAGCTCGAGGTTGGAGTGGGTGGATCTCAGGTGATCGGAGTGGCGAAATATCGCCGTTGACAGGTTTGGAAGAAACCTGTTCAATGTTTTCCAGGTTTCGAAGAGAAACCTGCCTATGTTCTCCAGGTTGGGAATTTGAGTTCGAGTTGGTTTCTGTGAATGATGGTTCGATCTGGTGGGTTTCTGGTGGAAGTTCGATCATCTCTGATGATCAGAGAAGGTGGTAGTCGCTGTGCACATGCACGGTGATGTGGTTTCTGATGAAAGTGTGGGTCTGTTGTGGATTCAGAGGAGTTCTGAAGAGTGACTCGAAGTAATTAAGAAAAACTCGAAGTAAAGTGGCATGGAACTCGAAGTAGCCGGGCTTGGAACTCGAAGTATATTTGGGGAATCTCGGGATGGACTGGTGCATTTCCAGGTTTCTCAAAAACCTGTAGCTATCAGTTTAAAATTTTTGCAAAACAGAAGTTTTAAATATAAGCAAGAATTTAAACTAAATTATGAATCCTTGTTTAAAAAATTTAGAATCCAAGTTGAGTTTAAAATCTCAGTTTTTAATAAATAATAACATAAAGTTTTTAAACTTAAACTTGTTAACTACTTTATAAAAGTAAGTAGTTTGAAGTTTTAAAAACTAAAAATTTGTAAAAATAAAAATGTGAAGTGAGATTTAAAAATAAATTTAAAACTGGAAATCTGATTTTAAAATGAAGTTTAGTTTTAAATTTAAAAGAAGATTTAAATTGGAAGTTTAAACCAAGAATGAATTGAATTTCCAAAGTTTTGAAATGGATTTGACTTTAAATTTTTATGATTTCATTTTTAAGTTAAATTTTTGTTTTGTCTTGAAATTTAAATAAGTTTTAAATTTTTCAAAACTTTGATAAGTTCAAAATACTTTTAAATTTAAACTTGTATTTTAAAATGAAAGTTAAAGTAATTTCAAGGGTATTTTAATTTAATTAAATTATTTTAAACATAATCAAGTTATGTTTTATTTTGAAAATTTAGTTAAGATTAATATTTCAGGATTAATTTAATTAACAAGGTAATTAAGATTAATTAATTTATCAATTAAATTTGGAATTAATAATTGATTAATGATTAATCAATTTGGAATTAAGATCATTAATTAAGTTAGTAATTAATGATAAATGAATAATTAATTATGTAATTAAGTCTTAAATTAAGGATAATAAATTTCATAATTAACTTTAATTAATAAATGATTAAAGATAATTCAAATGGTAATTAAATTAGGTTAATTACCTTATAAGATGATTAGAGAATGGTTAATGAAGGTCATTAACCAGGATTATTTAACAATTAATTAATATAGTTAATTTTTATAATTAATTAGATTAATTTAATAATAATCATTTATAAATGGTTTGAGTAATTACTTGATAAAGTAATTAAGAAATTAATTACTTAATGTAATTAATTTAATTGAATGAGATTGTTTAATTTAATTAATTAAGTTTAATTAGTTTTAAACACCTGGGTTAAGAATAATTACTTTATGTAATTAATAATTTGGAAATTACTTAGTTAAGTTATAATTACACGATTGTAATTAAGTGGAGATGTTTAAGTGTGAGATAATTTGGATTAATTATTTAGTAATTAATCAAATAATTAATTGAGAAATTTATTTAAGGATAATTATTTGGTTTAATATAGTAATTAAGTTTGTTAATTACTTTGAGTAATTAATTTAAGGAATAATTAAGGATCATTAATTATTTAATAAATGATTTAATTAGGTTAATTAATTATGATTAATTAATCAATAAGAGATAATTAAAGATAATTAATTAATAATTAATTAAGGATTAATTATGATTAATTAATTGAGTAATTAAAGGTTAATTACTGTTTAGTTGAGGATAATTAATTTTGTGAAATTAATTAAGGATAATTACATGAATGTAATTAAGGATAATTAATCATGAGTGATTAATTTAGGTGATTTATATTAATGATTGATCAATTGATTGTAATCAATTAAATGATTGAGTAAGCAAGATATATTGGTGAAGTAATTAATTTAATTTATTTTAAATTAATTAAAGATGAAGGAATTAATTTAAATTCATTTTAAATTAATTTGAGATAGAGATAATTAATTTAATTCATTTTAAATTAATTATATTATGGTATGAGTAAATCTTTGCTTATGTATGAATGGTTGAACTTGACTGTCTTGGATGCTTTGTGATCTCAGTAATGAGATAAGTATAGTTGTGTGGTATGGATGTTTGGTTTGCATTGTGATGGTAACATAGGTTATCTATTGTGATGATAATATATGGAATATCTATTTGATATTGATGATGTGAATTACCTGTTATGTGATAATGTTGATTATCAGTTATGTTTTAAGTTATCTATCTGTGTGTATATAGATACTGTAATTGAATTGTTTTAAACTTTAAAACAACTTGGACCTTAAAAGACACGCTTTGGATTTCGATGAGACCGGGATCGGGTTTCCATATTTGGATATCCGAAAACCACATCGATTCCAAATAACGTTAGGTCGTGAATTCAAAGTGGAGCTTTGTGAAGACTCGAGGTGTAAGGACTATGAGTCATTATAACTCTGTGGGTGATTCCGTAATGAGTTGACGGAATTAGTCCTTATAAATTCGAGATGGTGATATAGAGTGCAAGGGTTATTGTCGTTAACTCTGAGGGTGATTCCAATACGAGTGTAACGAGGTAATGCCTTCGGTTTCGTTCGAACCCGGAACGGACTTGTATGGATTGAATGCTTCCAGCACATCGTCAGGTGGACGATGAGCATTCTAAGTGATGTGTCCTATAAAGGTAATCGTAGCCTCAAGCCTCATCAACCGGGAATGGCTAAAACAGGGGAGGTGCAGCAAAGCTTCGTGGGTAGCCCCCACTTGAGAGTAAGATTTACCCCTGTCTAGAGGTCCCTTTTTATTTCGGCTGTGTGTGGACGGTTTAGTAGCTACAACCGTCGGGGTTGTCTTATTTGGAACTGTTCAGTAAGGAACGGGTCCGGCTTTGTGTTGCAGGGGAGTTAGGGTGGCTCCTCGGTACGGTGATCTAGGCCACGTACTGTGACGGGCGGTACCCCAGTAGCCCTGCCATTGTATGGAATCCAAAATCCAATAAGTGCCGTACGAATTAGTTGTGCCCAACTATGTTGGAATGTGAGATGTAAGCATTTCAGCTATTTCTGTATTTTACTTGAAAACCCTAGACACTATTATAATATCACAGGATTTCCTATCAAATGTTTTGGTTAGCGTAAGGTAAAAACTTTTCCATGTTTATGTGTGGGAAGTCTTACGTGATACCTTTTCTTTTCAAAGGTTTTTCAAAGTTAAGCAACTTTAACCTGTTACTCACACCAGACCCATGTCTGACCCGGAGTTTATTTTTGTTTTTCATAAACTCTTGGGTACTCAAATTTTTACGAGTAGCCAAGGGGAATTCAGGTTAGGATTCTGGATTAGCTTTGACGAATTATGGAGGAGCAATGGAGCAGGAGGCTTCTGCGAGTAGATATATATCTAGTTTTTCCGCTGTGTGATCTCTGTGTTGTTGTATTGAGTTGTATAACTAGACAGGTGTTTATAACTGTCTAGTATGAGTTGTTTATGCTGTGTATCTCTGATGTATATGATACTATGTAAAGTATTATGTGATTAATATAATTTATTCATTCCGCTGTGTTAGATTCTGATGTTGTTCTTTCTTCTCTTCTATCTTTTCTTCTTCTATCCCTTTCTTTCTTATAGATGACGCGATTTTCTGGGAGTGGAAAGTCGGGTCATCACACCTCATAATTCATGAAGTGTTGAAATGTCTTTTCTTCCTATTGCTTATTCATGTGTTGCATGATTTTGAATTTAACCTTCCTACACCATTAACTTACTACTTTTTCATTCAAACCTGGAGGAGGGTTTATCATAGAAGGAAATTAACAGATTACTAGGAAGCGAGAACTTGTTGTCCTTCCAACATTAGGAGTGGCAGGAGCAATCAGTGGGTTAAGATTCGGAATGCTTTATCCAACAATGCATTCTAAAGATTTACAATGATCTTGACTATCTGATAGCTCTTTTTTTGGGTTTCTTATTCATTGATAAAGCTTAGCCGTCTCATTATCGAAATCAATTGAAGGACCAGACTTAATTTGGTACTTTAAGCCTGAAATTATTAAATCCTTTTTCTTGGATTCTATTTCCAAGCCAGTGATATGTTCGTTAAAACCTCCAACAATCACTCTTTGAAGTAGGAACTTCCTATGCCATTCCTACACTTTCGAATTATTTAGGAGTTTGATTGTAGAGTCATCTTTAGAAGAAATTTATTGTTCGAAATCGGTAACCAACCTATTCTTAAAATCAATCACTTGAGAATGAGAGTCTGTAAGAGCAGCCACGATTGTTAAATGTTCTTCCTATTCAAAGTAAGAAAAATAAGAATTAGCATATGAAAAACAATTTCTTTCATCATGCCAACAAGGGTTACAACATAAAGTGAACAAAGTTAAAATTACATAACTCTCCTACCAAAAATAGGTCATAATCACAACTATATCTTATAATATTCAAAGTTTTGAAACGACATTTTTAACCTTCTCAAAAGATTTAGTCGATAAAGTGAGTGACGCCTTCAAAGGATCCTTACTTACTTCTAGAGTAAAAACAAGGGGAAATCCGCTATAGCCTCATTCCCCAACTGGAGGACTATCGCGACCACGTATCAGTTTTGTATGATAAGTTCGAATTTACCTATGTAACTTTTCCTTTTCTTCACCTGAAATTTCAAAGTGAAATCGAGGGTACTACATGTAAATCTCTAAGAAAACAATATCTTGCCAACTTTGATGTTTAGAGAAGCGAGGATTTTTCAGAAAAATCTCTTCTTAACTTGACATATTTACTCAAAATATCTTTGAAAACCAGGCTGCTCGAAAGGAGTTTGTTCTGTATCACACAATGAATTAAAACTAAGAATAAGAAAACTAAAACAGTATAATTCATGGGCAAAATCCATATTACAATCTTATTTATGGTTCATACAAAACACATCTATTAACAAACTCAAAAATAAATCTATTCATGTCGTCCTTAAGGTTTCAGGAGGTAGTGAGTAAGGAATAGAGAGTATTCTCGCACGTTCCAGCACTCCCTAGGGCAGGGATCAGATTTGAACTCATATAAATATCTTGTGATGACCCGAAATTTTGCGCAACATCAATTAAATAGTCTGTATTAAAATTAAATTGATTTGATAATTCGTTAATAAAATTTGAATTGACTTAATAATCTAACTAAATAAATATTTATTTGGTGAAATTTAACTTTTAAAAAGCTAGTAAAATGTTTTCTATTTATAATATATATATATATGTATGTATGTATATTGTAAATAGAAAAGCTTGGTTTGAATTTAATAAATAAAATCTTGTTTTGAAAATCTAATATATATTTTGGTAATTTGGAAATTTCGATTTAAATTTAACATAAAGCTTTTCAAAGCTATTAAATAAATAACTATATGCTTTAAATTGTTAAAGTAAATTGTTTAAAATGATTTTGGCTTAAGTTTAAATTTAGATTAACTAACAAAAGGTTTGTTTTATTTCTTTTTAAATATAGCTTGATAATACAAGTAGTTTATTAATAAAGAGATAATTTCTTTTATAAATTATTTTAATTTGATAAATGAATTATTTTCAAACAATAATAATAATGTTATATATATGTGTGTGTAAATATAGATTTTAAGTAGAATATTATTTTCAAATTGAAATGGTGGTTGTTTAAAAGTATATATTAATTGATTTTTAAATCGATTTTAAATTGTATTTAAAAATTGAATTAAATTTATATTTGGGTTTCAAAAGAGTTGACATATATATATATATACATATACATATATATATTTATATATATATATACCTTAATATATAGATTTTGGATTTAAAAGTATGACCTAAATGATTTTGTATAAATATAGTCTGTTTTATTCTATTTCTTCAAAAAGGATTCTTATTTATATAAATTAAAATAAGTATTTAGTTATTAGGAAATTAATCAATAAAAGCTTTATTCACATTTATAAAATTATTTTGCATGTAAAATTACAAATGTAAGTTAGTAAATCAATCTAAGCACATGTGTTAACAAGCTAATTAAGGGAGATGACAAGTGTCATTAAATTTAGTTTTTTTTTCTTTTATTTTTATTTTAAAATAATTTCAGTTTATATAAGCATTTGCCTTCTTCCTTTATCTTTTTCTTTTTCTCATTTTCATTTCTAAACTAAAAAAAACTTCTCTGCTGAAACTCATTGAATCTAAAACAAATCTGAGAATCAAAACTAGAAATCCTTCCATCTCAAAAACAAATCAAATCATAATGCAAATCTAAAACCCTACAACTATTTCAAATCTTGAGCAAACCTGTTCATTTTCAAGAGCAAGCCTGTAACATTTCCATAATGAAATATGAAGCAAGATCAAGTGCATGCAGTTTATAAATCAAGCACTAAAGTTTTCTAACAAGCAATTCAAGTTTTAACTCAATCAAAGGCATTTCAGCACTCAAGTTTTAAAAAGCATCAAAAGCTGTTTTTCAAAATGAAGGCTCTATCTTCCTTCTTCAATTCTGGGGAGTAACTTCACTTTAAAAAAAATTAAGTATGTAAATTTAGTTGCATGCTAGATAATATGAAATGAAATGTATTGTATGATATCTGCTGTGTATATATTCATGTATGGTATGCATGTTGCTTTCTTTAGAGTACTCTCTCCTTACACCTTTCAGTTTTCCAGTTTTGATTTAAAAATTCAAACCTTTTGATCTTGACTCTGTTTAAAGTTGAGATTCAAATGAAACTTGTTTGTCACATGTAATAACCCTGGTTTTTGAGATTACCTTGAATATTAAATTATAATGGTGATTACAATTTAATATTGCAATTAATTGGACTAATAAGTAGAAAATATTGTTTATTTTAGTAAATAATGGATTTGGGTTAGCTTGGGCTAAATAAAATGATAAACATGAGAGCAATAAAGTTTTCTTTATTTCATGAATGTTGAATGTACTGTTTTGGGTACATTTAATTAAAAATTAATAATGTGTGCAATGTTATGATTTTTCTTTGCCAATATTGCCATTTTATTAATTTAAATATATGAGAATTGGTTAATATAATAATTATTCATGGGGAATATGATTAATAATGATGCAAAATATTTTATTAGTGTTAGAACATGTATTTACATTCATTGGAATTTAATATACGTTTATATTTAATCAATTTGTATCATATTGCAATTTATTTTGCCAAAGTGTAGAAATTAGTTAAATTTAGTAATATCAGTAAAATAAATAATAAAAGTGTAAAATTTGGGTTTTTACATTTTTATTTGGAATCTAGGTGCTGAGACGATTCCAACAAGTCCAAGTTTGCTAAATTTGGATTTAAATTGGAGAAGTTAAGAAGATTTAAATAAATGACATGAACATAATTTGATAAATTAAAATTTGGTTAAGTGTTATTGGGTTCCTATTGCTTTTGGCCCAAACCCATTGCCAAGAGAAGCTTCTGGATGAGAAACAGGAAAATGAACGTACAGTTCATTTTCTTCTTTCATCTCCTTCCCCAGAAAACTTCCTATAGCTTTGCAAATGGCCTCCTCAACTTAGAATTCATCCAAATCTCCATTTTATTGCTCGAATTAGATAGATTTTCAGTCCAAAAACAAGAGAAGGTAATCTCTAATCTACTTATCTCTCCAATTTGAGGAGAAATCCATTTTTCATGCACTGTAACTTTTATTTACTTCTCTTTTTGGTTTGCATGGCTTTCTCCTAGCTTCTATAGGTGGAATCGAAGCTCCAGAGCGCTGAAAGCTCAAGTCTTCTTGCCAAAAATCGTCTCCTTTGGTAAGTACGGTAAGTATAAAACTTACAGCAGCTGAATTTTGCCTCTGGTTGAAAAAATTCGTAGCTTATTTCTGTCTATTTTGAAAATGAAACGAGATCGTCCATAACTTTTTCGTTTCTTATCCAAATCCTATAATTTTTAAAGTTTTGGAAACTGCAGAAAGAGTGTGACAACTTTTATTTGTATCACTTTCTGAAATTCGTTGATTAAAATGTTGAAAAACCTATTGCAGACTCGCTGTCCTGTTGTTGTAGAGTACTCAGTGTTTTGTGCAAAGCTGAGCTAGTATTTTGTGCATAACTTTTTCCTTTCTTATCCAAATCCTATAATTTTTAAAGTTTTGGAAACTGCAGGAAGAATGTGACAACTTTGATTCGTGTCACTTTCTGAAATTCTATGATTAAAGGGTCGAAATAGATGATGCAAGATCGCTGTCTTGAGCACTTGCATGCAGTCTTGTGTGTTGTATTTGCTTTGGTTGATGTGTTTTCTGATGATTTGTTTTTTTTCCACTTAATTTGCGAATAGTTTGAGCTTAGTATTTCATACCATATGCAAATGATATGAGACAAGGTATATGACTTTTGTGAACATCTGAGTTTCTATTTTAATGTGGATTTGACTAACGGTTAGTAAACTTTTTAGTGCGAACGTGTGGTATGGGAAACAGGTTAACACTTTACAGATTCCTCTCCGAAAGTTAGCGACACATTCTAGAATTACTAGTGCTATGATCTTCGGGTCATCTGAGAATCCGAGAATCTGAGAAATCCGAAAAAGGTGACCTCGGTCGCCTCTGAGACCTTTGTTGGGTACCTAACTATACTACTAGCACTGGTCTGAGAACTTTAGCACATGCAACATGCTTTAGCATGTAATTATTGGCCAATCTGAGATTTATTTTATGAGTTAAGAGAATTTTGATTTCACCATATTTTGATGTGTTTACTTAGCTATATAGAGATGAATAAGGTGAAATATGAGTTCTTGAGGATTTTGGTGATTTCAATTTTATGGTTTTATACTTGGGTTTCATTTACCACTTCGAGAATTTATTTATTCATGAATCATATTTGGATATTTTCCTTACATGCATGAATCCCCTAGTATTAACCCAAGTAAGTGTAGAATTATACCATCTTAGAGATAGACAATTCTTGATATCACCCTTAGTCATTCTTATCAATTATTGGTCCCTTGATGTATGTTTCCCTTATACCTTATTGTATTTCCTTTCTAACGATAAAATTCAGTTGCTTGACCCGTGTGTTTATCACTCAGGTCAGACCGAGTTGCAGGTTAGGTTGGATGACTATCATATATGTTTGGATCCGTTTTGCTATCTTTTGTGGGCTCATGACTATGGACTCGGATATCTCCACTTTTGTTGGACCTTTTATTTCCACTTCATGTATATATTCTTTTATGGATGTTGTTGTAATATATTATGTGATGAACGATATTACATCCGGTGTTTGGTTTTGTATCAGTATATATTATCTGTGACTGCTGTTTCTATGTCATGTTATGATGTTATTATGCTTTGTTCTGAATAGATCCGTTAGCCGTGTAGTATTGTATTCGTTAATCACTGAGTATGTCGACTACTTGAGATTCGCGAAAAAAAAATGGTAAGCATCGAAATACTTAGTCATTAGCTAGTGCATTACTATTCGGTCGCCCTTAACCAGCCCTATTCTCTGCATTAGTAGACGGAATTGCCCGTTAATTCTTTTTAATAATGTGGGTCTCTGGGTGGGGCATCACATTACATGATAAAGTAAAGTCTAAAATTTATTCAAATTGAAATAAGTTTGTATTGACTCTGGAACAACAGAGCAAAATTTGTTTAAAGTAAAAATTCAAACTTCTAAATTCATGAATTCAGGAACATCAATTGAATCCTTGAACCAAAACATGAATTTTAAAACTAAAATCACGATTTTTAGTTATAGGAGTTAAGTGCAGTTCTTGTTTGAACTGGAATTGTAAACTGTGATTTTCTGGTGATCTCTATGATGAAAGAGGTTGATATTTTCAGTGATGATAGTGGAGTAAGCATAGATGATAGGAAAGTTGGTAGGAAGAAGAACAGAGCAGGGTGAAGGTGGTGGTTGAGGTTTTGAGTCTGGAACCCTAGTTTTTAACTAGGCTTGATTAATTAATCACCATGGCATTTGGAGTTGATTGAGTTCAATAAGATTTTGGGTGATGATAGCATGGTAGTAGGCGAATGTGTGGTTGGAGTTGCTGTCACTCTGGTGGCCAGAGATGTGGGAATAAGGCATTTCCAGGTGAGGTGGTGTTTCCTGTATCTTGTTCTAGGTTTGGGTTTTTAAACACGAATTTGATTTTGAGTTTGTAATATCGATGTGATGATCGGATTTTGGTGAGAGGATGGAAGCCATCTTGCTCAGTAGTGTGGAGTTGGCCGGAGATGGTCGGAGGCACCGTACATGTGCTCGGTGCACTGTGGATTTCGGGTGAAGTTTTGGTTTGGATAGAATGGTAGTCTCAAGTTTTTCTCGGACTAATTAGGTTTTTGCTCGAAGCATTTTGGGTTTGGACTCGAAGTCATTTAGTTGATGGCTCGGGTAATGTTTGGTTACAGATTTTTAACCTGTTCTGTTTTTAAATTTCAAAAATGAAGTTTAAATGTAAAGTAAAGTTTAAAACAAGGTTTAAATCTGAGTTTAAATCTAGATTTAAGTTAGTTTGAATCTTAGTTTTAAAATGATTTAAGTTTTTGGAATTTAAATGGTTTTCACAACTTTTAAGTGTTTAAAGTGTATTTGGTTTGAATTTAAAATTGTAAAGTAAAGTTTTTAATCATAGTTTAATCTGGAATAAAATTTAATATGTATTCCAGTTTTGAAATTAAAGGAAGTTTTTGAATTTGAATTGTTTTAAACAACTTTGAATGGTTAAAGTATATTTTAAATTGATTTGAATTTGGAATGAATTTGATTTAAATTGTTTTAAATTTCTTTTATAACAAAAGTATTTCTTTACATGTGATTTTAAAGGTTTTTAAATTTGGTTTTTAAACTTTGTTAAAAGTTAATTTGTATTGATTTTAAATCTTAAATTTAAAATAAAATTTTAAAGTAAATTTTTGTTAAATGATTTGTTAATGATAATTTCATCATTAATAAGAAAAATGTTTTATTTTTAAGATAATTAAGATTTAATGATTTGTAATTAAAATGGATAATTAACTTATTTAATTAATTAATGATTTGGATTAATTAAATAAGTAATTAAAGGTTTAAATTAAATAATTAAGGTTTAATATTAATTATTTAGGAATAATTAATTAAGGATTACTAATTAGATAAGATTAGTATATTAATTAATAATTAAAGATTAATTAATCAAGTAATTTTAATGACTAATTAAGTTATAGTTAAAACTTAATTGATTGAATATTTAGGATTAAATAATGGATTTTTAAAAGATAAATCAATTTGTAATTTATATTGATTAATGTAAGTATAATTACTTAAAAAAAGTAATTAAAGTTAACGAAGGTCATTAACTTGAGATTATTTAATAATTAATTAATATGATTAATTATAATAATTAATTAGATTAATTAATTTAAAGATGATCAA
Source organism: Allium cepa (assembly GCA_030765085.1). Lineage (NCBI taxonomy): Eukaryota > Viridiplantae > Streptophyta > Magnoliopsida > Asparagales > Amaryllidaceae > Allium > Allium cepa. Next base: position 71,269,380 of record CM060942.1, read on the forward strand.
TTTGGAATTGTTTAAGTCTAATTACTTAAGGGAAGTAATTAAGAATGAACGTAATTTGGATTAAACTACTTTGTATAATTAATCAACGTATTAATTAAAGATAATTAATTAAGGAGTAATTAATTTATTTGATGAAGTAATTAAGGGAGTTAATTACCAAATGTGATTAATGAAAAATGATTAATAAATGCGGTTTAATTTAAGAAAATTACTTAATGTAATTAATTTAACTAGAATATTTGATTAAAATGTTAGGGATCGTTAATTTATATAATTAATGATGTAATTAAGGGTTGATTAATTAAACTAATTAATCATTGAAAAGTTATTAAAGAGTAATTAATTAATGTAATTAATTAAGGATTAATGTAATTAATTATGGTTAACAAATTTGTGAAGTAATTATAGGTTAATTACTGTATTTGGTTAAGTATAATTAATTTGTGAAATTAATTAAAGATAATTACTTTAATGTAATTAAAGGATAATTAATCAAGGATGATTAATAAAGGTGAATAATTAGAGGATAATCAATTAATTAATTTGTAATTAATTAATGGTTAAGTAAGTAGGATTTATTGAATGAATTAATTAATTTAATTCACTTTAAATTAATTAGAGATGGAAGTAATTAATTTAATTCATTTAAATTAATTATAGATAGTGATAAATCCTTGCATATGTATGAATGGATGATGTTGATTTGCCTTGAATGGTTTGAGATCTCAGTTATGAGATAAGTAATACTGTGTGATATGGATGCTTTGGTTAAATTATAATGCTAATATGGATTATCTATTTGTGATGATTGTATGGATTATCTGTTTATAGCGATAATGTAGATTATCTATGTGTAATGATAATGTGAATTATCTATGGTGGATCTGTGAATTATCTATCTATGTGTATATAGATAATAGAATTGAATTATTTTAAAATGTAAAACAACTTGGACCTAAAAGATGGCGTTTTGGATTTCGATGAGACCGAGATCGGGTTTTCGGATTTGGATATCCGAAAACCGCATTGATCCAAATTAATGATAGGTCGTGAATCTCAAGTGAAGATGAAGATTCAGAGTGCAAGGGTTATTGTCGTTAACTCTGAGGGTGATTCCAAAATGAGTGTAACGAGATAATGCCTTTGATTTCGTTTAAACCCGGAACGAACTTGTATGGATTGAATGCTTTCAAAACATCGTCAGGTGGATGATGAGCATTCTAAGTGATGTGTCTTGATTAAGTTAATCATTGCCTCAAGCCTCATACCAAGAATGGCTAAAACAAGGGAGGTGTAGGAAGGCTAAGTGGGTGATACCCAAGTAGGACGAGGTTTACCCCTGTCAAGATGACCCTTTTATTTCGACTGTGTGGTGCGGTTGCTGATCACAACTACGGGGTTGTCTTGTTCGAAACTGTTCAGTAAGGAATGTTTCTGGCCTTGTGTTGCAGAGGATTGGGAGTAATCCTCGGTACCATGATCTAGGCCCCATACTGTGACGGGCAGTACCCCAGTAGCCATGCCATTGATGGAAACCCGTTCTTCCTACGTGCCCTTACGGTTTTGATTGTATTACCCACATTTGTGGCTAGTAGCTGGAATTTAATGAATGTAACAATTTCGGCTATTTTCTATTTACTTGAAAATCCTAGACCCTGTTATAATATCACTGGATTTTCTATCAAATGTTTTGGTTAGCGTAAGGTAAAAACTTACCCATGTTTATGTGTGGGAAGTCTTACGTGATACCCTTTTGTTTTCAAAGGTTTTTTCAAAATTAAGCAACCTTAACCTGTTTCTCATACCAGACCCATGTCTGACCCGAAGTTTATTTCAATTTTCTTAAACTCTTGGGTACTCAAATTTTATGATTATCCAAGGGTTCAGGATAGCTTTGACGAATTATGGAGGAGCGATGGAGCGGGAGGTTTCAGCGCTGTAAATATATATAATGTTCGGCTGTGTTGGTATCTCTGAGTGGTTTCTTTGTATTGTATTGAGTTGTAATAACTAGACAAGTGTTTATAACTGTCTAATATGTGATGTATTATCTGTGTAACTCTGATAATTATTGTATACTATGTAATACTTATGTAATACTTATGTTATTAGTATAATTTATTCGTTCCGCTGTTGAGATTCTGATGTTGTTATTTCTTTCTTCTCTTTCTTTTCTCTTTTCTATCCCTTTCTTTCTTCAAGACGATCCCACTTTCTATGGAGAAAAAGTCGGGTCGTCACAGTTGGTATCAGAGCGCTTGATTGAGTGAATACCTAGGCTTTAGAGCGATTTTCTTTCTTGAGAGAGCGTACTTGTAATTTGCATATATATATATATATATACCCATTTGTTGGGTGAACTGTTCGAGTTTTCCAACAAAAGTTATAAAGGTAGACGAGGGTTGTCGTTTATGTGACACGACTATCAATGGTTGGAGTTTGAATGTTTAAGGTTGGAAGTGGATCTGTCGAGACTGTAGACCCAATAACATCTCGAGCAAGCTTTGTTGTGGTATAAGGATTTCATCGATCTCTGAAGGAAACCAGTTAAAGGTTCGGAGTCCATCTTTGAAGTTGGATGAGTAGAGTTTGGATCTATCGGTTGTGGAAAAGCAAGTGATGGTATCTTGGCAACCTCTGGAAGTAGTAGCTGTGTGATGAGATGTAGTGACTATGGATGTTCCCGAAGATGTTTTCTTTGGAACAAGTTTAAGGAAGTGTGTCTACTTTGTTGATGTGGCTAAGTTTAGCAGGATGTTTCTGTTTGGTTTGAGGTTCGAGTTTCTCGAAGAGCTTTGGATAAGGAATTCTTTGGCATCTGTGTCAGCAGTGTAGCTCGGAGTGTTCTGTGTGCCGGCAAGGAGGTCTTTTGGCATAGCAGTTTTCTGGAAGAGGATTTCAGAAGCAGCAGAGTTGATTCTTTTCTTCGATGGATTGGTTAGATTAGTGTAAGCTGTTCTGATTGGTAAAGAGTGAACAGTTTCTTGAGAATTAGGTTGGGTTGATCGCCAAAGTGACTTGCAATAGTTTGAGTGTTCCCTTGAGTTATCTGAGATTTTTCCGGATGTCGTCAGGGAAGTCAAAGGTTTGTCCGCATCTGGAGATTGAGTATTCTTATCAACTTGGTTTCCAAGAGTGATTTTCGATGGTTCAGCCTAGTTGAAGGATGGTTCCTAGAGAGAGGGTTTGGTAAAGCGGCGCAGGTTTTGTAGAACTTCTAAGTTTTTTTCTTTATGGATCTGTTGAACCATATTTCTGGGATGGGTTGTCCAGTTTGTGCTTGTGATCATCATCGACATTGTTATCTACTTCAGATCAGAGTTGTGCAGCGGAAGTAGTTTGGGAGTGAATATGTCTTGTCTTTTCCAGATAAGAGAAGTAATTTAATATTCTGATGTTTTTAGAGTAGAGTGGGTGTTCTTGATCATTTGTTGACCTTGAGGAGATCATTTTTGATGGGTTGTTTTTGGTCCTGTTTGTTTCTAGAGGCACGAGCGAAGGTTGAGATGATCAGGGAGGATGTAGTAAGCCTAGGATCGTCCGAAGAGTTTTGTGGATAAGAGACAAAGGAATTTGGATTCCGGAGTCGGAGATTTGATTTTGGATAAGATTTCTTTGATGAAAGGAGCTATAAATTTTGGGTAAGGCTGGGAGGCTAGCTCCGAGGTATTTTGGAGCTTTTCTGTTTTCTTGTGAGAATAAATGTTTGGTCTACAGAATTGAATTGCTAGTTTGGATAACTGGAATTCAATATGTTTCATGTATCTCTGAGGGAGTACGTGCATAATCCATCTCTGGTTGTAGAACCAGCAGCTCTAGAGATTTGGTTGTTGAGTTAGAGTTGTCTGTGGTTTAACATCATGTTTAGTTTTGTAGATCTTGATGAGCAATGGCTCTGTAGATTAGTAATATTTATTGTTTGGAATCTGTAAAGCGAGTATCCCGGTATATATACTTGGAAAACTCTAGGAAATTCTATCCAGAATTTTGTCTGGATAGTTAGATTTGTTTATTTGAGTGAATTGGTTACTATGGTTTTTAGCATATGGTTGATAGTATAAGCTTGTGGTTTAAATTAAAATCTTCAATGAGATTATTAAATTACCTTTGCTTTTAAATTTCTGGGACGAAATTCTTTTAAGGGGGAGGAATGTGATGATCCGGAATTTTGGGCAATATCAATTTAATCTGTATTAAAAATTAAATTGATTTGATAATTTTGTTAATAAAATTTGAATTGATTTAATAATCTAATTAAATAAATATTTAATTGGTGAAGTTTATCTTTTAAAAAGCTAATAAAATGTTTTCTTTTTATAATATATATATATATATTGTAAATAGAAAAGCTTGGTTTGAATTTAATAAATAAAATCTTGTTTTAAAAATACAATATATAATTTGGTAATTTGGAAATTTTGATTTAAATTTAACATAAAGCTTTTCAAAGCTATTAAATAAATAACTATATGGTTTTAAATTGATAAGGTAAATTGTTTAAAATGATTTTGACTTAAGTTTAAATTCTAATTAATTAACAAAAGGTTTGTTTTATTTCTTTTTAAATGTAGCTTGATAATATAGGTTGTTTATTGATAAAAAGATAATTTCTTTTATAAATTATTTTAATTTGATAAATAAGTTATTTTCGAACAATAATAATAATGTTATATATAAGTGTGTGTGTGTAAATATAGATTTTAAGTAGAATATTGTTTTAAGATTGAAATGGTGGTTGTTTAAAAATATATATCAATTGATTTTTAAATTGATTTTAAATTGTATTTAAAAATTGAATTAAATTTATATTTGGATTTCAAAAGAGTGGATATATATATCTTAATATATAGATTTTGAATTTAAAAGTATGACATAAATGATTTTGTATAAATATAGTTTGTTTTATTCTATTTGTTTAAAAAGGATTCTTATTTATATAAATTAAAATAAGTATTTATTTATTACAAAATTAATTGATAAAAGCTTTATTTACATTGATAAATTTATTTTGCATGTAAAATTACAAAAGTAAGTTAGTAAATCAATCTAAGAACATGTGTTAACAAGTTAATTAAGGGAGATGACAAGTGTCATCAAATTTAGTTTTTTTATTTTTATTTTTTACTTTTTAATCATTTCAGTTTATATAAGCATTTGCCTTCTTCCTTTCCCTTTTTCTTTTTCTCATTTTCATTTCTAAACTAAGAAAAATTCTCAGTTGAAACTCATTAACTCTAAAACAAATCTGAGAATCAAAACCAGAAATCCTTCCATCTCAAAAACAAATCAAATCATAATGCAAATCTAAAACCCTGAAATTATTTCAAATCTGGTGCAAACCTGTACATTTTCAAGAGCAAGCCTGCAACATTTCCATAATGAAATCTGAAGAAAGATCTAATGCATGCAGTTTACAAATCAAGCACTAATGTTTTCAAACAAGAAATTCAAGATTTAACTCAGTCAAAGGCATTTCAGCACTCAAGTTTTAAAAAGCATCAAAAGTTGTTTTTCAAAATGAAGGCTCTGTCTTCCTTCTTAAATTCTGATGAGTAACTTCACTTTTAAAAAAAATTTAAGTACGTAAATTTGGTTGCATGCTAGTTGATTTGAAATGAATATGTATTATATGATATCTGATGTGTATATATTCATGTACGGTAAGCATGTTGCTTTCTTCAGAGTACTCTCTGCTTATACCTTTCAGTTTTCCAGTTTTGATTTAAAAATTCAAACCTTTTGATATTGACTCTGTTCTAAGTTTAGATTCAAATGAAACTTGTTTGTTACATGATAAAGTATAGTTTAAAATTTATTCAAATTGAAATAAGTTTGTATTGACTCTGGAACAACAGAGCAAAATTTGTATAAAGTAAAAATTCAAACTTCTAAATTCATAAATTCAGGAACATCAATTCAATCCTTGAACCAAAACATGAATTTTAAAACTAAAATCAAGATTTTAGTAAAATGAGTTAAGTGCAGTTCTTGTTTGAACTAGAAATTGTAAACTGGATTTTCTGGTGATCTTTATGATCGAAGAGGTCGGGATTTTCAGTGATGATAGTGGAGTGAACGTAGATGATAGGAAAGTTGGTAGGAACAAGATTAGAGCATGGTGAAGGTGGTGGTTGAGGTTTTGAGTCTGGAACCCTAGTTTTTAACTAGGCTTGGTTAATTTATCACCACGGCATTTGGAGTTGATCGAGTTCAACAAGATTTTGGGTGATGATAGCATGGTAGTTGGCGAATGTGTAGTCGGAGTTGCTGTCACTCTGGTGGCCGGAGATGTGGGAACGAGGTATTTCCAGGTGAGGTGGTGTTTCCTGTATCTTGTTCCAGGTTTGGGTTTTAAACTCGAATTTGATTTCGAGTCTGTAGCATCGATGTGATGATCGGATTCTGGTGAAAGGATGGTCGCCGTTTTGCTCGATGGTGTGGTGCTGACCGAAGATGGTTGGAGGCACCGTGCATGTGCACGGTGCACTGTGGATTCTGGTGAAGTTTTGGTTTGGATAGAATAGTAGTCTCGAGTTTTTCTCGAAGTAATTAGGTTTTTGCTCTAAGCAGTTTGGATTTGGACTCGAAGTCATTTACGTGATGGATCGGGTAATGTTTGGTTACAGGTTTTTAGCCTGTTCTATTTTTAAATTTAAAAATAAAGTTTAAATGTAAAGTAAAGTTTAAAACAAGGTTTAAATCCGAGTTTAAATCTGGATTTAAGTTAGTTTGAATCTTAGTTTTAAAATGATTTAAATTTTTGGAATTTAAATGGTTTTAACAACTTTTAAGTGTTTAAAGTGCATTTTGGTTTGAATTTAAAAATGTAATTTTAAATTGTAAAGTAAAGTTTTTAATCAAAGTTTAATCTGTAATAAAATTTAATCTGTATTCCCAGTTTTGAAATTAAAGAAGTTTTTGAATTTGAATTGTTTTAAACAACTTTGAATGGTTAAAGTATATTTTAAATTGATTTGAATTTGGAATGAATTTGATTTAAATCACTTTGAATTTCTTTTGTAAGACAAGTATTTCTTTAAACGTGTAATTTTAGAGGTTTTTAAATTTGGTTTTTAAACTTTGTTAAATGTTAATTTGTATTCATTTTAAATCTTAGATTTAAAATGAAATTTTAAAGTAAATTTCAAAGTAAATTGTTTTTAAATGCTTTGTTAATGATAATTTGATCATTAATAAGAAAAATGTTTTATCTTTAAGATAATTAAGGTTTAATGATTTGTAATTAAAATGGATAATTAACTTGTTTAATTAATTAATGATTTGGATTAATTAAATAAGAAATTAAAGTTTAAATTAATTAATTAAGGTTGAAGATTAATTATTTAGGATTAATTAATTAAGGACTATTAATTAGATAAGATTAGAATATTAATTAATAATTAAAGGTTAATTAATCAACTAAGTTGAAAAGTTAATTATGTTACAGATAAAACTTAAATAATTGAATAATTAGTATTAATTAATGAATTTTTAAAAGATAAATCAATTTGTAATTCATATTGATTAATGTAAGTATAATTACATAAGACAAGTAATTAAAGAATTGTTAGTAGTTAATGAAGGTTATTAATTTGAGATTATTTAACAATTAATTAATGTGATTAATTATAGTAATTAATTATACTAATTAATTTAAAGATAATCAATTTGGAATTGTTTAAGTCTAATTACTTAAGGGAAGTAATTAAGGAATTAATTACTCAATGTAATTAATTGAGTTTAATGTAACTAGTTAAGTTTACTAATTAGGTTTAATTAATTTAAGTTAATCATTAATTGATTTGTTAATATAATTATTTAATGTAATTAATGAAATGTAATTTCTCAGTGAAGTAATTAATGGTAATTGCTAAATGTAATTAATGGAAGATGATTTAAGAATGAAAGTAGTTTGGATTAAATTACTTTGTATAATTAATCAAGGAATTAATTAAAGATAATTAATTAAGGAGTATTTAATTTATTTAATGAAGTAATTAAGGGTAGTTAATTACTGAATGTGTAATGACCCACCATTTATCCCACAGAATTACGCATCATTAATAAGAAAGAAAGGGATAGAAAAGAGAATGAAAGAGAAGAAAGAAGAAACAACATCAGAATCTCAACAGCTGAACTAATAAATTATATTAATAACATAAGTATTACATTGTATACAACAATGATCAGAGTTCCACAGATTATAACATTCTTCCATTCCTTGCATTGTTATATAGTATACAATTATATTAATAACATAAGCCTAGATCACCGTACCGAGGATTACTCCCAATCCCCTGCAATACAAAGCTGGAACCATTCCTTACCGAACAGTCCCGAACAAGACAACCCCGCAGTTGGTGCGCATATCCAACTGCCCACTAAGCCGAATAAAAGGGACCTCTAGACAGGGGAAAATCCCGTCCTACTCGGGCATGACCCACTTAGCCTTATTGCACCTCCCATGTTTTAGCCATTCCCAGTTGATGAGGCTTGAGGCTATGATTACCTTTAGAGAACACATCTCTTAGAATGCTCATCGTCCACCTGACGATGTTCTGAAAGCTTCAATCCATACAAGTTCGTTCCGGGTTCGAACGAAACCGAAGGCATTACCTCGTTACACTCATTTTGGAATCACCCTCAGAGTTAACGATAATAACCATTGCACTCTGAATCTTCATCTTCACTTGAGATGCACAACTAATCGTTAATTTGGATCGATGTGGTTTTCGGATATCCAAATCTGGAAACCCTATCCCTTTCTCATCGAAATTCAAAAAGCCATCTTTTTGGTCCAAGTTGTTTAAAGTTTAAAACAATACAATTCTATTATCTATATACTCACAGATAGATAATCCACATACCACAATAGCTAATCATCATTATCATCACAACAGATAATCCCTATTATCATTATCAAAAGATAATCCATATTATCATCAAAAATAGATAATCCATATTATCATCATAATGCAACTAATGCATCCATATCACACAACATTACTTATCTAATTTCTGAGATTTCAAACCATTCAAGGCAGCCAGTATCACCCATACATAAGCAATGATCTATAATCACATCATCTATAATTAATTTAAAATGAATTAAATTAGTTACTTCCATCTCTAATTAATCTAAAGTGAATTAAATTAATTACTTACTTCAGTATAAATCTTGCTTACATAACTATTAATTAATTACAAATTAATTAATTAATTATCCTCTAATTATCCACCTTAATTAATCACCCTTAATTAATTATTCTTTAATTACATTCAATTAATTATCCTTTAAATAATTTCGCAAATTAATTATTCTTAACCAAAACAGTAATTAACCTTTAATTACTTCATTAATTAATTAACCATTATTAATTACATTAATCCTTAATCAATACATTAATTAATTACCCTTAATTACTTATCATTGATTAATTAATCCTAATTAATCAATCTTAATTACATCATTAATTATATTAATTAATGATCCTCAATTAAATTAAATTAATCACTTATTTAAGTTAATTACATTAAGTAATAAATCTCAATTAAACCATAATTATTAATCACCTTTGATTAATCATATTCAGTAATTAACTACCTTAATTACTAAATCAAATTAATTACTCCATAATTAATTTCTTTAATTATTCCTTTGATTAATTATACAAAGTAATTCAATCCAAATTACTGTGATAACCTGAATTTTAAAATCTGTTAATTGGGTAATTAACTAATTTTAAATCATTGAAATACTAATTTCAGTTGGTTAAATAAATAAAACTTGATGAATAAAAGTATTTAAATATATATATGAGTTGATTTTAATTTTAATTTCAAAGGATAAATGTCTTAAGATAAATTGAATTTAAAAGTATATATATATATATTATATATTATTTTATTAGTATATAGTTTGCTATTTTCATTTAACGATCATATTAATATAAGTAAAGGATAGTAAAAAGAAATTTAATGTAAGGGTTTTGTGGAAAACAATTAAAGATATAAATTAAGTGTATAAAGTATAATTAATATATTTGTATAGCTATTATAAGTGTATAATTGAGATTTTATATCATCTACTTTCAAAATTTTAGATAGACAAAAATAAGAGAAAGAATAAATATAATTAAGTAAGATTAATTTAAGATAAAAATTTTAAACATTCAAAACATATATGTAAGAGAAAATTGATAATATGATAAATGAATATATATTTTAAAATATAAGGACATTTATAAATATAAAAGCTAAATATAGGATAACATATAAATACACATAGATATGGATTTACAAATGTAAGCAAAAGGGTATGTTTATTGACAAGTGTCAATTATAATTATAAGAAGAGGATATAAACATTTCATATTATCTCTCATTCTCTGGAATAATTTCAAAATTCTATAAAATAAAAAAAATAAAAAAAATCAGAAACCAAAATCCTGTCACATCCAGATTCAATTCTGTTTCAAGAAGTACATGATTCAGTTTCTAGTTGCAATGCAAATCAAAATGTCAAGCTAGCCCAAAACATTCATGATTCAGACCAAACAACAAACCTGAAGCATTTTTAAGCAACTCAAGTGTTCAGTTTTTGGAATCGATATACAAATACATGCAGATTTCAGTCCAGTTCTTTTTCAAAGCTCTGCATTTCCTTTTTGTGAGTAAACTCTACTTGTTTTAATCTAAATCTGGATGCATGAATTGAATTTAGAAGCATGATGAAAACTTGTTTGCATGCAGTAGAACTAAATATATTTAAATGCAAGTCAGGTGCCTGTGTGGAATTATCAGATGTTCATCTCTGTTTTAAAAAGTACAGAGCACAGCTTTAATTAAAATTTCATTTTCTCTCATTCAAATTCTTGTTAGATTTAGATATTTAAACAAAATATGTTTGTTTTGGATTAAACTTCTAGTCTCAAGCTTTTATTCCAAATTCATAACAAAACCCAGATTTGAATCAGAGCAGTTTCAGGCATTATGTTTTCAAACCAAGAAGACTGTTCCTCTGCATTTTCAATTTGTGAGTAAATTTAACTAAAAACTGTTTAAATCTGTTGCTTATGAATGGTTGATGTGTTAGTTAGCTGCATGAATGAAAATGTGTATTGCATGTTGGTTTATTATGTATGAATGAAAGTATATATATCTATGCTTGGGTGCATGTCTGTGTTTTCAAACTTTGGCCTCTGTCTGAATATTCAGGTTTTAAAACCTGATTTTAGAACCACAAATATTTCACCTAAACAGAATCTACGCTTTGAACTCTAAGTATAGGTGTCTGTATCAGTATAACAGTATTAAAAAAAAATATAGATTCAAGATAAATGAATAGTAAAGCCTGACCTCTGCTCCAACAATTACAGGTGAATAAACTAAATTGTTATATTTTAACTTATACCTGAAGTTGTGTGTGAAATATGCAATAAATATATGAATATACTTTGTATGCATAAGTATAAAATTGTATGCATGTTGATTTTTAATGTGCATGTTTGTATACAATATTTTTGTGTCTGTTCTTGTTTGTTCAGGCTTCAATTTTGAGGATAAGTTAAGATCTTCTTCCTGAATCTATTAGAACTTCCTTATATAAACTAAATTTGTTAGTTATATCAAATTATAAATTTTAAAATGTTTCAAAGTTCAAAACTGAAGCCGGGATGAAAAAGAAGGAAAGAAAACTGTAAGTTTGAGAATTATATCAAAATCTCGACCAAACTAATTGTTTATTTCAAATCTATAATCTGTTTTGTCGTCAACAACAAGGATTTTTAAAACCAAAATCTAGATTTTTATGCTGTTAAATCGTGAGAAATCGAGCAATGATAGAATTTTAGTTTGCGAGTAGTTTTTGATGATTGGGGAAGTTTGGTGTCGTGAGTTCTTGGATGCGGCAAGATTGGAGGTAGGGAATGTCGTTAAAAATGGTGGCTTATTTTTGTTGACGCCGTGGAAGCGTGGTGGTAGGAATTTAGGGTTTCGGTCTTGGTTGGGATGTGGTTGTTGTGCGGAAGTTATGAACTCGGGACGGCATTGGAATGGGTAGGCTTTGGGAGAGAGGAAGTTGAGTTTGTGGCGAGTTCGCCGATGGGTTTTGGGTAACTCCGGTAGTCAGAGGATGTTGGACGAGGTGATTGAAGGTGGACAGTTTGTTGCGTGTTTTCGGCCTTTCCAGATTTTGGTGGGATAGATCGAAATCTGGAATGGGAAAGGGGACACATTTTTCTGGTGGGTGGCTCAAGTGTGAGGTCTGGTGTGACTCACGTTGATGGTAGGAGGCGCGTCAAGGTGGTCGTGGGGTGTGTGTACGTACACACCAGTGTGTGCATAATTTGCGTGCACGATTGTGTTGAGCAACTGAAGGGAAGTACTGGAGAAGAATAAGAGAAGGGTAATTAAGAGAGCGAGCTTGAGATAAGTAGTAGGAGATAGCGGGCCGGGCTTATCTGGAAGTAAGGTATATTTTTAGAAGAGGAATCGGGTCTGAAGTTTTTGGGCCTGCTTGTTTTAAATTAAAGGTAACAAAATGAGCAAGTTCAAGGTAAATTTTTTTTTTTCCTTTTTTTCAAGAATTCAAACAAGTATTCAAATTGAGGTATGGTTCAAGTTTACATACAAGTTTAAAATTTTAAATTATAAAAACTAATGTTTCTTTTAAAAATAATGTTGGGTTTTGAATAGTTATTAGATTTAATTATTGAACTGGAATCTCTAAGTGATTTCAAATGTAATTCAATGATGTGATTAATTCGAATCGGCAAAGGCTAATTAATTTGTGTTATTAGCTAAGGACTAATTACATAATGTAATTAAGAGGATGATAAGGATGATGATTTATCTTAAATAGTAATTAAGATTTGATAATCAAATAAAATAACTAAAATATGATTGATTAAATGATTAATTAATTAAACATTAAGGATTATTAATTAATAAATTAAGAGGTTAATTAGTTTGTAATTGAGAATTATTAATTAGATAATTTGAGAGAATTAATTAATAATTAGTGGTTTATTAATTTAGTAATTAATTAATAAATTAGTGATTAATTAATTAAGTAATCAAGTTGTAGTTAGCGACTAATTAATTACTTAATGAAAGTAATTAAGGTTTAATTACTTAGGATTGATTGATTAAGGAAACTAATTAAGGATTAGTTAAGTAATGAGTATGATTAATTCAGGGTTAATCCATCAATGAAGTTATTATAAGAAAAAATTAATTTGAGTAATTAAGGATCAATATTATTAATATGGAAGGGTAAAGGATAATTAATTTGTTAATTACTTGTTGGAATTAAAGGATAATTAAAAATATAATTGGGATGGATAATTAATTAATTTGTAATTAATTAATGATTAAGTAAAGGTAATCCAAGTGATTAAAGATTAGAAATTAGTTTAATCAGAGATAAATTAAATTAATTTTGGAATGATCAATCTTGTTTATGAATAATTGAATAATGTTAAATGCCATGAATTGGTTAAATTTTTCTGATATGAAATGTTTGGTGATATGATATGTTTAGGTAGACATTGATAATGTGGTTATTTTATGATGATGAATTGCTATGTAAAAGTGACATCCAGTGTTAAAAAGTAAGTCGTATTCACTTGAAACCTTGGGTTAAGATGATATTGTATTCGAAGAGACCGGCATCGGGTATCAGTAATACCCGAACCCACTTCGATTGGTAACCTATAATGATGTTTAAGGGTTGATATGTGAAATCAACAGGCAGAAATGGAATGATTTTAAGGACTGGACTAGGTGAAACTAAGTAAAGGTACTTAGGGATTGCTTGTGGAAATATGTGTTGACTATAGCAAGACGTGAGCTTGTAGTAAATAACGAGTTACCCGGGTTTATATAAGTTGTATGATTTTGTATTTCATGTTAGATGAGTTTACTCACGCTAGTTTCCAGCCTGACCCGGGTGTTACTTTGATGTAATGCTCAGGTCAGACCGAGTATTACAGATTGTCAGGTAAGGGCGTTCTGGAGCTTAGGAGGCGAGCTGGATGGCAGGGACGTATGGAGAGTTTCCACTATGATATTGTATATATCCGAGACATGTTAAATCTGCTCTATGTTGTCTTAGACTATCCACTGTTGTGTATTGATTATAACTCTGATATATATAAATGTGAATATACTGAAAAGTTTTTCTTTGTAAAATTATTATTTATGTGATATTATATTTTATCCGCTACGAATGTGAGATTCTGAGTTTGAGTTTTTCTGTTTCTTCTTCTTTCTTTTTCTTCTTTTCACTAACTATCTGGAAATTTCTGGATCGAAATTCCCGGGACGTTACATTTGGTATCAGAGCTGAAGGTTAAGCGAGAACCTTGGCTCTGGTGGGATTACTCATTAAGGATAGGGAAAGTAGTCCCCTATAATGAGTTGAGTGTATAAATATGAGAGAGCGTACTTGTTATTTTCTTATATAAATGTTTTAAATGATTTCAAAAGTAAATGAATCTTATATAAGAAATAGATTATCTATTATATTAAGGAAATTGGTTGTAGTATTAATTAAACTAAAAGTAATAGTAAGAATTAAGAAGTAATATAATACAACCAAATTGAAATTAAATAAGCACAAGTTTGAAATGGATTCAAACTGAAATTAAATCTTGAATTTGGGAAAGGTTTCAGGAGAACGATAATCAATTAATTTATGTAATTAATTAAACTTCATTTAATGAGATTAATTAATGGATAATAATTGGAAATGATAAATTAAGAGGAAGTTACTTAATGAAGTAACTAGTGACAAGTAATTAGAAGTACAATTACTAATGAAGGTAATTAAGAAATAAGTTAATTACCAAATGTGATTAATTGAAATTAATTAACGATGTAATTAATTTAAAGAAATAACAAATAATGTTATTTAATGCATTTGAATGAAATGGTCCTATTTCAAACAAGAGTTGTTTGAAAATTTTAAAAAGAAATTTGTTTTGAATTAAAACTAAAGGTGGTTTAAAATTTTAAAATATAACTTAGTATGTAAAAGTAATTAATATGTATATATGTGGATATACATAATATCAAAATTGCTTTGAAATAAACTCTAAATATTGAGTTTTGAATTTGGAATAAGATGTGATACCCAAGTGATAAGTTTTGAACTTATATGTGAGAAATTTTTTTATTAATGTGAAGTTTAGAATTTTGAAATTTGAAATGGAGAACTCAAGTTTGAGTAAGGTTAAATGGGATTGATTGAATTTAACTCGGAGGAAGTTAAATAAGTTTGAATGAACAATCTGATTTGGAAATTTCAAGATGAAATTAAGATTTAACTTGGGAAGTTAAATGGTTGATTTGAATTAGGGAGTTTGAGTGATCTCAAATTGGGTTTGAGATCTGGAAATTGTAAATTGATGGATGTTTTAAGATGACTTTTATGATATCATCCTACTGTTATTAAAAATCTTTAAGTTGTGAATTAGATTTGTTTAAATGAATGAGAAATGGAGATGGTAATCCATTGTTGGGATAAAAAGGTAAATTGATTTAAAGGAATTAAATCAACATTTGAAGTATTAACTCGAATTTATATAATTCGAGATGGTTTAAAATTTGAAATTTGAATTAGTTCAAATTGAATTTGATTTGAATTAATTAAAATGGTGATTGAAGATGTATGAGTATAAGATTCAATTGGGAAATTTGAATTGGATTGATTTGAATAAATTTCAATAGAAATTGAAGTTATTTAAATTGGAGTTAAGTCGATTTTAATGAAAGTGGAATTTAAATTGAATTGATTTGGAATTGAACAGTTTTGGCTCTGGACTGTTTTTAATATAAATTGTTTAAATATAAACCTATTTTTCCAAACTATTCGTTATATATCCAACCTTTCTTTTAAAAAAGCCAAACTATCTTATACTTGTTTATAATTATTTTTGAAACTATTTAACAATTTTCCAATTGTTTTATAAACTAATTACTATATTTCAACTGTTTTACATAACTAATTACTACCTTACTATTAATTTGCAATTATCCAAAATTTCTATAATTGTTTAAACTATTTTCTAACTATCTTACAACTATTTTACAAACTAGTAATTATTTTCCAACTACTTATCTATTTCTAATTTTTCAAGCTATTTTCTAAATAAACTGTTCAGAGTTCAAACTGTTATTGGTTGAATGCCCAATCGAGGTAAGAATAGAGGTGATAATCAAATGGATTGAAGTAATTGTGAGTGAGTGAATGAAAATATTAGTGAATGTGAATAGAAATGGAATTGATTTGGCTAATAACCAATAAAGATAAATACGTAAGATGTACGTATGTTATTCTATTCGCATAATGATTTGATCCAGATTCGAGCACAGAATTTCGAGATAGTTATATCGATCCGAGTGGGATTTTTCACTCGATTTTGACGGCGAACCTGGATAAGGATTGTTGATTGGTTCTAGATGTTCTCTATCATAGTTAGGCTATGCAAGGAGAATGATGGTTTCTGATCAAGAAACCAGATCTGAGTCCGCACTAGAAAGTCGAGTGAACGATACTAGTTCGAAAGTGAAATTGTGCGATCGTGTGAGCGATCGGATTGGTATAGCGTATGGATGATATGTGTACATCGTACGGATTTGAGTGAAATTAATATTGAAAAGAGTAATCAAATTTGAATATTTGATTTTGAATAAACAAAGTTATATGTCTTTGTTATATAAGATAAAACTCCCCTTGATGAATCTTTTGCCGGAAGAAATGGTTTTTGAAAATGTTTGAAGTATAAAAGGGAGTTTATACAAATTTGGAATGATCCAAAGTTTTGAAAGATTTTATATATCTGAATATATATATAAAGGATCATATGAGAATTTTGGAAAAAGTTTTGAGAACCTATGGATTTGGAAAGGCTTTTGATTTTTGTGTAAAATAAATATTATATTTGGAAAGCCTAGTTGAGAATTATCGATTTTGGGATAATCGATTTTGTATAAAGGAGCTTTGAATGAGATCATACCAGGTGTATGATTTAAATATACTATATATGTATAGTATAAAATGTTTTGATGATGCTCTGGGGAAAAAGGTGCTCCCTTGGAATGGACTTCTCAAGAGTACCACCGGGTGGTGCTGCCTTGAGCCCCAAGGGGGGGGGGTTCTAAAGTTGATCCTGTGATGAGGCCGGACTAAACTAGTTCCTGAGGATTGTTGGGTAGCGAAAGTCGATGGCGCTGATGCCTATAGGGGCATTTGGGTTATGTTGTGACGACAGTGTAACTCGATGTCGCTGCGATCTACTGTGGGGACCATAGCGAAAATCGTGTGGAGGATGAGTGTCAACGGTCTACACTTGATTTTGCCGGGAAGGCAACGCAACATCGGTAGACTGCGATCTATGGTCAAGTGGAGTGGAGAAGTTTCATTCTTTTGGCAGCGGAATTCGAGGGCGATGATGCCTACAGCTATATGGGTTTTTGCTGTGATAGATACGTAACCCCAGTTGTAGCTGCGATCTGTAGCGGGTTCCATGGTGTAATCGAGGGGCGCGGAGGCCTACAGTTATCTATGATTTTGTCGGGACGGCAACGTAACCATCGGATTAACTGCGACCATGGATGGGGGTGATGATTTCCAAAGCATTCTCACCAAAGATATATCCTCTATTTTCAAAAAAAAAATGTTTTCTATATTTTCATTAAAATTATTTTTCAAGTATTTTCACTGGGTGTTGAAACGGGTCTGCTAAGTACTTATAGATTTTCAGTCTTACGCCTGATCAATGTATGACCGAATTTCTGTGAGAACGAGGGCGGACTTATTGAAACATCGAGTTATAAAAAGCATTTTTATAAAAACAATTTTGGTAATATTATGTATATTTTAAAAGTGTTTAAAAGTATTTCAAAGAATAATTTTTCTAACAATAAGTATTTTAATAAATTCTGGCTTCATTCCTTTTCGGGGACGAAAAGATTCTAAGGGGGGAGGAATGTGATAACCTGAATTTTAAAATCTGTTAATTGGGTAATTAACTAATTTTAAATCATTGAAATACTGATTTCAGTTGGTTAAATAAATAAAACTTGATGAATAAAAGTATTTATATATATATGAGTTGATTTTAATTTGAATTTCAAAGGATAAATGTCTTAAGATAAATTGAATTTAAAAGTATATATATGATTTTATTAGTATATAGTTTGCTATTTTCATTTCAAGATCATATTAATGTAAGTAAAGGATAGTAAAAAGAAATTTAATGTAAGGGTTTTGTGGAAAACAATTAAAGATATAAATTAAGTTTATAAAGTATAATTAATATATTTGTATAGCTATTATAAGTGTATAATTGAGATTTTATATCATCTACTTTCCAAATTTTAGATAGACAAAAATAAGAGAAAGAATAAATATAATTAAGTAAGATTAATTTAAGATAAAAATTTTAAACATTCAAAACATATATGTAAGAGCAAATTGATAATATGATAAATGAATATAAATTTTAAAATATAAGGACATTTGTAAATATAAAAGCTAAATATAGGATAACATATAAATACACATAGATATGGATTTACAAATGTAAGCAAAAGGGTATGTTTATTGACAAGTGTCAATTATAATTATAAGAAGAGGATATAAACATTTCATATTATCTCTCATTCTCTGGAATAATTTCAAAATTCTATAAAATAAAAAAAATAAAAAAAATTCAGAAACCAAAATCCTGTCACAAATCCAGATTCAATTCTGTTTCAAGAAGTACATGATTCAGTTTCTAGTTGCAATGCAAGTCAAAATGTCAAGCTAGCCCAAAACATTCATGATTCGGACGAAACAACAAACCTGAAGCATTTTTAAGCAACTCAAGTGTTCAGTTTTTGGATCGATATACAAATACATGCAGATTTCAGTCCAGTTCTTTTTCAAAGCTCTGCATTTTCTTTTTGTGAGTAAACTCTACTTGTTTTAATCTAAATCTGGATGCATGAATTGAATTTAGAAGCATGATGAAAACTTGTTTGCATGCAGTAGAACTAAATATATTTAAATGCAAGTCAGGTGCCTGTGTGGAATTATCAGATGTTCATCTCTGTTTTAAAAAGTACAGAGCACAGCTTTAATTAAAATTTCATTTTCTCTCATTCAAATTCTTGTTAGATTTAGATATTTAAACAAAATATGTTTGTTTTGGATTAAACTTCTAGTCTCAAGCTTTTATTCCAAATTCATAACAAAACCCAGAATTGAATCAGAGCAGTTTCAGGCATTATGTTTTCAAACCAAGAAGACTGTTCCTCTGCATTTTCAATTTGTGAGTAAATTTAACTAAAAACTGTTTAAATCTGTTGCTTATGAATGGTTGATGTGTTAGTTAGCTGCATGAATGAAAATGTGTATTGCATGTTGGTTTATTATGTATGAATGAAAGTATATATATCTATGCTTGGGTGCATGTCTGTGTTTTCAAACTTTGGCCTCTATCTGAATATTCAGGTTTTAAAACCTGATTTTAGAACCACAAATTTTTCACCTAAACAGAATCTACGCTTTGAACTCTAAGTATAGGTGTCTGTATCAGTATAACAGTATTAAAAAAAATATAGATTCAAGATAAATGAATAGTAAAGCCTGACCTCTACTCTAACAATTGCAGGTGAATAAACTAAATTGTTATATTTTAACTTATACCTGAAGTTGTGTGTGAAATATGCAATGAATATATGAATATACTTTGTATGCATAAGTATAAAATTGTATGCATGTTGACTTTTAATGTGCACGTTTGTATACAATATTTTTGTGTCTGTTCTTGTTTGTTCAGGCTTCAATTTCGAAGATAAGTTAAGATCTTCTTCCTGAATCTATTAGAACTTCCTTATATAAACTAAATTTGTTAGTTATATCAAATTATAAATTTTAAAATGTTTCAAAGTTCAAAAATGAAGCTGGGATGAAAAAGAAAGAAAGAAAACTGTAAGTTTGAGAATTATATCAAAATCTCGACCAAACTAATTGTTTATTTCAAATCTATAATCTGTTTTGTCGTCAACAACAAGGATTTTTAAAACTAAAATCAAGATTTTTATGCTGTTAAATCGTGAGAAATCGAGCAATGATAGAATTTTAGTTTGCGAGCAGTTTCTGATGATTGGGGAAGTTTGGTGTCGTGAGTTCTTGGGTGCGGCAAGATTGGAGGTAGGGAATGTCGTTAAAAATGGTGGCTTATTTTTGTTGACGCCGTGGAAGCGTGGTGGTTGGAATTTAGGCTTTAGGTCTTGGTTGGGATGTGGTTGTTGTGCGGCAGTTATGAACTCGGGACGGCATCGGAATGGGTCGGCTTTGGGAGAGAGGAAGTTGAGTTTGTGGCGAGTTCGCCGATGTATTTTGGGTAACTCCGGTGGTCAGAGGATGTTGGACGAGGTGATTGAAGGTGGACAGTTTGTTGCGTGTTTTCGGCCTTTCCAGATTTTGGTGGGATAGATCGAAATCTGGAACGGGAAAGGGGACACATTTTTCTGGTGGGTGGCTCAAGTGTGAGGTCTGGTTTGACTCACGTTGATGGTAGGAGGCGCGTCAAGGTGGTCGTGGGGTGTGTGTACGTACACACGAGTGTGTGCATAATTTGCGTGCACGATTGTTTTGAGCAACCGAAGGGAAGTACTGGAGAAGAATAAGAGAAGGGTAATTAAGAGAGTGGGTTGAGATAAGTAGTAGGAGATACCGGGCCGGGTTTATGTGGAAGTAAGGTATATTTTTAGAAAAGGAATCGGGTCTGAAGTTTTTGGGCCTGCTTGTTTTAAATTAAAGGTAAGAAAATGAGCAAGTTCAAGGTAAAAGTTTTTTTTTCTTTTTTTTTTCAAGAATTCAAATAAGTATTCAAATTAAGGTATGGTTCAAGTTTATAAACAAGTTTAAAATTTTAAATTATAAAAACTAATGTTTCTTTTAAAAATAATGTTGGGTTTTGAATAGTTATTAGATTTAATTATTGAGCTGGAATCTCTAAGTGATTTCAAATGTAATTCAATGATGTGATTAATTCAAATTGGCAAAGGCTAATTAATTTGTGTTATTAGCTAAGGACTAATTACACCATGTAATTAAGAGGATGATAAGGATGATGATTTATCTTAAATAGTAATTAAGATTTGATAATCAAATAAAATAACTAAAATATGATTGATTAAATGATTAATTAATTAAACATTAAGGATTATTAATTAATAAATTAAGAGGTTAATTAGTTTGTAATTGAGAATTATTAATTAGATAATTTGAGAGAATTTATTAATAATTAGTGGTTTATTAATTTAGTAATTAATTAATAAATTAGTGATTAATTAATTAAGTAATCAAGTTGTAGTTAGCGACTAATTAATTACTTAATGAAAGTAATTAAGGTTTGTTAACTCCTATGGTCAATGACTCAATAAGCAAACGACTCAAGTTGGGCAGCGACTCAATGGACAAGCGACTCAGCGAGTCAAGAGGTTAGACGACTTAAGGGGTAAAACGACTTAACGGTTTAAGGGCTTAACAACCTAAAAAGTATAACGGTTTAGCGACTTAGCTGGCTGCATGACCTACGACTCAAGGAACGGACGACCTAACAGTTCAACGAGTTGAAGGATTTAGCGACTTACGACATAAAGAAGTCTAAGACTCAATGGTTTAGAAGGAAAGGGATGCTCCACGACCTAAGGCATCCACGACTTAAGAAAGCCCACGACTCAAGGACAAGATGACTTAACAGTTCAAGAGAAAGCACGACTTAAGAAGGAAGCGAGCTAACGAGTTAGAGCTATCTGCGACTTACGACCTAGCATATGTCGTGAGCGACTTAAGCAAATGAGGTGCTACTCCTTGCTTAACACAGTAACCTCTTAACTCGTAAGCAATTCAGGACTTGGCTTATTATCTGAAGGGAACAAGCTCATCCGTTAACTCGTATACGACTCACGACGTAGCCTGAGTCGTCCACGACCTAAACCTACTGGATGAAGGTACAATGCCGCATCAAAAGGACTAGCTGGCTCATTTGCGGCGTAGATGTTGACTCATGGGCGACACAGGACTTGTACAAATGAGCTTTTGTGAGACCATGGGGCTAGGCCAGATAAGTCGGCCACGACTCACCTTAGACCGGTCACGACTTACGACCTAAGGGGGGATTTCCCCTATAAATACGACCCTAGCTCCAACTAGAAAGGGACTTTTTGCTCATTCTTTCCAAGCATCGATACTCTGCTGCATTCCAAGCCGACTCGACACTCAAAGCTTTTAAGACACGTAGAATGCTATCAACAACTTCAAGAAGGAATCTCATACATTCGACATGGATTTGAAGGCTTTCTCTTACATTGAAGTTTAAGCTACTCGTTCAAAGTGTTTAGTAATTCAAAGTGTATTGTACTTGAGAAGAATTGTATCAACTTGTAACGAAATCATCAATAAAGATATTCAGAGTGGACGTAGGCTTGATCATAAGCCGAACCACTATAAAAAATGCTGTTATTTACTGTTTTTCTGCAGCTTTCTGCTTATACTCTGTTCCCGAATCATCGGGTGGTGCTTTCACAACTACACTTTACACACCAGGGTGTTAGCGTTTAAATTTTAGGGTTAACATTTTTGGTGCTTTCACTGAGAATTGAACTCAGGTGAATTATCATCATTGCTCCACGAAAGTTTGTTGAAGTAATCTCTCTGAAGACTAGAAGTTTATCTGAAATCATGGCTCCGGGGAGAAGGAGTAGATCTGTTAGATCTGGAAATGTTCAAGAGGGAACCTCCGCTTCCCCAGTACCTAATCAAGCCACTCCACCTGTTGGGGTTACAAAAGCGGAGTTGGATGCTGTAATCTTAGGGCTGAACCAGCAGATAAATGCCCAAAGTGCACAATTGGAGGCTCAGAATGCCCAAAATGCCCTAATTTTGAATAAGTTGAACGATTTGCTTGGGGTAAACCATCAACCAACGGATAATGAAAGGAACTTTGCTGGAAACATTCATGAAGCTGAAGAAAGAAACATTCCTGAGAGGGCCACCAGCCCCTTTGAGCGGGCATTTCCTGAAGTTGATGGATCTAAAGCTCGAAATGATGAGGGGTATCTTTCCGAAATGGTTCGACAAATCATGAAAGAAAGCATGCAAAGGAATGAAGACGAGAAGGAATGGGGTTTCGCTCCAAGTAAAACCCCGTTTACCGAAAGGATCTTAAAGGCTGAATTCCCAAGGAAGTTCGTCCCTCCAACTTTCCCAGCTTACAAGGGAACAAGTGATCCGAACGAATTCTTGTATAAGTATGATTGGCACATGACAGGTGCCAGAGCTTCTGATGAAATAAAGTGTCGATATTTTCCTGTATATTTGGAAGGTGTAGCTCTGCTTTGGTTCACCAAGCTACCGATTCGGTCTATAGATCAGTTTTCTGACTTAACCCGGAAATTCAAGGAGCAGTTCAGACTATATGCTTCAAAAGCCAAAGATATCATGTCGTTGTCAAGTTTAGAACAGGATCCAGGGGAAACTATCAGATCTTTCCTGAATCGCTTTAATATAGCGCTGGCCGAGGTAGACAATGCAGAACCATGGATGATCTTGACCTATCTGATGAGGGCCATCGACAAGACGAGCGAATTTGGAAAATGGCTTAACATGAAGGAACCAAATTCCCTTGAAAAGTTCTACAAGAAAGAAGATGAGTTCATATGCCTGGAAAGCCGTCTTGTACTGGTAAGGCAGTATTGGAAAAAGATGAAGATAACATTGCTGCTCCACGCAAGAATGAATCTGTAGGACAGAAAAGAGAAAATAACGATGGGAAGAAACAGAAAAATCTGAAGAAGCCTCGTTCCTTCAGGTCATCAGAATATACTCCTTTATCAGATACGCCAAAGCGCATTTACCTTGCCACTAAAGATTCTGTCGATTATCCTAAACCTCCCGTTTTAAGAACCGGGAAAAAAGCTGTGCAAAGCGGGAAGTTTTGCCGCTTCCATAATCAACCCGGTCATGATACCGATGAATGCCGCCAATTGAAAATTTTGATTGAAAAATTGATAAGGGAAAACAAGCTGATTTGTAGAACAGAATAGCAGCAATCCCGCTTCGTCTAGTCAGGGGCAACGAGCTCTTGCTAATCAACCCAGGACAAGTGAGAAGACTGCAGTGCATGAATCCAAAAGGCCTGTTATCAATGTCATTACGGGAGGACCTCACCCGGCAGGCAGGAGCTGGGGTGAGATGGAAAAGTATACCCGAGCTTTGAAGTATGTACCGGCCGAGGAAGATGTCTTTGTTTTGGAAGGTGCTACGCCCCTGAAGCAACAAAGAACTTTCAATGATGATATTGTGTTCAGGGCCAGGGATTCCACAGGTATTGAAGCTCCTACCTTGGATCCCTTAGTCATCTCGGCTGGAATCGGGCCAGCTATTGTCAGAAGAGTTCTCATCGATTGTGGCGCATCCTGCAATATCCTTTTCAAGAAAACATTCGACCAAATGAAGATCCCTATGGCTGATGTGCAAGCCTCATCGCAGAAAATCGCTGGCTTCACTGGGGAGCCAAAACAGCCGATAGGAACCGTTGATTTGCTCGTAGAACTTGGAGAGGGAGAAATAAAAGTGGTCCGCAAGAAAACTTTTGTGATTGTCGATGAATTTTCTGCTTATAATGCCTTCCTAGGCCGTCCAACTCTCGCAGCATTCAAAGCTGTTCTGGCCCCATGGTGCCTCACCGTTAAATTCCCCACAGATAATGCAGTGGGAGTTATAAAAGGGGATCAAAATGCTGGGCGGGAGTGTTATCTGACAGAATTACGAGAAACAAGGAAAAGAGAAATGGGAAAGGATGCGGCAACCCCAGTCCGCATCAAAGAACCAGCCTTGTAGCAATTACAGGGCGGACCCTGCACTGGCGAGCACAGCGGAGCACGGAAAGAGATGGATCCTAGTAAAGCCAGTGCAGGGGAGAATAGAGTGGTACCAGTGGAAACGACAATACCAGTACCTGTTGACCCAAAGGACCCAAACAAGGTGTTGAATGTTGGTTCACAACTTAATATGTCAATTCAGAATATCTTAATATCTTTTTTAAAGGCAAATTTGGATGTTTTTGCTTGGACTCATGCCGATATGTGCGGAATATCCCCAGAAGTTGCAGTACACGCTCTGAATATTGATCCAAAATTTACACCTGTGAAACAAAAAAGGAGGACTCAAGGTCCAGAAAGGTCAGCAGCATTAAAAGAAGAAGTTGATCGGCTCATGGAGAATAACTTTATCAAAGAATCTTCCTATCCGAATTGGGTTTCAAATCCAGTGCTGGTCAAGAAAGCCAACGGAAAATGGAGAGTGTGCATCGATTTTTCAGATCTAAACAAGGCCTTCCCCAAAGACTGCTTCCCGTTACCCAGGATCGATCAACTGGTGGACGGAACAGCGGGACATGAATTGTTATCTTTTATGGATGCCTACTCCGGATATAACCAGATCATGATGCATGAGCCAGATCAGGAGGACACGAGCTTTATCACCGATGTTGGTCTTTACTGCTATAGGGTTATGCCCTTAGAGCTGAAGAATGCGAGGGCAACCTACCAAAGACTTGTTAATGCTATGTTCAAACCACAATTGGGCAAAACTATGGAAGTCTACGTCGATGACATGTTAGTAAAGTCTAAGAAAGCAGTGAATCACATAGAACACTTAGCAGACATGTTCGCAGTCCTTCGAAAATACGGAATGAAGCTTAACCCTTTAAAATGTTCATTTGGAGTGGAATCCGGAAAGTTCTTAGGTTTCATAGTGAGCGCTAGGGGCATTGAGGCTAGTCCAGCTCAAATTACCGCCTTAAAGGAAGTCAAAGCTCCTAGAACGAAGAAGGAATTGCAGAGTCTCAATGGAAAAGTTGCCGCCTTGATTCGGTTCATTTCCAAAGCCACTGATAAATGCATCCCATTCTTTGACGCCCTAAAGAAAGGAAAGAAAAACTTTGATTGGACTCCCGAATGCCAAAAAGCCTTTGATGAATTGATTCGCCACATGGAAACGCCTCCAATACTTTTTAGACCTGGCGATGGTGAGGATCTTCTTATATACTTGGCAGTATCATCTCATGCTTTAAGTGCAGCGCTGGTACGAGCAGACAAGAGGATTCAACATCCAGTTTACTATATCAGCAAAAGACTCACTGGGGCAGAGATGAATTACTGCAAGTTGGAAAAACTTGCCTATTGCCTACTGATTGCATCAAGGAAGTTGAGGCAATATTTCCAAGCTCATCCTATCAGAGTCCTCACCGATCAACCTTTAAAGCAAGTCCTGTTTCGCCCTGAAACTTTGGGTCGTCTTCTAAAGTGGAATATTGAACTCAGTCAATATGACATCACTTATCATCCCCGAAAAGCAATTAACCGACAAGCTTTAGCGGATTTCATCGCAGAATTCACAGATAAGGGTAACAGTGAGGAGGAAACGATCGATGATTCCCCAATCCAATGGAAATTATATGTTGATGGCGCGAGAAATGACTACTGTTCTGGAGCCGGAGTTGTACTTGAGACCCCTGAAGGTCGATCATTATGCTATGTACTAAGATTGGAATTTCCTTCAACGAACAATGAAGCAGAATACGAAGCTCTTATTGCTGGCTTAAAAATTGCTAAAGAACTAAACATCCGAGCATTACAGATCTTCAGTGATTCTCAGCTTATTGTATGCCAAGTCAAGAAGGAATTCCAAGCGAAAGGGGGAAATCTGCCTGCCTACTTGTTAAACGCTTGGGAACTCCTGGGTGATTTCGACCATTACATGATAAGTCATATTCCTCGGGAAGAAAATACGAAAGCAGATTCTCTCGCAAAGTACTCTAGCACAGGCGAAGCCCAATTTCTGGGGTTGACTCCAGTGGAGGTCATGTCGGATCCAAGCATTGATAAGATGGATATTGATTGGATTATGAGCGTGTCTCAAGAACAAGACTCATGGATGACTCCAATAACAGAATATCTTCTCAATGGCTCTTTATTGAAAAATTCAAAAGAACGAAAGAAGCTACTAAGGAAAGCCTCTCGCTATATAGTCCAGGATGGCCAATTATACAGACAAGGATTCTCAATGCCGTTACTTCGATGTGTATCCAGGGAAGAGTCCAAAACAATCCTAGCTGAGGTGCATGAGGGAGAATGTGGTGATCATTTAGGTGGTCAAACTTTAGCAAAGAAGATTCTCCGACACGGATGTTTTTGGCCAGAAATTAATCGAGATGCAGCAGACTATTCCCGAAAATGTGACAGGTGCCAAAGATTCGCAAAAATTCCTAGAGCGCCTTCCATTGAACTCACACAGATGGTCAGTCCATGGCCGTTTGCAATATGGGGGATAGACCTTGTAGGACCATTACCGACTGCCAAATCTGGAATTAAATATGCCATTGTGCTTGTAGATTATTTTACTAAATGGACAGAAGCTGAACCACTGGCTACTATCACCTCTAAAAAGATGATAAGTTTTGTGACTAAAAATATCATTTGCAGGTATGGTGTTCCTCAAAAGATAATTACAGACAATGGTACTCAGTTCGAAAGTGAAGAATTCCAAGATTTTTGCAAACGATTCAAAATCCGAAAAAGCTTCTCAACAGTAGCTCATCCGCAGGCAAACGGGCAGGTGGAAGCAGTAAATAAAATTATCAAGTCAACCATCAAGAAGCAACTTGAAAGAGCAAAAGGTGGTTGGGTCGATAAGCTACCGCTAGCACTATGGGCGTACAGAACTACCCACAAGACTGCGACTGGGCATACTCCGTTTTCATTGGCATACGGATCAGAGGCAATGATTCCGGTAGAAACAGAGGTCCCTTCACATAGAAGAATCCATTTCAATCAAGCGGAGAATGAAAAACTACACCTTGAGGCACTAGATCTCCTTGATGAAAAAAGAGAAGAGGCTGAGCTCAGAATCGCATCTCATCAGCAAAGGATAGCCAGACATTTCAATTCCAAAGTTTGCCAACGCAGCTTTGAGATTGGAGATCTAGTCCTAAAGAGAATTATGACAGCGACAGGTGTGTTTGGGCCAAATTGGGAAGGACCATATGTCATAGGTCAGAAGCTTCTTGACAGTACATTCAAACTCACTACTGTCGAAGGAGATCAAATTGCAAGGGCCTGGAACAGCAATCACTTGCGCTCATACTTTACTTGATAGCTTTGTTGAAATATTGTAAAAGAATTATGAATGTATGATTCCTGTAACTGAAAGCGATTGTAAAACCGATGAAAGTGAATAATGAAAGACTATTAAGTGGATGTAGGCCCAAATTCTTGGCCGAACCACTATAAATCTTGTGTTCCTTATTATTATTACATGTTTGCTTTATTTTCGATATGAAAAGTACATTAAATGTATTGCTGAAATGTCGATTTAAATTTTTGCAGGCAACGAAAATAAAAATTGCACATTACAAGACCAAGTGATTCTTCTTATCATTCAACAAACAAATTTCAAGTCACAAAATTCCCGAACTTAAATCCTAGATAAGAAGTGCTTCAATTGAACGGTCAATGATTTCGTCGAAAACGGGCTCTAGCTAATAAATTGAGAAGTTTGAACAAACAAACATCCAATTAAGAAGCTTATGCCCGTTCTCGCGAACTGGCCTAGCAATGAAGTACACTTCTTTGGATTAAACAAACTACTTGTAAGAGAAAGGAGTGCAAGCTTGAAAAGAAAAAATAGAGGATCGCTAAAAAGGCATAAGCAAGTGGACAAGGAACAACTAAAGCCCTCTTCGGAGGCACAAGTCCTCTTCAAAGGCACAACTCTTCGGAGGATAAAGACCTCTAACGAGGCATATGCCGCAAAAAAGAAAGTTCTCTACTCAACCAAAAAAGATTGGAGGAGTCATGGCCCTCCAACCATGAGAGAGTAACTTCCAGGCAATCCTCGGAGGCACATTTCACCAGGAGTTGAAGTGCAACAGCCGCTCTTCGGAGTTTCACTTCACCAGAGTTGAAATGTAAAACAAAATAAAAGTCCTCTTCGGAGGCCCATTTCACCAGGAGTTGAAGTGCAACAGCCGCTCTTCGGAGTTTCACTTCACCAGAGTTGAAATGTAAAACAAAATAAAAGCCCTCTTCGGAGGCCCATTTCACCAGGAGTTGAAGTGCGACAACCGCTCTTCGGAGTTTCACTTCACCAGAGTTGAAATGTAAAACAAAATAAAAACCCTCTTCGGAGGCCCATTTCACCAGGAGTTGAAGTGCGACAACCGCTCTTCGGAGTTTCACTTCACCAGAGTTGAAATGTAAAACAAAATAAAAGCCCTCTTCGGAGGCCCGTTTCAAAGAGACCTCTTCCCAGAGGCACAATAAGACAGAAAGACCTCTTCCCAGAGGTAGAAATGAAAAGACCTCCTCCCGGAGGCACAATCAAACAGAAAGACCTCTTCGGAGGCACATGTTTCACCATGATTGAAATAAAACTTCCAGGCGTTGAAACGTGAAAATAAAAAAATAAAAAAATAATCCTCATCAAAGGCACACTTTAACTTTCAAAGGAAGAATGAATTACATATTCTAGAAAATTCTCTTCCTCAAAAAGAAGTTGAAGTACCTTTCAAATACCCGCTTTACCACATAGAAGATTTCATTCAGTAAAATGTGTATATGCACGAAATAAAAAGTGATATTTTCGAAGGATGAAGCGTAAAAACTTATTTGTGCTCTGTTTTTTAACGAGATAATATTCCTCCAAATGTGGAATAATTATTGTTTAAAAAATAGAAGTACAAGTTCGTCATAAGATAAAATATTACAATGAGCTTATGGTATAGAGGCAACATGGTATAACTACATTGGTAAGATTACGCTCAAACAACATACCACAAGCTCACTGCAATATCATATGAATAAACTTGTACAAAAATGAATAATAAATGCATTCTCAAATTCAAACAAGAGTTTGTACCAATAAAGGATCATTTTATTCTATTATATTGCAGATACAAGTTTCGAAACAAAGAAAGCGGGGGCCGGTACCCGCACAATCTTCGACCAGTACATGCAAAAAACAAAGAGCTAAAAACTGGAATCTTCATTTCTTCTTGCCACCTTTGGACCCTTTACCCAGCCGGATGGTTAGCTTTTCGGGTCGATCTATAGGCATGAGGGAAGAAGGAGAGGGAGGTGCAGCTGGTTCAACTTCTGGTTCTTCTTCGGTAGCAATAATTCTCTTCCCCCTCCTCTTTGATGTTCCGTGCTTCTTTCTTCTCTTTGAAGAAGATTCACTTCCTGGAGTAACAAGTTTAGACAAAATTATGTCATCAGAAGGGGTCCGCTCCGGAGATATCTCACCTCCCTCAAGTCCTTCGTCTTTTTGCTCTTGTGAAGCAGTTGGGTCATCCAAGCCCCGAAGGGCACCTATTATTTCTTCCTGTGATCCCAGATGAGGAGTAGGACCGATTGGGGAAGGCAGAGGAACAGTAACTGGAGGTGGAAAAGTTTGAATGGTGCTCGGTGCTTTCTCTACAAAGGAAAAGATAAAAGTGTCAGTATTTCCCGCAAAAAGAGGAGACAACGGCTCGTCGAGATTCAAGAAGTAATCAAGAATCTCGTCAAATCCATAGATAATTAGCAAGTTGTCCACCTGAGCATTATTAGGGTTACCGGGAGAAGTTGGTTGTATCACATCAATTTCGTAGTCTACAGCTTCAGCACTCTCTTGTGGCTCATTTACAGCTTGTGTGATTGCAGCTTCCGTACCAACTTTAGTAGGAATCGGTGTATGAAAACTAGAACCGGTAATGTCAATTTCGGCTGAAGGAGAAGGTTAAATTGGAGCAGTTGAGATGATTTTTCCTGAATATTCTCCCGCTGCTGTTTCGGCCCTTAATTTTGCGAGCTGTTCTCTCCCCTTGGCGAGGGCGGCGCGAGCATCATCATCAAGATAATGCTCCTCAAGAGCTGACTCAGCATAGCCAGCGCCTTTACCGCCAAGCATATCGAGTGCAGCCTCCCAAACTTCCGCCAAAGTAATTTCATACTTGGGGCCTAGAAAGGCGAGGCTACCGCGCCCCAAGATGCTATGCAGGTAGAAATCAAATAATGTTGAGCTGATATTGGTCTTCGTTGCCTTGTGAGATTCTTCAGCTGCAATTTTGCCGGCAACGGCCTCATCACGCTCCGTTTCAGCTTTAGAAAGTTGAAGCTTAAGCATTTGAATCTCCGCCTCTTGGGAGCTGTTCTTCTTCTGAAGCTCTTCAATATCAGCGACATAGCCCCCACTAATTCTTTTCTACGCTTCAAGCCTGTCTTCGGCATCCCTTTGTGTGACGACCGCCCATGACTCCCGCACCAAAACAAGGAAATAATGCGCTGAAAGGCGTGCCAGGCAGCCATGGACGATAGTCAGGGTAAAACAAAACAAAAGAATCTCTATCGTACAACTCACAGCGCATGGATAAAATACAATAGAGAAATATAATATAGTGAAGCTCCATAGAACAGAACATCATCATATAAGCATCACAGTAGTTTTATACAATCATCTACTCAAATCCATACATGAAAGCCTCACTACAAATCACTCAACCAAATACAGCAGCGGATACCCAGTACATATAGTAAGAAAACTAATATGCAAAGCCTCCTGCTCGTCTTCGTCATCTTCATCGTAGAACTCCTAGCACAGCACCTGTCACCTGCTACCTAGTCTGCCCATCCCAACATGGATGAACAGCCCAAGGTAATAAGAGGAGACATAAAACCTTGAGTCAGACAAAGTCTTAGTGAGCAGTAAATTAACTATCAAACATACCAAAAGAGCATAAAGGATAAAAGGAATAGGAACCAAACCATCCCACTCCACCTCTTCCTACAGTGATAGTCCCAGACATACACTAAGGAGAAGCAAGCATAACAACATAGACAATTAAGGTAAAGCGAATACCACTCGAGTCAAGGACGATGTTTTCCAAATACAAACCCCCAAGGCCTAAACCAAGATCAGATAAGCACCCAGAAAACACCACTCTTGAAGCCGAATGATAATACAACCAAACATCCATGACTCTGGCTATCACTGTTATCCTTGCCTCGATTTCACCGTTAGTTGAATGACCATCTGTCAAGGGTTAATGGTAACCCCGGTTCTAACCATAACTCCGCACACTGCCTTGTGCCTAGGACTTATCTACTTTGCCCAGAGTACTCAACTACCTACCTGTAGTCTTTTGGGTGTCCCGACTACCTACCTGTAGTCGTTATGGGCGCCCCATGTACTCCTGCTTTTGAGCATGCTAGAACCTTCAACAACGACGAGATCCAAGCCTCCTAGCCATCCTTCTTGACGACTATCCTCATACAAGCTCAAGCTACCTCTTGAACAATCCATTATCAACCAACTTGAACTACTCTTCAAGTTATCAACATGCTTGGAATGATCCCTGCTTGGATTAAGCCAAGACTCACATCATACTTCGCTTCATCGCATCAAAGCAAAGTCTCAACTCAACAACATGGTTTGCCTCATCAAATCATGGCAAAGTCCCATCTCAACATCATCCAATCTATACATATGAGCTTCAACATCCGCTACATATGCCTTAAGCAGCTTTCACCATTCAAGAGCCTTCTTCCATAGCTTTTGAATCCTCTTTCATCATCTTGTTCCAAATCAACTACTAGCTAACTTGGAAACAATCAAATCAATCATACATTCAAATAATCAATCATTCAAACAAGATCTATTAAGCAATTTAAGCAATATCAACTATAATGGCAATTTCGTAAATAAACGAGCAAAAGTCCAACATATGTGAAATCATGGTTTTTAGCATAGATCTATCAATTATAAAACATGGGATTTGTCTCTAATGCTTATTAAACAAACTTGCATAAGTAAACATCTTCCAAAAACCGTGGATCTAGACTTCGATCTAAGAAAAATGCATGAAATCTCTAACTTTAACACTCAAACAAGCCACCAATCCAATATACTCCCTTGGATCCGCGTGAGAGATAACTACCACTCACCAAATCACCCAAACACTACAAAAACTACACACTTCAGATCTGGACAGCGAAGATCAAGGTTTGATCCGGCAATATCTCGCTCCAATCGATGAATTCTAGCTCGAACGGATGAAGATCTTCAACTTTGGCACTTGGATCTTCGATCTCGATCTTCGATCTTGGATGGATGTTAGAATTAGATTGGAATGGAGAAAAGAAGATGAAGAAATGTTGTAGTCGAGTCTTCAAAATGGCAGCACTTCGTCGCTTCGAAATCTGGTGCCAAAAAGTGAGCCGAACCCCTCTATTTATAGGCTGGAACCTCCCTGAGTCGTCGCCCCATGAGTCGGTCCCGACTCATCATGAGTCGTCCACGACTCATCTCCTGCCGACTCACGACCTAGCACAGCCGACCCTGCGACTTAACTATACAACATATACTGCCGACTTAACACTAACCCAGATGCCGACTTAAATTCTACCGACTCAAAGACCTAACGACTCAACACAGCAAGAAGGTCACACGACTTAAGACACATACGACTTACGACTCATCGTTAAGTCGTGCCTACCGACTCAGTTGCAAACGACCTAACAACACAGCCTTATGGCCGACCTAAGTCCTAGCCGACTCAACTGCACAGCCTTCCGACTCAAGCCAACGACTCAATACACCAAGGCACAAGGTCATACGACTCAAACCCAAACCGACTCAACACCTACCGACTCACGACTCAAGACCAGTGCCGACTCAACATAAGTCGGTCACGACCTAAAAGCCTCCGACCTAAGACACTGCCGCGTTTTCCCCAAGTCCTAAGTCGTACGACGACTCAACAATACACACTCACGACTCAACTATGATGCCGACTCACGACTCATCAGGCCCTACGACTCAAAACCCTGCCGACTCATTATCCACGACCTAAGCCTAAACCCCTTAAGTCGCTA
This sequence comes from Allium cepa, assembly GCA_030765085.1. Lineage (NCBI taxonomy): Eukaryota > Viridiplantae > Streptophyta > Magnoliopsida > Asparagales > Amaryllidaceae > Allium > Allium cepa. Next base: position 71,303,358 of record CM060942.1, read on the forward strand.
CACCCTTAACCCGTTAACTCCTTAACTCGGCAAACCCTATGAGTCGTAACTCGTTGACTCGGCCACACTTCTTATCTCGGCCCTCTATGAGTCGGTCATCCTATGAGTCGCCTAACTTCTTGAGTCGGTCCATCCTTATCTCGGCCAACACTTTAAACCGCTACCCCTCCTTGAGTCGGTCCCCTATGAGTCGGTCACGACTCATCACTTGTACCCGGGTTAACTTCTAAACGACTCAAGCTAGAAGCAACACAAACAACACTAACAACCTGTAAATTCTACGATTTATCGACACGTAAAAATACGGGTCGTTACATTCTCTCCCCCTTAGGAATTTCGCCCCCGAAATTCCAAGCAAACAACAGCAATCACAATTATTCCGCATGCCTACCATCCATAGCAATCAACAAACCATGCAACCAATTCTAACCTAGCATGCAGAATTCTAAGACTTAGAACAAGCTACAAATTCATGAGATGTCACGACACTTTAGGGCAATACCTCGAAGAGTCCGGAATGAGCTGCCTTCATCCTCTCTTCCTCCTCCCACGTACAGTCGTTAACATCATCACTCCATTGTACCTTGAGCAACGTAATCGTCTTCCTCCTAAGCTGTTTCGTATCGGTTTCAACAATACGAAGCGGCTTACGAGGTCTCGAAACAACTGGATCAACCTCCAAGTCTTCACAGCTATCAGCAGAAACCACCGTAGTTGGGTCGTGCACATACTTCCGTAGATAAGATACATGAAAAACATTGTGCACACCCGCCATCTTTTCCGGTAACTCCAATCTATAAGCGAGCTTTCCAATTCGCTCGATAATCGGAAATGGTCCAACAAATCTCGGAGTCAATTTCCCTTTCTTCCCGAATCTAACAACATTCTTCAATGGGGAAATCTTCACAAAAACCATATCACCTACGTCGAATTCCAAATCCTTACGACGATTATCGGCATAACTTTTCTGACGATCTTGGGCTGCCTTCATTCGTTGCCGAATGATCTCTATACAATCTGAAGTCTGTCGAATCATCTCTGGCCCAAGTATCAGCTTTTCTCCAGTTTCCAACCAACATGTCGGAGAGTTACACGGTCTTCCATATAATGCCTCATATGGTGCCATACCGATACTCGACTGATAACTGTTATTATAAGCAAACTCCACCAAATGAAGGTGATCTTCCCATGATCCTCCGAAGTCCAAAACACATGCTCTAAGAAGATCTTCCAAAACTCGGTTGACTCTCTCAGTCTGACCATCTGTTTGAGGGTGATAAGCTGTACTCAAACACAACTCAGTTCCCAAAACCTCCTGGAAGCTCTTCCAAAATCTACTAGTGAACAATGGATCTCGATCGCTCACTATACTCTTCGGAACACCATGGAAACGAACTATCCACTTCACATATAATTCAGCCAACTTCGATGCAGTCCTAGTCGATCGAACAGGAATGAACCTTGCACTCTTGGTCAAACGATCTACTATGACCCAAATCCCTTCATTCCCTGCTCTTGTCCTAGGTAGACCATCGATAAAGTCCATCGACACTTGCTCCCACTTCCATGTAGGAACCTCTAATGGCTGAAGCAATCCACTGGGCTTCTTCTGCTCAGCTTTCACCAACTGGCAATTCATACACTTGGAAATAAAATTTCCAACATCCTTCTTCATACCTTCCCAGTAGTAGGTTCTCTTCATATCCCGATACATCTTATTTCCACCTGGATGAATTGTCAACTTCGAGTGATGACTCTCCCTCAGAACTTCATCTCTCAATCCATCTACATCGGGAACAACTAGTCGCCCTTGCTTTCGAAGCCAACCCTCTCGATCGACCTCGAATCCCTTATCCTTCTCCGGGTCCAATCCAGATTCCAAATCACAGATAATCTTGACAAGCTTATCATCTCCCCTTTGCCTCTCACCAATTCTTTCCACAAGAGTAGGCCTTATCGATAAGTTTGCCAACATCTCAGGTTCCAATTCACATCTAGGCCTGAAATCAAATCCAGCCAAATACTCAAGACTCTTCCATTCCGAAAACATGGCTCCCAATCCTGCATGTCTTCGACTTAACGCATCAGCCACTGCGTTACCTTTCCCTGGAGTATAGGCTATACCAAAATCATACGATGCTAAGAACTCTAGCCACCGTTGCTGTCGAAGATTCAAATCCTTTTGGGAAAACAGATACTTCAACGACTTATGATCTGTAAACAGCTCAAATCTAACTCCCAATAGATAGTGTCTCCACATCTTCAAAGCAAACACAATCGCCGCTAACTCCAAATCATGAGTCGGATAATTCCTTTCATGCGGCTTCAGTTGTCGACTTGCATACGCAACAACTTTATCCTTCTGCATTAGCACCGCTCCTAGTCCAGTGCCACATGCATCGGTGTAAACCACCATCTCATCATTCCCACTTGGAATAGTCAAAACAGGAGCACTCGTCAATCGCTCTTTCAGGATTACAAAAGCTTGCTCACACTTATCATCCCATCTGAACACCTGGTTCTTCTTTGTCAATCCTGTTAACGGTGCAGCTATCTTGGAAAAGTCTTTGATAAACCGACGATAATATCCTGCTAATCCAAGAAAACTTCTCACATCAGATGCATTCTTAGGTCTAACCCAATCCTGGATCACTGCCACCTTAGCGGGGTCAACCGCTATTCCATTTCCAGAGATAACATGGCCTAAGAACCTCACTTCACTCTTCCAGAAGTGACACTTCGAAAACTTAGCCTTCAGCTGATGTTTCCGCAAAATTTCCAAAACAATCCTCAAGTGCGTCTTGTGCTCTTCCTCAGTTCTGGAATAAATCAAAATATCATCCACGAACACAAGCACGAACTTATTCAACTGATCTCTGAATACCCTATTCATAAGATCCACAAAATATGCTGGCGCGTTAGTCAATCCAAACGGCATTACCAGCCACTCATAAAACCCGGATGGTGTTCTGAAAGCAGTCTTCGGCACACTATCCTTTGCCACTCTCAACTGGTGAAATCCCGTTGCCAAATCCATCTGAGAAAACACCTTAGCCTCGTGAAGCTGATCAAACAAGTCATCTATTCTCGGCAATGGATACTTGTTCTTCCTAGTCACCTTATTCAGCTCACGATAATCAACACACAACCTCAACGATCCATCCGTTTTGGTTGCGAACACAACGGGCGCACCCCATTCGGACACACTTCTCCGAATGAATCCTTTCCGCAAAAGGTCATCAACTTGCACCTTCAGCTCTTGCTGCTCCCTCGGTGCCATTCGCCTAAGAGGCATCACAACAGGTCTGGCTCCCTCAATTAGATCGATACGAAACTCGATCTCCCTATGCGGCGGTAACCCTTTGACTTCCTCAAAGACATCACCAAACTCATTCACAATAGGCACCAATGACAGTCCATCCCGTGGAACAACTAGCGAATACATGAAGCTCATGAAGACGCCTTCTTCATGCTTACATCGTATCACAACCTTTCGCCCTTCCACATTCCCGACTGTCACCTCAAGCCTCTCACAATCAATCCTAGCCGCATACTTCCTAAGCCAGTCCATACCCAAAATAATTCCGAACCCCGCAAAGTTCAGAACAAAGCAATCACAAACAAACGAGCAATCATGACTCGACACAACTAGACCACGACATAACATACACAAACATGACGAACCCCCTACCGGATTAGTCACAACCAATGGCCTATCAACAATATCCGGTTTCATACCTAACCGGCTTACCAAATCATCACAAACAAAAGAATGCGACGCTCCAGTATCAAACAACACTCTAACTGGAACACCACAAATAGAAAGAGTACCTTGAACAACCACACTCTTCCCCTTCTCTTCAGCAGTAGGAGCTTTCGAAGACGATGGAACAGCCCCCAAAGCATAGGCTTGCACAACCTGCCTATCTTTCCTCGGTTCTGGACAATCCTTCTTGATATGTCCCAGCTTATCACAGTTGTAACACTTTCCCGGCACTTTGGGATTCTTACAATCTTTGTAAAGATGGCCCTTCTGCTGGCAGTTATAGCAAGTCATTTCGCTCTTCGGCTTCTTCTGGCCATCCTTACCCTTCTGTTGCTGCTGCTTCCTCTTCCTGTTGCCACTCTGCTGTGGTTTAGATACTTCCCTGGTTACAGCAACAACAGAACTTTCCTTAGGGAACAAACTCTCATGCCTCAAAGCTTTTTCCACAAGCTTCTCAAATGGATCGTCCAGATGATCCACTAACTGCCTCCCAAGATAAGCATCCAGACCAGTCACAAACTTTTCATTCTTCTGGTAGGGAGAATCAATATATGATCTGGCATACTTAGACAAAGCTTCAAACTCAGAAATGTACTCAAGAACAGGCCTTCCCCCTTGCTTGAGCTCCACAAACCTCTTAAACAAGACAGATTTCTGGGAAGTAGAGATGAACTTAGCTTCAAATCTAACTTGGAATTGCTCCCAAGTAATCTCTTCTTCTGGTGTATCTATGGTGATAGAATTCCACCAATCAGCAGCTCTTCCCTGAAGCTGTCTCGATGCAAGCTTCCTCTTAGTTGCATCCTCAATCCCTAAGTCACCAAAGATTCTTTTGCAAGCATCAATCCATCTCTGCACCTCAATAGTCGACTCCGTCCCCAAGAAAACTTTCCCTCCAAGAGCAGTATAATCCTTGCAAAGCTTGGCAAAATCCACCGGTCTCGGAGCTTGGACTTGAACTCCCATATCCACAGATGATCCTGAAGCTGGTATTCTCCTCATGATTGAAGTCATCATGGCCTCAAACATAGGAGCATAATCAACAGCTTCCCTAGCATCACGGCTACCCCTCGCAGCTTGTCTCTCACTTCGACTCATCCTTAATATCTGTAAATAAGAATGATTAGAACACCTTAAGAAACAACTGCATAAGGAGTTCAAACCCTTCTAAACTACTATATTATATATAGTAATCATCCATCAAATTACAATTACGTCTCTCTTACGTAGTTACATCAGCGAGCGTTGGCTAAAATCGATTAACCAAGGCTCTGATACCAAATGTGACGACCGCCCATGACTCCCGCACCAAAACAAGGAAATAATGCGCTGAAAGGCGTGCCAGGCAGCCATGGACGATAGTCAGGGTAAAACAAAACAAAAGAATCTCTATCGTACAACTCACAGCGCATGGATAAAATACAATAGAGAAATATAATATAGTGAAGCTCCATAGAACAGAACATCATCATATAAGCATCACAGTAGTTTTATACAATCATCTACTCAAATCCATACATGAAAGCCTCACTACAAATCACTCAACCAAATACAGCAGCGGATACCCAGTACATATAGTAAGAAAACTAATATGCAAAGCCTCCTGCTCGTCTTCGTCATCTTCATCGTAGAACTCCTAGCACAGCACCTGTCACCTGCTACCTAGTCTGCCCATCCCAACATGGATGAACAGCCCAAGGTAATAAGAGGAGACATAAAACCTTGAGTCAGACAAAGTCTTAGTGAGCAGTAAATTAACTATCAAACATACCAAAAGAGCATAAAGGATAAAAGGAATAGGAACCAAACCATCCCACTCCACCTCTTCCTACAGTGATAGTCCCAGACATACACTAAGGAGAAGCAAGCATAACAACATAGACAATTAAGGTAAAGCGAATACCACTCGAGTCAAGGACGATGTTTTCCAAATACAAACCCCCAAGGCCTAAACCAAGATCAGATAAGCACCCAGAAAACACCACTCTTGAAGCCGAATGATAATACAACCAAACATCCATGACTCTGGCTATCACTGTTATCCTTGCCTCGATTTCACCGTTAGTTGAATGACCATCTGTCAAGGGTTAATGGTAACCCCGGTTCTAACCATAACTCCGCACACTGCCTTGTGCCTAGGACTTATCTACTTTGCCCAGAGTACTCAACTACCTACCTGTAGTCTTTTGGGTGTCCCGACTACCTACCTGTAGTCGTTATGGGCGCCCCATGTACTCCTGCTTTTGAGCATGCTAGAACCTTCAACAACGACGAGATCCAAGCCTCCTAGCCATCCTTCTTGACGACTATCCTCATACAAGCTCAAGCTACCTCTTGAACAATCCATTATCAACCAACTTGAACTACTCTTCAAGTTATCAACATGCTTGGAATGATCCCTGCTTGGATTAAGCCAAGACTCACATCATACTTCGCTTCATCGCATCAAAGCAAAGTCTCAACTCAACAACATGGTTTGCCTCATCAAATCATGGCAAAGTCCCATCTCAACATCATCCAATCTATACATATGAGCTTCAACATCCGCTACATATGCCTTAAGCAGCTTTCACCATTCAAGAGCCTTCTTCCATAGCTTTTGAATCCTCTTTCATCATCTTGTTCCAAATCAACTACTAGCTAACTTGGAAACAATCAAATCAATCATACATTCAAATAATCAATCATTCAAACAAGATCTATTAAGCAATTTAAGCAATATCAACTATAATGGCAATTTCGTAAATAAACGAGCAAAAGTCCAACATATGTGAAATCATGGTTTTTAGCATAGATCTATCAATTATAAAACATGGGATTTGTCTCTAATGCTTATTAAACAAACTTGCATAAGTAAACATCTTCCAAAAACCGTGGATCTAGACTTCGATCTAAGAAAAATGCATGAAATCTCTAACTTTAACACTCAAACAAGCCACCAATCCAATATACTCCCTTGGATCCGCGTGAGAGATAACTACCACTCACCAAATCACCCAAACACTACAAAAACTACACACTTCAGATCTGGACAGCGAAGATCAAGGTTTGATCCGGCAATATCTCGCTCCAATCGATGAATTCTAGCTCGAACGGATGAAGATCTTCAACTTTGGCACTTGGATCTTCGATCTCGATCTTCGATCTTGGATGGATGTTAGAATTAGATTGGAATGGAGAAAAGAAGATGAAGAAATGTTGTAGTCGAGTCTTCAAAATGGCAGCACTTCGTCGCTTCGAAATCTGGTGCCAAAAAGTGAGCCGAACCCCTCTATTTATAGGCTGGAACCTCCCTGAGTCGTCGCCCCATGAGTCGGTCCCGACTCATCATGAGTCGTCCACGACTCATCTCCTGCCGACTCACGACCTAGCACAGCCGACCCTGCGACTTAACTATACAACATATACTGCCGACTTAACACTAACCCAGATGCCGACTTAAATTCTACCGACTCAAAGACCTAACGACTCAACACAGCAAGAAGGTCACACGACTTAAGACACATACGACTTACGACTCATCGTTAAGTCGTGCCTACCGACTCAGTTGCAAACGACCTAACAACACAGCCTTATGGCCGACCTAAGTCCTAGCCGACTCAACTGCACAGCCTTCCGACTCAAGCCAACGACTCAATACACCAAGGCACAAGGTCATACGACTCAAACCCAAACCGACTCAACACCTACCGACTCACGACTCAAGACCAGTGCCGACTCAACATAAGTCGGTCACGACCTAAAAGCCTCCGACCTAAGACACTGCCGCGTTTTCCCCAAGTCCTAAGTCGTACGACGACTCAACAATACACACTCACGACTCAACTATGATGCCGACTCACGACTCATCAGGCCCTACGACTCAAAACCCTGCCGACTCATTATCCACGACCTAAGCCTAAACCCCTTAAGTCGCTACACCCTTAACCCGTTAACTCCTTAACTCGGCAAACCCTATGAGTCGTAACTCGTTGACTCGGCCACACTTCTTATCTCGGCCCTCTATGAGTCGGTCATCCTATGAGTCGCCTAACTTCTTGAGTCGGTCCATCCTTATCTCGGCCAACACTTTAAACCGCTACCCCTCCTTGAGTCGGTCCCCTATGAGTCGGTCACGACTCATCACTTGTACCCGGGTTAACTTCTAAACGACTCAAGCTAGAAGCAACACAAACAACACTAACAACCTGTAAATTCTACGATTTATCGACACGTAAAAATACGGGTCGTTACACTTTGGCTGGCATGAGCATCTCTTACTTGTTTTAGGAGCACTTCTTCTTTTCGAGAATAGGAAGTAGAGGAAGCAGCAAGCTCTTGTTTCAATTCTTGAACTTTTGCTTCAAGCTCTTCATTATAAGAAGCAATGCTCCTCATCTCAGTGTCGTGTTACTCAAGAACTTTTTGCCACTCGGCTTTATCATTTTCCATAGTGAGCATGGCCCTTATGTTCGCACGATTAACCCTTTGGAGCTCATCAATAAGTTTTTGCCAGTTCAACATCCTCTCAATATCAAGCTTGACGGCATCGAGGTTTCGTAACATAGCAGACTTGTCAATGGGGACCAAGTCAAGGTCAAACCTTACTCCCTTCATACACCACTGTGGAAACTGACTCTGCAAAGTGGCTGGACCCGGCCCGACTTGGAATTTGGGCCTACTAATTATTGTTTGGATGTCTGCCTTCCTGAGAGCAGGAGAGCAGGAAGGAATGTCGAGCGAGGCAAGAGTAGTAACCTTTTCAGGAGTTGTAAAAGTGTGCTTCTCACCATGTCGGCCTCGCTTGCTCGAATCTACAACCATATGACTTTTCCTCTGTCATCATGGGATTTTCTTTTATGAGAATCGTCGCCTCTTTGCGAAGAGTCGTGGCGCTCCTCCCTCTCTCTTCTCTCGTAACGCTCCTCTTGAGTCTTCTTCTCTTGAGCCTTTCGAGCGGCTCTTTCTTCATCAGATTCTCTGTAAGAGGGAAGGTAACGCCTGTAGTCATATTGGCTACACTTCCCGTAGCGCTGGGAATCATCATAGTAGGATCCACTGCGCCCCATCGGAGGATCTGAAATAAAAAAAGAACTAAATCTTAGAATTCTTCAAAGTACAAAAAACCAGAAGCATGAAAGTGCCAAAAAAAAATTCTAAGTGTATGTGGCGTGCAAACTATGCGCATCAAACTACGAACCACTCTTTAATTGAGGAGTGGTTGTGGGTGTAATAGTTAGCGTCAACTCTTGAGTCGACAGAGTCTGTTGCAAGATAGAGGTCTCTTCAATTAATGAAGAAGAAACCCCGGTTGTGATAGGATCATCTTTAAAGATCTCTTGCGAGGTAGCAAAGAGGTCACTCAGCCCTTCGAAGGTATCGTCCCTGCTCTGCTTGGCAAGGCTAGTTTTTCGGCTTCTTCGCCAGGTTTCTGTGACAGTCGAGGAGATCCCTGGGGCTCTTCTTCCTCAATAACCGGGGCAAGCCCGACAGATGGCCCCGCAACATCAACCGAAGTGGAGCACTTCACTAGCGAAGCCTCGGGAGCAGGACCTTTTGGTATGGATGTATCTGTAGAAACCAGAGCATCTGATGCTTTAGGTGGGGAGTCCGGAACCTCGCAGGGGCGTGTGGAGCGAGAAGGGTGAAGAAGTCCGAACTGGTGAAGGAATTCGTCGTTCAGCAAAAATTTGACGTCCCGTTCTTCAACCCGTACTGCTACAAGCCTCTCCAGGGTTGGCTTGTGACTGGGATCTCTACAAGGAGGGGGAAGTACTGAGATAAAAGAAAAGAAATGATGACGAAGTTAACACTTGGCAATTCGAACTTCAAAAGACTCAGAATATAAAAGAGGTAAAGGTAGATGATCTTACTTCCTTCTCTCCACACAGCGTAAAACCCCGGGGGGCAACGGGCATAGAAAAATTGAGTCAAAAACCCATGAGCGCTGTCAGGAAGACCGATGATCAATTTACGATTTCGAGCACTTCTCACGACAGTAATAGAGGGGTGATCTTTAGTCCTAGTGAAAGAGCATAGGAAGCAAATCTCGTCAAAGCTTGGGAATCGATCAAGCGTCCCCCTAAACAGTACACACAACCCCATTAAAATGGCATAACCATTGGGGTGTAATTGGGACGGGGCGATGGCCAATTGACGAAGAAGTTGTTGGAGAAAGTCATTGAAAGGAGGAACGCCCCCACTCAGGCACATTTGTCGATTGACCGTTACAAAGCCAGGGGGTGCTATGTCAGCAGTGTTACTTCTCTCAGGAAGAATGGCATCTGATTCAGCAATGCCAAACTGAGCGCACAATTGGCGGAAAACTCTGTACGATAAAGTAGAAGAGGCTCTTTCGGGAGGGTTGACCAGAGGAGCCGGAACTACAGTTGCCTCTCCAGTCTGAATCGTTGTATCTTCTTCCTGAGAAGTCATTCTACACAAGCAACTGGATATTCAAATGTGAAGGTGCACGTTTCCTAAAAGTGTGAAGTGTCGTGCAAAACTAATAAAAATAGCAAGTAGATATAACTGGAATTAAACTAGTCGATGATTGATCGATTACAAAATTCCAGAACTTGTTAATATAAAGTTCAAGCATAATATTAGTGCAGGCTGGTCAGTTTCAATTGGCTATTTCAGTGTTGCTTTAATATTTTACTTGAAATTGATGAAAGCACATCGTTCACACAATTTATTTGAGTTAATTATCTGTTATTAACTAATCTGTCATTTGACGTGGGAAGTCGATGGCAGTATATTCGCCCTAGTTTTCTGCAAATGTTGTATTTAACAGGTTATTAGCATCAAGTTTGGTATAATCTGTTAAGAAAGCACAGCAAAGTCATGCAAGTTATTTCTGTAGTTCAAAGTTCGAGTTGAAAGTACAATCAAGTTCTATCAACACCTCGAAGTTTTCAAGTTTTGTTCAAGCTATTTAGTCGCAGTCTGGAAGTTCTCTAAGTCCTAAGTTGTTCACGACTTAACAGGATGGGTTGAAGTTGGTCTAGGCTGAAGGTAGCAATTCAGCAGTGAGAAAATTGTCCAAGTCTTAAGCCGTTCGCGACCTAAAGGGAAAGCCGTGTTAAGGACCTAAAGGCTAGGTCGTTCACACGACCTAAAAGTTAGGTCGCAAGGGTGGTGCTACAAGAATTTAGGTCACAAATCTGAAGGTCGTTCAGTATCTGTTGGGTTGCAAGAATTTTTAGGTCGTCGACTTTCAGAATCCTTAGGTCGTCTCTGGCGTTATTCAGCGATTAAAGGTTATCTCCTTCATCCACTAACCCCTCTCCAACCCGATAACCCGTTATCTTCCATTAACAACAGAATCCACCATCTTCTCAAGAAAAACCCAAGAACTGATCCAAATCACCACAGAGCTACCATAAACCTAGCACGATCCTATAACCCTATGAATCGCAGCGACGACATAGCCAATAAAGATTGAAATCAATCACAACTTAACTCGAAGGACTAGGCAAGGCGTGCGAAGGTGATTTGGGCTCAGAAGGTAAAGGTTCATGTTTCAGCAATAGTCGCGATTGAATAAGGGACCAAATTCACTTACATGAGTGAGACGACCCGACTTTCCACTCCCGGAAAATCGCATCATTTTTAAGAAAGAAAGGGATAGAAAAGGGAAAAGAAAGAAGAGAAAGAAGAAACAACACAAGAATCTCAACAGCGGAAACGAATAAATTATATTAATAACCAAAGTATTACATAGTATACATTAAATATCAGAGTTACACAGACATATACAACACATACTAGACAGTTATAAACACCTGTCTAGTTATTACATCTCAATCACAAACACAAACCCTCAGAGATACCAACACAGCGGAAACTATATAACTATACGCAGAAGCCTCCTGCTCCATTGCTCCTCCACAATTCGTCAAAGCTATCCTGAATCCTAACCTGAATTCCCTTGGCTACTCATAAAAATTTGAGTACCCAAGAGTTATGGAAAAACAGAAATAACTCCGGGTCAGACATGGGTCTGGTGTGAGTAACAGGTTAAAGTTGCTTAACTTTGAAAAACCTTTGAAAAGAAAAGGTATCACGTAAGACTTCCCACACATAAACATGGAAAAGTTTTTACCTTACGCTAACCAAAACATTTGATAGGAAATCCGATGATATTATAATAGTGTCTAGGGTTTTCAAATAAATAAGAAATAGCCGAAATTGTTACATTCATTAAATTCCAGCTACTAGCCACAAAAGTGGGTAATACAATCAAAACCGTTGGCACTTATTGGATTTTGGATTCCATACAATGGCAGGGCTACTGGGGTACCGCCCATCACAGTACGTGGCCTAGATCACCGTACCGAGGATTACTCCCTTCATCCCCTGCAACACAAAGCCGGACCCATTCCTTACTGAATAGTTCCGAACAAGACAACCCCGCAGTTGGCCTAGGTTCCAACCGCCCACACAGCCGAAATATAAAGGGACCTCTAGACAGGGATAAATCTTGCTCTCCAGTGGGGGCTACCCACGAAGCTTTGCTGCACCTCCCCTGTTTTAGCCATTCCCGGTTGATGAGGCTTGAGGTTACGATTACCTTTAGAGAGCACATCTCTTAGAATGCTCATCGTCCACCTGACGATGTTCTGAAAGCATTCAATCCATACAAGTTCGTTCCGGGTTCGAACGAAACCGAAGGCATTATCTCGTTACACTCATATTGGAATCACCCTCAGAGTTAACGACGATAACCCTTGCACTCTGATTCACCATCTCGAATCTATAAGATCTATTCCGTCAAACTCATTACGGAATCACCCACAGAGTTATACTGACGTATAGCCCTTACACCTCGAGTCTTCACTCGCTCCACTTGGATTAACGACCTAACGTTATTTGGAATCGATGTGGTTTTCGGATATCCAAATATGGAAACCCGATCCCGGTCTCATCGAAATCCAAAGCGTGTCTTTTAGGGTCCAAGTTGTTTTAAGTTTAAAACAATCCAATTCATTATCTAAATATACACAGATAGATAATTCACAACACAATAGATAATCAATCTTATCATTATCAACAGATAATTCATATCAAATCAGATAATCCATATTATCATCCAAAAGCAACCAATGCATTCATATCACAATCACTGCTCATCTCATAACTGAGATTACAAACCAGACTAGTCAACCAATACCAATCATCAAACATAAGCAAATGATCTAATGATCACACCTTCTATAATTAATTTAAAATGAATTAAATTAATTACTCAACTCTAATTAATTTAAAATGAATTAAATTAATTACTAAATCTCCAATTAATTTAAAATGAATTAAATTAATTACTTCATCATTAAAATCTTGCTTAACCTAATCTTCAATTGATTACAAATCAATTTATAAATCATCATTCAATTAATCATTACTGATTAACTATCTCTAATTACAATAAGTAATTAGCATTTAATATTGATCACACAAGTTAATTATATTAAACCCTACATATATATTAATCACCCTTGATTAATAACCATTCAGTAATTAACTACATTAATTACTCAATCCAATTAATTATTCTTAATTAATTATCTAAATTAATCCCCTTGATTAATTTAAGTAATTTAAATCCAAATTACTTCCATATCAAATATCTCTAATTACATCCTGTAATTATTAATTAATTACTTCCTTAAGTAATTACAAATTTCTAAATTACATAAAGTAATTATCAAACAATCCTCAAATGTTTAAATCAATTAAACTTAATTAATTAATCTAAGCAAATCACATTAACTTTAATTAATTACATTAAGTAATTAATTCTTTAATTACTTTCATTAAGTAATTAAACTTAAACCATTGATTATTAATAAATTAATCTAATTAATTTACAAAAATTAATCATATTAATTAATTGTTAATGACTTCATTAACATTTCTTAATTACTTAATTAAGAAATTAACTTAAATTAATCATCATTAGTTATTAAGTAATTAATATTTAATTACTATTTAATTAATCTCTAATTATTAATTAACTAAGTGTTAATTAAAATCTAAATTTTCATTAATCACTTGATTAAATAAATCTTAATCATAAATTAAAATTTAGTTAACCATTCTTAATTATAGATTAATTAAACTAAATTAATTAATCTCAAATCAAATTAAAAATCATTAATTATTTAATTAAACTTCCACATTATTAATAAATTAAATAATTAATATTCATCTTAATTACCTTAATAATCAAATAAATCCAATCATTAAATATTTATTTATCTTTAAGATAAACTTTCCTTATTTAATTAAGCATTTAAAAACAAAATGTTTTTAAATTTTCTTTTAAATCCCATTTAACATTTCTTTTAAACTTTAAACTCAAACTTATTTAAAATAAGATTCTAAAACAACTTAATCTTATATGTTTATAAGAAACATATACTTTGTTAATAAGTTTAAAAAGAATTTAAATTCAATTCAAATCAAATTCAAATCAATTTTAAAAATTACTTTAAAACTTCAAAATTGAAAAATAGCTTCCATTCTCATTTTAGCTTTAAATTCTTTAAAACTCTTTCTATGATTTGCACCTTCAATTCAAATGAAAACCATTTGAAATCAATTTAAATTTAAATCTTTATTTTAAACTGAAGTTTTAAAATTTAAATCCAGATTTAAAAACTCAATTTTGAATTCATTTGAATTTCCTAATTAAATACTAAGCCTTTCAATTCAAAATGCAAAACAACAATGCATTTTATACTTGAGAGTTTAAAATTAAATTTGAATTTGAAACATAATTACTTTCAAATCTCTGATAATCAAATCTGATCTCATACTTAAAATTCCAAATTAAGAACTAAGTTTAAATCTCCACCTTAAATTTAAATTTACTTTTACATTTTAAAACAGAAAAACAGATTCTGTTTAATTTTGAAAACCAAACTTTTAAATTTTCTGAATTTAGATTATTCCAAAGAAACAGAATTGAAACTTATTTGACTCATGCTTAAATTCAGTTTCAAATTCTTAAGTCTCAATTTAAGTTTGCATTAAGTTCAAACTATACAAAACTGGAAACAGTTTTCTTTTTTTTTCTTTTTTTCTTTTTTTTTCAAACCAACATGAATTTCTGCATTTAACTTATTTCAAAATAAGAATTCAAAATATTTGAATTCATTCTCAGACTCATGTTTAATTCCTAAGTTTTAATTTCCAGATTTAAATTTAAACTTCATTTTGAAAATTCCTAAAACAGAACAGCTCTGTTTGATAGAACTGTAACAATGTAACTCGAGCAACAAAAATTTTGCTTCGAGTCAGTTACCCTTCTCCTTCGAGTTATTTCCCACTTTCCTCGAGTCAAACCCGAGGCAAAAACCCTGCAACACAGAACTTACCCAAACCTGGAAACAGACCACACCCAAACTTCCCACAACCTGTCAACATCATTATCTCTCAACCCCGACCATCAACATCGACCAAACTCCGGTGATGGCCTCAACACAACACCATCCACCATCCCTCCCAATAGCTTTGAACTCGATGCACTTAGGTGTACACAATTGACCCAAAACTGAAACACAGTATCAACTAGGGTTCTACAACTAAATTCCCAAATTCATTCTCAACTTGAATTGTGAAACAAATCAGTAATTTTTCCTATGATTGGTGATAGATAAACTATCACCAGAAACAAATTCATCCAATTCAAATACAAAAATCAACTGATCTTGAGCAAAATATAAAATACAGTAAATTTTAAACTGCACTTCCAATTCTATTCTAAAAATTTATATTTTGATCTTATAAATCATGTCTTAGTATAGAGTATTACTTTATATAACTGGTTTATCAAATCTTCATACTTGAATTCTTACAAATTTACTGTTTGCCCTGTTATAAATTTTCCAGTCAATTCAAATTTTATTTAACCTATATAAAATGTTATACTTTACTAAATTACGAAACTAACAAATTTCATTCAAATGTTAATCCATAACAACAGCCAAAATCAGAAGAAAATTATTAAATGGGTATACAGTCCATCCCCTGATGAAACAGACATGCATCACATTCAAATATAAATGCTCAACAATACATATATCACAGGTAGACTAGTTCATAGCAATTTCATATAGGTTCATCTCTAATTTATAAACATGCACAACCTTACTTATTAAATAAGATTAAAATGAGTTACTCACTTTATTTTCCAAATGCAGAGCACAAATTTTAGCATGCAGAGCACATCCAGATTTTGAAAATGCAGGCTCTCCTTGCTTTTAAATTGAAATGCAGGCTTGAATGCTCTTTTAAAACTTGAATAATGCTTCAGTATTCAACATGCAGGCTTGTTAATTGATGTTCAGGTTTCTAATGTTTGAAATTGCAGAGCCCTTTTTGATTTCATATGCAAAAAAAAAACATGCAGGTCCTTGCTTTCATGTTGAAATGCAGGTTCTTTGATTCAGAAGCTTACAACCTTTGTTTGAATGTAAATGAAATGCAGGGCTTTTTCAAACTGTTGTGCAGGTTTGTATTTTGAAGAAGAGAAGTTGCAGATTTGAATTTTGAAAGAGGAGTTGCATGCAGGCCTCAAATTTGAATTTGCAGATGCAAAGGAATGCAGATTGTAATTTGAAAATGCATGTAGATTTGAATGTATTTGGTTTCAGATTTTTGATTGTTTGATGCAGATTTTCAATTTTGAGAAAGAGGAGTTTTGAATGCAAAGTGTATGCAAGTTTGAAATGTGCAGATTTGAATTTGGGTTGTGAGAATGAAGTTGGTTTTCTTTTATTAAGGAATGAGAAAATGCATATGAATGAAGAAGCAAAAATGATATGAATGTATATTTCAGATTTAAATTAATTAAAAGAAAAAGCAAATAAAATAGACACTTGTCATTTTAAATAGACACTTGTTAGCTTTAAGCTTTAATACACATACACTTGTCTTTGTAAATAAATAAACATGTTTAATTAAAGTAAATAAGCATTAAGCCTTGCTTATTAATCCTTATACACATAATTATGAATATAAATAATTTTCTAAAGAAATAAAGCAAAGTATTACTATTATAAATAAAATGATATACAAGTTTATCATTTGAAAAGAAACTTTTAAAACAAATTATAAAAGTGCTTGTAACATATTTTAATATACAACTTGAAAAAAAAAAATTTTAAACTAGTTAAAACATTTATCTCAAATTTAAAATCATATAGTTATTTAATTTAATATTTTTGAAAAGCTCAAATTTAAAAATAAATCACCATTTCTATTTTTAAAACATAATAAAACTATACTATACTAATTTAACTAAAACAAATTGTCTATTTAAAATATATATAAATACATATACATTATTAAATAGAAAACAATTTATAATCTTATCTAAAATAATTTCACAAATTAAATAATTAAATAAAGGAGATTATTTAAATAAATATCAAATCTATTAACAAAATTATCAATTCAATATAAATTTAAATCCAAATTATTAAATTTATATTGTCCAAAATTCCGGGTCGTTACAATCCTTCCCCCTTAAAAGAATTTCGTCCCCGAAATTTAAAACAAAGGCAATTTAATAATCTATTTACAGATTTTATTTTAAAACACAGCATATGTTAATCATATGCCAACAACCAAAGCAACCAATTCACACAATCAGAACAAATCTAATTATCCAAAAGAATTTTGGATAAAACCTTTACGAGTTTCCCCGGTATATATATCGGGATACTCGCTCTATAGAATACAATCAACCAATACTGCTAAACTATAGAGCTCCTAACAACAATTCTATACAGAATATCAGACTACAGACGAGTCTGACTCAGCAAACAAACCATCCTAAACTGCTGGTTCCACAACCAGGAATATCAAACACTGATCTAACCAAACACTGAAGAAACCAAAACACTTCGGAGCTGGCTTCCCAAACTTACAGCTCCTTGGATCAGAGAAAAAACTTAACCAAAATCACATCTCCAATTCCAGAATCCAAATTTCTCTGCCTCTTATCCATAAAAATTCTTCAGACAATCCTGAGCTACCAACATCCATCCTGATTAGCTCAACTCTTGCTGATTCCATCAGAAACAGACTGAAGCAAAACAATCCAATGATCTCCTCAAGATCACACCAAACTAAGAACAAACACTCTGCTTCTCAACAACAGAAGACAGAACCAACTTCTCCTTATCCGAGAAACAAACAGAAACATTCCCAAACTGCTTCCGCTGCACAACTCTGATCCGAAACATAAGAAAAAGCTGCAGAACACAAGCACAGACCAGACAACCAACACAGAAATATGGTTCCATATATCCATAAAGAAAAACTCAGATGTTCCTTCCAAACCTTAGTTGCTTCACCAACTTTTATCTCAAGGAACCATCCATCTACTAACTGAACCACCAGCTCCAATTCCTGGAAAGAAAACTCGATCTCCAGATGCAGACAATCTCTGACTTCCAGAAGATATCTAGACAATCTCCAACAAATCCAAAAGAAAACTCAACTACCGCAAGTCACTTTTGCGATCAACTCAGCCTACATCCAAAGAAAACTGCTCTCTCTCAACCCAATAGAACAGCTTATGCTGACTTAGTCAACTCACCAGAGAAAAGATCCACTCTGCTGCTTCTGAACTCCACTTCAGAGAAACTATCCAGCCAGAAGACTCCCAATCACTCAGAACACTCTGCTAAACTTAGCCACATCACCGGCAGATTCACTTCTTATTCTAGTTCCAAAGAAACATCTTCAGAAATATCCATAGTCACTGCATCTCATCACGCAGCTACAACTTCCTGAGATATCAAGATATCATCACTTACTTGCTTCTGCCCTACCAACAGATCAAAACTCAAATCTGTACTTCAAAGATGAACTCCGAACCTTAACAGGTCACCTTCAGAGATCGATGAAGTACTTCATCACAACAGAACTTACTCGAGACGGTATTAGGTCTACAGTCTCGACAAATACACTTCCAACCTCATCCATCAAACTCCAACCAATGGTAGTCGTGTTACACACACTTCTACCTCATCCACCTTTATAACTTACATTGGGAAAAACCTGAACGGGTAATCCAACAAATAGGTAGAACCAATAAATATATATATATATATATTAAAAATACAAATACGCTCTCTCAAGAAAGACACCACTACAGAGCCTAGGTATTCACTCAACCTAATGCTCCCTAAAGAAAGATGCACTTCAGAGCCTAGGTATTCACTCAACCTAACGCTCTGATACCAAATGAGACGACCCGACTTTCCACTCCCGGAAAATCGCATCATTTTTAAGAAAGAAAGGGATAGAAAAGGGAAAAGAAAGAAGAGAAAGAAGAAACAACACAAGAATCTCAACAGCGGAAACGAATAAATTATATTAATAACCAAAGTATTACATAGTATACATTAAATATCAGAGTTACACAGACATATACAACACATACTAGACAGTTATAAACACCTGTCTAGTTATTACATCTCAATCACAAACACAAACCCTCAGAGATACCAACACAGCGGAAACTATATAACTATACGCAGAAGCCTCCTGCTCCATTGCTCCTCCACAATTCGTCAAAGCTATCCTGAATCCTAACCTGAATTCCCTTGGCTACTCATAAAAATTTGAGTACCCAAGAGTTATGGAAAAACAGAAATAACTCCGGGTCAGACATGGGTCTGGTGTGAGTAACAGGTTAAAGTTGCTTAACTTTGAAAAACCTTTGAAAAGAAAAGGTATCACGTAAGACTTCCCACACATAAACATGGAAAAGTTTTTACCTTACGCTAACCAAAACATTTGATAGGAAATCCGATGATATTATAATAGTGTCTAGGGTTTTCAAATAAATAAGAAATAGCCGAAATTGTTACATTCATTAAATTCCAGCTACTAGCCACAAAAGTGGGTAATACAATCAAAACCGTTGGCACTTATTGGATTTTGGATTCCATACAATGGCAGGGCTACTGGGGTACCGCCCATCACAGTACGTGGCCTAGATCACCGTACCGAGGATTACTCCCTTCATCCCCTGCAACACAAAGCCGGACCCATTCCTTACTGAATAGTTCCGAACAAGACAACCCCGCAGTTGGCCTAGGTTCCAACCGCCCACACAGCCGAAATATAAAGGGACCTCTAGACAGGGATAAATCTTGCTCTCCAGTGGGGGCTACCCACGAAGCTTTGCTGCACCTCCCCTGTTTTAGCCATTCCCGGTTGATGAGGCTTGAGGTTACGATTACCTTTAGAGAGCACATCTCTTAGAATGCTCATCGTCCACCTGACGATGTTCTGAAAGCATTCAATCCATACAAGTTCGTTCCGGGTTCGAACGAAACCGAAGGCATTATCTCGTTACACTCATATTGGAATCACCCTCAGAGTTAACGACGATAACCCTTGCACTCTGATTCACCATCTCGAATCTATAAGATCTATTCCGTCAAACTCATTACGGAATCACCCACAGAGTTATACTGACGTATAGCCCTTACACCTCGAGTCTTCACTCGCTCCACTTGGATTAACGACCTAACGTTATTTGGAATCGATGTGGTTTTCGGATATCCAAATATGGAAACCCGATCCCGGTCTCATCGAAATCCAAAGCGTGTCTTTTAGGGTCCAAGTTGTTTTAAGTTTAAAACAATCCAATTCATTATCTAAATATACACAGATAGATAATTCACAACACAATAGATAATCAATCTTATCATTATCAACAGATAATTCATATCAAATCAGATAATCCATATTATCATCCAAAAGCAACCAATGCATTCATATCACAATCACTGCTCATCTCATAACTGAGATTACAAACCAGACTAGTCAACCAATACCAATCATCAAACATAAGCAAATGATCTAATGATCACACCTTCTATAATTAATTTAAAATGAATTAAATTAATTACTCAACTCTAATTAATTTAAAATGAATTAAATTAATTACTAAATCTCCAATTAATTTAAAATGAATTAAATTAATTACTTCATCATTAAAATCTTGCTTAACCTAATCTTCAATTGATTACAAATCAATTTATAAATCATCATTCAATTAATCATTACTGATTAACTATCTCTAATTACAATAAGTAATTAGCATTTAATATTGATCACACAAGTTAATTATATTAAACCCTACATATATATTAATCACCCTTGATTAATAACCATTCAGTAATTAACTACATTAATTACTCAATCCAATTAATTATTCTTAATTAATTATCTAAATTAATCCCCTTGATTAATTTAAGTAATTTAAATCCAAATTACTTCCATATCAAATATCTCTAATTACATCCTGTAATTATTAATTAATTACTTCCTTAAGTAATTACAAATTTCTAAATTACATAAAGTAATTATCAAACAATCCTCAAATGTTTAAATCAATTAAACTTAATTAATTAATCTAAGCAAATCACATTAACTTTAATTAATTACATTAAGTAATTAATTCTTTAATTACTTTCATTAAGTAATTAAACTTAAACCATTGATTATTAATAAATTAATCTAATTAATTTACAAAAATTAATCATATTAATTAATTGTTAATGACTTCATTAACATTTCTTAATTACTTAATTAAGAAATTAACTTAAATTAATCATCATTAGTTATTAAGTAATTAATATTTAATTACTATTTAATTAATCTCTAATTATTAATTAACTAAGTGTTAATTAAAATCTAAATTTTCATTAATCACTTGATTAAATAAATCTTAATCATAAATTAAAATTTAGTTAACCATTCTTAATTATAGATTAATTAAACTAAATTAATTAATCTCAAATCAAATTAAAAATCATTAATTATTTAATTAAACTTCCACATTATTAATAAATTAAATAATTAATATTCATCTTAATTACCTTAATAATCAAATAAATCCAATCATTAAATATTTATTTATCTTTAAGATAAACTTTCCTTATTTAATTAAGCATTTAAAAACAAAATGTTTTTAAATTTTCTTTTAAATCCCATTTAACATTTCTTTTAAACTTTAAACTCAAACTTATTTAAAATAAGATTCTAAAACAACTTAATCTTATATGTTTATAAGAAACATATACTTTGTTAATAAGTTTAAAAAGAATTTAAATTCAATTCAAATCAAATTCAAATCAATTTTAAAAATTACTTTAAAACTTCAAAATTGAAAAATAGCTTCCATTCTCATTTTAGCTTTAAATTCTTTAAAACTCTTTCTATGATTTGCACCTTCAATTCAAATGAAAACCATTTGAAATCAATTTAAATTTAAATCTTTATTTTAAACTGAAGTTTTAAAATTTAAATCCAGATTTAAAAACTCAATTTTGAATTCATTTGAATTTCCTAATTAAATACTAAGCCTTTCAATTCAAAATGCAAAACAACAATGCATTTTATACTTGAGAGTTTAAAATTAAATTTGAATTTGAAACATAATTACTTTCAAATCTCTGATAATCAAATCTGATCTCATACTTAAAATTCCAAATTAAGAACTAAGTTTAAATCTCCACCTTAAATTTAAATTTACTTTTACATTTTAAAACAGAAAAACAGATTCTGTTTAATTTTGAAAACCAAACTTTTAAATTTTCTGAATTTAGATTATTCCAAAGAAACAGAATTGAAACTTATTTGACTCATGCTTAAATTCAGTTTCAAATTCTTAAGTCTCAATTTAAGTTTGCATTAAGTTCAAACTATACAAAACTGGAAACAGTTTTCTTTTTTTTTCTTTTTTTCTTTTTTTTTCAAACCAACATGAATTTCTGCATTTAACTTATTTCAAAATAAGAATTCAAAATATTTGAATTCATTCTCAGACTCATGTTTAATTCCTAAGTTTTAATTTCCAGATTTAAATTTAAACTTCATTTTGAAAATTCCTAAAACAGAACAGCTCTGTTTGATAGAACTGTAACAATGTAACTCGAGCAACAAAAATTTTGCTTCGAGTCAGTTACCCTTCTCCTTCGAGTTATTTCCCACTTTCCTCGAGTCAAACCCGAGGCAAAAACCCTGCAACACAGAACTTACCCAAACCTGGAAACAGACCACACCCAAACTTCCCACAACCTGTCAACATCATTATCTCTCAACCCCGACCATCAACATCGACCAAACTCCGGTGATGGCCTCAACACAACACCATCCACCATCCCTCCCAATAGCTTTGAACTCGATGCACTTAGGTGTACACAATTGACCCAAAACTGAAACACAGTATCAACTAGGGTTCTACAACTAAATTCCCAAATTCATTCTCAACTTGAATTGTGAAACAAATCAGTAATTTTTCCTATGATTGGTGATAGATAAACTATCACCAGAAACAAATTCATCCAATTCAAATACAAAAATCAACTGATCTTGAGCAAAATATAAAATACAGTAAATTTTAAACTGCACTTCCAATTCTATTCTAAAAATTTATATTTTGATCTTATAAATCATGTCTTAGTATAGAGTATTACTTTATATAACTGGTTTATCAAATCTTCATACTTGAATTCTTACAAATTTACTGTTTGCCCTGTTATAAATTTTCCAGTCAATTCAAATTTTATTTAACCTATATAAAATGTTATACTTTACTAAATTACGAAACTAACAAATTTCATTCAAATGTTAATCCATAACAACAGCCAAAATCAGAAGAAAATTATTAAATGGGTATACAGTCCATCCCCTGATGAAACAGACATGCATCACATTCAAATATAAATGCTCAACAATACATATATCACAGGTAGACTAGTTCATAGCAATTTCATATAGGTTCATCTCTAATTTATAAACATGCACAACCTTACTTATTAAATAAGATTAAAATGAGTTACTCACTTTATTTTCCAAATGCAGAGCACAAATTTTAGCATGCAGAGCACATCCAGATTTTGAAAATGCAGGCTCTCCTTGCTTTTAAATTGAAATGCAGGCTTGAATGCTCTTTTAAAACTTGAATAATGCTTCAGTATTCAACATGCAGGCTTGTTAATTGATGTTCAGGTTTCTAATGTTTGAAATTGCAGAGCCCTTTTTGATTTCATATGCAAAAAAAAAAACATGCAGGTCCTTGCTTTCATGTTGAAATGCAGGTTCTTTGATTCAGAAGCTTACAACCTTTGTTTGAATGTAAATGAAATGCAGGGCTTTTTCAAACTGTTGTGCAGGTTTGTATTTTGAAGAAGAGAAGTTGCAGATTTGAATTTTGAAAGAGGAGTTGCATACAGGCCTCAAATTTGAATTTGCAGATGCAAAGGAATGCAGATTGTAATTTGAAAATGCATGTAGATTTGAATGTATTTGGTTTCAGATTTTTGATTGTTTGATGCAGATTTTCAATTTTGAGAAAGAGGAGTTTTGAATGCAAAGTGTATGCAAGTTTGAAATGTGCAGATTTGAATTTGGGTTGTGAGAATGAAGTTGGTTTTCTTTTATTAAGGAATGAGAAAATGCATATGAATGAAGAAGCAAAAATGATATGAATGTATATTTCAGATTTAAATTAATTAAAAGAAAAAGCAAATAAAATAGACACTTGTCATTTTAAATAGACACTTGTTAGCTTTAAGCTTTAATACACATACACTTGTCTTTGTAAATAAATAAACATGTTTAATTAAAGTAAATAAGCATTAAGCCTTGCTTATTAATCCTTATACACATAATTATGAATATAAATAATTTTCTAAAGAAATAAAGCAAAGTATTACTATTATAAATAAAATGATATACAAGTTTATCATTTGAAAAGAAACTTTTAAAACAAATTATAAAAGTGCTTGTAACATATTTTAATATACAACTTGAAAAAAAAAATTTTAAACTAGTTAAAACATTTATCTCAAATTTAAAATCATATAGTTATTTAATTTAATATTTTTGAAAAGCTCAAATTTAAAAATAAATCACCATTTCTATTTTTAAAACATAATAAAACTATACTATACTAATTTAACTAAAACAAATTGTCTATTTAAAATATATATAAATACATATACATTATTAAATAGAAAACAATTTATAATCTTATCTAAAATAATTTCACAAATTAAATAATTAAATAAAGGAGATTATTTAAATAAATATCAAATCTATTAACAAAATTATCAATTCAATATAAATTTAAATCCAAATTATTAAATTTATATTGTCCAAAATTCCGGGTCGTTACAATGAGGTAATAGTAAGATGGATTGTTGATCGATTAACTTGGATTCGCCTTTGGGAACTCGAAAAGTCTCTAATGGCATAAAAGGATATGGGAGAAGTTGATGAGGAGGAAGAAACGAGCTAACGCTTATATAGGGCTGAAGCAAATAGATGTGCAAATTAATCTCTTAGGTCGCCCGCGACCGAGTTAAGATAAGTCGAAGCACACGACCTACGACTTAGGCGTGTACTTCGAGGGGCAAATGTTAACTCTTATGGTCAACGACTCAATAAGCAAACGACTCAAGTTGGGCGACGACTCAATGGACAAGCGACTCAGCGAGTCAAGAGGTTGGACAACTTAAGGGTTAAAACGACTTAACGGTTTAAGGGCTTAACAACCTAAAAAGTATAACGGTTTAGCGACTTAGCTGGCGACACGACCTACGAATCAAGGAATGGGCGACCTAATAGTTCAACGAGTTAAAGGATTTAACGACTTACGACATAAAGAAGTCTAAGACTCAACGGTTTAGAAGGAAAGGGATGCTCCACGACCTAAGGCATCCACGACTTAAGAAAGCCCGCGACTCAAGGACAAGATGACTTAACAGTTCAAGAGAAAGCACGACTTAAGAAGGAAGCGAGCTAACAAGTTAGAGCTATCTGCGACTTACGACCTGGCATATGTCGTGAGCGACTTAAGAAAATGAGGTGCTGCTCCTTGCTTAACACAGTAACCTCTTAACTCGTACGCAATTCAGGACTTGGCTTATTATCTGAAGGGAACAAGCTCATCCGTTAACTCGTATACGACTCACGACCTAGCCTGAGTCGTCCATGACCTAAAGCTACTGGATGAAGGTACAATGCCGCATCAAAAGGACCAGCTGGCTCATTTGCGACTTAGATGTTGACTCGTGGGCGACACAGGACTTGTACAAATGAGCTTTTGTGAGACCATGGGGCTAGGCCAGATAAGTCGGCCACGACTCACCTTAGACCAGTCACGACTTACGACCTAAGGGGGGGATTTCCCCTATAAATACGACCCTAGCTCCAACTAGAAAGGGACTTTTTGCTCATTCTTTCCAAGCACCGATACTCTGCTGCATTCCAAACCGACTCGACACTCAAAGCTTTTAAGACACGTAGAACGCTATCAACAACTTCAAGAAGGTATCTCATACATCCGACATGGATTTGAAGGCTTTCTCTTACATTGAAGTTTAAGCTACTCGTTCAAAGTGTTTAGTAATTCAAAGTGTATTGTACTTGAGAAGAATTGTATCAACTTGTAACAAAATCATCAATAAAGATATTCAGAGTGGACGTAGGCTTGATCATAAGCCGAACCACTATAAAAACTGCTGTTATTTACTGTTTTTCTACAGCTTTCTGCTTATACTCTGTTCCCGAATCATCGGGTGGTGCTTTCACAACTACACTTTACACACCGGGGTGTTAGCGTTTAAATTTTAGCGTTAACAAGGTTTAATTACTTAGGATTGATTGGTTAAGGAAACTAATTAAGGATTAGTTAAATAATGAGTATGATTAATTCAGGGTTAATCCATCAATGAAGTGATTATAAGAAAACTAATTTGAGTAATCAAGGATCAATATTATTAATATGGAAGGGTAAAGGATAATTAATTTGTTAATTACTTATTGGAATTAAAGGATAATTAAAAATATAATTGGGATGGATAATTAATTAATTTGTAATTAATTAATGATTAAGTAAAGGTAATCCAATTGATTAAAGATTAGAAATTAGTTTAATCAGAGATAAATTAAATTAATTTTGGAAGTGATTAATCTTGTTTATGAATAATTGAATAATGTTAAATGCCATGAATTGGTTAAAATTTTCTGATATGAAATGTTTGGTGATATGATATGTTTAGGTAGACATTGATAATGTGGTTATTTTATGATGATGAATTGCTATGTAAAAGTGACATCCAGTATTAAAAAGTAAGTTGTATTCACTTGAAACCTTTGGTTAAGATGATATTGTATTCGAAGAGACCGGGATCGGGTATTAGTAATACCCGAACCCACTTCGATTGGTAACCTATAATGATGTTTAAGGGTTGATATGTGAAATCAACAGGCAGAAATGGAATGATTTTAAGGACTGGACTAGGTGAAACTAAGTAAAGGTACTTAAGGATTGCTTGTGGAAATATGTGTTGACTATAGCAAGATGTGAGCTTGTAGTAAATAACGAGTTACCCGGGTTTATATAAGTTGTATGCTTTTGTATTTCATGTTAGATGAGTTTACTCACGCTAGTTTCCAGCCTGACCCGGGTGTTACTTTGATGTAATGCTCGGGTCAGACCGTGTATTACAGATTTTCAGGTAAAGGCGTTCTGGAGCTCAGGAGGCGAGCTGGATGGAAGGGACGTATAGAGAGTTTCCACTATGATATTGTATATATTCGAGACATGTTAAATCTGCTCCATGTTGTCTTAGACTATCCACTGTTGTGTATTGATTGTAACTCTGATATATATAAATGTGAATATACTGATAAGTTTTTCTTTGTAAAATTATTATTTATGTGATATTATATTTTATCCGCTGCGAATGTGAGATTTTGAGTTTGAGTTTTTCTTTTTCTTCTTCTTTCTTCTTTCCTTTTCTTCTTTTCACTAACTATCTAGAAATTTCTGGATCGAAATTCCCGGGACGTTACAATTACTTCCACTACTAAGCCATCATCCACTAATTACATTCAGTAATTATCATTAATTACTTCACTAAGTAATTATACTTCATTAATTTCATTAAGTAACTATTATCAAATCATGCAGTGATTAAAATCAATTAAACTTAATTAATTAATGTAAACTAATCACATTAAACTCAATTAATTACATTAAGTAATTAATTCCTTAATTACTTCCATTTAGTAATTATATTTAACTAATTCACAAATGATTATCTTAAATTAATTAACCTAATTAATTATTAAAATTAATCATATTAATTATTTGTTACATAATCTTAAGTTAATGACCATTATTAACTATTAACCATTCTTTAATTACTTTTCTTAAGCAATTAACTTACATTAATCATTATTAATTTCAAATTAATTAATCTTGAATATCTAATTAATTAACCTTTAATTATTTAATTAATTAAGTGTTAACTGTAACTTAATTAATTCATAATTACTTAATTAATTAACCTCTAATTATTAATTAATTTTCTAATTAATAATTCTTAATTACAAATTAATTATCCTTAATTAATTCATCTTAATTAATTAATTTTAAACCTTAATTACTTATTTAATTAATCCAAATCATGAATTAAATTTATTATCCATTTAATATCTTAAAATTTTAATGAATTACAAATCATTAAATTCTAATTTACTTTAAGATCGAACTTTGTTCTTAATAAGGATCAAGTTATCATTTACAAAGTATTTTAAATCAATTTGCTTAAATTTGCTTTCAAATAACATTTTAAATTTAAGATTTAAAATGAATACAAATTATCTTTAACAAGGTTTAAAACACATTTCTAAAACCTTTCATTTCACAGTTTAAAGATGTACCCATTAATAAAGAAGTTTAAAAGGATTTAAAACCAAATTCATAATTAGATTACACCCTTAACATTCAAAATTATTTAAATCATTTCAAATTTAAAACTTTCCTTCAATTCAAAACTGAAATACATATTTAAATTTGAATTCAGTTAAATCTTTAGATTTTAAAACTCTACTTACATTTTTAAACTTCATTTTAAAAATTCAAACTACTTAATCATTTCTAAAGTATTTAACAACTCAAGTTTAAACTATAAATTTATTTTAAAACTGAGATTTAAACTTAAATTTGAATTCCAGAATTTAAACTTGGAATTAAATTTAGTTTAAACCTTTGCTTTCCATCTTATAACCTCATTTTGAAATTTTAAACAAACATTTTAAAATTTTACTTTTAACTCATTAAAGTTGTTCAAAATAAGTTATTATTATTTAAAAAAAACACTCTTAATTTTCAAACTAGGATACAAAAGTTTATTTGGATCCATATCTTAAAATCTGGTTTAAATTTTATTTTAAAACTGATTTCAAATTCCAAATCTGTTTAAATTTTTTTATAACAAACATTACAGGTTTCAGTTTAAAACCTGCCACAAATACCAAACCCGAGCCACCCCAAATTCCTCCTTCGAGACAAATCAATCCCATCTTCGAGCAAACTACCAAAATCACGAGTAAATTTCGAGTACAATCTTCAGCTCAAACCATCAACCAACATCATCCACACATGAGCACCGTGCACCTGCATACTGTTCTTGATTGATTCCGATCAACGTCGACGATCTTCCCCCATCGACGAACAACTCCTCACTCCATTCCGATCATCACATCGCTCACATACAACTCGAATTTGAATTCGAGTTCAAACTTTACAACCTGGAACAGAACAGAACAACCCCTACCAAACCTGCCAACGCTTCATCCACGGCCCTCCGACCACCAGTAATTCCGCATCATCGGCCACAGTCTCGTCTACGACCAAGCTTTCAACTCCTAAAACCTAGATGAACTCGATCACCCCTACAGCCCGTGCCGACCCAATCAATTTGCCTAGTTAAAACTAGGGTTACAGGAGAAATTCCACCACCAGTGCTTCCACAGTGATTTGCCTCCGCTTCTACCATTTTTCCTCCACTCACCGATCACCCATCCATCACCAGAAGAAAGCCCGACCCCCAAAATCAATAGATCACCAGAAACCACCAATTTTCCATTTTCTATTCATCACAGAACTGCACCTTCCTCCTCAAACTATAAATTATGATTTTAGTGTTGAAATTCATGTTTTGCTTTGTGTTTTCACTTTATAATACTGAATTCATAATTTACAAAGTTTGAGTTTTTCACTTTGTATAACATTCACTGTTGTTTTTTTATATTCAAGAGACACTCAGAATTGAAATTTAGCTTAAATAAGTTCTTAAACATTAATCCATAATAAATCAGACAACTTTTGTTTGTAAACGAAGTTCTAACAACAATTGTTTGAAAAGGAAATGAATTTAAATCCAAAACAGGGAAACTAGAAATTAAAAACAAAGAATATTCATATGGGAATAAACATGCATACAGCGGATTGCATCTTCATATATACATCCTATAATATTTATCATAGAAATAATATGCAACAATATTCATTCTTAAGTTTAAAAAAATATATGTTACTCACCTGTGTAAATTTGAAGATAGAGCCATCATTTTGAAAAAAAGCTTTGAACTTTTAAAACTGGAAAATTTCTTTGCTCTAAATCTTGAATTGCTTGATGAAAGCTTGAGTTGTTGGAGCTTTAAAAACTTGATTTTTTAAAAGGTACTACATGCATGCAGCTGCTTAAATTCCAGATTCTAAAGAAATGCAGGCTTCAGATTTTTTTTTGAGATGTTGATAGGTTTGCTTGCATGTTTGCAAAAGTTACAGGTTTGCTATGCATTTCTGAAGATGAGTTCAGATTTTTGATTTGAACTTGCTTTGCATGCTACATATTTACAAGGTTTTTAATATTTACAGGGAAATGATTTGGTTTCTAGCTTGAGGAGTTTGATATGGAAATGAAATTACAGGCTTATGAAAATTGTAGATGGTTTGTATGCTTGAAGATGTGCAGGTTGATATTGGAAGTGGATTACAGGATTAAAAACGAAGATGAAATTTCAAGCTTTTCTCTTGTCCTTGAATTGCTTTTATTTTCTTTGTTTAAAAATGAGATTAGGAAAAGAAAAAGAATGAGAGATGTTTGTTTATATAACTCAAATTATGGTTTAATAAAAATCAAAGAAAAATAAAATTAAAACATGACACTTGTCAAAATTCTTGTTTATTTATTTACACTTGTTTAAAACAACTTAATATGCATACATTTGTCTTTTTTAAGTAATTAGTATTTATTTAATGTTAATTAATATTTAGTCAGATGTTAATTATAAAATAAATGCAAGCTTGTATTTAATTAATTAGTTAATATATAATTATTTACATGTAGATAATTTTGATATGAATAAATCCAATTTATAAATTAAAAGTTTATACAAATATTTTAAAATCCAAAACAATTAAAAATATGTATACATTAAATTTCAAAGCTTTTCAATTCAAATTTAAATTAAATTCTAAAATTAAATTTTGAAATCAAGTTATATATATATATATATATATTCATATATAACTACATGATTCAATTTTGAAAAACAAACTATTTTTATTTAAAATCTATTTGTTAAAAACAATACATTATTATATTTTGAAAATAACAAATTTGATAACTTTAAATAATTTATAAAAGAAATTGTTTCTTTATTAATAAACTACTTATTTTATCACACTATATTTAAAATGGAAATCAAAATAAACCTTATTGTTAGTTTATTTAAATTTAAACTCAGAATTAATTTAAAAAAATTAAATTTTTATCTTAACAATTTAATACCATATTATGTATTCAATAACTTTTAAAAGTTTAACTTTAAATAAAATCATAATTCCCAATTTACCAAAGATATATATTTAGAAAACAAGATTTATTTATTTATTAAATTTAAAACAAGGTTCATCTATTTACAATATATACATATTCTATATACATTATAAATAGAAAACAATTCATTAGCATTTAAAAAATTAAAACTATCAGTTAAATATTTATTTTAATTGGATTATTAAATTAATTCCAATCTTATTAACAAAGATTATCAAATCAATTTATTTTTTAATTCAGATTATTAAATTAATATTGCCTAAAATTCCGGGATACCATAGAATGCGATTAATCAAAAGTGATTAATAAATGTGGTTTAATTTAAGATTAATTACTTAATGTAATTAATTTAAATTGAATAATTAATTAAAATTAATTAGGGATCATTAATTTATATAATTAATGATGTAATTAAGGGTTAATTAATTAAGATTAATTAATCAATGATAAGTGATTAAAGTGTAATTAATTAATGTATTTCATTAAGGATTAATGTAATTAATTATGGTTAATTCATTTATGAAGTAATTCACGGTTGATTACTGTATTTGGTTAAGTATAATTTATTTGCGAAATTAATTAAAGATAATTACTTGAATGTAATTAAAGGATAATTAATCAAGAATGATTAATAAAGGTGAATAATTAGAGGATAATCAATTATTTAATTTGTAATTAATTAATGATTAAGTAAGCAGGATTTATTGAATAAATTAATTAATTTAATTCAGTTTAAATTAATTAGAGAAGGAAGTAATTAATTTGATTCATTTAAATTAATTATAGATAGTGATTAATCCTTGCGTATGTATGAATGGATGATATTGATTTACCTTGAATGGTTTGAGATCTCAGTTATGAGATAAGTAATACTGTGTGATATGAATGCTTTGGTTAAAGTATAATGATAATGTGGATTATCTATTTGTGATGATTGTATGGATTATCTGTTTATAGTGATAATGCAGATTTTCTATGTGTAATGATAATGTGAATTATCTATGGTGAATTTGTGAATTATCTATCTGTGTGTATATAGATTATAGAATTGAATTGTTTTCAACTGTAAAACAACTTGGACCTAAATGATGGCGTTTTGGATTTCGATGAAAACGGGATCGGGTTTTTAAATTTGGATATCCGAAAACCATATCGATCCAAATTAACGATAGGTCGTGAATCTCAAGTGAAGATGAAGATTCAGAGTGCAAGGGTTATTGTCGTTAACTCTGACGGTGATTCCGAAATAAGTGTAACGAGATAATGCCTTCGGTTTCGTTCGAACCTAGAACGAACTTGTATGGATTGAATACTTTCAGAACATCGTCATGTAGATGATGAGCATTCTAAGTGATGTGTCCTGATTAAGGTAATCATAGCCTCAAGCCTCATCAACTGGGAATGGCTAAAACAAGGGTGGTGTAGCAAGGCTAAGTGGGTCATACCCAAGTAGGACGAGATTTACCCCTGTCTAGATGTCCTTTTTATTTTGGATGTGCGGTGCGATTGCTGATCACAACTGCGGGGTTGTCTTGTTCAAAAATGTTCAGTAAGGTATGGTTCCGACCTTGTGTTGCAGGGGATTGGGAGTAATCCTTGGTACGGTGGTCTAGGCCCCGTACTATGACGGGCGGTACCCCAGTAGCCCTGTCATTAATGGAAACCCATTCTTCGTACGTGCCCTTAAGGTTTTGATTGTATTACCCACTTTTGTGACTAGTAGCTGGAATTTAATGAATGTAACAATTTCGGCTATTTTCTATTTACTTGAAAACCCTAGACCCTATTATAATATCACTTGTTTTTCTATCAAATGTTTTGGTTAGCGTAAGATAAAAACTTACCCATGTTTATGTGTGTGAAGTCTTACGTGATACCCTTTTGTTTTCAAAGGTTTTTTCAAAGTTAAGCAAAATTAACCTATTACTCATACCAGACCCATGTCTGACCCAGAGTATAACTATTTTCTTAAACTCTTGGGTATAGCCAAGGGATTTAGGTTAGCTTTGACGAATTGTGGAGGAGCAATGGAGCATAAGGCTTCATTGCTGTAAATGTATATAGTGTTCCGCTGTGTTGGTATCTTTGAATGGTTTCTTTGTATTGTATTGATTTGCAATAACTAGACAGGTGTTTACAACTGTCTAGTATGTGATGTATTATCTGTATAACTCTGATAATCGTTGTATACTATGTAATACTTATGTTATTAATATAATTTATTCATTCCGCTATTGAGATTCTGATGTTGTTCTTTCTTTCTTCTCTTTCTTTTCTCTTTTCTATCCCTTTCTTTCTTCAAGATGATGATACTTTCTGTGGAGAAAAAGTCGGGTCGCCACATATCTCTTGTAGAAACATATAGGTAAGCCTCCATTATAATTGCCTAAATAAGAAAATACAACAAATTTTCCCTCTACAATAGGCCTCGTACAAAAATTCTACTAAAATGTCTCTATCTTCAGTCAGCATCCAAAAAGGCGTTGTTAATTCATTATTTTCTTTTATGAGCTCAACTCGATGAAAACGCAATTTCTTCAATCGAGAGGCAATCTCTTTGTCCTTAATGTCATTCAGCTTTGAACCTTTTTTGAGAAGATTTTGGTATTATTATGATAGCTTATTATGCTCTTTTATTTGTTTGTTAAACTCCCTATTCAAGTGATATATTTCTGCCTATCTCTACTCATATATTACATCATAATAGTTTTTGTTCCCCTCTTAGTCTAAAACAGTCAATGTACTAACTAAGAATCATTCAATAGCTTAAGACATCTAAAACCCATATCTGAGAAACTGGAAGGGAAGACAATTGTGCTTTCCCTTTATCTTTGGATCTTTCACCCTGAGAAACATCATCTTTCCTAAGAGGGGATATCTTGGGAAGATTTGCTGTCTCAGTCACCCCTATATCTTGTGCACTCGATTTAGGATTGGCATCTCCATATCTGCCATTATTTTCTGAAGGCCTAAAAGGACCAACTCCACCACCTCCACGGCCGTCATTATGGCCACCATTGTTGTCATCATTATCCTCATCATCACCCTTTAAATCATCATCGTTGTCATTCTCTTTTTCCTCTATATTTGAATCAGTATCCTCATCCACTGGAAAATTGTCAAACGCTAATAACCTGGCCGCATCTATTCCTTCTTTTTCGGGTACTTCAGACTCCTATTCCAGCCCCTTGAATTTAGCCATAAATCTATCATCCAACTCAGGATCTAAAGAATAGAAACCAAATCTGAATGTTTTTTTGCATTATTGGTGTAGGCAACGAGAAGTGCATCTTCATAAGAATTTATGATAATCTCATCAAGAGGTCCTCCAAGAAAGTGAGATTTTTGTTTGGCATCTTTTTTAATGTCCGTTGTTAGGTCCAAAATTGGTCACTAACACCCAAATGTAGATGAAAGCACCAACTAACAGCCACAAATAACAGATGGAGTAGACGTAGAGAGTTATAGCATGAAGAACAGTCAAAATAGAAATTAAGCAGTAAAGAACAACAAATTTTCATAGTTGTTCGGCTAAGTCCAGCCTACGTCCACTCCATAAGTTTAATTTTATTGCTGTAACAATTGATTGCAGTTACAAAGTTGTAAACTAGCCTTAGCCTTTGAAAATAGAAGGTCAGAGAGCAGAAGATAAGATCCCTTTCTTGAAGCCTTACATGCTCTATTTATAGACGTCCAGGTATTTGTTGGGCTCTCTGAATAACCAGAGCCCATTACGGCCGAATGGCCCATGCCGAACGAAAATGCCATACGGAACGCACTCGTACGCCGAACGAGGTTGTCATGCCGAACGCACTTCGTATGCCGAACGATCCATCCAATGCCAGACATATCCAGATGCCGAATGACACATCCAATGCCGAACGATCCTTAATGCCGAACCTCCATCATGCCGAACCAGGTCTGATGCCGAGCAGTTTCTAATGCCGAGCGTCCATCATGCCGAACGATCTCTAATGCCGAGCGCTTCTATATGCCAAGCACTCCTGGATGCTGAGCGCTACTGGATGTCGAGCGCTACTGAATGCCGAACGATCCATCCAATGCCAAACGTCTACAGATGCCGAACGACACATCCAATGCCGAACGATCCTTAATGCCAAACCTCCATCATGCCGAACCATGTCTATGCCGAACAGTTTCTAATGCCGGGCGCCCATCATGCCAAACGATCTCTAATGCCGAGTGCTTCTAAATGTCGAGCGCTCCTTGAATTCCGAACCACTCATGTATGTCGGACGCTCTATGTATGCCGAGTACTCTTGAATGCTATTCGAACGTAATGCCAGACGAACCATTTGTGCCGAATCTCCACCATGTCGAACAATGTTTCCTAGACCCAAATTATAGTTGATTCATCTTTATCCAATCATATTTTCATCTCCCAAGCATGTTGCGTCATCCATCCATCCAATCGACGGAATCCAGCGTACACCAGCCTTGACGAACGTGCAGTCGATTACGTTAAACCCACATGTCCATGGCCTTGCAAAAAGGCGGGTTAACACTTGCCCCCCAAAACATGCCTTGCTGTCGGAAGGTGTGTTTTTAATAATTCTGAATCTGATATCTAAAGTCCATAGCCAATTCCTTATCCATCCGGACTCGATAACCGAGTCTTAATCCAACCTTATCCAATAACCAGTAACCGAATCCATGACTTCTCCGGGTCAATATCCGAATCTGCAACCTCTCCGGGTTCTTGCCAAGCGCAATTTCCACATGATGACCATGGTCCAGTGTCTCTGAACGTTGTGTAATGCCATGGCTTAAGTACTAAGCCGAATCTTGGTCATTCCGGAACCTTGTCGAGTATATTCCATACCTGATGACCTGAAATAATAACTAATAATATAGGGCCTAAGTCCTAGGACAAATCCTGTTCTCTCCGGACCCTTGTTGAGCATAGTCCATACTCGACGACCTGAAATAGTAACCGATAATTTGGGGCCTAAGACCTAGGCCGAATCCTGGTCTCTGCGGACCCTTGTCGAGCATAGTCCATACTCGACGACCTGAATAACCCAATTCACCTTGTTCGGGCGAAGAGATTTGACCCTTGTCGGGCACAATCCATACCCGACGACCGTTTATCAAAAACCAGATGAAAATCCAATCAAAAGCCAATCCAAACCAAATCAGAAAGCAAAAAATCCATATCAAAAATCCAAACCAATATCCAAACCAGAAAGCAATCATCCAAATAAAAATCCAAACCAAGAAACAAACAAAACCAGAAGTTCAAACCGAACCAGCAAAAAGCAAATGTCCAAAAAGAGAAAGCAGATTTCACAAATTAGAGCGCCGTGGTTTATCATCATCTCAGAGCATGCCAACGGGCTATCTCCGTCACCGTACATGAGTAAGTGACTTGGTCGTTTTCCTATAGTTTTCTACTTATTTCATAATATCACAGTCAATTGATAACCAATCGACCATCATTCTTATGCCTCGCACCATCACTGTGTGAGGTAGACGGTGGTTGCTCCTGCGCCACCGCTGCATTCTGAGCTTTGATGTATTGTCGCAACTGTCCATCCCTTACGTGCTTCTCAATTAGGTCCATTAAGTGCCTGCAGCTGTTGGTATCATGCCCGACTAAATCATGGAAGAGCCAGTGTTTTCCTGATTCCTTCTCACGCTCCGAGGGTTATCTCCTAGTCGGCCTTCGGTAGGGAAGGCGATTCCGAGTCTCCAAATAAATCCGTTCTAGCATCTCGTTCAATCCAGTGTAGGTGGAGAATTTTTGCTCTCTCCACCGCTTCCTAGCCTTTCTTAATTTGTTATCCAGCTTCCTTTTTCCTTTATCTTTGTCCAAGCCTCCGTTGGATGGCCCTCCATCCTGAGCCGTGTTCACCTCCTTTAACTTCATATCTGAGCACGCATCTTCCTGCCGAAGGAACCTCTCAGCTTCGGGAAAGAATTCACCGAGATCCATTGGAGGGTCCCGTATCAGTGACACTTTGAAATCTGAATTCTCCCTAACTCCTGACACTGCCGCCATCAAAACCATCGATGGATCCGGCCGATCCGCCGAAGTAAACTCTGCATTGAACCGAGTTAAGAAAGACCTAAGTGATTCGTCTGTCCTTTGTTTTACCGATGTCAGCCTCATTACATTCTTTGGCCTTTTGATATGTACACGAAAATGCTTACCAACTCCGTCCATGTCCCG
The DNA here is from genome assembly GCA_030765085.1 of Allium cepa. Classification (NCBI taxonomy): domain Eukaryota; kingdom Viridiplantae; phylum Streptophyta; class Magnoliopsida; order Asparagales; family Amaryllidaceae; genus Allium; species Allium cepa. Next base: position 71,341,036 of record CM060942.1, read on the forward strand.
ATAGATCCTTCTTCCAGCTGCCTGAACCACATAACAGTTATGTCCGTTAAGAATAAAGAAAGGGAAACATCGTGCCATAACTTCTTTCGATGCCCCCAGCACCTCCATGTGTCATGTATATCTCATCAAGTGATCTGTTGGATCAGCTTTGCCATTGTATGTTTCCACGTTAGGTAGCTTGAAATCTGGTGGATTCCGAGCTATCCTGATTTCACGAGTGAATGGACTCTTGTTTACTCCTTCCAGATCCCAATTGGTCTAACCTCCACGCATAGTTCGCCTGATAATCTCGGCTAATCCAACATTGTCCGTCAAGGGCTGCCCTCTAAGTCCCCGAGGGAATTCTGGTACATACTCTTCATCCCGCGCTCCTACATTCCTGTCAGCATCTTGTTGTGTAGTGAAAACTAGAATCCCTCCATGAATTGGTTTAGCATTTCCTGGTGGTGTACCCCCGAGCCTAGGTCCTTCCAGAATAGTAGTTGTCTGCCGATTGGGGGCTGCTCCCCGCTGAATCACTCTAATCAGCCTGCTGGTTAAGTTCCTCTAGTCCAACCCCAAGAACTTGAGTACCTCTTGTTCGCGATTGTCCAAATTGTCTGAGAAGAGTATGCGTCATCTCCTCCTATCTTTCCATCATTGCTTCCATATCCTCTCTGGTGATGTAGATGGGTGCTCCACCTGCTCCTTTGAATCCAAGTTTCTAGCACCAAAATTCCCGAGTGCTTGTCTTCTCAGTGAAAGCACCATAGTGTTAGGTCCAAAATTGGTCATTAACATCCAAATGCAGATGAAAGCACCAACTAACATTCACAGACAATAGATAGAGTATACGTAGAGAGTTATAACAGGAAGAATAGTCAAAATAGAAATTAAGCAGTAAAGAACAACAAATTTTTATAGTGTTTTGGCTAACTCCAGCCTAGTCTACTCCAGAAGTTTACTTTTATTGCTGTAACAATTGATTACAGTTTCGAAGTTGTAAACTAGCCTCCGCCTTAGAAAATAGAAGGTCAGAGAGCAGAAGAGAAGATCCCTTTCTTGAAGCCCTACATGCTCTATTTATAGACACGTACAGGTAGTTTTTGGCTCTTTGAATAACCAGAGCCCATCAGGGCCGAATGGCCTATGCCGAACCAAAATGCCCTACCGAATGCAGTCGTATGCCGAACAAGGTTGTCATGTCGAACGCTCCCTGATGCTGAATGATCCATCCAATGTCGAACGTCTCCAGATGTCGAACGACATATCCAATGCCGAACAATCCTTAATGCGAACCGCCATCATGCCAAACCATGTCTGATGCCGAACAGTTTCTAATGTCGAGCGCGCATCATGCCGAACAATCTCTAATGCCGAGCGCTTCTAAATGCCGAGCACTCCTAGATGCCGAGCGCTACTGGATACCGAGCGCTACTGAATGCCAAACGATCCATCCAATGCCGAACGTTTCCCGATGCCAACGACGCATCCAATGCCGAACGATCCTTAATGTTGAACCTCCATCATGTCGAACCATGTCTGATGCCGAACAGTTTCTAATGCCGAGCGCCCATCACGCCGAACGATCTCTAATGCCGCGCGCTTCTAAATGCCGAGAGCTCCTGGAATGCCGAACCACTCATGTATGCCGGACGCTCTATGTATGCCGATTACTCTTGAATGCTATTCGAACGTGAATGCCAGAAGAACCATTTGTGCCGAACCTCCACCACACCGAACCATGTTTCCTAGACCCAAATTATAGTTGATTCATCTTTATCCAATCATATTTCCATCTCCCAAGCATGTTGCGTCATCCATCCATCCAGTCGACGGAATACATCGTACACCAGCCTTGACGGACGTACAGTCGATTAAGTTAAACACGCCTGTCCATGGCCTTGCAAAAAGGCGGGTTAACATCTGTCACCTTGATAAAAAGATTATTTTCTTCTCCAATCTCTTCTCGAGTGAAGTGTAACTCTTCTCAAGTGAGGTGCATTTGGCAAAAAGCTTGTTCCTCTCTTTTTCAACCTCTTCAAGCGTTATCGCAAGCGCTATGATTCTATGATCTGAGATTTGTTCATCACCTCTCTCCTTGGTGATTATGGATTTGGTTTCTTTCAACGAGATACTTAACCTTTCGTTTTCACGTGCCACCTCATCGTTGGTCGTGGAGAGATTGATGACCTAATTATTCAATGAAGAAATCTCCTCTTTAAGCTTTAAAACTTCACTAAATGTGCCAGAAGCGCTTTCATGTAAAGAAGAAAAAAATTTGTTAACCAAAGATATGTAGCATAAATTTTAGTCACAAGGCTATGTTACTACAAACAAACTATTATCCACTTGTGTAATTATTCTTACCTTTATACACATATTTTTATTTTAAATTTTGATATCAAAGCTTAAGCATATACATCCAATTATCTTTTACCTTGTCCTTTTATTTATTCATTAAGGTTTGTACTTCTTTGTATATGTATGGATATGCATACATTCACATATGCATATTTATTCTACCATACTTGCATTTATAAATATTTATTTTATACATTCTGAAATACATGTGCTTATATACATGTTTCTTATCTAATATAATCATATATAAATATACTATACTCATATGTTTTGAAACATGTCGTTATGAAACTTTTACATTCACGTATAAACATTTACTTACATATGCAATATTTTTACAACATGTATATTTAACTCCTCACTATTTTATATAGCATCCATATACATACACATACACATTTATACATGTTTTCATATAAATTACTTTTCTATGGCATACATTCATATACTTATATATTTATATACTTATGTATATATTATTAAACGTCATAAGTTTTGTCTGTATTTATATCTATATAAAAATGTATTCTACCTTGAATTTTAAATGGTGGAGTTTTGTATTTCTCTAAAATTTATCAAATCCATAAACTTTATTTAAAATTTGAATATAGTTTTTAATCAATTTATAGATACAGATATTTTAACTATCATAAAATTTAATTATTTGACCAGTCCAAATTAATATCCTAATAATTTAAAATCAGTTAATCACCCAATTACATACGTTAAAAATCCGGGTCATTACAAAGATTATCATTATTTTTTGCTCAAGGCAACATAATATATGTCAAAAGTGTATATTTGAATATTTTAAAAATAAATATAATTTATCAAAGTGATAAATTTGCAAGTCGTTACAGATTTCCCTCTTAAAATAATTTCGTCCTCTATATTACAACGCAAAGCTCGAAAGCGATTTCCAAAAATATTTATTTTTAAACGTATACTTCTATAATTTATATAGATTATACATGTGCAAAATTTGATTTGATCTACAATTCGATATAACTTTACTTTCGAATTAGTATTGATCCTTCGATTCTCCAGTACAGACTTTGATTGGGCTCAGAAACATCTATTTTCCATATTAGTGCTCAACTATGATAAAAAATGTAACTATCCGACTACAAATCCTCAATATAGTTTGCCCTAAAGCATGAGTGATAAATTCTTTTCGAATACTGAAATCCTATGTTTGAATCTTTTGGCCAGATTTGTGTTACGAAATTATTCATGTAAAATGCAAATATTTTTTATCCTAAATGTTTAGAAAATCTTGGTTTAAGTTTTTAAACACTTCATAAAGATTCTTATGAAATTTTCTTAATTGGTTTGCATATTCACATTTAAACAAAGTTATAAACAAACTACATAATTATATTATACATGCTTAATATTTTACATCCATACATCATTTCTCCTTACATACTTAAATCTTTCTTAAGTCCTTCTAAACCTACTTGGGTTTTCATAATACTGATACAAACATAACTATCTTACAAGCCATACTTGCATATGCTACTACATAATATTGGTACAAGATAGGTGTTTCCAAATCTTCCAATCTCATATCATAATTACTCTTCTGTATCTGATGTTGTTGGTCCACTTTCGTATCCAAATCAAACATGACTTTTCCATCGTTATCACTATCTTCTTGTTCGTTATTGGGTTCGTTATAGTCCTCAATCTGAAGTATCACATCCACTTTATATTGCAACTTAGGCTGGTTCCATGGCACATGGCCCAGTCCGGGTGGCATATCTTGTATAATTTCTCCTTTTCTATTTCTTCTAAACCTTAGACTTCTTCTTCCTCGGGATCCACAAATTCTTCCACTTCATGTTACATGTTATCCCCATGATTGAGAGAATCTGACGACTCCTTGTGCCAAATAATATGGTCACCATCCAACTCCTATATGATGTTGCTTGACTTATGGGATATTATAGTATTCTGATCTTCTTCATGTTTAGATTCTTCTTCCATCGGCTCCTCCTCAGGAATTTCTTCTTCTGGTTCAAGTTCTAAACTTACTAGGTCAGTAATCCACATTCTTTCTAAGGCCTGAGGGGTCCCTTCGTCACTATACGCTATAATAAGTTCTAGAGTTGGGTAAGAAATAGGGATATCGACTATACTGTAACTTTCTTTATCTAGTCAGGTCTACGGATCTAATTCTCCTTTAATAATGGGCTTAATATTTGTAAGTGGCCATTTTTGGGGATCTTCGACATCACTACAAAGAATGATTAAACCATTATTTTCACCCTAGTTTGCTCTTGAGGTCTCCCCATTCGAATACTTTTTCCTATAGCTTGAGGGTTTCTACAATTATCAACAACAAACACTTAGACACTAAGCATTTTAATTCATTTAATTAGTCCACTTCACTAATTTATTCATTCCAATAACTATCAATTGAATTTCTGAAATTTAATTCTTTCAACTTAACTTAAGTTAAATTGCATTTACTTTATATCTCAATCCAACCGACACTATTTCCAGTCAAATTTTATTTAACTTAGCTCAAGTTAAAATTTGTTTCCCAAAATTCAATTTCCATATTTTTCCTTTGAAATCATTCACCATTTATAAGTTCACACTTATTTCCTAGTACTTCCTAAAACCTTAAAATAAGGATTCTGGAATTTTTCAAACACCCGATATTTATTTCAAATCATTTTGAAACCAAGTATAGCTTTTTGGTTTAACAAACCATTTCTTTGAAGTTTTCAAAGTCAACCTGATTTTTATCCGAAACAATTCCCTCGAAATCTCTAAAAAAAACCTTTGTTTTTCACAAAAATCACCATATCAAATTTACTACGGTAGTAATCTGTCACTTAGAAACTCAAAAATGAATACTGGTGATGCTAAAGTCATCACCAGAATTATTTTCCAGCGACTGAAGTGAGTTCAGTGCTATATCTATTCCATAATCCATTTCAAAACAATTTTCTTTTGAAAATATTCTCAAAATAATACTCTTGTTATTATTTTCCACACCACTTTGAAAAACATTTTTCCAATCTTCCTGGGATTTAAATTTCTAGACTTTGTTCTGAATCCAATTTTAATTATAAACCAGTTGTATAATTTACACTTGTACAAATTTTCTTTTGGTTATATAAACCATTTCCAATTTTATAATCTTATTAGATTATAATATTATCATCTAAACACTGCAAATAAATATAGTATTTTCGTAAAATTATTTCTTCTATATCAAAATATATCTTGGGTAAAGTTATTTCACTTACCCCATTTAAAAATAATAATGTATCGAATTTCTCTACTCAAGTGTTTAGAAACCCCTATCAATATAGTTGTATGGACTATGTCCACCAAAGTTCATAAGTCACTCGATAAATCAACCATCTTAATATAAAACATTTTATATTCACTAACAAATACGTGCTCATATCTATTAATACACTGAAACTCATTCTAAAGCACTACTAACTCTATCTCTAATAAGTTATCCCTACCAGAGCCAAGGTTCTCGCTTAACCTTCAGCTCGGATACCATGTGTAAAGGCCTGCAGTTCCTTACCCTTTGAGTTGATGAAAATTCACTTTTGTTCAACCCAAATTGTACGAAAGAGCGAATAACTAGGGTGAAGAAGAAAAGGTAGAAGAAGAAATAGAAAACAACAACATAGAATCTCATAGTCGCATCGAAAACAAAATATAATACATAATAACAGATTTTTATACCAAAGAATATGTAACTGTTTTATATTTACAATCATCAGAGTACAACAATCAATACATCAAATTAGACATTTATGTAAATTGTCCTTACACAGCGGAAATACAAGCCATGTATGGGAATACGTCTCTATCCTCCAGCTCGTCCATTGAGCTCCATAGCACTCTATCCTGAATCAGTATTATCATTCTAACCCGAGCATTACAATAAAATAGCACTCGAGTCAGTTTGGAAAACTAGCTTCAGAAACACACTAAATTTGAATTATGAAAGTTAATAAAATCCTTTGAAAGACAAAGGTATCTCATAAGACCGCATCACCCATAAATACGATGGGTTTTTACATTATGATAACCAAAGCACTTTATAGAAAATCCAGTGATATTATAATAATGTCTAAATACAAGTACTTATTCAAATAGCTAAAATTGTTACATTAATTATATTCCGGCATACTAGGCTCTACAAACAAAACCGTAAGCTCCTATTGGAGAATGGATTCCAATGAATGAATGGGCCACTAGGGTACCATCCATCACAGTACACCTACAGAACATTGTACCGAGGACCACGCCGGGATCCCTTGCTACACAGGACCGACCTACCCCTAACTTGGACCGACCGAATATGTTATCACCTTAGGATTTTCCACCCTTACTATCGAGCGCTTCTTCTTTCATGTATACGCATATCTAAGACAAATAGGGTTCCGAGGACTTCTAGAAAAGTGATAACATACCCTACTTAGGTGCGACCCACTTAGCCTCGTTGCATCTCCCCAGTTTTAGTCATTCCCGGCTGATGAGATTCAAGGCTAAGCATTACCTTTCAAGAGAAATTTTACTTAGAATGCTCATCGTCCTCCAATGATGATGTTCTGATAGCATTCAACCATGCAGTTGTCCTGGGTTTGGACAAGCTGAATCACCATCTTCATCATCTTCACGGTATTCATTCCCTACGTTCAAACCGGATCGAAATGGTTTTCAGATAATTAAATTTGACCCCGGTCTCTTCAAAATGATTAATGAAATTGGTCAATATATATAGTCGGTTATTTAACTACCAATAAAACATCCATAAGCAGTACTAGGCCTTATTTTATAAATCTCCAAAATATTTATTTCAAATATCTTCACCAAATAATTATATTCAATCTATTCAATATTCAATATTTGAAAACAATTTCAACACTTACATCCACAACAGGGCATTTTACCATTTCAATACTTAGAAATATTTTCAACTTTTTTTTTTCAACACTTAGAAAATATTTCTATTCCAATCATTTCCACTAGAAATATTTCCAAAAACTTCCTTTCGATACATAGGAAAATACTTATACATATACTTTCCAAAATCTTTTTAATATCTAACTTGGAAATATTTCATACGTATATCATAAGTTTTCAAAAATTTTAATAAATTCTTCTTACGATTTCCAAACTGATTATACCTGTTTATAATCCCAACCTAACATTTATAAGTCCTTTAATGGATTGAAAATCGTCCCGAAGCAATTGCATCTAGGCATCAGAAATTTTCTTAAGTCTCTAACATTCCATTTATAAATTTCTCTTATAAAATCTCATCCTACGATAAACCAGTTTACACATTTCGGGAGAGTTTATAGATAATGAGTATTTTTTTAAAGAATAGTAGTTTATTTAAAATATGTTTAAGTTATTATTTAAAATATAAAAAATACTTTTATACGTCCTTAACTCATTTTTAGGTGAACAAATAAATTTCCAAAGCTGAATTTAAAAGTTAGAATTTATTAATAAATACTCAACGTTTGAAAATCTACTTTCCAAGATATTTCAATCTCATCTAGTTCAAAATTCCATAGTTTTAAAATAATAAAATTTTACTTTTTAAACAAACTCACTTTTAAAATTTAAAATATATTTTTAAAATCTTAGTAACCAATTTAATTTATAACTTCCTTCCGATTTCACGACATATCGATTCTTTATCGATTTCCTAACCATTCTCCCAAATTTTAATCAAATATCGAACTCCTTTATCTATAAACATCATTTATAAATTCCATAACCCCTTTGTTTTACCTGTCCATACAACAAAACATATTTATTAAATTCCATTATATAAATTCATTCCTTATAAATTCCCTTTATACTTCCAATCTATTTTCAATATTAATTTTAAATCTTTTTATATTTCTAGAATATCATTAATAAAATCTCTTATATAATTCTTTTTTTTTAAATCTCAATTCAATAGTTCACAATTGTTAAGTATAATCAAAAACCAAAGATATATATTTTTTGTAAATCAATTTTTTAAAAATAACTCCAATCTCAAAATATATATTTTTATATCAAATTCCGTTAAATTCCAAAGATTTTAATAATATATTTACAGCGTTTAAGCTATCAAAATTCCAACCAGTGCTACAATATCATCTAATAATTTCAATCACTACAATAATTTATAATAGTTTATTCTACACAATCAATATATCACTATATATGAAAAATAAACAACATATTTGAGGAATCCATTTGGATCCCTCCAACCTGTTTTTCTTTCATCCAAAGATTTTAATACAACATAAAAATATAAATCCCACTTCATGGGGGATATCATGGTATATAGGGTCATCCGCTATTATGCAAGGCGCACAAGGTCTTATCCACTATAATGTGAGGGAATATCACTCCAAATACTAATACACACACACATACACACTACTATATATATAATATATCATTCATCAGATAATTATTAAATCAATAAGGCATTCCATAATTAATTTTCACTATTTTTTAAAAATTTAATCTAATAATCCAAATGAGTGATAAATTTTCTCACCTTTATTCTATTTGTAGACCATTCCAATCTCGACTGATTTATAAATTTTGGACCTTTATACTATCACAGCTCTCATCCCAAATCGGTACTGTCTGTGCATGCCATTCCAGGCGCTCGACTCGTATGCAAGTTATACAACATTATAAGAATTTGATTTTAATAAATTAAATTATGAGATTTTAAAATCATTGAAAAATAATTTACCTAATTTTTTTCAAAATCTTAATCATCATAGAACGCTTACTAGATTCATCAGACAATCAACCTCGCCTCAATTGCCATCGATCGATGCTCAGGTCGATCATCATCTCCCCCTTCAGTCGCAGCCATGCACGTGCCTCTCCTACCGCTGCTACCTACTTCAAAACTCAACCATGGCCGCGCTCACCTTCTTCGTTCACTTCCGCCTCTATCGTGGCCCCTGTTATCAAGCCTCCCCATTCCACCTACTCACGTGCGTACGCGAGCGATCCCCTCAGGTTGCCTCACCCTTCATTGATCAAACCCTAGCCCAAGGATGCCTACGACATCCTCTAGATTGCGAAGATCGATTCACGAGTCCCTTTTTATTCTTATGTTTTCTATTCAAACTCGATTTTGGTTTTCTCTTTTATTTTGATCTGTGAATTCATTTTTCTTGTTTCTTTTTGGTTTTAAATTTTAGAGGAGATAAGGGGAGAAGACATGCGGTTATTACTAAAAGAAATGGCATGTATGGGAAGATAAGGGAAATATATATGTTTCAATTGGAGGACAACGACCACGATTTGTATTTGAATTGAATATATATATATATATATATATATATATATATATATATATTATTCCAAGTATCCCACTTTTCATATCACGTAAGTTCAAAACCCTATGGAGGAATGCCACTAGACGTTCATAATATTACACCCCTATTATGAACGCAACAGAAAGGTTTTGAGTCCTAATTCGATCACATGGAGAAGATAGCTTTTTGGACCCAATTATTATATTAAATTTCCAACATAAATTTCAGCGCGTTTATATCCCGTACAGCCAAACGATAACTTCAAGTGCTACGAAATTTGAAATCCGATAATAATACGCTATTACAGATCCAATGGAACTGGTTTCTTCGAATTCCAAGAGTGTGCCTCGGAAGGCTATTTTTAAATGTCAATTTAAACTATATATTTTTCAACCAATTCCCAATCATTAATTTTTAATTTAAACCTCGAAAAGTATTCACTATTTTAACCAATTCCCAATCATCAAACTCCATAATTAAATTATCAAATAAATGGTTATATTTGATATTCATGTTAAAATTTAACTTTTAAATATTTAAAATCAACTAAATATTCCAATTTCAAATATCCAAAATTATGGGTTGTTACACATGATTTTGTTTCACCCAAAACAATAAGTAGAATATTTCAAATAAAGTCCGTTGAAAATTCTCTTCCCAAAAACTCTTTTTGGATATAAGTTGTCATTATCGAAATCCTTTTTCGAAAATATTACTCTTAATCTTCTCAGTGTTGTTATTGAACATCTTCTAGTTAAACTATGACATTCTAATCATAAGATGTTCATACTTAGATTTTCTAATCCTGATTTCAAACTATCGCTCAAGTTATAACATATCTAATTATATGTTTTCAAAATATATTCTTTATACTCAAAATATGATCCTAGATAAAATTATTTCATTTACCATATTTTTCTAAAAAAAATCATTTTTAAATAATTAACAAATATGCACTCCTATATATTATACTCTCAACTCATTCTATGGTGTTATTAACCCTATCTCTAATGATTAACCATCCTAGGGCATCACTAACCCTATTTTCGATGAGATTTTAACCTTATCAAACTCAAGTGTTCGCTTCACCTAAATTCTGATACGAAATGCGACGAACGAGATTTTCGACCCTTGAAAATCGACATTAATACATCCTCGGTATTCATGTGCAGCAAATTCAAGTGCCTTAACCCGATCGTTATGGGAAGAAAGAAAATAAAAACGGAACATAATCTTACACGAATGGAATAACATATATTATTTCAACATATAATCTTTACAGTGGAAAATTTCAAATACATTTAGGAGAGGTTAACTTAATATTAACACTAATAGTTACAAATATCCTCCTCGATACAATAGTACACGAGTGTCGTGGAAATGGATAACAATCTTCAAAAGAATCTTCTAGCTCCGTTGTAACAACCGGTAATTTTACGATTATATATTTAAATGTTTTATTTAAATATAGCATCATTAGTTGAATTTAAGGTACAAAATGTGACTTTTTGTGAACAGTTGAATCCAAACTCGAGCCACTTCCATTGAGTTTAAAACGACGTTTACAGCTTGTTTAAGTATAAACATTGATATGTTTGGAGTTGATTAAAATTTTGGTATTTTGTTTGGGCTTTGGGTTGTGTTCTAGCCCACTAACCCAATAAGAGAACCTAAACTTTCTACCAAATACCTCCCACTCCACTCCCCTTCCTTCTTTCCTTTTATAATTTACTTAAACTCTGAAGCAAAAGGAAAAATGGAGGAAAAGAGAGGAAATCAAAATTCCTAAGCCTTAGTTCTCTTAGGAAATTCAAATTTCCAAAATCAAGGAGAAGCTTAGGTAAGCATGCTCTTCATCTTCTCCATCTCAGTTCCTCTTCAATTCTTGATTTATCCTATAACCTAACTTTGGAAAATCTTTGCATGTAGTAATAGGCTGAAGTTCTTTGAGGTGTAGTTAAAGAGAAATCAATCTTAGCTTGTTTTAGAGCTTCCCTTTTCTTTTTTGGGTATAAAGGTGAGTTGTTGAACTCACATCTATGTCTACAGCTTTCGCTATTGTTAAGTATGAATTCCTAAGATCTATTTCATATTCAATTGCTTTTGAATTGAATTGGTTTGGAGAATTTTCTACTTTTGGTATTTCGAAGTCAAAATCTATGAAAATCCTACTATGGATGTTTGGACATGTTGTTTGGAGTGTATCGAAGAGCCTATAGGGCTGGGTTATCGCTTGGCATAAATCTCTTGGAACCATCACTCATTAGATCACTTTCGAGTTGATTTGGCCATCAATGGACAAGGCAAATTTTGCCCTGAGTTCGGCTCGGACGTCTGGGAAACACTCAGACGTCCGAAGCAAAGGAATAAAAATTCCAAACCTACGGCTCAAATATCTGAGGTTATTCGCAAACATCTAAGCGAGATGGAAGAAATTTCCAGACCTTTAGCTCAGACATCTGGGAAAACCACTAAACATCCGGCACTCTTAAATTCAGCCAATTTTCCTATTTTTATGCGGGTTTCCATTTTATCGGTTTTTGTTGATCCGTTTAGTTATTGTCATTTATTATAGACTTTGATGACTTCTTTTCTGAATTTCTGGGAATATCCATTTGATGGATTTGATATCGTTTTCATTGTTTTAATTCACGTCATCGAATGTGAATTTTTTGTGATAAATTGTTTTCACAATCGCTTCGATGATTTATCACTTTTAAATACAAAGGTTTCTATACTAGTAGTAAATACTCAAACACTTTCACAAAAATGATTTCAACATTTTTTTGATTCAAAGCTCATTTTTGAAACCGTTTTCCAATCAATTAGTATATACAAACCTTTACCTCATTTGTACGAGAAATCTAATTAAACAACTTAGTAAAACAAGTGGTATGAAACGCTTGCATTTACTTCGTCGGTTAATTCTTAGACTTGTTCGACACAAATCTTGTGACAATTTTCAAGTGGAAATCTACATTTTTTCGTAAATATTAATGTTAAGCCAGTGGTTATGGGACATGAAGCTAAACTCATCTATTACTAGCTTGATGTAATTTGAACTTACTGATAAATGACGATCATTTTGAGGTTTAGACTAGCGATATGCGATGTCTCATTTTCCGTGTTGGGGACTTTACCCCGAGTTTGTCCGATTTTTTATAGGTTAGCGACCTATGGGTTTTATGGAGTTCGGTTCATCGGGCGTATCGTTTTACTAAGTCGTTGTTCCGGCTTATTTGAGTTCCGGGTACCTCGAGCATATCGTTGTACGTCGTTGCACCGACTTTATCGGTTAGGGACCTATAGAATAGCGTCCCATTTATGATACACGTGTTGGTGAATTCATGCTCCCATTTGTGATGGGCCTCGTCCTTTGTGTTTTCTAGATTTCTAATTATTGATTTTTAGAATTTGTGTTTCACAAATTTTATGATTTCATTGATATGTTTTGTCAATATTTAAGGTTGTTGAATAAGCTAAAGAATATGATAATTCTTTTTTTGTTTTTAGAAAATTTGAGATTTTGCATCATTTTCAATTGTTATCAAATATATACTTGTCACAACATGGTATTCTTGTTATCATATGTTTGTGTCACACCCCTTATCCTATCTCATCTTACGTGATATTTTAGCTAGATTGATCCATTTATTATTTTTCTTCTTAAATAATACTTGGGCCAGACCGAGGTGTTTCAAGTGCTTTCACTTGACTTCTTAGTAGGGACTAGCTTCTGACTTTTGGCTATCTACTTTTAGCTTAGTATTTTTTTATGCATTCGAGATAGAGACTCCTTGATGTATACATATTCTTTTATCTAGCACTTGTACCTATTCTTTTGTGATGTATTGGATCTTGTATAACCACTACTCCTGTGTTCACTTCAATGTGTTATATTCATATCTGTTTCCGCCTTAGTGATATGAATATCTGTGACTGATTTGTGTTATGCTTATTTTATATATATTTTCGAAGACCTCATATCCACTATGTAGTATCTTTGAGTTTGTATTTGATATGTCAGATTTCCTTTTGAAATGAAATGCATGTCATGCTATCTGACATTTCGATGCTTGCACAAAGCAATTACGCAGATGGTCGCTCCTCAACAGCCATATTGTTCATGCTAGTCGATGGAATTTCCCCGTAGTGTCCTTGCCTAGTGTAAGTATAGAGGTGGGGCATCACAGCTTGGTATTAAAGGAAAACTTTGAAACAATATAGGATATTATGACAAGGACCATTGTCCAAAGTCTTTCTCAGGAATCGTGCCATAAGATTTAATTCGAGTCTTCGTACCGTTCTATCTTATTTTCTTTTATGATGCCTTGTTCTATCAATCAAGTTTGTTTAATATTCATTCTGAGAATAACCTTTTTTCCTCTTCTTTCTTTCTTTCTTAAAAGAAGAGAAATGGTTAGATCTAGTCATCCTAGCGCTGGTCAATCTAGTGCTACTCCTTTGGATGGCGTATTCATGTCTTTCCAATAGCTTTTGGACCTTGTAAAGAATACCCAAGCTATCAGACCCATTCCTCAGCCTACTCATCCTAAATCCGAGTTTGCATGCTTATGTAGTGATTATACCAATTTTGGTGGAAGGCCATTCAAGGGTTCCGAAAGCGTTATAAAAGTCCAAGCTTGGCTTAGAACATGCGACCACATCTTTTCTCGCATGAATCTTATGGATTTACATCGAGTCTATGTAGCTTCTAGCATGCTTCAGGAGAGAGCATTAGATTGGTAAGCTTTTAATTGTGGAAATTGTTGAAGTCGATCTTACTTGGGAGCAATTCCGAGAAAGTTTCGAGTTGAAGTTTGTGCCCAAAGTAGAAAAGTAACTTTAGCTCGATGCTTTATTGACCTTATTCAAGGTGAATCTTCCGTGACAGATTATGTCCCATCATTTGAAACCCTCTCTAAATATGGGGTCGTTTATATTAATGCCCCACTGAAGAAGAATCAAAGGTTTATCTATGGTTTGAATAAAAACCTCAAAAAGGCTTTACTTTTGAAACTAGAAGTTCCTTTCGATCGGCTTGTAGATATCTCTTTTCGACTTGAAGAGGCCGATAAAGAAAGTGATGGTGATGTTGGGGTTCCCAAAAAGAATTTCAATAAAAAAAAGAAGAGGCATCTAGATAATAAGTTCAACCCTGATCCTAACAAGAAAGTGAAGCAAGCAATTTTGGTAGTAAAGACTCCAATCCCTAATCGTGGAGAATGCTACAGATGTGGATCTAAGAACCACTATGCAAATATAAGTGTCTGAAGCCCCTTACTTGTCCCTATTGCAAAAGTTCAGGTCATCTTGTATCTTCATGTCCCTACTTAAAAGCAAGAAAGAGGGAAAGTGGAATGTTGTGCATGCCCCTAATTCTCTTGGTCAAGGTATTTCTCATTCTGTCATTAATGGTATTATTATGTTTCATGATCATCCCATTTGATTTCTTTTTGATATGGGTGTATCTCACTCTCTTGCTTCAAAAGAACTTGTTGATACTTTTTGTTTGAATGTTATGGGCTTGATGAATTCATTAAGAATTGCAAACCTAGTTAGTGGATCTGCAACACTTAGTTTATTTTGTAAGGATGTTGAAATTATTTTATGTGATTATGCTTTCCATGACGATTTGCATGTTATGCATTACTTAGGTTTCGGAATGATTTGAGGAATGGATTGACTTAATCGTTATGAAACCAACATCCTATCTTCCGAGAGGACTATCCATCTTCGACATCCCCAATCTGTTAAGAAGATTTCTATTATTCTTAAATATTCATATTCCAATTCAGTGGCGTCCCTAAATTCTCTAAATCCACATGATGACGATAATGACGATGAGGAAGATGTCATTTCCCTTATTCAAGTTGTTTGTGAATTTCACGACATCTTTGAGTCGTTTTAGGACTACCACCAAAGCGAGCAATTGAGTTCAGAATTAATCTAATCCCTGAAGCTCTACCTATCACTCATCCTCCTTATCGTATGTCCAATAAGGAAAATGAGGAGATGCGTAAAATATTATCCAAATTGCAAGCAAAACATTTATTCGTTCTAGTTCCTCTCCTTGGGCAGCTTCAGCTATCTTTTTGAAGAAATCTGATGGTACACTTAGGCTTTGTGTTGACCACCGCAAGCTTAATGATCTTACCATCAATAATAAACATCCCTTACCTCGGATTGATGATCTATTCGATCAACTTAGCGATGTTATAGTCTTTCCACAGTTAGACTTAGCAACCAGTTTTCATCAGCTTTGTACTGTAGAGAATGGCATTCCTTTAACACCGTTCCTTACTCATTATGGATCTTATGAATGGCTTGTTATGCCATTTGGTTTAATGAATAATCCAGCTTATTTCATTGACCTTATGAACCGAATTTCCAAAAACTTCCTTGATCGATTTGTTCTCATCTTTATTGATGATATTCTTATTTATTCTAAAACCGAGGAAGAGCATGAAGAACATCTTCGAATTGTGTTGGAAACCCTTAAGAGCAATCAATTAAAAGCAAAATTTTCTAAGTGCCACTTTTCGCAATCCCATGTGAAATATTTAGGATATATTATTTCTGAATCCGGAATTCCCGTGTATCCTTCAAAGATTGAGGCGATTCAAAAGTGGAAGAGGCCGGAGAGTTTGACGGAAATCAGTAGTTTTTTTGGATTGGCAGGCTATTACGGTTGTTTAATAAAAGAGTTTTCTAAAATTTCCATACCTCTTACTAGTTTGACAAAGAAGGGAGTTAAGTATATTTGGTCAGACAAGTGTGTAGCTGCTTTTTAGAAATTAAAAGAACTCCTCTTCGATGCTCTTATTCTTGTGATTCCCGAAAGGAACCAAGACTTAATTGTTTATACCGATGCTAGTCGTGTGGTTTTTGGATCCATTCTCATGCAAAGGGAACGTGTTATCGCTTATGCTACTAGGCAATTAAAGCCTGCCAGGACTAGATATGCCACTCATGATTCAAAGCTCACGGCCATTGTTTTCTCCCTTAGAATTTGGCATAATTATCTTTTGGGAGATAAATTTTTCCTCTACACTGATCATAAATCTTTGAAGAATTTGTTCTCTCAAAAGAAACTTAATTTGTGTCAACAACGTTGGACCGAATTCCTTGCATCATACGATCTCGATGTTCTCTATACTCCCGGAAAGGGAAATCATCTTGCCGATGCTCTTAGTCGTAAGCAACAAGTGGTTTTTTCCATGATGATATCCGAATGGAATGATGTCAAGGCTTTGTCCACTTGTGAGATTCGAAATCGTGACCCCAATTCATGTTCATCTCTTGTTTTATGTATCCTTGAGGCCCATCCTTCTCTTTTAGACTACATCCTTGAAGCACAAAATCACGATCCCGAATTGGCTCATCTTAGCCAAAGTTGTAAGGATAAAAATAATATCGATGGTTTAAAGGACTTTGAAATCGATGCTCGTGGAGGCATTCGAAAATTTGATAGATTTATCGTGCCAAATATTAGCGATCTTTGTAAAGACATTTTAGAAGATTCTCATCATCCTAAATATACCATTCATCCTGGTAGTAGTAAAATGTACGTGGACATGAAACCTATTTATTATTGGGATTTGTAGCAACCCTATATTTTGTAATTATTTTATTATATATTTTAATTATTTTAATGTAAAATTTTGGTTTAAAAAAAACTTATTTTACTTATTTGAAATGATTAAGTTTATTATTTAAATATAATCTTGATTTTTATATGAGTTATAATTCCAAACTTGTGTAAGTTGAATATTTGCCTGAAATGCTGATTTTGGTCAAAATAGTCAAACTGTGACTTTCAACTTAAAATTTTAAAAGTTTAAAATTTTAAATTTTTTCTTTTATTATGAAAGTACATAAAATTATAAGAACACCACTTTTCGTTTCGTTGAAATTGGATGTAAATTGTGAAAGTTATACCCTTTACAATATTGTGCGTATATAGGGTTATTTAACAATGACTATTTTAAATTGTATAAATTACTTCTTCTTTGTTTTATTTTATTTTAATATGTGATAATATGTTATATAATGTATATTTTGACTTTTAAGTATTTTTAAAATGATAATATAAATTTTCTAAAGTTCATTTGAATTTATTTCTAATTTTAAAAGCCTAGTCTACAATTTTAAGCCATTTTCTTAATTTAATTATATATAATTAAAATTTATTTATTTATTTTATGCACTCACTTTTATTTTCCGTGTTTTACTTTATTTTATTCATTTTACATATATTTAAATTAAAGTAAATTTTTCCAAAGTGTATTGAAGTTATTTCTAATTCTTAAGTCTAGTTTTCATTTTTCTGTGCTATTTTTCTTATTTAATCATATCTAATTAATATTTAATTATTAATATTTTGTTTATCTATTATATTTTCGAATTTTAACTGATATTTTAATTATTTTCAGTTATTTAGATGTATATGAATATATATATATAGGAAGTTTAAAAGGTTTGAAAGCAAAGAAACGTAAACCCGTTTTAACGTTTCTTCTTCCGTTTCTTTTCCAATTAATAGATTTAATTTCCTTTGACCGTTCCTTTCTTTATTGTAGCTGTGCATTTCTTATCTCATTTTCACATGAAAACATTCCTTTCCACTTCATAATAATTTTATAATGAAATGTATAATTTTCCAAGACTAACAGTGATTTATGCACAATTTTAGAACACTGTTTGGTATTTTTAAGGCATTTTCTTCATTGTTTTATATTTTTTTCAAATTATACTATTTGTTACCTCATATTTCTAATTGATTTCGGTTTGTAAAGTATTTTCTCCTGAAATTTTGTTTATGTAAAGTTTTAAAAGGAAAAGAATATGGAAGATTGTAAATCACTTTGAAACGTAAGCCCTTTTATTTGCCCAAACCCTTCATTTCCTTAAACTCCTCAATTAATTGCCTTAGCCGTGTAAAACCCTAATGTAGCCGTCATCTCATTAGGTTTTCACGTGGAAAAAAAGATCATTTTCATTTGTTTCTCACGGCTTCAAAGATCTGGTAATGGCTTCCCTTTCTTTTTCTTACTTTTCTACTTGTTTTCCCTAAATTTTAATTTTTTTCATTTATTTAAAGATTTTGGCATTTGTTTTCTTAAAAATCTGATTTTGGAAATTTTCTTGAAATGATTTCTGATCATTTGTCCAAATAAAAATAAACAATGTCTGAAAATTTGATTTGGATAAAAAGTGTAACTTTAACAGAAATTCTAAATTTTATAATTCTGAAGGCAAATTTTTCATCTTGAACTGTATACAATTGTGTAACATTTGTTTCACTTTTGTTTTGGTCAGATTTGTTGTATACTTTTAAAAAAAAAGGTTAGTAATAATTAGTGTGAAACGGGAAATAAACTTTACATTTCTTTTACATATGTTTACATTTGTTTCTTAACTTTATATTTAACAATCAATTGGATGAAGCTAAATCAAATGTTATTAATTATGGTACAATAGCTATTAAATTTTGGTTTAAAGTGATGGTTTATTTTCCTAATAGAAACATTAGTATTTTAAATTTATGTAATAAGAGAAACAAAATAATTTGTACGTTATTTAATAAGAGAAACAAAATAATTTGTACGTTACTTTGGGCATATATTTAATTGTTGCTCTTGTCTTTTCGTTATCTATTTGATTTTTTTTTCTTGCGTTAACAATGCAAAGTTTTCAGCCGTATATTAGCTTTTGAGAATCCAAAATCTTGCTCAAATCTTGCCTTAAATGATTTCCGTGTGTGAATTATTTCTTTCCCTCTTGCCTCCCATACGTTTCCAACTATTGGATAGAATTGAATGCCTTAATTGCCTCTACCGTTCAAGCATTTTTCTCTTGCCTGCCCTCTACATAAATTAGTGAGCAAATGTTAATATATATTTCACGTTCAAAAGTTCCATACCATAAATTATTCATTTTGCTTCCATCAAAATTTGCGTAAGCATCTCCTGAAGGTATGAACCGGCGCATGCTTTTCCTTTCATTTTTTTTCTCTTTTTTTCTTTCTTTCTTCTTTTCACTCTTGTTTTATTTCATTTGTTCTCCCTTCATTGTTTTGCTTTGGGTTGGTGATACAAAATCATATCTTGGCTATCTTTCAACTCAAATCAAAAGTCGTGAAATTGTGCTTGTCGTGCCTTTGGAGTCATGCTTGTATGTTGTTTTGGTCTCTAGCTTTGAAAAAGGTGAGTCTTTCTCACTCTGACATATATACTTATGAAAAGTGGATTGATGACAAGTGTTTAGTAATGTAAAATGTTTATGCAAGTTAATGATGATCATATGATATGCTATGCCATGTTATTACCATGTTATTTCCATGTTAAAACTGTTAATTTTCACCTGACATCTAATATATGACTGTATATTGTGATATTGACTTTGTTTATATTATTTCTGTATACGATCACACTGCAAGTTCCCTGTTAGAGAAAATGTTATGGGCTGAAATGATAGGCCTGAGTTATTTTATTTATTTATTTAAACTTGGGATTGCGGGTTTGAAATGATAGAACCCGGATTTTTATCTTTTAAACTGCGGATTGAAATGATACATATCCGTATCACTTGACCTAGGTTAGAAAACTATATACAGACCCGTGGTTATTCTATAAAGTGTTTTGAATATTTTAAGTATTTTAAAAATTATAAATTTATGAAATTTGGTTTAAATAGTTTTTGAAAGGTTTTAAAATAAATAAAATATGATTTTTCTATGTGTTTAAAATGTAATTTATGAATTGTTTAACTGGATTTCTGAAATATAACTTATGTTTGAAATTTCGAATTTTGACCAAAAACGATATTTAAGTTATATGAATAAAATGGACTTTAATTATATTTGAAAAATGGTAAATATGATAAATTGATTTATATTTGAATTTAAGTGATTTATTAAAGAATTTTTGATTTTTCTATAAATTTAAGTGGTTGAATAAATGACTGTTGAAAAATGAAATTTTAAAAGATAACTTGACTTGAAAATGTGAAATTTGAGTTTTAACTAAAGATGTTAAATTAATTAAATAAATTGGAAGTTTAGTTAAATTTGTGAAATGGTAATATAAATCTGAAATGTTAAGTTTATTTGTTGAAAAGTGAAGAAACGTATAAGTTTTAATTTATGAAAGAAACGTATAGGTTTTAATTTATGAAAGAAACGTATAGGTTTTAATTTATGAAAGAAACGTATAGGTTTTAATTTATGAAAGAAACGTATAGGTTTTAATTTATGAAAGAAACGTATAGGTTTTATTTTATGAAAGAAACGTATAGGTTTAAATTATGAAAGAAACGTATAGGTTTTAATTTATGAAAGAAACGTATAGGTTTTAATTTATGAAAGAAACGTATAGGTTTTAATTTATGAAAGAAACGTATAGGTTTTAATTAATGAAAGAACGTATGGTGTTCTAATTAATGATAGGAACATGTAAATTCCTAATTAATGAAAGAAAGGTATAAGTTTTAATTAATGAAAGAAACGTATAAGTTTTTAATTAATGAAAGAAACGTGTAAAGTCCTAATTAATGAGAGAACATGAAAGTTTTAATTAATGCAAGAACATGTAAAGTTTAATTAAGAAAGAAACATGTAAAGTTTTAAGTAGTGTGGTATTGATTTAATTAATAAATGTTCATTTTTGTAATAGGAATATAAAATTTAAAACGTACATTTGACACGTAGATTTTAATCAATGTAATGGTGTATTTTAAATTGATTAAAATGATAAATGTTACTTATTGTAATAATAATGTAAGTTAATAAGGTGCTTTTAACTTAACATAAGAATTTCGGTTTAAATTGTATATTACAGTAAGAAAGTTTATTTAACTATAAGGCTATGATAAATTGACATGTTAAAATTTTAAGCTTATCAATACTTTGATTATATACAATGTAAAGTGGAAAGTAGTACATTCCGAAAATGCTATGATTCCTTAAGGTAACATTTCCAAAATGCTATGATAATTTAAAGGAATATTTCAAGTTTAATAAATTTAAAGAAATATTCAATGATTTGAAAATTTGGGTTTTATTTGAATGATATAATATTGAATTATTTTTGAAATGGAAATGATACAATTGTGATATTGTTTTGAAATGAGTATGATATTTTGGTCTTGAAAGTATAAATTATTTGAAATAAATATCCATGGGTTATAATAACGATTGGTTGTTAAAGAGACCGGGATCGGATATTGTCTTATAGCCGGACTATACCGAAAACCACTTTAACAACTGTGTACGCGGTGGAGATTCCAGAATGAAGTAGGATGGTGGCGACGTTCTCGAGGTATGTTACGTGGACCCAACTCCCGTGAGTTGGCATATATGACTAAAACAGGAGTTATACCGGGCTACACAAAGGGTCGCACCCTTTCATCGAGCATGCTCCATCGGAAACTATTCTATTACTTTTGTGATTCGATTCGGTGGCGCCACTTTGATTCGGGGGTATTGTTCGAGGTGGGCGGAAGCTGCTGGCTTGCCGTCACCACCGGTCCGGGAGTGCAAACGGTGTATCCACCCTGGCATTTCCTTGCGTGCCGTGTCATATCCTTATATCGAGCCCACTACGATTTTGGTTTTAAAGATCCGACCGCGTTAAGGTTCACCATCCCCTTAACGCTATTTTCTATATGATTATACTTTACTGATTAGACACTACCGTATATAGCGTATATTACTACATAGTAAATAGTTTAACGGATCCCTAGAGGATGGGCGGTCCCAAGCATCCTTTAAGTTACTGATACATTTTGTTACTGTTCACTTGAGTTGATTTACAGTTTATAAGTATTTATGTCCTGACTCGAGGGTTTTGTGTTTTGCTTTACGCTCGGGTCAGATTGATTGAGTTAGCATTCAAGATTCACCTTCGGCGTTGGAGCTTTCCTTGAAGATCCAGCCGTCTATTTTGTTTCAGTATCCAGTGGTTCGGTGATGTATCTGATTTGTACCTGATGTATTCTGTTACTCTTCTGTTGTATCTTATTTAACTCTGATGTATCTCATATTTATATAGTAGCTTCATGAACTACTATCTCTTTTTCTTCCGCTGCATTTTTATATACTCTGTGTATGTGATCTGTGATTTTTATTTACTGTATATCCTGAGATTTGCAAAAAAAATTATTTACAACGCGGTATTTTGAGCAATTCAATTCCGGCATGAGTGTCTACCTATACACTTATAATGGATGCGAATGGTTGAAAATATCGGGTCGTTACAGTTGGTATCAGAGCTTTGGTAGCTCTAGGCAAAACTCAGCATATAGAGTGAATGTATTTACAGAATCACTTTCATTCGAGTTTGAATCTCTTCCCTTTTGACTCGATTCCTTTGAATTTTGGAACATTCCCTACGGTTCCAAAATCCATTCTTATTTCCCGCTATTCATCTTCATTTGATTCTAGAGTATCCCACAACTCCACTTCGAATGATCTTTATAGTGAATTGGCGGTCCCGCCAATCTCAAATATTTTCTTGTAAGAGGGGTGAAACTCCATTACAACAGCATCGATTCACCAAAGATTTTATATCCTTGGTTTAGATGCTAGTATCTCCTATTATCCCAAATTCTAACTCTTGAGATCAAACGTAGATTTACCCCAGAAAATCCACTTCGATCTTATACTTCAAGTCACGGTTGACCCGATTAAGGTTGCCCGTGATTTATTTTAGCTTATCCACCTCCCTACTCTGTATTTAATCATCTTGTCTTTTGTTTCCAACATATTTTCAAACATTTTGAATTGTATTTGTCAATCTATATTTTGTTTATATATTGTGTTGTTTGAGTTGTTGATGTTGAGTTGGGTTTCCGATTGATTCGTCTGATCAACGCTATCGATAGGATTTCTAAAACACTTTGACAGAACAAACTGACACGGTATTATTTTAAAATTTGGTTAATGAAATAAAATTTTGATATATATTTATGGAACTTAATAAAATGATTCAAATTGATAATTTGAAATGATAATACTTGATTTATCATTTATTGTTTTATAAATGAATTTATAAATAATTGTTTATAAATTTATATGGGAACTTAAATGAATTTAGAAAAAGAAATTTGAGAATTTAATTTCCGATGGTTCCAAACCTTTTGTTTAAAAGTTTAAAGGGATATAATATTTAAAATATTTTCAAATAGAAATTTGTTTTCAAAGAATTTTAAGTTTAAAATTAGTACTTTTCTCTTTGTCGCTGGAAAATAACTTCGGTGATGACTGCAGCATCATCGACGTTCATTTTCGAGTTTCGAAGTGAAGAGAATGTTCTATAGTCTTGCTACAGCTTTGTTTTGGGAAATTAAATTGATTTGAATTTCTAAAATATGACTTAATTTATAATATATATAGATATATGATTGAAATTTGATTTGACATATTATATATATATTATTACTTATCTCTAAATGGTTTGAAGAAATCGGAAATTTAATTCTTAAATTTTATTTTTAACAATAATTTCAATTGTAAAAAGAAAATCAAAAAATTTGGATAAATGATTAAACTTGAGAAAATTGAATTGGAAAGTTTTATTTGTATGACACAATTTCATTCCAATATAACTTACCTTAATTTCAGAAGTTAACAATGTAATTGGGTAATATACAATATAAAAAGATTTTATAAATAAAATTTGAGTGGTTATAATAAATGTTATACACTTAAATTTTAATTATAAAATGATTAACGGAGGTAAATATAATAAAGTGTAATTGAATAACTTACAATAAAATGATGTTAAAAGAACTAAGAATAAAAGAAAGCAGTTATAACAAGTGTAAGTATATTTAATATGAGTGATAAATATATTGAGAGGAATAAATTTAATTTTATTAGGAATAAAGAAGAATAAAATTTATTAAATACATTGTGAGTGTAATAAATGATTATTTTTCTAACCCATGGTTTTAAAAAAAAATTGTTAATTTAAGATGATTGGATAATAAGATAATGAAATTTGAGATAGTTAAGATTTATGTAACTTGTGTAAACGTTTATTTTCTATTTAAGATGAAATCTCCATGCTTTCGAATTCATTTTCTTATTTTATTTTTCAAACTATCTTTTGGTTGTTCTTATCGTCCTCATCTTGCTATAGACTGGTATATGCATCTTTCTATTATCTTTCTGTTTAGAAATCTTTCTATAATCTTTGATAATCTCTACCTTGTAAAACTTACCTATAACAACAGTTATCAGGTATAACTTCAATCTTCTTGTCATCTTATCTTAATCCTATTTCACTCTATCTTTTCTGTGCCCTTCCATACCTCATTCCTTTTCGGGGACGAAAAGTTTTGAGTGGGGGAGAGTGTAACAACCCTATATTTTGTAATTATTTTATTGTATATTTTAATTATTTTAATGTAAAATTTTGGTTTAAAAAAAACTTATTTTACTTATGTGAAATGATTAAGTTTATTATTTAAATATAATCTTGATTTTTATATGAGTTATAATTCCAAACTTGTGTAAGTTGAATATTTGCCTGAAATGCTGATTTTGGTCAAAATAGTCAAACTGTGACTTTCAACTTAAAATTTTAAAATTTTAAAATTTTAAATTTTTTTCTTTTATTATGAAATTACATAAAATTATAAGAACACCACTTTTCGTTTCGTTGAAATTGGATGTAAATTGTGAAAGTTATACCCTTTACAATATTGTGCGTATATAGGGTTATTTAACAATGACTATTTTAAATTGTATAAATTACTTCTTCTTTGTTTTATTTTATTTTAATATGTGATAATATGTTATATAATGTATATTTTGACTTTTAAGTATTTTTAAAATGATAATATAAATTTTCTAAAGTTCATTTGAATTTATTTCTAATTTTAAAAGCCTAGTCTACAATTTTAAGCCATTTTCTTAATTTAATTATATATAATTAAAATTTATTTATTTATTTTATGCACTCACTTTTATTTTCTGTGTTTTACTTTATTTTATTCATTTTACATATATTTAAATTAAAGTAAATTTTTCCAAAGTGTATTGAAGTTATTTCTAATTCTTAAGTCTAGTTTTCATTTTTCTGTGCTATTTTTCTTATTTAATCATATCTAATTAATATTTAATTATTAATATTTTGTTTATCTATTATATTTTCGAATTTTAACTGATATTTTAATTATTTTCAGTTATTTAGATGTATATGAATATATATATATAGGAAGTTTAAAAGGTTTGAAAGCAAAGAAACGTAAACCCGTTTTAACGTTTCTTCTTCCGTTTCTTTTCCAATTAATAGATTTAATTTCCTTTGACCGTTCCTTTCTTTATTGTAGCTGTGCATTTCTTACCTCATTTTCACATGAAAACATTCCTTTCCACTTCATAATAATTTTATAATGAAATGTATAATTTTCCAAGACTAACAGTGATTTATGCACAATTTTAGAACACTGTTTGGTATTTTTAAGGCATTTTCTTCATTGTTTTATATTTTTTTCAAATTATACTATTTGTTACCTCATATTTCTAATTGATTTCGGTTTGTAAAGTATTTTCTCCTGAAATTTTGTTTATGTAAAGTTTTAAAAGGAAAAGAATATGGAAGATTGTAAATCACTTTGAAACGTAAGCCCTTTTATTTGCCCAAACCCTTCATTTCCTTAAACTCCTCAATTAATTGCCTTAGCCGTGTAAAACCCTAATGTAGCCGTCATCTCATTAGGTTTTCACGTGGAAAAAAAAGATCATTTTCATTTGTTTCTCACGGCTTCAAAGATCTGGTAATGGCTTCCCTTTCTTTTTCTTACTTTTCTACTTGGTTTCCCTAAATTTTAATTTTTTTCATTTATTTAAAGACTTTGGCATTTGTTTTCTTAAAAATCTGATTTTGGAAATTTTCTTGAAATGATTTCTGATCATTTGTCCAAATAAAAATAAACAATGATTTGGATAAAAAGTGTAACTTTAACAGAAATTCTAAATTTTATAATTCTGAAGGCAAATTTTTCATCTTGAACTGTATACAATTGTGTAACATTTGTTTCACTTTTGTTTTGGTCAGATTTGTTGTATACTTTTAAAAAAAAAAGGTTAGTAATAATTAGTGTGAAACGGGAAATAAACTTTACATTTCTTTTACATATGTTTACATTTGTTTCTTAACTTTATATTTAACAATCAATTGGATGAAGCTAAATCAAATGTTATTAATTATGGTACAATAGCTATTAAATTTTGGTTTAAAGTGATGGTTTATTTTCCTAATAGAAACATTAGTATTTTAAATTTATTTAATAAGAGAAACAAAATAATTTGTACGTTATTTAATAAGAGAAACAAAATAATTTGTACGTTACTTTGGGCATATATTTAATTGTTGCTCTTGTCTTTTCGTTATCTATTTGATTTTTTTTTCTTGCGTTAACAATGCAAAGTTTTCAGCCGTATATTAGCTTTTGAGAATCCAAAATCTTGCTCAAATCTTGCCTTAAATGATTTCCGTGTGTGAATTATTTCTTTCCCTCTTGCCTCCCATACGTTTCCAACTATTGGATAGAATTGAATGCCTTAATTGCCTCTACCGTTCAAGCATTTTTCTCTTGCCTGCCCTCTACATAAATTAGTGAGAAAATGTTAATATATATTTCACGTTCAAAAGTTCCATACCATAAATTATTCATTTTGCTTCCATCAAAATTTGCGTAAGCATCTCCTGAAGGTATGAACCGGCGCATGCTTTTCCTTTCATTTTTTTTCTCTTTTTTTCTTTCTTTCTTCTTTTCACTCTTGTTTTATTTCATTTGTTCTCCCTTCATTGTTTTGCTTTGGGTTGGTGATACAAAATCATATCTTGGCTATCTTTCAACTCAAATCAAAAGTCGTGAAATTGTGCTTGTCGTGCCTTTGGAGTC
Source organism: Allium cepa (assembly GCA_030765085.1). Taxonomy (NCBI): domain Eukaryota; kingdom Viridiplantae; phylum Streptophyta; class Magnoliopsida; order Asparagales; family Amaryllidaceae; genus Allium; species Allium cepa. Next base: position 71,368,629 of record CM060942.1, read on the forward strand.
GTGCTTGTATGTTGTTTTGGTCTCTAGCATTGAAAAAGGTGAGTCTTTCTCACTCTGACATATATACTTATGAAAAGTGGATTGATGACAAGTGTTTAGTAATGTAAAATGTTTATGCAAGTTAATGATGATCATATGATATGCTATGCCATGTTATTACCATGTTATTTCCATGTTAAAACTGTTAATTTTCACCTGACATCTAATATATGACTGTATATTGTGATATTGACTTTGTTTATATTATTTCTGTATACGATCACACTGCAAGTTCCCAGTTAGAGAAAATGTTATGGGCTGAAATGATAGGCCTGAGTTATTTTATTTATTTATTTAAACTTGGGATTGCGGGTTTGAAATGATAGAACCCGGATTTTTATCTTTTAAACTGCGGATTGAAATGATACATATCCGTATCACTTGACCTAGGTTAGAAAACTATATACAGACCCGTGGTTATTCTATAAAGTGCTTTGAATATTTTAAGTATTTTAAAAATTATAAATTTATGAAATTTGGTTTAAATAGTTTTTGAAAGGTTTTAAAATAAATAAAATATGATTTTTCTATGTGTTTAAAATGTAATTTATGAATTGTTTAACTGGATTTCTGAAATATAACTTATGTTTGAAATTTCGAATTTTGACTAAAAACGATATTTAAGTTATATGAATAAAATGGACTTTAATTATATTTGAAAAATGGTAAATATGATAAATTGATTTATATTTGAATTTAAGTGATTTATTAAAGAATTTTTGATTTTTCTATAAATTTAAGTGGTTGAATAAATGACTGTTGAAAAATGAAATTTTAAAAGATAACTTGACTTGAAAATGTGAAATTTGAGTTTTAACTAAAGATGTTAAATTAATTAAATAAATTGGAAGTTTAGTTAAATTTGTGAAATGGTAATATAAATCTGAAATGTTAAGTTTATTTGTTGAAAAGTGAAGAAACGTATAAGTTTTAATTTATGAAAGAAACGTATAGGTTTTAATTTATGAAAGAAACGTATAGGTTTTAATTTACGAAAGAAACGTATAGGTTTTAATTTACGAAAGAAACGTATAGGTTTAATTTATGAAAGAAACGTATAGGTTTTAATTTATGAAAGAAACGTATAGGTTTTAATTTATGAAAGAAACGTATAGGTTTTAATTAATGAAAGAACGTATGGTGTTCTAATTAATGATAGGAACATGTAAGTTCCTAATTAATGAAAGAAAGGTATAAGTTTTAATTAATGAAAGAAACGTATAAGTTTTTAATTAATGAAAGAAACGTGTAAAGTCCTAATTAATGAGAGAACATGAAAGTTTTAATTAATGCAAGAACATGTAATGTTTAATTAAGAAAGAAACATGTAAAGTTTTAAGTAGTGTGGTATTGATTTAATTAATAAATGTTCATTTTTGTAATAGGAATATAAAATTTAAAACGTACATTTGACACGTAGATTTTAATCAATGTAATGGTGTATTTTAAATTGATTAAAATGATAAATGTTACTTATTGTAATAATAATGTAAGTTAATAAGGTGCTTTTAACTTAACTTAAGAATTTCGGTTTAAATTGTATATTACAGTAAGAAAGTTTATTTAACTATAAGGCTATGATAAATTGACATGTTAAAATTTTAAGCTTATCAATACTTTGATTATATACAATGTAAAGTGGAAAGTAGTACATTCCGAAAATGCTATGATTCCTTAAGGTAACATTTCCAAAATGCTATGATAATTTAAAGGAATATTTCAAGTTTAATAAATTTAAAGAAATATTCAATGATTTGAAAATTTGGGTTTTATTTGAATGATATAATATTGAATTATTTTTGAAATGGAAATGATACCATTGTGATATTGTTTTGAAATGAGTATGATATTTTGGTCTTGAAAGTATAAATTATTTGAAATAAATATCCATGGGTTATAATAACGATTGGTTGTTAAAGAGACCGGGATCGGATATTGTCTTATAGCCGGACTATACCGAAAACCACTTTAACAACTGTGTACGCGGTGGAGATTCCAGAATGAAGTAGGATGGTGGCGACGTTCTCGAGGTATGTTACGTGGACCCAACTCCCGTGAGTTGGCATATATGACTAAAACAGGAGTTATACCGGGCTACACAAAGGGTCGCACCCTTTCATCGAGCATGCTCCATCGGAAACTATTCTATTACTTTTGTGATTCGATTCGGTGGCGCCACTTTGATTCGGGGGTATTGTTCGAGGTGGGCGGAAGCTGCTGGCTTGCCGTCACCACCGGTCCGGGAGTGCAAACGGTGTATCCACCCTGGCATTTCCTTGCGTGTCGTGTCATATCCTTATATCGAGCCCACTACGATTTTGGTTTTAAAGATCCGACCGCGTTAAGGTTCACCATCCCCTTAACGCTATTTTCTATATGATTATACTTTACTGATTAGACACTACCGTATATAGCGTATATTACTACATAGTAAATAGTTTAACGGATCCCTAGAGGATGGGCGGTCCCAAGCATCCTTTAAGTTATTGATACATTTTGTTACTGTTCACTTGAGTTGATTTACAGTTTATAAGTATTTATGTCCTGACTCGAGGGTTTTGTGTTTTGCTTTACGCTCGGGTGAGATTGATTGAGTTAGCATTCAAGATTCACCTTCGGCGTTGGAGCTTTCCTTGAAGATCCAGCCATCTATTTTGTTTAGTATCCAGTGGTTCGGTGATGTATCTGATTTGTACCTGATGTATCCTGTTACTCTTCTGTTGTATCTTATTTAACTCTGATGTATCTCATATTTATATAGTAGCTTCATGAACTACTATCTCTTTTTCTTCCGCTGCATTTTTATATACTCTGTGTCTGTGATCTGTGATTTTTATTTACTGTATATCCTGAGATTTACAAAAAAAATTATTTACAACGCGGTATTTTGAGCAATTCAATTCCGGCATGAGTGTCTACCTATACACTTATAATGGATGCGAATGGTTGAAAATATCGGGTCGTTACAATATTGCTAAATTTATTAAGCGTTGCATGACTTGCCAACTCAAAAAGGCCGAGTATCAAAGTCCCGGTGGGTTATTGCAACCTTTGGACATTCCAATTTGGAAGTGGGATCAAGTCTCCATGGACTTTATTGACAGTCTTCCCCATTCTCATTCGGGTCATGACAGTATGGGTGATTGTAGAAAGACTTTCAATATCCGCCCATTTATTTCCCATCCAGTCCAATTGGACCATATCTTTTTTGGTTGTTAGATTATATGGAGCTCATACTTCTATTGTTAGCGATCACGATTCATTATTTACTAGTGGATTTTGGAAGGGTCTTGAAAAAGCTTTGGGAATGTCGCTTAATTTTAGTACCGTTTATCATCCTTAATCCGATGGACAAACGGAGCGTGTGATCAAACTCTTGAAGATCTCCTTCTTGCTTGTATTCTTGATTTTGTTGGAAGTTGGGGAGATCATATTTCTCTTATTGAGTTTTCTCATAATAATATCTTATAGTCTAGTATTGGTATGGCACCTTTCGAGGCACTCTACGGAAGGCCATGCCGATCTCCTTTGTATTGGCTTGAAGCATGTGAGAACTTGGTTTTAGGTCCAGATTTTATTCGTGATGCCATAGAAAAGATTTACCGTATTCATCATAGGATGAAAGAAGCTAAAAGTACACAAAAATTCTATGTCGATAACCGAAAAAGGAATTTGGAATTTTCTGTGGGATATTTTGTATCCATTCATGTTTCATCTATGAAGGGTGTTGTGTGTTTCAGTCAATCGGGAAAGTTAGCACCTCGATATATTCGCTCATTTCCCATCACTAAATGCAATGGTTCAGTGGCCTATCGCCTTTCATTACCACCTCAATTTTTTGCTATTCATGATGTATTCCACATTTCTGAACTACGGAAATGTCTTAGAGATTTCGATTTTATTCTTGAGCCCGGTGTTATTGAAGAAATTGAAGTTTCACCTAATTTGACTTATGAGCAACATCCAATTCGTATCATTGCTATGGAGGTTAAACGCCTTTGTAATAAAGATGTTCCGCTTTTAAAAGTTCAATGGTCCGCAAATCCTAAAGAATGTTCTTCGGAATCCAGAGAATTCATTGAGCGAACACATCCGGACTTACTCCCTCATGCTCCTTAAAGTGAACTTCTTACTTCAAGTTTATTTTGTGTTGTTATGCCTTAGTGTGTTTGTTACTCTTTATTTTTTCTTCTTAAGTATTGCGAGGACGCGATTTCTTTAAGGAGGGGAGTCTGTTACAACTCGTAATTTTACGATTAGATATTTAAATGTTTTATTTAAATGTAGCATCATTAGTTGAGCTTAAAGTCCGAAATGATACTTTTTGTAAACAGTCGAATCCTATCTCAAGACTACTTCTATTGAGTTTAAAATGACATTTAGAACTAGTTTAAGTACAAACACCGGTATGTTTGGAGTCGATTAGAATTTTGGTATTTTGTTTGGGATTTGGGTTTTGTTCTAGCCCACTAACCCAATAAGTGAACCCAAACTTTCTACCAAATACCTCCCACTCCACTCCTCTTCGTTCATTCCTTTCATAATTTCCTAATACTCTCAAGCAAAAGGAAAAAGGGGGAAAATAGACGATATCAAAAGTCCTAAGCCCTAGTTCTCTTAGGAAATTCAAATTCAAGTTCTAAAATCAGGGAGAAGCTTAAGTAAGCATGCTCTTCATCTTCTCCATCTCAATTCCTCTTCAATTCTTGATTTTCCCTATAACCTAACATAGTAAAATCTTTACATGTATTAATTGGTGGAAGATCTTTAAGGTGTAGTTGAAGAGAAATAAATTCTAACTTGCTTTAGAGCTTGTCTTTTCTATTTTTGGGTTTAAAAGTAATTTCTTGAACTCACATCTATGTCTATAGCTTTCATTGTTGTTAAGTCGGAATTCCTAAATCTATTTTATGTTCAATTTCTTTTGAATTGAATTGGTTTGGTGAATTTTCCATTTTTGGTATTTTGAAGTCAAAATCTATGAAAACCCTACTATGGATGTTTGGACATATTGTTTGGAGTGCATTGAAGAACCTATAGGGCTGGGTTGTCGCTTGACATAAATCCCTAGCCACTATCGCTCATTTGACCGCTTTCGATTTGATTTGTCCAACAATGGTCTAGGCAAATTTTGCCCTGAGCTTCAGCTCAGACGTTTGGGAAAACACTCAAACGTCTATGGCAAATTCCAGACCTACGGCTCAAACTTCTGAGGTTATTCCTTGACATCTGAGCGATCTGGAAAAAATTTCCATACCTACATCTCAGATGTTCGGGAAAATCACCAAACGTCTGGCGCCGTTAAATTCAACCAATTTACCTATTTTTATGTGGGTTTTCATTTTATCGATTTTTCATGATCCGGTTAGTTCCTGGCATTTATCATCGACCTTGATGACTTCTTTTCTGGATTTTTGGAAATATTCATTTGATGGATTTGATATCATTTTCATGGTTTTAATTCATGTCGTCGAATGTGAATTTTTGGTGATAGATTGTTTTTACAATCGTTTCAATGATTTGTCACTTTAAAATACATAGGTTTCTATACTAGTGGTAAATACTCAAACTCTTTTACAAAAATGATTTCAACATTTCTTTTAATACAAAGCTCGTTTTTAAAAGCGTTTTCCAATTTATTAGTATATACAGACCTTTACCTCATTCGTACAAGAAATCCAATTAAACGGCATAGCAAAACAAGTGGTATGAAACGCTTGAGTTTACTTCATCGGTTAATTCATAGACTTGCTCGATTGAAATCTTGTGACAATTTTCGAGTGGAAATCTACAATTTGTTCGTAAATATTTATGTTAAGCCAGTGATTATGGGACGTGAAGCTAAACTCATCTATTTACTAGCTTGATGTAATTTATACTTATTGATCAATGATGATCATTTTGAGGTTTAGACTAGCGATATGCAATGTTTCATTGTCCGCGTGGGAGACTATACCCCGTTCTGTTGAGGTTTGTCTCAATTTTTGTTAGGTTAGCGACCCATGGGATTTATGGAGTTCAGTTTATCGTGCGTATCGTTGTACTACATCGTTGTTCCGGCTTATTTGAGTTTCAGGTTCCTCGGGCGTATCGTTGTACTACGTCGTTGCACCGGCATTATGGGCTAGCGACCTATGAGATAGCGTCCCGTTTTTGATATACATATTGGTGAGTTTTCATGATCTCATTTGTGATAGGCCTCCCCTTTTATGTTTTCTGGATTTCGAATTGTTAATTTCTAGAATTTGTGTTTCACTGATTTTTGTGATTTGCATCGATATTTTTTGTCCATATTTGAGTTTTGGTGAATAAGCTAAAGAATTTGATAATTCTTTTTGTTGATTTGAGAAAATTTGAGACATTGTATGATTTTCACTTGTTATCAGATATATACTTGTCACAACATGGTATTATTGTTATCATATGTTTATCATATCTCTTATCCTATCTCATCTAACATGATATTTATAGCTAGACTGATCCGTTTATTATTTTTCTTCTTCAATAATACTCGGGTCAGACAGTGTTGTTTTTGGTGCTTCCACTTGACTTCTTAGTAGGGACTTGCTTCTGACTTTTGGTTAACTACTTTAGATTAATAGCATTTATTTTTATACATTCGAGATAGTGACTCCTTGATGTATACACATTCTTTTATCTAGCACTTGTACCTATTCTTTTGTGATGTAGTGGATCTTGTATGACCACTACTTTGTTGTTCAGTTCTATGTGTTATATTCATATATGTTTCTGCCTTAGTGATACGAATATCTATGATTGAATTGTGTTATGCGTATTTTAAAGGCATCATAGCCACTGTATAGTAGCTTTGAGTTTGTATTGGATATGTCGAATTTTGTCTTGAAATTAAACACATGTCATACTATCTGACGTATCGGTACTCGCACAAAGTAATTACATAGATGGTCGCTCCTCAACAGCCTTATTCTTCGTACTGGTTGACGACATTACCCCTTAGTGTCCTTAAGCTAGTGTGAGTATAGAGGTGGGGTGTCACGTCACATCCATACTTGGAACTCTTTCAAAATGCTCCAAACTATATCTGACTATTAGGCTGCTTGGAAAATAGGGCACCTAGATTTTAAGGGAAAGCATATAAACTTTGGGTCAATCATGCGATTGGTATGAGAAACTAAAAATATGAGCATTTGAAAAAAAGGGTATCTCATAAGACCACGCTGCACATAAATGTGTAATGGGTTTTTACTTTATGATAACCAAAACATATCTACGCAAAATCCTATGATATTATTTTTACTGACTTGCTTGGCAAACCATTGAAATAAACTTGTTCAAAATGTTGAAATTGTTATATTGGTCAAATTTGGTGGGCATAATATGTTTACAACTAAGTCTGTAGGAGCCTATCGGAAAATGGCTTTCTACTGAACAGCGAGGTAAGGGACTACCTCCCGTACAGTACATTTCCAAAGGAATGTACCGAGGATCGACGTCTTCAAAACCTCTACGAATTAAGACCAGCCTACCCTAAACTAGCAGATGGTACAGATAAAAACAAATATGATATTACCTCGTCTGTTCCCGACCTATCCGAGATTTTCACTTAAAATTCCATATTGGCATTTCCAAGAACACAATATTGATTTCAATAAAAGTATAACCTCTAAGCTTGTACATCTTAAAGAAGGATGTTAAGCATAAGAGGGGTAACCTCCAACACTACCAAACGGATATACCTTTGTAGATATCGGTGCACTATGATTTCAGAAATGTAATGTCAGACATTCAACCATACAAGTTGTCCAAGAACAGGTCTAAGAAAAGACATTCTCCTACCACATCCTTTTTGGAATTACACCTGGATTAGTAGCGAGTACTCCTTACATACGAATATCCCAGAATGAAGGGACCACTGGTATTTATTTATCTCAAGAGCTACTTTGAAACTGTCAATAAGTAGTCCTTCTATTATGAAGACCCCCACCTTCAACTTCGTTGTCTTTAACATGTCTTCACTTTCAAACTCGTAAATTAGTTCGAACTGGTTTTCGTATAAGAATCACCCAAATCCAACCCCAGTTCCTTTGAATCAATCATCGAAAAAAGGATGTCAAGTATATAGGTGCTTATAATTTTATTGATTACTTTTCTCTTTATCAAAAAATATCTTCTAGAGATATATATCTTTAAATCAATTTTTTGGGTATATACGGAATTAACAAATCTCATTTATCAAATAATGGTTTAACTAAAACCTTTTTAAATCTTGGAGTAATTCTAAATCATTTCATCCTTTACTTAGGGAAAAATCTCTGAATCAATTATTTAAACCTTGACAACTATTTCTTATTTCCTAACCATAAATTTTTAAGCGGGTCAAAAACCATGTTATTTAAGACATTGTTTACTGTAAATCCAAAACAATTAATTTTAACTAAAGGGATCCATGGGAACTTAAACAACTCAAAATCATTTCTTTAAATCTTGACAGCCGCTTTCATTTTCAACGCATATCTTTTTGATAAGTTGAAACCATGTTATCTAAGATGGTAAGTCCAAATTTGTTAGTATTCAAGTAAAACAGATCCATATATACTAATTCTACTCAACATCAATTTTCATATTCAACCTTTACAATCTTTCGACTAGCGGTGAAATCACCTTTTAAATTCACACAGATAGTATGGGCACCCTCCTCGGAATTTAATACCAAATATATTTCTATGCAATACAAATTGTATTAAATTTGGAAAAAACTAAATTTCTTATACTTGCCTCGTCTCCGACATTTCGACCTTATCAATTCCTCGTCTAGGAAAGAGGCTAGGTGAGCTAGGGCACAAGTTGCTCCTAAATATTTCCATAGTTTAAGCACTTTCCATTTGGATCCCATGAATAAAAAAATCTAGTCTACTCATCGACTTTAAGAGCCAAGATTAATCACTTGATTTTTAATAGTTTCTCATTAAATCATTTATTTGAACTTTTTAAAATAAATTATATAACCTTTAAATAATCTTAAAATATTTAGTTATTTATATGAAAACATTATAAAATATTTGGAAAAGAATAATTAATTTTAAAGCCATATTTCAAAAGTTATTAAAAGTGCTGCAAATAGTGCTGCGAATAGTGTTTTGAAGGCTTATTTGATCAAAACAACTTTCTTATCATTTAGAAATCCATTTTTATAACTCAAATATTTTTAAAACATTTTTAAATATTTATAGAATTTATTCTATATTTTTAAAGAATTAAAAATACCATTTATAAAGAAGTTATCGCTTTGGTTTATAAACTATCGAAGCGCGACTATTTTGAAAACCTAATTTGCTCATATTTCAAAATCTACTAAATGAATTCTCGATCATTTTCAATCGTTTGAAAACTATGATTGTAAAAGTTCAAAAAATTCTTATTGCGAAGAATTCCGACTCCAAATCAATCACATAAGTCGATTTAAAATTTTATGGCGCGAATCCATGAACTACCATTGCCCAACGCGCCTATTTTTGACTCAATTTTCATAACTTGTCCAAACTTCATCAAATTTGGTCTTAATGTTTATAAAACATTTATAAACCATTTAAAACCATTTTCAAGAGGTTTAACAATCTTGTATACACTATTTCATTTATTAAAGGAAAGTGATTTCCATTGTAATATTCGACCTGTATTAAACGTGAATTATTTAAACATCAATATAAACATATGATCAACATATAAACATTATGATCAAACATAGTAAAAAACCATAGCAATCATATCACATCATTATACACACATATATAAATAGAGTTCTTACCTTCATTGGTTTCTAACTTCTAAGAAATTTGCTACAACTTCGCTATGTTCAAATTAAAGCCTACAAAATCAAGCCTTGGGCCTCTGAATGGACTCGACATATGCTTGCAAATGGAAATGGGCTTGGCCTTGGTTGACGGAGATGGTGGCCGTGGGGTTTTGAGTGAGGAAAAGGGTTATTTGCCTTGATTCTGAAGTGGATTGCTTATGTATGTTTACTTATATCAATTTAATTTCTTTTTGCAATATTTTTCTTCATAATTTCCTTAAGGTAGGAAGCTATTGAAAAGCTTGAGAATGAGGAAGATGATGAAGTAGAAAAGTATGTAAAATTATGAAGAGAACGGAGGGTATTTATAGGAAAACTTTGGAAATAAATATCTAAATGTATAATTACTCTTTTGCCCCTTGCCCATATCCCTCCATCGCCTCGAGGTGGAAGGCAATGCTACCCTACCTTGTACCTCCATGTTTGTGATGATGATGGTGTGCAAGTGAGTTGATATTTGCTTTTTAGGGTAGAAAATATCTTGGATATTCACACTTTTTACTATATGTAAATTACAATATAAACGATAAGTATATTTTTATGTATATATGTGTTCATGTATATGTTTAGGGTGTATATGTGTAAGTTATATATGTGCATAAGACATATAAACACGGTTGCAACAACTTTGAAAATCTTCTATTCGTTGAACCATTGAAAATCGAGAAGCCGATTTCCGGTCTCATTTTTCACCTAAAAATTAATTTACATATAAATGTAAGAAAACTAGAAACTAATTTTCATCATTTTTAATTAACTAAAATAGTTTCTTTTGAATTATAAAATCATATAAATTAATTTATCATATAAATTAATTTTAAATAATTATTTACAAAAAGTGTGATTATATTGGTACAGGAAAACAAATTTTCTTATATTTTCAAATTAAGTATGTAACTTTATAAAACTATTATAAATGATTTACTATCGCTAGATAACTGATTAAAATGAATTGGTATCATTTAGAACAATTATTTGAATAATTATATTTACTAAATCATTAAATCTAAATTTAAATTCATAAATCAATTATTAAATATAATGCCATTATTCATGATGTCATAAATAATTTTATTTCATATTATTATTTAAATGGATAAATAAGCGTATGTATCCAACACAATGCACGACTTCAGATAATTATAGAGCTGTTTATTGATAATACAGTTTTCGGTCATTTTATAAATATTTTTTCAAAGTATATATTTTTTTACATACTTATCCATAATAAGATTATCATAATTATTTATTGTCCAAGACAATATAATATATGAAAAATGCTTATATTTGAATATTTTAAAATAAATATAATTTATCAAAGTGATAAGTTTGTGGGTCGTTATGCTAGACCAAATACGCTTATCACCACTTTCCAATTTCAAGTAGTATCATCCCGTGATTACCAAAGAAATCAGACAAGTTAGAAAACTATTCTAGCTCTAATACACATTCTTATTTCCCAAGACAGAGACGAGTTTCCATACCTCATAATTTGATGTTAAGTATGAAAAGAATATTCTCCGTACCACCGTAATTTGAAATGATCATAAGCGGAAATCAGATCACGTTATTCTTTATAAAACTCCTTTTTATAAACCTCTTTATATTTATGAACTTAGTTGTAAATCACTTTATAAAACTTCATTTATAAATCTCCTTTATAAATATCATTTATAAATCTTCTTTTATAAACCTTAAAGTATAAATACAAAACCCCTTTTGTGAATCTCACAGTATAAATAAAGAATTTAAATTCATTTATAAAATTTCTTGTATACAACTCATTTCTGTTTATAATTGTTTTATAAATCTCCTTTTATAATTACAAAAAATCCTTTTAAACACTTTGTTCATATTCATAAAATCCTTTGTTAATTCATTTTTATTTATAAAATACCGTTTATAGGTCTCCAAATTTATCCCAAACTTTCAGTTTCCAAATAGAATCAAACACTTAGCATAGATTGATCATTACACATATTACTATAAATCCTTAAATATGATTTATTATTCGATTTCTCAAACTAGTATCATTTCACTTTTAAAAAATTATTTATAAATCTGTTCTTTTTATTTATAAAATACCCTTTTAAAAATATTCTTTTATCTATAGAAGAACATTTATAGATCTATTCTCTTAATATAACATTTAACATAAAACGTTTCATAAATATCTATTCCAAAATATTTCTACCTTTTTTAAAAAAAATCACTTTAAGATAAAAAATAAACCCCTATTGAATTTAAAACAAATATTCATTACTATAATAACTTTTTTGTAAAGATAAGTACTTTGCAAAATAATTTTAAAACATTTACCTATCTACATATATTTGAAACGATAATAAAAGAAGTCGAAGTAAAATAGACAAATAACAAACTATTTTTAAATAAAATATCACAAAAAGCTAAAAAGGTCAAATTAAAATTCATTTTCCCAATCAAAACAGAGACCAATAGTATTCCAAAATACTGTATTGAGGCCAATAGCTACCATATCACTTAATCAACGTCATTACTACTTTTTTGCTAAAAAGGTTTGACTTTTAACATGTGCTAGTATCACATCCAATATGACCAAACTACCAAATTTTGGCATTCAACGATTTATATAAATGGTAATATTGGAATTAAAATCAACAGGTATAAATGGAATTAAAAATTTACAATTTACAATCTCCACGAAATGCAACCAAACCTGTTCCGTTCAACACCACTACGTTTAAGCTTCGCGACCAACTGCCTAAAGTCAAGTTTGGTGGCCTCCATAAACTCAAGAAACACCAAGCCTGTACGTGATGAGGCAAAAATCGCATCTCACAAGGCAAGATCGCAAATGCCAAATTCCTCCCAACAATGCTCTTCGACACAAGGAATGCAATGAAACCAGCCTCGTCGCCTAGATCTCAACAAAACCTAAACCCTAATTTTTAACCCTTATGACCAAAACATATAGAACAACCCAACCAATGCCAAACTCAACTAAACTATGGATTATTAGATCTCATCCATACCTGTTCAAAGATCCCTATTATATACATATATTTTTTTAGAGTATTTTGCTTAATTTGGATTTTTGAAATTCAAGTGAATTACTTTATTTGGTTACAGGAAGTAAAAAATTAAAAGAGGTAGAACAAAGAAAAGTCAGTGTATGTTGATTTGTCTTCAGGTGGAGGTAGGTTTATTTTACATTTTGTGGCATCTCGCCGTATAGAATTTCATTCATATAAAGACTGCAAACAATAAAATGAAAATTCGGTCGTGTAAAATGCGATACGATCCCAAATAATAATAATATACACATGTTATCATACTTGGTAAAATTTCAAAAATAACATCATTTTTTGAAACTGGAAAATACGTACAGGGAAGAAGTTGCAAAAAATTTAGTCTCACGGACAACAAGTTTGATTTTTTAGTATGAAGGACATTTTTAAGTGTAAACAAAAAATGATAGTTGCAACTTGTTAGGAAATCACATCTACTATTTTGATGACAACAACTATACAATGAAAATCGAATATGCATATGTATTGATATATACAGGTACTTGCTAGAACAACATCACTAGAAAGACAAGAATAATGCTCAAACAATACTACAAGAGACTACAAGTTGGTAGGTACAAAGAAGCAACAGAAAAGATGCACAAAACAGACATGCACAAGTTTCACACATCTGGGTGCACAAGCCAGACGTATGGAAAAGTCCTCTAGAACAACAAACAGACTAAACCAGACGTCTGGTAGTAGCACTCAAACGACTGAAAATGTACTATGTACAAAAAATATATAGTGTCAGACATCTCATACAAATACCAGACGTCTGATTTCAAACTTAGATTTTAAATATAAACTTCAATTTCCACATTAGAATAGACATCTCCACTTCACTTCGCCGCAACTCTTCATCATCAACAGAAGCAACTATAGAGCACTTTTTGATGGATGCAACTACTCAAGGAACATCTCTGCAACTATATACATCATCAAGAATCAAGAGAACAATCTCACATACTTACTTATGCTCTCTAATTACATATTCTATCATATATTCTTAATCTCTAGCAATCTATGCTTGTATTTCACTCTTTTATATATTCAGTTCTTCACACACAATACTCCCTAGAAATATATTGAAAGCATTTGTACTAATTAGTCAATATCCGTGTTATAGAACAGATATTTGACAAGAACAACTTATTGTAATCAAGCCTATTCGTTTGGGCGAAGCGAGGGTGTTTGATAGTCAAATTCCGAAGGGGAGCATCGGGACTGGATGTAGGACAAGAGGTCTGAACCTGTATAAAATTATGGTGTGCTTATTCTATATTTACTGAGATTAATATTTTTTATAGTTGCAGCATATATTTTGTCACATATACTTGCATATACACTATACGATCCACCCCGTGGACTTTCAGTTAGTATCAGAGCAAAGTTTGATCAAAGTATAGTAACACATTTTTGACTCACTTTAATATGGCAAGTATTTTTCAAGAAGGTCAATCCACAGCACGACCCCCACTTTCTAATGGTTCTAACTGTGCATACTGGTCAACACATATGAAATTTTTTATGGAAGCTAATGGACTAGAAATTTGGTCAGCCGCTCAAAATAAATATGTAGCACCTATCACTCCTACGAACATAAGGAATGATGCACAAATAATCGCAGCTTCTAATAATGCCAAAGCTATAAATATTTTATTTTGTTCATTAGATAAGAATGAATTTTCACGTGTCATGTTATGTAACACTGCATATGATATTTGGTGTACCTTAAAAGTTACACGTGAAGGCACAAACAAAGTTAAACAAACTAAGATTTCAATTTTACAAAATCAATTTTCATTATTTAAAATGAAATAAAATGAATCTATAGTAGACATATAACCTAGATTCCAAACCATTCAACATGATAATAGCATTTGGAGTCAAATTCACAAATTTTGAATTAATATGTAGAATACTCAATTCTTTAACCCCAGAGTGGGAAAGAAAAGTATTAGCTAGCGAAAAAGCTAATGATCTCTCAACACTCTTAGTTGAAGAATTTGATAGGAAATCTAATGTCCAACGAAGCTAATTTGTAGGCACGAAAAGAACAAAATTCGAAAAGAAGAACATTACATTCCCAGCAACAAATGAAGACTCCAACTTAGACGAAGAAGAAATTGTATTTATTGCCAAAAAATACAACAAATTCAAGAAGTTTGGGAAAATGACTAGATTTCGAAAAGGAGGAAAATCAAGCTCAATAAATCAAACGTCAATCAAATGCTATGAATGTGACTAATTTGGACATATGAAGAAAGATTGTCCCAAGCTCAATAATGAAAAAAAGAAGAATAAATTTGAAAATTTCAAAAAGAAGAAAGCTTTTGAAGTAACATGGGATGACTCGGATTCTTCATCATCATCAGACAGTGACAGGATAGTGACGGAGAACAAGCTAATGTATGCTTTATGGCGTGCACTAATGAGGTATGTCCCGAACTTAACTATGACGAATTATTAGAACTTAGCATGGAATTAAACGAAAAATTTAGACAAATTAAAAAATCGAATAAAGAATATATAGCCAAAATAAATAGATTAGAACTTGAAGTAGGAATGTTAAAAGATGAAAAACTTATTTTAGAGGAAGAAATACAATTATCTCAAGAAAAAATTAAAAATAGTTTGGTTGAAAATGAGACTATGGCTATTGATTTTGATAAAACTAGATTAGAAAAGGATAGCTTGTTTACAAAAAATATCAACTTGAAGAGTAATATAGAAACATTGAAAATTGAAAATTTAGAATTAAAAGAAAAATTAGATAAAATTATCAAAATTTAATAAAGGAAATCAAGATTTGGAAAACCTTATCAAAACTTCAAAACCATCAGGTAACAGAAATGGAATAGGATTTAAAAATATTCCTAAACAAAAAGGGGATGATATTAAGAAATATAGCTGCATTTATCAAAAGATTAGAAGATCACCTATGTTTAATACGAATACCAAAAATATAAAAATTTGGATCGCTAAGACAAATAATAATTTGATTACATAAAATCACATTAATAACTTTTAGATAATGTAGTCTATAATAAAAATTATATTCATAAAGGTACCAAACCGTCTTAGGTATGGCAACCTGCTCCTCCTAACATCTAGGACCCTAATAATGTATATGGGTACCAATTAAATCATCTTTTAGTTTATAGGTACCCAAAATAGAAAACAAGGAGAAATGGATACTTGATAGTGGATGCTCAAAAATGCTATCAAATATAATATACATCGATGGTGGAATGGTAACTTTTGGAGATAACTCAAAAGGATACGTCGTTGGCATCGGAGAAGTCATCAACTCAGGTATTTCTAACTCTCCTATTATTACAAATGTTTTGTTAGTAGAAAATTTAAAAAACAACTTACTTAGTATTAGCCAATTAGGTGATAGAGGTTTTTAAATTAGTTTCAAAAAAGGCAAATGTAACATTTTTGACAATAACAAACAACTTATCTTAGAGGGTTTTAGAAACAAAAATATTTATGTCTTAGATATGAATATAAATCAAAATTCAAATTTATGTTAAACCGCCAAACATGACAATCCATGATTATAGCATAAACAATTTTGTCATATTAATAAACTAGAATAATATGAGCTAGTTAGAGGTTTACCTTAAATAAATTACAAATTAGAAAATATATACGACGATTGTCAAATTGGAAAACTAAAGAAAAGCTCTTTTAAATCTAAAAATAATATTTCTACAAAACAACCATTAGAATTATTACATTTAGATTTATTTGGTCCAACCTAAGTACAATCCATAAATCATGAAATATATTCTTTTGTAATAGTTGGTGATTTTTCAAGATATACATGGATTTTATTTTTAAAACATAAAAGTGACACCTTTGGAATGTAATTTAGGAAAATTTGACCTGAAGGCCGATGAAGGAATCTTTGTTGGATATTCGAATCGTAGCAAGGCATATAAAAATTTTAATAAATGAACTAACATAATTGAAGAAAGTTTACATGTTTCATTTGATGAAAATTTTCTTAACCATAAAACTAATGACGATGAGAAAATAATTCCAATAAAAAATACAACAAGTTCTTATAATAATGAGACAAATGCACGAAATAATACGTTAGTATCGTCTTTCAGAATTCTAAAAAATCATCCAAAAGATAACATCATTGGATATCTTTACTCCAGAGTAAATAGAAATCAACTTAACCAAATAAGTCATATAGCATTTGCGTCAAATTTTGAATCGAAAAATTATAAAGAGGCTTCAAACGATAATTTTTGAATAATATCTATGCAAGAAGAATTAAATCAATTTTAACATAATAATGTTTGGAAATTAGTACCAAGACCAGAAAATCAATTGGTTATTGGAACAAAATGGGTATTTAAAAAAATAGATGAAAACAGAAATATAGTTAGAAACAAAGCACGTCTAGTCGCTCAAGGTTATAATCAAGAAGAAGGTATTGACTATGATGAAACTTTCGCTCCAGTAGCAAAACTCGAGGCCATACGTACATTACTTGCTTTTGCAATTCAAATGGATGTCCAAAGTGCTTTTTAAATGGTTTTATTAAAGAAAATGTATATGTTGAACAACCTTCATTGTTTGTTGACAGAAGATATCCCGATCATGTTTTTAAATTACAAAAAGCCTTATATGGTTTAAAACAAGCCCCCCGTGCTTGGTACGAACGTCTTAAAAATCATTTAATTACATCTGGTTTCCAAATAAGTAAAATCGATATGACTTTATTTATTAAACGAGAAAATAATGACATTTTAGTTGTATAAATTTACGTAGACGACATTATTTTTGGTTCAACTAACGAATATCTTTGTAATCAATTTTCAAATATTATGAAAAATGAATTTTTAATGTCCTGCATAGGAGAATTAAACTTCTTTTTAGGTTTAAAAATAAAACAACTTGAAAATGGTATCTTTATCCATCAAGAAATATATTGTAACGATATATTACGTCGCTTTGAAATGGATAAAACTTCAAGCAAACCAACACCGATGAGTATATTCACTTGGAGAAAGATGATAGCGGAAAAGATTTTGATAAAAAATTATACCATAGTATGAATGGATCCTTACTTTATTTGATGGCTACTCAACCCGACATTATGATGAGTGTATGTCTGTGTGCCCGATTTCAAGCCAAGCCAAAAGAATCTCACCAGAGGTGTTAAACGTATCTTACGATATCTATCGAGTACTAGAGATTACGGTTTGTTTTACCCTAAGGGATCATCGTGTGAACAAGTTTTATATACTGAGGAGGATTTCGGTGGATGTAAAACAAATAGTAAGAGTATTTGCAGAACGTTTCACTTTATTAGACAATCATTAGTCTCATGGTTTAGCAAAAAGAAAAATTGTGTCTCCTTATCGACTTGCGTAGTCGAATATATTTTAGCATCTCTGGCATGTGCACAAGTGATATACATGCAACAAACACTATGGATTTTGGCAAAATTATCAATAAATCACCAATATATTGCGATAACACGTGTGCAACAAATCTATCAAAAAACCTTGTAAATCTGTAATATCCCAGAATTTTGGACGATATAAATTTAATAATCTATGTTTTAAATTTATATTGAATTGATAATTTTTGTTAACAAATTGGATTTGATTCTATAATCTTCTTTATTTAAATATTTGATTTGTGAAATTATTTTTAATAAGCTACTAAATTTTTTTTCTATTTAATAATGTATATGTATTTGTATATATTTTAAATAGACAAGTTATTTTAATTTAAATTAGTATAGCATCTTTTTAATGTTTTAAAAATAGAAATTGTGATTTATTTTGGAATTAAGCTTTTCAAAAACATTTAATTAAATAACTATATATTTTTAAATATGAGGAAAATGTTTTAATTGGTTTAAAAATCCATTCTGACTTAAGTTTGAATATTAAAATAAGGTTAAAAATGTTGTGTTATTCTTTTTAAAATATTGATTGATAAATTTGATTTGTAAATTTAATTTGTGAATTTAAAATACAATTTAAAATGTGAACATGTATTCATGTAAGTGTTGTAACCTCTTTTATAAATCTATTTTAACTATTTAAAAGTTTCTTTTCAAATGAATTACTTGTATATTGTTATAATACTTGCTTTATTCTTTTAAAAATTATTTTAATACATAACTATATATAAGAACTAATTAACTAGGCTTAATACTTTATTAACTTTAATTAAACACTAGTTAATTTATGAAGACATTTGTAAGCATAAGAATACAAGTGTACATATATTAAAACTTAAACTAACATGTGTAAACTTATCATCCATTTTAAAAGACAGGTGTCAATTTTATTTTTATTTTTCTTTTAATTTATTTAAATCTAAAAATACTTTTATGTTAACTTGCATATACTCATTTCTTTTGCCTTTTCTCATTCTTGATTCTAAAAAGAAAATCTGAAACTCTTCAAATATGAAAAACTGCATTTTTCAAACCTGTAAAACATTTGCTTCCAAACTCCTCTTTTTCAAAACAAATCTGCATCCTTCAACATATACAAACCTGCATCAACATGAAAGCAAAAGAACCTGCATTTCTTTGCATCTGAATACAAAAAGCTTTGCATTTCATTTGCAAGCAAGAGGCCTGCATGCAACAATTTGAAGCCTGCATGTTTAAAAAAAAAACTGAAAGCATCATGAATAAATCAAGATTTTAAAAGCATTCAAGCTACTGCATTTCATAATCTGGAAACAAAGGGACTGCATTTCATAATTTTCAAATCTGGAACCTGCAAATTGAATGGGCTCAGCATTTTTGGGAGAAACTGTGAGTAACTCATTTTAATTTTATTTAAATAGTAAGGTTGTGCATGCTTATAAATTAGAAATGAACCTATATGAAATTGCTATGAATAGTCTACCTGTGATATATGTATTGTTGAGCATTTATATTTGAATGTGATGCATGTCTGTTTCATCAGGGTATTGACTGTATACCCATTGAATAATTTCTTCTTATTTTGCTGTTGTTATGAATTAATATTTGAATGAAATATATTTGGTTCATGATAAAGTAAAGATAAAACATTTTATATAGGTTAAATAAATTTGAATTGCCTGAAACTTGATAACAGAGCAAACATTAGTATAAGAGGAAGAAAAAGAAAAAAATTCAAACATTATGATTTATTATTTCAGATTTATAAATTGAAATAATAAGTGAATGCATGAATTTTAAATCAAAAAAATTACTATTTATAGTACTGTAAACAAAGAACAGCTTTCAATTTACAGTATTATACATATTTGATAAACACAGTGGATGTTGAAATTTGTTTTGATTGAATTTACTTCTGAAGATGGTATATCTATCTAAGATTGTGGGAAAATTATTTAATTGAGTTGAAATTTGGTTTTGGTGTTGAAATTTGGGATTGAAGGTGTAGAACCCTAGTTTACTGGGTTTAAGATGTTTTGGGTGCTGCGGCTTTAAAGGTGCATCGAGTTCAAAGCTGCTTTGGGAATTGGTAGATGGTGTAGTGATGAAGTTACTGCCGGAGTTTGGTCGATCATGGTGACCGGAGATGGGAGATAATGGTGATGATAGGTTTTAGGTGATGGGGTTTAGTCTGTTTCAGGTTTTGGTTTTAGAAACTTAAATTTAAATTTAGGTTGAATTCTGGATTCTGTAGTGTTGAAGTATGATGTGGGGATTGTGATCGATGTAAGATGACCAAAGAAGATGGTCAGAGGTGGCTTGAGATGGGTTAAGTGGTGCACAGGGGAGATGTGCAGGTTGTGTGGTTTTGTTTGGATTGTAGAGATTTTAGCCTCGGGATGGTCTCGGGATTTTCAAGGGGAAACTCGAAGTAAAGGGGTTACTGACTCGAAGTAGATATGGGTTCGCTCGGGTATACTTTTTGTTTCAGGTTTAACAAAGCAGTACCTGTTCTGTTATTTAGAATTTTTAAAAGTAAAGTTTAAATTAAATCTGGAAATAGAACTTAGATTTAAACTTGAATCTGGAGATGAATTCAAACAGATTGAATTCTTATTTTGGAATAATTTAAATGCAGAAATTCAAGTTGTTTGAGAGAAAAAAAAGAAGAACAGGAAACCTGTTGTAGTTTATAAGATTTGAATTAAATGCAAACTAAAATTTTAACTAGTATTTGAAACTGAATTTAACTATGAATTCAAATAGTTGAATTCTGTTTCTTTTGAAATCATTCAAATTCAGGAAAAAAAATTCAAAGTTTGTTTTTTTTAAAATAAAACAGAAACTGTTTCTGTTTTTTTTAATATAAAGGTAAATTTAAATTTGCAAGTGGAAATTTAACTGAGTTTTTAATTTGAAATTTTAATGTGAATTCAAATTTGATTTTCTGAGATTTGAAATCATTCATGTTTTTAAATTTAAATTTGGTTTTCAAACTTACAAGTGAAATGCATATGTGATTTGCATTTGAATTGGAAGGTTAAATATTTAAATTAGGAATTCAAAGTGAATTCAAAACTGAGTTTTTAAATCTGGGATTAAAATTCAAATTTCAGATTTTAAAATAAAGGTTTAAAATTTGAATTGATTTTAAATGATTAAATGATTTGAATTTGATTTGAATTGAAATTTTAAATTCTTTAAACTTATTAATAAAGAATATGTTTCTTTTAAACATATAAGATTAAGTTGTGTATTGTTTTAAACTCTTATTTAAGACAAATTTGAGTCTTAAGTTAAAGTGAATAATAAATGGAATTTAAAGTAAAATTAAAAACATTTTGTTTTTAATGCTTGATTAAATAGGCAATATTTATCTAAAAGATTAGTGATTGGATTCATTTGATTATTAAGGTAATTAAGATCAATATTAATTATTTAATTAATTAATAATGTGGATGATTAATTAAGTAATTAATGATTTTTAAGTTAATTAATTAGATTTGAGATTAATTAATTACGGTTAATTAATCTATAATTAAGGATGATTAATTAAATTTTAATTTATTTAATCAAGTGATTAGAGATAAATTAGATTTTAATTAACACTTAATTAATTAATAATTAGTGATTAATTAAGTTGTAATTAAATATTATTTAATTGATAATTAATAATGATTAATTTAATTTGATTCTTAATTAAGTAATTAAGAAATGTAATGAAGGTCCTTAACTTAAGATTATTTAACAATTAATTAATGGGATTAATTTTGATAATTAATTAGATTAATTAATTAATAATAATCAATTGTTTATTACTTAATGTAAATAATTAATGAATTTATTACTTAGTGTAATTAATTTGATTAATATGATTAGTTTAGATTAATCAAGTTTAATTAATTTAAACATTTGTTGATTTTAGATAATTAATTATGTAATTTATGAATTTGTAATTACTTGAGGAAGTAATTAATTAATAATTACAGGATGTAATTAAAGATATTTGATATAGAAGTAATTAGATTTAAATTACTTTGAAATTAATCAAGGGGATTAATTTAGATAATTAATTAAGGATAATTAATTATAGGATGAGTAATTAAGGTAGTTAATTACTGAATGGTTATTAAGCACGGGTGATTAATATATATGGTTTAAATTGAAGATTAATTACTTATGTAATTAATTTTATTAGGAATTGATTAAATATTAATGATGTAATTTGGAATTGATTAATTAAGGTATAATTAATAATGAATAAATAATTAATGTAATTAATTTTAGTTAATCAATTAATTTAGTAAGTACAAGTTAATTGTTTGCAAGGGTTTAAGTAATTAACTTGTGTGATTAAATTATAAGCTAATTACTTATTGTAATTAGAGATAGTAAGTCAATATTAATTGAAATATTGAGATAGTGATTTATAAACTGATTTGAAATCAATTGATGGTTAAGTTAAGGAGAATTTTGATGATGAAGGAATTAATTTAATTCATTTTAAATTAATTATAGGAAGTGTGATCATTAGA
The DNA here is from genome assembly GCA_030765085.1 of Allium cepa. Taxonomy (NCBI): domain Eukaryota; kingdom Viridiplantae; phylum Streptophyta; class Magnoliopsida; order Asparagales; family Amaryllidaceae; genus Allium; species Allium cepa. The sequence goes on from CM060942.1 coordinate 71,391,510, forward strand.
TAGTTGCTTATGTTTGATGATTGGTATTGGTTGCCTAGTAAGGTTTGTAATCCCAGTAATGAGATGAATAGTGTATGTGTTATGGATGCATTGGTTGCTTTTGGATGATAATATGGATTATCTGATTTTGATATGAATTATCTATTGATAATGATAAGGTTGATTATCTATTATGTTGTGAATTATCTATCTGTGTAGATTTAGATAATGAATTGAATTGTATTAAACTTAAAACAACTTGGACCTAAAAGACACGCTTTGGTTTTCGATGAGACCGGGATCGGGTTTCCATATTTGGACATCCGAAAACCAATCGATTCCAATTAACGTTAGGTCATTAATACAAGTGGAGCGAGTGAAGACTCGAGGTGTAAGGGCTATACGTCAGTATAACTCTGTGGGTGATTCCGTAATGAGTTTGACGGAATAGTGCTTATAGATTCGAGATGGTGATTCAGAGTGCAAGGGTTATTGTCGTTGACTCTGAGGGTGATTCCAAAAATGAGTGTAACGAAATAATGCCTTCGGTTTCGTTCGAACCCGGAACGAACTTGTATGGATTGAATGCTTTTAGAACATCGTCAGGTGGACGATGAGCATTCTAAGTGATGTGTCCTATAAAGGTAATCGTAACCTCAAGCCTCATTAACCGGGAATGGCTAAAACAGGGGAGGTGCAGCAAAGCTTCATGGGTCGCACCCACTGGAGAGTAAGATTTACCCCTGTCTAGAGATCCCTTATATTTCAGCTGTGTGGACGGTTGATCATGACAATCGTCGGGGTTGTCTTATTTGGAACTGTTCAGTAAAGAACGGGTTCGGCTTTGTGATCCAGGGGATGAAGGGAGTAATCCTTGGTACGGTGATCTAGGCCACGTACTGTGACGGGCGGTACCCCAGTTGCCCTGCCATTGTATGGGATCCAAAATCCAATAAGTGCCAACGGTTTTGATTGTATTACCCACTTTTGTGGCTAGTAGCTGGAATTTAATAAATGTAACAATTTCGGCTATTTCTTATTTATTTGAAAACCCTAGACACTATTATAATATCATCAGATTTCCTATCAAATGTTTTGGTTAGCGTAAGGTAAAAACTTTTCCATGTTTATGTGTGGGAAGTCTTACGTGATACCTTTCTTTTTAAAAAAAAGGTTTTTCCAAAGGTTATGCAACTTTAACCTGTTACTCACACCAGACCCATGTCTGACCCGAAGTTTATTTTTGTTTTTCATAAACTCTTGGGTACTCAAATTTTTATGAGTAGTCAAGGGAATTCAGGTTAGGATTCGAGTTAGCTTTGACGAATTGTGGAGGACCAATGGAGCAGGAGGCTTCTGTGTATAGTTATATAGTTCTGCTGTGTTGGTATCTTTGAGTGTTTCTGTATTGTGATTGAGTTGTAATAACTAGACAGGTATTTATAACTGTCTAGTATGTGTTATATATGACTGTGTAACTCTGATATTTGATGTATATTATGTAATACTTATGTTATTAATATAATTTATTCGTTCCACTGTTGAGATTCTAGTGCTGTTTCTTCTTTCTCTTCTTTCTTTTCTCTTTTCTATCCCTTTCTTTCTTAATTCATGATGCGATTTCCTGAAGTGTGGAAGTCGGGTCGTGACAGTTGGTATCAGAGCATTAGGTTGAGTGAATATCTAGGCTCTGTAGTGGTGTCTATCTTGAGAGAGCATATTTGTATTTTTAATATATATATATATATATATATAATTGGTTCTACCTATTTGTTGGATTACCCGTTCGGGCTTTTCCAATATAAGTTATAAAGGTAGATAAGGTAGAAGTGTGTGTAACATGACTACCATTGGTTGGAGTTTGATGTATGAGGCTGGAAGTGTATGTCGAGACTGTAGACCTAATACCATCTCGAGTGAGTTCTATTGTGATAGAAGACTTCATCGATCTCTGAAGGTAACCTGCTAAGGTTCGGAGTTCATCTTTGAAGTGCAGAATTGAGTTTGGATCTGTCGGTTGGGTAGAAGCAAACAATTAAAGGTGTCTTGATATCTCAGAAAGTAGTAGCTGCGTGATGAGATGTAGTGACTATGGATGTCTCCGAAGATGTTTCTTTGGAACAGGAGTAAGAAGTGAGTCTACTCGGTGATGTGGCTGCGTTTAGCAGAGTTGATAAGGAATCTTCTGGCTAAGTAGTTTTTCTGAAGTGAAGTTCAGAAGCAGCAGAGTGGATCTTTTCACTGGTGAGTTGGCTAAGTCAGCATAAGCTGTTCTGTTTGCTAAAAACAGAGCAGTTTCTTTGGATTTAGGCTGTGTTAATCGCAAAAGTGACTTACGATAGTATGTTCTTTTGTGTTTGTTGAAGATTGTCCGGATTTCTTTCAGGAAGTCAGAGTTTGTCTGCACTGGAGATCGAGTTTTCTTCCGGGATTGGAACAGGTGGTTCAGTTAGTAGATGGATGGTTCCTTGAGATTGAAGTTGGTGAAGCAACTCTGGTTTCGAAGGAACATCTGAGTTTTTATGGATCTGTGGAACCATATTTCTATGCTGGGTTGTCTAGTCTGCGCTTGTATTCTTCGTCATCATTTTCTTCTGTTTCGGATCAGAGTTGTGCAACGGAAGCAGTTTGGGGTGTTTCTGTTTTATCTTTTCTGGATAAGGAGAAGTTTGTTTTGTCTTCTGTTGTTGAGAAGCAGAGGGTGTGTTCTTGGTTTTGAGTGATCTTGAGGAGATCATTGCATTGTTTCTGATTCAGTTTGTTTCTTTTGGAATCAGCAAGAGTTAAGCTGATTAGGATGGATGTTGGTAGCCCAGGATTGTCCGAAGGATTGTTATGGATAAGAGACAGAGAAATTTGGATTCTGGAATCGGAGATTGGATTTTGGTTAAGTTTTTCTCTGACCCAAAGAACTATAAGTTTGGGAAGCTAGCTCTAAAGTGTTTTGGTTTCTTTTGTGTTGGGTTAGATCAGTGTTTGGTTTTCTAGAGTTGAATTACCAGCTTGGACAACTGGGATTCAGGGTGTTTCATATATCTCTGAGGGAGTACGTGTTTGGTATTTCTGGTTGTAGAACCAGCAGTTTAGGTTGGTTTGGTTGTTGAGTCAGACTCGTTTGTAGTTTGATATTCTATATAGAATTGTTGTTAGGAGCTCTATAGCTTAGTAGTATTGATTGATTGGATTTTATAGAGCGAGTATCCCGATATATATATATATATATATACCGGGGAAACTCGCAAAGTTTTATCCAAAATTCTTTTTAATTAGATTTGTTCTGATTGTGTGAATTGGTTGCTTTGGTTGTTAGCATATGATTAGCATATGCTGTGTTTTAAAATAAAATCTGTAAATAGATTATTAAATTACCTTTGTTTTAAATTTCGGGGACGAAATTCTTTTAAGGGGGAAGGATTGTAATATCCCAGAATTTTGGACAATATAAATTTAATAATCTGTGTTTTAAATTTATATTGAATTGATAATTTTTGTTAATAAATTGGATTTGATTCTATAATCTTCTTTATTTAAATATTTGATTTGTGAAATTATTTTTAATAAGCTAATAAATCTATTTTCTATTTAATAATGTATATGTATTTGTATATATTTTAAATAGACAAGTTATTTTAATTTAAATTAGTATAGCATCTTTTTAATGTTTTAAAAATAGAAATTGTGATTTATTTTGGAATTAAGCTTTTCAAAAACATTTAATTAAATAACTATATGTTTTTAGATATGAGGAAAATGTTTTAATTGGTTTAAAAATCCATTCTGACTTAAGTTTGAATATTAAAATAAGGTTAAAAATGTTGTGTTATTCTTTTTAAAATATTGATTGATAAATTTGATTTGTAAATTTAATTTGTGAATTTAAAATACTATTTAAAATGTGAACATGTATTCATGTAAGTGTTGTAACCTCTTCTATAAATCTATTTTAACTATTTAAAAGTTTCTTTTCAAATGAATTACTTGTATATTGTTATAATACTTGCTTTATTCTTTTAAAATTTATTTTAATACATAACTATATATAAGAACTAATTAACTAGGCTTAATACTTTATTAACTTTAATTAAACACTAGTTAATTTATGAAGACATTTGTAAGCATAAGAATACAAGTGTACATATATTAAAACTTAAACTAACATGTGTAAACTTATCATCCATTTTAAAAGACAAGTGTCAATTTTATTTTTATTTTTCTTTTAATTTATTTAAATCTAAAAACACTTTTATATTAACTTTCATATACTCATTTCTTTTGCCTTTTCTCATTCTTGATTCTAAAATGAAAATCTGAAACTCTTCAAATATGAAAAACTGCATTTTTCAAACCTGTAAAACATTTGCTTCCAAACTCCTCTTTTTCAAAACAAATCTGCATCCTTCAACATATACAAACCTGCATCAACATGAAAGCAAAAGAACTTGCATTTCTTTGCATCTGAATACAAAAGCTTTGCATTTCATTTGCAAGCAAGAGGCCTGCATGCAACAATTTGAAGCCTGCATGTTTTAAAAAAAAACTGAAAGCATCATGAATAAATCAAGATTTTAAAAGCATTCAAGCTACTGCATTTCATAATCTGGAAACAAAGGGACTGCATTTCATAATTTTCAAATCTGGAAACTGCAAATTGAATGGGCTCTGCATTTTTGGGAGAAAATGAGAGTAACTCATTTTAATTTTATTTAAATAGTAAGGTTGTGCATGCTTATAAATTAGAAATGAACCTATATTAAATTGCTATGAATAGTCTACCTGTGATATATGTATTGTTGAGCATTTATATTTGAATGTGATGCATGTCTGTTTCATCAAGGTATTGACTGTATACCCATTGAATAATTTCTTCTGATTTTGTTGTTGTTATGAATTAATATTTGAATGGAATATATTTGGTTCATGATAAAGTAAAGATAAAACATTTTATATAGGTTAAATAAATTTGAATTGCCTGAAACTTGATAAAAGAGCAAACATTAGTATAAGAGGAAGAAAATGAAAAAAAATTCAAACATTATGATTTATTATTTCATATTTATAAATTGAAATAATAAGTGAATGCATGAATTTTAAATCAAAAAAATTACTATTTATAGTACTGTAAACAAATAACAGCTTTCAATTTACAGTATTATGCATATTTGATAAACACAGTGGATGTTGACATTTGTTTTGATTGAATTTACTTCTGAAGATGGTATATCTATCTAAGATTGTGGGAAAATTATTTAATTGAGTTGAAATTTGGTTTTGGTGTTGAAATTTGGGATTGAAGGTGTAGAACCCTAGTTTACTGGGTTTAAGATGTTTTGGGTGCTGCGGCTTCAAAGGTGCATCGAGTTCAAAGCTGCTTTGGGAATTGGTAGATGGTGTAGTGATGAAGTTACTGCCGGAGTTTGGTCGATCATGGTGACCGGAGATGGGAGATAATGGTGATGATAGGTTTTAGGTGATGGGGTTTAGTCTGTTTCAGGTTTTGGTTTTAGAAACTTAAATTTAAATTTAGGTTGAATTCTGGATTCTGGAGTGCTGAAGTATGATGTGGGGATTGTGATCGATGGAAGATGACCAGAGAAGATGGTCAGAGGTGGCCTGAGATGGGTTAAGTGGTGCACAGTGGAGATGTGCAGGTTGTGTGGTTTTGTTTGGATTGTAGAGTTTTTAGCCTCGGGATGGTCTCGGGATTTTCAAGGGTAAACTCGAAGTAAAGGGGTTACTGACTCGAAGTAGATATGGGTTTGCTCGGGTATACTTTTTGTTTCAGGTTTAACAAAGCAGTACCTGTTCTGTTATTTAGAATTTTTAAAAGTAAAGTCTAAATTAAATCTGGAAATAGAACTTAGATTTAAACTTGAATCTGGAGATGAATTCAAACAGATTGAATTCTTATTTTGGAATAATTAAAATGCAGAAATTCAAGTTGTTTGAGAAAAAAAAAGAACAGGAAACCTGTTCTAGCTTATAAGATTTGAATTAAATGCAAACTAAAATTTTAACTAGTATTTGAAACTGAATTTCACTATGAATTCAAATAGTTGAATTCTGTTTCTTTTGAAATCATTCAAATTCAGGAAAAAAATTCAAAGTTTGTTTTTTTTAAATTAAAACAGAAACTGTTTCTGTTTTTTTAATATAAAGGTAAATTTAAATTTGCAAGTGGAAATTTAACTGAGTTATTAATTTGAAATTTTAATGTGAATTCAAATTTGATTTTCTGAGTTTTGAAATCATTCATGTTTTTAAATTTAAATTTGGTTTTCAAACCTACAAGTGAAATGCATATGTGATTTGCATCTGAATTGGAAGGTTAAATATTTAAATTAGAATTCAAAGTGAATTCAAAACTGAGTTTTTAAATCTGGGATTAAAATTCAAATTTCAGATTTTAAAATAAAGGTTTAAAATTTGAATTGCTTTTAAATGATTAAATGATTTGAATTTGATTTGAATTGAAATTTTAAATTCTTTAAACTTATTAATAAAGAATATGTTTCTTTTAAACATATAAGATTAAGTTGTGTATTGTTTTAAACTCTTATTTAAGACAAATTTGAGTCATAAGTTAAAGTGAATAATAAATGGAATTTAAAGTAAAATTAAAAACATTTTGTTTTTAATGCTTGATTAAATAGGCAATATTTATCTAAAAGATAAATAAAAGATTAGTGATTGGATTCATTTGATTATTAAGGTAATTAAGATCAATATTAATTATTTAATTAATTAATAATGTGGATGATTAATTAAGTAATTAATGATTTTTAAGTTAATTATTTAGATTTGAGATTAATTTGTTAAGGTTAATTAATCTATAGTTAAGGATGATTAACTAAATTTTAATTTATTTAATCAAGTGATTAGAGAAAAATTAGATTTTAATTAACACTTAATTAATCAATAATTAGTGATTAATTAAGTTGTAATGAAATATTATTTAATTGATAATTAATAATGATTAATTTAATTTGATTCTTAATTAAGTAATTAAGAAATGTAATGAAGGTCCTTAACTTAAGATTATTTAACAATTAATTAATGTGATTAATTTTGATAATTAATTAGATTAATTAATTAATAATAATCAATTGTTTATTACTTAGTGTAAATAATTAATGAATTTATTACTTAGTGTAATTAATTTGATTAATATGATTAGTTTAGATTAATCAAGTTTAATTAATTTAAACATTTGTTGATTTTAGATAATTATTTATGTAATTTATGAATTTGTAATTACTTGAGGAAGTAATTAATTAATAATTACAGGATGTAATTAAAGATATTTGATATAGAAGTAATTAGATTTAAATTACTTTGAAATTAATCAAGGGGATTAATTTAGATAATTAATTAAGAATAATTAATTATGGATGAGTAATTAAGGTAGTTAATTACTGAATGGTTATTAATCACGGGAGATTACTATATATGGTTTAAATTGAAGATTAAATGCTTATGTAATTAATTTATTTTAGGAATTGATTAAATATTAATGATGTAATTTGGAATTGATTAATTAAGGTATAATTAATAATGAATAAATAACTAATGTAATTAATTTTAGTTAATCAATTAATTTAGTAATTACAAGTTAATTGTTTGCAAGGGTTTAAGTAATTAACTTGTGTGATTAAATTATAAGCTAATTACTTATTGTAATTAGAGATAGTAAGTCAATATTAATTGAAATATTGAGATGGTGATTTATAAATTGATTTGAAATCAATTGATGGTTAAGTTGAGGAGAATTTTGATGATGAAGGAATTAATTTAATTCATTTTAAATTAATTATAGGAAGTGTGATCATTAGATAGTTGCTTATGTTTGATGATTGGTATTGGTTGCCTAGTAAGGTTTGTAATCTTAGTAATGAGATGAATAGTGTATGTGTTATGGATGCATTGGTTGCTTTTGGATGATAATATGGATTATCTGATTTTGATATGAATTATCTATTGATAATGATAAGGTTGATTATCTATTATGTTGTGAATTATCTATCTGTGTAGATTTAGATAATGAATTGAATTGTTTTAAACTTAAAACAACTTGGACCTAAAAGGCATGCTTTGGTTTTCGATGAGACCGGGATCGGGTTTCCATATTTGGACATCCAAAAACCACATCGATTCCGATTAACGTTAGGTCGTTAATACAAGTGGAGCGAGTGAAGACTCGAGGTGTAAGGGCTATACGTCAGTATAACTCTGTGGGTGATTCCGTAATGAGTTTGACGGAATAGTGCTTGTAGATTCAAGATGGTGATTCAGAGTGCAAGGGTTATTGTCGTTGACTCTGAGGTTGATTCCAAAAATGAGTGTAACGAAATAATGCCTTCGGTTTCGTTCGAACCCGGAACGAACTTGTGTGGATTGAATGCTTTCAGAGCATCGTCAGGTGGACGATGAGCATTCTAAGTGATGTGTCCTATAAAGGTAATCGTAACCTCAAGCCTCATCAACCGGGAATGGCTAAAACAGGGGAGGTGCAGCAAAGCTTCGTGGGTCGCACCTACTGGAGAGTAAGATATACCCCTGTCTACAGGTCCCTTATATTTCGGCTGTGTGGACGGTTGATCATGACAATCGTCGGGGTTGTCTTATTTGGAACTGTTCAGTAAGGAATGGGTCCGGCTTTGTGATGCAGGGGATGAAGGGAGTAATCCTCGGTACGGTGATCTAGGCCACGTACTGTGACGGGTGGTATCCCAGTAGCCCTGCCATTGTATGGAATCCAAAATCCAATAAGTGCCAACGGTTTTGATTGTATTACCCACTTTTGTGGCTAGTAGCTGGAATTTAATAAATGTAACAATTTCAGCTATTTCTTATTTATTTGAAAACCCTAGACACTATTATAATATCATCAGATTTCCTATCAAATGTTTTGGTTAGCGTAAGGTAAAAACTTTTCCATGTTTATGTGTGGGATCTTACGTGATACCTTTCTTTTTAAAAAAAAGGTTTTTCAAAGGTTAAGCAACTTTAACCTGTTACTCACACCAGACCCATGTCTGACCCGGAGTTTATTTTTTTTTTTCATAAACTCTTGGGTACTCAAATTTTTATGAGTAGTCAAGGGAATTCGGTTAGGATTCGAGTTAGCTTTGACGAATTGTGGAGGAACAATGGAGCAGGAGGCTTCTGCGTATAGTTATATAGTTCCATTGTGTTGGTATCTCTGAGTGTTTCTATATTGTGATTGAGTTGTAATAACTAGACAGGTATTTATAACTGTCTAGTATGTGTTATATATGTCTGTGTAACTTGAAAGTGCGGTGTATATACAATTATATGTGCTAATATAGTATACACGGATCGTTTAATATGGATTACAATACAAATGCAGAAATAGATGATAATAGCATTGTAAATAAAAAATAGAAAAATCACACCAGAGATTTTTATACTGGTTCGGAGCACCGTCCTACGTCCAGTCCCAGACTACTATCTGGATTTTCACTAATTACAACCTCGCTTCACCCGGAGGAACAGGTTTACAATTACCCGAACAGCCGAACGGGATTTCACGCCTCTACAACACTGAGGGCTTCAACACAAAAAACAATTACAATTGTTGTTGACAACTTGTGCTCTTGTAAACACGGATTTGTCACTTGTAGTACACTCTTCCTATAATCTTATCCTCAAATTGTGAATGATGTTTGTGAAGATTATGGAATTTATATTGCTTATTGAATCAAAATATATGAGATAGTGTCAATGATTCAATAAGGAATGAAAGTAGTTTAGAGCTTTTTGAATGCAAGTGAATTTAAAGAATAGATAGAGAGAATATATAATCTTAATAAAACTTCTTTTTTTTAATCAATGATATTAATGTGTATTTATAGAGAGAAAATAGTTATAACCCTTGGTGAAAAGTTGCAGTCAAAAGTTATGATCATTGATGAAGAAGAAGAGACGCAACCATTGAAGAAAGATGTGTCTTTTGGAAGAAGTTGCTCTCTGTTTAAAAACGGTCGACAGGTCAAAAACTAACCTGTAGACAGGTTTTTAAAAATATAGTCGTTATGTACATGTGTGCACGTTTATTGTGCACATTCAACAGGAACGGTCGACCGTTCATTTTTGGACCGGTCGACCGGTCTCTGTTAAGTTGCACAATAAAGTGCACAACCTATATAAATGTATATATATATATATTATATTTTGTGCATGATTATTTGAGGATAGATTTTGACAATTTTATTACTATTATAACATCAAATAATCAACCTATAATCTAGAATACCATATGTACGTCTTGATTTGTCGATCGCTTTAATATTGTTGTCAGCAATCAAAATCTTCATAGAAGCTGTGACTCAACATTCTCCCCCTTTTTGATTGATGACAATATAAAAACTCAAGTATAGGATCTCCCCCTGAATATGTGATTTCCTGCAGACAATTATTAGCTTCTTTCATCCTGCAAACAATTATTAGCACCTTTCTCCCCCTTTGTCATCGACAAAAAGGAGTAAACAATAGAAAATATAAACCAAAGAGAACAATGCATACATTCAAACACAGGATGTTTTGATGAAGTACAATGCAAGTCATAGTCTACTACGAATAAAAAGATGGACACTATTTAGTACAAGTGCCATATATGTTTTTAAAGAAATGAAAAGAAAAACAAACTAACTTCATTCCGACTGAATCTCTTCCTCATCATCATCATCATCATCATCATCGTCGTCGTCGTCATCGTCATCGTCATCGTCATCGTCATTGTCCCCACGACCTTGTCCGCTTGTACCACCGGATTCCTCGGATGTCGACCAAGTAAAAGTTGGAGGAGCCGGACGTTTTCCGGGGTCTTGATGTTGGGTCGAGACGGATGTGCTACATGATATAGCATCCCATATAGCGCCGAAGAATGACTTTACCTTATTGAATCGTCTATCAATTTTCGAATCCATTCGTTTTAGTCTTGATTCAAGTAAAAATTGATTCCGAGCGATGGTTTCAAGAGATTCTCTTGTAGATGATTTAGATTTCAATAATCTAACATCTTCAGAACGACGACGAGATGGTGGAGCTTGTTGTTCTTGAGTATCGCGTTGTTGCCATTGTTCGAATGGCATAATATGAACATATGGAGGAGGAAGCTTCATTCGTTTAATAGTAGTGGAGTCAATACACTTTGGTGTAGAATATGCCGAATCCGGGGGTGTGACTCCACATGCAAGCAACATACGCATAATATACTCGTTATAGAAGAAATGTGGACGAGTAGAATTATTTACCTTAAGAATTTCATCGAAAATCATGTGAACCCAATTTATTTCGATATCATCGTAGATAGCATAAAGAGCCTTGAAATTCTCTTTGTAAACGGCATCATAGTTTCCTAATCGAGGAAATAGAGAGTGCATTAGGACATGGTGTAACAACCTTGCAGTCGGTCGTAGCCCAATCGATTTGGTGCCGTTACTATCATCTTCTATAAATTTATGACTCGTACTATTCCGGGTGAAAACTTCACAAAATGTCGATGAAAACTCTTCACCCCTATTCGGTATTCCCAAAATAGAAGCAATTCTATCATAAGTGAGATAGATTCGTTTGCCACATACTACTGACCAAATAACTCCATTTGGATTTTCCGGAGTATATTCCTCTAAATTCATATTCGCATAAAATAGCTTAATCATCAAATGATTAATTTGTACGCTATTTACAGAAAAATCAATAAGAGGAGAGATACGAGATCTATTTGCTAATCTTTGAATACCGTATGTAGTGAAATCGTCGAATTTGATGAATGAGCCTGGATGGAATTTGTAATTTGTCATTTGATTCCATCTAGTTACTGCAACCGGAGATTCTAACCATTTTCTAGCAGAGAGAGTAAGAGAAGAAGTTTCTGATGTTGCTCTTTTCTTTGATTTTTTCTGAGGAGGAGCCATTGAAGAGAATTTGAGAGTTTGTGAAGCTTGAGAATTTGAACTAGGGTTTGGAAATGGGAAAATTTTCAGTGGAGAGTAGAAAGTAAAGAGGGTTGGTGGCAAAAATATATACGTGAAGTATATAAAAAAAGTAATAACTGCCGACCGGTCGACCGCCTGCGTATTGCCGGTCGACCGTTTTCAACCAGAGAGCAAAACGGTCGACCGGTCATATTTTAGGCTGTCGACCGGTTTGGCTCTGTGTGCAAAAATGCAGAATTTTGCAAAAATTTTGAAAACGAGTCGACTGAATATATTATATATTATGTTATTATTGCAAAAATATATTGTATTACAAGAATTATATATGAAAGCAAAATAATATACATTATGGAATTCTAATGAGAAGGTGAGTTGTTATTAGAATTCTTGTCGTTTTCAATGCGTTTAGCCCACGGACTCCACTTATATCGAGCTCCTTCATTCTCGTTATAGTTTTTATCCCAAGAGTTTGGAGTTGTTGAAGTCGATGGTCTTGACGGCATTGGTTCATGAACATCGTGTTTGTTTGAACCGCAGAAGAATGAAGCCATTCGTTCTAAAGCGGATAAACGAGTTGAAGTACGTTGTTGTTCATGGTATAGTAGGTTTTGACCATAATGTAGTTGTCGTTGAAGATCAATTTGATGCTTTTGGTAGTGATGAATTTCATCGATTTGCGCCTTCGTGCGCGGAGAGCAGAATAGTGCTTTCTTTGCACGCTTGGATGTTGGAGTATGGCCAGGTGTGCGAAAACAATGGTGAGGGCATTCCGGCCTTTGTTTCGGTGTAATCGGAGAATATTGTTCCTCCGACTCCGAGCTAGTGATAGAAATATGAGATTCCTCTGCGCATTTGTCGCAAATGTGTGCCATGGTAGCTTGTTTAAGGTGATTTATAATTTTCAGCAAGAAGGTGAATGAATGAAAGTGTATTTTTCAAACGTTTATATAGAAAAAAGTTTGCCAATGAACTTGAGGATAGGATTTGTTAGAGATAATTAGCCGTAAACAAAAACAATGATAGAAAAAAAAAGTTATAAAAATAGGTATAGTTTGTTATAGGCTGAAATTTAAGAATTATTTGAAAAATATATAGCCTAAGTTTGAAGGTTACTTATTCTATTCTAGATCTTTCCGAGATACTAAGCCAAGCTCTCTTCGTAGTTTAATAAAACTAGATTCAAGTAATGGTTTAGTGAAAATATCGGCTATTTGATTGTCAGTGTGAACATATTCAAGATGTATATTACCTTTTTCAATATTATCTCTAAGGAAATGATGACGGATATCAATATGTTTGGTTCTAGAATGATTTACTGGATTTTTAGAGAGATTTATTGCACTCGTGTTATCACAGTATATAATAGAATTCGATAAATGTATATCGAAATCTTGAAGTGTTTGTTGCATATATAGTACTTGAGTACAAGCGAGAGCCGCTGATATATATTCAGCTTCACATGTTGATAGTGAAACACAATTCTGTTTCTTACTAAACCAAGAGACAAGTGATTTTCCAATAAAATGGCACGTACCACTTGTACTTTTTCTATCCGTCCGTGAGCCACCAAAATCAGCATCACTATATGATACTAATTCAAATGGACATTCTTTTGGATAGAAAAGACCAAAATCTTTGGTATTATTTAGATAACGAATTATACGTTTCACTGCTCGTAAATGTGATTCCTTTGGATCGGCTTGAAAACGAGCACATAAACAAACACTCATTAATATATCTGGACGACTAGCTGTAAGATAAAGAAGAGAACCAATCATGCTTCGATATAATTTCTGGTCAACATTCTTACCACTTTCATCTTTTTCAAGATGTGTAGTTGTACTCATAGGAGTTGGTTTACCAGATGTATTTTGTAATCCGAAGCGTTTGATAAGATTTTCACAGTATTTTTCTTGATTGATAAAAATACCGTTTGAAAGTTGTTTGATTTGAAGTCCAAGAAAATAAGATAGTTCTCCCATATGAGACATTTCGAATTCTTTGGTCATAATACTTGCAAATTCCTTGCAGAGTTTATCGTTTGTTGAACCAAAGATGATATCGTCTACATATATTTGGATAACCAGAATATCATTTCGAGAATGTTTAATAAACAAAGTTTGATCAACTTTGCCTATTTCAAACCCTGAATTAATAAGATAGCTGCGTAAACGTTCATACCAAGCACGAGGTGCTTGTTTTAAACCATACAGAGCTTTCTTAAGTTTGAACACATGGTCAGGATATTTTTCATGTACGAATAAAGGTGGTTGTTCGACATAGACATTCTCTTTGATAAATCCATTGAGAAAAGCACTTTTGACATCCATCTGATAAAGTTTGAAATTATGATAACAAGCAAAAGATAATAGAATTCTAATAGCTTCTAGTCGAGCAACTGGTGCAAAAGTTTCTTCATAATCGATACCTTCTTCCTGATTGTATCCTTGTGCTACTAATCTTGCTTTATTTTTAGTGATATTTCCTTGTTCGTCAGCCTTATTTTTATAGACCCATTTAGTACCAATTACTGACTGATCAGTTGGTCTCGGAACAAGTTCCCAAACGTCATTGCGCTCGAACTGATTTAGTTCTTCCTGCATGGCAATGATCCAGTAATCATCTGTAGCAGCTTCTTTTGAATTCTTGGGTTCGATATTTGAGAGAAAAGCGACATGACCCATTTGATTGAGTTGACTCCTTGTTCTGACATGTGATGTTATTTCACCTATTATATTTTGGGCCGGATGGTCTCTTAATATTCTTGGTGGTGATTGTAATTCACATATTTGAGGAGTATTCTCAATAATTACTTCTGAGTCAGAATCAGTATTTGAGATGATTGGATTATTAATGACTATTGATTCGTCATCATCTGATATTGTGTGAGGATGCTGATAGATTTCATCAAAAGATACATGAAGTGATTCTTCAATAGTTTTGGTTCGTTTATTAAATATTCGATAGGCCTTACTTCGTTCCGAATAACCGACAAATATTCCTTCATCGGCTTTTGGATCGAATTTTCCAAGCTGGTCTTTCGTATTTAAAATAAAGCACTTAGAACCAAAAACTTTGAAGTATGAGATTTTGGGCTTTCTTTTGTTAAACAATTCATAAGGAGTATTTTTGGTAAGAGGTCTTATGGATACACGATTTAAAACATAACAGGCAGTTGCAACAGCTTCTGCCCAGAAGTGTTTTGGTAAGGTGGTTCCATTTAATAATGTTCTTGCACATTCTTGTAAAGTTCGGTTCTTTCGTTCTACTACTCCGTTCTGTTGTGGAGTTCTGGGAAACGAAAAATTATGATATATACCTTTCTTTGTACAAAAATGTTCAAATTCATTATTTTCAAACTCTCCGCCATGATCACTTCTTATATTTTTAACTTTAATCCCTTTTGATTTTTGAATTCTTTTGACGAAAGATTTGAAATGATCGAAAGTATCACTTTTATTTTTTAAGAAAATTGTCCATGTATAACGAGAGAAATCATCAACAATTACAAGCACATATTGACTGTGATTTATTGATTGAACTCTAGTAGGTCCAAATAAATCCATGTGCAGTAACTCAAGCGGTTGTAATGTTGATATGACTTTCTTGGATTTAAATGATGATTTGGTCAATTTTCCTAATTGACATGCATCACAAATGTTGTTAACTTTAAAACTCATTTTGGGTAGTCCTCTAACTAGATTGTTTTTGGCTAGCTTGTCAATAGTTCTGAAGTTTATATGACAGAAACGTTTGTGCCATAGCCATGGATCATTGTCATTAGCCATAAGACACATATCTGAATTATGATTAATATTCATATTTAGAATATATATATTTCTGTCTCTATAACCTTCAAAAACCAAATTATGATCTTTATCTAAAATACTACACTTATTATTTGAAAAGGAAATTATAAAACCCTTGTCACATAACTGACTAATACTAAGTAAATTGTGTTTTAAATTTCTAACTAGCATGACATTAGTAATAAGAGGTAAGTTAGATGTACCACAATTGCTCACATCGCCTTTGCCGATGATATAACCTTTTGAATTGTCTCCAAAAGTGACTGAGCCACCATCTGAGTATTTAATATTTGTTAGTAAGCTCTTGTCTCCCGTCATATGCTTTGAGCAACCACTGTCCAATATCCACTTTCCTCTTTTCTTCAGTGGGACCTGCAAACATAGAATTAAGTTCATGGTACCCACTTTTCATAGGGTCCTAAGAGTTAGGTCTTAGGAGTCCAAACCCATTTGGGTCCGGTATCCCCTTTATATATATAATTATTATTAAGATGCACAGTATTCATGAATTGCTGAATGTATTTGTTCCTAATCAAATTGTTATTTGTTTTAGGAACCCATATTTTGATAGTCTTGACATCTTTCTTTTGAAATTTCACTATTGGTTTTGGTTTGAAATATAATAAACTAAGATTTTTCTTAGCTTCAGTTTTTTGTACTTTCTTCTTCCTTTTATTTCTAAGATGTTTCTTAGTTTTATGTTTGTTATATCCCAAACCTTGTTTATCTGAAATAGATTGTGAACTTTCAATGATTTTAGTCAAATTTTCTCGACCTTTGTTAAAGTTAGAAACATTTTGAGTAATGTCATCAAACTTTGTTTGTAAACTAGCTTTTTCTAGGTCTAGAATTTTGACTTTTGCTTTAAGTTCATGATTTTCAGTAGTGAGAGCATTATTTTTCTCTTTTTGAGCTTCTATTTCTTGACTCAAAAGAGATATTTGAGAGTCAACATTAGATGATGATTCTTGAATATTTTCAAGTTCTTCTTCTAATATTTTCTTCTCATCTTTTAACATATCTCGTTCAAACTCTGCTCTGCTTAAATCTGCTTTGACTACTTTTAATTGACGTTCTATGTTTTTATATTTGACTATCAATTCAGCATTAATATCAAGTAATTCATCAAATGTAGGAATTTGTACCTCATCTTCTGTTGCCATAAAACAAACATTAGCTTGTTCATTCTCCGAATCACTTTCACTTTCTGATGAAGATGACTCTGAATCATCCCATGTTACTGAGAAGGCTCGTTTCTTTGATTTGTCCTTCTTATATTTGAATTTGTCATTTTCTGACTTTTTCTTTTGTTCTGGACAATCCTTCTGCATGTGTCCCTTTTTATGGCAGTTGAAACATTCTATAGCAGATGAAGATGGTTTATTTGATCCAGGTTTCCTTTTATTGTAGCGACTGGCTTTTCGATATTTTAGGAATTTTTTGAAACCTTTAGCAATGAACGCCAAATCTTCATCTTCAGAATCTGATTCATTTTCATCTTTCTCAACATGAAATGCTACATTTTTCTTTTCTTCTTTCTGTTCTTTTCTAGCCTGCAAATTTGCTTCATAGGACATTAAATTTCCTATCAATTCATCTGGCTTCATGACGGAAAGATCATTAGCTTCTTCAATTGCTAATACTTTTCCTTCCCATTCATTAGTCAGAGAATGTAGGACTGTTGAAACAACATCAAAATCAGAATACTTTTGTCCTAACCCAATAAGTGCATGGTGAATAGTTTGAAACCGTGAATACATGTCATTGATTGTTTCATTTGGTTTCATTTTGAAATTTTGAAATTGACTTTTCAGCATGGCTATTTTGGCTTGTTTAACCTTGTTAGTACCTTCATGAGTGATTTTTAGCGTTTGCCAAATTTGATATGCAGTAGTACAGATACTAACACGATTATATTCATTTTGGTCTAATGCACAGAACAACATATTTATTGCTCTTGCATTTACGGCTGCTGCCATTTTCTCAGCCACAGTCCATTCTGAATAATCCGTTGTTGGATTCACTATTTCTCTTTGAGTAGCATTCCAAGCATCATAGCTACTTGATTGCATAAAGAATGACATACGTGTTGCCCAATAACTATAGTTAAGACCATTGAAAAATGGAGGTCTTTGTGTCGATTGCCCTTCTGTGTAAGTGGTGTTTTGAGTGCTAGTACTTGCGTTATTTGCCATATTACAAGAATATATCAAATAACTGTGTTACGGTTATATGATGACCGTGCTCTGATACCAAATGAAAGTTCGGTGTATATACAATTATATGTGCTAATATAGTATACACGGATCGTTTAATATGGATTACAATACAAATGCAGAAATAGATGATAATAGCATTGTAAATAAAAAATAGAAAAATCACACCAGAGATTTTTATACTGGTTCGGAGCACCGTCCTACGTCCAGTCCCAGACTACTATCTGGATTTTCACTAATTACAACCTCGCTTCACCCGGAGGAACAGGTTTACAATTACCCGAACAGCCGAACGGGATTTCACGCCTCTACAACACTGAGGGCTTCAACACAAAAAACAATTACAATTGTTGTTGACAACTTGTGCTCTTGTAAACACGGATTTGTCACTTGTAGTACACTCTTCCTATAATCTTATCCTCAAATTGTGAATGATGTTTGTGAAGATTATGGAATTTATATTGCTTATTGAATCAAAATATATGAGATAGTGTCAATGATTCAATAAGGAATGAAAGTAGTTTAGAGCTTTTTGAATGCAAGTGAATTTAAAGAATAGATAGAGAGAATATATAATCTTAATAAAACTTCTTTTTTTTAATCAATGATATTAATGTGTATTTATAGAGAGAAAATAGTTATAACCCTTGGTGAAAAGTTGCAGTCAAAAGTTATGATCATTGATGAAGAAGAAGAGACGCAACCATTGAAGAAAGATGTGTCTTTTGGAAGAAGTTGCTCTCTGTTTAAAAACGGTCGACAGGTCAAAAACTAACCTGTAGACAGGTTTTTAAAAATATAGTCGTTATGTACATGTGTGCACGTTTATTGTGCACATTCAACAGGAACGGTCGACCGTTCATTTTTGGACCGGTCGACCGGTCTCTGTTAAGTTGCACAATAAAGTGCACAACCTATATAAATGTATATATATATATTATATTTTGTGCATGATTATTTGAGGATAGATTTTGACAATTTTATTACTATTATAACATCAAATAATCAACCTATAATCTAGAATACCATATGTACGTCTTGATTTGTCGATCGCTTTAATATTGTTGTCAGCAATCAAAATCTTCATAGAAGCTGTGACTCAACATAACTCTGATATTTGATGTATATTATGTAATACTTATGTTATTAATATAATTTATTCGTTCCGCTGTTGAGATTCTAGTGTTGTTTCTTCTTTCTCTTCTTTCTTTTCTCTTTTCTATCCCTTTCTTTCTTAATTCATGATGCGATTTCCTGAAGTGTGGAAGTCGGGTCGTGACAAAATCAATCGCGTGCTAAACATATAGATATATGACATCATTTTTTCCATGACATTATAGAAAAAGCGAATACTACATTAGAATATGTAAATACCGAGAATCAAATAGCAGATATTTTTACAAAACCACTAAATGAACAAGCATTTGTTAAACTGCGACGCGACTTAAGAATATGCTCTCTGAATGATCTTTTAAACTAATACTACATTTTCATTTATTCTATTTTTAGCTAACAGTTTTTTATCCACAAATTAAAATTTTTAAACCCCTTCACCTTAAATTTTTTAGGTAGTTGATTTCTGAAAATTACCTATAAATAATCTTCAAATTCATATATAAATAATTTTTCTTTGCAAAACAAAAGGTAAAAATTATATAGATTTCATATTTTTTACAACATAAAATATAAGCATGCCTTCTGACAACTCTCATCTCTCCTTCTCGACGCCATCAATGGATACAACTCATCGCCTTCTTACTTCTACACCAAATCAGGACCTGACATATAGGTGGTCCTCTTACCACACGGGATTCACTTCTGATAAGAAGAAGTCCAAATGATCTCTATTTGTCTCTTCTAATAGAGGAGAAAATCGATGAGTTACATCACTACCAAAGACAACAAATAGACTTACAACGTGAATTATACTTTGAATAAAAGGTTATTGCACGACGACTAAGTTTTCTGGAGCAAGTAGCGATAAAATTTTGTAATTCACGAAAGAAAGATGTAAATGAACCACTTCCAGTTCCTTGTAATCCTTTGGATCCTTCTGCCCCTTATCATACACCTTTGGGTCCTTCACCTAGGCATTCTTTGGTTCCCCAAGAACCCAAGAATGAGGAAATATATTGTCTCCACTCAAGCCATGGAGGGATGACAAGTTTGAAGATCACACTGCTCTATCGTCATCTAAATAAATTTAATTATTCTCCTTGTATTTTTATCTATGTATATTTATATTCTGTTTCGCAAATAATAATAATACTGTGTTTTATTAAAATCAAACTCTTGAAAAATAAGCAACACCGTTCAAAATATTGCTATTTTAAGACAAATTGGTATTTTCAAATGTCTGAACTTTGCCATCAGACGTCTGACACTCTAGTATAATACAAATTTTTAATCATCGTGCATATATCAAATGTCTAATAAATCCTTCCAGATGTCTGAAAATTACCTTTGCTTAATAAAAATAGAAACCAGTCTATTTCAGACATCTGAACCAATGACTAGACGTCTGAACAAAGTCTCTGCTTCTATAAAATAAAACTCTGACCATTTTCAGACGTGATATTACACCCAGACATCTACGAAAACTATCTGTCCTACCAAAATAACATTTCGATCTATTCCAGACGTCTGATTCTACAAACAGACTTCTGATGATTCTCTCTGACTATCAAAATTTACAAATCGATCAAATGCAGACATCTACCACAAACAACTAGACGTCTAATTCTATTTACTGTCTTCAAACTATGTTAAATCAAATGTCTGAATTACCTTCCAGATGTTTGAAATTCAATCGACGCTCTTATATGCCCAGATGACGTCTATTTTTTACTTCTCTCATTTTGTTTCATTTGATTTCTATTGATCCTTATTTCTCAAAAATACTTCCTCTTCCAAACCTGCTAAAATTCAAATGCTCCTAAAAAAATTCCTAAGATATCTAGGTGAAAACAAGACCAAATAACTTCCTCCAACCCCCTAGTTTTCTCTAATGGTCAAATTGAACGATGGATGAATCGTGTACCACATTTACTCAAGAGATACTAGGATATTCAAAATAAGAAACTCCATACAGGTCCATTTTATAATTTGCTAAAGTTCCTAATGTACAACTTAGACGAAACGTGTGAAAGTGTTGGTTTGGAAACTATGATTTGCTTTAATCCGAATAACATCCAAATTGATCAGTTAGCCATATTTCTCTTCTTTGCTAATTTGGATAGCACAGCAGATTGGAGCACTGAAAAACGATGATAACTATGGTCTAGAGTTTATGGAAACAAAATTTGGCTTGCTCCAGGGATCATTGGCCGAACTCTCGGATGTTCCGACATTGGAGAAGATTTATATAATATTCTGGATATGCGTCTGAAACCAAGAGATAATATAACACATCTAACATGGGAAGATGAAATGCCTAGATTTGCATCCGAATACCTACGACCTAAGGTGAGACTTCTCACTAGAATGATTATCAATATTATCATTCCTCGCCTTGGTATTCATGAGCAAATCACGGAACTTGAGCACAAGGCCCTATATGCTATATTCAGTGGAACAAGGGTCAATTAGGCTAAATTTATATTTAATGAGCTCAAACATTTTTGGACTCGATCACGCCCATCCATCATCTTCCCTACATATATCATGAGACTTCTACGAGCTCACAAAATCCCCTCATATTTGTCCACTTTTGAAGAAATTTCTCCGAAAATATGCATCCACCATATTTTTTCTCCCTAATGCCCTTACTGAAAAACCCTTCGTATCATTTGAATAGTTGATGCAATGTCTTTAAGCCAGACAAGTTGGGCCTCCAACCTAAACACAATCTGAACGATCACAAGAGGTGGACCAACATCGCGAGACTACTCCTCCTCCTACACCATTTGATTATAAGTGCCAAGATAATATTTTGGAAACTCGCAAAGAGACGAATCCAAATGAAAGTATTCGCGACCTAACTCTCCAAAATCAGCTTATTTTGTCTCGAAATCAAAAAAATTGGCTAAGCGCATTAATAGTTTCGAAACATCTTTTGCTTCTCTCCTAGCCATAGTTGAAACGTCACTTTCAATTACATTATCTATTCTAAAGGAGGTTCGTTAAAGGGTTCGTGGTCCTACACCACCTTAAGAAGATTGGCCAACTCTAGTGCCTTCTCCTCCTCTTTCAAAACATTCCAAACTTTTTTGACGAGGAGAAAGAACCTCTCGCAAAAAATCTGACATCTCCTAAAAAACAAGCTAGCTCTTCCAACAAAGAAGACAAAGGAGATGATCAAGATAAAGCTTCCCTAAAAGATCCTTAGATTTCTTAGGATTCCATCTTTTTTACAAAAATGATACAAATCTATGAATGTAATCGATTAATGTGATTAATGAAATTTCCTTTTTTGGTATGTTATTTCTTGTACATTTATGAATCCTACAAGGACTAGTAAATACTTAATGAAATGAACATGATGTCTACAATTAAAATATTATAAATCCTTTTTGATAATGCCAAAGGGGGAGAAATATTAAAGTCACAATAAATGATGGAAAGCACATATTCAGAGATTTATAAAATTATATATAAGTACATTGTATAGTTGTCATCATCAAAAAGGTGAAGATTGTTAGGAAAACCCATCTACTGTTTCGATGACAACAACTATACAATGGAAATTGAATATGCATATATATTGATATATATAGATACTTGCTAGAACAACATCATTAGGAAAACAAGAGTAAGGATCAAACAACACTATAAGAGACTACAAGTCAATTGATACAAAGAAACAACAGAAAAGATGCACAAAATAGACATGTACAAGTTTCAGAGATCTGGGTGCACAAGCCAGATGTCTGGAGAAGTCCTGCGGAACAAAATACAGACTGAACCAGACGTCTGGTAGTAGTATAATCTACTATGTACAAAAAATATATAGTATCAGAAGTCTGACACAAATACCAGACGTCTGATTTCAAACTCGAATTTCAGATTTAAACTTCAACTGCCATATTCTAATAGACATATCCACTTCTCTTCGCTGTACTCTTCATCATCAATGGAAGCAACCGCAGAGCACTTGTTAATGGGTGCGACTACTCAAGGAACTTCTCTACAACTATATATATCATCAAGAATCAAGAGAACAATCTCACTTACTTACTTACGCTCTCTAATTACATATTCTATCATGTATTCTTAATCTCTAGCAATCTATACTTGTTATTCACTCTTTCATATATTCAGTTCTTCACTGACAATACTCTCTAGATATATACTGGAAGCATTTGTACTGATTAGTCAATATCTGTGTTATAGAACACACATTTGACAAGAACAACTTATTGTAATCAAGCCTATTCCTCCCACCGAAGCAAGGGTGTTTGATAGTCGAATTCCGAAGGGGAGCTTCGGGACTGGTCGTAGGCGGGTGGTTCAAACCACTCTAAAATCCTAGTGTGCTTATTCTATATTTACTCAGATTAATATTGTTTTTAGTTGCATCATATATTTTGTCACATATATTTGCATATACACTATACGATCCACCCCGTAGACTTTCATAACTATCATTCTATGATTTACAATAAAAAGTGTCTTTCAACTTAAAAAGCAAACTTCTTGTTCTTGAAACTATATTTTTCTCCAACTTTTTCCCTAAGCCTAAGAACCCTTTATCGAAAAATTATCAAACGGAAATTGAAATATTTTTTAAATTAAAAATTATGGAAAAACCAAATAAATTAAAATAAAAATACATTAACAAAAATCACATCTTCACAATTAATTTTTGGATTATTTATTAAAGTTAAATCAAATCTGAATATATAAATAATTTAAATTTCCTATTTGAATTATTAAAAGTTCTGCATTGTTACATTATTTTAGTCCTGTTTATATCACCTCGGTTTTCTATGACCGTCTTTTTTAACTAGCTCCTTTGATACATGTTCTTCTACTTCAATATTGAAACTAGCTCTATATGTTGTTTCTTGATATTCTATGTAACGACCCGTATTTTACGTGTCGATAAATCGTATAATAGTTGCATTAAGTCGTTTGGAGCTTGAGTCGTTCTGGAGATAAGTCGTGTTAAAGTTAAGTCGTGTGGAACTTAAGTCGTGACCGACTTAGAGGATGGAGCGACTTAGGGTAGGTGGCCGACTCATGGGGTCAACGGTTTATAGGTTGGCCGACTTATAGGAGTGAGTGGTAGTTGCCGACTTATGGTTGTTAGCGAGTTAAGAGAGGCAGCGGCTTAAGGTTTGGACCGAGTCAAGGTAGTGAGCGACTCATACGATAACCGACTCATAGAGGTGACCGACTCATGTATTGGACCGACTCATATGATGGAACGACTTAAGGAAAATGAGTTAGGTCGTTGAGTCGTATAGTGTTGTTGAGTCGCCGAGTCGCTGAGTCGTGTGTTGTATAGTGTTGTTGAGTCGATGAGTCGTTAGGTCGTCCTGTGTTTTAGGACGTGTATGCTATGAGTCATACACGAGTTAAGTTGTTGGGTCGGCTAGGTGATGAGTCGTAGGGGTTGTTGAGTCGTTAGGCCGCGTTAGTTAGGTCGTGAGTCGGCATGTGTTCTTAGTGGTTAGGTCGGAGGCTTTTGAGTCGTATGCAGTTGGGTCGGCTTAGTGTGATCCTGTGTCTCCGATGAGTCGTAAGTCGTAGCCCGCGTGCGTGTTAGGTCGTTGGAGTTTTGGGTCGTGGGTCTTAGGTCGGGGGCAACTCAAGGATGGGTCGGCGTCGACTTATGGATGGACGACTCAGGGGGGGGATTCAGCCTATAAATAGAGGGGTTTGGCTCACTTTTTGGCACCGGTTTTTGAAGCGACGAAGTGCTGCCATTTTGAGAGCTCGACTACAACATTTCTTCATCTTCTTTTCTCCACTCTAATCTAGTTCTAACATCCATCCAAGATCGAAGATCCAAGAGCCAAAGTTGAAGATCTTCATCCAACGAAGCTAGATTCCATCGTTTCAAGCGAGATTTCGACGAATCAAGCTTGAATCCTTGCTGTCCAGATCTGAAGTGATTAGTTTTTGAAGTGTTTGGGTGATTCGGTGAGTGGTGGTTATCTCTCACGCGGACCCAATGGAGTATATTGGTTTGGTGGTTTGTTGGAGTGCTGTAGATAGTGATTTTATGCATTTTTTTCCTTAGATCCAAGTGTAGATCCACTACTCACGAAGATGTTTGCTTATACAAGTTCATTTATCAAGTTGAAGAGACAAAACCCATGATTTATATTTGTTAGATCTATGCTAAAAACCCATGATTCATGTATGTTAGATCTATGCTCATTTATTTACGAAATTGCCATTATCATTGTAATTGTTTATTTAGATCTTGTTTGAATGATTGATTGCTTGGATTAATGTTTGATTTGATTGATTAGTTGATATATAGCTTGATTTGATCAAGTTGGTTGATGATAATTCAAAAGCTAAGTGGAAAGGCTCTTGAATAAGGAAAGCTGCTTGTGGCATATGAAGCGGATGTTGAAGCTCATATGTATGGATTAGATGATGTTGAGATGGGACTTTGCCATGATGCGATGAGGCAAGCCATGATGTTGAGATGAGACTTTGCTATGATGCGATAAAGCGAAGCATGATGTGAGATAGCCTTGGTTTAATCCAGACGGGATCATCCCAAGCATGTTGATAACTCGATGATGCGATGCGAGTTGGTTGATAATGGTTAGCTTGAGAGGCGCTTGAGCTAGTATGGAAATAGTCGTCGAGGAGGATGACTAGGAGGCTGAGATCTCATCGTTGTTGAAGGTTCTAGCATGCTCAAAGCAAGAGTACGTTGGACCGGGCTGCGACGACGTTCCAAGCACGGGCTGCGACGACGTGCTAGTACTCTGGGTAGTTGCGAGAATTCGTAGGCACGGGCTGCGACGACGTGCGGAGTTATGTCTAGAACCGGGGTTACCATTAGCCCTTGACAGGTGGTCATTCAACTAACGGTGAAGTCAAGGCAATGATAACAGTGATAGCCAGAGTCATGGATGTTTGGACGTTTGGTTGTATCATCATTCGGTCTCAAGAGCGGTGTTTTCCGGGTGCTTATCTGATCTTGGTTTAGGCCTTGGGGGTTTGTATTTGGAAAACATCGACCTTGACTCGAATGATTATTGCTTTACTTTAATTGTCTGCCATGTTATGCTTGCTTCTCCTTAGTGTGTGTCTGGGGGCTATCACTGTAGAAAGAGGCGGAGTGGGATGGTTTGGTTCCTATTCCTTTTATCCGTTATGCTCTTTTGGTATGTTTGATAGTTGATTTACTGCTCACTAAGACTTTGTCTGACTCAAGGTTTTATGTCTCCTCTTATTACCTTGGGCTGTTCATCCATGTTGGGATGGGCAGACTAGGTAGCAGGTGACAGGTGCTGTTCTTGGAGATCTACGTTGATGATGACGAAGACGAGCAGGAGGCTTTTGCATAATATTTCATATTATGTACTGAGTGTTCTGCTGTATATACTTTGAGTGCTTTGTAGTGAGGTTTTGATGTATTGACTGTTCTGATGATTGTATCAAACTTCTAAGATGCTTATTTGATGATATTCTGTTATGAAGCTTCACTATACATATATTTCTCTATTGTATTTTATCCATGCGCTGTGAGTTATGCGATAGATTCTGCGATGTTTATTCTACCCTTGACGGTCACCCATGGCTGCCTGGCACGCCTTTCAGCGCATTATTTCCTTGTTTTGGTGCGGGAGTCATGGGCGGTCGTCACATTCTAGCTAACAGTGCTTTGAATATGCCAGTTTGTCGATGTTCCATCAAACGATATAAATGTGATTTGGATTGGTTACCCTTACAAGTAAGAGCCAAATGGCTCCTTTAGATATATGATGTAATTCTTAGATTTTCATGATCAAGAAATGATTTGAATATGGCTTGTATTAATTTTTCTTTGTTTATTATCAGTTAGACGACCTTATAGCGTAGTTATACTATTGAATATGCTTCATACTTAACATAATTTTTTAACATAATTTTTGCACTGCTGACCACTAGGCTTGTTGGTAATTTTACGTTTTTTAAATACTAAAGTACCATATGTACTCTTCTCAATATGAGGGTTACTCTTTCATCATAATAAAATGAAAAACAATACTACGTGACGTAGATGATTTTTTCGGTAACTATGACAAATCAAAAAGGTCTTATTACTTTGTATTTTGGCACTTCCATCTTTTTATTATTATTCATTATTTAGATTCTTACTTAAAAACACAGCATAAAACCAAATATCACATTTTTAGCATAGCATGAATTATTGGGGATGATGAAAAATATTCCGATATTAGAACTTTATTGTAACGGCCCTGAATTTTAAAAAATTGAAATTGAAATATTTAATTGATTTTAAAATATTTGAATGATGGTTTAGCTTGAATTTCAATTATAAATATGAATTTGGCAATTAAATTTTTGATTTTAATTTGTTTAAGTTGGGTAAAAATTTAAATCTTCGTTTTAAGCTGATTTAAAATATTTCAAAGGCTTAAAAATTTTTTAACGAGAATACTGAAGGTAATGGAAGCTTCATAATTGAATTTGAAAATGATTTATTCGGTTTTTAAATTTTATTGTTTAAATCGTTATTTAAAAATAGCCTTTTAGGGCATAGTCTCAAAATTTGATGAGAACAGTTCCATTGGATTTGTAATATTGATTTATCGGATTTCAATTTTCGTAGCATTCAAATTTGTTGTGTGGCCGTATGATAAGCAAACGCGTAGAAATTCAAATTGAAGATTTAATGTTTTAACTGGTCCGAAAAGCTATCTTCTCCATACAATCGAATTTGGACTCGAAATCTTTTCCATTGTGTTCGAAATAGGGGTTTAACATTATAAACGCCTGGCGACATGCTTCGATAGGAAGTCGAGAATTTGGAGTTGTATGATTAGAGATGATTTAAATTTAAAATCTAAATTTGAAATTAACCTATAGTTTGACTAGTCAAAAACAATTCACATCAGGCCATGACCACTTGTCTTCTAGCTCTCACCATTGGTCATACATGCAATGATTTTAAGGAACGCGTTCGTTTAAGGTAAAATAAAAAAATTATATACGTATACAAGTAAAACAAAATGAAGAAAAAAATAATAATAAACATCTTCTCAAAAATCTTCTTCGTTTCAAAATCAATGGCTGCGTGAAATCAATTCGAGCATTCAAAAATAATGGTAGATTATTTTTCAAAACAAGCAAGAAATCAAATAAATCGTCCTCAGGCAGACTGATTCTAGATCGATTCAAACCAATTGGGTTGCCCAATGTAATCTGGAGTTCGAACGGGACCTTGAGGCTAGCATGTTGGGGATAGGGGTTTCGAGGTCGGCGGTGCCTGGAAGGGATGATCGCGGCGATACTCATGATCTCGTTCGACTTCAACCGTGAGCCATTCGACTTTAAACCGAAGTCAATTTCGACTTCGTCGAGGAGGGTGAAGCCAAGCCAGTGGTGGTTGGAGCAAGGAACTTCGTGGTTGAGTCCGCAATGTTGTTGGGCATTCTAGGGTTTCCAAACGTTCAGGGAAGTGGCGAGAGGGCAGTCAAGGGGGTGCCGCGTTCGATTGCAAGTTGAGCCAGGGTTCGCGATGGTTTGGGCTCCAGTCTCTAGAGCTCGGTAGTGAGGTATTTACGATCCTATTTGTTTTAATCTAATTTAAATATATTTTGTAAATCAGAAAAACAGAAAAAGAAAAAAAGGTTAATAGCAAAGAAATCCTGTAGGTTATTTATTGAAAAGTATACATATAAATTAGATTTTTGATTTCTAGGTATATGTAGAGAAAAGAAAAATTAAAAAAAGGATATGCATTTACACATTTTAATTTACTAGATTATTTTAGAATAATGTACTTTTGGAAATTAATTTATTAGTTAACCTAGGTAATTATTTTAATTACTAAAAGATTTTAAAAGGAAAATTGTTAGTCTAAAATAAATTTTTAGTTAAATAAACTTACCAAACGAAAATTGGGTATTCGATTATTTCGATTATTAATAAATTGTATAATTGTTTATGCAAGGTCAAATACAACGATGAAATCAAGTCCAGAATGGAAATGGAATTACATGCGTAGTAAAAGGCGAGAACTTCTCGCTCAAAGAAATTGATGCTTGGTTAATTTAAATAAATAGATTTAAATATATTGATTTGTGCACTTGGACGACTATTATTGTCAGTCGGATTGAAATAGACCCTATGCGCCGCATAATAGCGGATGATATTATATTTAAACACATATACCACGATATTCCACCTCGAAGTGGAATTGGTATTAAATATGTATTTGGAGTTGTTGATTTCGTGCATTATATAGCGGATGAGACCCTATGCACCGCATAATAGCGGATGATATTTTATAAATCTCATATACCGCGATATTCCACCTCGAAGTGGAATGGGTATTTAATTGTTGTGCTAACATCTATGGATGCAGGGAAGCGGGTTAGAGGGATCCAACTGAATTCCTCAAACATTTGAATTTGTTTCATATGTTGTATGTTGATTTATTTATAATCTGTGTGTGATTATATCTGTGATTGAAATCATTGAAGGCTATGATTTAGCCGAATATATTTTTGGTATCGTATGATACCAGAAATATGAAATTGAATTTTTGGAATTTAAAGTAGAAGCTTTAAGCAAAATCATTTAAAGAATTGGGTGAATTTAAAAGAGGAAATTTAAATAGATAAAGTTTTATTTTTGAAAACTTATTGAATAAATTCCAAAATATGGGAAAAGATTTTAATAAGTGGGTTTTGAATAATATTGTTTAATAGTTGAAAATTTTGTTTAAAATTTGGATTTTTAAATGAATTGGAAGAGATAAAGAAATTTATTTTAAAAAAGGAAATATTGGGAAATTCATTTGGAAATTGATTTTGGTGATTGAAAATAAACCATTGGGAAATCCATTTGGAAATTGATTTGGGTATTCGAGACGAATTTCAGAAATTGATTTGGTGTTCGAAAATAAATTTGGAAATCAGTTGAAATTTGATTTGGTGTTGAAAGTGAATATTTGAAAATCGATTTGAAGATCGTATGCCAATGGATATTTGGAAATGTAAATTCATAATGGGAATTTAAAGAGGAAAGGGAAATTTGTTTTAAAAATAAATATTGGTTTATTTTTAAAGTGTGGAAAGGAATTTACAGATTTGAAATGTAAATTGAAATAAATTGAGACGGGATTATTAATTGGTTTAAAAGGACCATTTTGAAATGAAAGTGTATTTTCCTTGGAAAGCCGAGTATATTTTCAAAGTAGCTTTTAAAGTATAAATTAAAAGTTCTAAAGCTGGTTTTAAAAGAATATTTTAGAGAAATTATTTTCTTAAGTTATTTTGAAAATCTTTAGAGTAAAAATTTATTTAGTAAATTATAGAAGTGATTATTTAAAAATTTAATTGATAATTTTTTTAGAAAATGGTAATTTAAATATTTATACTCTATCTACTAATTTTATTTTGAAATTAGTTTGGACTTAAATTTTTTTTATGTAAAATAGTTTTTATTTTAAATATTTTAAGTAAAGTGTTTAAAATAGTTTTTACTTTAAATATTTCCAAATATATATTTGGATAAGTGATTTAAATTATTTTTAAAAGTATTCGGACTTGGCAGATTTTTCAGTGGAAATAAATGATTTCGGGAACTTTATTCCGCGAGTGAAAAATGTTTTGAAATTCGTTTTCAAAAGGATTGAAGTGTGAAAATATATCTTGTGAAGTTATTTAGAAAATAAATAATTTGGGGAAATTATTTAAATATGATGATTTTTGTGAAGGTTGTTGTTAGTTAAATAACCGCTATCACTGTTGGCCTTTGAAATGGCACTTGAATTTGTTTTCATAACAAGCGCTTATTATTCGTTTAAGCCAGGAGAGGACTTTATGTCATAAAACCCATTCTGAATAATGGTACGACGAAATGGGATTGCATTTGAAGATGGTGTTGAAGACCAGGTATTTTCGAAAGCGAAAGGATTACCAGTCGAATGTCTCTGCACCGAGTTGCTCTGGTATAGAGATTTTCACCCTTTGTGATGGGGAGTCCAATCGTGTTTAGGGATTATCCGAATGTGCAAGGGCTTCTTTGGAAGTGCCTTCGGTTCTATTCGAACCCAGAACAGTATGGATATGTGTCTGACGTTACACTTTGAGATGTAAAGCTAGTTTCTATCAAATACATTTCTGTTGGTGGTGGAGAATTTATTCTCTTAGCTTAACACCCTTCTCTGAGATGTACGAGCTCAGAAGTTATACAGTTGATGGTTACTAGTGGTACATTCACAATTTGGTAATGTGGCATATTAAGTGTTGATGATCATTTGTTGATCAAAGCATACCTTTTGTAAAAAGCGTAGCTTTGTGGACGAGACTTCGTCGAGCCTCACAACCCGGAAATGGTCGAAACAGGAATGTTGCGGCAAGGCTTTTAGGGGTCGCGCCCTTAGGGTTTGTCCATTTTCTTCTGGATAAGAGGTGGTATCATGGTATGGAACCCAGATATTTAGCCTATGTGGTTGTTGCAAATTTATTACTTTGTTGCTATTTGTTGGTGAATACCGAGATAAAGGTCGGTTACGACCGGGGATGGCATACTTGTGTGTTAGTTACCTATGTTATAGCTTGGTTAAAGTGTGAGGTAATGTCGACCTTGTTAGCAGAGATCCTGCTAGGTTCTTGGGACATCCTTCCAGAGGCTTACCCATTTCGGTGTAGGAAGTTCAATTGCCTGACCATGGTTGGAAATCCAAACAAAGCAATACGCGCTCTGTACGGTTTTAATTGTATAACCTGCCATGGAATGTGGCGGTAACCTGCTATTGAACATGGTAGCTATAGTAGACATACGACGAAATGTGGTATGCTGGCTAAGATTAATATTGTACTTTCGAAATGTTTTCTGCACTATGCATTAATAATAATAATATCAAATGGTTTTTGCGTAGCAAGCATTTTTTACTGTCATAAGGAGAAATATCCTCCAAGTGTGCGCTTGCATTGTGGGTTACAAGAGGCCTTATGGTAGTTTCATTTTCCAAAAGCATAATGGTTTCTTTTTAATTTTTGTGTGAAAATAACTGTTATTAAGTTCTCACACTAGTCCTATGACTGACCTGGAGTTTATTGTTCCCTTCCTAAACTATGGGTGCCCATAAATTTCCACATGGGTAGCCTAGAGTTAGGTTATTAGGTCATTCTGGAATTTAGGAGTTGCTGTGGAGCTCAGGAGACGAGCTGGATGGCGAAGCATACTTCCGTATACTATTATCTTTTCCGCTGTGTATTCAATTGTAAGGACAAGTTTATATAACTGCCCAATTTGTTGTTAATGGTTTTAAACTCCGTTGATGTATTGTAATAACATATGCAGTTCTTTGTTTTAAAGATTATTCATTTATATATTATATGTTGTTCTGTTGTGAAATGTGAGATTCTGTTGTTGTTTCTGTTTATTCTTCTATCTTCTTCTTCTTTAACCCTAACGGTTCTGTTTTTCGACATTCGACTGTGCGGCATTTGATACAGTGGACGTATTAATGTTGACTTTTGGGCGTCGAAAAAACGGGTCGTTACAACATGGTATCAGAGCATTTGGTTAAGCGACAACCTTGGCTCTGGTGGGGATTACTCATTAGAGATAGAGTCAGTAGTAATCTAGAATGAGTTTGAGTGTAATAATAGATATTAGCGCACATTTGTTAGTGAATATAAAAAAATTTGTTTTATATTGTGTTGACCTACCGGTTGATTGTTTATAGATTCTGGTCGGTGCAGTCTAGCTAACTATGTCGATAGAAGTTTCTAAACTCTTAAACAAAATAAACCGACACGGTATTGTTTTAAAATCGGGTAAATGGGATAATTTTACCCAAACTATTTTTGCATATAAAAGAAATAATTTTCCATAAATTATATGGTTACTTGGATGGTAGGAGATGATAATATTAAATTATTATCATTAACGAATAAGAAACTAAAACCAAAGGTTAAGAAATAAAATCCATATGCAAATGGGATTTGTAAATATAAAATTGTCAATGTGATTTATAATTTGAAATAGAATTCTAGAGAAATATTTGAAAGAGATTGAAAGGATTTGAGAATTTAAGTTTGGAAATTTGAAAAAGATTAAATTCTTCTGAGTTTGAAA
Organism: Allium cepa; assembly: GCA_030765085.1. Classification (NCBI taxonomy): domain Eukaryota; kingdom Viridiplantae; phylum Streptophyta; class Magnoliopsida; order Asparagales; family Amaryllidaceae; genus Allium; species Allium cepa. The sequence continues at coordinate 71,424,702 of CM060942.1, forward strand.
ATGGTTTTCAAAGGTTTCGGAAAAATGTTTTTAAGGGATAAAAGCTCTAAACTCTTTTCGATCACTGGAAAATAACTTCGGTCATGACTGCAGCATCATCAGTGTTCATTTTCGGATTTCGAGGAGAGGAATTGCTGCCAAAATGATTTAAATTAAAATTGTTTGCAAACTGGGTTTTGTTTTGAATTCAGAAGATAATTTGAACTGATTTCAAAAAAAATGATTTTTGAAATGTTGGAAAAACTCTAGAATTTACTAAAAATAGTTATGGAATAAAATTTATTGAGGTGGAAAATAAAATTGTGAATGAATAAATAAATTTACAGTTGAAAGTAAATATAACTGGAATTTGAATTGGAATTGAATTTGATTTGTGATAAACAAAGAAAAAATGGAAAATTTGTCAAGTTGGACCAAAATAAATAAGGTATTGAAATTAAAATTAGTAGGTGAAACTAATTGAAGGAATGACAAATTTAATATGGTTTGAAATGAATTGAATTCAATAATTATAAATGAAAGGTAAATTGAATTCATATGGAATTTGATATCCAGTTTAAATATAAACGGTTATAAACCAAAATGGTGAAATTCTTAAGTAAAATTTGGAATTGAGAAAACATTCTAAATTGATAAGCGAATGAAGATTAAACTGGAAATTGTGAAATGAGGATTGTGAATAACTGGATTGGAATGAAAGATCAATGTGAATAAAAGAAAAGAAAATTGACAAAGCTAATAATCAATTGGAATAAATAAGTAGAATGTAGGTATATTATTTTATTCGCATAACGATTTGATCCAGAATTCGGGCATAGAATTTCAAGATAATTATATCGATCCGATTCAGGATTTTTCACTCGATTTTCGACGATGAACCTGGATATGGGTTTTTTATGGAATATAGAAATTCTCTATCATAGTTTATGGCTATGCAAGGAGAATAACAGTTTCTGATCGTGAAAACAGATCTGAGTCTGCACTAGAAAGTCGGTGGACGATACTAGTTCGGAAGTGAAATTGTGTGATCGAGTAAGCGATCGAATTTGTTATTGCGTACGAATGATGTAAGTAGATCGTACGGATCTGAATGAATTAATTGTTGAAATTTTGTAAAGTAATGTGCAAGATGATAAGCAGGATATACAGGCGTGTTAAAGGAATATGGAAGTGGGATTTTGATTTTGAAAATAATTTAAATTTCTCGACAAAAGGTATGTATTTGAATTTCAATATGAAATTTGATGATTTTCTTGTTAGCCGCTTGGCCGTTTGTTTTCTTTTCGTAAGCTAGGGGCCCGTTATGGCATTTTGTAGTCGTACCGAGCTAGCCGCGTAAAGGAGACGCTGGCGAAATTTTTCGTAAATTATAAGAGTTAGAAAATTTTTGATAAAATTTTGAAAATTTAAAATTTGTGTTTAGATTTAAATTTGAATTGTTAAAGAAACAATTTCGTTTGAAAACTATGAAAGTATTTGGAAAGTTAGTTGAAATGATAATGAATCTTTAATAAAAAAAAATTGGTTGAAAAGTAGTTAAAAACTATTTGGTTTTGGGAAAAGGATAACGCGTTTAGGATCATTCTTCTTAACATGTAATTTCGAGATGAAATTCTTTTAAAGGGGGAAGTCTGTAACGACCCTGAATTTGGAACAATTGAAATATTTAATTGATTATAAAATATTTGAATGATGATTTAGCTTGAATTTCAAATATAAATATGAATTTGGCAATCAAATTTTTGAATTTAATTTGTTTAAGTAGGGTAAAAATTTAAATCTTCAGTTTTAAGCTGATTTAAAATATTTCAAGGCTTAGAAATTTTTTATTGAGAATACTGAAGATAATGGAAGCTTTAGAATTGAATTTGAAAATGATTTATTCGGTTTTGAAATTTTATTATTTAAAACGATATTTAAAAATAGCCTTTTGAGGCACAGTCTCGGAATTCGACGAGATCAGTTCCATTGGATCTGTAATATTGTATTATTATCGGATTTCAATTTTTGTAGCATTTGGAGTTGTTGTGTGGTCGTACGATAAGCAAACTTGTTTAAATTTAAATTCAAGATTTAATGTTTTAGCTGGTCCGAAAAGCTATCTTCTCCATACGATCGAATTTGGATGCGGAACCTTTTCCATTGTGTTCGGAATAGGGGTTTAACATTATAAACTCCTGGCGGAACGCTTCGATAGGAAGTCAAGGATTTGGAGTTGCATGATTAGAGATGATTTAAATTTAAAATTTAAATTTGAAATTAACCTATAGTTTGAATAGTCAAAAACAATTCACATCAGACCATGACCACTTGTCTTCTAGCTCTCACCATTTTTCTTACATGCAAAGATTTTAGGGCACGCGTTCGTTTAAGGTAAGATAAAAAAATTATATACGTATACAAGTGAAACGAAACGAAGAAAAAAAAACATCTGCTCGAAAATCTTCTTCATTTCAAAATCAATGGCTGCGTGAAATCAATTCGAGCATTCAAAATAAAAAAATAAAAATGGTAAATTATTTTTCAAAACAAGTAAGAAATCAAAAAAACATCCTCACGCAGACCGATTCGAGATCGATTCAAACCAATTGCGTTTCCCAATGTAATCTGGAGTTCGAATGCGACCTTGGGGGGTAGGGGTTTTGAGGTCGGCGGTGCCTAGAAGGGATGATCGCGGCGATACTCATGATCTCGTTCGACTTCAACCGTGAGCTATTCGAATTTAAACCAAAGTCGATTTCGACTACGTTGAGGAGGGCAAAGCCAATCAAGCGGCGGCTGGAGCAAGGAACTTCGTGGTTGAGGCCGCGGTGTCTGTTGGGCATTTTAGGGTTTCCAAACATTCGGGGAAGTGGTGAGAGGGCAATCAAAGGCGGGGCCACGTTCGATCGAAAGTTGAGCCAGGGTTCGCGATGGTTTGGGCTCGAGTCTCTGGAGCTCGGCGGTGAGGTATTTGCGATCCTGTTTGTTTTAATCTAATTCAAATATATGTTGTAAATCAGAAAAAAAAAAAAAAGGTTAACAGTGAAGAAATCCTGTAGGTTATTTATTGAAAAGTATATGTATAAATTAGATTTTGATTTCTAACTATATGTAGAGAAAAGAAAAATTAAAAACAGATACGCATTTACACATTTTTAATTTACTAGATTATTTTAAAATAATGTACTTTTGAAAATTAATTTATTAGTTAACCTAGGTAATTATTTTAATTACCACAAGATTTTAAAAGGAAAATTATTGGTCTAAAATAAATTTTTAGTCAATTAAATTTACCAAACGAAAATTGGTTTTTCGATTATTTTGAATATTAATAAATTGTATAATTGTTTATGCACGGTCAAATACAATGATGAAATCAAGTCCGGAATGGAAATGGAATTGCATGCGTAGTAAAAGGTGAGAACTTCTTGCTAAAAGAAATTGATGCTTGGTTAATTTTAAATAAACAGATTTAAAATTATTGATTTTTGTGCTTGGATGACCATTATTGTCAATTAGATTGAAATAGACCCTATGCGCCGCATAGTAGCAGATGATATTATATTTAAACCCATATAACCCTATATTCCACCTCGAAGTGGAATTGCTATTATATATGTATTTGGAGTTGTTGATTTCCCGAATTATGTAGCGGATGAGACCCTATGCGCCGCATAATAGGGGATGATATTTTATAAATCCCATTTACCACGATATTCCACCTAGAAATGGAATGGGTATTTAATTGTTGTGCTAACATCAATGGATGCAGGGAAGCAGGTTGGAGGGATCCAACTGAATTCCTCAAACATTTGAATTTGTTTCATATGTTGTATGTTGATTTATTTATAATCTGTGTGTAATTATATCTGTGATTGAAATCGTTGAAGGCTATGATTTAGCTGAATATATTTTTGGTATCGTAGGATACCGGAAATATGAAATTGAATTTTTGGAACTTAAAGCAGAAGCTTTAAGAAAATTCATTCAAAGAATTGGGTGAATTTAAAAGAGGAAATTTAAATAGATAAAGTTTTATTTTTGAAAACTTATTGAATAAATTCCAAAATTTGTGAAAAGATTTTAATAAATGGGTTTTGAAGATTATTGTTTAATAGTTGAATTTTTTTTTAAGATTCAGATTTTTAAATGAATTAGATGAGAGAAAGAAATTTATTTTAAAAAAGGAAATAAATTGGGAAATCCATTTGGAAATTGATTTTGGTGATTGAAAATAAACCTTTGGGAAATCCATTTGGAAATTGATTTGGGCATTTGAAACGAATTTGGGAAATCGATTTGAAATCGATTTGGTGTTTGAAAATAAATTTGGAAATCAATTGAAATTTGATTTGGTGTTGAGAGTGAATATTTGAAAATCGATTTGAAGATCGTATATCAGTGGATATTTGAAAATGTAAATTCACAATGGCAATTTAAAGAGGAAAGGAAAAAAAAATTTAAAAATAAATATTGGTTTATATTTAAAGTCTGGAAAGAAATTTACAGATTTGAAATGTAAATTGAAATAAATCAAGAATGGTTTATTAATTGGTTTAAATGGACCATCTTGAAATGAAAGTGTATTTTCCCTTGAAAGCCGAGTATATTTTCAAAGTAGCTCTCAAAGTATAAATTAAAAGTTCTAAAATTGGTTTTAAAAGAATGTTTTGAAGAAATTATTTTCTATAGTTATTTTCAAAAGCTTTAGAGTAAAGATTTATTTAGCAAATTATAGAAGTGATTATATAAAAATTTAATTGATAATTGTTTTAGAAAATGGTTATTTAAATATTTATACTCTGTCTACTAATTTTATTTTAAAAATTAGTTTGGACTTAAATTTTTATGTAAAATATTTTTTATTTTAATTATCTTAAGTAAAGTGTTTAAAGTAGTTTTTATTTTAAATATTTCCAAATTTATATTTGGATAAGTGATTTAAATTATTTTTAAAATTATTCGGACTTGGTAGATTTTCTAATGGAAATAAATGATTTCAGGAACTTTGTTCCGCGAGTAAAAAATGTTTTGAAATTTGTTTCAAAAGGATTGAAGTGCGAAAATATATCTTGTGAAGATATTTATAAAATAAATAATTTGGGGAAATTATTTAAATATGATGATTGTTGTGAATGTTTAGTTAAATAACCGACAATCAATGTTGGCCTTTGAAATGGCACTTGAATTTGTTTTCAAAACAAGCGCTCGTTATTTGGTTAAGCTAGGAGAGGACTTTATGTCATAAAACCCATTTTGAATAATGATACGACGAAATGGGATTGCATTTGAAGATGATGTTGAAGACCGGGTATTTTCGAAAGCAAAAGGATTACCCGTCGAATGTCTCTGCACCGAGTTGCTCTGGTATAGAGATTTTATCACCCTTTGTGATGGGGAGTCCGGACGTGATTAGGGATTATTCGGATGTGCAAGGGCTTCTTTGGAAGTGCCTTCGGTTCTGTTCGAACCCGGAACAGACTTGTATGGATGTGTGTCTGACGTTACACTTTGAGATGTAAAGCTAATTTCTATCAAATACATTTCTGTTGGTGGCGGAGAATTTATTCTCTTAGCTTATTTCTCTGAGACGTACGAGCTCAGAGGTTATGTAGTTAATGGTTACTAGTTATACATTCCCAATTTGGTAATGTGGCATACGAAGTGTTGATGATCATTTGTTGATCGAAGAATAGCTTTTGTAAAAAGCGTAGCTTTGTGGACGAGACTTCATCGAGCCACACAACCCGGAAATGGTCGAAACAGGAATCTTGCGGTAAGGTTTTTAGGGGTCGCGCCCCTAGGGTATGTCCATTTTCTTCTGGATAAGAGGTGGTATCATGGTATGGAGCCTAGATATTTAACCTATGTGGTTGTTGCAAATTTATTTCTTTGTTGCTATTTGTTGGTGAATTTCGGGATAAAGGTCGGTTACGACCAGGGATGGCATACATGTGTGTTAGTTACCTATGTTATGGCTTGGTTAAAACATGAGGTAACGTCGGCCCTGTTAGCAGAAATCCGGTTAGGTTCTTGTGGCGTCCTTCCAGAGGCGTACATATTTCGGTGTAGGAAGTTCCTTTGTCTAACCATCGTTGGAAATCCAAACAAAACAATACGCGCCCTATACTGTTTTAGTTGTATAACCTGCCACGGAATGTGGTGGTAACCTCCTATTGAACATGGTAGCTATAGTAGACATACGATGAAATGTGGTATGCTGGCTAGGATTAATATTACACTTTCGAAATGTTTTCTGCACTATACACTAATAATAATAATATCAAATGGTTTTCGCGTATCAAGCATTTTTGACTGTCATAAGGAGAAATCTCCTCCAAGTGTGCGCTGGCATTGTGGGTGGCTGGAGGCCTTATGGTAGTTTCATTTTCCAAAAGCACAGCGGGTTTCTTTTTATTTTCTTTGTGAAAATAACTATTTTCAAGTTCTTACCCAGTCTCATGACTGAAATGGAGTTTATTGTTCCCTTCATAAACTCTAGGTGCCCAAAATTTTCCTTACGCGTAGCTTAGGGTTTGGTTATCAGGTGATTCTAGAATTCAGGAGTTGCTAAGGAGCTCAGGAGACGAATTGGAAGGCGAAGCATATTTCCGTATACTATTATCTTTCCCGCTGTGTATTCAATTGTAAGGACAAGTTTATATAACTATCTGATTTGTTGTTAATGGTTGTAAACTCTGTTGATGTATTGTAATAACATATGTAGTTCTTTGTTTTAAAGATTATCATTTATATATTATATGTTGTCCCACTGCGAAATATGATATTCTTTTATTGTTCTGTTCTTCTTCTATCTTCTTCTTCTTTGACCTTAATGGTTCGGTTTTCCGGCATTCGACTGTGCGACATTTGATATAGTGGACGTACTAATGTTGACTTTTGGGCAGCGAAAAATCGGGTCGTTACAATATGGTATCAGAGCATTTGGCTAAGTGACAACCTTGGCTCTGGTAGGGATTACTCATTAGAGATAAAGTCAGTAGTACTCTAGAATGAGTTTGAGTGTAATAATAGATTTGAGCGCGTATTTGTTAGTGAATATAAAAAAAATTGTTTTATATTTTGTTGACTTATCGGTTGTGTAACGACCCGGAATTTTGGGCAATATCGATTTAATAATCTATAATAATAATTTAATTGGTTTGATAAATTTTCTTTATAATTTTAATTTAAATTGGTGAAATTAAATTTTTATTTTAAAGGATAACAAGTATTTAATCCGGTAAGTGTGATCAATATCTTTTAACAATTTAAAAAAAAATTAGTTAGAATTGTTTTTCAAAAGCTAATAAATTTTATTCTATTTATAATATATATGTTTGATATATATATATATATATATATATATTGTGAGTGGAAATATCTTTTGTTTTAAATTGAAAGTTGAATTTTCAAATTGTAATATATATGTATGTATATGTTTTAATTTGGAATTGTTTGAAAATTTAATTTAATCTATTTATAAACTATATATTAATGAATATTGAAATTGAAGCTTTGTTTTAAAACATAATGTTTTTTAAAAGAAAATTTAGTTTAATTCAATGGTTTCAAATATAAGATTGTTATTTATTTTTAAATAGGATAGTTTAAAAAGATTTTAAACAAAGTTTTGCTTTGTCTTTCTTTTAAAGTACATAAAATATGATAGTTTGAAAAGAATTTAAACAAGCTTTGTTTTGTTTAAAAAAAATGCTTAAATTTTAAATGGTTATATAAATGTTTAGATTTTCAAATCTATGAGAATATATTTGTATTCATTAGTTTTAGAATATTTTCTTTAAGAAGTAAATTTATAATCACATATGTAAGTATTCGTTAAATAAGTAAATTATACATGTTAATTTATGTTAACATTTAAATTAAAAAAAAATATTAAAATACTTAAAGACATGTGTAAACATGCAAACTTCTTTAAAAAACAAATGTAAGAAGATTAAATACTTATGTGACAAGTGTCTTTATTTTAAAATCTTACTCTCTTTAATTTTTATAAACTTAAAATATGAAGAAAATTTGTTTCCTCTTTCAATTAATGGCTAAAATCAGAAATTCATTTACAAACCTGAGATTTTAAAATCAAAATAAAAGTTCTTCTCAACTTCAATCTATAAACTTTAACCTGCAATGCAACTTTAAGGGAAGATCAAGAACAGTTTCATCATCTTTGAATCTGCATTTTTTATCAAAACTGCAAATTAAAATCCATAAGCAAACCCAGCAATCTTCAACCTGTTTTGAAGATCAATCTGCAAAATTCAATTCTGCAACCTTTCAAATCTGCAACTAAATAAAATTCAACCTGCAAATGTAAAGACTGCAATTCAAATAATGTTCAAACCTGCAACATAAAATCTTCAACCTGCATTTTCTAAATGAAGATCTGTTTCAATCCTTTAAAGCATCAAATAGAAGGCATTTACAATGGCATGCAAAGGATTTGCTTCAGCAAATGCATTTTCTAAATTAATGTTCAAGCCTGGAAGTTTAAAAGCCTGCTCTGCTCTGCAAAATAATTTGAGGTGAGTAATCATTTTAAATACAGATTTGGCTTAAACTTTGGTAAAATAATAATGCATGCAAGTGAATTCTTTCTTTGATAATTAATGTTTGATTATGAGAATGCATGATTATCATAAGTACTTAGTTTCTGCAGTTTTCAATTTAAACTCTGTTGTTTAAGCAAAATTGGATTTTCATTCTTCAAATCCAAATCCTTCAAAACTATAACCTGTTTGGACTTGTATAAAGGGAAAGTGTATGTTATAGTTTGATATAAATTTTAAAATCTGTTTTATATTTTTTTTAGCTACAGAAATGTAAATATAGGACATTTACAGTAAACCAAACTTTAGTAAAAAAAAATATTTATTAACCATCCTAATTTTTGTTTGGAAGAGTAGATTGTGTTTGTGGTATGAAATCATGAATTTAGAAGTAGAAATCATAATTTTTAATAGTGTAAATATGGTGAATTTGGGTTTCATTAAAAATTGGGAATTTTGTGAAATTCCGATTGTCCAAACATTAATTTGGTTTGAAACTCGGATTGAAGCTCGTGCTTAGACTATTGATTATGGTAAAAATGTAAATTAATTTTTCTAATGGCAGAGGAGTTAGGAATTGAGCAAAATAGGGTTTTGTCTGTTCTTAGTTTCGGCATGTCTATTTTGGGATTTTTGACGTAAAGAATGGATCGAGTTCGGTTGCATTTGGGTAAAACGTAGTATGGAGCCGTGGCACTTCAATGGAGTGGTCGGTGAGGGGAGTTCGGCGTTGTAGCGTCGGCCGTGGAGGAGTATGGGGTCGCGTTGTTCTGCAGTTTTCGATTCGAATGATGAAATTTCGAATCGCATGTGTATTGTTTGATCTGGAACTACGTGTATGCTTGCGCGTAGTGTAGTGACTGATGATGGAGGTCGCGATGATCGTAGGGGGTCGGCGGTGGGGGTGCATGTGCACCGTGATTTGGGTCTGTGCACATTTGGGTTCTGGAAATTTTGGTTGGGGAAGATGAAGGCCAGCTCGAAGTCGAGTTCGTGTTTTCAGGGTGGCGACTAGGAGTAGATGCTGTTGGGGGTGACTCGAGGCAAGCGTGAGTTTGCTTCGAGACTTACTTGGAGTTTTGGTGAGTTCTACTCGGGTTTGACCCGAGATTTCCTCTCGAGCAAGTATATGCTCAAGTTTTTAAAGGATTATGTTTCAAATTAAACATATTGTTGGATAAATGAAATCAAGTAAAGTTTTATAGAAGAAATAAATTACAAAGTTAGGGCTTGTTATGTGGAATGGATGTAAATCAAACTTTAAGAAGTATCGATTGAATTTATTATAATTTAAAATTGTTTAAAATGAGTTCTTTTGGAATAATTAACTTCCTTCAATTTTGAATGTTAATTTAAAATTTTATTCAAAGCGAAGAAGTTTGAATTAGAAGATATAAGTGTTTGAGACTTTAAATTGATTTCTAAATTTCTTATTTTCAAATAAGGTTATTATTATGATTTTGAAATCCAAATAGAATAATTTGATTTTGAATTATTAAAATTTTGATTAATTCAAATTATTTAATTATGAAGATAAATAGGGTTGATTTATCCTTGTTATTAACTTAAGAATACTTAACATGATTTGTTAATAAGTAAAGAGTTAAATTAAGATAAATGTTTTCTTAATTAATTAAGGATTTTTGAAATTATAAGAAGTTGATTAATTAATTGATTAATTAATTTTAATTAGTTAATTATTTATTTGAATTTAAATAACCACTTAATTATGAATTAATTAAGTGTAGTTACTTAATGAAGTAATCAAGAGTTAATTTTTGAACATAATTAATAATGGAAGTAATTAATTATAGGAGTAATTAGTAGAGGTTACTCATGGAGTAATTAAAGTTGAGTGGTTATTGGGTAATCATTTGATGATATCAATTAAAGAATTAATTAATGTAATTGTTGAAGTTAATTAATTATGATGTAATAAATTTAATTTTTTTTTAAGGATTTGGTTAATGATTAAGTAATTACTTGATTAAGTAATTAATTTAGAAGTAATTAAGATTTATTAATGAAAGTAATTAGAGATAATTACTTATGTAAGTAATTGAGAGTTAATTACTTAATCTTTTAGTTAATTAATCAATGTGATTAATTAATTAATGAATTTAACTTAAGATTAATTACTAAGTGCAATTAATTAAAATTTGTAATCAATTAATAAGGTAATTAATTAATGATTTATTTATTAATTTAATTGTTTAATAATTACTTAATGAAGTAATTAAAGATCAATTAATTGAATTAATTAATCAAGGATTAATATAATTAAATTAGAAATTAATTAATTAATTAAAGTGTTAATTAAATTAAGACAAGTAATAACAAGTTATTAATTACTGATTATAAATGAGTTGACTAATTATAAGTTAATTATTTAATTAATTAAAGTAATTATTAATTAATAAGGATTATTAATTAATGTGATTTATGATATTAATCAAGTTTGATTAATATAAGTGATTTAATTGAAGTGTGATTAATTAATTAAGGATTAATGTAGTTAATTATAGTTAATTAATTAATAAAGGATCATTAATTATTGTAATTAATGATAGTAATTAAAGGTTAATTACTGAATATTGTTAAGGATAATTACTGAATGTAATTAAAGGATAATTAATCAAGGAAGATTAATTAAGGAAGATCATTAAGAGATGATAATGAATTTGATTTGTAATAAACCAATGAAGCAGGATTAAGATAATCTAAGCGATTAAAGGATAGTAATTAATTTAATTAGAGATTAATTAAATTGATTAAGAGTCAATCAATTCTGCTATGGGTGATTGGTTAATATTGAATGGTTGATATTAAGTGATTGATATTGGATGTTGAATGATATTGGATGGTTGATATTGGGTGTTTGGTTGATACTGGATGATTTGGATGACTATGATATTTGTGATATGCTGCTTTGTGAGATGAATGTTGATATGAATTATCTATAGTAATAATGTGATTCATCTATCTGTTTATTTCAACCTGAATATAAGTTAATTGTTAAACCCTTAAGTACAACTTGGACATTAAAATGGCGTTTGGCTTCGGTGAGACCGGGATCGGATTTGCTACACTACAGCATGATAGGGGGTTCTCGCTTTGCGTTAGGTGGCGAACGGGAGACTCTTACCCCTACATGCCCCCGGGGATAGTATAAGGTCTTGTGGGGTTGGTTGCGACTCGAGAGGGTGGCCGTAAAAGCAAATTCGAGGTATCACTGTGAGCCACAGCGGGGCTGGGATGGTTGAAAATCCTACCGGTCGTGAGCCGTTGCTGATGGTTGAAAAGCCTAGGACGTCACATTTGGTATCAGAGCGTTAGGTTGAGTGAATACCTAGGCTATGTAGGGGTGTCTTCCTTGAGAGAGCGTACTTGTAATTTTTGTATATAACTATATCTATATATATATTTATATATCTACCTGATCTGTTGGATTATCTGTTTGGATTTTCCAACATATGTTATAGAGGTAGATAGTGGAGTAGTGGTATATGTGTGTAACACGATTACCATTGATGGAAGAGGTCCATATGTTGAGGTTGGAAGTATTTGTCGAGACTGTAGACCAAATACCGTCTCGAGTGAGAATTGTTGTTTGGAGTAAGGATTTCTCTGATATCCGAAGGAAATCTTTTTGAAGATTTGGAATTTATCTTCGAAGAATAAGTTTGGATTTCGCTCGGGTGAGCGAATTTTTCTTGAGTTTGGATCTGTTGGTAGTGTAGAAGTAAGTGATGATATTTTGATAACTGCGTGATGAGATGCAATATCCATGGATATTCCAGAAGATGTTTTCTCTTGAAGCAGTTTTAAAGGTGGTTGAGGAGCAGTTTTGCCTGTCGTAGGGAAGATTCGTCTGTGTAGAAGTTGTTTGGATCTTCAACATGGAGGTTGGCTGTTTTGGAATATGAGACTAAGGTTTATGAGTTGCTTCGCTTCGGCACGGTCTCATTTGACATTCTTTAAGGAGAGTGAGGTGTTGATGCTTGGTTTGGAGCCCGAGTTCCTTTTGGGTTGTCTGCCATCTCGGAGGTCTTCTGTGTGGTTTGACGATGGTTTTGGAGTTCGAGGAGTGCATTTGGATTAGAAGTCTTTCGTTAGCTGTGGTAGCAGTTCAGCTCGAAGTGATCGGTGTGCTGACGAGTGGATATTTTAGCCTTTGCAATATCATCGACGGAGAGTTGGAAGCAGCAGCATTGGTTGTTTCTCGGATGGTTCAGGAATCTTTGTGGTTCTTCTTTTAGTAGTCCGAGCAGATGGTGAAGTTTTCTTGAAGAGTTAACCTTGTTGGAAAAGCTTAAAGCTGTTCTAATTGGTAAAGTGAGAGTGGTTTCTTTGGAATTCGGATTAGTTTGGATCGCAAAAGTGACTTGCGATTGGTTTGGGAATTTTCTTGAGCATTCTTTTGTTTGAGATTGAGGATTCTCATGAGGAAGTTGGAGCTGCTAGAGTAACCAGAAGGTCGTCTGCATCTGGAGTTCAGTTCCATATTGTTTTAGAAGTGATTATGGTAGCTAGCCGGTTGTAGGATGGTTCATGGAGAAGTAGAGTTGGTGTAAATTTGGATTTTGTTAGATCTAGCTATTGAGTTGGATTCTACTGTAAGGTTGTGTGACCGAGTCGGATGTGTCACTAAGATTATATGGATTTGATGAACAAAGTTTCCGAATTTAGTGGATAAGTTGTATTCGTGTTCATCTACATTATTCTCATCTATTTCAGAATCAGAGTTGTGCAGAGGAAGCGAGATAGCAGCTGTGCAAGGAAGGAAGCAAGTTCTTTTGCTATTGCTTGAATAATAGAGTTTGTGTTCTGGATTTCGACGGACTATAAAGATTTTTCTATTGAATAGAATCCAGAAGCTAGTAGCTTTGGTGTAGTTATTTCTGTAAGTATCAGCATAGGATGAGCTAATCACGAAGAGATTGGCAGCCCTGGATTTGTCTGTCGAGTTATACAGATATGAGATAAGGAGTTTGGTATTCGAAGTTGGAGACTTCATTGTTGTTAAGATTTCTCTGGTTAAGAGAACTAATATTGGATAAGATTGGATGGGTAGTTCTGAGGCATTTGAGGTTTCTGCTCTGTGTTCTGATAAGATAAGATCTGTTGCCTATGGGATTGAATTGCCAGTTTGGGTAGCTGGAATTCATTGAATATCACGTATCTCTGAGTGAGTACGCGTATGATTCATTGTTGCTTGTTAAATCTATAGTTCAGTTGGGTTGGATGTTGAGCTGGATTTAAGAGTAATCTGATGTTTTGTTCAGATTAATGAATCTAGAAAGGAGAGAAGCTCTGGATTTTTGGTAGTATAGTTAGTTTGTTGGCTTTTGTAGAGCGAGTCTCCCGGTGATTTATATTTGGGAAACTCGAGATAGTATTAGAATTTTATTCTGACGTATGTCAGGATAATTAGTTAAGTTTGTTTATATGATTGATTACTTTGGTTGTTAGTTTCTGGTTGTTAGGAATGCTTTGCTAATTGAAATTAAAATCTTTGCTGGATTAGTAAATTACCTTTGCTTTTAAATTTCGAGGACGAAATTCTTTTAAAGGGGGAGGATTGTAACGACCCGGAATTTTGGGCAATATCGATTTAATAATCTGTAATAATAATTTAATTGGTTTGATAAATTTTCTTTATAATTTTAATTTAAATTGGTGAAATTAAATTTTTATTTTAAAGGATAACAAGTATTTAATCCGGTAAGTGTGATCAATATCTTTTAACAATTAAAAAAAAATTGGTTAGAATTGTTTTTCAAAAGCTAATAAATTTTATTCTATTTATATTATATATGTTTGATATATATATATATATATATATATATATATATATATATTATGAGTGGAAATATCTTTTGTTTTAAATTGAAAGTTGAATTTTCAAATTGTAATATATATGTATGTATATGTTATAATTTGGAATTGTTTGAAAATTTAATTTAATCTATTTATAAACTATATATTAATGAATATTGAAATTGAAGCTTTGTTCTAAAACATAATGTTTTTCAAAAGAAATTTTATTTTAATTCAATGGTTTCAAATATAAGATTGTTATTTATTTTTAAATAGGATAGTTTAAAAAGATTTTAAACAAAGTTTTGCTTTGTCTTTCTTTTAAAGTATTTAAAATATGATAGTTTGAAAAGAATTTAAACAAGCTTTGTTTTGTTCAAAAAAAAATGCTTAAATTTTAAATGGTTATATAAATGTTTAGATTTTCAAATCTATGAGAATATATTTGTATTCATTAGTTTTAGAATATTTTCTTTAAGAAGTAAATTTTTAATCACATATGTAAGTATTCATTAAATAAGTAAATTATACATGTTAATTTATGTTAACATTTAAATTACAAAAATATATTAAAATACTTAAAGACATGTGTAAACATGCAAACTTCTTTAATAAACAAATGTAAGAAGATAAAATACTTATGTGACAAGTGTCTTTATTTTAAAATCTTACTCTCTTTAATTTTTATAAACTTAAAATATGAAGAAAATTTGTTTCCTCTTTCAATTAATGGCTAAAATCAGAAATTCATTTACAAACCTGAGATTTTAAAATCAAAATAAAAGTTCTTCTCAACTTCAATCTATAAACTTTAACCTGCAATGCAACTTTAAGGGAAGATCAAGAACAGTTTCATCATCTTTGAATCTGCATTTTTTTATCAAAACTGCAAATTAAAATCCATAAGCAAACCCAGCAATCTTCAACCAGTTTTGAAGATCAATCTGAAAAATCCAATTCTGCAACCTTTCAAATCTGCAACTAAATAAAATTCAACCTGCAAATGTAAAGACTGCAATTCAAATAATGTTCAAATCTGCAACATAAAATCTTCAACCTACATTTTCTAAATGAAGATCTGTTTCAATCCTTTAAAGCATCAAATAGAAGGCATTTACAACAGCATGCAAAGGATTTTCTTCAGCAAATGCATTTTCTAAATTAAAGTTCAAGCCTGGAAGTTTAAAAGCCTGCTCTGCTTTGCAAAATAATTTGAGGTGAGTAATCATTTTAAAAACAGATTTGGCTTAAACATTGGTTAAATAATAATGCATGCAAGTGAATTCTTGCTTTGATAATGAATGTTTGATTATGAGAATGCATGATTATCATAAGTACTTAGTTTCTGCAGTTTTCAATTTAAACTCTGTTGTTTAAGCAGAATTGGATTTTCATTCTTTAAATCCAAATCCTTCAAAACTATAACCTGTTTGGACTTGTATAAAAGGAAAGTGTATGTTATAGGTTGATATAAATTTTAAAATCTGTTTTATATTTTTTTTAGCTATAGAAATGTAAATATAGGACATTTACAGTAAACCAAACTTTAGTAAAAAAAATATTTATTAACCATCCTAATTTTTGTTTGGAAGAGTAGATTGTGTTTGTGGTATGAAATCATGAATTTAGAAGTAGAAATCATAATTTTTAATAGTGTAAATATGGTGAATTTGGGTTTCATTAAAAGTTGGGAATTTTGTGAAATTCCGATTGTCCAAACATTAATTTGGTTTGAAACTCGGATTGAAGCTTGTGCTTAGACTATTGATTATGGTAAAAATGTAAATTAATTTTTCTAATGGCAGAGGAGTTAGGAATTGAGCAAAATAGGGTTTTGTCTGTTCTTAGTTTCGGCATGTCTATTTTGGGATTTTTGACGTAAAGAATGGATCGAGTTCGGTTGTATTTGGGGAAAATGTAGTATGGAGCTGTGGCACTTCAATGGAGTGGTCGGTGAGGGGAGTTCGACGTTGTAGCGTCGGCCGTGGAGGAGTATGGGGTCGCGTTGTTCTGCAGTTTTCGATTCGAATGATGAAATTTCGAATCGCATGTGTATTGGTTGATCTGGAACTACGTGTATGCTCGCGAGTAGTGTAGTGACTGGTGATGGAGGTCGCTATGATCGTAGGGGGTCGGCGGTGGGGGTGCATGTGCACCGTGATTTGGGTCTGTGCACGTTTGGGTTCTGGAAATTTTGGTTGGGGAAGATGAAGGCCAGCTCGAAGTCGAGCTCGTGTTTTCAGGGTGGCGACTCGGAGTAGATGCTGTTGGGGGTGACTCGAGGCAAGCGTGAGTTTGCTTCGAGACTTACTTGGAGTTTTGGTGAGTTCTACTCGGGATTGACCCAAGATTTCCTCTTGAGCAAGTATATGCTCAAGTTTTTAAAGGATTATGTTTCAGATTAAACATATTGTTGGATAAATGAAATCAAGTAAAGTTTTATAGAAGAAATAAATTACAAAGTTCGGGCTTGTTATGTGGAATGGATGTAAATCAAACTTTAAGAAGTATCGATTGAATTTATTTTAATTTAAAATTGTTTAAAATGAGTTCTTTTGGAATAATTAACTTCCTTCAATTTTAAATGTTAATTTAAAATTTTATTCAAAGCGAAGAAGTTTGAATTAGAAGATATAAGTGTTTTAGACTTTAAATTGATTTCTAAATTTCTTATTTTCAAATAAGGTTATTATTATGATTTTGAAATCCAAATAGAATAATTTGATTTTGAATTATTAAAATTTTGATTAATTCAAATTATTTAATTATGAAGATAAATAGGGTTGATTTATCCTTGTTATTAACTTAAGAATACTTAACATGATTTGTTAATAAGTAAAGAGTTAAATT
Organism: Allium cepa; assembly: GCA_030765085.1. Lineage (NCBI taxonomy): Eukaryota > Viridiplantae > Streptophyta > Magnoliopsida > Asparagales > Amaryllidaceae > Allium > Allium cepa. The sequence continues at coordinate 71,441,921 of CM060942.1, forward strand.
AAGATAAATGCTTTCTTAATTAATTAAGGATTTTTGAAATTATAAGAAGTTGATTAATTAATTGATTAATTAATTTTAATTAGTTAATTATTTATTTGATTTTAAATAACCAAAAAGTGTAGTTACTTAATGAAGTAATCAAGAGTTAATTTTTGAACATAATTAATAATGGAAGTAATTAATTATAGGAATAATTAGTAGAGGTTACTCATGGAGTAATTAAAGTTGAGTGGTTATTGGGTAATCATTTGATGATATCAATTAAAGAATTAGTTAATGTAATTGTTGAAGTTAATTAATTATGATGTAATAAATTTATAAAAAATTAAGGATTTGGTTAATGATGAAGTAATTACTTGATTAAGTAATTAATTTAGAAGTAATTAAGATTTATTAATGAAAGTAATTAGAGATAATTACTTATGTAAGTAATTGAGAGTTAATTACTTAATCTTTTAGTTAATTAATCAATGTGATTAATTAATTAATGAATTTAACTTAAGATTAATTACTAAGTGCAATTAATTAAAATTTGTAATCAATTAATAAGGTAATTAATTAATGATTTATTTATTAATTTAATTGTTTAATAATTACTTAATGAAGTAATTAAAGATCAATTAATTGAATTAATTAATCAAGGATTAATATAATTAAATTAGAAATTAATTAATTTAATTAAAGGTTTAATTAAATTAAGACAAGTAATAACAAGTTATTAATTACTGATTATAAATGAGTTGACTAATTATAAGTTAATTATTTAATTAATTAAATTAATTATTAATTAATAAAGATTATTAATTAATGTGATTTATGATATTAATCAAGTTTGATTAATATAAGTGATTTAGTTGAAGTGTGATTTATTAATTAAGGATTAATGTAGTTAATTATAGTTAATTAATTAATAAAGGATCATTAATTATTGTAATTAATGATAGTAATTAAAGGTTAATTACTGAATATGGTTAAGGATAATTACTGAATGTAATTAAAGGATAATTAATCAAGGAAGATTAATTAAGGAAGATCATTAAGAGATGATAATGAATTTGATTTGTAATAAATCAATGAAGCAGGATTAAGATAATCCAAGCGATTAAAGGATAGTAATTAATTTAACTAGAGGTTAATTAAATTGATTAAGAGTCAATCAATTCTGCTATGGGTGATTGGTTAATATTGAATGGTTGATATTAAGTGATTGATATTGGATGTTGAATGATATTGGATGGTTGATATTGGGTGTTTGGTTGATACTGGATGATTTGGATGACTATGATATTTGTGATATGTTGCTTTGTGAGATGAATGTTGATATGAATTATCTATAGTAATAATGTGATTCATCTATCTGTTTATTTCATCCTGAATATAAGTTAATTGTTAAATCCTTAAGTTCAACTTGGACATTAAAATGGCGTTTGGTTTCGCTGAGACCGGGATCGGGTTTCCATATTTGGAATCCGAAAACCACATCGATTCCAATTAAATGTTAGGTCGTTAATCCAAGTGGAGCAAGTGAAGACTCGAGGTGTAAGGGCTATACGTCAGTATAATCTGTGGGTGATTCCGTAATGAGTTTGACGGAATAGTACCTATAGGTTCGAGATGGAGATTTAGAGTGCAAGGGCTATGGTCGTTGACTCTGAGGGTGATTCCAATATGAGTGCAACGAGATAGTGACTTCGGTTTCGTTCGAACCCGGAACGAACTTGTATGGATTGAATGCTTTCAACACATCGTCAGGTGGACGATGAGCATTCTAAGATAGATATGTTCTATAAAGGTAATCGCAGCCTCAAGCCTCATCAACCGGGAATGGCTAAAACAAGGGAGGTGCAGCAAGGCTTCGTGGGTAGCTCCCACTGGAGAGCAAGATTTACCCCTGTCTAGAAGTCCCTTTTTATTCGGCTGTGTGGGGCGGTTGAATTCCGGACAACCGCCGGGGTTGTCTTATTCGGGAGTGTTCAGTAAGGAATGGTCCCGGCCTTGTGTTGCAGGGGAGTTGGGGTGGCTCCTCGGTACGGTGATCTAGGCCACGTACTGTGACGGGAGGTACCCCAGTAGCCCTGCCATTGATGGAAACCCATTCTTCCTACGAGACCCTACGGTTTTGTTTGTATACCTATGTAGCTGGAATTTAATAAATGTAACAATTTCGGCTATTTCTTATTTACTTTAAAACCCTAGACAATATTATAATATCACTGGATTTCCTATTAAATGTTTTGGTTAGCGTAAGGTAAAAACTTTTCCATGTTTATGTGTGGGAAGTCTTACGTGATACCCTTTTCTTTTCAAAGGTTTTCCAAAGTTAAGCAATTTTAACTCGTTTACTCACACCAGACCCCTGTCTGACCCGAGTGCTTATTTTCTGTTTTATTAAACTCTTGGGTACTCATATTATGTATGAGTAGTCAAGTGATTCAGGTTAGCTTGACGAATTCTGAAGGAGTAATGGAGCAGGAGGCTTCCACGTGTAGATATTATGATTCCGCTGTGTATGTTGTATCTCTGTCTTGTATACTTGAGTTGTATGAATTTGACAGATGTTTATAACTGTCTAATATGTGTTGTAAAGTTGTGTAACTCTGATGTAATCTGATACTATGTAATATTTTATGTGATATGTTATATTTTATTCGTTCCGCTGTGAGTTATCTGTTGCTGTTGTGTTCTTCTTTCTCTTTCTTTTCTTCTTCTATCCCTTTCTTTCTTCACTAGTGATGCGATTTCCTGGAGATGGTTAGTCGGGTCATCACAGGTTGATTGTTTATAGACTCTGGTCGATGCAGTCTAGCTAACTGTGTCGATAGGAGTTTCTAAACACTTAAACAAGATAAACGGACACAGTATTGTTTTAAATTCAGGTAAATGGGATAATTTTACCGAAACTATTTTTGCGTATGAAAGAAATAATTTTCCGTAAATTATGTGGTTGCTTGGATGCTAGGAGATGATAATATTACATTACTATCATTATCGAATAAGAAATTAAAACCAACGGTTAAGAAATAAAATACATATTTAAATGGGATTTGTAAATATAAAATTGTAAATGCGATTTATAATTTGAAATAGAATTCCAGAGAAATATTTGAATGATATTGAAAGGATTTGAGAATTGAAATTTTGGAATTTGAAAAAGATTAAATTCTATTGAGTTTTAAAATGGTTTCCAAAAGTTTTGGAAAAATGTTTTGGAGGGATAAAAGCTCTAAACTCTATTCGATCGTTGGAAAATAACTTCGGTGATGACTACAGCATCATCATGTTCATTTTCGGATTTCCAGGAGAGGAATTGCTACCAAAATGATTTAAATTAAAATTGTTTGTAAACTGGGTTTTGTTTTGAATTCAAAAGAAAATTTGAAATGATTTCAAAAAAATAATTTTTGAAATGTTGGAAAAACTTTGGAATTTGATAAAAATAGTTATGGAATAAAATTTATTGAGGTGGAAAATAAAATTGTGAATGAATAATTAAATTTACGATTGCAAGTAAATAGAACTGGAATTGGAATTGAATTTGATTTGTGATAAACAAAGAAAAAATTGAAAATTTGTCAAGTTGGACCAAAATAAGTAAGGTATTGAAATTAAAAATAGTAAGTGAAACTGATTGAAGGAATGACAAATTTAATATGGTTTGAAATGAGCTGAATTCAATAATTATAAATGAAAGGTAAATTGAATTCATATGGAATTTGAAATCTAGTTTAAATATAAACGGTTATAAACCAAAATGGTGAAATTCTTAAGCAAAATTTGGAATTGAGAAGAAATTCTTAATTGATAAGTGAATGATGATTAAACTGGAAATTGTGAAATGGTGATTGTGAATAACTGGATTGGAATAAATGATCAATGTGAATAAAAGAAAAGAAAATTGATAAAGCTAATGATCAATTGGAATAAATACGTAGGATGTACATATATTTTTTTTATTCGCATAACGATTTGATCTAGAATTCGAGCGCAGAATTTCGAGATAATTATATCGATCTGATTTAGGATATTTCACTCGATTTTCGACGACGAATCTGGATATGGATTTTTGATTGAATCTAGAAATTCTCTATCATAGTATATGGCTATGCAAGGAGAATAACGGTTTCTGATGAAGAAACCAGATCTGAGTCCACACTAGAATGTCGAGGGGAGGATACTAGTTCGGAAGTGAAATTGTGTGATCGAGTGAGCGATCAAATTTGGTATTGCGTACGAGTGATGTAAGTAGATCGTACAGATCTGAATGAATTAATGTTGAAATTTTGTAAAGTAAAGTGCAAAATGATAAGCAGGATATACAGGTGTGTTAAAGGAATATGAAAGTGGGATTTTTATTTCGAAAATAATTTAAATTTCTCGACAAAAGGTATGTATTTGAATTTCAGTATGAAATTTGATGATTTTCTTGTCCATCCGCTTGGTTTTTTGTTTTCTTTTTGAAATCTAGGGGCCCGTTATGGCATTTTGTATTCGTATCGAGCTAGCCACGCCAAGAAGACACTGGCGAAATTTTTCGAAATTTTTAAGAGTTAATAAATTTTTGAGAAAATTTTGAAAATTTAAAATTTGAATTTAGATTTAAATTTGAATCGTTAAAGAAACAATATTGTTTTAAAACTATAAACTATTTGGAAAGTTAGTTGAAATGATAATGAATCTTTAATAAAAATAAATTGGTTGACAAGTTGTTAAAAACATTTGGTTTCGGGAAAAGGATAATGGGTTAAGGATCATTCTTCTTAACTTGTTATTTCTGGATGAAATTCTTTTAAGGGTGGAAGTCTATAACTACCCTAATTTTTGAACAATTGAAATTTTTATTGATTTTAAAATATTTGAATGATGGTTTAGCTTGAATTTCAAATATAAGTATGAATTTGGCAATTAAATTTTTGAATTTAATTTGTTTACGTTGGGTAAAAATTTAAATCATCAGTTTTAAGCTGATTTAAAATATTTCAAAGGCTTAGAAATTTTTTATTGAGAATACTGAAGATAATGGAAGCTTTAGAACTGAATATGAAAATGATTTATTTGGTTTTGAAATTTTATTGTTTAAATCGATATTTAAAAATAGCCTTTTGAGGCATAGTCTCGGAATTCGACAAGACCAGTTCCAATGGATCTGCAATATTGTATTATTATCGGATTTTAATTTTCATAGAATTCAGAGTTTTTGTATGGCCATATGATAAGCAAATGCGTTGAAATTTAAATTGAAGATTTAATGTTTTAACGGGTCTGAAAAGCTATCTTCTCCACACGATCGAATTTGGACTCGGAACCTTTTCCATTGTGTTCGGAATAGGGGTTTAACATTGTAAGCGCCTGGCGTCATGCTTCGATTGGAAGTCGAGATTTGGAGTTGCATGGTTAGAGATGATTTAAATTTTAAATTCAAATTTTAAATTAACCTATAGTTTGACTAGTCGAAAACAATTCACATCAGATCACGACCACTTGTCTTCTGGCTCTCACCAATTGTCATACATGCAAAGATTTTAAGGCACACGTTCGTTTAAGGTAAAGTAAAAACATTATATACGTATACAAGTAAAACAAAACGAAGAAAAATAAATAAAAATAAACATCTGCACGAAAATCTTCTTCGTTCCAAAATCAATGGCTGCGTGAAATCAAGTCGATCAATCAAAATAAAATTAAAATAAAAATGGCAGATTATTTTTCAAAACAAGCAAGAAATAAAATAAATCGTCCTCACGCAGACCGATTCGAGATCGATTCAAACCAATTGTGTTGCCTGATGTAGTCTAGAGTTTGAACGCGACCTTGAGGCTAGCACGTTGGGGATAGGGGTTTCGAGGTCGGCGGTGCCTGAAGGTATGATCGCGGCGATACTTATGATCTCGTTCGACTTCAACCGTTAGCCATTCAAATTTAAATCGATGTCGATTTCGACTTCGTCGAGGAGGGCGAAGCCAAGCAAGCGGCGGCTGGAGCAAGGAACTTCGTGGTTGAGGCCGCGATGTCTGTTGGGCATTCTAGGGTTTCCAAATGTTCGGGGATGTGGAGAGAGGGCAGTCGAAGGAGGGTCGCATTCGATTGCAAGTTGAGCCAGGGTTCGCGATGGTTTGGGCTTGAGTCTCTGGAGCTCGGCAGTGAGGTATTTGCGATCCTTTTTGTTTTGATCTAATTCAAATATATGTACTTCCCCGCGATCCTTGCTTCCACCTATGCTCCCTACTCCTTCTCAACAGGCCTGGACTTCCCTTTTCAAGCGCAAGCCGAGTAACGCGGGGAAGTACATTCCTGTTGAGATGTCGCCTGTATTCAAGAATGAGACTATGCTTCCTCCTTCTAACGTTATTGATGCTGGAACTAAAGTATGGTGCAACTATCTGGTCAGCTTTCTCCTTGATAAACCACTATCTTATTTAAATGTCATTAACTTCTTGAAAAATTATTGGAAGTTAAAAGGATCGATCTCTTTCCGATCAAATGGATTCCTGCTTTTATTTCTTCTATCCAATGATGAAGATCGAAACAGGTTCTACAAGGTGATCCCATTGTAATGCGAAATAAGCTCTTTATTGTCAAGCAGTGGTATCCATATATAGGAAATGCTTGTGAAACAGTCTCTTCTCTACCAGTATGGGTGAAATTCTCCAATATTCCAATGTTTTCTTGGTCTCGCATTGGAATAAACTGGCTAGCTAGCGGATTAGGTAAGCTTGTATGTATGGATGAATCAACAGAGAAGTTGGAGAAGCTATCTTTTGCTAAGTGTTTAGTTGAAATTAAACCTAATAAGGAATTAATTGACTCCTTTCCTATCCAGCTGCTTGATGGAGGAACCCAAATCATTCGTATTGAGTACCATTGGAAGCCTGATATATGCTCGAGTTGTTGTGTTTTTGGTCACATTATGACCAACTGTGAAAAGCTTATCTCTACTGTGGTCTATGAGAAGAAAGAGAAGAAAAATGAAGTTGTGGGTAAGGATGTTAATGAGATTGAAATTAAAAAGAAAGAAACTGTTAAAACTTTGAGACAGAGGAAACAAAAATGGCAAGTTGTAAGTAAAGCAAGAAGGCTAAGGATTCTTCCTTCTTTTACAAAAAATAATATTGAGGACTCTCATGAAATAAATAATCCTGATAGGAATAAGGTTATGCAAAGGGAAGAGTTAGAGGAAAGGGAAATTGATACTATTCTGAATATTAAGGCAGCAAATGTTGGTCAGGTGACTAATGTTATTGGTAATTCTAGTGTTCTGGAAGTAAATGAATATCATGTTATTGCTGAAATAGGAGAGATAAATGCTGAGGTGGATGCATGCAATTTAAACGGTGATGAAAATGATTTGACTGTTGTAAATGGTACAAGAGGAGTAAATGACCCCTCTAATAACAAGGAAATGTGTGACCATACAAAGCAAGATTCTGAACGTAATATTACCTTCCTATTTGCATTTAAAAACAAGGAAAACAATCTTCATTCTATTCCACCTTGCATTAGTAATTTTGCTGATGCCCTTTCCCCCCATGAAAATGATTCTTTGCCATATCTCTCTCTTCCTGCTATCAGCGCTCAAATTCTCCCTTTGTCTTCATCTCCAACTCGTATTAGCAATAAACTTCATCTTCTATAGTATCTCATCCTTCACCATTCAAATCTAATTCAGTTCTAGTTCCCTCTGTGCACGTGCACGCCGTCCACATTAAGAGTGATAATTTATGTTGTTCTGATGCTATTATCTCTCCGACCATTAATAACTCAGCTTGCATGGAATCTGATCATCCATACCGACATATTAAAGCTCCCCAGGCCTGGAAACCTCCTCCCCCCTCTCTCTCCCCTCCCATTGAAACACCATCTAGCACGTCAAATCTCTTGGTCCAATTTGATGGCCATACCTCGTCTAGTAACGGTAAAGCAATCAAATCTTCTAAAATGCATCCTGAAATAGACCTCAACCCATGTGATGGTACCACATTCTCTTCTACCTTCCCTGGAATTAATGTCCAAACCACTCCTCTAACCAGGGGTAGCAAAAAGAAACTTCTCCTTAACCAATTAGTTAATCAATGTTGAACAATATTGGTGTGTGCAATATTAGTGGTGCACACTCGGAAATCAAATTAAATCAATGTAAGAACTTAATCACTTCTCATGCTCTGAACATTCTTGCCATATTAGAAACCAAGCTTAATGCTTCTCTTACTTCCAAGGCTGCTAACTACATTAATTCGAGCTGGATATCGATTAATAATCTCTCTGAGGCGCCTTATGGTAGAATTCTTGTTATTTATGACCCCTCCGTTTATTCATCTTCTCCTATCATTTCAACAGCTTAGCTCATTCACATGCATTGTGTCCATATTCCTTCCTCTACTTCTTTTTATCTTACTGTTATTTATGGTCATAATTCTGTTTTAGCCAGGCAATCCTACCTTGACCTCTTCCCATAGCTTAGACAAGAAACTCATCCATTGATAGTGATAGGCAACTTCAACTGCTCCCTCCTTTTATCTCATAGGCTTGGTGGCAATCCCATGTCTCTTCGAGAAATAAGACCTCTTAACTGTTCTATCACGCATTCAAACCTGATTGAAATCAACTCTGTGGGGGCCCCGTTCTCATGGAATAATTCTAGAAGATCTTCTCCTCGTACCTTCTCTAAAATTGATTTTTCCTTTTCTAATCAGTTTGCTCTAACTAGATGGCCTAATATGTATAATCTTCTTCCTATGCCTAGGCTTTCCGATCACTCTCCCCAAACATTATCTTTTGGAGCTGCCATGAGGACAAGAAAAACTAATTTTAAATATTTTTAATGCATGAGTGCATCACCCTGAATGTGATAGCCCTGAATTTTTGACATCTATTAATTGGTAATTAGCAAAATTTGATTTATTAAAATAATAATTTGCAAATTAAAACAAATAAAATTTGCTAATTAAAGATATCTGAGTTTATATGTAAGTGGATTGGAAACTATAATAATAGTTGAACTAAATAATGGATCTTAAAGTAAACTATTAATTTTATAAATAGATATGTGTAAACTCCATAAGGATGAAAATCTTAAGTGTATACATATATAAATTCATTGTGGAAATATAATCCTAGTAAACATATTAAGATAATCATTTTAATAAATGGGCAAAATTTGTCTTTTCAAAAACAAATAAATTAATTGTGGTTTTTTTATGTATAAGTAGTTGGCAAATAAGGTTTGTTTTTAAAATTCAAACATCTTAGAATAAATTGGTTCTAAAATTTATATTTAAAAAAAATTATTAATTATTTAATTGGGATTTTATTTCAATTTCTATAAAGTGAATAAAGGTTAATAAAAGAAAGGTTAAAGACATGGATACATATAAACTAAATTGTTGATATTTTTATAAATATATAAATACATATAAAAATATATTAATGCATGAACATTACAAATATAAGATAGATATAACATAAAAATGACAAATGTAAGAAATTTAGACAAGTGTCTTATTTTTCCTAATTTTCTTTTTTCTTTAATTTTAATAACCATAAATTTTATAAACTTCCATTCTTTCTTCTTCATATTTCTTTTCCTTCAAACCAAGCAAGAATCCATGGCCACAAAACTAAAAACATTTTTACAATCCTGTAACCTCAAGCATTACCAAATCCTGTAACCATTTATGCCAAACCCTGTAACTTCAAGTCTGAAACTATATTCAAATCCTCAAGTTCAAAAACCTGTAGCTTTTTTTCAAATATTGATCGCCTCCAAAACAAATTGTAGCCAATCTTCGACCCAAATTTGTCAAAAAAACCAAACCCTGTAATGTTTTTATCAAGCCTATAGCTTTTTCAAAACTTCAAAACCTGAAATGTTTTCCTTTAATCTGAAGTTCATTCCTCAAACAAAATAATCAACTCTGTAATTCTCTTTTGTCAAGCATTAATAAAAGGCCTGGAAAATCTTCTTTTATCATATGCCTGAAACCAGAATTAGTTTCAAAACCTGTAGAAACATTAGAAAAAAAAGAAAAAAGCTTGAGAACTTTCTGTTATCAAGAACCTGGAAACAACAAATTTTCAAAAGTCTCGATCATCATCATGATTCCGTTTTTAAAGCAATTCGGTACCAAGCAACATAAGCTTTCAGAAGTCATCAACATCATTAATATTCAAAGCTTTCAGGAATCAAGTTCTGTTTTTAAAAAGGGTGAGCAAACAACTAATTTAAATCTTAAGTAGGTTAATTTTGTTGCTTAAGTAATTTCTGTGATAATGATGTTTTTTTGTGATAATACTGCATAAATACATACATACATACATACATACATACATATGAATGTGTTAATATGTGTGCATGTTAGTTTCTTTTTGTTTTTTTTGAAACTATAGTGTGTAAAATAAATTCAAAACTAGATTATTACTTCTCTGGTTAGTTTTCATATTGATATGTTCAAACAAAGGTTGTTTAAAACGACAAGATTTAAATTGAAAAAAAATATGGAAAAACACAAAAATTGATAATGATGCCTGTATGCAGTTTTATGTAAATATGTAGGTAGGGATGCATTTAAATCTGCATGCTTGAAGTTTTTGTTCCTTTGTTCATTCTTCAATAACAAAGTTTTATAAATAAACAAAAATTCAAATTTCCCATATAAACAATTTGCAGCTTTGAATTTTCAAATATTTTAATCAAGTTTAAACTCATCAAGATTATAAAAAAAATATGTCTAAGTAATTTAAGTTTGGAAAATTACCTATAAACAAGAAATTATAGATGGAATTTGTTGCTTTCGGGAGTCAAGCTCTGTTTTTAAAAAGAGTGAGTAAACAACTAATTTAATCTTAAGTAGGTTAATTTTGTTGCTTAAGTAATTTCTGTGATAATGATGCTTGTTTGTGATAATACTGCATATATATATATATATATATATATATATGAATGTGTTAATATGTATGCATGTTAGTTTCTTTCTGTTTTATTGAAACTGCAGTGTGTAAAATAAATTCAAAACCAGTATGTTACTTCTCTGGTTAGTTTTCATGTTGAGATGTTCAAATAAAGGTTGTTTAAAACAACAAGTTTTAAATTGAAAAAAATATGGAAAAACACAAAAATTGATAATGATGCCTGTATGCAGTTGTATGTAAATCTGTAGGTAGGGATGCATTTGAATCTTCATGCCTGAAGTTTTTGTTCCTCTGTTCATTCTTGAATTACAGAGTTTTATAAATAAACAAAAATTCAAATTTCCCATATAAACACTTTGCAGCTTTGAATTTTCAAATATATTAATCAAGTTTAAACTCATCAAGATTATAAAAAGAATATGTCTAAGTAATTTAAGTTTGGAAAATTACCTGTAAACAAGAAATTGCAGAGGGAACTTGTAGAATGTAATAAGCCAAATGTTGAATTATACTCATTCATGTATATGTATTGAATCATCATTGAAGAATATGATTTTTAAAACAAAAATCCAATTCTTAGTGATGAAATGGATGCGAATTCGGGAAATATCAGGAATATGGTTCTTGAGCATTTTCTGTTGGTCAGAGGATTTTGAGTGGTTGAGTTTTCATCTAAAGCATGGTGGACGATCAGGTTGTTGGGCAAAAATGAAGGTCGAGGCAATTGTGCACTGTGGCGCCGTCAGTGGTAGGGTTAAGTTTTTAACCCTAGCTTTTGTTGAAGTTGGATTTGGGGTTGTCGCATCTTCTCTGATGATGCGAGCTGCTTGGAACTTTGGTGAATGAAAGCGTGGGGTAGGGCATGGTACGGTCGGAGTTGTAATGACTCCTGTGATCGGAATCGGGGAGTCAAGGAGATTTGCTGAAGGTCGTATTTGGGTCAAGTCCATCAGAGGTGCTTGATTTCAATTCGAGACGCATGTGAATGTTTGGGTGGTCGGATTGTAATGTTGTGGTGTTGGGTGACATGCTGGAGGCATTGACGATGGTCGGAGGTGACCAATGGTGGCGTGCATGTGCACGTGATGATGGGTGCGTGTCACAAGGTTTTGGCTGTGAAGTCTCGGAGTCGAGTTCGAGTTTTGGGGTGGGAAGCTCGAGTTCATACTCGAGTATGTTGGAAGTGGATTTCCTGTAGTTTTAATATCTTGAATTTAATCAATGTTTAAAAAAATAGAGGGAAGAAGTGAAACTTGGGTATGACCCAAGTAAGCTACGGGTTTGACCTGAAGCAGCTAAAGTAAAACAATAATTATGGTTTTAAAAGTTTTTAAAACTTGTGTTTTGATTTTAAAAAATTTAAATTAGTTTAAAACTCTTATGTAAGTTACTTGATGTTTTAATAAACGTTTTCTTAAACATATTTTAAGAAGTTTTGAAGTTTGTTAAATTTAAACTTGGTTAAGAAATTTTAAAGTGATTTTAGAATCGAGTTTTGAAAGCAAATTTTAAAAGTTTATATAAAAGACAAGTTTTAAATTTAAATTGAAAATAGTTTTCAAAAACTAATAATTGATAAATATTTAAGCTATTTAAAGTTGTGTTTTGATAACTTTAATTTTATCAAGTTAAATGATTGTTTTATTTTAAAAAATTAATTAATAATTTAATTAAGCAAAGATAGTTATTAAAGGTAAATGATGTAAATATGTTTAGGGTAATTAAAGCACTTACAAGATAATGTTTTATCTTAATTAAAGTTTTGATATCTTAATTTTGATTAAGTTAATTTAAAGAGATTAAGTTTAGTCAATTAGTTTAATTATAAAGGAATGAATAAGAAATTAATTAAAGGAAATTACTTGATTCGAAATGAATAAAGACAATTACTTGGTGAAAGAAATTAAGTTATAATTACTCAGTGTAATTAAAGGATTAATTATAATCAAGGAGATGATTTAATTCACGAAGTAAATAAGGAAAGTTAATGATTGATTGTGATTGATTAAGGATTAATTAATGAAAGTGATCAATCTTGCTTATGAATGATTGAATGATGATAAGTGCCTTGGATTGGTTGATATCTCTGATAGGAACTGCTTTGTGATATGATATGTTTGGGTGGACAATGATGATGTGATTATCTATCATTTATAAACTGCTGTGTGAAAGTGTAATCCAATAATTAAAGTTGAATTGTATTTAATAACTTGGGTTAAAATGACATTGGATTCGAAGAGACCGGAGTCGGGTATTAGTTAATACCCGAAACCACTTCAATTCTTTATAGATTGATATTGAAATCAATAGGCTGGTATGGAATGATTTAAGTGAATTGGACCATTTAATCTAAGTTTTGACACTTAGAAATTGATGTGTGAAATAGGTGATGTCTATGACAACTTGCGAAGTTGTAAATTGATATAAATTACCCCGGGTTTATATAAGTTGTATTTTTTGTATTTCTTGATATATAGGTTTACTCATGCTAGTTCCAGCCTGACCCGGGTGTTACTTTGATGTAATGCTCAGGTCAGATGAGTATTACATAATTTCAGGTAAGGATGTTCTGGAGCTCAGGAGGCAAGTTGGATGGCAGGAACGTATGAAGTATATTCCGTTGTGACATGTTGTAGTTTATCTGGAACTAGTTAATTTTTAACTGTCCAGTGTTTGCGTAAATATCGTAACTCTGTTGTATTGTACGAAATTTAACTGATACAGCTTCTTTGTATAAATGTTATTTTATGAGATATTATATTTTATCCGCTGCGAATGTGAGAATCTGTGTTTTGTTTCTGTTTCTTCTTCTTTCTCTTTTCTGCTTTTCTTAACTATCTGAAAATTTCGGGATCGTAATTTTCGGGTCGTTACATTTGGTTTCAAAGCTGAAGGTTAAGCAAGAACCTTGGCTCTGGTGGGATTACTTATTAAGGATAGGGTAAGTGGTAACCTAGGATGACTTGAGTGTGTGTGTGTGTATGAGAGCGTACTTGTTATTTTCTTATATAAAGATTTTAAATGATTTTATATAAGATTATATTTTAATATATAAAGCAATATTTCTTTTTAATAAATATTAAGGTAATTGGTTGTTAAATTATTGAAATTAAATTAAGTGGTAAAAGAAAACCAACCAAACTGAAATTAAACCTTGAAGTTGGGGAAGAATTTCAAAATAAGATGAATTAGAATTAGTTTCAAACCAGAAAAATAGAATGGTTATTGTGTTTAATAATGGATGATTGTTTTCCAATAAAAAAATAAAACGTTTTAAGGATGTAACCATTTAAATAGAGTAACTTGTAAATTTGTAAGGATGTAAATTAAAGTGGGTTTCAATTGTGAAGTTTTGAATTCTAAATTTAAACATATGAATTGGTTTCAAAATGTTAAAGGGCATAATATTATTCAAACTATTTTGAATATGATCTTGTTTTAAAATAAGAGATGTTATTTAATATATTCGAATGAAAGGGTCCAATTTCAAACAAGGGTTGTTTGAAATTTTAAAGGAATTTGTTTGAATTTAAAACCAAAGGTGGTTTAAAATTTAAAAGTAACCAGGTGTGTAAAGGAAATAAACTCTAAGGTTGAGTTTTAAATTTGGAATGAGATGTGATACCCAAAGTGATAAGTCTTTGAACTTAATAAGCGGGAAGATTATTTATGAGAAGTTCAAAATTTGAAATGGAAGTTCAAATTCGGGTAAGGTTGACTGGATTAAGTGAACTGAGTTTAAATTGGGGAAAAGTTAAATAAGTTGGAATGGTCAACCTGGTTTGGAAATTTCAAGATGAAATTAAGATTTAACTTGGGAAGTTAAATGGTTGATTTGAATTAGGAAGCTTGAGTGATCTCAGAATGGGTTTGAGATCCAAAAAATTGGAAATGGATGGAAGTTTTAAAATAATTTGAATGATACCATCCCGTTGTTATTAATAATCTTTAAGCTGAAATTGTGTTTGTTTAAGTAAATGAGAAATGAAGTGTGATAATATATCTATTATTGGGATAAAAGGCAAATCACACTTTAATTTGAAATTAAGGATAAGGAATTACTTTGAACTGAAAATTTGAATAATTACACTTGTAAATTAAAATTGTTTAAGGAATTAGTTTTAAACTAAAAGATAAAATTGGGTAATAAATTTATTTTTTAAGATAAAATTGTTTTGAACTCTTATTTGAACTTTGGAAAAAGTTAAGTAAAGGTATTTTAAATGGAATTTTGAGAATTTGACTCAAAATAAAAATTTTAAATGCTTGGGTTATTGATGTAAAAATAAAGGTTAATTTGATTTCTGGTATAATATGTTAGGTCTGAACTATGAATTGAATTGTTTAAAAACATTAAAGGTAAATTGATTTAAAGGAATTAAATCAACAGTTGAAGTATTAACTGAATTTATATAATACGAGATGGTTCATAGTGAACTGGTATTTGAAGTTGGTTCAAATTGAAATTTTATTTGAATATTTAGAAATTGTGATTAAAAGTTGAATAGTTTTAAATTCAAATGGAATTTGAATTGAATTTGGAAAGAAATTGAGGTTAATTCAACTTGAATTGGGGTTAAATCAATTTCAATGGAAATTGAATTTATTTAAATTGTAATTGAGTCAATTTAAATGGAAGTAGAAATTTAAATTGAATTGATTGGAAATGGAGGTTGGGAGTTGAATAGTTTGACTCTGGACTATTTTCAAACTAAATTGTTTTAGTGCAAATCTATTTTTTTAAACAATTTACTATACAACTTTTCCTTTTAAAATCCAAATTATCTTATACTTATTTTACAATTATCTTTGGAACTATTTAACAATTTTTCTACTGTTTTATAAACTAGTTTCTATTTTTTAACTACTTTATAACTAATTACTATTTTACAATTATTTTGCAATTATTTAAAATTTCTATGACTATTTGACTATTTTCCAACTATTTTGCAATTACTTAACCATTTTTACAGCTATTTTACAAACTAATAATTATTTTTCTACTATTTATCTATTTCAAATTTTTCAAGGTATTTTCTAAATTAAAGCTGGACAGAGTTCAAACTATTTATGATTTGTTATCACTTGAGATAAGAATTGAAGTGATAATGCAAATGGGATTGAAGCAATTGTAATAAGTGAATGAATTTAAGGTGAATGTGAATAGAAAGGGAATTCATTTGATTAATAAATCAATAAAGTTAAATACGTAGAATGTACGTATATTATTCTATTCGCATAGTGATTTGACCCAGATTCGCACACAGAAATTCGAGATAGTTATATCGATCCGAGTGGGATTTTTCACTCAATTTTCGACGGCGAACCTGGATATGGATTATTGATTGGTTCTGGATATTCTCTATCATAGTTATGACTATGCAAGGAGAATAACGGTTTTTGATCAAGAAGCCAGGTCTGAGTCCGCATTAGGAAGTCGGGTGGACAATACTAGTTCGAAAATGAAATTGCGTGATCGAGTGAGCAATCAGATCTGTATAGCGTACGGATGATATGTGTACATCGTACGGATTTGAATAAAATTGATACTGGGAATTTGTGGATTGGAAATGTGAAATGGTTTTTGAAATGAAAGTTATATTTTGTGAAGTATATAATGAAGTAAAGTGGAAACTGGATATTTCTATGATAGAATTTTTTTTTTTTTTTGAAAGTAAGTAATATGGTTAATGACTTCATAGAATAATCAAATTTAAATATTTGATTTGGAATAAATAAAGTTATATATCTTTGTTATATAAGATAAATCTCCCCTGGTTGAATCTATTGCCAGAAGAAAAGGATTTTGAAGGTGTTTTCAAGTATAAATGGAGTTTTATACAAGTTTGAAATGATCCAAAGTTTTAAAGATGATATATATCTGAATATAAATATAAAGGATAATGTGAGGATTTCAGAAAAAGGTTTTGGGAACCTTTGGATTTGGAAAGGCTTTTGATTTTTGGGTAAAATCAATATTGAAATTTGGAAAGCCTAGTTTGAGAATAATCGGCTTTGGGATAATCGATTTTGGTGTAAAGGAGTTTTGTATGAGATCATACTAGGTGTATGATTTGAAAGATACTACATGTGTATAGTATAAAGTGTTTTGATGATGGATTTGGGGAAAAAGGCGCTCCCTTAGAATGAACTTATCAGGAGTACCACTGGGTGGTGCTGCCTAGAGCCCCAAGGGGGGGTTCTAAAGTTGATCCTGTGAGGAGTCCGGACCAAACTAGTTCCTGAGGATTATGAGTAGTGTGTACCATAGCGAAAGTCATGTGAGCCGCTGAGAGCCAACAGTCTGCGTTTGATTTTATATCGGTAGACTACGACCTATGGTAACATAGCGAAAGTCGTGTAAGCTGCTGAGAGCCAATAGTCTGCGTTTGATTTTATATTGGTAGACTGCGACCTATGTAGTAGTGGAGAAGTTTCATTTTGACAGCGAAAGTTGCATGTGCCGCCGAGAGTGTAACGATCCCGGATTTTAACGAAATTATAAATTGATAATTGAATTAATTTTTGAATAAAAACTGTGAAATTAATTGGTAATTGATATAAATTAAATTACGAATAAATTGAGAGTTAAATTGGATATTAAATATATATATATACAAACAGAAATATATTACAAAAATAATAAAGACAAATATATATATATATAGAAATACAATACAAGTATTTAAGTTGAAAATAAATATGTAAGTTAAAATAACTATAGAAGTTAGAAATAAATAGTTAGTTAAACAAATAAGTAAAAATGAACTATGTAAAAATATAATAAACAAATTTGCTAAATTTAAAAAACACGTCACAATAAAAATTCATTTGTATTATAATAAGACTAAGACAAAAGAAAAGATGAAAGCATATTCAACCATAAGTGTATAGGCTTGAAAACAAAAATATATATAAGTGTGAACTTGTAAAAGAAAACAAAAATATATACGTCTATAGGCTTGACAGTAAAAATATATTTAACTAAGTAATAAGACTTGGAAAAGAAATGTGAAACAACTAAACATATAATACATTCAAATAGTCAAACATACATATAATACCTTTGTACAAGCAAAAGGAAAGACAACAAAATATATAAGTATATGTAGGCTAAGAAAACAAGTAGAAGTTTGAAAAATTATATATAGTAGCTTGCAAAAGAAGGAATGTAAATATTTATGTACAAGAAGAAAAAAAGAAGGACAAAATAATTAATGCAGCACCTAAAGTGTTCTCATCAGCCACCATATAGATTTTTCTGCACCAAGTAAACAAAAATGTAACAGCCTGGTCAACAATGAAGAAAAAAATAGTTGATGTTGTACAAAAATATAACCTCACTCGTACAAAGAAAATAATTACCCTGTATTTGTACAATATATATAACATCACTTGTATTAATTATATCACTTGCAGCTTGTTAATAACCTGTAAACTCATTCTGATATATATCAACTCCCCACTTCTGCTCGTTCCTTCAAGCTGAGCAAATCTAAAATAATACCATTTCATATTTAAACCAAAATCTTTAATCTCAAGGACAATACAATCAATATAAAACCAGAGATCAAGATACAGACTTTAGCTAACAGTTTCTTAAACCTGTTTCAAGATTGGGAAGCTCTGTTTTCTTCTGCGAAACAATGTGAGCAAACTCACTTATCTCTGCTAGCATTTTGTATAGGTGTATATATATGAATTAAATTGTGTGATTTATAGGCAGATGTGCCTGTTCTTATATTCATAGGCTTGAAACTTTGAAAAAATTCACATCTTACAATCTGGATAATTTCGAGTTATGATTATTAAAGAGAAGATGATTTAAACAATATAATGTCAATGTTAAAAATAAATTCAAGCCTTTATATTTAGTAATCAACTCGAAATTAAGGATATCAGTAAAAGAATGAAATATAGGTAAAAATTTGATGATCGTAATTTTGAATTTGGGTTGTACCATCAGATTTGTTATGGAAAACTATGAGTTTTAATCGTAAATTCTAGATTTTTAAGATTGTAACAAGAGGGGAATTTTATGATGATCTGAATCGGGTTTTTCGTCAATTCCCGATGATCGACGACGAAGTGATTATCAGGGTTGATGTTGGTGAAGGTCGGAGGGCTTATGGTCACTAGAAAAATGCAACTGGAATTTATTATGGATCGGGGTGACTCAGTGACATCGATCTAGGGTTCGATGTTAGTTTTCGAACGAAGAGAGACGTGAGGCAAATTCATGGTCCACGCATCGAGTTGATCGAGACCTAGGGGAATTGAATCAGGGGTGGTTGACGAAGCTCCATTGGATGTTGCATGATCAACGGTGGTTGGGGAAGATGATTCGAGGCATGTTTCAGATGATGGTTTGGGTTCTGGTAGGAGCTGGATTGCTCAATTTGCTACGTCACGAATTCATGAGTGCTAACATGGTTGGAGCGATCGTTAGGTGATACGAATTTGATGTGGTTGGAGCGATCATTTATTTTCCGCCGTGTTATTTATCATCTAATGGTGTTGCAAGCCCCCGCGATACGAATTTGATGTTGTTTATCGGACATCGAGTTTGGGTCGTCACAAATTGGTATCAGAGCTAAGGTTAAACTTTAGCTACGGAGTGTAACACATTAGATGGCTCATTAGAGATAGGGTGAAGTATACCCTAGAATGAGTACAACCAGTGGAACCGAAACCTAAGCTACTTAGTCTATTCTCTTCATCTGTTGTCATTCTATAAGATATTTCGTCCGAACGCCAAAACCGGTCTTCTTACTATTTACAGATAGTAAGTATGAGTGGAAGAAGAGGAAGAGATTTGGGATCGGGAAGTACCATTTCAACTGGTCAAAGCCCTGCAATGACAGATATTCCCATTCAATCTCAACCGAATCTGGTTGATCCATATCGAAGTTTCTCTAGACTAGGTGGAAAACCATTCATAGGCAAGGAAACCGTTAACGAAGCACAACCCTGGATTCGATCGTTTGAAAGAATTTTTAGAGGATTGAAATTGGAAGATGATCAGATGAGATTGGTAGCTTCCTGGCAACTCCAGGAAGAAGCTTTAGCTTGGTTGGAAACAGTTACATTAGATGAGCCGGTGGATATATTTACCTGGAATCGTTTGAAGGAAGTGTTCGAGCAGCGATATATGCCGTCTGCTGGTATCTCTAGAATGTACCAGGATTTCATAGATTTGAAGCAAGGAAGTTTATCGTTTGAAGAGTGTTTGAACAGGTTCAACGAGTTATCTCGATTTGGTCCAAAATTGGTAAATACACCATTAAAGAAGAATGAAAACTTTATTCGGGAAATGAACAAGGAGTTTCAGGAAAGAATGGCTACTCATGTTAAAGAGTCTTTTTCTGAATTAATTGACATGGGTTATAGATATGATATTCTGGATAAGCAAGAAGATCCGGAGGAGAATGGAGATACAAATAATCTAAATTGGAGAAAAAGGAAGTTTGGTGGAAAGAAACCGAGGAAACTTAAATGAAAGAAGAGAAAGGTGAAAGAAGTTACTTGTCACAATTGCTTGGAGAAAGGCCACAACTCGGATAAATGCAAGAATCCTTGGAAGCCAGGGATGAGAGAGCCATTTATGAGGCCAGATCAGGAATCTAGGAAATGCTATAAATGTAGCAAGGCGGGACATGCGATCGAAGAGTGCCCAGCATTTAAGCGAGCTCAAGTAGCAAAAGTATATGAAATCAAAAATAATCCTTCAGCCTCAAAAGCTGATTGAGGAAAAGAAAATTTAAAAGGTAACCTTCTCATTTACAATTAAATTGTTCGAATTTTATTCGAAATAGGAACTATACATAGTTTTATTTCTCAGCAAATCGTAAATGAGTTAAATCTTGAATCTGAGATCGTGATCGAATCTATTTTCTGTCTGTTTCACTGGGTTTTGATAAAATCTACTAACGGTTAGTTATCCCTCCGAACTAACCAATACCCCTGTATACTTCGTAGAGCATATAACCAAATTATTTCGTAGTTGAATGAGTTTTTTCTCATATCTGTTGTTGATATTCTGATTTGGTGAGCCAAATGCAGAATAGATATTCAGTTTGATTTGATCAAACGTTCTTCATCTATCTTTGTGTCTCCCTGGAAAAATTCGGGGACGAAATTTCTTAACGGGGGACATTGTAACGATTCCGGATTTTAACAAAATTATAAATTGATGATTGACTTAATTTTTGAATAAAAACTGTGAAATTAATTGGTAATTGATATAAATTAAATTACGAACAAATTGAGAGTCCAATTGGATATTAAATATATATATATATATATATAAATACAAATAGAAATATATTAAAAAAATAATAAAGACAAATATATATACAGAAATTCAATACAAGTATTTAAGTTGAAAATAAATATGTAAGTTAAAATAACTATAAAAGTTAGAAATAAATAGTAAGTTAAACAAATAAGTAAAAATGAACTATGTAAATATATAATAAACAAATTTGCTAAATTTAAACAACACGTCACAATAAATATTCATTTGTATTATAATAAGACTAAGACAAAATAGAAGATGAAAGCATATTCAACTATAAGTGGATAGGCTTGAAAACAAAAAATATATATAAGTATGAACTTGTAAAAGAAAACAAAAATATATACATCTATAGGCTTGAGAGTAAAAATATATTCAACTAAGTAATAAGACTTGGAAAAGAAATGTGAAACAAGTAAACATATAATACATTCAAATAGTCAAACATACATATAATACCTATGTACAAGCAAAAGGAAAGACAACAAAATATATAAGTATATGTAGGCTGAGAAAACAAGTACAGGTTTGAAAAATTATATCTAGTAGCTTGCAAAAGAAGGAATGTAAATATTTATGTACAAGAAGAAAAAAAAGAAGGACAAAATAATTAATGCAGCACCCAAAGTGTTCTCATCAGCCACCATATAGATTTTCTCCACCAAGTAAACAAAAATATAACAGCCTGGTCAACAATGAAGAAAAAAAATAGCTGATGTTGTACAAAAATATAACCTCACTCGTACAAAGAAAATGATTACCCTGTATTTGTACAATATATATAACATCACTTGTATTAATTATATCACTTGCAGCTTGTTTATAAATATTAACCTGTAAACTCATTCTCATATATATCAACTCCCCACTTCAGCTCGTTCCTTCAAGCTGAGCAAATCTAAAATAATACCATTTCATATTTAAACGAAAGTCTTCAATCTTAACGACACTACAATCAATATACAACCAGAGATCAAGATACAGACTTCAGCTAACAGTTTCTTAAACCTGTTTCAAGAATGGGAGCTCTGTTCTTCTTCTGCGAAACAATGTGAGAAAACTCACTTATCTCTGCTTGACGTTTATAGTTGATGATTGAATAAGTTATGAAATGTTGCCTAGTTGTTAAAAAAATGCTAGCATGTTGTATAGGTGTATATATATGAATTAAATTGTGTGATTTATAGGCAGATGTGCCTGTTCTTATATTCACCGGCTTGAAAGTTTGAAAAAATTCACATCTTACAATCTGGATAAATTCGAGTTATGATTATTAAAGGGAATATGATTTAAACAGCATAATTTCAATTTTAAAAGTAAATTCAAGCCTTTATATTGAGTAATCAACTCGAAATTAAGGAAATCGGTAAAAGAATGAAGTATAGGTAAAAATTTGATGATCGTAATTTTGAATTTGGGTTGTACCATCAGATTTGTTATGGAAAACTACGAATTTTAATCGTAAATTCTAGATTTTTAAGATTGCAACAAGAGGGGAATTTTTTGATGATCTGAATCGGGTTTTTCATCAATTCCCAATGATTGACGGCGAAGTGATCATCAGGGTTGATGTTGGTGAAGGTCGGAGGGCTTGTGGTCACTGGATAAATGCAACTGGAATTTATTATGGATCGGGGCGACTCAGCGATATCGATCTAGGGTTCGATGTCAGTTTTCGAATGAAGAGAGATGTGAGGCAAATTCATGGTCATCAACGCATCGAGTTGATCGAGACCCAGGGGAATTGAATCAGGGGTGGTTGACGAAGCTCCAGTGGGTGTTGCGTAATCAACGGTGGTCGGGGAAGATGATTCGAGGCATGTTTCAGATGACGGTTTGGGTTCTAGTAGGAGCTGGATTGCTCAATTTTTCTACGTCACAAATTCATGAGTGCTGATGTGGTTGGAGCGATCGTTAGGTGATCGTCGTCATGTTGATGACCTCGGTGAACGACCAGAGGTGGTCTGGTAATCGTGCACGTGCACGAGTCGATGCCAGTGTCTGAAGAAATTGGGTATGATGTTGGATTTGGAAATGAAATAGATGTGCTCGGGCATTGGCTCAGGATAATTGCAGGTGTGACTCGAAGTGGGTAGGGTCGTGAGTGACCCGAAGTTTTACTGGGAAAACTAAAGATTGGCTCGAATTTTTGGGTCTTTCTGGACTTAATGATTTAACAGATTTCAAACAATTTATTTAAGACAAGATTTAAAGTTTAATTGAATAAATAAGTTCAAAAGGTTGTAAAATAAATTTTCCAAAGTAAGATGATTAAACAAGATTTAAATCGAATTTCAAAGTCTAATATTTTTGAAAATAAATTGTTTTGAACATCGAGTCATTATATGTATTGGTTAATTTGTACAAGTGATTAAGATAATAATTATTAGATGTAAATTATTGGAAAGTTAATTACCTAATAAAGCTGATTACTTAATAAAAGATTACTGCTTAATGGAATTAAGGTATAATTATGTTGCTACTTAAGGAATAATTAATCAATTAAGATTAATTAAATTAAGGTAATTAATTATTAAAAATAATTATTTAATTAAGAATAATGGACTAATGATTAAAGTTAATTAATCTAGCGATTAAAGTTAATTTATTTATAAATAAATGATTAAGGGTTAATTTATGATTAAGGTTTGTAATTAATTAATGTTAATTTACCTAGATTAATAATTAATCTGGTTTTAATAAATCAGGAAATTTATTAACCTTACTTATGAATGGTTGGATGGTATTGGATGTCCAATTGTTTGATCTCTACTGTGTGATGCTTTGTGATTTGAAGTGTTTTCATTCAGGCTATGATGAATGAAAATTTTACTTTATCCGTGACGAATGTATATTATTCATCTATGAATTTGTGTATGGAAGATAAGCGTGATAGGAACATACTGCTTATCAATATTGATATGCTCGAATCTGTAATGATGTGATTCTTTGTGATGTTGTACTTCTATTGTGTAAAAACCCTTAGACCACACTTTTACACACACAAATATGGATTTCACGTGGAAATCAGTTAAGTCACAGATGATTTAAATAAATGTTTTCGAAATTGAAATTATAATTGCAATTGAGTTTTTTTGAAATAGATTTGGGGTTTAATATGGAAAGCTTTTGAAAAGGTGTTTTCAAAGATAAAAGTTAATGAAGCCTTGAAATTTAAATATTTTGATTTAAATTTGAATTCAAAATTGGAATTGAACTCTATGTTGAGAAACTATGATGTTAAAAAGGGTATACAAGTTTATATGTGTTTTAAACCATTTTTTTAAATGTTATTTTGAGAATTTGAATTTAACCCAAGAATTTTAACTTGTATAGAATGAATTGGATTTTCCCAAAATAAAACTGTTCGTTTTTAAATAAATAAAGCTTTCTTATAAGAAACAGATTTCCAATTTGAATCAAAGGAATTTCTAGTTGAATTGAAAATTATTTTCCAAGTTATGAATAAATCTTTAGAAATGGTTTGAAAATTTAAGTGAAATCTTTTATTTAAAGATTGAATGAGTTAATCTAATTGAAATGGAAATTGTTTTGAAGTCCGTGGATGAATCTTTGTGAAACTAGGTGAACTTTGTGAATTGAATCTTTTTGTTTAAAAGATTGGAAATGGTAATTTTTTTAAACCATTTGTTTTGGGTAATAAGTTGTGACTTAATTGAAATCCCAATAACAATATGTTTTAATATTGCCCTCATTTTTCGGTTTAGCCGAGAGAGGACCTTTGTGTCATATAACCCACTCCGAATAATGATACGACGTATATGGATAGCAATTAAAGACTGGTGGTGAAGACCGGGTATTTGCGAGAACGATAGAATAACCAATCGATTGTCTCTGCACTGAGTGGCCCCAGTATAGAGACCTCCATAAGTGATGGGAAGTTCGATCAGGATCGTGAATATCCGGATTGCAAGGGCTTCTTTGGAAGTGCCTTCGGTTCTGCTCGAACCCGGAACAGACTTGTATGGTTGCATGTCGTACATTACACTTTGATATGTAAAGCTAGTTTCTTTCAAATAAATTTCTTCTCGGTGGTGGAGAATTTATTCTCGTAGCATAACACCCTTCTCTGAGACGTACGATCTCAGAGGTTATGTAGTTGATGGTTACTAGCGATACATTTCCAATTTGGTAATGTGGCATTGCTGAGTGCTGCTGTGTGCTAATGATCATTTGTTGATCATTTATGATCAAAGCATGGCTTTGTGGAAAGGCGTAGCTTTGTGGACGAGACCTCATCGAGCCTCACAACCCGGTAATGGTCAAAACGGGAAAGATGCGGCAAGGTTTCAGGGGTAGCTCCCCTAGGGGATGTCCATTCCTTCTGGAAAAGGGTGGTATTATGGTATGGAGCCGTGATACTTACTCATGTGGACACTATAGTATATTTACTACTGTGTGATGTTGTTAGTGTAGAGAGCTCTCGGATAAAGGTCCCAAAGGACCGGGGGTGGCATATCTTTGGTTCACTACCCGAGAAGGGGGTAACCGGCCTTGTGTGGGCAGAGAGCCATGGTTGTTCTCAAGGCGTCCCTCCAGAGGCGTTTCCATGTGGCAATAGGAAGTTCCCTATCCTGACCATTTGTTGAAAAATCCAAAGAAACAATACGTGCCCTGTACGGTTTTAGTTGTATTACCTGCCACGGAATGTGGCGGTAGCATGCAATTGAACATGGTAGCTATAGTAGGCATACAATAATGGTTGTATGCTGGCTAAGATTTATATTCTACTTTCGAAATGCTTTTCCACACTTTGCACTTATAGAAATAATATCAAAGAAATTTCTCGTATCAAGCATATTTGACTATCATAAGGAGAAATCTCCTCCGATTCTGCTTTTGCATTCTGTGTGTGTGCGGGAGGCCTTATGGTAGTTTCATTTTCCAAAAGCATTGCGATTGTGAAATTTAAATCTTTGATTGTTTTTTTTAAAGCCAAACTATTTTCGTTTGCCCATACCAGTCCCATGACTGATCCGGAGCTTATTGTTCCTTTCCTAAACTCTAGGTGCCCATAATTTTCCACACGAGCAGTCTAGAGTTGGGTTTTTCAGATAATTAGGTTTAGTAGATTATATGGAGCAAGTTCAGTCTTTGGATATGGACTACACTTGCTTATCTTGGTGCAAATCTTGATGGTGGATCGAGTTAGGAGTTTTGGAGCTTTTGTATCAGAGTTGCAGTATTGGATATATGTGAAGACTTATTTCATATTGTATCATGTTCCGCTGTATTTATGTTGTATATTCTCTAATGTTGATGATAACCATTGTATCAAATTGATGTATTGGATGTTGTATTCATGTTATATCAGTGATATCATCTTTTATTTTCCGCTATGTTATTTATCATCTAATGGTGTTGCAAGCTCCCACGATATGAATTTGATGTTGTTTATCGGACATCGAGTTAGAGTCATCACAAATTGGTATCAGAGCTAAGGTTAAACTTTAGCTACGGAGTGTGACACATTTGATGGCTCATTAGAGATAGGGTGAAGTAACCCTAGAATGAGTACAACCAGTGGAACCGAAACCCAAACTACTTAGTCTATTATCTTCATCTATTGTTATTCTCTAAGATATTTCGTCCGAACGCCTAAATCAGTCTTCTTACTATTTACAAATAGTAAGAATGTAACAACCCGCATATTTATCGATTTTATACTTAAATATTTCATCATTAGTCGAATTTTAGTCCGAAAAGCTACTTTTTGCATACGGTCAAATTGGGACTCGAGACCCCTTCCATTGAGTTCAAAATGCCATTTGCAACCTTTTTAAGTATAAATAACGATATGTTTGCAGCTAGCTAAAAATTTGACCTTTTCCACTTTGGGTTTGGGTTTGGGTTCAGCCCAATGTTCTAACTTAATACCCTAAACTGAAACCCCCTCTTCATTCACTCCCTCTTCATTTCTAAAGAGATTAATGGTGAGTGGAATGGGAAATTAAAACTCAAGCCCTAGTTTTCTATTTGCAAATCAACTTCTAGCCCCAAATTCAAGAGAACCCATTGGTAAGCTCTCTCTTCACCTTCTCCAACTCCTTCTCTCTTGAATTTCAAAAATTCCTAAACCTAACTTTGGGAATATTCTTCTTTTGAGCATAGATTCAAGCTCATTTGGGTTGTGTTGAAGAGTGGTTGATTCTCCCTTTGCTTTCAAGCCTCTTCTACCTTGATTTTGTGAAAAGGTGAGATTTCTATCTCACATCTAAGTCTATGATTATTTTTGATTGTTAGGTATGAATTCCTAACACTTATTCATGTGCATTTGATTTTGATTTGGATTGGTTTTGTGAATATTCCAAATTTTAGTGTTTTGAGTTCAAATCTTCAAAAATCATAGCTTTGTTGTTTGAACTTGTTTTTGGTGATGCATGGAAGAGCTTATAGGGCCGGGTAGTCGATTGACATAAATCCCTAGTGTCCGTTGCTCTCCCGGTCGCATTTTGAAGAAGAGTGCATCTTCATTTCATAGGCTAAGAAAACAGCCTTGGTGCCAGTCAATCGACTGGTCTTGAAATTCAGTCGACCGGCTGTAGCACATAGGCATTCCAAAGGCAATTTAGAGGCTCGGGTCCTCTGTTTCCCTGCAATTAGTCGACTGGATTTTTAGGTCAGTCGATTGACTGCAGGAAATTAAAGATTTTAGTTTCTGGTCCAGTCGACTGAACTCAGTGAGCCAGTCGACTGACCTGCTCCTATATGCCTAGTATGCCCATTTTTGCCTATTTTTGCTTGTGATTCCAATTTTTTATCGATTTGTTTTGATTCCTAGTTGATGCTATCAATTATTCGAATTTGATGACTTCTATTTGGAATTTTTGGAAATATCCATTTTAGTGGATTTGATATCGATTTATTGGAATTAATTCACCTCTTCGTATGTGAATTTGGTGATTGATTATTTCTACAATCATTTTTATGCTTTGTCACTTTAAAATATAATGGTTTCTATACTAGTAGTAAATATTCAAACTCTTTATCAAAGATTATTTAAACTCTATTTTCAATATCAAACTCGTTTATAAAACCGTTTTCCAACCTATTAGTATATACAAGCCTTTACCTCACTCGTATGGGAAATCTAATTAAACGGCTTAGTAAAACGAGTGGTATGAAATGCTTGCGTTTACTTCGTCGGTTAATTCTTGGACTTGTTCGATTGAATCTCTTGTGACAATTTTCTAGTGGAGATCTACAATTTGTTCATAAATATTTAAGTTAAGCTAGTGGTTATGGGACATGATGCTAAGCTCATATATTTACTAGCTTACTATAATTAACACTTCTTGATGATCATGACGATCATTTTTGTGATTTAGACTAGAAATGTGCGATGTCTCTTTGTCTGCGAGGGAGACTAAACCCCGTTTTGTGGAGTTTCTACTCAATTTGGTGGGGTAGCAACCCATGGTCTTCGGGCCGTTTGTGGAGCTTCGGCTCAATTTGTGATGGTTAGCAACCATGGAATTAGTGTTCCGTTTGTGATACACGTGTTGGTGAGCTTTATGCTCCCGTTTGTGATAGGCCTTCCCCCTTTTTGTGATTTCTGGATTTCTATTAATGATTTTTGGATTTATGCTTCACCAATTTTCGTGATTTTCATTGATAAGTTTTATCAATATTTGTGCATTGGTGAATTTGTGTGTCATTGACTTTTGTGATTGACATTGATAGAATTGTCAATATGTATGGTTTGGTGAATGAAATAAGGAGTATGACATTCCTTTTGATCTTTGAGTAGATTTTTGTGATATTGATTAATCTCTTGTTGATTTTCAGTTACTTATTTATCACAGCTTGGCATTGTGATTATTATACGTTTAGTCATATCTCTTATTCTATATCATTTCATCTGATATTTATAGCTAGACTGATCTGTTTGTTATTTTCTTATTAAATAATACTCGGGTCAGACCGAGATGTTACAGGTGCTTCTGCTTGACTTCTCATCCAGGATCATTACCTTGACTTTTGGCTAACTACTTAGATTAGTAGTTTTGTTGTATACACCTGAGATATAGACTCATGGTTGTATTCATATTCTTTTGTATAGCACTGATAGCTATTTCTTTTGTGATAGTGTGGATCTTGTTGACCACTACTCCGATGAACACTTTTATGTGTTATATATATTCATATCTATTTTCGCCTTTGTGATATGAATTATCTGTGACTGATTTGTGTTATGTTTATTTCTATATTTGTTTCCGAAGAATACATAAAGCCATTGTGTAGTAGCTTTGAGTTTGTATCGACATGTCGGATTTCCTCTTGAGATGAAAAGTTATATTTTTATCTTGCATATCGGTACTCGCACAAAGCAATTATACAGATGGTCACTCCTCAACAGCCTTATTCTCCGTGCTAGTTGACGGCATTACCCCGTAGTGTCCTTGGCTAGCGTGGGTATAGAGGTGGGGCATCACATCTTGGTATCGGAGCCAAACTTCGGAACAATGTAGAATAATTTAACAAGGATCACCGCCCTAAGTCCATCTTAGGAGTTGTTCCTTAGGATTTCATTCGTGTCTTCATACCGTTCTATCCTATTTTCTTTTATGATTCCTTGTTTTATTTATCAAGGTTGCTTGATATTCATTTGGTGAATAACCTTTTTTCTTCTTCTTTCTTTTTTTCTTTCTTAAGGAAGAGAAATGGTTAGTCCAGGCCGTCCCAGCGCCGGTCATCTAGTGCTACTCCCCAAGATGTAGTTTTTATGTCTGCCCAGCAACTTCTTGATTTAGTTAAGAATGCTCAAGCGGCTGGTTCTAATTCGGAACCAACTCATCCTAAGTCTGGATTTGCACGCTTGTGCAATGATTATACCAACTTGGGTGGGAGACCATTCAAGGGTTCTGAAACTATTATTGAAGTCCAGGCTTGGCTGAGATCATGCAATCGAATCTTTTCTCGCATGAATCTTATTGATCTTCACCGAGTTCAGGTGGCTTCTAGTATGCTCTAAGAAAGAGCATTGGACTGGTACGAACTTCTTATTTCTAAAATTAATGAAACGAATCTCACCTGGGAGCAATTCCGGGCACGTTTCGAATTAAAGTTTGTGCCAGAAGCTGAGAAGGTGACTTTGGCTCGTCGTTTTATTGACCTTGTTCAAGGTGAATCTTCCGTGACTGACTATATCGCGTCTTTTGAATCTCTTTCTAAGTACGGGGTGGAATAAATTAACACCCATTGAAGAAAAATCAGAGATTTGTCTATGGCTTGAACAAGAGTCTCAAAAAGCCATTACTTCTAAAATTAGAAGTTTCTTTCAACCAACTCTGAAACAACCCGTATACTTGGACCATTTAAATTGACAATAATCCTCACATGTCAACTTAAATAATACAAAACACGAATCATTATGGGATTATAAATACATAGATGTAAATGAGAATCAATACAACATCATAGTCATAGAACAGTCATAGAATAATGCAGCGGAAATACATCGTCATAATAGCAGTTCATGAAGCTACTACATAAAGTACAACAACGTCTAAACAAAAGGTGACTGCAAGGAAATACATAAATGTCCAACAGACACAGACATCAAAATAGACAGATAAAGATAAATGCTAAGTCTTCAGCATCTTCAACCAACCTTGATCAGCAAACTGGATAGCTTCAGACTGACCCGAGCATATACAAAAAGAAACACTCGAGTCAGGACTCAAAATCTTATGCAGGATAATCAATGCAGGAAATAAAGTTCATAACTCAAGGATGAATAAACATCTCTAAGGATCCGATAAACTATCTATGTATACAATAGAGTACGGTATGTAGATAATGCCTAATCAGTAAAGTACGATATTAAAATAGCGTTAAGGCGTTACCATAATTCCCCTTAACACATTTTATATTCCCAAGCATATACAAGACCATAGTTTCTCCAAAACCGGAAGTCACCATAGGGAAATCCATATACTCAAGGTACAAATCAAAACGTAGTGGTCGCAAATAGGATAATCGGTATGACAAGGCACATGAGGCAATACCAACTAGGATACTAGTAGTTGCGTGATCCGGACTGATGTTGAGCATAGTAGTTACTATCTCAACACCGCGAAACAACACTCCCAAATCAAGGGGTGCACCCAAATCGAATCACAAAAGTAATAGATATGGTATCGAAGAAGCGTGTCCGCTAGAGGTGGCGATCCTCAATGGCCCGGTGCGGCTCCTGTTTTAGTCATGTCAGGGGTTATCCAATATCGTTGTCTTTCTTCAGTCAACGCGTTCACCAAACCATCCACTTCATTCTGGATCAACACTTCGCGCATAATAGTTATTAAAGTGGTTTTCGGTATCGACAAAGAGTATGTCCATTCTCGATCACGGTCTCTTTAATAACTACGTATTTATTACCCGATGGTCTGTTAAATTAACGTCTTAAACAAATCAAAGTCCAAAAGTCAAGGTGCAAATTTGACTTCCAAATTTTGACATTTCACGATTCAATTTATTTTAGATATTTTAAAACATATTTCCAAATGCAAATTTTCCAAAAATTTGAATGGTAAGTATTCAAGTTTAATTTAATAAGATCTAAATGTCGCTTATTAAGTTTAGTTCATAATCAATGAATTCAATTTAATGGTAAACTTAGTTTAAATTATTAAATCAAATTCTATTCATTTCACTTCATGCTTACATCCACCGTTGTCATAAATCCGATAAATCAATTTCATTACTAAATTCCTTTTATCAAACCTCATTTGATTTATTTACTTATTCAATTAAATTCCCAAATCGAAGGAATCCATTTTCATTTACAATGTCCTGATTTGAGTAATTTGTAAGTTTCAAATTAGTTTAAATTTAAATATCACTAAGTTATATCCATTAAACTTTTGTTAGTTTTGTATTCCTCTTAAGTCAAATTCTCTAAATTTCAAATACAATTTATAACATGTTCCAATTCCATTTAATTTAAACACGAGTTTTAATCTTAACCTAACAAATCTAATAATTTGTTAAATTCTAAACTTACTTGTTTCTAAATCTCATTTCGATTAAATTTGCCAATTCATTTTATTTAATTACATAGGTTTCTTAATCCCTTTCAATTTAATCCATTAATTTTACTTCAATCTAACCTATAAAATTTATCTCAATTAAATCCGGGAAATTTATTTCAATTACATTCATTAAAACCATTATCAAATTTCCAAACAAATTGTCAAGTTCATTCCTTAATTTAAAATATATTTCAATTTCGAAAATGGTTTTGTTGACCAATCGGGTTTCTTACTTTTATTTTCTATCCTAGGCCAAGTTGTTTAAATGGGTATTTATCATTTCAACCCAATATCATTCAATATAAAACAAAGCATAGCAAAGGGAACTTGCAGTGTGATAACTGGGATGGTGTCAAAGTAAATAAACAAGCAATAGCAACCATACATAACAATTTAACAGTTTATTAAATAATCCCGAAATAATCGTATTAACTTACATTTGTTATTTATGCAAATTAATATAATTATTCCTAGAATCCACACTATCGTTTCATGCGGATTAAAGGTTATCATGGTTTCCACTTGGTGTCTATTATCAAATTACTATATCAATCATACATTCAATGGTTCAAAGTGTAGTTAACGCTATTTCTACGCGACGATTTATTTAACATTTGAAGGGGTCAAGTTCAACATATATAATCCATTTTAAATTGTTGACTATCCTATATCAATTTCAATTCCATATTAAAGTTCACTTATATTAACAACCAAATTCAACATCACATAATAATTTTAGTGTCACAACTAATTGTCGTAAACTAGCAATATTCAAATTTAACTTTCATAGCGATTAAAATTTTTGTTTCAACAATTCCAACAATCAACAATTAACATCCAAATTAATATAAACAACAATTATCACTTGATTATCATAGCATAATAGATTGAGTCGTGAATGAAATATTCACCTTGCGTGGTTGAAGAAGATGATGGCGAAGCACGAAGACGAATAGATAAAATAGGCCCTAACAAGCACGACGCAAAATGAACACAACTGCAATCTACAAATAATTAATCAATAATTTGTTTATTGCAATATATATATCGATTGAATATATATATAAACCATACCAAAGAACGGAGCAAGATAGATTCGACAAGCGAGATGGAAATAGCCTATGTTTCCTGATCAATAGCGGGAGCTGGAATAAAACGCAGCACAACGCTGTTAGTGAGCATATATAATTGATTCTGTAAAACTTGTACTATATATAACAACTTAAGACATGGGCACCCTTTTTCTCAACTAAATATGTACACCCTACTGCTGCATAAAACTTTACTTTATAACTTTACTGACAACTTAAGTTTAATATAATAACAACTCCTACCTATGATATATTACTTTATACTATAACAACTATTCATACTTTGGAATCATACTAAAAATAGAAAAGCTGATGTACATATATATACGCATAGATAACTTTTTATACTTCTTATACTTCAACTTATAACTGCAACATGCATGCTTCAAATTTATATATAATTCATATATGTCTTGAACCCATTATCATATAACAACTAAATAAACTAATATACACACACACATCTTATAAACTTTAAACAAAGTTTATTCTATAAACAATAATTGCAACATAAAATTATAAACGAAACTAAACTTTGAAATATTAAAAACTGTAATCAACAACTGTGAATAAACAATAACTTGTAATATTTAAAACTGTAAGTATATATATAAGAGAACAAAGTGGCTAGAGGGGAGAAGATGGTCGGCCAAGCTAGGAGGAAGCGGGAGAGGGTGGGCTATGTTGGTCGGCTGGAGCCTCGGAGGGTGGTGCTCGGCATGGGATGCGTGGCTACCGTGGCGGAAGCTTGCGTGGAGGCTCGGGAAGGAGGACACATAGTGGAACAGTGAAGCTGGCATGTGGGGCGCATGCGGCTGATGGGGAGGTGAGGGGCGGTTGGTAGTGCTGGCAGGTGGGCGGGCTGCATGGGGAGGCGGAGGCGGTTGCACGGTGGTGTGGGACGTGGCGTGGAAGATGCATGCGGAGGGGAGAGGGGGTTTAGGCAGTGGCGGTTGGTGTGAGGCGGAGCTTTGGAGGGAGAGAGGCGGAGCTTTGGAGGGGAGGGAGGCGGAGCTTTGGAGGGGAGAGAGGCGGAGGGTAGGGGCGGGTGGAGCTGGTGGTGTGGGACGTGGCTGCATGGCCGTGGGGAGAGGCCGTGGGGAGCAGGGCTGTAGCATGGGGTGGAGGAGGCTGATGGGTTGGTAGGGGCGGAGTACATGGATGCATGGGTAGGTGCATGCTGTGGCCGCATTGGGTCTGTAGTGGGAACGTGGAGTGGAGATTCATTTGCAGTAAACAAAATAATGAGAAGAGAGGAGGAAGGGAGGAGCTGTTTCATATTACAGTGAACGAAAATAAAACAAAAGAGAAAGAAGAAAGGGAGGATGGAGAGAAAGAAAAGGCAGAGGAGTAAAGCAACGTACCAATTTTTCTCTTCTGGGGCAAAGGGAAAAGTGATGCAGAGTAATTAATGAAGGAGCTGCTGTACAGTATAATAAATGGAGTGGGATATATACACGTTATTCAAAGTGTGCATACGTCAGTGCAATGATGATTTCTAAAATGGAGGCTATTTGGGTTCCCAAGGCAACTGAATGGCTCCAAAGTTTTAAATGTTGAAATGTTGGCAACCGGTTTGTGCTGCATAACGGACCGGTTTGCGCTCCGTTAACAATTATAGTTTGCAACGCCGAACTCCGATTGACACAAATAAATATACCGTTGTGGTCAGCGGGTCGAGACGGACAAACGGTATAAAGATGTTGATGGTTCGACGCCGTTTGCAAGGTGGTAAATCTTATTGAACCATTTGCACGAGCGAACATTTTAGCTAGCAATTAAAAGCGAAATTTGACGAAACGAAATGCGCCGTCAAGTTCAGAATATTTTTCTTATGCAACATCGAGAAAATATTTGTGTTCAGACGATAGGAAATTTATACAAAAGATTTAAACTGATATGTAAATGCGACGAGCGTAATTTACTTCAATATTTTTCAACGAAATTTGGCGCACGCTCATGTCTATCTAGACGCACTCCAAATGAGAAGTTTGGTTGTCAACGGAAGTTGTTTGTGAAAATTCGAATTTCTACATAAAATAAGCGGTTTTAAAATTTTAAACTGGGTCCGAATTTTAGGGTCGTTACATTCTCCCCTACTCAAAAATTTTCGTCCCCGAAAAGGAACAAAGGAAAGAGTGGAAGGACTATAAAAGAGGTACGATAGATATAGAATAGATTATCGAATAAAGTAAAGAATATAGAATGGAATTTACCTTCAACAAACAATTCTGGATTAGAATCTCGGATACTCTCCTCGGTTTCCCAAGTACAATCACGGTTATCGGGACTCCATTGGACTTTGACTAGGCTAACAGTCTTCCTTCTAAGCTGCTTCGTATCCCTATCAACAATACGAAGTGGTCTCCTCTCTATAGTCAAATCCGGCTCAATATCAACCCCATCTAACTGAGCAATAGAAATGGTCATGGATGGATCATGTACAACCTTCCGAAGATGTGAAACATGGAATACGTTGTGCACGCCCTCAAATTTCTCCGGCAGCGCAACTCTGTAGGCTAGTGTACCAATCCTCTCAGTGATAGTGAATGGTCCAACAAATCTAGGAGCGAGCTTCCCTCTACGACCAAATCGAATAACATTCTTCAAAGGTGATACTTTAAGAAAGACCTCATCTCCAACCTGGAATTTTAACTCTCTTCTACGCCTATCGGCATAGCTCTTCTGCCTATCCTGTGCAGTCTTCATCTTCCTTCTGATCTCATTGACCTTCTCGGATGCTTCCATAATCATATCCGGGCCAAGGACTAATCGGTCACCAGGCTCAATCCAACAAGTTGGTGATTTGCATGGCCGTCCATATAAAGCTTCGAACGGTGCCATATCGATACTCGCCTGATTATAAAGATAGTTATATTTCAATTCAATTTTTTTTTTACTTATTCAAATTGAAAATTTTGGATTACCTGATAGCTGTTATTATAAGTGAATTCAACCAAATGAAGGCGGTCTTCCCAAGATCCACCGAAATCAATAATGCAAGCTCGGAGCAGATCTTCCGAAATCTGATTTACCCTCTCAGTTTGGCCTTCCGTTTGAGGATGATAAGCCGTGCTCAGATTTAGTTTAGTGCCCAAGACGTCCTGAAATGCCTTCTAGAATTTACTAGTGAATAAAGGATCTCTATCGCATACAATACTAGATGGAACTCCATGAAGTCTGGCAATCTCTCTCATATAAGTCTTGGCCAAACTCGAACTAGTACGAGTGGTCTTAACAGGAATAAAGTGAGCAGATTTTGTCAACCTATCAACAATCACCCATATACTCTCGTTCCCTTTTCTGGTCCTTGGTAATCCGTCAACGAAGTCCATAGAAATTTGGTCCCATTTCCAACACGGAATATCTAGGGGTTGAAGTAATCCTGCCGTCTTCCGGTGATCGGCCTTGACTTGCTGGCAAGTGGTGCATCTACTGACATATACGGAAATATCTCTCTTCATCCCACTCCACCAATATAAACGCTTCATATTTCGATACATCTTAGTGACACCAGGATGAAATGAAAGTGATGACTGATGGTTCTCTTTAAGCACTTCTTGCCTCAATCCATCAACATTAGGAACACAAATACGGTTGTCAATCTTCAGAACTCCATTACCATCTATCTGTGCTCCCACTTTACCGTCAGCATTTCCAACTCAACCAAGAACTAACTCCTTCATGCGATAGAGCAAGGTGTCCTCATATTGCTTAGCTTTGATGCGATCCATAAGAGATTGGGAGATAAGAAGCTGAAATATTATGCCTTCTACAAGATTACAACAAGACAATGCTTTGCTACGGCTCAAAGAATCAGCTACAACATTTGCTTTTCCAGGAGTATAATTGATGTCGAGATCATATGCAGCTAAGAATTCGAGCCATTGGACTTATCTCTGATTCAAGTCCTTGTGAGAGAAAATATACCGCAAGGACTTATGATCTGTGAATAATTCAAATTTTGTCCCCAAAAGATGGTGCCTCCATAGTTTCAAAGCGAATACAACTGCAAGAAGCTCTAAATCATGGGTTGCATAGTTTACTTCATGAGTCTTCAACTGACGACCAGCATAAGCAATAACCCTTCCATTTTGCATAAGGACAGCGCCTAAACCTTCTCGGCAAGCATCGGTATAGACAGTTAATCCTTCACACCCGTCAATTACCGCAAGAACTGGGGCTGAAGTTAACTTATGCTTCAACTCATTAAAAGCTGATTCACACTTCTCACTCCAAATAAACTTTACATCCTTTCGAGTTAAAGCAGTGAGTGGGGCAGAAATCCGGGCAAAGCGCTCAATGAATTTGCGATAATAACCGGCTAGGCCCAAGAAGCTTCGGATATCAGTAGGAGTTTTGGGAGTCTCCCAATCCTGTAGATAAGTTTTCAAATTAGAAAGGAACACGATGAATCGAATAGAAATAATGAATAGGATAGAACTTACATTGATTACGGCGATCTTAGCTGGATCGACCGAAATCCCGTTTTCAGAAACAATATGGCCAAGGAATCGTACTTCGTCTCGCCAGAAGTGGCATTTCGAAAACTTGGCTTTAAGCTGATGATTTCGGAGAGTTCCCAGAACATAAGCAAGATGTGTTTCATGCTCTTTCTCATCCTTGGAGAAGATAAGAATATCATCAATGAAGACAAGAACAAACTTGTTAAGGACATCAGGGAAGACTCTATTCATTAAGTCGACGAAATAAGCAGGTGCGTTGGTCAAACCAAATGGCATAACCAACCATTCATAGAATCCATTCTCGTTACAGAAAGTTTTTTTATGAATACTATCTTCTGCTACTCTGAGTTGGTGGAACCCAGTGGCTAGATCAAGTTGTGAGAAAACTTTAGCTCCATGGAGATGATCGAATAAATCATTGATGCGAGGCATCGGATAGCGGTTCTTGAGAGTGCGCTTGTTTAATTCTCGGTAATCAACACACATGCGAAGAGATCCATCAGACTTGGTGACAAATACGACTGCGGCGCCCCATTCAGAACAACTTCTCCTGATCAAACCCTTAGCAAATAGATCATCAATTTGGGTTTTAAGTTCAGCTTTTTCATTAGGAGCCATCCTTCTGTGAGGGAGAACTACGGGAGTAGCTCCGGGAATAAGGTCAATGCGGAAAGCGATCTCTCGTTTTGGCGGTAGAGAGTCGACCTCTCCAAATACATCGGGAAATTTCTGAACGATAGGAGTAGTACTAAGGTCATCCGGGTGAGCATCAAGAGAAAATATGAAGCTTCCGGCATATTTCTGAGGTGATTTGCATTCGATGACAAGCGGTAGACCCTTGTCATTGACTAGAGAAACAGATCGAGCTTTGCAAGAAATAATAGCATCGAATTTTCTTAACCAATCAGCGCCAAATAAGATGTCAAATGCTTCGAAACCAAGCACATAAAAATGCCAAGTGAATCGATATCTTCCATACAGAAGCACAACCTCTTTACAAATTCTACCGAGGTTGGCAAGTCCTCCAATGGGGTTGGAGACGCATAAGGAAGTAGTAGCAAGAGTTGGTTCTAATTCGAGCTTATTACAAAGATCAGTAGATATGAAGCTATGAGATGCACCAGTATCGAATGAGCTTATTACAAAGATCAATAGATACGAAGCTATGAGATGCGCCAGTATCGAATAATACTCGAACAGGTAAATTATGAAATGTAAAAGTACTTCGTAAGGTACCTCGGTCATCCTGAGCAGGTGGTGGAGGTGGTGCAGTAGTGGTGACAGCATATACTCCTGATGGTGTGCCTTTCTTCCTCAATGGGCAATCTCTCTTGAAGTGACCTGGCTGGAGGCAGACATGGCATAAATCATTCCTCATCTGAGAAGGTGGTGGAATAGCAGCTCCGGTGGATGGACAACTATTAGCATAATGGCCCTTCTTATCGCATTTGAAGCAAGTGATCTTAGCAAGGTCGATTGGGCTTTTCTGGGTATATCCTAATCCTGTAGTCTTTTGCCAAGCTTTCTTTTGCTGATCGAAGTTCATCTTCCTCTTTTCGAGCTGGCTGGAAGAGGGATGAGTAGGTGGGGCTTTGGCAGTGGGTCCCCTTGGCTTTGCCTCATATCGAAGAGCATAGTCGACAAGCTCTGTGAAGGTGTAGTGAGTGTGGCCAGTAAGCAAGTCATAATACTCTGGTCTAGCTCCCATAATGAACTTCTCGTTCTTTAGAAGTGGTGTACCGATCAATCCCCGGCCAAACTTGGAGAGTTCGTTGAATTTCCTCTCGTACTCAGAAATAGTCATACTGCCTTGCTTAAGATCCATAAAAGCTCTATAAAGTTGGGTTTTCCCAGCAGAGGGGATCCACTGTGCCGAGAAAGTATCCCTAATCAAAGATAGACTAGATGAGTAAGCTTTTAAAGATTGAAAGAAGAATTAGACTACGAAATCCAAATAAATTTATACCTAAACTAGGCCCAAGTGATGGTGTTCTTCTCGATACGGGAAGTAACCGATTTCCACTAATCTTGCGTGGCATCCTGAAGTTGCCACGCAGCAAGCTGACGTTTCTGAGCATCAGTGATCTCCAATCCAGAAAATATCTTCTCTAAGCCTTTGAGCCATTGCTGAGCCTCGATAATACCCTCGGATCCAGAAAACTTAGTACCACCTAGCTGTGTATACTCCTTGCTAAGAGTGGTGAATTTGACTGGAGCTGGGACGGCAGGTGCATCCCGGGCAGGACCATGACCTCTTCCTCCCCTATTGTTTCTTCCGGTGCTTATCCTGAAATATCGAAAGAGATTTAGAACCAAGGATAGAAAAATCATACAGCTTGAAGAAAATCTAATGAACGGATCAAAGAAGTTTGAATTTTTAAAGGATCGGGATATTGAATCGATTCTCCTCATTCTAGGGTACTGCTACCCTATCTCTAATGAGTTTATATAATCCCAAACTAAGGTTTTTAGGGAAACCTGGCTTGCCCGTATATTTGGACCATTTAAATTGACAATAATCCTCACATGTCAACTTAAATAATACAAAATACGAATCATTATGGGATTATAAATACATAGATGTAAATGAGAATCAATACAACATCACAGTC
This sequence comes from Allium cepa, assembly GCA_030765085.1. NCBI lineage: Eukaryota > Viridiplantae > Streptophyta > Magnoliopsida > Asparagales > Amaryllidaceae > Allium > Allium cepa. Next base: position 71,482,343 of record CM060942.1, read on the forward strand.
ACAGAACAGTCACAGAATAATGCAGCGGAAATACATCGTTATAATAGCAGTTCATGAAGCTACTACATAAAGTACAACAATTTCTAAACAAAAGGTGATTGCAAGGAAATACATAAATGTCCAACAGACACGGACATCAAAATAGACAGATAAAGATAAATGCTAAGTCTTCAGCATCTTCAACCAACCTTGATCAGCAAACTGGATAGCATCAGACTGACCCGAGCATATACAAAAAGAAACACTCGAGTCAGGACTCAAAATCTTATGCAGGATAATCAATGCAGGAAATAAAGTTCATAACTCAAAGATGAATAAACATCTCTAAGGATCCGATAAACTATCTATGTATATAATAGAGTACGGTACGTAGATAATGCCTAATCAGTAAAGTACGATATTAAAATAGCGTTAAGGTGTTACCATAATTCCCCTTAACACATTTTATATTCCCAAAGCATATACAAGACCGTAGTTTCTCCAAAACCGGAAGTCACCAGAGGGCAATCCATATACTCAAGGTACAAATCAAAACGCAGCGGTCGCGAATAGGATAATCGGTATGACAAGGTACATGAGGCAATACCAACTAGGATACTAGTAGTTGCATGACCCGCACTGATGTTGAGCATAGTAGCTACTATCTCAACACCGCGAAACAACACTCCCAAATCAAGGGGTGCACCCAAATCGAATAATAAAAGTAATAGATAAGGTATCGAAGAAGCGTGTCCGCTAGAGGTGGCGATCCTCAATGGCCCGGCGCGGCTCCTGTTTTAGTCATGTCAGGGGTTATCCAATATCGTTGTCTTTCTTCAGTCAACGCGTTCACCAAACCATCCACTTCATTCTGGATCAACACTTCGCGCATAATAGTTATTAAAGTGGTTTTCGGTATCGACAGAGAGTACGTCCATTCCCGATCCCGGTCTCTTTAATAACTACGTATTTATTACCCGATGGTCTGTTAAATTAACGTCTTAAACAAATCAAAGTCCAAAAGTCAAGGTGCAAATTTGACTTTCAAATTTTGACATTTCACGATTCAATTTATTTTAGATATTTTAAAACATATTTCCAAATGCAAATTTTCCAAACATTTGAATGGTAAGTATTCAAGTTTAATTTAGTAAGATCTAAATGTCGCTTATTAAGTTTAGTTCATAATCAATGAATTCAATTTAATGGTAAACTTAGTTTAAATTATTAAATCAAATTCTATTCATTTCACTTCATGCTTACATCCACCGTTGTCATAAATCCGATAAATCAATTTCATTACTAAATTCCTTTTATCAAACCTCATTTGATTTATTTACTTATTCAATTAAATTCCCAAATCGAAGGAACCCATTTTCATTTACAATGTCCTGATTTGATTAATTTGTAAGTTTAAAATCATTTTAAATTTAAATATCACTAAGTTATATCCATAAAACTTTAGTTAGTTTTGTATTCCTCTTAAGTCAAATTCTCTAAATTTCAAATACAATTTATAACATGTTCCAATTCCATTTAATTTAAACCCGAGTTTTAATCTTAACCTAACAAATCTAATAAATTGTTAAATTCTAAACTTACTTGTTTCTAAATCTCATTTCGATTAAATTTTCCAATTCATTTTATTTAATTACATAGGTTTCTTAATCCGTTTCAATTTAATCCATTAATTTTACTTCAATCTAACCCATAAAATTTATCTCAATTAAATCCGGGAAATTTATCTCAATTACATTCATTAAAACCGTTATCAAATTTCCAAACAAATTGTCAAGTTCATTCCTTAATTTAAAATATATTTCAATTTCGAAAAATGGTTTTGTTGACCAATCGGGTTTCTTACTTTTATTTTCTATCCAAGGCCAAGTTGTTTAAATGGGTATTTATCATTTCAATCCAATATCATTCAATATAAAACAAAGCATAGCAAAGGGAACTTGCAGTGTGATAATTGGGATGGTGTCAAAGTAAATAAACAAGCAATAGCAACCATACATAACAATTTAACCGTTTATTAAATAATCCTGAAATAATCGTATTAACTTACATTTGTTATTTATGCAAATTAATATAATTATTCCTAGAATCCACACTATCGTTTCATGCGGATTAAAGATTATCGTGGTTTCCACTTGGTGTCTATTATCAAATTACTATACCAATCATACATTCAATGGTTCAAAGTGTAGTTAACGCTATTTCTACGCGACGATTTATGTAACATTTGAAGGGGTCAAAGTCAACATATATAATCCATTTTAAATTGTTGACTATCCTATATCAATTTCAATTCCATATTAAAGTTCACTTATATTAACAACCAAATTCAACATAACATAATAATTTTAGTGTCACAACTAATTCTCGTAAACTAGCAATATTCAAATTTAACTTGCATAGCGATTAAATTTTTTATTTCAACAATTCCAACAATCAACAATTAACATCCAAATTAATATAAACAACAATTATCACTTGATTATCATAGCATAATAGATTGAGTCGTGAATGAAATATTCACCTTGCGTGGTTGAAGAAGATGATGGCGAAGCACGAAGACGAATAGATAAAATAGGCCCTAATAAGCACGACGCAAAATGAACACAACTGCAGTCAACAAATAATTAATCAATAATTTGTTTATTGCAATATATATACATCGATTGAATATATATATAAACCATACCAAAGAACGGAGCAAGATAGATTCGACAAGCGGGATGGAAATAGCCTATGTTTCAGGATCAATAGCGAGAGCTGGAATAAAACGCAGCACAACGCTGTTAGTGAGCATATATAATTGATTCTGTAAAACTTGTACTGTATATAACAACTTAAAACATGGACACCCTTTTTCTCAACTAAATATGTACACCCTACTGCTGCATAAAACTTTACTTTATAACTTTACTGACAACTTAAGTTTAATATAATAACAACTCCTACCTATGATATATTACTTTATACTATAACAACTATTCATACTTTGGAATCATACTAAAAATAGAAAAGCTGATGTACATATATATACGCATAGATAACTTTTTATACTTCTTATACTTCAACCTATAACTGCATCATGCATGCTTCGAATTTATATATAATTCATATATGCCATGAACCCATTATCATATAACAACTAAATAAACTAATACACACACACACACACACATCTTATATGCTTTAAACACAGTTTATTCTATAAATAATAATTGCAACATAAAATTATAAACGAAACTAAACTTTGAAATATTAAAAACTATCATCAGCAACTATGAATAAACAATAACTTGTAATATTTAAAACTGTAAGTATATATATAAGAGAACAAAGTGGCTAGAGGGGAGAAGATGGTCGGCCAAGCTGGGAGGAAGCGGGAGAGGGTGGGCTATGTTGGTCGGCTGGAGCCTCGGAGGGTGGTGCTCGGCATGGGATGCGTGGCTACTGTGGCGGAAGCTTGCTTGGAGGCTCGGGAAGGAGGACACATAGTGGAACGGTGAAGCTGGCATGTGGGGCGCATGTGGCTGATGGGGAGGTGAGGGGCGGTTGGTTGTGCTGGCAGGTGGGCGGGCTGCATGGGGAGGCGGAGGCGGTTGCACGGTGGTGTGGGACATGGCGGGGAAGATGCATGCGGAGGGGAGAGGGTGTTTAGGAAGTGGCGGTTGGTGTGAGGCGGAGCTTTGGAGGGAGAGAGGCGGAGCTTTGGAGGGGAGAGAGGCGGAGCTTTGGAGGGGAGACAGGCGGAGGGTAGGGGCGGGTGGAGCTGGTGGTGTAGGACGTGGCTGCATGGCCATGGGGAGAGGCCGTGGGGAGCAGGGCTGTAGCATGGGGTGGAGGAGGCTGATGGGTTGGTAGGGGCGGAGTACATGGATGCATGGGTAGGTGCATGCTGTGGCCGCATGGGGTCTGTAGTGGGAACGTGGAGTGGAGATTCATTTGCAGTAAACAAAATAATGAGGAGAGAGGAGGAAGGGAGGAGATGTTTCATATTACAGTGAACGAAAATAAAACAAAATAGAAAGAAGAAAGGGAGGAGGGAGAAATAGAAAAGGCAGAGGAGTGAAGCAACGTACCATTTTTTCTCTTCTGGGGCAAAGGGAAAAGTGATGCAGAGTAATTAATGAAGGAGCTGCTGTACAGTATAATAAATGGAGAGGGATATATACACGTTATTCAAAGTGTGCATACGTCAGTGCAATGATGATTTCTAAAATGGAGGCTATTTGGGTTCCCAAGGCAGCTGAATGGCTTCAAAGTTTTAAATGTTGAAATGTTGGGTACCGGTTTGTGCTGCGTAACGGACCGGTTTGCGCTCCGTTAACAATTATAGCTTGCAACGCCGAACTCCGATTGACACAAATAAATATACCATTGTGGTCAGCGCGTCGAGACGGACACAACGGTATAAAGATGTTGATGGTTCGAGGCCGTTTGCAAGGTGGTAAATCTTATTGAACCATTTGCACGAGCGAACATTTTAGCTAGCAATTAAAAGCGAAATTTGACGAAACGAAATGCGCCGTCAAGTTCAGAATATTTTTCTTAAGCAACCTCGAGAAAATATTTGTGTTCGGACAATAGGAAATTTATACAAAAGATTTAAACTGATATGTAAATGCGACGAGCGTAATTTACTTCAATATTTTTCAATGAAATTTGGCGCACGCTCATGTCTATCTAGACGCACTCCAAATGTGAAGTTTGGTTGGCAACGGAAGTTGTTTGTGAAAATTCGAATTTCTACATAAAATAAGCGGTTTTAAAATTTTAAACTGGGTCCGAATTTTAGGGTCGTTACATTCTCCCCTACTCAAAACTTTTCGTCCCCGAAAAGGGACAAAGGAAAGAGTGGAAGAACTATAAAAGAGGTACGATAGATATAGAATAGATTATCGAATAAAGTAAAGAATATAGAATGGAATTTACCTTCAACAAACAATTCTGGATTAGAATCTCGGATACTCTCCTCGGTTTCCCAAGTACAATCACGGTCATCGGGACTCCATTGGACTTTGACTAGGCTAACAGTCTTCCTTCTAAGCTGCTTCGTATCCCTATCAACAATACGAAGTGGTCTCCTCTCTATAGTCAAATCCGGCTCAATATCAACCCCATCTAACTGAGCAATAGAAATGGTCATGGATGGATCATGTACAACCTTCCGAAGATGTGAAACATGGAATACGTTGTGCACGCCCTCAAATTTCTCCGGCAGCGCAACTCTGTAGGCTAGTGTACCAATCCTCTCAGTGATAGTGAATGGTCCAACAAATCTAGGAGCGAGCTTCCCTCTACGACCAAATCGAATAACATTCTTCAAAGGTGATACTTTAAGAAAGACCTCATCTCCAACCTGGAATTTTAACTCTCTTCTACGCCTATCGGCATAGCTCTTCTGCCTATCCTGTGCAGTCTTCATCTTCCTTCTGATCTCATTGACCTTCTTGGATGCTTCCATAATCATATCCGGGCCAAGGACTAATCGGTCACCAGGCTCAATCCAACAAGTTGGTGATTTGCATGGCCGTCCATATAAAGCTTCGAACGGTGCCATATCGATACTCGCCTGATTATAAAGATAGTTATATTTCAACTCAATTTTTTTTTTACTTATTCAAATTGAAAATTTTGGATTACCTGATAGCTGTTATTATAAGTGAATTCAACCAAATGAAGGCGGTCTTCCCAAGATCCACCGAAATCAATAATGCAAGCTCGGAGCAGATCTTCCGAAATCTGATTTACCCTCTCAGTTTGGCCTTCCGTTTGAGGATGATAAGCCGTGCTCAGATTTAGTTTAGTGCCCAAGACGTCCTGAAATGCCTTCTAGAATTTACTAGTGAATAAAGGATCTCTATCGCATACAATACTAGATGGAACTCCATGAAGTCTGGCAATCTCTCTCATATAAGTCTTGGCCAAACTCGAACTAGTACGAGTGGTCTTAACAGGAATAAAGTGAGCAGATTTTGTCAACCTATCAACAATCACCCATATACTCTCGTTCCCTTTTCTGGTCCTTGGTAATCCGTCAACGAAGTCCATAGAAATTTGGTCCCATTTCCAACACGGAATATCTAGGGGTTGAAGTAATCCTGCCGTCTTTCGGTGATCGGCCTTGACTTGCTGGCAAGTGGTGCATCTACTGACATATACGGAAATATCTCTCTTCATCCCACTCCACCAATATAAACGCTTCATATTTCGATACATCTTAGTGACACCAGGATGAAATGAAAGTGATGACTGATGGTTCTCTTTAAGCACTTCTTGCCTCAATCCATCAACATTAGGAACACAAATACGGTTGTCAATCTTCAGAACTCCATTACCATCTATCTGTGCTCCCACTTTACCGTCAGCATTTCCAACTCAACCAAGAACTAACTCCTTCATGCGATAGAGCAAGGTGTCCTCATATTGCTTAGCTTTGATGCGATCCATAAGAGATTGGGAGATAAGAAGCTGAAATATTATGCCTTCTACAAGATTACAACAAGACAATGCTTTGCTACGGCTCAAAGAATCAGCTACAACATTTGCTTTTCCAGGAGTATAATTGATGTCGAGATCATATGCAGCTAAGAATTTTAGCCATCGGACTTGTCTCTGATTCAAGTCCTTCTGAGAGAAAATATACCGCAAGGACTTATGATCTGTGAATAATTCAAATTTTGTCCCCAAAAGATGGTGCCTCCATAGTTTCAAAGCGAATACAACTGCAAGAAGCTCTAAATCATGGGTTGCATAGTTTACTTCATGAGTCTTCAACTGACGACCAGCATAAGCAATAACCCTTCCATTTTGCATAAGGACAGCACCTAAACCTTCTCGACAAGCATCGGTATAGACAGTTAATCCTTCACTCCCGTAAATTACCGCAAGAACTGGGGCTGAAGTTAACTTATGCTTCAACTCATTAAAAGCTGATTCACACTTCTCACTCCAAATAAACTTGACATCCTTTCGAGTTAAAGCAGTGAGTGGGGCAGAAATCCGGGCAAAGCGCTCAATGAATTTGCGATAATAACCGGCTAGGCCCAAGAAGCTTCGGATATCAGTAGGAGTTTTGGGAGTCTCCCAATCCTGTAGATAAGTTTTCAAATTAGAAAGGAACACGATGGATCGAATAGAAATAACGAATAGGATAGAACTTACATTGATTACGGCGATCTTAGCTGGATCGACCGAAATCCCGTTATCAGAAACAATATGGCCAAGGAATCGTACTTCGTCCCGCCAGAAGTGGCATTTCGAAAACTTGGCTTTAAGCTGATGATTTCGGAGAGTTCCCAGAACATAAGCAAGATGTGTTTCATGCTCTTTCTCATCCTTGGAGAAGACGAGAATATCATCAATGAAGACAAGAACAAACTTGTTAAGGACATCACGAAAGACTCTATTCATTAAGTCGACGAAATAAGCAGGTGCGTTGGTCAAACCAAATGGAATAACCAACCATTCATAGAATCCATTCTCGGTATGGAAAGCTGTTTTATGAATACTATCTTCTGCTACTCTGAGTTGGTGGAACCCAGTGGCCAGATCAAGTTGTGAGAAAACTTTAGCTCCATGGAGCTGATCGAATAAATCATTGATGCGAGGCATCGGATAGCGGTTCTTGAGAGTGCGCTTGTTTAATTCTCGGTAATCAACACACATGCGAAGAGATCCATCAGACTTGGTGACAAATACGACTGCGGCGCCCCATTCAGAACAACTTCTCCTGATCAAACCCTTAGCAAATAGATCATCAATTTGGGTTTTAAGTTCAGCTTTTTCTTTAGGAGCCATCCTTCTGTAAGGGAGAACTACGGGAGTAGCTCCGGGAATAAGGTCAATGCGGAAATCAATCTCTCGTTTTGGCGGTAGAGAGTCGACCTCTCCAAATACATCGGGAAATTTCTGAACGATAGGAGTAGTACTAAGGTCATCCGGGTGAGCATTAAGAGAGAATATGAAGCTTCCGACATATTTCTGAGGTGATTTGCATTCGATGACAAGCGGTAGACCCTTGTCATTGACTAGAGAAACAGATCGAGCTTTGCAAGAAATAATAGCATCGAATTTTCTTAACCAATCAACGCCAAATAAGATGTCAAATGCTTCGAAGCCAAGCACATAAAAATCCCAAGTGAATCGATATCTTCCATACAAAAGCACAACCTCTTTACAAATTCTACTGAGGTTGGCAAGTCCTCCAATGGGGTTGGAGACGCATAAGGAAGTAGTAGCAAGAGTTGGTTCTAATTTGAGCTTATTACAAAGATCAATAGATATGAAGCTATGGGATGCACCAGTATCGAATAATACCCGAATAGGTAAATTATGAAATGTAAAAGTACTTCGTAAGGTACCTCGGTCATCCTGAGCAGGTGGTGGAGGTGGTGCAGGAGTGGTGACAGCATATACTCCTGATGGTGTGCCTTTCTTCCTCAATGGGCAATCTCTCTTGAAGTGACCTGGCTGGAGGCACACATGGCATAAATCATTCCTTATCTGAGAAGGTGGTGGAATAGCAGCTCCGGTGGATGGACAACTATTAGCATAATGGCCCTTCTTATCGCATTTGAAGCAAGTGATCTTAGCAAGGTCGATTGGGCTTTTCTAGGCATATCCTAATCCTGTAGTCTTTTGCCAAGCTTTCTTTTGCTGATCGAAGTTCATCTTCCTCTTTCCGAGCTGGCTGGAAGAGGGCTGAGTAGGAGGGGCTTTGGCAGTGGGTCCCCTTGGCTTTGCCTCATATAGAAGAGCATAGTCGACAAGCTCTGTGAAGGTGCAGTGAGTGTGGCCAGTAAGCAAGTCATAATACTCTGGTCTAGCTCCCATAATGAACTTCTCGTTCTTTAGAAGTGGTGTATCGATCAATCCCGGGCCAAACTTGGAGAGTTCATTGAATTCCCTCTCGTACTCAGAAATAGTCATACTGCCTTGCTTAAGATCCATAAAAGCTCTATAAAGTTGGGTTTTCCCGGCAGAGGGCATCCACTGTGCCGAGAAAGTATCCCTAATCAAAGATAGACCAGATGAGTAACCTTTTAAAGATTGAAAGAAGAATTAGACTACGAAATCCAAATAAATTTATACCTAAACTGGGCCCAAGTGATGGTGTTCTTCTCGATACGGGAAGTAACCGATTTCCACCAATCTTGCGCGGCATCCTGAAGTTGCCATGCAGCAAGCTGACGTTTCTGAGCATCAGTGATCTCCAATCCAGAAAATATCTTCTCTAAGCCTTTGAGCCATTGCTGAGCCTCGATAATACCCTCGGATCCAGAAAACTTAGTACCACCTAGCTGTGTATACTCCTTGCTAAGAGTGGTGAATTTGACTGGAGCTGGGACGGCAGGTGCATCCCGGGCAGGACCATGACCTCTTCCTCCCCTATTGTTTCTTCCGGTGCTCATCCTGAAATATCGAAAGAGATTTAGAACCAAGGATAGAAAAATCATACAGCTTGAAGAAAATCTAATGAACGGATCAAAGAAGTTTGAATTTTTAAAGGTTCGGGATATTGAATCGATTCTCCTCATTCTAGGGTACTGCTCCCTATCTCTAATGAGTTTATATAATCCCAAACTAAGGTTTTAAGGGAAACCTGGCTCGCCCGTATATTTGGACCATTTAAATCGACAATAATCCTCACATGTCAACTTAAATAATACAAAACACGAATCATTATGGGATTATAAATACATAGATGTAAATGAGAATCAATACAACATCACAGTCACAGAACAGTCACAGAATAATGCAGCGGAAATACATCGTTATAATAGCAGTTCATGAAGCTACTACATAAAGTACAACAATGTCTAAACAAAAGGTGATTGCAAGGAAATACATAAATGTCCAACAGACACGGACATCAAAATAGACAGATAAAGATAAATGCTAAGTCTTCGGCATCTTCAACCAACCTTGATCAGCAAACTGGATAGCATCAAACTGACCCGAGCATATACAAAAAGAAACACTCGAGTCAGGACTCAAAATCTTATGCAGGATAATCAATGCAGGAAATAAAGTTCATAACTCAAAGTTGAATAAACATCTCTAAGGATCCGATAAACTATCTATGTATATAATATAGTACGGTACGTAGATAATGCCTAATCAGTAAAGTACGATATTAAAATAGCGTTAAGGTGTTACCATAATTCCCTTTAACACGTTTTATATTCCCAAAGCATATACAAGACCGTAGTTTCTCCAAAACCGGATGTCACCAGAGGGCAAACCATATACTCAAGGTACAAATCAAAACGTAGTGGTCGCGAATAGGATAATCGGTATGACAAGGTACATGAGGCAATACCAACTAGGATACTAGTAGTTGCGTGATCCGCACTGATGTTGAGCATAGTAGCTACTATCTCAACACCGCGAAACAACACTCCCAAATCAAGGGGTGCACCCAAATCGAATCATAAAAGTAATAGATATGGTATCGAAGAAGCGTGTCCGCTAGAGGTGGCGATCCTCAATGGCCCGGCGCGCCTCCTGTTTTAGTCATGTCAGGGGTTATCCAATATCGTTGTCTTTCTTCAGTCAACGCGTTCACCAAACCATCCACTTCATTCTGGATCAACACTTCGCGCATAATAGTTATTAAAGTGGTTTTCGGTATCGATAGAGAGTATGTCCATTCCCGATCCCGGTCTCTTTAATAACTACGTATTTATTACCCGATGGTCTGTTAAATTAATGTCTTAAACAAATCAAAGTCCAAAAGTCAAGGTGCAAATTTGACTTCCAAATTTTGACATTTCACGATTCAATTTATTTTAGATATTTTAAAACATATTTCCAAATGCAAATTTTCCAAACATTTGAATGGTAAGTATTCAAGTTTAATTTAGTAAGATCTAAATGTCGCTTATTAAGTTTAGTTCATAATCAATGAATTCAATTTAATGGTAAACTTAGTTTAAATTATTAAATCAAATTCTATTCATTTCACTTCATGCTTACATCCACCGTTGTCATAAATCCGATAAATCAATTTCATTACTAAATTCCTTTTATCAAACCTCATTTGATTTATTTACTTATTCAATTAAATTCCCAAATCGAAGGAATCCATTTTCGTTTACAATGTCCTGATTTGATTAATTTGTAAGTTTAAAATCATTTTAAATTTAAATATCACTAAGTTATATCCATAAAACTTTAGTTAGTTTTGTATTCCTCTTAAGTCAAATTCTCTAAATTTCAAATACAATTTATAACATGTTCCAATTCCATTTAATTTAAACCCGAGTTTTAATCTTAACCTAACAAATCTAATAAATTGTTAAATTCTAAACTTACTTGTTTCTAAATCTCATTTCGATTAAATTTGCCAATTCATTTTATTTAATTACATAGGTTTCTTAATCCGTTTCAATTTAATCCATTAATTTTACTTCAATCTAACCCATAAAATTTATCTCAATTAAATCCGGGAAATTTATCTCAATTACATTTGTTAAAACCGTTATCAAATTTCCAAAAAAATTGTCAAGTTCATTCCTTAATTTAAAATATATTTCAATTTCGAAAAATGGTTTTGTTGACCAATCGGGTTTCTTACTTTTATTTTCTATCCAAGGCCAAGTTGTTTAAATGGGTATTTATCATTTCAACCCAATATCATTCAATATAAAACAAAGCATAGCAAAGGGAACTTGCAATGTGATAACTGTGATGGTGTCAAAGTAAATAAACAAGCAATAGCAACCATACATAACAATTTAACAGTTTATTAAATAATCCTGAAATAATCGTATTAACTTACATTTGTTATTTATGCAAATTAATATAATTATTCCTAGAATCCGCACTATCGTTTCATGCGGATTAAAGATTATCATGGTTTCCTCTTGGTGTCTATTATCAAATTACTATATCAATCATACATTCAATGGTTCAAAGAGTAGTTAACGCTATTTCTACGCGACGATTTATTTAACATTTGAAGGGGTCAAAGTCAACATATATAATCCATTTTAAATTGTTGACTATCCTATATCAATTTCAATTCCATATTAAAGTTCACTTATATTAACAACCAAATTCAACATAACATGATAATTTTAGTGTCACAACTAATTGTCGTAAACTAGCAATATTCAATTTTAACTTGCATAGCGATTAAAATTTTTATTTCAACAATTCCAACAATCAACAATTAACATCCAAATTAATATAAACAACAATTATCACTTGATTATCATAGCATAATAGATTGAGTCGTGAATGAAATATTCACCTTGCGTGGTTGAAGAAGATGATGGCGAAGCACGAAGACGAATAGATAAAATAGGCCCTAATAAGCACGACGCGAAATGAACACAACTGCAATCAACAAATAATTAATCAATAATTTGTTTATTGCAATATATATATCGATTGAATGTATATATAAACCATACCAAACAACGGAGCAAGATAGATTCGACCAACGGGATGGAAATAGCCTATGTTTCCGGATTAATAGCGGGAGCTGGAATAAAACGCAGCACAACGCTGTTAGTGAGCATATATAATTGATTCTGTAAAACTTGTACTGTATATAAAAACTTAAAACATGGACACCCTTTTTCTCAACTAAATATGTACACCCTACTGCTGCATAAAACTTTACTTCATAACTTTACTGACAACTTAAGTTTAATATAATAACAACTCCTACCTGTGATATATTACTTTATACTATAACAACTATTCATACTTTGGAATCATACTAAAAATAGAAAAGCTGATGTGCATATATATACGCATAGATAACTTTTTATACTTCTTATACTTCAACTTATAACTGCAACATGCATGCTTCAAATTTATATATAATTCATATATGCCGTGAACCCATTATCATATAACAACTAAATAAACTAATACACACACACACACATCTTATATGCTTTAAACAAAGTTTATTCTATAAACAATAATTGCAACATAAAATTATAAACGAAACTAAACTTTGAAATATTAAAAACTATAATCAACAACTGTGAATAAACAATAACTTGTAATATTTAAAACTGTAAGTATATATATAAGAGAACAAAGTGGCTAGAGGGGAGAAGATGGTCGGCCATGCTGGGAGGAAGCGGGAGAGGGTGGGCTATGTTGGTCGGCTGGAGCCTCCGAGGGTGGTGCTCGGCATGGGATGCGTGGCTACCGTGGCGGAAGCTTGCGTGGAGGCACGGGAAGGAGGACACATAGTGGAACGGTGAAGCTGGCTTGTGGGGCGCATGCGGCTGATGGGGAAGTGAGGGGCGGTTGGTAGTGCTGGCAGGTGGGCGGGCTGCATGGGGAAGCGGAGGCGGTTGCACGGTGGTGTGGGCCATGGCGGGGAAGATGCATGCGGAGGGGAGAGGGGGTTTAGGCAGTGGCGGTTGGTGTGAGGCGGAGCTTTGGAGGGGAGAGAGGGGGAGCTTTGGAGGGGTAAGAGGCGGAGGGTAGGGGCGGGTGGAGCTGGTGGTGTGGGACGTGGCTGCATGGCCGTAGGGAGAGGCCGTGGGGAGCAGGGCTGTAGCATGGGGTGGAGGAGGCTGATGGGTTGGTAGGGGCGGAGTACATGGATGCATGGGTAGGTGCATGCTGTGGCCGCATGGGGTCTGTAGTGGGAACGTGGAGTGGAGATTCATTTGCAGTAAACAAAATAATGAGGAGAGAGGAGGAAGGGAGGAGCTGTTTCATATTACAGTGAACGAAAATAAAACAAAAGAGAAAGAAGAAAGGGAGGAGGGAGAAATAGAAAAGGCAGAGGAGTGAAGCAACGTACCATTTTTTCTCTTCTGGGGCAAAGGGAAAAGTGATGCAGAGTAATTAATGAAGGAGCTGCTGTACAGTATAATAAATGGAGAGAGATATATACACGTTATTCAAAGTGTGCATACGTCAGTGCAATGATGATTTCTAAAATGGAGGCTATTTGGGTTCCCAAGGCAGCTGAATGGCTCCAAAGTTTTAAATGTTGAAATGTTGGGTACCGGTTTGTGCTGCGTAACGGACCAGTTTGCCCTCCGTTAACAATTATAGTTTGCAACGCCGAACTCCGATTGGCACAAATAAATATACCGTTGTGGTCAGCGCGTCGAGACGGACACAACGGTATAAAGATGTTGATGGTTCGAGGCCGTTTGCAAGGTGGTAAATCTTATTGAACCATTTGCAAGAGCGAACATTTTAGCTAGAAATTAAAAGGGAAATTTGACGAAACGAAATGGGCCGTCAAGTTCAGAATATTTTTCTTATGCAACATCGAGAAAATATTTGTGTTCGGACGATAGGAAATTTATACAAAAGATTTAAACTGATATGTAAATGCGACGAGCGTAATTTACTTCAATATTTTTCAACGAAATTTGGCGCACGCCCATGGCTATCTAGACGCACTCCAAATGTGAAGTTTGGTTGGCAACGGAAGTTGTTTGTGAAAATTCGAGTTTCTACATAAAATAAGCGGTTTTAAAATTTTAAACTGGGTCCGAATTTTAGGGTCGTTACAAACTCATTGATATCGCTCTTCGTCTTGAAGAGGCGGATAGGGAAAGTGATGTTGAAGTGGTGGGTTCCAAACCAAACTTCAACAACAACAAGAAAAGGCCTAGCAAATTCAAAGGTCCTTATCCCAACAAAAATGGGAAGCAAGCAACCCCTGTGGCAAAGACTTCTTCCTTTGGTCATGGAGAATGCTATACTTGTGGTTCAAAGGACCATTATTCAAATAAGTGTTCGAAGCCCCTCTCTTGTCGCTATTGCAAAAGTCCCGGCCATGTTATATCTTCATGCCCCAAGGTTGAGGGAAAGAAGGAGGTAAAGCTAAATGTTGCTCAAGCCCCTGGCAACACATCTCGTAATCAAGGTATGTCTCATTCTATCCTTGATGGCATTATTATATTTCATGAACAGCCTATTCGAGTTCATTTTGATATGGGTGCATCCCATTCTTTTATTTCAAAAGAACTTGTTGATACTTTTTCTTTAAGTGTTGTTGCTTTAATGACTTCTTTGAGAATTTCGAATCCAGTTGGTGGATCCGCAACTCTTAGTTTGCTTTGTAAAGATGTCGAGATTATTTTGTGTGTTTTTTATTTCCTAGCCGATTTGCATGTCATGCGTTACTTAGGCTTTGGAATGATTTTGGGAATGGATTGGCTTAACCGTTATGAATCTCATATCCTATGTCCTAAGCGGACTATTCGTCTTCGACATCCTCAATCTGTTAGGTAGATTTCTATTATTCTCAAAGATTTAGATTCCACTTTATCTGCATCTTTATATTCTTTAAATCCTCGTGATGATGATAATGATGATGAGGAAGACGTCATTTCTCTCATTCACGTTGTTCATGAATTTTCCGACATATTTGAGCCCGTTTTAGGATTACCACTTAAGCGAGCAATTGAGTTCAGAATTAATCTTACCCCTGGAGCTCAACCTATTACGCGTCCTTCTTATCGTTTATCCAATAAAGAAAATGAGGAGATGCGCAAACAATTATCCGATTTGGAAACGAAGCAATTTATTCGCTATAGTTCCTCGCCTTGGTGAGCTTCAGCTATTTTTGTGAAGAAATCCGATGGTACACTTAGGCTTTGCGTTGACTACCGCAGGCTTAATGATCTTACTATCAAGAATAAATATCCTTTACCTCGCATTGATGATCTATGTGATTAACTTAGTAGTGCTAAAGTCTTTTCACAATTAGACTTAACTTCTGGTTTTCATCAGCTTCGTATTGCAGAGGATAGCATTCCTTTGACATCATTCCATACTCGGTATGGATCTTATGAATGGCTTGTTATACCATTTGGGTTAACGAATGCCCCGGCTTATTTCGTTGACTTACTGAATTGAGTTTTCAAAGACTTCCTCGATCGATTTGTTCTCATCTTTATTGATGATATTCTTGTGTATTCAAAAACCGAGGAGGAGCGTGAAAAGCATCTTCGGATTGTGATGGAAACTCTTAGGAGTAATCAATTAAAGGCAAAGTCTTCTAAATGCCACTATTGGCAATTTCGTGTGAAGTTTCTCGGTCATATTATTTCCGAATCCGGAATTTCCGTGGATCCTTCAAAGATTGAAGCGATTCAGGATTGAAAGAGACCGGAAAGTGTGACGGAGATTCGTAGTTTTCTTGGATTGGCGGGTTATTACCACCGTTTTATCAAAGGCTTTTCTAAGATTGTCGTGCCTCTCACTAGCTTAACGAAGAAAGGTGTTAAATACATTTGGTCGGACAAATGTGAGACTTCTTTTCAGAGATTAAAAGAACTCCTTTCCAATGCTTCTATTCCTGCTATTCCCAAAGGGAACCAAGATTTTATTGTTTATACCGATGCTAGTCGCGTTTGTTTGGGTGCCGTTCTTATGCAAAAAGAACATGTTATTGCTTATGCTTCTAGGCAATTGAAGCCAGCCGAGACTAGATATGCCATTCATGATTTAGAGCTCGCGGCTATTGTTTTCGCCATTTGGATTTAGCGCCATTATCTTTTAGGAGAGAAATTTGTTCTTTATACTGATCATAAGTCTTTGAAGTATTTATTCTCTCAGAAGGAACTTAATTTTCATCAACAGCGTTGGCTTGAGTTCCTTGCACCTTATGATCTTGACATCCTTTATACTCGCGGAAAGGGAAATCGGGTTGCCGATACACTTAGTCCCAAGCAACAAGCGGTTGTTTCCATGATGATATCCGAATGGAATGATCTCGAGGTTTTGTCCACTTTTAAAATTCGAGGTCGTGTTCCTGACTTGTGTTCATCTCTTGTTTTATGTAGCCTTGAGGCTCATCCTTCTCTTTTAGACCGCATTCTTGAAGCTCAAAGGCTAGATCCTGAATTGGATTTTCTTCGCCAAAATATTAAGGATAAAATTGATATTGAAGGCTTGAAAGACTTTGATATCGATTCTCGTGGCGGCATTCAGAAATTTGATAGACTTATCATTCCAAATATTAGTGATCTTCGTAAAGATATTTTAGAAGATTCCCATCGTTCTAAATTTACCATTCATCCCGGTAGTAGTAAAATGTACGCGGATATAAAGCGACTTTATTATTGGGAGGGAGTGAAATATGATATTACTAACTTTGTTAAGTGTTGCATGACTTGCCAACTTGTCAAGGCCGAACATCAAAGGCCCGGTGGGTTATTGCAACCTTTAGAAATTCCAATTTGGAAGTGGGACCAGATTTTTATGGATTTTATTGATGGCCTCCCCCGTTCTCATTCGGGCCATGATAGCTTATGGGTGATAGTTGATAGACTCACTAAATCCGCCCGTTTTATTCTCGTTCGGTCCAATCGAACCGTTCCTCTCTTGGCCAAACTTTTTATCAAAGAAATTGTAAAATTACATGAAGTTCCTACTTATATTATTAGTGATCGTGATCCATTGTTTACTAGTGGATTTTGGAAGAGTCTTCAAAAAGCTTTAGGAACGAAGCTTAATTTTAGCACCGCTTATCACCCCAGTCCGATGGACAAACTGAGCGTGTGAATCAAACTCTTGAAGATCTTGTTCGAGCATGTGTCCTTGATTTTGGTGGAAGTTGGGAAGATCATATTTCTCTTGTTATGTTTCCTATAATAATAGCTTCCAATCTAGTATTGGTATGGCACCTTTCGAGGCACTCTATGGAATGCCATGCCGATCTCCTTCTTGTTGGCTTGAGGCCGGTGAGAGGCTGGTTTTAGGTCCGGATTTTATTCGTGATTCCACAGAAAAGATTGACCTTATTCATCATAGGATGAAAGAAGCCCAGAGTAAACAAAGATCCTATGCCGATAACTGGAGAAGGAAATTAGAATTTTCTGTGGGAGATTTTGTGTTTGTTCGTGTTTCTCCTATGAAGGGTGTTGTGCGTTTCAGTCGGTCGGGAAAGTTAGCACCTCGATATATTGGTCTGTTTCCTATCACCGAACGTATTGGTTCCGTGGCATATCGCCTTTTATTACCGGCTCAATTTTCTGCTATTCATGACGTGTTTCACGTTTCTCAATTACGGAAATGCCTTCGAGATTCCGATTCCATTCTTGAGCCCGGTATTGTGGAAGAAATTGAAGTTTCACGTAAATTGACTTATGAGAAACATCATATTCGTATTATTGCTTCGGAGGTCAAGCGCATTCGAAAAAAGATGTTCTACTTGTTAAGGTTCATTGGTCCGCGAATCCTAAGGATTGCTCTTGGGAATCTAGAGAATTCATCGAGCGAACACATCCGGACTTACTTACTCATGCTCTTTGAGGTGAACTTCTTATTTCAAATTTCTTTTGTGTTAATATGCTTTTATGGTTGTTACTTTATGTTTCCATCTTATATATTGCGAGGACACAATTTCTTTAAGGAGGGGAGTCTGTAACAACCCGCATATTTATCGATTTTATACTTAAATATTTTATTTAAATATTTCATCATTAGTCGGATTTTAGTCCGAAAAGCTACTTGTTGCATACGGTCAAATTGGGACTCGAGACCCCTTCCATTGAGTTCAAAATGCCATTTTCAACCTTTTTGAGTATAAACATTGATATGTTTGGAGCTAGCTAAAAATTTGAACTTTTCACTTTGCGTTTAGGTTTGGGTTCAGCCCAATGTTCTAACTTAATACCCCAAACTGAAACCCCCTCTTCATTCACTCCCTCTTACTTTCTAAACAGATTAATGGTGAGTGGAATGGGGAATTAAAACTCAAGCCCTAGTTTTCTATTTGCAAATCAACTTCTAGCCCCAAATTCAGGAGAACCCATTGGTAAGCTTTCTCTTCACCTTCTCCAACTCCTTCTCTCATGAATTTCAGAAATTCCTAAACCTAACTTTGGGAATATTCTTCGTTTGAGCATAGATTCAAGCTCATTTTGGTTGTGTTGAAGAGTGGTTGATTCTCCCTTTGCTTTCAAGCCTCTTCTACATTGATTTTGTGAAAAGGTGATATTTTTATCTCACATCTAAGTCTATGATTATCTTTGATTGTTAGTTATGAATTCCTAACACTTATTCATGTGCATTTGACTTTCATTTGGACTGGTTTTGTGAATATTCCAAATTTTAGTGTTTTGAGTTCAAATCTTCAAAAATCATAGCTTTGTTGTTTGAACTTGTTTTTGATGATGCATCGAAGAGCTTATAGGGTCGGGTAGTCGATTGACATAAGTCCCTAGTGTCCGTTGCTCGCCCGGTCGCATTTTGAAGAAGATTGCATCTTCATTTAATAGGCTAAGAAAACTGCCTTGGTGCCTGTCAGTCGACTGGCTGTAGCACATAGGCATTCCAAAGGCAATTTAGAGGCTCCGGTCCTCTGTTTCCCTGCAATCAGTCGACTGGATTTTTAGGTCAGTCGACCAACTGCAGGAAATTAAAGATTTTATTTTCTGGTCCAGTCGACTGAACTCAGTGAGCCAGTCGACTAACCTGCTCCTATATGCCTAGTATGCCGATTTTTGCCTATTTTTGCTTGTGATTCCAATTTTTTATCGATTTGTCTTGATTCCTAGTTGATGCTATCAATTATTCGACTTTGATGACGTCTATTTGGAATTTTTGGAAATATCCATTTTCAAGGATTTGATATCGATTTATTGGAATTAATTCAAGTCTTCGTATGTGAATTTATGTGATTGATTGTTTCTACAATCATTTTTATGCTTTGTCACTTTAAAATACAAAGGTTTCTATACTATTAGTAAATATTCAAACTCTTTATCGAAGATTATTTAAACTCTATTTTCAATATCAAACTCGTTTATAAAACTGTTTTCCAACCTATTAGTTTATACAAGCCTTTACCTCACTCGTATGAGAAATCTAATTAAACGGCTTAGTAAAACGAGTGGTATGAAACGCTTGCGTTTACTTCGTCGGTTAATTCTTGGACTTGTTCGATTGAATCTCTTGTGACAATTTTCTAGTGGAGATCTACAATTTGTTCGTAAATATTTAAGTTAAGCTAGTGGTTATGGGACATGATGCTAAGCTCATATATTTACTAGCTTACTGTAATTGACACTTCTTGATGATCATGACGATCATTTTTATGATTTAGACTAGCAATGTGCGATGTCACTTGGTCTGCGAGGGAGACTAAACCCCGTTTTATGGAGTTTCGACTCAATTTGGTGGGGTAGCAACCCATGGTCTTCGGTCCGTTTGTGGAGCTTCGGTTCAATTTGTGATGGTTAGCAAACATGGAATTAGCGTTCCGTTTGTGATATACGTGTTGGTGAACTTTATGCTCCCGTTTGTGATAGGCCTTCCCCCTTTTTGTGATTTCTGGATTTCTATTGATGATTTCTGGGATGTATGCTTCACCAATTTTCGTGATTTCCATTGATAAGTTTTATCAATATTTGTGCATTGGTGAATTTGTGTGTCATTGACTTTTGTGATTGACATTGATATAATTGTCAATATTTATGGTTTGGTAAATGAAATAAGGATTACGACATTCCTTTTGATCTTTGAGTAGATTTTTGTGATATTGATTAATCCCTTGTTGATTTTCAATTACTTATTTATCACAGCTTTGCATTGTGATTATTATACGTCTAGTCATATCTCTTATTCTATATCATTTCATCTATTATTTATAGCTAGAATGATCCGTTTGTTATTTTCTTATTAAACAATACTCGGGTCAGACCGAGATGTTACAGGTGCTTCTGCTTGACTTCTCATCCAGGATCATTACCTTGAATTTTGGCTAACTACTTAGATTAGTAGTTTTTGTTGTATACACCTGAGATATAGACTCATGGTTGTATTCATATTCTTTTGTATAACACTGATAGCTATTTCTTTTGCGATAGTGTGGATCTTGTTGACCACTACTCTGATGAACACTTTTATGTGTTATATATATTCATATCTATTTCCACCTTTGTGATATGAATTATCTGTGACTGATTTGTGTTATGTTTATTTCTATATTTGTTTCCAAAGATTACATAAAGCCATTGTGTAGTAGCTTTGTGTTTGTATCGACATGTCGGATTTCCTCTTGAGATGAAAAGTTATATTTTTATCGGGCATATCGGTACTCGCACAAAGCAATTATACAGATGGTCGCTCCTCAACAGCCTTATTCTACGTGCTAGTTGACGGCGTTACCCCGTAATGTCCTTGGCTAGCGTGGTTATAGAGGTGGGGAGTCACAAAGAATGAGTGGAAGAAGAGGATGAGATTTGGGATAGGGAAGTACCATTTCAACTGGTCAAAGCCCTGCAATGACAGATATTCCCATTCAGTCTCAACCGAATCCGGTTGATCTATATCGAAGTTTCTCTAGACTTGGTGGAAAACCATTCACAGGCAGGGAAACCGTTAAAGAAGCACAAGCCTTGATTCGATCGTGTGAAAGAATATTTTAGATGATTGAAATTGGAAGTTGATCAGATGAGATTGATAGCTTCCTGGCAACTCCAGGAAGAAGCTTTAATTTGGTGGGAAACAGTTACATTGGATGAGCCGGCGGATGAATTTACCTGGAATCGTTTTAAGGAAGTGTTCGAGCAGCGATATATGCCGTCTGCTGGTATCTCTAGAATGTACCAGGATTTCATAGATTTGAAGCAAGGAAGTTTATCGTTTGAGGGGTGTTTGAACATGCTCAACGAGTTATCTCGATTTGGTCCAGAATTGGTAAATACACCGTTAAAGAAGAATGAAAAGTTTATTCGGGAAATGAACTAGGAGTTTCAAGAAAGAATGACTACTCATGTTAAAGATTCTTTTTCTGAATTAATTGATATGGGTTATAGATGATATTTTGGATAAGCAAGAAGATCCGAAGGAGAATGGAGATACAAGTAATCTAAATTGGAGAAAAAGGAAGTTTGGTGGAAAGAAACCGAGGAAACATAAAGGAAAGAAGAGAAAGGTGAAAGAAGTTACTTATCTCAATTGCTTGGAATAAGGCCACAACTCGGATAAATGCAAGAATCCTTGGAAGCCAGGGATGAGAGAGCCATTTATGAGGCAAGATCAGGAATCTAGGAAATGCTATAAATGTCGCAAGCCCTGACATGTGATCGAAGAGTGCCCAGCATTTAAGAGAGCTCAAGTAGCAAAAGTATATGAAATAAAAAATAATCCTCCAACCTCAAAAACTGATTGAGGAAAAGAAATTTTAAAAGGTAACCTTCTCATTTACAATTAAATTGTTCGAATTTTGTTCGACATAGAAACTACACATAGTTTTATTTCTCAGCAAATCGTAAATGAGTTAAATCTTGAATCTGAGATCGTGACCGAATCTATTTTCTTTCTGTTTCACTGGGTTTCGATAAAATCTACGAACGGTTAGTTATCCCTCCGAACTAACCAATACACCTGTATACTTTGTAGAGCAGATAACCGAATTATTTCGTAGTTGAATGGGTTTTTTCTCATATCTATTGTTGATATTCTGATTTGGTGAGCCAAATGCAGAATAGATATTCAGTTTGATTTGATCAAACGTTCTTCATATATCTTTGTGTCTCCCTGGAAAATTTCGGGGACGAAATTTCTTAAGGGTGGAAATTATAACGATCCCGGATTTTAACGAAATTATAAATTGATAATTGACTTAATTTTTAAATAAAAACCATGAAATTAATTGGTAATTGATATAAATTAAATTACGAATAAATTGAGAGTTAAAATGGATATTAAATATATATATATATATATATATATATATATATAAATGCAAATAGAAATATATTACAAAAATAATAAAGACAAATATATATATAGAAATACAATACAAGTATTTAAGTTGAAAATAAATATGTAAGTTAAAATAACTATAGAAGTTAGAAATAAATAGAAAGTTAAATAAATAAGTAAAAATGAACTATGTAAAAATATAATAAACAAATTTGCTAAATTTAAACAACACGTCAAAATAAAATTTCATTTGTATTATAATAAGACTAAGACAAAATAAAAGATGAAAGCATATTCAACTATAAGTGTATAGGCTTGAAACAAAAATATATATCAGTGATATCATCTTTTATTTTCCGCTGTGTTATTTATCATCTAATGGTGTTGCAAGCTCCCGCGATACGAATTTGATGTTGTTTATCGGACATCGAGTTCGGGTCGTCACAAAGAGCCAATAGTCTGCGTTTGATTTTATATTGGTAGACTGCGATCTGTCGTGGGTTCCATGGCGTAATCGAGAGGCCATGGAGAGCCTACAGTTACATGGACTTTTGCTGCGATGGCGACGTAACCCAGGATGTAACTGCGACCATGGATTGGGGTGATGATTTCCAGAGCATTCTTACCAAAGATATTTCCACTATTTTCAAAAATGTTTTCCATATTTTCAATAAAATTATTTTCCAAGTATTTTCACTGGGTGTTGAAAATGGGTCTACTAAGTACTTATAGATTTTCAGTCCTACGCCTGATCAACGTATGACCGAATTTCTGTAAGAACAAGGATGGACTTGTTGAAAACATCGAGTTATAAAAGTATTTTTATAAAAAATATTTTCATCACATTATGTGGATTTTAAAAGTGTTTCAAAAATAATCAAAAAGTAATTTAACTGATATTAAGTATTTTAATAACTTCTGGTTTCGTTCCTTTTCGAGGACGAAAAGGTTCAAAGGGGAGAGGAATGTGATAGCCCTGAATTTTTGACATCTGTTAATCGGTAATTAGAAGAATTTGATTTATCAAAATAATAATTTGCAAACTAAAAAAATTAAATTTTCTAATTAAAGATGTCTAAATGTATTTGCAAGTGGATTGGAAACTATAATAATAGTTGAACCAAATAATGGATCTTAAAGTAAATTATTAATTTTATAAATAGATATGTGTAAACTCCATAATGATGAAAATCTTAAGTATATACATATATAAATTCATTGTGGAAATATAATCCTAGTAAACATATTAAGATAATCATTTTAATAAATGGGCAAAATTTATCTTTTCAAAAACAAATAAATTAATTGTTGTTTTTGAATGTGTAAGTAGTTGGCAAAGAAGGTTTGTTTTTAAAATTCAAACATCTTAGAATAAGTTGGTTCTAAAATTTATATTTAAAAAAAATTTATGACTACTTAATTGGGATTTTATTTCAATTTCTATAAAGTGAATATAGGTTAATAAAAGAATGGTTAAAGACATGGATACATATAAACAAAATTGTATATATTTTTAAATATATAAATACGTATAAAAATATATTAATGTATGAACATTACAAATGTAAGATAGTTATAACATAAAAATGACAAATGTAAAAAATTTAAACAAGTGTCTTATTTTTCCTAATTTTCTTTTTTCTCAAATTTTAATAACCATAAATTTTATAAACTTCCATTCTTTCTTCTTCATGTTTCTTTTCCTTCAAACCAAGCAAGAATCCATGGCCACAAAACTGAAGACATTTTTACAATCGTGCAACCTCAAGCATTACCAAATCCTGTAACCATTTATACCAAACCCTGTAACTTCAAGTCTGAAACCATATTCAAATCCTCAAGTTTAAAAACCTGTAGCTTTTTTTCAAATACCGATCCCCTCAAAAACAAATTATAGCCAATCTTCAACCCAAATTTGTCAAAAAAAACCAAATCCTGTAATGTTTTTATCAAGCCTTTAGCTTTTTCAAAACTGCAAACCTGTAATATTTTCCTTTAATCTGAAGTTCATTCCTCAAACAAAATAATCAACTCTGTAATTCTCTTTTGTCAAGCATTAGTCAAAGGCCTGGAAAATCTTCTTTTATCATAAGCCTGAAACCAGAATTAGTTTAAAAACATGTAGAAACATTAGAAAAAAAAGAAAAGCTTGAGAACTTTCTGCTATCAAGAACTTGGAAACAACAAATTTTCAAAAGTCTTGATCATCATCATGATTCCATTTTTAAAGCAATTGGTACCAAGCAACATAAGATTTCAGAAGTCAACATTAGTAATATTCAAAGCTTTCAGGAATCAGGCTCTGTTTTTAAAAGGAGTGAGTAAACAACTAATTTAAATCTTATGTAGGTTAATTTTTTTGCTTAAGTAATTTCTGTGATAATGATGCTTGTTTGTGATAATACTGCATATATATATATATATATACACATATATGAATGTGTTAATATGTGTGCATGTTAGTTTCTTTCTGTTTTTTTGAAATTGCAGTGTGTAAATGAATTCAAAACCAGTTTGTTACTTCTCTGGTTAGTTTTCATGTTGAGATGTTCAAACAAAGGTTGTTTAAAACAACAAGTATTAAATTGAAAAATATGGAAAAACAAAAAAATTGATAATGATGCCTGTATGCAGTTGTATGTAAATCTATAGGTAGGGATGCGTTTGAATCTGCATGCCTGAAGTTTTTGTTCCTCTGTTCATTCTTGAATTACAGAGTTTTATAAATAAACAAATATTCAAATTTCCTATATAAACACTTTGCAGCTTTGAATTTTCAAATATATTAATCAAGTTTAAACTCATCAAGATTATAAAAAAATATGTCTAAGTAATTTAAGTTTGGAAAATTACCTGTAAACAAGAAATTGCAGAGGGAACTTGTATGATGTTATAAACCAAATGTTGAATTATATTGATTCATGTATATGTATTGAACCATCATTGAAGATTATGATTTTAAAAACAAAAATCCAAATTTTTAGTGATGAAATGGATGTGAATTTGGGAAATATCAGGAATATGTTACTTGAGCATTTCCTGTTGGTCAGAGGATTTTGAGTGGTTGAGTTTTCGTCTGAAGCAAGGTGGACAATCGGGTTGTTGGGCAAAAACGAATGTCGAGGCAACTGTGCACTGTGGCGTCGTCAGTGGTCGGGTTAAGTTTTTAACCCTAGCTTTTGTTGAAGTTGGGTTTGGGGTTGTCGCATCTTCTCTGATGATGCGAGCTACTTGGAACTTTGGTGAACGGAAGCGTGGAGGCAGGGCATGGTACGGCTGGAGTTGTAATGACTCCGGTGATCGGAATCGAGGAGTCAAGGAGATTTGCTGAAGGTCGTATTTAGGTTCAAGTCCATCAGAGGTGCTCGATTTCAATTCGATGTGTGTGTGAATGTTTGGGTGGTCAGATTGTAATGATGTGGTGTTGGGTGACATGCAGGAGGCATTGACGATGGTCGGAGGTGACCAACTGCGGCGTGCATGTGCACGTGAAGGTGGGTGCGTGTCAGAAGGGATTGGCTGTGAAGTCTCGGAGTCGAGTTTGAGTTTTGGGTTCGGGAGCTCGAGTTCATACACGAGTATGTTGGTAGTGGATTTCCTATAGTTTTAGAATCTTGAATTTAATAAAAGTTTATAAGAAAAAAAAGAGGGAAGAAGTGAAACTCGGGTATGACCCGAGTAAGCAACGGGTTTGACCCGAAGCAGCTAAAGTAAAAACAGTAATGAAGGTTTTAAAAGTTTTTAAAACTTGTGTTTTGATTTTTAAAAATTTAAATTAGTTTAAAACTCGTATGTAAATTACTTAATGTTTTAATAAACTTTTTCTTAAACATATTTTAAGAAGTTTTGAAGTTTTTTGAATTTAAACTTTGTTAAGAAATTTTAAAGTGATTTTAAAATTGAGTTTTGAAAGAAAATTTTAAAAGTTTATATAAAAGACAAGTTTTAAATTCAAATTGAAAATAGTTTTCAAAAACTAATAATTGATAAATATGTAAGCTATTTAAAGTTGTGTTTTGATAACTTTAATTTTATCAAGTTAAATGATTGTTTTATTTTAAAAACTTAATTAATTATTTAATTAAGTAAAGTTAGTTATAGAAGGTAAATGCTATAAATATGTTAAGGGTAATTATACAAGATAATGTTTTATCTTAATTATGGTTTTGATATATTAGTTTTGATTAAGTTAATTTAAAGAGATTAAATTTAATTTAGTTTAATTATAAAGGAATGATTGAGAAATTAATTAAAGGAAATAACTTGATGAGAAATGAATAAAGGATAATTACTTGGTGGAAGAAATTAAGTTGTAATTAATCAGTGTAATTAAAGGATTAATTATAATCAAGGAGATGATTTAATTGATGAAGTAAATAAGGAAAGTTAATGATTGATTGTGATTGACTAAGGATTAATTAATGAAAGTGATCAATCTTGGTTATGAATGATTGAATGATGATAAGTGCCTCGGATTGGTTGATATCTCTGATAGGAACTGCTTTGTGATATGACATGTTTAGGTGGACAATGATGATGTGATTATCTATCATTTATAAACTGCTGTGTGAACGTGTTATCCAATAATTAAAGTTGAATTGTATTTAATAACTTGGGTTAAAATGACATTGGATTCGAAGAGACCAGAGTTGTGTATTAGTTATTACCCGAAACCGCTTCGATTCTTTATAGATTGGTATGTGAAATCCATTGGCTGGTATGGAGTGATTTAAGTGAATTGGACCATTTAACCTAAGTTTTGACACTTAGAAATTGATGTGTGAAATAGGTGATGTCTATGACAACTTGTGAAGTTGTAAACTGATATAAATTACCCCGGGTTCATATAAGTTGTATGTTTTTTGTATATCTTGATATATGCATTTACTCACGCTGGTTTCCAGCCTGACCCGGGTGTCACTTTGATGTAATGCTAGGGTCAGACTGAGTATTACAGATTTTCAGGTAAGGACGTTCTGGAGCCCAGGAGGCGAGTTGGATGGTAGGAACGTATGGAGTATATTCCGCTGTGACATGTTGTAGTTTATCTGGAACTAGTTAATTTTTAACTGTCCAGTGTTTGCATAAATATCGTAGCTCTGTTGTATTGTACGAAATTTAACTGATACAGCTTCTTTGTGTAAATGTTATTTTATGAGATATTATATTTTATCCGCTGTGAATGTGAGAATCTGAGTTTTGTTTCTGTTTCTTCTTCTTTCTCTCTTCTACTTTTCTTAACTATTTGAAAATTTTGGGATCGTAATTTTTGGGTCGTTACACTGAATTTTTTGATATTGTGAAAAAGGCATGGTCCTCCTTTTCTTTTGGTAATCCTATGTTTATCTTGCAGTGTAAACTTAGAGCTGTCAAAGCTGAATTGAAAGTTTGGTCAGTGAGTAAATTTGGCAAAGGCAACCTGGCGTCTACCACTATCAGTCACAAACTTTATCAAGTTCAAGAGGCTATGATGTCTGACTCATTAAACATTTAGTTGGTGGCTCAGGAGGCTACCTTATCTAACCAATTCTTTGATGCCTTAAGACAGGAAGGGAAAATGGTTAAACAAAAGACGAGAATAGAGTGGTTCAAGGATGGAGATCGAAACACTTCATTCTATCCTTCTTCTCTTAAAGCTAAACAGTCTAGAGAGACAATTAACGTTCTGACTGATGAAAATGGTGAGTATGTCTCTGACCCTCCTCGTATTGTTAACATGTTTCTTGATTATTTCAGCAAGTTACTTGGTAATAGTAATAATTTTGCTCCTTTGCTTGAGCTTCTTGACGTTGTTAGCCTTCTCGGAATTTCTACTGCAGACAATGTCATGCTATCATCTGCAATTACTGACAATGAAATTAAATCTGCTCTATTCTCTCTCAATCATAACTTTTAATTTTAATGCCACCTTTTTAACCTTATGCTTGGATATTGTTGGCCCAACTTTCTTGAAGGCTGTCCATAATTTCTTTAATAAATGCACGATGATTGGATCTGTCAATGCAACGAACATAGCTCTCATCCCTAAAGTTAAAAACCCCTGTCATGTCTCTGACTTTAGGCCTATCTCTTGCTGCAACACCATTTATAAGTGTATATCTAAAATTATAGCTAATAGGCTCAAGTTAGTCTTTCCTAAAATCATTTCTTCCACTCAAACTGCCTTTCTTAGCGGTAGGAGTACCCTTGATAATGTCTTTATGTCGCACGAACTTCTGAAAGGATACAACACCTCTCATGTTTCTCCTAGATCCATGTTCAAGCTTGACATTTCTAAAGCTTTTGACTCGTTGCAACGGGACTCTGTATTTAGGATAATGGGCTTAATGAACTTTCCCAAACACTTTGTGGCATGGACTGTAGCATGGATCTCTACTGCCTGGTTCTCCGTTATGGTCAATAAATGAATGAGGGTTATTTTCGAAGTAATCAGGGAATTAGGCAGGGAGATCCTATGTCTTCCTATTTATTCATTCTGGTTATGGAGGTATTAACACAAATTCTTATTCAGCTTGTGCGTAATGGTAGTTACTCAGTTCACCCAAAATGTAAGAATCCTCTCATCACATCTTTAATGTTTGCCGATGATTTGGTTATTATTTTCAAGCCAAGTTTGATGATTGTGTCATCTATAATGGATGGTCTTAATAAGTTTTACAACATCACTGGCTTATCGATTAACTTATCCAAGTCAGATCTCATGAAAGCTGGAGTAAGCAATGATGTTGTAACCCAAATATCATACCTAACTTCTATAACGCGAAGAGCTGATACTTCTATGTACCTTGGTATCCCTATGGCTACTTCACGAATCTCTTACGCTCAATGTATTCCTCTGTTTGAGAGAATCACTGCTAGACTTTCTTTGTGGTCCAATAGGTTGCTTAGTCAGGCAGGAAGGCTTATTCTTATCAACTCGATTATTTTCTCCATGTCAGTGTACTGGGCCAGATCTTTATTCTTCCTACCAAGCTGATTAATATGATAAAGAGTGCTATGTCTAACTTTTTCTGGCATGGTTCTATGAACTCTAATAATCTAACTCTGTGTGCCTTCTACAAACTTGAAGTCCCGAAGTCCAGAGGTGGACTTGGTATCAAAAATATGCTTCTGTGGAATCGTGCTGCCATGGTGAATCACATTCACAACCTACTGAATCATAAAGAGAATATATGGGTGATATGGTCGCATAGGTATATAATTCGAAATAAGAATTTCTGGACTATGCATGTACCGTAATCTTGTAGGGATGTGGAGGTGTATTCTGAATCTTAGAACTGATATACTCCCATATGCTAGATGTAGAATTGGTATTAATAGTCATATGTCTTTCTGGAATGACCCATGGGTGAAGCATGGTGCTATCCTCAGTCACCTCCTCACTTACAATCAGCAAACTCGATCTGGAATTGGTCCAAATGCTTTGGCTATTGACTTTCTTTCTAATGGTAGTGTTGTCCTTCCATACTCGAGTAATTAGAGTGTTCGTTAGCAATGGAATCTCATCCTTGACTGTCAGGTCCCCTTATCTCAATATGATGGCATCTCATGGACTTTCTATCAAGACAGGTATAGAATTGTTGGCCTGTACAAGCTTCTGGTTTGCCACAATAATAGACTGACTCTCAGCTGGCACAAACGAATATGGCTAAATCATAACAGTGAGAGGCATAATCTTTTTCTCTGGAAGATCTTCAGTGATTGCTTGAAAACCAAAATTAAGTTGAGTTAGAGAGGAATCGGTATTGATACTATGTGCGGTTTTTGTTTTGCTGCACATGAGGATACGCTACACTTATTCTTCAACTGCCCGTATGTCAATAAGTTATGGTCTACTATTAATTCTACCACCACTGGTAGGTTGGTTTCCATGACCATTAAAATTGAATGGGATCTCATATACAAGACTACGCGATGGAAAACCGAATCATCTTTCATTCTTCTTTTTACTCTTAAAATCTTCATCTCGATGATCTAGGAGGAAAGGAATGCAATAATATTTACTGGGAAAAGGAAATTCTACGTGTAAATGAAAGTGAGTATTGTGGAAGGAATGAGGTTCGTTATATTTGCTTCCAGTCATGCTTTTGATCATGCATTTTTGAATGCTCTTCCATGATTCTTGCTTGGCTAGTTATGGTGTGTTGTTGTCCTTTTTCTTTTTCCTTCTTCTGTTTTTTGATATGCCTGTCCTTTTTTGTGTTCTAATTCCTATGTTTCTTGCATGCCTAATTGTTCTAGGTTGCATTGTTTCTCCCGTGTTTGTAATTCTTTCTTGGGATATCAATAAAATGGAAGGGGCCAATTTTTAACCCCGCTGGCTTTGCCAAAAAAAAGAAAACAGAAAAAGAAAAAAAGGTTAACAGTGAAGAAATCCTGTAAGTTATTTATTGAAAAGTATATATATAAATTAGATTTTTGATTTCTAAGTATATGTAGAGAAATGAATTTATTTAAAAAGATACGCATTTCCATATTTTTAATTTACTGGACTATTTTGAAATAATTTATTTTTGGAAATTAATTTATTAGTTAACCTAAGTAGTTATTTTAACTACTAAACGATTTTAAAAGGAAAATTGTTAGTGTAAAATAAATTTTTAGTTAATTAAATTTACCAAACGAAAATTGGTTGTTCGATCATTTCAAATATTAATAAATTGTATAATCGTTTATGCAAAGTCAAATACAATGATGAAATCAAGTCCGGAATGGAAATGGAATTGCATGCGTAGTAAAAGGTGAGAACGTCTTACTCAAAGAAATGGATGCTTGGTTAATTTTACATAAATAGATTTAAAATTATTGATTTGTGTGCTTGGATGACTATTATTGTCAATTGGATTGAAATAGACCCTATGCGCCGCATAATAGTGGATGACATTATATTTAAACCCATATAATGCATATTCCACCTCGAAGAGGAATTGGTATTATATATGTATTTGGAGTTGTTGATTTCCCGCATTATATAGTGGATGAGACCCTATGCGCCGCATAATAGCGAATGATATTTTATAAATCCCATTTACCGCAATATTCCGCCTCGAAATGGAATGGGTATTTAATTGTTGTGCTAACATCTATGGATGCAGGGAAGCAGGTTGGAGGGATCCAACTGAATTTCTCAGACAATTGAATTTGTTTCATATGTTGTATGTTGATTTATTTATAATCTGTGTGTGATTATATCTGTGACTAAAATCGTTGAAGGCTATGATTTAGCTGAATATATTTTTGGTATCGTAGGATACCAGAAATATGAAATTGGATTTTTGGAATTTCAAGTAGAAGCTTTAAGCAAAATCATTTAAAGAATTGGGTGAATTTAAAAGAGGAAATTTAAATAGATAAAGTTTTATTTTTCAAAACCTATTGAATAAATTTCAAAATATGTGAAAAGATTTGAATAAATTGGTTTTGAATAATATTATCTAATAGTTGAAAATTTTGTTTCAAATTCGGATTTTTAAATGATTTGGAAGAGATAAAGAAATTTATTTTAAAAGAAGGAAATAAATTAGGAATCCAATTGGAAATTGATTTTGGTGATTGAAAATAAACCTTTGGGAAATCCATTTGGAAATTGATTTGGGTATTCGAAACGAATTTGGGGAATCGATTTGAAACTGATTTGGTGTTTGAAAATAAATTTGAAAATCAATTGAAATTTGATTTGGTGTTGAAATTGAATATTTGAAAATTGATTTGAAGACTGTATATCAATGGATATTTGGAAATGTAGTTCACAATGGGAATTTAAAGAGGAAAGGGAAATTTGTTTTAAAAATAAATATTGGTTTATTTCTAAAGTGTGGAAAGGAACTTACAGATTTGAAATGTAAATTGAAATAAATCGTGAAGGTTTACTAATTGGTTTAAATAGACCATTTTGAAATGAAAGTGTATTTTCCCTGTAAAGCCGAGTATATTTTCAAAGTAGCTTTTAAAGTATAAATTAAAAGTCTAAAGTTGGTTTTAATAAGTTATTTTGAAAATCTTTAGAGTAAAGATTTATTTAGCAAATTATAGACGTGATTATTTAAAATTTAATTGATAATTGTTTTAGAAAATGGTTATTTAAATATTTATACTCTATTTAATAATTTTATTTTGAAAATTAGTTTGGACTTAATTTTTTTATGTAAAATAGTTTTATTTTAAATATTTTAAGTAAAGTGTTAAAAATAGTTTTTATTCTAAATATTTCCAAATGTATATTTGGATAAGTGATTTAAATTATTATTAAAAGTATTCGGACTTGGCAAATTTTTAGTGGAGATAAATGATTTCGAGAATTTTATTCCGCAAGTGAAAAATGTTTTGAAATTCGTTTTCAAAAGGATTGAAGTGTGAAAATATATCTTGGGAAGATATTTAGAAAATAAATAATTTAGGGAAATTATTTAAATATGATGATTGTTGTGAATGTTGTTGATAGTTAAATAACCGACTAAAAATGTTGGCCTTTGAAATGGCACTTGAATTTGTTTTCAAAACAAGCGCTCATTATTCGTTTAAGCCGGGGGAGGACTTTATGTCATAAAAACCGTTTCGAATAATGATACGACGAAATGGGATTGCATTTGAAGATGGTGTTGAAGTGTGATGACCCAGAATTTCTAGCAGTTTAAATTTGAATAGTTAATTGGTTTTAAATATTTAAAAGTTAATTTTAATTTTAATTTAAGATATCAATATTTACTTGATAATGAGTCATTGAATTGTATAGCTTAAATATTGAATTTTATAATTGAAATTGGGTAAATTGTTGAATCTGAGATTCTAAGCCTGTTTCAAATAATTTGAAGGCTTATAAAATCTATAATGAGGATACCGAAGATAATAGAATGGTTGAAATTTAATTTAACGGTAATTTGTTCAATTTTAATAATATATCGTTTAAATCGATATTTAAAAATAGCCTTCCGAGGCACAGTCTCGGAATTTGACGAAACCAGTTCCATTGGATCCGTAATCGTTAGTTATTATCGGATTTCAATTTTCGTAGCAATTGGAATTGTCGTTTGACCCTGGCAGCTCAAAACACTTAGAACTATTTTAATCGATTTAATTTAAAATTGATCGTGTGCTTCCGTAACCTGCGCATACAATCAAATTAGCCCCCGAAACACATTCCATTGTGTTCGGAACACGGGTAAAACCTTATAAATGTCTGTCGGCGTGTTTGATTTGGGGTTAGGGATTTTGTGTTTTGCTACTCGAGATATTTTTAATATTTATTTATTTATATTATATTAGCGTACACTAGAAGCTATTCTAACTCCTTTTTCAGCCGATCTTCTCTCTCTCTTTCGAAGAAAAGTATCGAACTCGTTGAAAAACAGAAAAGAAAAGGGGAAGACAACTTTAATGGCCGAAGCCTATTTAAAATCAATATCCCACCCTCAATTCGATTCTCAAATCCCTAAAAAAAAAAAACGAACCCAGCTTCTCTTAAATCCCTTCAGCCGCAATTTCTAGTTCCGAGAAGAAAAAAATATGCCGAAGCCTTCGAAGAAAATTTGTGTCGCGTTCGAGCTTCTGCACCTTAAATCGAGTTCGACCGAAAATTTCAAGCAAAGGAGGCGATCACGAGGGGGAGGGGTATGTTGGCGTTCGCGTGCGATGGCTTCAGGGCAGAGCGATGCGAAGGTGGCGATCTGGTTTTGCATGGCGGCATTGAGATTTTTCACGGCTTGAGAGGGCCGCGTGATGTCAGGGAAGAGTCGCGCTGGGCGACTCGAGGGTCGATTGACATTTGGTTGTCGCCGCTGGTAGAAGTGGGGTGGCAACGTGCGGTTTGGGAAGGGGTTCGTTAAGGCTTGGGCTTTGCGAGTGATTCTGGTAAGAATTTTTGGTAGTTAATCTTAATTTTTATTCGCATGCATTAAAACAGAATATTTACAGTAAGATATGTATAAAGTTTTCAATTTATACATATTTTTATCCAGGAAGCAAAGAAATAAATAAAATGGTTAAGTATAAAATAAAAAAATAAAAAAATAAATATAAGATGCACACATGTTAAATCTACTGGTTTGATTTTGAAATAATGTAGTATGGAGATAACTTCGGTTAATAAACTTATTTAAAACTATTTTAGTTACCAAAAGATTTTTAAAAAAAAATGGAAATTACTTTTAAAATTTAATTTTTTGTCAAATTAAATTATTAGTTAAAACTGAAATAGATTTATTAAATGGAAACTAATTGTTTTATTGGTTAGAATAGTAATGAATTATCCAATATTTGAACAAGGTCTTAATCATGAAGAAATCAAGCCGGATTGGGACTGAGTTGCAAATAATTGCAAAGGTGAGTAAATCTCACACTGTTGGATTTCTATTTAAACTTAAATTGTTAAATTTAAATATTTAGTTGAATGATTGATTTGATTGATATGCTTTGTGAATTGATGGTCTGCTGATTGTGGTTTTGGATGGTTCTCGTGTTAATTGTTGCTTAACTCAAAGTATTGGGAATTTTAAGTTGGTTTAAAACTTAATCATAAATAAGAAATTGTTTCCGTATTAAAAGTTGCTAAGGCTTAAGGGTTTGTGATCCATTAAATTTGTAGGGTAATTTAAAATGGAAAATACATTAATTCGGTAAATAAATAATTGGGCGATAAATTTAGTAATTAAAGGTTTGAATTAATTAATTAATTGAAGTTAAGTCAAATTTATTAAGTTTAATAAATCCAAAATAAAATGGATGGTTCGATAAGCGAATACTTAATGTAATTAATAAAAGATGATTACTTGTGTAAGTAATCGAGAAATTAATTAAAGAGAAATTGATTTACTTAATAAAGTAAATAAATGGATAGCTAATCATAGGTTAAGATAATTCAGGAAGAGTAATATTATGGTTGAATGAAGCAATTTATTTGGATTAGGATAAACTGAAATATAATTGGAAATCATAAATTTATATAAGCAACGATGTAATATAAATAGATTAATTAAGATGAATGAATCAGGAATAAGTTATTAAGAATTAATGGAGTTAATTACCTATTGATTTTGGTTAAGTACAATTAATATCGTGAAGTAAATTAAAAAAAAAATTACTGGAATGCAAGAGAAAAATAATCAATCCAGGGTGACTAATTAAGATGAAAAGTGAAGGATTGACTAATAATTGATTTGGATATCTTGGAATAGGATGGCATGGGACTCGAAGAGACCGGAATCGGGTATTAGGACATACCCGAAACCACTCCGAATTTTTATAAATTGATTTGTGAAATCAATAGGCGGGAATGAAATGACTTAAGAGAATTGGATTATTTTACCTAAGTCTGGTACTTAGAAATTGATATGTGAAATAAGTATTGTCTATAGCAAATTGTGAATTGGTTAATTTGGTGTAAGTTACCCGGGTTTATATAAGCGATACACTTTTGTACTCCTTGTTAGATGGGTTTACTCACGCTGGTTTCCAGCCTGACCCGGGTGTTACTTTGGTGTAATACTCGGGTCAGACCGAGTATTACAGATTTTCAGGTAGGTACGTTCTGGAACTCAGGAGGCGAGCTGGATGGCGATATCATATAGAGTATTCCGCTGTATTTATATTATTGTTAATCTCAGTCATGATAATTGTAAATATTCAGTTCTGTGTATATATGTGAAACTCTGATGTATATTAAATGTAATCGACAGATATAGTATTCTTTGTAAACTGTTATTATTTATTATTATATTTTATCCGCTGCAAATGTGAGATGTTTGGTGTTCTGTTCTTCTTCTTCTTCTTCTATCTTTTTCTTCTTTTTCATAACTATCTGGAATTTTCGGGTTAGAAAATTTCGGGTCGTTACATTTGGTATCAGAGCTGAAAGGTTAAGCGAGAACCTTGGCTCTGGTGGGGATTACTCATTTAATAGAGTCTGTAGTACTCTAGAATGAGTTGAGTGTATCTATATGAGCGCGTACTTGTTATTTTCTTATAGAAAGATTTTAAATGATTTTATGTAAAATATATTTTGATATATACAAAGCAATATTTCCTTCAAATAAATATTAGGTGATTGGTTGTTAATTATTGGACTTAAAATTAAGGAATAATATTACACAACCAAACTGAAATTTAATAAAGATTAGTTTGAAATGGATTCAAACTGAAGCTGAAGATTAGAATTGGAATTAAATTAAGTAAAAAAAAAGTAACCAAATTAAAATTTAAGTGATTGAAAATGAAATTCAAACTCTAATCCCGGAATTTGAAATATAGATTGGGAATGAAATTTATAAGTTGAAATAAACTTTATAGATAAATGAGATTATAATTTGAAATAGAATTCTGAAATAGAATTCCAAAGAATATTTGAAAATAAAGTAAGATGGAAATTCCAGAGTAATGTTTAAATATGAATTGGGTGGATTAGGAAAATTTAAAATCCCTTTGGATTTGAAAGTGATGTCCAAAGGTTTTGGAGAAATAATAGTGTTATTTCAAAAAAAAAAAAAGTTGGTGATGAATTCGAAATCTGGGAGATTTGAAATCAAAAATATTTGGTAATGTTTTTAAAGAAAGAAAAGCATTGAACTCCTTCGGTCACTGGAAAATAACGTCGGTGATGACTGCAGCATCATCGATGTTTATTTTCGAGTTTCTAAAAGAGAAATTGCTACCAAAATGTTTTTAATTGGAATTGTTTGTGAACTGGGTTTGGATTTGAAATTCTGGAATCTTGATAAAATGTTTATGGAATAATAAAAAAATATAAGTAGAGATAAGTTGAAATGAAGAATTGGACTCAGAAATTTGAGATTGTTTAAAAACTTTAAATAAAAGTTAATTTGGTTTAAAAGGTTAAATCAACCTTTGAGAATTTAACTCGAATTTATATAATTCGAGGTAGTTTAAAATTCAAGATTGAAATTGAATTAGTTCAAATTTAATTTGGTTTGAAGTAATTGGATTGGGATTGATAATATGTAAGTTTAAAAATTTTAAATGGGAAATTGGAATGGATTAAATTGAAGTGATTTGGATTCTGAAAATTAAATTGATAATAATTCAAATTGATTGGAACAATATGAAATTATAATTAAAATTGAACAGGATTAAAATCAATTAGAATTTGATTTAAATTTAGGAAGGAATCAAGATTGATTCAACTTGAATTGGGAATTAATCAAGTCCAATGGAATTTGGAGTTATTTGGATTGGAATTGGGTCAATTTAAATGGAGATTTAAATTGAATTGTTGGGGAGGTGAACAGTTGGCTCTTGACTATTTTCAATATAAATTGTTTTGATATAAACTTATTTTCTAAGCTATTAAATATATATAGCCTTTCTTTTTAAAGCTAATTTATTATATATTTGTTTTACCGTTATTTTTGGAGCTATTTAAATATTTTTCAATTGTTTCCTAAACTACTTACTATTTTTCCACTACTTTACAAATAAATTACTATCTTTCAATTGTCTAAAAATCTCTGGAACTATTCAACTATTTTTCGACTATTTTACAATTAGTTAACTATTTTGCAATTATTTTGCAACTAATAATTATTTTTCGACTACTTACCTCTTTTTAAAATTTTCAAGCTATTTTTCTAAACTGGTCG
The DNA here is from genome assembly GCA_030765085.1 of Allium cepa. Taxonomy (NCBI): domain Eukaryota; kingdom Viridiplantae; phylum Streptophyta; class Magnoliopsida; order Asparagales; family Amaryllidaceae; genus Allium; species Allium cepa. The sequence goes on from CM060942.1 coordinate 71,520,586, forward strand.
AAGTGCAAACTGTTATTGATTAAAGTACCCAACTGAGATAAGGATTGAAGGAATAATGCAAATGGGGATTAATGTAAAGGTGAATAAGGAATGTGAAATGGTTATTTTGAACTGAAAGAATATTTTGAGAAATATGAAATGAATAAAGATGGAAATTGGATATTTCTATGGTTTTTGAGAGTGTTTGGAGTATAAAAGGGTTTTATACAAGAAAGTAAGGATCCAAAGTTTTAAAGATTTATATATATATATATCTGAATATATATAAAGGATTTTATGAGGATTTTGGGAAAGGCTTTTGATTTTTGGGAAAAATCAATATTGAGTTTTGGAAAGCCTATTTTGAGAATTATCGATTTTGGGATAATCGATTTTGTGCAATGGAGCTTTGTATGATATCATACTAGATGTATGATTTGAAGATACTATATGTGTATAGTATAAAATATTTTGATGATGGCTCTGGGGAAAAAGGCGTCCCCTTGAAATGAACTTCTTAGGAGTGCCACTGGGTGGTGCTGCCTGGAGCCCGAGGGGGTTCTAAAGTTGATCCTGTGAGGAGTCCGGACAAAACTAGTTCCTGGGGATTATGAGTAGTGTATACCATAGCGGAAGTCGTGTGTGCCGCGTAGAGCCAACAGTTTACGTTTGATTCTATATCGGTAGACTGCGACCTATGGTATAACATAGCGAAAGTCGTGTGTGCCGCTGAGAGCCAACAGTCTGCGTTCGAGTTTATCTCGGTAGACTGCGACCTATGTAAGAGTGGAGAAGTTTCATTTTGATAGCGAGATCAGAGGCCGCGAGAGCCTGCAGTTACATGGACTTTTGTTGTGACTGCAACGTAACCCTGGATGTAACTGTGATCTGTTGTGTGGGTTCCATGGCGTAATCGAGAGGCCGCGGAGAGCCTGCAGTTACATGGACTTTTGTTGCGACTGCAACGTAACCCTGGTATGTAACTGTGACCATGGAATGGAGGGTGATGATTTCCTGAGCATCTTCAGCAAAGATATTACCTCTATTATCAAAATAACTGTTTTCTATATTTTCAATAAAATTATTTTTCAAGTATTTTCACTGAATGTTGAAAACGAGTTTGCCAAGTGCTTATAGATTTTCAGTCCTACGCCTGATCAACGTATGACTGAATTTCTGTGAGAACAAGGATGGACTAGTTGAGACATCGAGTTATTTAAAAAGCATTTTTATAAAGAGTTATTGTAGTATTATTATGTGACTTTAAAGGTTTTCTAAAATTTCGAAATTAAGGTGTTGGGATTTTGGAAAATCAAAGGAAATCCAAACTGAAATTATAAAATTAAAACTCGAGAAAATTTAATGAAGTGATTCTTTACAATTAAAGGAAATAGAATATTAAATTAAAAGTGAAAGTAAACCAATCAGCTAAATAAATTATTTATAGTGTATGTTAATAAAATTTAAGTTGGGTAAACAAATGGATTGTAAATTAATAACATTTGGTGATGAATTCGAATTGTAAATAGAATTCGACCTGGATTTGATAATGAATTAAATAAGAAGAGATGTTGTAAAATAAAAATAAAATAGAGTTGGATTGAAAATGTGATGGTTTGAATTACAAATAAAATTCAAGGGTGATTTGAATAATGTTTAATGAAATTTGCAAGAAAAATTGGATATAAGAAAAGTGATTATAATAGCAATGTTTTGAGTGCAAAACAAAACCCGAGTGAATGGAAATAAATTGAGAGTGGCCTTGTATTAATAAAATAAATTCGATAACGAATTAGGTAAGTAAATTAAAAATTTAAAACGGGAAAATTGAGTTAAATAATAAATGAATGAAGTCTGATTGAATAAAAACTAAATCAAAACTGTGATTGGAATTGGATTATCAAACTGAACTTAATTTGGTGGTGTAATAATTTGAAGTATAAGTGAGTTCGGTTTGGGTTGGATATTATTTTGATAAATTGAGAAGATAAATTAAAAAATTAAGATTTAAATGGATGGGCTTACCGAATTTAATGGAATTTGATTAAATGAGAATCAAATAGAAGTAAACTTAAGTTTGGTGTTGGAATAAACTAAAGTAAATTCCCTTAAGTATAAATTTTATGGAACTTTGGCTTCGAATAAGAGTGAAAGCCCATTAAATAGAGCTTGGGTTAAATTAGTTTGGAAATGGTCATTAATTTATAAGTTTGAATGTGCCAAGCTTAATAAATTATTTTGCATGAATTTAATGCGGAAATTAAATGAAATGCAATGAATGGTTGGTAGATAGTTTAGAAATAAAATGGAATTAAATTCAGAATAAGTTGACATTAATTTGAAGTAGTTATAAACTAAAATAGATACTCTATCAAGCGAATATCGTCGAGATTGCATAACAATAATTGTTGTTTGGCGTAAACCAAAGTAATTAAAATACTATGAGTTGATAGAGATTTAATGAAATTGATTTTGAATCATTTGTAGTGAATATGAGCTTGTTAGGGGTAAAAAACTAATGGAATGTAAGAAATTGAGTTGCAAACAATTGAAATTGAATAAAATGGTTTATAAATTGGATGAAAGCAATTGAATTAACTTTAAGATCATATAAATCACTTATGGAAAGGTTTTAGTGCTTGTTGCTTATGATATTCATCCGTAGCTATTGAAAATAAGTGATATGCTAATAGATTTTATTTATATGGCACTTACATATTCAAATTGAGTAAGTACAGGTACCTGAAGGCCGTTTGGCTGATTTGGATTGCACTAATTGCTAAAATAAATAAGCTGCTTGCTTAAAATGCTAAATAAGGTACGCCTATGCAATAAAAATAGGAAATATGAATTGTTTTTGCTTTTTTCGACCGGGTGGGTCGATGTATATATATTTATATATCTTGTCAAATTGCAAAAGCTCCTCCGTATAAAGGAGACTCTGCCAAAATTTTCTGAAAATTTTGGGAGTTAGAAAATTTTTTGTAAAATTTTATTAACGACAAAAAAATTTCAAATTTGAAACCAAAGTAAATTAGTAAATGAAACTAATATGAATCAGTTATAAATGGAAAATAAAATTTAATAATCATAATTGAAGACGTATTAAATTCGCATGAAACAAGGAAAACTAAATTGCATAGAAGTATATGTGAACTCCTGTAAGAAAAAGGTATAAATGTTTTGAAAGGTTACGATTGGATATTATTGTCAAGTAAGATATGCAGGTACATAAAGAAAAAAGAGGTTGGATTTGACATTAGCAGATAAATTTGAATTGCCCGACAAAAAGGTATGTAATTTAATTTCGGAACGAAATTGGATTGGGTTTTTGATGTAGCCACTTGGCTTTTGTTTTCTTTTGGAATTTGGGAGCCCGTAGAGGCCTTTTGTAGTAGTACCGAGCTAGCCGCGCAAAGGAGACGCTGGCAAAAAATTTCGGGAATTTAGAGAGTTAGAAAAATTTTGATAAATTTTGATAATTCAAAATTTGGTTTTAAATTGAAAGTTAATTGATTGAGCAGAAGAGTATTGATTGAAACTATAGAAGGTTTTGGGAAAGTTGGATAAGGTGCTAGTGGGCCTTTAATAAAAGATAATTGGTAGGATGTTGAATTGTTAATTATGGAAAAGATAACAGGTATTGGTCAATTCTTCCTAATTAGTAATTTCGGGGACGAAATTCTTTTAAGGGGGGAAGAAGGTGATGACTCGGAATTTCTAGCAGTTTAAATTTGAATAGTTAGTTGGTTTTAAATATTTAAAAGTTAATTTTAATTTTAATTTTAATTTTAATTTAAGATATCAATACTTACTTGATAATGAAATCATTGAATTGTATAGCTTAAATATTGAATTTTATAATTGAAATTGGGTAAATTGTTGAATCTGAGATTCTAAGCCTGTTTCAAATAATTTGAAGGCTTATAAAATCTATAATGAGGACACTGAAGATAATAGAATAGTTGAAATTTAATTTAACGGTAATTTGTTCAATTTTAATAATATATCGTTTAAATCGATATTTAAAAATAGCCTTCCGAGGCACAATCTCGGAATTTGACAAAACCAGTTCCATTGGATCCGTAATCGTTAGTTATTATCGGATTTCAATTTTCGTAGCAATCGGAATTGTCGTTTGACCCTGGCAGCTCAAAACACTTAGAACTATTTTAATCGATTTAATTTAAAATTGATCGTTTGCTTCCGTAACCCGCGCATACAATCAAATTAGCCCCCGAAACACGTTCCATTGTGTTCGGAACATGGGTAAAACCTTATAAATGTCTGTCGGCGTGTTTGATTTGGGGTTAGGGATTTTGCGTTTTGCTACTCGAGATATTTTTAATATTTATTTATTTATATTATATTAGCGTACACTAGAAGCTATTCTAACTCCTTTTTCAGCCGATCTTCTCTCTCTCTTTCGAAGAAATGGATCGAACTCATTGAAAAACAGAAAAGAAAGGGGGAAGACAACTTTAATGGCCGAAGCCTATTTAAAATCAATATCCCACCCTCAATTCGATTCTCAAATCCCTGGAAAAAAAAATCGAACCCAGCTTCTCTTAAATCCCTTCAGCCGCGATTTCCAGTTCCGAGAAGAAAAAAAAATATGCCGAAGCCTTCGAAGAAAATTTGTGTCGCGTTCGAGCTTCTGCACCTTAAATCGAGTTCGACCGAAAATTTCAAGCAAAGGAGGCGATCACGAGGGGGAGGGGTATGTTGGCGTTCGCATACGATGGCTTCAGGGCAGAGCGATGCGAAGGTGGCGATCTAGTTTTGCGTGGCGGCGTTGAGAATTTTCATGGCTTGAGAGGGCCGCGTGATGTCAGGGAAGAGTCGCGCTGGGAGACTCGAGGGTTGATTGACATTTGGTTGTCGCCGCTGGTAGAAGTGGGGTGGCAACGTGCGGTTTGGGAAGGGGTTCGCTATGGCTTAGGCTTTGCGAGTGATTCTGGTAAGAATTTTTGGTAGTTAATCTTAATTTTTATTTGCATGCATTAAAACAGAATATTTACAGTAAGACATGTATACAGTTTTCAATTTATACATATTGTTATCCAGGAAGCAAAGAAATAAATAAATATGGTTAAGTATAAAATAAAAAAATAAAAAAATAAATATAAGATGCACACATGTTAAATCTACTGGTTTGATTTTGAAATAATGTAGTATGGAGATAACTTCGGTTAATAAACTTATTTAAAACTATTTTAGTTACCAAAAGATTTTTTAAAAAAAAAAAAGGAAATTAGTTTTAAAATTTAATTTTTTGTCAAATTAAATTATTAGTTAAAACTGAAATAGATTTATTAAATGGAAATTAATTGTTTTATTGGTTCGAATAGTAATGAATTATCCAATATTTGAACAAGGTCTTAATCATGAAGAAATCAAGCCGGATTGGGACTGAGTTGCAAATAATTGAAAAGGTGAGTAAATCTCACACTGTTGGATTTCTATTTAAACTTAAATTGTTAAATTTAAATATTTAGTTGAATGATTGATTTGATTGATATGCTTTGTGAATTGATGGTCTGCTGATTGTGGTTTTGGATGGTTCTCGTGTTAATTGTTGCTTAACTCGAAGTATTGGGAATTTTATGTTGTTTTAAAACTTAATCATAAATAAGAAAATGTTTCCGTATTAAAAGTTGCTAAGGCTTAAGGGTTTGTGATCCATTAAATTTGTAGGGTAATTTAAAATGGAAAATACATTAATTCGGTAAATAAATAATTGGGCGATAAATTTAGTAATTAAAGGTTTGAATTAATTAATTAATTGAAGTTAAGTCAAATCTATTAAGTTTAATAAATCTAAAATAAAATGGATGGTTCGATAAGCGAATACTTAATGTAATTAATAAAAGATGATTACTTGTGTAAGTAATCGAGAAATTAATTAAAGAGAAATTGATTTACTTAATAAAGTAAATAAATGGATAGCTGATCATAGGTTGAGATAATTCAGGGAGAGTAATATTGTGGTTGAATGAAGCAATTTATTTGGATTAGGATAAACTGAAATATAATTGGAAGTCATAAATTTATATAAGCAACGATGTAATATAAATAGATTAATTAAGATGAATGAATCAGGAATAAGTTATTAAGAATTAATGGAGTTAATTACCTATTGATTTTGGTTAAGTACAATTAATATCGTAAAGCAAATTTTAAAAAAAATTACTGGAATGCAAGAGAAAAATAATCAATCCATGGTGACTAATTAAGACGAAAAGTGAAGGATTGACTAAATAATTGATTTGGATATCTTGGAATAGGATGGCATGGGACTCGAAGAGACCGGAATCGGGTATTAGGACATACCCGAAACCACTCCGAATTTTTATAAATTGATTTTTGAAATCAATAGGCGGGAATGAAATGATTTAAGCGAATTGGATTATTTTACCTAAGTCTGGTACTTAGAAATTGATATGTGAAATAAGTATTGTCTATAGCAAATTGTGAATTGGTTAGTTTGGTGTAAGTCACCCGGGTTTATATAAGTGGTACACTTTTGTATTCCTTGTTAGATGGGTTTACTCACGCTGGTTTCCAGCCTGACCCGGGTTTTACTTTGGTGTAATACTCGGGTCAGACCGAGTATTACAGATTTTCAGGTAGGCACGTTCTGGAGCTCAGGAGGCGAGCTGGATGGCGATATCGTATAGAGTATTCCGTTGTATTTATGTTATTGTTAATCTCAGTCATGATAATTATAAATATTCAGTTCTGTGTATATATGTGAAACTCTGATGTATATTAAATGTAATCGACAGATATAGTATTCTTTGTAAACTATTATTATTTATTATTATATTTTATCCGCTGCGAATGAGAGATGTTTGGTGTTCTTTTCTTCTTCTTCTTCTATCTTTTTCTTCTTTTTCATAACTATCTGGAATTTTCGGGTTAGAAAATTTCGGGTCGTTACATGAAGACCGGGTATTTTCGAAAGCGAAAGGATTACCTGTCAAATATCTTTGCACCGAGTTGCTCCGGTATAAAGATTTTATCACCCTTTGTGATGGGGAGTCCGGATGTGATTAGGGATTATCCGGATGTGCAAGGTCTTCTTTGGAAGTGCCTTCAATTCGGTTCGAACTCGGAACAGACTTGTATGGATGTGTGTCTGACGTTACACTTTGAGATGTAAAGCTGGTTTCTATTAAATACATTTTTGTTGGTGGCGGAGAATTTATTGTCTTAGCTTAACACCCTTTTCTAAGACATATGAGCTCAGAGGCTATGTAGTTGATGGTTACTATTGATACATTCCTAATTTGGTAATGTGGCATACGAAGTGCTGATGATCATTTGTTGATCGAAGCATGGCTTTTGTAAAAAGCGTAGCTTTGTGGACGAGACTTCGTCAAGCCTCACAACCCGGAAATGGTCGAAACAAGAATGTTGCGGCAAGGTTTTTAGGGGTCGCACCCCTAGGGTATGTCCATTTTCTTCTGGATAAGAGGTGGTATCATGGTATGGAGCCCAGATATTTAACATATGTGGTTGTTGCAAATTTATTGCTTTGTTGCTATTTGTTGGTGAATCTCGGGATAAAGGTCGGTTACGACCGGGGATGGCATACTTGTGTGTTAGTTATATATGTTATAGCTTGGTTAAAGAGTGAGTGTTAGCAGAGATCCGGTTAGGTTCTCGGGGCGTCCTTCCAGAGGCATACCCATTTTGGTGTAGGAAGTTCCTTTGCCTGACTATTGTTGGAAATCCAAACAAAACAATATGCGCCTGTACAGTTTTAGTTGTATAACCTGCCATGGAATGTGGCGGTAACCTGCTATTGAACATGGTAGCTATAGTAGGAAACGAAGAAATGTGGTATGCTGGCTAACATTAATATTATACTTTCGAAATGTTTTCTGCACTATGCACTAATAATAATATCAAATGGTTTTCGCGTATCAAGCATTTTTGACTGTCATAAGGAGAAATCTCCTCCAAGTGTACGCTTGCATTGTGGGTGGCAGGAGGCCTTATGGTAGTTTCATTTTCCAAAAGCATAGCAGGTTTCTTTTTATTTTCTTTGTGAAAATAATTGTTTTTAAGTTCTCACGCCAGTCCCATGACTGACATTGAGTTCGTTGTTCCCTTCCTAAACTCTGGGTGCCTACAATTTTCCATACGAGCAGCCTAGAGTTAGGTTATTAGGTCATTCTGGAATTCAAGAGTTGTTGTGGAGCCCAGGAGACGAGCTGGATGGAGAAGCATACTTCGGTATACTATTATCTTTTCCGTTGTGTATTCAATTGTAAGGACAAGTTCATATAACTGTCTGATTTGTTATTAACGTTTGTAAACTCTATTGATGTATTGTAATAACATATGCAGTATAACGACCCTGACTCGACCTTCGAAAATCGACACCAAATACAACACTCGTATTCAAATGCCGCAGACCCAAACGTCGAATCTGGTTCGCCGGACCTTATAACACATTAAGTACAACAATACAACAGAAGAAATGAAATAATGCATCAAAATACAAAATTGATACAATATCCAGATACAACGATGATACAATAGATATTAATACTATCAGAGATACAAGAAATAACTGCGGAAAGAATATCTTTAATGTCAAACTCTAATAACTCCATCTCCAATCCAAAGCTAGCGAGAACTCCCATCAAGTTGAACTAGGCTAAGCAACGTCAGTCGTCCAAGACTGAAGAAGATCCCAAAGACTGAAAGCTACCATTCCAAAGACTTGGAAGGCCATCAAATCTATACCTATTACTGGATTATTTGAAAACCCAACTATAGACTTCCCGTGTGGAAAATAGTGGAGATCCAGAGTTTAGGAAAGGAACAATAAACTCCAGGTCAGTCGTGGGACTGGTGTGAGTAAACAAAAATAGATCTTTTAAAACAAACTACCAAAGAATTTAAAATTAATCCGTAATGCTTTTAGAAAATGAAACTACCATAAGGCCTCCCGCCACACACGCAATACAAACACAGAATTGGAAGAGATTTCTCCTTATAATAGTCAAATATGCTTGATACGATAAAATTTCTTTGATATTATTACTAGTGCATAGTGTAGAAAAACCATTTCGAAAGTATAATATAAATCCTAGACAACATACAACTAGTATCGTATGCCTACTATAGATATCATGTTCAACGGCAGGTTACCGTAACATTCCATGGCAGGTTATACAACTAAAACTGTACAGAGCGTGTATTGCTTTGATTGGATTTTCAACAAATGTTCATGCTAAGGAACTTCCTATTGCCATATGGGAAAGCCTCTGGCGGGATGCCCCAAGAACGTACTCGGTTCTCTGCTAACACAAGGCCGGCTACCCCCTTCCCAGGGAATAAAACCTAAGATATGCCACCCCCGGTCCTTTGGGACCTTTATCCGAGAGCTCTCAACACCAACAACATCACACATAATAAATATACTACAATGTCCACATGATTAAGTATCTGGGCTCTATGCCATGATACCACCCTTTTCCAGAAGGAATGGTCATACCCAACAGGAGCTACCCTGAAACCTTGCCGCATCTTTCATGTTTCGACCATTACCGGTTTGTGAGGCTCAATGAGGTCTCGTCCACAAAGCTACGCTTTTCACAAACCTTGCATTGATCAACAAATGATCATCAATATACAGCAGCACTTAGCGTGCCACACTACCAAATTGGGAGTATATCACTGATAACCTTCAACTACATAACCTTTGAGCTCGTACGTCTCAGAGAAGGGTGTTAAGCTAAGAGAATAAATTCTCTGCCACCAACAGATATGTATTTGAAAGAAATCGGCTTTGCATATCAAAGTGTAGTGTCAGACACACGACCATACAGGTCTGTTCCGGATTCGAACAGAACCGAAGGCACTTCCGAAAAAGCCCTTGCAAATCCTGGTATCCACAATCCCGATTGGACTTCCCATCACTTAGGGAGTCACAATACCATTGCTACTCAGCGCAGAGACAATCGATAGGTCATCCTATCGTTCTCCCAAATACCCGGTCTTCACCACCGTTCTTCAAATGCAATCCATAACGACGTATCGTTATTCGAAATGGGTTATATGACACAAGGTCCTCTCCTGGCTAAACCGAATAATGAGCGTAATATTTGAAAACATATGAATATGGATTTCAGTTAAGTCACAACTTTAAAATTCAAAACTTTCTTTCAAATGGTTTAAACCAAATTGCCACTTCAAATCTTTAACTAAAAGATTTATTTCACAAAGTTCACCCAGATTCACAAAGATCTATTTACTGATTTCAAACAATTTACATATTAATTGGATTAATTCATTTAATCTTTAAATCAAAGAGTTTACTCATAGCTTTCAAAACCGTTTCCAAAGATTCATTCATAACTCGGAAAATCATTTCATTTCAAAATTGAAATCCCTTTAACACAATTTGGAAATTCATTTCTTATATGAAATCTTTTGTCATTTGAAAACAAATAGTTTTTATTTCGGAAAAATTCAATTCCATTTATACAAGTCAAAGTTTTTCAAACTCAGGTTAACTTTAGTTCCCAAAACAACACTTTAAAAATGGTAAAAAACCCATATAAACTTGTGTGGCCTTTTACATCATAAGTTCTTAAAATAGAATTCAGTTTCAAATATTGAATTCAATTTTAAATCAAAATTCAAAACTAAATTAAGTTAATCAAAAATAACCTTTATCTGTGAAATCCCTTATCAAAAGCTTTTCACTTTAAATCCGATCTATTCCCAAACCATTTGGTTTTAAAAATTCAATTTTAAAATTATTTCAAAAATCTGTGACTTAACCGATTTCCACGTGCAATCCATATTTGTATGTGTATAAGTATGGTCCAGGGGGTTTTACACAATAGTGCACAAATCAACCGTCACAGATTCAATCATACCAATATTGATAAGCGGTATAACCCATAACGCTTATCTTCGTTTGCAGATTGATAGATAAAGTAAATTTATCAATCACAAAGATTCATCATTACGCTTCGATGTGGGTTTCGGATAACAAACTGAAATCCGACTCCCTGTCGCATCGAAGTTTAAATGTTATTTTACGGGCAAAAGGGGTTTCACATACATATAGGAACAAATCACAAAACACAGTTCATCACAAAGCAATCACAGTATCACAACAGAAATATCAATCCAGTACAGAATATTTAATAATGGCCATTCAACTTTGATTAAGGTGATTGTGATTAAAGTGAATTAACCGTATAATTATCTTTATCGTTGTTTAAATTTTTACTTAATTATGAATTAATTTAATCTTAATCAACTTTAATAATTAATTATTCCTTTATTTGATTATCCTAATTTATTAATTCTTAATTCTTAATTGTTAATTAATTGAGTTTAATTACTTTTATAAATTTCCTATTCTTTAATTGATTAATTTTAAATTATAAAATCATTACAGACCTTAATGGTTAATTATATTTCACCCTTATAGATAAATTTTGTTTTTAAATTAACATTTAAACATTTGATTTACTTTTAAAATTTAATAAGTTAAATTTTAAAACAACTTTTATAAAATTTAAAATATTCTTGAACTTCATAATTTTTAAATAATTAACTCAATATCGTTTACCTTCAATTCCATTTGCAACTGTCATTAATTTATTCAGAATTTTTTTTTCAATTTGTTTTCCAAAATTTAGTTGAAACTGGATTTTTTGTTTTTATTGATCAACCCGAGGCTTGCTTCGGGTTGACCCTAGACTAACACCACCCAGCTTCGAGTTCTTCCCCAAATTGATCCGTGAAACTTTTTTTTTTTGCAAAATTTTTGATAAGATTTCAAAAACAACATGATACAACGTCAAAGCGACTCGGTATCGCCTTCGAGTTTCCACCTTAATCCTCCGCGTACTACTTTGAGTCGCCCTTCTTCCTCCCCAAACTATCAACCTGACACACAACACCTCTACGTGCACGTGCACGGCTAGATTCGCCACCCTTGGTTGGAGCTGCGGCCACCAACGAGTCGCCTACCATCCTCCAAAACACCATGAACACCCAGATCTCAAATTTATTTGGAAAGCACAAATCGAGCATCATGACCAAAAAATCATCAGGAACGTCATCAGGTAACTGCCTTGCACTGCCTCCCCAGTCCGTTATCGGCTACCAAATTTCGACCGACGCTCCATACACATGTTACGCCGCAATTGGCCCTATCACTACACGGTCCGATCACTTGTGGATGGTGCAGCACCGTTGTTTCTAACGTGAAAAGAAAAAGGCCTTCAAACCCTAGTTTGACCTTGAATCAAGAATTTAAGGATTTAAAATTTATGCTCGTATTTTTCTAATGATCTCGGACCTTCAATCTTGCTGCCACAGCGAACTCGAGGCCTATAATTACGTAGATCACCAGAATTTGCCAAAAGTTCACTTACTGATCAACTTCCATTTTCCAAAGAAATGTCCAATGAAAAATTTTGACTTTTGTTTTTAAAATCATCATTTTTACCAGGTATTCACATAGTGTTATTAAAGTTCAAATTCATGAAGTTCGAATTTCTTGAAAAGTTTGAATTGTGACAGTGCTTCGTTGTTTACAGGATGAAAGAACTGTGTATATTGTCCTAATTCATTACTGGCAAACATAACACAAGTTTGAACAAAAACTCCAACTTGTTTCAATTTACTTTTAGAAGAAATGAGAGCGAGAGGCTCAGATTCGTTTGGATATTGGTTAACCTGTAAACCAAAAATTACTATGTTTATTTAGTTCCTAGTAAAAAGAAAATTTCAACCCGCTTTGATTAATTACTGAAATGTAATACAGGTTTTAAAACAATATTTCAACTTGTTTACAATCCTTGTCAGAATCAAAGAGGAGAGAGATTTAGATTTGTTTTGATATGGTTAACCTGTAAACCAACATTAAGAAGTAACTGTGTTTTTACATTTTCTAGAAAGAAGGAAGCTTTTAAAACTTTGCTTTGATAAATTACTGAAAACACAAAGCATATCCAAAACCACAGTATATCATTAAATTTCATTAGGATTAGAGGAACGGTTTTTTTTTGATTTGGCATGGTTTATACTGTAAACCAAAGTGTTATAGGAAACAGAAAAAAACAGAAGGAAGAAATCATATTTCCAGGCAAAGGAAAAACTCAAGCATAGCAGCCCATTCACAAGCCAAAACTATTCACATTCATGCAGGCATTTAAACACACAAAAAATTTGAAGAAAGCATGGGGTTTACTCACCTATTTTCCAGATGGCAAAAGGCTCTTGACAGTTTTTCAAACAGAGATGGAAGCCTGCCATTTTTTTTTCTACTTTAAATTCTTTTAAGTTTTAGATCTGCAATGATGGTTACAGATCTATGATTATTCTTGGTTGTACTTATTCACTTAATAAATCAATAGCCACAATCTTAATTCACTTACAGTTAATATTTTTTTAAACAGAGAAGCTTCTTTTTCTGCAGCTTTGAAAACCAGAGGTAAATTTTATCTTGGATCTTGATTTTCCTACAACAGATTGATTATTCATTGTTATTGTACTTGATTCTTTCTTCATTTAAGATTGTAACTTCAAACTCAAAATTGAAAAAATTACCTGCCTTAAACTTATTTCCAGAAATCACTGCATTGGCCAGAAACTTGAAACTTCACCTCTAAGGCAAATCCGCATTTTTTTTGTTTTGAATTTGTTGTTGAAACTTGATTTAAAAATCATAATTTTATAAACCAAAAGTTTTAGAAACTTACCTGTGCCTAAAGCTTTAAGATGATTCAGATATTTTCTTTCTCTTTTGAATTGGATTGAAGATGGACAGTTACCTTTTTTCTTAATTTTTCTTGCTTGAGTGTTGGAGTTTAAAGATTGATAAATCTTTGTTTACTAAACTTTTTATAGATTTGGAGGTTTTAATATTTGAAATGGGAAGATGAAAGGTTTTCTGAATTTTTTTATTTGATTATTTTATCAAGTAACGATGCCTTCATGCCATTTGTAAAGAGCAATCATAAGTTTTAGATTTTGTTAATTATCTTACTCTATCTCCCATGTGAATCTTTATTTACATTTGTGAACTTTCACAAGACAAGAAAATTTTATAAACTTTATTTTTTTATTCTATACACTTTATAAATAAAAGTATATCTTTACTCATTTGTATATATATGTATACAATTGTTAAAGAAATTGTTTTTAACCAATATTTATTTATATATATATATATATATATATATATATTACATATATTACATCTTAATAATTTTAAATGCTACTTACTTTTTAGAAACATTTATTTTTAAATTTAAATTCAAACATCAATTTTTAACTTGAAATATAAACTCGCATGTCCATTTCCATATCCTTGAATAAATTTAAATTAAATCTCAATGTGTATTCAATTTTACTAATATATGTAAAGTACATAAGTGTATAAAATTTAAATTCCAATGACTTTCTAAAACATTCATTACTTCAATATTTTAAACTCAAAATAAGATTGGAATCTATTTATATGTTATTATCACTTATTTTTATTTGTTTTAGATTTTTCTTCCAATTTATTTTCAAATGTAATCCCAAAAGTTTAAAATATATTATTTATTTTAATTGGCAATTTTGGGATGTTACATTTTATCCATAAGATATTAAATATCCAGTTTCAAAGCCTCAATTAAATTTTAAAATCAATGTCCAAATAAACAAATATCCTATTTAATTTGAAAAATTCAAATCAATTTACAATTTTATCCAAAAAATTTATTTTAATTATCAATGTAATTTTAATTAAAAATCAGGATCGTTACAGATTCCCACCTTAAAATTTTCATCCTCGAAATTTGAAAGGAAGACGACAAAGAATAGATGATAGATAGAGAAATATCTTTCCAAATCGACTTGATATCAATATTGTATTTGGCTTGCCAAATCAGAATATCAACAATATGAGAACAAACTCATACAATTATTTCACAAGATACGGGTTTACCGGTCTACGAATATGTAAGGGCATTGATTAGTTCGAGGGATAACTAATCGTTCGTAGAATATACTGGATCCCAAAGAGTAGATAGATAGATTCAGTCTTCTACAATTTCTCAAACACTAGTTATGGGTTCCAACTTAGGTCGGAATATCCCAAAGTATGCATCAGTTTGTCCCTCTTCGGACTTCAATCAACACAAGGAATTACAATAGAATTTTAAATTTTGTTTTAATCGAAATCGTTTTATCGATACAAATTATTTAACTTTATATTTTAGTTAACCAATTTATCCAATTTCAATTTCGCTAAAGTTACGAACGAAAAGTCGATAGAAATTTAACCAAGAGAATACGAAATAGAGACTTATCTGCGATTTGTAGGGCCACCATCACACCGAAGCTTCTTCCTGAGCTGCTACGAAGCAATCAAAGAAACTGGAAAGACGAATCAAAGGAGACTGATAAAGAAAGATATTTTCGTTGTTGCAGGGCATTGAACATTTGTACTGGTATCACCCTATCCCCTATCTCGTTCACTTTTTGCACGCATACTTACTATCGGTGAATGGTAAGAGAATCTACTGGGGCATTCGAACGGATATCTTAGGGATTACTCATTCTAGTGTATACTTTACCCTATCTCTAACGAGTCACTTAATGTGTTATACTCCTGAGCTAAAGTTTTAACCTTCAGCCCTGATACCAATTATAACGACCCTGACTCGACCTTCGAAAATCGACACCGAATACGACACTCGTATTCAAATGCCGTAGATCCAAACGTCGAATCTAGTTCGATGGTGCTTATAACACATTAAGTACAATAACACGGCGGAAGAAATGAAATAATACATCAATATACGACATTGATACAATATCCAGATACAATGACGAAACAATAGAATGATACAATAGATATTAATACTATTAGAGATACAAGAAATAACAGTGGAAAGAATATCTTCAATGCCAAAATCCAATAACTCCATCTCCAATCCAAAGCTAGAGAGAACTGCCATCATGTTGAACTAGGTTAAGCAACGTCAGTCGTCCAAGACTGAAGAAGATCCCAAAGACTGAAAGCTACCAATCCAAAGACTTCATAGACCATCGAATCTATACCTATTACTGGATTATCTTAAAACCCAACTCTAGACTGCCCGTGTGGAAAATAGTGGGCACCCAGAGTTTGGAAAGGAACAATAAACTCCAGGTCAGTCGTGGTACTGGTGTGAGAAATCAAAAACAGTTTTATCTTTTAAAAAAAACAACCAAAGAATTTAAAATAAATCCGCAATGCTTTCTAGAAAATGAAACTACCATAAGGCCTCCCGCCACACGCACAATGCAAACGCAGAATTGGAGGAGATTTCTCCTTATGATAGTCAAATATGCTTGATACGAGAAAATTTCTTTGATATTATTACTAGTGCATAGTGTAGAAAAACCATTTCGAAAGTATAATACAAATCCTAGCCAACATACGACCAGTATCATATGCCTACTATTGCTACCATGTTCAATGGCAGGTTACCGCCACATTCCATGGCTGGTTATACAACTAAGACCGTAAAGGGCGCGTATTATTTTGATTCGATTTCCAACAAATGGTCAGGCTAAGGAACTTCCTATTGCCACATGGGAACGCCTCTGTCGGGACGCCCCGAAAACCTACCCTGTTCTCTGCTAACATAAGGCCGCCTACCCCCTTCCCGGGGAATAAAACCTAAGATATGCCACCCTCGGTCCTTTTGGACCTTTCTCCGAGAGCTCTCAACACCAATAACATCACAAAGTAATAAATATACTACATTGTCCACATGAGTAAGTATCCGAGCTCCATACCATGATACCAACCTTTTCCAGAAGGAATAATCTTACCCTAGGGGAGCTACCCATGAAACCTTGCCGCATCTTTTCTGTTTCGACCATTACTGGTTTGTGAGGCTCAATGAGGCCTCGTCCACAAAGCTACGCTTTTCACAAAGCCATGCTTTGATCAACAAATGATCATCAACATACAACAGCACTTAGCGTGCCGCACTACCAAATTGGGGGTATATCGCTGATAACCTCAACTACATAACCTCTGAGCTCGTACGTCTCAGAGAAGGGTGTTAAGCTAAGAGAATAAATTGTCCGCCACCAACAGATATGTATTTTAAAGAAATCGTCTTTACATCTCCAAGTGTAGTGTCAGACACACGACCATACAAGTTTGTTCCGGTTCGAACAGAACCGAAGGCACTTCCAAAGAAGTCCTTGCAAATCCGGGTATCCACATCCCGATCGGACTTCCCATCACTTAGGGAGTTCTATACCGTAGCTACTCAGTGCAGAGACAATCGATGGGTCATCCTATCATTCTCACAAATACCCAATCTTCACCACCGGTCTTCAAATGCTATCTATAATGACGTATCATTATTCGGAATGGGTTATATGACACAAGGTACTCTCCCGGCTAAACCGAATAATGAGCGTAATATTTGAAGACATATGGATAGTGAATTCAGTTAAGTCACAACTTTAAAATTCAAAACTTTCTTTCAAGTGGTTTAAACCAAATTACCAATTTAAATCTTTAACTAAAGATTTATTTCACAAAGTTCACCCAGATTCACAAAGATCTATTTACTGATTCAAACAATTTCCATTTTAATTAGATTAATTCATTTAATCTTTAAATCAAAGATTTTACTCATAGCTTTCAAAACCGTTTCCAAAGATTCATTCATAACTCGGAAAATCATTTCATTTCAAAATTGAAATCCCTTTAACACAATTTGGAAATTCATTTCTTATATGAAATCTTTTGTCATTTGAAAACAAATAGTTTTTATTTCGGAAAAATCCGATTCCATTTATACAAGTCAAAGTTTTTCAAACTCAGGTTAACTTTAGTTCCCAAAACAACACTTTAAAAATGGTAAAAAAATCCATATAAACTTGTGTGGCCTTTTACATCATAAGTTCTCAAAATAGAATTCAGTTTCAAATATTGAATTCAATTTTAAATCAAAATTCAAAACTAAATTAAGTTAATCAAAAATAACTTTTGTCTGTGAAATCCCTTATCAAAAGCTTTTCACATTAAATCCGATCTATTCCCAAACCATTTGGATTTAAAAATTCAATTTTAAAATTATTTCATAAATTTGTGACTTAGCCGATTTCCACGTGCAATCCATATTTGTGTGTGTATAAGTGTGGTCCAGGGGGTTTTACACAATAGTGCACAAAATCAATCATAGCAGATTCAATCATACCAATCTTGATAAGCGGTATAACCCATAACGCTTGTCTTCGTTCACAGATTCATAGATAAAGTAAATTTATCAATAACAAAGATTCATCATTACGCTTCGATGTGGGTTTCGAAGTACAAATAGAAATCTGACTCCATGTCGCATCGAAGTTTAAATGCCATTTTACGGGCAAAAAGGGGTTTCACATACATATAGGAACAAATCACAAATCACAGTTCATCGCAAAGCAATCATAGTGTCACAACAGAAATATCAATCCAGTACAGAATATTTGATAACGGCCATTCATCTTTGATTAAGGTGATTGTGATTAAAGTGAATTAACCGTATAATTATCTTTATTAATTATTTTAAATCAATGTTTAAATTTTTACTTAATTATGAATTAATTTAATCTTCATCAACTAATAATTAATTATTCCTTTATTTGATTATCTTAATTTATTAATTCTTAATTGTTAATTAATCGAGTTTAATTACTTTTATAAATTTCCTATTCTTTAATTAATTAATTTTAAAATCATTACAGACCTTAATGATTAATTATTATTTCATCCTTATAAATAAATTTGGTTTTTAAATTAACATTTAAACATTTGATTTACTTTAAAATTTTATTAAATTAAATTTTAAAACAACTTTTATAAAATTTAAAATTTTCTTGACTTCATAATTTTTAAATAATTAACTCAATATCGTTTACCATCAATTCCATTTACAACTGTCATTAATTTATTCAGAATTTCTTTTTCAACTTGTTTTCCAAAATGTAGTTGAAATTGGATTTTCTGTTTTTATTGATCAACCCGAGGCTTGCTTCGGGTCGTCCCCGAGAATTACACCACCAGCCTCAAGTTCTTTCCTAAATTGACCCGTGACACTTTTTTTTGCAAAATTTTGTTAAGTTTTAAAAAACAACACGATAAAACGTCAAAACGACTCGAGATTGCCTTCGAGTTTCCACCTTAGTCCCCCGCGTACTATTTCGAATCGCCCTTCTTCTTCTCCAAACTATCAACCTGACACACAATCCCTCTATGTGCACGTGCATGGCATGATTTGCCACCGTTATTTGGAGCTGTGGCAACCAACGAGTCGCCTACCATCCTCCAAAATGCCATGAACACCCAGATCTCAAATTTATTTGGAAAGCACAAATCGAGCCTCACGACCAAAAAATCATCAGGAACGTCATCAGGTAACTGCCTCACACCGCCTCCCCAGTCCGTCATCGGCCATCGAATTTCGACCGACGCTTTATACACATGTTACGCCGCGATTGGCCCTATCACTAGATAATCTGATCTGGATGGTGAAGCACCGTTGTTTCTAACGTGAAAAGAAAAAGGTCTTTAAACCCTAGTTTGACCTTGAATCAAAAATTTAAGGGTTTAAAATTTATACTCGTATTTTTCTAATGATCTCGCACCTTCAATCTTGCTGCCACAATGTAACATCCCGAAAATTTTGAATTTAAAAATTTGGTAATTTATTGGAACTTTTAAATTTAAATTTGAGAATTTCAAAAGAAATAAAATATTGTAATAAAATCACATAGTTATTTAATGTTAATAACTAAAACAACTTTTCTTTTTAACAAAGTAAAATAAGAAATTGTGATAGATGAGCTTTTAATTGAAATAAAATTGTTAAGGTAAGTTATGATGAAATTATAAAATTTAAATCACATAATTATAATCTAACATATGAACAAATAAACAAATAATTAAACAAATGAACAAATGAACAAATAATTAAACAAGATAACAAAACAGTAAGAAGAAATATAAACTGTAAAAAGAAAACAAAACTCTTCCATTTAACAAAATAAAGTAAGTTTGTATTAAATAAAAATAAAAATGATATAGTAACATTACCTCTAAGTATACAAGGAGGCATGAAGCATTTAATGCTATGCACATCAGCCAAACTTAAAGTAAGATTTCTTGTATAAAACATACAAGGAAAACACTACATCACATACTTCCATTTAATGATCTCAAATACACCCGTACACAAGTACGATTGAAAAGGAAAAAAACAAAAGTTGCTTCAGCATGACACAAGGAGGGTGTTGCCTGCACATCTCCTTATATAAGTGTGTAGCCTCCAAGTTTGTTCAAAAAAAAAATTACTGAAGAAAGAAAGAAAAAAAAATTTAGCAAAGATCAGAAAATAAAAAGGGAAGCCAACATCATTTTTACTCAAGCTTGAAAGAAATTTACTGAAGGAAGATTCAACTGCAGGTTTCAAAACAAAAAAAAAAGTGTTCTCTGTTTTTAAGTATTGTCTAGGTGAGTAAACTTGTGTTTTTTATTATTATTTGAAAACTGAGTAAGTATCCCATAGAAAATTTGTGTTGTTACATATAATTTTTTTTCTTTTCTCTTTCCTGTAAGAACTTTGTGATTCAGGAGTTTGCTTTATGATCTGCTTTCCTTGTTTTGGGTTTCAGAGTAAAGTAAATTAGAAAGAAATCAAATGAACCTTTATACAAACATGTTAAAATTTGGATTTTAAAATAAAATAAGTTGTTTAAATTTAACTCACAGTTTACAATTTTATTTTAAGTTTGAAGTGAAAACTTTTGGCTGTGCAACCTCAAACCTTACAGTAAAACAAAATTCATGATAAATTCAAGTATGATAAATCAATGATTTGATTATATAATTCGAGTAAGTATACAAAAATAGGATTTTTAAACTAAATATGATGATTTTTACTTGGGTATCTTAGGAGCAGTTCATACTTGAACAAATGTTGCTTTTAAATCGGTTCCTATTAATCAAAAGATCTTTGAATGTGCAATTTCGCGTGGAGCTAGTTTAATACTCAATAATGTTAGGAAAAATATTAAAAAAATTGATTATTGCAAGAATTTTGAGGACGAGATTGAAATAGGGTTTGAGAACCCATGTTCGTTCATGTTAAAAGAAATGGTCGCAGATGGTTCTGGGGTGCATCGAGTTGGACGAGGTACTGGGGTTAGCTTCGTGGATGACCGGAGGTGATGTTACTGGGGCGGCGCGATGTCAGGTGGACAGCATCGCGAGGCCGAGGTGGTTTTGGTTGAGCAGTTGAAGTCCAGATTTTAACCAAACTTGCTTAATTTTGATTCAATGAGGGTTCCGTAACCCAGATAGCTTGAATCGCTTAAGATGGTCGTTGATGACTTGAGAGTAACCGTGAGGTTGGTCGGAGGTGAACGTGCTGCCAGTACACGTGTACGCGTGTACGTGTGGGGTTGAAATGATTGGCTGTTGGGAAGGACGTGGTTTCTCGAGTGAAACTCGAAGCATTCGAGTGAAACGATCGGGGATTTTGAGAGTTGTTTGAGTAGTTGCATGGGTACGAGTCGTTTAAAATGAAGCTATCAGGTTTTAAAACTTGAAAGTTAAAAGAAAAAAAAATGAAACAGAAAAGATTGATACGCGAACGAACAGAGAAGAGGAAGAACTCGGGGAAGGCACGGAGGAAACTCGAGTTTGACTCGAGTAAAAACCTGGGTTTACTCGGGTTTTGGTTAAACTGGGGTTAGGACCAATAAAGTTTGAATTTTACAATGTTAAGTAAATTCTTGCATTTACAATGTAGCCAATATTGATTTATGCTAAATTAGAAACTTACTTAACAATGTTTTATAATTTAATTAATTTTTTTTACTAAATAATTTAATTTAAGTTAATATTAAAGTTAGTGAACATTAAAACTTTTTATAACTATAATAAATTGGTTTCCAGAATATAAAGAAGATTTTCAAATAATAACTAAGGTAAATAATTTTTAATGATTTTGAAAAGAAATTAAGAACGATATATAATTTTGTAATTAAGATTGATAAATAAACATTTAAGTATTTAAATAAATTTGTAATTAAGAAATAATTAATTGAGTTGATTTATTAAATTATCAAAATTTAATCATTAATTTATTTAAACCCAATTGGAAAATAATTAACTATTGTTGTGCACTATATCGATATTTCTGTTCTGATTGTGATGCTGTGTTATATAAATTGCCATGTACTGCATTGTGATTATGATTCGTTCTGTATTGATGTGAAAACCCTGTTGCCCGTAAAACGGCATTTAAACTTCGATGCGACAGGGAATCGGATTTCAGTTGTTATCCGAAACCCATATCGAACCTGTGAATATTTGTGAATGACATCCACATGTTTTAAAATTTGACACTCACTATTCGAATTAGCCGGGAAAGGACCTTTGTGTCGTATAACCCATTTCGAATATGTGATTCGACGTAATGGATAGCATTTGAAGACCGGTGTTAAAGACCGGGTATTTGCGAGAGCGATAGGATGACCTGTTGATTAACTCTGCACCGAGTTGCTCCGGTATAGAGTTCTCCATATGTGATGGTGAATCCGATCAGGATTGTGAATATCCGGATTTCAAGGACTTCTTTGGAATTGCCTTCGGTTTTGTTCGAACCCGGAACAGACTTGTATGGATTGTGTGTCTGACATTACAAATTGAGATATAAAGCAGATTTCTTTCAAATATATTTCTGTTGGTGGCGGAGAATTTATTCTCTTAGCTTAACACCCTTCTCTGAGACGTACGAGCTCAGAGGTTATGTAGTTGAAGGTTATCAGCGATATATTCCCAATTTGGTAATGTGACATGCTGAGTGTTGCTGTGAAATGATCATTGTTTGATCATTTGTGATATGATCATTTGTTTGATCACTTATCTTTGTGATCATTTCTTTGATCATTTGTTGACCCAAAGCATGGCTTTGTACCAAAGCGTGGCTTTGTGGACGAGACTGCGTCGAGCCTCACACCCCGGAATGGTCGAAACAGGAATGATGCAGCAAGGTTATTAGGGGTAGCACCGCTTAGGGTATGTGCATTTCCTTCTGGATAGAAGTGGTATCATGGTATGTGTTAACGCTAAAATTTGAACGCTAACACCCCGGTGTATAAAGTGTAGTTGTGAAAGCACCACCCGATGATTCGGGAACAGAGTATAAGCAGAAAGTCACAGAAAAAGCAGTGAATAACAACGATTTTATAGTGGTTCGGCTCAAGGCAAGCCTACGTCCACTTTAATTCTCTTTATTGCTAAACCGATTACAACTTTACAACAATCTTCAATTACAATTACGACGAGACAAACAACTAGAACTTTGGTAGAGAAGAATTCTTCGAATCCATGAATATTGCGTTAGATTTTCCCTAGAAGTTAGTTGAGATGCCTTTCGAACTTGAAGTGTCGGGTGAGTTGAGAATTCGGCTGAGTATTGGCGCTTGAAATGATTGGCCAAAAGTCCCTTGAATGTTGGATATGGTCATGTATTTATAGGCAAATTTTTCCCTTAGGCGCAAGTCGTGACCGACTTAAGTTGGGTCGTGGACGACTTAACTAGTTGCAACCGGTTTAAAGCGAGCCCGGGCTTCACAGAGGCAGTTTCGTTCAAGTCCCAAGTCGCCTCCGAGCTAATTCCTCCCCTTCCTAGTAACACGGCATCGGGTTCTTCATTCAGTGGCTTTTAGGTCGCGGCCGAGTTAGTCTGGTAAGTCGTAAGTCGCGACCCAACTGATGAGTCCAAGGTCATGTACGAGCTAAGAGATCACTGCGCCCTGCAGCGGCATTGACTTCCTTTGCTCAATTCATGTCCGGCCTAACATTGGTCATAGGTCGGCTGCATTTTAGGTCGGTAACCTTGTCAAGGCGTTAAATCGGCATCCATGTTAAAGCTTTAGGTCGGCATGCCCCTCTAACCTGTTAGGTCGGTAACCTTATTAAGGTGGTTAAGTCGGTGACCTTGTTAAAGTTTTAGATCGGCACCTCTCTTAGGTCTTAGGTCGGTCTCCCTTTGAAGCCTTAGGTCGGTCTCCCCTTGTTAAATCGGCAGAACATTAGCTCGCTCATTATTCTGGATCGGTGAGTCACGGCCGAGGCGGGGTTAACATTTGCCCCTCGAAGTACGCGCCTAACGGTTAGGTCGTGTGCTTTGATGTCCTTTAACCCGCCCGTTCTCTAAGTTGGTAGGTCGTACGCGAGCTAATAGTTAAGTCGCATGTGCCGCTCCAGATCCCTTCACTGCAAGGTATAAATCACATCCCCTTCTTCTTTCTCATTACCTGCTCTCTCGATCCTGCCATTAAAAACTTCCCCAAGCTTCAAAAAGGCGATTTTGCTCCATTAACCACTGATAATTGTTACGTAAGTGAATCTTCTTCAATCATAGGTTATTGTTGGTCCACGAACCCCATCACTCACACTTAAACCGCCACTTCGCATAATGCTTCATCATGATTTCTATTGCACCCATGGCTGATGGAGTTTAGGTTGCTTGGTTCGATTTTAACTGACCGATGATGAAGATGATTCAGGCTAGTTGAATTTGATTCGTGCTAGGGTTGCAAGGCGTTGAATTTGCGGCGGTTTCGAACTAATTGATGGGACGATCCGATAGCTTAAATGAAATGAAGGCTGTGGTTGATGGAACGGTTATTGGGTTAGCGGGTTGATTGCCGTGGGATGTTGATTCGGGAACGAGTCAGTGAAGTTGGGTGAACTAGCCTTTGGCCGACCTGGCTCTTAAGTGAAATAGCCTAAACTTTAAGTCGTGGCCGAGTTAACCCTTGGGAGAAAATTGCCAACTTCTGCCGATCCAACCTTTAAACCGCAGCCGAGTTGACCCTTTGAGGAATTTCACACCACTTTTTGAATCGTAGCCGAGTTAACACTTAAGCTTTGGGCGTGTTGACATTTTAAGAGCATAGACCCACTTTGAGTTTCTGACTCGAACTGCCAAACTAAGTTGCCTAAATTTTGAACTGCCCCAACTTTAAATTTGTTTGAATCTCATTGTATTATTTCACAGATTGTATTAACTTATAAGCTGCCAACCTGCTGAAAATAATAAACAAAGAAAACCAAGGCGAAAATACTGCCATTGACTGCCCACATCAAATGACAGATTAGTTGAGACAAGATAAGCAACTTATATACACTGTATAAAATGTTGTGAATCAATCGACTAAAGTGAAGTATTAATGCAAATCATCGCTAACTTAAACCGACCTATTTGCATCAACATTACACTTGCATGTTAGAATAACGAACTCCGGATTTTATAACTGACAAGTATTTTGCTAGTTTTTTATTCCAGTTGCATTTGCTTATTGTTTGATTGATTTTACACAACACTCCACACACTTTAGGAAACGTGCACCTTCATGTTTGAATATCCAGTTATTTATGTAGAATGACTTCCCATCAAGAAGAAATGGCAGCTCAAGAGGAAGAAACTTTTTCGGTAGCTTTACCTATAGAGAACCCTCCAGAGAGAACTCCAACCATTCTAACCCCGAGAGCATTTACTCAGCTGCGCACTCAATTTGGTTTTACTGAGAGTGATGTCCTGCTCCCCGGGCCAAGTGATACTGCCGACAATCCTCCCCGTGGCTTTATTGCAATCAATCGTCAAATGTGTTTAAGCGGAGCGATCCCTCCTTTTAATGACTTTCTCCGAATTCTTCTCCTTCGGTTGTCAATCTCTCCGTCCCAACTTCATCCTAATGGTTATGCCATCTTGATGGGGTTGTGCGTTTTGTTCAGAAGAACTTTTGATCGCTTACCAAGTTTTGAAGAAACCCGTCATTTATGCTCGTTTGCAAAGAGTAGAGATCATCCTTCCCTTATAATTGTGAGGAGTGCTAGAAACCGCAAACTTATTTCCGACCTTATCGGAAGCGTTCATGGATTTCTGAACCAATTTTTCTTTGCTCGCTGCCCCCCAGGGTTTTATGCCGGCTGGAGAGTAGGAAGTAAGATTACTTGTCTCCATTTTTAAACCTTCTCGAGATCCGAATTACCAATTGCTAATTTCCTTCTTTGCTCTTTTCAGCACTTCCTCTTCCCTCCAGAGATCCGGTCCATAAGCAGACTTTCGATAGATTGAGTGTCGTGGCTGTAGCAGAGAGAAGCATCAAGTTTTTGTTGGGGGATGAATTATTGCTCCAATACGGGCTTTCGCATACTTCTCGTTGTACACATCCTCATGAAATCCCAGACTCCCCGGCTAGAGCATTGGATGCCCCAGCTTCTACAGATACATCCAAACCAAAAGGACCTGCTCCTGAGGCTTTGCTAGTGAAATGTTCCACTTCTGTTGATGTTGCGGGGCCATCTGACGAACTTGCCCCGGTTATTGAGGAAGAGGAGCCTCAGGGATCTCCCCGACGTTCACAGAAATCCGGCGAAGAAGCCGAGAAAACTAGCCTTGCCAAGCAGAGCAGGGATGATACTTTCGAAGGGCTGAGCGACCTCTTTGCCACCTCGCAGGAAATCTTTAAAGATGATCCTATCACTACTGGGGTTTCTTCTTCAGTAGTTGAAGCAACTTCTGTCCTGCAGCAGACTCCGTCAACTCAGGAGTTGACCCTGACTATTACATCCACAACCACTCCTCAATTAAAGAGTGGTTCGTAGTTTGATGCGCGTAGTTTGCACGCCACACACACTTAGAATTTCTTTTCGGAACTTTTATGTTTCTCACTTTTTGTACTTTGAAGACCTCTAAAACTTATTTTTTTTCTTTCAGATTCTCCGATGGGGTGCAGCAGCTCATACTACGATGATTTCCAGCGCTACGGGAGGCGTAGCCAATATGATTATAGGCGTTACCTCCCCTCTTACAGAGAATCTGACGAAGAAAGAGCCGCCCGAAAGGCTCAAGAGAAGAGGGCTCAAGAGGAGCGCTACGAAAGAAGAGAGAGGGAAGAGCGCCACGATTCTTCACAGAGAGGTGACGATTCCCATAAAAGAAAAACCCATGATGACAGAGGAAAAGGTCATGTGGTTGAAGATTCGAGCAAGCGAGCCCGACATGGTGAGAAGCACACCACTACAACTCCTGAAAAGGTTACCGCCCCTGCCTCGCTTGATATTCCTTCCGGCTGTCCCGCTCTCGGGAAGTCAGACATCCAAACTATAATTAGCAGACCCAAATTCCAAGTTGGACCGGGTCCTGCCACTTTGCAAAGTCGATTTCCTCAGTGGTGTCTGAAAGGAGTAAGGTTTGACCTTGACTTGGTCCCCATTGACAAGTCTGCCATGTTACGAAACCTTGACGCCGTTAAGCTTGATATTGAGAGGATGTCGAACTGGCAGAAACTTGTTGACGAGCTTCAGAGGGTTAATCATGCAAACATAGAGGCCATGCTCACCATGGAAAATGATAAAGCCGAATGGCAAAAGGTGCTCGAGCAACATGACACCGAGATGAGAAGCATTGCTTCATACAATGAGGAGCTTGAAGCAAAAGTTGAAGAACTGAAACAAGAGCTTGTTGCTTCCTCTACTTCTTATTCTCAAAAAGAAGAAGTGCTCCTCAAACAAGTGAGAGATGCCCATGCTGGCCAAAGGGATGCCGAAGACAGGCTCGAAGTGCAGAAAAGAATTAGCGAGGGCTATGTCGCTGACATTGAAGAGCTTCGGAAGAAGAATAACTCCCAAGAGGTGGAGATCCAAATGCTTAAGCTTCAACTTTCTAAAGCTGAAATGGAGCGTGATGAGGCCGTTGCCGGCAAAATTGTAGCTGAAGAATCTCACGAGGCAACGAGGGCCAACATCAGCTCAACATTATTTGATTTCGATCTGCACAACATCTTGGGGCGCGATAGCCTTGCCTTTCTAGGCCCTAAGTATGAAATTACACTAGCTGAAGTTTGGGAGGCAGCACTCGATATGCTCGGTGGTAAAGGCGCTGGCTACGCTGAGTCAGCTCTTGAAGAGCATTATCTTGATGATGATGCTCGCGCCGCCCTTGCCAAGGGGAGAGAACAGCTTGCAAGATTAAGGGCCGAAACAGCGGCAGGAGAATATTCAGGAAAAATCACCTCAACTACTCCAATTCAACCTTCTCCTTCAGCCGAAATTGACATTATCGGTTCTAGTTCTCATTCCCCATCTCCTACTAAAGTCACCACTGATATTACAAGCATACAAGGTGGAGATGAGGGCGGCGAGAGTGCCGAGGCACAGGCTTACGAAGTTGACATCAGGGAACCGACTTCTGCAGGTAACCCTACTCACAATCTTGCCCAAGTAGACTGCTCATCTGTTTCTTATGAACTTGATGGGCTTTTTGACTACTTCTTGAATCTCAGCGAACCTTTATCTCCGCTTTTTGCTGACTTAAACTTTTTTCCTTCTGCAGAGAAAACGTCGGGCATTGTTCAGGCTTCTCCTTCTCCAATTATTCCTTCTCCGCCTCCTAAGGTCACTCCTCCTTCTGCCTCGCAACCCGGGTCACAGGAAGAGCAAATAGAAGCCCTTCATGGCTTAGATGATCCCGTTGCTTCTCAAGATCCGAAAGGAGAAGAAACTGAAGGAAGCGAGAGGACGCCAGAACCCACTGGCTCCGACGCTGAACCGTTATCCAAACTTCTTTCTCCAGGGAGTGGGCCTTCCTCCAAGAAGAGAGGGAAGCAGGGAGTTTCCAAGAAGAAGAATAAGAAGGAATCTTTAACTGGCGGAGAAGAGACGGAAGAAAGTCCGATCGAGCCCCTTTCTCCTTCATCCCCTACCCTTACAAGCCGACCTAAAAAGTTGGTCATTCGGCCAGGTGCGGGCTCAAAAGGTGGGCAGAAGAAGAAATGATGGCTCTGGTTCTGTGGCTTTCATATCGCTTTTTTGCCTTTTTTTGCATGCAATGACCGGAAATTGTGCGGGTACCGGCCCCCCGCTTTTCTTTTGTTGGAACCTGTACCTGTATATAAAATAGTGTTGAATAAAATGATTCTTTTTCTTTGTATAAACTTCTGTCTATATCTGAGAATGCATTTACTATTTATTTTTGTACAAGTTTCTTTGTACGATATTGCAGTGAGCTTGTGGTATATATTGTTCGAGCGCAATTTTACCGATGTAGTTACGCCATGCTGCCCCTTTACCATAAGCCCACTGTAATATTTTATTTTATGAGGAACTTGTGCTTTTATTTTTTAGAGAATAATTATTCCACATTTGGAGGAATATGATTTCATTAAAAAATAGAGCACAAATAAGTTTCTTCGCTTCAACTTTCGAAGATATCACTCTTTATTTTGTGCATATACACATTTTATTGAATGAAATCTTCTATGTGGTAAAGCGGGTATTTGTAAAGTACTTCAACTTCTTTTTGAGGAAGAGAATTTTCTAGAACAAGTAATTCACTCTTCCTTTGAAAGTTAAAGTGTGCTCTTAATGAGGATTTTTTTTTTTTACTTGCCACAGTAAAGGGCTTCTTGATTTTTGTTTCTTTGAAAAGTTGCACCTCTGAGGAAAACTTTTTCACGTTTCAACACTTGGAAGTTTTACTTCAATCTTGGTGAAACATGTGCCTCCGAAGAGGTCTTTTCTGCTTGATTGTGCCTCCGGGAGGAGGTCTTTTCATTTCTGCCTTTGGGAAGAGGTCTTTCTGTCTTATTGTGCCTCTGGGAAGAGGTCTTTCTGTCTTATTGTGCCTCTGGAAAGAGGTCTTTCTGTTTCTGCCCCTTGGGAGAGGCTCTCTGTTTTTTTTTTTAGCATTTCATCTCCGGTGAAGTGAAACTCCGAAGAGCGGTTGTTACACTTCAACTCCTGGCGAAATGGGCCTCCGAAGAGGACTTTTATTTTGTTTTACATTTCAACTATGGTGAAGTGAAATTCCGAAGAGCGGTTGTAACACTTCAACTCCTGGTGAAATGGGCCTCCGAAGAGGGCTTTTATTTTGTTTTACATTTCAACTCTGGTGAAGTGAAATTCCGAAGAGCGGTTGTAACACTTCAACTCCTGGTGAAATGGGCCTCCGAAGAGGGCTTTTATTTTGTTTTACATTTCAACTCTGGTGAAGTGAAATTCCGAAGAGCGGTTGTAACACTTCAACTCTTGGTGAAATGGGCCTCCGAAGAGGGCTTTTATTTTGTTTTACATTTCAACTCTGGTGAAGTGAAATTCCGAAGAGCGGTTGTAACACTTCAACTCCTGGTGAAATGGGCCTCCGAAGAGGGCTTTTATTTTGTTTTACATTTCAACTTCGGTGAAGTGAAACTCCGAAGAGCGGTTGTTACACTTCAACTCCTGGTGAAATGGGCCTCCGAAGATTGCCTGGAAGTTACTCTCTCATGGTTGGAGGGTCATGACTCCTCCAATCTTTTTTGGTTGAGTAGAGAACTTTATTTTTGCGGCATATGTTTCGTTAGAGGTCTTTATCCTCCGAAGAGTTGTCCCTCCGAAGAGGACTTGTGCCTCCGAAGAGGGCTTTAGTTGTTCGTTGTCCACTTGCTTATGCCTTTTCAGTGATCCTCTATATTTTTTTTAAGCTTGCACTCCCTTCTCTTACAAGTAATTTGTTTAATCCAAAGAAGTGTACTTCATTGCTAGGCCAGTTCACGAGAACGGACATAAGCTTCTTAATCGGATGTTTGTTTGTTCAAACTTCTCAATTTATTAGCTAAAGCCCGTTTTCGGCGAAATCATTGACCGTTCAATTGAAGCTCTTCTTATCTTGGATTTAAGCTCGGGAATTTTGTGACTTGGAATTTGTTTGTTGAATGATAACAAGAATCACTTGGTCTTGTAATGTGCAAGTTTTGTTTTCGTTGCCTGCAAACATTTAAATCGACATTTCAGTAATACATTTAATGTACTTTTCATATCGAAAATAAAGCAAACATGTAATAATAATAAGGAACACAAAATTTATAGTGGTTCGGCCAAGAATTTGGGCCTACATCCACTTTATAGTCTTTCATTATTCACTTGCATCGGTTTTACAATCGCTTTCAATTACAGTAATCATACATTCATAATTCTTTTTACAATATTTCAACAAAGCTATCAAGTAAAGTATGGACGCAAGTGATTGCTGTTCCAAGCTCTTGGAATTTGATCTCCTTCGACAGTAGTGAGTTTGAATGTGCCGTCAAGAAGCTTCTGACTTATGACATATGGTCCTTCCCAATTTGGCCCAAACACACCTGTCGCTGTCATAATTCTCTTTAGGACTAGATCTCCAATTTCAAAGCTGCATTGGCGAACTTTGGAATTGAAATGTCTGGCTATCCTTTGCTGATGAGATGCGATTCTAAGCTCAGCCTCTTCTCTTTTTTCATCAAGGAGATCTAGTGCCTCAAGCTGTAGTTTTTCATTCTCCGCTTGATTGAAATGGATTCTTCTATGTGAAGGGACCTCTGTTTCTACCGGAATCATTGCCTCTGATCCGTATGCCAATGAAAACGGAGTATGCCCAGTCGTAGTTTTGTGGGTAGTTCTGTATGCCCATAGTGCTAGTGGTAGCTTATCGACCCAACCACCTTTCGCTCTTCCAAGCTGCTTCTTGATGGTTGACTTGATAATTTTATTTACTGCTTCCACCTGCCCGTTTGCCTGCGGATGAGCTACTTCTGAGAAGCTTTTTTGGATTTTGAATCGTTTGCAAAAATCTTGGAATTCTTCACTTTCGAACTGAGTACCATTGTCTGTAATTATTTTTTGAGGCACACCATATCTGCAAATGATACTTTTAGTCACAAAACTTATCATCTTTTTTGAGGTGATAGTAGCCAGTGGTTCAGCTTCTGCCCACTTAGTAAAATAATCTACAGCAACAATGGCATATTTAATTCCAGATTTGGCAGTTGGTAACGGTCCTACAAGGTCTATCCCCCATATTGCAAACGGCCATGGACTGACCATCTGTGTGAGTTCAGTGGAAGGAGCTCTAGGAATTTTGGCGAATCTTTGGCATCTGTCACATTTTCGGGAATAGTCTGCTGCATCTCGATTAATTTCTGGCCAAAAATATCCGTATCAGAGAATCTTTTTCGCTAAAGTTTGACCACCTAAATGATCACCACATTCTCCCCCATGCACCTCAGCTAGGATTGTTTTGGACTCTTCCCTGGATACACATCGAAGTAACTGCATTGAGAATCCCCGTCTGTATAACTGGCCATCCTGGACTATATAGCGAGAGGCTTTCCTCAGTAGCTTCTTTCGTTCTTTTGAATTTTCCGATAAAGAGCCATTGAGCAGATATTCTGTTATTGGAGTCATCCATGATTCTTGCTCTTGAGACACGCTCATGATCCAATCAATATCCATCTCATCAATGCTCGGAGCCGACAGGACCTCCACTGGAGTCAACCCCAGAAATTGAGCTTCGCCTGTGCTAGAGTACTTTGCGAGAGAATCTGCTTTCGTGTTTTCTTCTCGAGGAATATGACTTATCATGTAATGATCGAAATCACCCAGGAGTTCCCAAGCCTTTGACAAGTAGGCGGGCAGATTTCCCCCTTTCGCTTGGAATTCCTTCTTGACTTGGCATACAATAAGCTGAGAATCACTGAAGATCTGTAACGCTTGGATGTTTAGTTCTTTAGCAATCCTTAAGCCAGCGATAAGAGCTTCGTATTCTGCTTCATTGTTTGGTGAAGGAAATTCCAATCTTAGTGCATTGCATAATGATCGACCTTCAGGGGTCTCAAGTACAACTCCGGCTCCAGAACAATAGTCGTTTCTCGCGCCATCGACATATAACTTCCATTGGATTGGGGAATCGTCGATCGTTTCGTCCTCACTGTTACCCTTATCTGTGAATTCTGCGATGAAATCCGCTAAAGCTTGTCCGTTGATTGCTTTTCGGGGATGATAAGTGATGTCATATTGACCGAGTTCAATATTCCACTTTAGAAGACGACCCGAAGTCTCAGGGCGAAACAGGACTTGCTTTAAAGGTTGATCAGTGAGGACTCTGATAGGATGAGCTTGGAAATATTGCCTCAACTTCCTGGATGCAATCAGTAGGCAATTGGCGAGTTTTTCCAACTTAGAGTAATTCATCTCTGCCCTAGTGAGTCTTTTGCTGATATAGTAAACTGGATGTTGAATCCTCTTGTCTTCTCGTATCAGCGCTGCACTTAAAGCATGAGATGATACTGCCAAGTATATAAGAAGATCCTCGCCATCAACAGGCCTAGAAAGTATTGGAGGCGTTTCCATATGGCGAATCAATTCATCAAAGGCTTTTTGGCATTCGGGAGTCCAATCGAAGTTTTTCTTTCCTTTCTTTAGGGTGTCAAAGAATGGGATGCATTTATCTGTGGCTTTGGAAATGAACCGACTCAAGGCGGCGACTTTTCCATTGAGACTTTGCAATTCCCTCTTCGTTCCAGGAGCTTTGACTTCCTTTAAGGCGGTAATTTGAGCTGGACTAGCCTCAATGCCCCTAGCACTCACGATGAAACCTAAAAACTTTCCGGATTCCACTCCAAATGAACATTTTAAAGGGTTGAGCTTCATTCCGTATTTTCGAAGGACTGTGAACATGTCTGCTAAGTGTTCTATGTGATCCACTGCTTTCTTAGACTTTACTAACATGTCATCGACGTAGACTTCCATAGTCTTGCCCAATTGCGGTTTGAACATAGCATTAACAAGTCTTTGGTATGTTGCCCCTGCATTCTTCAGCCCGAAGGGCATAACTCTGTAGCAGTAAAGACCAACGTCGGTGATAAAGCTCGTGTCCTCCTGATCTGGCTCATGCATCATGATCTGGTTATATCCAGAGTAAGCATCCATAAAAGATAACAATTCGTGTCCCGCTGTCCCGTCTACCAGTTGATCGATCTTGGGTAATGGGAAGCAGTCTTTGGGGCATGCCTTGTTTAGATCTGAAAAATCGATGCACACTCTCCATTTTCCATTGGCTTTCTTAACCAGCACTGGATTTGAAACCCAATTCGGATAGGTAGATTCTTTGATAAAGTTATTCTCCATGAGCCGATCAACCACTTCTTTTAACGCTGCTGACCTTTCTGGACCTTGAGTTCTCCTTTTCTGCTTCACAGGTGTAAATTTTGGATCAATATTCAGAGCGTGTACTGCAACTTCTGGGGATATTCCGCACATATCGGCATGAGTCCAAGCAAAAACATCCAAATTTGCCTTTAAAAAAGATATTAGGATATTCTGAATTGACACATTAAGTTGTGAACCCACATTCAACAACTTGTTTGGGTCCGTTGGTTCAACAGGTACTGGTATTGTCGTTTCCACTGGTACCACTCTATTCTCCCCTGCACTGGCTTTCCTAGGATCCATCTCTTTCCGTGCTCCGCTGTGCTCGCCAGTGCAGGGTCCGCCCTGTAATTGCTACAAGGCTGGTTCTTTGATGCGGACTGGGGTTGCCGCATCCTTTCCCATCTCTCTTTTCCTTGTTTCTCGTAGCTCTGTCAAATAACACTTCCGCCCAGCATTTTGATCCCCTTTTATAACTCCCACTCCATTATCTGTGGGAAATTTAATGGTGAGGCACCATGGGGCCAGAACAGCTTTGAATGCTGCGAGAGTTGGACGGCCAAGGAAAGCATTATAAGCAGAAAACTCGTCAACAATCACAAAAGTTTGCTTGCGGACCACTTTTCTTTCTCCATCTCTAAGTTCTACAAGCAAATCAGCGGTTCTTATCGGCTATTTTGGCTCCCCAGTGAAGCCAGCGATTTTCTGCGATGATGCTTGCACATCAACCATAGGGATCTTCATTTGGTCGAATGTTTTCTTGAAGAGGATATTGCAGGATGCGCCACAATCAATGAGAACTCTTCTGACAATAGCTGGCCCGATACCAGCTGAGATGACTAAGGGATCCAAGGTAGGAGCTTCAATACCTGTGGAATCCCTAGCTCTGAACACAATATCATCATTGAAAGTTTTTTGTTGCTTCAGGGGCATAGCACCTTCCAAAACAAATACATCTTCCTCGGTCGGTACATACTTCAAAGCTCGGGTATACCTTTCCATCTCACCCCAGCTCCTGCCTGCTGGGTGAGGTCCTCCCGTAATGACATTGATAACAGGCCTTCCGAATTCATGCCCTGCAGTCTTCTCACTTGTCCTGGGTTGATGAGCAGTAGCTCATTGCCCTTGACTAGTCGAAGCGGGATTGTTGCTATCCTTTTCCACAAATTGCTGCAGCTTGTTTTCCCTTATCAATTCTTCAATCAAAATTTTCAATTGGCGGCATTCATCGGTATCATGACCGGGTTGATTATGGAAGCGGCAAAACTTTCCGCTTTGTACAGCTTTTTTCCCGGTTCTCAGAACGGGAGGTTTAGGATAATCAACAGAATCTTTAGTGGCAAGGTAAATATGCTCCGGCGTATCTGATAAAGGGGTATATTCCGATGGCTTGAAGGAACGAGGCTTCTTCAGATTTTTCTGTTTCTTCCCATCGTTATTTTCCCTTTTCTGTCCTACAGATTCATTCTTGCGTGGAGCAACAACGTTATCTTCAGCTTTTTCCAATGCTGCCTTTACCGGTACCGGACGGCTTTCCAGGCATATGAACTCATCTGCTTTCTTGTAGAATTTTTCTAGGGAATTTGGTTCCTTCATGTTAAGCCATTTTCCAAATTCGCTCGACTTGTCGATGGCCCTCATCAGATAGGTCAAGATCATCCGTGGTTCTGCATTGTCTACCTCGGCCAACGCTATATTAAAGCGATTCAAGAAAGATCTGATAGTCCCCCTGGATTCTGTTCTAAACTTGACAACGACATGATATCTTTGGATTTTGAAGCGTATAGTCTGAACTGCTCCTTGAATTTCCGGGTTAGGTCAGAAAACTGATCTATAGACCGAATTGGTAGCTTGGTGAACCAAAGCAGAGCTACACCTTCCAAATATACAGGAAAATATCGACACTTTATTTCATCAGAAGCTCTGGCACCTGTCATGTGCCAATCATACTTATACAAGAATTCGTTCGGATCACTTGTTCCTTTGTAAGCTGGGATAGTTGGAGGGACGAACTTCCTTGGGAACTCAGCCTTTAAGATTCTTTCGGTAAACGGGGTTTTACTTGGAGCGAAACCCCATTCCTTCTCATCTTCATTCCTTTGCATGCTTTCTTTCATGATTTGTCGAACCATTTCAGAAAGATACCCCTCATCATTTCGAGCTTTAGATCCACCAACTTCAGGAAATGTCCGCTCAGAGGGGCTAGCAGCCCTCTCAGGAATGTTTCTTTCTTCATCCTCATGAATGTTGCCAACAAAGTTCCTTCCATTACCCGTTAGTTGACGGTTTACTCCAAGCAAGTCATTCAACTTATTCAAAATTAGAGCATTTTGGGTGTTCTGAGCCTCCAATTGTGCACTTTGGGCATTTATCTGCTGGTTCAGCCCTAAGATTACAGCGTCCAACTCCGCTTTTGTAACCCCAACAGGTGGAGCGGCTTGATTAGGTACTGGGGAAGCGGAGGTTCCCTCTTGAACATTTCCAGATCTAACAGATCTAATAGATCTACTCCTTCTCCCAGGAGCCATGATTTCAGATAAACTTCTAGTCTTCAGAGAGGTTACTTCAACAAACTTTCGTGGAGCAATGATGATAATACTCCTGAGTTCATTTCTCAGTGAAAGCACCAAAAATGTTAACGCTAAAATTTGAACGCTAACACCCCGGTGTATAAAGTGTAGTTGTGAAAGCACCACCCGATGATTCGGGAACAGAGTATAAGCAGAAAGTCATAGAAAAAGCAGTGAATAACAACGATTTTATAGTGGTTCGGCTCAAGGCAAGCCTACGTCCACTTTAATTCTCTTTATTGCTAAACCGATTACAACTTTACAACAATCTTCAATTACAATTACGACGAGACAAACAACTAGAACTTTGGTAGAGAAGAATTCTTCGAATCCATGTAGATTGCGTTAGATTTTCCCTTGAAGTTAGTTGAGATGCCTTTCGAACTTGAAGTGTCGGGTGAGTTGACAATTCGGCTGAGTATTGGCGCTTGAAATGATTGGCCAAAAGTCCCTTGAATGTTGGATATGGTCATGTATTTATAGGCAAATTTTTCCCTTAGGCCGCAAGTCGTGACCGACTTAAGTTGGGTCGTGGACGACTTAACTAGTTGCAACCGGTTTAAAGCGAGCCCGGGCTTCACAGAGGCAGTTTCGTTCAAGTCCCAAGTCGCCTCCGAGCTAACTCCTCCCCTTCCTAGTAACACGGCATCGGGTTCTTCATTCAGTGGCTTTTAGGTCGCGGCCGAGTTAGTCTGGTAAGTCGTAAGTCACGACCCAACTGATGAGTCCAAGGTCGTGTACGAGCTAAGAGATCACTGTGCCCTGCAGCGGCATTGAATTCCTTTGCTCAATTCATGTCCGGCCAAACATTGGTCATAGGTCGGCTGCATTTTAGGTCGGTAACCTTGTCAAGGCGTTAAATCGGCATCCATGTTAAAGCTTTAGGTCGGCATGCCCCTCTAACCTGTTAGGTCGGTAACCTTATTAAGGTGGTTAAGTCGGCGACCTTGTTAAAGTGTTAGATCGGCACCTCTCTTAGGTCTTAGATCGGTCTCCCTTTGAAGCCTTAGGTCGGTCTCCCCTTGTTAAATCGGCAGAACATTAGCTCGCTCATTATTCTGGATCGGTGAGCCACGGCCGAGGCGGGGTTAACAGTATGGAGCCCAGATACTTAACTTATGTTGATATCGCAGATATATATATATATATATATATATATATATATTACTTTGTGATTTGTTGCTGGGGCCCCGGTTAAAGGTTGGTTACAACCGGAAGATGGCATACTCGTGTCAGTAGTTACCCAGTTAGGGGTAACCCGGCCTTGTGTTGGCAGAGATCCGGTTTGGTTCTCGGGAACGTCCTTCCAGAGGCGTTCTCATGTGGCAATGGGAAGTTCCTTGGCCTGACCATTTGTTGGAAATCCAATTCCCAATACGAAACCCTGTACGGTTTTAGTTGTAGAACCTGCCATTTACTTATGGTGGCGCCCCACCGTTTAGATGGTAGCTGTAGTAGGCATACGATAATGGTCGTATGTTGGCTAAGATTAATATTCTATTTTCGAAATGATTTACTTCACTATGCACTAGTAATAATATCAAAGAATTTCTTTTCTCGTACCAAGCATATTTAACTATCATAAGAAGTAATCTCCTCCAATCCTGCGTTTGCATTGTGTGTGTGGCGGGAGGTCTTATGGTAGTTCCATTTTTTAAAAGCATACCGAAAATTCCTTTATAAATCTAGTTTCTTTAAAAGTAACTGTTGTTTTTGTTTACTCATACCAGTCCCATGACTGATCCGGAGTTTATTGTTTTCTTTCCTAAACTCTGGATGCCCATTATTTCTACACGGGCAGCCTAGTAGCAGGTTTCTGTATTTTGGAGTAGCAGTATTTTGGAGCTCTCATCTTGGAGATATCTTGGGAGCTTTTGGAGATTTCAGGTGTTAGCTTTTAGGAGTTCGTTATCACCTCTCTCATTTGAGGACCTTTGGATATATGATCACTATTATATTAATCATGATGTTGTATTTGGAGTTATGGTGTATGTATTATATACTCTGTTGTAGTATGATATTATGTTGATGTTGTAACTGTGATGATATTTATGATATTGATTCTGTTCCGCTGTTTTATATTCATCTAATTGTTGTTATAAGCTCCGGCGATGCAAATTTGATGTTGTTTATCGGACATCGAGTTTGGGTCGTCACAAGTGGTATCAAAGCTGTTGGTTGAGTAAGAACTTTAGCTACGGAGTATAACACATTAGATGGCTCATTAGAGATAGGGTGAATTATACCCTAGAATGAGTACAACCAAGACTGAAACTTTAAATTTTCTTAGTCTATTTCTTTTTACTGCTGATATTCCTTAAGATATTTCGTCTGTATATCTGAATCAATTTTCTTACTAATCTCAGATAGTGAAAATGAGTGGACGTAGAGGAAGAGCTAGGGGTCAAGGGAAAGCCGCAGCACCTAATCAAGTTCCCCCAGCCGCAGAAGCAGTAATAGATATTCAGCAGCAGCCGGACTTGGCTAATTTATATAAGAAGTTCGGAAAGCTTGGTGGCAAACCGTTCACCGACAAGGAGTTAATTATTGAGGCTCAAGCTTGGGTAAGATCGTGTGAAAAGATTTTTAGAGGGCTAAAACTGCAGGATGAGCAGAAAAGACTTATAGCTTCTTGGTAACTCCAAGGAGAAGCTTCAGCTTGGTGGGAAACCATCATTATAGATGAACCCGAGGAAGAATTTACTTGGGATCGTTTTAAGGAAGTGTTTGAGAAACGTTATATGCCATCGGCGGGAATTTCCAGAATGTATCAGGAATTTCTGAATTTGAAACAAGGAAGTTCGTCGTTTGAAGAATACTTGAATAAATTCAGCGAATTATCTCGGTTTGGTCCAGAATTGCTAAATACACCTCTTAAGAAAAACGAAAGGTTTATCCATGGAATGAACCAGAAATATCATGAAAGAATGACGGGCCACGTTAAAGAATCTTTTTCGGATTTAGTAGATATGGGTTACAGATACGCTACTCTTGATGTGCAAGAAGCCCCGGAAGAGAAAGGTAATTCAGGAAATCAAAATTATAAAAAGCGGAAATTTGAAGGCAAGAAACCTTGGCAAGGCAACGAGAAGAAGAAGAGCATTCAAGGAAGCGCAGCAGAAAATGTCACTTGTTACAACTGCAAAGAGAAGGGCCACTATTCAAATAACTGCCCAAAACCGAAGAAGCCAGCTAAAGAATGTTACAATTGTCACAAGCCGGGACATGTAGTTAAAGATTGCCAGTAACGAAGCCAGCGCAGGTGGCAAAATTTATACGATAAAGAAGGACCCCTCAACTTCAAAAGCTGATAAAGGGAAAAGTGTTTTGGAAGGTAACCTTACTATTAATGATAGAACTGTTAGAGTTTTATTTGATACAGGAGCTTCACATAGCTTTATCTCCCAACAAACCGCAAATGAATTAGGACTTGAAACTAAATTTGCTAACGATCTTATTTGCATGAAAAATCCGGTTGGAGGTCCCGCAAATCTTTGTTCATATTGTAAGAGAGTTCCTATTTCATATGCTAGCTATCGATTTCCTATCAACCTTTTTGTCCTCGAATTTAATGAATTTGAAATCTTACTCGGTATGAACTAGTTATCGAGGTATGAAGCTATTTTGGATTTTAATAATCGGACAGTTTTAATTAAAACTAACCTTGGAAATTTTATTGAAATCTCTTGTGAGGATCCAAGTCCAAGGAGAGACAGATTGATGTATACCTTGGGACATCTTGAACCCACTTTGCAGTCTATACCTATTGTTCGGGATTTTTCCGACGTATTTGAAGAAGTGAAATCTTTGCCTCCTCACCGAGAAATAGAATTCCGAATTGATCTTGTACCCAATGCTCGTCCTGTTGTTCACGCAAGTCGCAGGATGGCACCCAGGGAAAAGATTGAATTGGTTCATCAAACTGATGAACTACGAGCAAAAGGATTAATTCGACCCAGTGTTTCTGAATGGGGTTCAGCCGTCATATTCGTTGCTAAATCAGACGGATCTTTAAGATTGTGTGTAGATTACCGCGATCTCAATAAACAAACTCTCAAGAATAAATTTCCACTGCCCAGGATTGATGATTTATTTGATCAGTTGCATGGCGCTCGTTTCTTTTCAAAAATGGATCTAGCCCAAGGATTCCATCAATTACGAATCGCCGAAGATTGTGTCCATCTGACCGCTTTCAGAGGTCCTGATATGTTCTACGAATGGTTAGTTATGCCTTTCGGGCTAACCAATGCACCAGCATACTTCGTAGATCTTATGACTCGTGTGTTTCGGGAAGTTTTGAATAAATTTGTGCTTGTATTCATTGATGATATTTTGATCTATTCTAAGACTGAAGAAGAGCATGCCGAACATCTTAAAATTGTTTTAGAAATTTTGAGGAGGAATGTTCTATTTGCAAAATTTTCCAAATGCCACTTCTGGGTCAATGAAGTCAAATTCGTTGGCCATATTGTTAATGAAGAAGGAATTTCAGTAGATCCTAGCAAAATTTCCGCTATTCTTGATTGGAAACAACCCACTACTCCAAGAGAAGTTCGAAGCTTTTTGGGTTTAGCAGGCTATTACCGGAAATTCGTTCAAGATTTTTCTAAGTTGGCTACCGCTGACTAAGCTAACAATGGAAAATGCAAAGTTTATTTGGACTTCAGAATGTGAAGAAGTTTTTCAAGAGTTGAAAAAGAGATTGACCACTACTCCTGTTCTCACTATTGTTAACGGGAACCAAGGCTTATCTGTCTATACTGATGCATGTGGTGAAGGGGTAGGTGCAGTATTAATGCAAAATGGAAAGGTAGTTGCCTGCGCGAGTAGACAATTACGTCCACATGAGAAAAACTACCCGACGCACGATTTGGAACTTTTGGCAGTTGTTTTTTCTTTGAAAATATGGCGACATTATCTGCTGGGTAAGAATCTTTTCAGCTTTCCTAACAATTTATGAAACTAACTTAACTAAAGAAATATACCTAATAAACTCTCTTTGTTTTAGGTGAAAAATTCGAATTATTCACCGACCATAAATCTTTGAAATATCTTTTCTCCCAGAAAGATCTAAATTTGCGACAACAACGTTGGTTGGAATTTCTGGCATCTTATGACTTAGATAATATGTATACGCCAGGAAAAGCCAATGTGGTTGCTGATGCCTTGAGCAGAAGACATGCTGTTCTCGCATATCTAGTTATCACTCCTACTCTTCTTAAGAAGATCGCGAGCAAGCAAACTGAAGACAAGTTTCTTCGAGAAATGCGTAGAAGAATAGATCGAGGAGAGGATACTACTTTTGAAATAGATAATAGAGAAGTTATAAGGATGAAGGGCAGAATTTGTGTCCCTGACATTCCAGAACTGAAACATGAAGTATTGGACGAATGCCACAAGTCAAAATTCAACATCCATCCAGGAGTCAATAAAATGTATCGTGATGTTGAAAGGACATTCTGGTGGAAAACGATGAAGAG
The DNA here is from genome assembly GCA_030765085.1 of Allium cepa. Lineage (NCBI taxonomy): Eukaryota > Viridiplantae > Streptophyta > Magnoliopsida > Asparagales > Amaryllidaceae > Allium > Allium cepa. The sequence continues at coordinate 71,562,663 of CM060942.1, forward strand.
AGACATATCTATTTATGTGAGTCGCTGTGCTACTTGTCAGCAAATCAAGAGCGATCAAATGAAAGTAGCCGGTTTACTTCAACCTTTGGAAGTACCAAAATGGAAGTGGTATCAGGTATCGATGGATTTCATCGACGGATTGCCACGAGCCAAGAAAGGTAATGAAGCGATTTGGGTTATAGTGGATCGTCTAACCAAAAATGCTCATTTTATTCCAGTTAAGTCCACTCGGACCGCGGCAAGCTTGGCAGGTATATATATAAAGGAAATTGTTCGCCTCCATGGTATTCCCAGCAGTATAGTGAGTGATCGTGATCCGATCTTCACTAGTAGATTTTGGGAAGCATTCCAAGATGCATTGGGGACGAAATTAAATTTCAGAACTGCTTATCACCCACAATCTGATGGACAGACTGAAATGGTCAACCGAATTTTAGAAGACCTACTGCGTGCTTGTGTTCATGATTTTGGTGGTTCTTGGGAGGACCATTTGCATCTGGTTGAATTCTCATATAATAACAGTTATCAGGCCAGTGTAGAAATGGCTCCTTTCGAAGCTTTGTATGGTCATCCGTGTCGATCACCAATATGTTGGATCGAATCAGGTGACAGACTTGTTCTTGGACCGGATATGATAAAAGAAGCCAATGAGAAGGTAGACTTTATTCGAAAGAAGTTATTAACTGCCCAAAGCCGTTAGAAGAGCTATTATGACCGTCGAAGGAGAAATTTGGAATTTCAAGTTGGAGATTCTGTATTTCTGAAAGTATCTCCGATGCGGGGTGTATTGAGATTTGGGAAAACTGTAATGCTAGCACCACGTTATATTGGTCCTTTTCCTATTCTGGAAAGGATTGGCTCTCTAGCATATCGAGTGCAGCTACCCAGCTGGTTGTCTGGCGTACATGATGTGGTTCACATTTCTAATCTTCGGAAGTATGTGCACGACCCAGATGATATTATTGAAGAAGCTGCTCAGCAGGATCTTGAAATTACTCCTAACTTGGCAGTTAGAAGGGAACCGATAAAAATTGTAGATCGTGATGAGAAACGATTAAGAAACAAGATTGTGAAGCTGGTCAAAGTTCAATGGAGTGGCGATCCAAAGGACTGTACTTGGGAGACTGAAGATAATATGAAGAAATCGTATCCCAACTGCAGAATAGACATTTCGTCTTAAAATGGTAAGTCATTTCCTTGTTTCTGAATTCATATATTCTTTGTTTGCGTTTCTCTCTCTTTCAATTTCGAGGACGAAATTTTCTTAAGGAGGGGATATTGTAGCATCCTGGAAATTTTGAGTTTAAATTTTTGGTAATTTATTGGAACTTTTAAATTTAAATTTGAGAATTTCAAAAGAAATAAAATAAGGTAATAAAAGCACATAGTTATTTAATGTTAATAACTAAAACAACTTTTCTTTTTAACAAAGTAAAATAAGAAATTGCGATAGATGATCTTTTAAAAGAAATAAAATTGTTAAGATAAGTTATGATGAAATTATAAAATTTAAATCACATAACTATAATCTAACATATGAACAAATAAACAAATAATTAAACAAATGAACAAATGAACAAATAATTAAACAAGATAACAAAACAGTAAGAAGAAATATAAACTGTAAAAAGAAAACAAAACTCTTCCATTTAACAAAATAAAGTAAGTTTGTATCAAAATAAAAATAAAAATGATAAAGTAACATTACCTGTAAGTATACAAGGAGGCATGAAGCATTTAATGCTATACACATCAGCCAAACTTAAAGTAAGATTTCCTGTATAAAACATACAAGGAAAACACTACAGCACATACTTCCATTTAATGCTCTCAAATACACCCATACAGAAGTACGATTGAAAAGAAGAAAAAAAAAATTGCTTCAGCACGACACAAGGAGGGTGTTGCCTGCACATCTCCTTATATAAGTGTGTAGCCTCCAAGTTTGTTCAAAAAAAATTTTTACTGAAGAAAGAAAGAAAAAAATATTAGCAAAGATCAGAAAATAAATAGGGAAGCCAACATCATTTTTATTCAAGCTTGAAAGAAATTTACTGAAGGAAGATTCTACTGCAGGTTTCAAAACAAAAACAAAAGTGTTCTCTGTTTTTAAGTATTGTCCAGCTGAGTAAACTTGTGTTTTTATTTTATTTTTTTATTATTTGAAAACTGAGTAAGTATCCGATAGAAAATTTGTGTTGTTACATATAATTTTTTTTCTTTTCTCTTTCCTGTAAGATCTTTGTGATTCAGGAGTTTGCTTTATGATCTGCTTTCCTTGTTTTGGGTTTCAGAGTAAAGTAAATTAGAAAGAAATCAAATGAACCTTTATACAAACATGTTAAGATTTGGATTTTAAAACAAAATAAGTTATTTAAATTTAACTCACAGTTTACAATTTTATTTTAAGTTTGAAGTGAAAACTTTTGGCTGTGCAACCTCAAACCTTACAGTAAAACAAAATTGATGATAAATTCAAGTATGATAAATCATTGATTTAATCATATAATTCAAGTAAGTATACAAAAATAGGATTTTTAAACTAAATATGGTGATTTTTACTTGGGTATCTTAGGAGCAGTTCATACTTGAACAAATGTTGCTTTTAAATCGATTCCTGTTAATCAAAAGATCTTTGAATGTTGCAATTTTGCGTGGAGCTAGTTTAATACTCAATAATGTTACGAAAAATATTAAGAAATTTGATTATTGCAAGAATTTTGAGCACGAGATTGAAATAAGGTTTGAGAACCCATGTTCGTTCATGTTAAAAGAAATGGTCGCAGATGGTTCTGGGGTGCATCGAGTTGGACGAGGTACTGGGGTTAGCTTCGTGGATGACCGGAGGTGATGTGACTGGGGCGGCGCGATGTCAGGTGGACGGCATCGCGAGGCCGAGGTGGTTTTGGTTGAGCAGTTGAAGTCCAGATTTTAACCAAACTTGCTCGATTTTGATTCAATGAGGGTTCCGTAACCCAGATAGCTCGAATCGCTTAAGATGGTCGTTGACGACTTGAGAGTAACCGTGAGGTTGGTCGGAGGTGACCGGGCTGCCTGTACACGTGTACGCGTGTACATGTGGGGTTGAAATGATTGGCTGTTGGAAAGGACGTGGTTTATCGAGAGAAACTCGAAGCATTCGAGTGAAACGATCGACGATTTTGAGAGTTGTTTGAGTAGTTGCATGGGTACGAGTCGTTTAAAATGAAGCTATCAGGTTTTAAAACTTGAAAGTTAAAAGAAAAAAAATGAAACAGAGAAGATGGATATGCGAATGAACAGAGAAGAGGAAGAATTCGGGGAAGGCACGGAGGAAACTCGAGTTTGACTCGATACAAACCTGGGTTTACTCGGTTTTGGTTAAACTGGGGTTAGGACCAATAAAGTTTGAATTTTACAATGTTAAGTAAATTCTTGCATTTACAATGTGGCCAAAATTGATTTATGCTAAATTAGAAACTTACTTAACCATGTTTTATAATTTAATTAATTTTTTTACTAAATAATTTAATTTAAGTTAATATTAAAGTTAGTGAACATTAAAACTTTTTATAACTATAATAAATTGGTTTCCAGAATATAAAGAAGATTTTCAAATAATAATTAAGGTAAATAATTTTTAATGATTTTGAAAAGAAATTAAGAACGATATATAATTTTGTAATTAAGATTGATAAATAAACAGTTAAGTACTTAAATTAATTTGTAATTAAGAAATAATTAATTGAGTTGATTTATTAAATTATCAAAATGTAATCATTAATTTATTTAAACCCAATTGGAAAATAATTAACTATTGTTGTGCACTATATTGATATTTCTGTTCTGATTGTGATGCTATGTTATATAAATTGCCATGTACTGCATTGTGATTATGGTTCATTCTGTATTGATGTGAAAACCCTGTTGCCCTTAAAATGGCATTTAAACTTCAATGCGACAGGGAATCGGATTTCAGTTGTTATCCGAAACCCACATCGAACCTGTGAATATTTGTGAATGACATCCACATGTTTTAAAATTTGACACTCACTATTCGAATTAGCCGGGAAAAGACCTTTGTGTCATATAACCCATTTCGAATATGTGATTCGACGTCATGGATAACATTTGAAGACCGGTGTTGAAGACCGGGTATTTGCGAGAGCGATAGGATGACCTGTCGATTGACTCTGCACCGAGTTACTCCGGTATAGAGTTCTCCATATGTGATGGGGAATCCTATCAGGATTGTGAATATCCGGATTTCAAGGACTTCTTTGGAAGTGCCTTCGGTTTTGTTCGAACCCGGAACAGACTTGTATGGATTGTGTGTCTGACATTACAAATTGAGATATAAAGCAGATTTCTTTCAAATATATTTCTGTTGGTGGCGGAGAATTTATTCTCTTAGCTTAACACCCTTCTCTGAGACGTACGAGCTCAGAGGTTATGTAGTTGAAGGTTATCAGCGATATATTCCCAATTTGGTAATGTGACATGCTGAGTGTTGCTGTGAAATGATTATTGTTTGATCATTTCTGATATGATCATTTGTTTGATCACTTATCTTTGTGATCATTTATTTGATCATTTGTTGACCCAAAGCATGGCTTTGTACCAAAGCGTGGCTTTGTGGACGAGACTTCGCCGAGCCTCACACCCCGGAATGGTCGAAACAGGAATGATGCAACAAGGTTATTGGGGGTAGCACCCCTTAGGGTATGTGCATTTCCTTCTGGATAGAAGTGGTATCATGGTATGGAGCCCAGATACTTAACTTATGTTGATATCGCAGATATATATATTACTTTGTGATTTGTTGCTGGGGCCCGGGTTAAAGGTTGGTTACAACCGGGAGATGGCATACTCGTGTCAGTAGTTACCCAGTTAGGGGTAACCCGGCCTTGTGTTGGCAGAGATCCGGTTTGGTTCTCGGGAACGTCCTTCCAGAGGCGTTCTCATGTGGCAATGGGAAGTTCCTTGGCCTGACCATTTGTTGGAAATCCAATTCCCAATACGAAACCCTGTACGGTTTTAGTTGTAGAACCTGCCATTTACTTATGGTGGCGCCCCACCGTTTAGATGGTAGCTATAGTAGGCATACGATAATGGTCGTATGTTGGCTAAGATTAATATTCTATTTTCGAAATGATTTACTTCACTATGCACTAGTAATAATATCAAAGAATTTCTTTTCTCGTACCAAGCATATTTAACTATCATAAGAAGAAATCTCCTCCAATTCTGCGTTTGCATTGTGTATGTGGCAGGAGGTCTTATGGTAGTTCCATTTTTTAAAAGCATACCGAAAATTCTTTTATAAATCTAGTTTCTTTAAAAGTAACTGTTGTTTTTGTTTACTCATACCAGTCCCATGACTAATCCGGAGTTTATTGTTTTCTTTCCTAAACTCTGGATGCCCATTATTTCTACACGGGCAGCCTAGTAGCAGGTTTCTGTATTTATGGAGTAGTTGTATTTTGGAGCTCTCATCTTGGAGATATCTTGGGAGCTTTTGGAGATTTCAGGTATTAGCTTTTGGGAGTTCATTATCACCTCTCTCATTTGAGGAATTTTGGATATATGATCACTGTTATATTAATCATGATGTTGTATTTGGAGTTATGGTGTATGTATTATATACTCTGTTGTAGTATGATATTATGTTGATGTTGTAATTGTGATGATATTTATGATATTGATTCTGTTCCGCTGTTTTATATTCATCTAATTGTTGTTATAAGCTCCGGCGATGCAAATTTGATGTTGTTTATCGGACATCGAGTTTGGGTCGTCACACACAACGAACTCGAGGCCTATAATTACGTAGATCACCAGAATTTGCCAAAACTTCACTTACTGATCAACTTCCATTTTCCAAAGAAATGTCCAGTGAAAAATTTTGATTTTTGTTTTTAAAATCATCATTTTTATTAGGGATTCACATAGTGTTATTAAAGTTCAAATTCATGAAGTTCGAATTTCTTGAAAAGTTTGAATTGTGACAGTGCTTCGTTGTTTACAGGATGAAAGAACTATGTATATTGTCCTATTTCATTACTGGCAAACAACACAAGTTTGAACAAAAACTCCAACTTGTTTCAATTTACTTTAAGAAGAAATGAGAGAGAGGCTCAGATTCGTTTGGATATTGGTTAACCTGTGAACCAAAAATTACTATGTTTATTTAGTTCCTAGTAAAAAGAAAATTTCAACCCGCTTTGATTAATTACTGAAATGTAATACAGGTTTTAAAACAATATTTCAACTTGTTTACAGTCCTTATCACAATCAAAGAGGGAGAGAGATTTAGATTTGTTTTGATATGGTTAACTTGTAAACCAACATTTAGAATCATTTAGATTTAGAGTTGTTTTGATATGGTTAATACTTTTCAAACTCCTTCGAAAACAATTATTTACATTTTTACTTATATTTACAAAGAAGCTATTGAAATATTAAATCCAAAATTCATAAATTTTTATTTTGTTTCAAGATACCTTCCAAATATTATTATTTGATCACAAATCATTTTAAAAAAAATATGTTTTATTTTAGATAAATAACTTCTAAAATATTTATAACACTAATATAGACTTCGATTATATAAAATCTCTTTCCAAATTGAGTACCTTTCAAATCAATAGATTTTAAATCAACTTCATACTTATACAATCCATTTTATATAAGTTCGACCACTCCCATATCAAGTGCTTAATAATATAAGGTTCTCAAATTTCAAAACATTTCAATATCAATTCAGCTTCAAAATCATATATTATTTCACAAAATTTTCTTCTAAATTAAATATCTAAATTTCAAAGTTCCAAAAATAATAGGTTGAGAAAATTATCCCAGTTTCCAAATTAAAATAATTCAAGTCAAACAAATTCATTTCCAAAATCACCATATAAATACTGGTTTTTAATTTCAAATTAATTTTCAAAACCAAATATTTTCTCAAAATCAATTATACTTAAAATGGTTTCCAAATTTACAATTATCCCTTTAAAACTTTTAAACTATCTATTTCTATTTGAAATATCCAATTTACCTTTCTGAAAACATTATTCAAAACTATTTTTTTCAAAACATTTCAAAACTAAATTTATATTCTTTATCAAACATTTTATACTCTTCAAAATTTCTTAGCTTTGAAAATTTAATCTCGATTTGGAAGTATTCGAACATTCAAAATAGTTAGGGAAATCAAATTTTCAATTCAAGAGTTGAAAATCAACAACAAATCAACAAATCAATTATTAAATCCGAAACTCGAGGACTAAACACCGGTCTCATTTTAAATTGTTTCAAATATATACTTATATATTTCTAAAATATCAAATTATACTTCGGAATTTAAAATCAAAAACGGCTTTACAAAATCACTTGTGTAGCAAAGCTATTAAAGTGGCCACTCCCCCACTCTGAAACTCGAAAATCAATGTCGATGATGCGTGCACTTATCACCGAAATTATTTTCTAACGACATAATTGAGTTCTGGACTTCTATTTTTTTTGAAAACTTCTTTGAAATTTCTTTAAAATTATTGCAATTCATTTGAACTCGATTGAAACATTTCTTATTCGGAAAATACTTTTAAATCGTATTATTTTTATATATTTTCCAAAATCTTAAAACCAATTTCAAAATACCGGAATTCAATTCTCGAATTTCAAATTTAACTTTTCAGTTATAAATCATTTTTATATTAATCAATTTCTTATATTTTTTCAAAATTTCAAATCCTTTCAAAACCCTTTTATATAGAATAACATTTCTTATTTGTTTTATACATAGGTATATAATCCTTATCGAAAACATTTTCACTTTTATATATAGAATAAAATCATAGTTATCAAAATAATAATTTCGATATATAAAACAATTTCTAAAATGCAAACATACCCGATTTTCAGAGGATAATTTTAAGAATGGATTTTAAAACAGAGATAGAGATTTGAATTAGAGGAACTCAAACCAAAAGAATTCTGATTCGAAGGTAGACTCGATCGAAGATGTGATAATTAAATTACAAAGTAGAAGATGGATACACTTCTATGAATCGCGGGCCACCTTAACCGGATCAATCGTGAATTTAGCAATATAATGGATGCAGAATTATAAGGCAAATCAACATTCGATCGCTATAGATAGAATTCGAAATAACAGGAGATAGTAGCATCTAAACCGAAGGATACATAAATCTCCGGTGAATCAATGCCAATTGTAAAGGAGTTTCATCCCCTTTACAAATCATTCAGTGGAGTCATGGGATACTCCAGAATCAAACGAATCTAAATAGAGAGAGACAAGAATGAATTTCGAAAACGAGGGACATTCCAAAATTCAAAGGAAATCGAGTCAAAAGGAAGAGATTCAACTCGAGCGAAAGTGATTCTGTAAATAAATTTACCATATATGCTAAGTTTTTCCTAGAGCCAAAGCTCTGATACCAACTGTAACGACCTGCTATTTTGGACCATTCAAATCGACAATAAAAAACCATACATATCGGACTTGAATAATTCAAAATACCGAATTGTTAATTAAAATTTGGCAAAACTTAAAATATACAGTAAATAAATCAATCATAGATCACAGAGTAATATAATGCAGCGGAATAGATGAAGTATAGTAGTTCATGAAGCTACTATATACATCAAAGTTAGAAAAATACAACCGAACAGTTCAAATGCAGTGAAGTCTCCAATGCAACAGATTATTTCTCTGAACCAATCAATTGGAAAGGCTGGAATATGAATCGATGGTTGGATTTCCAAATGAAGCTCCGAACTCCAAAGGTGAGTCTCAAATGTTGTATCACTCAGTCTGACCCGAGCGTAAAGAAAAACACAAAACACTCGAGTCAGGGTTAACATTCTTATATCAATAAATCCAACTCAAGTGAAATATCAACTAAAATACAAATAACTTAAAGGATGTTTGGGATAACCATCCTCTAAGGGTCCATACAACTTTCTACAAGGTAGAAATATACACTATAACACCGTGGTCATTTCAGCTTAATTTATACTTCAAAACCAAATCTCATTTTCACTCCAAATATCTCTATATTTCCCAAAATAGTATATATATATATATATATATATATATTAAATAATTTATACAGTAAAGTATTTTCAATTTCCTCAACTTAACAAATCGTTCCAACATCAACCCGACCTTCCCATTCAAATTAAATTCAATCTCAATTTATCAATTTAAATTCAACTCAATTTCTAAAATAACCACTTAAATTTATCGATCTCAAATTCGGATTTATAATCACAAATACCCCTTTATATTTCCATATATTTCAAAACTTTAAGTATTCAACGTTTCATCTAATTTAGTTTTCTAACTAATAAATTCAAATTTAGTTCAACCTAAATTTTCATTTTAATTCAATTTAGTTGCTAAATAACAAATTCAACTACGTTGATTTCAAATACAGTTTCGAATCTCAACATAAACCATTTAAATTCCAATATAGTTCAAGACTTTAATATTTAAATATTCTACATAACAGTTTCACATAGATCTCGATTTAACCTCATTATTATTTAGTCCTGAAATACTCCCTTATTAGATTCAATATCATTTAAGTAACCTTAAATTATATTTTACTCAATTTTTTCTTTAATTTATTTAAATGTGAAATATTAATTAAATCACTTAAATCAAAAATCCAGTTATAAAATCATACCCTCTAAATTTCCCATTCAAAAATTTCAAATCGATTTAATTAAATAAATTCTTATTTAAATAACATTTTATAAACCCAAATTTATCTCCCAATCTTAATTATTCAATTTGTTACAAGAGAATCTACTTGAAATATAGATTTGCATAAATACTTAACCGTATTATATGCATTAAATCAATCCAATTTAAATCAAATATTACTACTAAATCTATACATGCAATTTTCATTTATATAATATCTTAAGAATCAAATTTATTAAACCATATATTCCTTTCCAAAATTATAGAAATTATTTTCAAAATATTTATATGGACCAGCGGTGTCTGTATACATTTCCTATCATATAGTCAAGTGCTACGGACATTTATCATTTCAATCCATATACTAAATATATAAGGGTAGATATCATTTCAACCCGTAATCCCAAATTCAATTAAATGAAAATCGATTGGGTTTATCGTTTCAACCCATAACGATTTTCTCCTATTCTAAAGTTTGTTCGGGTTTCAACCCATAGTGATTTCTGAACTACAGGGAACTTGCAGAATGATAAAAGAAAATACAATAAAATAACAGGCATATATCATCAATAACAATATAATATAAACAACAGGATATGGTTTCATATCCCGCAGGTGAACAGTTACAGATAATAGCATATATAACAAATTTAAATAACTGCAGCAGCATATTTCAATTGTCGTTTCAATTGAAATCAAATTTAATGAATAAAAAATGTTAATCGTGAGTGGTTTCTCACCTTTCGAGGTTAGAGAGATAGGCAATGAAGTTGAGTTACGAATTGCAAGCACGACTTCCAAAGCAAAGTTAGATGGTACGATTTCGAGGGAAAAGCTGATAGATAGAAATTAATGAGAACGGATCAAATTAGCTTGATAAAATTGAAACGAAGATTATATGATTAATTTATTACTTTCTTTCAAAATGAACGTTAAATCAAAACACGCATTTCAAAGAATGAAATACACACACACACACACACACCCCCATAAAAACCATATAACTTTAGAACGCTTCCATTTCATATTAATGTTAAATAACAAATATATAATTATTCAAAATTCACATATATAGTATATTCATTTTATGGTTGTCGCTTCCATGTAATAAAGATTCATTTTAAACCAATATTAAAATAATATATATGTATAGTTAAAAATCAATGTTCTAACATAAAACACATATATTAAAGATCAACACACACATATATAATAACTTTTGAAATGAATACTTATGTGTGTGTATATATAATTATTTTAGTTAATTACTTTCCTTTTCAAAATATCCAGCAGGAAATCAAACAAACTTATGCACATATATATGCAGATAAACAATATTCTTTATAATACATTGTTAACTTACTCCTTTTTTTCCCTTTTTTTTAAAGAGTATATATTTCAAAACTTACATAACAAACAAATTGTCGACTGCTTATGGGCTGACTTGGCCTAGGAAACTAGGGTTATATTCGGCTTGCAGGGCTCGGATAGCTGCTGCTCTTTGAAAGACGAGGTGAGAGTAGAAGCCCCAAAAGGAGAATTAGGAATTTATTTGATAGGAGATAGTAACAGCCGTTGACGTTTTCCCAGAATTTTTCGTCAGTACAGTTTATAAGAAAAAAAAATTTATGTATTTTTTTTATTTTTATAAAACCATATTCTATATTTAAATGTATTTTAAATTAAAACATACATAATTATTTTTAAGTCAAAAATTTATCTTTAATATAAAATAACGCCCATGGATAAGACAAATTTCCTATGTACTTCACACTGTAACTTTATATCTAACATAAATATGCTTTAATAACCGTAACCATTATAAAACTAATAAAAAAATCTTTCCCAAAATATCGCTATATACTATAAAATACATGCGCTAAACAGGGAAGCATGCACACATAGCCTAAAATATACAGACTAAATATACACTACTATGCATAAGGCTACAAGACTAAACATAGCCTAAAACCTTCCCTGACCAAACCACTATATACAAATAATATAACTTATACCAAAACTGTAAACAGTATTATATGTAAATATTCATCCAAAATATCATATATATATATATATATATATATATATATACACACACACACAGTACGCCTAAAATATAGCATACTGTAGCAGCATATGCATCTTTATATACTCTACAACAAATCAAAACACATCTTTATATACTCTACAACAAATCAAAACACACGCTATATTAAAATACAAATATATATTAACTGATATTTATAACTTTTATAAACTAGTATATTTATATAATCCTGTAAATAAGAAAACCTCGGCACCAAGGAATCCAGCTGTTAACTTCTTATGTATTACCTATATTATGTACTAGTTTAACAAAAGTTGCTGTAACGTGTTTACATATATCACCAGCTTTGAATATATATAAAAGATGATATAAACTTAATTAAGCAAACATTCATATATTTATAACTCACGCAACCAAAAGTAAAACAATATTTTTTTTTTCTTTTCACGCAACACACTTATATACATACCATGAATATGATATGTACAACATGTATTACTTATATATACATATTCAACAAATAAAAATAAACTAACAGACATGAAATACTATATATAACTAAAGCAACCCATACTATATATGCATAATATATTATACAGGTACAACTTCTTATATTATAACTGAAATATGTATATGTAAACCTTTTGATTATAATTTAAAATTTATACTTTACATAACAATACATAGAAACTAATACATATATTAACGTATTGTATAGATATAGATTACTAACCCAAAATATAAGAATTTATTTTTCTATATGAACACCACTTACCTTAAAACAATAGAGAGGCTGGCTCGTCTAGGTACTGGTGAAAAATGCGCACGGAGTGCATGAGTTAGGGTAAGGTGGTGTAGGTCGCAGTGCGGAGGTGACGGAGGGGAGGCCGACGAGTTCCAAACAGATGGTTTCTTCTCTCTTTTGTTTTTCAAATAAAAGGACAGGGAAGAAGGAGAGGGGGGGAGAGGGAAAGAGGAGAGAAAACAAAATGTCAGTGGTTTCACTTTGGAAGCAATGCAAAGAATACAACGTAAGTTTGTTATTAAAATTTTCTTTTATATGAACCAAGAGAAACGTAACAGCTTGGGATGGGAAAAGGCAACAGTTAAATTTTGAATAAGAAAATGGCAGAAGAGGAATGAAAACGTAAAGAAAATAATAAAAGAAATAAGTGAATGCGAAGTAACGTATAGAAATTTTATACGTTTCAAACTTTGAAATGGCAACGGTCATGAGTTGATTTAGCTACATTTAAAGCAATAACTTTTTTGTTTGTTTGGATAGTACGTAATAAGTTTGTAAAGGCAATGATATTTAAAATGGAACAAGGAAGATTATAAATCAGATTGGAATGAAAACGTAAAGAAAGAAAGAAAGAAAGAAATAAAAGAAATCAATGAATGCGAAATAACGTATAGTATTTTATATGTTTCAAACTTTGATGAAATAAATTGAAATTTTAAAATCTGCTATGTTTAATTGGACGTAATCCAAATATTAAATTTTTATTTCAAAATATTATTATATAAAATTTCTTAAAAGTTTCAATTAATTACGTTAAATAAAACCATTTAAAACTATTAAAATCTACGGGTCGTTACAATATGTATCAAGCACTATATAAACTATTATAGTAATGTTGATTATCAAATATGTTTCGTTAACTATTGCTTACTTAATTACATGCATCGGTTGAAAATTGGAACTGGTAGACCATTTCAAATAATGTAAAAATATACCATAATATTTCCTAATCTCTAAAATGCTTATGAGAACATTTGCAAAAATGAGCAGAGAAAAACATTACAGTGGTTTTGAAATGATGTCATATGAGCACAATATAGCATTTATAAAATGCTAATTTATAAACATATTATAGCATTTAGCTCACGCAATTATACACTAGCATGCCATAGCGTCATTATATTGTTATTTATAATTTTGTTTTAAAAAATGATATGATTTTTCATAGGTCTATTATAGCAGTCGTTATACAGCCATCTTTAAAATGCTATCAATACTATGATAGCGTTTTTAAATGCTATTAAAAGTGATGTTGTAGTGGCCTAAGATTCTTGCCTTTAAAACCATATTCTTCGTCATTTGAAAATAAATCATGGATAAATTCTATGTTTTGATAATCAATTATAAATTAGAGAGGTTATTTGCACTACTTATACAATCAAGAATTCGACCAAGAATTTTCAAATCTAAAACAATAATAATATCTTTGACACTACTTCTAATTTGGTCTTCTTTTTCTTGATTAAAATTTCCATTCAAATTAGCATACAGCGTTTTGATCAATTCAAGATAGCAATAAAAATCATTTTGTTATAAATCGGTTAAACTAAAAATATCATTTTCCAAAGCAAGATCTTATTAACCACTGGAATAAAATTCATTAAAATTAGCAAATCTTCCCAAAAAGGCTTTACCATATGTTGCATATTTAATGTATGTATCAACGGACTCTTGATCATTAAAAAGTTAACTTTTGATTCTTTTGGTAAGGCATATAGAAGGTTGGTTTGAGGAAGATATTATGGGTTTGTTTTGGAGGAAAGAGATTGAAAATTTTGTTTGACTTTAGAAGAAAAGTGTGTGTTGAAGATGAGGTAAAAAGGAGTGAATATAAAGAGTTTAAAGGAATATGTTATAGGTAAAAGGTGTCTTTTCAACTTTTGAATTTAATGCAAACGAAAAGAAATTTCAAAAGTTCAAATTTTGAAAATATTCTTCAGATCCTGCCTAGTATGTCAACTTACATAGTTGGAATATGTCGACATATATGCCGAAATTTCAGTATTCAAAAAATAAAGAAATATATTTACACACACACACACACATATATATAAACTTATTATTATTATTACTACTATTCATGTATTAAGTAACTCAAAAGTTTTCAAAAAGAAAAAAAAATGTGAAATGTAAAATTACCAATTTTGTTGTTTTCTTTGTTTGACTCGTTTAATCTTCCATCACTGTGTAACACATGTTGACATTTTTAGTACCTAGTTCGTTGTCACTTGATGTTGTATCACAATCATCCAAATTTGCATTGTAAGCCTTTTTTCTCCTTTTAAATGCATCAAAGTTTAGTGAATTTTTCTTGATGCGGACAGTCCTCTCGTAGATGGTTAGATTCACTACAATCATAACAATTAAAAACTTTTCTGTTTTTAGAATTTTTATTTCAATTTGATGAAAGTTGTTCATGTTTTAGTATTTCTACAATTTCTGAAATTTCAACTCATAAGAGCAATCTCCTCGTTGTTGTCATCGTCGTTTAAATTTTGATTGTTCACAAGAACAAAAAAACCATATTACAACTGTATTTTTACAACTGCTAAAAAATGGCAGTTGTAATAAAGGTTTTTTACAACTCTTTTTTTCAGAAAGTTGTAATAAACTTATTTTCAACAACTCTTTTATTTTGTCAGTTGTAATAGATATCTATTACAACGTTTCTTTTTTGCTAGTTGTAATAAATACCTATTTTTAACAACATACATTTTTTGATAGCTGTAATAGATGCCTATTACAACCTTTTTCGTTTGCCAGTTGTAATAAATACCCATTTTAACAGCTTTTTTGTCAGCTGTAATAGATGTCTATTACAACATTTTCCGTTTGCCTATTGTAACAACTAATTAATAATTATAATTAAATAATAATACTTGATAATTAGTAATTAGTAAATGACAATGAATAAATTTTATATTAATAATCGATAATTAGTAAATAATAATTTAAATAATTAATAAATAAGAATATTTAATAATAATATTAATAATTAATAATCACTATTAAATATACTTAATAATAATTAGTAATTAACTTTCAAAAATTAACATTAAATATTTAATAATCGATAACGTATACATAACGATTAATAATTAAATAACCAATAAAAGATTAATAAAAAATAACCAATAATTGATATATTAATAATCAATAAATAAATAATAAATGATAAATATTTAATTAATAATTAATAATTTACAATTATTAATTACTATTAAATAATAATTACTATTAAACAATAGTATCCAATAATTAATATATAACAGTATTTTCATAATAAATAAAAATTAAAAGTTAAAAATCAATATTAAATAATAATAAAAGTTAAAAATCAATATTAAATAATAAAAATAATAATTAATTAAAATAAAAATAATTAAAAATAAATAAATATTAAATATATAATACTTAAGTAAAATAATTTAATATTAATGCATAATAATTAATAACTATTATTAAATACTAAAAATTAATAATTACTTTGAAATATCAAATAATTCCTATTAATATTTAGTAATTAATAATTATTTAGTAATTAATAATGAATAACTAAATAATCATTAATAAATAAATATGAAAGATTAAACTAATAATTTATATATAATTCACTATTGAATACTAGTAATTAATAATGAATTTTATATATAATTAATAATTAATATTAATTTTTTTACTTATATTAAATAGTAAATTACAATCATTTTATCCACTAAAATATACAAAAAATTAACTATATTTTGATTAAAACCGAACGAATAATTATCGAATAAGGATGTGATCATATTTGTATTCGTTTTCGAATATGAGATAATTTGTCATATTTCGAATACAAACAAAGACGAATTTCAAATTTTTAGGATATTCGTTGTCAGCTGTACATTGGACCTAATTTACAAAATGTTATATGTTGAAGGCATACAAAATTTCCCTTGGCTCCAACATTAAATTTTCCCTTGGCTCCAACACCAAATTTTCCCGCTCCATGATATAATTTCCCTTCATACTAACCGTTGGATCTACATACCCCCAAGAATAACACATGCTCCATTCCTCATTTCCAAAACCCTAGCCATTTTATTATCGTTTTTAACTTTTCCTAAAAGAAAAGCATTGTCCGCCTGTTTCCAATCTCCAATCGCGGCTTCTATCTCCACATCGTCGACGCCTCTCCAATCGCGGCTCCTATCGTCGACGCCTCTTCAATCGTCAATTGTCAATCCACAGTCAATCCAACGACTTCGACATCGCTCTTTTCTGGATTCTGGACATCGCTTGGACTAGGTATAATTTCTGGACTTCATTTGAAAAGTTTGAATTAGATGCACTATTTGATTTCTGGAAAAGTTTGAATCCTCTGATATGTGGGTTTCTGATTATATGTACTTAATTAGTTACGCTCTTGTATTATCAGTACTTAATCGTAGCTGTAGGGATGCATGCCTATTCCTACTCATCAATGGATGAAAATTCTGACCGTTCTTTTATTGTACAGCAAAAAAAAAAGTTTTCTTCATTTTCTTTTGGTAATGGAGTTTATTTTATTTCAAGATTTGAGTTACAGGTTGTTCACGGAAAGGTAACTGAAGCCGGAACCATTGGCGAACCACAGCAAGTTCAAAATATATTCCTATTCACTTTATTTTGTATACAGAATTGGTTATTTAGCAATTGTTAGATTCTTTGTGTGTTCTTCAACATTTTGCTGGTTCACGTTTAAGCGTGTGCCACATTAAACCGATTCTATAATTCTTTCAACATTTTGTTTCAATAGATCTAAACTAACACGTATTACTATAATTTTATCTTTAGAAACAGTAATTAATTAATAGTATAATGATATGTATCCCTTGTTTGTTTATATTTACGCCTTTTTTGCATATAGAGTTTAGTTGGTGATTTTCATAGAACAATTCTACACGGTGGAATTTATGGGTATCCACAGACGAGAAAAGGAAGAATGGTAAAATGAGATTGCTGTTGCAGGAAATCTCCCTTACTTTTCCACTATATAAAATATATATCCATTTACTTTGAAAAGATTATAGTTTGCTCTATCACTTATCTTCGTATTATTACAAAAGAACATGATAATTCTCTGATTTGTGAATAAAACAGTAGATTTCCTTAAAAATAAGTTATTAGTGGCAAAAGATAAGAGCAAACTGGAGGTTTTCTTAGAAAATGGAGATGTCTACTAGAATCAACAAATGAAAGGGCGGTCCCTGCATTTTAGCCTAAATAATAATACTAGTAGTATCAACATTTCTATATACTTAAGGGCAGCAGTGATTTCAAGTTTCATGGTTATGGTGTACACAAGAGTCGGGATATATAAACTTACTGCAAAAAGAAGTATGATTCCAGTGTTTTTTTCTTTCCTTTGAGACTTTTGTTGCCCTGCTTATTTTGGTTACTTATATATCAGTAAATTCCATTGCTTTGTGCTTTTTTACTTCTGTTATTTATGCATTCAGTTGAAAAGTCTTGTAAAGTTTAAGCTTATTTGCATTTATCGCTAAAAATTTATAGGAAGCATTAAGTATAGACATGGATCTCTATTCTTTTCCAACTATATCTATTTAAATTACCATAACTACCTTGTTTGTATGATTCTAGAAGCAAAAGAGAGCAGTGTACTTTTAGGACCGATTCATTCTTACAGAAAAGTGCATCATCATATGACAGCTTTTTTTTGGCTGTTGATATATTTTTTATACTTCTAGCACCTCCAAACATATTGTAGGAAGAAAAGTTCAGATTTTAATTTAGTCGATGACACACATGGTTAAGTCGGATAGAACAAATATATAGTGCACGTATGATTCATGAAGTATTATAAATGACTTCAGGAGTGGTCGTTGAAATTATGGTTTTAAAACAATGGACGAAAGTGAACGCATTTTACCTTATGCATTCACAGCGCAATAAATAAATGATCTTGGATTTTAAAAAAAACCAAAGATATATTTTCATCATCGAACAAAGACCAATAGTATTTACTTAACTTGGTTGACGTTGTAAGATAAATTAAGTGTTCAAGTGGCTAAAAAATGTTTAGAGTTCGTTCTTTGCACTATTTTTCTGATTAGAAAATAACATATTTTCCATGAAGTTATAAAAATATTAAAAATCGTAAAAAAAAACATCTCAATCTCAATTTTTGTTATATCTTTTAAAGGTATATGCTTTTACGTTTTTATTGTAACAAACTTAATCAAAAAATGTCAATGGGTTTCTATTTTTCCACCGTACTAACACGCAATACGCTATAAACAACCAATAAGCTCTGTTGCTAACAAATTGCATAGAAAGACTAGTAAGCTCTGTTGCTAGCAAATTGCATAGAAAAACTACTTAGTGGAAACTAAGACCCTGTTTTATCTCCCAAAATGTCTCATTACTCATCAGATAAATATACGGAAGTTTGTCAAAAGCATCTGGCTAGCAAGTTCTATAAATAGACTAGCCGCATATAAACTTTTCCCTCCCATCTTCTACAAAGAAAATCTCTCTTTTCTGTCAAAATGATTAATTCCAAAGCAATTGTTGTTCTCGTCATCTTTTTACTCTTAAGTCCTCTAAACGCAAATTTTAACAGTCTACATACAAATGTGTGCATAAAATCAATATATAGTTTAGGAGATTCGCTTGCAGACACTGGAAATCTAATACGCGAAGGCGCTTATGGACTTCTCGCTGTAATCGTTGATCTTTCATACGGTGAGACGACTTTCAGTAAACCAACTGGTCGTTGTTCTGATGATCTCCTCATGATTGACTACCTTGGTAATTCCACTCTTTAACTGTATGATAGTTTATTATTTACATCAAGTTCTTTTTGTTTTAAACTTTTTATTCCCTTGATACAAAACAGGTTATCAATGACCAATGAGTAAACATAGGTTATCACATATAATTATAAAGCAAATGATTAACATATCCAACCTTTTATTTTCTTTTTTAGCAGAAGCTTTAAAGATACCCTAGTAGCACCAATTCTAGACAAAGGAGGAGATTTCACATATGGTGCAAATTTCGCGGTAGCTGGAGCAACAACATTAAGCTCTTCTTTCTTCAAAGAAACAGGGATCAACATTCCATTCACAAATAGCTCTTTGCATGTTCAGCTTCAAAGGTTCAAAACCCACCTCAGTTCCACATATTCCTCTTCATCAGGTACTCCCTATAATTAAACAGCTCACATACACGTCCTTTTCATTTATATAGTCATGGTAAATTAGGATACTTGTACATTGCAGAACTTGCAAAAAAGCTACAGCATAGTCTTGTTTTGGTTGGAGAGAACGGACGCAATGACTATAATTATGCATTTCTTGCTGGAAAAAGTGTTAATGAATTGACAACGACCTTTGTTCCTTTAATCGTACAAGTAATAGTAAATGCTACAATGGTAAGTATGTTAACTATTTTATCGTTAATATTGTCATTTTCCCCTGTATATTTATATAACTTTAGTTAACTGTCACTATTTTCTAACGTAGGAAGTAATCGAATTTGGAGCCTCTAGAGTAGTTGTTCCTGGCAACTTACCCTTGGGTGCATCCCAGTTTCAAAAAATCAATCTGATTTTGATGAAAATAACTGCATAAAAGGATTGGATGCTTTTGCAATGATTCATAATACAATGCTTCAAGAAGCCTTGGTAAAGTTGAGAAGATTCTACCCTCGTACTTTGATCATTTATGCAGATTACTACCATGTATTCATGCATATGATTGGTTCTCCCTTACAAGTGATCTTATTTATGTGTTGCATGAGTCATTGAAGACAGAGCGAGAAAGCAAGAGGGAGAAAGCAAGAGGGAGATGTACTTCCCTATGAGAAAGTATGACATCAAGGCTCAGTGATATTGTTTTGGGTTTTAGTTGACATCTATTTTGGTTATGGATGCATAAACTAGATATATAGGCTCGGTGACATTGTTCCATGATATGCTATATTTTGTGCAAGGGGTAGTAAGGTTGTATGCATTTGATAAGTAGATACCCTTCAAGCGGATGTTTGTTTTTGCAATCATCTTTGACAATAAAGAATGGATATATATTACCGTGATGGTGTATAATTATAGTTTGTATTTTGAATATAAAGTTGTGTTGTCTTCTCTGTGAATGAATTATGATCCCTTTGAATTTATGTCAATTTTTTTCCATTGCTTATATGTTCTTACTGCATTGCAAAATGTGTTTAAAAATTAATTTTTTTTATTTTACATTTTTTAACCATGACTGCCTATAGCAGTTGTGAAAAGGTCTTTTACAACTGCTATTGACAGCCGTAAAAAAAAATTTTACAACTGCGATGGGCAGTCGTAAAAAATTATTTAACAACTGTGGAAGAACGTTGTAAAAAAATATAGCTCTATTACAACTCTGGATATCACGACGGGCGGCTGTCCGTTATAATAGAGCTATTACAACTGTTTTTGGCAGTTGTTAAAAGGTGTTTTTGTTGTAGTGGTTAGTCGTTGCATTGAATGCAATTGATTTCTTTTCAATCGCCTTACTTTCCCTTCTATCATGCAACTCTGTTTCATAGGAAATTAGATCACGAACTAATTCTTTAATTTTTAATATACTAATATCGTTGGCTTCCTTGACAAGCACCTTTGTCCAAGTGGTTAATTGATTTGGCTTTGGTGCAGGATGTCACAAGTTCGAAACTTGCTTTCGAACGTTTATTTGACATGGGATATGTTATCCCAATGATTTGTTGTATATAAAGTACCAATTCAAAAAATAAAATATCGTTGGCTTCCTTTATAGTTAATGTCATTTGATCCCATTTAGGAGAGAGTGAATTAAGGATCTTTCTAACTTTATCATCGTCAAAGAAATTTTCCCCTACGATACAAATTAATGAACAGTATTTTAAAATCTAGAATATATGTCTAAGATAGACTCATTTGTTTCATTATAAAAGGTTGAAACTGGTTGATTAACATGAAAATCTTATTTTGTTTTACTTTACCAGTGCCTTCATGTGTGACTTGCAATGTTCTTCAAATTTTATAATCAATCTTACAAATAGAAACTCGATTAAATTAATCTTTATCCTCAAAGCAAAACAATATTCATGGTCTTTGAATTATTGAGTGCTTTTATATTTTGGCCTATGGTCCACTATGAATATTCAATTTCACTTTGTGTAATGTTTCAAATATCTAAACTATTGGATTGTAAATAAATTTTCATCACATATGACCAGCAAGCATAATTACTTCCATTAAGCATTGGGGTCAGTAGCTGATTCTACTTCTATAAAAGTGTTAAAAAGTGTACTACCAGTATTAATAGCCACTTGTAACATTCTAGAAAACAAATGACTATTTTTTAAAAACCTAATGCTCTTATGCCAAATGTGGGAAACAGTGTAGTACAAATTATACTAGTGAACGGATCCTTAGGCTACTTTAACACTAGATGGGAGTGAATAGTATTTGTTACATATATTGAAATTTTCTAAATGGTTTCAAGATTTAAATCAAAATGCAGATAATCAACAAAGATATCTATTAATAGGAAGTCATATATATATATATATGTATATATCGTAGCATCCCGCCTTTTTGGATGCTTTAAGCAGACACACGTGCCGACTCAAACCATACAAAAGGGCAGATTGTTATTAGGGTGAATAAGAAAAGGAGAAAGAAATAAAATAAAATAGAATCTCACAGTGGAATGAAAAAATATAATAATCAAATAACATTTCATGAAGCTGTTTAAAAACTTTTGATTATATTTATACATCACATAATCAGAGTTACATACAACAGAGATAAGTAACAGTGTAGTGGAATAGTATGATGTAGAGGGACTAAAATTATAATAGAAGTATGATTTATTCATCGTTGTCCTCCAGAAATAGTCTTCAAATACTTAAATTCCCAGGCTGACCCAAGCGAATTGAAAAGACAAAACACTCGAGTCAGAACTTAACGATCTTATGTAAGTTGAATCAACAGTAAATATGCATGTGATGGCGTCAGAGATGTTTACAGGGTTTGACATCTCCTATCCAGTGTCTAACGGGAGTGCAGTAACTCAAGAGATTTTCGGGATTCACACCTCCTAAGGATCCGTTAAACTATCTACTATGTAGTACAATACGATATTATAATAATGTCTACAGTAAAGTAATGTATTAAAATAACGTTAAGGCATTGCCTATTTTTCCTTAACACATTTTATATATTCTCATAGTCTATACAGAACCGTAATTGGAACGACCCGCTATTTTCAACCATTCGCATCTGCATATGTCAGACTTGAATTGCTCAAAATATCAGATTGTTAATTTAAATTTGGCAAAACTCAGCATATACAAAAAATAAACAAATCAAAGAATCACATACACAGAGTACTATAATAATAATGCAGCAGAATAGATAAATAGTAGTTCATGAAGCTACTATATGAACATCAGAGTTAGAAATAAAATACAACAGGATATCTCAATTACAGTGAAGTCTCCAGTACAACAGATGACCTCACTGAACAAATCAATTGGAAAAGCTGAAAGCTAAATCGATAGTTGGATCTCCAAACGAAGCTCCAAACTCCAAAGGTGAGTCTCAAAAGCTGTGTTACTTAGTCTGACCCGAGCGTAAAGCAAAACACACAACACTCGAGTTAGGATTAACATTCTTATATCAATAAATCCAACTCAACTGAAATAACAACTGAAATATAAGTAACTTAAAGGATGTTTGGGATAAACATCCCCTAAGGATCTACGGAACTGTCTGCAAGGTAGAAATATACACTATAACACCGTGGTCATTTCAAATTAATTTATACCTCAAAACCAAAATATCATTTTCATTTCAAATATACCTATTTCCCACGATAGTATATATATTAAATAATTTATGAAGTTAAGTATTTATAATTTCCTCACATTTCACAAATTGATTTAAATCAATTCAAATTCCAAATTCCAATTTAAATTCAATCTCAATTCAAAAATTTCAATTCAATTCAGTATCTAAATAAACAATTTCAAATTTTATCGATTTCAAATACAGATCTGAAACACAAAATAAACCATTTAAATTCCAACATATTTCAAAGCTTTAATATTTCCATTTCCAAAGCTAAATTTAACAGTTCATATTGATCTTGATTTAACTTCATTGTTATTTAGTCTTGAAATATTCCCTCATTAAATTCAATATCATTTAAGTAACCTTAAATTATATTTTTAAATATTTCCTTTAATTTATTTAAATGTGAAATATTCATTAAATCACTTAAATCAAAATCCAGTTATAAAACCGTATCTTAAAATTTCAAATTCAATAGTTTCAAATTGATTTAATTAAATAAATTCTTAATTAGATATGATTTCAATCAATTCAACTTTATCTCCCTTACTTATACAAATTATTACCAAAATCTATTTTGAAGTATAAATTTAAATACCTAAACATATTATATGTATTAAATCAATCTTTATTAACCATAAATTTCTTTCCAAAACCATAGAATTTAATTTCAAATAATTATATATGGATATGGATCAACGGTGTCTGTATATAATTTTCTATCATATGGTCAAGTGATACAGATATTTATCATTTCAATCCGTAATTTAAATATATACGGGTAGATATCATTTCGACCCACAATCCCAAATCTAATTCAAATGAAAATCGTTTGGGTTTATCATTTCAGCCCATAACATTGTTCTCATATTCTAAATTCCATTCGGGTATGTATCATTTCAACCCATAGTTAATTTTGTACTAACAGAGAACTTGCAGAGTGACAGCAGATATGGAAATAATATAACAGGCATATATATCCTCAATAACAATATAATGGAAACAACATCATATGGTGTCATATCCCATAGATGAACATTTACAGATAACAACATATATAACAATTTAAATAACTACAACAGCTTATTTCAATTGTCGTTTCAGTTGAAATCAAATTTAATAAATATAAGAACGTTAATCGTGAGTGATCGCACACCTTTTGAGGCTAGAGATGAAACGAGAATGAGATGAATTACGGATCCAGCACAAATTTCAAATCAAAACTGGATGGCACGAATTCGACGGACAAGCTGATAGATAAAAAATCGATAGGAATGAATTGAAATCAATTTTGATGTGAACTAAAATATATACCTTATTTGTTGAAATCAATTTCCATTTGAAGCATAATAAATAATATATATATATATATATATATTCGAAATCGGAGTATATATAAAGTCAATAATAAAGTAAAATGCAAACCACTACTATACATGTACAACCAACTCACAAATATATAAATCACCAGCTTAAATTATTAAGTGAACTAATATAAATAATAGACTTACAAAGACTAAACTAAACATGTGCAAATTCTTATGTCTAAATACATATACCAGACTCCACATACTTAGATGTAACACTTCATAAAACTCATATACATATACTTTTGTCTGTAACTAACATAAAACATTCATTTATATATCTAGTATAAACAAAAATAAGAATTACTATAACTTATGTACACTGTAATATGTATTGTAACTTTATAACTCACAGTATACCGCAAACGTATACTTTTATCAAAAAAATAAAAGAATAAACTAACACACACACACACACACACACACACACACACACAGATATATATATATATATATATATATCTTAGAATGAAAAAACAACTTGATAACTTTAAAATATTTAAGTATAATATGCGAACAGTTTACTATATATGCAAACGTTCTTGCTAAATCAAATGGAAAAAATGCAAAACAGAGATCCAAAGCCCATATTGCAGGGAACTATATATACCCATGCAGTACAAAAGTAAAGCAAAAAATGTAT
This sequence comes from Allium cepa, assembly GCA_030765085.1. Classification (NCBI taxonomy): domain Eukaryota; kingdom Viridiplantae; phylum Streptophyta; class Magnoliopsida; order Asparagales; family Amaryllidaceae; genus Allium; species Allium cepa. The sequence goes on from CM060942.1 coordinate 71,588,089, forward strand.
ACTAATCTATAAAGAAATAGCAACCCAAGTTTTAAAATGAATAATATAATAATTAAAACAAAATCTGATATATAGCACAATTATAATGAAATATAACCTTTGCCTCTCCTATATCCATAAGCATGCACGCCCCCAGACAAGAAAATGAGGGGCTGCCATGATTGCATGGTCGGAAAAATGGGCGAGCTTCAGTCATGGCGGCAGATGTGGAGAGCAGGCACGAGTGTGTGGAGATAAGGCAGACTCGGTAGATGAAGGAACGACAGCCGATGATGGGAAGGCTTGGCTGTGCGCGGCGGTGACATGGAAGGAGGATGGTGAATGGGTTTGGTCGAAAGTCTTTGAGGCCGAGGAGGACTGATGGCATGGTTGCGTGAGTGGGAGAGGAGAGTTACATGAGTTGATGTGTTTGAGGAGAACGGGCCATAGGGAAACACGGCTGTGGAAAAATACTGTCTGCTTTACCTTCTTTCGTTTGTTCTTTTTTAAAGAAAAGAAGAAGGAAAAGAAAATGAAAGAAGCGGTGAGGAAGGAAGCAGATCCAGATGCTCAGGATAAAACATACGATACTGAATATAAAAGGCATATGCTGAAATGAAAGGACAGAGGTAATGTAATTGAAACGTATAGAAATAAATATGAGTAACGGGAATGGTAAAGTCAGTGCTCGAAACTTCAGCGAAAAATAAAAGTAATGACCATTCCAAATTTAATGACACAGATAAGGTAAGGAATATATATAAATTTCGTACTGAATATGATACGTTTGTTGAAGCCAATAGCACCAAAAATTAAGGAATGAAAATGGCAAGAAGGAAAAGAACGGAACAAATAGAAATGAAACGTATCAAATTAAATATGAGCAGTTTTAGAAGCAACGTTCACCGATTGATTTAGCTGACAAATATTAAAGTAATTGATTAATGCGCATTTAAATTTTGAAATGCAAAAGAAATCAAATGGTCACGGATCCGGTACCGATATGGTTACCGGTTTCGTGGATTCCGCTGTGTATTGGACTTCAAAACACAGAAATAAATAAACCATAGAGATCCGCTCGATGAGACGATCAAATCGGTATACAGATATTAGTGGTACGATTGAATTATAAAAATTTGAATGTCCTCTAACCGAAAATGCAGCTTAAAACGTAGAAAATAAGATCGGCGGAGCTTTAGAAGTCCAAATTTTGAAAAACGAAAGATGACGTCTCACTCAGAAGAAGATTTAGAAATTTCTATAGAAAATATTCCGGTCTTGGAAATAAATTTATCATCAACAATTATTAACTGACTTGAATTAAAAAGAATTTCACAATGAAATAAACTTTCATAAAATCAGATGAAAATTTACCACCTTCTATATTTAAATATACGTATTTCAAATATAAAATTTTAATTTCAAAATTTTATTATTTTAAATTTTCTTCAAAGTTCAATTAAATACGTTAATAAAATAAATAAAATTAATAGAATTTTACAGGTCGTTAGAATAATCCCACACGTACTGGGTGTCGTCAGAGGCACTCCATAGGTATGGTACGAAACAAACTCTTAGAAGGCGTGCTAGGGTAGGTGACACGACACAACTAGGCAATGCAAGGGTAGATATGCTAATTACACTTCCGGACGGTTGGTAATGCATAGCCACAACTATCGCCCGACTCGAAACACACTTTCGAGAAAAATCACGGGTGGCCACCAAATTAATCAAAAGTCAATATATAGTATCGATGGAGTGTGCCCGATCGGAGGAATGACCTCACTTGGCCCGTCGATTGCTCCTGTTTTAGCATCCTTATGATAACTCATGGGAGTTAGGTTCACGTAAATACACCTTTTGGATCGTCACCACCATCCTACTTCATTCTGAAATCTCCACCACGTACAGAGTTGTCAAAGTGGTTTTCGGTATTGGCAGAGAGTATGACAATATCCGATCAATAACCAATCGCTTATTACACATCAGATGGTTCTTTTACATTTCCAAAATCATTTAATAATTGATATCAAAATGCCATATTCAATTCTAATCATATCGATTCGAAATCATTACTTAATTTCGTAATCATATTCACCTTTGAAATCATAGTTCGAAATTATATTTCCTTTCAAAAGTTTTATTTCCGAAATAGGTTAAACTCTCATTTCAAAATATCATATTAAACCAAACATGTTATATTAAACTCCAACTTAGGTTATAACGTCATTAACCATATTCACTTAAAAAAATCGAGAATTTGAATATAAATCAATCCATTTTACTTAGTTTGGAATTTCGAAGAAAATAGTTTTAAATAGTTATAAATAGTTAATATGGATTTAAAATCGATTAAATATCTTTAAAATAAATTAATTAGATTTAAAATAAGTTAAAATGGTTTAATTAGTTTTAAAATAAATTAAATGGTTTTGAAAATAGGTTAAATTGATTTAATATAGGTTAAAATAGTTTATAAATCCGAATCTTAAAATTTAGAATCTTAAAAATAATATAATCCAAAACAGTTTATATTTGAAAACAATGATTTGGAATTTATATCAATTTTAAACTATTTATTCCATTTCAACAAAATCAGACCATTTCAATTTCTAAATAAAACCCAATTCCAAATCTTCAATTTATAGGATTCAATAAACTATTGAATTTCCTCTCAATTTTATTCCCTGTTCAAATAACCATTCGAATTACTCAAATTTCAAAATATTTCAAAGTTATATTTCAAACTAATTTAATAGCTTAATTTCGATGGAATTTTATTATGTTTAAAGATTTAATTTTAAACTTCAATTTAATTTCTTAAAACAATTCTTTTAAACCAATTCACATTTCAACAAAAAACTTGATTTCCCAATAATACTTCAATTTGTGTAAATCAAATTTTACTTCAAAATATCATTTAATTACATTCAAAAAATTAAGGATTTTAAAATCATTTAATTTAACCAATCCGGTGTCCGTATATAATTCTCTACCATAGAGTCAAGTGATAGGGATATTTATCATTTCAATCCGCAATTTAAAAATTTACGGTTATATATCATTTCAAACCGCAATCCCGAATTAATATAAATCCATGAAATCGCTCGAATCTATCATTTCTGCCCATAACGATTTTCCCTATTCTATAGATCATTTGAGTATGTATCATTTCAAGCCATAGTGAACTTGCAATTTATAATGATATACAATACAACGTCCATTCATACAATATCAACAATCAACAACCATCACAATCATCATCCATATCAATCAATAGATGTCAATATAGAACTGATAATCAACAATAGGTGTTTGACTAGAAATTTATATTCAATAATAAATAAAATAATGATTTAATTCAAATAATTTTAAATTAACTGAAATGGCAATTTAAATTTATCGAACAGCCATAAACAAATTTTTGATTCACATCGAAAATTAATTTAACTAACATAACAAATTTTAGAAGTTGTGAGTGGGTTAAAACACTCACATTTGAATTTAAATTCAAATTAAACCCTAAATTTGAACGGTCTCAAAATTCATCCATATTGGCATCAAAATGTCCGGAATTCTAATACGATCCTAGCGGAGAAAACCGCGCATGAATTGGACCTCGTATGCACAAGTTACACATGTTAGAACATTTAAAGTTAAAAATAAAATAAAATAAAATAAAATAAAAAACAGAACCTATACATACGACCACGCCACCTTCTGCCTTGACCTAATTCCCGAAACCCTAATGCCTTATTGTCACGAGCAAAAACGACCACTGCAACCAAAAGCAAACGCCCCCTCCACGATCAATCTTCAACTCGATCTGACTAGGCCAAACGCCTTTCCCTCATAACGCCAAGTCTTCCTTGCCCCAGTGATCGCTTCCGCCACCATGATGGGAAGCTGTGTCGAACACAAAAATCAGTCAAACATCATCAATTTCTGGTGGCTACAATGACTGATCCGAAAAACTACCTATAACGATGTGCGCCATACATCACGCTCTTCACAATGGTGCCTTTCGATCGTTGCTTAGACGACGATCCACCGTTGGATCGTCAAACCTCTAAAATGAACGGCCGAGGTTCATCCCCAATTTCTAGAAAAATGGTGATTCGATGACAAAAATGAATTGCAACTTTGAGATGCGCTCGTCGAGAGCTTTCGAAACGGTATATAATTTGGTATATTTTGGAGGAGTTTAATTTTTTGATTCGAAATTGAATTGGGAATTTGGTTTTTGGTTTCTCTACCATTGGAATGTGTAGCATCAGAAATTTATGTATGTATAGAAATGAGAAATAGAAAGACTGCTAGGGTTTTTAGCTGGATATATAAAGGCAGATCAGGAATAGGAACAAATGGATCGAATCGATTGAAAGTTGAACGATAAACGACTCGAAAAGCCCGTTCTATCTTCAGAATGAAATTGGGTCAGCCCATATATCGAAATCGATGTTTTTGATGATTTTAAACTCAATGGAACCGGTTTCAAGTTCTAATTCCATTGTATGAAGAAGTTGTGCGAAAAGCAGCTTATTTCAAATTGATTTCAATTGAGTTGATTTCTAGGCGTTTCGAGCCCGCACGATCAAACGACAAATCTGATCGGTACGAAACTTGTAAACTTACAATAACTCGCTGTTATGGATCCAATGAAAATGGTTTCATCGAAATCCAAGTCAGTGGCCAAAATGGCTATTTTCTCATTAATGAAATAAATTATTATTAAATTAAATTAAAATTTCAATTTAAATTCTATAATTAACAAATTTTATCATTTTTGATTTCTTAAACAACTACAATACTTTGAACAATTTAGATATCAATTCAAAGTTAATTAATTCATCAATTTCAGTGCTAAATTTCAATTTCGTTAAATTCTGAAATTATAAATTAAATTTCAGGAATCCATTTATTAAATTTTTAAACCTTGTTATTCAAGTCTTGTCTCATCTTATGGATATAGTTATATCATAGTGCACTTATAATTTCCAAATTCATCATAATTTCGATTAATGTAGCATTTAATTTCATTTACTTACAATCAGTCCGTTTATTATAAATTGAATTTCAATTATTACAATTAATTCTAATATTTCGATTTGATTCGATTCAAATCCTTTTTATTAAGTCCTTTATTGCCCTATAAACCTATTTAACCTTTGTTTTACCTTCCATTACCTTAATATACTCAATTTAACAACTTCTAAATATTGTATTACATTTCACATTAATGTAACATTTATTTACATTTATTAAAAATTGATTTTCAATTTCAATTCAATTAATTAAATAAACAGGTAACATATAACAATCGCTACCATAACTTGTAATTACACTTATGAATTCATTATTCACAAACAAATATTATAGTTCTTATATAATACTGATTTTATTCAATTGATATTAAATATCTATCTCAAACAATAATTAAATATTTACATTTGTTTCTTATATCCAATTTTATAACCAAATATAACACTTACATTGTTTCAATTAACTGAACTTCCATAAAATGGTTATCCTTTTCTTAAATTAACCTTATTCCATTTCATTTTGTTTATTAATCTCCCTTAATAAATCACAAATTTTCTGTTTTTCCCAATATTAAATAACAAAATTTAATTAATTGACAAATTTAAATTATCGAAAATTTAAGGGTTGTTACATACACACACACACACACACACACACACACACACATAAATGCAGTAAAAGTAAAATAAAAGTAAGAGAGCTCACACTAGGAATTTCATACTAGTCTGAGCAGACCAATCCTATATCCAGTCCAGTATAATATCTATAAAAATTTCCTTTCAACACACATAATTTAATCAGGTAGTAAGCGAACCAGAATACCGCCTTGATTTTAAGGCAACAAGATATACCTTCTTGACTTTTCAAGCTCAGGCTAGACTCACTTGAATTAACTGGGCTACAAGATCACCCACTAGATTTAAATGGGTAACAAGCACACCCACTTAATTTGAACAGGCAGCAAACACGCCTACTTGATTTGAACGGACAATAAGTACGCGTACAGAAATAGTAGTAGAGAGTTGTTAATTCCTAATATAAAAAGTTGAATGAATCTTGTAAAACAATAAGTAGGTTGCAGAATGAATGTAATAAAGGCTGAATTTGAGTGAATTTAAAGAGTATAGAAAGTGGATGCAACGACCCATAATTTTACCAAATATTTTGATTCAATTTTAATTGAAACTTTTATTTTAAATCATTCAAAAATTGGAATTTTGGAATTTTCCAATGTATTTTTTGATTCTTTTAAAACTATTTTCCAAATAAAATATATTAAAGATTTTCTGAAAATTTTATATTTTGGTCAACTTTGGTCAAACTTGGACTTTCAGTTGAAATTTTTAATTTTGAATTTTAACTTTCCAATCTTTTTCTATGAAGCTGAGTTTGATTCTGATATTTGTAATGCTTTTCGTTTGGTCAAATTCTGTTTCATACTTTTTAAATCTGATAAATTTCAGCATTTTACATGCGATTATTTTTAGTGTTTATTTGTTAGTATCTATTTCTATTTTCTATTTTGTTTGGGCTTTGATCTTTTTATTTGGTTTTGGGCTTGTTTTGCAAGTGGGCTTGGTTAATGAGCTTAAGAAATTCCTAATAGACATGACTTTATCTATTCAACATGAATAGATGCCTATCCATTTATGCTTACCGTTCAAAACATTTCTCATTTCCATCTGTTTATCATTTAATTTCCTAAAGAAAATTTTTACAGTAAGTTTTTCCTTCTTCTTCTCTTTTTCTTTTTTCTTTTTCTTTTTTTCCATGCATAGCACAGCCATCATCTATACTCTCCTATAGCCGACCATCTCTCCACCATCATCACCTATGACTGGCCATCTCCATCACCTCATCTACACCATACCCTGGCCGTGACAACCATAGATCCAAGCCCCATCTCCAAAATCCATAGAAACCCTAGCCGTGCACCACAAGATCCCCTTCCTCTTTGCTTGCCTCGGCCACCACCAACTCCACCTTCTCCAATGCCTTGTCATGACCATTCCTTCATGTCCAAAGCATGACCAGACCTGACCTGATCCAAGCCAAGCACCCAGGCCGAGCCACTTTAGTATACGGCCAAACCACTTGACCCACTTTACCTTCAATCTCCTTATCTTTTTGCCTTCCCCTTGACCTTTTTTCAAACGACCCTGACTCGACCTTCGAAAATTGGCATTGAATACGTCACCCGTATTCAAATGCAGCAGATCTAAACGTCGAATATGGTTTGCCGGGGCTTATAACAAAATAAGTATAACAAAAAAGCAGAAGAAAAAGATAATATCATTGATACACAATATCTGATACAACAATTTGATACAAATAACTATCAATATATAGAAGATAGATACAAGACAATAACAGAGACAACAATGGTGGAAAGACAATATCTTCAATGCCAAACTCCAAAAACTCCATCTCCAATCCAAAGCTAGCTCGAACCCTCATCAAGTTGAAGTGAAGCAACTCGATCCAAATGCGATCGCCAAATCCTATGGCTGGACGCTATCGAAACTACTCCTACTATTTGGTTATTTGAAAAACCCAACTCTAGAATACCCATGTGAAAAATTGTGGGCACCCAGAGTTTAGGAAGGGAAAATAAACTATGGGTCAGTCATGGGACTGGTGTGACGCCCCACCTCTATACCCACGCTAGTAAAGAACACCAAGGTGTAGTGCTGTCAATTAGCACGGAGAATAAGGCTGTTGAGGAGCGACCATGACACAGGAATCACAAGAATCTTTTCAAAGATCCAAAGGAATGTCAAACTCCATAAATTTTCATACACAAAAGGTCAATGACACACAAATTCACCAATGCACAAAAATTGATAAAACCTATCAATGAAAATCATGAAAATTGGTGAAACACAAAATTCTAGAAATCTACACAGGAAATCCTGAAATCACAAAAAGGGGGAGGCCTATCACAAAACGGGAGTATGAAAACTCACCAACATGTGTATCACAAAATGGAACGCTCTTCCATGGTTGCTAACAATTAATTTTTGAGCCGAAGCTCCATAAAACGGCCCGAAGACCATGGGTCACTACCCTACCAAATTGAGCCGAAGTTCCACAGAAACGGGGTTTAGTCTCCCTCGTAGACAAAGAGACATCGCACATTTGCTAGTCTAAACCACAAAAATGATCATCATCGATCATCAAGAAGTGTCAATTACAGTGAGCTAGTAAATATAAAAGTTTAGCTTCATGTCCCATAACCACTAGCTTAACTTAGATATTTACGAACAAATTGTAAGCTTCCACTAGAAAATTGTCACAAGAGATTCAATCGAACAAGTCCAAAAATTAACCGACGAAGCAAACGCAAGCGTTTCATAACACTTGTTTTACTAAGCCGTTTAATTAGATTTCTCACACGAGTGAGGTAAAGGTTTGTATATACTAATAGATTGGAAAACAGTTTAAGAAAAGGGTTTTGGAACAAAATAGTGTTGAAATCGCTTTGATGAAAGAGTTTTGATATTTACTACTAGTATTGAAACCTTTATATTTTTAAAGTGATAAATCACAAAAATGATTGTAGAAACAATCAAATCACAAAAATTCACGTTCGAAGACGTGAATAAAATCCAAGGAAATCAGTTCCAAAGCCATCAAAGTGTAAGTTCCCTTGCGACCTAACATGGCCGAGCTAAGGTGCAACGACCTAAGGAGTTGAACGATCTAACTTGGTCGAGTTAAGCAAAGGTGTGACCTAACGAGGTGCGACCTAATGTGGTGGTAAGGCCGAGCGACCTAAAGGTGAGGCCGAGCGTCCTAAAGGTGAGGCCGAGCGACCTAATGGATCACGACCTAAGGAGGCGGTAAGGCCGAACAACTTATCAAGGCAATAGGGCGAGCGACCTATAGGTGAGCGATCTAATGTGCGCAGGCCGAGCGACCTAGGGGCTAACGACCTAGTGGTGCGACCTACTGCCGAGTTAACATAGCCGACCTAACGGCTGAGCGACTTAGGCGAGCTTCCTAGTGGTTTCGACCTAATGTGGCGATAGCGTCGAGATACTTAAGGGATGAGCGACTTAAGGTGGTACACCCTAAGTACAAACAAGCCAAACGACCTAGTGGATGAGGTCGTGCGACCTAAACTGGAACGAGCTTGACCTGAAGGTAAAGCGAGTTAGGCTAGCGACCTATCTTTGCCAAACGACCTAAGGGTTAACAAGCTAAATGCAGGCCGAGACTTTTCAACGGCCGAACGACCTAAGGTGCAGAAAACGCAAAATCACACGAAAACTGGGTTTTTTCACAATTCAATCCCAACCAAAAGCAAATGCACATGAAAAAGAGCTAGGAATTCATACCCAACAAACAATGATAGTTATAGACAAGAATGTGAGATAAAAATCTCACCTTTTGACAAATTCATTGAAGAAGAAGCTTGAATGCAATGGAAGAAGCTTGAATGCAAATGAAGAATCAACCACAAGCTTTAATCAGTGGCTTCTCTATGGATTTGGAGTTGGAAGTTGAATTTGCAAATGAACAAGTGCTTGGAGTTTTAATTTCCCATTCCACTCTCCATTAATGCTAAAGCTTGAGTTGTTAGGAAATTATGAAGGTGGAGTGAGGTTGAGTGTTGGGGCTGAGCTAATGTTAACGCTTAAAATCGAACGCTAACACCCCGGTGTGTGATGTGTGAATGTGACATCACCACCCGACGGTTCGGGAACATAATATCAGCTAAAATAACAGAAAATACAACAAGAAAAAGCGATTTTATAGTGGTTCGGCTTAAGGAGTAGCCTACGTCCAATTTAAGTATCTTTATTACTGATCTTGTTACAAAACGATGCAATGCTCTTCAAGTACAAATCTCTTTAGTTACAAAACACTTTGAGAAAGTAGCCTAAGCTTCGATGTAGATGAAAGTCTTCGAATCCATGTCGGATGTGTGAAAGCCTTTCAAAGTAGCTTGTAGTGTCCTTTGAAACTTCAAGTATACAGTCGGTTTAGAAACTGGCAGAGTATCGGCGCTTGAAGAGATTGTCCAAAAGTCCTTTGAAAGTTGGAAATGGCAATGTATTTATAGAGAACCCTGGGCAGGAATTATTGACAAGTTCTGAGTCATGGCCGACTTAGGATAACCCGTGGCCGACTTAGGATAAGTCGTGGCCGACCTATCGAGCCAAGTCCATGGTTTAGTAGAGGTAAGCTTGTCTACCTGAATTCATGTCATAAGTCCTAAGTCGCGAATAAGTTAAAAGGATGCGACATAAGTATCATAGCATTGGATTTTAACTCGGTAGCTTTAGGTCGTATGCGACTTAGCATGGGTCGTAAGTCGGTCGTGGCTTAAGTGAAGTTGCTTTTGAGCCTTTCTTGTCTCGATTCATTAGGTCGACCATTTCTTGAGTCTTTTGCCACCCTTAAACCATTGAGTCGCTGTCTCCCTTGAGTCGTTGAGTCGGTCATTTCCTTAAGGTATTAAGTCGGTAACCCTTCAAGCTATTAAGTCGGAAACCCTTCAAGGCTGTTAAGTCGGTAACCCTTCAAGGCTATTGAGTCGGTCCATTTTCTTAACCCGCCAAGTCATGGCTTCCTTAAGTCGGTAGGTCGTACCACTTCATGAGCCGTTAAGTCGTGGCTTCCCTTAACTTGTTAAACCTTCAAGTCGTACTACTCTTTATGCAGCTAAGTCGTCATTTCTTTAAGTCGTTAACTCATGTTGTTATCTCCCGGGTCGCTAGCAGAGTGGAGTTAACATTTGCCCCTCGAAGTTCACGCCTAAGTCGTAGGTCGTGTGCTTCGACTTTCCTTAACTCGCGTGCCGTTTCGAGTTCCACTGCCCTTAAGTCGTAGGTTGATTACTCGATGAGTCGCTTACACTACGCCATAAATGGCCTTCTGCAACACAAAAATAATGTTGGGTAAGGCCCAAAAAATGCTGCCATAGGTCTATGGCAACACTTTTCGGGTGATGCAATTTTTGTCGTTGCCTTAGACCTCAAAGGCAACATTTTGACTATCTAAGGCAACACAAGTAATATTGTTGCAATAGAACCCTATTTGGGTCTATAGCAACATCCATATGTGTCTGTAGCAACATTCCAAAATGTTGCTATAGATATTAACTTTCTGAATTTGTGGGGCCCACAATGTAGAGCATATTTGATTTTTTAATAGAAATAAATATTTATTTAATAAAATGCTATTGCACAGAATTTGATATTCAAAAAGTAATTTATTTAAATAAATATTTTATTTCAACATTTGAAATAGTACAAATTCCCGACTCCACTATTTTACGATTCAATGACATATAACACTGATATTCACATATACAGATATTCCTCACTACATCACTCAGTTCACTCATTACATATGTAGTTTCAATTTATACACACACCGACACTGACAAATATATGACGAGTTGAGTGCCGAGCCGAAGGAGAGCCGAGTAGCGGGTCCAGTCTTCAAGCTCAAGCACATTTGATTTGACTCTGTCTTCAAGCTTGTATCCAGCTGTCCAGTCTTCAATACCTGTCACATATAATTCAAAAGCAGTAATCTGGAAAATAATATTTAATTCGAACAGAAAATGAAAATATTTTTGTTATATTATTTGCCTCAGGTATTTGAGTTGTTTCTTTTCATATTTATTTCTGACAGGGACCAAATATTTGCACGGACAACCTGTGAATGCACAAGTCAGCTGTTCACAAGTGCATAAGCCAAACATGAATGCAACACATGGATACAAGACAGTATGGAAGACAGCAAGCAACAGTTCAGGCAAAAATGCACAAAGGAGAAGCCAAGTGCACAAAGTAGTACTTAACACAGCAAGCAACATAACATGACCAAGAAATGCATGTACATGGATGAACATACATGCATCATAAGGCTTGGTACAAGAAACTACTCAAATGCAACTACTCAAGTGCAAGTTCATACTCAAGTGCAGCCAGATATGTAGACAAGCCAAAAAAAATGGACACGGCACAAGGTCAAACCCGAGTCATCGACTGGATTCAACTCAGGGCCAAGCAACCAACAAAATAAACAAGAACCAGGTTCAGCAAAATGTAGACAAGCTAGTGCAAGAAACACAGCAGTACACATAAGCAGCCCATCAAGCAAAAACAGTGAATGCATCAGGCATGTACAAGAGAAACATAGGCAGTAATATGATATACAGAGGACTTGGAGCATTAGTTCATGTTAAAGAACAAGGTTAGCATGGTACTAGTTCAGTCCAGACCAAGCAAAACCAACAAAGCTCAACACACATATGTTTGTATATATCGTGGAAACCAAAACTCAATGTTCAGATTAGTCAACAGTTTAATAAAACCAAAGATCACTTTCAAAGTTTTGATTTTCAAAAATGCAGAAGTTTTCAAGTGAAGCAGTTTTCAAGAGGACAGCTGAATACAAATACTTCAAATTCTGGTTTAACAAATGCAGCAATGTACAAAGGTATGTGAACAAGTTTAACAAAGGTTCAAGTTCTGGTTTAACAAATGCACCGGAAGGAGCTAACAAGCTCAGATCAGAAATCAAAAATAAGCTAGTGAACCAAAATCCAACATACCAAATAATATCACATCGCAATTCATCATTGGCAAAGCAAAATCAAGCCAGTGGACCAAAATCCAACATACCAATACATCATCGCAATCCAACATACCGGATTTCTCAAAGTCCAACAGAAAGATTAAACTCGAGATTATAGGAAATAAAGCCTATAAACAAATCCCAATTCATCATCGGCAAAGGCGTGCGAGTGTAACCAAAATTGAGAATAATCAAGTAAACCAGAAGGCAGAAAACATACGAAATAATATCACATCGCACCCGACGACGAAGTCAAAGCAATTCGAGCAATCAATCAAGGAGAATGAAGGAGTAAGCTACCAGGAACGTTTCTTACACTAGATTCGATCAATCAGAGCATCAAAGCAACTGGAATCGCGTGCCCTAGTTTTCACAGAGAGGAACGAGAAAGAAAAATCGCGTGCCCTAATTTTCACAGAAAGAGGAATGAGAAAGAAAAGTAAAGCGGGAAATGGAAATTGGTAAGATGTGGATCGATGGTGTGAATCGACGGTTGAGATTTTGTTTTAAATGGTGGTGTGGATCGCTGAGGTGTAAAAAAAATTTATATTTCTTTAATTAGAATATATCTATGGCAACACTATATAAAAATGTTGCATCGTGTTACACTTGTTTAGCTAGAGCAACACATTTTTATGGCTAAGGTAACACCAAAAATACAACGTTGCAGCAGGACCAAAATTTTATAGCTGTCGCAACATTTTAGTTAGCAACACCTTGCAAAAATGTTGCAGAAGGTCATCTATGGCGTAGTGTTATCCTTTGACCCGTCCCCCGTAAGCCGCTGAGTCGTGTGCGACCTAAAGGTTAGGTTGTATGAGCCGCTTCAGGCCTCTCTACTATAAGTCGTCTATCCCCTCCTTTCTTTTCATTACCTGCCTTTTCATTCGCTTTTGCTGTTAACTCTTTCCTGAGCTTCCAAAGGCGATTTCGATTCAATCAGTCACCGATTAGTCTTGAGTTTACATCGTGTGAGTGATCTTGCTTTCTTATCCTGATCCTTTACCATCTTTGATTCGTGAATTCCATTTTTCTCCATCCTAACCCACCTCTCCACACAATGCACCATCGTGAATTTTCGATATTTGACGAACTCTAGTTGGCTCGATTTAGGTTTAAACGTTTGATTGGTGGGCTTCAATGCTTCAAGCTAATCGATTTTCGAGTTGCATTGGAGTGACAGGCATTGAATTTGTGGTGGTTTAGTCTTTGAATGATTTGTCATCAGGTGAAAACTAGGGCTTGTGTTGGTGGGGAGCCTAACGGGTTAGCGGGTTAAGAAGGTGAAGGGTTTCTGATTAGATGGGGGGTTTCGTCGATTGAGTGAAGTGAAATGTTGACTTGGACACGACTCAGTAATTTTGGGCGTCCTATAACCCTTCACGACTTAACTGGATACGGCATAAGTTTTGAGTCGCGGCCGAGCTATAGGACTTTGAGAACCAAAGCCTTTTCTTCTCATGACTTAGGGAATGACTTAACTTGCAGGAAATCTTTTAAGTCGTGGAGGACTTAACTTTTAGGTCGTGGACGACTCATGACTTATGGAACTTTTGAACTGTGACTCAATGACCTGAACAAAAATTGAAAACTTAGAGATGTTGACAGAACTTGATTGTATTTCCAATTTGAGTTACCAGGATAAACTGCTTGAACTTTGAACTGTTACTTGAACTTTGAACTGTTAAACTTTGCTGCATTCTTTCACAGATCACTTTTGACTTGCAAGCTAACAATCTGTTCAATACATCATTTACAGAAAATTGGGACGAATATGCTGCCACTGACTACCCACATCAAATGGCAGATTAGTTAATAACAGATAACCAACGTAAATAGATTGTGTGAACGAAGTGCTTTTAAATTATCAAATTCAAGTAAAGTATTAAAGCAACATTGAAATAGTCAACTGAAACTGCCCAGTTTGCACTAATACTATACCTGAACTTTTTAAATTAACAAGTCCTGAAATTTGGTAATCGATCAATTGTCGACTAGTTTAATTCCAGTTATATTTACTTGTTATTTTTATTAGTTCTGCACAACACTTCATGCTTTTAGGAAACGTGCACCTTCACATTTGAATATCCAGTTTCTTGTGTAGAATGACTTCTCAACAAGAAGAGACAACAGCCCAGACTGGAGAAGCCACTCTTATTCCGGCTCCCCTAGTTAATCCTCCAGAGAGAGCCTCTACCACTTTGTCATACAAAGTTTTTCGTCAGTTATGCACTCATTTTGGCATTGCTGAAGCAGATGTCATTCTTCCTGAGAAAACTAACACTGCTGATGTGGCGCCTCCTGGCTTTGTAGCAGTCAACCGCCAAATGTGCTTGTGCGGTGCTATTCCTCCCTTCAATGACTTTCTTCAACAGTTTCTTCTTCGATTGACCATCTCTCCGTTCCAACTGCACTCCAATGGTTATGCCATTCTGATGGGGTTGTGTGTTTTATTCATGAGAACTCTAGATCGACTGCCGAGTTTCGAGGAAATTTGTTATTTATGTTCTTTCACAAAGACTAAAGATCATCCCTCTATTGTTGTTATAAGAAGCTCTAGGAATAGCAAACCCATCACTGATCTTTCCGAAAGCGCTCATGGCTTCTTAAATCAGTTTTTATTTGTTCGCTGCCCCCCAGGGTTTTACGCCATCTGGAGAGTAGGAAGTAAGATTACCTGCTTCTATTTTCCATTCCTGAGTTTTTCGAGATCTAAGTTGTTAATTTCACTCTTTCCTTTTTCAGCGCTTCCTCCCTCCTCTAGAGATCCAGGCCACAAGCAAATTTTTGAAAGATTGAATGCTGTGACCGCTAAAGAGAGAAGTATAAAGTTTTTGTTGAGGGACGAACTTTTGCATCAGTATAGACTTTTACACACATCTCGTTCTACACACCCCCATGAGGTTCCAGACTCCCATCTAAAGCATTAGACCCCCCAATTTCCACTGACGAACCCATACCAAAAGAACCTGCCTCCGAGGCTTCTCTGGTGAAGCGCTCTACTACTGCCGACGTTGCGGGGTCATCTGGAAAATTCGCACTTTCCCCAGTTACTGAGGAGGAAGAAACTCTTCGTTGCTTTGAAGATGCGGCCGATTTGGAAGCCGAAAAAGAAACTCCCATCGAGCATGACGGTGATGATACTTTTGAGGGGCTAAGCGACTTGATCATAACTTCACAGGAACTTTTTAAAGATGATGTTCCTAAAGCTACTTCTCCTGTTGTCGAGGCGACAACCACTTTTCAGCAAATTTTGACGCCTGCCACTCAAGTCACTACCACCCCTGTGCTGAAGAGTAGTTTGTAGCCTGACGCGTGTAGTTTGCTGACCACACACACATAGGATTTTCAGCACTTATTCGTACTTAACTTCTTTTCTCTGAAGACTTTTAAAACTTTTCTTTTTCAATTTCAGATTCTCCGATGGGATGCAACGGCTCTTATTACGACAACTTTCGGCGCTACGGGAGGCGTAGTCAATATGACTGTAGGCGCTACCTTCCCGTTTACAGGGAAACTGACGAAGAGAGAGCCGCTCGAAAGGCTCAGGAGAGGAGGGCTCAAGAAGAGTTTTATGAGAGGAGAGAAAGGGAGGAGCACCATGATTCTTCCCAGAGAGGTGACGACTCCCACAAAAGAAAGTCGCATGACGACCGGGGAAAAAGTCATATAGTTGAGAAACCAAGCAAGCGTGCCAGGCACGGTGAAAAGCATACATCTACAACTCCTGAAAATGTCGTTGCCCCCGTCTCACTTGACATCCCTTCCGGCTCTCCTGCTGTCGGGAAGACAGACATTCAGACAATAGTCAACAGGCCTAAATTCCAAATTGGACCAGGCCCGGCTACTCTGCAAAGCCGGTTCCCGCACTGGTGCCTAAATGAAGTGCGGTTCAATCTTGACTTGGTCCCTATTGACAAACAAGCAATGCTGCAAAATCTTGATGCTGTTAGACTTGATATCGAGCGGATGTCAGGGTGGCAAAAGCTTGTCGATGAGCTTCAAAGGGTCAACCGCGTGAATATAGAGGCCATGCTGACCATGGAAAATGATAAGGCTGAGTGGCAGAAAACTTTAAGCCAGCATGATACTGAGATGAGGAACATCGCTGATTACAACGAGAAGCTTGAAGCAGAAGTTGAGAAACTTAAACAAGAGCTTGCTACTTCTTCTACCTCATATACTCAAAAAGAAGAAGTACTTCGAAAGCAAGTTCGCGATGCTCACGCTGCTCAGTGACATGCCGAGGCACAACTTGAGGATGAGCAGAAAACAATGGAAAGGTATCGTGCTGACGTTGCAGAGTTACGGAAGAATGTCAACTCTCAGGATTTGGAGATTATGAGGCTAAAGGCCCAATTATTAAAGACCGAGAAGGAACGTGATGAAGCTATCACTGGAAGGCAAGCTGCCGAACAGTCGCATGAGGCGACTAAAGCCAATGTCAACTCCACTGTATTTGACTTCTATGTGCATAGCGTTATAGGGCATGGGAACCTTTCATTCTTAGGACCGAAGTATGAGATTACCCTGGCCGAGGTTTGGGAGTCAATTCTTGACATGCTTGGGGGTGCAGGTGCCGGCTATGCTGAAGCATCTCTTGAAGAGCACTTTCTTGATGATGATGCCATAGCTGCTCTAGCCCGGGGAAAAGAGCAGCTTGCCAAAGCACGAGCTGAGGCAGGGGAGCGGCACTTTGTGAAAGAAGCACCATTAACTGCCCCCGTCCCTCCTTCGGTTTCGGCCGATGTGGACATCACACGCTCCGGTTCTCATTCTCCACCCTCTGCCAAAGCTATCACAGAAGGTCCAACTGTCCATAACGGAGACGAAGGCCAAGAGAGCGGTGAAGCGCTGGGTTTTGAGATTGACATAGCAAAGCCTACTTCGCCAAGTAATCCTAATGCTGATCTTGCTCAAATAGACTGCTCATTTGCTTCTTATGAGTTTGATGAGCTTCTTGACTACTTCCTGAATCTCAACGAGCATTTATCTCCTCTCTTTACTGACTTTAACTTCTTTTCTTCTGTAGAGAAAATGTCGAGCATCGTTCAGACTCCCCCTCCTCCAATTATTCCTCTCCAGGTCACCCCTCCATCCGCCTCTCAACCCGGGTTGCAAGAGGAGCAAATAGAGGCTCTCCGAGACTTAGATGATCCTAATGCTTCACAGGAACACGTGGGAGAAGGGCTTGGAGAAGGCAATGAGTCCCCGGAGCGAACCATTTCTGATAATATAAAATTGTCTGATCTTGTTACCCCGGGAAGTGAGTCTTCTTCAAGGAGGAGGAGGAAGCGTACCACTTCCAAGAAGAAAAGGAAAAGCATTCTTGTTTCTGAAGAGGAAGCGAAGGTTGATCCGGCAGTGACCCTCTCTCCTTCTTCCCCAACTCTCCCAAGCCGTCCTGAAAAACTGCCTATTAGGTTAGGTGAAGGCTCTAAAGGTGGTGGCAAGAAGAAGTAACGGGCCCTGCTTCCCCTTATTTTTACTTTTTGCTTTTTGCATGTACTGGCCGGAGATTGTGCGGGTACCGGCCTCCGCTTTTCTTTTTATTTTGAAACCTGTACCTGTATAAAATTTTGACAGTGCTGAATAAAATGATTCTTTTTGTTTGTACAAACTTCTATCTGTATTTGAGAATGCGTTTACTCTTCGTTTTTGTACAAGTTTCTTTATATGATATTGCAGTGAGCTTGTGGTATGTTGTTCAACCGTAATTCTTACCAATGTAGCTATACCATGTTGCCCCTATACCATAAGCTCGTTGCAATATTTTCAACTATGAGGGGACTTGTACTCTTATTTTTTGAAGAATAATTATTCCATACTTGGAGGAATATTATTCTGCTCAAAATAGAGTACAGCTCATTTCATATGTGTTTTCATGCTCCACCCATTGGAGATATCACTTTTTCTTTTGCATATATACATTTTTACAAAGAGAATTCTCTTATGTGGTAGAGCGGGCCTTCGAAGGGCACTTTAACTTTTTTTAGGAAGAGTATTTTCAAGAATAGATGAATCAATCTTCCTTTGAAAGCTAAAATGTGCCTTTAAAGAGGGCTTCCTTTTTTTTTTTATTGCGCCTCGGTGGAGGGCTTTTTGATCTTTGTTTTGCATTTCTGATGAAATGCTTCTTTGAAAAGTTGTACCTCTAAGGAGGGCTTTTTCACGTTTCAACACTTGGAAGTTTTATTTCAATCTTGGTGAAACGTGTGACTCCGAAGAGTTGTGCCTCCGAAGAGGGCTTTCCACGTTTTAACACTCGGAAGTTTTGTTTCGATCTCGGTGAAACGTGTGCCTCCGAAGAGGTCTTTTGGTTTGATTGTGCCTCTGGGAAGAGGTCTTTTTGTTTGATTGTGCCTCTGGGAAGAGGTCTTTTGTCTGATTGTGCCTCTGGGAAGAGGTCTTTTTGTTTCTGCCTCTTGGGAGAGGCTTTTATATTTTCCCTGTTCGCTGGGAAGCGGGCCTCCGAAGAGGGCTTTTCACATTTCGACTCGTGTGAAGTTTTATTTCAGATCACGGTGAAATGTGCGCCTCTGAGTAGGGCTTTTGCCTGGAAGTTTGGAGTTTCTTTCTCTTAGTTGGATGAATTCACGGGAGTGTATCACTGATCAGTCCGCAACTTTATGTCGAGAAAGTACACTCTTTTTCTAGCGAAGCACGCTCGAAGTCTTTTAGCATTTCAACTGTGGTTAAATGGGCCTCCGAAGAGGGCTTTTCACGTTTCAACACTTGGAAGTTTTATTTCAATCTCGGTGAAACGTGTGCCTCTAAGTGGGGCTTTTGCCTGGATGTTTGGAGCTTCTTTCTCTTAGTTGGATGGATTCACGGGAGTGTATCACCGATCAGTCCACAACTTTATGTCGAGAAAGAACTCTCTTTTTCTAGCGAGGCCCGTTCGAGGTCTTTATCCTCCGAAGAGTTGTGCCTCTGAAGAGGGCTTGTTCCTCCGAAGAGGTCTTTTGCTGTTTGGTGCTTGCTCGCCCATGTCTCTTTGCCATCTATTCATGTCGGCGATCCTCGTTATCTTTTCACATTTATCATCCCTTTTTAGTTGCCAACAATTTTCCTTATCCAAAGAAATATACTTCATAGTTAAGCGGGTTGGTGGTGGTAGACACAGGCTATTTAACTGGATGCTCGTTTGTACAAACATTCGCAGTTAGTTAGAAATGGTCCACTTCCATCCACATCGCTAACTTTTGTTCGAAGCATTTCTTTCGTAGGATTTGAGTATGGAAATTTTGAATGGTTTAGCGTTTGCTTTCTGGGTGATGTCGGAGATCGCTTGGTCTTGCGATGGGTAAGCTTTGTTTTAATGGCCTGCATTATTAAATCGACATTTTAGTAACACAATTAACGTATTTTATATGTCGAAATAAAACAAAGCAGTTTATAGTAGTAGCGAACACAAGATTTATAGTGGTTCGGCCAAAAGCTGGGCCTACATCCACTTTATAGCTTTTCATTATTCACTTGCTTTACAATTGCTTTCAATACAAGAATCATATATTCGTAGTTCTTTTACAACATTTCAGCAAAGCTTTTAAGTAAAATATGGACACAAATGATTGCTGTTCCAAGCTCTTGGAATTGGTTCTCCTTCGACAGTTGTGAGTATGAATGTGCCATCAAGAAGTTTCGTGCCTATGACACATGGCCCCTCCCAGTTTAGCCCAAACATACCTGTGGCTGTAATAATTCTCTTCAGGACTAGGTCCCCAACTTCAAAGCTGCGCTGACGAACTTTGGAATTGAAGTGTCTGGCTATGCTTTGCTGATGAGCTGCAATTCTAAGCTTAGCCTCTTCTCTTCTTTCATCAAGGAGGTCAAGCGCTTCCAGTTGCAGTTTTTCATTCTCTTCTTGATCAAAATGGATCCTTCTGTGTGAGGGGATTTCAGTTTCCACTGGAATCATCGCTTCTGATCCATATGCCAATGAAAATGGAGTATGCCCAGTCGCAGTTTTGTGGGTAGTTCTGTATGCGCATAGTGCAAGCGGTAACTTATCGACCCAACCACCTTTTGCTCTTTCCAGCTGCTTTTTGATGGTTGATTTGATGATTTTGTTTACTGCTTCCACTTGCCCGTTTGCATGCGGATGAGCCACTGCTGAGAAGCTTTTTCGGATCTTGAATCATTTGCAGAAATCTTGGAACTCCTCACTTTCAAACTGGGTACCATTGTCTGTGATTATCTTTTGAGGCACACCATACCTACAAATGATATTTTTAGTCACAAAACTTATCATTTTCTTTGAGGTAATAGTAGCCAATGGTTCGGCTTCAGCCATTTAGTGAAATAATCAACAGCAACGATAGCATATTTAGTCCCCGATTTGGCAGTCGGCAAAGGCCCAATGAGATCTATTCCCCAGATGGAAAACGGCCATGGACTGACCATTTGTGTTAGCTCAGTGGATGGTGCTCTATGAATTTTGGCAAATCTTTGGCATTTATCACACTTTCGGGAATAGTCAGCAGCATCTTGATTAATTTCTGGCCAAAAGTATCCATAACGGAGGATTTTCTTTCCTAAAGTTTGACCACCTGTATGATCCCCACATTCCCCTTCGTGTACTTCAGTCAGAATTGTCTTAGCTTCTTCCTTTGTTACGCATCGGAGTAATGGCATTGAAAATCCTCGTCTGTACAAACGACCATCTTGAACTATATATCTGGAAGCTTTCCTTATCAACTTCTGTCGTTCTTTTGAACTTTCTGGCAAAGAATCATTGAGCAAATATTCAAATATCAGAGTCATCCATGATTCTTTCTCTTGGTATACATTCATAATCCAATCAACATCTATTTCATCTGTGCTTGGAGCTGACAAGACTTTGGAACTAATCCCAATAGTTGAGCTTCACCAGTACTTGAATACTTTGCGAGAGAATCCGCCTTCATGTTCTCTTCTCGGGGTATATGGTTTATTGAATAATGTTCAAAATCTTGAAGAAGCTCCCAGGCTTTTGATAAATAGGATGGTAGATTCCCTCCTTTAGCTTGAAATTCCTTCTTGACTTGGCAGACAATAAGTTGAGAATCACTGAAGATCTGCAATGCCTTGATGTTTAGTTCTTTAGCGATCCTTAAACCAGTGATGAGAGCTTCATATTCTGCCTCATTATTTGTCGAAGGAAATTCTAGTCTCAGTGCATAACACAGTGATCGCCCTTCTGGGGTTTCAAGGACAGCCCCTGCTCCGGAACAGTAATCATTCCTTGCGCCATCGACATACAAATTCCATTGGATTGGGACGTTACTAGTGTCTTCTTCCTCACTATCACCTTTATCCGTACATTCTATGATGAAATATGCTAAAGCTTGTCCATTGATTGCTTTCCGGTGGTGATATGTGATGTCATATTGGCTGAGTTCAATATTCCATTTCAAAAGACGGCCCGAAGTCTCAGGACGGAATAGGACTTGCTTTAGAGGTTGATCAGTGAGGACTTTGATGGGATAAACTTGGAAATACAGCCTCAATTTTCTTGATGCGATCAACAAACAATAGGCGAGCTTTTCCAACCTTGAATAGTTCATTTCTGCCCCAGTGAATCTTTTGCCGATATAATAGACTGGGCGTTGAATCCTTGCGTCTTCCTGTACCAACACTGCACTGAGAGCATGAGATGAAATTGCCAAATATATGAAGAGATCTTCACCATTGTCAGACTTTGAAAGTATCGGAGGCACTTCCATATGACGAACCAACTCATCAAATGCTTTCTAACATTCAGGAGTCCACTCAAAGTTTTTTCTTCCTTTCTTCAGAGCATCAAAGAATGGAATACATTTGTCAGTAGCTTTTGAAATGAACCGACTCAAGGCAGCAACCTTTCCATTGAGACTTTGCAACTCCTTCTTCGTTCTAGGAGCTTTGACCTCTCTCAGGGCAGTAAACTGGGCAGGATTAGCTTCAACGCCCCTAGCGCTCACAATGAAATCCAAAAACTTTCCGGACTCCACTCCAAATGAACATTTCAAGGGATTAAGCTTCATTCTGTACTTTCGGAGTACTGCGAACATCTCTGTCGAGTGATCCATGTGGTCCACTGCTTTCTTAGACTCTACTAGCATATCATCAACATAAACTTCCATTGTCTTTCCAATCTGCGGTTTAAACATGGCATCAAAAAGCCTTTGGTAAGTTGCCCTTGCATTCTTGAGTCCGAAAGGCATGACCTTGTAGCAGTAGAGTCCAACATCTGTGATGAAGCTTGTGTCCTCTTGATCTGGCTCATGCATCATAATCTGGTTATATCCGGAGTATCATCCATAAAAGATAACAATTCATGCCCTGTCGTCCCATCCACCAACTGATCGATCCTGGGCAGCGGGAAACAGTCTTTGGGGCAGGCTTTGTTCAGATTTGAAAAGTCAATGCATACTCTTCATTTTCTGTTAGCTTTTTTAACCAGCACCGGATTTGATACCCAATTTGGATAAGTAGATTCTCTGATGAAACCGTTCTCCATGAGCCGATCCACTTCTTCTTTTAACGCTGTCGTCCTCTCAGGACTCTGGGTTCTTCTTTTCTGCTTCACTGGTGTAAACTTTGGATCAATATTTAGAGTGTGTACTGCAATCTCTGGGGATATTCCACACATGTCAGCATGAGTCCAAGCGAATACATCCAAATTTGCCTTCAAAAATGAAATCAGAACATTCTGAACTGTTGTGTTGAGTTGTGAACCCACATTCAGCACTTTGTTTGGGTCCTTTGGGTTAACGGGTACCGGCACCGTTACCTCTATCGGTACTACCTTATTCTCCCATGTACTGGCTTTCCTTGGATCCATATCTCTTCGTGCGCCACTACATTCGCCAGTGCAGGGTCCACCCTGTAATTGCTACAAGGTTGGTTCTTTGATGCGGACTGGAGCCGCCGCACCTTTTCCCGTTTCTCTTTTCCTTGATTCACGCAACTCCGTAAGATAACATTCTCGCCCCGCATCTTGGTCTCCTTTAATCACACCAACTCCATTATCTGTGGGGATTTTTATGGTCAGACACCATGGGGCAAGAAAAGCTTTGAATCCAGCAAGAGTTGGTCGGCCTAAAAAGGCATTGTAGGCAGAGAATTCTTCAACAATTATAAAGGTTTGCTTTCGAGCCACCTTCCTCAGCCCTTTTCCAAGTTCCACAAACAAATCTATTGTCCTAATCGGCTGTTTGGGTTCCCCAGCAAACCCAGCAATCTTAAGTGATGAAGCTTGAACGTCAGCCATTGGAATTTTCATTTGATCAAAGGTCTTTTTGAAGAGAATGTTGCATGAAGCTCCACAATCAACTAGAACTCTTCTCACAGTAGCCGGCCCAATACCAGCGGATATGACCAAAGGATCTATGGTAGGAGCCTCGATACTTGAAGAATCTCTGGCACTGAATACAATATCATCTGTGGACGTCTTTTGTTGCTTTAAAGGCGCATCATTTTCTAAAACAAAAACATTCTCTTCAGCCGATACATGCCTCAAGGCCCGGGCATACCTTTACATCTCGCCCCAGCTTTTGCCTGCATGGTGAGGCCCTCCAGTTATTATATTGATGACAGGTCTTTCCGATTCATGTTCTACGGCCTTCTCACTTGAGCCAGAACGGTGAGCGGGAACTTGTCCTTGAGTCAACGAGGCTGGGGCATTTCTATTCCCTTTTGCATACTGCTGGAGCTTGTTTTCCTTCAAGAGTTGTTCAATTACCTCTTTCAACTAACGGCATTCGTTGGTGTCATGGCCGGGTTAGTTGTGGAACCGGCAGAACCTTCCACTTTTTTCCATCTTACTCCCAACTCTCATTTTAGGTGGTCCCGGATAACTGACATCATCCTTGGTCGCAAAGAAGATGTTCTCAGGGGTATCGGTCAAGGGTGTGAAATTGAAATGACGACCTTTCTTAGCGTCTCCTTGTTTCTTTCCACCATCATTTCCCCTTTCCTGAGTGTTAGGTTCTTTCTTGTTCGAAGCAACACCACTATTCCAGCTTCTACTGATACCACCTTAGCCGGTGTTTGGAGGCTCTCCAAACGCATGAATTCATCTGCTTTCTTGTAGAGCTTGTCAAGCGAGTTTGGTTCTTTCATTTTCAACCACTTTCCAAATTCGCTTGATTTGTCAATTGCCCTCATCAAGTACGTTAGGACCATGCGTGGCTCAGCATTATCTACCTCAGCCAATGCTATGTTAAAACGATTCAAAAATGATCTGATGGATTCTCCTGGATTTTGCTCTAGACTTGATAGTGACATTATATCCTTTGCTTTTGAAGCATACAATCGAAATTGCTCCTTAAATTTCCTGGTCAAATCGGAGAACTGATCAATGGACCTGACCGGCAGCTTTGTAAACTACAATAGAGCCACACCTTCCAGATATACCGGGAAATATCGACATTTGATTTCATCAGACGCTCTGGCACCCGTCATATGCCAATCGTACTTATACAAAAATTCATTAGGATCGCTTGTCCCTTTGTATGTCGGGATAGTAGGAGGAACGAATTTTCTTGGGAATTCTGCCTTCAAGATTTTCTCAGTAAACGGAGTTTTGCTTAGAGCAAAACCCCATTCTTTCTCATCTTCATCCCTTCGCATACTTTCCTTCATGATCTGACGAACCATGCCTGAAAAATATTCTTCATCATTTAATGGCTCTGGAGGGAAAACATCAGCCATTCTCCCTGAATTCTGTCTTGACAATCGTTCACGGAGGGTCGGCTGCGGTCCTGATCCCCCCAGCCTGGAGAGGTGTCCTTTCCACAGGGTCTGCGGCTCTTTGAGAAACGTTCCCTCCTTCAACATTTTGAACTCCCACAGTAAGGTTTCCATCATTATTAACCAGCTGACGGTTAGCCCCAAGTAGATCATTCAACTTACTTAAGATCAGGGCGCTCTGGGCATTCTGAGCCTCCAACTGTGCATTCTGGGCATTCAATTGTTGATTCAACCCAAAAATACGGCGTCCAATTCTACTAGCTTAACTCCAACAGTTGGAGCTGCTTGACTTGAAGGAGGAGAGGTAGCGGTATTCTCTTGAACATTGTCAGATCTTACAGAACTTCGTTTTCTCCCAGGAGCCATTATTTCCAATAAATTTCTGGTTTTAAAAGAAACCCTTTCAACAAACCTTTGCGGAGCAATGATGGAAGTATCCTGAGTTGGGTTCTCAGTGAAAGCACCAAAAATGTTAATGCTTAAAATCGAACGCTGACACCCCGGTGTGTGATGTGTGAATGTGAAAGCACCACCAGACGGTTCGGGAACAGAATATTAGCTAAAATAACAGGAAATACAGCAAGAAACAGCGATTTCATATTGGTTCGGCTTAAGGAGTAGCCTACGTCCACTTTAAGTATCTTTATTACTGATCTTGTTACAAAACGATACAATGCTCTTCAAGTTCAAATCTCTTTAGTTACAAAACACTTTGAGCAAGTGGCCTAAGCTTCGATGTAGATGAAAGTCTTCGAATCCATGTCGGATGTGTGAAAGCCTTTCAAAGTGGCTTGTAGTGTCCTTCGAAACTTCAAGTATAAAGTCGGTTTAGAAACTGGCAGAGTATCGGCGCTTGAAAAGATTGTCCAAAAGTCCTTTGAAAGTTGGAAATGGCAATGTATTTATAGAGAATTCTGGGGAGGAATTATTGCCAAGTTCTGAGTCATGGCCGACTTAGGATAAGCCGTGGCCGACTTAGGATAAGTCGTGGCCGACCCATCGAGCCAAGTCCACGGTTTAATAGAGGTAAGCTTGTCTACCTGAATTCATGTCATAAGTCCTAAGTCGCGAATAAGTTAAAAGGATGCGGCATAAGTATCACAGCATTGGATTTTAACTCGGTAGCTTTAGGTCGTATGCGACTTAGCATGGGTCGTAAGTCGGTCGTGGCTTAAGTTAAGTCGCTTTTGAGCCTTTCTTGTCTCGAGTCATTAGGTCGGCCATTTCTTGAGTCTTTTGCCCCCCTTAAACCATTGAGTCGCTGTCTCCCTTGAGTCGTTGAGTCGTTGTCTCCCTTGAGTCGTTGAGTCGGTCATTTCCTTAAGGTATTAAGTCGGTAACCCTTCAAGGCTATTAAGTCGGTAACCCTTCAAGGCTGTTAAGTCCGTAACCCTTCAAGGCTATTGAGTCGGTCCATTTTCTTAACCCCCCAAGTCATGGCTTCTTTAAGTCGGTAGGTCGTACCACTTCATGAGCCGTTAAGTCGTGGCTTCCCTTAACTCGTTAAACCGTTAAGTCGTACTACTCTTTATGTAGCTAAGTCGTCATTTCTTTAAGTCGTTAACTCATGTTGTCATCTCCTGGGTCGCTAGCAGAGTGGAGTTAACAGCTAATAAGTGGGTAAATGGGCTCAGTCCAAAACAAAGCCCTAAGTGAAAAGTGGCAAAAATCAACTTACTCCAAACATATCGAAGCTTATACTAAAAAAGATCGCAAACGTCATTTTGAACTCAATAGGGGTGGTCTCGAGCCCTAATTTGACCGTATGCAAAAAGCAGCTTTTCGTACTAATCCGATTAATGATAAAATATTTAAATACTTAATCATAAAATATGCGGGTTGTTACAACTGTTATGAGCAAACAAAAACAGTTTTATCTTTAAAACAAACAACAAAAGATTTCAAAAGTTGAAAACCACAATGCTGTTTTGGAAAATGAAACTACCATAAGGCCTCCCGGCACACACACCATGCAATCGCACACTTGGGGGAGATTTCTCCTTATGATACTAAAAAATGCTTGATACGCGAAAACCATTTGATATTATTATTAGTGCATAGTAGAAAACATTTGCAAGTATAATATTAATCTTAGCCATCATATGTACCATTATAGCATGCTTACTATAGCTACCATATCAAATAGCAGATTCTACAACTAAAACCGTACAAGGCGCGTATTGGATGATTGGATTTCCAACAAATGGTATGGCCAAGGAACTTTCCATTGCCACATGGATACACCGCTCGAGGGACGCCTGGAGAACCTACCCGGCTCTCTGCTAACACGAGGCCGGTTTCCTCCCTGCTCGGGAGTAATACCTAAAGATATGCCACCCATGGTCGTTTGCGACCTTTATCCGAGGATCCTCAACCACAAAATTACATCACACAGTAATAGATATACAGTGTCCACATGAGTTAAGTATTTGGGCTCCATACCATGATACACCCTTTTCTAGAAGGAATGGACATACCCTAGGGTGCGACGGCTACAACCTTGCCGCATCTTTCCTATTTCGACCATTTCCCGGGTGTGAAGTCCTGATGCAGTCTCGTCCAAAAAGCTATGCTTTTTCATAAAGCCATGCTTTGATCAACAAATGGTCAGTAGAACTTCGTATGCCACATTACCAAATTGGGAATGTATCACTAGTAACCATCAACTGCATAATCTTTGAGCTTGTATGTCTCAGAGAAGGGTCTTATGCTAAGAGAATAAATTTCTGCCACCAAACAGAAATGTATTTGATAGAAACCGATTTTACATTTCAAAGTGTAATGTCAGACACACATCCATACAGGTCTGTTACGGGTTCGAACATAACCAAAGGCACTTCCGAAGAAGCCCTTGCAATCTGGATAATCACAGTCCCGATCGGACTTTCAATCATTTAGGGAATCTCTATACCGGCGCGACTCAGTGTAGAGACAATCGACAGGTTATCCTTTCATTCTCGAAAATACCCGGTCTTCATCACCGGTCTTCAAATGCTATCCATATCGTTGTATCATTATTCGGAATGGATTATATAACACATGCTCCTCTCCCGGCTAAACTGAATAATGAGGGCAATATTTAAAAACATATGGATATTGGGATTTCAGTTAAGTCACAACTTACTATCCAAAACCTTTCTTTCAAATGGTTTAAACAAATTACCATTTTCAATCTTTTAAATAAAAAGATTCATTTCATGAAGTTCACTAATCTTTCATAAAGATTTATTTACGGCTTTTCAAAACAATTCCATTTCAAATTGGATTAACTCATCCAATCTTTGAATCAAAGATTTAATTTATCGCTTTCAAAACCATTTCCAATTCAAATCTTTTATATAAAAGATACACCATTTAAAATCCTCTTTAACAATCTTTCACAAAGATTCATTTATAGCTTTCAAAAACAATTCACAATTTCATTTCAAGCTTGAAATCTTTCGATACAAATTGGAAATCCTTTCCTTATACAAAAGCTTTTATTATTTGAAAACAAATGGCTTACATTTTGGGAAAAACTGATTACATTTACATCAGTTAAAGCCACACAAGTATAAACTTGGGTTTAAATTTAAATTCCCAAAATAATAGTTTTAATTTGGTTTAAAAACACATTTATAACTTGTATAACCTTTTTAAACCAAAATTTCCAAACATAGAATTCAATTTCAAACCTTGAATTTGAATTCAAATTTAAATTTCAAAACTTTATCATGTTATTTAAAATAAATTTTATCCTTGAAACCCCTTTTCAAAAGCTTTTCATATTTAATCCCAATTCCATTTCCAAAATCATTTGAATTCAAAATTCACTTTTAAAACCATTTCAAAAATCTTTGGCTTAACCAATTTTCTCGTGCAAGCCATATTTGTGTGTGTATAGTGTGGTCCAGGGGTTGTACACATAATAGTGCAACAACATCATCAATCAACACAGATTCAAATATAGAAATATATTTGATAAGTGGTATAAACTATAACGCTAATCTTTCATTCACAGATCATAGATATATATCACATATAATAAATTTCATCCCAGATAATTAATTGCATCGCAGAAAATTAATTACATCACATATGAATAAATTACATCACATATGAATAAATTACATAACATTACATAACTTCAAATAATTCATATCACCAAGTATCACATATTAGGAATATCAAACAATTCAACGTTTTATAGAATCCAAAACATCCATAAGCAAGATCAATTTTAATGATCTGATTTATCTAAATCAGATTAGTTACTTATGAATAATTGTCTAATCCTAGTTAATCAATATTAATTAATTACAAATCATTTGGATTAATTATTCTTTAATTAATCATCTTAATTAATTACAATAATTAATTAACCAACACTAATAATCATCCCTTAATCGCCTTTCATTTATTAATTAACCTTTTAAATTAACTAATTATTCTCAAATTAATTATCTTAATTAATTAATCACATTAATTATCCTCTAATTAATTATTATTTAACCACTTGATTAATCAACTTTTAATCATTAATTAATTACTTTTAATTAAGTAATTATCTTTAATTACTTCATCAAGTAATTATCCTTAATTAATCATAACCTTAATTAAAGGAAAATCCTTTATTCCAATTAATTTCTTAATTACATCATTTACTTAAATTAAATGATTGAAATTAATTTAATACAAAATCATCTGAAAACATTGATTAATTAAGTTTAAAACACAACCTTAATCACTTCTTAATTCAAACATCATCTTACTATCTTGTGAAAACACTTATGCATTTAATTATATAATTCATCTAATATATATTTACCTTAACCAAAACAATGTTTAGAACATTTTAACTTTAAACTTTAAATCCTGAAATTGTTCAAAACTTGTTCCATATTTGGTTTTGAAACATAGTAAATATTTCCCTTGAAACATCATCATTTCTTTTTTTTTTGCTTTGGTTATATTTTATTTGAAACTTGTTTAATAAATTTCTAACTTTTTTTTATTTTTTTATAAAAAAGTTATTATGCTAAATATACTTGAACTTGTTAACATTTATTTGAAAATTTATTTATTTCAAACTACTTTTATTTTGATCAAGCTTTTATCTTAAAGATGGTTATTAAAAACTTTGGAAACCTGTTAATCATATTTCTTCTCAACTTTTTAAAACCTGGTGACTTAATCTAGGATGTCTTGAGCCCAACCTGATCTGTAACAACCAGGTATTTTCAACCATTCGCATCCGTTATAAGTGTATAGGTAGACACTCATGCCGGAATTGAATTGCTCAAAATACCGAGTTGTAAATAAAATTTGGCAAATCTCAGAATATACAGTAAACGAAATCACAGATCACTGACACAGAGTAATAATAGTGCAGCGGAAGTAAAAGAAATAGTAGTTCATGAAGCTGCTATATAAATATACCAGAGTTACATAAAATACAACAGAAGAAATAAAGAACAACAGAAGTTTCAAATGATAACTAAGTACAAGCTGAATACAACAACAGAATTGAAATAGATAAGACTAGATAAGCAGAAAATCTACAGCGATTCCAATCTCCAAAAAGTGGAAATCCAAATCTGCGAATACTCAGGCTGACCCAAGCGTAAATAAAAATACAAACACTCGAGTCAGGACATACATACTTACATAATGTAAACCAACTTAAGTGAACTGTAGTAAAGGTACAAGTAACTTAAAGGATGCTTGGGACCGCCCATCCTCTAAGGATTCGTTAAACTATATACTATGTAGTAATATTGCGCTATTATAATAGCGTCTATCAATAAAATAAACATACTAATACCGTTGTGGGTTACCCATATAGCCCTTCACACATAATAGTCCCAGCAGTCCATCCAATATCTGCATATCTTCTGATCGGGAGACTACGAGAAGATACGCATGGGCTACGGTAGAAAACCAAACTCATAGTAAAGGCTCGATATGGTAGGTGACACGACACACAAGGCAATGCCAGGGTAGATATACCAATTACGACAGTCGGGCTGGTGGTAACGCAACAACCACATACACCCACCTCGGAACAAATTACTAAAATCGGAGGGGCGCCCAAACAATCACAAAAGCAATAGAATGGTATCGAAGAAATGCGTCCGACCAGATGAGCTACCCCTTTTGGCCCGAGATCGCTCCTGTTTTAGCCACGTTAAGCCAACTCACGGGAGTTGGGTCCACATAACATACCTCAAGAACGTCGCCACCATCCTACTTCATTCTGGGATCTCCACCGCGCACATGGTTAGTCAAATTGGTTTTCGGTATGGATAGAGAGTATGCCTATATCCGATCTCGGTCTCATTGCCAACCAATCGTTATTATAACCACAGGTTATAACTTTAAAATAATATTTTACACTTAAAATATAGATATCATTTCGATCCTAATCTTTATCAAAATAAAGATTAAATCATTTCCAAAACCATTTCAATATATCAACATACCATGTCTTTCAAATTCAAGTATTTATCAAAATAAATATCAAGTCATTCTAACCATTTCAATATATTAAATTATCATATCCTTTCAAAACTTCCTTTAATCATTTTAATATATTAAAATATCATAACCTTTCAAAGCTTCATTTCCAAAATATCATATCTTCCAGAACTTCTTTTCAAATCATTTTAATATCAACATATCATATCTTTCAAAACTTCATTTCAAATCCTTTTAATATCAAAATATCATGTCTTTCAAAACTTCATCTCAAATCATTTCAATATCAAAATATCATATCTTTCAAAACTTCAAGTTCAAATCATTTTAATATCAATCATTATAATGTCAAAATATCATATCTTTCAAAACCACATTCATTTTATTTAAAATACCATTTCAACACACATTTCAAAATAGTTTATATTTCAAAACAAATTACTTCATTTTAAATCATAAAAACAAAGTTATTACATTTAATAATTAAATTATTAAATTCCAAAAATTTAAAGTTTTCAATGTTCATTTATTCACTTAAATTTATTAAAACAATGAAAATTCAATTTTTGCAGCATTTGGAAAATGCTATAGCAAGTTACATTCAAAACAATTCAATTTATCAAAAGATAGCATTTAAAAATGCTGTTAATTAACTTCAAATATTCAATAGAATTTCAAAAACACTTATATTTTTATTAAATCATTTTTAACTCAGAAAATCATACATTTTCACATTTATAATCATCATTTAATTTTCCTTAAATTCATGATTTTATAAAGTTAAATTTTCTTTCAAAAATCAATATTTATTAATAATTTACTCATTGAATTTCAACATTTAAATTTTAATTCATTACATTAAATTTCAAATTAACACTTAAGTTTAAAATTTCAAATATAACTTAATTCCATTTTTATTAACTTAACTTAAAATTCACTTTTAAGCCAAATTCACAAATTCCCATTTTGGTTATATTTCAAAATTTCAACTTAAATAATCATTCATTTCACATTTTAACTTTATTCAAAAATCATTAATATATTTTAAAATCACTTTAAATTCATTTTAAATTCAAATTATCATTACCATTTTCCAAATAAGAATAAATTTCCATTTTATTTTTTAACCTAAATGTCATTTTCGACCAAAATTCCAAATTTCCAAACTTAAGTTATATTTCAGTAATCCAATTTAACCATTCATTAATTACATTTTTAACTCATAGAAAAAAATCATAATTTCTTTATTATAAACATTTCAAAAGTCTATTTAAATCAAATTTCATAAATATATATTTCTAAAATACTTAAAAATATTCAAAACACTTTATAAAAATAACCATGGGCCTGTATATAGTTTTCTAACCTAGTTCAAGTGATACAGATATGTATCATTTCAATACGCAGTTTACAAAGAAAAAATCCGGGTTCTATCATTTCAAACCCACAGTCCCAAGTTCAAAAAAAACCATTCAGGCCTATCATTTCAGCCCATAACGATCTTCCCTTATTCTAAAGTCCGTTCGGGTATGTATCATTTCAACCCATCGTGAATCTTATCTACAGGGAACTTGTAGTGTGATAAACATATATAAATGAACAGTTAACAATATATATAAATAACAGATGATATGACATGAAATTTAACAGGTTGAACATCATATATAAATAATCACATGGCGGTTATAACATCGTATATTTTTTCTGCACATTCAGTTGCTGTTGTTTCACAACTGCATAAGTATAAATGTCGTATGAGCTTTACTCACTTGTTAAAAGCTGGAGATAGCCAACAAAGCACACAACAGGGACTCTACGAAGGCACAGCGACTCAAATATGACTAAGAGTGGAGGGCCAAAGCTAATTGCCTTGTTCAAACATTTACACAATACAGTACAACAACATAAGTTCAAAACAATTTACACTTGAACAACACTAGAAATCAAAGCCCAAAAAAACTTCAAATGGTTTGCACTTGTTCTCAACTTCACATGGATCAGTTAGTGATGGAATAAGCTCAGCTAGGGTAGGGACTACGGGCTGGGTTTGGATCCAAACAGATCGACCTAGCTTGGGTTTAAAGGTGCATAGATATATAGGTGCACAAACTACACTACAAGGCAAACAAATCATCATTTCTATGCTCCTATTATGCTCGGCCAAAGGCTAGGTGGGCCCATCCAGTGGCTCAGGTGGTGGTGGGTGATGTGGCAGAAGGTGGAGGTTAGGTAAGAGGTGGTGGAGGAAGTGGAGACTAGAGGGGGTAGAAGGTGGTTCTAGCAAACTAGGCCCGGTTTGTGTGAATAGGTGATGTATTTGTGGATTTTGGTGGTTGTTCAAGCCTTGGTTGTGGTCGGCCAGGTCATGGTGATGGACTAGGGGGTGGTTGATCAGAGAAGGAGGAGGTGGAGTCGGCCTATGGCTGGAGGAGAGGCGGCCGATCCAATCTAGTTGAGAACCAAATGCAAATTCAGTAAGAAAATAGAAAAAAAAACGAAGGAAAGGAAGGAGATTTTACCCAAACTTTCAAGCAATGGCCGTGAATTATTTTTGGATGAGAGAGTGGCTTTAGTTCACGTGAAAAATGAGGAAATGTAGCTAAGAAATGAAATGAAAAGAACGGCCAAAATTAATGAGTTGTAGGTTGGAAAATGAAAAGGCGGAAGAGGAAAAGACTTTTGGAAGTTAAAGGGTTTGAAACTTTTCATAAATCCAACCATTTCTTTTGATTTTATAAATACAAAAAAGGTAGATAATAAAGAGTAAATAAACTTAGAAATAAAGTAAAGAAATAAATTAAATAAATAAATTTTAAATTAATTAAACTAAATGAAGGAAATAGCAATATATATAACTAGGATAAATAAATTGAAATAAATTCAAATAAACTTCAGAAAAATTATATTATCACTTTAACATATTAAAAGACAAAAATTTACATACAATAACATATTAAACATATTAAAATAAAACATGGAAAGGAAAGTATAATTTTTATAATTTAAAATAACCAAAATTGCTAAATAACTCAAATTGTACTCAATATTGAAATATACATATCTTTCACAATTTAAATCTGTTTCCAAAGAAACGAAAAGCAGTATTCATATTACTAAATCTATTCTCATAATAAAAGATAAAATTTAAGAATTTAAATATTTAAATTTGAAATTTAAAAGTCAAAGTTTGACCAGTTTGAACAGAAATTCACCTTTCAGTAAAATATCCAATTTATAATAGTTTGAAATTTTAATTCACATAAAAATCAACATTTATATTTAAAATAACATAAATTATTCATTTTAATAAATAAATTAAAGTTTCTAAATAAAAATTTCAATAAAATAATCAAAATAAACAATTAAAATAAATCACAAAATTCAGGTTGTTACATGATCATTTCCCGAACCACCTTTCATTTTTTTTCCCAAACCAATTTTTATATCAACATTTTTTTCTTTCTTTAAAACTATTATACACACGCATACACTCGATAGCAGACCCGAGACTTTTCCTCCCATCCCCGAGATCGACATCGAGTTTCTTCCTTCATTCCCAAACCTTCCAAACAATCATCAGATATACATATGCACCATGCATACTGCCACGACCACCTCCGACCAACGCCGCTTCCTTCAGCACATCATCGATGACCCTCCTGACTTTCCAACCACCCAGTTCGACGAAAATAGCAGCAAAATGAAATCAAGTCGTTCGACCCAAAACTTGAATCAACACAGGCCTACAAAATCGATTGCCGACGACATATTAGTTCACCAAAGTTCGTGCCGCTTCATCTAGAGCCACGCCACAACGTGCAGCGACGAATCCCCTCGGTACGATCGGACGAAATATCTTGACGACGTCGCAAAAACCCAAAATTTAGCATCGACACAACCTCGGGTAGAAACCTTACTTCGATCGATTTGTAATACCACGATGATGTAAAAAATTATTAGCCACTTTTTCAAAACTCTCTGATCATCCTTCTACCTCCAACGACATCCCGACCTCCCCGGTCACTAGATCATCAGAAAAGCCTCGAAATCACCCTTACGTTCAACTTCCAAACCCTCGTGATTTACCCAATTAAAAATCTTAATTTTTCTTTTAGAAATCATTATTTCCAAGAAAAAATTACATAATATGATCGATTCAAGAAATTAAGATACTTGAGTTTTGCATTTATTTGAGTTTCACTGTAAATTCTTGTTTCAGATAAAAATTTACTTTCTAATCTTCTTAAAAATATTATTAAGAGATAAATATGATTTAGCAAACACATCTTGTTTGAATCCTAAGGTCTAAAGAGGATTAGATGAAGATTTAAATTTTGAAAACAGGTTTGGAACCCTGTTAACCTGGAACAGAGGCATTTATTTTTTTGTATAGACATGCACTAGTATATCCATCTATACAGAAGCTCATATTCACACAAGTATACACAGATACAGATCACTATATGCAAACCAGAAGATATGCATACAGGTTCAAGTGTTTGCTCACCTGAGTATGGGAAGAACAGAGAGCATGAGCCTGGAAGTAAAATTTGGAAACTGGAATTGATTCAAATCCTGGAAACTTGGATTTACTTGGATCTGGAAGTTTTATTTGAACTTGAACTTTGATAACCAGGTTGTAGTTTGATTCAGCTTGTTGAAGTTGATCTGTGTTGAGTCAGTTATTTGATTGCTTTGCATTGGTTTTGAATTAGCTTCCAGGTTTTGTAAATTTTAAAATGAAGATGGAGAGAGATGAGTAACCTGGTTTTACTCTCTTTATTTTCTATAATTTCTAAATTAAAAGGTAATGTGAATTTGCCACTTGTTTAACGATTATGTTATCTTGTTTACACTTATTTTATTTCATATCCTCTTAATTTTACAAATGTCGTTTGTTACAATTTTATGTTTAATTCCCCTTTTGAAATAATTTTATAAACTTTGTTTTTAAACCCTTTTAGCTTTATATTTACAAAACATTTCTTAGTTTATAGAGTTTTTCTAAATCTTAAATAGTAATTTTTCAAAAATTATTGTATTAATTTCAAAATATAACTTCCAAACCAATATATATTAGAATTTTAGAAAACAACTTTTACTAATTTGAAATGTAGAGTTTTGAATCCAATATATTTTCAACATATTTATTATTGAATTTCAAATTCTATTTTACAACTTCTTACAAAGCACATGTCGTTCAGATTTCCCCCCTAAGAAAATTTCGTCCTCGAAATTTGCTAGGGAAACAACAAAATATGGATACACAAAGATAGAGAAACAATTTCTTCAAATCAAACTGAACATCTATTCTGCATTGGCTTACCAAATCATAATATTAACAATAGATACAAGAACTAATCTATTTAACACTTCACAAGATATTCGGGTAATCCACATCTACAAAGTATGTAGGAGCATTGGTTAGTTCGAGGGCAACTAACTGTTCGTAGAATATATCTGGACCCCAAAGAATAAACAGTTATATGGATACAATCCCAAAACTTTTAGTTTAGAAACCAAAGTGTATCTATCAACCATAGAATCCAAAGCAATCAATTCATCCAAACAAACAATTATAATCCTTTTAGAGTTTATGTCCCATGCAAATATATCAAAGCTTCTTCCTGAAGCTGCCAGGAAACCATCAAAGAATTGAAAAGAGATGAGGAACAGAAGAGATTGATAGAGAAAGATTGTTTCCGCTGTTGTAGGGTGTTAACCATTTGTAGCGGTACTCCCCTCTCCCCTTCTTGCAATCATACTTATTATCAGTGGATAGTAAGAGAATTTACTAAGGCACAAGGATGGATATCTTAGGGATATACTCATTCTAGGGTATATTTCAATGTGTTTCCTAATGTGTTATACTCTTGAGCTAAAGTTTCAACCTTCAGCTCTAATACCAATTCTAACGACCCTCACCCGACCTTCGAAAATCGGCACTGAATAAGTCACCCGTATTCAAATGCCGCAGATCCAAACGTCGAATCTGGTTCGTCGGAGCTTATAACACATTAAGTATAACAACACAACGGAAGAAAAAGATAGTATCGTTGATATACAATATCTGATACAACAATTTGATAAAAATTATTATCAATATATCAAAGATAGATACAAGACAATAATAGAGACAACAATAGTGGAAAGACAATATCTTCAATGCCAAACTCCAAAAACTCCATCTCCTATCCAAAGCTAGCTCTAACCCCCATCAAGTTGAAGTGAAGCAGCTCGATCCAAATGCGATCGCCAAATCCTAAGGCTAGATGCTATCGAAACTATTCCTACTATTTGGTTATTTGACAAAACCCAACACTAGACTGCCTGTGTGAAAAATTATGGGCACCCAGAGTTTAGGAAGGGAACAATAAACTCCAGGTCAGTCACAGGACTGGTATGAGCAAACAAAAACAGTTTTATCTTTAAAACAAACAACAAAAGTTCTTTAAAAGTTGAAAAACCGCAACGATTTTTTGGAGAATGAAACTACCATAAGGCCTCTCGGCACACACACCATGCAATCGCCCACTTGGTGGATCTCTTCTTATTATAGTCAAAAATGCTTGATACGCGAAAACCATTTGATATTATTATTAGTGCATAGTGGAAAACATTTGCAAGTATAATATTAATCTTAGCCAGCATACGTACCATTATAGTGTGCCTACTATAGCTACCATATTAAATGGAAGGTTCTACAACTAAAACCGTGCAAGGCGTGTATTGGATGATTGGATTTCCAACAAATGGTCAGGCCAAGGAACTTCCCATTGCCACATGGGTACGCCTCTAGAGGGATGCCCCGAGTACCTACCCAGCTCTCTGCCAACACAAGGTCGGTTTCCTCCCTGCCCGGGAGTAATACCTAAATATATGCCATCCCTAGTCGTTTGCGACCTTTATCCGAGGATCTTCAACCACAAAGCAACATCACACAGTAATAGACATACAATGTCCACATAATTTAAGTATCTGGGCTCCATACCATGATACCACCCTTTTCCAGAAGGAATGGACATACCCTAGGGGTGCGACCCTTACAACCTTGCCGCATCTTTCCTATTTCGACCATTTTAGGGGTATGAGGTCCTGATGCAGTCTTGTCCTATAGTCAAGTGATATTGGTATTTATTATTTCAATCTGAAATTTAAATACATACGGGTATATATCTGTAACGACCGATAAAATTTTATTAATTTTAATTTGTTTTATAACGTATTTAATTTGGATTTTGAGAAATTTTAATAGTAATATTTTGAAATAAAGTTTTAATATTTGGTTTACGTATAATTGAAATCAAAATTTCAACCCTTACTTCTCTTTTCTTTTCAAATTTGAAACGTACTATTAAATCAAGCCATTAATTGCTTTTATTTTTTTCCTTAAATCAACGTACAGCTCACACAATTATAAATTGCATTAAATTTTCTAATGAACCACACCATGACCGTTTATATTACATTCATTTGGAATATATTCATTTGTATGATATCTTTCCCTTTCTCTCTCATCTCAGTTGGGAATAAAATAAATTTCAGCGAAAACCACGTTTCAATGCTTTTAACTCTTTACAACTTTTGATAAAATTTTCTGTCCTTTTTGAAACTAAAACGTATATGGATATACGTTTCTCATTTAATAATTTCTAAATCGTCTTGTTGTCCTTTTCATGTATGTTATACTTATTTATATTTTAACATTTTCCATTAATTTCACTCATCTTCCTACACGTTTCTATTTATTTGCTGATTTGTTGCATACATTTCGTTTTGGAAAAATGCGGTTCATTCCTATTTATTTCATTTCTCACATTTATTTCATCTTTTACTGAAATTCGACCGTTGCCACGTCATACCATTTTGGAAGTATGAATGCACAAAACATGCATACATTTTATATTCATTTAATTGGAACAGTCACTTTAATTTTTGCATCTAAAATTCTATTTTCTTCACTACAGCTGGAAAGTTATAAAACATTCAAAAAAATTGAAAGCTCACCTTAAATTGTGCAAAGCGTTTTCCTCCGCCTTTATAACTTTGGTTTATGCCACCTGTTACTTTTTTCCATCAATTCAAAATTATTATTTTCCATTCCATTTTTGAGTCTCTTCATTCTCCTTTATCAACTTCCATATATTTATTTCCCTAGTCACTTTAAAACATTTTATAATAGTAATTAATATATAGCCGTTTCATTTCAAATCTTTTCATACGTTTTATATATGTCAAAAAAAGATGTGAATGGATATTTACCTTAGGCCCACAACGTTTTGAATTATACGTTTTTTTTGTATTCATTAATTCTTTTACGGCTCATTTTATTTCACCTTTATAAGCTTTTTTTTAGTAAAGCAAGGATCTACTGTCACTTTCTTCTCCTCAATTTTTCTTTCTCCGCCCTCTCTCTTCTTTCACACTCTTACACGCAGCCGTATCTTGCCTTGTCACCCATTTTGCCTTGCAGAAAACTTTTAACATATACATATGATATCTTGAAAGGTAATACAACTTGTGCGTTTGTCTCATTAAGTATTGTGTTTTTTTGGTGCGTAAGTTATTGTCTTTTTTATTATATATATATATATATATATTCATACTTTATAAGCTTTAAAAAATTTCAAATTTTCTGGTTTTGTTTGTTGGTTTCGAATTTTATTTATATATTGTTAACTCCGTTTAGGCAACGAGTCAAGGTCTGGGCCGACTCACGACTTAAGGTTCTTAACGGTTCTGAAGGCAACCGACTCAAGATGCAACTGACTCAACAGGCTACCGACTCAAGAAGCTACCGACTCAGGAAGCAACCGACTCAACAGGCTACCGACTCAAGAAGCTACCGACTCAGGAAGCTACCGACTCAACAAGCTAACGAGTTAAAACTTAAGGCAACTTAGAGGAGTGGAGCGACTCAAGGGATTAACGGTGTATGGGATAGACCGACTCAAGTTCTCTAACGACTCAACGACCTAAGGTGTCAAATGACCTAACCGACCTACGACCTATGGTAAGTCGTTCACGACTTAGCTTGAGTCGTCCACGACATAAAGCTACTAGGTAGAAATCAACGCCGCCTCATCTTGGACCACGACCTATTAACTCGTAGACGAGTTAGGACTTGTGCTATATACAGAGGACCGGAGACGCTCTGATACGAAGTCTGGGCTCAATCAGTTGAGTCGCCTACGACATACGACTCATCCTGAGTCGGTCACGACTTACGACTCATCTTGAGTCAGTCACGACTCATGACTTAGCAATTTCAGCCTAGAAATTTGCCTATAAATACATGACCACATCGAGCATTGAGAGGACTTTTGGCTGATTCTCTTCAAGCGCCGTTACTCTGCTGCATTCCAAACCAATTCAACACTTAAAGCTCTCAAGACACGAAGAACGCTACAAACTCGAGAAAAGATCACACACATCCAACATGGATTTGAAGACTCCAATCTTCATTGAAGTTTAAGCTACTTGTTCCAAGTGACTTGTAATTCAAAGTGTATTGTACTTAGAAAGAATTGTATCAGCTTGTAACGAGATCATCAATAAAAGTACTTAAAGTGGACGTAGGCTATACCATTAAGCCGAACCACTATAAAATTGTTGTTGTTTACTGCTTTTCCGTTATCATCTGCTTGTAATCTGTTCCCGAGTTATCGGGTGGTGCTTTCACAACTATAACTCATACACCGGGGTGTTAGCGTTCAAATTTTAGCGTTAACATTTTTGGTGCTTTCACTGAGAAGCTGAACTCAGGCGAGTTGCCATCATTGCTTCACAGAGATTTGTAGAGAGAACTTCCTTGAAAACCAAAAGTCTATCCGAGATTATGGCTCCAGGAAGGAAAAGTAGATCTGTCAGATCTGGGAATATTCAAGAGGGAACCTCCGCTTCCCCTATATCGAATCAAGCCACTCCAGCTGTCGGAGTTACAAAGGCAGAGCTGGATGCTGCAATTTTAGGGCTGAACCAACAGATCAATGCCCAAAATGCACAACTCGAGGCTCAAAATGCCCAGAATGCCCTAATTCTAAATAGGTTGAACGATCTGCTTGGGGCAAACCGTCAACCAGCGGGTAATGAGAGGAATTTTGCTGGCAACCTTCATGATGCTGAAGAAAGAAATGCTCCTGAAAGGGCTGCTAGCCCCTTTGAACAAACGCTTCTAGAGGTTGGTGGATCTAGAACTCGACATGATGAGGAGTATCTTTCTGGAATGGTCCGACAAATTATGAAAGAGAGTATGCAGAGGGTTGAAGATGAGAAAGAATGGGGTTTCGCCCCAAGTAAGACTCCATTTACTGAGAAAATCTTAAAGGCTGAATTCCCAAGGAAGTTTGTCCCTCCAACCATTCCAGCTTATAAGGGGACAAGTGATCCGAATGAATTCCTATACAAATATGATTGGCACATGACAGGTGCCAGAGCCTCTGATGAAATAAAGTGCCGATATTTCCCTGGGTATCTCGAAGGCGTAGCTCTGCTTTGGTTCACCAAGCTGCCCGTCCGATCTATCGATCAGTTTTCTGACTTGACCCGGAAGTTCAAGGAGCAGTTCAGACTATATGCCTCAAAAGCCAAAGATATCGTGTCACTGTCAAGTTTGGAGCAGAGTCCAGGAGAGACTGTCAGGTCTTTCTTAAACCGCTTTAATATAGCGTTAGCTGAGGTGGACAATGCAGAACCGCGAATGATATTGACTTATCTGATGAAGGGTATTGATAAGTCGAGTGAATTTGGGAAATGGCTAAACATGAAGGAACCAAATTCCCTTGAAAAATTCTATAAAAAAGCAGATGAATTCATACGCTTAGAAAGCCGTCCCGTACCGGTAAAAGTAGTGTTGGAAAAAGCTGAAGATAACACTGTCGCTCCACGCAAGAATGAATCTGTAGGGCAAAAAAGGGAAAATAACAATGGGAAGAAGCAGAGTAATCTGAAGAGGCCCCGATCCTTCAAGCCATCAGAGTATACTCCTTTATCGGATACGCCGGAGCGTATCTACCTTGCCATTAAAGATTCTGTTGAC
This sequence comes from Allium cepa, assembly GCA_030765085.1. NCBI lineage: Eukaryota > Viridiplantae > Streptophyta > Magnoliopsida > Asparagales > Amaryllidaceae > Allium > Allium cepa. The sequence goes on from CM060942.1 coordinate 71,630,918, forward strand.
TTTCCTAAACCTCCTCCTCTAAGGACTGGAAAAAAAGCTATACAGAGTGGGAAGTTCTGCCGCTTCCATAATCAACCCGGTCACGAGACTGACGAATGCCGCCAGTTGAAAAATCTGATTGAAGAGTTGCTAAGGGAAAACAAACCGCAGCAATTTGTGAAAAAGAATAGCAACAATCCTGCTTCATCTAGTCAGGGGCAACAGGCTCCTACTCAACAGCCTAGGACGATTGAGAAGGCTGCAGGGCATGAATCTGGAAGGCCCATTATTAATGTCATTACAGGAGGACCTCACCCAGCAGGCAGAAGCTGGGGTGAGATGGAAAGGTATACCCGAGCTCTAAAGTATGTACCGACCAAGGAAGATGTATTTGTTTTGGAAGGTGCTACGCCCTTGAAGCAACAAAGAACTTTCGATGATGATATTGTGTTCAGAGCTAGGGATTCCGCAGGTATTGAAGCTCCAACCTTGGATCCTCTAGTCATCTCGGCTGGTATCGGGCCAGCTATTGTCAGAAGAGTTCTCATTGATTGTGGCACATCCTGCAATATTCTCTTTAAGAAAACATTCGACCAAATGAAGATCCCTATGGCTGATGTGCAAGCCTCATCACAGAAAATTGCTGGTTTCACTGGGGAGCCAAAGCAGCCGGTAGGGACCATTGATTTGTTTGTGGAACTTGGAGAAGGAGAGAGAAAAGTGGTCCGCAAGCAAACTTTTGTGATTGTCGATGAATTTTCTGCTTACAACGCTTTCCTTGGTCGTCCAACTCTGGCAGCGTTCAAAGCTGTTCTTGCCCCGTGGTGCCTCACTATTAAATTCCCCACAGACAATAGAGTAGGAGTTATAAAAGGTGATCAAAATGCTGGGCGAGAGTGCTATCTGACAGAGCTACGAGAAACCAGAAAAAGAGAAATGGGAAAGAATGCGGCAGCCTCAGTTCGCATCAAAGAACCAGCCTTGTAGCAATTACAGGGCGGACCCTGCACTGGCGAGCACAGCGGAGCAAGGAAGGAGATGGACCCTAGAAAAGTCAGTGCAGGGGAAAATAGAGTGGTACCGGTGGAAACGACAATACCAATACCTGTTGACCCAAAGGACCCAAACAAAGTGTTGAATGTGGGTTCACAACTTAATGCGTCAATTCAGAATATTTTGATATCTTTTTTAAAGGCAAATCTGGATGTTTTTGCTTGGACTCATGCCGATATGTGCGGAATATCCCCAGAAGTTGCAGTGCATGCTCTAAATATTGATCCAAAATTTACACCTGTAAAGCAGAAAAGGAGAACTCAAGGTCCGGAAAGGTCAGCGGCATTAAAAGAAGAAGTTGATCGTCTCATGGAGAATAATTTTATCAAAGAATCTACATATCCGAATTGGGTTTCAAATCCAGTGCTGGTTAAGAAAGCCAATGGAAAATGGAGAGTATGCATCGATTTTTCAGATCTAAACAAGGCCTGCCCCAAAGACTGCTTCCCATTACCCAGAATCGATCAACTGGTAGACGGAACAGCGAGACACGAATTGTTATCTTTTATGGATGCTTACTCCGGATATAACCAGATCATGATGCATGAGCCAGATCAGGAGGACACGAGCTTTATCACCAACACTGGTCTTTACTGCTACAGAGTTATGCCCTTCGGATTGAAGAATGCAGGGGCAACATACCAAAGACTCGTTAATGCTACGTTCAAACCGCAGCTGGGCAAGACTATGGAAGTCTACGTCGATGACATGTTAGTAAAGTCTAAGAAAGCATGGATCACATAGAACACGTAGCAGACATGTTCGCTGTCCTCTGAAAATACGGAATGAAGCTCAATCCTTTAAAATGTTCATTTGGAGTGGAATCCGGCAAGTTTTTAGGTTTCATCGTGAGCGCTAAGGGCATTGAGGCCAGTCCAGCTCAAATTACTGCATTGAAAGAAGTCAAAGCTCCTAGAACAAAGAAGGAATTGCAAAGTCTCAATGGAAAAGTTGCCGCCTTAAGTCGGTTCATTTCCAAAGCCACAGATAAATGCATTCCATTCTTTGACGCCCTAAAGAAAGGAAAGAAAAACTTCGATTGGACTCCCGAATGCCAAAAAGCCTTTGATGAATTGATTCGCCATATGGAGACGCCTCCAATACTTTCTAGGCCTGGCGATGGCGAGGATCTTCTTATATACTTGGCAGTATCATCTCATGCTTTAAGTGCAGCGCTGATACGGGAAGACAAAAGGATTCAACATCCAGTTTACTATATCAGCAAAAGACTCACTGGGGCAGAGATGAATTACTCTAAGTTGGAAAAACTCGCCTATTGCTTACTAATTGCGTCTAGGAAGTTGAGGCAATATTTTCAAGCTCATCCTATCAGAGTCCTCACTGATCAACCTTTAAAGCAAGTCCTGTTTCGCCCTGAAACTTCGGGTCGTCTTCTAAAGTGGAATATTGAACTCAGTCAGTATGACATCACTTATCATCCCCGGAAGGCAATCAATGGACAAGCGTTAGCAGATTTCATTGCAGAATTTACAGATAAGGGCAACAGTGAGGAAGAAACGGTCGACAATTCCCCGATCCAGTGGAAGTTATATGTCGATGGTGCGAGAAACGACTACTGTTCTGGAGCCGGAGTTGTACTTGAAACTCCTGAAGGTCGATCATTATGCTATGCACTAAGGTTGGAATTTCCTTCAACAAACAATGAAGCAGAATACGAAGCCCTTATCGCTGGCTTAAGGATTGCTAAAGAATTAAACATCCGAGCGCTACAGATATTCAGTGATTCTCAGCTTATTGTATGCCAAGTCAAAAAGGAATTCCAAGCAAAAGGGGGAAATCTGCCCGCCTACTTGTCAAAGGCTTGGGAACTCCTGGGTGATTTCGATCATTACATGATAAGTCACATTCCTCGAGAGGAAAACATGAAAGCAGATTCTCTTGCAAAGTATTCAAGCACAGGCGAAGCTCAATTTCTGGGGCTAACTCCAGTAGAGGTCCTGTCGACTCCTAGCATTGATGAGATGGACATTGATTGGATCATGAGCATGTATCAAGAACAAGAATCATGGATGACTCCGATAATAGAATATCTGCTCAATGGATCCTTACCAGGGAACTCAAAAGAACGACAAAAGCTACTGAGAAAAGCCTCTCGATACGTAATCCAGGATGGCCGGTTATACAGACGGGGATTCTCAATGCCATTACTTCGATGTGTATCCAGGGAAGAGTCTAAAGCAATCCTAGCAGAAGTACACGGAGGAGAATGTGGTGATCATTCAGGTGGCCAAACATTAGCAAAGAAAATTCTCCGGTACGGATATTTTTGGCCAGAAATTAATCGAGATGCAGCAAAGTATTCCCGAGAATGTGACAGATGTCAAAGATTTGCCAAAATTCCTAGAGCTCCTTCCACTGAACTCACACAGATGGTCAGTCCATGGCCGTTTGCAATATGGGGAATAGACCTTGTAGGACCGTTACCAACTGCCAAATCTGGAATTAAATATGCCATTGTTGCTGTAGATTATTTTACTAAGTGGGCAGAAGCTGAACCACTGGCTACTATCACCTCAAAGAAGATGATAAGTTTTGTGACTAAAAACATCATTTGCAGATACGGTGTGCCTCAAAAAATAATTACAGACAATGGAACTCAGTTTGAAAGTGAAGAATTCCAAGATTTTTGCAAGCGATTCAAAATCCGGAAAAGCTTCTCAGCAGTAGCTCATCCGCAGGCAAACGGGCAAGTGGAAGCCGTGAACAAAATTATTAAGTCAACCATCAAGAAGCAACTTGAAAGAGCAAAAGGTGGGTGGGTCGATAAGCTACCACTGGCACTATGGGCATACAGAACCACTCACAAAACTGCGACTGGGCACACCCCATTTTCATTGGCATATGGGTCAGAGGCAATGATTCCGGTAGAAATAGAAGTCCCTTCACACAGAAGAATCCATTTCAATCAAGCAGAAAACGAAAAGCTACAGCTTGAAGCGCTAGATCTCCTTGATGAAAAAAGAGATGAGGCTAATCTCAGAATTGCAGCTCATCAGCAAAGAATAGCCAGACATTTCAATTCCAAAGTTCGCCAACGCAGCTTTGAGATTGGAGACCTAGTCCTGAAGAGAATCATGACAGCAACAGGTGTGTTTGGGCCAAATTGGGAAGGACCATATGTCATAGGTCAAAAGCTTCTTGACGGCACATTCAAACTCACCACTGTTGAAGGAGATCAAATTCCAAGGGCATGGAACAGCAATCATTTGCGTCCATACTTTACTTGAAAATTTTGTTGAAATATTGTAAAAAGAATTATGAATGTATGATTCTTGTAATTGAAGGCAATTGTAAAACCGATGCAAGTAAATAATGAAAGAATATAAAGTGGATGTAGGCCCAATTTCCTGGCCGAACCACTATAAATCTTGTGTTCCTTATTATTATTACATGTTTGCTTTATTTTCGATATAAAAAGTACATAGAATGTATTGCTGAAATGTCGATTTGAATTTTTGCAGACAATGGAAGTGAAACTTGCACATAAAAAGACCAAGTGATTCTCGCCAAATTTCAAGTCACAAGAGCCCCGAATTCAAATCCTAGATAGGAAGTACTTCAATTGAACGGCCTATGATTTCGACAGAAACGGGTCTTTGCTAATAAATTGAGATGGTTTGAACAAACAAACATCCAATTAAGAAGCTAGTGCTCGTTCTCACGAAATTGCCTGACAATGAAACACACTTCCTTGGATTAAACAAGTTACTTTTTTTTAAAAAAAAAAGAGGGGTAGAGGATCATTGAAAAGGCATAAGCAAGTGAACAGAGGAACAACCAAAGCCATCATCGGCGGCACAAGTCCTCTTCGGAGGCACAACTCTTCGGAGGATAAAGACCTCTAATGGGTCATATGCCACAAAAAAGAAAGTTCTCTACTCAACAAAAAAAGATTGGAGGAGTCATGACCCTCCAACCATGAGAGAGTAACTTCCAGGCGATGAAAACCCTCTCTGAGGCACATTTCACCAGGAGTTGAAGTGTTATGACCGCTCTTCGGAATTTCACTTCACCAGAGTTGAAATGCAAACAAAATAAAAGCCCTCTTCGGAGGCCCATTTCACCAGGAGTTGAAGTGTTATGACCGCTCTTCGGAATTTCACTTCACCAGAGTTGAAATGCAAACAAAATAAAAGCCCTCTTCGGAGGCCCATTTCACCAGGAGTTGAAGTGTTATGACCGCTCTTCGGGATTTCACTTCACCAAAGTTGAAATGCAAAACAAAATAAAGACCTTCCTGGAAGCCCATGTTTCACCGAGATTGAAATAAAACTTCCAAGTGTTGAAACGTGAAAAGGCTTTCTTTGAAGGCACAACTCTTTGGAGGTACACGTTTCACCAAGATTGAAATAAAACTTCCAAGTGTTGAAACGTGAGAAATCCCTCCTCAGAGGTACAACCCCCTCCCGGGGACACAATTAAAAAGAAAGACCTCTTCAGAAGCCCACGTTTCACCGAGATTGAAATAAAACTTCCAAGTGTTGAAACGTGAAAAGGCTTTCTTCAAAGGCACAACTCTTTGGAGGAATGCGTTTCACCAAGATTGAAATAAAACTTCCAAGTGTTGAAACGTGAAAAAATCTCTCCTCAGAAGCGCAAATTTGTATTTTAAAAAAAAAGAAGGAAAAATCCTCATCAAGAGCGTACTTTAACTTTCAAAGGAAGAGCGATTTACCTATTCTTAAAAAAAAGAGAAGGGGGAAGAAAGTTAAAGTACATTCAGAGGTCCGCTTTACCACATAGAAGAATTCACTTGGCAAAATGTACACATACGCAAAAGGAAAAAGTAATTTCTTCGAAGGACAAAGCGTAGAAACTTATATGAAGGAAGTTGCACTCTACGAAAATCCTCTTCGAAAATGAAGTAATTATTCTTCAGAAAATGAGAGTGCAAGTCCCCTCAAAGTATACGATATTGCAGTAAGCTCATGGTATGGGGGCAACATGGTATAGTTACATACAAAATGGTATAGCTACGTCGGTAAAGTACGCTCAAACAACATACCACAAGCTCACCGCAATATCATATAAATAAACTTGTGCAAAAATGAATAATAAATGCATTCTTAAATTCAAACAAAAGTCTGTACAGATAAAGGATCATTTTATTCAATTGCAAATATTGCAGATACAGGTTTCAAAATAAAAAGGCAGGGGCCGGTGCCTGCACAACATCCGACCATTACACAAAAAAGGAATCAAAAAGCCCAACTCTTCATTTCTTCTTGCCGCCTTTAGACCCTTTACCTGGCCGAATGGTTAGCTTTTCAGGTCTTTCAGGTTGGTCTAAAGGCATAAGGGAAGAAGGGGAGGGAGGTGCAACTGGTGCAATTTCCGGTTCCTCTTTAGTGGTGATAATTTTCTTCCCCCTCCTCTTCGATGTCCCATGCTTCTTTCTTCTCTTCGAAGAAGACTCACTCCCTGGAGTAACGAGAGCGGACAAAACTACGTCGTCAGAAGGAGTCCGCTCCGGAGAGATCTCGCCTCCTTCAAGTCCCTCATCTTTTTGCTCCTGCGAAGCAATAGGGTCATCCAAGCCATGAAGAGCCTCAATTTTCTCCTCTTGTGACCCGGGTTGTGAAGCGGAAGGAGGAGTCACCTGAAGAGATGGAGGAGGAATTACCAGAGAAGGCGAAGTCTGCACAGCACTTGTTGTTTCAACTGCAGAAGAAGAGAAATTGAAAATGTTAGTATCTTCCCAAAAGAAGGGAGATATGGGTTCATCGAGATTCAAGAAGTAATCGAGAAGCTCATCAAATTTTTGAGGAATAAGCAGGCAATCCACCTGAATCGGACCAATGTCGAAATTACCTGAAGATGTTGGCTTCGTCAGTTCAATCTCATAATTCTGAGCCCCAATGTCCTCCAAAGCCTCTTCATCAGTAGGGGTAATTACCCCGGTTCTTGTAGGAGGCGGCGAATGAGCACTAGAGCCTGTAATGTCCACTTCGGGAGAAACTAGAGGACGTTCAGAGGTAGTAGGCGGTACTTCTTTTTCAGAACGCTCCTCTTCCGCCATCCCGGCCCGCGCTCTGGCAAGCTGCTCTTTTCCCTTGGCAAGAGCGGCGCGGGCTTCATCGTCAAGATAATGCTCTTCAAGGGCTGACTCAGCATATCCAGCACCTTTACCACTGAGCATATCAAGAGCTGCCTCCCAAACTTCAGCCAGTGTGATTTCATACTTGGGGCCTAGAAAGGCAAGGCTGCCACGTCCCAAAATGCTGTGCAGATAAAAATCGAATAATGTGGAGCTAATGTCAGCTTTGGTTGCTTGATGAGCCTCTTCGGCCGCAAGTTTACCAGCAACAGCCTCGTCGCGCTCCTTTTCGGCCATAGCAAGTCGAGTTTTTAACAACTCTATCTCCAAGCTTTGAGAGCCGGCCTGTTCTCGCAGTTGTACAGTTTCAGCACGATATTCTTCTATGACCTTTTCCTTGTGTGCAAGCTTATCTTCGACTGCTCTTTGACTGGCATGCGCATCTCGTACATGTTGCTGAAGCATGCTCTCCTTTTGAGAATGGAAAGTAGATGAAGTAGCTAATTCTTTCTTAAGTTTTTCTACTTCCGCTTCCAGCTTTTCATTGTAGGAAGCAATACTTCTCATTTCGGCGTCATGCTGTTCGAGAGTCTTCTGCCACTCAGCCTTATCGTTCTCCATTGTTAGCATGGCCTCGATATTGGCTCGGTTAACCCTCTGAAGTTCGTCGACAAGTTTTTGCCAGTTCGACATTCTTTCAATATCGGTCCTGACAGTATCAAGATTTCGCAGCATAGCCGGTTTGTCGAGAGGAACCAAGTCGAGATCAAATCGAACCCCTCTCAGGTACCACTGAGGAAATCGACCTTGAAGAGTGGGAGGACCTTGCTCGACTTGGTATGCGGGCCGGTTGATGATTGCTTGAATGTCAGAGCGAACGGGAGCAGGAGATTGAGCAGGGACATGTTCAGAAGTTGAAGGAGTTGTTTCTTCAGTAAGTCAAGCCCGCTTGCTAGAAGAATCGTCTATGTGACTCTTTCCTCTCTCATCATGAGCTTTTCTCTTTTGGGTATCATCATCTTTGTGGGGAAGATCATGTCTTTCTTGTTCCCTTCGGCGACGTTCTTCATATGCTCGTCTCTCGTCGGCTTTCCTGATGGCCCTCTCTTCATCCGATTCTTTGTAAGAAGGGAGGTAACGCCTGTAATCATACTGGCTACGCCTCCCGTAGCGCTGGAAATCATCATAGTACGAGCCGCTGCGCCCCATAGGAGAATCTGGAATAAAAATAATAAGCTTTATAAATCTTTAAAGTACAAGAAGATAAACGCGTAGAAGTGATGAAAAATCCTAAGTGTTGTGTAACGTGTAAACTATGAGCATCAAGTTACAGACCACTCTGTGAAATAGATGTAGTGATAACTTGAGTAGGAGGAGTTGACATTTGTTGTAGAGAAGATGTCGCCTCAATTACAGAAGAAACAGTTTTGGAAACATCATCTTTGAAAAGTTCTTGAGAAGTCACAATTAAATCGCTCAACCCCTCGAAAACATCATCACCATCATGTTTTTTGGGACTGGCTTTTTCAACCCCTTCGTCGGCAGATCTTCCGGAGGATCGTGGAGTTTCTTCCTCTTCGATAACTGGGGCAAGTGAAGACTTATCAGACGGCCCCGCAATGTCCTTCGGAACTGAACATCTCACTAGTGGAGTTTCTATAGAGGTTCCTCCCTGAATGTGCTCTTTAATAGGGACCGGGGCATCAGGAGTTTCCGTCGAAGAATCAGGAATTTCAGTTGGGACTTCACGAGACTGAGTGAAGCGAGAAGGATGAAGAAGCCCATATTGATGTAAAAATCCATCATTTAACAAGAACTTTATACTCCTCTCTTCTGCCGCCACGGCGTTCAATCTCTCAAAAATTTGTTTATAGCATGGATCTCTAGAGGGAGGAGGAAGTGCTAAAACAGGGAAAAGAAACAAAGTTAGCATTCAGCAACTCAAATTTTGAAAAAATCCAAGATTGGAGAAATAAAAACAGGAAAATCTTACTTCCTACTCTCCAGATGGCATAAAACCCTGGAGGGCAACGAACAAAGAAATACTGATTTAGAAATCCATGAACGCTATCAGGAAGATCGGTGATGAGTTTTCAGTTTCGAGCACTCCTTATGATTACGATAGAGGGATGATCTTTAATCTTTGTGAATGAGCAAAGGTAGCAGATCTCCTCAAAGCTCGGTAATCTGTCCAGAACTTTACTAAAAAGCACACATAACCCCATCAGAATGGCATGGCCATTGGGGTGCAATTGGAATGGAGAGATAGATAATCGAAGCAGGAACTGCCGAAGGAAGTCATTAAAAGGTGGTATGGCACCACTCATGCACATTTGGCGGTTGACAGCAATAAAGCCAGAAGGAGGCCTATTTGCAGTATCATTTGGCCCCGGCAGTAAGGCATCAGCTTCGGCAATGCCAAACTGAGTGAGCAATTGAGTAAGCACCCGCTGATTCAGAGTGGTGGGAGTTCTCTCCGGAGGATTATTCAACAAGTTGGCTACTGGGAAGACATCTTCAGCCTGGCCCATCGGTTCTTCTTGTTGAGATGTCATTCTACACAAGCAACTGGGTGTTCAAATGCGAAGGTGCACGTTTCCTAAAAGTGTGAAGTGTTGTGCAGAACTAATGAAAATAACAAGTAAATATAACTGGAATTAAACTGGTTGACGATTGATCGACTATGGTAATTTCAGAACTTGTTAATTTAGAGTTCAAGCATAATATTAGTGCAGGCTGGTCAGTTTCAATTGATTGTTTCAGTGTTGCTTTAATATTCTACTTGAAATCGATAGCACTTCGTTCACACGATTTGTTTAAGTTAATTATCTGTTATTAACTAATCTGTCATTTGATATGGGCAATCGATGACAGTATATTCGTCCCAATTTTCTGTGAGTGTTGTATTGAACAGGTTGTTAGCTTGCAAGTCAAAATGACCTGTGAATGAATGCAATAAAATTCGACAGTTCAAAGTTAATGAAATGGTCCAAAATTCAAACAGAATTCACGCAAGTCATAACTCGTTAACGGTTCAAGAGTTCTGAGTCGGCAATGCCCTAAGTCATAAGTCGTAGAAATAGGAAAATCTCCAAGTCTTATCTCGGCCACGACTCAAGGGTCTTATCTCGGCCACGACTCAAAGGTTTTATCTCGGCCACGACCCAAAGGTTTTATCTCGGCCACGATTCAAGGGTTTTGTCTCGGCCACAACTCAAGGCTTAGGCCGTGGAGCATGTTGAGTCGTATCATGGTTAAATCACAAAGGTCGCCGGATCATACAAGAATAGCCGAGTCAAATCTACGGCAATGTTCGAATCAATCTGACCCATTAACCATCTAACTCCTAACCCATTAACCATCTAATCCATAACCCGATAACCTCGCAATGGTTAACCCCAGTTCCATCACACCACTAGGTCGCCTCAAATCTCGAATCGCTACAAGTGAGATCAAACCGCCTGCCTTTAATCCATCAATGTCCGATGCAATAGTATTCGCAAGGGTAAAGGGGGAAAAACAGAGGCGGAGATCGGCAATCATCAGCAATTGAAAAAAGATGCAAAATCTCTTACACGGTGTGATGCTAAAGATGATCGAAAATAAATCAGGTTGGAATCGCCTTTGAGAGCTCGAAGATGCGTTAATGGAAGAAACGGTTCAAAGGATAAGAAATGAGAAGAAGGAAGTAAGGAGAACGACTCAAGTCTTTTATAGCTTTGAGCAGTGGCAGTTGAATCGGCACACGAGTTTAGATGAGTCGAAGCACACGACCTACGACTTAGTCGTGAACTTCGAGGGGCAAATGTTAACTCCGTTTAGGCAACGAGTCAAGGTCTGGGCCGACTCACGACTTAAGGTTCTTAACGGTTCTGAAGGCAACCGACTCAAGATGCAACCGACTCAACAGGCTACCGACTCAAGAAGCTACCGACTCAGGAAGCAACCGACTCAACAGGCTACCGACTCAAGAAGCTACCGACTCAGGAAGCTACCGACTCAACAAGCTAACGAGTTAAAACTTTAGGCAACTTAGAGGAGTGGAGCGACTCAAGGGATTAACGGTGTATGGGATAGACCGACTCAAGTTCTCTAACGACTCAACGACCTAAGGTGTCAAATGACCTAACCGACCTACAACCTATGGTAAGTCGTTCACGACTTAGCTTGAGTCGTCCACGACATAAAGCTACTAGGTAGAAATCCAACGCCGCCTCATCTTGGACCACGACCTATTAACTCATAGATGAGTTAGGACTTGTGCTATATACAGAGGACCGGAGACGCTCTGATACGAAGTCTGGGCTCAATCAGTTGAGTCGCCTACGACATACGACTCATCCTGAGTCGGTCACGACTTACGACTCATCTTGAGTCAGTCACGACTCATGACTTAGCAATTTCAGCCTAGAAATTTGCCTATAAATACATGACCACATCGAGCATTGAGAGGACTTTTGGCTGATTCTCTTCAAGCGCCGTTACTCTGCTGCATTCCAAACCAATTCAACACTTAAAGCTCTCAAGACACGAAGAACGCTACAAACTCGAGAAAAGATCACACACATCCAACATGGATTTGAAGACTCTAATCTTCATTGAAGTTTAAGCTACTTGTTCCAAGTGACTTGTAATTCAAAGTGTATTGTACTTGGAAAGAATTGTATCAGCTTGTAACGAGATCATCAATAAAAGTACTTAAAGTGGACGTAGGCTATACCATTAAGCCGAACCACTATAAAATTGTTGTTGTTTACTGCTTTTCCGTTATCATCTGCTTGTAATCTATTCCCGAGTTATCGGGTGGTGCTTTCACAACTATAACTCATACACCGGGGTGTTAGCGTTCAAATTTTAGCGTTAACATATATATACAGTGAAACCATACATGTGTTTTATTTTATGAGTTAAAATTTGATTGTATGTATTGGGTTTGAAAATGTAAATTTTATATTTACCTGGATTTTTTTTAACGTATGTGTTTTTTTTGGATATAATATTGGTTCCAAAATATAATATATGTATAATATGTATATGTGTAAACTTGGTTTTTCAAATTTTATGGATATGGTACGTTTTGGGATTTAACTATTGATTTAAATTTTAGATACATATATCTATATTTTTATAACTTCTAAAAGGCTGTTATTTATTTGTATATATTTAATTTTTGAAAGTTATTTATTGATTTTAAATTATATACGAAATTAAAATAAGTTAGTGTTTCAATTTTTTATTGATTTTGAGTAATATATAATTGATGTTATAGTGCGCTGCATTCGGTACGTTGTTCGCATTTTTCTTTGTCATATATATCTTGACAGTCTGCATTTGTAGTTAGTGTGCATTCTGTAGGGTGTATCGTATGATAAGAATTACGTTGTGACAATACATTTAAAACTATTACGTTAGTATTAGTGTTTGTTGCTTTCTTTGTCGCAGTTAATATAAGTTATGTTGAAAATGGGTCTCAACATTGTTTTTCTTTAAACTTGCATGTGTTTATCTACATTTCAATATGAAAGTTACCATATTTATTTCAAATTTTATTACATTTGATTTTTAATACAAAACAATGATTTTTCTTACATACGTATTTTGTTTTGATATTGGTCTTGAAAAGAAATATTAATTTAATAAGAAAATAATATATTTATTTTGATTTATATAAGTATATGTGATTTAAATGGATATTGTTTTCAAATTCTCTTATACCAAATTTCTTCATCAAATGCGGTTCTAATTTAATTCCGTCGATTCCTGTTATCAGCTTTGTCCGTCATGCCCGTTTTCTCCATCAAATCGTATCCATCTAGCGTCGCTTGGAATTCGTAGCTCGTTTCCTTGTCAAATCTGTTTAGCCTTGAAAGGTGAGCAAGCACTCACGATTAACGTTCTTTTATTTATTAAATTTGATTTCAATTGAAACGACAATTGAAATATGAGGCTGTAGTTATTTAAATTGTTATATATATGCTATTATCTATAACTGTTCACTTATGGGATATGACACCATATCCTATTGTTTATATTTATTTTGATCATATACGCCTGTTGTTATTACTATTTTCATATCTGTTATCTCTCTGCAAGTACCCTGTTAGTATAGAAATCATTATGGGTTGAAATGACACATACCCGAATGGATTTTAGAAAAGGAGAAAATCGTTATGGGTTGAAATGATACACCCAAGCGATTTTCATTTAATTGAATTTGGGATTACGGGTTGAAATGATATCCATCCGTATGTATTTAGTGTACGGGTTGAAATGATAAATATCCGTAGCACTTGACTATATGATAGGAAATATATACAGACACCATTGGTCCATATAAATATTTTGAAAATAAATTTCTACAGTTGAAAAGAAATGTATGGGATTTAATAAATATTGGTTCTTAAAATATTATATATATAAAAGGAAATTTTATATATTGGTTTAATAATAATATTATTGAGATTGATTTAATCCATATAATATGTTTGAGTATTATTTAAGATTTATATTTCTAAATTTACCATTGTAAAAAGTTGAATAATTATGATTGGGAGATAAATTTGGGTTTATTAAAAATGTTATTTAAATAAGGATTTATTTAATTAAATCGATTTGAAATTATTGAATGGAAAATTTAAAGGTATGATTTTGTAACTGGATTTTTGATTTAAGCGATTTAATGAATATTTCACGTTTAATAAAATTAAAGAAAATATTGAGTAAAATGTAATTTAAGGTTACTTAAATGATATTGAATCTAATAAGGGAGTATTTCAAACTAAATAATAATGAGGTTAAATCGAGATCTATATGAAACTGTTATATAGAACATTTAAATATTAAAGCCTTGAACTATATCGGAATTTAAAAGGTTTATGTTGAGATTCGGATTTGTATTTGAAATCAACGTAGTTCAATTTGTTATTTAGCAACTAAATTGAATTAAAGTGAAATTTAGGTTGAACCAAATTTGAATTTATTATTTAGAAACTAAATTGAATAAAAATTTAGTTGAAACGTTGAATACTTAAAGTTTCGAAATATATTGAAATATAAAGGGGCATTTTTTTGATTACAAATCCGAATTTGAGATCGATAAATTAAAGTGTTTATTTTAGGAATTGAGTTGAATTTAAATTGATAAATTGAGATCGAATTTAATTTAAATGGGAAGGTCGGGTTGATGTTGAAACGATTTGTTAAGTTGAGGGAATTGAAAATACTTTATTGTTTAAATTATTTAATATATATAAATACTATTTTGGGAAATATAGAGATATTTGAAGTGAAAATGATATTTGGTTTTGAAGTATAAATTAAGCTGAAATGACCACAGTGTTATAGTGTATATTTCTACCTTGTAGATAGTTCCATGGACCCTTAGAGGGTGGTTATCCCAAACATCCTTTAAGTTATTTGTATTTCAATTGATATTTCACTTGAGTTGGATTTATTGATATAAGAATGTTGATCCTGACTCGAGTGTTTTGTATTTTGCTTTACACTCGGATCAGACTGAGTGATACAGCATTAGAGACTAACCTTTTGAGCTTGGAGCTTTATTTGGAGATCCAACCATCGATTCAGATTCCAGCCTTTCCAGTTGATTGGTTCAGAGAAGGCATCTGTTGCATTGGAGACTTCACTGCATTTGAACTATTCGGTTGTATTTTATTTCTAACTCTGATGTATATAGTAGCTTCATGAACTACTTTTCTTTATCTATTCCACTGCATTATTTTACTCTATGATCTATGATTGATTTATTTATTATACACTTTAAGTTTTGCCAAATTTTATTTAACAATTCAGTATTTTGAATTATTCAAGTAGGATATGTATGATTTTGTTGTCGATTTGATTGGTCCAAAATAGCTGGTCGTTATAGTTGGTATCAGAGCTTTGGCTCTAGGAAAAACTTAGCATATATGGTAAATTTATTTACAGAATCACTTTCGTTCGAGTTGAATCTCTTCTTATCTGACTTGATTTCCTTTGAATTTTGGAATGTCCCTCGGTTCCGAAATTCATTCTTGTCTCTTTCTATTTATGTTCATTTGATTCTGGAGTATCCCATAACTCCACTGAATGTTTTGTAAAGGTGGTGAAAACTCATTTACAATCGGCATTGATTCACCGAAGATTTCCGTATCCTCGGTTTATGATGCTTCTATATCTTGATATGCTGAATTCTATCTCTGGCGATTGAATGTCGATTTGTTTTGGAATTCCGCATCGATTATATTCCTAAGGTCACGGTTGACCTGATTAAGGTCGCCACGATTTGTAGAAGTATATCCATCTTCTATTTCTTAATTTAATTATCTCATCTTCGATTGAGTCTATCTTCGAATTAGGATTCTATTGATTGGAGTTCCTCTAATTTAAATCTCTATCTTTGTTTTGAAATCCATTCTTGAATCACCCTTTGAAAAATCGGGAAGTTGTATTTTTGAAATTGTTTATACCGAAATTATTATTTTGATAATTATGATTTTATTCTATATATAAAAGTAAAAATGTTTTCAATAAGGATTATATACTTATATATAAAACAAATAAGAAATGTTATTCTATATATAAAAGTTTTGAAAGGATTTGAAATTTTGGAAATTTATAAGAAATTGATTTATATAAAAATGATTTATAACTGAAGGGTCAAATTTGAAATTCGAGAATTGAATTTCGGTATTTTGAAATTGGTTTTAAGATTTTGGAAAATATATAAAATAATACGATTTAAAAGTATTTTTCAAATAAGAAATGTTTCAAATGAGTTCAAATGAATTCCAATAATTTTGAAGAAACTTCAAAGAAGTTTTCAAGAAAATAGAAGTCCAGAACTCACTTACGTTGCTGGAAAATAATTTCGGTGATGAGCGCACGCATCATCGACATTGATTTTCGAGTTTCAGAGTGGGGGAGAGGCCTCTTTAATAGCTTCGCTATGCGAGTGATTTTGTAAAACTGTTTTGATTTCAAAATTCCGAAGTATAATTTGATATTTTCGAAAGATATATGTATATATTTGAAACAATTTAAAGTGAGACCGGTGTTCAGTCCTCGAGTTTCGGATTTTCTATTGAAATTGATTTATTGATTTAAGTTGATTTTCAACTCTTGAATTTAGAAATTTTATTTCCCTAACTATTTTGAATGTTCTAACTCTTCCAAATAGAGATTAAATTTTCAAAGCTAAGAAATTTCGAAGAGTATAAAATGTTTGATAAAGAATATAACTTTAGTTTTAAAATGTTTTGAAAAAAAATAGTTTTGAATAATGGTTTTCAGAAAGGTAAATTGGATATTTCAAATAGGAATAGATAGTTTAAAAGTTTTAAAGGGATAATTATAAATTTGGAAACCATTTTGAGTATAATTGATTTTGAGAAAATATATGGTTTTGAAATTAAATTGAAATTAAAAACCAGTACTTATATGGTGATTTTGGAAATGAATTTGTTTGACTTGAATTATTTTAATTTGGAAACCAAGATAATTTTCTAAACCTATTATTTTGGGAACTTTGAAATTTAGAAGAAAATTTGGTGGAATCATATATGATTTTGAAACTGAATTGATATTGAAATGATTTGAAATTGAGAACCTTATATTACTAAGCACTTGATTTGGGAGTGGTCGAACTTATATAAAATGGATTTGTATAAGTATGAAGTTGATTTGAAATCTATTGAATTGAAAGGTACTCAATTTGGAAAGAGAATTTTATATAATCGAAGTCTATATAAGTTTGATTTGATATACTATTGATTTGGAAATTATTCAATTTGAAAAAAAGAATCCTATATATAATGGACTTTATATAAGTATGATATCTGAAGGTATTTGAAAAGGTACTATATTATATATATTTTCGAAGCAATGATATGGAAAGTGCCTTCTGTTTGATATCCACTTTGTGGCCACATTGTGGATTCATTCTATCGATATTACTCTTTCTAATTTCTGGTTTTTCGGATGTAATACTCGAGTGTTCCCACCGTTGCGTAACCCATGGTTTTTTTCCCTCGCGGCTGCATAGCAAATTTGCCTGGATGAGTCTGGCCTTGGTGTATGAATTGTTTCCTTGGGGATCCAGCCTAACCATTGTGTGTCCTACAATCTGTGTAGGTCGCGATTAGTAGCGAAACTGCCTGGCTGAGACGGCCTAGGGGTATGGATTGTTTCTGGGGGACCCAGGCCTAACCATTGTGTATCCTGCACTCTACTAGTCATCATGGCGTAACTCGCAGGGCTGAGAAAGCTTACGGATACGGATTGTTTCCTGGGGATCCAGGCGTAACCATTGTGTATCTGCGAACCATGGTTGGACAAAGGTTTTGGTTTGGTTGTTTTGTTTGGATTGTACTTTCCATATCTGTTTTAAAGGTTTTTCATGTATTTTCACTGGGTGTTGAAACAAGACTACTAAGTACTTGAAGAATTCTAGCTTTGTGCCTAATCAACGCATGGCCAGAGTCTGCAAGAACGAGGATAAATTGTTGAAACATCGAGTTATAAAAATATTTTTGAAAGAAAGATTTATTTCGATATAAAGGTATTTTATTATAAAGGTATTTTTCAACAAAGAAATTTTGTGTTAATAATTAAAATTGAAACTCTTATGGTTTGAAATTTACGATTCGTGCCCGATTCTATTCTTTAAGTCTACCTTCTCTTCTCAGCTTTAGTTGTTCACCTTGATTCTATTTTTCTGAATCTACCTTCTTTCCTTTTTGAATATAATCTTTTAAATATTTCTCATTTGTATACTACATTGTTTAATAGAAAATTTTAGTGTTATAAATATTTTTGAAGTTATTAATTAAATAAAACATATTTAAAGTGCATGATTTATTAATAATGTTTGAAAGGTATCTAAAGACAAATTTATAAATTTATGAATTATGGATTTAATGTTTTCAATAGCTTCTTTGTAAATATAACTAATGATGCAAATAATTGTTTTCAAATAGCTTTCATATATGTATAAAGGTGTTAGTTAAACATATTATATTCCAATGAGTTTTGAAAATTTTAAAGTATTAAAGATAACTGAATCGCAAATGAAGTTTTCAAATGAATATTTGAAGTAAAATTTACATAGTTTTAAATTAATTATTTCCCCTTGACTTTCAATCTACCTTTATTTCTGGTTGTGTAACGACCCGATATTTTCAACCATTCGCATCCGCACATGTCAGACTTGAATTGCTCAAAATACCGCGTTGTAAATAAAATTTGGCAAATCTCAGAATATACAGTAAATACATAATCACAGATCACAGACACAGAGTATTTAATAATGCAGCAGAATTTAAAAGAAATAGTAGTTCATGAAGCTATTATATAAAAATAAGATACATCAGAGTTAAACATGATACAACAAAAAGTAACAAGATACATCAGATACAAATCAGAATACATCACTGAAATCACTGGATACAGAAAGCAAAATAGATGGTTGGATCTTCAAGGAAAGCTCCAACTCCGAAGGTTTGAATGCTAACTCACTCAATCTGACTCGAGCGTAAAGCAAAATACAAAACACTCGAGTCAGGACATAAATACTTATGAACTGTAAATAAACTCAAGTGAACAGTAACAAAATGCATCAGTAACTTAAAGGATGCTTGGGATCGCCCATCCTTTAAGGATCCGTTAAACTATTTACTATGTAGTAATATTGCGCTACTATAATAATGTCTACAGTAAAATAAACATACTTTTAAATAGCGTTCCGGGCTACCCATATCACCCTTCACACATAATAGTCCCAGTTGTCCATCCAATATCATGCCATCTCCACTCTGGGTGACTGTCAGAGGATACCACACGGGCTACGGGAGAAAAACAAACTCGTAGTAAAGGCTCGGTATGGTAGGTGACACGGCACACAAGGCAATGCCAGGGTAGATATACCAATTACGCACACGGGCTGGTGGTAACGCAGCATCCACATACGCCCACCTCGGAACACACTCCCAATCAAAATCGGAGGATGGCCATCTAATCAATCACCAGTAAGAGTATAGTATCGAAGGAATGTGTCCGACCAGAGGTGCTACCTCCTTTGGCCCGAGATCGCTCCTGTTTTAGCCACCTTATGCCAACTCACGGGAGTTGGGTCCACGTAATATACCTCTAGAACGTCGCCACCATCCTACTTCATTCTGGAATCTCCACCGTGTACACGGTTGTTAAAGTGGTTTTCGAAGTTGGCAGAGAGTATGACAACTTCCGATCCCGGTCTCTTTAACAACCAAACGTTATTATAATGCCGTGGTCATTTCAAAATAGTTTATATTTCAAAAGGATCAAATCATTTCATTTCAAAACTATATTCCTTTCAAAATAGTTTACGCCTCGAAACCAAAACCATTTTTA
Organism: Allium cepa; assembly: GCA_030765085.1. Taxonomy (NCBI): domain Eukaryota; kingdom Viridiplantae; phylum Streptophyta; class Magnoliopsida; order Asparagales; family Amaryllidaceae; genus Allium; species Allium cepa. The sequence goes on from CM060942.1 coordinate 71,650,395, forward strand.
TTTCAAAACTATTTATTCAATCAAAATAGTTTATACTTCGAAACCAAAATCATTTTTATTTCAAAACTATATTCAAATCAAAATAGTTTATACTTTATCATTTCCATCTCAAACCTATATTCACTTCCAAAAATCATAATACTTTCAAAGTTATAACACTTTTGAAACCAAAATACTTGAAATCATTACACTTTGAAAAATATTACATTCTAAAATCATACATTTGAAATCATGAAACATTCATTTAATTCTTTACATTTTACAAATTTATTTCCAATTTAATTCAAAATTTCAAATTTCCAATTTAATTCAAATCAAACCATCAATTTCAATTCAATTCAGTTTTCTAACAAAACATTTCAAATCTTATAAATTTCAAATATAGATTTGATCTACAAAATAAGCTATCCATTTTTAATATGTTTCCAAACTTCAATATCCCACCTTTCAAAACTAAACTTTATAATTCCATATATTCATATCACAAATCTAATTTCATTATTATGTAGTTTGAAATATTCATTTCATAAATCCAATATTATTAAAATAAACTTAAATTACAATTAAACCAAATATCTTTTCATACAAATATAAACTTCAAATATTCCTTTATCAAATAAAGCAAAATCAAATATCATTCAACATTCACATTCTTTATTAAAATAAAGATCAAATCGTTTCCAAACCATTTCAAAATCATTAAAATATTACATCCTTTCAAAACTTCATAATCAAATCATTATTTGAATTCAAATCCAAATATTCAAAGTTAAATATCATTTAAAAATCAAATATTTCATTCATTTATTTTTTTCAAACATCATTACCAAAAATACATTCCAAAATTCCATTCAAAAATTCATTTATTATATTACATTTCATTCCGTTTAACACATAACCAAGTAAACTTTATTTAAATTCAGATTCAATTTAAATTCCTTAAAAATTCAAATTCAAATATTCAAAACTTCTAAATTTCACAGATAATCCATTTCAAAAGTTAAATTATTTAACACTTTAAAATATAGCCCAAACAGTGTTAAAATCTATAACATTTCAAAACACTGTCAAATTATAGCAACGACAGCCTTTATAAAGTGCTATCGTAGCTTATATTTTCCAAAATGGTTTATTCCAAGAATAGAGACGTTTATAAAATGTCATAATAGATATTTAATTATTTCAAACATTGTTAGATTCAAAACAATAGCATTAAAATGCTGTCAAAAGACTAAAGCATTTTGAAAATGCTATAAAATTCCAGGTTTCATTTTAGCTTTTCAAAAGTAATAATAAAACTCCAAATTTTTATTATTACAACTTAAAAATCATATTTCTAGACTTCAAAATTTCACATTTAAAATCATTTCAACATATGATTTAACACAATAAAATTTTAAGATCAAATATTCAATTTTGCAAACTCCATTCATTTATTAAGTCAAAATTCACTGTTTATTAATTTATAAATTTAATAAACTTAAAATTTTACTTCAAATATCATTTCAAAACTTTAAATTTAATTTCCATTATTTGTTTACATCTTAAAATAAAATTTAAAGTCAAACGTCACTTTTACTCAAAATTTACATACTTGAATTCAAGTAAATTCACAATTTCAAGATTTAATATTTAACTTTCTTAAAACCATAATATATATATACATTTTAAATCAAAATTTCATACTTTTAAAAATACATATTTAAAAAAAATCATATAAAAATATACTACGGGGTCTGTATATAATTTACTAACCTAGGTCAAGTGATACAGATATATATCATTTCAATCCGTAATTTACAAAGAAAACCGGGTTTTATCATTTCAAACCCGCAATCCCAAGCCAAATAAAATACAATAAAAATCGCTCAGGCCTATCATTTCAGCCCATAACGATTTTTCCTATTCTAAAGTCCGTTCGGGTATGTATCATTTCAATCCATAGTGATTCTATTCTAACAGGGAACTTGCAGTGTTAACATATGCATAAACAATATAAACAATGTCAATGTCACAATATAATGTCATATATCAGATGTCAGGTGATAATTAACAGTTTTAACATGGTAATAACATATCATAGCATATCATATGATCATCATTAACTTGCATAACATTTTATATTACTAATCACTTGTCATCAATTCACTATTTCATAAGTATAAATGTCAGAGTGAGAAAGACTCACATTTTCGAAGCTAGAGACAAACAACACACCCAAGAGTGATTTCAAAGGCACGACAAGTATGACTTGATTTGAATGAGTGGAGAGATCCAAGATATGATTTTGTATCAACAACCCAAAACAAAACAAACAAGGCAATACATAAATATTCAACACACAATAACATTGAAACAAGTTGAAATACAAAGCAAAAATGAACAAGATAGATTGGACCTTGCTTCAGCCACTTCAATGCTTGGCCTTAGGGGACTCTATGCTCAGCCATGATGTGTTTTTGGGTCAAGTATGGAATCATATAGGTCAGGTTTAACATCATATAGGAAAGGAAACAAGTGGAGATGAAGGTGTAGTTGAGTGCAACAACATGAAGAACACGCAATATAGGCAAGTTTGGTCAACATGTGGCTCGGCTATGGGTAAGTGGGGTTCAGATATAGGGCTTTTCAAATCTGGACAGAGGTAGAGCTGCAGCTAAAGGTCAGGTCAGTAGGTGGTGGTGGAGCTAGGGATGTGGCCGAAATGAATATGAAAGGCTATGGTGAAGTTTGTGGCTTGGCAAGGCATTATTGGAGGAGTTTGTGCAAATTTTGTGGAGCTATCATCATCAAGTGCTCATGGCTTGACTTTTTTTTGTCAGAGAAGGGGCTGATGGTTTCTGTAGATGGAGGAGGTGATGGTGGAGCTGATGGTGGAGAGGCTAGGCCAAGCAAAGCTAGGAGAAGAGGCGAGGCAAAATCAATGGAAATAAGAAGAAAAGTGAGAGGAAGAAGCCATTAACTAGCAAATATTTTTACAGAAAATAAAGTGGCCGTGAGAAATGAAGAGAGGAGAAGTTTCTCACGTGAATTAGCAATGAGAATTCACAGCTAATGCAAGAAAAAGGTACGGCTAAAGCAAGGAGAGGAAAAGGCAAAAGAAAATGAAGAGGCGGAAAAACGAAGAGCCTTGAGCGACTAAAGAGACACAAACTCTTCAAATTTCCATTATTTTCTTTTTAAACCTTATATAACTGAAATATATATATATAATCAGATAAAATACGAAAATTTAGTAAATAAACAAAAATAAATAAATTAATTATTATTATATATAGTTTAATTAAATAAAACAGCAAAATTTGCAACTAGTCTTGAAAATATGAAAAATAAGTGCAATGAACTTGGGAAAATTTTTATGTACTTAAAAGTATTTAAAAATAAAGATAAGAAAACAAAATAAAAAGGAAATCACAAAAGTAAATAAATAAATTTTAATTTAAATATAGTTTAGATGAAGAAAATAGCAGAAAAAGGAAAACAGCCTTTAAAAATAGGAAATCATCATATTAAATTTTAGAAAAATTCTGTTATTATTTTTAAAATATTTAAAAGTCAAAATATACATAATATAACATATTAAAACATATTAAAATAAAATATGACAGAGAAAAAAATAAAATTTATACAATTTAAAATAACAAAATTGCAAAATAAACAATTTATACTCAAAATTGAAATGTACATATCTTTTGCAGTTTAACTCCGTTTTCCACGAAACAAAAAGCAGTGTTCAAGTTATTAAATCTATTTTCATAATAAAAGATAAAATTTAAAATTTCAAACTTTTAAATTTTAAGTTAAAAGTCAAAGTTTGACTATTTGACCAAAAATTCACTTTTTCTGGAAATATTCAACTTACACAAGTTTTGGAATTATAATTCATATAAAAATCAAGATTTATATTTAAATAATAAAATTTAATCATTTCAATAAGTGAATTAAGTTTTTTTAATCAAAATTTAAATTAAAATAATTAAAATATACAATTAAAATAATTACAAAATACAGGGTTGTTACACTCTCCCCCACTCAAAACTTTTCGTCCCCGAAAAGGAACAAGGTACGGGAAAGCACAGGAAAAAAAAAAAAATAGAATGAGACAAGATTTAGATAAGATGACAAGCATATTTGAATCATACCTGATAACTATTGTTATAGGTAAGTTTAACAAGGTGGAGATGATCTTCCAAGATCCTCCAGAATAAAAAATACAAGCACAAAAAGATCCTCTAAAATCTGATTCACCCTTCCCGTTTGACTGATAGTCTGTGGATGGTAAGCAGTGATCAGATCCAGATGAGTACCAAAGATTTTAAAAGATTATAGAAAGATTTCTAAACAGACTGGTATAAGCAATAGCCTCCCCATTCTATAGAAAGATAAGGAAAATAAGGACAACTAAAAGATAGTTTGAAAAACAAAATAAGATAATAAATTTGAAATCATCATGCTTTGAAATCATAATACTTTGAAATCATAACACCTTTAAAATAATCTTCCTTTAAACCATTTAAATTCAATGTCAAATAATACTCATTTCAAAGTTGTAACATTTCTAAGTTCATTTATTCAATTATAAAATTTCCAAAACATTTTATTTTAGAAACAACAACACTTATAATATGTTACAGTAGACATATTAGTATTTCAAATAAGTTCAATTTTAGAAATATTCATTTGGATATCATTTAATTATATTTATTAAAACAACTTTTATGAATGGAATATCCAAATTAAACTATACTTCATTTGTTAAGTCAAAAGTTCATTATTTTACCTATTTCTTAATTTAACAAATAACCTAACACTTTATTTAAAATACTCATTTCATAAATAGGATATTCCTTTAATAAGTTACACTTTAAATTTCCATTTGAAACCAAATTCTCAATAATCAAATTTTAGTGATATTAAAAATACAACTTAACTATTTAAATCAAAATTATTCATTTTACAAGACATATCTATTTTATAAATAAAATATTTTATTTATAAAATAGATATCATAGCAAATACAGCAATCAAATTTCTTTACACCTTTATTCATTTATACATCAATTAAACTATGATTTCAAGTTAAATAAACCTTATTACAAAATATCCCATTCAAATATATTTTATTTTCTATTCAAAGATACATTGTTTAGTATACAAACATATTCATTTCAGGAAATAACTTTTATTAAAATTTATGGGTTAGACTTAAGGTTCCATATTAAATAAAATTTGATTATTAAGTTATTTAAATAAAATCTCTTTAAATTTTCTTTTTTTTATTTACCTCTGTTAATCTTTTATAACCAAAATTTAAGTGTATAACATTTATTATAACCACTCAAATTTTATTTATAAAATCCTTTTATATTGTATATTATCCAATTACATTGTTAACTTTTAAAAAAAATTAAGGTAAGTTATATTGAAATGCAATTGTGTGTTATACAAATAAAACATTCAAATTCAATTATCTCAAGTTTGAATCATTTATCCAAATTTTTAAATAATTTTTTTCTTTCATAATTGAAATTATTCTTTAAGATAGAATTTAAGAATTAAATTTCTGATTCCATTCAAACCATTTAGAAATAACTAATAATATATACATAATATGCCAAATCAAATTTCAATCATATATCTATATATATTAAAATCAAGTCATATTTTAGAAATTCAAATCAATAAAATTCCCAAAACAAAGCTGTAGTAAGACTACAGAACTGTCTCTTCACTTCGAAACTCGAAAATGAATGTCGATGATGCTGCAGTCATCACCGAAGTTATTTTTCAGCGACCAAGAGAAGAGCACAAATTTTAAACTTTAAAATTCTTTGGAAACAAATTTCTACTTGAAAATACTTTAAATAATATATCCTTTTAAAATTTTAAACATAAGGTTTGAAATCCATCGGAAATTAAATTCTCAAATTCTTGATTTAAATTAATGCCAGTTCCCAAATCAATTTATAAACAACTATTTATAAATTCATTTGTAGAACAATAAATGATAAATCAAGTATTATCATTTCAAATTATCAATTTAAATCAATTTATTAAGTTCCATAAATTTACTTATATATCAAAATTTATTTCATTTCCCAAACTTTTAAAATAATATTGTGTCAGTTTGTTCTGTCAAAGTGTTTTGGAAATCTTATCGATAGCGTTAATCAGACGAATCGATCAGAAATCCAATCCAACATCAACAACTCAAACAACACAATATATAAAACAAAATATAGATTTACATGTACAATTCAAAAATGTTTGGAAGAATAGACTGGAAACAAAAGACAGGATGATAAAATACAGAGTAGGGAGGTGGATAAGCTGAAATAAATCGCGGGCAACCTTAACCGTGTCAACCGTGACTTAAAGAATAAGATCGATGTGGATTTTCTGGGTAAATCTACATTCGACCTCAAGAGATAAAGTTTGGGATAATAGGAGATACTAGCATCTAAACCGAGGATAAATATAAATCTCTGGTGAATCGATGCTAATTGTAAAGGAGTTTCACCCCTTTACAAGAAAATTAGAATACTGGTGAGACCGCCAATTCACTATAAAGATCATTCGAAGTGTAGTTATGGGATACTCCGAAATCAAATGAAGATGAATAGTGGGGAATAAGAATGGATTTTGGAACCGCAGGGAACGTTCCAAAATTCCAAGGAATCGAGTCAAAAGAAAGAGATTCAACTCGAATGAAAGTGATTCTGTAAATACATCTACTCTATATGCTGAGTTTTGCCTAGAGCTACCAAAGCTCTGATACCAAATGTAACGACCCGATATTTTCAACCATTCGCATCCGCACATGTTAGACTTGAATTTCTCAAAATACCGCGTTGTAAATAAAATTTGGCAAATCTCAGAATATACAGTAAATACGTAATCACAGATCATAGACACAGAGTATTTAATAATGCAGCGGAATTTAAAAGAAATAGTAGTTCATGAAGCTACTATATAAAAATAAGATACATCAGAGTTAAACATGATACAACAAAAAGTAACAAGATACATCAGGTACAAATCAGAATACATCACTGAAATCACTGGATACAGAAAGCAAAATAGATGGCTGGATCTTCGAGGAAAGGTCCAACTCCGAAGGTGAATCTTGAATGCTAACTCACTCAATCTGACTCGAGCGTAAAGCAAAACACAAAACACTCGAGTCAGGACACAAATACTTATGAACTGTAAATAAACTCAAGTGAACAGTAACAAAATGCATCAGTAACTTAAAGGATGCTTGGGATCGCCCATCCTTTAAGGATCCGTTAAACTATTTACTATGTAGCATTATTGCGCTACTATAATAATGTCTACCGTAAAATAAACATACTTTTAAATAGCGTTCCGGGCTACCCATATCACCCTTCACACATAATAGTCCCAGTAGTCCATCCAATATCATGCCATCTCCACTCTGGGTGACTGTCAGAGGATACCACAAGGGCTACGGGAGAAAAACAAACTCGTAGTAAAGGCTCGGTACGGTAGGTGACACGGCACACAAGGCAACGCCAAGGTAGATATACCAATTACGCACACGGGCTAGTGGTAACGCAGCAGCCACATACGCCCACCTCGAAACACACTCCCAATCAAAATCGGAGGATGACCATCTAATCAATCACCAGTAAGAGTATAGTATCGAAGGAATGTGTCCGACCAGAGGTGCTACCTCCTTTGGCCCGAGATCGCTCCTGTTTTAGCCACCTTATGCCAACTCACGGGAGTTGGGTCCACGTAATATACCTCAAGAACGTCGCCACCATCCTACTTCATTCTGGAATCTCCATCGCGTACACGGTTGTTAAAGTGGTTTTCGAAGTTGGCAGAGAGTATGACAACTTCCGATCCCGGTCTCTTTAACAACCAAACGTTATTATAATGCCGTGGTCATTTCAAAATAGTTTATATTTCAAAAGGATCAAATCATTTCATTTAAAAACTATATTCCTTTCAAAATAGTTTACGCCTCGAAACCAAAACCCTTTTTATTTCAAAACTATTTATTCAATCAAAATAGTTTATACATCGAAACCAAAATCATTTTTTTTTCAAAACTATATTCAAATCAAAATAGTTTATACTTTATCATTTCCATCTCAAACCTATATTCACTTCCAAAAATCGTAATACTTTCAAAGTTATAACTCTTTCGAAACCGAAATACTTGAAATCATTACACTTTCAAAATCATAACATTCTGAAATTATACATTTGAAATCATGAAACATTCATTTAATTCTTTACATCTTACAAGTTTATTTCCAATTTAATTCAAAATTTCAAATTTCCAATTTAATTCAAATCAAACCATCAATTTCAATTCAATTCAGTTTTCTAACAAAATATTTCAAATCTTATAAATTTCAAATATAGATTTGATCTACAAAATAAGCTATCCAATTTTGATATGTTTCCAAACTTCAATATCCCACATTTCAAAACTAAACTTCATAATTTCATATATTCATATCTCAAATCTAATTTCATTATTATGTAGTTTGAAATATTCATTTCATAAATCCAATATTATTAAAATACTTAAATTACAATTAAACCAAATATCTTTTCATACAAATATAAACTTCAAATATTCCTTTATCAAATAAAGCAAAATCAAATATCATTCAACATTCGCATTCTTTATTAAAATAAAGATCAAATCATTTCCAAACCATTTCAAAATCATTATAATATTACATCCTTTCAAAACTTCATAATCAAATCATTATTTGAATTCAAATCCAAATATTCAAAGTTAAATATCATTTAAAAATCAAATATGTCATTCATTTATTTTTTTCAAACATCATTACCAAAAATACAATCCAAAATTCCATTCAAAAATTCATTTATTATATTACATTTCATTCCGTTTAACACATAACCAAGTAAACTTTATTTAAATTCAGATTCAATTTAAATTCCTTAAAAATTCAAATTCAAAAATTCAAAACTTCTAAAATTTCACAGATAATCCATTTCAAAAGTTAAATTATTTAACACTTTGAAATATAGCCCAAACAGTGTTAAAATCTATAACATTTCAAAACATTGTCAAATTATAGCAACGACAGCCTTTATAAAGTGCTATCGTAGCTTATATTTTCCAAAATGGTTTATTCCAAGAATAGAGACATTTATAAAATGTCGTAATAGATATTTAATTATTTCAAACATTGTTAGATTCAAAACAATAGCATTAAAATGCTGTCAAAAGACTAAAGCATTTTGAAAATGCTAAAAATTCCAGGTTTCATTTTAGCTTTTCAAAAGTAATAATAAAACTCCAAATTTTTATTATTACAACTTAAAAATCATATTTCTAGACTTCAAAATTTCACATTTAAAATCATTTCAACATATAATTTAACACAATAAAATTTTAAGATCAAATATTCAATTTTGCAAACTCCATTCATTTATTAAGTCAAAATTCACTGTTTATTAATTTATAAATTTAATAAACTTAAAATTTTACTTCAAATATCATTTCAAAACTTTAAATTTAATTTCCATTATTTATTTACATCTTAAAATAAAATTTAAAGTCAAACGTCACTTTTACTCAAAATTTACATACTTGAATTCACTTAAATTTTCAATTTCAAGATTTAATATTTAACTTTCTTAAAACCATAATATATATATATTTTAAATCAAAATTTCATACTTTTGAAAATACATATTTAAAAAAAATCATATAAAAATATACCACGGGGTCTGTATATAATTTACTAACCTAGGTCAAGTGATACGGATATATATCATTTCAATCCGTAATTTACAAAGAAAACAGGGTTTTATCATTTCAAACCCGCAATCCCAAGCCAAATAAAATACAATAAAAATCGCTCAGGCCTATCATTTCAGCCCATAACGATTTTTCCTATTCTAAAGTCCATTCGTGTATGTATCATTTCAACCCATAGTGATTCTATTCTAACAGGGAACTTGCAGTGTTAACATATGCATAAACAATATAAACAATGTCAATGTCACAATATAATGTCATATATCAGATGTCAGGTGATAATTAACAGTTTTAACATGGTAATAACATGGCATAGCATATCATATGATCATCATTAACTTGCATAACATTTTATATTACTAAAAAATTGTCATCAATTCACTATTTCATAAGTATAAATGTCAGAGTGAGAAAGACTCACATTTTCGAAGCTAGAGACAAACAACACACCCAAGAGTGATTCCAAAGGCACGACAAGTATGACTTAATTTGAATGAGTGGAGAGAGCCAAGATATGATTTTGTAACAACCACCCAAAACAAAACAAACAAGGCAATATATAAATATTCAACACACAATAACATTGAAACAAGTTGAAATACAAAGCAAAAATGAACAAGATAGATTGGACCTTGCTTCAACCACTTCAATGCTTGGCCTTAGGGGACTCTATGCTCATCCATGATGTGTTTTTGGGTCAAGTATGACATCATATAGGTCAGGTTTAACATCATATAGGAAAGGCAACATGTGGAGATGAAGGTGTAGTGGAGTGCAACAACATGAAGAACACATAGGAATAAAGCAATATAGGCAAGTTTGGTCAACATGTGGCTCGGCTATGGGTAAGTGGGGTTCGGCTATAGGGCTTTTCAGATCTGGACAGAGGTAGAGCTGCAGCTAAAGGTCAGGTCAGTAGGTGGTGGTGGAGCTAGGGGTGTGGCCGAAATGAATATGAAAGGCTATGGTGAAGTTTGTGGCTTGGCAAGGCATTATTGGAGGAGTTTGTGCAAATTTTGTGGAGCTATCATCATCAAGTGCTCATGGCTTGACTTTTTCTGTCATAGAAGGGGCTGATGGCTGCTGTAGATGGAGGAGGTGATGGTGGAGCTGATGGTGGAGAGGCTAGGCCAAGCAACGCTAGGAGAAGAGGCGAGGCAAAATCAATGGAAATAAGAAGAAAAGTGAGAGGAAGAAGCCATTAACTAGCAAATATTTTTACAGAAAATAAAGTGGCCGTGAGAAATGAAGAGAGGAGAAGTTTCTCACGTGAATTATCAATGAGAATTCATGGCTAATGAAAGAAAAAGGTACGGCTAAAGCAAGAGAGGAAAAGGCAAAAGAAAATGAAGAGGCGGAAAAACGAAGAGCCTTGAGCGACTAAAGAGACACAAACTCTTCAAATTTCCATTATTTTCTTTTTAAACCTTATATAACTGAAATATATATATATAATCAGATAAAATACGAAAATTTAGTAAATAAACAAAAATAAATAAATTAATTATTAATTATATATAGTTTAATTAAATAAAACAGCAAAATTTGCAACTAGTCTTGAAAATATGAAAAATAAGTGCAATGAACTTGGGAAAATTTTTATGTACTTAAAAGTATTTATAAATAAAGATAAGAAAACAAAATAAAAAGGAAATCACAAAAGTAAATAAATAAATTTTAATTTAAATATAGTTTAGATGAAGAAAATAGCAGAAAAAGGAAAACAGCCTTTTAAAAATAGGAAATCATCATATTAAATTTTAGAAAAATTCTGTTATTATTTTTAAAATATTTAAAAGTAAAAATATACATAATATAGCATATTAAAATAAAATATGACAGAGAAAAATATAAAATTTATACAATTTAAAATAACAAAATTGCAAAATAAACAATTTGTACTCAAAATTGAAATGTACATATCTTTTGCAGTTTAACTCTGTTTTCCACAAACAAAAAGCAGTGTTCAAGTTATTAAATCTATTTTCATAATAAAAGATAAAATTTAAAATGTAGAACTTTTAAATTTTATGTTAAAAGTCAAAGTTTGACTATTTGACCAAAAATTCACTTTTTCTGGAAATATTCAACTTACACAAGTTTTGGAATTATAATTCATATAAAATCAAGATTTATATTTAAATAACAAAATTTAATCATTTCAATAAGTAAAATAAGTTTTTTTTATCAAAATTTAAATTAAAATAATTAAAATATACAATTAAAATAATTACAAAATACAGGGTTGTTACATGTTGTTCTATTCTTCTACCTCCTTCCTTTTCGGGGACGAAAAGTTTTGAGTGGAGGAGAGTGTAACGACCCATAAAATTTTATTAATCTTTAATTGGTTTTATAACGTATTTAATTTGGATTTTGAGAAATTTTAATAATAGTATTTTGAAATAAAGTTTTAATATTTGGTTTACGTATAATTGAAATCAAAATTTCAACCCTTACTTCTCTTTTCTTTTCAAATTTAAAACGTACTATTAAATCAAGCCATTAATTGCTTTTATTTTTTTTCCTTAATTCAACGTACAACTCACACAATTATAAATTACATTAAATTTTCTTATGAACCACACCATGACCGTTTATATTACATTCATTTTGAATATATTCATTTGTTTGAAATCTTTCCCTTTCTCTCTCATCTCAGTTGGGAATAAAATAAATTTCAGCGGAAACCACGTTTTAATGCTTTTAACTCTTTATAACTTTTGATAAAAATTTCTGGCCTTTTTGAAACTAAAACGTCTAAGGATATACGTTTCTCATTTATCGATTTCTAAATCGTCCTGTTGTCCTTTTCATATATGTTATATTTATTTATATTTTAACATTTTCTATTTATTTCGCTCATCTCCCTACACGTTTCTATTTATTTGCTGATTTTATGCATACGTTTCATTTTGAAAAAATGTGGTTCATTCCTATTTATTTAATTTCTCACATTTATTTCATTTTTTACTGAAATTCGACCATTCCCACGTCATACCATTTTGGAAGTATGAATGTACAAAACATGCGTACATTTTATATTCATTTAATTGGAACAGTCACTTTAATTTTTGCCTTTAAAATTCCATCTTCTTCACTACAGCTCGAAAGTTATAAAACATTCAAAAACATTTGAAAGCTCACCTTAAATTGTGCAAAGCGTTTTGCTCTGCCTTTATAACTTTGGGTAATGCCAGCTGTTACTTTTTTCCCATCAATTCAAAATTATTATTTGTCATTCCATTTTTGGGTCTCTTCATTCTCCTTTATCAACTTCCATATATTTATTTCCCTAGTCACTTTAAAACATTTTATGATAATAATTAATATATACCCGTTTCATTTTAAAGCTTTTCATACATTTTATGTATGTCAAAAAAAGATGTGAATGGATAATTATCTGAGGCCCACACCATTTTGAATTATACGTTTTTTTGTATTCATTAATTGTTTCACGGCTCATTTTATTTCACCTTTATAAGCTTTTTTTTGGTAAAGCGAGGATCTATTGTCACTTTCTTCTCCTCAATTTTTCTTTCTCCACCCTCTCTCTTCTTTCATACTCTTACACGTAGCCGTGTCTCACCTTGTCACCCATTTTGCCTTGCAGAAAACTTTTAACATATATATATGATATCTTGAAAGGTATAACAACTTGTGTGTTTGTCTCATTAAGTATTGTGTTTTTTTTGTATGCGTAAGTTATTGTTTTATTTTGTTATATATATATATTCATACTTTATAAGCTTTAAAACATCTCAAATTTTCTGGTTTTGTTTGTTGGTTTCCAATCTTATTTATATATATACAGTCAAACTATACATGTGTTTTATTTTATGAGTTAAAATTTTGATTGTATGCATTGGGTTTGAAAATGTAAATTTTATATTTACCTAGATTTTTTTTAATGTATGTGTTTTTTTTTGGGTACAATATTGGTTCCAAAATATAATATGTGTATAATATGTATATGTGTAAATATGGTTTTTCAAATTTTATGGATATAGTACGTTTTGGGATTTAACTATTGATCCAAATTTTAGATACATATATCTATATTTTTATAAGTTTTAAAAGGCTGTTATTTATTTGTATATATTTAATTTTTGAAAGTAATTTATTGATTTTAAATTATATAAGGAATTAAAATAGGTTGGTGCTTCAAATTTTATATTGATTTCGAGTAATATATAATTGATGTTATAGTACGGTCTACATTCGGTACATTGTTAGCATTTTTCTTTGTCATATATATGTTGACAGTCTGCATTTGTAATTAGTGTGCATTCTGTAGAGTGTATCGTATGATAAGAATTACGTTGTGACAATACATTTAAAACTATTATGTTAGTATTAGTGTTTGTAGCTTTCTTTGTCGCAGTTAATATAAGTTATGTTAAAAATGGGTCTCAACATTGTTTTTCTTTAAACTTGCATGTGTTTATGTACATTTCAATACGAAAGTTACAATATTTATTTCAAATTTTATTACATTTTATTTTTAATACAAAAAAATGATTTTTCTTACATACATATTTTGTTTTAATATTGGTCTTGAAAAGAAATATTAATTTAATAAGAAAATTATATATTTATTTTGATTTATATATGTATATGTTCTTTAAATGGATATTGTTTTCAAATTCTCTTATACCAATTTTCTTCATCAAATCCGGTTCTAATTTGATTCCGTCGATTCCTGTTATCAGCTTTGTCCTTCGTGCCCGTTTTCTATCGAATCGTATCCATCTAGCATCGCTTGGAATTCGTAGCTGTTGGGTGTGTTTCGACCGAGCCAACACGACTGAACCTACCCCTTTCTAAAGCACTGCCGAACAAACTCTTTTCCTAACTGTCGAACCAACTCCCTTCCCAGTGTACTACCGGTCCAACTCACTTCCTATGCCTAGCCGAACCAGAACTTAAACCATCTACCACCGGACCGTAGCTTTACCGAACCAACACATCTCCAAGGTACTACCGGACCAACCACTACCGAACCAACTCCCTTCCCATGCCTGCCGAACCAAAGTTATACCGGACCAATTCCACTCCAATCATCTCCGGACCAAGGCCTTGCCGAACCAATGTTGCCAAGCCAGATTGCTTCAGCCCAGGCCCACCAGCAGCTATATACATCCAGGACCCCTACCCTCAGCCTCACTCTATAAATAGAGGGGCAGGGGTACAACAATGGCAGACAAGTTTGAGAGCTCAAGCACGGATAGAACTTTCAAACAACTTTAAGATACTTGTAATCAAAGCTTTGTACTTGTATCCCGAACAGTAAAGGAGAATAATATATAAAGTGGACGTAGGCACATTCTTGCCGAACCACTATAAATCTGTGTGTCTTTTACAGTTTAGTCCATTTATTTTATATATTTGCATGAATCACCCAAATCACTAAGAACAATATAAAATCGACTAAATCATACGACTTGGAGGTGTATGCCCATTTTTTGTGCAAAAATTGTTGGTGCTTTCATTGAGAGCAGGAGCTCGAAGCTTCAGCTTCTCCCACTTAACCTTCTTCCCATCATTATCGCTCATTGTTTGGAAAACATGCCTCCCAGACAGAAGAAAGATGCTAACAAAGGAAAGAACATCGCAACTAGCAGTATTCCAGATCCAGTGATCACTGATCAAGAGAATCGTCCTGTTCCAACAGCGGTACAAAATGGAAGTCAGGTAAATCCGACAGGCCCTGCCACGGAACAGCCGGCAGCAATTACAAGGGCAGATGTAGACAGGGTTGTGGCTGAAGTGACTTATCGCTTCACATCCCAACAAGAAGCCTTGGTGAACCAACTCATGTCACGCTTAAGGTATGTAGAAGAATCCAACCACAACACTGAATCATGGGATGAGTCCCAGTCTGGAGGACTTGGGAGGCGACAAAGATCTTTCTTCTTCGAAGAGGCAAACAACAGAAACAGCAATGGTAGGAGCCGAGCCCGGACTCAGGCCGAATTCCGATCCGAGGAGACGCTTGGAACCGAACCCAATTGGGGAGGTACCAGGCGAGGGTCGGATGTAGCCGAGCCTGTCATGCTATCTAGCCATGGGAACACCAATGAATGGTGCCGAGCTAGAGTCCAGCCCGAAGTTGAACCCCAGGAAGTGCTCAGAACAGAACACAGCAGGGGAGGATCAAGGCAAGGGCCAACTGTAGGTGACCCTAGCATGCTCCCAAAAGACCAGAGGCAGCCACTGGAAAATATTAGGAGTAATAGACAATACCACCCCTACAGATCATCTGGGCGGAATCAATCCCACATAGAAGAACCAAACTCATTTCTACCTGCTCCAAATTCTTATGAAAGGATGGCGCGATTGTTCAGAGAGTGCGTCCGACGGGATCAAAGAGATCGAGGGATAGGCGCTAGGGTAACCAGCCCCTTCACCCGCAACATCGAAATTGCCCTCACCCTCCGAGAATGGAAAATGCCAACAATGGAGCCTTATAAGGGAACCTCTGACCCCATCGTACACTTACAGAGATACACACAGCATATGCTCATGAGCGGAGCGACAGAAGGAGTATTGTGTAAATGCTTTCCACTGTTCTTGGCAGATCTAGCTACCTCCTGGTTCTGCCATCTACCCCAAGGGTCCATCAGCTCATGGGAAATGTTGAAAGAAAAGTTCATCAGCCAATTCCGCATTCATGTGGACCAGCCCAAGGATGCTTATTCCTTATCCAATATCAAACAAAAGCCCAGAGAGACAGTGCAACAATATCTAACCCGATTCAATGCCGCAGTCCAGGATGCCGATGAGAAACTTATCCTAATGGCCCTCTGCAGTGGTGTGCATTCGGATACTAAATTTGCTAGGAGTTTAACGAAAGAAAAGCCAGCTACCTTACCCGATTTCTTCAATGAAGCCGGAAAATATATGAGACTTGAAGATGCTGCCATTGAAAGGCAGACTGGGCAACAAACTAAGGCAGCTCATGGCAACACACCCGCAGTAGCAAAAGACGTTCGAAGAAATGACTCCAGCGATAGTGCGGGGGGCAAGAAGGGAGAAAAGCGTCTATATCGGCCAGGACCGAGATTTGACACTTACACTGCTTTGAATGAAACAATCGAAAACATCTTCCTGACCAACCAAAGCGGAAAGAGAACAATGACATCACATTCGGTAGGCATGACCTAGAAGGAAGGCAGTACCCTCACATGGATCCTATTGTCATCTCTACCTGGTTCGGTCCAGCCAAAGTTTTTCGAATTCTAGTAGACACTAGAAGCTCAGTAAATATCCTATTTAAGCATGCTTTCGACAAAATGACACTGTCGATGAAGGATGTGTCCCCCTGCAACAAACCACTACATGGTTTCACTGGAGATGCGAAGATGCCCCTCGAGCAACTAGACCTCTTTGTTGAAATAGGAAGTCATCCCCGCTCCGTTGTGCGGAAACAAACATTCGTGCTAATTGAAAACCACTCGTCCTACAACGCTTTTTTGGGAAGACCAGCCTTGTCCGACTTCCAAATTGTCCTGGCCCCGTGGTGCCTGAAAATGAAATTCCCAACAGACAATGGAATAGGAGAGTAGAGGGAGATCAAGACGCTGCTCGAGACTGCTATGTAACTGAACATCGCAATAACAGCAGAAGGGATAAAGGGAAGAATGCAGAGACTACTCTCTGCATAAAAAGCTTAGAAGCATAGCAACTAAAGAGAGCCCCTCCTCTTCGATATACCAGTGATCCTTTCAATTAATTAGACCCCAGGGACAAAGAGGAGGAGGCCACCGCCGAGCCTGCAGAGGCTATGGAGTTTGTATTTGTAGACAAACATGACTCAAGTGCACTATTGAAAATCGGATCTCAACTAAAAGCAGAATTGAAGGATCAACTCATTGATTTTCTCCGCCACAACTTGGATGTATTTGCATGGATGCACGCTGATATGACTGGAATCTCCCTAGATGTAGCATGCCATGTATTGAACATCGATCCGACCAAAGTGCCAGTAAAGAAGAAAAAAAGAGAAGCATGGTGGCAGAACGATCAGCAGCCCTCGATGAAGAAGTAAAGAACTTGCTTGCCAGTAACTTCATACGAGAAGCCATCTACCCAGAGGGGATCGCTAACCAGGTACTAGTGAAGAAGGCTAATGGGAAGTGGCGAATGTGCATTGACTTCTCCAACTTAAATGATGCTTGCCTAAAGGATTGCTTCCCACTCCCCCGAATCGATCAGTTGGTGGAAAGCACAGCCGTGCACAAACTCTTATCTTTTATGGACGCACACTCAGGATATAACCAAATTCCTATGCACGCTCCCGATCAAGACCACACTAGTTTTATCACTGACCGGGATTGTAATGCTACGGAGTAATGCCTTTTGGACTTAAAAACGTCGAAGCTACTTATCAACGCCTCGTCAACAAGATGTTCACAGAACTAATAGGACAAACTATGGAAGTTTATGTGGACGACATACTAGTAAAATCAAGGAAAGTCAACGACCACGTAAGCCACCTAGGCAATATGTTTCAAGTACTTCGCCAATATGGAATGAAGCTGAATCCTCTAAAGTGCTCCTTCGGAGTATCATCAGGAAAGTTTTTAGGATTCATCGTCCATGCCAGAGGAGTAGAAGCGAACCCTGAACAAGTCCGGGCTCTAAAAGAAATCAGGATACCTTCCACTCGAAGAGAAATGCAAAGCCTAAATGGGAAAGTGGCTGCCCTAAGCAGATTCATCTATAAAGCAACTGACAAGTGTGTCCCCTTCTTCGAAGCTCTAAAGAAGGACAAAGGAAAGTTCGAGTGGACTGATGAATGCTTAAAAGCCTTCCTTAACCTAATCGAACACCTCAAGAGACCACCAGTACTTTTAACTCCAAATGAAGGCGAAGAGCTATACCTATACCTTGTTGTGTCATCTCATGCTCTAAGCGCCGCTTTGGTAAGAGAAGACAACCGCGCGTAGCGACCAGTATACTTTGTAAGCAAGAGGTTTACGGGGGCAGAAGCCAGATATCCTAAACTTGAGAAGCTAGCATACTGTTTGCTAATTACATCACGGAAACTGTGACACTACTTCCAATCTCATTCCATCAGAGTTCTAACCGATCAACCGCTAAGGCAGGTACTCCATCGTCCCGACACTTCCGGGCGACTACTTAAATTGTACATCGAGCTGAGTCAATATGATATCACCTACCATCCTCGCACCGCCATCAAGGGACAGGCTGTGGCCGATATTGTTGCCAAATTCACTACCAACGAAGGAAAGGAGCAATCTGAAATAGCGGAAAACATCGAGTGGAATCTCTTTATGGATGGAGCATCAAATGAACAAGGCTCGGGGGAAGGTATTGTAATAATCACTCCTAGGGGAATGAAGCTACACTATGCTCTAAGGTTGGAATTCACTACCACCAACAACGATGCAGAATACGAAGCAGTGATAGTCGGATTAGAACTTGCCCTAGAGATTGGAGTCGGTTCTTTATGTCTCCATAGTGATTCTCAACTTATTGTAAATCAAATACTGGAAGAATTCCAGACTCGAGGAGAACGAATCACAGCATATCTAAAGAAGACCGAGCTACTGCTCGACCATTTGGATCACTATTTAATCAAACACATTCCTCGAGAAGAGAATCAGGAGGCCGACGAACTGGCAAAGCAAGATAGCATGAAGAACGACACCACTTCCGGAACAGTAACCATCTCAAAGCAACTAGCCCCGAGTTTCGGGCAAGTGAATCTGATAGCTGCAATCGAAGAGGAAACTTGGATGGCTCCCATTCGGAAATACTTATAAAGTGGCACACTGCCCGACGGGAGTAACGAAGTTAAGAAAATCTTAAGGAAAGCTTCCCGCTACACAATACAAGAAGGCATCTTAAGAAAATCTTAAGGAAAGCTTCCCGCTACACAATACAAGAAGGCATCCTCTATCGGCGCGGCTTCTCTAACCCCTTATTAAGGTGTGTCGCTGGAAGGGAAGCCATGGAAATCTTAGCCAACATCCATCAAGGAAGTTGTGGAGATCACACTGGAGGGTAGACTCGGCAAAGAAGATACCCCGATATGGATATTTGTGGCCCACCTTAAACAAAGACACCTTGGATTTCGTCAAAAAATGCAATAGATGTCAGAAATTTTCTAAGATCCCTCGACTACCAACAAATGAGATGACCAGCCCTTGCCCCTTTGCAGTATGGGCAATTGACTTGATTGACTAACTGCCAATGGGCCGAGACGAAGCCAAATATGACATAGTGGCAGTCGACTATTTCACCAAATGTGTGGAAGCGGAACCTCTAAATAAAGTATCTTCAGCAAAATTTATTAACTTCTTGATCAAAAATGTTCTATGCAGGTACGGGGTTACACTCAAAATCATATCGGACAATGGACTTCAGTTTGATAGTAAGGAATTTGCCGACTGGTGCCAAAAGCACAGAACTTACAAAAGCTTCTCGTCCGTGGCTTATCCCCAGGCAAATGGACAAGTCGAAGCTGTCAACAAAATTCTCAAAACTCTAATCAAGAAGAAGCTTGAAAAGTCAAAAGGAGCTTGGGTGGATGAACTTTCTACGGCACTTTGGTCCTACCGCACGTCTTTCAGAACATCAACAGGGCATACTACTTTCTCTTTAGCATACAGATCGGAGGCCATGCTCCCAGTTGAAACTGTAGTGCCTTCCCACCGTAGGATCCACTACAACCCAGAAGAAAACGAAGAACTCCTCTATATGTCTTTGGATCTAATCGAAGAAAGAAAAAATGATGCAACACTCAAAGCGGTAGCTCACAAGCAAAATGTGGAAGCACAATACAACTCCAAAGTCAAGCACCGCAGCTTATAAGAAGGAGATTTTGTCCTCAAGCGAATCTTCCCGCGCCCGGAGCGCTAGATCTAATCTTGGACGGACCATATGTAATTCATGAAGATCTGCACAATGGAGCTTATATTTTGTCAACAGTGGACAGAGAGGTGTTCCAGAGGGCATGGAATATCCAACACCTTCGTCGATACTTTTCTTAACTTGTACTATCCATATGAAGTGAATTAACAAAGAGAATCGGTGGACGTAGGCATTTTCGTGCCGAACCACTTTAACAATCTTGTCTCTTTTTTAACCCGTTCCTTTATATCTTGGCTGCTTGTTAACTTTATCCTTTTCTGTTGAACAAAATCCTGTGTTTTTAGTCAAGACACATCACGGCGCGACTTCACCTGGACAAGACCTAATAGGTACTATAAGAATCTATGCCCTCGCCAATGAGACACTTTTGCTCTAGCATCCCACTGCTGCAAGTTAACTCATTGCTCGCGACGGCCCTCAAAGCCAACTGTAATGAGCCGATTATAAGCCACCGAGGAGGCCGAAAATAGCCTAGGGAGCTCATTACGGTGTTCGGCTCACCGGCAACCGTGAACTGACTTTAAGCCCCAACATAAGGTGTGGCCAGCCATGGGTAGTTCACGGTTGACGATCGGCACCCACGCTAGACGGCCACGATAAATCGAATAATACCCACGATTATGGGCCATAATGGTCTGGGTAGTCACTGTGCGCGATCTCGGCTCCGATGTGTCTTAAGTACGACTGTGGTAAAAAAGAAAACTCCCCGCGGAGGCGTAAGATGGGTGACAAATGTCTCCAAGACCCACGGCTATGTAAGTGACTACAAAACCCGTTTGCCACGAACTTGAGCACATCGAAGGCCTTCCGTGATTGGAGGTTTTACTATTTCCTTATATTTCTATTTTGTTTGAAAACTTTTCCTCCTATCCTCTATAACAATCCCTAAAGTACAACACACAAAATAGGAGACGCTCGCCAATGGAAATAGGAACTCACAACTGAATGACATGACTCTCAGCTGCATTCCATACACAGCTACACAAGACATTCAAGGCTACCATCAACAACTAAGACATGAGGGGCAGTACCTTTTCCTCTTGTGTATAACTACATAGCTATAATTTATTCGCACATCACACAAACATTGCAAGATATGAAATTATATTTTAAGCAAGAACTTAGCATCAAACACAATTGAATCACAGACATGCGCACAGTTGTATTTCTTATGCAACACATCAAAATAACAAAAACATTCAAATATAGCAAAATCAGTCTAAGTTAAAGTAACATGCCAAAAATCAAGTTGTTCGTTACATAATTACAGCCTGAAAATTACATTAGTGTTTTAAGACTAACATAGACAGTAGTGTCAAGTAAACCAAAAAATGTCCAGATCAAGCCAAGGAGCCGGCTGCATTGGGGCTTCGCCTCTATCCTGCTGGCCCTCCGAGGTCTACTTAACCGTAGGATCATAACTCCCAGCATGTTGACCAGAGCTAGTTGGCGCTACAGATGTCCCGCCTGTCCAATTCAGGAGAAGAATCCATTAAATAAACAATAAGCAACCAAGTTATGAAAAGGCTAAAAGGGAAGACTTACCAGCATCTGTTCCATGATCATCATCCCCCAACTGCACACCTACCTCCTCAGCAGCGAGCAGCCGCATACCCTCCTTCACCGCCACTTTCTCCTCCTTGGTGAATTGGGTCGTAACCACATCCCTTCTGAAGGCCATGCCACACTCCATATCTGCATCAGCCTTGGCCTCCTCCAAAGCCCTGAGATAAATCATGGCCATGACGCAGGGATAATCATCCATCCAGGATAAGTTGCCCTGTTTCCAAGTACGAAAGTGCATATCCTGGAGCATCTCATCCATCATCCCCTCGTTCTCCTCGAACTCCCTCATTTGGACCTCAGAAGCCAACAGCTTTGCAACAGCAGCATCCCTCTCCGATCGGTATCGCGAGCGGTCAGCCTGAAGAGATTTCCTCATTGCCTCCATCTCCTCCTTTAGCTTGGTTTGAGCAAGCTCCGCGGCTTCAAGCTTCCCGGACAACTCCTCTACCCGCTCGAGATCTGCTTTCCAGACCTCATCCACCGTTGCAATAGCCATATTGTGATATCCCGGAAATTTAGGACAATATCAATTTAATAATCTACATTAAAAATTAAATTGATTTGATAATATTTGTAAATAATATATGAATTGATTTATTAATCTTCTTTTAAATAAATATTTAACTGATAATTTATCTTTTAGATGCTAATCAAATTGCCTTCTATTTATAATGTATATATATATATATATCTGTATATATATTGTAAATGGAAAATCTTTGTTTTAAATTTAATAAATAGACATGTTTTTAATTCTAATATTTTTGATAATTTAGAAATTTGATATTAAGCTATTTAATAAATGATCATATGATTTTAAATTACTCAAGATTTAAGTTTAGTTTGTTTAAAATAATTTTAGCTTACATTTAAATTTAGCTTGATAAAAATAAGTAGTTTATTAATAAAGAGATAAATTCTTTTATAAATCATTTGACTTAATAATGAGCTCTATTAATAATGTAAATCTTTACAAATGAATTTTTAATAAAATTGTTATTTCAACTTTAATTATGTATATATGCGTTTGAATGAAATTTATGATTTGGTAACTAAAAATAAAGGTTTCAAAATGTTCAAATTAAAATAAACATTTATTAATATTAATATAAGTACAAAGTAAAATAATAATAAGTAATCAAATATTTGTTAGTTTATGTTTAAAAATAAAAGGAAAAAAAATAAAAGTAAACACACATGTTAGAAAATAGAACCACATACTTAGACTAAATTCATAGCAAAGACTAAAACAACAACTTCATATATTTAGACATAAGTAAATTCTACATATCCTGTAAAATAAGATGCAAAGTTAAGAACAAAGTGTAAAAGTAATAGATTATGCAACTTGTAAGTAATGTATGCAAGATAGGTTAGAACAGAAAGTGCAAAGCTAATAAAAAAAAATTGCAGGTAGCTTACAAATTAAGATGCAGGAAAAATAGAAAACAAAAATGAGACAAGTATGCCAAACATAACAAAATATCTAAGCATAAAATTGGGTGAATTGAGACACAAGTACATTAGCATTAATGACACCATTTATTAGCAACAAACAAGTCATTTCTAATTGTTTTTTTTCAGCCTCCTAATACAAGATTTGGCCTGATAAAACAAAACATATAGTGTCTGCAAATAGCTTGTCTCAGATGCCACCTTCCCCTATAAGCTTCTTTTTATACATGCTTTCTTATTCAGTTCGTTCAACATAGCATAGCATAGCAAACATTTATTTTTATATAGATGAAGCTTTGTATAACAAAAATACATCAATGCAAGGTGAAAGAAAAAAATATTTTACAGCAATTCCAGTTTTAAAGTATAAGCTATTTCAATACTCAGGTGCTCTGTTCATTCTTTCAAAGGCAAGGTGAGTAACATTGTTTTTAAATAACTTAAGTTCTAAACTTATTGTATGTCAATACTTGATTGTTTAACAATGTTTGTGTGAATGTTTATGTGATCACTCCTCTGTGCAACTATGAAATAGAAACATCTGCATGTTACCCTGTAACACCATTCTGTTTATGACTTCTGAGCTCATGTACTACTTCAAAAATTATCCCTGCTCAATATATTGATTTATATGGTTTAGTATCTAAACAAGATGGGTTTGTTTAATCATTAAGCAAATGTTAAAATTTGTATTATAGCCTGTAAAGTAGAAGTGCTCTGTGAAAACTTAAGGAATAGGCAATTGTGTGATATGCATGAAAATTCAAACACTCTAAATCATTAATCCAAGTTTATAAAGGGAATTCTTACCTACAATTAGGATTTTTAAAACAATAATCATATTTTTATGTTTAGTAATTAAAGAGCTTTTCTAAGGAGAACATTTTGGGGTTTCTTGGGTATCACTGGTGATACCAGAGGTTGGAGAGGCTGGAATATGGTCTGGCGATGGAGGAACGACTGACGAAGATGGGAAAATTCCTTGATATTCGTTTTAGTTAGGGTGGAGAGTGCGGTAGGGAATTTTTGTTCAGAACCCTAATTTTGTTCAGTGGGATAAAGGTGCTCGACATTTACTCTCTGTAGCGTCGAGTGTATTGGGTTTGTGGGAGATGGAAGATAGGGCATTAGCAAAGCAGTAGCCGGAGGCGTTGACTTTCTGGTGGTCGAGGAAGCGTGTATAAGCCGTTGACAGGTTTGGTGGTGGTGGGAGTATTGTTGTTCCAGGTTTCGAATTCGAGTTCGTTTTCGAATTCGAGACGAAGATAAGGCTCTGGCAACCGAGGGTAGGAGTATGGGTGATCGTTGACTTGGTCGGCGTCGTGGCAACGTCGGAAGATGATCGGAGATGCCATGCACGTGAACGTGCATGAGTTGTTGAACCTGAAGAGTTTGATGGGTGCACAGTATTTTTGCCTCGGGAAATCACTCGAGTCATACGAGTGCGTGACTCGAAGCAAGGTGGTGGAGGACTCGAAGCACTGAAGTGGGTTGGTAATTTAGATGGTTCCAGGTTTGATTTGTCTCAGTTTTAGTGTGCAGGGTTTGAGCTCGGGGAAGTCACGGGTTATTTGCATTTTTACTCGAAGCAGGGAGGCAGTTGACCCGAAGCAACTTTGTTATGGTCTCAGGTGGGTGTTGAATTGCTACAGGCTGTATAAACTGCCTGTAGATTTTAAATTTAAACTAAATTTGAAGCAAAATTCAATGTAAATTAGTTGAAATCATGATGTATTTGAATTTAAGTTTGTCAACTAAGATTTAACAAAGTCTAAATCTAATTAGAAGTATAAATTCAAATTTATATTTTGAATCAAAAATGCAGTTTGAGATATTTAAATGAGTCTCAGATTTAAAACTTGATAATTTCCAGATTTTAAAATTAGATCTGAAATAAAATGTTGCTGCAGTTAAATTCAATTTTTGTTAAAGTTTTTGATTCAAATGGATATTTGAATTTTAAAGTTTGAAATAGATTTGGATTTAAAAATCGAGTTCCTAATTCTAGTTGTCAAAAGAAAGTTAAATCGAAGTTTTAAATCAAGATAAATTGAGGAATTCAAGTTTACTTAGAATTCAAAATCTGAAAGCTTAACTCAGTTTTAATTATGAATAAGACCAAATAAATAGTTCTGCAAAGTAATTTGTTTCAATAAAAATTAACTTGATTTTTGGAATTCTTTGATTAAAGAGTTTGAATGGAAAATAAATAAATTGTTTAACTTGAGGTTTGCAAGTTAAATATTAATGTATTTGAAAATTTAAATTTGAATTAAAATTCAAGTAGTTTAATTTAAAGATTTTCTTATGTAAGTTCATGTGTAAATGTTATTTACATTTATTTAAAAGATTTTAAATTGAATTTAAATTATAATAATTTTGAATCTTCAATTCAAATGATATTAAAATTTAAAATGTAATGTAAATGAAGTCATTAATAAAGAAATAAATTATCTTAAGGGTAATAGGGTAATTAAGGAATGACTTATGTATTTAAGTTAATAATTTAAATTGATTTATAACTAAAGATTATTTAAGAAGTAAATTAAGAAATGTTATTAGTTAATGTATATAAATTAACTAAGGATTATTAATTCATATATAGGATTAATGTTGGATAATTAATTAGATTAATTGGATAATCTATTAAATGTAATTACTTGATAAAAGTAATTAAGAGATTAATTGCTTATGGTAATTAATTTTGATAGGATGATTAATTTAAGTTAATTAATTTAAGGAAATCATTTGATAAATTGATAAGTGTTAATGACTTAGTAAATTCAATGGAGCATAATTACTTAATGAAGTAATTAATGTTAATTACTGAATGTAATTAGCAAAAGATGATATGTTAATAAAGTAATTTGGATAATTACTTTTGTAATTGATCAGAGGATTAATTAATGGAGATAATTAATTATGGGATAATTAATTTATTTATATGAGAAATTAAGGATAATTAATTACTGGTTGATATTAATCAAAGGTGATTAATAATTGTGTTTAATACAAGATAAATCACTTAATGTGATTAATAAAGTAATTTAATCTGAATTAGAGATCATTAAGTAATAAATTAATGATGTAAATTAAGAATTGTTTAATTAAGGAATAATTAATAATGTGGAGATTAATATATGTAATTAATTAAGAATAAATGTAATTAATTATAAATGAAGTAATTAAAAGTTAATTACTAGGAATGATTTAGAATAATTAATTTGTAAATTTAATTAAAGACTAATTACTTACTGTAATTAGAAAATGATTAATCAAAGGAGTTAATCAAGATAAATATCTAGAGATTAATTAATTAACTTGTATAAATTTAATTATTAGTTGTATAAGCAGGATTTATAGATAAAGTAATTAATTTAATTTACTTTAAATTAATTAGAGATAGAAGTAGTTAATTTAATTCATTTTAAATTAATTACAAATGGTAAGATTATAAATCATTGCTTATGAATGAATGATATTGATATTTCATTTGATGATTGTGATCTCAGATATGAGATGGGTAATATCTTATGATATGGATGCTTGGTTTAAGTAGGATAATATTTAATTATCTTATGGATGATAATATTGATTATCTGTATGTGAGATGATGTGATTATTTATTGTGATATTATGAATTATCCATCTGTGTGTATATTGATTATGTTGAATTAAATTGTTAAGACTAAATAGACAACTCGGCCTTAAAAGACACGTTTTGGATTTCGATGAGACTGGGATCGGTTTTCCTTATTTGGAACATCCGAAAACCACATCGATTCCAAATTAACGATAGGTCGTGAATCTGAAGTGAAGATGAAGATTCAGAGTGCAAGGGTTGTCATCGTTAACTCTGAGGGTGATTCCAAAACGAGTGTAACGAGATAATGCCTTCGGTTTCGTTCGAACCCGGAACGAACTTGTATGGATTGAATGCTTTCAACACATCGTCAGGTGGGCGATGAGCATTCTAAGAAATGTTTTCTATAAAGGTAATCGCAGCCTCAAGCCTCATCAACCGGGAATGGCTAAAACAGGGGAGGTGCAACAAGGTTAGGTGTGTCAAGCCCAAGCAAGACAAGATTTTCCCCTGTCTAGATGTCCCTTTTTATTCGGCTTTGTGGGCGGTTGGATGTACACCAACTGCGGGGTTATCTTGTTCGGGACTGTTCAGTAAGGAATGGTTCCGGCCTTGTGTTGTAGGGGGTCGGGAGTGATCCTCGGTACGTTGATCTAGGCCATGTACTGTGACTGGCGGTACCCCAGTAGCCCTGCCATTGTATGGAATCCACAATCCAATAAGTGCCAACGGTTTTGATTGTATTACCCACTTTTTTGGCTAGTAGTTGGAATTTAATGAATGTAACAATTTCGGCTATTTTCTATTTACTTGAAAACCCTAGACCTATTATAATATCACAGAATTTCCTATCAAATGTTTTGGTTAGCGTAAGATAAAAACTTTTCCATGTTTATGTGTGGGAAGTCTTACGTGATGCCTTTTATTTTCAAAAGATTTTCAAAGTTAAGAAACTTTAACCTGTTACTCATACCAGACCCATGTCTGACCCGGAGTTTAATTTTGTTTTCACAAACTCTCGGGTACCCAAATTTTTACGGGTAGCCAAGGGATTCAGGTTAGCTTTGACGAATTCTGGAGGAGCAATGGAGCAGGAGGCTTCAGCGTTGTAGATATATATCTATAGTTCCGCTGTGTTGATTTGTTTTGTGTATTGAGTTTTATAACTAGATAGGTGATTATAACTGCCTAGTATGTGATGTATTTTCTGTATAACTCTGATGGATGTTGTATATTATGTAAATACTTATATAATCATTATAATTTATTCGTTTCGATGTGAGATTCTGATGTTGTTGTTCTTTCTTCTCTATCGTTTCTATTTTCTCATCCCTTTCTTTCTTTAAGAACGATACGTCTTCCTGGGATAGGAAGTCGGGGTCGTTACAGTGGTATCAGAGAGCTAGGTTGAGTGAATACCTAGGCTCTTGAGTGATTTCTTCTTGAGAGAGCGTATTTGTAATTTTGATATATATATATATATATATATATATTTGTTTCTACCTATTTGTTGGGCTACCTGTTCAGGTTTTCCAATGAGTAATAAGGATAGATAGGTAGTGGTGTGTGTAACACAACTATCAATGGTTGGAAGTGTAATTGTCGAGACTGTAGGCCTAATACTGTCTCGAGTAAGTTCTGGATGGTGTAAGGATTTCATTGATCTCTGAAGGAAACCTGTTAAGGTTCGAAGTTCATCTTTGAAATGTAAGAGTTTGGTTGAGCTAGAATTTGGATCTGTCGGTTGGGCAGAAGTAAGTCAAGATATTTTGATACATCAAGGTGTAGTAGCTGTGTGATGAGACACAGTGACTATGGATGTCTCCGATGACGTTTCTTTGGAACAAGTAAGGAAGAGTGACTGCTTCGGTGTTGTGGCTGTGCTCAGCTGGGTGTTTTGTTTGTTTTGAGGTCCGAGTTTCTCGAAGAGCTTTGGATAGGAAATCTTGGCATCTGTGGCAGCGATGCAGCTTGGGATGTTTTCGGTGTTGGCAAGAGATCTTCTGGCTTAGCAGTTTTTCTAGAATGGAATTCAGAAGTAATTATGTAGACCTGTTTCTTCGATGGATTGGCCACATAAGTGTAAGATGTACTGATTTGTAAAGAGAGAGCAGTTTTCTTTGAAATTAGGCTGGATTGATCACAAAAGTGACTTGCGATGGTTTGGGTATTCTTTTGGGGTTTCAGAGATTTTTCTAGATGTCTTCTGGAAGTTAGAGTTTTGTTAACATCTGGAATTTGAGTTTGGTGAAGCAGCTCAGAATTTTGGAGGAACTTCTAATTTTTATTTTTGGAATGCGTTGACCAGTCTGTGCTTGTGTTCATCTTCAGCATTTTCGTCTGTTCAGTCAGAGTTGCGCAGTGGAAGCGTGGTGGCAGCTGTTTTAGTTTGGAAGCAATTGGATATTGCAGTGTTTGGATTAGAAAGTTCTACAGGAAATTTTTCAGGATCTGAGGCCAGTTTGAAGTGCACCTGTTATATCTTTTCCGGACGAGAGATGTGAGTTCTGTTTTCTGATTTTGGAATAGGGTTGTGTTCTGAGTTTTGGTTGATCTTGGAAAGATCCATTTGTTGGATTGTCTTTGGTTCAGTTTGTTTATAAGGACGTCAGCAAGGATTGAGCTGATCAGGAAAGATGAAGGAAGCCCAGAATCGTCCGAAGAGTTTTGTGGATTAAAGACGAAGGAATTTGGATTCCCAAGTCGGGGACTTGATTTTGGATAAGTGTTTGATCTTCAGGATTGAATTATCAGTTTGGATAATTGGAATTCGAAGTGTTTCACGTATCTCTAAGGGAGTACGTGTAAGATCTATTTTTGATTTTAGAGTCAGCAGTTCAGGGGATTTCGGTTGTTGGGTCAGACTTGAGTTTGGTCTGATATTTTGATTTGTTTTGTAGATCTAGATGTGTGGGAACTCTGTAGTTTAGTAGTAGTACTGGTTGTTTGGATTCTGTAGAGCAAGTATCCTGGTATTTATACTTAGAGAAAACTCGAGAAAATTCTATTTAGAATTTTGTCTCGATAGTTAGATTTGTTTGTTTGGATAAATTGGTTGCTATGATTGTAGTTTATGGTTGATATATGCTTGTGTTTCGAATTTTAAATTTTTAATGGGATTATTAAATTACCTTTGTTTTAAATTTCGAGGACGAAATTCTTTTAAGGGGGGAAGAATGTGATATCCTGGAAATTTGGGACAATATCAATTTAATAATCTACATTAAAAATTAAATTGATTTGATAATATTTGTAAAATATATGAATTGATTTATTAATCTTCTTTTAAATAAATATTTAACTGATAATTTATCTTTTAGAAGCTAATCAAATTGCCTTCTATTTATAATGTATATATATATATCTGTATATATATTGTAAATAGAAAATCTTTGTTTTAAATTTAATAAATAGACATGTTTTTAATTCTAATATTTTTGATAATTTAGAAATTTGATATTAAGCTATTTAATAAATGATCATATGATTTTAAATTACTTAAGATTTAAGTTTAGTTTGTTTAAAATAATTTTAGCTTACATTTAAATTTAGCTTGATAAAAATAAGTAGTTTATTAATAAAGAGATAAATTCTTTTATAAATCATTTGACTTAATAATGAGCTCTATCAATAATGTAAATCTTTACAAATGAATTTTTAATAAAATTGTTATTTCAACTTTAGTTATGTATATGTGTGTTTGAATGAAATTTATGATTTGGTAATTAAAAATAATGGTTTCAAAATGTTCAAATTAAAATAAACATTTATTAATATTAATATAAGTACAAAGTAAAATAATAATAAGTAATCAAATATTTGTTAGTTTAAGTTTAAAAATAAAAGGAAAAAAAATAAAAGTAAACGCACATGTTAGAAAATAGAACTACATACTTAGACTAAATTCATAGCGAAGACTAAAACAACAACTTCATATATTTAGACATAAGTAAATTCTACATATCCTGTAAAATAAGATGCAAAGTTAAGAACAAAGTGTAAAAGTAATAGATTATGTAACTTGTAAGTAATGTATGCAAGACAGGTTAGAACAGAAAGTGAAAAGCTAATAAATTTTTTTTTTGCAGGTAGCTTACAAATTAAGATGCAGGCAAAATAGAAAAAAAAAATGAGACAAGTATGCCAAACATAACAAAATATCTAAGCGTAAAATTGGGTAAATTGAGACACAAGTACATTAGCATTAATGACACCATTTATTAGCAGCAAACAAGTCATTTCTAATTGTTTTTTTTCCAGCCTCCTAATACAAGATTTGGCCTGATAAAACAAAACATATAGTATCTGCAAATAGCTTGTCTCAGATGCCACCTTCCTCTATAAGCTTCTTTTTATACATGCTTTCTTATTCAGTTCGTTCAACATAGCATAGCATAGCAAACATTTATTTTTATATAGCTGAAGCTTTGTATAACAAAAATACATCAATGCAAGGTCAAAGAAAAAAATATTTTACAGCAATTCCAGTTTTAAAGTATAAGCTATTTCAATACTCAGGTGCTCTGTTCATTCTTTCAAAGGCAAGGTGAGTAGCATTGTTTTTAAATAACTTAAGTTCTAAACTTATTGTATGTCAATACTTTATTGTTTAACAATGTTTGTGTGAATGTTTATGTGATCACTCCTCTGTGCAACTGTGAAATAGAAACATCTGCATGTTACCCTGTAACACCATCCTGTTTATGACTTCTGAGCTCATGTACTACTTCAAAAATTATCTCTGCTCAATATATTGATTTATATGGTTTAGTATCTAAACAAGATGGGTTTGTTTAATCATTAAACAAATGTTAAAATTCGTATTATAGCATGTAAAGTAGAAGTGCTCTATGAAAACTTAAGGAATAAGCAATTGTGTGATATGCATGAAAATTCAAACACTCTAAATCATTAATCCAGGTTTATAAAGGGAATTCTTACCTACAATTAGAATTTTTAAAAAAATAATCATATTTTTATGTTTAGTAATTAAAGAGCTTTTCTGAGGAGAACATTTTGGGGTTTCTGGGGTATCACTGGTGATACCAGAGGTTGGAGAGGCTGGAATACGGTCTGGCGATGAAGGAACGACTGACGAAGAGGGGAAAATTGCTTGATGTTCGTTTTAGTTAGGGTGGAGAGTGCGGTAGGGAATTTTTGTACAGAACCCTAATTTTGTTCAGTGGGATAAAGGTGCTCGGCATTTACTCTCTGTAGCGTCGAGTGTATTGGGTTTGTGGAGGATGGAAGATGGGGCATTAGCAAAGCAGTAGCCGGAGGCGTTGACTTTCTGGTGGTCGAGGCAGCGTGTATAAGCCATTGACAGGTTTGGTGGTGGTGGGAGTATTGTTGTTCCAGGTTTCGAATTCGAGTTCGTTTTCGAATTCGAGACGAAGATAAGGCTCTGGCAACCGAGGAAAGGAGTATGGGTGATCGTTGACTTGGTCGGCATCGTGGCAACGTTGGAAGATGATCGAAGATGTTGTGCTTGTGAACGTGCACGAGTTGTTGAACCTGAAGAGTTTGATGGGTGTAGAGTATTTTTGCCTCAGGAAATCATTCGAGTCATACGAGTGCGTGACTCGAAGCAAGGTGGTGGAGGACTCGTAGCACTGAAGTGGGTTGGTAATTTAGATGGTTCCAGGTTTGATTTGTCTCAGTTTTAGTGTGCAGGGTTTGAGCTCGGGGAAGTCTCGGGTTATTTGCATTTTTACTCGAAGCAGGGAGGAAGTTGACCCGAAGCAACTTTGTTATAGTCTCAGGTGGGTGTTGAATTGCTACAGGCTGTATAAACTGCCTGTAGATTTTAAATTTAAACTAAACTTAAAGCAAAATTCAATGTAAATTAGTTGAAATCATGATGTATTTGAATTTAAATTTGTCAACTAAGATTTAACAAAGTCTAAATCTAATTAGAAGTATAAATTCAAATTTATATTTTGAATCAAAAATGCAGTTTGAGATATTTAAATGAGTCTCAGATTTAAAACTTGATAATTTCCAGATTTTAAAATTAGATCTGAAACAAAATGTTGCTGTAGTTAAATTCGATTTTTGTTAAAGTTTTTGATTCAAATGGATATTTGAATTTTAAAGTTTAAAATGGATTTGGATTTAAAAATCGAGTTCCTAATTCTAGTTGTCAAAAGAAAGTTAAATCGAAGTTTTAAATCAAGATAAATTGAGGAATTCAAGTTTACTTAGAATTCAAAATCTGAAAGCTTAACTCAGTTTTAATTATGAATAAGACCAAATAAATAGTTCTGCAAAGTAATTTGTTTCAATAAAAATTAACTTAATTTTTAGAATTCTTTGATTTAAGAGTTTGAATGGAAAATAAATAAATTGTTTAACTTGAGGTTTGCAAGTTAAATATTAATGTATTTTGAAAATTTAAATTTGAATTAAAATTCAAGTAGTTTAATTTAAAGATTTTCTTATGTAAGTTCATGTGTAAATGTTATTTACATTTATTTAAAAGATTTTAAATTGAATTTAAATTGTAATCATTTTGAATCTTCAATTCAAATGATATTAAAATTTAAAATGTAATGTTAATGAAATCAATAATAAAGAAATAAATTATCTTAAGGGTAATAGGGTAATTAAGGAATGACTTATGTATTCAAGTTAATAATTTAAATTGATTTATAACTAAAGATCATTTAAGAAGTAAATTAAGAAATGTTATTAGTTAATGTCGATAAATTAACTAAGGATTATTAATTCATATATAGGATTAATTTTGGATAATTAAATAGATTAATTGGATAATCTATTAAATGTAATTACTTGATAAAAGTAATTAAGAGATTAATTGCTTATGGTAATTAATTTTGATAGGATGATTAATTTAAGTTAATTAATTTATTTATTTAATTTAAGGAAATCATTTGATAAATTAATAAGTGTTAATGACTTAGTAAATTCAATGGAGCATAATTACTTAATGAAGTAATTAATGTTAATTACTGAATGTAATTAGCGAAAGATGATATGTTAATAAAGTAATTTGGATAATTACTTTTGTAATTAATCAGAGGATTAACTAATGGAGATAATTAATTATGGGATAATTAATTTATTTATATGAGAAATTAAGGATAATTAATTACTGGTTGATATTAATCAAAGGTGATTAATAATTGTGTTCAATACAAGATAAATCACTTAATGTGATTAATAAAGTAATTTAATCTGAATTAGAGATCATTAAGTAATATAATTAATGATTTAAATTAAGAATTGTTTAATTAAGAAATAATTAATAATGTGGAGATTAATTTATGTAATTAATTAAGAATAAATGTAATTAATTATAAATGAAGTAATTAAAAGTTAATTACTAGGAATGATTTAGAATAATTAATTTGTAAAAATAATTAAAGACTAATTACTTACTGTAATTAGAAAATGATTAATCAAAGGAGTTAATCAAGATAAATATCTAGAGATTAATTAATTAACTTGTATAAATTTAATTATTGGTTGTGTAAGCAGGATTTATAGATAAAGTAATTAATTTAATTTACTTTAAATTAATTAGAGATAGAAGTAGTTAATTTAATTCATTTTAAATTAATTACAAATGGTAAGATTATAAATCATTGCTTATGAATGAATGATATTGACATTTCATTTGATGATTGTGATCTCAGATATGAGATGGGTAATATCTTTTGATATGGATGCTTGGTTTAAGTAGGATAATATTTAATTATCTTATGGATGATAATATTGATTATCTGTATGTGAGATGATGTGATTATTTATTGTGATATTATGAATTATCCATCTGTGTGTATATTGATTATGTTGAATTAAACTGTTAAGACTAAATTGACAACTTGGCCTTAAAAGACACGTTTTGGATTTTGATGAGACCAAGATCGGTTTTCCTTATTTGGAACATCGGAAAACCACATCGATTCCAAATTAACGATAGGTCGTGAATCTGAA
Organism: Allium cepa; assembly: GCA_030765085.1. Taxonomy (NCBI): domain Eukaryota; kingdom Viridiplantae; phylum Streptophyta; class Magnoliopsida; order Asparagales; family Amaryllidaceae; genus Allium; species Allium cepa. Next base: position 71,685,638 of record CM060942.1, read on the forward strand.
GTGATGATGAAGATTCAGAGTGCAAGGGTCGTCGTTAACTTTGAGGGTGATTCCAAAACGAGTGTAACGAGATAATGCCTTCGGTTTCGTTCGAACCCGGAACGAACTTGTATGGATTAAATGCTTTCAACACATCGTCAGGTGGGCGATGAGCATTCTAAGTAATGTTTTCTATAAAGGTAATCGCAGCCTCAAGCCTCATCAATCGGGAATGGCTAAAACAGGGGAGGTGCAGCAAGGTTAGGTGGGTCATGCCTAAGCAGGACAAGATTTTCCCCTGTCTAGATGTCCCTTTTTATTCGGCTTTGTGGGCGGTTGGATGTACACCAACTGCGGGGTTATCTTGTTCGGGACTGTTCATAAAGGAATGGTTCCGGCCTTGAGTTGCAGCGGGTCGGGAGTGATCCTCGGTACGTTGATCTAGGCCACGTACTGTGACGGGCAGTACCCCAGTAGCCCTGCCATTGTATGGAATCCACAATCCAATAAGTGCCAACGGTTTTGATTGTATTACCCACTTTTGTGGCTAGTAGCTGGAATTTAATGAATGTCACAATTTCGGCTGTTTTCTATTTACTTGAAAACCCTAGACCTATTAGAATATCACAGAATTTCCTATCAAATGTTTTGGTTAGCTTAAGGTAAAAACTTTTCCATGTTTATGTGTGGGAAGTCTTACGTGATACCTTTTATTTTCAAAAGATTTTCAAAGTTAAGCAACTTTAACCTGTTACTCATACCAGACCCATGTCTGACCCGGAGTTTATTTTTGTTTTCATAAACTCTCGGGTACCCAAATTTTTACGGGTAGCCAAGGGATTCAGGTTAGCTTTGACGAATTCTAGAGGAGCAATGGAGCAGGAGGCTTCAGCGTTGTAGATATATATCTATAGTTCCGCTGTGTTGATTTGTTTTGTGTATTGAGTTGTATAACTAGACAAGTGATTATAACTGCCTAGTATGTGATGTATTATCTGTATAACTCTGATGGATGTTGTATATTATGTAAATACTTATATAATCATTATAATTTATTCGTTCCGCTGTGAGATTCTGATGTTGTTGTTCTTTCTTTTCTGTCTTTTCTATTTTCTCATCCCTTTCTTTCTTTAAGAACGATACGTCTTCCTGGGATAGGAAGTCGGGGTCGTTAAACATATCGATCCGTTCCCTGCAGGCAGCCTCCATTCTCCGTAACTCTGCTCTGCTAGCCTCTTCCATGGTTTCCTTTAGTCGCCAGGAGGCGGCCTCATGCTGAGAGATCTAGATGGCCTGATCGGCGAGTTGCTTGGCCTGGTCGGAAACCATTAACCGTAGTCGAATGTTAGCACTCCCGATTTCCTCTCCGGTCTTGACCAGTCGGGCATGATGCCCCATCATCTTCCTGGTCTCCTCAGCAACCCGGTCGATGTTTGCCTTAGCTTCGCCCCCCATAGTTACAATCCGAGTAGTAAGCAAATCAAGGTCCAAGGACTTAGCCTCATCGAGCACCCGTACCATAGGATTGCGAGGGAGAAGGTGCTCACCAGTAGCCTCGTCAAAGGAAATATCATGAGAGCTTGGATCCAGATCCGGGTGACCCATAAACGGATTACAAGCCAAGCCGGGATGATCTATTGGGAGAATAGTAGGGTTTTCAGACGGATGCGGGGAAGGTATAAACTCAATATTCTCCTCCGTGGTATCCTGAAGAGGTTGAGTTGGGGACTGAGGACCAGGTGAGGATTCGAACAAGGAACGGCTCCTCTTCCTCTTTTGGATGTCCTCTTCGATGACCCCAAGAAGAGGACGGTAGCCGACTACGTCTCCGGGGCAGTTAGTCGAAGACTTCGGCTTAGTAGAAGCTTTGAGAAGTTTGTATTGTTCAAGCCGATGCCGAACATCTGATGCCTTGGCTGCTTCGCCCACTCCTGGAATAAAAACCAAGTGTTACAAGCATACATTGAGCTATAGTTCAAGAAACGTATCAAGTTAAGAAGAGTAAAAAAGTGCTTTTGTTATACAAACCCTAAGGAGGAGTAGGATACTGCAATAAGTCCTGTATCTCATTCCAGGATGGGAGCTGGCCATAAAATATTCCTAAATCCTTATCATAAATGGAGTCGTCAGGAGTCAAAAATTCGTCTTGAATCGCAGGGGTTGCCTTAGCTGAAATGCTCTTGCAAGATGAATCGGCACCAGTCTCGGCCTTGTCAGCTTTCTTAGGCCTCTCCACCAAGGCCGATCCTTCCTCCAACCCCTCAAAAGCCTGGCGAAAAGCATCATTTTTCCACTCTTGATCTCCCTTGCTTGCCCAGAGGACAAAGCCCCAGCGCCATCACCGCTCTATCCTTCGCCGCCATCATCACCATCACCTTCTCCATCACCTCCGCTCTCCTCCTCGCCTCTTTCCTCCTCCACATTTTTCTCCTCCGGAACATCTGGACATGTGCTGGGGGAGGGTCCATCGGACTTCTTGAGTTTCTTCCCCCCGGCGACTGGGTGTATCGAGAAGGGTTTCCTTTTGCTGCTCTATGCCGCATCCCCTCCTTTAGCCTTGGCAGCCCTCTCCTCAGCTGTGTCTCTCTGCTTGACCACAGACTGACGTGGTAGAATCAAATTGTGCCCCAGAAGAGTAGCATTATTGATCAAGTAAAAAGCTGACCTCTCCCTTCCCGAAATGGCTTCTATTTCCGCAGCCATCTGAACCAGGCGATCGTTCTCCACAACCGCAAAGCCACCTGTCGCTAGAAAGAAATAAAAACACATAAGAAGAAGCATTGCAGTCAGAACGGAAATTATAAATAAGCTTCAACTTACAGCCAGAGGTGAAGCGACGGATAGAAACAGAGTCATCCTTGACGAAAAACCATTCATTCTTGAACATGCTGAACTTCGAATATAAGTCCAGGACTGGCTTGAAGGACACGGCCGATTCTAAGCTAATGTAGGGAGACCCCTTCTTGTAGCCTCTCAAATTGTACTGGTACCGAATCTCCCGGTTCGAAGGGGAACGCCCATACTTTCTCTGGAAGATGATAAATAGACTGACCAAGATAGCATAAGAGTTGGGCTGAAGCTGGAAAGGGGCCACCTTCAAATAGGTAATGAAGCTGACTATCCAAGCATTGATCGGGGAAATGGCCCCACACATACAATGGTACCCGCTATAAGCAATATATCCTTCAGGAGGGTCATACGGCATAACTCCATTCCCTGGCAGCACCATGTGCGCTCTGTCAATCCCGAAAGAACGAGATATAACATCAAGCTGCTCCTCTTTAAGGGAGCTAGGAAAGCAGTCAGCTGGTGAGTTCAGGAGCTCCTAAGGGCCGTACCCATCTACTAGTGATCTCGGGGGAGGTCCATGACGTCCCGATCCTGACTGAGCTGGGGGCACTGTGGAGGACTCTTCTATGTCCTTGGATTTCTTCTTATCTGATCGAGTTTCCACTTTACGAGACATTTATCTGCAAACACAAAAAGAGCGCCGTTAGAATGAGGGAAGTAAACAAGCAAGTGTATGTAGTCTAGAATTTCACTCGCAGTTCAAAACATAAAAGTGCGTTCGGTAGTTCAAGGCCGAAAGGTCATTCGGCACTCGAACTCCCGAATTCATCCGGTAAAGCAAGGCAAAAGGTCATTCGGCACTATACTCTCCAGTCCATTCGGTAGTCCAAGGCTCAAATACCATTCGACACTCATATCCTCCGATCTCATTCGGTGGTTCAGGAAAAAGTTGGTTCGGTGGAAGAAGACCTCACCTGGTCCGGCAAAGTAATTGATTTGGCAGGAAAAAATTGGTTCAGCTACTTCAGTTGGTAAGGAATAACGAAAGCATAAGGCCCATACTTATAGGCAAATATCAACGACCGGACCAATTGTTTCGGCGTTCGAGACCGGATGAGAGTGTCCAAGATGAGTGACGTAAAACAAAGCATGCCATATGCAGGCACATGCCCTACTTTGGGGGGCAAGTGTTGGGTGTGTTTCGATCGGGCCAACGCCATTGAACCAACCCCTTTCTAAAGCACTGCCGAACCAACTCTTTTCCTAAGCACTGCCGAACCAACACCCTTCCCAGTGTACTACCGGTCCAACTCACTTCCTATGCCTAGCCGAACCAGAACTCAACCCATCTACCACCGGATCGTAGCGTTACCGAATCGACACATCTCCAAGGTACTAGCAGACCAACCACTGCCGAACCAACTCCCTTCCCATGCCTGCCGAACCAAAGTGATACCGGACCAATTCCACGCCAATCATCTCCGGACCAAGGCCTTGCCAAACCAACATTGCCAGGCCAGATTGCTTCAGCCCAGGCCTACCAACAGCTATATACATCCCGGACCCCTACCCTCAGCCTCACTCTATAAATAGAGGGGCAGGGGTACAACAATGGCAGACAAGTTTGAGAGCTCAAGCACGGATAGAACTTTCGAAAAACTTTCAGATACTTGTAATCAAAGCTTTGTACTTGTAACCTGAACAGTAAAGGAGAATAACATATAAAGTGGACGTAGGCACATTCTGGCCGAACCACTATAAATCTGTCTGTCTTTTACAGTTTAGTCCATCTATTTTATATATTTGCATGAATCACCCAAATCACTAAGAACAATATAAAATCGACTAAATCATACAACTTGGAGGTGTTTGTCCATTTTTTGTGCAAACAGTAGCTCGTTTCCTTGTCAAATCTGTTTAGCCTCGAAAGGTGAGCAATCACTCACGATTAACGTTCTTTTATTTATTAAATTTGATTTCAATTGAAACGACAATTGAAATATGAGGCTGTAGTTATTTAAATTGTTATATATATGCTATTATCTATAACTGTTCACTTATGGGATATGACACCATATCCTATTGTTATTTGGATGATATATGCCTGTTGTTATTATTATTTTCATATCTGTTATTAATCTGCAACTTCCCTGTTAGTATAGAAATCATTATGGGTTGAAATGATACATACCCGAACGGACTTTAGAATAGGAGAAAATCGTTATGGGTTGAAATGATAAACCCAAGCGATTTTCATTTAATTGAATTTGGGATTACGGGTTGAAATGATATCCACCTGTATATATTTAGTGTACGGGTTGAAATGATAAATATCTGTAGCACTTGACTATATGATAGGAAATATATACAGACACCGTTGGTCCATATAAATATTTTAAAAATAAATTTCTACAGTTGAAAAGAAATATATGGGATTTAATAAATGTTGGTTCTTAAAATATTATATATATATATATAAATGGAAATTTTATATATAGATTTAATAATAGTATTATTGAGATTGATTTAATCCATATAATATGTTTGAATATTATTTAAGATTTATATTTCAAAATTTACCGTTGTAAAAAGTTGAATAATTAAGATTGGGAGATAAATTTGGGTTTACTAAAAATGGTATTTAAATAAGGATTTATTTAATTAAATCGATTTGAAATTATTGAATGGAAAATTTAAAGTTATGATTTTGTAACTGGATTTTTGATTTATGTGATTTAATGAATATTTCATGTTTAATAAAATTAAAGAAAATATTGAGTAAAATGTAATTTAAGGTTACTTAAATGATATTGAATCTAATAAGGGAGTATTTCAAGACTAAATAATAATGAGGTTAAATCGAGACCTATATGAAACTATTATATAGAATATTTAAATATTAAAGCCTTGAACTATATTGGAATTTAAATGGTTTATGTTGAGATTCAGATCTGTATTTGAAATCAACATAGTTGAATTTTTTATTTAGCAACTAAATTGAATTAAAGTGAAATTTAGGTTGAACCAAATTTGAATTTATTATTTAAAAACTAAATTGAATAAAAATTTACTTGAAACATTGAATTTTTAAAGTTTTGAAATATATTGAAATATAAAGGGGTATTTTCATGATTACAAATCCGAATTTGAGATCGATAAATTGAAGTGTTTATTTTAGGAATTGAGTTGAATTTAAATCGATAAATTGAGATTGAATTCAATTTAAATGGGAAGGTCGGGTTGATGTTGAAACGATTTGTTAAGTTTAGGGAATTGAAAATACTTTATTGTATAAATTATTTAATATATAAAAATAATATTTTGGGAAATATAAAGATATTTAAGTGAAAATGATATTTGGTTTTGAAGTATAAATTAAGCTGAAATGACCACGGTGTTATAGTGTATATTTCTACCTTGTAGATAGTTCCATGGACCCTTAGAGGATGGTTATCCCAAACATCCTTTAAGTTATTTGTATTTCAATTGATATTTCACTTGAGTTGGATTTATTGCTATAAGAATGTTAATCCTGACTCGAGTGTTTTGTGTTTTGCTTTACGCTCGGGTCAGACTGAGTGATACAGCATTAGAGACTCACCTTTGGAGTTCGGAGCTTCATTTAGAGATCCAACTATCGATTCAGATTCCAGCCTCTCCAGTTGATTGGTTTAGAGAAGTCATCTGTTGCATTGGTGACTTCACTGCAATTGAACTATTCGGTTGTATTTTATTTCTAACTCTGATATATATAATAGCTTCATGAGCTACTATTCTTTATCTATTCCACTGCATTATATTACTCTGTGATCTGTGATTGATTTATCTATTGTATATTTTATGTTTTGCCAAATTTTAATTAACAATTCGGTATTTTGAATTATTCAAGTCGGATATGTATGGTTTTATTGTCGATTGGAATGGTCCAAAATAGCGGGTCGTTACAATATCATTTCAACCTGCAATCCCAAATTAAATTCAATGAAAATCGCTTGGGTTTAAATCCATAACGATTTTCTCCTATTCCACAAGATCATTTGGGTATGTATCATTTCAACCCATAGTGAATTCTATACTAATGGGGAACTTGTAGAGCGATAACAGATATGATAATAATATAACAGGCATATATCATCAATATAAATACAGATAATGGTGTCAGATGTCACAGGTGAACAGATACAGATCACAGCATATATATAACAATGTAAATAACTACAACAACATATTTCAATTGTCGTTTCAATTGAAATCAATTCAATAAATATAAGAACATTAATCGTGAGTGATTGCTCACCTATCGAGGCTAGAGATGATTCGGCGATGAAATGAGTTACGAATCCAAGCATGAATTCCAAAGCGAAGCAAAATTGAACGCGAATTGAAAAAACAGGATTGATAAATAGAAATTGACGAAATCAAGTCAGAACTGGATCGATGAAGATCAAAGGTATAAGTGCACTTATATATATATGACTTTAAAAAACTACACACACACACACACACACACACATATATATATGTAAAATAATTATTTCCTAAACTCAATCATATACCAAAATAAGATATGCATATTTAATCTCAAACCTATAACTTAAATTTAATATCAAAGATAATATATATATATATATATATATATTATGTTATGAACCATTCAACACGTACATTTATAAATCAAACTTGTGTATACTACATGTAAACCAAGATATGAATACACATAAAACAAGGTATGTTCATAATATTTCTTTTATAAAGTCATACAGATTATAATCATTAACTATTATAAACTTCTTAAATTATAAACAATAAGCTATACTAGAGAAACCCAACTTTTATTATACCAACTTATATTTATAGTATATATATGCAAACTGCTAACAAACTTTATATGATAATATTACACTAACGTGGACCATACATTGACAATACTAACCTACATTAATCAAAAGAGTGTTGTACCATCCCTAAATACTATTTATATAATAATGAACAGCGAAATGAACATACTATCTAACAGTACAAAATGTCATCAATATATGGAAATCAAAACAAACTGTGCACTTTTATACACAATATACAAAATATATAAAATATATTGAAACAGTAGCAAATTCGGCCACTAACAAAATATGCTTTTGTCAAAATATATAGCTATCGCGCATCTAATTTTATAACTTTATAAAATACAACAATGCAACTTACATAATATATATATGAAGTTTTAAATCTCAACTCAGAATATACAAATTTGTAATATGTGAAACCTGTGATTTTGAAATCTGTATATACATTATATAAAACATCTACATATTCCAGGCAACAACTTAATTATCATATATATAAATGCAGATCGCTTATATATATAATTATAAATAATGTATGAAACTAATATTACTAACAAAGTATTAGTATATCCATTATACGTAAAAATATTTTTAACACATTCAACAGTAAATATGGTATATGTAGATTAATATATACACTATGTAGAGTCAATATTAAATTTAAAACTCATAAAAAATAAAGGTCTATACATTTAAATTTTATAAATTTAGATTCATACAAATACATCATGCATACATACATACATACAAGCAGAACCGATGCTAACCAATTGTAACGACCCGCTATTTTGGACCATTCAAATTCGACAATAAAACCGTACATGTCCGACTTGAATAATTCAAAATACCGAATTGTTAATAAAAATTTGGCAAAACTTAAAATATACAGTAAATAAATCAATCATAGATCACTTACACAGAGTAATACAATGCAGCGGAATAGATAAAGAATAGTAGTTTATGAAGCTACTATATACATTGGAGATAGAAATAAATACAATTGAATATCTTAGATATAGTGAAGTCTCCAGTATGCGCAGATGACTTCTCTGAACAAATCAACAGGATGACTGAAAGGATAGATAGCTGGATCTTCAAGCAAGGCTCCAACTTCGAAGGTGAGTCTCAAATGCTGTATCACTCAGTCTGACCCGAGCGTAAAGCAAAACACAAAACACTCGAGTCAGGATTAACATTCTTATATCTATAAATCTAACTCAAGTGAAATATCAACTGAAATATAATTAACTCAAAGAATGTTTGGAATAACCATCCTCTAAGGGTCCATGGAACTATCTACAGGGTAGAAATATACACTATAACACCGTGGTTCTTTCATCTTAATTTATACTTCAAAACCAAAACATCATTTTCACTCCAAATATCTCTATATTTCCCAAATAGTGTTTATATGTATTAAATAATTTATACAGTAAAGTATTTTCAATTCCCTCAACTTAACAAATCGTTTCAACATTAACCCAACCTTCCCATTCAAATTAAATTCAAATCCCAATTTATCAATCTCAAATTCAAATTTGAAATCACAAAATACCCCCTTTATATTCCAATATATTTCAAACTTTAAGTATTCAACGTTTCAAACTAATTTTTATTCAATTTAGCTTCTAAATAATAAATTCAAATTTAGTTCAACCTAAATTTATATTTTAATTCAGTTTAGTTTCTAAATAACAAATTCAACTATATTTATTTCAAATACAGATCTAAATCTCGAAATCGCCATTTAAATTCCAATATAGCTCAAAGCTTTAATATTTACAAGTTCAATTCAAGTCGATTTAATTAAATAAATCCTTATTTAAATACCATTTTTAATAAACCCAAATGTACCTCCCAATCCTATTTTTTTCAATTTATTACGAGGAAGATCTATTTGAAATATAGATTTCCATAGATACTCAACTATATTATATGTATTAAATCAATCTAATTTAAATCAAATATTACGACTAAATCTATATATAAAATTTCCATTTATATAATATCTTAAGAATCAAAATTTATTAAACCGTATATTTCTTTCCAAAATTATAGAAATAATTTCAAAATATTTATATGGACCAACGGTGTCTGTATATATATTTCCTACCATATAGTCAAGTGCTACGGATATTTATCATTTCAATCCGTACACTAAATATATTCGGGTGGATATCATTTCAACCCGAAATCCAAAATTTTAAATTAAATCAAAAATCGCTTGGGTCTATCATTTCAACCCGTAACGAAATTATCCTATTCTAAAGTCCGTTCGGGTATGTATCTTTTCAACCCATAGTGATTTCTATACTAATAGGGAACTTGCAGAGTGATAACAGATATGAAAATAATAATAACAACAAGCATATATCATCAAAATAAATATAAACAATAAGATATGGTATCATATCCCATAAGTGAACAGTTACCGATAAAAGCATATATAACAATTTAAATCTAACAGCAGCATATTTCAATTGTCATTTCAATTGAAATTAAATTTAATAAATAAAAGAACGTTAATCGTGAGTGATTGCTCACCTTTCGAGGCTAGAGATATATGATGATGAAATAAGCTACGAAATCCAAAGCAACGCTGGATGGACAAGATTTGATGCAGAAAATAGGCACGACGGACAAGGCTGATAATAGGAAATCGATGAGAATGAATCGAATCAATTTTGATATTACAGAAAAAAATATAAATTATTATGATATTAATTCTCCCAAAACCAATTTTCAAATTAAAAATGTATATTTAAAATCTATATATACCTATATGTAATTTAAACATAATTCGTCCAAAAAAAACCATTGTATTATATTTTATAGTCAATAATTATTATAAAAACAATATAACCACTTATTGTAATATATATTACTTAAAAAAAACCCATGAAAGCAACCTATATATGTTCATAATAAAAATGTATATATAGAAATTCCAAATGCATAGCCTATATTCGGTTATATATATATATATATATTACGTAAGTCTGAAACAAACACCTAAACGCATATATATGTCTCGAGATTTATAAACAACAAAATACTTATAATGAAACATGCACTCATATACTTATATAGACTGTGAACAAGTATACATACTATGCCGTATAAAATCCAACACTAAAAAAAGTAAACTCACACTGAAAACATTTTAGTCAATTATTAAATATATATATTAACTAGCGTATAAAACTAACGTATCCTGTAACTTTATAATATATAAGCTATATCAGATATGAACTATCATTATATCAGATATATAAATAGTTAAACATTTTATACAAAACTATCATAACTTTATTAAATTAAACATACATTACACACTTACACAAATAGACCGTAAACTGTAAAACTTCACCCATTTTAAAGTGGTAACAATACGCTTGCTAAAAATATAACCCACATAGCTCGTACTTCCCTATAAAATTATATAAATATTTGTAAGCTAACCATTAATATAGTCTAATTCACAATATGCATACCTTTATAACTTTAAATCAAATGTGTATATATATACTTATAACCAGTTATTCACAAAATACATAGCTTTAAACATATCATATATTTAAATACATATACAATCGACTGATAAGATGAGTATGCTTTACGTTTTATATATGTACTAACTTTTTATATAATATTTATATATACACTTATCAAATTTTATAACATGCGAACAAAATTTTATATTATATAGAATCTGAAAACTGCAAACATTTCATACTTGGAACCATACTATATTTATAAGATGTATATATGATATCTTAAATCAAAAAAAAAACTTACTTTGCTATAATACATACAATATTACTGCATAGATATACATTACTGACATATATTAAACTATATATTAACTAATATATAACCTTCAAACTTTTAAAATTGAATACCAACGTGACACATAAAGTATAAAACAATCAAGTTATCAAATCTCTATACATAGTATAATATCATACCCACTATGAACGAAAAAAAAAAAGAAAAAAAAAAAAGAATACTGTTATGAACTCATATATATAATACCATATGATACATAACTAACATGAATTTAAAATCATGTAGGACAGATCACATATTCCAAATACAGACTTATAGAAATATACAATAACACACATATATTATAAATATATGCTAACCTATTACTCAAAGATAACGTGTGGCATGATTGTTGATGGTGAAGGCTCTGAGGATGGCTGAGCATGCAGGCGATGACAACACGTGTAGAGAGATATGTGCATGAGAGGAGGAGAGAAAAACGCGGAGGGAGAGGGATGAGTTGGATGTGGTGGGCGACGAAGCGATGGGAGGTGGAAGCACGGTAAAAGAAGGGAGAAAATAGGTGGATCTGTAGAAAGAAAAATGGAAGAAGGAGGAGGAAGAAAACTTAAAATGAGGAATGAGATTGGAAGTGACAGCAGTTTGCAATATGAAAGAAACGAAGTCAAACAAGGTTATAAAGGCAAAATAAATAAAGAAAAGAACCGTTGCATATGAAACGTATACAATAAATATGAATTGATTTGAATAGTAATGGTCAAATTCAGCTGAAAAGATTAAAGCGAATAAATACGGAGCATTGGTTATGGTAAAGTAACGCACAAAATTAGGGGAATAACAAAGGAAAGGACTGGTCAAAATAAATGAATGTAAACGTGCAACGAATATAAAAATCTATATAATTGAACCGATGGAAACGAAGGAAGCAAATAAAAGAAAGGGAACGAAGGAAAAAAAATGAGCTGTGTCCCGAGCATAAATAAAGGTGGTAACGTATGAGAGGAATGAGAAAAACAAACGGGCACAATTTGAAATCAATGCAATAAAACGGCCAAAAGCTGATTTTTAGGAAAATTATTAAAGAAATATTCCTTGGGCTGCGCGTTTGAGATCCGAAAAGGCATGGAAATCAAAAAGTTATAATTTAGATTGGAATGAAAACGTACAGGAAATAATAAAGGAAAAAAAATGCGAAATAATCATATAGCATTTATTACGTTTCAAACTTTTGACATGGCATGGGATGGAAACAGCTGTACGCTAATTGAGAAGCTATTAAAGCAATTTATTATTAGTGGCATGTTATACGTTTTTATATTTATTTATTTCCTAGATCTCAATTCATATCTGATTATACTATGCAGATTTATCTTTATTATTAAACGTTCAAAAAGAATAAAACGTATACAAATTTTCTTGATTTTCGAAACAAAATTAACGGCTAAAAGATGATGAAGGGACAAAATATAAGAAAGGGAAAGAGATGAATGCGTACAATTATTTATAAGAAAAGAGAGAGAAAAGAAAAACCCACAATTAAAATGAATGAATGAACGCTGAAAGTCAGCCAGGAATATAGAAGGTACAATATGAAATAATGGTAATCACAACTACTTTTTTTAATGCAGACCTTAAATCAACCCTTAACTATCGTATTTATAGCTGACGACATATGTATAGATATACTAAATATGCACTAAAATAAACTGGAAATGGTGACACAAAAACCCAAAATCAAATATATATATATATATATATATATATATATATATATATTTTACATGACTAGAAATCAAACTTCAGTAAAACTATATACTAGTATCAAGACTAACATATATATATAGCTATTATAACACATATAAATTAAATAAAACTTGGTATAAATACGCTTTACTATATATACACTTCAAATAGACCATCATACATATACAGTGGTTTTCCAAAATAACTATATATGGAACGTACTCAACATACTTAAAATTTACACACCTTGCTGAAAAGCAAAAGGAGACCGTAAATTTATTACCCACGCTATTGATATTTATACCCAATAGAAATGAACTATGCTACCAAATTTACATCAAACTTAACTTATATTATAGTATAAATAATAGTTTATAAAGTTTTTGTACTAGATCTTATAGGTATAACCACAACCAAACTTTAAAATATATGTACACAGCTCGTACTACAAATCATTAATATACATAACATATTTTCTTTTCTTTTTCAAAATTTTATTATTAATAATTTCTCAAAATCCAATTCAATACGTTAAATACCAATTAAAAATTGCTAAAATTTTATGGGTCGTTACACTCTCCCCCACTCAAAACTTTTCGTCCCCGAAAAGGAATAAAGTAGGAGAATAGAAACAACCAGATGAAAAATTTAGACTTTGAAAAACAAATTAAAAAAAATTTATTTAAAACCATATACTTTTTCTTTTGTTATTATTTAAATTGATTAATATTTAATAGATTACTCATTTTATCAAATCCATTCAATTAATTATGAGATCAATTATTTATAAAACACTAATTTTTCTCTCTTATTAAACCAGGTAGAATATAAATAAACAATGTTTTAAAGGATATATTCAAAAGAAGGAAAGAAGGAAAGAAGATAGATTCGGAAAAGAGAATATAGTTGAATAAATAAAGCAGGGCAGATAAGGTAGATTCAAAAGAATAGAATCGGGCAAGAATCGTACATTTCAAACCATGAAAGTTTCAATTTCAAATATTAACACAAAATTTCTTTGTTGGAAATACTTTTATAATAAATACCTTTTATATCGAAATAAATCTTTTCTTTCAAAAATATTTTTATAACTCGATGTTTCAACAAGCTTATCCTCGTTCTTGCAGACTCTGGCCATGCGTTGATCAGGCGCAAAGCTAGAATTCTTCAAGTACTTAGTAGACCTGTTTCAACAACCAGTGAAAATACTTGAAAAAAACTTTAAAAACAGATATGGAAAGTACAATCCAAACAAAACAACCAAACCAAAACCTTTGTCCGATCATGGTTCGCAGATACACAATGGTTACGCCTGGGTCCCCCAGGAAACAATCCATATCCGTAAGCTTTCTCAGCCCTGCGAGTTACGCCATGATGACTAGTAGAGTGCAGGATACACAATGGTTACGCCTGGATCCCCCAGGAAACAATCCGTACACCTAGGCAAGACTCAGCCAGGCACTTGCGCTACTATTCGCGACCTACACAGATTGCAGGATACACAATGGTTATGCCTGGATCCCCCAGGAAACAATCCGTACCCCTAGGCAAGACTCAGCCAGGCAATTGCGCTATGCATTCGCGAGAGAAAAAAAAAACCATGGGTTACGCCACGGTGGGAAACACTCGAGTATTACATCCGGAAAACCGAAAATCAGAGAGAATAATATCGATAGAATGAATCCACGATGTGGCCACAAAGCGGATATCAAGCAGAAGGCACTTTCCATATCTTTACTTCGAAAATATATATCATATAGTACCTTTTCAAATCACTTTCAAATATCGTACTTATATAAAGTCCATATATATAGGATTCCATTTTTCCCAAATTGAATACTTCCCAAATCAATAGTAGATCAAATCATACTTATATAGACTTTGATTATATAAAATCTCTTTCCAAATTGAGTACCTTTCAAATCAATAGATTTCAAATCAACCTCATACTTATACAATCCATTTTATATAAGTTCGACCACTCCCAAATCAAGTGCTTAGTAATCTAAGGTTCTCAATTTCAAATTATTTCAATACCAATTCAGTTTCAAAATCATATATGATTTCACCAAATTTTCTTCCAAATTAAATGTCTGAATTTCAAAGTTCCCAAAATAATAGGTGTAGAAAATTATCCCAGTTTCCAAATTAAAATAATTCAAGTCAAACAAATTCATTTCCAAAATCACCATATAAGTACTGGGTTTTTTTTTTCAATTTAATTTTCAAAACCAAATATTTTTCTCAAAATCAATTATATTCAAAATGGTTTCCAAATTTATAATTATCCCTTTAAAACCTTTAAACTATTTACTTCGATTTGAAATATCCAATTTACCTTTTTGAAAACCATTATTTAAAACTAAAATTCTTTCAAAACATTTAAAAACTAAATTCCATATTAGTATAATTAAAATAGCCATATTCTCTTACTTAATAAAAGGTTTAACCTCATACAACAAAACTTGCATACTTTATCAAATATTTTATACCTTTCGAAATATCTTGGTTTTTAAACCTTTAAACCTTGATTTGGAAGTGCTCGAACCTTCAAAATAGTCGGTGAAAATCAATTTCAAATCCAAGAGATGGAAATCAATTTTTATAAATAGAGTTATTCTAAGTCAAATCAAAAACTCGAGGACTGAACACCGGTCTTACTTCAAATTGTTTCAAATATATACATATATCTTTCGAAAATATCAAATTATACTTCGGAATTTGAAATCAAAAACGGTTTTACAAAATCACTCGCATAGCGAAGCTATTAAAGTGGCCTCTCCCCCACTCTGAAACTCGAAAATCAATGTCGATGATGCGTGCACTCATCACCGAAATTATTCTCCAGCGACATAAGTGAGTTCTGGACTTCTATTTTCTTGAAAACTTCTTTGAAATTTCTTCAAAATTATTGGAATTCATTTGAATTCATTTGAAATATTTCTTATTCGGAAAAATACTTTTAAATCGTATTATTTATATATAATTTCCAAAATCTTAAAACCAATTTCAAAATACCGGAATTCAATTCTCGAATTTCAAATTTAACACTTCAATTATAAATCATTTTTATATAAATCAATTTCTTATAATTTTTTCAAAATTTCAAATCCTTTCAAAACCCTTTTTATATAGAATAACATTTCTTATTTGCTTTATATATAGGTATATAATCTCTACCGAAAACATTTTCTTTATATATATAGAATAAAATCATAGTTATCAAAATAATAATTTCGGTATAAACAATTTCTAAAATACAAACAAAACCCGATTTTCAAAGGATGATTTAAGGATGGATTTCAAAACAAAGATAGAGATTTAATTTAAAGGAACTCTAATCAATAGAATCCTGATTCAAAGATAGACTCGATCGAAGATGAGATAATTAAGTTACAAAATAGAAGATGGATATACTTCTATAAATCGCGGGCGACCTTTACCTGTCAACCGTGATTCCAAAATTAGATCGGTGTAGAATTCTGAGGCAATTCGACATTCGATCGTCGGAGATATAGAATTCGGCATAACAAGATATATCAGCATCGTAAACCGAGGATACAGGAATCTTCGGTGAGTCAATGCCAATTGAAAAGGAGTTTTCACCCCCTTTACAAATCATTCAGTGGAGTTATGGGATACTCCAGAATCAAACGAATATAAATAGGGAGAGACAGAATGAATTTCGGGACCGAGGGACATTCCAAAATTCAAAGGAAATCGAGTCAAAAAGGAAGAGATTCAACTCGAACGAAAGTGATTCTGTAAATAAATTTACCATATATGCTAAGTTTTTCCTAGAGCCAAAGCTCTGATACCAACTGTAACGACCCGCTATTTTGGACCATTCAAATTAAATTCAAATCCCAATTTATCAATCTCAAATTCAAATTTGAAATCACAAAATACCCCCTTTATATTCCAATATATTTCAAACTTTAAGTATTCAACGTTTCAAACTAATTTTTATTCAATTTAGCTTCTAAATAATAAATTCAAATTTAGTTCAACCTAAATTTATATTTTAATTCAGTTTAGTTTCTAAATAACAAATTCAACTATATTTATTTCAAATACAGATCTAAATCTCGAAATCGCCATTTAAATTCCAATATAGCTCAAAGCTTTAATATTTACAAGTTCAATTCAAGTCGATTTAATTAAATAAATCCTTATTTAAATACCATTTTTAATAAACCCAAATGTACCTCCCAATCCTATTTTTTTCAATTTATTACGAGGAAGATCTATTTGAAATATAGATTTCCATAGATACTCAACTATATTATATGTATTAAATCAATCTAATTTAAATCAAATATTACGACTAAATCTATATATAAAATTTCCATTTATATAATATCTTAAGAATCAAAATTTATTAAACCGTATATTTCTTTCCAAAATTATAGAAATAATTTCAAAATATTTATATGGACCAACGGTGTCTGTATATATATTTCCTACCATATAGTCAAGTGCTACGGATATTTATCATTTCAATCCGTACACTAAATATATTCGGGTGGATATCATTTCAACCCGAAATCCAAAATTTTAAATTAAATCAAAAATCGCTTGGGTCTATCATTTCAACCCGTAACGAAATTATCCTATTCTAAAGTCCGTTCGGGTATGTATCTTTTCAACCCATAGTGATTTCTATACTAATAGGGAACTTGCAGAGTGATAACAGATATGAAAATAATAATAACAACAAGCATATATCATCAAAATAAATATAAACAATAAGATATGGTATCATATCCCATAAGTGAACAGTTACCGATAAAAGCATATATAACAATTTAAATCTAACAGCAGCATATTTCAATTGTCATTTCAATTGAAATTAAATTTAATAAATAAAAGAACGTTAATCGTGAGTGATTGCTCACCTTTCGAGGCTAGAGATATATGATGATGAAATAAGCTACGAAATCCAAAGCAACGCTGGATGGACAAGATTTGATGCAGAAAATAGGCACGACGGACAAGGCTGATAATAGGAAATCGATGAGAATGAATCGAATCAATTTTGATATTACAGAAAAAAATATAAATTATTATGATATTAATTCTCCCAAAACCAATTTTCAAATTAAAAATGTATATTTAAAATCTATATATACCTATATGTAATTTAAACATAATTCGTCCAAAAAAAACCATTGTATTATATTTTATAGTCAATAATTATTATAAAAACAATATAACCACTTATTGTAATATATATTACTTAAAAAAAACCCATGAAAGCAACCTATATATGTTCATAATAAAAATGTATATATAGAAATTCCAAATGCATAGCCTATATTCGGTTATATATATATATATATATTACGTAAGTCTGAAACAAACACCTAAACGCATATATATGTCTCGAGATTTATAAACAACAAAATACTTATAATGACACATGCACTCATATACTTATATAGACTGTGAACAAGTATACATACTATGCCGTATAAAATCCAACACTAAAAAAAGTAAACTCACACTGAAAACATTTTAGTCAATTATTAAATATATATATTAACTAGCGTATAAAACTAACGTATCCTGTAACTTTATAATATATAAGCTATATCAGATATGAACTATCATTATATCAGATATATAAATAGTTAAACATTTTATACAAAACTATCATAACTTTATTAAATTAAACATACATTACACACTTACACAAATAGACCGTAAACTGTAAAACTTCACCCATTTTAAAGTGGTAACAATACGCTTGCTAAAAATATAACCCACATAGCTCGTACTTCCCTATAAAACTATATAAATATTTGTAAGCTAACCATTAATATAGTCTAATTCACAATATGCATACCTTTATAACTTTAAATCAAATGTGTATATATATACTTATAACCAGTTATTCACAAAATACATAGCTTTAAACATATCATATATTTAAATACATATACAATCGACTGATAAGATGAGTATGCTTTACGTTTTATATATGTACTAACTTTTTATATAATATTTATATATACACTTATCAAATTTTATAACATGCGAACAAAATTTTATATTATATAGAATCTGAAAACTGCAAACATTTATATTATATAGAATCTGAAAACTGCAAACATTTCATACTTGGAACCATACTATATTTATAAGATGTATATATGATATCTTAAATCAAAAAAAAAACTTACTTTGCTATAATACATACAATATTACTGCATAGATATACATTACTGACATATATTAAACTATATATTAACTAATATATAACCTTCAAACTTTTAAAATTGAATACCAACGTGACACATAAAGTATAAAACAATCAAGTTATCAAATCTCTATACATAGTATAATATCATACACACTATGAACGAAAAAAAAAAGAAAAAAAAAAGAATACTGTTATGAACTCATATATATAATACCATATGATACATAACTAACATGAATTTAAAATCATGTAGGACAGATCACATATTCCAAATACAGACTTATAGAAATATACAATAACACACATATATTATAAATATATGCTAACCTATTACTCAAAGATAACGTGTGGCATGATTGTTGATGGTGAAGGCTCTGAGGATGGCTGAGCATGCAGGCGATGACAACACGTGTAGAGAGATATGTGCATGAGAGGAGGAGAGAAAAACGCGGAGGGAGAGGGATGAGTTGGATGTGGTGGGCGACGAAGCGATGGGAGGTGGAAGCACGGTAAAAGAAGGGAGAAAATAGGTGGATCTGTAGAAAGAAAAATGGAAGAAGGAGGAGGAAGAAAACTTAAAATGAGGAATGAGATTGGAAGTGACAGCAGTTTGCAATATGAAAGAAACGAAGTCAAACAAGGTTATAAAGGCAAAATAAATAAAGAAAAGAACCGTTGCATATGAAAAGTATACAATAAATATGAATTGATTTGAATAGTAATGGTCAAATTCAGCTGAAAAGATTAAAGCGAATAAATACGGAGCATTGGTTATGGTAAAGTAACGCACAAAATTAGGGGAATAACAAAGGAAAGGACTGGTCAAAATAAATGAATGTAAACGTGCAACGAATATAAAAATCTATATAATTGAACCGATGGAAACGAAGGAAGCAAATAAAAGAAAGGGAACGAAGGAAAAAAAATGAGCTGTGTCCCGAGCATAAATAAAGGTGGTAACGTATGAGAGGAATGAGAAAAACAAACGGGCACAATTTGAAATCAATGCAATAAAACGGCCAAAAGCTGATTTTTAGGAAAATTATTAAAGAAATATTCCTTGGGCTGCGCGTTTGAGATCCGAAAAGGCATGGAAATCAAAAAGTTATAATTTAGATTGGAATGAAAACGTACAGGAAATAATAAAGGAAAAAAAATGCGAAATAATCATATAGCATTTATTACGTTTCAAACTTTTGACATGGCATGGGATGGAAACAGCTGTACGCTAATTGAGAAGCTATTAAAGCAATTTATTATTAGTGGCATGTTATACGTTTTTATATTTATTTATTTCCTAGATCTCAATTCATATCTGATTATACTATGCAGATTTATCTTTATTATTAAACGTTCAAAAAGAATAAAACGTATACAAATTTTCTTGATTTTCGAAACAAAATTAACGGCTAAAAGATGATGAAGGGACAAAATATAAGAAAGGGAAAGAGATGAATGCGTACAATTATTTATAAGAAAAGAGAGAGAAAAGAAAAACCCACAATTAAAATGAATGAATGAACGCTGAAAGTCAGTCAGGAATATAGAAGGTACAATATGAAATAATGGTAATCACAACTACTTTTTTTAATGCAGACCTTAAATCAACCCTTAACTATCGTATTTATAGCTGACGACATATGTATAGATATACTAAATATGCACTAAAATAAACTGGAAATGGTGACACAAAAACCCAAAATCAAATATATATATATATATATATATATATATATTTAACATGACTAGAAATCAAACTTCAGTAAAACTATATACTAGTATCAAGACTAACATATATATATAGCTATTATAACACATATAAATTAAATAAAACTTGGTATAAATACGCTTTACTATATATACACTTCAAATAGACCATCATACATATACAGTGGTTTTCCAAAATAACTATATATGGAACGTACTCAACATACTTAAAATTTACACACCTTGCTGAAAAGCAAAAGGAGACCGTAAATTTATTACCCACGCTATTGATATTTATACCCAATAGAAATGAACTATGCTACCAAATTTACATCAAACTTAACTTATATTATAGTATAAATAATAGTTTATAAAGTTTTTGTACTAGATCTTATAGGTATAACCACAA
Organism: Allium cepa; assembly: GCA_030765085.1. Classification (NCBI taxonomy): domain Eukaryota; kingdom Viridiplantae; phylum Streptophyta; class Magnoliopsida; order Asparagales; family Amaryllidaceae; genus Allium; species Allium cepa. The sequence continues at coordinate 71,707,104 of CM060942.1, forward strand.
CCAAACTTTAAAATATATGTACACAGCTCGTACTACAAATCATTAATATACATAACATATTTTCTTTTCTTTTTCAAAATTTTATTATTAATAATTTCTCAAAATCCAATTCAATACGTTAAATACCAATTAAAAATTGCTAAAATTTTATGGGTCGTTACACCAATAGTCAACATACAAAACTTATATACTAGTTGAAAAATATATATAGACTGGCATATTTAAATTTTTTATTTATATAACTGGCCATACAGAAAATAAAAAAACACTTACATAAATTATATATATACATACAAATGGCATATACCCCATAGCACTCGGCTATGATTGCAGGCATATCAAGGAATTGCCTAAATAGCTGGAGGCTCTTGCAAGAGAAGGCTTGGCTATAGGTTCGAGAAGAGAGAGGGGAGAAGGTAGCTGAATGGATTGGCGGCTTTGGTTGAGGTCAGGAAGCTATAGAGCAGGCGTTAATGAAGGCATGTTCAACTGAGGTTGCTACGCCTTCCAGTGGTGGAGGGTAGATGCGGATCTGTTTTATGCTGGGTTGATCAGGGGAGATGCTCAAAGGAAGAACAAGAAATACAGGTAAAATATATTTTTTATTTACGGTGATAATCTTTTTAGAAGAAGAATGGAAAGAGAAGGAGAGGATGAATGGAGAGAAGTCGGCAAATAAAAGGATGAACGCACAAAAATAAAATGTTGAATGGAAATTGAATCAACGGATGTCTATTCATTTTTTTTACATCAATTCAAGTGAACCCCCTTTGAATTCAAAACCCATTTATCTACCGACTGCAATAATTAAGATAAAATAAAAATCAAACAAAATCAAATATAAAATATGAAATAAAATAAGAAAATAACTACGCTTTATCAGCTGAGAAATTGTAGTTTTGAAAAGTATAAATCAAGTTTTAACAAAACGAAAAAAAAGAGAAAATATTTGAATCAATTTTTTTGATTTAAATTAAAATAAAATTATGCAAGAAAATAAATTTAATATTATCAGATGAAAATTTACTAGTTTCTTTGTTTAATTAGACGCATTTCAAATATCAAATTTTTATTTCAAAATTGTATTATTTAAAATTTCACAAAATTCAATTAATTATGTTAATTAAAACCGTAATATATCCGGGCTATTAAACTCTCCCCTACCTAAAACTTTTCGTCCTCGAAAAGGAAGGAGGTAGGAGAATAGAAACAACTAGAAAGAAAATAGGGTGGAAAACAAAATAAAACAATTTACTTGACCTATATAAATTTCAACTTAAATTAATTAATATTCCACAATGGATTTTAAACTCAAGGTATTACATTAAGTTGATTAAATTTCAATTTATAAATATTTGATACAAAAAGGTTTCCTTCAATTAGAAATGTATTTATTTTGTCTCATTTGTTATTCAACTAACTTATTATTCTATTTAACTCTATTAACACTTTATAATTAAACTTTAAGTGTATAACATTGGTCATAATCACTCAAATTTTATTCATAAAATCATTAATCACCATTTTACATTGTAAATTATTCAAATACATATTCAACATCTGAATGATTTAGGTAAATTAAATTGGAATTTAATTGAGTATTATACAGGCAAAATTTTCTTTATTCAATTGCTTCAAGTTCAAACATTTATTCCAAAATTTTGGCTTCATTTTATAATTTAAAACATTCTTAACATAAAGTGAAGAATTAAATTTCCAATTTCGCTTCAAACCATGTAGAAATATATATATATATATATATATATATATATATATATATATATCTATCTGTGTGTGTGTATACACACAATTTGTATCCAATCGAATTTATAAACATATACCTATATATATATATATATCAACTCAGAAATTCAAATCAATTTTTTTTCAAAATAAAAGTGTAGCATAGCTATAAAATGGTCTCTTCACTTCGAAACTCTAGAATAAATGTCGATGATCCTGTCGTCATCACTGAAATTATATTCCAATGACAAAAGCGAAGAGCATTGTTTTAAACTTCTAAAATTCTTTGGAAACCATTTCTATTCGAAAATACTTTAAATAATATGCATTTTAAAACTTTAAAATAGAGTTTGACATTATCGAAAATTATATTCTCAAATTCTTGATTTAAAATCATTTCAAATTCCAAATCAAATTATAATCAAGTTTATAAATTTCCATTTATTTATAATGTTGAAATAGTCAATGGTTTTCAAAACAGTAATTTAAAATCAAATATTATCAATTCAAACAGCTAAATTCATTTAACAATTAAATTTTCGAAACGTTACTTATATCTTTAATATAATCATACAAAATTTATTTCATTAACCAAATTTGAAGACAATAAGGTGTTAGTTTGCTCTGTTCAAATGTTTTGGAAATCCTATCGATAGCGCTGATCAAACGAATCGATCGAAAATCCAAATCAGCATCAACAACTCAAACAATACAGTATATATATAAAACATTTTTAATATAAATTTAAAAAACACTTTCTCGCTCGATGATACAAGAATTGATATCAAAGAAAGGATAGTGATTCAAATCTAATGGACTCAAATCAAAGAGAATTTTGATTCGAAGATAGGTTTGAAACAAAGATAAGATAATTAAATAACGAAATAGGGAAATGGATAAGTTTATATAAATTGCGGGCAACCTTAACCGGGTCGACCTTGACTTCAAGAACAAGATCGATACAAAATTCTGAGGAAAATCGAGATTCGATTGCAAAATATAGAATTCATGCATAGCAGGAGATAGATAGCATCGTAAACCGAGGATACAAAAATCTCTGGTAAATCAATGCCTACTGTAAAGAAGTTTCACCCCTTCACAAATCATTCGAAGATTGGCGGGACCGTCGATTTATTATAGAGATTGTTTGAAATGGAGTTATGGGATACTCCATAATACGAATAGGAAGGGATAAGGATGGATTTTGGAACCAAGGGGAACGTTCCAAAGTTCAAAGGAAATCGAATCGAAGAAGAAGGAATTCAAGCTCGAAAGAAAGTGATTTTGTAATTAAATTTACTTTACATGTTGAGTTTGCCTAAAACCAAAGGTTTGATACCAAATGTAACGACCTGATATTTTCAACCATTCGCATCCATACATGTCAGATTTGAATTGCTCAAAATACCAGATTGTTAATTTATATTTGGCAAAACTTAGCATATACAGTAAATAAATAAATCACAGAATCACAGACACAGTTTACTTTCAATATGCAGCGGAAAAAAAATGAATAGTAGTTCATGAAGCTACTGTATATATAAGAGTTAAAATAAGATACAATAGAAGTCTCGAATACAATAGTCAAATACAAGATCAGAACACATCGCTAGAATCAACTGAATATCTGAAAGCTGGATAGATAGCTAGATCTCTAAGCGAAGCTCCAACTCCAAAGGTGAGTCTCAAAAGCTGAACCACTCAGTCTGACCAGAGCGTAAAGCAAAACACAAAGTACTCGAGTCAGGATTAACATTCTTATATCAATAAATACAACTCAAGTGAAATAACAACTAAAATACAAGTAACTCAAAGGATGTTTGGGATAACCATCCTCTAAGGATCCGTTAAACTATCTACTATGTAGTAATATACGCTACTATAATAATGTCTAAAGTAAAGTATAATATATTAAAAAATAGCATTAAGGCTTTGCATTTTCCACCTTAACACATTTTATATATTCCGATGTCCATATAGTACCGTAATCTCCCACGTACTGGGCGTCGTCAGAGGGCACTCTATAGGTATGGTACAAAACAAAATCGTATACGGCGCGGGTTGGTGATATGACACAAAAAGGCAATGTCAGGTTAGATATACCAATTACGTATCCAGGCTGGTGGTAACGCATAGCCGCAGCTACCGTCCATCTCGAGCCACACTCCCAAATCAAAAATCAAAAGTGGCTACCAAATCAATCACAAAGTCTTAATATAATATCGAAGGGGTGTGTCCGATCATAGGAGCTACCTCATCGGCTCGACAAGCGCTCCTGTTTTAGCCAACTTATGCCAACTCACGGGAGTCGGGTCCATGTATATACCTCAATAGGACGTCGCCACCATCCTACTTCATTTTGGAACTCTACCGCATACACAGTTGTTAAAGTGGTTTTCAAAGTTGGCAGAGAGCATGACAAATTCCAATCCTGGTCTCTTTAACAACCAAACCTTATTATAACACCGCGGTCATTTCAAAAATAGTTTATACTTCAATACCAAAATATCAGTGCCATTTTGAAACCATATCAAATATGATATCATTTCCATTTCAAAGCCAAATAAGATATCATTTCCATTTGAAATATATCCATTTACAAAAATCATAGCGCTTTAAAATTATAACAATTCGAAACCAAAACACTTGAAATTATAACACTTTGGAAATCATAATTTCAAAATCATAATACTTCGCATTTGACCGGTTTAGATATTAAAATAGTATATATAATAAAATAGTTCATAAAGAAAAAAAGTTATAAGTTAAAAAAATTATATTAAAATAGTTTATATTAAAATGGTTTTAAATAGAATTTAAAATTCTTTATATAATAGAATAGCTTCCTCAAATCGCATAAATCAATTCCAAGCCAATTCAAATTTCAAAATTCAAATTTAATCAAATCTCAAATCATCAATTTCAATTCAATTCAGTTTCTCAATAAACCATTTCAAATTATATCAGTTTCAAAATATATTTGAACCCCAAAGTAAACCATTTCAGTTTCAAAATTTCCAAAGCTTTAAATATTCAAACATTTCAAAACTAAATTTGATAATTTCATATATATCTAAATTTAACTTCATTATTATCTGGTTTTGAAATATCCACTTAATAAAGCCAGTATCACTTAAATAAATCTCAAATAGTCTAAACTTAATATTTCCTTTACTTGAATAAAAATTGAAATATTCATTTAAATCACCTTAACCAAAGTCAAGTTATAAAACCATATCCTTTAAAATCTCAAATTCAATAAGTTCCAAATCGTTTTTAAGTAAATATAATTCTTAATTAAATACAATTTCAAACCAATTCCAAATCTATCTTCTCAACCTTAGTTTATTAAAATCATTATAAACTTTTTATTAAAATAAAATTTAAATAATGCTTAACCATATTATAATTTAATAATATCAAACTTTATTATCAAACTTATTTTATGTTGAAACAAATTTGTACCTAGCTTAAGATCAAGAATTTAACTATATATAAAATAACATTTATATAATATCTATCAATATTGTATAATTTCTTTTCCCAAACCATATTTTCAAAATATCTATATATAGACCAACGATGTCTGTATATAATTTTCTATCCGATGGTCAAGTGACACTGATATTTATTATTTCAATCAGAAATTTAAACACATACGGTATATATCAATTCAACCCGCAATCCCAAATTAAATTCAATGAAAATCTCTTGGGTTTATCATTTCAACCCATAACAATTTTCTCCTATTCTACAAATCGTTCGAGTATGTATCATTTCAACCCATAGTGAATTTTATACTAACAGGGAACTTGCAGAGCGATAACAAATATGATAATAATAATATAACAGGCATATATCATCAATATAAAAAACAGATAATGGTGTCAGATGCCATAGGTGAACAGATACAGATAACATCATATATATAACAATGTAAATAACTACAACAGCATATTCCAATTGTCGGTTCAATTGAAATCAAATTTAATAAATATAAGAACATTAAACATGAGTGACTGCTCACCTTTCGATGCTAGAGATGATTCGACGACAAAATGAGTTATGAATCCAAGCACGAATTGCAGAGCGAAGCAAAATTGAACGCAAATTGGACGAACATGACCGATAAATAGGAATTGACGAAATCAAGTCATAACTGGATCGATGAAGATCAAAGGTATAAGCGCACCTATATATATAACTTTATAAAACTATATATATGTAAAATAATTATATCCAAAATTCAAACATATACCAAAATATGATATACATATTTAATTTCAGATCAATAACTTAACTTTAGTATCAAAGATAAAATCTATATATATTTTGTTACGAACCATTCAGACATGTACATTTATAGAACTAACGTGTGTATATTACATGTAAAATAAGATATAAATATACATAAATCATACAAATTATAATCCTTAACTATTATAAACTTCTTAAATTATAAACAATAAGCTATACTAGAGAAACCCAACCGTTATTACACCTACTTATATTTATAATATATATATATATATATATATATATATATATATATATATATAGACTGCCAACATACTTTACGTGATAATATTACACTTACGTGGAGCATACATTGACAATACTAACCAATATTAATCAAAAGAGTGCTATACCATCCTTATATACTATTTATGTAATAATGAACAATGAAATGAACATACTATCTAACAGTACAACATGTCATCAATGTATAGAAATCAAAACAAACTGTGCACTTTTATAGACAATATAAAAAATATATAAAATATATCGAAACATAAGCAAGTTTTGCCACTAACGAAATATGCTTTTGTCAAAATACATAGATACAGTTGTTGTGCATCTGATTTCGTAACTTTATAAAATACAACAATACAACTTACATAACATATATATGAATTTTTAAATCTCAACTCAGAATATACAAACTTGTAACATATGAAACATGTGTCTATATGTACATTATATAAAACATCTACAGATTCCAGGCAACAACTGAATTATCATATATATAAACGCATACCACTTATATATAATTACAAATAATGTATGTAACTAATATAACTGTCAAAGTATTAATATATCCATTATACATAAAAATATTTTAGCATATCCAACAGCAAATATGGTATATGTAGATTAATAATATAAACTATGTAGATTCAACATTAAATTTAAAACTTATAAAAAAACAAAGGTCTATAAATATAAATTTTATAAGTTCAGATTCATACAAATACATCATATATATATACAAGCAGAACCCATGCTAACCAATAGTCAACATACAAAACTTATACAGTAGCTGCATAATATATATAGACTAGCATATTTAAACTTTATATATATATATAACTGACCAAACAAAAAATAAATAAACACTTATATAAATTATATAGACACACACACACACACACAACTGGTGTATACCTCATAGAACTCGGTTATGGTTACAGCCAGTTCAACGAATCGGCTAAATAGGTGGAGGCTCTTGCAAAAGAAGGCTTGGCTATGGGTTCGAGAAAAGAGAGGGGAGAAGGTAGCTGAATGGATTGGCGGCTTCGGTTGAGGTCAAGAAGCTATGGAGCAGGCGTTGATGAAGGCAAGTTCGGCTTAGGTTGCTTCACGTTCTAATGGTGGGGGTAGATGCGGACCTGGTTTATGCTGGGTTGATAAGGGAAGATGCTCGAAGGAAGAACGAGGAATACAGGTAAATTTTTTATTTATTTACTGTGATAATCTTTTTAGAAGAAGAATGGAAAGAGGAGGAGAGGACGAATGGAGAGAAGTCGGCAAATAAAAGTATGAATGTACAAAAATAAAATAAAACGTTGAACGACAAATTGAATCAACGAATGACTATTCACTTTGTTTTTACATCAATTGAAGTGAACCTCCTTTGAATTCCAAACCCATTAGTCCACCCACTACAATAATTAAGCTAAAACAAAAATCAAACAAAATCAAATATAAAATATGAAAATAAAATACAAAAATAACTACGTGTTATTAGCTGAGAAATTGCAGTTTCGAAAAGTATAAATCAATTTTTAGCAAAACGAAAAACAGAGAAAATATTTGAATCCATTTTTTTAGATTCAAATTGAAATAAAATTAGGTAAGAAAATAAACATTAATATTATCTGATGAAAATTTACCAGTTGTTATGTTTAATTAGACGCATTTCAAAAGTCAAATTTTTATTTCAAAATTTTGTTATTTAAAATTTCACAAAAATCAATTAATTAATTTAATTAAAACCGTTAAAATATCCGGGTTGATACAAAAACCCTTGCCTCACCGATCGTTGCTCCTACATCGAACTGCCTACCAGAATATGCCGAGAATGACTAAAGCCACATAGTCGCGGCCTCCAATTACGATTCACTAGCGATGAAGTTTGAACTGCGGGAGGCTTCTCAAGGATGAACTCGCGGCACGCTCCGCAAATCTCCCTCTTTCGTCTCTTCTCGAGTGCGACACCGCCAAGACGATTCGAATCAATCGATCTCACTATACTTGACGTTGAGCTCGTGACAATGTCGCGATGTATTTCTCTTTTTTATACACGAACGAATCGGTCAACGTGAAGAAGCATGCGACTTTGAAGGAGAAGATTTCTTTTAAACAGTGGCCGGTAATTTCGATTTTGAATGAGAAATGGTTTTCGTATTGTAAGTGAATTTGATTTGTACCTTTAAAATGCTCGGCTATGATAAGAAGGAGGCGCGTGTGAAATTAAACAGAAAAAAGGAAACACGCTTCTTAGGGTGGACAAGTGGATATGATATGAAGAATAAATTTCTGATGTGAAGAAGTTTACCAGTCAAAACATATGTATTATATTTACATTTTAAATTTAAATCGACTTGAAAATGCAACTTATATTTTCAAACTCCTATCGAGGCATGTCGCTTGGCATTTATAATACTATACCCATATTTCAAACGCAATGGAAAAGATTTCGAGGCCTGATTCGATCGTGTGGAGAAGATAGTTTTTTTGAACCTAGTTATTATATTGAATTTTCGATATAGATCTAGCACATTTATCTATTATACGACCACATGACAAGTCCAAAAGCTACAAAAATTGAAATTCGATAATAGTACACTATTACGAATCCAATGGAACTGGTTTCATCAAATTCCGAGACTATGCCTCGGAAGGCTATTTTTTAAATATCAATTTAAATGATATATTTTCAAAACTGAAAAAAAACACTTTCAAATTCAATTTTTAAAGTTTTATTACTTCAGTAATATTAATATCACTTTTATAAGCCTTCAAAGTATTGTTAACAAGCTCAAAACTGAAGATTCGATATTTTACCCAATTTCAAATTATTAAACTCAATAATTTAATTGCCAAATAAACAGTGATATTTGAAATTCAAGTTGAACTAAATTTCAAATATTTAAAATCAATTAAATATTTCAATTTCAAATATCCAGAAATTCCAGGTCATCACAGATATCGATACATCCATTAAGAGTGGAGTATGCAACGATCTCCAAATGTTGGATAGTATATTTCTTATGTACGCTAGAGGCACCAAGGGGTTACATACTAATAATTATTGGATACCTATGGAATGGCTCACTTGATAGTTTTTTAGTGGCTAACATAATTAAGGCTAAACGAAAATATAAATATGCCAATATTATTCAGTTATCTTGACTTGTGGGTATTGCTGATATTCAATATGGAAGCCCTGCTTTGGTTATAGTTAAATTATAGCATAACATCCATCAAACGACAACATTGGGTCGAGTGGAAGCAATGGAAGTGAAATGCTATTCAAAACAAGATTCATATCCTTAGTAATATAAGGTTTGTAATGTAACTTCCCTAACTTGGAGGTCCAAAACTAACGGCTACGGATGTTGCAGCTATCCATGGTTATTAATCATCGATGACCAAATGCGATAATGTTAGAAATAGTGATATAACAGAAACATATGGATACGGAAAGATCTTAAAATCAACAAACAACTTTCTAATTACATTTCAAAGCATTTAAATTCATTACATAATCCCACAATCGTTAACCATGTTGAAAAAAAATATTATTATTACAACATACGCTGAGAGCAACATATGAAGATTCACCCTTGGATGATTGGATTATATATAGGCAATTAAACAAAATTGAATCAAAAATAAAAAAGAACTCTAAATAGTTAACATGCCTCTTGCATGTCTTCGGAAGCTTCTATTCCTAAAGAGGTACCAGAAAACCTCAACTCTCAAACTACTCAAAACCAATTGAGCACCCGAGAGTTTAAGTGGAAAACATAAACTTCGAGTCGGACATAAATCCTGTATGAATAATTATCTACTATCTTCAAACCATTTAGATATCTAGTGAGACCACCCCGATTAGCGGAATGGGTTTTCCGCTCATAGTATCTTATCCAAAACTTTATAAAACCATAAACCATGCTTCTGCATCCACAATGGTTAAAACATAGCAATTCAAAATACTATGATGATATGCAAACAAGTAAATCAATTTTGGATTACCCATCCCCATTCATTTTGACTATCTATCTCTATTATAGCTTCTAGGCTCACTATTAACTTATTAGTTTTCATAGGCTGACTAATAACCTATTCAGTAATTATGGACTTCCTGTCCGGTTTCATGATTTTTAAGGGATCACTAAGAACTTATTGGCCACAGCCAATAACTTCATCATTCATGGGTTCTCCCTGAACCTATTGGTATCTACAAAAACTTCCCTCTTATCCTAGTTTTCATGGGTTTAGTAGGAATCTATTGACTTCTGTCAATAACTAAATCCAAATACAGTTTTCGTGGGTTCACTACAAACCTATTGGCTCCTGCCAATAACTTTTTCTAATCATAGTTTTGATGGGTTAAATATGAACCAGTCTATCTGACAACTTCTTTAATTAGTATTTAGATATCCTATATTCTGGTCTATCTGTCCTTCTAGATGCAATTCTGATCATTCAAGAGTTAACTCAATTTACATTCACTATTGGGTCAACCTAGCTAATTATTCTTCCCGTTTTCCTCAAAACACAGGTTGGGTCCATATTAAAGAGAATATATATTAGAAGAAACAAACATAATAACACAATAATATCAACATCCGTTTTTTAATACCCTTGAAATCATTTATAGATGTAACATGGTTAATCCCTTTAACCTATGATTTTACCAAGGAAAGCTTCTTCAAAATCTTCATATTTAAAACCATTTCAAAATTCCTTTATTTTAGCTATGGATTTTCCTTTAAATATGAAACAGGGTCATTTGTTTTTAAAACTAAGGCTTTCGATACCTTAAAACATTACTTTCGAAATCATTGGATAAAACTCCTTAGAAAGCATTAAATCTTCTTTTCAAAACACTAAGCATGTGCCTTTCAAAAAATGTTAAAAAATCTTACTCGAAACCATCAAAATATACCTTTTGAATGTATTAAAGCATCATATATTAATTCTTAGAAGCATAGCTTCGAAATCAATGAATGTACTACTTTTGAAACCATTAGTTTTATCTTTAAAAATATCTTTTGGGTTAAAGTGAATATATACGAAAGTAGGCCATTCGAAACCTTCAATCTTCATATAAAATTGTTTGGGGAAAATTAATGGCTTCGAAACCAACTTTTGAAAGCTCAATTTTTTTATGTAAATCATTTAAAGGACAGCTTCGAAACCCCTTCCGAAGCCATTGCCTTCGAAACCCTTGAGTCCTTTCAAAAGCTTAGGAAGTGGATTAGTACAGGTTTAAAACAAAAACTACCTTCCGAATTGGTTGATGACTTCAATCTATTCGAAAGGCATAGGGACGTCAGCAAGGTTTCAATTGGGTTGAGACTACCCTTTCGAAAGCATTAGTTTATAACATAGGAACTTATTCAAAAGATACACTTAAACAAAAAGGAGGCAACCCCTTCGAAAGCTATTTAAAAGACCCTTTCAAAGCAATTGTTTCAACTCCTATGAAAGCATTTAGTAAAAATTGGCATCAATGTGATACCTTGTGTATTGGTTTCGGCTTGGTTGGTTTCGACTTGGTGAAGGCGGAAGCATAGGGTCGAAAGGTGCTTCTAAAAGAGGCGAACCTACTTTTTTGGGCAAAGACCGATTTAATGTCATTTAAAGTTATTACTTTATAAATGACCTACTAATTTGTAAATATTTAATTGGTTTCCATACATTTTTCAAATTCTTTCTCAAAAAAACTACTACATAGCTTTATATCTAAACAAGGATTAATTTAACAAATAAGCACTCCCATTAAGAAAAACAATTAAAACTATTAAGTCTTCTTCCTAAAGTAAATTAAATTCCATAGTTAATTACATAGGAAAGTCCCCAAAAATAATAGAAATTCATTTTCAATATGTTATCTAATGTTTAAAAATTTCATTCCCGAATTCTTCATAAATAACCAAAATTAATTTCTAAACCCAATTATTCATATTTTGTTTGAAAATTCATAATAAGTTTTACATAGCTAGGAAAATTATAAAAATTAAAAGTTATCTTCAAAATCGTGTTTTTCATAACTTATAATTTCCTCACGTCATTCGAAATTCAGTATAATCAATTTTTCCCTTAAAACAGTGTTTGAAAAATTATCAAGCAATCTTGTTTAAATCAATCATGTTATAAAATCCAAGCATATCATCAGTCAAAATTCATCATAATGGATTTAAACTTGAATCCGAAAATCAAATGATCAAAAAATACATATATGGTTTTGATTACTATTCACCTTGATTAGGAGAAGACTTTGAAATTTGATATAGATTAATTCCCCTTGCTTTAAATCCTTAGCTTTAATTTGATTTCTTCCTCTTTTGGCCGGCTTCTCTTTCTTTTGTTTGCGTTTTATGTTTTTAGAAAAATGAACATGAATGGATAGGAAACGTGAATATTAAGGGTATGGGATTTTAGTGAGGCTATTTCCAAATAAGCCCTTGTTTTAATGAAGTAACATATAAAACAATTCATAAGCCCATTCATATAACTAAGCTCGGCCTCTAAGTATTTATTCAAATCTCAATCCCCTTATCTCTCTAATATTTACATTATTCTATTTAATTTATCTAATTAAATCTTTTGAATAATGTTATTAAAAATTAGGGGTGTTACAAGCTCCCCTCAAAGAATTTCATCCTCGAAGATCGGTAAGGTCTAAATAACTAATATAGCAATCATCTATAACAACTCTTAGCAGCCATACTAGCCTACCTGATTAGTAGCTATCTATATAAATCTAATTTAGACATACCCTCAAAGCAGTTCATGATAAGTATCTCTAATCCGTTATTCTATCTCCCAAGTACAGTCATTCTCGTTGTCGCTCCACTAAAATTTCACCAACTTAACAGTGTTGTTCCTTAATCTTTTATCATCCTATAACCTGATCTTGTTGTCTAAAAAAGTCAAATTCAATTCAACTATCAAGTCTACCAACCTTGTCATAGGTATAATAGTCTCTAGATCATGTACATACTTACAAAGATGAGATACATGAAACACATTGTGGACACCTATCATACTGCTCGAAAACTCTACTCTGTATATAAGCTTTGCAATCCTCTCTATTATCTGGAACGGACCAATATATCTCGTTGCCAATTTCTCGGATTTTCCAAATCACACCACGCCCTTCATCGATGATACCTTAATGAAAAACCTATCTCCAACTGAGAATTCTAAGTCTTTATGCCTCTTATCTGCTTAATTTTTCTGTCTAGACTGAGCTTCCTTTATCCTTTTTTGGATAAACTCAATTTTCTCTGTTGCCTCTCTAACCAGATCTAGACCTAAGACTAATCTGTCCCAGTCTCCAACCAACATGCTGAATATTTGTAAGGCCTTCCATACAAAGCTTCAAAAGGAGCCATTCCTATACAAGTCTAACAATTATTATTATAGGAAATCTCAATCAAATGTAGGTGATCTTCCCAAGATTCACCAAAGTCCAATACATAATCTCTCAACAAACCCTCGAGCACCTTGTTGACTCTCTCTGTCTGCCCATCCACCTGAGGGTGATACACAATACTCATTTTAAGCTTGGTACCTAATACCACCTGCAGAATCTTCCAGAATTCATTAGTGAATGAAGCATCTCTGTCACTGGTGATACTACTAGGGATCCTATGTAGTCTAACTATATTCTTCATGAACAACTTAGCTAAAACAGTTGTCGTCCTGGTTGACTTAACTGGAATGAAATGAGCACTCTTGCTCAATCTGTCCACTGTAACCCATATACTTTCATTTCCTCTATTTCACCTTGGTGACGCATCTATAATATCCATGGATATCGAATCCAATTTCCAAACTCGAATGTCCAAAGGCTGAAGCAACCCACTCGGCTTTTGATGTTCGGCCTTCACTTGTTGATAGTTTGCACACTTCCTAATTCACAAGCCAACATCCCTCTTTATACCTTCCCAATAGAGGCTTCGCTTTATATCCTTATACATCTTGGTCCCTCTAAGATAAATCATAAACTTGGAACGATGACATTCTCCAAGAACTTCTCTCCTTAAGTCCTCAACATTCAGAACACACAACCGTCCCTTCTTTCTCAACCATCCTCTCTTGTTAAGACTAAAATCCTTTAGATCATTGATCTCGGTTTCAACCTCAGGCCTTCTAATCTTCTCGACTAATAAAGGATCCTCCATCTGCTTAGAAGCAATCATTTCGATCAATACTGGTCGAACTTATAAACAGGACAACATGGAGGTACTCTGACTAGAACTAGTAGTTGATCTTAAATGCACACTGTAAGTAGTCAAAGCTTCTAAATCTTTCCATTCTGCCAACATAGCTAAAACCACATTCTCATGTCTTCTGGTAAGAGCATCCCCTACTTTATTTCCGTTCTCAGGTGTATACTCTATACCAAAATCATAAGCAGCCAAAAACTTCAACCACCTTTATTGTCTCATATTCAACTCCTTTTGAGAGAATATGTACCCTAAAGACTAATGATTCATGTATAGCTCAAATCTCTTAAGAGATAATGTCTCTAAATCTTCAATGTGAAGATTACCGCAATCAACTCCAAATCATGAGTAGGATATCTCACTTCATCTGGTCTAATCTATCATGAAGCATAGGAAATAACTTTACTCTTCTACATCAACACAGCTCCCAATCCTGTCCTATATGCATAATTTTACACCACGAACCCTTGGTTTTCATTTAGAACTACTAACACATATGTGTTTTCTTTAACTTAAGAAATGCTTCCCCACATTTTTCGGGCCATCCAAACTTCACATCCTTCCTAGTTAACTTAGTTAAATGTGCGGCTATCCATGAGAAATACTTGATGGATCTCCGTTAATAGCCAGCCTTTCCAAGAAAACATGTAACCTCAGTCACCATCTCTAGTCTCTTCCAATTATTAATAGCTTCGATCTTATCTGGATTGACTAACAACCCTTTCCCTATAACCATGTGACCAAGAAACTTAACCTCTTTCTTTCAAAAATGACACTTAGAAAACTTTGCCTTTAGCTGATGCTTCCTTGGCATCTCAAGCACTACTCTTAGATGGTCTTCATGCTCTCTCACATCTTTAGAGTGTGATAAATTTTCATCTATAAATACTTACAAGAACCTATCCAAGTACTCTGCAAAAATTCGGTTCATCAAATCCACGAATAAAGCAGATGCGTTCGTTAATCCGAATGGCATTACCAACCATTCATATGAACCATACCTAGTTCGAAATGCTGTCGATGGAATACTGCCATCTGCCACTCTTAACCAGTGGAAACTTGTCACCAAATCTAATTGGTAAAAAATTCTAGCTCTACACAACTAATCAAGTAGATCGTCAATTCCCGACAACAGTACTTACTCTTAATCGTCCTCTCGTTCAACTTACGATAGCCAATACACATCCTTAACGATCCGTCTGATTTCTTTACGAACACTACGGCCGCTCCCCAAGGTGAACTTCTTGGTCTAACAAAATTCCTCCCTTCTACATCCACTAGCCGCACCATCAATTACTTCATCTCAGTAAGTGTTATCCTGCTAGGTGGTCAACTCACAGGTTCAACTTTTAGCATAAGATCTATCTTAAACTCAACAGCACGTTTTGGTGGTGGTCCTATAACCGGCTAAAAGACATCTACGAATTCTCTTGCTACTCGAGCCTGACTTAACTCTTCTCCTACTTCCATAGCACTTAACAAAGCACAACTACTCCAGTAATACTTCTCCACTGAGAATATAATTCGGTTATGACTATCAGGGTTTCTCAATGGTATTTCCCTATCCTGGCAAAATATCCTAGCCTCATACTTACCCAACCAATCCATACCCAAGATGATCCTGAAATCTACAAAATAAAAAACATACAGACTACATGCAAAATTATAGCTTAACAAATCAAGTTCTAACTGGTTACATCTCATCCCTAGAGTTGCATACCCTCCTATCGGATTTGCAACCATTAAGGAAGTAACAAGGTATGGTTTTTAGCATAAAATATCAACCAAAAATTGTGTTGTACCGGTATCAAATAGTATAGTAACTGGTATACTCTGAATTAAAAGCGTATCTTCCATCACAATCTTCCCTATTTCAGCTGTAGTTGGCCTAGTAGATGATGGTCCAATGCAAAGACCTTTCCCTTGTCCGTCCTTATTGGTTCTAGACACTGATTCTTATATTGCCCAACCTGATCATGGTTAAAGTTCTTCACACCCATCTTTTCAGCAACCTTCTTCCCCTTGCCTGATCGGCGCTCATGAGCATAATGACCTTTCTTGTCCACTTAAAGCAAACTAAATCAGCCTTTGCCTTCTTGGCATCCTCTTACTTGTGGTCTCCCTTCTTCTTAAAGTACCCCCCCTCTTTCCCTAAGAACCTTGGGTTTCAACCGACTTTCTCTTGCACAAATAGCAAGCCTCTCATCATGTCGGATTGCCATCTCCGCAGCTACGTTACAAGTATCAAGGAGATTACTCAAGGTCACCCTAGAAATCTCAGTCCTCAATCCCTAAATGAACCCCTCATTCCTTCTTATGACGGTGTCTAAAATGTAAGTCTATAGGGTGGATCGTGTAGTGTATATGCCAATATATGTGACAAAATATATGATGCAACTAAAACAATATTAATCTAGGTAAATATAGAATAAGAACACTAGGATTTTATACTAGTTCGGACCTCTCGTCCTACGTCCAGTCCCGAAGCTTCCTTTTGGAATTCGGCTATCAAACACCCTCACTTCTCCGGGAAGAATAGGCTTGGTTACAGTAAATTGTTCTTGTCAAATATGTGTTCTATAACATGATATTGACTAATAATTACAAATGCTTCCACTATATATCTAGAGAGTATTGTCAGTGAAGAATTAATATATGAAAGAATGAAATACAAGTATAGATTGCTAGAGATCAATAATATATAATAGAGTATGTAAGTACAGAGCATAAGTAAGTAAGGTGAGATTTCTTCTTGATTCTTGATGATATATATAGTCGTAGAGAGGTTCCTTGAGTAGTTGCATCCATTAAGAAGTGCTCTATAGTTGCTTCTGTTGATGATGAAGAGTTGCAGTGAAGAGAAGAAGAGATGTCTATTGAATGTGGTAGTTAAGCTGTGAATTTAAATTCCGAGTTCAAAATCAGACATCTGGTATTTGTATCAGACGTCTGATACTATATATTTTTTGTATATAATAAATTTTTAGACGTCCAAGTGCAACTATCAGACATCTGGTTTCATCTATTTGTTGTTTCAGAGGACTTTTCCAAATGTCTGGCTTATGCACCCAGACATCTGAAATCTGTGCATGTCTGTTTTGTGCATCTTTTCTATTGCTTCTTTGATCCTATCAACTTGTATTCTCTTGTAACATTCATTGAGCCTTGTTCTTGTCTTTCAAGTGATGTTTCTCTAGCAAGTGCCCGTATATAGGAATGCATATTCGATTTCCATTGTATAGTTGTTGTCATCGAAATCGTAGATTTGATTTTCTAACAATCTCCCTTTTTTTATGATGACAACTATACAATGCACTTATATATAATTTTATAAATCTCCCCCTGAATATGTGCTTTCCATAATTTATTATGATATTTATTATTTCTCCCCCTTTGGCATTATCAAAAATAAAATATAACTTTTTAACTGTAGAAATTATTAAATATTTACTAATCGTTGTAAGAAATAAACATAGAAATAACATACCAAAAGAGGAATTTCATTAATCACATTAAATGAGTACATTCATAGATTTTTATCATTTATACATAAGATTGGGTCCTAAAAATCTAAAAGTCTTTTGGGGAAGCTTTCTCTTGATCATCTCCTTTATCTTCATTTTTGGAAGAGTTAGGTAGCTTTGTAGGGGATGTCGGAGCTTGTTCTAGAGGTACGTTCTCCTCAAAATGTTTTGAATGTTTCAAAGGAGGAGAAGGCAATGTAGTTGACCAATCTTTTGAAAGTGGTGTAGGACCACGAACCCTTTGAAGAACCTCTTTAATAACCATAATACGGTTAAAACTGATGTTTCAACTATGGCCAGGAATTTTGCAAAAGAAATTTCAAAACTATCAACGCGCTTAGCCAATATTTTTTGATTCCAAGATAAAATAAGCTGATTTTGAAGAGTTAGTCTCGTATACTTTCATTTGGATGCGTCTCTGTGCGAGTCTCCAAAAAAATCATCTTGGCACATATAATCAAATGGTGCAGGAGGAGGAGGAGTAGTGTTGCGATGTTGTTCCACCTCTTATGATGATTCAGGGTGTGTTTGAGGTAGGTGCATTGATGAGAAAAAAAATTGGAAGCATATTTCTGAGAAATTTCTTCAAAAGTAGATAAATAGGAGGGCATGTTTTAAGCTTCTAGAAGTCTCATGATATATGTAAGATAGATGATGGATGGGAGTGATCGAGTCCAAAAATGTTTGAGCATGTCAAACATAAATTTTGCCCAATTGACCATTGTTCCACTGAATATAGCATATAAAGCCTTGTGCTCTAGTTCAGTGATCTACTTATGACTACCAAGGCGAGGAATGATAGTGTTGATAATCATTCTAGTGAAAAGCCTTGCCTTAGGTCATAGATATTTGGATGCGAATTTAGGAATTTCATCTTCCCACGTTTGATGTGTTGAATTATATCTCGGTTTCAGAAGCATACCCAGAATATTGTACAAATCTTCTTCAGTGTCGGAACATCCGAGAGTTTGGCCTGTGATCCGGAGAGTAAGTCGAGTTGTGCTGCCGTAGACACTAGACTATAGCTAGTTACCATTGTTTTCAGTGTTCCAAACTGTTGTGCTATCCAAATTTGCGTAGAAGAGAAATATGGCTAACTGATCGATTTGGATGTTATTGGAACTAAAAGTTATCAAAGTTTCCAAACCTGCACTTTCACACATATTGTCTAAATCATACATTGGGAACTTGAGTAAATTATAAAATGGACCTATATGGAGTTTCTTCTTTTGAATGTCCTCGTACCTCTTGAGCGAATGCGATACATGATTCATCCATCGTTCTATTTGATCGTCTATTCAAACCTGGGGTTTGAGGAAGTTGCTTGGTCTTCTTTTCGCTTAAAGATCATAGGATTTTTTTGTTTTAGGAGCCATAAAATTTGATCATGTTTGGAAGAGATTTTTTTTTTGAGAGGTAAGAAATCGAGTTTGTTGTAGAAATAAAATTAAACAAAGTGAGAGAAGTAAAAAAATAGAAGTTATCAGGGCGTATATGTGTGTCGGTTGA
This sequence comes from Allium cepa, assembly GCA_030765085.1. Taxonomy (NCBI): domain Eukaryota; kingdom Viridiplantae; phylum Streptophyta; class Magnoliopsida; order Asparagales; family Amaryllidaceae; genus Allium; species Allium cepa. The sequence continues at coordinate 71,726,629 of CM060942.1, forward strand.
ATTTCAGACGTTTGGAAGGTAAATCAGACGTCTGATTTAACCTAGTTTGGAGACAGTAAATAGAATCAGACGTCTGATTGGTTGTGTTAGACGTCTGGATTTGGTCAATATGTAAAATTTGATAGTCAGAGAGAATTATCAGATGTCTGTTTGTATTATCAGAAGTTTGGAATAGGTCGAATTTTTATTTCTGAATGACATGTAGTTTTCGCAGACGTCTGGTTTAAATATTAGACATCTGAAAATGAGTGAATTTTTGTAATATAGAGGCAGAGACTTTGTTCAGACGTCTGGTCATAGTTCAGACGTCTAAAATAGACTAGTATCTATTTTTTTATTAAGCAGAGGCAATTTTCAGACGTCTAGAAGGTTATACCAGACGTATGATATATGCACGATGATGTAAATTTGTGTTGTTTCAAAATGTCAGACGTCTGATGCCAATGCTCAAACGTCTGAAATGGCCAATTTTTCTAAAAATAGCCTAATTTTGAAGGTTTTTGCTTATTTTTTGACCTTTTATTTTTAACAAAAACATAGTATTTTTTGTGAAACAGAATTAAAAATATACTTAAATACAAATACAATGAGAATAATATAACTTGTTTAGATGGCGATGGAGTATTGCGATCTTCAGACTTGTCGTCCCTCCATGGCTTGAGTGGAGACCATATATTTCCATGTTCGTGGGTTATTGGGGAACCAAAAAATCACCATGATGAAGGATCCAAAGTTGCACTATATGAGGCTGAAGGATCCTAAGAACTGCAAGGAATCGAAAGTGATACTATACATCCTTCTTCCATGAGTTACAAATTTTATTGCTACTTACTGCAAAAAACTTTGTCGTCCAGCCGTGACTTTTTGTTTAAAATATAATTCTCATTGTAGATATATTTGTTGCTTTTGGTAGTGATGTATCTCATCAATTTTCTCCTTGGTGTTTGGAGAAACAAATAGAGCTCATTAGGAATTCTTGTTATAGGGAGTGAATCATGTGTGATAGGAGGACCACCTATACGTCGGTTCCTGATTTGGTGTAGAGGTAGGAAGGCGGTGAAGTGTATTCGTTGAGTTATCGGTTATAGGTATCGAGAAGGACAGATGAGAACTGTTGGAAGACATGATTATTATTTTTGTTGTTGTAAAAATATGAGATCTATATATTCTTTACATTTTGTTTTATAAAGATTTATATTTAATTTTAAAAATTATTTATAGGTAATTTCAGAAAACAACCACCTAAAAAATTTAAGATGAAGGAGTTATCAACTTTAATTTGTGGATTGAAAAAACTTTTAGCTAAACATAGAATAAATGAAGATGTGGTATCGGTTTAGAAGATCATTAAGAGAGCATATTCCCAAATCGTGTCGTAGTTTAACAAATGTTTGTTCGTTTGGTGATTTTTGTGAAAATATCTCCTATTTGATTCTCGGTATTTATGTATTCTAATGTAATAATTCCGTTTTCAACATTGTCACGTAAAAAATAATGTTATATGCCTATATGTTTGGTACGCGAGTGATTTATGGTGTTTTTTGATAGATTTATCGCACTTGTGTTATCGCAATATATTGGTGATTTATTGATAACTTTGCAGAAATCCATAAGTGTCCATTGCATGTATATCACTTATGCACATGCTAGAGCTAATGAAATATATTCGGCTTCAAAAGTAGATAAAGAGGCACAATTTTGCTTTTTGCTAAACCATGAAACTAATGATTGTCAAACAAAGTATCATGTTCCGCTAGTACTCTTACGATCTGTTTTACATCCACCAAAATCCGCATCACTATATAAAACTATTTCAAACGATGATCCCTTAGGGTAAAACAAACCGTAATCTCTAGTACTAGATAGATATCGTAAGATAGTTTAACAGCTCTTTGGTGAGATTCTTTTGGTTTTGCTTGAAATCGAGCACAAAGACATACACTCATCATAATATCGGGTCGACTGGTCGTCAAATAAAGTAAGGTGCCAATCATATTACGATATAATTTTTCATCCAAATCTTTTCCGTTATCATCTTTTTCTATGTGAACACTAGTACTCATCGTTGTTGGTTTGCTTGAAGTTTTATCCATTTCAAAACAATGTAATAGATCGTTACAATATTTTTCTTGATGAATAAAAATACTATATTCAAGTTGTTTTTTTCTAAACATAAAAAGAAATTTAATTCTCCCATGTAAGACATTTTAAATTCATTTTTCATAATATTTTGATAACAAATATTTTCTTTAGTTGAGCCAAAAATATTATCTTCTACGTAAATCTGTACAACAAAAATGTCGTTATTTTCTCGTTTAATAAATAAAGTTGTATCGATTTTACCCTTTTGAAAAATCAGATGTAATTAAATGATTTTTAAGACGTTCATACTAGGCACGGGGGCTTGTTTTGAACCATGAAAAGCTTTTTGTAATTTAAAAACATGGTTGGGATATTTTTCGTGAACAAACAATGGAGGTTGTTCAATATATACATTTTCTTTAATAAAACCATTTAAAAAAGCACTTTTGACATCCATTTGAAATAGTTTAAAATTGTGATGATTTGCAAAAGCAAGTAATGTAAGTATGGCCTTGAGTCTCGTTACTGGAGCAAATGTTTCTTCGTAGTCGATACTTTCTTCTTGATTATAACCTTGAGAAACTAAACATGCTTTATTTCTAACTATATTTCCGTTTTCATCTGCTTTAGTTTTAAATACCTATTTTATTCCTATAATCCATTGATTTTCTGGTCTTGGTACTCACTCCCAAACATTATTACATTCAAATTGATTTAATTCTTCTTGCATAGATATTATCTAAAAGTTATCATCTGAAGTTTCTTTATAAATTTTCGGTTCAAAATTTGACACAAATGCCATATGACTTATTTGGTTAAGTTGATTTCTAGTTACTATAGAATTGAGATCTCCAATGATATTATCTTTTGGATGATCTTTAAGAATTCTAAGAGATGATACTAAAGTATTATTTTATGTATTTGTCTCATTATTAAAAGAATTTATTGTATTTGTTATTGGAATTATTTCTTCATCGTCATTAGTATGATGATTAAGAAGATTTTCATCAAATGAAACATGTAAACTTTCTTCAATTGTGTTATTTCATTTATTAAAAATTCTACATGCCTTACTATGATCGGAATATCCAACAAAGATTCGTTCATCGGCCTTTTGGTCAAATTTTCCTCAATTATCTTTTGTATTTAAAATAAAACATTTTGATCCGAAAATTTTAAAGTACGATACTTTAGATTTTCTTTCAAAAAATATTTCAAAACAAGTCTATTTACTCATAGGTCGTATGGTTACTTGATTCAAAACATAACAAGCTATGGAAATAGCTTCAGCTCAAAAATGTTTTGGTTGACCACTACTATTTAATAGTGTTTGTGCACATTCTTGTAACGTACAATTTTTTCTTTCTACTACACCATTTTGTTGAGGTGTGCAGGAAAAATAAAAATAATGACTTATACCTTTTTTATTACACAAATTAGTAAAAAGATCATTTTTAAATTCTCCACCGTGATTACTTTGAATATTATTAATTTTCAAATATATTTGTGTTTTAATTCTTTTAACAAAAAATTTAAACATAACAAAGGTGTCACTTTTATGTTTTAAAAATAAAGTCCATGTATATCTTGGAAAATCATCAACCATGACGAAAACATATTTGTTGTGATTTATAGATCGTACTTGAGTTGGACCAGATAAATCTAAATGTAATAATTCTAATGGTTGTTTTGTAGAAATATTATTTTTAGTTTTAATAGAGTTTTTTTTAGTTTTACATTTTGACAGACGTCACATAAATTTTCTACTTTGTAATTTATTCTGGGTAAGCCTCTAACAAGCTCATATTTTGCTAATTTATTAATATATTTAAAATTAATATGACAAAATCATTTATACCACAACCATGGATCGTCTGTTTGGAGGTTAAACATAAATTTGAATTTCGATTTATATTTATGTTTAAAATATAAATATTTTTGCTTCTAAAACCCTCAAATATAAGTTGTTTGTTATTGTCGAAAATATTACATCTATCTTTTTCGAAATTGGTTTGAAAACCTTTATCGCATAATTGACTAATACTAAGTATGTTGTGTTTTAGATTTTCTACTAACAAAACATTGGTAATAATAGGAGAGTTAGAAATACCAGAGTTGAAGACTTCTCAATGCCCACGACATACCCTTTTGAGTTATCTCCAAAGTTACCGTTCCACCATCGATGTATGTTCTATTTGACAACATTTTTGAATTTCCAGTCATATGCTTGGAGCATTGACTATCAAGTGTCCATTTCTATTTATTTTTAATTTTGGTACCTGCAAAATAAAAGATGATTTAATTGGTACCCATATACTTTGTTTGGGTCCTAGATGTTAGGAGGAGTAGGTAACCATACCCAAGAAGGTTTGATACCTTTATGAACATAATTTTTATTATAGACTACATTTTATAAAAATTATTAATATGTTTTTGTCTAATCAAATTATTATTTGTCTTAGGAATCCAAATTTTTATATTTTTGGTATTTGTTTTAGACTTAAGTGACCTTTTAGTCTTTTGATAACTATAACTATATTTCTTAATATTATTCCCCTTTTGTTTAGGAATATTTTTAAATCCTATTCCAATTCTATTGCTTGATGTTTTTGAAGTTTTGATAAGATTTTCCAAATCTTGTTTTCCTTTATTAATTTGTGAAACATTATTTGTAATTTTATCAAATTTTTCGTTTAATTCTAAATTTTCAATTTTCAACGTTTCAATATTACTTTTCAAGTTGATATTTTCTTTTAACAAGTCATTTTTTTCTAGTCTAGTTTTATCAAATTCTATAACTATAATTTCATTTTCAATCAAACTATTCTTGTTCCTCCTTTAAAATAATTTTTTCATCTTTTAACATTCCTACATCAAGTTCTAATCTATTTATTTTTGCTATATGTTCTTTGTTCAATTTTTAATTTGTCTAAATTTATCATCTAATTCCATGCTAAGTTCTAATAATTCATCATAACTAAGTTCGGGACATACCACATTAGTTTGTGCCATAAAGCACACATTAGCTTGTTCTCCGTCACTATCGCTCTCACTGTGTGATGATGATGAAGAATTCGAGTTATCCTGCGTTACTTTGAAAGCTTTCTTATTTTTGAATTTTTCAAATTTGTTCTTCTTTTTATCATTGTTGAGCTTACGACAGTCTTTCTTCATATGTCCAAATTGGTCACATTCATAGCATTTGATTGATGTTTGGTTTGTTGAGCTTGATTTTCCTCCTTTTTGAAATCTAATCATTTTCCCAAACTTCTTGAATTGGTTGTAGTTTTTGGCAATAAATATAATTTCTTCTTCGTCTAAGTCGGAGTGTTCATTCGTTGTTGGGAACGCTATGTTCTTCTTTTTCGAATTTTGTTCTTTTCGTGCCTCCAAATTAGCTTCATAGGACATTAAATTTCCTCACTACAACAAAATATATTATTAATAACACCATTTAATAACGCATTATTCTAAAGCGTTATTGTTTGCCTTTAAATACTTCGTTTTTTTACACAATTTGTTTTGTATATACATATGCAACGCTTTGGCCCTAAATTTTCATCTCCCTCCCAAAAACACACCCAATTTCGTCTCCCTCCAAAAATAACACTCAGCCATTTTCGTTTCCCTCTTAAAACAAAATAACCCTAGTTGAAATTTTACTCCATCTCCAATCTTCAAAATTTAGCTATTGTACTCCATCCTCGATCTTCTACGGTTCGCTCTACAACAGTTGTGAAGTCAACGGCGTCAGGAGCCCTGATCTCTAACCTTCAATTTTTGATTTCTCCCTTCATCAATATCTGCCAGATTCTGAACTTTGTTTATGGTTGTAAACTTCAACTGGTTACTTCGTCAGTTCAGAGATGCCATCTTTCATGAGCTCTTTGTCGGTTAACGATGTTACTCAAGTTTATTCACAATTCAAACCCTAAATCTCTTCAAATCTCAGGTACAAAACAATAACTACATTCCTTAATCACTATTTACGAAGTATCCTCTATCCTCTCTTATTTATTTCTGATATTAGTAACGTAACGTTTTTCCTCTACGGATTAAATATGATTCTGATTTCTAGCTTTCAGATGGTAAAAATGACAAGAATTGACCTATGCTCTTTATACAATTCTGTTGTTTATAACTGAGCATAATTAAGGAGTCATGTTTTGTTCTATCGCTGAAAGGATTCCACAATAGCCTGTTGTGTGTGTGTGTGTGTGTGTCTATGGGTGGGGGTCGCTAAATTTAACCCTAACTGAAATCCAACACCCAATTCGAGAAACATATACAATTGAAAATAGAGAGCATATACTTTGGTCAAATATGTGTTCATATTCTATTATGTTTGAACAATTGCTCTAATGAAAATCAGATCATGGTTCAGCCATTTATTTGAGACTATGAACTAAAAAGTTAACAATCCAGATTAGTTAGTGCATTTCGATAATCTGTCTTTGGATGACTATACCTTCATTATCTGGTATTTGATTATTGCACTTCATTCAATTGTGTTTTATGTTTCTACTATGGTATTTGATTATTGCACTTCATTATCCAGTAGTTGTGAGTGTCAGTGATTCTTTCTTTATGAAGTTTGTAATGGAGTAAACTACGGAATCAGCCTGTTGCTGATGAATAGCTCGGTAGAATGCCTCTTCTGATCGACGCAATCATTCCCTTAACTGTAAGTCTCATATTTTACAGTTCTAGTATTATCTATGTATAATTTCATTACTTGTATTACTCGCTTACGTACTAATTTAATCTGTTAGCATGTAGTGACTTCACATTGCATTGAAGTGGTGCACACAACATACAAAATCTGCACATAATGTCATGCCTGAGTGATTGTCAATGCAAATTGTCATGACCAATAATAAAGTAAGTATAACAAGTGTACTTAATTTGTACATTTATGTTTAGTGCTAGTTACTTCTGGAGGAAGGGGTAAACAAGTAGAATCAGCCCTGTTTTAGATATATTTTTGGCTGTCCCAGAGGATTTAAGTACAGTATTTTATTTACTTTTCACTAGCATAGTCCTAAATCTAGCAACTAATTTGAGTCTTGACAATGGGGACACACATATGCCTATGTATTCACTTATGCCTCTCTAGAGCACATAGCCCAGTACTGCAAATGTTTTCAAGTATCTAAGAAGTAAGGGTGTAATATGAGACCAAACATTGGACTATCCCTGATTTCCTTTAGCTATATTGAGCCAAGTGCAAACGACTTATTTGTGCTAGCATGTATGTATTTTAAATATTATATAAATGAATATTTTATAATGTATCTTCTTGATGTGGTCAATACTTTTTTATGCTCGGGGCATCACTTTAATGTTTGATTTGGCAGGCACATCTACCAATATATCTAATAGACATGATCACCAAATACATACGAATAAGTCCAATTCATTGACGATTGTTGTCAAAGTTAAGTTAAATAATGTGCCAGTGTACTATATTAATTTGCCTTAAACGCAAACTCTTTGGATAACAGTCAATGGCTATTAAAATTAATATTGTTAAATAAAACTTACATCTAATGTCATAGTATGGGGATTGTTAGAAAGTCGTAAGTATTCCGTGATACGATAGATTTATGCTAAAACCATTGATATGTCTTATCAAGACCATTTCACATGTAAAGATCTAAATTCTTGAACTAGATAATCGTTATACCATTATACCAAATTATGAGATAAGTATGACAGAACTTCGCGTATGAAAAGACACGAGGTATAACGGCAAAACAATATGAAGTGGCCTAATGATTTTAATTCTTCTAGCGTGCTTGTGATCGTGTATCCAAATATATCAGTACATTCATTCATAAATTCTGGTAACCTAACTTTGAGGAAAACTCACACACTAGAACTTTACGATTTATTTCAGCTTTCTGTAGTAATTAGAACAGATATTCATATTGCAGTGCATATAAACTAAGATATCAAAATTGTAAATTTTAGGTTAGCTATTTATTTGAGGTTGTTTGTCATCATAGATTGACTCTTCACTTATGGCACATACATCAAAGTGTGAAAGTAAGATGCATTTTATTTTAACTAAAATATATAGCTAGTGGCAACAATGAATAAAGAAATGCTTTTAACATGTCTTCTTGAATACTTCTTCTACATTTAAAAAAAAATATTGTCATTTACCTATAGTCTCCCTAATATTTGATCATCCTACGATTTTACCTTTTCAAAGTCTCATGTATTAAAGAAAACTGAATTGTTTTAACCTACAAAATTGCAAAAAAATTGAAAAAAATTGCAACGGCAGCATATCACGATGACCAATTTTATAATTCTAGTGTATACTGCTGCCAGGAAACTAGTCGGCAAAATTACAGCTTCATGATTTCTTTCACAGCTTGAATCAATCAAAATGCATGCTTTTTTCCATTAAATTTAACCGGATCAAAATTGCCATCGACTTTTTTAACACCATACTTAACATTCTACATTGGACGAAAAATCTTTAGAGTATATTGTTTACTATAATCCATCTTTTCTTCAACATGGTTAATTCATGTCAACTGGTTTTGATCCCATTGTGTTTACTATGACAGTCCAGAGAACATACCACTATCCTGTGAAGGACTTATCTTTTGTCATAATAATAAAATAAAGAATATTGAACTGCATTTGTATGATTATTAACTAGTAACGACTAATGAGTTTCTGTTAAAATGAAAAGATTTTGTTGTTTTACTTCATACACAACTAGAATCGAATTCATACATGCGATATTACATTTGACGCGTTCATAGTTCATACAATGTTGATATTTATATGCCTATAATGTATATGTATATAAGGTCAACAATTAGACATATTAGAATTCTTTGTCATTGTTTACTTTTGTAATTTGAAGAACTTTGTTGAATACTGTTTTATGTTACTATTTGCATTGGTAAACGGACTATGTTTTTCTTTACTGAGAATATTTTTTGTAACAGATATGAAATTGTTTTTGTTTACATAAATTTCAATGCATGGATGTTTAGGTTCATTGAAAACTATTGACTAAGGCAATCCCTTTGCCATATTGACTTTGCAGTGTTTTGTGTTTCTACCATACATGTATTTGCATCGAAGCATTAAGTTGAAAGCGAAAGTGGTATGTTGTGCATGCTTACATGTTTTGTTACTTATTCTTTGCCATCTACTTTCCTTTTGGTTTGTTGCACCTTTAGTAGAACTGTTAGTTTACTTATAAAACCAAAAAATTGCAGATACAATTTTTTCTAGCTTTGTACACAATCATAACCTACAATCAATCTATACTACCAGTCTATCTTTTATTATTATACTTCAGTTCTCCTTTGATAAGGTAAGAAAATACAATAATTCAATTACCATAACATCAAGTTAAACTCTTTCACTTATGTATTTACAGTTGGGTGGATTAAAGCTCAATACTTTCTTTAAGTGTATTTTGCATAATGTAGAATTTTCATGTCATGAGAATGTTTTAAAGTGTATTGAAGCTGTACATATTATTTGCTTATCTATCCTTATGAAATATGAGAAACTTTTACGTTACATTTTTGCTGGTGTGCACAGTCCCAAAGCTTAAGAATTCACTTATGTAACATTATGTAAAATTATATTAGGCCAGTTTTGTCCTTTTTATAATTTGTTTGACATGATATATGATACATATGCAATCCTTGGTTTATCATTTGTGAATTCATTAAAAGCAGGTCTTATAATTGCTTATGATCTGTACACATTCATTACATTGAAACATGGACCGAGTTACCGATTCTTGTTTTAAACATACTTATCAAATATTATTAGTTTAGGCCTTGACATTCATATTTGTCTATGCTCGAATATTTAAGGTGCACGTATATGATTCATTTGTATGATACACGTGCAGAATGTGGCAAAACACCTGTTGTATTCACCTAAGTCGCCATGTCACCTTATTCAGTATGTTTGAATTGTGAGAGATAAGAGTGTATATACAATTCGTCAACTTCTATAACCAAGAACTATCCATATGTTTTTTAAATTTCTTCAAAAGATCATGGTTGTGTAGATTTTCCAATAACTATTAAATACAACCAAATATTCCTTACCGTGGTTACATAATCTGACATGTCTGTATTATCATTTATGTCAGGTACCTCATCTTCAACTATATTTGTAGAGGTCTCAACTATTATCATCATTTAAGATTTCATTAGGCAAGTTGTCATTCAGAAAATTCAACGAGTCTGGTTCTTCAGTACTATTGTTTTGATAGGAGCATTCAGGTTGGTCATGCAATTAACCAATATTGTCCTTTTTTGCATTACTATTCCATATATCATTGAACTTGTTTTCATTTTTTTCTTTTTGTTGTGCAATGTCCCCATCAGGCGTGTCTATAATTTTAGGAATCCACTTTTCTTTAACTTGTTCAGATTGTATATGAGTCCCTAATTCCTGTAGCCGAAGATCTTACATGTGGAACATGTGGTACATATAATCATAAGGTACCATGAACTCCTTTTTGGTTCCAGCATGCATTAATATAGGGATTGATGTTGGTAATATCGGCTGTACATTTATTTCAACCAGTACCTTAATAAATTTAGCTATTTTCATTTATTCAGTAATCACATCAATTCGAGTTAGTTTGCCAATATAACTTGTAATTGTAAAAATTTCATTAAGGCTTTGCAGTTCCATGTCAAGATCATATATGTTTTCAGGATCATATATGTTTTCCCATATTTGAATTTTGAACGACGTATAAATTGATTTCTTTATAACTAAAACTTGGGTACCATTCTTGTACCATGGAGTTTTCCAAAATTAGAGTAAATTTTCTTATTCATAATTAAATAAAAGTCTTCTTTTTCAGCAAATTGAACAACATAGCAACTGTTTCTTGCATCATGTATTGTAAATTACCATCCAGCTTCCATAATTTTTAGATCTAAGTCCTAAGCCTAAGTATGGAATTCTTATTCCAATGTATCTGAAGAGGAATGAGTCTTAGTGTTAACTTCGCAGGCTTATTTTGAAGGAAGCAAGGTCCTTAGTACGCAACTAGATCAGATCTTGCATGTTGGAACTCTGTAATGTTTGTACTCTGTAGTATTTGCAAGGATTGCTTTAATGTTTGTACTCTGTATTGTTTGTACATTTATTAATTTGACATTATTTTCTGTTTCTCAGTGTTAACTTGATTGCAGGCTTATGTTTTATTCAATGGTTATGCACTTACTTTAATGTTTGTACACTGTAATGAAAAATATATCACATTTCTTTCTGAGCATGCTCTTGTGTTATATTTTTTGATTATAATCTTTATTCGTTTATGAAGATTTAGTTTAATTGCTATTATTAAAATGTAATATATATAGGCATAGCTCTTGAAAAGTGTATCTACGATTTTTATAGCGGCATATATGAGCTGTAAAAGAATTTATCAATACTATAACATGTTGATTTCGCTGTATTATAGCGGCTATAATGAGCTATTGAATTAACGTACCATAGCGGCGAATTTGCGTTATAAAACTAAGCTCAACGATAGCGGCATATTTTGTGTTATAAATATTCAACAGTTTGTTATAACATGTCGATATATAGCGCTTATCAAACCGCTACGGTTGTGATTAATAGCGGCTATATGCCGCTATAAATGACACTTTTTGTTGTAGTGCCTATCAATTCTTCAACTAAGAGTATTGAGAGATCATTAGCTTCTTCGATATCTAATACTTTTCTTTCCCACTCCGGAGTGAAAGAACTGAGTATTCTAGATACTAAATCAAAATTTGTGAATTTGACTCCAAGTGTCGTTAAATCATTGTTGAATGGTTTGGAATCTAGATACATATCTACTATAAATTCATTTTGTTTCATTTTAAATGATGAAAATTGATTTTGTAAGATTGAAATTTTAGGTTGTTTAACTTTGTTTGTGCCTTCGTGTGTAACTTGTAAGGTACGCCAAATATCATATGCAGTGTTACGTTACATGACATGTGAAAATTATTTCTTATCTAGTAAAAAAATAGAACATTCATAACTTTGGCTTCATTAGAAGCGGTGATTTTTTTGCATCATTCCATGTGTTCATAGTAGTGTCAGGTGCTTCATATTTATTTTGAGTGGCTGACCAAATTTCTAATCCATTAGCTTCCTTAAAAATTCTCATACGTGTTGACCAATAGGCATAGTTAGAACCATTAAAAAGTGGAGGTCGTGTTGTGGATTGACCTTCTTGAAAAATACTTGTCATATTATAGTGATTCAAAAACGTGTTACTGTATTTTGATTTAACCTTTCTCTGATACCAATTGTAAGCCTACAGGGTGGATCATGTAGTGTATATGCAAGTATATGTGACAAAATATATGATGCAACTAAAACAATATTAATCTAGGTAAATATAGAATAAGCACACCATGATTTTGTACTGGTTCGGACCTTCCATCTTACAACCATTCCTAAAGCTCCCCTTCGGAATTCGGCTATCAAACACCCTCACTTTTCCCGGAGGAATAGGCTTGGTTACAATAAATTGTTCTTGTCAAATATGTGTTCTATAACACAGATATTGACTAATAAGTATGAATGCTTCCACTATAAATCTAGAAAATATTATCTGTGAAGAATTGAATAAATGGAAGGGTGAAATACAAGTATAGATTGCTAGAGATCAAGAATATATAATAGAGTATGTAAGTAGAGAGCGTAAGTAAGGCAAGATTTCTTCTTGATTCTTGATGATATATATAGTTGTTGAGAGGTTCCTTGAGTAGTTACATCCATTAGCAAATGCTCTATAGTTGCTTCTGTTGATGAAGAAGAGTTGCAGCGAAGAGAAGCAGAGATGTCTATTTGAATGTGGCAGTTGAGGTTTGAATTTAAATTTCGAGTTCAACATCAGACATCTGGTATTTGTATTAGACGTCTTATACTATATATTTTTTGTATATATTAGATTTTCTGACGTCTGAGTGCAACTACTAGACATCTGGTTTCGTCTGCTTGTAGTTCTAGAGGACTTTTCCACATATCTGGCTTGTGCATCCAGACATCTGAAATCTGTGCATGTCTGTATTGTGCATCTTTTCTGTTACTTCTTTGATCCTATCGACTTGTAGTTTCTGGTAATGTTCTTTGATCCTTGTTCTTGTCTTTCCACTGATGTTGCTTTAGCAAGTGCCTGTATATAGGAATGCATATTTGATTTCCATTGTATAGTTGTTGTCATCGAAACCGTAGATTTGATTTCCTAACATATGGTAGCATACCCATATCTGGACAACTCATCAAACTTATTAGAATACTCAATTACCGACATCTCTCCATACACCAAATCCATAAATTTTGTCAGCAATGCCGACTTAACAACTTCAGACCAAAACCTCTGTTCAGTCTTCCTTCGGAACTCACCCTAAGTCAACTCTTCCTTCGGAACTTCTTCAGTAACACTATTCCACCAATGAAGTGCTGCCTCTTGCAACTTCCTAGAGGCCAGCCTCCTCTTCTGCTTGTCATCTAAACCTAAATCAGTGAAGATTCTCTCACAATTCAACAGCTAATTCACAACTTCTAGGCATCCTCCGTTCCTATAAAATGCTTCCCACCCAGACTGATGTAATTCCTCTTCAACTTAGCATAATTATTCCCAATTGGAGCCAAAGAATTATCCCCTCCTACGTTCCCAACAACACCAGCAACTCCTGGTTGCATTAGATTGACGATTAACTGATACATTGTACCCCGATGTACTGGTGGATTTCCAGCACCACATTGGCATTTTCATTTTGGTTAGCATTAGCCTGTCAACCCAGATTCCACCTGTTGGGTCGAGCATTTCCGTTGATTGTGGTGCTTCCTCCACCGAGATTTCTTCTTCTGTTTCCTGCGTCCATATCTTCTTTCTCATAAATCATCATAGGGCCTTAGTACTGAAGAACGGAATAAGAGAGAGGGGAATACGTACATACATAGATTTATATGTATTAAATTCAAGTACGTTACTATAGCGTTAACCCAAACCTCGATCTTATTTTCTGATTTATTGGATTATGTTTTGAAAAATCATTTAGGTTTTACTTGTTTTTAAGTTTTCATTAACCTATGCTCTTATACCAACTTGTAGCATCCTCTACTTAGAGGCACAAAACTAACGGCTACGAATTCTGCAGTCCTCTATAGTTATTAATCCTCGACAACCAAATGCGATAATGTTAGATACATTGATATAACAAAAAAACATGGATATGGGAAATTATTAAAATCAACAAAACAACTTTCTCATTCTATTTCAAAGCATTTCAAATTCATTACATAATTCTATAATCGTTAACCATGTTTGGAGAAAGTATAATTATTACAACATCCGCGAAGATCGACATATGAAGATGTCTCCTTAGATGATCAGAGTATATGTAGGAAATTAAACAACTTTGCTTTTACAACACAGTGGAATTGTTAACCCGCCTTATGTCAAGGCAGTATGCAAGTGGAGTTAACCGAGCAGACTTCAAGGTTATCAAAGATGATGAGTGTAGAGTGATAATAGTAGGACCCAGAGGAAGTGTACATATAGTTACAAAAAGTCCTAGTTGAACAAAGTTGAAAGATAAACAATGCAGGATGCTTGAAATACAAGCAGCAGCTTGGATAGGCAAGGGATTAGTAGCTATATCTAGATGGATCAGCACACTTCAATGACATAGATAATGAAAGGGGTCGGAATTCCATATCTAGAGGGGTCGGCATGGTAAGAAAGGGCTTGGCGTAGCAGGAAGAAATAAGGAAGGGATCGATATCATGAAGGGTCGGCATACCTTATTCCACAAGAGAGGGGTCGACTCGCTTCATTAAGGAAGGCTCAGCATGGTCGATGGCGAAGAGATCGACAGGCTAAATATGAAGGGATCCGTGTAGTTAAAGTAGCTCAGCGAGGTGAAGAGGTCGACATAGGATGGGTCGGCATGACATGGGGGAGCTCAAGGATCGACGTATCTTGGATCATGCAGCATGTTTGGGCTCGGCATAGGAATGGATCAACATGATTGGGCTCAGCATAGGGAGGAGTTGGCATGGAAGGGACCGACATAAGAATGGGTGAGCATGTTGATGCTTTTGGAAGAGGGGTCGGCAAGGTGAGTTTGGATTGACATAATATGGACCGATATAGAATGTTGAGATGATGGGTCTGGCATGGTATGGATTGGGTCGGCATACTGGAAGATCGGTGTGGTATGAGTCGGGTTGACATTGTACGAATTAGGTCGACATGGTATGGTTCGGCTTGGCATGATGATACAGATCGACATAATGAGTTGGGCTTAGCTTTCCCGATATTGGGCCCACGTAGGTGAGAAGATCCAGTAGCTGAAGTTTCACCTATAAATACAGCAGGCTTAGCTTCAAAAAAAGGACCTTCATTTTGCATCCTTTTTTCTTCTACCTAGTGGTTACTCTTCCATTTTCATTTTGGAATCTCAGATTATAACTGCAATCAAATTTTAGCATAATAAAAAGGGTCGTTTTGGAGTAGATGTAGGCCAGAGTTAGCCGAACCACTATAAGTCTTGTATCTCTTTTATTTGCTTTCATTTAAATTTGATTATTCTTCATTTTATATTCTCCACATCATATACTTTCTATGATCTTTGATTGGGTAATAGTTCTTTCACATGCTATTGGGTATTGATGGTCAATATTGATGCCAAAATTTTGATTCTTTCGTTGAGAAGATTTTCACTCAGGGATTTGGAAGCAAAGATCTCAGATTTAGAAGCTTGGATTCTTTGATTTAAAAAACAATGGATAGGCAATCCACAAGGAGAATGCAACCGAAAAGGAGTCAACATGAAGGGAATCAGGAGGCTTCCTCAGGAGTTGGAGCTAATCAAGCATCTACATTACAAAGGATGAAATGGGAATTATGATGGATGCTATGCAGGAGATAATGTTGAAAAGGCAGGAGGAGATGATGTAGACTTTACTCCAATAGGTTTGACATGCACGAACACACAATCAAGGAGTTGAAGTTGTTGGAATCGTTGAAAATCAGAACTAGGAGCATGGGAGCGAAGCTAATAGAAAGAGGAATGGAGCAGAGGAGCCGGGGGCGGTCCCCGTGACTCTAGAAGGGTCGACATCGATCCCCAATGGCTGTGTGGCATGCCTTAAGGTATGGTTGACCATGATGATGGAGTACACATGGTTGGCGCTATGTGGTTTGACGCTAATCGGAATATGGGTGGTTAAACGGAGGAGTTGTTTTCAGAATTCCTTCTAGACTCACAGGGCGGCTTGGGCATGATGATTGGAGACTATGACCTGAAGACAATGATAGGTTTGCAGAGATGATAAGAAAAGCTATGCACGGAGGGTTAGAGAACTGGGATCTGGAGGATGTAAATAAAAGTCTCTTCACTCCAAATATTAGGCAGGCTATGAATCCACTGGAGTCCAAACTACCAAAGCTTGAGACATACGATGGGAAGATGGATCCTACTGTTCATTTTACAAGGTACGTTAGAAACATGTAAGTACTTGTGGCATAAGAGGGAGTCATGTCATGGTGCTCCCCTTATGCTTAACAGATATAGCTGCATTCAGGTTCAGACAGTTGGAAAGCAGCTCTGTTGGCACATGGACGTAATTGATCGAAAGGTTTATGAGGCAATTTTAGGTCCATTTCGTGAGACCCAAGAGTGTTATGACTTTAACATTGATGAAGCAGTGGAAAGGAGAATCACTTGGGGATTTCTTAGCCAGGTTCGATGCAGCAATGGCTTCGGTGGATCGACCCAATCCGTTTATGGTTCTGATGGCAGCAGCCTTAGCAACTGCGATAATTCAGACTTCAAGATATCATTGGAAAGGGATCCACTGGTGGACCTCAAAGAATTTACCATAAAGTGGAAAGTTTTCAACGATAGGAAGATGCGAAGGTTGATAAAGAGAGGAAGCTAAATTTATGCATTTAGAGGCGGAGTTCTACCCACGGATGATTCAAACAAGGATAAGAAAACGAAAAACAAAGGATAACTCTGATGGATCAAAGCGGCTATGAAGGAAAACGAGATTCACCTCTTATACGGAATTTAACTGAAACATTATAATATATATATATATATATATATATATATATATATAGACACTAGGGGATAGGTCTCCTATCAAAGGCCAATGAGGAGGGAGCCTACCAATAATGAAAAGAAATCAAAAAAATACAATCGGTTCCATGAGCTGGGTGAGCATAGTACAAACGATTGTAGGCACTTAAAGGATCATATTGAGGGACGTATCCAAAAGGCAGGCTATTGGAATACTTAAGAACACGGGCAGCGGTGGTGGAACAGATTCAGCCGCCATCTGGATCGAACGGAGACTGCCCTGGATCGAGGCGTCAACTTGCAATCAATTGATCGGATTGGCAAAGAGTAAGTAATAAATTCCACAATAAAATGGCTAAGTCACTTACGCATGTACGGGATCGTGAATGATCCTTAGGAATGCTTTGAAATGACAATGAACCATCACACCCGGAGATGCATGCACTTTGCTTTTTAATATTTGCTTTTGTTTCTCTTTTTCGCATCGGAACTTGATTTTATTAGCTGAATATTTTGATTATAAGACTCACTCGAACGTGAAATCTAACATTGACAATTCTGAGTCCCATCCGAGCGATCACATTTTGCCATGAATGGCACTCAATCTCGAACGATCATATTTCACCTTTAAGGGCACTCGATCTCGAACGTTCACATTTTTCTCCAAACGGGACCCGATCTCGAATGATCGCATTTCACCTCGAACCGCACCCGATCTCGAAGGATCACATTTCGCCTTGATCGGCACTTTATCTTGAACAATCTCACTCCGCCTTGAATATGCACTCAATCTCGAACGATTGCATTTTACCTCGAATAGACACTCGATCCCATGCGATCATCTTTTACCTCGAACAAACACTCGATCTCGCATGATCATCATTACCCTAGGATGGCTACCTACATATTTTATTAATGACCCTAAAAGATCGTTACTAATAATCAAGCAGGATCATTGATCTCTTCACAGGTCATCCACCTATTTTGAACATCGGACTTAAGGAAATTTAAAACATGCCTTCCTATTGCAAGGCATATTTTTGGGGGCAAAGTTTTAACCCACCTTATATCAAGGCAGCATACAGGTAGATTTAACCCAATAGACTTCATGGTTATCAAAGCTAATGAGCGTAGAGTGACAATAATACGGAGGATGTATACCGATGGTTACAAAAAGTACGGGATGAACATAGTTGAAAGATAAACGACGTCGAATGCTTGAAATACAGGTAGTATCTTAGAAAGGCAAGGGAACGATATGCTAAATCTAGATGGATTGGCACACTTCAATGACATGGCCAATGGAAGGGGTCGGCATTCCTCATCTAGAGGGGTTAGTACGGTAAGAACGGGCTCGACGTAGCAGGAAGGAATAAGGAACGGATCGGCATCGTGAGAGGCCGACATACCTCATTCCAGAAGAGAGGGCTCAGCTCGCTTCATTAAGGTAGGCTCGGCAAGGTCGATGGCATAGGGATTAGTGTATTTCAATATAAGGAGATCAATAGGCTTAATTTGGAGGGATCGGTGTTGTTCGAGTAGCTCAACAAGACGAAGGGGTCTCCACAGGATGGGTCGACATGACCTAGGGGACGATCAGGGTTCGACATATCTTGGATCAATGTGGCACGTTTGGGCCAGCATAGGAAGGGATCGACATGATTTGGCCTGACATAGGAAGGGGTCGACATGGAAAGGATTGGCATAAGAAGCGGTCAGCGTGTTGATACTTCCAGAAGAGGGGTTGACTTGATGAGTTTGGATTGACATATTATGGACCGACATAGAATGTGGAGATGATGGGGTCAGCATGGTAGGAATCCGGTCGGCATATTGGAAGGTCTGCATGGTATGAGTCGGTTCAACATGGTATGGTTAGGGTCGGCATGATGATACAGATCGGCATAGTGAGTTGGGCTTAGCATTCCCTATAGTGGGCCCATATAGGTGAGAGGACTCAGTAGCCAAGGTTTCACCTATAAGTACAACAGACTTGGCTTCAGAAAGAGGATCTTCATTTTGCTTCTCTTCATCTTCCACCTAGAGGTTACTCTGCCATTTTCATTCTGGAATCTTGGATTGTAACTGTAATCAAATTTCAGTATAATAAAAAGAATTATTCTAGAGTGGACATAGGCCAGAGTTAGTAGAACCACTATAAATCTTGTCTCTCTTTTACTTGCTTTTGTTTTAATTTGATTATTCTTCATATTATATTCTCTACATCATATACTATCTAAGATCTGTGACTGGGTATCGGTGCTTCCACATATTACTAGGTGTTGGTGGTCAATTTTGACCATAATAGGAATTAAAAATAGAAATGAACTTTACATAGCTATCATGCCTCGTCCACATCTTCGGAAGCTTATTAGTCTAAAGAGGTACATGAAAACCTCAACTCTCAAACTACACAAAATTAATTGAGCACCCGAGAGTTTAAGGGGAAAATATAAATTTCGAGTCAGATATAAAGAGTTGTATGAATAATAATCCACCATCTCAAACCATTTAGATATCTAGTGACAGCACGCTATTAGCGGAATGAGTTTTCCCCTCACTAGTATTGTTCGTCGACGGAAGTTCTATCGGTTTAGAAAACCGTCGAACGAATTTAAATTAAAAATAATCGCAAGCGCACAATGTACGAATGTAGCATGTGGCGAATATGGATCGATCCATAGGGAATTGATGATTTTAAAATTCTATTCAATCAAATTAAACCAAAGTCGAGTGAAAGTTAAGCTAGAGAATTAGAGAACTAACTAAAAGAAAAGAGAAGAAAATATAAGAGTTAAGTAACAATTTAGGAAATAAATCCACTCTCTAGATCATGTAATTCAACATATATGAAATCATGATCTCTCTTTTATTGTCATTAGTTAGTTTAATTGATGTGTTTATCATAAGTATGACCTATTTGTGCTATTAATTAGCTCAACATAAGCCATCAAACTATAACACAGCCCTTAAACAACTTTTAACTCTCATGAAAAATGACAATGAAAGTGAAATCTATTTTAAGTACGGCCTATTAACTATTGAATAGAAACATAGACCATCAAATTTTTGCCATAATCATATTTTGTTGAATAGGCAATTAGTGTTAGTGATTGTTTAAGCACATCCTATTTGGTGTCAACAATATAGACTATCAAATTCAAAGCAAAAACAACAATTAAACACTTCATTGATCATCATTAAGCACAAAAAGAGAGCATGAATTAACAAATAGTTGAAGCTACATAATTAGAGAGCTTCATTACCCCTAAATTGAAGGGGTTTAGCCTCTCATATTTGTCATTTGAATAAAAAAATGTAGCAAGCAACATTGAATAAAAAGAAGAGGAAAAAGAGAGAAAAATGAAAGGAAAAATTATTCTACTTGCATAAAACAGAAGAGATCTACACTACACCATGAAAGTAAATGAACATGAAAAGGAAAGAGCGTGTATTAAATTACATAAAAAAAAGAAATTACATGAGAATAAAAATGGCTAAGTAGCCATGGAAAAAGAGAAGATAAGATCTTTTTATTTTGAGCCTAAACTAAAACTAAGAGAGACTAAGCTAAGAGAGGAGGAGAGGTTACATGAAACATATGGGTATTTATACATGTACGAAACCCTAATCAATATTTTCGGGGAATGCCCAAAATGCCCTTGAGAAAGTGTGGAGGCCAAGTAATCATTAGCTTCTACTAATCATCATTTAAGTGTACATGAAGCCATTAACTTCATAAGCATATGCATTGGCCTCTAATTTATACATAAAGGTGGTGGGTAGGTGGGGTCCTCCATTATCTTCACTTTGAATTATTTCCATCTTCATTCTTTTATATTCATGTTGTGCATGCATGTGTCTTCATGAAACCACTCCTATTTGAGACCAAATTCCTACAAAAATATATATAATTTTCCATTTAATTTTTCTCAAATAAATATATGCACACAAATGACTGTTTTGCCCCTATATGAAGATGGATGTGTGACAATTTGGAATTAATATGGATTTTGGTTAAAACAAGTTAAAATACCCAATATGATCATTTATTTAATTTAAAAAGAATAAACATGGTGGTAAAAATATGCACATTAACCTGCACATCAATACCCCCACACTTATCTTTTTATTCGTCCTTGAATAAAGAAAAACTAAGATAAATCTGTTTTTGTAGGGAGCACGATTGCATTGAGCGTATGCAACAAGCCGTTAAACCTTTGGTTGTCCCCAGTAGGACGAGTGTTGTCTCGTGAGGGTTTTTAGCGGATACTACCCACAAAATCCAAGTGCGGGATGAAAATATTTACAAAATGCAATATTTATTTACAAAGAGATGAATGTCAGTTTTTTAAAATATTTACAAATGAAGGATTTCTTTTTAAATTGACACAAATAAGTTAAACATAGGTTTTGGTCATTATCTTGAGATTTAAGTCATTTACTCGTCAAAATTTCCAATAAAAATCAAGTTATCATAACAAATAGACAATGGTTTAACTCGTTGTTTTGGTTAATAACACATTGTAACTATGAAATGGATCCTTAGTTGATTATCAAAGTTTATCAAAGTGGTATTTTTATTTCTTTTCAATAACAAATCAAATCAACTAAGTAAAAATAGTGCTATGATTTCAATTGCTTGCTCTCTCATTATTTGTAAGAAAAATTACACACCTAGCTCAGGTAAACTGAGGCTAGATATACCACCCATGCACTGCCTTACGGGCTTATGTGAGGGGAGTACAGAGCATGGCGAGTGCACACACTTTCGTGCATACACCGATCGACCGTAGGTGGTTTTTATTAAGTCTGTTTTTTTACATGTGTTCCATACATGCATAACTGTAAGGACTTTTAAATGAGTACGAAAGCACATAATCAAAAATTCCAAGTAATTCACCCATGCATAACTGTGAGGACTTTTAAATGAGAGTGAATATTTGGATGTTATTATTTTTTATTATTTTTTATATTTTTTTAAGAGAGAGAGAAAGTTTTGCAAAATCATCTTAACACCATTTAACTTGGAAGGCAAAAAAAATGTTATATCCTTTAATTTAAATCAACCACTTTTTAAAACAAAGATTTTCAATTAGGATGTACTTCATAATTAACACGTATGAATCTTCCTATATACTAGTTAAACCATTATTATTTGTAATCAAACTTCAATTTTATTTTTGTTAAGACAAATAAATTTTCAAAAATTTCAATTTAATAAACCAAAACCACACATTTATCTTATAGTGTTTTTTAAGTATAAATCAAAAGAAAATTTATTTTTGGGATTTTTTTATTTTTTTTAGATAATAAAGCAAAAATAAACAAGAAAAAAATTGTAGATGAATCTCCCCTCACACTTGATTTTGACTGTGTCCCTACAGTTAACCTAAGTGGAAGGAAAAAAATAAAATAAAAATCTTATATTTACATGAAAGATTATTATTTACAAGAGATGAGAAAGTATACAGTCAAAAAGTAAATGAAACGGTCTTCTAAAGACCGACTCATTTGTCTCGTCAAATGTGCGAGACACAGCTTAAGCTTGAAAAACCAAACCATCAAAAATTTCAAAGTTGAATCTTGACTTGGAAAAATGAATGTTGTTTTGAAAATTGTACGAGTTGTTTTGTTTTCGATGATTTTTGGGGTTCATAAAAGAATTGACTGAAATTCAAGTTTATTTTCACTAATTTGAAATTCAAGCTTATCATTGAAAACATTTTCAGAGTTATTGATTTCAAAATCAAAATGGTGATTTTCATCCTCCCCATTGGAATTTAACAACTCATCATCCAAAAGTCCAAAAAATTCGTGTTCGTTAAATTCATCTCCCTTTATTGGGTTATCAACAACTTCATTATTTATATAATTTTCAGAATCCAAAGCTGTATTCAAAATTTTGAAATCGAGAAAAGGAAGATCGAATTTTAAATTTGGTTCCACACCCTCAAAAGAATTGAAATCCAACTCAATTACCGTCTTTTCAACAACTTCGTTAAGATTGTCGTTTTCAATTTTGAAAGTTGTTATTTGAAAATCATCGATTTGGGTAAAAGGTGGATTATCACTTGACTCATCACACGTTGAAATTTGATTTTGTTTCTCACGAAAATTTTCCAATGTTTTAATCAAAAAATTCGCGTGATCATCGTAAATTTCATTCATTTGCTCAACAAAGTCAAATTTGTAATTATTAACTTGAAAATTTTCGATTTGGACTTGTTGAGTACAAGAATTGTCATTTTCGATAAACGGTGGATTATTATTTGATTCTTCGCAAGATGAGATTTGATTATGATTTTCACGAAAAGTATTGTATTTTCCAAGTAATATATCCCCGTTATCTTTTTCCATTTGGTCAACAAAATCAAATTCATGATTGTTAATTTGAAAATATTCATTTTGAATTTGTTGATAACCAAAGTTTTCAATCGTATCTTTATTGAAACTATTTCCACTGCCAAATTTATTTGAAAATTGGTTCACATTTTCATCTTGATTTTGAAATTCATTTTGAAGCTCGAAATTGAATTGGCATGGGTTATACTCGAAATCATTTGAATTTTGAAGCGAATTCAAATTTTGATTTTTTTGACTTGAAATATTGCATAAATATGAGTTACACAAATCATTTATACTTTGATTTTGTTGTGCAGAGAGTTCAAGTAAAGACGAAATGTTACTTTCAAGAGTTGAGGGTTCATCGTTTTGAAAATTTTGTGGTTCAAGACTCAAATTGTTTAAACAATAGTTGTTGTTGTAATATCCATAAGAATTTGAAGTGAAATTATATGGATTATATTGATTTTCACAACTATCGTAAAATTCATGTGAATATGGAAATTCATACATTTTCAAGAAACCTCTTTTTTTTTTGGTTTTTTTCTTTATAAAGGAAAAATATTTACAAATAGAATTTATTTTTCAAAAGGGAAATTGAATTTTTTTGGTTTTTAATTTTTTTTTGTTTTTGAAAAGTTTTATAATTTTTTTTTGGATTTTTGTTTTTATAATTTTTTTGGATTTTTGAAATTTCAAGGGAAAAGGATTTAAAAATTTAAAAGGAAAAGGAATATTTACAAAAAAATTTTAGTTTTGGGTTTAGAATTTTTTTTTTAAATATGCATGAACTAATGCAACTAAATGAATGCAGTGGTTAATTACAAATGATTTATCCTAAGTTAACTCAAAATTGTGTAATCACAAATTGTCTTAGATAAACAAGATAGTTCTCGGCCAGGTAACGGGCAGGAGTTATCGGTGCACCACGAATCACCGTAGCAATGCAACCGAAGGTTTAAGTACCTTCAGAGGAACAACCGCTATAATATTTACGAATCACCGTAATATTTATAAATGGTTATTACCCTGCCGTAGCCTAAACATCGAGAAATTAAATTGTTCAAAGAAGACAACTTGTCAATATACAATTAAAAGCTATCGTTTTATTAATCAAAATTCTAAAATGAAATGCAAAGCAAAAATTAAACGTGTATTAACAATGCAACTACGAATGGAATTTTTTTATTTTACAAAAATGCAAATGCAAGCAAACAACAATGCAATTCAAATAAAACTAGAAATGAAATCAGAATTTTTTTTTCAGCTAGCAAGCAAAGCAATTTATTTTGGCTAGCGAAGCAAGCAATTTTCAGCAAGCTATTCTTCCTTTATTTCCTACTTTGGCAACCTGAAAATTAAAAACAAGATATATACAAGTGTTGTTGTTATTATTATTATTTGGTTATTTTTTTCTTTTATAAAGCAAAAGTTGTTTTTAGAAAATGGAATCAGGGCTTGACCCAAACAAAAATAACTAAAATTTCAAAACAACTTCACCACTGCTATCTCAAAACTTCACCACTCTGTTCAAAGCAAACGAAACCTCAATTAAACAGAATTATAAAAACAACGAAAATCACTGCTTGCATCCAGTTCGAAAATTTAAAACTCCAAAACCAAAATTAATCGAATTGTCACCACATCTATTCGAATTCGATCGAACGTTCGAAGGTGTGTGCGAATGGTGGAGGCAGAAGAGGTTGAACTGCAGTTCGATTTGCGGCAATTGGAGGGGGTTGAGTAGTCGCGAAGGTGTAGCCGACTGTTTGAGGCGATGTTGGAAGTTGTGTATTTGTCGGTCAAAGCGGTTGGATGTCGCTGTTGAGGAGTGCGAATGGGTTTCTGGTGGTTCGACTTAATTCCTACTGTTTTGGTGAGTGTTCTTTATTGTGGCAGCCCCTATTTTTTTCTTCTGGTTTGCGATTGGTCTTCGATTGTTGGTTTGTGCTTGGTGAATTTGTGGAATTTGGATGTCGAGTGAGAGGCTCGATTTAGATGTTGAAGCAGGTCAAAGGTTTGAGCAGTGTCAGGTGATGTTCAGGGGAGTGGAATGGTAAGCAATGGAATGCTCACGGTTGGTGGAGTATGTAGTTTATAAGTTGGCAATGAAGGTGGTTGGTAGCTTGTTGTTTGGAATGTGAATTGATTGTTGATGCAGCCCGCTGAGTTTTTTTTTTGGTAGTTTGGAGATGGAACAATTGGTATATGGAGGCAGGAAAGTAGACGGATGGCTGCAGTTAGAATGAGGTGGCAGGAGTTTGTGAAGTGGTTGATTTGGTGGAGCAAGTCAGTAATGGAAAGAAATGGTTTGTGTGTATCTTGTTGTAGATGTAAGCGGTAGAAAGTAGATGCTAGTGGAATGTCAGTAGGTGCTTGTGGTAAGGTTTGATGTATGAAGTTTCAGTGAGTGTGTTCACTCGGTAGTTGTATCAGTGTTTGTTTTAGGCATAAATGTTGGTGATCAACAAGTAGTGGTGATTTGTAGAAGTGTTTTGGAGTGGCCGTGTTAATGTTGAATGGTATTGGATGTGAGGTTGTTAGATTGATGTTTGCATGAGTTCGATGTGGTGAAGTGGAGGAGAGTGCTTGCAGGCAGGTTGTAGTGATCAGAGGCAAGTGGTCGCGATTGGATGATCTGAGGGTATGCTGTCACTGTCGATAATTCACTAATGATTTTTTTTTGTTGAAGTGGTAGAAAGCAGGGGTTGTTATTGTAGCAGAAATGGTTGTGAATGATGATGCTTGTAACTGGGATATTTGTAGCTGTCTGTAACAGTGGTGAATAGGTATGTGAATGAAGGCAGAAATCAAAATTGCTGCAGGAGTTGATGGTGATTGAAGTGCTGCTTGGTTGTCGCAGTGGTGATGAGGTGGAAGTCAGATGGTTGAGCTAGTTTCTGGATGTAGTGGCTTGTTTGAAGGAAGAAGAAAGTGTGTTGTTGTTGAGTTGTGAGTTTGTGGTTTGAGAAGATTGAATGATGATTATGTGTTTGGTGGAGCACTATGTTGATAACAGGCAGAGGTTGATGGATGAATACAAAGTAGATGTTGAAGTAGTGTTGGTTAGTGGCTGCGAAGTATGTATTGAAGAATGCACAGTGCAGTTTGATGGGTTGTATGTAATGGTTTGAGGATGTGTGTAAATGTGGAGTGAAGAAGGAGATGAAAATATGCTTGGGGATGGAGAAATGCACTGTTGTGCAGAGTTATGTGGTGAAACAGAGAACAAAAATGCAGTGCATAGCAGAGTATCAGATTAGCAATATGCAACAGTAATAAGAGTGCAACAGTAACAACAATGAAAATTGTAAATGTAATCTAATTTGCAATGAAATAAAATGTTTTTGTTGAAATCGTGTATGTTGTTTTTTTTTTGGTATAGAAAATGCAAATGGTAATGAAAAAGAAACTAGCAATCTAGAAACAACAAAATCAAAATGCACACAAACACACAATTTTTTTTTAATGTACAAACACAAGCAAAACAAACACACGAAAATTAAGCAAAAATAATTCGTAGAATAGAAAATCAAAATCAAAACAAATCCCCGGTAACGGCGCAAAAAACTTGTTCGTCGACGAAAGTTCTATCGGTTTAGAAAACCGTCGAACGAATTTAAATTAAAAATAACCGCAAGAGCACGGTGTACCAATGTAGCACGTGGCGAATACGTGTCGATCCACAGGGAATTGAATATTTTAAAATTCTATTCAATCAAATTAAACCAAAGTCGAGTGAAAGTTAAGCAAGAGAATTAGAGAACTGACTAAAAGAAAAGAGAAGCAAATATAAGAGTTAAGTGACAATTTAGAAAATAAATCCACTCTCTAGATCATGTAATTCAACATATATGAAATCATGATCTCTCTTTTACGGTCATTAGTTAGTTTAATTGATGTGTTTTTCATAAGTATGACCTATTTGTGCTATTAATTAGCTCAACATAAGCCATCAAACTATAACACACCCCTTAAACAACTTTTAACTCTCATGAAAAATGACAATGAAAATGAAAGTGAAATCTTATTTTAAGTATGGCCTATTAACTATTGATTAGAAACATAGACCATCAAATTTTAATTTCAAATCACTTTCTTTTGGCATAATCATATTTTGATGAAGAGGCAATTAGTGTTAGTGATTGTTTAAGCATAGCCTATTTGGTGTCTACAATATAGACTATCAAATTCAAAGCAAAAACAACAATTAAACCACTTCATTGATCATCATTAAGCACAAAAAGAGAGCATGAATTAACAAATAGTTGAAGCTACATAAATAGAGAGCTTCATTACCCCTAATTTGAAGGGGTCTAGCCTCTCATATTTGTCATTTGATTGACAAATGTAGCAAACAACATTGAATAAAAAGAAGAGGAAAAAGATAGCAAAATGAAAGGAAAAATTATTCTACTTGCATAAAAGAGAAGAGATCTACACTACAACATGAAAGTAAATGAACATGAAAAGGAAAGATCATGTATTAAATTACATAAAAAAAAGAAATTACATGACAATAAAAATGGCTAAGTAGCCATGGAAAAAGAGAAGAGAAGAGCTTTTTATTTTGAGCCTAAACTAAAATTAAGAGAGACTAAGCTAAAAGAGGAGGAGAGGTCACATGAAACATATGGGTATTTATACATGTACGAAACCCTAATTCATATTTTTGGGAAATGCCCAAAATGCCCTTGAGAAAGTGTGGAGGCCAAGTAATCATTAGCTTCTAATAATCATCATTTAAGTGTACATGAAGCCATTAACTCCATAAGCATGTGCATTGTCCTCTAATTTCTACATAAAGGTGGTGGGTAGGTGGGGTCCTCCATTATCTTCACTTTGAATTATTTCCATCTTCATTCCTTTATATTCATGTTATGCATGCATGTGTCTCCTATTTGAGACCAAATTCGTACAAAAATATATATAAATTTCCAATTAATTTTTCTCAAATAAATATATGCACACAAATGACCGTTTTTCCCCCATATGAAGATTGATTTGTGACAATTTGGAATCAATATGAATTTTGGTTAAAACAAGTTAAAATACCCAATATGATCATTTATTTAGTTTAAAAAGAATAAATATGGTGGTAAAAATATGCACATTTACGTGCACATCAAATATCTTATCCAAAACTTTATAAAACCATATACTGTGCTCATGCATCCACAATGGTTAAAAAATAGCAATTCGAAATATTATTATGTTATGCAAACAAGTAAATCAATTCTGGATTACCCATCCCCATTCATTTTGACTACCATTCTTTACTATAGCTTCTAAGGTCACTATTAACCAATTAATTTTCATGGGTTGACTAATAACCTGTTCAATAATTAAGGACTCCTTGTTCGTTTTAATTGTTTTCATAGGATCACTAAGAACATATTGGTCTCTGCCAACAACTTCATCATTCATGGGTTCTTCCTGAACCTATAGGTATCTCCAAGAACTTCCCTCTTATCCTAGTTTTCATGGGTTAACTAGGAACCTATTGACTTCTGTTAATAACTTAATCCGGATGTAGTTTTCATGGCACTACAAACCTATTGGCCCTTCCAATAACTCTTTCTTATCATAGTTTTCACGGGTTTACTATGAACCAGTCAATCTGACAACTTCTTTAATCAGTGTTTAAGTATCCTATATTTCAGTCTATCTAACTTCCTGGATGCAATTGTACTCTCGAGAGTAACTCAATTTATATGCACTATTAGGTCAACTAGTTGGTTATTCTGCCATTTTTCCCCAAAATACAGTTATGGGTCCATATTAAAGTGAATATGTATATAAGAAGTAGCAAAATAATAACAACACCTATGGTTTAATATCCTTGAAATCATTTACATATGTAACATGGTTAATCCCTTTAACCAATAATTTTATCAAGAAAAGCTTATTCAAAAACTTCCCGGTGAATACCATTTCAAAACTTCTTTATTTTAGACATGGGTTCTCCTTTAAATATGAGATTGGTCATTTGTTTTGAAAACTAAGGCTTTTGAAACCTTAAAACTTTACTTTCGAAACCATTGGATAACTTCCTTCAAAAGTATTCAAATCTTGTTTTCAAAATATTAAGCATATGCCTTTCAAAAAACTTTAAAACACCTCTTTCGAAACCATCAAAACATACCTTTCGAAAGTATTAAAGCATCATCTATTAATTCCTTGAAGCATAGCTTCAAAAAAAATGTAAGTACCACTTTCGAAACCATTTGGTTTATCTTAAAACGTCTTTTGGGTTAAAGTGAATATATATCAAAGAAGCCCTATCGAAAACTTTAATCTTCACATAAAATCGTTTGGGGAAAATTGATGGCTTCAGAACCATCTTTTCGAAAGCTCAGAACTTTTAAATAAAACATTTGAAAGATAGCTTTGAAACCCCTTTCGAAGCCATTGCCTTTGAAACCCTTGAATCCTTTCGAAAGCTTTAGGGAGTGGCTTAGTGCAGGTATAAAACAAAAACTATCTTTCGAATTGGTTGATGACTCCAATCCATTCGAAAGGCATAGAGACGGTAGCAAGGTTTCGATTGGTTTGAGATTACCCTTTGGAAAGCATTAGTTTAGGACACGGGAACTCATTCGAAATCTACATTTAAACAAAAAGGTGGAAACCCTTTCAAAATCTATTCAGAAGAACCTTTTGAAAGAAATTGTTTCAACTCCTATAAAAGCATTTCGTAAAAACTAGCAAGCGCATTTATTTTGAAATTAAAACAATGGTTTTGACCCCATCAAAAGCAGGAATTTCGACACCGTCCCTCCCACCTTTCTTCAATCCACTAATATTATCATTGTGAAACCTTGTGTATTGATTTTGGCTTGGTTGGTTTCAATTTGGTAGAGGCAGAAGCATAGGGTCGAAAGGTGCTTCTAAAAGAGGTGGAACCTTCTTTTCTTGGTAAAGACTGACTTAATGTCGTTTAAAGTAATTAGTTTATAACTAACCCACCTATTAGTAAACATTTAATAGGTTGCAATAAACTTTTCAAATTCTTTCTCAAAATAACTGTCGCATAGGTTCAGATATAAACAAGGATTAATTTAACAAATAAGCCCTCCCATTAAGAAAAACAATTAAAACTATCACGTCCTCCTTCTAAAGTAAATTAATTTCCATAGTTAATTACATCGGAAAAATCCCCAAAACTCATAAAAATTCATTTTCAACATGTTATCTAACATATAAAATTTCAGACCTAAATTCTTCATAAAATTACTAAAATTAATTTCTAAACTGAATTATTTATATTTTCCTTTGAAAATTCATAACTAATTTTCCGTACCATAGAAAATTATAATAATTAAACGCCATCTCCAAAATCATGTTTTTCATAACATATAATTTCTTATGGCACTCAAAATTCAATTTGATCAGTTTTACCCTTAAAACCAGGTATAAACAATTATCAAACAATCTTGTTTGAATCAAACATGTTATAAAATCCACGCTTATCATTAATCGAAAATCATCATAATGGGTTTAAACTTAAATATAAAAATCAAATGATCATAAAACAAAATAGAGATGGTCTTGATTATTATTCAACTTGATTAGGATATGAACTTTGAGATTTGACTTAGATTAATTCCCCTTGCGTTAAATCCTTAGCTTTAATTTGATTTCCTACTCTTTTCTCCTAAGTAATGGTCGACTTCTCTTTCTTTTGTTTGCGTTTTATGTTTTTAGAAAAATGAATGTGAATGGATGGGAAACGAGAATATTTACGGTATGGGATTTTGGTGTGGCTATTTCCTAATAAGCCTTTGTTTTAATTAAATAACATATAAAACCATTCATAAGCCCATTTATATAATTAGGCTCGGCCTCTAAGTATTTATTCAAATCTTAATCCCCTTATCTCTCTAATATTTGCATTATTCTATTTAGTTTGTCTAATTAAATCTCTGAATAATGTTATTAAAAATTAGGGGAGTTACAAGTATCATGGTCAACTGAAGTCAACTCAAAGTCAAAGTCTCGGGCTAGAGAAGTTTGATTAATAATTACAATAATAATAACTATTATTGAACAGAGGACTTTATTTCTGGACTATAGAGTTGAATATGGACGATACTGGAATGCTTACTATTACTAAATTCTATAAGTCCAAAGTGATATAGTTTTGATGAAGATAATTGGTGCGAATAATTATCAGTACCAGCTAACATTTAGTAAAGTAAAATTGGATTTTACTAAAATCAATTAAGCCATAATTTGGTCATAATTTCACAACACCTGCTAAGTGAAGTGTGAACAATAATACTTGCATAATCGAATCATTCAATTTTAAATGCTGATCGAATTAACACTTAAGAGTCACACAATTGAAATGTTGAGTACTCCTTTACTATCAATTTAATTAATTTGTTGGTGTTATAAATTAACTAAATTAATTAATATTTATGCAATATTAATTATAAAATTTTGCTTGATGTGTACTGAGCGATAATAATAGTGTGCATATAATTGTTATATAAACACTAGCCGATATTCGATATCGATATGCATTTAAATTGGATTTCAATGCAATAAATATTGTTTGGGCTTGAAATGGACGCAATCCCATATAGAGCATGTTAATTTTGGCCATAATAGTGGCATATAGGCCAACCATAAGATGACTAGGAGGGTGGGATTTTGGATGTTTAAAAGTAGAGAATGGATAAGAGAGAATTTAAGGATCTTGACCTTACTTTTGCTCTCTAGCCTCTCTCTTATATGAATATCTAAACCCCCACTTTAGATAAGAGCTTTTTGTTTCCTTCATCCTCTTCTGTGCTAGTAGAACACTTCCCTTCCTCTCCTATAATATTTAAGCAATCTAAATACAAATTAAAGTCAAATAATCATCGACAGTTAGACAATTCAAAAGCTAGCAACTTCGGGGTTGGAATTCGATACAAGGAGTTCACTTCTACATTTAAATGTGCGAGATTTGGGCTTTAGCTAAAGGTATTCTTCTAGTTTACTATTATACTGTAGTGTTCATACGATTTTTGTTCTATATATTATTGTGCTAAAAATATCATGTATCGATCGATTATCACATGTTGGTGGTCGTATATGCATAAGTGCATATATACATTAAAATAATATAAAAATTTATATGCATATTTTTTTATACATGCTCTCGGCATGAAATAAAAAACTTTTTTATTTTCAAAATTTTAAATAATAAAGTATTATATGATTTAAAATATCAAATCTTGTTTTAAAAGTTTAACACTAGATAATATATATAATTTAAAACTTAACAAAATCTAATTTTGTTAGTATGATTTTTGACAACAATAAAAAAATTAATTTTTTTGGATATTTAATATATATATACTATTATTTAATTCAAAATTAATTATGTACGTAAATTGTTTGTGTATATAGATATATTTATAAATAATATAAAATTCTAAAAAATTATATACTATAAAATGTTCATTATAGTTTCGAAAATAATTTTAAATTATTTCTCTATGATTTACTAATTAATTATAAGTTTTAAACCAATAAATTATTTTAATCATCAAGCCCATAGCAACAAAATATATTTTTTATTATAAATTTTATTTATATATATATAATTATTATTACGAATTATATGATTATATGTAATACGTATTTAATTTAATTATATATATATAATTTTAGTTTGAATTATATATTATAAATATTTTTCAAATTAAATTTTCAAATAATTTTATAATTTAATTATATTTATTCATGTGCATACGTATGCATACATAAACACACAGATATATATACATATATATGTATGTATGCATGTATATGTATAAATAATTTCATGCGCGCACACACATACATATATTTAGATAATCCATTTGCATGCACGACGGGCTAACATGTTCATCACGGTATAGATCCCAACATCTACTACGGGCATGTTAAACCAAATACATGTTACCATGTAGCACGCGCACGTAACACATTTGTGTGTATGATACACGTATATTTGACATAATATAAATTATATAAACAAAATTTATTTATTAATTTAAATAATATATATATCTTATTAATAGAAAATTTAGAAAGTTCAAAATGTATTAGACTATATAGGCCCACTAAAAATCAAATAATGGAATTCTTTTTGAAATTTGCCAATTCCTCCGCTATGTGTTGGCCCTATTCCAGTAATGGTACACTACAACAAAAATACCCTATTACAACGCCCTTTTTACAACGGGCAACAATTGTCCGTTTTAATAGTAAGACATTACAATTGTTTTCTATGGTCCAGTATAACAGATACCACCTTTCAACAAGCTTTTCGGTTTGACCGTTGTAACATACTACTATTACAACATTTTATATTTTCCTGTTGTAAAATATGCCCATTACAATGATTTTCTGCCCTTTGTAATAAATACCAGTTTTCATTCCTCCCTACCAATTGTAATAAATTCCTATTACAACTACATTCTTTTGCTTGTTGCAATATATGTCAATTTAACAACTTTTTTATTCTAGTTGTAATAGTTACATTTTACAATATTTTTAGTTTACCAATTGTAATATATACCAATTTTCGACCACTTTTAACCGATTATCATTATCTTCGAAAATTTTAGAAGTTGTGAGAGGTTTAACCAGTATTTTAATAGACTTAATTTCACTTTCTAGATATTAATACGTAATTATATACAAAGTTTTTTAAAATAAAATACAATGAGAACGTTTTAAAATTAATCATATTGAAAACTAACTATTCAAAAAAAAAATCAAAAACGAGAAATTTGTGTTACGTTAAACATTGTGTTTACGTAGTAATTTTAGCATTTTTATTAGATAAAGCTTTACAATAATTTTATTTAATAGAATAATATATTATTATAGTTTTGACATAAATATTTTCTTATATTCATGAGTATTTTTCAACACGTGTTTGTTAATCAAAAATATATTTTACAAACAACATAGGAGTCCATTTTGTTGAATCATGATTTTTGATTCATGACGAAGAATTTCAACAAGCATTGAAGATTATAATGACAAAAAGAGAATAGAACTTCAAACAAAGACAAGGCTTCAAAGTATGTATATTTATATTTTTATGAGTCTTAGTTCTGTTCAAATATTTTTAAAATCATCCCTCAAGAAGTCACACTCACACACAAATTAATTTCTTTTTGATAATATAGAGTTTTAAACTGATCTGTGCAACATAGCACAGGTCAGTCGACTGACTCATATCAGCCAGCCGACCGACCTGTGTTAGTGCACATCATATTGTTTTAAAATGCACGATTTTGAATTTTAGTTGACTGAAATTTCTGAGTCAGTTGACTGAACGACAACTAACAGCTATTTTACTGAAAAGACACTCTCTTTCATGAAGGGGCTTCAACTCAATTCCAACAGAAATAGATGCAACTCTTGATTGAAACCTTTCATGAACAATTGCATCCCAATATACTCTATATAAACATGCTTTGATTCTTCTTATATTTCACCGAATTTTACTTTGCTCTCTTATTTAATTCTTGCTCTATATTCAAAGCATTCACAAAATTTATTTCACTTGAATCTTTGAGTTAACTTATAATCTTCGGTTCTAAGTGATTACTTCCTTTCAATCAATACAAACACACAAAAACTCTTGAGGATTTGATTATAGGAAGGGTGTACTATCAAGAGACAAATTTGTATTATTAAGAACACATTGTGTCAAATATACTTTTGTATAAGTTGAAGTCCTCTTCGACTGTTGAGGCGAAATCCTGTTCTACTGCTCAGGTCCCTTGTTCGGCTGTTCAAGGGTTGTATAGACCTGTTCCTCCGGGTTAAGTGAGGACTGTTGTTAGTGAAATTCCAGTAAGGAGTCTGGGACTGGACATAGAACGGGAAGTTCAAACCGGTATAAAAATTCCTGGTGTGCTTATTTTATTTTACTTACTTTACATTGATAGAATTTATTTCCGCACTTGTTTAATACTATTCCATATTGCACGTTCCGCACAGTAACTTTCATTTGGTATCAGAGCAAGGCATCTTATAACCGTTACATAGTTATCTGATATCTTGTTAATAAGGAAAACAACACTAGCACTACCACTAACACTGTCACTAACAATAGTTTTATTGAAGGTCAATCTACTGCATGACCTCCACTATTCAATGGCATGAATTACAATTATTGGGCAACTCGAATGCGTATTTATATGCAAGCAAGTAGTTTTGAGTCATGGAATATCACTCAAACAGATATAACATTCCTACGACTGAATACTCTACATGGTCAAACACACAAAAACTGGATGCTACTGCAAATGCCAAAGCTATGAATATGTTATTTTGTGCTTTAGATAGAAATGAGTTTAACCGTGTTAGTATGTGTACAACTGTAATGTCCTGGAAATTTAGGCAATAATTATTTAATAATTTCATTGATAATTATTTTAAAATGTGAAATATTGATTTAATAATTTAATTCAAACAGAAATTCTCTTTTGAAAATTAATAACTATTTAATTTGTCAAATGATATTCTTTTCAAAATTTAAAAATATTTAAGTAATAAATTCATCTTTCTAAACTGATTTAAAAATATTTTATTTATAATGTATAAATGTTTATACATGGTAAATAGAAGATTTGATTTTAATTTTAATTTAAATTTTATAAAGGATATTTTCTAATTAATATATATAAATGTATAAATTGTAAATTGATTTAAATTAGTATTGTAAACTTTTCAAAGGGTTTGTTTTAAAAATCTTTCATATATCTTTATAGAAAAGTAAGTAAGTATTTATTTTATAAAAATAAATATAGTTTAAATTTTGTTTTATAATAAAAGTTTATTTGTTTTGTTTTATTTTAAAATATGTTTTTCTTTGAAATAAATTTAATTCATTCTTGTTAAAGTATAATAGTTAGTTTGAAACCTTTTGAAATAAAATGAATTCAACACTTCTTTTCTTCTTCAAATCTTTTCTTTTAAAATTTAGTTTTATAAATAATATTATTTTAAAAAAATAATTTATGAAACATTAAAATGTAAGTGTATAGTTTTATAAAGAAGTTTATAAGCAAACATATACTCATTTTCAAGACTAGATGTTAATAAACATTTAAAACATGTTAAAATAAATTAGAAATGATTTTAAGATAATTTAAATACAATTATAAATTTAGATATTGCTTTTAATAATTGGATATGCATATGTGTTAAAACCTTAAAACATAAGTAGACACTTGTAAAACATTTAACATAATAACATAACAAGTGGCAGGCCTATTTATTTTTTAAAAAATTTAAGTTATATTGATAGGAGAAACATAGCAAATGCATTTGTTAAAAACATTTTCTCTTCAAATTGAAAAATCTGAAAATCAGATTTCAGTAAATCTAAAACCTAAAACAAATGCATGTTAAAATCTGCAAACCAATCTTCAAATCAATTTCTACAAAGCAAACTACAAATCCGCAAATTTATCTTCAAATCTGTGCATTTGAAATGGATCTGCATGCCATTTTTAAACTTCAAACTGGAGCTCAACTTCAATATAAAATTTGAGCAATAAGAATGGAGTCTGCATACATACATCAACAAGAAAAGCTACTTCAACTTCAAATTGCACTCAGATTTCATCCTGCAGTTTCAAGTCAGGACCTGGAAATTGTGATTGCATCTAATTGTTTTCTACTTCTTCATAAAAAGGTGAGTAAACCTTTATTTTTAAAAATAGTTTCCCTTTTTAAATTAATGCTTAAGCAAGAATAATATCTAAAGACTAATGCATACTGTTTTTTTTTTAAAAAAAGAAAAGAAATCAAACTGCAGTACCGTTATTATTATGAGAGTAAGCTCACAATTGAAAAGTTATTTAAAATTTTCTGTTGCACGTATATAAATTTGAAATAAGTTTGCTTGTATGGTTTCTATTGTGATGGATATTCTGTGAGATTATATATATACAAAAACATATTTATGGTTTGCTGTAACAACCCACATATTTATCGATTTTATATTTAAATATTTTATCGTTAGTCGGATCTTAGTCCGAAAACCTACTTTTTACAAACTGTCGAATTGGGACTCGAGACCACTTCCATCGAGTTCAAAATGACGTTTGCGACCTTTTTGAGTATAAGCTTCGATATGTTTGGAGAAAGTTGATTTTTGCTACTTTTTACTTAGGGCTTTGGTTTGGGCTGAGCCCATTAACCCCACTTAACTCAGTTCCAACCCTCTCCTCTTCATTCACTTCTCTTCTATTTTCCTAATACTCAAGCTTTTATGTTAATGGAGGGTAGAAGAGGAAATTAAAACTCCAAGCCCTAACTTTCTTTGCAAATCCAAGCTTTAGCTCCAAACTAAAGAAGAACCCATTGGTAAGCTTCTCTTCATCTTCTCCAACTCATTCTCCTTCCAATTTCAGAAATTTCCTAAACCTAACTTAGGGAATGTTCTTGTTTTAAGCTTAGATTCAAGCTTCTAGTGTTGAGATTGAAGTGTGGTTGATCTTCCTTTGCTTTCAAGCTTCATCTTCATAAATTTAGTTCAAAGGTGAGATTTTTATCTCACATCTATGTCTATATCTATCTTTGTTGTTAGGTATGAATCCCTAACATTTATTCATGTGAAATTGCTTTTGATTTGGATTGGTTTTGTGAATATTTCCATTTTTGGTGTTTGAAGCCAATTCTCTAAAAATCATAACTTTGATGTTTGATCATGCTTTAAGAGGTGTTTCGGAGAGCCTATAAGACCGGGTTGTCGCTAGGCATAAATCCTTAGTCGTCGTTGCTCGTCCGATCGCTCCCGATACGTTTTGGCCACTTTGGCCTAGGCAAATTGTTGCCCTTACCAGGTTTTCAGACGTCTGGAGACCAATGTCAGACGTCTGGTTTTGCAACCTGGAGAAAAATGTATGCACGCATATTATAACAAAAAGCCAGAGACTATTTTCAGACGTCTGAACCATCAAACCAGATGTCTGGATAGGTCTCAGACGTCTGACTTGAGGTTTTAGACGTCTGAGTGTTCTCTGGGTTATTTCCAGAGAACAAATCCAGACGTCTGGATTCCAAATCAGACGTCTGGAATGTGCAGTTTTGCCTATTTTGGCTATTTTTGAGTATATTTCCAACTTTAATCGATTCGTTTGTTTCCTATTTGTTGTTATCATCTATTATGACTTTGATGACCTTTTCTTTGGGAATTTTAGATATATCCACTTTGATGGATTTGATATCGATTTCTTTGGATTTTATTCACGTCTTCGAATGTGAATTTAGTAATTGGTTGTTCTTACAATCTTCTTTGTGATTTGTCACTTTAAAAATATAAAGGTTTTCTATACTAGTAGTAAATATCAAAACTCTTTCTTCAAATGATTTCAACACTATTTTATTACAAAGCTCGTTTTCTTAAACCGTTTTCCAATCTATTAGTATATACAAACCTTTACCTCACTCGTATGAGAAATCTAATTAAACGACTTAGTAAAACAATTGGTATGAAACGTTTGCGTTTACTTCGTCGGTTAATTCATGGACTTGTTCGATTGAATCTCTTGTGACAATTTTCTAGTGGAGATCTACAATTTGTTCGTAAATATTTAAGTTAAGCTAGTGGTTATGGGACATGAAGCTAAGCTCATATATTTACTAGCTTATTGTAATTGACACTTCTCTTTGATCATGACGATCAACTTTGTGGTTTAGACTAGCAATGTGCGATGTCTCTTTGTCTATGTGGAGGACTGTTCCTCATTTTATTGAGTTTCGTCTCATTTTATACATAGGTCGTACCTTTCTAGGTGCGTCAATGTTTTATTATGCATGGGGTGTACCTTTCTACGTGCATCGATGTTTGTTTACTTCGTGGAGCAATCGGCTCAATAAGTCAGGGCATGGGGCGTATCTTTCTAGGTGCGTCGATGTTCGTCTATGCATGGGGCGTATCTTTCTAGGTGCGTCGATGTTCGACTTTGCATGGGGTGTATCTTTCTAGGTGCATCGATGTTAGACATTACATGGGGTGTATCTTTCTAGGTGCATCGATGTTTATTTGTGCATGGGGCGTATCTTTCTAGGTGCGTCGATGCTAGAGCATGGGGCGTATCTTTCTAGGTGCGTCGATGTTCGACATTACATGGGGTGTATCTTTCTAGGCGCATCGATGTTTATTTGTGCATGGGGCGTATCTTTCTAGGTGCATCGATGCTAGAGCATGGGGCGTATCTTTCTAGGTGCGTCAATGTTCGACTGTACATGGGGCGTGTCTTTCTAGGTGCGTCGATGCCCAGTTTTTTTGGGGATTGGCCATCCTTTTTAGTGTGATTTGGTTCATCGGATGTCTCGCTGTACGACGTCGTTGTTCCCTTTTATTGTGATTTCTGGATTTCTAGAAATTTTATGCTTCACCTATTCTTGTGATTTCTGAATTTCGTGTGTTGATTTCTGGAATTTATGTTTCACCAACTTTTACGATGGGCATTGATATATGTCATTTATTGTGGCTTGGTGAATGAAATTAGGAGTATGACATTCCTTTTTATCTTGAGTAGATTATTGTGATATTGATTAATCTCTTGTTGATTTTCAATTACTTATTTATCACAGCTTGGCATTGTGATTATTATATGTTTATGTCATATCTCTTATTATATATATCACTTCATTTGATATTTATAGCTAGATTGATCCGTTTATTATTTTCTTATGAAATAATACTCGGGTCAGACCGAGATGTTACAGGTGCTTCTGCTTGACTTCTCATCCAGGATCATTACCCTGACTTTTGGCAAACTACTTAGATTAGTAGTTTATTTTGTTGTATACACTTGAGATATAGACTCATAGTTGTATTCCTTTGCATAGCACGTGTTGCTATTCTTTTGTATTATCGTGGATCTTTTGACCACTACTCTGATATACACTTTCATGTGTAATATTCATATCTATTTCCGCCTTTGTGATATGAATTGTCTGTGACTGATTTGTGTTAAGTTTATTTCTATATTTGTTTCCGAAGACCTTTATAGCCACTGTGTAGTAGCTTTGAGTTTGTATCGGTATGTCGGATTTCCTCTTGAGATGAAAAGTTATAATTTTATCTGGCATATCGGTACTCGCACAAAGCAATTATACAGATGGTCGCTCCACAACAGCCTTATTCTCCGTGCTAGTTGACAGCATTCGCAGTAGTGTTCTTGGCTAGTGTGGGTATAGAGGTGGGGCGTCACAGCTTGGTATCAGAGCCAAATTTCGGAACAAGGTAGAATAATCTAACAAGGATCATCATCCTAAGTCTTTCTTAGGAGTCGTGCTTTAGGATTTAATTCGAGTCTTCGTACCGATTCATCCTATTTTCTTTTATGATTCCTTGTTTTATCTATCAAGATTGCTTGATATTTATTTTGAGGATAACTTTTTCCTCTTCTTTCTTTCTTTCTCAAAGAAGAGAAATGGTTAGACCAGGCCGTCCCTGCGCAGGTCAATCTAGTGCTACTCCCCTAGATGGAGTTTTTATGTCTGCTCAACAACTTTTGGATCTTGTAAAGAATCAAGAGTTTATCTATGCTTTGAGTAAGAACACCGAAATGGTTCTACCTTTGAAACTTGAAGTTTCTTTCAATCAGCTTGTGGATGTTACTCTTCTTCATGGAGAGGTTGGTAAAGGAAGTGCTTGTGATATTGGGACTTCCAAGAAGAGGCATATTAAGTTCATGAACCTTAATCCCAATAAGAGAGTGAAGCAAACTACTTTTGTAGCAAAGACTCCAATCTTTAATCATGGAGGATGCTACAATTGTAATTCTAAGGAACACTATGCGAATATGTGTCCAAAACCCCATTCTTGTCGCTATTGCAAGGAACCAGGTCATCTTTTATCTGCATGTCTCAAACTTTTGAACAAGGACATGAGAAAGCTAAATATTGTGCAAGCCCTTAGAAACTCTTCTCTTTGTCAAGGTATTTCTCATTCAATTCTTGATGACATTTTCTTTGTGATTATCTTGTTCGTGTTCTTTTTGATATAGTTTCCATCTCATTATTTTTATATCAAAAGAACTTGTCGATTCTTTTTCTTTGAATATTTTGGGCTTGATGACTTCTTTGAGGATTGTGAATCCGGATGGTAGATCCGCAACACTCAATTTGTCTTTATTGATGTCGAAATTATTTTATGTGATTTTTCTGTCCGAGCCGATTTTTATGTAGGCTTCGGAATTTACTTTTGTAAGGATTGGCTTAATTATTATGAGGCCATATCCTTTGTCCCGTGTGGACTATTCATCTTTGACATTTTCAATCTGTTAAGCAGATTTCTATTTTTCCTTTATGATTTTGATTACAACTTGATAGCATCATTTATTTTCCTTAAGCCCACTTATAAGGAAAGTGTTATTTCTCTCATTCATGTAGTTAGAGAAATTTTCCGGTATTTTTGAGTTTGTCTTAGGATTATCACCTAAGTAACCTTTTGTGTGATACAAAGGTCTTTTCAGTTTGACTTTACCACCGGTTTTCGTTTGCTACGAGTGGCGGAAGTACCGCATTCCGCACTCGTTATGATTCTTATGAATGACTTATTTTGTCATTCAATTTGTCCAGCTTATTTCATCCATTTTATAAATCGAATATTCTATGAATATTTCGATGAGACCATTCTTGTATTTATTGATTTTGGATGAAAATAGTAATTTAAAATTTTGCAAATCTTTTTCATAAGATTTATTTATAAGTAAAACTGGATTTTTTTCTTGAAACGAACAAAGAATATTCTTAAAACTTTTTAAGAGATTTATTTATCCTATAAAGGATGATTTTGTGATTGTACTGCCCGTTGAGTGCTTTAAGAATTTTGGTCGATGCGCTTGATCAACGTTATCGATAGGAATTTCCTAAACGCTTTGATGAGACAATCAGACACGATATATTGACTTGTAAAATGTAAATTCTTCTAGAAATATTTTTACATCGAAATAATTTTGATTTTTGAAAGCTTTAGCTTTTCGGGAAGACTTTGCTATTTGTACCGATACTAGTCGTATTGGGTTGGATGCCGATCTCTTGCCTAAGAGAACATGCTATCACTTGTGCTTCTAAACCATTATAGCTTATCGAGACTAGATATGCCACTCATGATCTAGTGTTCGTGGATATTGTTTTTGCTTTTGGAATTTGGCATCATCATATTTACATGAGAAATTTGTTCTCTACCTCGATCATCAATCTGTGAAATATTTGTGTTCTCTTTAGGAACTTCATGTTGACTCGTGTTCCTAGCATCTTATGATCTTGATATTCTTTTTATACCCGGAAGGGAAATCCTGTTGCCAATGCGTTTAGTCGTAAGCAACAAGGGGCTGTTTCTTTGTTGATGACCAAATGAAATTATCTTTTTATTAATTTCATCGGACGTTTTGATATACTTCGTTTTATTGAGTTTCATCTCATTTCTTTTATGGACTTGCGTCTGATGTTCTTTTATGGTGTTCGGTTCATTGGACGTACCGTATTTGTACTACGTCGGTGTTCCGAAATTATTCGAGCTTTGGATCATCTGGCGTATCGTTTTGTACTACGCCATTGTCCTAAATTATTTGAGTCTCGTTTTTCGGGCGTACTGTTATTATACTACGTCGTAGCACCAACTTAATTTTCTGATATTCATGACGTTTTCTCACGTCTTTCTACTACGGAAATGCCTTAGGGATTCCGATTTTTATTCTTGAGCCCGGTGTTATTGAGGGGATTGAAGTTTCACCAAATTTGACTTTTGAGCAACATTCTATTCGCTTCATTGCTTCGGAGGTTGAGCGCCTTCGATATAAAGATATTCTTTTTGATAAAAGTTCAATGGTTCTCAAATCGCTCATGTGAAATCTTGAGAATTCATCGAACGAAAACTTTCGGATTTACTCCTTCGTGCTCTTTATGGTGAACTTCTTGATTCAAATCTTCTTTTGTGTTAATATGCTTCTATGGTTGTTACTTCTTATATTTCCTTCTTAATTATTTCGAGGACGCAATTTCTTTAAGCAGGGGAGTCTGTAACAACCCGCATATTTATCGATTTTATATTTAAATATTTTATCATTAGTCGGATTTTAGTCCGAAAACCTACTTTTTGCAAATTGTCGAATTGGGACTCGAGACCACTTCCATCGAGTTCAAAATGACGTTTGCGACCTTTTTGAGTATAAGTTTCGATATGTTTGGAGAAAGTTGATTTTTGCTACTTTTTACTTAGGGCTTTGGTTTGGGCTGAGCCCATTAACCCCACTTAACTCAGTTCCAACCCTCTCCTCTTCATTCACTTCTCTTCTATTTTCCTAATACTCAAGCTTTTATGTTAATGGAGGGTAGAAGAGGAAATTAAAACTCCAAGCCCTAACTTCCTTTGCAAATCCAAGCTTTAGCTCCAAACTCAAGAAGAACCCATTGGTAAGCTTCTCTTTATCTTCTCCAACTCATTCTCCTTCCAATTTCAGAAATTTCCTAAACCTAACTTAGGGAATGTTCTTGTTTTAAGCTTAGATTCAAGCTTCTAGTGTTGAGATTGAAGTGTGGTTGATCTTCCTTTGCTTTCAAGCTTCATCTTCATAAATTTAGTTCAAAGGTGAGATTTTTATCTCACATCTATGTCTATATCTATCTTTGTTGTTAGGTATGAATCCCTAACATTTATTCATGTGAAATTGCTTTTGATTTGGATTGGTTTTGTGAATATTTCCATTTTTGGTGTTTGAAGCCAATTCTCTAAAATTCATAACTTTGATGTTTGATCATGCTTTAAGAGGTGTTTCGGAGAGCCTATAAGACCGGGTTGTCGCTAGGCATAAATCCTTAGTCGTCGTTGCTCGTACGATCGCTCCCGATACGTTTTGGCCACTTTGGCCTAGGCAAATTGTTGCCCTTACCATGTTTTCAGACGTCTGGAGACCAATGCCAAACGTCTGGTTTTGCAACCTGGAGAAAAATGTATGCACGCATATTATAAAAAAAAGCCAGAGACTAATTTCAGACGTCTGAACCA
Source organism: Allium cepa (assembly GCA_030765085.1). Taxonomy (NCBI): domain Eukaryota; kingdom Viridiplantae; phylum Streptophyta; class Magnoliopsida; order Asparagales; family Amaryllidaceae; genus Allium; species Allium cepa. The sequence continues at coordinate 71,771,194 of CM060942.1, forward strand.
TCAAACCAGACGTCTGGATAGGTCTCAGACGTCTGACTTGAGGTTTCAGACGTCTGAGTGTTCTCTGGGTTATTTCCAGAGAACAAATCCAGACGTCTGGATTCCAAATCAGACGTCTGGAATGTGCAGTTTTGTCTATTTTGGCTATTTTTGAGTATATTTCCAACTTTAATCGATTCGTGTTGTTTCCTATTTGTTGTTATCATCTATTATGGCTTTGATGACCTTTCCTTTGGGAATTTTAGATATATTCACTTTGATGGATTTGATATCGATTTCTTTGGATTTTATTCACGTCTTCGAATGTGAATTTAGTAATTGGTTGTTCTTACAATTTTCTTTGTGATTTGTCACTTTAAAAATATAAAGGTTTTCTATACTAGTAGTAAATATCAAAACTCTTTCTTCAAATGATTTCAACACTATTTTGTTACAAAGCTCGTTTTCTTAAACCGTTTTCCAATCTATTAGTATATACAAACCTTTACCTCACTCGTATGAGAAATCTAATTAAACGACTTAGTAAAACAATTGGTATGAAACGCTTGCGTTTACTTCGTCAGTTAATTCTTGGACTTGTTCGATTGAATCTCTTGTGACAATTTTCTAGTGGAGATCTACAATTTGTTCGTAAATATTTAAGTTAAGCTAGTGGTTATGGGACATGAAGCTAAGCTCATATATTTACTAGCTTATTGTAATTGACACTTCTCTTTGATCATGACGATCATCTTTGTGGTTTAGACTAGCAATGTGCGATGTCTCTTTGTCTATGTGGAGGACTGTTCCTCATTTTATTGAGTTTCGACTCATTTTATACATGGGTCGTACCTTTCTAGGTGTGTCAATGTTTTATTATGCATGGTGTGTACCTTTCTAGGTGCATCGATGTTTGTTTACTTCGTGGAGCAATCGGCTCAATAAGTCGGGGGCATGGGGCGTATCTTTCTAGGTGCGTCGATGTTCGTCTATGCATGGGGCGTATCTTTCTAGGTGCGTCGATGTTCGACTTTGCATGGGGTGTATCTTTCTAGGTGCATCGATGTTAGACATTAGATGGGGTGTATCTTTCTAGGTGCATCGATGTTTATTTGTGCATGGGGCGTATCTTTCTAGGTGCGTCGATGCTAGAGCATGGGGCGTATCTTTCTAGGTGCGTCGATGTTCGACATTACATGGGGTGTATCTTTCTAGGTGCGTCGATGTTTATTTGTGCATGAGGCGTATCTTTCTAGGTGCGTCGATGCTAGAGCATGGGGTGTATCTTTCTAGGTGCGTCGATGTTCGACTGTACATGGGGCGTGTCTTTCTAGGTGCGTCGATGCCCAGTTTTTTTGGGGATTGGCCATCCTTTTTATTGTGATTTGGTTCATCAGATGTCCCGCTGTACAACGTCGTTGTTCCCTTTTACTGTGATTTCTGGATTTCTGGAAATTTTATGCTTCACCTATTCTTGTGATTTCCGGATTTCGTGTGTTGATTTCTGGAATTTATGTTTCACCAACTTTTACGATGGGCATTGATATATGTCATTTATTGTGGCTTGGTGAATGAAATTAGGAGTATGACATTCCTTTTTATCTTGAGTAGATTATTGTGATATTGATTAATCTCTTGTTGATTTTCAATTACTTATTTATCACAGCTTGGCATTGTGATTATTATATGTTTATGTCATATCTCTTATTATATATATCACTTCATTTGATATTTATAGCTAGATTGATCCGTTTATTATTTTCTTATGAAATAATACTCGGGTCAGACCGAGATGTTACAGGTGCTTCTGCTTGACTTCTCATCCAGGATCATTACCCTGACTTTTGGCAAACTACTTAGATTAGTAGTTTATTTTGTTGTATACACTTGAGATATAGACTCATAGTTGTATTCCTTTGCATAGCACGTGTTGCTATTCTTTTGTATTATCGTGGATCTTTTGACCACTACTCTGATATACACTTTCATGTGTAATATTCATATCTATTTCCGCCTTTGTGATATGAATTGTCTGTGACTGATTTGTGTTATGTTTATTTCTATATTTGTTTCCGAAGACCTTTATAGCCACTGTGTAGTAGCTTTGAGTTTGTATCGGTATGTCGGATTTCCTCTTGAGATGAAAAGTTATAATTTTATCTGGCATATCGGTACTCGCAAAAAGCAATTATACAGATGGTCGCTCCTCAACAGCCTTATTCTCCGTGCTAGTTGACAACATTTACAGTAGTGTTCTTGGCTAGCGTGGGTATAGAGGTGGGGCGTCACATTTTCTATTACAGGTATCTTATTACCTGATTCTGTTTAGAAACTAAACCTTAAAAAAAAAACATGACTTCTTGAATTGATTCTCTGTTGTATTTGTTATGAAATTGAGGGATGTTTGTTTAGTATAGATTAAGCTTATGAATCATAATTAAGATTAAATTTGAACTCTGTTTCACTGTAAACTGTAAGGGACAGTTAACATAAAAAAATCAAATCAAGAAATCTTAAATTTCTTAAATCATTGAAACAAGATTATAACCTGAATACATGAATGAAATCCTGATTTCTGAAACAAAAAAACCCATTTTTTTAAAGTAACTATGGGATTTGCAATTATGTTTGAACAGGATTAGTAATTTTGTAATTTATCTGTTAGGCTAGTTAATGTCAGGTGTTAAGAAGCTTTCTATTAGTAGAGTATTGATGTAAAATGGGGTAAGTTGGTGATAGATGATCAGAGAGAGGAGTTGGAAATTGGGTTTTCCAGGTTTCCAAACCACTGTCGTGCAGTGTTGCAGTTCTTAGTTCTGCATATACACTCTGTTGCATCGAGTGGGTTAGGGATTTGAGAGGTTGCAGAGGAGTCATCAAGGGAGGGTCTGTCGGAATTTCAGCGATGATGACGTTCGAAGGCAAGCTAATGGGCTGTTGACAGGGTTGGACTTAGGGTGTAGAAGAGTTTCCAGGTATTCAATTGGTTTCTCAAAAACTTGAATTCGAGTTACAGTGGATTTCTGATGATCGTAAACTTGTGAGGAGATGGTCTGTGACTCGTAGCAGCTGGTTGAAGTGATTGGAAGCTGCCGGAGCGACAGTGCATGTGCACCCTTCACGTTGATGTCTGGTGAACTTATTTGGGCGTGTAGGGTATTTTTAACTCGAAGTAATCCTCGGGTATTTTTGATTTTGACTCGGAGTATATGGTTTGGGGACTCGAAGTAAATTTATGGTTTCTCGGGTAAAATTTATTACAGGTTTTTAACCAGAGAGTTTTGCAGTTTTTAAGAATTTTTTAATAAAATTCATATTTTTAAGTTGCAACTTGATTCAAGTATAACTTGAATTTGAATTCAAATAAAGTTTTGAGTTCAAGGTTATAAAAAAAGAAAAAATGAAAAAAAAAAATGAAAATCTTCAATTTAAACAAGATTTAAATTTGGTTTTAAATCAATATTTAAAACAGTTTCAGGTTTACTTTTAAAACCTGATTTTAGAATTAAAACAGTTTTTGTAAGTTTTAAAATATGAACAGATTTAAATGTTTTAAAATAGAGTTGAAAATGAAATCTGATTTCAAGTAATTTTTAAACTTGAAAGAATTTATTTCTTTAATATTTGAATAAAAATATGTAGTGTTAATTTTAGATTTGAAAAGTTAAATAATCAATTCATTTTCTAAAGCTTGATTTTTTTAATAAATTAAGTAATTTAGTTTTAAACTATTTTTATAAAAGGGTCTTTTATAAGTAATGAATGATTCTTTATTATTATTTTAAGGAATTAAATTATTTAAAATTTGGATAAATGTTTAAACAGTTAAACGTTTGAAATTTTAAATTTTAAATGAATTTGAATTGAATTTAGAAATGTTTGGTTTTAAATACATTTGAATATTAATAAATTCATTAATAAGTAGATGGATTATTTTGAAAAATATTTAAGATAATTAATGATTTACTTAATTATTGGATTATAAATAACGATTTAGGTTAATATTAATTAGAAATGATTTATTAATAATTAATCTAATTCAAATTTCCTTAAGTATATAATTATTGAAAGGTTGTTAATTAATAAATGGTGATAATTATCTAAGGATAAATAAATAAATAATTAATGTAATTAATTTTGATAATTAACTAGATTAATTAATTGAATATAATTAATTGTAATTTGTTAAGTATTATTAATTGTTAAAGTAAATAAGGAATTGATTACTTATTGTAATTAATTTTGATATGTGATTTATTTAAGTAAATTAATTTAGTTAATTAATTTAAGTAAATCATTTGATGATTTAATCAGTGTAATTACTTAATGTAATTAATGGAGCGGGATTTCTTAGAGAAGTAATATTGATAATTACTGGAATGTAATTAGTAATTTGGATAATTACTTTTTTAATTAATTAAGAAATTTATTAGTGATTAATTATTGGTTAATTAATTTATAAATGAGTAACTAAAGAAAGTTAATTACTAAATTTAATATTAATCAAGGTGATTAATAATTAGCATAATTTCTAAATGTAAATAATTTTAATTAAGTAATTTATTCAAATATTTGAGATCATTAATTATTATAATTAATGATGTAATTAAGGATTGTTTGATTAAGTTAAAATTAAAATAAGTGATTAATCAATTGTAATTAATTAAGGATAAATATAATTAATTATAATTAATTAATAAATGAGTAATTAAATGTTAATTACTTATGATTAAGGTTAATTAATTTTTGAAAATTAATTAAAGACTAAATATTTATTGTAATTGGTGAATGATTAATCAAAGATGTTTAATCAAGATGATTAATTAACTGGGTTAATTAATCAGTGAATGTTAAGCAGGATTTATAGAAGTGAGTAATTAATTTAATTTATTTTAAATTAATTAGAGATAGTTGTAATTGATTTAATTCATTTTAAATTAATTATAATTGATGGTTAATAAATCATTGCTTATGGATGCTATTGATTGAATGGTTGTGATCCCAGAAATGTGATGAGTCGTATCTGTATGATATGAATGCTTGGTTTATGTATGATAATTTATGATGGATTATTTGGCTGTGATGATTATCTGTTTGTGATGATACAGATTATCTGTTATGATATGAATGTGATTATCCAATTTGATATGTAATTTATCTATCTATGTGAATTATATAATAATGAAATCAGTTAATTGTTTAAAATCCTTAAGTACAACTTGAACATTAAGATGGCGTTTGGATTTCGGTGAGACCGGGATCGGGTTTCCATATTTGGAATTCCGAAAACCACATCGATTCCAATTAAATGTTAGGTCGTTATTCCAAGTGGAGCAAGTGAAGACTCGAGGTGTAAGGGCTATACGTCAGTATAACTCTGTGGGTGATTCCGTAATGAGTTTGACGGAATAGTACTTATAGGTTCGAGATGAAGATTTAGAGTGCAAGGGTTATCGTCGATAACTCTGAGGGTGATTCCAATACGAGTGTAACGAGATAATGCCTTTGGTTTCGTTTGAACCCGGAACGAACTTGTATGGATTGAATGCTTTCAAAACATCGTCAGGTGAAAGATGAGCATTCTAAGATTGATATGTTCTATAAAGGTAATCGTAACCTTAAGCCTCATCAACCGGGAATGGCTAAAACAGGGGAGGTGCAGCAAAGCTTCGTGGGTAGCCCCCACTGGAGAACAAGATTTATCCCTGTCTAGAGGTCCCTTTATATTCGGTTATGTGGCAGTTGGCGACGGCCAATCTGCGGGGTGGTCTTGTTCGGAACTGTTCAGTAAGGAATGGTTCCGGCGTTGTGTTACAGGGGAGCGGGCATACTCCTCGGTACGGTGATCTAGGCCACGTACTGTGATGGGCGGTACCCCAGTAGCCCTGCCATTGATGGAATCCATAATCCAATAAGTGCCTGTACGGTTTTGATTGTGCCCAACTATGTTGGAACGTGAGATGTAAGCATTCCAGCTATTTCTGTATTTTATTTTGAAAACCCTAGACACTATTATAATATCACTGGATTTCCTATCAAATGTTTTGGTTAACGTAAGGTAAAAACTTTTCCATGCTTATGTATGGGAAGTCTTACGTGATACCTTTTGTTTTCAAAGGATTTTCTAAAGTTAAGCAACTTTTATCCCCGTTTACTCACACCAGACCCCTGTCTGACCTGAGTGTTTATTTTCTGTTTTATTAAACTCTTGGGTACTTATATTATGTATGAGTAGTCAAGTATTTCAGGATTGCTTTGACGAGTTTCTGGAGGAGATAATGGAGCAGGAGGCTTCAGCATGTAGATATATGTAGTGGTTCCGTTGTGTTTGAGTTGTATCTGTTTCTCTGATATACATGAATTGTAATTGCTCGACAGATGTTTATAACTGTCTAGTTTGTTTTGTATTAGCTGTTTAACTCTGATGTATATGATACTATGTAAGTATTATGTGATATAATATAATTTATTCATTCCGCTGTGAGATTCTGATGTTGTCTGTTTCTTTCTTTCCTTTCTTTTCTCTTTTCTATCCCTTTCTTTCTTCTTAGCGATGCGACTTCCTGGAGTTTGGAAGTTGGGTCGTTACATTGTGGTATCAGAGCTGTAGGTTGAGCGAATACCTAGACTCTGGAGTGGTGTCCTTCTTGAGAGAGCGTATTTGTAATTTTGAATATATATATATAAATTTATTTATTTCTACCTATTAGATTGGGTTACCTGTTCGGGTTTCTAATATAAGTAATAAAGGTAGATAGGGTAGTGGTGTGTGTAACACAACTACCAATGGTTGGGGTTCGAGTGTTTGAAGTTGGTCGTAATCTGCTAGGGAAGTATTGGGCATCTGGAGTAGCTTGGCAGTTTGGCGTGAAGGATTTCACTAATCTCTAAAGGAAATCTTTTCAAGATTCGGAGTTTACTTTGGATTGTAAGCTGGATTTCTCTCGTGTGTGTGGATTTTCTTGAGTTTGGATTAGTAGGAAGTTCTGAAGCCAACAATGGTATTTTGGCAACCTTAGGGAGGAGTTCTATCTATATTTGAGTTTGAGACTCAGTTTGGCAGAGTATTTGAGCTTGGTTTGGGAGTGAGATTCCTGAGGGATATCTGTCTTTTGAAGGCTCTATTGTGAAGTGGTTGGTGTAGCTTTGAGGTTCGATGAGCTTTGGATTAGGAAGTCTTTGGCAGCAGTAGTAGTAGCGAGTGGCCTGTTCATCGATGGTTAGAAATCTCTGTGATTTTTCTGTCAGTAGTCCGGGCATATGGTGTAGCTTGTCCATTTCTTCTGGAAGCTCAGTTGGGAGTGATGTTAGTGGTTTAGAGGTGGACCACTAGTTTCTTCTTTTGAAGGCTTTAGCTGTTCTGATTGTTGAAGAGAGAACGATTTCTTGGGATCTGAACTAGGTGGGATCGCAAAAGTGACTTGCGATGGTTCGGAAGTTCTCTTAGTAATCTTTGTTTTGATTGAAGCATCTCTAGTGAATGTTTGAGTTATCGAAGTGATTTGATTTTCTAGATATCTTCGAAGGAATTAAGATTTGCATCCGCATCAAGAGATTGAGTTCTGTTACAACTTGATTCTTGGAGTTTAACCGGTGGAACAGATTAGTAGGGAGATTCTAAAGAGATCTGTTTAAGTTGGCAGGATTTATTGGGTCCAGTTTTCTGGTTGAATTTTTGTTGTGTGTTATGACCGAATCGGATAGATACTGAGATTTATGGAATTTGATGAGCAATATTCCGGGATAAGTTGATCAAGTTTATACTTGTGTTCATCAACAACATTCTCAAATCAGAGTTGTGCAGTGGAAGCATGGTGGCAGCTATTCCAGATTTGAAGCAACACCGATTCATTGGGAATTTGAGTTTTGTCTTGGATCAGAAAATTTCTACAGGAAATTCATTTTGGATCTGGAGACTTGAATGTTTTGTATTTGTTTTGTTTTCCGGATAAGAGTAGTATGTTTGGAGTCTTCTGATGTTTGTGTAAAAGAGTTTGTGTGGTGGATCTATTTAATCTAGAAGATTGAAGGCAGCCCAGGATCGATATGAGAGAAGTGTGGATAAGAGATTGGATCTTTCTGTTTCTTTTAAGAGTGAAGTGTTTGGTCTACAGGATTGAATTGACAGTTCGAATGGCTAGAATTTGTTTTGTTTTTCACGTATCTCTGAGGGAGTACGTGTATGGTTTATCTCTGGTTTTAGAGTCAGTAGTTCTGTGAGATTTGGGAGTTGATCAGGATTTGTATGTAGTCCTGTATTCTGTTTAGATTTGTAGATCTAGATATATAGGAGCTCTAGATCTGAGTGGTGTAGCTAGTTTAGATTTTATAGGGCGAGTGTCCCGGTGTTTGTACCTGGGAAACTCTAGGGAATTCTATCCAGAATTTTGTCTGGATAATTAGAATTGTTTGTTTAAATTGGTTGCTATGGTTGCTAGTATTTGGTTGATAGTATATGATTGCTCTTTTTAAATGCAAAATCAGTATGGGATTATTAAATTACCTTTGCTTTTAAATTTCGGGGACGAAATTCTTTTAAGGAGGGAGGAATGTGATGTCCCGGAAATTTAGGCAATACGTATTTAATAATTTCATTGATAATTATTTTAAAATGTGAAGTATTGATTTAATAATTTAATTCAAACAGAAATTCTCTTCCGAAAATTAATAATTATTTAATCTGTCAAATGATATTCTTTTCAAAATTTAAAAATATTAAGTAATAAATTCATCTTTCTAAACCGATTTAAAAATATTTTATTTATAATGTATAAATGTTTATACATTGTAAATAGAAGATTTGATTTAAATTTAAATTTAAATTTTATAAAGGATATTTTCTAATTATTATATATAAATGTACAAATTGTAAATTGATTTAAATTAGTATTGTGAACTTTTCAAAGGGTTTGTTTTAAAAATCTTTCATATATCTTTATAGAAAAGTAAGTAAGTATTTATTTTATAAATTAAATATAGTTTAAATTTTGTTTTATAATAAAAGTTTATTTGTTTTGTTTTATTTTAAAATATGTTTTTCTTTGAAATAAATTTAATTCATTCTTGTTAAAGTATAACAGTTAGTTTGAAACCTTTTGAAATAAAATGAATTCAACACTTCTTTTCTTCTTAAAATATTTTCTTTTGAAATTTAGTTTTATAAAGAATATTATTTAAAAATAATAATTAAACAAACAATAAAATGTAAGTGTATAGTTTTATAAAGAAGTTTATAAGCAAACATATACTCATTTTCAACACTAGATGTTAATAAACATTTAAAACATGTTAAAATAAATTAGAAGTGATTTTAAGATAATTTAAATACAATTATAAATTTAGAAATTGCTTTTAATAATTGGATATGCATATGTGTTAAAATCTTAAAACATAAGTAGACACTTATAAAACATTTAACATAATAACATAACAAGTGGCAAGCTTTTTTTTTTTTTTTAAAAAAAAAATTAAGTTATATTGATAGGAGAAACATAGCAAATGCATTTGTTAAAAACATTTTCTCTTCAAATTGAAAAATCAAAAAATCAGATTTCAATAAATCTAAAACCCAAAACAAATGCATGTTAAAATCTGCAAACCAATCTTCAAATCAATTTCTACAAAGCAAACTACAAATCTGCAAATTTATCTTCAAATCTGTGTATTTGAAATGGATCTGCATGCCATTTTTCAACTTCAAACTGGAGCTCAACTTCAATATAAAATCTGAGCAATAAGAATGGAGTCTGCATGCATACATCAACAAGAAAAGCTACTTCAACTTCAAATTGCACTCAGATTTCATCCTGTAGTTTCAAGTCAGGACCTGGAAATTGTGATTGCATCTAATTGTTTTCTTCTTCTTCATAAAAAGGTGAGTAAACCTTTATTTTTAAAAACAGTTTCTCTTTTTAAATTAATGCTTAAGCAAGAATAATATCTAAAGACTAACTGCATGCTGTTTTTTTTTTAAAAAAAGAAATCAAACTGCAGTACCATTATTATTATGTGAGTAAGCTCGCAATTGAAAAGTTATCTAGAATTTTCTGTTGCATGTGTATAAATTTGAACTAAGTTTGCTTGTATGATTTCTATTGTGATGGATATTCTGTGAGATTATATATATACAAAAACATATTTATGGTTTGCTGTTACAGGTATCTTATTTCCTGATTCTATTTTAGAAACTAAACCTTTAAAAAAAAACATGACTTCTTGAATTGATTCTCTGTTGTATTTGTTATGAAATTGAGGGATGTTTGTTTAGTATAGATTAAGCTTATAAATCATAATTAAGATTAAATTTGTACTATGTTTCACTGTAAACTGTTAGGGACAGTTAACATAAAAAAAATCAAATCAAGAAATCTTAAATTTCTTAAATCATTGAAACAAGATTAGAACCTGAATACATGAATGAAATCATGATTTCTGAAACAAAAAAAAAACCCATTTTTTTTAAAGTAACCGTGGGATTTGCAATTCTGTTTGAACATGATTAGTAATTTTGTAATTTATCTGTTAGGCTAGTTAATGTCAGGTGCTAAGAAGCTTTCTATTAGTAGAGTATTGATGTAAAATGGGGTAAGTTGGTGATAGATGATCACAGAGAGAGAGGAGTTGGAAATTGGGTTTTCCAGGTTTCCAAACCACTGTCATGCAAAGTTGCAGTTCTTAGTTCTGCACATACACTCTGTTGCATCAAGTGGGTTAGGGATTTGAGAGGTTGCAGAGGAGTCATCAAGGGAGGGTCTGCCGGAATTTCAGCGATGATGACGTTCGGAGGCAAGCTAATGGGCTGTTGACAGGGTTGGACTTAGGGTGTAGGAGAGTTTCCAGGTTTTCAATTGGTTTCTCAAAAACTTGAATTCGAGTTACAGTGGATTTCTGATGATCGTAAACTTATGAGGAGATGGTCTGTGACTCGTAGCAGTTGGTTGAAGTGATTGGAAGCTACCTGAGCGAAAGTGCATATGCACCCTTCACGTTGATGTCTGGTGAACTTATTTGGGTGTGCAGGGTATTTTTAACTCGAAGTAATCCTCAGGTATTTTTGGATTTGACTTGGAGTAGGTTTGGGCAATCGAAGTAAATTTATGGTTTCTCGGGTAAACTTGATTACAGTTTTTTAACCAGAGAGTTTTGCAGTTTTTAAGAATTTTTGAATAAAATTCATATTTTTAAGTTGCAACATATAACTTGAATTTGAATTCAAATAAAGTTTCGAGTTCAAGTTTTAAAAAATAAAAAAATGGAAAAAAAATGAAAATCTTAAATTTAAACAAGATTTAAATTTGGTTTTAAATCAATATTTAAAACAGTTTCAGGTTTACTTTTAAAACTTGATTTTTGAATTAAAACAGTTTTTGTAAGTTTTAGAATATGAACAGATTTAAATGTTTTAAAATAGAGTTGAAAATGAAATCTGATTTCAAATAAGTTTTAAACTTGAAAGAATTTATTTCTTTAATTGTTAACGCTAACACCCCGGTGTATAAAGTGTAGTTGTGAAAGTACCACCCGATGATTCGGGAACAGAGTATAAGCAGAAAGTCACAGAAAAAGCAGTGAATAACAACGATTTTATAGTGGTTCGGCTCAAGGCAAGCCTACGTCCACTTTAATTCTCTTTATTGCTAAACCGATTACAACTTTACAACAATCTTCAATTACAATTACGACGAGACAAACAACTAGAACTTTGGTAGAGAAGAATTCTTCGAATCCATGTAGATTGCGTTAGATTTTCCCTTGAAGTTAGTTGAGATGCCTTTCGAACTTGAAGTGTCGGGTGAGTTGAGAATTCGGCTGAGTATTGGCGCTTGAAATGATTGGCCAAAAGTCCCTTGAATGTTGGATATGGTCATGTATTTATAGGCAAATTTTTCCCTTAGGCCGCAAGTCGTGACCGACTTAAGTTGGGTCGTGGACGACTTAACTAGTTGCAACCGGTTTAAAGCGACCCCGGGCTTCACAGAGGCAGTTTCGTTCAAGTCCCAAGTCGCCTCCGAGCTAACTCCTCCCCTTCCTAGTAACACGGCATCGGGTTCTTCATTCAGTGGCTTTTAGGTCGCGGCCGAGTTAGTCTGGTAAGTCGTAAGTCGCGACCCAACTGATGAGTCCAAGGTCGTGTACGAGCTAAGAGATCACTGTGCCCTGCAGCGGCATTGACTTCCTTTGCTCAATTCATGTCCGGCCTAACATTGGTCATAGGTCGGCTGTATTTTAGGTCGGTAACCTTGTCAAGGCGTTAAATCGGCATCCATGTTAAAGCTTTAGATCGGCACCTCTCTTAGGTCTTAGGTCGGTCTCCCTTTGAAGCCTTAGGTCGGTCTCCCCTTGTTAAATCGGGAGAACATTAGCTCGCTCATTATTCTGGATCAGTGAGCCACGGCCGAGGCGGGGTTAACATTAATATTTGAATAAAAATATGTAGTGTTAATTTTAGATTTGAAAAGTTAAATAATCAATTCATTTTCTAAAGCTTGATTTCTTTAATAAATTAAGTAATTTAGTTTTAAACTATTTTTATAAAAGGTTCTTTTATAAGTAATGAATGATTCTTTATTATTATTTTAAGGAATAAATTTATTTAAAATTTGGATAAATGTTTAAACAGTTTAACATTTGAAATTTTAAATTTTAAATGAATTTGAATTGAATTTAGAAATGTTTGGTTTTAAATACATTTGAATATTAATAAATTCATTAATAAGTAGATGGATTATTTTGAAAAATATTTAAGATAATTAAGGATTTACTTAATTATTGGATTTTAAATAATGATTTAGGTTAATATTAATTAGAAATGATTTATTAATAATTAATCTAATTCAAATTTCCCTAAGTATATAATTATTGAAAGGTTGTTAATTAATAAATGGTGATAATTATCTAAGGATAATTTAATAATCAATTAATGTAATTAATTTTGATAATTAACTAGATTAATTAATTGAATATAATTAATTGTAATCTGTTAAGTATTATTAATTGTTAAAGTAATTAAGGAATTGATTACTTATTGTAATTAATTTTGATATGTGATTTATCTAAGTAAATTAATTTAGTTTAATTAATTTAAGTAAATCATTTGATGATTTAATGAGTGTAATTACTTAATGTAATTAATGGAGCAGGATTACTTAGAGAAGTAATAATGATAATTACTGGAATGTAATTAGTAATTTGGATAATTACTTTTGTAATTAATTAAGAAATTTATCAATGATTAATTATTGGTTAATTAATTTATAAATGAGTAACAAAAGAAAGTTAATTACTACATTTAATATTAATCAAGGTGATTGATAATTAGCATAATTTCTGAATGTAAATAATTTTAATTAAGTAATTTATTTAAATATTTGAGATCATTAATTATTATAATTAAAATAAGTGATTAATCAATTGTAATTAATTAAGGATATAATTAATTATAATTAATTAATAAATGAGTAATTAAATGTTAATTACTTATGATTAAGGTTAATAAATTTGTGAAAATTAATTAAAGACTAAATACTTATTGTAATTGGTGAATTATTAATCAAAGATGTTTAATCAAGATGATTACTTAGGAAATGATTAATTAACTGGGTTAATTAATCAACGAATGTTAAGCAGGATTTATAGAAGTGAGTAATTAATTTAATTTATTTTAAATTAATTAGAGATAGTTGTAATCGATTTAATTCATTTTAAATTAATTATAATTGATGGTTAATAAATCATTGCTTATGGATGCTATTGATTGAATGGTTGTGATCCCAGAAATGAGATGATTCGTATCTGTATGATATGAATGCTTGGTTTATGTATGACGATTTGTGATGGATTATTTGGTTGTGATGATTATCTGTTTATGATGATACAGATGATCTGTTGTGATATGAATGTGATTATCCATTTTGATATGTAATTTATCTATCTATGTGAATTAGATAACAATGAAATAAGTTAATTGTTTAAAATCCTTAAGTACAACTTGAACATTAAGATGGCGTTTGGATTTCGGTGAGACCGGGATCGGGTTTCCATATTTGGAATTCCGAAAACCACATCCATTCCAATTAAACGTTAGGTCGTTATTCCAATTGGAGCAAATGAAGACTCGAGGTGTAAGGGCTATAAGTCAGTATAACTCTGTGGGTGATTCCGTAATGCGTTTGACGGAATAGTACTTATAGGTTCGAGATGTCGTCGTTAACTCTGAGGGTGATTCCAATATGAGTGTAACGAGATAATGCCTTCGGTTTCGTTCGAACCTGGAACGAACTTGTATGGATTGAATGCTTTCAGAACATCGTCAGGTGGATGATGAGCATTCTAAGATTGATATGTTCTATAAAGGTAATCGTAACCTCAAGCCTCAACAACCGGGAATGGCTAAAACAGGGGAGGTGCAGCAAAGCTTCGTGGGTAGCCCCCACTGGAGAGCAAGATTTATCCCTGTCTAGAGGTCCCTTTATATTCGGTTGTGTGGCAGTTGGCGACGGCCAATCTGCGGGGTGGTCTTGTTCGGAACTGTTCAGTAAGGAATGGTTCCGGCTTTCTGTTGCAGGGGAGCGGGCTTACTCCTCGGTACGGTGATCTAGGCCACGTACTGTGACGGGCGGTACCCCAGTAGCCCTGGCATTGATGGAATCCATAATCCAATAAATGCCTTTACGATTTTGATTGTGTCCAACTATGTTGGAACGTGAGATGTAAGCATTCCATCTATTTCTGTATTTTATTTTGAAAACCTTAGATACTATTATAATATCACTGGATTGCCTATCAAATGTTTTGGTTAACGTAAGGTAAAAACTTTTCCATGTTTATGTGTGGGAAGTCTTACGTGATACCTTTTGTTTTCAAAGGATTTTCTAAAGTTAAGCAACTTTTATCCCCGTTTACTCACACCAGACCCCTGTCTGACCTGAGTGTTTATTTTCTGTTTTATTAAACTCTTGGGTACTCATATTATGTATGAGTAGTCAAGTGTTTCAGGATTGCTTTGACGAGTTTCTGGAGGAGATAATGGAGCAGGAGGCTTCAGCGTGTTGATATATGTAGTGGTTCCGCTGTGTTTGAGTTGTATCTGTTTCTCTGATATACATGAATTGTAATTGCTAGACATATGTTTATAACTATCTAGTTTGTTTTGTATTAGCTGTTTAACTCTGATGTATATGATACTATGTAAGTATTATGTGATATAATATAATTTATTCGTTTCGCCGTGAGATTCTGATGTTGTCTGTTTCTTTCTTTCCTTTCTTTTCTCTTTTCTATCCCTTTCTTTCTTCTTAGCGATGCGACTTCCTGGAGTTTGGAAGTTGGGTCGCTACAACAACTGCTTATGAAATCTGGAGAACACTTAAAGTTACCCACGAAGGGACTAACAAGGTTAAACAAAGAAAAATATCCATGCTCAAAAGTCAATTTCAAAATTATAGAATGAAGCAAGATGAATCTATAAATGATATGTACTCTAGATTTCAAGATATATATCATTCATTACTAGGACTTGGAGAAAAGTATTCTGATTTTGATATTGTTTCAAAAATCCTTAACTCTTTAACGGATGAATGGGAAAGAAAAGTCTTAGCTATTGAAGAAGCTAATGATCTTTCTACCATGAAACCAGAAGAGTTGATAGGAAATCTAATGTCATATGAAGTGAATTTGCAGGCTAAAAGAGTACAAGCACAAGACAAAAATAATATGGCATTTCATGCTGAAAAAGAAGAATTAGACTCGGATGAAGAAGACTTAGCATTCATTGCTAAAAACTTTAAAAAGTTTTTGAAGCACAGAAAAGGAAATCGAAACAACGGGAAAAGGAACTTTAACAACAATTCAAATAAACCATCCTCATCTATACTAGAATGCTTTAACTGTCACAAGAAAGGACACATGCAAAAGGACTGTCCAGAACAAAAGAAGACATATCACAATAAGAATCGAAAGGACAAGTCTAAAAGAAAAGCATTTTCAGTAACATGGGACGACTCGGATTCTTCCCCTTCAGTAAGCAGCAGTGATAGTGAGAATGAATAAGCAAATGTTTGTTTCATGGCTATAAAGAATGAGGTAAATGATCTTACTTTTGATGATATGATTGAAATTAATTCAGAACTTCTTGATACTTTAAAAAATATCAAAAGAAAATATAAAGAAGCTCTAGAAAATCAGAGAAAAGCAGAATTCGAGAGAGATATGCTTAATGATGAAAAGAAAATATTAGAAGAAGAACTTGGAAAACTTCAAGATATCTACTCTAATGGTAACTCTCAACTTACTTTATCGAGTCAACAAATTGAAACTCAAAAAGAAAAGAATGATTCTGTTGCCTCTGGAAATCATGAGTTAAAAACTAAGATCAAAATGATAGAATTAGATAATACTTGCCTCAAAACCAAGTTAGATAATATTACTAGAAATGTTTCTAACTTTAATAAAGGTAGAGAAAATTTATCCAATATTATTGAAAATTCTCAATCTACTTCTAACAAAAAGGGACTAGGATTCACTAAGAAATCAAAATCTCCACCTAAGAAGGAAAACAGGAGAAATATTTCTAATACAAATACTTATCCAAAAGAAATAATATTTCAAAAACCATAAAAATATGGGTTCCTAAAACAAACAATAGTTTAATTGGGAACAAATATATAAATATATTTCAAAAAACAGTACATTAAAATAAAGATTATATTTTTAAGGGGGATACTAAACCTACTTGGGTTTGGTTTCCTAAGACCTAACTCTTAGGACCCTATCGCAAAGTGGGTACCAATGTTGTTGTTATTTCTTGCAGGACCCACTTAAAAAGAGAAGAAAATGGATACTCGACAGCGGTTGCTAAAAAACATATGACTGGAGACAAAAATATGCTATCAAATATTACTTATTCAGATGGAGGCTCAGTCACTTTTGGAGACAATTCCAAATGATATATCATTGGAAAAGGCGACGTCAGCAATGTCGGTACATCTAATTTACCTTTTATTTCAAATGTTTTACTAGTCAAAATTTAAAACACAATCTTTTAAGTATCTGCCAGTTATGTGACAAAGGTTTCAAAATCTCTTTTTCTGAAGATAAATGTAGCATTTTTGATAAAAGTCAAAATCTTATATTTGAAGGAAATAGAGACAGAAATATCAATGTTCTGAATATGAAAATTAATCACAATTCAGATATGTGTTTAATAGCTAATGAAAATGATCCTTGGCTATGGCACAAAAGATTCTGTCATATTAACTTAAAAACTATAAACAAACTTTCTGAAAATAATTTATCAGAGGTTTACCAAAAATGAACTTCAAAGTCAATAATATTTGTGATGCATAGCAATTAGGAAAATTGACCAAATCGTCTTTTAAATCCAAGAAAGTTATTTCTAAATTACAACCACTTGAACTACTACGCAAGGATTTGTTTGGGCCAACTGAAGTTCAATCCTTAAACCACAATAAATATGTGTTTGTATTAGTAGATGATTTCTTAAGATATACTTGGACCATTTTTATGAAAAACATAAGTGATTTGTTCGAGCATTTTAAAAATTTTGTCAAACGAATTCAAAATTTAAAAGGTTGAAAATAAAGAATATAAGAAATGATCATGGTGGAGAATTTGAAAATGAAGTTTTTAACCATTTTTGCAAACAGAAAGGAATTTTTGATAACTTTTCGTTTCCTAGAGCTCCACAACAAAATGGGGTTGTAGAACGCAAAAACAAAACTCTACAAGAATGTGCACGAACTTTGTTAAATGGAAGCACTCTTCCAAAACATTCTAGGCAGAAGCTATTGCAACTGCTTGTTATATTTTGAATTGTGTTTCTATTCGACCTCTAACGAAAAACACTTCTTATGAACTTTTTACTGGAAGAAAACCAAAAATTTCTTATTTTAAAATATTTGGTTCAAAATGTTTTATATTAAATACAAAAGATCGGCTTGGAAAATTCGATGCAAATCCGACGAGGGAATCTTCCTAGGATATTTAGATCGTAGCAAAGCTTATCGTGTATTTAATAAAAGATCAAATACTGTTGAAGAAACGTTACAGGTATCCTTCGACAAAAATTTTCTACAAAAAAACAAGTATAGAAGATGATGAAGATTTTCCAGATCACATTACAAATACAGAAACTACAAATTTTGAAAACGGTGAAAACATTGTTGATAGTAATGATGAATTAAGATCTTCACCAAAAATATTACGGGATCATCCTGTTCAAAATATTATTGGAGAAATTAATTCAAATGTACGAACTAGAAGTCAAGTAAATCAAATGGGCCACGTAGCATTCCTTTCTTATATTGAACCAAAGAATTCCAAAGAAGCTTCCACAGACGATTACTGGATAATAGCAATGCAAGAAGAGCTAAACCAGTTTGAACGCAATGAAGTTTGGGAATTAGTTCCTAGACCAAGTGATCAAACTGTTATTGGAAAAAAATGGGTTTACAAGAATAAAGCAGATGAACAAGGAAATATCATTAGAAATAAAGCAAGATTAGTTGCACAAGGTTATAATCAATAAGAAGGAATTGACTATGAAGAAACGTTTGCTCCAGTTGCAAGACTAGAAGCAATTCGAATCTTAATGGCCAATGCATGTTTTCACAATTTCAAACTTTATCAAATGGATGTTAAAAGTGCTTTTTTGAATGGTTATATAAAAGAAAAAGTGTGTGTTGGACAACCTCCTCTATTTATTCACGAGAAATTCCCTAATCACGTTTATAAACTTAAGAAAGCTCTTTACGGTTTGAAACAAGCACCACGTGCTTGGTATGACCAACTAAAGACATATTTAATTTCTTCGGGATTTCATATTGGGAAAGTTGATCGAACACTTTTTATTAAACATTCGAAAAAGGATATTTTAATAGTTCAAATTTATGTTGATGATATCATTTTTGGTGCTACTAATGACAAGTTGTGTTAGGAATTCTCCGAAAAAATGACCAAGGAATTTGAAATGTCTCATATGGGAGAATTAACATATTTCTTGGTTTACAAATAAAACAACTTCATAATGGCATTTTTATTAATCAAGAAAAACATTGTGATAATTTAATCAAACGTTTCGGAATGGAAAACCCTTCTTCCAGACCAACTCTAATGAGTACGACAACACATCTTGAAAAAATGACAATGGCAAAAGTGTTGACCAGAAACTATACCGAAGTATGATTGGATCATTAATTTATTTAACAGCAAGTCGTCCTGACATAATGATGAGTGTATGTTTGCGTGCTAGATTCCAAGCCAATCTAAAGGAATCACATTTAAGAGCAGTAAAACGTGTATTACATTACCTCACTAACACCAAGGATTTCGGTCTATTCTACCCTAAAGAATGTCCATTCGAATTAGTTTCGTATAGTGATGCTGATTTTTGTGGCTCTCGAACAGATCGAAAAAGTACAAGTGGTAAGTGCCGTTTTGTTGGAAAATCACTTGTATCTTGGTTTAGTAAGAAACAAAACTGTGTTTCTATTTCTA
The DNA here is from genome assembly GCA_030765085.1 of Allium cepa. Lineage (NCBI taxonomy): Eukaryota > Viridiplantae > Streptophyta > Magnoliopsida > Asparagales > Amaryllidaceae > Allium > Allium cepa. The sequence goes on from CM060942.1 coordinate 71,790,685, forward strand.
CATGTGAAGCAGAATATATTTCTGATGCTTTGGCTTGTACTCAAGTAATCTATATGCAACAAACACTTCAATATAAATTTATCAAATTCAACTATATATTGTGACAACTCTAGTTCTATTAATTTGTCTAAAAATCCTATCAATCATTCACAAACAAAACATATTGACATACGTCATTATTTTCTTCGTGACAATATTGAAAAAGGAACAGTCAATCTAGATTTTGTTTCTTCTGAAAATCAGTTGGCTGATATTTTTACGAAACCATTTTTAGAAAATCTTTTTATCAAACTAAGACGAGAGCGTTGTATTGTCTCTCTTAAAAATTTATAATTTTTGTAAGATATTATGATTTGTAACTTTGCTTCATAATCTCTTGCTAACAGTTAACTATTACTAAAATTTCATAAAATTTAAATTGACTATTATTAATATATGTTCCTTAGTTCATATTTTTGTGTTTTTCTTGGTTCAAATCTAGTTAGTTTCATAAAAATCATCTTCTGTCTATGATATGCTGCAAGCTTGATATTCACTAACAATGCTAGTTCCTAACTTATTTTTCTAATGAAGGCACATAACTATGCTTCTAAAATATTTATACTTAATTTAAACTTTCTTTCCCACAATTTTTTTAAAAAACGTATGGATCTTATTAACTTACATCTTTCAGCCACACAATTCTTCACAACAAATTCTATATATAACCTATACTCCTCTACTTATACGTTTAAACTTATCTCTATTCTTACCAAATCGTTTCTGTTTTTTTTTCATTATCAAACAAAAAGGTTATTTCAGTGGATTTCAAAATATTTTATCTCCTTATCTCAATGGTTTACAACACCAACTCTGACTCAGACAATACTCCTTCGATTTATTCTACGTCTTCTATCGAAATTTTGGCCACCCAACACCACGTGAACAAGATAAACCTCGTCCTTTACACGAACATTCTGGTTATACGCCAGAAAAGAAGAAATCTCGATGGTTTCCTTTCTTTTGTTCTCCGTCAGCCAAAGAAAAAATATCCGAGATTCATCATTACCAAAAAAAATAGTTGGATTTGCAGCGAGAAATGTATTACGAACAGAAGTTTAACGCCAAACGACTTAGTTTTATTGAACAAGTGGCGTTAAATTATATGGTACATCTCCAAAGAAAGATGTAGTCCAACCATCATCTTCAAAACCGTGGGAGCCAAGTCCACAGCGTCCTCCGGTTTCTCCAAATTCTTGGGTACGGCTACCACATTGGTCACCAATACGACCATACACAGAGATAACCAAGATAGACCCGGAAGAAAGCAAGACTCCGACTGATTCAGATAAATGATTTCTTTCATCTTTAATTGTTGTTGTTATATAATCATATTTTATTGTTAACTCATTCATTAAATTTCTTATATATGGAATAATATCTTTAATATGGAACAATGAATGATCTACATTTTTTTGGTTTATAACCTTTTTAGTCGACTGAACAACCTAAGTTAGTCAACTGAATTCATGTTCAAAACTTTCGGATTCAGCTTAGTCAACTGAAAAAACTGAGTTAGTCAACTGAATTTCATAGTAAAAACTCTCGGGTTCAAGTCAGTCAACTGCAAAAACTGAGTCAGTCGATTGAATTTCATAGGAAAAACTCTCGGGTTCAGCTCCGTCAACTGGAAAAACTGGTTCAGTCAACTAAATTCCATATAAAAAAAACCCTTAAGCTTTAGCTCAGTCGACTGAAAATAATGAGCCAGTCGACTGAATGCATATAAAAACTCTCGGAAACTACATTCAGTTTGACTGACTCATTTATTTCAGTGGACTGAACGTAAAACTTTTCTGTTTTAACTACCCTCACCTACTTTTTACCCTCCCACTTTCATTTTTTTTAAAACCCTTCTTCTTTTGTTCTCAGATCTACTTTCGAATTTCAACTATTTACCATTACCAAACTCAAATTTTCTTACCTATCTCTTTCAATTTAAATGGCTCCAAGGCAACCAAAGCGTGCAATAAAGGGTTCTTCTTCTTCCTCCACTCCAATTGATTCTCAGATTGCTGCATGGTTAGTTCATGATAAAGCAATTCAACGATTGATCAATATGCAAGATTCACGTATTTTTGAAGGGTCTTATGTTCATTATCCTGATTTTAACGCATATGGCATACGAGAGCTTTCAGAGAGAAGTAGGTTGGATACTTTTTTGGATTGCAAGAAGAACAACCTCAAAATCAACCATACGATGGTTAAACTCTTTTATGCAAACTTAAATCTTCAGGAACTAGGACCTAGAAATAAAGAAAACTGCATCTGCACATCGGTATGTGGAATCTCCATTTTCTTTCTTTAGACCGAATGCATCATTTACTTCAAACTAGAGTTGGGGGAATCAATTTTCGTGATATAAGTTGTGATATGAAACTTCGTGATAAAATAAGCCACTTATTTCTCGAAGATAATGCTGATGAAGTAAAATCAATGTCTCTTCGACCAAAAGCTAGACTAATGCATAAGTTTCTTCTTAAAACTATAAACCCCCGAACAGGATCATATGAATTAGTGTATCCTGAAAATTTTCGTGCTTTATATGCTATATGGGGTAATGTGCATGTAAACTGGACTCAGCTTCTTCTTGATGAATTTCTTAGTTTTAACCAAGGAAGAACTAATGTCATTTACTTTGGTGAATATATAATGCGACTTTTAAATGATTTTGGCATAAAATCCCCGGAATCTGAATACCCCAAAGTTGGATTATTTAACATTCGTACCATAAGATTAATGAAACTCCCTGATCGACCGAAACCTTTTATCACCTTTAAGGATTGGCAAGCAACCCAACAACAAAGACAACAAGGTGGTATTCACATTGCCGAACAATCTTCTTCTCAAACTTCTCAATCCGAAGAAGAGGTTATCCGTCGTCCATATGCTGGTCAAACATCACGAAAGGCTATTGATTTGCTTGCACAAAATAAAGTTATTTTAGGCTCTCGTTTGAATAAGATAGATAAAAAGCTCAACAAAATCAAAGGTTTCTTCACAACATTATGGGAGGCTATTTCTTGTACTTCTTCCACTACTGGTTCTTTGCACTTAGATCCTGGAAAACGACCAGCTCCACAGTTCTCTTGGTCAACTTCCGAAGCCACAAGCTCTAGAACAAGTGCTTATAACATCGCTAAGGGAAAGAAACCAATTGAACCGAAGGAGGAAGATACTTCTAATTCAGACAAAGAGTAAGTTGTTCTATGTTTTTTTATGTATTTTTTGGTTAGTACTTTGGTTGTTGTTTTTTTTTAAATTCCTATGGCTTTGAACATTTATAAAAACTATTGTTGTGTAAAATATTTATGTAATCTGCAGTAGAATGCTTATGTGACTATATGGCTATGAATTTATGTGATCTTCTGTAAGCTATTAGCTATTTCTAAGTATTCGTTTTTGTCGATGACAAAGGGGGAGAAATTATGTTTTCTAAGCAGATCCATACATTCAGGGGGAGAAAATAAAGAAAACAAATTCTTTATAACTCATATTATATGTCATCAATTATATATATTGTCATCAATTAAAAGGGGGGAAATGTTGAATCAAGATTTTTGATTCATGACGAAGAACTTCAACAAGCATTGAAGATTATAACGACAAAAAGAGAATAGAACTTCAAACAAAGACAAGGCTTCAAAGTATGTATATTTATATTTTTATGAGTCTTAGTTCTGTTCAAATATTGTTAAAATCATCCCTCAAGAAGTCACACTCACACACAAATTAATTTCTTTTTGATAATATAGAGTTTTAAACTGATATGTGCAACATAGCACAGGTCAGTCGACTGACTCATATTAGCCAGTCGACTGACCTGTGTTAGTGCATAGCATATTGTTTTAAAATGCACAATTTTGAATTTTAGTTGACTGAAATTTCTGAGTCAGTTGATTGAAAGGCAACTAACGGCTATTTTATTGAAAAGACACTCTCTTTCATGAAGGGGCTTCAACTCTATTCCAAAAGAAATAGAAGCAGCTCTTGATTGAAACCTTTCATGAACAATTGCATCCCAATATACTCTATATAAACATCCTTTGATTCTTGTGACGACCCGAAATTTTGAGCAATATCAATTTAATAATCTTTGTTAATAATTAAATTGATTTGATCATTTTACATTATAAATTGACAAGTCAAAATTATTTTAAACATTAATACTAATAATTTGTTAATATCTATCAACAATTTTCTTAACAAGTATAAATTGGTAAATTTAACTCTTTTGAAAATTTATAATACTTTAGTTTGGAAATATCTATTTTGGCAATTTAAGGTTGGTAAGATTTATTTTTCAAAAGCTAGTTAAAAATATTTTCTATTTATGATATATATATATTGGTATATCTTGTAAATAGGAAGTTTTTAATATAATATAAATTATATATTCAAATTGTAATATATATGAATATATATATATATATATATTATGATTTGGTTTGTGTTTTAAAATTCAACACAGTAGTTTTCAAATTTAATGTTTTTCTGTTTGAAATGTGTATATATATTTGTATATATATATTTGAAATAGGAATTTTATTAATTTGAATTTAATAAGTGTTTTCAAACTTTATTTTATATAATTTGTAAATTGAAATGTTAATTTGATTTAATGCTTTTGAAATGATATTTGAAATTTAAATTTTTAAATAACAAAGTTAATTTCTTATTTTATAAACATATATTTTAGCTTTTATTTTAAATAAGATAAATTTTAAAAAAAATATTATATAAAGAGTTAAACTAAGTTTCTCAATTTATAAACAAATGATAAAATTAAATTGATTAAAATATAAGTTATTTAAAAATGCCTATATGAATTTGCTTTTAAGACAACGAAAGTCTAAAGTTTATTTTTATATGATAAAAACATTTTATAATTATTTAAACATTACATAAATATATGTATATAGCTTAAATAGATTATTAAAAGAAAATAACATTTTAAACATTAATAAAACATTAGAAAAATAACTTTTGTAAATATGAATTAAACATAATAACATTTGTAGGATATTTATAAAACATTAAAAACCACATGTAAGTATATTAATATTGTTAATGACACTTGTAATCATATATGTATAGGTGTAAGTTAATTAAAGCTTCATAGTGAGAAATGTCTTCCTCTCTAATAATTTAATTTAAAATTAAATTGTAAAATAAAAGATGAGTTTATTTTCAGCAAAAGAATTCCTTTACTCTCTTCAACTCAAAAATGAATACAAATGGAAAAAAAAAAGAAAAGAGATCAAAATGTAAGTAGTAAAAATCTAAAAAAAAAAAGAAAAAAAAGAAAAAAAAGAAATATGGAATTCAAAACAGAGGCAAATGCAAGATTCTTTCAAATAGAAATCAGAGGGCAAGCAAGTATAATCAAACAACTCAGAGATTAAATCAACATGCAATTAAGGATTTACAGCAGGAAACAACATGCAAAGAAATTTTAAAACCTGAAAAAAATGCAGTGAAGCTTCAAGCCTGGAACCAGTTTTATCTTCTGCAAATAACAAGGTCAGTAAATGCAAATTTAAAAACAATTTTAAATCTTGAATTCAATTTTGTTCTTGTGCATGAAACAATGATGATTTGTTTGGATTTCTGAAATTAAGCAGATGCATCTTGGAATTTTGTATATAGATTGCCTGTAAAAAAAATGTCACTGTGTTATAACACAGTTTTCAAATTTCATAATAAAATTCAATAATTAAATTTTTGATTTGAATTGGCCTATGAATTATAAACAGTAGTTGCTTAGAATCAAGCCATCTTCCTTCTAAAAATAATTACAAGATTTTATAGTGTATATTTAGTTCAAATTTTGGAAATTTTCAGTAGAAATTAAATTGGGTTCAAATTGGATGATTTCAATTTCTAATTTTGATATCATAATTGGATTGCAAATAAGGAATCATGATTTTAGATGCAGGAATCACGAATTTTAGGTCTGTAATTTGTGGGAATTTGGGTTTTGACCTAAATAGGGGTTTTCGGCCATTGCCGTAGATCGGCGTGGAGTTTGGGGTTGAGATTGTGGGCGAAGCTTGCGTGGGTGTTTGAGATGAGGGGAAAAATACCCTTGAATTTTATAATGGTTTGTCGATGGGAATTGGACCATATAGGGTTTTGTATGGATTTTAACTGGTATTGCTGCTTGGTTTTTGCGACGCGAAGGAGAGGCAGGTGAGGATCGCGACGCGTGGATAAGGAGGTGCGTGACGTAGCGGTTCTGTGGTGGAAGAGGGGAAGTTCATCAGTGTCGGGTTTGATGGCCGTGGGGAAATGTTTGGTGGTCGTTGTTCAGCAGGTTTCGCGTGGAAGTTTGATTTTTTGATTCGCGTTAATATTGTCGAATCTGGGTTGAGTATCGATTTTTTGGGGTCGCGTGTGATGGTTGTTGGGGGTCGCGATGATCGTCGCTGACCAGTGGCATCGGTGCATGTGCACCGTGCACGGCCATGTTGGTTTGTGTTTCTGATTTGAGGAGATGGGGTTTTACTTAGGAGGTGTTCGTGTTTTCACTGATTCAACTCGAAGAAGGAGGGTGCAGGTTTTACTCGGGGGAAGACGCTTGATGATTCATGTTTTTCTCGGGTTCATAGAGTAGTGTTTTCTGGGTAGGTACCGATAGTATGAGTACTATAAGTTTTATAAATTTAAGCTGCAATGTAACTTGTTTCTAAATAATGAGATCAAGCATTCCAGTATAAACAAGTTATTAAAGGAAACAAATTTGTTTAGGGTTAACTTGTTCCATGGAATAAAATGTAAATTATATTTATAGTTCAAATTTAAAAATGTTTTTAAGATGATTTCCTTTAAAGGTGATTAACTTTATTAAATTTTGAAGTTCAATTTAAAAGAGTGTTTGTATTTAAGTATTTAATCAATGTTTTTTTAGAATAAATTGTAAAAATATAAATATGTGAAATTTAATAATAGGTTGGTATTAAAATTTTATTTAATAACTTGGAAAGTTCGAAAGTTTTGTTTGAATGAATTAAATGATAATAAAGATTTAACTTATGTAAATTAGAATTTTGTTTTATTCAAAAGTAATAATTGTGAATAGTCGAGATAATTCAATTATTATTAATCAAGTGTTATTGGTTAATATTAATAATTTAATTAAGACAATGGTTTATATAATTTAGGATCTTTATAATATAAGAAGTTAAAAGAATCATTTAATTAATTTAAATGGTTAATTAAATAATTAATTAAGAAATTAATTAGTCGTTAATTTCAAGATAATCACTTTAGAGTTAATTATGTATAATTGCTTGGTGAAGTAATCAAGTAACTAATTACTAGAGGTAATTAAGTAAAAGATAATTACTTTATGAAAGTAATTATGTGGATGTGATTAAGGATTAAACACTTGAGTTATTAATTCAAGAATTAATTAATAAAAATTAATTAAGTGTTTAAAATATTTGATTAATGGTTAATTTATAAATAATTGATTATGTGATTAATTACTTGTAAAAGTAATTAATTTAAAAGAAATATAATTAATGAAGTAATCATTAATTAATGGAAATAATTAATTAATTGATAATTAATAATTAAAGGATAATAAAATTTATAATTAAATTTTAATTACTAAATGTAGTTAAAAGTAATAAATCAAATGTAATTAATTTAAAAGTAATTAATTAAATAAAATTAATTATAAATGATTAATCAGGTGAGATTAATTTAAGGTAATTAATCAAGTACGATTAATTAATAAGGAGATTAATCAGGTATGATTAATTTAAAGGATAATTAAAGGAATAATTTTCAAAGTAATTAAATAATTATTAATCAAGTATGACTAATTAAAAAGAGTAATTAAGAAGTAATTACATAGTATGATTAAGAAGTAATTAATCAAGATGATTAATTAAGGAATAATTACTTAAAGTAATTAAGTAATAATTAATCAAGGATGATTAATTAAAGTGGATAATTAAGTGATATTTATTAATTAATTCGTAATTAGTTAATGAATAAGTAAGATGGATTGATGATAAATCCAAGGGATTAAGTATGGAAATAATTTAAATAAGGATTAATTAAATTAATTAAGTTTGGATCAAACTTGTTTATGGATGATTAATGATTGGTTGATAAGTATCACCGGATGAGTTAATGATATTGGATGATATTGGATGACATTGATTGATATGTGATGAATATGATATATCTGAGATGTGATACATATGATGCTTTGTGATATGTATGGATGAATGTGATAATAGTGGATTATCTATCTGTGTAATGTGAATCATTCACTTATGTTAAGTGATATACTAAATATACTGTTTAAATCTCTTAAGTACAACTTGGACATTAAAACGGCGTTTGGATTCGGTGACACCAAGATCGGGTTTCCATATTTGGATATCCGAAAACCACACCTATCCAAAATAAACGTTAGGTCGTGAATCCAAGAGTAGTGCAAGTGAAGACTCGAGGTGTAAGAACTATACGTCAGTATAACTCTGTGGGTGATTCCATAATGAGTTTAACGGAATAGTACTTATAGGTTCGAGATGGTGATTTAGAGAGCAAGGGCTATGGTCGTTGACTCTGAGGGTGATTCCAAAATGAGTGCAACGAGATAGTGCCTTCGGTTTCGTTCGAACCCGAAACGAACTTGTATGGATTGAATGCTTTCAGAACATCGTCAGGTGGGCGATGAGCATTCTAAGATAGATGTGTTCTATAAAGGTAATCGCAGTTTCAAGCCTCATCAACCGGGAATGGCTAAAACAGGGGAGGTACAGCAAGGCTCCGTGGGTAGCTCCCATTGGAGAGCAAGATTTACCCCTGTCTAGAAGTCCCTTTATATTCGGCTGTGTCGGGCGGTTGATTGCAACAACTGCCGGGATGGCTTGTTCGGGACGGTTCAGTAAGGAATGGTCCCGGCCTTGTGTTGTAGGGGAGTTAGGGTGGCTCCTCGGTACGGTGATCTAGGCCACGTACTGTGACGGGCGGTACCCCAGTAGCCCTGCCATTGATGGAAACCCATTTTCCCTACGAGACATTACGGTTATGTTTGTATTACCCAATTTTGTGGCTAGTAGCTGGAATTTAATCATGTAACAATTTCAGCTATTTCATATTTATTTGAAAACCCTAGACACTATTATAATATCACTGGATTTCCTATCAAATGTTTTGATTAGCGTAAGGTAAAAACTTTTCCATGTTTATGTGTGGGAAGTCTTATGTGATACCTTTTCTTTTCAAAGGATTGTCTAAAGTTAAGAAATCTTAAACCGTTTACTCACACCAGATCCCTGTCTGACCCGAGTGTTTATTTTCTGTTTTATTAAACTCTTGGGTACTCATATTATGTATGAGTAGTCAAGTGATTCAGGTTATCTCTTGACGAAATCTGGAGGAGCTTTGGAGCAGGAGGCTTCAGCGTGTAGATATAGTTAGAGTTTCCGCTGTATAGTTATTCTGTATGGTTGTTCTTGTATTGTATATTGGACAGAAATGTTATAACTATCTAAATTGAGATGTAAGTTGTGTACTCTGATGTATATGATACTAAATATATGTTATATATTATATTTCATTCGTTCCGCTGTGAGATTCTGATGTGTTGTTGTACTTTCTTCTCTTTCTTTTCTTCTTCTATCCCTTTCTTTCTTAATTAGTGATGCGTCTTTCTGGAGATAGAAAGTCGCATCGCTACAGTTGGTATCAGAGCATTAGGTTGAGTGAATACCTAGGCTCTAGGGTGGTGTGTATCTTGAGAAAGCATACCTGTAATTTATATATATATATATATATATATATATATATATATATATAGACACACACACACACACCCCTAATCGGTTGGGTTATCTGTTTGGATTTTCCAACATAGGTTATAAAGGTAGATAAGGTAGGAGTGTGTGGAACGCGACTACCACTAATGGAAGAGGCTCATATGTTGTGGTTGGATGTGTATATGTCGAGATTGTAGATCTAACACCGTCTCGAATAAATTTTGTAGAAAGGATTTCTTTGAGTCCAGAGGAAGTATTTCCAAGGATTGGAGTATATTCTTGGAATGTGAGGTTGATTATTCTCTCGAGTGTGCAGGATTTCCAAGAGTTGAGTCTATCAGCTGAGCAGAAGCGGGTGTGGGTATCTTGGTGACTTCAAGAAGGATAGCTGTGTGGTGAGATGCAGTATCCACAGATGGTTCTGAAATTTTCTTCTGAAGCAAGATTAGGATGGTGTTGGAAGAACGTTGATGCCTACTGCAGGGAAGATTCGGATGTTTAGAGATATTATGGATCTCAAATAAGGGTGTCTTATCTATATTGAAGTATGAGACTAAGGTCGATGAGTTACCTCATTTCGTACATGGTCTCATTTGTTTTCCTTTAAGAGAATAAGTGGTTGGTGGTTAGTTTGGAGCCGAGTTTCTTGAGGAGATGTCTACTCATCTCAAGGATTTTTAGCGGAACTGGATGATAGTTTTGTGTTTCAGGAAGCTTGGGGTTAAGGACGATGTTTTGGCTTGGTAGTATCATTGAAGTAAGTTTGGGAGCACCCGCATGGATCTGTTTCTTCGATGATTCAGTAATCTTTGGGACTCTACCTATCAGCAGCCAGGCAATTAGTAAAGGCTTATCCATTTCTTTGGGAGGCTCACCAGAACAGGATATCTGTTAGAAGTGATCTATTAGTTTTTCTGATATATAAGCCATTCTGAGAAGATTGATCTTGATAGGAGAAAGCTGTTCTAGTTGGGGAGATAGTTTCTTTGGAATCTGAATTGGATAGGATCGCAAAAGTGACTTGCGATTAGTTTGGGAATATTGAGTATTGTTTGCTTTGGAAAGTGAGGAAACTCATATGGAGGTAAAGGCTACTTAAGTAGTCAGAGATTTTCCAGATATATTTGGATGAATTCAGAATTTACCCGAATTCGAGATTGAGTTATCGACTTGGATTCCAGGAGTAATTTTGATGGTTCAGCCTTGTAGAGGGATGACTCTTAAAGCGAGAAGAGGTTGGTGAGGAAGCTCAGAATTCTTGGGAGAGAGATTGATCATCTTATTCTAAGTTGAGATTTTGCTGAGATGTTTTGACCAAATGAAAGGGTCACTAAGATTTTATGGTCGGATGAACAGTGTATGGAGAAAGATTGTGCTCGAGTTCTTCGATAGCATTCTCATCTACTCCAGATCAGAGTTGTGCAGCGGAAGCAAGATAGTAGTTATTCTCGGATGGGAGCAACCAGAAGTGTAGTTTTCTTGGATTAAAGGATTTCTATAGGAAATTCAAGTATGAAGAAATTTTATGGATTTGAATGTAAGGTTGTCAGGTGCAACTATTTGGCTATTCCAAATAAGAGAGGTAGGTTCTGAAGTCCACTAATGTTTGTGGAATAGAGTTGTGTTTAGGATTTCGGCAAATTTTTGAAAGATCCATTTTGTTGAGTAGGATCTGGAAATTGGTTTGATTATGGTCTTGTTTGTTCATGAAGCAATCAGCAAGAGTTAGGCTGATCAGGAAGTAGAAGGTGACTCAAGAGCATCAGAAGAGTTATGCAGTTAAGAATTGAGGAGATTCGGAATGTGAAGTTGGAATTTGGATATTACTCTAGTTCTATCCAATCAATGGAATTATAAGACTGGGTAAAGCTGTAGAGCTAGTTCCGGAAGTATTCTGAGTTTTCCTGTGTTCTCTGAAGATTAGATTTTGATCTATAGGATTGAATTGCCAGTTCGGATAGCTGGAATTCATTGTATTTCACATATCTTTGAGGAATATGTGTATGATTCTTTGAGTGATAGAATCAGCAATTCAGAAGGAATCTGGTAGTTGAGCTGGTTTTGAGTTTAGTCTGATATCTTGTTTAGATTTGTAGGATCAGATGAGGGAGTTCTTAATTTTAGTAGTGTAGTTACTTAAGGTTCTGTAGATCGAGTATTCCAGCACAGATACCTGGAAAACTCTTGATAATATTAGGAAGTTCTATTTAGAATTTTGTCTAGGTAGATAAAATTGTTTGTTTGAATTGGTTGCTATGATTGATTGTATGATTACTAATTTAAATTTAAATTCTTTTAGCTGGATTAGTAAAATTATCTTTGCTTTTAAATTTCGGGGACGAAATTCTTTTAAGGGGGGAGGAATGTGACTAGCCGGAATTTTGAGCAATATCAATTTAGTAATCTTTGTTAATGATTAAATTGATTTGATCAATTTACATTATAAATTGACAAGTCAAAATTATTTTAAAGATTAATACTAATAATTTGTTAATATCTATCAACAATTTTCTTAACAAGTATAAATTGATAAATTTAACTCTTTTGAAAATTTATAATACTTTAATTTGGAAATATCTATTTTAGCAATTTAAGGTTGGTAAGATTTATTTTTCAAAAGCTAATTAAAAATATTTTCTATTCATGATATATATATATATATATATATATATTGGTATATCTTGTAAATAGGAAGTTTTTAATATAATAAAAATTATATATTCAAATTTTAATATATATGAATATATATATATATATATATATATATATATATATTATGATTTGGTTTGTGTTTTAAAATTCAACACAGTAATTTCAAATTTAATGTTTTTCTGTTTGAAATGTGTATATATATTTGTAAATATATATTTGAAATAGGAATTTTATTAATTTGAATTTAATAAGCGTTTTCAAACTTTATTTTATATAATTTGTAAATTGAAATGTTAATTTGATTTAATGCTTTTGAAATGATATTTGAAATTTAAATTTTTAAATAACAAAGTTAATTTCTTATTTTATAAACATATATTTTAGCTTCTATATCAAATAAGTTAAAAAATTTTAAAAAAATATTTATATAAAGAGTTAAACTAAGTTTCTCAATTTATAAACAAATGATAAAAATAAATTGATTAAAATATAAGTTATTTAAAAATGCCTATATGAATTTGCTTTTAAGATAATGAAAGTCTAAAGTTTATTTTTATATGATAAAAACATTTTATAATTATCTAAACATTACATAAATATATGTGTATAGCTTAAATAGATTATTAAAAGAAAATAACATTTTAAACATTAATAAAACATTAGAAAAATAACTTTTGTAAATATGAATTAAACATAATAACGTCTGTAGGATATTTATAAAACATTAAAAACCACATGTAAGTATATCAATATTGTTAATGACACTTGTAATCATATATGTGTAAGTGTAAGTTAATTAGAGCTTCATAGTGACAAATGTCTTCCTCTCTAATAATTTAATTTAAAATTAAATTGTAAAATAAAAGATGAGTTTATTTTCAGCAAAAGAATTCCTTTACTCTCTTCAACTCAAAAATGAATACAAATGGAAAAAAAAGAGAAAAGAGAACAAAATGTAAGTAGTAAAAATCAGAAAATAAAAGAAAAAGCAAAATAAAAATAAAAATATGGAATTCAAAACAGAGGCAAATGCAAGATTCTTTCAAATAGAAATCAGAGGGCAAGCAAGTATAATCAAACAACTCAGAGATTAAATCAACATGCAATTAAGGATTTACAGCAGGAAACAACATGCAAAGAAATTTTAGAACCTGAAAAAAAATGCAGTGAAGCTTCAAGCCTGGAACCAGTTTTATCTTCTGCAAATAACAAGGTGAGTAAATGCAAATTTAAAAACAGTTTTAAATCTTGAATTCAATTTTGTTCTTGTGCGTGAAACAATGATGATTTGTTTGGATTTTTGAAATTAAGAAGATGCATGTTGGAATTTTGTATATAGATTTCCTGTAAAAAAAAATGTCACTGTGTTATAACACAGTTTTCAAATTTCATAATAAAATTCAATGATTAAATTTTTGATTTGAATTGGCCTATGAATTGTAAACAGTAGTTGCTTAGAATCATGCCATCTTCCTTCTAAAAATAATTACAAGATTTTATAGTGTATATTTAGTTCAAATTTTGAAAATTTACAATAGAAATTAAATTGGGTTCAAATTGGATGATTTCAATTTCTAATTTTGATATCATAATTGGACTGCAAATAAGGAATCACGATTTTAGATGCAGGAATCACGAATTTTAGGTCTGTAATTTGTGGAAATTTGGGTTTTGTCCTAAATAGGGGTTTTCGGACATTGCCGTTGATCGGCGTGGAGTTTGGGGTTGAGATTGTGGGCGAAGCTTGCTTGGGTGTTGGAGATGAGGGGAAAAATACCCTTGAATTTTTATAATGGTCGTGTCGATGGGAATTGGACCATCTAGGGTTTTGTATGGATTTTAACTGGCATTGATGTCTTGGTTTTTGCGACGCGAAGGAGAGGCAGGTGGGGATCGCGAGGCGTCGATAAGGAGGTGCGTGACGTAGCGGTTCTATGGTGGAAGAGGAGAAGTTCATCAGTATCGGGTTTGATGGCCGTGGGGAAATGTTTGGTGGTCGTTGTTCAGCAGGTTTCGCATGGAAGTTTGATTTTTTGATTCGCGTTAATATTGTCGAATCTGGGTTGAGGATCGAGTTTTTAGGGTTGCGTGTGATGGTTGTTGGGGGTCGCGATGATCTTCGCTGGCCAGTGGCATCGGTGCATGTGTACCGTGCACGGCCATGTTGGGTTGTGTTTCTGATTTGAGGAGATGGGGTTTTACTCGGGAGGTGTTCGTGTTTTCTCTTATTCAACTCGAAGGAGGGTGCAGGTTTTACTCAGGGGAAGACGCGTGATGATTCATGTTTTTCTCGGGTTTATAGTGTAGTGTTTTCTAGGTAGGTACTGATAGTATGAGTACTATAAGTTTTATAAATTTAAGCTGCAATGTAACTTGTTTTTAGATAATGAGATCAAGCGTTCCAGTATAAACAAGTTATTAAAGGAAACAAATTTGTTTAGGGTTAACATGTTCCATGGAATAAAATGTAAATTACATTTATAGTTCAAATTTAAAAATGTTTTTAAGATGATTTCCTTTAAAGGTGATTAACTTTATTAAATTTTGAAGTTCAATTTAAAAGAGTGTTTGTATTTAAGTATTTAATCAATGTTTTTTTAGAATAAATTGTAAAAATATAAATATGTGAAATTTAATAATAGGTTGGTATTAAAATTTTATTTAATAGCTTGGAAAGTTCGAAAGTTTTATTTGAATGAATTAAATGATAATAAAGATTTAACTTATGTAAATTAGAATTTCGTTTTATTCAAAAGTAATAATTGTGAATAGTTGAGATAATTCAATTATTATTAATCAAGTGTTATTGGTTAATATTAATAATTTAATTAAGACAATGGTTTATTTAATTTAGGATCTTTATAATATAAGAAGTTAAAAGAATCATTTAATTACTTTAAATGATTAATTAAATAATTAATTAAGAAATTAATTAGTCGTTAATTTTAAGATAATCACTTTAGTGTTAATTAGGTATAATTGCTTGGTGACGTAATCAAGTAACTAATTCTAGAGGTAATTAAGTAAAAGATAATTACTTTATGAAAGTAATTAAGTGGATGTGATTAAGGATTAAATACTTGAGTTATTAATTCAAGAATCAATTAATAAAAATTAATTAAGTGTTTAAAATATTTGATTAATGGTTAATTTATAAATAATTGATTATGTGATTAATTACTTGTAAAAGTAATTAATTTAGAAAGAAATTTAATTAATGAAGTAATCATTAATTAATGGAAAT
Organism: Allium cepa; assembly: GCA_030765085.1. Classification (NCBI taxonomy): domain Eukaryota; kingdom Viridiplantae; phylum Streptophyta; class Magnoliopsida; order Asparagales; family Amaryllidaceae; genus Allium; species Allium cepa. The sequence goes on from CM060942.1 coordinate 71,806,402, forward strand.
AATTAATTGTTAATTAATAATTAAAGGATAATTAAATTTATAATTAAATTTTAATTACTAAACGTAATTGAAAATAATAAATCAAATGTAATTAATTTAAAAGTAATTAATTAAATAAAATTAATTATAAATGATTAATCAGGTGAGATTAATTTAAGGTAATTAATCAAGAGTAATTAATCAAGTATGATTAATTAATAAGGAGATTAATCAGGTATGATTAATTTAAAGAATAATTAAAGGAATAATTTTCAAAGTAATTAAATAATTATTAATCAAGCATGATTAATTTAAAAGAGTAATTAAGAAGTAATTACATAGTATGATTAAGAAGTAATTAATCAAGATGATTAATTAAGGAATAATTACTTAAAGTAATTAAGTAATAATTAATCAAGGATGATTAATTAAAGTGGATAATTAAGTGATATTTATTAATTAATTTGTAATTAATTAATGAACAAGTAAGATGGATTGATGATAAATCCAAGGGATTAAGTATGGAATTAATTTAAATAAGGATTAATTAAATTAATTAATTTTGGATCAAACTTGTTTATGGATGATTAATGATTGGTTGATAAGTATCATTGGATGAGTTAATGATATTGGATGATGTTGAATGACATTGATTGATATGTGATGAATGTGATATATCTGAGATGTGATACATATGATGCTTTGTGATATGTATGGATGAATGTGATAATAGTGGATTATCTATCTGTGTAATGTGAATCATTCACTTTTGTTAAGTGATATACTGAATATACAGTTTAAATCCCTTAAGTACAACTTGGACATTAAAACGGCGTTTGGATTCGGTAAGACCGGGATCGGGTTTCCATATTTGCATATCCGAAAGCCACAGCGATCCAAAATAAACATTAGGTCGTGAATCCAAGAGTAGTGCAAGTGAAGACTCGAGGTGTAAGAACTATACGTCAGTATAACTCTGTGGGGGATTCCGTAATGAGTTTGACGGAATAGTACTTATAGGTTCGAGATGGTGATTTAGAGTGCAAGGGCTATGGTCGTTGACTCTGAGGGTGATTCCAAAATGAGTGCAACGAGATAGTGCCTTCGGTTTCGTTCGAACCCGGAACGAACTTGTATGGATTAAATGCTTTCAGAACATCGTCAGGTGGGCGATGAGCATTCTAAGATAGATGTGTTCTATAAAGGTAATCGCAGTTTCAAGCCTCATCAACGGGGAATGGCTAAAATAGGGGAGGTGCAGCAAGGCTTCGTGGGTACCTTCCACTGGAGAGAAAGATTTAACCCTGTCTAGAAGTCCCTTTATATTCGGCTGTGTGGGGCGGTTGATTGCAACAACTGCTAGGTTGGCTTGTTCGGGACTGTTCAGTAAGGAATGGTCCCGGCCTTGTGTTGCAGGGGAGTTAGGGTGGCTCCTCGGTACGGTGATCTAGGCCACGTACTGTGACGGGCGGTACCCCAGTAGCCCTGCCATTGATGGAAACCCATTTTCCCTACGAGACCCTACGGTTTTGTTTGTATTACCCATTTTTGTAGCTAGTAGTTGGAATTTAATCGTGTAACAATTTCGGCTATTTCATATTTATTTGAAAACCCTAGACACTATTATAATATCATTGGATTTCCTATCAAATGTTTTGGTTAGCGTAAGGTAAAAACTTTTCCATGTTTATGTGTAGGAAGTCTTATGTGATACCTTTTCTTTTCAAAGGATTTTCTAAAGTTAAGCAATCTTAAACCATTTACTCACACCAGACCCCTGTCTGACCCGAGTGTTTATTTTCTATTTTATTAAACTCTTGGGTACTCATATTATGTATGAGTAGTCAAGTGATTCAGGTTATCTCTTGACGAAATCTGGAGGAGCTTTGGAGCAGGAGGCTTTAGCGTGTAGATATAGTTAGAGTTTCTGTTGTATAGTTTTTCTGTATGGTTGTTCTTGTATTGTATATTAGACAGAAATGTTACAACTATCTAAATTGAGATGTAAGTTGTGTACTCTGATGTATATGATACTAAATATATGTTATATATTATATTTCATTCGTTCCGCTGTGAGATTCTGATGTGTTGTTGTACTTTCTTCTCTTTCTTTTCTTCTTCTATCCCTTTCTTTCTTAATTAGTGATGCGTCTTTCTGGAGATAGAAAGTCGGGTCGCTACAATTCTTCTTATAATTCACCGAATTTTACTTTGCTCTCTTATTTAATTCTTTCTCTATATTCAAAGCATTCATAAAATTTATTTCACTTGAATCTTTGAGTTAACTTATAATCTTCGATTTTAAGTGATTTACTTCCTTTCAATTAATACACACACACAAAATACTCTTGAGGATTTGATTATAGGAAGGATGCACTATCAAGAGACAAATTCGTGTTATTAAGAACACATTGTGTCAAATATACTTTTGTATAAGTTGAAGTCCTCTTCGGCTGTTGAGGCGAAATCATGTTCTGCTGCTCAGGTCCCTTGTTCGGGTGTTCAAGGGTTGTATAGACCTGTTCCTCCGGGTTAAGTGAGGATTGTCGTTAGTGAAATTCCAGAAAGGAGTCTGGGACTGGACGTAGAACGGGAAGTTCGAACCAGTATAAAAATTCTTGGTGTGCTTGTTTTATTTTACTTACTTTACATTGATAGAATTTATTTCCGCACTTGTTCAATACTATTCCTTATTGCACGATCCGCACAGTAACTTTCACATTTTTCTATGTGTTAATGTACTTTTCATTTCTGAAAATTTGATAGTGAGCGCTAGGTGAAATTTTTTCCTCTGCCCTGCTTCGTATCCTCCCCCTCAACCACTTAAATTATATACCCTTATGTTTTCTTCTTTAACCAAACTAAGGCAAACGAAATCCAAACTATACTTATCTTCATAGTTCAAATCCAGGTCGTAGACGAATTCCAAGGTGGTGAAAAGGTCGGTGAATGAAGACCAAGGCGAAATCAACAAAATCATGTGAAATTTGCGATTAAATTAAGTGCCAAATTTGGTGATTCAATTAGGTCTCGAAATCGATGAAAACCGAAGAGGTATCATGCTTCAATATCTTTGTTCTATGTTATTTTAAATTGCAGTCAGTTAGGGCTTGTGATTTGATTAGATTTGGATGAAAATCAATGTTGAGTAGCTTATGTAGTTAGGGCTTGTTTGTATGCTTACTGATAACTAGTACTTGAATCCATATGAAACGTTGTGATACCATTTTTGAAGCTGAAATGAAGTTATTTAACTAGGTATAATAATGCTTCTATCCTTCTATACATAGAAATAATGGTAGCATGTCCTCACACACCATCCACTTACTGCCCCTCTAACATCTCAAGAGTTTTGTTTTTTTTTTGTATAACCAAATATTTTCTACTCGTGTTATAATCTTTAGTCGGCATTTGCAATTTTTTGATAAAATCTAACCTTTAGGTGTTTTATTAACTAAATAGTTGGCTGGAGTGAGAAGAGCTCATAATAAATTTTGATGGGTATTTTCATTGTCTATATGGATTCATTGATTTGTAATATGAAAATATTCAATGCTTCCTCATGGATTTTGTAGCTTATGTTACAGGAGGTTTTGAGTGAATTAGGTTTGATTGTTAATAGAAAATATATGTTTTGAATCTTTTGATAGGTTCTTATGAGGTGCGTTATTATAATACGTCGATGTATTCTTTTCTTTATTAATTCTTGGACCACAACAACTAGGGAATTATATTGATGCGTATCTACAATCACTTATTGAAGATTTGAAGAAATTATGGGATGAAGGGGTGAAGGTGTACGATGCATACAATCGCAGTGAATTTAGATTAAATGCTATTCTGATGTGGACGATAAATGATTTTGTAGCTTATGAAAATTTAGCAAGTTACACCATAAAGGGTAGAGGGCATGTTCTATTTGTGGTGTTAATACATGCTCAATATGGCTACCATTTAGTAAGAAGTGTGCATATTTAGGCCATAGGAAATTCCTTGATCCTAACCATGAATATTTCTAACGAAAAAACTAGTTTGATGGAACCATAGAGAATAGGTAAAGGCTTCCATTACAAACCGGTTCTCAAGTCTTTGATATTGTTCAAGATATTTGTAATGACTAGGAGAAAAACCAGAGGAGGAAGTGAAAGATAAAGAGAAAGAGAAAGAGAAAGAAAAAAGGAAAAGGGGAGATGAGAAGAAAAAGGAAGTCAAATGTGGAAGAAGAAGACTATTTTCTTTAACCTTACTGGTAGGTAAAATGTAATTAGAAAGAAAATTGTCTTTTCATTCCTATCTATGTGATCAATATTTTATTATAACTAGTTTATACTCCATTTTTGATTCTCTTAGGTGCTTCCTTTGCGACACAATCTAGATGTAATGCATGTTGAAAAAAATAATGGTGAAAGTATTGTTGGTACGTTAATTGGTATTAAAGGAAAAATCAAAAGATGGCATTAATTCATGTAAAGATCTAGAAGTACTCGGTAATAAGGAAAAGTTACATCCTATGGACATGGGAAGCAAAGTATTATTTGCAGTCGCGTCATGCACCTTAACTGACCAAGAAAAGGAGATCTTTTACAATAGAATGAGGAATTTGAAAGTACCTGATGGGCATAGATCAAATATTGGAAATTGTTTTGCAAATCAAGTCTTAGTCCCATGATCATCGATGCAACAACTATGGTATGTATCACTGAGAGGACTTCTACCTAAAGGGACAAGGAATGCATTATTACGGCTATGTCCTTTTTACAACGACATTTGCCAAACAATGCTTGATAAAGATAAATTGGCAACTATGGAGAATCAAATCACATTAACACTATGCGATCATGAGAGATTCTTTCCTCCTTCCTTTTTGATATCATGATTCACTTAACAATACATTTAACGAGGGAAGCTAGAATTTGCGGGCCAGTACAATATCGATGGACGTATCCATTTGAGAGGTAAAATTTGGCATGAGTACATATAATGGTTAATAATATATGTTCCTATGAAAGTATTTTACTTATGCATCTTGATTATAGATACATGAAAACACTGAAGGGGTATGTTAAAAATCAAGCACGGTCCAAAGCGTGCATAGTTGAGCGTTATTCTGTTGATGAATGAATGAAGGATGGTGCTGGATATATTGACAATGCATGAGAAATCAGACAAAGGAAAAATATAAATTAAGTGGAACAAAGTGATCTCACACTCGAGGGAATCCTATTTTCAAAGGAAAATCTATGGTGGTCACCAAGGAGGTGGTTGAAGCTACTCCTCAGTATGTGTTGTTTAATACCGAGGAAGTGGAGCCTTATATAAAGTAAGCATAAATTCAATACAACTATTATGTGTAAAATAAATTAGATTTTGACACGTATACTTATGTATGTAGGATGCATAATGAGGAGCTGAAACGTTTGCATCCCCAGCTTTCACGAGATGATGTGAAACTTTTAAAGCTATATTCAAAGACTTTTATCATTGGTTTGAAAAAAAGGTTGAAAGTGTTATATCTTCTTTTAAGATGGATAAGTTTGACATAAAAGTATATGTTATTGTGATTATTCTTTATATATAACATTAGGCTTTTGCAAGTTAAAGATGATAGAAAAACATCTGATGTTAGCAAACCAATAAAATGGCTTTCGCCATCAAGTAGTTTCTTATGCTAGTTATATATTAATGGTCGGCGTTTTCATACAAAAGACTACGATAAGTCTACAAAAAATAGTGGTATTTCCATCGAGGCAAGTACTGTTTGCATAGATGGGGCTATTGAGAAAGTAATATATTATGGGGTTTTGCATGACATTTTGTTGTTAGACTACCGCCGGTTTCAAATTGCCTTGTTTAAGTGTGAGTGGCCAAGATATGTTGGTCAGTTTACATGAATTCCAAAATCAATTTGCAAGCAACACTTTCATCTTGGCAACTCAAGCTCTAGAAGTGTTTCTTTTTGTAAAGAATGTAGTTTTTAAAATTGGTATGTTGTGCTAAGAGCACCCCCTAGAGGTTTTCATGAGTTGGATAACTATGACAAGGAGTGTGAGTCAACTAGCAAACTGGTAGATGAGTCACTACTTGATGATAGAGATGTCGATAATGGGGATGAAGTTATATACAGAAGGATTGTGATGGAATTTTGGTATGGTATAAACATCCTTTTTTGATATTTTTGTTATATAGTTGTGTTCGTAAAGAATGTAAATATACATAATTAGATGCATAGTTATATTAATTAACCATCAATTCCGATTTGTAAAATTGGAAAAAAAATAATCATTCTTTTGCAAAGTATGGCCATTTTATATCAGGATTTTTATATTTTACAATAATGACTAATTATTATGATTTCTACTTATTTATATATGTATTATGATTTTTTCCTAGGTTTATCCCTTATCAGAAGATAGCTGAAGCATCAATGGGTACAATGGAGCAAGATCAAGGAGAGGTAAAATATAATTATCCCACATTTACATTTCACATAGCATGATGTTGCAAATTTTTTTAATTAGCTGTTTATTATCTTTCCTTGCATGGTTAAACATTCATTGCATCCATGTAAGAACATCTTCTTATTTTAGCTGTCTAGTTATAGTAATGTATTAAGGTTAGCAGATAACAATAGACGATTAATTAGTTGTCTAATTACAGTAGTACAATAGTGTCTAGTTATAGTAGCCAGCTATCTTTGATATTTCGACAAGGAATGATTCTAAATGCAGTAGCATAACAATGGTACCGATTTAACTGCCTTCGATATTTCACGCACTGAAAGTGATGCTAACTTCAAGGATGAATTTAACCTTAATGACACCATTTACTAATACAAGCCCATACGGGTGTGCATATGTACTTGTTGATAAGAAAATCAAGTACAAGTTGGCAAACCGAAATGCTAAAAAATGATATATTTGGAAACATGTGAACTTTTTGAAATAGAAAATACATCAATTTAAACTGTGAATATAACATAAATATTTGAATATATCAAAAAGATTGAGATATGGCTGGAGAAAATCAAATAGGGCGGCGATTTGCCTAATATATTGAAGATACTTTTTGTGTTTATATATATCATAAAGTAAATACGAAGATTGTTCAAACTTAACATCGAATGAATAACATTAAGAAACTAACATCTTAACTACAACGTATATTATGTTTATAAACGAGTTGCAAAGCCTAAGCCCAATTAATAGCCTAAAATTTTCCTCAGACTTTGCTATTTCTTCAATCCCTTAATATATTCATGCATACATACCTCATCATCAGACAAATTTTCTCCCTAAAGCAATTAAAAATCATTATCTGGATTACATGCCTTTACTTAAATGTGTGTGTGTTTTTCCTAGCAGCTACCCCATCTAATGCTTCTACTCTTAGAATAACTATACATTATCCCCCATTATTCAGAATAATAAATTTATACTGAAACTATTGCCAAAAACAAGTGAATTAAAAGGGCATATATAGTCAATTAACATAGTAGGAAATTATGAAACTGACTATTGGGCAGTGTACGGTTAAGAACAATTTAGGTTTTAAACTGTTATGAATTAGAGTTAAATACCCTATAATGAACTGGTTTTTGGAATAAACATAGTTTGACAAAAATGTCGACTTTAATATATAAAGTAGTGTTAAGGAGGTAATCTACAGCTGAAATATGATCAAATTGGGGTATCCCAATTGATAACCAGTGAACATCTTTTCCTCATGGTCCGATAGTCAATATCTATTGAATTTTATGAAGCTCAAATTGGAGATGTTGTAGATAAATTCAGGTGATTTTTTTGAGAAATCAATTGATAACCAATGAACATCTTTTTTCCTCATAGTCCAACAGTCAATAGCTTGCAATTTTGTTACTGTTGTTGTAGTACGACCTATTGTTGCATATTGAGTTGTATATATAGCACGCAATTGATAAGTAATGTGTACATACTTGATTGAGTTAGAATTTTGCTCCATAATCAATAGCATGCATTGATAAGTAGTGTGTATATACTTGCTTGAGTTGCAATTTTTTTCCATATTCAATAGCATGTAATTGATAAGTAGCGTGTATATACTTACTGTTTTAATGCGCGCAATAGTTGTGAAAAAATCTACACATTTATATAATAATTTATGGTTTCTAGTTCTCATCGATAACTTCATATAATTTAAACGATAAGTGTCTACTTATTTCATATATCAAGTGTTGCAAAAAGACATTCAAATAGGCAATCTCTATCTGCAGTTGCAGCTTTACGTGCAAATGATAAGACTGATGGTGTAAAAATCAACGAAAAAAGAGGTGCTGATGTTGAAGTTGCTCGTACTCTTCAAAGCTTAAATAGTAATGTTAGAAGATCCCCTTGGAAGCGTACTAAAATGCAGCCTCCAAAAACGGACAAAATGTAGTCTCCACCAGACAAAATGTAGCCTCCACCTTACAATATTCAGTCTCCCAATCTCAATCCTGGGCCTGATTCAGCTGACTCTCCAAATATTACTCCCATAAACACAGATCCACTCAATGCCATGGATTCCCTGAACAACCTAGATTCTGATGATGGTATTAAACAAGAGACGACAATGAAAAAAAAGAGGTAAGACGATGTTGAAAATGTTCTCTTTAAGGCCGAATGAGAAGGCTGAAATTGAATTTAACGATCGAGGTCAACCAATAGATTCCAACTCTAAACACTTATCGTCTTATCTTGGTACCTTAGCAAGGGAGATGGTACCTTTGACTATTTTAGAGTGGAAAATAGTCGACAAGGACTTAAAGAGAGATTATGGACCTGTATCTAGGTATGAAAAAATAAACATCCTACACCTTACTTTTTTTATCTGAAATAAGAAAATGTTAGAAACTGAACTGGTTATTCCAATAGACTGAAGTCTATTTAGATGTTAGATGAGACAACAAGTAAACTGATGTAGGAAAAAATAAAAGGGATGTTTAACTGGTTCCAGTTTAGGATAACCAACAGGGAAAAAAATTTAAAATTGTTAGGAGAAGTGAAGAGAAAAACTCAAACCCCATAATAAATATAAATACAGTTACATAAATACTCTCCTTTATCACTGGGTAAATTTTAAACGATATACTAACATCATGTTTTTAGATAAATTTTGTTAAACTTTTATCGCAAAAATCTATCAGAGACACTATTGCGTTTTTATGTAGAGTTTGGCAAATTCGTATATTTTTATTTCGAAATTATGATTTTTATTTCGAGCAACAAGTAGATAAACTTTTATTTTTTATGTAGAAGAATGCAATTGCAGTTTGGTTTGGCTAAGGATTAGTACAAAAAACATTATATCAATCGTTTAATGATTTTTTGGGAAACAATGCTATTTTTAGGATTTACAGAATAAGATAATTAGCATATATTATTACTGTTTTAGAATCATGTTGCACTTTTAGCACGACTGAATTTTTGTTTTGGCATTCTAGGTCATGCAAGAATGAAATCTATGCATCATCCTGGAAATTTCAAAACAAACCAAACATCACCATCTAATAGTTGTCAACATGCTTACTTTCCTCTCCTTCCTTCTCTACCTTTTCTTTCAAAAACTTCCAATAAAAGTAAAGTAACCCTTCATATTCAAAAATCAATATTAATTAACCCACATAGTGAAAAAATCTTAAGGCAAGTTTCTTTGAATTCATATGGCGCAGATTTACCATCATATACCCATTCTTAAGTGAATGACTTCACCTGGAGGATTTGGACCATAAAAAATAGAGCTAGGTTTTTATCTCAGAAGAGATAGGGTCATCGACGGAGAATCGAAGGTCCCTAATGTGTTTGGGATGTCGAAGAGCGCTTGGAAGTATCGAAGTTTAGTGGTTCGACCGTGTCTTGTGAATAGCAAAATTTCACTATTGACACTGCTAGGGTTTGGTCGTAAATTTTTATAGGTGACCGAGCTTCAAAGTTTCGGTTTAGGAAGGTGGAGTTTGTAGCGAGCAACATCTCTACTACTAATAAAGAAAATTCATTGAGTTAATTTACTCGGCGTTTTTTGAAATTCCGAAAATGACCTTGCTTTCCGTTTACAATAATATAAACAGCCCATGTGCAAAGAACGGGCCAATTCTAGTGTAGGTGAAGTAAGATCTTTATACCATCAAGCATCAATGGTTTGGTAGTGTGCGTGCACACGGCAGAGAAGCATTTATATCAGGTTTGATGTGGGAAGACTATGGAATTGGAGAAGTATTAACAATGGGTAGTTATGATTAAAGTGTAATTTGTGTTTTAATTAATATAATTTAATTCTCAAATCTTAAAAGTTGAATAACTATCGTATATGAGATTGGATTTTTGGAGGTGGTCTTTTGCATTAGACTCGTATCGACGTTAAATTTGCATTGGAACTTATTTCGTTGGATTTAGAGCTAGTAAAATTTTGGAATTAGACCAAACCGAAATGCGAAAACTGTTGGAATTTCTGTGAGTACACTCATCTTTAAAAAAAATTATGATATTTGCATCGCTATAGATTACTGTTGAATGCTTGGATGATAGCTTATATTATTGTTTGGTTGTTTCTTTCAATTCTAAATTTCTGCTCGACAAGCGGATGGCATAAAATAACCATTGTGTTGCAGGGGACAAAAACAAGAGGAAGTTAGAGTATACATAGCGAATAGATCGCCATGGGACATTTTAAAAATTTAGGCACATCGGTGTGATTTGTAGGGGACTTTTGTGGAGATATCTTGAGGGCTTTCTCACCAATATTAATTTACTTATATTCTTATGTCGCTTATATTATTTTTTGGTTAAAAAAGTTTATGACATACTATTTGATTATGTAAGTGTCATTATAATGATTATTGTTGTACCTTCACTTATGAAATATTATCCGCTTAAACCCTTGTTGTGTTTTAAACTTGAGCTTGTACTTTTACAAAATAAATGTTTAGTCGTGATTTTGGATGTTGATAGTTGTTTAAACAATATTTTCAAATATTTTAGGAATTTTGAAAATAAAGATAAGTATTAGTTAAAAGAATTTATAGTTTTGATTAATTATCTTTCAAATGATTTATTTTGTTTTATTTTATAAAAATATTATAAATTTGATTAATTATCTTTTGGATATTTAATGGTGGTTTAAATTTATAGAAGGGTTATAAATTGGACTTATTATCTTTTAGGATAATTATTGTTGTCTTAAGTAATATAATGGATTATTAAATTAATTAATCATTTTAATAATGATGTTTAAAATTAATTAATCATTTTAAACAATGATGTTTAAAATTAATTAATAATTTATACTATTGATGTTTAGCATTAATCAATCATTTTAATAAATTATATTTAAAATTAATTAAATGATTTAGTAAAGATGTTTAAATAAATTCACTGATTTAATAAAAGTTCTTAAAGTTAATTAATTGATTTAATAAAGATGTTTAAATTAATTTATTGATTTAATAGAAGTGATTAAAGTTAGTTAACTGATTTAATAAAGGTGTTTAAATTTAATTAATGGATTTATCAAAGGTGTTATAAGTTGATTAATTGTCTCTTGGGATAATTAGTGTGGTTTTAAACTTATAAAAGAATTATATCAATTATTTTTTAGGTTGATTAACATCGTTTAAATTTTATAAAAGAATTTTAATTGATTTTTTATCTTCTAGGATAATAAATGTTGTTTGAAATTAAAAATGATAGTTTACAAATGAGAAAAATCTTTTGAAAGGAATTGTTTTCAAAAATAAAACTAAGTGTAAATTGTTTTAGGTTTGTAATAAACAATGTTTTTATGACATTTGTTTCTACGCTTCTTTTCAATACAATTAGAAATATAATTTACTCTTTAAAAAGAATATTTTCAAAACTGTTTTTAAAGTTTTTACAAATATTTGTGAATGGAAAACCAAGCACAAGTTTGGGTTTTAAAAGTGTAAAAGTTTGATTCAGTTACGAAAAGGATAAGAAATTTTATTTCCGTAAAATACGCCGCCTATATGGAAAGGATTTAGTCATACTCTTAACATGTCAAGGTATCGAAATCCATTTCTATCTCGAAGGTTAAAAATGCTACCAAGGCGATGCCTAGAGGTAACACCATCTTAACTTGCTTGGCTTCATTGTTAACTGAGGGATAATATAAGTTTGAAATCGACGAGTAGTGGTAAAGGTATGAGACTTAATTTCCATATATGATCATTTTGACTATTCCTAATAGTTGATTTATTGACTATCCATTCAGCTTTTTCTTTATATATCATCAATTAAGATGATTTATTGCCCATTTGAGCATTGATATCCTTTCTCGGAAATGACTAAAACCAAATATCGAGTGGACGTCTAGCTTTGTTGCTCATTTGGTTGTATGCACGTAGAGATGTGAAATATTCGGATTCTCGGCAAGGTTGGTGCGGTCCGGCTAGTACTATCAAGGACAGTCGCAAGGAAAATGACCCTCTCAAGTTTATTGTCTAGAGGTATACTTTCGGTAAAGGGGGCTCACCCTTCTAGCATTGTTGGAAAATTCATTTCCTTGTTGTTGATTCAAATCTTTATATTGTTTTATTAATTGCATTAAGAAGTCACTGGAGCTCTTCTAAATGTTTAACTCCTTGTGTCCATTCTTTCAGTTTGGATTTTAACCTTGTTTATACCCATTCTTTCAATTTTGGGTCAGACTAAGTATTTTTTCAAGTTCTTGTTGGTGTGACGTGGTGCTCATGAAGTAAACCTAGATGATCACATGCCATAGTATTTTATTTCCGCTATATTATTATATATACCTATCAACAATTGTAAGCTTAGGAAGTTATAGTTGTTCAAGTTAACGAGAATTGCTTTTAACATTAATTTACTATGTATTTTAGAGTGATGGCTTTTACTGTCTTTATAAATTATATATTGTCGCTCCGCTGTAAAAATCCATTTCTCCTTTTCTTTTTCCTCTTCTTTTTACCCTAATAATCTGCCTTTTTGGCAATTGGAGATTAGACAATGAAATACCGTCGATGTATTTGGCGTCGACTTTCGACGATCGAAAGGAGGGTCCTTACAACTGGTATCAAGCAGAAGGTTAAGTGAAAACCTTGGCTTTGGTGGGGTAAACCCATTAGAGATACGGTAAGTGATACCTTAGAATGAGCTTGAGAATATTATATATGCAAGAGAAATTTTTTTATTATTATAAAAATATATTTTGTTAATTGATCTATTGAGTTATTTATGAATTATGGTAGAGGCGTGGGATGTCACGGTGTCGATAAGGATTTTTAAATGCTTGAACAAGGCAAATGGACAAGATATTGATTTTTGAAAATTTGGTAAATGAAATGTTTTACCTATTATATTTTTATATATACAAAGGAATAATTTTCAAATTTGAAGTTATTTATGGTATTTGTTGGTAATGATAATATTTCTTTATGATCATTATTATTTGATTTGTTGTGCTTTGATAGTTTTGAAGCATTGACTATTGTATCTTGATCATTAATCTATACTTGACCAGTTTATGAGCATTTACTACCGGTTGTAAGTACATTAAAACCAACCGCTTATGAATTAAATTTCTCAATTTGACTATAAGTTGTTTGGAGAAAATGTTAAGTCGTAATTCAATAATGTTAAGTTAAAACTAAAAAATTTAATAAAAATTATCTAATATAATCTAAATAGGAAGAGAGAACATTTAGAGGATAAATTTTTGAGAAAATTTTATTATAAAAAAGGAAAAATTATTATATTATTATATGATTTTAGAGGTATATTTTATATGAGTATGGTATATAAAATGATTTATATGGTCTAATAAAAGGTTTAAGAATTTAAAATCATGGTATCACTTGAAATGATTCCAAAAGTTTTAGAGAAAAAGAATAGTGGTATTTCTTGGAAGTATTTTATAAGTCTAAATATTTCAAAGAGGATTTTTAATAAAAAATTACGTTTTCTTTGAATAGTTCATGAAAAAACTTCCCGGTTAGTTCTGTGGTAATCTACATAGTCTTCTAAGTGATGATCGAATGTTGCTTTGGCAAATGTTTTAATGCACTTAGTAAATTATTCTCCTTATCATTGTGCGATTCGAAATAAGTTTGAATCTGAACGAACCCAAGGTGAGTGTTGGTGGATGAATTATTGAAGTTATTTTATATATAGAAATATATGCAATATGATTTTCAAAATGACGTTGACATAAAACCTAGGTACTTAGGCCTAAGTTTCCTTAAAGGAAATTGGTTTTAAAAAGGAGTTATTTGAATAATAATTTGATAAATAAAATTTTAAACTCTTGGATAGAAAAGAGATAGTTTGACCCAATTTTTTGAGTGGGTTAAATTAGATAGGAAGGTTTTAATAGTTTTTATTTAAACATTTGTCATATAAACTATTTCTTGTTATTTGGCCAACTAGTAAATATCTGTCTTTAGAACACTCTAAGGTAAAGAGGTCAAAAAGTTGAATCGGTTTTAAGATTCGTATTTTGTTTGGGCCTCCATTTGAACTTAAAATAATAAAAATATGCAATAAATAAATAAAATAAAATTGATATTTTTTATATACTCTTAGAATGTAGAGGAGTATTATACAATAAATAGTAGTAGAGTAAGTTTTAAATTTAATGTTTTATAAAGTTGTATCTTTATAAAATGTTGGAAAGCTTAAGTGAAAATTTTATGGAGTAATTCATAAATAATTTTAGTATTGTATAAAATACTATAAATGGAAATGAAATGATCAAGAAAGATTGGTGTAGTTAAGAAACCAACCGGATTAAGTATGTAAATTATATGAAGATCATTTTATTTGCATAGTTCTAGATCTAGGAATCGAACACATAACTTAAGGGTGATTAACACTAGTCCAAAAAACAATTTCTCACTTGATTCTTGTCGTCGAATAATTGATTCAAATCCTTGATATGATACTATGGCTTTCTATTATAGTATATGGCTATGTAAAGAGAACTGGGGTCTCTAATCAAGGAACTTGATCAAAGTTTACATTAGGGAGGCCGAGTGAGTGATAATAGTTCGGAAGTGAAGTCTATGTATCCGAGCAAGTGGTCGGATCACATATTGTGTACGGACGATATATGTATATCTTACAGGCTTAAGTATATTTGTATACTTGTGAACCTAAGCAAAAATATAATTGTTGTTTGATGGTCATTTATCATTTTAAATACTGATTAAATGCTGGTTAATTCCTTTATGGAATTTGATTTAATCGATCGTGTGATTATACATACTATGGTTTATGAAATTGTTGTTTATTAGGACTTAAATCTCAATGCTTCTGGAAAAGTGATTTGTAAAAGAAATATTAGTTATTAATATGTTGAAAACTTTGAAGGAGTATTATTATTTCAAGATATTTGAAAGGAGTTTTGTGAAGTGATTTTTCAAATATTTTTTGTTATAACTAAAGTTAGGAGATTGAGAGTTTTTCAATTTGAAAGACTCGCTGGGTATATTTGTTATGACCCGGAATTTTAAAGCAATATCAATTTAATAATCTGGACTAAAAATTAAATTGATTTAATAATCTTTGTAATAAGATTTGAATTAATTTAATAATTTAATAAAATGCATAGTTAATTGATAGATTTTATTTTGTTTATTTATAATATATATAGAATATTGTATATATTGTAAATAAGTATTGTTTTAATCTGATTAATAAATAAATCCTATTTTCTATAAAATATGTATCTTTAGTAATTTGGAAATTTATGATTTTATTTAATAGTTAAACTTTTAAAGGGTTATTTAATAAATAAATATGGTTTTAAATAATTAAGATAAATATTAAATGATCTAAAATATGTGTTAGCGCCAAAATTGGTCACTAACACCCAAATCCAAGTGAAAGTACCAAACAACAATCACAGTTCACGGGTAGGATGTATGTAGAGGATATTTAATATGAAGAAAGCGGTAAAGACGCGGAATTTATAGTGGTTCGGCTAACTCTGGCATACGTCCACTCCAGTAATTTCTTTTTTATTGCTGTAACAATCGATTACAGTTACAAAGTGATAGGCTAGCCATAGCCTTAGAAAATAGAAAGTCCGAAAGCAGAGGAGAAGAAGAAGAAGAAGATAAAAATGAAGTCCCCTTTTTCTGAAGCTCTACGTGCTCTATTTATAGACACGTCCAGGTAGATGTTGGGCTCTCTGAATGATTCCGGCGCACCAAGGCCATATGCCGAACCGTGCTTCCCATTGTAACCGAACTACTCGTGCCGAACAACAACCATGGCCGTACCATCCTTTGCTAAACCCTCAGGCCGACCTACCTCCTAATGCCGAGCCAACCTCCTAATACCGAACCAGGACCTTATGCCGAGCGGCATCTGCCGTCCTCCTCCTTATGCCGAGCCACCATTGGATGCCGAACCATCCAAAGGCCGAGCCACAAATGAGTGCCGAACTACCCCGATGCCGAACGATGTCTGATGTCGAACGAGGTTGGATGTTGAATGATGCTTCCATGCTGAACACTCGTCCAATGCCGAACGATGCCATCATGCCGAACGCTAGTCTAATGCCGAACGCTACTTAACATGCCGAACGCTGCTAGGATGCCGAGGATACATCTAATGCCGATCGATCCCTGATGCCGAACGATCCATCCTACCGAACGACCTACCATGCCGAATGATCCAACGTGCCGAGCGACCTCGTATGCCGAACGATCCATCGTGCCGGTCGACCTACCATGCTGAATGATTGCCAATACCGAACCATATTTCCTAGACCCAAACTATAGTTGATCCATCTTTATCGAGTCATATTTCCATCTCCTAAGCACGTTGCGTCATCCATCCATCCAGTCGACTGAATCCGTCGTACACCAGCCTTGACGAACGTGCAACCGATTAAGTTAAACCTGCATGTCCATGGCCTGGTAAAAAGGCGGGTTAACACTTGCCCCCCAAAACATGCCTTGCTATTGGAAGGTGTGTTTTGAATAGCCTCAAATCTGATATCCAAAGTCCACATCCTTTTTGTAACCATATCATCAAATCCATGACCTTTCCGGGCTTAATCTTGATTTTGTAGACCTCGCCGGTTCGTGTTATCCTGTTCCAGCCTTAACTTTTCCTTCACGGGCTTGTATGTTCCCCGGCCTCGACTCTCCGGTCAAAGACTTTGATATTCACTGGCCTCAGCAATCCGGCTAAGGATTTTGATATTCTCCGGCCTCGACTCTCCGGTCAAGGACTTTTTATATTCTTCGGCCTCGACTCTCCGGTCAAGGACTTTTTATATTCTCCGCCTCGACTCTCCGGTCAAGGACTTTTTATATTCTCCGGCCTCGACTCTCCGGTCAAGGACTTTTTATATTCTCCGGCCTCGACTCTCTGGTCAAGGACTTTTTATTTTCTTCGGCCTCGACTCTCCGGTCAAGGACTTTTTTTTTCTCCGGCCTCGACTCTCCAGTCAAGGACTTTTTTTCTTCTCCGGCCTCGACTCTCCGGTCAAGGACTTTTTTTTTTCTCCGGCCTCGACTCTCCGGTCAAGGACTTTTTATATTCTCCGGCCTCGACTCTCCGGTCAAGGACTTTTTATATTCTCCGGCCTCGACTCACTGGTCAAGGACTTTTTATATTCTGCCCAAGTCCATTTCTTCGCTCTCCGGCAAAGGGACTAGTAACTTGTGACCATTGCCCCGTCTCTCCGGTCGGGGCAGTAATTATAAAACCTGAACTGTTTATTACATTGATCCAAAACCGAATATAAAACCAGAAATCCGTATCAAAAAATCAAACATCCAAACTAGAATGGGAAACCAAGAAAAAAAACCAACCAAATCGGGAATTCAATCCAAACTCCAAAACCATACCAAAGAAAAGTAAATGTCCGAAATACGAAAGAGAGAACCAAAGTTTGCAGAAAACTAGAAAGAAAGTAGAATTTCATGGACTCAAGTAGTACGGTTTTCAGTTATCTCAGAGCACACCTAGGAACCGTCCTCAATCCCGTACGTGTGTAAGTGACCTAGCCGTATTACTTTGAGTTCTATTACTTATTCAAAACCATGAACCTGTTTAGTTGATAGTAAACCGGCATTGACCAGACCCAATGCCGCAATTGCTAGAGGTAGGTGGTGGCTGCTCTTGCTCCTCTGCCGTAGTTCGATTCCTGACATATTGCTGTAGGTGACCATTCCTTACATGCTCCTCAATGATATCCCTCAAACGCCTACAGTCGTTTGTGTTGTGCCCATCCAGCTCATGGAATAGGCAATGCTTTCTCGATGTCCGTTCGTATTCTGAAGGCTCTCTCTTTGCTGGCCTTCGGTATTGGAGCTGCCCTCGAGTGTCCAAGTAAATTTCTAGAGTCTCAGTTAAATCTGTGTAAGAAGCAAAGTTTGACTCCCTCCGAGGTTTCTTCGAAGTGCCACCATTTCCATTCGTTTTCCTTTATCATCTTTACTTAGATCCTCCCCGAATGGACCTCCACCCCTCACCGCATAAGCTTCAGCCTCTCTCCCTACTCTCTCAGCCTGCGCATCCTCCTGTCTCAAGAACCTTTCCGCCTCATGATAGAACTCTCCGACATCCCCCGGTGGGTCCCGTTTCAATGATATTTTGAAATCCGAGTTATCCGCGATTCCCGAGACGGCTGCCATCAAAACCATTGATGGATCGGGTCGATCCACTAAGGCTACCGCTGCGTTGAATCTGGTTAAGAAGTCCCTGAGCGATTCCCCTTTCCATTGTTTCATAGATGTCAGAGTCATCTCTTGGGTCTAACTATGTGGACCCGAAACTGTCACATAAACCTCTCAATTAGCTCCGTCCATATGCCGATAGAACCATTCTCCAGCTGTCTAAACCACATAGCTGCGATATCTGTCAAATACAATGGGAAGCATCGAGCCATGACCTCATCCGATGCCCCCAGTACCTCCATATTCCTTATGTATTTCGTAAGATGAACCGTTGGATCCGTCTTCCCATTATACATTTCCAAATTTGGTATATTAAATTTGGGTGGGTTCCTAGCTTGCCTGATAGTAGGAGTAAAGGGACTCCTATTTACATCCTCCAAGTCACTATTTACCAATCCACCTCTCATAGCCCGTCTAACCATCTCCGCTAATCTGTCATTGCCCGCAAGATGTAATCCTTGTCCATCGCCTCTGGTCTGCCCCCCGAGTTTATGAGGGAATTCTGGCACATACTCCTCATCTCGCACTCCTGCACTCCTGTTGGTGTCGGGTTTCACAACATCGTCTGGTATCCCTCCATTGGTTGGTCCAACATTTCCTGGTGGTATGCCCCC
This sequence comes from Allium cepa, assembly GCA_030765085.1. Classification (NCBI taxonomy): domain Eukaryota; kingdom Viridiplantae; phylum Streptophyta; class Magnoliopsida; order Asparagales; family Amaryllidaceae; genus Allium; species Allium cepa. Next base: position 71,825,674 of record CM060942.1, read on the forward strand.
AAGTCTAGATCCATCTGGATTGGTAGCTGTTTACGGATTGGGGGTTGCCCCCTGCCGAGCTATTCCCTCTGCTTGCTGGTTGAGTGCTTCTGATCCAGCTCCACGGATCTGAGCTCCTGCATTTTCTGTTTGTGCAAATTGTCTGAGAAGAGTCTGCATCATCTCCTCTTGTCTTTTCATCATCGCCTCCATTTCCTCTCTAGTGATGTAAATGGATGCTCCACCTGCTCCATCTCCAGAGGAAGCCTCTTGACTTCCCTCCTGATTGCTCCTTTCCATTACTTGTTTCCTTGCTGATGGTCTAGCCATTGCTCTTTTAAATCCAAGTTTCTAACTCCAAAATTCCTGAGTTCAACTCTCAATGAAAGCACCAAAATGTTAGCACCAAAATTGGTCACTAACACCCAAATCTAAGTGAAAGTACCAAACAACAATCACAGTTCATGGGTAGGATGTATGTAGAGGATATTTAATATGAAGAATAACAGAAATTAAAATGAAAGCGGTGAAGACACGGAATTTATAGTGGTTCGGGTAACTTTGGCCTACGTCCACTCCAGTAATTTCTTTTTTATTGCTGTAACAATCGATTACAGTTACTAAGTGATAGGCTAGCCTTAGCCTTAGAAAATAGAAAGTCCGAAAGCAGAGGAGAAGAAGAAGATAAAAATGAAGTCCCCTTTTTCTGAAGCTCTACGTGCTCTATTTATAGACACATCCAGGTAGATGTTGGGCTCTCTGAATGATTCCGGCCCACCAAGGCCATATGTCGAACCGTGCTTCCCATTGTAACCGAACTACTCGTGCCGAACAACAACCATGGCTGTACCATCCTTTGCTAAACCCTCAGGCCGACTTACCTCCTAATGCCGAGCCAACCTCCTAATACCGAACCAGGACCTTATGCCGAGCGGCATCTGCCGTCCTCCTCCTTATGCCGAGCCACCATCGGATGCCGAACCATCCAAAGGCAGAGCCACAAATGAGTGCCGAACTACCCCGATGCCGAACGATGTCTGATGTCGAACGAGGTTGGATGTTGAATGATGCTTCCATGCTGAACACTCGTCCAATGCCGAACGATGCCATCATGCCGAACGCTAGTCTAATGCCGAACGCTACTTCCATGCCGAACGCTGCTAGGATGCCGAGTGATACATCTAATGCCGATCGATCCCTGATGTCGAACGATCCATCTTGCCGAACGACCTACCATGCCGAACGATCCCTGATGCCGAGTGACCTACCAATGCCGAACGATCCAACGTGCCGAGCGACCTCGTATGCCGAACGATCCATCGTGCCGGTCGACCTACCAAGCCGAATGATTGCCAATGCCGAACCATATTTCCTAGACCCAAACTATAGTTGATCCATCTTTATCCAGTCATATTTCCATCTCCTAAGCACGTTGCGCCATCCATCCATCCAGTCGACTGAATCCATCGTACACCAGCCTTGACGAACGTGCAACCGATTAAGTTAAACCCGCATGTCCATGGCCTGGTAAAAAGGCGGGTTAACAATATGTAACTCAAGTTTAAAATTTAAATAAATAACAATGAGATTTATTTTGAGTTTCTTTTAAATATAATGTGATAAGATAAATAATTTATTAATAAAGAAGATAATTTCTTTTATAAGTTGTTTATGGTTATTTTTAAATATATAATAAAAAATTTGTTTCAACAAATAAATTTTTAATAAAAATAATTATTTTCCAAAATTCAAATTTGTAGTTATATTTGTAAATAAACTAGATTTCAAAATTTTAATTTGAACATGAATTCAAAGTTTTAAATCTAAAGTATAATTGTTTTTAATTTATTTTGATTTTGGATCATTTGTATAAGTTTAATATTTATTCATTTTAAAAATTTATCTACATATAAATAAATACATGTTAACTAATGAACTAAACAAAGATTCACATTTATCTTATATTAACATGATAACTAAATAACTATTTAGCATTTAACTATAACTAAATCACATAATTATAACAAAATAAAAATTTAAGACAAATGTAAACTTCTACCAAATTAAAAGAACATGTGTTAAGTAAATTACATACTAACATGACAAATGTTAAAATTTAAGACAAGTGTCATTTAAATTTGGTTTTCTTCAATTTGTTTAATAAAGTTTAATTTCAGTTTTTACATATAAAACAAATTCACTTTCATTTCTATTTCTTTTCTAGATCTAAATATATATACATAAAAAAAATCACATTCTCTAAAACTCAAATCTGAAACAATTGCTCAATTCAAACCTGAAGTGCAATCCTCAAAACTAAAATTTAAACATGTAATGCATTTCAAAATCAGAAAACAAATCTGTAATCTTAACAAGCCTGCAGTATGATTTCAAAAATGTTAAGCTTTTGCAAACTTTCATATGCATGCAAATGGGTCAAAGCAACCTGAAGATTTTCTGTTGGAAGCAAATTAAGTTTTGAGACTTCAGCTTCAAGTTCAAATCTTTTGCAAATTTCCAGTTTATCTTAAAATATCCGCACTGTCTTCTTTTGATTGAGGTGAGTAACTTATATTTTTAAAAAAAAAGGGATTTAGTATAAAACATGGTTGCGGATTATTCTGTGGTTAAAATTATAGTATGTATATTGAATGATGAAGACTGCAGTATGCATGTTTGTTCCATATAAGTATTCCTTTGTTTGAATTCTAGTTTCCCTGATTTAAATTCAAATTCATTTTCTCTTCAAACAAATGTTAATAGGTTTTAGTTTATAAACAAAGGTGGTGTGATTCATTATAGATTAGTGTTTTAAAAACTTACTTAAGCCAAAGTCCAATTGAGTATCTCTGGGAATAAAAAGAAATCATAATAGTAGTATTCGATATACAAAATGAAAATCAAACTTTGTAAAATTATGATATTCAGTAATATAAATGGAAACATAAAGCAAAAATAGGAATTTCAATATAAAGATCAGCATTTTTAATCAAAAGGGTTTGGTGCAGTTTTCTGTTGAACAAAAAGGGAAAATGTGATGATTTTTGATGATCTAATGATTTGGGGATATTTGGATTCTTATTGTGGGTAGAGGAGTGATTATTGTAGTTGAGAAAAAAATGGTTGTTGATGAAAATCAACATGGGGACAGGGGTGAAGAATTATTACCTGTAGCCCTAATTCTGTATGAACATTTTGATGCAGTCGATACGAACTACAGAAAGGACCAAGTGTCATGGGCTTTTGGGAGAAGTTTGCAGAAGTGTAGGCGAAGTGGTGGCCGGTGGTGGAAGTCTCTCTGGTGAACGGAGCACTAAGGGGGAAGTGATGACAGGTTTTGGGAAATTGTTTCTGTTGGGTTTTAATGTATTGGAATGGAAACGTAATTTCAATTTCGTGAATTCGAAGGAGAATCTGGGTGTGGTAGTTGTTTGAGAGGTTGGACGCTGGCGTAGGGAAGCCACTAGAGGTGGCTGGTGAGGGCTGGAGGCACGGTGCACGTGCACCGTGCAAAAATCTTTGAACCTGTTGATTTCTGGGTATAGGAGTGTTTGGACTCGAAGTGTAACTCGGGTTTTCTTTTATTTTGCTCGAAGAAATGGCCTGTCTGACTCTAAGCGTTTTGAGGTGGCTCGGGTAACTGTAATATTACAGTTTCCTGTAGAACTGTCTGCATTTTTTTTTAAATTTGAATCAAAAAGTTTAAGTTAAGTTGGGTTTTAAACCTGAGTTAGGTTTAAAGCTAGTTGTATTATAGATTCAAATGATTTTGAATCTTATGAGTTTAAAAAAAATTTAAAAGTGGTTTTCTGTTTTTTTTTAAAAAAAAAAGGAAATTAACAGTTTTCTGAAAATTTTAAATTTCATTTTAAATTTGAAAGCTAATTTTAAATTAGCAGTTTAAATTCAAATCTAAGTCCAGATTTCTTAAGGATTTTTAAATCTTCCAGTTTTAAAAAAAAATTAATTTGTACTTTTAAGTAAGGAGTTTAAAATCGAGGTGTAAAGCAAGAATAAATTCAAGTTCAAATTCAAAAACAATTTAAATAAAGAATGGTTTCAAGTATATTGAATTTAAAATCTGATATTTAAATAAGTTAAATTTTTTTTGAATGATTTTCAAACAATTTTTTAATTAGGAGTAAATTGTTTTCAAACAAATATTTTTAAACTTGATTTCCCTTTTGAAATAATAATGTATTTAAAAACTTAGTTTTTAATTAAATCAAGTATATTAAGACTGATCTTATAGAAGTTTTAATCATAAGTTTTAAATGTTATTTATATTTATTCTAAAAAGAAATATAAATGAATTTAAGTTGGATAATGCTTTAATAAATATCATTTTTGAATTTTAAATTTAAAAAAAAATGGAATTTGGATTTAAATTTTAAATTGCAATATTCTAAGTACACTTTGATATTTATATAACTATTAATAAGGAATGGTTTATCTTAAAAAAATTATTAAGATATTAAAATAATTAAATAAATAAGATAATGAAGAAGTAACTTACTTATTTAATTTATTTAATTAATAATTTGGATTAAGTTAATCTAGAGATAATTAGGAAATAATTAAGGAATAAATAATAGTTAACGATGGTTATTAACTAAGGTTTATTTGGTAATTAATTAATATGATTAATTTTCAATAATTAATCAAATTAATTAATGTTAATAAATTGTTTAATTAGGTTTAATTAATTTTAAACATGAGATTTGATAATAATTACTTAATGTAATTAATGGGTTTACTCAGTAAAGTAATTAAAGGTAATCATTGGATGTAATTAGTGAATAATGATGGAGTTGTGAAAATAATTTAGATTAAATTATTTGTATAATTAATCAAGTGATTAATTAAAGAAATTAATTAAGGAATGATTAATTTGATAAGTAATTAAGGGTAGTTAATTACAGATTGAGATTAATCAAAGGTGATTAATAATTATGGATTAAGTGAGATTAATTACTGAAAGTGATTAATTAAATGGAGTAATTAATTAAATATAATTAAGAATCATTAATTAATATATATAATTAATGGTATAATTAAGATTGATTAATTAATATTAATTAATCAATAATAAGTGATTAGGTGTAATTAATTAATTGTAATTAATTAAGGTTAAATATAATTAATCATAGTTAATTAATTAATGAAGTAACTAAAGTTTAATTACTGTATTTGGTTTAGGGTAATTAATTTTGTGGAATTTATTAAAGTATAATTAATCAGGATTGATAAATTAAGGAGATAGAGTAGAGGTTAATTAATTAATTAATTTGTAATTAATTAATGTAAGCAAGATTTATATTGTGTAGATAATTAATTTCATTCATTTTAAATTAATTAGAGATGATGTAATTAATTTAATTCATTTTAAATTAATTATAGATTGTATGATTATAAATCGTTGCTTACGAATAGTTGTGATTGGTTGCTTTGAATGGTTTTGAATCTCAACTATGAGATTAATAATGTTGAGTGATTTGATGCATTGGTTGCATTGTGATATTAATTATCCTTGATAAGTGATAATGTGGATTATCTGTGGTTTGATGATGATAATTGTCTGTTATGAATCTATGAATTATCTATCTATGTGTATATAGATAATGTTATTAAACTATTTTAAACTCTAAACAACTTGGACCTAAAAGACACGCTTGGATTTCGATGAGACCAGGATCGGGTTTCCATATTTGGATATCCGAAAACCACATCGATTCCAATTAAACGTTAGGTCGTTAATCCAAGTGGAGCGAGTGAAGACTCGAGGTGTAAGGGCTATAAGTCAGTATAACTCTGTGGGTGATTCCGTAATGAGTGTAACGAGATAATGCCTTCGGTTTCGTTCGAACCCGGCACGAACTTGTATGGATTGAATGCTTTCAGAACATCGTCAGGTGGACGATGGGCATTCTAAGATAATGTGTCCTATAAAGGTAATCGTAGCCTCAAGCCTCATCAACCGGGAATGGCTAAAACAGGGGAGGTGCAGCAAGGCTTCGTGGGTAGCACCCATTTGAGAGCAAGATTGATCCCCGTCTAGAGGTCCCTTTTTATTCGGCTTAGTGGGCAGTTGTTAGCGCGCACCAACTGCGGGGTTGTCTTGTTCGGAACCATTCAGTAAGGAATGGGTCCGGCCTTGTGTTGCAGGGGAGTGGGAGTACTCCTCGGTACGTTGATCTAGGCCACGTACTGTGACGGGCGGTACCCCGGTAGCCCTGCCATTGTATGGAATCCAAAATCCAATAAGTGCCAACGGTTTTGATTGTATTACCCACTTTTGTGGCTAGTAGCTGGAATTTAATAGATGTAACAATTTCAGCTATTTCATATTTACTTGAAAACCCTAGACCTATTATAATATCATGGGATTTCCTATCAAATGTTTTGGTTAGCGTAAGGTAAAAACTTTTCCATGTTTATGTGTGGGAAGTCTTACATGATACCTTTCTTTCAAAAGGTTTTTGAAAGTTAAGCAACTTTAACCTGTTACTCACACCAGACCCATGTCTGACCCGGAGTTTGTCTTTTGTTTTTCATAAACTCTTGGGTACTTAAATCTTTACGAGTAGCCAAGGGATTCAGGTTAGCTTTGACGAATATTGGAGGAATAATGGAGCAGGAGGCTTCTGCGTTAGATATTAGTATTCCGCTGTGTATTCTGTGTTGTCACTGGATTATATTATGTTGTAAATACTAGATAGGTGTTTATAACTGTCTAGCATGTGTTGTATTATCTGTGTACTCTGATAGTGGTTGTAGACTATGTAATATTTTATGTTATTAATATAATTTATTCGTTCCGCTGTTTAGATTCTGATGTGTTGTTTCTTCTTCTTCTCTTTCTTTCTCTTTTCTATCCTCTTCTTTCTTATTAGCGATGTGACTTCCTGGAGTGTGGAAGTTGGGTCGTCACAAGTGGTATCAGAGCATTAGGTTGAGTGAATACCTAGGCTCTGGAGTGGTGTCTATCTTGAGAGAGCGTATTTGTAATTTTATATATATTTTTATATATTTATTTATTTCTATATATCTGTTGGGTTACCTGTTCAGGTTTTCCAATATAGGTTATAAAGATAGATAAGGAAGTAGTGTGTGTAACACGATTACTACCATTGATTGGAGTCTGATGTTTGAGATTGGAAGTGTATGTGTCGAGACTGTAGACCTAATACCATCTCGAGTAAGTTTTGTTGTGTTGAAGTATTTCATCGATCTCTGAAGGAAACCCGTTAAGGTTCGGAGACATCTTTGAAGTACAGAGTTTGGTGAGTTGAGTTTGGATCAGTCAGTTGAGCTAAAGTAAGTGATGGTATTTTGATACCTCAAGAAGTTGTAACTGCGTGGTGAGATGCAGTGACTATGGATTGTTTCCGAAGATATTTTCTTTGGAACAAATTTTGGAAGTGAGTCTGCTTCGATTTTGTGGCTGAAGACAGCAAGATGTTGTGGTTTTTCTGTTTGCTTTGGAGTCCGAGTTTCTCGAAGAACTTTGGATTAAGAAGTTTGGCATTGGCAACAGCAGTGCAGCTCGAAGTGTTCTGTGAGCCGACAGAGAGGTCTTAGCCGAGTAGTTTTTCTGAAGATGGAGTTCAGAAGCCGCTGAGTGAATCTGTTTCTTCAGTGGATTGACTAGACCATTGTAAGTTGTTCTATTTGTTAAGAGAGAACAGTTTTATTTGGAAATTTATCTGGGTAGATCGCAAAAGTGACTTGCGATTGTTTGAGTGTTCTCTTGGATTGTTGAAGATTGTTCTAGATGTCCTCTAAGAAGACGGAGATTTGTCCGCATCTGGAGATTGAGTTTTCTTATCGACTAGAATTCCAGGAGTGGAACTGATAGTTTTGTTTAGTTGGAGAATGATTCCTTGAGATGGAGTTTGATGGAGTAACTCAGTGCTCGGAGGAATTTTTGAGTTTTCTTTCATGCATCAGTTGAACCATATTTCTGAAAGGTGATGTCCAGATTGGTGCTTGTGATTCTTCGTCGGCATTTTCTTATCTACTATGAATCAGAGTTGTGAAGCGGAAGCAGTTTGATAGTGTTTCTGATTTTCTTTTCCAGATTGGGAGAAGTTTGTTGTTTTCTGATGTCTATGGAATAGAATTGTGTTTTGGTTTTGGATTGATCTTGAGGTAATCAGTGTGTTGGGTTGTTTTTAGTTCTGATTATTCTAGAGGAATCAACAAGGGTTGAGCCGATCAGTTTGGATGTTGGCTGCCCAGGATTGTCTGAAGACTTCGTTGTTGTTGGAGTTTTCTTTGATTCAGGAGCTATATGTTTGGTAAGATTAGAAAAGCTAGCTCAGTGATGATTGGATCTTTTCTCTGTGTTTGATTGGATCGGTGATTGGTTTTCAGGATTGAATTGTCAGTTTGGATAACTGGAATTCGATGAGTTTCATGTATCTCTGAGGGAGTACGTATATGGTCTATCTCTGGTTTTGGAACCAGCAGTTATGGAGGTTGGTTGTTGAGTCAGACTCGTCTGTAGTCTGATATGTTGTCTAGTTCTGTAGATATAGATGAATAGGAGCTCTATAGTTTAATAATATTGATTGTTTGGAATATATAGAGCGAGTATCCCGATACTTTTATACCGGGGAAACTCGTGGAAGTTTTATCCAGAATTTTTCTGGATAACTAGATTTGTTTGATTGGGTGAATTGATTGCTATGGTTGTTAGCATATCATTGGTATATGCTTGTGTTTTAAAATTTAAATCTTTAAATAGATTATTAAATTACCTTTGTTTTAAATTTCGGGGACGAAATTCTTTTAAGGGGGAAGGAATGTGATGACCCGGAATTTTAAAGCAATATCAATTTAATAATCTGGAATAGAAATTAAATTGATTTAATAATCTTTGTAATAAGATTTGAATTAATTTAATAATTCAATAAAATGCATAGTTAATTGATAGATTTTGTTTTATTTATTTATAATATATATAGAATATTGTATATATTGTAAATAAGTATTGTTTTAATCTGGTTAATAAATAAATCCTGTTTTCTATAAAATATGTATCTTTAGTAATTTGGAAATTTATGATTTTATTTAATAGTTAAACTTTTAAAGGGTTATTTAATAAATAAATATGGTTTTAAATACTTAATATAAATATTAAACGATCTAAAATATGTAACTCAAGTTTAAAATTTAAATAAATAACAATGAGATTTATTTTGAGTTTCTTTTAAATATAATGTGATAAGATAAATAATTTATAAATAAAGAAGATAATTTCTTTTATAAGTTGTTTATGGTTATTTTTAAATATATAATAAAACATTTGTTTCAACAAATAAATTTTTAATAAAAATAATTGTTTTCCAAAATTCAAATTTGTAGTTATATTTGTAAATAAACTAGATTTCAAAAATTCAATTTGAACATGAATTCAAAGTTTTAAATCTAAAGTATAATTGTTTTTAATTTATTTTGATTTTGAATCATTTGTATAAGTTTAATATTTATTCATTTTAAAAATTTATCTACATATAAATAAATACATGTCAACTAATGAACTAAACAAAGATTCACTTTTATCTTATATTAACATGATAACTAAATAACTAATTAGCATTTAACTATAACTAAATTACATAATTATAACAAATTAAAATTTAAGACAAATGTAAACTTTTTACATATTAAAAGAACATGTGTTAAGTAAATTACATACTAACATGACAAATGTTAAAATTTGAGACAAGTGTCATTTAAATTTGGTTTTCTTCTATTTTTTTAATAAAGTTTAATTTCAGTTTTTACATATAAAACAAATTCACTTTCATTTCTATTTCTTTTCTAGATCTAAATATATAAAAAAAAAAGAATCACATTCTCAAAAACTCAAATCTGAAACAATTGCTCAATTCAAACCCAAAGTGCAATCCTCAAAACTAAAATTTAAACATGTAATGCATTTCAAAATCAGAAAACAAATCTGTAATCTTAACAAGCCTGCAGTATGATTTCAAAAATGTTAAGCTTTTGCAAACTTTCATATGCATGCAAATGGGTCAAAGCAACCTGAAGATTTTCTGTTGGAAGCAAATTCAGTTTTGAGGCTTCAGCTTCAAGTTCAAATCTTTTGCAAATTTCCAGTTTATCTTAAAATATATGCACTGTTTTCTTTTGATTGAGGTGAGTAACTTATATTTAAAAAAAAAAAGGGATTTAGTATAAAACATGGTTGCTGATTATTCTGTGGTTAAAATTATAGTATGTATATTGAATGATGAAGACTGCAGTATGTATGTTTGTTCCACATAAGTATTCCTCTGTTTGAATTCTAGTTTCCCTGATTTAAATTCAAATTCATTTTCTCTTCAAACAAATGTTAATAGGTTTTAGTTTATAAACAAAGGTAGTGTGATTTATTATAGATTAGTGTTTTAAAAACTTATTTAAGCCAAAGTCCATTTGAGTATCTCTGGGAATAAAAAGAAATCATAACAGCAATATTTGATATACAAAATGAAAATCAAACTTTGTAAAATTATGATATTCAGTAATATAAATGGAAACATAAAGCAAAAATAGGAATTTCAATATAAAGATCAGCATTTTTAATCAAAAGGGTTTGGTGCAGTTTTCTGTTGAACAAAAAGGGAAAATGTGATGATTTTTGATTATCTAATGATTTGGGGATATTTGGATTCTTATTGTGGGTAGAGGAGTGATTATTGTAGTTGAGAAAAATAATGGTTGTTGATGAAAATCAACATGGGGACAGGGGTGAAGAATTATTAACTGTAGCCCTAGTTCTGTATGAACATTTTGTTGCGGTCGATACGAACTACAGAAAGGACCGAGTGTCATGGGCTTTTGGGAGAAGTTAGCTAAAGTGTAGGCGAAGTGGTGGCCGGTGGTGGAAGTCTCTCTGGTGAACGGAGCACTGAGGGGGAAGTGATGACAGGTTTTGGGAAATTGTTTCTGTTGGGTTTCTAGGTATTGGAATGGAAACGTAATTTCAATTTCGTGAATTCGAAGGAGAATCTGGGTGTGGTAGTTGTTTGAGAGGTTGGACGTCGGCGTAGGGAAGCCACCATAGGTGGCTGGTGAGGGCTGGAGGCACGGTGCACGTGCACCGTGCAAAAATCTTTGAACCTGTTGATTTCTGGGTATAGGAGTGTTTGGACTCGAAGTGTAACTCGGGTTTTCTTTTATTTTGCTCGAAGAAATGGCCTGTCTGACTCGAAGCGTTTTGAGGTGGCTCGGGTAACTGTAATATTACAGTTTCCTGCAGAACTATCTGCAGTTTTTTTTTAAAAAATTTGAATCAAAAAGTTTAAGTGAAGTTGGGTTTTAAATCTGAGTTAGGTTTAAAGCTAGTTGTATTATAGATTCAAATGATTTTGAATCTTATAAGTTTTAAAAAAATTTAAAAGAGGTTTTCAGTTTTTTTTCAAAAAAAAAAGGAAATTGACAGTTTTCTGAAAATTTTAAATTTCATTTTAAATTTGAAAGCTAATTTTAAATTAGCAGTTTAAATTTAAATCTAAGTCCAGATTTCTTAAGGATTTTTAAATCTTCCAGTTTTTTAAAAAAATGAATTTGTACTTTTAAATAAGGAGTTTAAAATCAAGGTGTAAAGCAAGAATAAATTCAAATTTAAATTCAAAAACAATTTAAATAAAGAATGGTTTCAAGTATATTGAATTTAAAATCTGATATTTAAATAAGTTAAAAAAAAAATTGAATGATTTTCAAACAATTTTTTAATTTAAATTTTTTAATTAGGAGTAAATTATTTTCAAACAAATATTTTTAAACTTGATTTCCCTTTTGAAATAATAATGTATTTAAAAACTTAGTTTTTAATTAAATCAAGTATATTAAGACTTATCTTATAGAAGTTTTAATCATGAGTTTTAAATGTTATTTATATTTATTCTAAAAAGAAATATAAATGAATTTAAGTTGGATAATGCTTTAATAAATATCATTTTTGAATTTTAAATTAAAAAAAAAATGGAATTTGGATTTAAATTTTAAATTGCAATATTCTAAGTACACTTTGATATTTATATAACTATTAATAAGGAATGGTTTATCTTAAAAAAATTATTAAGATATTAAAATAATTAAATAAATAAGATAATGAAGAAGTAACTTACTTATTTAATTTATTTAATTAATAATTTGAATTAAGTTAATCTAGAGATAATTAGGAAATAATTAAGGAATAAATAATAGTTAATGATGGTTATTAACTAAGGTTTATTTGGTAATTAATTAATATGATTAATTTTCAATAATTAATTAAATTAATTAATGTTAATAAATTGTTTAATTAGGTTTAATTAATTTTAAACATGAGATTTGATAATAATTACTTAATGTAATTAATGGGTTTACTCAGTAAAGTAATTAAAGGTAATTACTAGATGTAATTAGTGAATAATGATGGAGTTGTGAAAATAATTTAGATTAAATTATTTGTATAATTAATCAAGTGATTAATTAAAGAAATTAATTAAGGAATGATTAATTTGATAAGTAATTAAGGGTAGTTAATTACAGATTGAGATTAATCAAAGGTGATTAATAATTATGGATTAAGTGAGATTAATTACTGAAAGTGATTAATTAAATGGAGTAATTAATTAAATATAATTAAGAATCATTAATTAATATATATAATTAATGGTATAATTAAGATTGATTAATTAATATTAATTAATCAATAATAAGCGATTAGGTGTAATTAATTAATTGTAATTAATTAAGGTTAAATATAATTAATCATAGTTAATTAATTAATGAAGTAACTAAAGTTTAATTACTGTATTTGGTTTAGGGTAATTAATTTTGTGGAATTTATTAAAGTATAATTAATCAGGATTGATAAATTAAGGAGATAGAGTAGAGGTTAATTAATTAATTAATGTAAGCAAGATTTATATTGTGTAGATAATTAATTTCATTCATTTTAAATTAATTAGAGATGATGTAATTAATTTAATTCATTTTAAATTAATTATAGATTGTATGATTATAAATCGTTGCTTACGAATAGTTGTGATTGGTTGCTTTGAATGGTTTTGAATCTCAACTATGAGATTAATAATGTTGAGTGATTTGATGCATTGGTTGCATTGTGATATTAATTATCCTTGATAAGTGATAATGTGGATCATCTGTGGTTTGATGATGATAATTGTCTGTTATGAATCTATGAATTATCTATCTATATGTATATAGATAATGTTATTAAACTATTTTAAACTCTAAACAACTTGGACCTAAAAGACACGCTTGGATTTCGATGAGACCAGGATCGGGTTTCCATATTTGGATATCCGAAAACCACATCGATTCCAATTAAACGTTAGGTCGTTAATCCAAGTGGAGCGAGTGAAGACTCGAGGTGTAAGGGCTATAAGTCAGTATAACTCTGTGGGTGATTCCGTAATGAGTGTAACGAGATAATGCCTTCGGTTTCGTTCGAACCCGGAACGAACTTGTATGGATTGAATGCTTTCAGAACATCGTCAGGTGGACGATGGGCATTCTAAGATAATGTGTCCTATAAAGGTAATCGTAGCCTCAAGCCTCATCAACCGGGAATGGCTAAAACAGGGGAGGTGCAGCAAGGCTTCGTGGGTAGCACCCATTTGAGAGCAAGATTGATCCCCGTCTAGAGGTCCCTTTTTATTCGGCTTAGTGGGCAGTTGTTAGCGCGCACCAACTGCGGGGTTGTCTTGTTCGGAACCATTCAGTAAGGAATGGGTCCGGCCTTGTGTTGCAGGGGAGTGGGAGTACTCCTCGGTACGTTGATCTAGGCCACGTACTGTGACGGGCGGTACCCCGGTAGCCCTGCCATTGTATGGAATCCAAAATCCAATAAGTGCCAACGGTTTTGATTGTATTACCCACTTTTGTGGCTAGTAGCTGGAATTTAATAGATGTAACAATTTCAGCTATTTCATATTTACTTGAAAACCCTAGACCTATTATAATATCACGGGATTTCCTATCAAATGTTTTGGTTAGCGTAAGGTAAAAACTTTTCGATGTTTATGTGTGGGAAGTCTTACGTGATACCTTTCTTTCAAAAGGTTTTTGAAAGTTAAGCAACTTTAACCTGTTACTCACACCAGACCCATGTCTGACCCGGAGTTTGTCTTTTGTTTTTCATAAACTCTTGGGTACTCAAATTTTTACGAGTAGCCAAGAGATTCAGGTTAGCTTTGACGAATATTGGAGGAGCAATGGAGCAGGAGGCTTCTGCGTTAGATATTAGTATTCCGCTGTGTGTTCTGTGTTGTCTCTGGATTATATTATGTTGTAAATACTAGACAGGTGTTTATAACCGTCTAGCATGTGTTGTATTATTTGTGTACTCTGATAGTTGTTGTAAACTATGTAATATTTTATGTTATTAATGTAATTTATTCGTTCCGCTGTTTAGATTCTGATGTGTTGTTTCTTCTTCTTCTCTTTCTTTCTCTTTTCTATCCTCTTCTTTCTTATTAGCGATGTGACTTCCTGGAGTGTGGAAGTTGGGTCGTCACAATATTTGTTCACTCTAGTTGTTGCTTAGCAGGAACTGGAATACCCCAAATATTCCATGTGATTTGATTTTAGAGTTGTATCATGCTTGGGTAGGAGGAGCTTTCTACTTGTTATAGTTGACGCTGGTTTTGATATGTTTCTCTTTAGAGGAATTTGAAAATATATTTTAAATATAAAAAACTTGGTAGTTCGTTCTAAATTTATCCTTTGAAAAAAATAGATGCTAAATATTTTATTATAGAGTGCTCTTTGTACTTTTGTTTCATATGGTTTTTATATTTATTATGTTGCTATTGCTTATGATAGAAATAGCTTATGTATTGCTTTTTGTCAGCATCAATATCCTTTGGATAATGAGTGCAAAATACGTACAGAGATGTAAGAGTTACTATTTGATTTCTTGCACACTAGCATCTTCATTGAGATTATAAGTTTCTTGCAAAAGTAAAAATCAAACAAAAAGGAGGAGTAAAATTTGATGTTAGCATGGCTGATGATTTTTCCCCGGATATGGGTGGCCACTTGGCTTTTGTTATCTTTTGGTTGATTTATACCAGTTGTAGCGAGTTGTTTCTCTTTGAACCAATCGCACAAAGGAGGTGATGCCGAAATTTTCCATAATATAATAACTTTAAGAATTTAATAACTCATTTTGATTAACATGTTTTTAAACTAAAGGGTTTAGAGGGATTTTCTTCCTTTGGGAGTTTCAGGGATGAAATTATTTTAATGGGGAGAATGTAACAACCCATAAATTTTATTATTTTCATTTTAATTATTTAATTAAATTTAAATATTGAAATAACAGGATTTTGAAGTTTAATTACTTAAATTCAAATATATTAATTAATTATATATTTTAATCATGAATTAAATACTAATTGAATGGATTTAATAGTCTTATTTAACTCCTTGTAAATAATAAATAATAGTAGTAAACTCATTTATAAATTTATTTACAACAATAAATGGATTGAATAAATAATAAGAAAATCAATTGTTAATAATAAAAATTGATTTTTACTATAGTATTTTTAATTGAAGTTTTAGAATTTTTCCATAATTTTTAATTTGGAAAATATTAATATTGATCGTTTGACCATTTTTTTGTAAAAGATGATATTTTTGTGATTTTATAGAATAAGATTACCAATGTATAGTATTATTGTTTTAAAATCTTGTCCATCATTTAGTGCGACCATGTTCTTGTTTTGGCGTTCGCAGTTCATATGAGAACGAAACCCCATACAATGTCAGGCTAGAAATTTCAGAATATACCAAACATCAACATCTAAATTTTTCTACATGATTACTTTCCTTTCCTTCCTTCTCAACCTTCTTTTTCAAAAAAATTCGATAAAAGAAAGGTGAGCAACCATATTCAAAAATCAATACTAATTAATCCCTAAAATGAATAACCTTAAAGCAAGTTTCTATGAATCTATACGAAGGAGATCTACCATCATATACCCATTTTGTAGTGTACGACATCACTTGCAGGAGCTCGACCATAAACAGTAGAGCTAGGGTTTCATTTCAGTGGAGATAGGGTTGTTGATGGAGGAATCAGAGGTCACCGTTGTGTTCGCAATGTTGAAGAGCACCTGAAAGCATCAAAGTTTGGTAGTCTAGTCGTGTCTTGTGAATAGTGACTTTTCACTATCGACGCCGCTAGAGTTCGATCGTGAATTTTTGTAGGTTGTCGAGCTTCCATCTTTGGGTTCGGGAAGTTAGAGTTGATGGAGAGCAATGTGTTGGTTGTGACGACTCGGAATTTTTGGATGTTTGAAATTGAAATATTTAATTGATTTTAAATATTTGAAAGTTAGTTTAACTTGAATTTCAAATATCATGTTTACTTGGCAATTAAATTATTGAATTTAATAATTGGGAATTGGGTAAAATATTGAATCTTCATTTTTAAGCTGATTAAAAATATTTCAAAGGCTAGGAAAATGTATATTATAATACTGGAGATAATAGAAGTGTTAAGATTAAATTTTTAAGGTAATTTGTTTGGTTTTTAAATATAAAGTATGGATTGGTATTTAAAAATAGCCTTCGGAGGCACAGTCTCAGAATTTCGACGAAACCAGCTCCGTTGGATCCGTAATATTGTATTATCGGATTTCAAATTTCGTAATGTTTGGAATTGTCTTGTGATCGTATGATAGGTAAGCGCGCTGAAATTAATATCAAAAATTCAATTTAATGACTAGGCCCAATAAGATATCTTCTCCATACGATCGAATTAGGACATGAAACCTTTTCCATTATGCTCATAATAAACACCTAGCGGCATGCCTCGATAGAAGTTTGAAATTTTGAGCTTCAAATTGATGACGATTTAAATTTAAATTTGAATTTGAATATTATATATATATATATATATGTTTTCTCTTCAATTTTTTGTAGACGCACCCAACACTTGTCCAATCTGAGGACACGTTTCTTTCATCTTCCCATGCTTCTCCTCTATTAATAAAATTAATGAAGCTTTGGAATGAAATGCTCGAAGATTCAGATTTCTTTTTCGCGGTTCCTTTCTCCTCTTCTTCAATCTTGAAATCGAACCTTATAAATAATGTGTGTGTTGTTCAAATCCAATTGAATCGGGGCTAGGATTAATCAAGCACAGCCTTCTTTTGTTCAAATCGATTTGAGCAAATCCAGGTTCGAGAAGGGGACAATATTTGAGGGTTTCAATCGCATTCGTTGGGCCTGAGCTAAAGCAACGGGTCATGGCGACGAGAGTTCAGGCTCGAACACGAGATGCTTGGCCAGTCGTCATTGGGAAGGCGATGCTGTTGGTGGTGGATTGAAGGTCGCATTCTCAAGCTAGGGCTATGTTATTCGTGCGACTCCAGCATCAATTTGAGGCATGGAGGTGGTTCTTAGATCGAGCATGGCAAGAAGCAGCTAGGAGCCAATATGGGAGGGGTCCGGTGCCGCATTGAAATTCGCGATAGGGGAGGCACGGGCAAGGGAAGTTGAGCATTTGCCTGGATGTGGTCTAGTCTTATAGGTAATTTGAGATTTGAGTTTAAGTTGTTATTAGTTTATTCATCTATTTATAAATCGAAGTAATATATAAAGTTTTGAACAGTTAAATTTTTTAGTCAGATACATACACACACACGCACACACACACACACACACATATATATATATATACAGGAAGCTGAAATATTTACATTAAAGTTTAAACCTGTGTAGTCCAATTCTGTATATATATATATGTATATATAGGTTAGAATATATATACATATAATACATCGGCTTGTTGGTTAATTTAAAATATATGCATAGGGTAATATATATATATATATATATATATATGTACGTATGTATATGTATGTTACGGTAAATGTATAAAAGCCATTCTATTTTAATTTAATATATGTGTATAGAAGATTTTGGAGGAATTACAGGAATTTCAAATTCTGAAGAGTTATATAAAATTTGATCTTTAATATAGTTGTACATCTACTATTTTTATGTATGTATTAAGGTTATTAGGTTGTTAAATTAACTTAACAATTATTTATGCTATTAAAAGAAGGGGAAATCAGTTTAAATTTAAATTGTTAGTTAATGAAAATAATAAATGGTAATTATTTTTTTCGATTAGTTAAAATATTAATAAACCCTACAATATTTATACAAGGTCTAAAATCATGGAGTAGCAAGTCGAGATGGAAATGGAGTATAATCAAAAATAAAAGGTGAGTTCATCTCACTCATTCGAAATACCTTTTGAATTTAAATAGTTAAATTTAAATTATTGGTTGAATGGTTGAATTGGCTGGATATGATATTATATAGTAGTATACATATATACATATACATATATATATATATATATATATATATATATATGTATTAGATGATTGACTTCCCATATTATATAGCGGATGAGACCCTATGCGCCCTGCATAATAGCTGACGACCCTTTATTCCGCGATATCCCCTTTGAAGTAGGGTTGGTATTTAATTGTTGCGCTAATATATGTGGATGCAGGGAATTGGTTGGAGGGATCCAACAGGATTCCTCAAAGCGTTGAATTTATTTTATATTCAGCGATGTGAATTATGTGATTAGATGTGATAGATTATTGATTATATTGGGAATTGAAAATATTAAATGCTATGGTTTGATTAAATAATTTGGGTATATTGAGTTATCGAAAGTTATGTTGATTGGATTTTTGAAGGAAAATAAAAGGGAGAAATTTAAGGTAAATAATGATAAATGTTGATTTTTAAATTCTGATAAATAAATTCTGAGTATGGAAAGTACATTTCGAATAAATAAGAATAAATGAATTTTTAGAATTAAAAGATATTATTTAATGAAATAAAGAATTTATTTTCAAATTCAAGATTTAAATTGGTAAAGATAAAGAAGAAATTTGGGAAAAGTATGAAATTTGTATTTCTGTTTAAATAAGATTTCGAATCATAATAAAGAAGCTAAATCTGAAATTAATGACTTTTTGAAATAAATTGGATAAGCAAAGAAATTTATTTTGAAATGGAGTAGATTTTGAAAATATATTTTAAAATTGATTTAGTGTTTGATACTGTGATTTAAAGGAAGATGAGACTATGGGATTTATAAATTGCGTTTATAAGGTGAAAAAAGATACCAATGGATATTCGAAAATATAAACTCACGGTGCGAATTTATAAAGGAATGCGTAATTTGTTTTAAAGATAAATAGCGGTTAAAAGGTAAGGAAATGGGAAGTGTATTTCCCTGGAAAGCCAAGTACATTTTAAAGGGGACTCTTTATGTATAATATAAAGGCTTTAAAAATTTGTTTTAAAGAAATGTTTTAGAAAATTTATTATTTTCAATTTTTTTAAATTTTAATGTAAATATTATTCAAAATTATTTTAGTAGTAATTATTTAAAGGTTAATTGGTATTATGTTTTAAAAACATAATTATTAATATTTATATTTTATTAAATGGTTTTATTTAAAAGATAGTTTGGTAAAAGTTTTATAAGATTTCATAACTCTTATTTTAAAATTTAGTTTGTCTTAACTTTTATGTTAAAAATTAGTTCTATATTTTATAAAGTTGTTTTATTTTAAATTTTTTTAAAGTACATATTTTTGAATAAAGCTTTTAAGTAATCTTAATTTATATGTTTTAAAGTATATTTTTGAATAAAGTTATTTAAATTATTTTTAAAATCATGAGTATTTAGAACTTGGTGGTTTTCAGTGGAAATAAAACAATTGGATGGAAATTTATTTCCATGAGAGAGAGAAAGGTGATTTGAAAACTATTTTCAACAGGTTGAAATGTAGGAAAATATCTTATGAAGATATTTAAAAATAAATAATGTGGGAGAAATTATTAAGGCTTGATGATTGTTGTGGATGTTATCCGACAGTTAATTAACCGACTATCAATATTAGCCAATGCGCTGATCGTTTCGAAGAGACCGGGATCGTGATTAATTGTAACAACCCGAAATTTTCTTGGCCGAAAATTCCATATAGTTATGAAAAAGGAAGAAAGAGATAGAAGAAGAAGAAGAACAGAAACACCAAACATATCACAATCGCAGAGGATAAAATATAATAATAAATAATAATAGCTTACAAAAGAATATTATATCTATTGATTACATTTCAATACATCAGAGTTTCACATATATTCAAATGCTGGTCATATACAATCAATTTATCACAGAATTACAATAATATAATTACAGCGGAATATTCTAAGCGATATTGCCATCCTGCTTGCCTCCTGAGCTCCAGAACGCACCTACCTGAAAATCTGTAATACTCGGTCTAACCCGAGCATTACACCAAAGTAACACCCGGGTCAGGCTGGAAACCAGTGTGAGTAAACCCAACAAATAAGGAATACCAAGCAAACAACTTAAATAAACCCAGGTAACTTTTATCAATTTAACCAATTCACCATTTTCTATAGACAACACTTATTTCACATATAAACTCCTAAGTACCAAACTTAGATAAAATAATCCCATCCACTAAAATCATTTCACTCCTGCCTATTGGTTTCTTGAATAAATTTACAAAGTCACACTTTTCCATATCATAACTTATTTCAAAATAAGTATTCTATGTGCCAAAATTTAGATTAAATAATCTGATTCTTTTAAATCCATCATTCCAACTTATCAATTTATAAGTTATTGGAAGTGGTACCGGGTATCTCCCCAATACCCGATCCTGGCCTCTTTGAGTCATATGTTATCCTAACCCAAATTATCCAAATGAAATACACGACATTTCATATCAGAGATATCAACTCATTCAAAGCAACCAATACCAATCAATCATCCATAAGCAAAGCTTAATCACATACAAATCAATTCATCAGTCATCCCTTCATTTTTCAACTTAATTAATCGCCCTGGATTAATTATCTTTCAATTTCATTCAAGTAATTATCTTTAATTAATTTCACGATATTAATTATTCTTAAACAAACCAATAAGAAATCTTAATTGCTTCGTAAATTAATTATCTATATTAATTACATTAATCCTTTATTACTTATATCGATTAATTTCTCATGAGTCACTTATTATGGATTAATTATTCTTAATTAATCAAATCTTTAATTACTTCATTAATTATATAAATTATTTATTTCCAATTATATTTCAAATTATCTTAATCTAAACTAATTATACGAATTAAACCATAATATTAATCATACTTGATTGGTCTCCACCTATTAATTAATTATCCTAATTTATCTCTCGATTAATTGTACAAAGTAATTATATTTTATTAATTGACTTAAGTAATTAACTATTAAACCACCCAGTAATCACTATAATTAGTTATGACTTGATTAATTAACCCAAATCATTAATTAATTTAATTAATTAATTATTTAAATTATCTTACCTATCTAATGAATCACCAATCATTAAACCTTTAATGATTTTAAACTGCACCATTTCATATTTACGGTTTAAGTTTAAAACCATTTAAATTCCAAATGCTTCGAGTCAAACAACAATCAACTCGAGAACCAACCAAAATTTAAAATTACTAGATCATCAGTATACATCCAAACAACACAATCATTCATCCAGTTATTTAAATTCAACCATTTAAATTTAAATAAACCCAACAAAGTGTGATTTACTCACCTTTACCTTTGCTTTGCAAAGCACTCTATCTCGACTCGTTTTCCATGTTTTCAGACCTTGAATAAATAATAAATGATTTTACAAATATTCAAACAATTTGGACAAATCAATTTCTATTTAATAAATTCCTTTAGTCAATTTCAACTATTTTCTGTTTATAAAATATTATCTAGTTATTAAATAATTATATGAGTTATTACCATTTTGTAAATTTAGTTTAACCAAATCTTTACTTAATCAAATAATTAAATTTTCCTAAACTAATCCCCCACTTTTTATATTTTTTTAAAATCTTTACACATATTACCCAATCCGGAAACTAACACAAGCTCATATCTAAATCTCAACACAGTAGTAACAATAATTTTTCTTTCCATGTGCATATATTAAAAACTTAGGAAAAATTTTAAATAAAATAAAACTTATCACCACACTGTCGCTAATCCACCACTCCACCCCCTGAATGTCGCCGTCGGCCTCACGAGCACGAAACCCAAGATCACAGCCTCGAACTCCCTGATGTCGGCGATAACTACCCAATCTCCAATCCACATCACCGAGCTCCACCACACAAACCCTAAACCCACAAAAACTCCAGTTGATCACGCCGTCGCGCTCGCGTTCGCCGAACAACCCTAAACTCCTCGAGTAGCTGGCTACGGCTATGGCCATGCGATGCTTCCTTTCTGAAATGAACGAGTTCGAATAGAAGGCGATGCTATACTGGGTTGTGGCATGACGATTTGAATGAAGAAAGTAATTTTATTTCCGAGATTGGATTTGAGAATCGAATTGAAGGTGAGAAATTGATTTTAATTAGGCTTCGGCCATTAAATTTGTCTCCTTTTTTTCAAGTGAGTCCGAACTCGATTTTTTTTTGTTTAAAGACAAGAGGATGGAGATAAAATATCTATTGGGTAGCTTCCTGCGTACGAGTGTTGATAAAATATCTATTACTGTTTGGCTTTAACCTTTGTTATATTATAAATCTTTCAAAACGACTCGTTAATCACTACTTAAAATTTCGAACTCCTCTTAAGCAATGCCATTAGGTGATTATAAGGTTTACCCGCATTCCGAACACAATGGAACGTGTTTTCGAAAGCTAACTCAATCATATGCGCGAGTTACAAAAGAAAACGATCGATTTTAAATTAAATCGATTAAAATAAATCTAAGCGTTTTGAGCTGCCAGGGTCAAACGACAACTCCAATTGCTACGAAAATTGAAATCTGATAATAACTAACTATTACGGATCCAATGGGACTGATTTCGTCGAATTCCGAGACTGCGCCTCGGAAAGCTATTTTTAAATTCCAATTTAAACGATATATTATTAAAATTGAACAAATTAACCTTAAATTAAATTCAAATCATTCTATTATCTCTAGTATTATCATTATAAATTTTATAAGCCTTCAAACTATTTTAAACAGGCGTAAAAAATTTTCAGATTCAACAATTTACCCAATTTCAATTATTAAATTCAATATTTAAACTATATAATTCAATGATTTAATTATCAAATAAATATTGATATCTTAAATTCAAGTTCAAATTAACTTTTAATACTTTAAAATCAGTTAATTATTCAAATTTAAATTGTTAGAAATTCCGGGTCATCACATTCCTCCCCCTTAAAAGAATTTCGTCCCCGAAATTACTAGCTAGGAAGAATGGCCCAATACCCGTTTACTTTCCCAAAAAAAACTCACAATTCAACATCCTACTAACTATCCTTTACTAAAGATCCACTATTACCTTAAGCAACTTCCAAAACCTTTTATAGTTTCAAACTATACCCTTTATTTGCTCAATCATCTAAATTTCAGTTTAAAACCAAATTTTTGAATTATCAAAATTTTCTCAAATATTTTCTAACTCTCTAAATTCTCGAAAATTTTTGCCAGCGTCTCCTTTGCGCGGCTAGCCCGGTACAACTACAAAAGGCCTCTACGGGCTCCCAAATTCCATAAGAAAGCAAAAGCCAAGTGGCTACATCAAAAACTCGATCCAATTTCATACCGAATTTTAAATACACACCTTTTTGTCGGGCAATTCACATTTATCTTTTGGAATCAAATCCAATTTTTTCTTTACCCCTTTAATACCTGCATATCTTACTTAGCAACAATATCCCGTCATAGCCCTTTTCAAATCTTTACATAACTTTCCTTATAGAAGTTTCATATCCATTTCTATTTAAATTAATTTTCCCCATTTTCCATACGAATCTAATTTATTTTAAAATTTGCATATTGAATTTTATCTTTCATGTGTATTTGATTCATATTGGTTTCATTTACTAATTTACTTTAAATTTTCAATTTGAAATTGATTTATTGCTTAACAAAAGATTTTTCTCCAAAACATCCAAAAAAATTCTAACTCCTAAAATTTTTGAAAATTTTTGGCAGAGTCTCCTTTGTACGGAGGAGCTTTTGCAATTTGACAAGAGATATAAATATATATACATCGACCCACACGATCGGAAAAAGCAAAAACAGTTCATATTTCCTATTTTTATTGCCTAGGCATACCTTATTTAGCATTTTAAGCATGCCGCTTATTTATTTTAGCAATAAGTGCAATCCAAATCCAGCCAAAACGGCCTTCAGGTACCTGTACTTACTCAATTTACACATATAAGTACTATATATATGAAGTTTATAACATTTCTCTTACTTAAACAACTATAACACTTCAATTCTAAAAGAAATGCATTCAAAATAACTTCCTCGAGCAATTTATATGTCTACAAACTAACTCAACTGCTTTTAACCAATTCATAAGCCATTTTATTCAATTTTAAAAGTTTGCATCTTGATTTCTTGCATTCAATTGATTTTCAATCCAAACAAGCTCATATTTACTTCAATTAATTTTAAAACCAATTTATTTAATCTCTCTCAACCCAAAGAATTTTAATTTCTTTTGTTGCAACAACGACAATTGTTTTTATATATAATCGGCGATACTCGCTTGGAAGAGTATCTATTTCAGTTTATAATCTACTTTAAATTAATTTTTCTACTCATTCTGTATTTAATTCCACTTCGTTGCTAATTTATTTACCAACTATTCATTGAACTTCATTTTACCTCAGCACTGGATTCATTTAAAATAATTTATTTAACATAGCACATTCAATACTTATAAATTAATAACCATTTCCAAATTAATTTAATCCAAGCTTTTATTGAATGGGCTTTCACCCTTATTCGAAGCCAAGCTTCCATAAATTTTTAAAATTAAGTTAATTTACTTTAATTTATTCCAACATCAAAATTAAGTTTACTTTTTTTTGATTCTCATTTAATCAACTTCCATTAAATTTAGTAAGCCCATCCATTTAAATTTTAATTTTAATTTATCTTCTCAATTTATCTAAATAATATCCAACCACATACTGAACTCATTTATACTTCAAATTATTATACCACCAAATTTAAGTACAGTCTGATAATCTAATTCCAATCACAACTTTGATTTAGTTTTTTTTTAATTCAATCAGACTTTATCCATTTATCATTTAACTCAATTAACCTGTTTTAAAATTTTAACTTGCTTACTTAATTCGTTATCGAATTTATTTTATTAATACAAGACCACTCTCAATTTATTTCTATTCACTTGGGTTTGGTTTTGCAACTCAAAACATTGCTATTATAATCACTATCTTATATCCAATTTTCTTGCAAATTTCATTAAACATTATTCAAATCACCCTTCGATTTTATTTGTAATTCAAACCATCACATTTTCAATCCAACTCTATTGTCTTTTTATTTTCTCTTCTTATTTAATTCATTATCAAATCCTAGTCGAATTCTATTTACAATTCGAATTCATTACCAAATATTATTAGTTTACAATCCATTTGTTTACCCAAGTTAAATTTTATTAACATACACTATTAAATAGTTTACTTAGCTAATTGGTTTACTCACTTTTAATTTAATATTCGATTTCCTTTAGTTATAAAGAATCACTTCATTAAATTTTTCCGAGTTTTAATTTTATAATTTCAGTTTGGATTTCCTTTGATTTTCCAAAATCCCAACACCTTTATTTAAAAATTTTAGAAAAGCTTTTAAAGTCACATAATACTATTAAAATAACTCTTTATATAAATACTTTTTATAACTCGATGTCTCAACCAGTCTATCCTTGTTCTCACAGAAATTCAATCATACGTTGATCAGGCATAGGACTGAAAATCTATAAGTACTTGGTAAACCCGTTTTCAACACCCAGTGAAAATATTTGGAAAATAATGTTATTTAAAATATAGAAAACAGTTTTTGAAAAAAGAGAAAATATCTTTGGTGTGAATGCTCTGGAAATCATCACCCCCATCCATGGTCACAGTTACATCCCAGGGTTACGTTGCCGTCGCAGCAAAAGTCCATGCAACTGCAGGCTCTCCGCGGCCTCTTGATTACGCCATGGAACCCACACAACAGATCACAGTTGCATCCAGGGTTACGTTGTCGTCGCAGCAAAAGTCCATGTAACTGCTTCGCTGTTGAAATGAAACTTCTCCACTCCTACATAGGTCGCAGTCTGCCAATATAAAATCAAACGCAGACTGTTGGCTCTCAGCGGCACACACGACTTCCGCTATGTTATACCATAGGTCGCAGTCTACCGATATAAAATCAAATGCAGACTGTTGGCTCTAAGCGGCACACACGACTTCCACTATGGTATACACTATGCATAATCCTCAGGAAATAGCTTTGTCCGGACTCCTCACAAGATCAACTTTAGAACCCCCTTGGGGCACAAGGCAGCACCATCCGATGGCACTCCTGAGAAGTTCATTTCAAGGGAGCGCCTTTTTCCCCAGAGCCATCATCAAAACAATTTTATACTATACACATATAGTATCTTCAAACCATACACCTAGTATGATATTATACAAAGCTCCTTTACACAAAATCGATTATCCCAAAATCGATAATTCTCAAACTAGGCTTTCCAAATTCAATATCGATTTTACCCAAAAGTCAAAAGCCTTTCCAAATCCAAAGGTTCGCAAAACCTTTTCCAAAATCCTCATAAGATCCTTTATATATATACAGATATATATAATTTTTAAAACTTTGGATCATTTAAACTTGTATAAAACCCCTTTTATACTTCAAACACATTCAAAAATCCTTTTCCTTCCAGCAATAGATTCAACAAGGGGCTTCATCTTAAATAAAACAAAGATATATAACTTTGTTTATTCAAAATCAAATATTCCAATTTGATTACTCTTTTCAATATCAATTTCTTTTCCATTCACTTATCCACCTTTACATTAATCCCCATTTGGATTATCACTTCAATTCCTATCTCAGTTGGGTATTAAATCCATAACAGTTTGAACTCCGACCAGTTTATATTTAGAAAATAGCTTGAGAATTTAAAAATAGATAAATAGTTGAAAAATAATTATTGGTTTGAAATATAGCCGTAAAATAGTTAGCTAATTATGAAATAGTTTGAAAAAAATAGCTAAATAGTCTCAATTTTTTTAGATATTTGCAAAATAGTTATAAAATAGTAAATAATCTGTAACATAGTTGAAAAATAGTAATGAGTTTAGAAAGCTGTTGAAAATTGGTTAACTAGTTCCAAAAATAATTGTAAAACAAGTATAAAATATTTTGGCTTTAAGAAAGAAAGGTTGTATATATTTAATACCTAAAAAAAATAAGTTTATATTAAAACCATTTATATTGAAAATAGTCCAGAGCCAAAACTGTTCACTTTCCCAACTTCCAATTCCAATTTAAATAACTTCAATTTCTACTGAAATTGGTTTAACCCCAATTCAAGTTGAATTAATTCTCAATTTCTTCCAACTTCAAATCAATTTCCATTTGATTTTTAAACTTGTACAACTTAAATTATAATTTCCAATTTTACAACTTCTATTTATAATCAATTACATTCACATTTTGCTTTTAACTCAGAATTATACATTTTATTTAACCAATATATTTTTACTATCCCATAAACATTTTAATCAAGATTCCAGAGTTTAAACAAATTTCCAAAATTTCAATATCCCCTTAGGATTCAACTATATCCAAAGTTCTTTGGCAAATTTAGTTACCCCTTTGAATTTCAAAACCAAACCCAGTTCACAAACAATCCCAATTTAAAATAATTTGGTAGCAATTTTTCTTCTAGAAACTCGAAAATAACTTCGATATTGCTGCAGTCATCACCGACGTTATTTTCCAGTGACCGAAAGAGTTAAATGCTTTTATCTCTTTAAATATTTTTAATTTTAAAATCTCCCAGATTTCAAATTCAACACAAAAATATTTTTTGAAAAACTACTATTATTTTTCCAAAACCTTTGGAAACCACTACCAAATCCAAAGGAATTTTAAAATTTCCCAAAAATACCAAATTCCCAATCCATCCAATTCATATTTAAACATTACTCTGGAATTTTATTTCAAATGATAATCTCATTTATTTATGAAGTTTATTTCAATTTATAAATTACATTTACAATCTATATTTCAAATTCCATTTTGTTATATAAGTTTACTCTTCAACTTTGGTTATAAGTTTCAATTTGGTCGTATTTTATATTACTTCTCATCTTAGTTTCAATAATTTAACAACCATCCACCTTAGTATTCATTAGAAGGAAATATTGCTTTATATATCAAAATATATTTTTATGGAAAATCATTTAAAACATTTATAAGAAAATAACAAGTACGCTTTCATATATATATATATATATATATATATATATATATATATAGACACACACACACTCAACTCATTCTAGAGTACTACAGAATCTATTCAATGAGTAATCTCCACCAGAGCCAAGGTTCTCGCTTAACCTTACAGCTCCGATACCAACTGTAACAACCCGAAATTTTCTTGGCCGAAAATTCCAGATAGTTATGAAAAAGGAAGAAAGAGATAGAAGAAGAAGAACAGAAACACCAAACATCTCACAATCACAGCGGATAAAATATAATAATAAATAATAATAGCTTACAAAAGAATACTATATCTCTTGATTACATTTCAATACATCAGAGTTTCACATATATTCAAATGCTAGTCATATAAAATCAATTTACAGAATTACAATAATATAATCACAGCGGAATATTCTAAGCGATATTGCCATCCTGCTTGCCTCCTGAGCTCCAGAACGTACCTACCTGGAAATCTGTAATACTCGGTCTGACCCGAGCATTACACCAAAGTAACACCCGGGTCAGGCTGGAAACCAGCGTGAGTAAACCCAACAAACAAGGAATACCAAGCAAACAACTTAAATAAACCCAGGTAACTTTTATCAATTTAACCAATTCACCATTTTCTATAGACAACACTTATTTCACATATAAACTCCTAAGTACCAAACTTAGATAAAATAATCCCATCCACTAAAATCATTTCACTCCTGCGTATTGGTTTCTTGAATAAATTTACAAAGTCACACTTTTCCATATCATAACTTATTTCAAAATAAGTATTCTATGTGCCAAAATTTAGATTAAATAATCCGATTCTTTTAAATCCATCATTCCAACTTATCAATTTATAAGTTATTGGAAGTGGTACCGGGTATCTCCCCAATACTCGATCCTGGCCTCTTCGAGTCACATGTTATCCTAACCTAAATTATCCAAATGAAATACACGACATTTCATATCAGAGATATCAACTCATTCAAAGCAACCAATTCGTGTTTCACCTATGAAAGGTGTTGTACGTTTCAGTCGATCGGGAAAACTTGCGCCTCGATATATTGGGCCATTTCCTATCACCGAACGTATTGGTTCCATGGCTTATCGCCTTTTATTACCGGCTCAGTTTTCTGCTATGCATGACGTGTTTCACGTTTCTCAACTTCGGAAATGTCTTCGAGATTCCGATTCTATTCTTGAGCCCGGTATTGTGGAAGAGATTGAAGTTTCGCCTAATTTAACTTATAAGCAACATCCTATTCGTATCATTGCTTCGGAAGTCAAACGACTTCGAAATAAAGATGTTCCGCTTGTTAAAGTTCAATGGTCTTCAAATTCTAAGGATTGTTCTTGGGAATCTAGAGAGTACATCGAGCGTACACATCCGGACTTACTTTCTCGTGCTCTTTGAGGTGAACTTCTTATTTCAAACTTCTTTTGTGTTGAATATGCTTTTATGGTTGTTACTATATATCTTCTTCTTGTAATATTGCGAGGACGCAATTTCTTTAAGGAGGGGAGTCTGTAACAACCCGCATATTTATCGATTTTATATTTAAATATTTTATTTAAATATTTTATCGTTAGTCGAATTTTAGTCCGAAAAGCTACTTTTTGCATACGGTCGAATTAGGACTCGGGACCACTCCCATTGAGTTTAAAATGCCGTTTGCGACCTTTTTGAGTATAAGCTTCGATATGTTTGGAGAAAGTTGATTTCTGCTACTTTTTACTTTGGGTTTGGTTTTTGGGCACAGCCCTATGTTAACTTATACTCCAAAACTGAACCACTCTCCCCATTCTCCCTCACTTCTTTCTCTTTTCAGTTTTCTTAGCTTTAATGGTGGGAGAGATTGGAAATTAAAACTCCGAAACCCTAGTTTCTCTTGCAAATCAAATTCCTAGCTCCAAACTCAAGAAGAACCCATTGGTAAGCTTCTCTTCTTCTTCTCCAACTTGTTCTCTTACCAATTTCAGAAATTCCTAAACCTAATTTTGGGAATGCTCTTGTTTTTTTAGCATAGATTCAAGCTCATTTGGGTTGTGTTGAAGAGAGGTTGATTCTCCATTTGCTTTCAAGCTTCTTCTTGTTTGATTTTGAGAAAAGGTGAGATTTTTATCTCACATCTATGACTATAATTATCTTTGGTTGTTGGGTATAAATTCCTAACACTTCTTCATGTGCATTTGCTCTTGATTTGGATTGGTTTTGTGAATACTCCAATTTTTGGGATTTTAAGTCAAATTTGTGTGAAATCCTTTTATGGATGTTTGATCATGGTTTTGGTGATGCATCGAGGAGCATATAGGACCGGGTTGCCGATTGGCATAAACCCTTAGAGCCAATGTTCGTCCGGTTGCATTTTGGAAGAGTTTGCTCTTCATTTGAATAAGGCTGAAAAACAGCCCAGGCATGATTCGGTCGACTGAAAACTCTGTTCAGTCGACTGAACCTGAAACCCGAGAGTTTCCAGGCATGATTCAGTCGACTGAAAAACTCTGCACAGTCGACTGAAACTGGAAACAGAAAGTTTCCCGAACCTGGAAAATTTCCAGGTACAGGATCAGTCGACTGAAAACTCTGTTCAGTCGACCGAACCTGCTGTTTGAGTCCAATTTGCCTTTTTGGATTGAAATTCCAATTTAAATCGATTCATGATAATCCTATTTGTTGTTATCATCTATTATGACTTTGATGACTCTTTTTAGGGATTTTTGAATATCCATTTCGATGGATCCTTTATCGATTTCGTTGGATTTTATTCACGTCTTCGTATGTGAATTTTTGTGATTGATTGTTCTTACAATCTTCTTCGTGATTTGTCACTTTAAAAATATAAAGGTTTTCTATACTAGTAGTAAATATCAAAACTCTTTCCTCAAACAATTTCAATACTATTTTAATACCAAATTCGTTTATAAAACCGTTTTTCAATCTATTAGTATATACAAACCTTTACCTCACTCGTATGAGAAATCTAATCAAACGGCTTAGTAAAACAAGTGGTATGTAACGCTTGCGTTTACTTTGTCGGTTAATTCTTGGACTTGTTCGATTGAACCTCTTGTGACAATTTTCTAGTGGAGATTTACAGTTTGTTCGTAAATATTTAAGTTAAGCAAGTGGTTATGGGACATGAAGCTAAACTCATATATTTACTAGCTTAGTGAAATCGACACTTCTCGCTGATCATGACGATCATCTTTGTGATTTAGACTAGCAATGTGCGATGTCTCTTTGTCTGCGAGGGAGACTAAACCCCGTTTTGTGGAGTTTCGACTCAACT
The DNA here is from genome assembly GCA_030765085.1 of Allium cepa. Classification (NCBI taxonomy): domain Eukaryota; kingdom Viridiplantae; phylum Streptophyta; class Magnoliopsida; order Asparagales; family Amaryllidaceae; genus Allium; species Allium cepa. The sequence continues at coordinate 71,857,369 of CM060942.1, forward strand.
TGTGATGGGGTAGCAACCCATGGTCTTCGGGCCGTTTGTGCAGCTTCGGCTCAATTTGTGATGGATAGCGACCATGGAATTAGCGTTCCGTTTGTGATACACGTGTTGGTGAGCTTTATGCTCCCGTTTGTGATAGGCCTCCCCCCCCTTTTTTGTGATTTCTGGATTTCTTGTGTAGATTTCTAGAATTTGTGTTTCACCAATTTTTCGTGATTTCCATTGATAAGTCTTATCGATATTTGTGCATTGGTGAATTTGTGTGTCATTGACTTTTGTGATTTCTGGATTTCTTGTGTAATCTTCTGGAATTTGTGCGTCATTGACTTTTGCGATTGACATTGATATTATCGTCAATATTTGTGGTTTGATGAACGAAATAAAGAGTATGACACTTCTTGGATTCTTGTGTAGATTTTGTGATATTGATTAATCTCTTGTTGATTATCAACTACTTATATATCACAGCTTGGCCTTGTGATTATTATGTGTTTAGTCATAACTCTGATTCTATATCGTTTCATCTGATATCTATAGTTAGACTGATCCGTTTATTATTTTCTTATTAAATAATACTCGGGTCAGACCGAGATGTTACAGGTGCTTCTGCTTGACTTCTCTCTTGGGATTGATTTCTCTTGCTTTTTGTTAACTACTTAGATTAGTAGTTTTTGTTGTATACATTTGAGATATAGACTCCATAATGTATACTTATTCTTTTGTGTAGCTCATGTAACTATTCTTTTGTGATATTGTGGATCATTTTAGACCACTACTCTGATGTACACTTCCAAGTGTAATATTCATATCTATTTTCCGCCTTTGTGATATGAATTGTCTGTGACTGATTTGTGTTATGCTTATTTCTATATTTGTTTTCCGAAGGATTTATATAGCCACCGTGTAGTAGCTTTGAGTTTGTGTCGGTATGTCGGATTTCCTCTTGAAATAGAATGCATGTTATATTATGTGACATATCGGTGCTCGCGCATAGAAATTACACGGAGGATCGCTCCTCAACAGCCTTATTCTCCGTGCTAGTCGACAGAAATCACCGTAATGTTCTTGGCTAGCGTGGGTATAGAGGTGGGGCGTCACATTAATCATACTTGATTGGTCTCCACCTATTAATTAATTATCTTAATTTATCTCTCGATTAATTGTACAAAGTAATTATATTTTATTAATTGACTTAAGTAATTACCTATTAAACCACCCACTAATCACTCTAATTAATTATGACTTGATTAATTAACCCAAATCATTAATTAATTTAATTAATTAATTATTTAAATTATCTTACCTATCTAATGAATCACCAATCATTAAACCTTTAATGATTTTAAACTGCACCATTTCTTATTTATGGTTTAAGTTTAAAACCATTTAAATTCCAAATGCTTCGAGTCAAACAACAATCAACTCGAGAACCAACCAAAATTTAAAATTAACAGATCATCAGTATACATCCAAACAACACAATCATTCATCCAATTATTTAAATTCAACCATTTAAATTTAAATAAACCCAACAAAGTGTGATTTACTCACCTTTACCTTTGCTTTGCAATCCACTCTATCTCGACTCGTTTTCCATGTTTTCAGACCTTGAATAAATATTAAATGATTTTACGAATATTCAAACAATTTGGACAAATCAATTACTATTTAATAAATTCCATTAGTTAATTTCAACTAATTTTCTGTTTATAAAATATTATCTAGTTATTAAATAATTATATGAGTTATTACCATCCAAATCTTTACTTAATCAAATAATTAAATTTTCCTAAACTAATCCCCCACTTTTTATATTTTTTTAAAATCTTTACACATATTACCCAATCCGGAAACTAACACAAGCTCATATCTAAATCTCAACACAGTAGTAACAATAATTTTTCTTTCCATGTGCATATATTAAAAACTTAGGAAAAATTTTAAATAAAATAAAACTTATCACCACACTGTCGCTAATCCACCACTCCACCCCCTGAATGTCGCCGTCGGCCTCACGAGCACGAAACCCAAGATCACAGCCTCGAACTCCCTGATGTCGGCGATAACTACCCAATCTCCAATCCACATCACCGAGCTCCACCACACAAACCCTAAACCCACAAAAACTCCAGTTGATCACGCCGTCGCGCTCGCGTTCGCCGAACAACCCTAAACTCCTCGAGTAGCTGGCTACGGCTATGGCCATGCGATGCTTCCTTTCTGAAATGAACGAGTTCGAATAGAAGGCGATGCTATATTGGGTTGTGGCATGACGATTTGAATGAAGAAAGTAATTTTATTTCCGAGATTGGATTTGAGAATCGAATTGAAGGTGAGAAATTGATTTTAATTAGGCTTCGGCCATTAAATTTGTCTCCTTTTTTTCAAGTGAGTCCGAACTCGATTTTTTTTTGTTTAAAGACAAGAGGATGGAGATAAAATATCTATTGGGTAGCTTCCTGCGTACGAGTGTTGATAAAATATCTATTACTGTTTGGCTTTAACCTTTGTTATATTATAAATCTTTCAAAACGACTCGTTAATCACTACTTAAAATTTCGAACTCCTCTTAAACAATGCCGTTAGGTGATTATATGGTTTACCCACATTCCGAACACAATGGAACGTGTTTACGAAAGCTAACTCAATCATATGCGCGAGTTACAGAAGAAAACGATCGATTTTAATTTAAATCGATTAAAATAAATCTAAGTGTTTCGAGCTGCCAGGGTCAAACGGCAACTCCGATTGCTACGAAAATTGAAATCCGATAATAACTAACAATTACGGATCCAATGGAACTGATTTCGTCGAATTCCGAGACTGCGCCTCTGAAAGCTATTTTTAAATTCCAATTTAAACAATATATTATTAAAATTGAACAAATTACCCTTAAATTAAATTCAAATCATTCTATTATCTCTAGTATTATCATTATTAATTTTATAAGCCTTCAAACTATTTTAAACAGGCTTAAAAAAATTTCAGATTCAACAATTTATCCACTTTCAATTATTAAATTCAATATTTAAACTATATAATTCAATGCTTTAATTATCAAATAAATATTGATATTTTGAATTCAAGTTAAAATTAACTTTTAATATTTTAAAATCAGTTAATTTTTCAAATTTAAATTGTTAGAAATTCCCGGTCATCACATTAATTTCTCGAAAACCACTTCGATTCGGTTTGAACGTTTTCGTAAGGAAGACAAGAGCTTGGAGATGAAGATGGAGCAGTGAAGTGCAAGGTCTATTCGCTAGTAATCCTAAGGGTGATTCCATAATGGATGTAGTAGGAATAGTGTCTTCGGTTCCATTCGAACCCGAATGTACTTGTATGGATGAATGCTTTCAGAACATCGTCAGGAGAACGATGAGCATTCTAAGTGATTGTGTGCTAAAAAGGTCACGCTTAACCTCGAGCCTCATCAACCAGGAATGGCTAAAACAGGGGAGGTGCACACAAGGCTAAGTGGGTAGCAACCAATTAGGGTAAGGTCACCCCTGTCTAGATGTCCCTTTATTTAGGCTGTGTGTACGGTTGCTGATCCCAACCACGGTGTGAACTTATTCGGACTATCCAGTAAGGGGTAGCTCTGGTCTTGTGTGCAGGGGATCAGGGTGGATCCTTGATACGGTGATCTAGAACACGTACTGTGTCGCGCGGTACCCCAATAGCCCTGCTTGTATGGAATCCAATCTCTAATAAGCACCTATACTGTTTTGATTGTGTCCAACTATTGCTGAAATGAGAGATGCAAGCATTTGAGCTAGATTCTATTTTACTTTCTATAGACTCTATCATGATATCAGACGATTTTTAATAGAAAATATTTTGGTTATCGTAAGGTAAAAACCCGGCATGTTTATTTGTGACGTGGTCTTACGAGATACCTTTGATTTCAAAATGATTTTGAAAACTTTAATAGTCCAATTTAGCTTTTTTTTTTACTCTGGTATTCCAGACCGACTCGGGTGTTATTTCGCTATAATGCTCGGGTCAGATCGAGTATTATAGAATACAGATTTTGGATGGAAGGCTATGGAGCTCAAGAGACGAGCTGGATGGCGAGACGTACTTCCGTACTTGATTATTTTTGCACTGTGTAAGGACATATTAGTAAGCTATCCGGATTTGATGAAATGATTGTTGTACTCTGAGAAATGTATGTATATATGACAATACAAAATCATTGTATTTAAAGTCGATGTTATATATCATATTTAATACCACTATGTTTGTGAGATTCTAATGTTGTTTTCTATTTCTTCTTCTACCTCTTTCTTCTTTAATCCTAATGGTTCGGTTTTCTGGCATTTGATACAGTGAACGTATTATTGTCGATTTTTCGGGTGTAGAAAGGTCGGTCGTTAGACTTGGTATCAGAGAAAAAGGTTAAGCGAGAACCTTGGCTCTAGTGGGGAATACTCATTAAAAATAGAGTCCGTAGTACTCTAGAATGAGTTTGAGTGTATTAATAGATATGAGCGCGTATTTGTTAGTGAATATAATTTTTTTTTTTATATTGTGATGACTTATCGGTTGAATGTTTATAGATTCTGGTCAATATGTGGGATGCCACGTGTAACGTTCGAAATTTTTCGTTGCCGAAAAACCGAAATGTTATGGGTTTAAGAAAGAAGAAAGGAAGAAGAAGAGAAGAAGGTAGAAGATGAAAGGAGAGAAAACAGAAGATAGAAAATTTTAAAATAGAAGAAAAAGAGAATAGAAAAATGGAACGGAACAGAAAACAACATCAGAATCTCACAATTCGCAGCGGAACAACATATAATAAGTAAATGAATAATCTTTAAACAAAGAACTATATCAGTTATTACATCACATTATATTACATTACATCAAATCATCAGAGTGTACAACATCAAACAAACAGCGGAAAAGAAAGTACTATGTGCTAGTAATACGCCAATGCCATCCATCTTGCTTCCAGCAATTTCTGAATTCCAGAATATCCTGATAAACCTTACTCTTGACTGCCCGTGTGGAAATTGGTGGGCACCCAGAGTTTAGGAAGGAAAACAATAAACTCCAAGTCAGTCATGTGACTGGTGTGAGAACTCAAAACAGTTTATTTATCTTTAAAATCAAAATAGAGAGATATTTTTATTTCAATTCGCAATGCTTTTAAAAATGAGACTACCATAAGGCCTCCCGCACACACACACATGCAAACGCAGAATCAGAGGAGATTTCTCCTTATGATAGTCAAAGATGCTTGATACGCATTTAAAAGAACATTTGATATTATTATTAGTGTATAGTGTAGGAAAAATTCATTTCGAAAGTAGAATATAAATCTTAGCCAACATACGACCATTATCGTATGCCTACTATAGCTACCATCCAAACAGTGTTTCGACACCATAAGTGAATGATAGGTTCTACAACTAAAACCGTACAAGTTTCGTATTGTTTCTTTGGATTTCCAACAAATGGTCAGGCCAAGGAACTTCCCATTGCCACATGAGAATGCCTCTGGAAAGACATCCCCGAGAACCAAACCGGAACTCTGCCAACACAAGGCCGGGTTACCCCTAATTGGGTAACTACTGACACGAGCACGCCATTCCCCTATCGTAAACGACCTTTCTCACGGGATCCCGAAAACCAACAACCACAAAGTAATAAATTCGTAGTAACCACATAGGTTAAATATCTGGGCTCCATACCATGATACCACCTCTATCCAGAAGGAAATGTACATACCCTAAAGGGTGCTACCCCTCATAACCTTGCCGCATCTTTCCTGTTTTGACCATTTCCGGGGTGTGAGGCTCGACGAAGTCACGTCCACAAAAACATACTTTATACAAAAGCCATGCTTTGGGTCAACAAATGATCAACACAATGATCACCAAGATAGACGATCAAATAAATGATCCTATCACAAATAATCAACACAATGATCATTTCAGCAACACTCAGCATGTCACATTACCAAATTGGGAATATATCGCTGATAACTTCAACTATATAACCTCTGAGCTCGTACGTCTCAGAGAAGGGTGTTAAGCTAAAAGAATAAATTCTCCGCCACCACAGAAATATATTTGAAAGAAATCGGCTTTACATCTCAACTTGTAATGTCAGACACACAATCCATACAAGTCTGTTCCGGGCTCGAACAGAACCGAAGGCACTTACAAAGAAGTCCTTGCAATCCGAATAATCTCTAATCACGTTCGGATTTCCCATCACATATGGAGATCTCAATACCAGGGATCAGCCAGTGCAGAGACAATCAACAAGAAACCCTTTCGCTTTCGAAAATATCCGGTCTTCAACACCGATCTTCGAATGCAATTCATAACGACGTATCACATATTCAGAATGGGTTATACGACCCCAAGGTCCTTTCCCGGTTAACCCGAATAGTGAGCGCTTATTTAAAAAAAATAAATGTGGCATTCAAATTCAAGCAATTCACAACAAATACCTATTTAAAGGTAAATATTGATAGTCGGTTATTGAACTATCAATAGATATGCCAACATCACCAGGTTCCAAATAATTTTCCAAATTATTTATTTCACACAAATATCTTTACAAGATATAAACATAATTTCCATACTTTAAAAATAAATCAATATTTATTTTTAAATCTAATTTCCCAATTTCATTTATAAATTCTATATTGAATTTACATTCCAAAATATTTATGAATATACGATTTCCATTCAATTTCTAATATTCATTTTCAATTTATCTTCAAAAAGATAAATTCCAAATATTCACTTAATATTGGAAAAGCATTTCTATACTTATTAAAAATAAGTAATTCACGGATCTTTTTATTTTCTATACTGAGAAAATATTTAATATACTCTAATCGAAATTAAGTATATATTTCATTCCTTAAGGAAATCATTCACTTAACCATATTTATTTGGGCCAAAACGAATGTTGCGTAAAACATCGTTACGACAACCCAAAATCACTAGTATAGGGATTCGAAATTAAAATAGATATATAAATCCCAATACTATACAAAACATTTCCTTTCAGAAATCATTTATTATAACAACAGTGTTATAATCTGCCATTTCCTTCTATTTCTCGAAAACGTCTATTTCAACAATAAATGTTGAAATCTATGGTTTCGAATCTCAGTAATTTTAAAACATCTTTAGATCGTTTTAATTCTAACATCACATTCAAAATAATTTCTTTAACTTATTATTCACTATTCAAAGACGTGAATATAACTCCATAAGTAAGTTATAAAAATTAACTTATCAAAATAAGTCGTTGCGAATTTATAAAACAATGTTTATAAATTCTATTTCTATTTATTTTATAACAACTTCCTTTTATAAATTTCCTTTATTAATTTATCTCAATTCATATCACAATGATATATTAAAAATTCATATTATAAGTCAAATACTTATAATTTATTTGTTTATAAAATCGTTCCTTTAAACTTCATAAATTTTATAAATCTTATAACTTATAAGATTCATTTATTTATCCAAATCCATTCCTTTAATAACTTTATGAATTTTATTTTATTTTCCTTTAAAAATTTTATAAACCTACTGTTTATAAAATTCTATTTATAACATCATCGTTATAATCCTATAAATCATTCATTTGTGAAATTCATTCACAATCCATTCTAACTCTTATAAAAACTTCGTTTTATAATTCCAATATTTTAATTTACAAATATCCGTTTGTAAATCCTTTAATATAAATCAATTTATATTATTCTTTTAAAACATCTTTAAACTCCTTTATAATTTCACCTTTTGATTTAGAAAAAATCCAATTTCATGAATCCTCTTTTTTTACCTTTTTATAATTTATTCAAAAATCCCAATTCAGCTATTTTATAAAATCATTAATCCCATATTTTCAAAAATCAACTTTTAACTATATTTCTCAAAAATCATAATTTTTATAACATAAAAATTATAACGTTTATTTATTTAAGATGAATCAATTTCTAAAATATTTTATAAACGTATATTTCCAAAAATCACTTTAGAAATCTAAATCGTTATTTTTAAACTTCAAAAATTGGATCCCATGATGCAACACATCAATAGTCAATCACGACTTTCAAACATCATATATCATCCATGATAAACAATCAAATATCACAATATATGAAATCAAATAAATATTTGTGAGGAATCCAGTTGGATCCCTCCAACCTGTTTCCCTGCATCCACAGACATTAGCACAATACCATTCCGTTTCGAGACGGAATATCGCGGTACATGGGATTTTATAAAATATATATCCGCTTACTAACGGCGCAATAGGGTCTCATCCGCTAAAAGAAAATGCGGGAAATCAATCAACTGCAATATATATATATATATGCCAATATATGTATATATTGCTATATATAATATATAATACCAATTCCACTTCAAGGTGGAATATCGCGGTATATGTGTGTAATAAATAACCTCCGCTTACTAATGGCGTATAGGGTCTATTCACATCCAATATATATATATATATATATATATATATATATATATATATATATATATATATATATATAACAATCATCATTCAAGCATTCAATCAATACAGTCAAGCAAATTTTAAATCTAACTATTTAAAATTTAAATAAACAATAAAATTCCTTTTGAGTGAGAAGTTCTCACCTTTATTCCCGTTTGCAATCCACTTCCAATTCAACTTGTTTTCTTCATTTATACCTTGTATAAATATTATACACAATTTATTAATATTCGAATCAATCGAATAATAAATTTTCATTAGATAATTTTAATTCATCGGTGATTTCATTTTTAATAGTTAAATTACTGATAGTTTTATTTAAACCAATTTCTTCTTTAAAATTTTATTTAACTAAAATTTAAATTTCCTTTTATAAATTAAATCAACTAACACTTTTTTGGTTTTAACTATTAAATTTGTTATAAATAAATTTTCCTTTTAAATAATTCTATTCAACTACAATTTAATCTTAAAACTAAATTTTCTTCTTAAATAGATTTAATTAACTTATCCTTAAATTGAATTTATTCAACTAATTATTTCAATCTCAAGTTAATGATTTCTATTTTAAACTAAAAATTAAAGATTCAAACTGATTTTCTTTTTAAAATAATTCTAACATCTTGCTTATATAAATTTTCTTAAATCTTTTAAAATTCCTTTGTTTAATAAATTATTTTAACTAAAATTTTAATTTAAATTAACCAAACTCACTTTCAATAAAATTGTCTAATTGAAGATTTAAATCCTAAACTAGAATTCTTTTAATTTATTTCTTTATTTTCAAATCTTCCTTTAAATAATTTAATTAACTATAGATTTAATTTTAACTAACTAATTCCTTTTTAAAACAATTTCTTTTCTATGGATTAAATTGTTTAACGATTTTAAATTTGAACAAACCTAACAATTAATTTTTTCGTTTATAAATTTATTTAAATTAATAACTATCTATTTAGTTCTAAACAAATGATTTACATTTTAAACTAATGCTTTTAAATTTTTAAATCATTTCCTTTTATAAATTTATTTAACTAAAAATTTAAAAAATTAAATTTCCTTCTTATAAATTTAAATCAATGATTAACATCAATATACCTTACTGTCATTTTCCGTATATATATAAAAAAATTTTTTCTTGTATATACAAATTAATTTAGAAATCGAAAACAAATATATTACCTTACTGCCTTTGACTACCATCGAATTGGAACGAACCCTAGATTCCAGGCGAGCCCCAAATCGATGCCGTGATTTGCCCCTGGCCACGCGCTTGCTGTCGCCGCCTCCATTGCCGCGAATCGTACCCAGTATCGAGACCCCGACCCCTCTAATCGCGCTAACCCCTCGCGACTACAGCTCCACTCAAGTCACCGCGTGCTACCATCTGCCATGAGCCCTAGCCGATGCCGCTTGCCATCGCGACGAACCCACGAACCACCTCGAACCTCGCCTTACAATCGCGGCTCCATTTCTTTCTTTGTTTTTTTTAATTTGCCTTGATTTGAATTCGTGATTTACTGAAGAGAGGAAGAGGGATTAAAAATAGCGGCCTTTATTTTGGGGAAGAAGAATAGAAGAGGGGGAAGAAGGATACGAGAGAAACGGCTTCGGCCATTTTTTTTTATTTCTGCGTGATTTTGAATTGAAGAAGGAAAGGGGGGAGGACGTATTTAAAAATGAAAAGAACATGGGCTGCATGATCGAAGGCGTGATGTTAGGAGATAACGCGATTTTAGGCAGGAATCTAGGAAGCTACAGTGTTGTGTTTGACCAAATTTATATTTAAATTTCAAATTGAATTTGATTAAATTTCAACGCGTTTATTCATCGTATGCTCACATATCAACTCCGAATGCTACGAAATTTGAAATCCGACAATAATTTAATATTACGGACCCAATGGAACTGGTTTCGTCGAATTCCGAGACTGTGCCTCAGACGGCTATTTTAAATATCGATTCAAACGATTTAATTCAAAACTGAACAAATCACTTTCTAATTAAATTCTGAAGCTTCGATTATCTTCAATATTATCAATATGAATTTTACAAGCCTTTGAAATATTTTTAATTGGCTTAAAATTAAAGATTCAAATTTTTATTCAACTTTCAATAGATTAAATTCTATAATTTAATCGTCAAATTCAAAGTTATATTGAAAATTCAATTCAAACCATCATTTAAATATTTAAAATTAATTAAATATTCTCAATTTAAATTGTTTAAAATTCTGGGTCGTTACACCACGTTATCGATAGGGGTTTCTAAACTCTTATACAAGATAAACCGACACAATATTGTTTAAAATTAGGGTAAATGAAATAATTTTATCTAAATTATTTGTGTGTATAAAAGAAATAATTTTCTGTAAATTATTATAGTATGTGGCTGCTTGATTTTAGAGAATGGTAATATTAATTTATTATCATTGTTGTATGGAAATTGAAATAAGGAAATAATAGTATAACCAGAATTAAAGATTAATTCATATAACAGAATAGAATTTGTAACAACCCCGAATTTTTCGATTTATTTTGATTGTTTATTTTGAAATTTTTGATTTAAGAACTTTATTTTATTTATTAAAATGAATAAGTTATGTTATTTTAAATTTAGTTTTATTTCAAAATTTTAATTTTTAAATATAAATGTTGATTTTTAAGTGATTTATAGTTCAAATTAGTATAATTTGAGTATTTTACTGTAAAGTGAATTTCTGGTCAAACTGTGACTTTTTAAACTTCAAATTTAAATTATTTTAAATCTTAAATTTTATCTTTTATTATGAAAATAGATGAAATAACTTGAATGCTGCTTTTCGTTTCGTTGGAAACAGACTTAAACTGTGAAAGTTATGTACATCTCAATTAAGAGTATAATTTGTTTTATTTTGCAATTTTGTCTATTTTAAATTATACAAATTATATTTTCCTTGTCATATTAATATGTGTAAATATTTTATTGTATTCATACTTTTGTATTACAATAATTTTTAAATCAAGCAAACAATTATCCAAAGTCAATGGTGATTTATTTGTAATTTTTAGACACTGTTTGGATTTTTAAGCAATTTCTTTGAATCTTTTTCTATTTTCTTTAAAAATAATTTTTTTTATGACTTAATATGTTATTTTAATTATATTTTGTCTTTTAAATATTTTTAAAGTGATGTTTGAATTTTTCCAAAGCTTATTGAATTTATTTTCAAATATTAAAGCCTAGTTTCCAATTTTCTGCTATTTTCTTTATTTAAATTATATTTAAATTAAATTTATATATTTATTTGTGAATGAATTTTTAATTTTATTTTTTTATCTTTGTTATAAATATTTTTACTAGTCCATATAATTTTTCCAAAGTTCATTCTGTTTATTTTCCATTTTTCTAGACTAGTTTGCAATCTTGTGCTATTTTCTTATTTTAACCTTAAATCATTAATAAATATTTATATATGTCTTATATTTTGTTATATTTTCGAATTTTTGACTGAAATAATTACTATTTTCAGTAATATAAACTTATATAAATAAATTAAGGAAATACCAAAGGTTTTAAAAGCTTTTGAAACGTAAGTCGTTTCACCTCCTAAGTCGTTTCTTTTGTTGTTTCCTCATTTACTCTTTGGCAGTTTTTATTTATTTATTAGCCGACTTCTCTTTCATGTTTTTCACGCAAATACTTCTCTTTCCCCTCCAGAAAATCCCGGCTTGAAAAATATGGGTAATGGCCACCTCTTTCTTCATCTCTTTTCTTCTTCTTTTTCACCTTGTTTTACTTGATTTTTGCCTTGGCTTCTCTTGCTTTGCTCAGCCTATCACCTCCGCCATCACCACCGACCACCACACCAACTCCTTCCCACATCATCCATGACCTAACCCTCCTCCTGCCCTGACCATAGATGGCCATGACCTCCCTATGAAGCTAGCACCACAAAACAAAGCCTAGTCGAGCCCTACCTTCAACATACCTTCATTTTTTACCACGGCCACCACTTTTAGCCTCCACCACCAGGAAGTGCCATCTGCATTAGCCTGGATTCAGATATTTCCAGACCTGTAGTAGCCTTTGACCGAGCTATAGACCCCTTTGGTCGAGCCTAGATGCATCCAAACTCCATTTTTGGCCTTGTCTATTTGCCTTCCTTACTTCGTAACTCCAAACCACTTCCTATTCCTTTGTAGCCTTGCACTTATGGTCCAAACCTGATCCATCTTCACATGAAAACATGTTATGGCCAAACCTATATGCTTGTGTGGTCGAGCAAAGTTGAATTTTGGTCAAACAATTTGGAGTCAAAAGCTAGGTGATGTATTTGTTTAGCCTAGTTTCCATTTGTTTCAATTTAAAACTTTGGTATTGTATTTATATTTATATATGGTTTTGTTTTATGGTTATATACAAGAATAACATCTTGGCTTTATCTCCACTCAAATCAAGTCTTGTTATCGTGCCTTCGGGATTTCGTTTGTGTCATCTGAATTGATAACTCCAGCACAAAAAGGTGAGTAAACTCACACCGCGTTTATACTTATACAAATGTGAATTGACACCATTTGAATGCGTAGAACTATTATGTGATGTTATAAATGCATGTGATTAATTACATATGATGTTAAACCTGTTAAATTTATGTCATATCATCTGTTATTATATATATGTTGTTACTGTTCATTTATATCTGTTTATCACGTTGCAAGTTCCCTGTAGATTAGAAATCACTAAAGGTTGAAATGATACATACCCGAACAGACTTTAGAATAGGGAAAAATCATTATGGGCTGAAATGATAGGCCTAAACGGTTTTTATTTATTTTATTTAACTTAGGATTGCGGGTTTGAAATGATAGAACCCAGATTTTCCTTTTTAAACTGTGGATTGAAATGATACATGTCCGTATCACTTGACCTAGGTTAGAAAACTATATACAGGCCCATGGTAATTTTATAAAGTATTTTGGATAATTTTAAGTATTTTAAAATATAAATTTATGAAATTTGATTTAAATAGGTTTTTAAATGTTTAAAATAAAGAAATTATGATTTTTCTATGAGTTAAAAATGTAATCAATGAATGGTTAAATTGGATTATTGAATATAACTTAAGTTTGGAAATTTGGAATTTTGGTTAAAAATGATATTTAAGTTATATGGATAAAATGGAAATTTAATTTTTTTTGAGATTGGTAAATATGATAATTTGATTAAATTTGAATTTAAGTGATTTATTAAAGTATTATTGATTTTTCTATGAATTTAAGTGGTTAAATAAATGAATGTTTAAAGTGATATTTTAAAAGTATAACTTGATTTGGAAATGTAAAATTGGTTTTTAGTTAAAGGTTTAAGTTAATTAAAAAAAAATAGTTTATTTGACAAATGGAGGAAATATAAGTGTTAAGTTGCTTATTTAAAAATATGAAGAATTGGAAACTTTTACACTTGAATTTATTTTGTAATTTATTGAAAATTGGATGTAAGTATAAGAAATTTATTGCATAAAAATAATATGTTAAATGATATGTTAATGAACATTGTAAATGTTAAAATATGATTTTAAAAATGTTTATTGGTTTTAGATTGGAGTTTATTATTGGATGGAAGTACACTAAAACTTGGAATTAACTTTGAATAGCATTTAGAAATGCCATAGTTTCTGAATTGAACTAAAATTGTTTAAAAAGTGCTATTACAGCATTTCTGAAATGTTGTAGTTGTTGTAATTGAACTTGTAGGCTAATATTGGACTCAGGTCTATTGAGCATTCTCTAGAAATCCTATAGTGGTCTGCAGTCTTTGCTGAAACTAAATTTAAACCTTGTTTTGAAATCTGAGCTACCGCAGCATTTCTGGAAATGCTGTCTTTGCTGTTTTAAACTAAAATTTAACTAAAACTGAGTTTTAACAGCAGTTTTTAAGTGTTGTCTTTACTGAATTAAAATGTTTTCAAGTGTAACTTATAACAGCTTTTTTCTAAATGCTGCGAAAGGCTGAAATTTTAATAAGTATGATTTTTGACTTAGTAATGAGCTCAGAATGACTTGGAACTTTGAAATTTGAATACTTGGATTGAAAGAATAATAAATCCACTTTTAAAATGATTTAAATGAATAAATTAAATTTTGTAATGAATCATTTTGAAAGGGGGTTCGAATTTTAATAAATGAATGTTATCTTTGGTTTTAAAAGATACTTAAATTGGATATTTGGATTTGAATTTCAAATAATGATTTGAAAGGGATGTTTGAAAGATTGATATTTTTGATATTGAAATGATTTGGAAATGATATAATTTTTATTTGATAAAGATTTGGATTGAAAAGGATATTTTATTTTGAAGTATGAAAATATTGTTTTAAAGTTATAACCACGGGTTATAATAACGATTGGTTGTTAAAGAGACCGGGATCAGATATTGTCTTATAGCCGGCCAGTACCGAAAACCACTTTAACAACTGTGTACGCGGTGGAAATTCCACAATGAAGTAGTATGGTGGCGACGTTCTCGAGGTATATTACGTGGACCCAACTCCCGTGAGTTGGCATATATGACTAAAACAGGAGCTATACCGGGCAACACAAAGGGTCGCACCCTTTCATCGAGCACGCTCCATCGGAAACCATTCTATTACTTTTGTGATTCGATGCGGTGGCGCCACTTTGATTCGGGGGTACGTCTCGAGGTGGGTGGAAGCTGCTGGCTTGCCGTCACTACCGGTCCAGGAGTGCAAACGGTGTATCCACCCTGGCATTGCCTCGCGTGCCTTGTCATATCCTTATATCGAGCCCACTACGATTTTGGTTTTAAAGATCCGACCGCGTTAAGGTTCACCATCCCCTTAACGCTATTTTCAATATGATTATACTTTACTGATTAGACACTACTGTATATAGCGTATATTACTACATAGTAAATAGTTTAACGGATCCTTAGAGGATGGGCGGTCCCAAGCATCTTCTAAGTTACTTGTAACTTTACTACACTTCACTTGAGTTGGTTTACATTTTATAAGTATGTATGTCCTGAATCGAGTGTTTTTGCTTTTATTTACACTCGGGCCAGCCTGAGTTATTCACCGATTTGGATTTCCACTTTCTAGAGATTGGAATCGCTGGAGATTTTCTACTTGTCAAGTTTTATCTTTGGCAGTCTGTTGTTCTTTTTAGCTCTTGTATTAGTAGACTTCTATGTAGTGAGACTTCCTTTGTACTTTATTTTCCTCTGTTATATTTTATTTAACTTTGATATATTTCATAATAGCTTCATAAACTACTATTTCTTTTACTTCCACTACACTATTATTACTCTATGTGTGTGATTCTGTGATTATTATTTGCTGTATATTCTGAGATTTTCCAAATTTTTATTTACAACGCGGTATTTTGAGCAATTCAATTCTGGCATGAGTGTCTACCTATACACTTATAATGGATGCAAATGGTTGAAAATACCGGGGCATTACAGTTGGTATCAGAGCTTTGGTAGCTCTAGGCAAAACCAAGCATATGGAGTGAATTTATTTACAGAATCACTTTCATTCGAGTTTGAATCTCTTCCTTTTTGACTCGATTCCTTTGAATTTTAGAACGTTCCCTGCGGTTCCAAAATCCATTTGTCCCTCACTATTTATCTTCTTTTGATTCTGGAGTATCCCATAACTCCGCTTCGAATGATCTTTATACTGAGTTGGCAGTCCCGCCAATCCCTAAAAATTGAATTGTAAAAGGGTGAAACTCCTTTACAATTAGCATCGATTCACCAGAGATTTATATCTATCCTTGGTTTAGATGCTAATATCTTTTGTTATCCCAAACTCTAAATCTTGAGATTGAATGTAGATTTACCCTAGAAAATCCACATCGATCGTATTATTTAAGTCACGGTTGACCCGGTTAAGGTTGCCCTCGATTTATTTAATCTTATCCACCTCCCTATTTTGTTATTTAATCATCTTGTCTTTTGTTTCCAACGTATCTTTAAACATTTTGAATTGTACTTGTAAATCTATGTTTTGTTTATATATTGTGTTGTTCGAGTTGTTAATGTTGAGTTGGGTCTCTGATCGATTCGTCTGATCAACGCTTTCGATAGGATTTCTAAAACACTTTGACGGAACAAACTAACACAATATTATTTTAAAATATGGTTAACGAAATAAATTTTGATACATATAAGTAAATTTATGGAACTAAATAAATTGATTTATATTAATCATTTGAAATGATAATACTTGATTTATCGTTTATTCTTCTATAAATGAATTTATAAATAGTTGTTTATAAATTGATTTGGGAACTGAAATGAAGTTAAAATAAGAAATTTGAGAAATTTAATTTTCGATGGTTTCAAACCTTTTGTCTAAGTTTTAAAGTATATTATTTATAATATTTTCAAATAAGAATATGTTTCCAAAGGATTTTAAAGTTTAAAAATCAGTGCTCTTCTCTTTGTCGCTAGGAAATAATTTCGGTGATGACTGCAACAACATCGACATTCATTTTCGATTTTCGAAGTGAAGAGACTGCTCTATAGTCTTGCTACAGCTTTGTATTGGTAAATCAAATTGATTTGAATTGAATTTTAAAATATGACTGGATCTATAATATATATAGACATATGATTTAAAGATTTGACAAACTATGTACATACCATTATTTATCTCTAAATGGTTTGAAGAAATCGGAAATTTAATTCTTAAATTTTATTTTTAAAGAATAATTTCAATTGTAAAAAGAAAATAAAATTTTTGGATGAATATTCAAGCATGAAATGATTTAATTGTATAATACAATTTCATTCAATATAACTTACCTTAATTTCAGAAGTTAACAATGTAATTGGATAATATACAATATAAAAAGATTTTAGAAATAAAATTTGACTGGTTATAATAAACGTTATACACTTCAATTTTAGTTGAAAAAAGAAGAGATTAACAGAGGTAAATAGAATAAATGGGTAATTGAATAATTTACGATATAAACTAATGTTAAAAGAACTAAGAATAAAAGAAAGCAGTTATAATAAGTGTAAGTATATTTAACATAAGTGATAAATATATTGAGAGGAATAAATTTTATTTTAATTAGGAATAAAGAAGAATAAAATTTACTAAGTACATTGTGAGTGTAATAAATGATTATTTTTCAAACCCATGGTTTTAAAAAATTTGTTAATTTAAGATGATTGGATAATAAGATAATGAAATTTGAGATAGATAAGATTCATTTAAGTTGTGCAAAGATTTATTCCCTATTTAAGTTGAAATTTCTATGCTTTCAAATTTATTTCCTTATTTTGTTTTCAAACTATCTTTTGGTTGTCCTTATCATTCTTATCTTGCTATAGACTGGTATAGGCATCTTTCTATAATCTTTCTGTTCAGAAATCTTTCTATAATCTTTAATAACCTTTGGTACTCATTTTGAATCTATTTTGCGTGCTTGTATTCTTGATTTTGGAGAATCTTAGAAAGATCATCTCCACCTTATTAAACTTACCTATAACAACATTTATCAGGTATAATCTCAATCTTCTGGTCACCTTGTCTTAATCTTATTTCATTGTTCTCTTTTCTGTGCTTTCCCGTACCTTATTCACTTTCGGGGACGAAAAGTGTTAAGTGGGGGAGAGTGTAACAACCTTGAATTTTTCGATTTATTTTAATTGTTTATTTTGATTATTTTATTTGAAATTTTGATTTAAGAATTTTATTTTATTTATTAAAATGAATAATTTATGTTATTTTAAATTTATTTTAATTTCAAACATTTCATTTTTAAATATAAATGTTGATTTTTAAGTGATTTATAGTTCAAATTAGTATAATTTGAATATTTTACTGTAAAGTGAATTTCTGGTCAAACTGTTCAAACTGTGACTTTTTAAACTTCAAATTTAAATTATTTTAAATCTTAAATTTTATCTTTTATTATGAAAATAAATGAAATAACTTGAACACTGCTTTTCGTTTCGTTGGAAACGGACTTAAACTGTGAAAGTTATGTACACCTCAATTTTGAGTATAATTTGTTTTATTTTGCAATTTTGTCTATTTTAAATTATATACATTATATTTTCCTTGTCATATTAATATGTGTAAATATGTTATTTTATTCATATTTTTGTATTATAATAATTTTAAATGAAGTAAATAATTTTCCAAAGTCAATGGTGATTTATTTGTAATTTCTGGACACTGTTTGGATTTTGAAGCAAATTTTTTTAAATCTTTTTCTATTTTCGTTAAAAGTATTTTTTTTGAGTTAATATGTTATTTTAAGTATATTTTGTCTTTTAAATATTTTTAAAGTGATGTTTGAATTTTTCCAAAGCTTATTGAATTTATTTCCAAATTCTAAAGCCTAGTTTCCATTTTTCTGCTATTTTCTTTAATTAAATTATATTAAAATTAAAATTTATATATTTATTTGTGAGTGAATTTTTACTTTTATGTTGTTATCTTTGTTATAAATATTTTTAGAAGTCCATATAAATTTTCCAAAGTTCATTCTGTTTATTTTCCATTTTTCTAGACTAGTTTGCAATCTTGTGCTATTTTCTTATTTTAACCTTATATCATTAATAAATATTTATATATATCTTATATTTTGTTATATTTTCGAATTTGTGACTGAAATCATTATTATTTTCAGTAATATAAACTTATATAAATAAATTAAGGAAATACCAAAGGTTTTAAAAGCTTTTGAAACGTAAGTCGTTTCACCTCCTAAGTCGTTTCTTTTACCGTTTCCTCATTTACTCTTTGGCAGTTTTTATTTATTTATTAGCCGACTTCTCTTTCATGTGTTTCATTCAAATACTTCTCTTTCTCCTCCAAAAAATCACGGCTAGAAAAATATGGGTAATGGCCTCCTCTTTCTTCCTCTCTTTTCTTCTTCTTTTTCACCTTGTTTTACTTGATTTTTGCCTTGGCTTCTCTTGCTTTGCTCCCCTATCACCTCCACCATTACCACCGACCACCACACCAACTCCTTCCCATATCATCCACGACCTAACCCTCCTCCTGCCCTGACCATAGATGGCCATGACCTCCCCATGAAGCTAGCACCACAAAACAATGTCAAAACTTCTCAAAACAATGCCTAGTCGAGCCCTACCTTCAACATACCTTCATTTTTGACCACGACCACCACTTTTAGCCTCCACCACCAGAAAGTGCCATCTCCATTAGCCTTGTTTCAGATCTTTCCAGACCTATAGCAGCCTTTGACCGAGCCATAGACCCCTTTGGTCGAGCCTAGATGCATCCAAACTCCATTTTTGGCCTTGTTTATTTGCCTTCCTTACTTTGTAACTCCAAACCACTTCCTATTCCTTTGTAGCCTTGCACTTATGGTCCAAAACTGATCCATCTTCACATGAGAACATGTTATGGCCGAACCTATATGCTTGTGTGGTCGAGAAAGTTGAATTTTGGTCAAACAATTTGGAGTCGAAAGCTAGGTGATGTATTTGTTTAGCCTAGTTTCCATTTGTTTCAATTTAAAACTTTGGTATTGTATTTATATTTATATATGGTTTTGTTTTATGGTTATATGCAAGATTAACATCTTGGCTTTATCTCCACTCAAATCAAGTCTTGTTATGGTGCCTTATGGATTTCGTTTGTGTCATTTGAATTGATAAATCCAGCACAAAAAGGTGAGTAAACTCACACGACGTTTATACTTGTACAAATGTGAATTGATACCATTTTTATGCGTAGAACTACTATGTGATGTTATAACTGCCTGTGATTAATTACATATGATGTTAAACATGTTAAATTTCATGTCATATCATCTGTTATTATATATATGTTGTTACTGTTCATTTATATCTGTTTATCACACTGCAAGTTCCCTGTAGATTAGAAATCACTATGGGTTGAAATGATACATACCCGAACGGACTTTAGAATAGGGAAAAATCGTTATGGGCTGAAATGATAGGCCTGAACGGTTTTTATTTATTTTATTTAACTTGTGATTGCGGATTTGAATGATAGAACCCGGATTTTTCTTTTTAAACTGCAGATTGAAATGATACATATCTGTATCACTTGACCTAGGTTAGAAAACTATATACAGACCCGTGGTTATTTTATAAAGTTATTTAGATAATTTTATGTATTTTAAAATATAAATTTATGAAATTTGATTTAAATAGGTTTTTAAATGTTTAAAATAAAGAAATTATGATTTTTCTATGAGTTAAAAATGTATGGTTAAATTGGATTATTGTATATAACTTAAGTTTGGAAATTTGGAATTTTGGTTAAAAATGATATTTAAGTTATATGGATAAAATGGAAATTTAATTTTTATTGAGATTGGTAAGTATGATAATTTGATTAAATTTTAATTTAAGTGATTTATTAAAGTATTATTGATTTTTCTATGTATTTAAGTGGTTAAATAAATGAATGTTTAAAAGTGATATTTTAAAAGTATAACTTGATTTGGAAATGTAAAATTGGTTTTTAGTTAAAGGTTTAAGCTAATTAAAAAAAATTAGTTTACTTGAGAAATGGAGGAAATATAAGTGTTAAGTTGCTTATTTTAAAATATGAAGAATTGGAAACTTTTACACTTGAATTTATTTAGTAAATTGTTGAAAATTGGATGTAAGTATAAGAAATTTATTGCATAAAAATAATATGTTAAATGATATGTTAATGAACATTTTAAATGTTAAAATATGATTTTAAAAATCATTATTGGTTTTAAATTGGAGTTTATTATTGGCTGGAAATACACTAAAACCTGGAATTAACTTTTAATAGAATTCTGAAATGCTATAGTTTCTGAATTGAACTAAAATTGTGTAAAAAGAGCTATTACAACATTTCTAAAATGTTGTAGTTGCTGTAATTGAACTTGTAGGCTAATATTGCACTCAGGTCTATTGAGCATTCTCTGGAAATGCTATAGTGGTCTGCAGTCTTTGCCGAAACCAAATTTAAACCTTATTTTGAAATTTGAGCTACCGCAATATTTCTGGAAATGTTGTCTTTGCTGTTTTAAACTAAAATTAAACTAAAACTGAGTTTTAACAGAAGTTTTTAAGTGTTATCTTTGCCGAATTAAAATATTTTCAAGTGTAACTTATAACGGATTTTTTTTAAATGCTGCGAAAGGATGAAATTTTAATAAGTATGATTTTTGACTTATTAAATGAGCTCGGAATGACTTGAAACTTTGAAATTTGAATACTTGGATTGAAAGAATAATAAATCCACTTTTAAAATGATTTAAATGAATAAATTAAATTTTGAAATGAATCATTTTAAAAGGGGGTTCGAATTTTAATAAATGAATGTTATCTTTGGTTTTAAAAGATACTTAAATTGGATATTTGGAGTTGAATTTCAAATAATGATTTGAAAGGGAAGTTTGAAAGATTGATATTTTTTATATTGAAATGATTTGGAAATGATATAATTTTTATTTTACAAAGATTTGGATTGAAAAGCATGTTTTATTTTGAAGTATGAAAATATTGTTTTAAAGCTATAACCACGGGTTATAATAGCGATTGGTTGTTAAAGAGACCGGGATCGGATATTGTCTTATAGCCGGCCAATACCGAAAACTACTTGAACAACTATGTACGCGGTGGAGATTCCAGAATGAAGTAGGATGGTGGCGACGTTCTCGAGGTATATTACGTGGACCCAACTCCCGTGAGTTAGCATATATGACTAAAACAGGAGCTATACCGGGCAACACAAAGGGTCGCACCCTTTCATCGAGCACGCTCCATCGGAAACAATTCTTTTACTTTTGTGATTTGATACGGTGGCGCCACTTTGATTCGTGGGTATGTCTCGAGGTGGGTGGAAGCTGTTGGCTTGCCGTCGCCGCCGGTCCGGGAGTGCAAACGGTGTATCCACCCTGACATTGCCTCGCGTGCCCTGTCATATCCTTATATCGAGCCTACTACGATTTTGGTTTTAAAGATCCAATCGCGTTAAGGTTCACCATCCCCTTAACGCTATTTTCTATATGACTATACGTTACTGAATAGACACTACTGTATATAGCGTATATTACTACGTAGTAAATAGTTTAACGGATCCTCAGAGGATGGGCGGTCCAAAGCATCTTCTAAGTTACTTGTACCTTTACTATAGTTCACTTGAGTTGGTTTACATTGCATAAGTATGTATGTCCTGACTCGAGTGTTTTTATTTTTATTTACGCTCGGGTCAGCCTGAGTTATTCACAAATTTGGATTTCCACTTTCTGGAGATTGGAATCGTTGGAGATTATCTACTTGTCAAGTTTTATCTTTGGCAATCTGTTGTTCCTTTCATCTCTTGTATTAGTAGACTTCTATGTAGTGAGACTTCCTTTGTACTTTATTTTCCTCTGTTGTATTTTATTTAGCTCTGATATATTTACATAATAACTTCATAAACTACTATTTCTGTTACTTCCGCTGCACTATTATTACTTTGTTTCTATGATTCTGTGATTTTTAATTGCTGTACATTCTGAGATTTGCCAAATTTTTATTTACAACGCGGTATTTTGAGCAATTCAATTCCGGCATGAGTGTCTACCTATACATTTATATTAGATGCGAATGGTTGAAAATACTGAGGTGTTACAGAATTTGTAATTGTTAATTATAAATATGGTTTATAATTGGAAATGAAATGAGATTCCAGAGTAATATCAGAATATCGATTGAAAGAGTTTAAAATTTTAAAATATGGAAATAAATTTTCCTTTGGATTTGAAAATGGTTATCAAAGATTTTGGACAAATAGTAGTGATACAATTTCGGAAATATTTTTGAATTGGATTTGAAAGCTGGTGAGATTTGGAGTTTAAAAATGTTTGAAATGTTTTGAAAAGAGTAAAAGCATTGAACTCTCTTCGGCCATTGAAAAATAATTTCGGTGATGACTGCAACATCATCGATTTTCAATTTCGAGTTTCCAAAAGAGGAATTGCTACCAAAACATTTAAAATTGGGGTTGTTTGTAAAGCTAGGTTTGGTTTTAAAATTCAAAGGATAATTTGATATGCAAAGGAATTGTTTGTGTGTGTATATATATATACATTTGATTTCAGAAATGATTTTTGAAATGTTTTTTAAACTCTAGAAGTTTAACTAAAAATGTTTATAGAATATAAATAGGTTTGATAGCTGATAAAATTTGAAATTTGTTAGAATAAAATTTACATAAGAAGAGTTAAATTTAAATAAGAATGAAACAAAATAAACCAGTAAAGTAAATTCATAGAAGTTAAAATTTTGAATTGAAATTGAAGTGTAATTGAATCTATTAAAAATTAATTTTAGAAAAAGTCTAGATAGATTAAGCGTAATGGGTATTGGAACAAAAACTACTAAGTGTGAAGTAAATTTGTAAATAACCAAATAAATTTACATTTGAAAGTAAGTAAAATGGAAGCTGAATATTGGAATTAAAAATTGAATTGTGTTAAATTAAGAAAAATGGAAAATGAGTCTAGTTGGACTATAGAAAGCAAAATATTGAAATTAAAATTAAACCAATTTATTTAAATGGTAAGTAAATGAATTAAAATTGAATATTAGGATGTTATTTAATTATGCATAGTAAAGTGAAGTTGAAAAATTAGTTCTAAGAATTAAACATTTATTGGGAATTTGAAATAAATTAGTAAGTGGAACTAATTTAAAATAATGATATAGATCAATTATGAATGGAAGATAGTTGATAAAATTCAATATTCAGAGTTTGAAGATGAATTGAATTCAAGTAGAATTGAAAATGAAATTCTAGATGAAAATTGGGCAAAAGTATTGAGATTTGAAATTAATTAGTAAATTGATGCAAATTGAATTTATATGGAGTTGGAATCCAAATTAATTAACTGTAAATAAAAACCAAGTGGTAAAGTGAATGTAATAACATAAGAGTATATAAAATGCTTATATTAAATCTAACAAAAGTTAAGGGTGAAAGTTCTTAAGTAAATTTGGTATTGAAAATATACTAAGTTAATAATCGGATGGTTGTAAATAAGTAAATAGAAATCAAACTAAATGTGAATAAAGGATACTTGATGTAACTAATAATCAATTGAGATAAATACGTAGGGTGTACATATATTATTTCATTCGCATAGCGGTTTGATCCAGATTCGAGCATAGAATTTCGACGCAGTTATACCGATCCGAGTTAGGATTTTTTCACTCGATTTTCGACGGCGAACCCTGGATATGGTGATCGATTCTAGAAATTCTCTATCATAGTTGTGGCTATGCAAGGAGAATGATGGTTTCTGATCAAGAAAGTAGATCGAGTCCGCACTAGGGAGTCGGGTGAACGATACTAGTTCGCAAGGGAAATTGTGTGATCGAGTGAGCGATAGGATTTGGTATTGCATACGGATGATATATATAAATTGTACAGGCTTGAATGAATTAGATATTGAAATGAATAAAATGATTTTGAAAGCTATGATTGGATAGATTGCTAAGTAGAATGTACATGTGTTATAAAAGCAAAAAGGAAATAGGGATTTTTTGATTTCAGAAGATAAATGGAATTGCTCGACATAAGGTATGTATCTAAATTTCTATACGAAATTTGATGATTTTCTAGTATAGTCGCGTGGTTTTTTGTTTTCTTTTGAAATCCGGGGGCCCGTAAAGGCATTTTGTAGTTGTACCTGGCTATACGCGCAAAGGAGACGCTTGCGTAATTTTTTGAAAATTTAGAGAAATAGAAATTTTTTGAAAAATTTGGGTAATTTAAAATTTGGATTTGAATTTAAATATGAATTGTTGAGAAAAATTATTTTTGGAATTTATGGATGTATTTAGAAAGTTAGTAAGTGTGACAGTGTGTCTTTAATAAAAAGATTGTGTTGGGAAGTTGTTTAAACTGAAATTTTGGGAAAAGTAACGGGGGGTGGAACATTCCTCTTAACTAGTAATTCCGAGGATGAAATTCTTTTGAGGGGGAAGGAATGTGATGACCCGAAATTTCTGGATAATTGAAATATTTAATTGATTTTGAATATTTGAAAGTTAGTTTAACTTGAATTTCTAATATCACTATTTACTTGACAATTAAATTATTGAATTTAATAATTGAAAATTGGGTAAAATATAGAATCTTGATTTTTAAGCTAGTTAAAAATATTTTGAAGGCTTGGAAATTGTATATTTATAATGTTGGAGATAATAGAAGTGTTAAGATTAAATTTTCAGGCAATTTGTTCAATTTTAAAATATATAGTTCGGATTGATATTTAAAAATAGCCTTCCAAGGAACAGTTTCAGAATTTCGACGAAACCAGTTCCATTGGATCCGTAATGTTGTATTAGTATCAGATTACAAATTTCGTAGTGTTTGGAGTTGTCATGTGATCGTACGATAGGTAAATGCACTGAAATTAATATCGAAAATTCAATATAATGAATAGGTTCAAAAAGCTATCTTCTCCATGCGATCGAATCAGGACTCGAAATCTTTTATGTTGTGTTTGAAATAGGGGTTTAACATTATAAACGCCTAGCAGCACGCCTCTATAGGAATTCGAAATTATGAGCTTCGAATTGAAGACGTCTAACGATCCTGACTCGACCTTCGAAAATCGGCACTGGTACTTTACTTGTACTCAAATACCGTAGATTCAAACGCCGAATCTGGCTTGCCAGAGCTTATAACACATTAAGTATAACAACACAGTGGAAGAAAAATGAACAAACGAATATATACAACAATATTTGATACAACACATTTGATACAACTGACTATCAAAATATCAATGATAGATATAAGACGATAACAGAGACAATAGCAGCGGAAAGACAGTGTCTTCAATGCAAAACTCCAAAAAATCCATCTCCAATCCTAAGCTAGATCGAACCCCCATCAAGTTGACTTAAGCAAGGTCAGTCATCCAAAGGCTAGAGAAGATTCCCAAAGACTGAAAGCTACCGAACCAAAGACTTCGAAGGTTATCAAATCTATACCTATTATTTGATTATCTGAAAACCCAACTCTAGACTGCCCGTGTGGAATATTGGGGGCACCCAGAGTTTAGGAAGAGAACAATAAACTTCGGGTCAGTCATGGGACTGGTATGAGCAAACAAAAGCTGTTTTATCTTTAAAACAACAACAAAAGATTTTAAAAGTTGAAAACCGCAGTGTTTTTTAGAAAATGAAACTACCATAAGGCCTCCCACCTCACACACAATGCAAACTCAGACTTGGAAGAGGTTTCTCCTTATGACAGTCAAAAATGCTTGATACACAAAAACATTTTTAATATTATTATTAATGCATAGTGGAAAACATTTGCAAGTATAATATTAATCTTAGCAGCATACAACCATTATTGTATGCCGACTATAGCTACCATCTAAACAGTGGTGACCACCATAAGTAAATGACAGGTTATGCAACTAAAACCGTACAGGGCCCGTATTGGATGAATGAGTTTCCAACAAATGGTCAGGCAAAGGAACTTCCCAAACAAAATGGAATGCCTCTGGAGGGACGTCCCAGAGAACCTAACCGGATCTCTGCTACATAAGGACGGGTTACACCTGCCCGGAAGTAACTACTGACACGAGTATGTCATCCCACTGTCGTTACTAGCCTTTATCCGGGGCCTCGACACCAACAACCACATAGTAAAGTATCTGGGCTCCATAACATGATACCACTTTCAAAATCAACATAAGTAAATATCTGGACTCTATACCATGATTTCACTTTTTTATCCAGAAGGAAATGGTCATAACCTCAGGAGGAGCTACCCTCTAATAACCTTGCTGCCACGATTCCTGTTTCGACCATTACCGGGTTGTGAGGCTCGACGAAGTCATGTCCACAAAGCTACGCTTTTCACAAAAGCCATGCTTCGATCAACAAATGATCAGCAATACTTCGTATGCCACATTACCAAATTGGGAATGTATCACTGGTAATCATCAACTACATAACCTTTGAGCTCGTATGTCTCAGAAAAGAGTATTAAGCTAAGAGAATAAATATTCGCCACCAAACAGAACTGTATTTGATAGAAACCAGCTTTACAATTCAAAGTGTAATGTCAGACACACATCCATACAAGTCTTTTCAGTGTTTGAACAGAACCGAAGGCACTTCCAAAGAAGCCCTTGCGAATCCGCGTATCCCCGATCCGGATCGGACTCCCCATCACATATGGAGATCGCTATACCATAGCTACTCAGTGCAGAGTCATTCAATAGGTTATCCTATCATTCTTGAAGACACCTGGTCTTCACCACCATCTTCGAATGCTATGCATTTCGTTGTATCACTATTCGAAATGGTTTATATGACACAAAGGTCCCCTCCCAGCTAAACCGAATAATGAGCGCAATATTTTAAAAACATATGGATATTGGGATTTCAGTTAAGTCACAACTTTAAAAACCCAAAACCTTTCTTTTCAAATGGTTTAAACAAATTACCAATTCCAAATCTTTTAACAAAAAGATTCACTTCACAAAGTTCACCCAATTTTCACAAAATATTTTAAAGTTGAAAACCGCAATGCTTTTTAGAAAATAAAACAACCATAAAGCCTCCCACCGCACACACAATGTAAACGCAGACTTGGAGGAGATCTCTCCTTATGACAGTCAAAATTGCTTGTTACGTGAAAACTATTTTAATATTATTATTAGTGCATAGTGGAAAACATTTGTAAGTATAATATTAATCTTAGCCAACATACAACCATTATTGTGTGCCTACTATAGCTACCATCTAAACAGTGGTAACCACCATAAGTAAATGGCAGGTTATGCAGCTAAAACCGTACAGGGCTCGTATTGGATGATTGGGTTTCCAACAAATGGTCAGGCAAAGTAACTTCCCACACAAAATGGAACGCCTCCGTAGGGACGTCCCGAAGAACCTAACCGGATCTCTACTACAAAAGGCTGGGTTACCCCTACCCGGAAGTAACTACTGACACGAGTATGCCATCCTGCGGTTGTTACCGACCTTTATCCGGTGCCTCGACACCAACAACCATACAGTAAAGTATATAGGCTCCATACCATGATACCACTTTCAAAATCAACATAAGTAATATCAGGGCTCCATACTATGATATCACTTTTTTATCCAGAAGGAAATGGTCATACCCTCGGGGGGAGCTACCCCCAAATAACCTTGCTGCCACGATTCCTGTTTCGACCATTACCGGGTTGTGAGGCTCGACGAAGTCACATCCACAAAGCTACGCTTTTCACAAAATCCATGTTTCGATCAACAAATGACCAACAACAATTCGTATGCCACATTACCAAATTGGGAATGTATCACTAGTAACCATCAATTACATAACCTCTGAGCTTGTACGTCTCAAAGAAGGGTGTTAATCTAAGAGAATAAATCTCCTCCATCAAATAGAACTATATTTGATAGAAACCAGCTTTACATCTCAAATCGTAATGTCAGACACACACCCATACAAGTCTTTTCCGGGTTTGAGCAGAACCGAAGACACTTCCAAAGAATCCCTTGCAAATCTAGGTATCCCCAATCCCGATCGGACTCCCCATCACATATGGAGATCACTATACCGTAGCTATTCAGTGCAGAGTCATTCGACAGTTTATCCTATCGTTCTCGAAGACACCCGGTCTTCACCACCGTCTTCGAATGTTATCCATTTCGTCGTATCACTATTCGGAATGGGTTATATGACACATAGGTCCTCTCTCGGCTAAACCGAATAATGAGCGCAATATTTTAAAAACATATGGATATTGGGATTTCAGTAAGTCACAACTTTAAAAAACCAAAACCTTTCTTTTCAAATGGTTTAAACAAATTACCATTTCCAAATCTTTTAACAAAAAGATTCACTTCACAAAGTTCACCCAATTTTCATAAAGATTCATACACAGATTTTCAAAACAATTTCCATTTCAATTTGGATTAACTCATTTAATCTTTAAATCAAAGATTTGACTTGTAGCTTTCAAACCTGTTTCCAAAGATTCATTCATAACTTGGAAAACCATTTTCATTTCAAACTTGAAATCCTTTCAACATAAATTGGAAATTCTTTCCTTATATAAAAGTTTTATTTATTTGAAAACAAACAGTTTTCATTTCGAAAAAATCCGATTTCATTTATACAAGTCAAAATCTTTGGCTTAAATTAAAATTCCCAAAACAACACTATTTAAAAATGGTTTCTTTTTAAATCATAAATTCTCATCATAGAATTCAATTTCAAATTTTGAATTCAAATTTAAATCAGATTTCAAAACTAAACAGTGTTATTCAAAAATAACTTTTATCTTTGGAATACGTTTTCAAAAGCTTTTTGAATTTTTAACCCAAATCCATAAAACCATTTGGATTCAAATTTCAAATTTTTTTAAAAAACCACTTCAAAAATCTGTGACTTAACCAATTTCCTCGTGCAATCCATATTTGTGTGTGTATAGTGTAGTCCAGGGGTTTTACCCAATAATGTAACGTCATCAATCACTATAGATACAATCACAGCAATATTGATAAGCGGTATAATCATATAACGCTTATCTATATACACAGAATCACGGATAGATAATACAAATGCATTATAGATAAATAAATTACATTCATCACAGCTTGAATTAAAAAAATTCAAATAACAAAGCATCATACAGCAGAGATTACAAAACAATTCACAAAATTCAATAGAATACAATCGTCCATAAATAAGGTTAATTGATTATCTGATTAATTGAAACCAGATTAATCACTAATTCTGGTTGATTAACATTAATTAATTATCCTTTAACTATTTATTAATTAAACTTAATTAACCTTTAATTATAAAATAATTAATCCTAATTAATTAATTACACTTAATTAATTATCCTCAATTAATTAATCAATTAATTCACCCTTAATTAATTATCATTTAATTAATTAATCCTAATTAATTTAAAATACGTAATTATCCTTATTACTTAATTAACTTTTACCATTAATTAATTACTTTTATTAATTAACTAACTTTTAATTAATTAATCACTTCTTAAATTAATAACCTTAATTATATTAATTAATTATCCTTAATTAATTATCCTTTAATTAATTATCTTGATTAATTAATCCTTAATTATCCTTAATTAATTATCCTTTAATTAATTATCTTGATTAATTAATCCTTAATTATAAATCAATTATCTTAGATTAATAATTAATTATCCTTCAATTAACTATTAATTAATTATTCAAGTAATTATAAATCATATGTCTTGATTTATCATTAAATCTTTATAAAAATAAATTAACCTTATAATTAATCAAGATTAACATAAGAGATTAAGGTTAAATAAGAATTACAAATCAATATTTCATCTTAATTTACTTTTTATTTTATTATATTATTTATAATGATTAATTAATAAATAATGCCATAAATTAAATAATTTAAACGTAATTACTTTTAAAATATCTTACTGAAAACTTTTATTAATACAGTACCTAAATTAAAACCATTATTCAAAACATAGATTGAAAATATTTTGAAATTTTGAAAATTTTAAGATCAAGAAGATTGTTTTTATATCAAACCTAAGACTCACTCGAGTCAACCCCCGAGTCTACAAGCCCTTCACTTCGGGTTTCCTCCCAATCTCGCCCGTGTATCTTTTTTTTTTTTTGAACCTAAAATTTTGTCAAGTGTTGAACTCCGATGCCACTGAGAAATGCTCCGAGTTAGAACTCGAGCCACAACCCTTTTCTTCCCGATAAAACTTTGAGTCCACCTTCTTCATCCCTGATCCAACTACCCAGACCTCACCTATACACGCATGCACATGTACAGATGGTCAGACCGTTTCCGACCAATCTTGCTACTCTCGGCAAGTCGACGGTGATGCCTACAAACTTCGCGACCCCCCAGAACCTCCAATCTCGACGTAAACAAAAATCGAGCTCTACGATTTAAAATAGAGCCAAAACCAACCACCTACAAACACCCCGTTTCGATCATCACGTCCTTCTAACGCCACATGACGTTGGTCCAAAATTCACCACACCTCGATGCATCGTTTTCCCCAAATGCGATTCGTTCCGGAGCGATGTCGACGACGCCATTGCCTTGCGAATACCATTGACAAAACAAAGTATTGAAACCATAGATCAACTTCAATCATCGACCTCGATGAATAAAAAAACATCTCATAATTTTCTGATGATCTACAATCCTCCACCAAACTACAACCTCATCCCCGAAACCCAAAATTATTCCAATCATCAGAATTTCCAATAAACCCAAATTTGTTCATCCTCGCATTTCTCAGTGAATTCTTACTTAAAAATCTTGATATTTACAACAAAATTCATAAAATTCAAGTGCAAATCCAAACATATAACTACAATTTATAATCTTGATACTTGGATTTCCCAAAAAAAAATGTTTATCACTGTAATTTTCAAATTTCAGATGAATTTCTTTATAATTCTGATTGTTTTTTTCATTTTTAAAATTTGTATTACATTGGTATGATAATTTCCCATTTAAAGATCAGTACTTAATTCTTTTTATAATCTGAGATATGATTTTTCTTGATCTTTGACAAACTATTACTAAAACAGAGGCAGGTTCTTTTTCTTTACATATACAGGCATGCTCAGATACACACATGCATACATATATTCATACATGCAGAATAACATCTACTATTTTACTTCAAAGATCAAGCACAACATCAAGACATAAGAGTAGATTAAAGTCAAGTTTGCTCACCTGGATCTTGAGAAAAACAGAGAAGAACAGAGACCAGGGTTTTGATCTGAAGCTTGCATGTTGATTTGCTATTTGATATCTTGAACTAAATGTTTGCTATCCATGATTACTCAGGTTTGAATCCATTGTGCTTGTTTAAATTGCTTGAACTTGGTTTTAATATTGAGATGCTTCAGTTTTTTTGATCTTTTGCATTGATTTCTTGCTTCCAGGCTTCTTCTTTTTCTTTAATTTTTTTTTGTTTTTAGGTTTATTTTAAAGTTCCTAGATTATAACTTGCTTTCTTGAAGCCATTTCAGGTTAAAGTCATTATTTGGTTTGATCTGAGTTTGATCATTAACTTGGTCATGATCAGATCTTTATTTTTGAGGTTGTGATGATTTGGTTGAATTGTTTCAGATTTTCATCTTCAGTTTTTTTTTTTTTTGATTTCCTTTTCTCGGGTTTTGAAGTTGTAGAAATAATTTTGAAAAAAGAAAATGGGAAGGGAAGTATAAACATATATACGTTTGTTTTACAATTTATTTATTGATTTCAAAAACCAAGGACACTTGTATTTTGCGTAGTGAATCATCCAACATTTGTTAATTTCTTAATTGAAATGTTTACACTAGTGAAAAACTATTAAAATTATGTCTAGGCCCCTTTGTTGAAATCAATTTATAAATTAAGTTTTAAACCTTATCATTCTATAATTTTGTAACTCACATTTTATACATTTTCAATCTATTATTTACACTTATACTTTCAAAAGATATATTCATATTAATTTTATTACTTTTTAAATAACCTTAAGAAAAAAATGATTTGAAATCAAATTATACTTTTAACACTTAATAATAATATTTAAACATAACTTTATACTACATATCTTCTTATTTAAAGACATTTTCCTTTATTAACATTTTTATACAACTTTTTAAAGAAGTGATTTAAAATGTAATTATACCCAAATTACAAACTGTATATACATATTTATTAGTTCTCTAAAATATAAAGGTTTTTAACTTCAATTTATAAAATATTTACTTCTGTATTTCAAATTAAAAATTCTACTTAAAATCATATTATATTCATTTATATTAATAAACAAACAAATATCTATTTAAATTTGGAAAATACCGAATTAATTCACAATTTAATTTCAAAAATTATATTAATTACCAATTTAAATTTGATTTAAAATGGGAATGTTACAAGATGATTTAAATCTAAATTTAAATTTAAATTTGAATATTATATATATGTTTTCTCTTCAGTTTTCTATAGACGCACCCAACACTTGTCCAACCTGAGGACACGTTTCTTTAATCTTCGCATGTGTCTCCTCTATTAATAAAATGAACGAAGCTTTGAAATGAAATGCTCGAAAATTCAGATTTCTTTTTCCCGGTCCCTTTCTCCTCTTCTTCAATCTTGAAATCGAACCATATAAAAGATGCGTGTGCTGTTCAAATCAAATCGTATAGGGGCTAGGATTTATCAAGCGCAACCTTCTTTCGTTCAAATCGATTTGAGCGAATCTAATTTTGAGAAGTGGATGATATTTGAGGGTTTCAATCGCGTTCGTGGGGTCGGTGCTATAGGCACGAGTCATGGCTACATGAGCTCAAGCTCGAGCATGAGATGCTTGGCCAGTCGACATTGGGAAGGCGGCGCTGCTGGTGTTATGTGGATTGAAGGTCGCGTTCTCGAGCTAGGGCTACGTTATTCGTGCGAGTCAAGCATCAATTTGAGGCATGGAGGTGGTTCTTAGATCGAGCATGGCAAGGCGTAGCTAGGAGCAGATATAGGAGGGGTGCGGTGTCGCATTGAAATTCTCGACAGGGGAGGCATAGGCAAGGGAAGTCGAGCATTTGCCTTGGTGTGGTCTAGTCCTATAGTTAAATTTCAAGTTGTTATTAGTTTATTCATCTATTTATTAATCGAAGTAATATATAAGGTTTGAAACAGTTAAAAAAAAATTAGTCAAATACATTTATATATACAGGAAGCTGAAATATTTACAGTAATGTTTAAACCTGTCTAGTCTAATTCTATATATATATATATATATATATAGGTTAGGATATATATATATATATATATATTACATCCGCTTGTTGGTTAATTTATAATATATGCAGAGGAGAAAAAATATATATGCATGTCGCAGTAAAATGTTTGAAATTCATTTTATTTAAATTTAATTATGTATATAAAAGATTTTAGAGAGACTATAGGAATTTTAAATTATGAAGAGTTATATAAAATTAGATCTTTAATATAGTTGTAAACCTACTATTTTTGTGTATGTATTAAGGTTATTAGCTTGTTAAATTAACTTATCAATCTATCTATGTTACTAAAAAAAGGGAAAATCAATTTAAATTTAAATTGTTAGTTAATGAAAATAATAAAAGGTAATTTTTTTTGGTTAGTTCGAATATTAATAAACCCTACAATATTTATACAAGGTCTAAAATCATGGAGAAGCAAGTCGAGATGGAAATGAGGTATAAACAAAAATCAAAGGTGAGTTCATCTCACTCATTTGGAATACCTTTTGAATTTAAATATCTAAATTTAAATTATTTGTTTAATGTTTGAATTGACTGGATGTTATATTATATATAGTAGTATACATATATATATTGGAGTGATTGATTTCCCGCTTTATATAGCGGAAGAGATCCTATGCGCCCCGCATAATAACGGATGACTCTTCATACCAAGATACCCCCTCGAAGTAGGAATTGTATTTAATTGTTGTGCCAACATCTGTGGATGCAGGGAACAGGTTGAAGGGATCCAACTGGATTCCTCAAAGCGTTGAATTTATTTTATATTCAACGATGTGAACTATAAGATTATCTATTATAGATTATTGATTATATTGGGAATTGACAATATTGGATGCTATGGTTTGATTAAATATATTTGGGTATATTGAGTTATCAAAGGATATATAGATTGGATTTTTGAGGGAAAAAAGGGAGAATTTTTAAGTAAATAAATATAGAGGGTTGGATAAAAAAATTGGAAAAGGATAAAAGTTGATTTTTAAAATTTTAATAAATAAATTCTTAGTATGGAAAGTAAATTTTGAATAAATAGGAATAAATGAATTTTAGACTTAAATGATATTATTTAAAGGAATAAAGAATTTATTTTCAAATTAAAGATTTAAATTCGGAGAAGATAAAGAGGAAATTTGGAAAAAATATGAAATTTGTATTTCAGTTTAAACAAGATTTTGAATCATAATAAAGAAGTTAAATCTGAAATTAATGAGTTTTTGAAATAAATTTGGATAAGTAAAGATTTTTTTTTAAATGGAGTAAATTTTGAAAATCAATTTGAAATTGATTTAGTGTTTGAAACTATGATTTAAAGGAAGATAAGACTATGGGATTTATAAACTAGGTTTATAAGGTGAAACAAGATATCAGTGGATATTTGAAAATATAAATTCATGGTGGGAATTTATAAAGGAATGGGTAATTTGTTTTAAAAATAAATGGTGGTTTATTTTAAATGGAATGGAAATGGGAAGTGTATTTCCCTGGAAAGCCAAGTATATTTTAAAGGAGACTTTTTATGTATAAGTTAAAGGCTTTAAAATTTTGTTTTAAAGAAATGTTTTATAAAATTTATTACTTTTAAACATTTTAAATTTTAAAGTAAATATTATCCAAATTTATTTTAGTATTGATTATTTAAAGGTTAACTGGTATTATGTTTTAAAAAGATAATTATTAATATTTATATTTTATAAAATAGTTTTATTCTAATGATAGTTTAGTAAAAGTTTTATAGAATTTCGCAACTCTTATTTTAAAATTTAGCTTGGCCTAAATTTTATGTTAAAAATTATTTTATACTTTATAAAGTAGTTTTACTTTAAATATTTTTAAAGTATATATTTTTGAATAGTGTTTAGGTAATTTTTATTTAAACGTTTTAAAGTATATTTTTGAAAAATGTGATTTAGATTATTTTTAAAATCTTAAGTATTCAGGACTTGGCAGTTTTCAGTGGAAATAAAACAAGTGGGTGGAAATTTATTTCGACGAGAGAGAAAAAGGTGATTTAAAAACTATTTTCAAAGGAAATGTAGGAAAATATCTTGTGAAGATATTTTAAAATAAATAATGTGGGAGAAATTATTAAGGCTTGATGATTGTTGTGGATTTTATTTGATAGTTAAATAACCGACTATCAATATTGGCCAATGCGCTGATCGTTTCGAAGAGACTGGGATCAAGATTAATTTCTCGAAAACCACTTCGATCTGGTTTGAATGTTTTCGTAAGGAAGACAAGAGCTTGGAATTAAAGATGTAGCAATGAAGTGCAAGGGCTAATCGCTACTAATCCTGAGGGTGATTACATAATGGATGAAGTAGGAGTAGTGTCTTCGGTTCCGTTCGAACTCGAACGGACTTGTAATGATGAAGGCTTTCAAAATATTGTCAGGAGGACGATGAGCTTTCTAAGTGATTGTGTGCTAAAAAGGTAACGCTTAAGCTCGAGCCTCATCAACCAGGAATGGCTAAAACATGGGAGGTGCACAGTAGGCTAAGTGGGCCAACGACTGATTAGGGTAAGGTCACCCCTGTCTAGATGTCCCTTTATTTCGGTTGTGTAAGCGGTTGTGGATCCCAACCACGGGATGAACTTATTCGGACTATCCAATAA
This sequence comes from Allium cepa, assembly GCA_030765085.1. Lineage (NCBI taxonomy): Eukaryota > Viridiplantae > Streptophyta > Magnoliopsida > Asparagales > Amaryllidaceae > Allium > Allium cepa. Next base: position 71,894,311 of record CM060942.1, read on the forward strand.
AGGGTTGCTCTAGTCTTGTGATGTAGGGGATCGGGGTGGATCCTCGGTACGGTGATCTAGACCACGTACAGTGACGGACGGTACCCTAGTAGCCCTGCCATTTGTGGAATCCTATCTCCAATAAGCACCTGTACGGTTTTGATTATGCCAAACTATTGTTGAAACGTGAGATGCAAGCATTTCAGAAAGATTCTATTTTACATTCTATAGACACTATTATAATATTGTATGATTTTTAATAGAAAATGTTTTGGTTATCGTAAGGTAAAAACCCAGCATGTTTATTTGTGACGTAGTCTTACGAGATACCTTTGATTTCAAAATGATTTTGAAAACTTTAATAATCCAATTGAGTGTGTTTTCTCACTTTGGTATTCCAGAATGACTCAGGTGTTATTTCGCTATAATGCTCGAGTCAGACCGAGTATTATAGAATACAGATTCTGGTTGGACTGCTATGGAGCTCAAGAGACGAGCTGGATGGCGAGACATACATTCGTAGTTGATTATTTTTCCGTTGTGTAAGGACATGTTACTGAACTATTCAGATTTGATGAAATGATTGTTGTAATCTGAGAAATGTATGTATATATGATAGTACAAAATCTTTGTATTTAAAGTCAATGTTATATATCATATTTTATTCCGCTGCATTCCTGAGATTCTGATGTCGTTTTCTATTTCTTCTTCTACCTCCTTCTTCTTTAACCCTAATTGTTCGGTTTTTCGGCATTCGATTATTCGGCGTTTGATATAGTGGACGTATTAATGTCCATTTTTCGTGCGTCGAAAAATCTGGTCATTACATTGGTGAAGTCGGATTTTCGTATCATTGAGTATCAATGGTTTGGTGATGTTCGTGCACAAGGCAGAGGAGAATGAATATAAAGTTTAAGGTGGGAAGAATATGCAATTGGGGAAGACGTATTAACTATGGGTAACTATAAATAAAGTGTTATTAGTGATTTAATTAATATAACTTAATTTTCAAATATAAAAATTGAATAACTTTTCAATACGAAGTCAAATTTGGGCACGGTCTTTTGCATTGGACTCATGTCAATGTTATCTTTGCGGTGGAACTGGTTTTGTTGGATTTGGTGCTAGTAAAATTTTTTGCTAAAATCGAACGTCCCAAATAGGAATGTGAAAGCTCTACTGGAATTTTTATGAGTTTACTCATCTTCAATAAAATTATATGATATCTATGTTGCTATAGATTATTGTTGAATGCTTGGATGATAATTTGTATTTTTTTTGGTTGTTTTTGTGTACTTTAAATTCCCGCTCGACAAGAGCATGGCATAAATAACCATTGTGTTGCAGGGGGAAAAACAAGTGGAAAGCAGAGTGTACATAGCGAAGGTCGCTACGGAATACTTCGAAAAATTTACACACATTGATGTGATTTTCACATGGGACTTTTTTAAAGAGACCCTAAGAGGATTATCGCCTATATTGATTTACTTATATTCTTATGTTGCCTATATTTTTATTTGGTCGAAAATATTTATGATGTACTATTTGACTGTGTGAGTGTCGTTACAACAATTATCGTTGTACCGCCACTTATGAAATATCACTCCCTTAAACCCTGTTGTGTGTTAAACTCCAAATAAGCATTTAAGTAGATTAAGCTTCATTTCATATCTCTAGAGCACGGTAGAGATTTCTGACAAACCTAAATGGTTTATCAATCACTATGACTTTACCAACATACCATTCACGTAGACTTCCATAGAATGCCCGATCTGACCTCCTAACATTGAATTCACCAGTCTCTGGTAGGTGGCTCCGTAATTTTTCAAACCATACTGCATGATTAGATAATAGTACAATCCCAAGTCGATTATGAAGCTAGTATGTTCTTGGTCCGAGATGTGCATCAGAATAGATGGAATAAACATCTATGAATGACCACAATCCATGGCCGGTGGTTGAATCCCCCAGTTGGTCAATCTTTGTTAGTGGGAAACTTTCCTTCAGGCATAGCTTATTCAAATCTGAATAGTCAATGCATGTCCTCCATTCCGAATACTTGATGTGTATCCTCCATTTTGCATTAGATTTCATGACTAGAACCGAATTTTGATAGTTATTCAGCGTATAAAGCAAAGCAGATGAAGTCATTAGCCTTTTGCTTATTCACCTCTTCTTTTACTACAGCAGACTGCTCCGGACCCTGGTTACGTGCTTCATAGGAAGAGATCTAGTGTTTAGATTCAATGCATGGTATGCTTTCTCCCATGACAATCCATACATGTCAACATGCTACCAGGCGAACACATTCAGTTTTTATGGAGAAACCTTATCAATTCCCTCTTCTTCTTCAGGCAGAGTTAAAATCAAATTTTCAGGACTAGATAGGATTATCCGGACTAATTGGGATGCTAATTGTCAACTCGCCAAGGGACTCCCTTACATCTCTGGCTCTTTCCTTGGATCCATAGCTTTGTGAAATCTTCTATGCTGATTTAGCTAGGGCTTAGGCGATGGTTTTTATGCATTAACTGATTTTCCACAAAGAGTCTTCTTTAAATCCTCTCCTGTCTCATGTCACTTTTCCTTCCTTAGCTCCATTACATAACATTCATTTTCAAAATTCTATTTACCCTAGATGTCTCTTAATCCTTTCTCCTAGGGAATTTCATTCTCAAGTACCATGAGGCTAGGGCCACTTAGAAGCTAGCGAGGGCCGGTCGATCCAAAAAAGCATTATATGTTGACAAAACATCCATCACAATGAAGGTCATAACCCACATCCTTTTGCAGCCACATTCACCTAAAACCATTTGTAAATCCACAGATCTCCTAGGCTCCACAGCCTCTTCGATAATCCCTAATATAGGATTTACAAGGCTTTAGATCCTGACATCCATTATCATTTGTTAACAGATTTTCCACCATCAATATGAAATTTCCTCACCATTATCGGCCCAATTACGGCCGATATCACCAAGGCATCAAGTGCCAGTGCTTTAATCCTATCCATGCCCCGGTTTTTTAATACTATATTAGTCTTGGTTTTCGGCTACTTTATTGGAGCTCTGTCTTCGATGACAAAGCATCTTTCTTGTACAACATACTTAAAAGAACTCGCATACCTTTCCATCTCATTCAATCTCTTCTCAGTTGGATGAGGCCAACTAAAACTTTCTCGTACAACATACCTGAAAGAACTCACATTCCTTTCCATCTCATTTGATCTCTTCGCAATTGGATGAGGCCAACTAGTTGTTATGTTGGTAATAGTCTTTTCCCAAGCTACGTAGACTCGACATTGCTAGGCCCAGCCTTGCCCCTTTGGAGCAAGTTCCCCTTGGGTCAAGCATTTCCTTGCCTGCCATCCTACGGGGCTTTCATATACTGTTGAAGCTTCTTCTTTCGAATTAGGTCCTCTATCACATTATGTTAAAGTCTACATTCATTTATATTATAGCGGTGCATCTAGTGGAAACAATAGTACTTCCTAGATTTCTTCTCCTTTTCCATCGATTCCCTCATATCTGGCTTGTTATAATGCTCTTTACCTTGCATCGCAAGGTAAATATTCTCTATAAAGTTGTTCAATGGCATATAGTCCTCAAACTTTGGGAATCATGGATGTTTCTTGAGGTTTATTTTATATCTCTGTTTCCCTGGTTACTTCTTCTTTGATTGCCGCCCTTGTTTTCCACGTTTAGAACCACGTTTCCTGAACTATCTCCAGCTTACTTAACCACCACAATGCTCTATACCACTTCACTTGAATATTTGCAACAAACTCTTCCAATTGATGTATTGCCTCCTCCAAGCACAAATATTTGGTTTCCTTCCTATAGAATTCATTCATAGTCAGTGGCGGTTTTATTTTCAACCACTTGATAAAATCAATATCCAGGTGTATTCCCTTGATTTAATGTGATCAAGACAATGTCTGCTTTAGCATTTCTCACCTCCATTACTGTTGTATTAAAGCTTCTTAAAAAACCCTTCAACAACTTTCTAGTGTTCTAAAAAAGATTTGTTAATGACATAACATCCTTTGGAGGGGTTGGGTGCAAGCAAAAAAAATTCAACAAACTTCTTAGCTGGCTTGTCAAAAAAGATAAGGATCTATGTGGGAGCTAGGTGAACCACATCAAAGCAAAATCTTCAAAAAATATCGAGAAACATCGACATCTAATTGAATCTGTTGCACTTGTCATGTCCATATGCCATTCACATTTTAGTAAATGCTGCATTGGTTTGTTACATATTGTAGGATGGCATAGTTGGCATCGTAAATCTTATGGGATATTCCTCATGCAGTATCTCTTCGATGAATGGGTTCCTACTGAAAGAAGAGCCAATTCGTGGTTATTTCTGTACTGGTTTTCATTTACCACTTCTTTACCGTATCTGCCAGGAATTCCATGAAAGACTAACTTATGGTGGATCGATTATACAAATGACAGGTATACAAATAAATTAACTATAGTGTAATGATTAGTAAAGAATGTAAATAAGAATAATCACACCAGGGCTTTTATACTGGTTCAGACCTTCCGTCCTACGTTCAGTCTCGAAGCTCCTCTTCGAAATTTCCTTCCACCAAATAACCCTCACTTCACCCGGAGGAACAGGTTTACAATAGCAGAGTTTCTTTGTCAACTATGTGTTCTTTGTTACAAGGATTTTGACTATATGATACAATTGAACTTCTTATATCTCTTGAATGATTGAATACAATATTGTTCGAGAGAATATATAAGTTACGATCTTTGATTACAGATTGGATTGCAAGTGGATGATTACAACAAGAGATGATTAAAATAGAAAGTCGAGTTGTGTTTTGATCCTTCTTGATTCTTGTTTATATAGTTTTAGAGTGTTGCTTCTAGTAGTTGCATCTCTTCCTTTTTAGTCTAAAGTCGTTCCTGTTCACTGGTGAAGAGTTGTGGAGGAGAGATGGAGTCGTATCTTTTCGAAGATGACAGTTTTTATTTGAATTTTTTGCCCCGATCCAAGTTTCAGACATCCGAATGTTGTTTTCAGACATCTGGAACCTATTATTAATTTTAGTCTAGTATCTACATTCAGATGTCTGAAGTTCTGCATTCAGACGTTTGAACCAGTCAAGTGAGGTTTTTCTTGGTTCATTCTTGAGTGTTTGTTCCTTCGATCTTCGTGCAACTTTGTAGATGAATTTCTTTAATGCTTTAGTCATCGTCTTGTCAAGGTAGTGGATTGTCTTCCTTTGTATCCATGTATGATGACATATATATATATATATATATATATATATATATATTTGTGTGATTTCCATTGTATAGTTGTTATCGTCGAAATCATAAACTCAAGGTTCTAACATTCTCCCTCTTTTTGATGATGACAACTATACAATGTACTTAGATAATAATAATTAGAGATGGATTCTCCCCCTAAATGTAATCTCCCCCTGTAAGTGTGCATATCTATTTTTATCCCCCTTTGTCATTATCAAAAATAATTAAAGAACCATAATGCAAAGCCAAGTATGATAAACAGACATAATTACAACAGTAAAAAAAATTATGATTACATCTTGAAGCACAGCAAAATATTTATAGTATCTTGCAAGTAATTTGAAAAGAAGTTAACTATAACAAATTATTAACTGTATGAGGTCAGGGTAGATCATCACTAGGGGAGTTCAATTACCCTTTGTCCTTGTCGTCGGTCTTTGGCGATGTGTGAGGAGATTGAGAAGGTGTAGACCAGTCAGAAGAAGGTTAACAGGCTTGTTGAAGTGCTTGATCAAGTTTGGAAACTACTGAAGCAAGAGAATCTTCAACTTTGGAAAGCCTTGTGGTCAATGTGTGATTAAGCCTTTCTATTTGTTTACTAAGGAAAATTGGATTTCTAGATAGGAGCATTTTGTTTTGTAAAGTTAAGTGAGCAATACTTTCATTAGCATTAGGCTGAGTTCATGCTTCTAAAATCCCTATAATAGAGTGATATTCAAACGAGGAAGGAGGAGGTGGAGATGGTAGCTTTGGTAGTTCTGTATCACCTTGTTGTTGTTGTTGTTTTTCTTATTATTGTGTAGAAGAAGGAGGTTGATCTTGTGCATTTCTCCATTGTAGAAAAGTCATATAAAATGGTGGTTCTTTCGGCAAATGCATAAGGTTAAAAAATTTTGTCCCGCTATATTTGATAGGTAACTCCTCAAAAGCAAAAATGTATGATGAAATTTTTAGTGCTTTAAGGATTTCACATAATATAAGCCGGGCAAATGAATGTCTGGGGAGATCTATTCCAAAAACCTTTAAGTTCATCGAAAATGAACCGAGCCCAATTAATCGTAGTTCGATGGAAAAGAGCATATAGAGCTTTGTGCTCAAGATCAGTAATTTGTTCATGGCTACCTAATCACGAGATAATGGTATTTATAAGCATTCGGATAAGGAGCCTAACATGTGGCCTAAGGAATTTAGATGAAAATTGAGGCATTTGATTCTCCCATAATTGATGAGTTATAATATCACGAGGTTTGAATTGCATATCCTCCATTTCAGATATTCTGAGACCCGTATAAATGCATTCTAAAATTCATCAAATTATAGTGGGGGTTAACATGATTGTTGTCCCATAGACACTCGTCCATAACCACTCTTCATCATTCTCAGTAGCCCATACGAATGAACTATCCAGATTAGCATAAAAAAGGTATAGCCAATTGATTGATAGAGATATCGTTGGCAGTACAAGAAATAAGGGTTTTTAAGTTACCTTGCTGACAGATGTCATCCCTATCGTATGAAGGAAACTTGATTAGGTTATAGAAGGTTCCGAAATGCATCTTCTTAATCTTCAAGTCTTCAAACCTCCTTATAGTTGTTGGATAGTGGAATAACCAATCTTTGATTTGAGTGACAGTTACCATCAAGGGTTGAGAAGAGGATCCTTCTCCATGCTTCCTTTTCTTAATTCCCATTTTTTGGTTCGTGTGGAATTAATTAGTTGAGAAATTCAATTATTAGATTTTGATAATGATAAATTTCGATTTGGAATTGAGTTGAAATAGGAAAAGGGGATTAATCGAGCAGAGATACGGTTTAAAAAACCTTTCGTTTCTAGTTCCAAACATCTAAAATAGTGGATCAGACGTCTGAAGATGTTTAATGTAGAAACAAAGAGTAGAATCAGACGTTTGGAAATAGTACTCAGACGTTTGAAAAGTTTAAATACTAGACAGAGAGTAACTTCAAACATTTGGAAAAGAGTTTAGACATCTGAGAACATTTATTAGTAGTTTTAGATTCCTATTTCAAATGTCTGGAATCTTTTTCAAACGTCTGAAAAAACACCAGGTAAGTTTTTTTTGTTGATATTTTTGTAAATAGAACTTTATTTATTGAGTAGAATACAAATAAATATATATATGTATAAAATCGTCTTCAAACGTAATAGTTCATTTTTCCTCGTTACATTCCAGACGATCTTATGAATTCGGTTCATAGATGGTATGACCATAGTTGATTGGGGACCAGGAAGGAGCTTTAGGTGAGGAAGTTGACGGTTTGTCTCTAGAAGTTTCAACAAAGCGTGGATATTTTATATGTAAAAACTTCTTTGTTAGAGAATGACCACGTATAGCGTATAGAGCCTTTTCGAGGAAGTTCAAATGTTTGATTATTCCTTCCTATCTATAGTACATTTCCTTTTGAGCATCCATCATTGTGAATTGATAATGTCATATTTCATCAAGTTTTTCATAGATTGTAGGTGGTCTTTATCGTTTGGCTTTCTTCAATAGAGGTGATAATCCCCATCGACTTTTTAGTAAGTCAGGAGAGGTGGAGAATGAGGAGGTGAAGGAGTACGAAGAGAAGGAGTGGACATGTTTGAGGATGACGATCTAGAATTATATGAAGTTGTTTCTTGAGATGACATTTTGATTTTATATTTGATATATATTGTAACGACCCAGAATTTTAATTTATTAAAATTTGAATATTTAATTAATTTTAAATATTAATAAGTGAATTTATAAGTCAAATAAATTTTATTTTGAATAATTATGATTTAATTGAATAATTAAATCGATAATTTAATATGTTAAATTATGGAAATAATTGAAAATCGAGTTAAATATGATTGAAAATGATTTGTAAAATTTTATTTTATCATGTTGGAGTTAGAACGATATTTTAGAACTTTTAAAATCGAATTAAAAGTTAATTTGTGAAAATTGAATATTTTAATATTAAAATCAACTAGTGAAAATAGTCAATTTTTGAACAGTCTCAGAATTGAACGAAACCAGTTCCATTGGATCCATAATAGTTAGTTATTACCGGATTTCAATTTTCGTAGCAATCAGAGCTATCGTTTGATCGTGGCAGCTCGAAACGCATCAAATTATTTTTAATTTTAATTTGGCGAGTTAAAATAGCCATTTTTCAAAAAGTCTCGGATTTCGACGAAACCAGTTTCATCGGATCCGTAATGTGATATTATTATATGGTTTCAAATTTCGAGTCAATTGGATTTACCGTTTGTCCGGTACAAATTAAAACGCCTAGCAAATCGTTTATATCGGTTTAATTTAAATTGAACGTTTATTGCCATAACTCGCACAGATGACCGAATTAGCTTCCAAAACCTGTTCCATTGTGTCCGGAACACGGGATAAACCCTAGGAACGTCAGTTTCGGCGCGTAAAACGGAGTTCGGAATTTCCGGATGAATAGTGTTCGATTTTTTCCTATAAATAGCCCACCACTCTAGAAAAAAAAAAAAAACCTAACCCTCACTCAATAATGCAGCCGCCACCTCCCTGATAAACGGCCAGAAATGCTCAACGTTCTCCCCTCGATTTCTCGAAATCCATCAACTTTTAGACAAAACCCTCAACTACAAAGAGGTAGAGCACATCGAGAGCTACGAGTTCAACGGTGGTGATGCGATTTGGAGCAACATGGAGGGAGAAAGGGGGGGCGACCGTGGCCAGTTGCGCACACAACTCGAGAAGCAATGGAGGGCCGAGCTTCTCATGCTTATGGCCGAAAGTAGCTTGTGGTGAGGGCTACGCAATGCAACTACCTGATCGAGCTAGAAGGCGTTGTGGTGATCGAATTTATTAACCCTAGTTTTGTGTTTGGATTCATATGCGTGCTCGGCCTGTAGAACAAGAACGTGAAGAAGATGAAGAGGGGACGGCCTGGATTCAATGGAGAAAGGATTGTGTGGCTGTGATGAGCTTAGGTTTATAATTATAAAGTTTATGTTGTAATTTTTATATTTAAAATTCATGTAACTTCAAAAAATCATAACTTTTTCATATGAGGTCGAAAACGCGCGAAACCAGTTGCGTTGGAATCGTATGGACGAGCACTATGCGATGAAATTGGATTGGAGTCGTTTGGAGTTAGTGAGAATTTCGGGTAAAATTAAACGTCCGTTTAATTTTATTCGAAATAAATCGCTAAAACGAAAATGAAATCAAGGTGAGAATTTCTCACTCAATCGAATCAGTTTCGATTTTATTTTATATAGTTAGATTTAAAATATTTGAATGCATGTTTGAATGATGATTGTTATCTATTGATTGTTAAAATAGACATTATACGCCGTTAGTAAGCGGATGTTATTTATTAAAAACATATACCGCGAATATTTCGTAAACAGTGAAATTGGTATTATATATAGTAGCAATATATATATATATATATATTGGCATATGTATATATTGGAGTTATTGATTTACCGCATTTTTTGTAGCGGATGAGACCTTATTGCGCCGTCTATTAAGCGGATAATATTTTAAATCCCATATACCGCGATAATTTCGTACTGGAGCGAAATTGGTATTGTGCTAATGTTTGTGGATGCAGGAAAACAGGTTGGAGGGATCCAACTGGATTCTTCAACAGTTTTTATTTGATTTCAGATATTTTGATATTTGATGGATTATCATATCGATATATGATATCGTTGTTGTCGTGATTGACTATTTGATATGTAGCATCATTGGACCAAATTTTGGAAATTTAAAAGAGATTTTAAAGTGATTTTTGAAAAGTATACGTTTTATAAAATAATTTTGGAATAGATCCATTTTAAATAAATAAACATTATAATTTTTAAAGTTATAAAAATTATGATTTTGAGAAATACGGTTAAAGATTGATTTTTGAGAAATATGGATTAATGTCTTTATAAAATAGTTTAAATTGGGATTTTAGAATTTATTGTGAAAAGTTTAAATATAGGATTTATAAAATTTAATTATTTTATGAATCAAAATGGTGAAATAATAAAGGAGATTAAAGACGTTTTAAAAAATAATATAAATTGATTTATATTAAGAGATTTATAAATGGATATTTATAAATTGAAATATTGACATTATAAAACGAGTTTTTATAAGTGTTTGAATGAAGTGAAAATGGATTGCATAAGTGAATGGAATTTATAAAATTATAAATGGTGAAGTTATAAGTGAAATTTATAAATAATAAGATTTATAAATTTCGTGAAGTTATTAAAGAATGGTTTTGGATAAATAATTGAATCCTATAAGTTATAAGATTTATAATTATGAAGTTCAAAGGAACGATGTTTGCAAACAAATAAATTATAAGTATTTCACTTATAATATGAACCTTTAGTTTATAATTGAGTTATAAATCGAATAGGTTAATAAAGGAATTTATCAAAGGAAGTTGTTATAAAATAAATAGAAATGGAATTTATAAACGTTGTTTTATAAATTCGCAAACGACTTATTTTGATAAGTAAATTGTTGAAACCTATTTATGGAGTTATATTCACGTTTTTGACTGTGAATAATCCTTTGAAATAAAATGAATAGGAAAGATGAATTTGTTAACGTAGTATATTCACGTTTTTGAATAGTGAATAATATGTTAAAGAAATTGTTTTGAATGTGATGTTTTTAAATAGAATTAAAAACAAGTTAACGATGTTTTAAAATGTGTTAAGATTCGAAACCATAGATTTCAACATTTATTGTTGAAATAGACGTTTTCGAGAAATAAAAGGAAATGGTGGACTATAACACTGTTGTTATAGTAAATGATTTCCGAAAGTAAATGTTTTGTATAGTATTGGGATTTATATATCTATTTTAATTTCAAATCCCTATACTAGTGATTTTGGGTTGTTGTAACGATGTTTTACGCAACATTCGTTTTGGCCCAAATAAATATGTTTAAGAGAATGATCTCCTTAAAGAATGAAATATATACTTAATTTCGATTTAAGTATATTGGATATTTTCTAAGTGTTGAAAATAAATAAAATCTGTGAATTACTTATGAATAAATAAGTATGGAAATGTTTTCCAATATAAAGTGAATATTAGAGAATTTATCTTTTTGAAGATAAATTGAAATGAATAATTGAAATCATATATGCATGGATATTTTGAAATATAAATTCACTATGGAATTTATATATGAAAAGGGAAGTAGTTTAAAAAAATAAATATTGATTTATTTTTGAAGTGTGAAAACTATATATCTAGTAAAGATATTTTTGGAAAATAAATAATTTGGAATCTGGTGATGTTGTGCATATCCATTGATAGTTCAATAACCGACTATCAATATTTCCCTATGAATGGGTATTTGATGTGATTTGTTTGAATTTGAATGCCACACTTATTTTTAAATAAACGCTCACTATTGGGTTAACCGGGAAAGGACCATGGGGTCGTATAACCCATTCCGAATATGTGATACGTCGTTGTGAATTGCATTTGAAGATCGGTGTTGAAGACCCGGTATTTGCGAGAGCGATAGGATGACCTGTCGATTGTCTCTGCACTGAGTTGCAACGGTATAGAGACTCCCTAAGTGATGGGAAATCCAATCAGGATTGTGAATATCCGGATTGCAAGGACTTCTTTGTAAGTGCCTTCGGTTTTGTTCGAGCCCGAAACAGACTTGTATGGATAGTATGTCTGACGTTACAAATTGAGATATAAAGCAGATTTCTTTCAAATATATTTCTGTTGGTGGCGGAGAATTTATTCTCTTAGCTTAACACCCTTCTCTGAGACGTACGAGCTCAGAGGTTATGTAGTTGAATGTTATCAGCGATATATTCCCAATTTGGTAATGTGACATGCTGAGTGTTGCTGTAAATGATCATTGTGTTGATTATTTGTGATAGGATCGTTTATTTGATCGTCTATCATGGTGATCATTTCTATGATCATTTGTTGACCCAAAGCATGGCTTTTGTATAAAGTATGTTTTTGTGGACGTGACTTCGTCGAGCCTCACACCCCGTGAATGGTCAAAACAGGAAAGATGCGGCAAGGTTATGAGGGGTAGCGCCCTTTAGGATGTGTGCATTTCCTTCTGGAAAAGGGTGGTATCATGATATGGAGCCCAGATACTTACTCATGTTGAAAACACTTTGTTATGATTGTGTGAATTGATTACGAGCGCTCGGTGAAAGGTCCCAAAGGACCGGGGGATGGCATATTCGGTCAGTTGTTACTCAGTTAGGGGTAACCCGGCCTTGTGTTGGTAGAGATCCGGTTTGGTTCTCGGGGATGTCCATCCAGAGGCATTCTCATGTGGCAATGGGAAGTTCCTTGGCCTGATCATTCGTTGGAAATCCAAAGAAATAATACGATCTTGTACGGTATTAGTTGTAGAACCTATCATTCACTTATGGTGGCGCCCCACTGTTTGGATGGTAGCTATAGTAGGCATAGTTCGGAATGTCTATGTTGGCTAAGAATCATATTCTACTTTCGAAATGAATTTTTCCTACACTATGCACTATTAATAATATAAAATGCTCTTTTAATGCGTATCAAGCATCTTTGACTATCATAAGGAGAAATCTCCTCCGATTCTGCGTTTGCATGTGTGTGTGTGCGGGAGGCCTTATGGTAGTCTCATTTTTAAAAGCATTGCGAATTGACTTTAAAAATATTCCTCTATTTTGATTTCAAAGATAAATAAACTGTTTTGAGTTCCCACACCAGTCACATGACTGACTCGGAGTTTATTGTTTTCCTTCCTAAACTCTGGGTGCCCACCAATTTCTACACGGGCAGTCAAGAGTTTGGTTTATCAGGATATTCTGGATATTTCTGGAGTTGCTGGAGGCAAGATGGATGGCATGGCGTAATTACTACTATATAGTATTTCTTTTTCCGCTGCACTGTTTGTTGATGTATGTTGTTGTACACTCTGATGATATGATGTAATGAAATGTGATGTAATGTAATAACTAATATAGTTCTTTGTTTAAAGATTATTCATTTATTATTATATGTTGTTCCACTGCGAATTGTGAGATTCTGTTGTTGTTCTGTTGTTTTTTTCTGTTCCGTTTCTATGCTCTATTTTCTTTCTGTTATATTCTCTGTTTTCTTCTCTCTCTATTTTCTATATTTTCTATTTTTCTTTTTCCCTCTATTATCTTCTTTTCTTCTCTTCTTTTCTACTTTTTCCTTTTCTTAAACCATAACAATTCGGGTTTCCGTCCTTCGATTTCTCGGCAGTCGATAAAGTGAGTATCGATGTTGAATTTTCGAAAGTCGAAAATTTTCGGGACGTTACATTTGGTATCGGAGCTTATGGTTAAGCGACAACCATGGTTCTGTTGGGTATTACTCGTTAGAGATAGAGTCAGCAGTACTCTAGAATGAGTTTGAGTGTAATAATAGCTATGAGAGCGTATTTGTTAGTGAATATAAAAATTGTTTTATATTGTGATGATTGGTTTGTTGAGTGGCATATGAACCTTCGTCAGCACGGTCTGTCAAACTATGCCGAAGGGGTTTCTAAACACTTGAATAGAACAATTCGAAACAATATTGTTTTAAATTGGGTAAATGAAATAATTTTACCTTAATTATATTTTATATATAAAGGAATAATTTTTCAGAATTATTAAAGTGTATATAAGATGATTGTTAAGTTGTTTGAATAATCTAAATTGAAGAATAAGTGTATAAGCAAAAGAATTATAAGAATTGAATTATAATTAAAGTAATTTACAATTGTGAAATAAACTTATATATATGAGAAGTGAAACTATATGAATATATTTATGAATATGAGTTGTAAATAAAAATGAAATTAAAGTTAAATGGAAGTATAACTTAAGAGAAGTTGAATAATTGAATGTAAGTGAAGCAAAGGAATTTGGTTGTAATTGATATATATATGGTTGTTAGATTGATTGTATATAATTCATTAAGTGTTAATGAAATTGAAAGCTAAAGTGATTGAAATTCAATTGAAAGTAAATAAATTTGAATAGAATTGGATGTGAATTGGATTTAAATTAGTAAATGTTAACTAATTGAATTGAGAATGAATATTGATAAAATCCAATGTAAACAAATCAAATGTGATTAAAATTGAAAACCAATTCATTGAATATTAATGAGAATATGAATGAATATTTAGTTGGTTGATGTTTGCATTTGTTGTTTTGTTTACATTTGCTATGTTGATATATATAGTTATTATGTTACTATATGTTGTATATCGATATTATTATCTATATGCATGTTCTCATGTTGTTTATTGAGTGATTAGTAGGTGCGGATTGCGTTTGCTTCGCATTTGGAGCTCGCTTTCGTGCTATATTAGCCGTATACGCTCGCTAATAAAATATAAGGTACATATCTCGGATTACATACCGTACTTTTATACTTTTTTCCCTTCGGGATGCCTCATTACTTGATGAGATGCATATTTGTGATATATATACTGTCATTTTTTTTCGGATCGAGCCGCGCAAAGGAGACTATGGCGAATTTTTCCGGAAATTTAAGGCGTTAGAAAAAATTTGAGAAAATTGGAAAATTTTGAAAACTATAACTTTGATTTTGGAATTGAAAGTTAAACGATGTAATTGTTTTTGAAAAGATAACTAGGTATGATTTGGAAACTTAGTAAAGTATTGTAAGAAATTTAATTATGAATTTTTGGAAAGTTAATAAATTCTGTAACTTTCTTACTTAGTAATTTCGAGGACGAAATTCTTTTAAGGGGGGAAGATTGTAACGACCTAGAATTTTAATTTATTAAAATTTGAATATTTAATTAATTTTAAATATTAATAAGTGAATTTATAAGTCAAATAAATTTTATTTTGAATAATTATGATTTAATTGAATAATTAAATCGATAATTTAATATGTTAAATTATGGAAATAATTGAAAATCGAGTTAAATATGATTGAAAATGATTTGTAAAATTTTATTTTATCATGTTGGAGTTAGAACGATATTTTAGAACTTTTAAAATCGAATTAAAAATTAATTTGTGAAAATTGAATATTTTAATATTAAAATCGACTAGTGAAAATAGTCAATTTTTGAACAGTCTCAGAATTGAACGAAACCAGTTCCATTGGATCCGTAATAGTTAGTTATTACCGGATTTCAATTTTCGTAGCAATCGGAGCTATCGTTTGATCGTGGCAGCTCGAAACGCATCGAATTATTTTTAATTTTAATTTGGCGAGTTAAAATAGCCATTTTTCAAAAAGTCTCGGATTTCGACGAAACCAGTTTCATCGGATCCGTAATGTGATATTATTGTATGGTTTCAAATTTCGAGTCAATTGGATTTACCGTTTGTCCGGTACAAATTAAAACGCCTAGAAAATCGTTTATATCGGTTTAATTTAAATTGAACGTTTATTGCCATAACTCGCACAGATGACCGAATTAGCTTCCGAAACTTGTTCCATTGTGTCCGGAACGCGGGATAAACCCTAGGAACATCAGTTTCGGCGCGTAAAACGGAGTTCGGAATTTCCGGATGAATAGTGTTCGATTTTTTCCTATAAATAGCCCACCACTCTAGAAATAAAAAAAAAAAAACCTAACCCTAACTCAATAACGCAGCCGCCACCTCCCTGATAAACGGCCAGAAATGCTCAACGTTCTCCCCTCGATTTCTCGAAATCCATCAACTTTTAGACAAAACCCTCAACTACAAAGAGGTAGAGCACATCGAGAGCTACGAGTTCAACGGTGGTGATGTGATTTGGAGAAACATGGAGGGAGAAAGGGGGGGCCGACCGTGGCCAGTTGCGCACGCAACTCGAGAAGCAATGGAGGGCCGAGCTTCTCATGCTTATGGCCGAAAGTAGCTTGTGGTGAGGGCTACGCAATGCAACTACCTGATCGAGCTAGAAGTCTTTATGGTGATCGAATTTATTAACCCTAGTTTTGTGTTTGGGTTCATATGCGTGCTCGGCCTGTAGAACAAGAACGTGAAGAAGATGAAGAGGGGACGGCCTGGATTCAATGGAGAAAGGATTGTGTGGCTGTGATGAGCTTAGGTTTATAATTATAAAGTTTATGTTGTAATTTTTATATTTAAAATTCATGTAACTTCAAAAAATCATAACTTTTTCATACGAGGTCGAAAACGCGCGAAACCAGTTGCGTTGGAATAGTATGGACGAGCACTACGCGATGAAATTGGATTGGAGTCGTTTGGAGTTAGTAAGAATTTCGGGTAAAATTAAACGTCCATTTAATTTTATTCGAAATAAATCGCTAAAACGAAAATGAAATCAAGGTGAGAATTTCTCACTCAATCGAATCAGTTTCGATTTTATTTTAAATAGTTAGATTTAAAATATTTGAATGCATGTTTGAATGATGATTGTTATCTATTGATTGTTAAAATAGACATTATACGCCGTTAGTAAGCGGATGTTATTTATTAAAAACATATACCGCGAATATTTCATAAACAGTGAAATTGGTATTATATATAGTAGCAATATATATATATTGGCATATGTATATATTGGAGTTATTGATTTCCCGCATTTGTTGTAGCGGATGAGACCCTATTGCGCCGTCTATTAAGCGGATAATATTTTAAATCCCATATACCGCGATAATTTCGTACTGGAGCGAAATTGGTATTGTGCTAATGTTTGTGGATGCAGGAAAACAGGTTGGAGGGATCCAACTGGACTCCTCAACAGTTTTTATTTGATTTCAGATATTTTGATATTTGATGGATTATCATATCGATATATGATATCGTTGTTGTCGTGATTGACTATTTGATATGTAGCATCATTGGACCAAATTTTGGAAATTTAAAAGAGATTTTAAAGTGATTTTTGAAAAGTATACGTTTTATAAAATAATTTTGGAATTGATCCATTTTAAATAAATAAACATTATAATTTTTAAAGTTATAAAAATTATGATTTTGAGAAATACGGTTAAAGATTGATTTTTGAGAAATATGGATTAATGTCTTTATAAAATAGTTTAAATTGGGATTTTAGAATTTATTGTGAAAAGTTTAAATATAGGATTTATAAAATTTAATTATTTTATGAATCAAAATGGTGAAATAATAAAGGAGATTAAAGACGTTTTAAAGAATAATATAAATTGATTTATATTAAGAGATTTATAAATGGATATTTATAAATTGAAATATTGACATTATAAAACGAGTTTTTATAAGTGTTTGAATGAAGTGAAAATGGATTGCATAAGTGAATGGAATTTATAAAATTATAAATGGTGAAGTTATAACTGAAATTTATAAATAATAAGATTTATAAATTTCGTGAAGTTATTAAAGAATGGTTTTGGATAAATAATTGAATCCTATAAGTTATAAGATTTATAATTATGAAGTTCAAAGGAACGATGTTTGCAAACAAATAAATTATTAGTATTTCACTTATAATATGAACCTTTAGTTTATAATTGAGTTATAAATCGAATAGGTTAATAAAGGAATTTATCAAAGGAAGTTGTTATAAAATAAATAGAAATGGAATTTATAAACGTTGTTTTATAAATTCGCAAACGACTTATTTTGATAAGTAAATTGTTGAAACCTATTTATGGAGTTATATTCACGTTTTTGACTGTGAATAATCCTTTGAAATAAAATGAATAGAAAAGATGAATTTGTTAACGTAGTATATTCACGTTTTTGAAAAGTGAATAATATGTTAAAGAAATTGTTATGAATGTGATGTTTTTAAATAGAATTAAAAACAAGTTAACGATGTTTTAAAATGTGTTAAGATTCGAAACCATAGATTTCAACATTTATTGTTGAAATAGACGTTTTCAAGAAATAAAAGGAAATGGTGGACTATAACACTGTTGTTATAGTAAATGATTTCCGAAAGGAAATGTTTTGTATAGTATTGGGATTTATATATCTATTTTAATTTCAAATCCCTATACTAGTGATTTTGGGTTGTTGTAACGATGTTTTACGCAACATTCGTTTTGGCCCAAATAAATATGTTTAAGAGAATGATCTCCTTAAAGAATGAAATATATACTTAATTTCTACTTAAGTATATTGGATATTTTCTAAGTGTTGAAAATAAATAAAATCTGTGAATTACTTATGAATAAATAAGTATGGAAATGTTTTCCAATATAAAGTGAATATTAGAGAATTTATCTTTTTGAAGATAAATTGAAATGAATAATTGAAATCGTATATGCATGGATATTTTGAAATATAAATTCACTATGGAATTTATGAATGAAAAGGGAAGTTGTTTAAAAAAATAAATATTGATTTATTTTTGAAGTGTGAAAACTATATATCTAGTAAAGATATTTTTGGAAAATAAATAATTTGGAAAATTATTTGGAATCTGGTGATGTTGTGCATATCCATTGATAGTTCAATAACCGACTATCAATATTTCCCTATGAATGGGTATTTGATGTGATTTGTTTGAATTTGAATGCCACACTTATTTTTAAATAAACGCTCACTATTCGAGTTAACCGGGAAAGGACCATGGGGTCGTATAACCCATTCCGAATATGTGATACGTCGTTGTGAATTGCATTTGAAGATCGGTGTTGAAGACCCGGTATTTGCGAGAGCGATAAGATGACCTGTCGATTGTCTCTGCACTGAGTTGCAACGGTATAGAGACTCCCTAAGTGATGGGAAATCCGATCAGGATTGTGAATATCCGGATTGCAAGGACTTCTTTGTAAGTGCCTTCGGTTTTGTTCGAGCCCGGAACAGACTTGTATGGATAGTATGTCTGACGTTACAAATTGAGATATAAAGCAGATTTCTTTCAAATATATTTCTGTTGGTGGCGGAGAATTTATTCTTTTAGCTTAACACCCTTCTCTGAGACGTACGAGCTCAGAGGTTATGTAGTTGAATGTTATCAGCGATATATTCCCAATTTGGTAATGTGACATGCTGAGTGTTGCTGTAAATGATCATTGTGTTGATTATTTGTGATAGGATCATTTATTTGATCGTCTATCATGGTGATCATTTCTATGATCATTTGTTGACCCAAAGCATGGCTTTTGTATAAAGTATGTTTTTGTGGACGTGACTTCGTCGAGCCTCACACCCCGTGAATGGTCAAAACAGGAAAGATGCGGCAAGGTTATGAGGGGTAGCGCCCTTTAGGATGTGTGCATTTCCTTCTGGAAAAGGGTGGTATCATGGTATGGAGCCCAGATACTTACTCATGTTGAAAACACTTTGTTATGATTGTGTGAATTGATTACGAGCGCTCGGTGAAAGGTCCTAAAGGACCGGGGGATGGCATATTCGGTCAGTTGTTACTCAGTTAGGGGTAACCCGGCCTTGTGTTGGTAGAGATCCGGTTTGGTTCTCGGGGATGTCCATCCAGAGGCATTCTCATGTGGCAATGGGAAGTTCCTTGGCCTGATCATTCGTTGGAAATCCAAAGAAACAATACGATCTTGTACGGTATTAGTTGTAGAACCTATCATTCACTTATGGTGGCGCCCCACTGTTTGGATGGTAGCTATAGTAGGCATAGTTCGGAATGTCTATGTTGGCTAAGATTTATATTCTACTTTCGAAATGAATTTTTCCTACACTATGCACTAGTAATAATATAAAATGCTCTTTTAATGCGTATCAAGCATCTTTGACTATCATAAGGAGAAATCTCCTCCGATTCTGCGTTTGCATGTGTGTGTGTGCGGGAGGCCTTATGGTAGTCTCATTTTTAAAAGCATTGCGAATTGACTTTAAAAATATTCCTCTATTTTGATTTTAAAGATAAATAAACTGTTTTGAGTTCCCACACCAGTCACATGACTGACTCGGAGTTTATTGTTTTCCTTCCTATACTCTAGGTGCCTACCAATTTCTACACGGGCAGTCAAGAGTTAGGTTTATCAGGATATTCTGGATATTTCTGGAGTTGCTGGAGGCAAGATGGATGGCATGGCGTAATTACTACTATATAGTATTTCTTTTTCCGCTGCACTGTTTTTTGTTGTATGTTGTTGTACACTCTGATGATATGATGTAATGAAATGTGATGTAATGTAATAACTAATATAGTTCTTTGTTTAAAGATTATTCATTTATTATTATATGTTGTTCCGCTGCGAATTGTGAGATTCTGTTGTTGTTCTGTTGTTTTTTTCTGTTCCGTTTCTATGCTCTATTTTCTTTCTGTTATATTCTCTGTTTTCTTTTCTCTCTATTTTCTATATTTTCTATTTTTCTTTTTCCCTCTATTATCTTCTTTCTTCTCTTCTTTTCTACTTTTTCCTTTTCTTAAACCATAACAATTCGGGTTTCCGTCCTTCGATTTCTCGGCAGTCGATAAAGTGAGTATCGATGTTGAATTTTCGAAAGTCGAAAATTTTCGGGACGTTACATATATTTTTAAAGAGAAACTTCTGAAAGTTAGATTTATAACAATCCAAATATAAAAATTGGTAGCATCTTTATGGTACAAAATTACTATCTAAAATTTTAAAGGTTTTAATCAGCTAAAAACTTGTGGATATAAGAAATTTTTCTTAGTTTAAAAGTTCATTAAGTGAACAAATGCCTAAGTGTCGTCGTAAGTTTACAAAAGTTTTTCGTTTAATGGTTTTGTAAAGATATCGGCTATTTGATTTTCAGTGTCAACATATTCTAAAGTAATAATTCCTTTTCCGACATTATCTCTTAAGAAACGATGTCTTATATCTATATGTTTTGTTCGAGAATGATTTGCCGGATTTTTAGATAGATTGATTGCGCTAGTGTTGTCATAATAAATCGGGGATTTTTTAATTTTTTTTCCAAAATCTTTTAAGATTTGTTGCATGTAAATTACCTGTGCCCATGCTAATGCCACCGAAATATATTCAGCTTTACAGGTGGATAAAGAAACACAATTCTTTTTACTAAACCATGAGACAAGAGATTGTGCAATGAAATGACACGTTACACTAGTACGTTTTCTATCCGTTTTGCATCCTCTAAAATCCACATCACTATATGATACAAGTTCGAAGGAAAATCCATTCGTGTAGAATAGTCTATAGTTTTTCGTGTTAGATAAATATATCAAAATATGTTTATTGGCTCTTTGATGAGATTCTTTTGGTTTTGCTTGAAAACGTGTGCAAAGACAAACACTCATCATTACATCTGCTCGACTTGCAGCTAAATATAATAACGAACCAATCATGCTCTTATATAATTTTTCTTCAAAATCTTTTCCATTTTCATCTTTATCAAGATGAACCATTGTACTCATAGATGTAGGTTTATTAGATGTTTTATCTATACCGAAACGTTTTAATAGTTCATTACAATACTTTTCTTGATGTATAAAGATACCATTTTCTAGTTGCTTTATTTGCAATCATAAAAAGAAATTCAATTCACCCTTGTGTGACATTTCAAATTCATTTTTCATTATATTAGAAAATTGTACACATAAATTTGCATTAGTTGATCCAAAAACAATATCATCGACATAAATTTGAACTACTAAAATATCATCATTTTCTCTTTTAATAAATAAAGTCGTGTCAATTTTACCAATTTGAAATCCTGACGAAATTAAATGATTTTTATGCCTATTATACCATGCTCTCAGGGCTTGTTTTAACCCATATAATGCTTTATTTAATTTAAAAAGATGATTTGGAAATTTTTTGTAACGATCATGATTTTTGAGTCAAATTTAATTGATAATTAAATTAAATTTTGGATTTAATTGTGGATTAATTGAAAATTTATATGGATTTGAAGTATAAAAATAAAATTTAATTGAATTTAAAATGGAAATTCTAGGAAAATAAAATATATTATAAATCGAATTTTGGGTATATTTGAATTCTCCAAATTTAAATAAGATATATGTATTTTTAAATGAATTATAAATAGAAATTTGATTTGAAATTTAAGCATAAGTATCTTACAAATAAATATTTGATTTAGGAAAAATAAATGTATTGGGAATAAAAAGAAATTAAGGCTTAGAGATTAATAAAAAGTTAATGATAGTTTGGTTTCTAAATTTTCAATTTTATTAATATTTGGAAGATGTGATAAATTTCAAAAGATTTATTTTTATGATTCAATTCACTTATATAAATATAAATGTGACTATTTGTTAATATGAAATCAAAATTTTTAAATCCTTCTTTTCTTTTAAAAGTTGTACAAAAAAATGTATGAATGTAAATTGTATAAATATATAAGTATATAAATATGTAGAACTAAATTAAAGATTGAATGTAAAAAAAAATAGTGGAGATAAGATTTATTGTGTAAATATGAATATAAAAGAGAACATAACACACACATAAATAAAAGAAAAAAATGTATTTATTTAAATGGGAAACATAATATAAAGTTATATTTAATGTTATTAACATGAAAATATATGGTGTTTAAAAAATATAAATATGAGAAAACTTATTACAAGATTTATAAATAAAGGAGAGGGTTCAAGCACAAATTGTTTCATATTAACAAATTAATAAAATAATGGGTATATTTATTTATAAAGTGTATATGATATAAAAATTTATTTAAAAAAATTATTTTGTCTTTGAAAAATTATAAACGTTAAACATAAATAAGGGAGTAATGGAATTAACACACACAGAAATCTCATGATTATCTTTCTACAAATGGCATCCAATATAATTAATTGAATAAAATAATACAATTAAAAATTATAGAAAACTTTTCAACTCCCCATATGCAATTGTTTAGTGTTTCAACAAATCTGAAAAGAACAGTAACAATAGATTGAGAATCACAAATATCAATGTCAAAGGCAATAGTAAAAAGAGAAAAAAATCAGAAAACTGCCATTATCTTCTCTTCTCAATTCTGAAACAAAATTTTCAAGTGTAACATGATCAAGCAAAGTAATTTCAACCTGGAAAAATGAATCAAAATTGGAAGTTTAAAGCTTCAACCTGAAGCCTGTGGATTACCTCAAAATCAAAGGAGCAAGTAAAAATCGGGAAACTTTAAAACAAGCTGGAGCAAGAAATCAATGCAAAAGATCAACAAAACTGAAGCAAAGTTTCAGATCAATTTAAAACTGAATCAAAACGCTAGAAGCAAATCAAAAAGATTCGTCAATCAGAATCATCAAGTTTTAGTTGTTCAAAGATTAACAGCAAATTCCTAGTTTACAAATTCCCTTCTAGCCTGTTCTTCTCAGTTTCTCCTTGATCAAGGTGAGTAAACCCTTTGATTTATAAATTTAAATTTGTTGCTTTAAAAACATGTTAAAGTAGGTTGTAAAATTACTTGCATGTGTACGGATTTGTGAATATATGTGTGTATTTAGTCAGCATGCCTGAGAACATACATTAACCTCTGTTTTGAGTATTACAGGGTTCAATCCCGTTTAAAAATCAATAACTCACCCTCTGATCATGTACTGATCATAATGTTCAAAGAAAATAGGTTTCAATTGTCAGGATCTCTTCCCTAAAAATATATGCAGGCACTAAATATAAATAGGTGTTTTGGAAAATAGCAAAACACAGTTGAATCTCATTTTTTGTAAAAATATAAATGATTAATATTTAAGTTTTCAATGTATGATCTTGTTCACTTTTACAAATCATGATTTTTAAAATAAAAAACTAGATTTTTAGTGCGATTTTGGGTGATAAATCGTGAAATGAACGGGTTTGATTCTTTGGGCAAATTTCGATGGTCGGCGACCTTGTTCGTATGATGATCGGAGCTGTGGCTACCCGAGAGGTCGTAGAATCTAGGAAAAATACTCGTTAAATTTTTTGATCACCGTAGTGGGTAATCGGAGTAGAATTAGGGTTTAAGGGCTATGATTGTCGAGGTCAGGAAGCCTCGTCAGTATTGCCTCGTCAATGCATCGGAATTCAAGGGACCGAGGGGAAAAGCTTCGGGGAACTTTGGGGTAGCTGTGGTTGAAGTGATGTGGCCTCTGGCGTCGTCATGCGGCGGAGTGGATCGAGTTTTCCGATCAAGTAGCCTTCATGATAGAAAAAAATTGGACTTGAATTCGCTTGATTTTGATTTAGGCAAAGTTCTGTACATTGGGTTGTTGAATCGAAGCTGAAGATCGTTGGTGATGTTCAGGTGAGTTCGTCGTCGATCGACGATGGTCATCGAGGTTGTGCACGTATACGTGCATAGGTTGGTATCAGCGATTTGTGGTGTTGGGGAAGAAAGGTGGGAGCTCGAGTTCAAGCCCGTGCAAATATGGGACTGACTCGAAGTTTGATTCGGGTGATTTTGCAAATGTTCCAGGTAAACCCTTAATCAGATTTTTAAGTTTTGAAAAATAAAGTTGCTCGGGTTGTTTTTGGAGGAAACTCGAAGTGGATGGCATGTCGACTCAGTGGTGGACTCGAGTAGGTCTCAGGTTGGGTATAAAAGAGTTTTCAACTTTAAAACCAAATATAGATCTTTTAGAAAACCTTTTTAACCCAAGTTTTTAAATAAATGGTTTTGACTTAAGTTTTAATTAATAAGGATTTCAAGTAAGTGTTTTTAAAGAAATTAAATTTAAATTTTGTTACATTATTTTATAAGATTATTTATATAAATTGAATAATGTAATGAAGAATGATAGTTAAGATAAAATGCTATGTAAACTAATTTTGATCTCTTAAGTTAAGCTAAGTAAACTAATTTTTATCTCTTAAGTTAATTTATGTGATAAGAATGATTTATTTAACAAGGTTTACAAGATAATCAAAATGATTAACAAAGATAAAAAGATTTATCTTTTAATTTATTAAGTAATTAATGATTTGTTAATATAGTTATTTTAAAAGTAATTATTTAATGTTAAGGGTTAATTAAATTAATAATTAAGGTTAATTAATTTGTAATTAATTATTAATTAATTAAGGAATAATTAATTAATAAAAGTAATTAAGATTTAATTAATTAACAATTAAGAGTTAATTTCCTAGTGCAATTAATATTAGATTAATAAAGGGTGATTAATTAAAGGATTAATTTATTAAAGATAAATACTTTGTGTAATTAGTTAAAAGATAATTACTTTGTGCAATTAAATAAAAGCTAATTACTTAAAGAAATAAATAAAGGATAATGAACTAAGGGTTAGTTAATCAATTAAAGATAATTGATTAAAAGGTGAGTTAAATAATTAAAGGGTAATTATTTAATAATTAAAGGTTGATGAATTATAATTAAAGGTTAGTTAATATTATTATTAATGATTAATTAATAAATGATAAAAAGAATAATTAATCAAAATGATTTGTAATTTATTAATGTTAATTAACCAGGATTAGTAATTCATAAGTAATTAATCTGATTTGAATTAATCAGACAATTAACTGATCTCTCTTATGAGTGTTTGGATTCTATTGGATGATTGAATTGTTTGATACCCCAGATATGTTCTGTTTTGATTTGAGCTGTGTTTGATGTAGTTTATTATCTGTAATATATATATGTGTGTGTGTGTGTGTGTGTGTGTGTGTGTGTGATCTGTGAATGAAAGATAAGCGTTATAGTTTATACCGCTTATCAAATATAATGCTGTATTTGAATCTGTGCTAATTGATGATGTTGCACTTATATTGTGTAAAACACCTAGACCACACTAATACACACATAAATGTGGATTGCACGTGGAAATTGGTTAAGTCACAGATTTTTGAAATAGTTTTAAATTTTGAATTTTTGAATCCAAATGGTTTTAGGAAATGGATTGGGATTAAAATAAAAAGCTTTTGAAAAGGAATTTCAAAAACAAAAGTTATGTTTGAATAACTTGATTTAGCTTTAAAATCTGATTTAAATTTGAATTCAAAATTTGAAATTGGATTATGTTTATGATTTAAAAAGGTTATACAAGTTTATATGGGTTTTAAACATTTTACAAGTGTTGTTTTGGGAATTTGAATTTAACCGAAAGATTTTAACTTGTATAAATGAAATCAGATTTTTGTAGAAAAGAAAACTATTAGTTTTCTAATAATAAAAGCTTTCACCTAAGAAATGAACTTCCAATTTGTGATTAGAAGGATTTCAAGTCTAAACTTAAAATGGCCTTCCAAGTTATGAATAAATCTTTGGAAACGGGTTTGAAAGCTATAAGTTAAATCCTTAAAGATTAAATGAGTTAATCCAACTTGAAATGAAAATTGTTTTCAAATATGTGAATGAGTCTTTGTGAAAGCTAGGTGAACTTTGCGAATTGAATCTTTTTGTTTAAAATGATTTTAGATGGTAAATTGTTTTAAACCATTTGAGAAGAAAGTTTGGGTTTTAAAGTTGTGACTTAACTGAAATCCCACTATCTATATGTTTTTAAATATTGCGCTCATTATTCAGTTTAGTCAGGAGAGGACCTTGTGTCATACAACCCATTCTGAATAATGATACAACCTTATGGATAGCATTTGAAGACCTGTGGTGAAGACCATATATTTTCGAAAACGAAAGGATAAGTCGTCGAATGTCTCTGCATCGAATGGTCCCCGATATAGAAACTCCATATGTGATGGGAAGTCCGAACGTGATTAGGAATTATCCAAATTTTAAAGGGCTTCTTCGGAAGTGCCTTCGGTTCTGTTCGAACCCGGAACAGACTTGTATGGATGTGTGTGACATTACACTTTGAAATTTAAAGCCGGTTTCTATCAAATACATTTCTGCTTGGTGGAGGAGAATTTATTCTCTTAGTTCAACACCCTTCTCTGAGACATACGAGCTCAGAGGTTTTGTAGTTGATGGTTACTAGTGATACATTCCCAATTCGGTAATGTGGCATAGGAAGTGCTGCTGATCATTTGTTGATCAAAGCATGGCTTTGCGAAAAAGAGTAGCTTTGTGGATGAGACTTCATAGATCCTCACAACCCGGTAATGGTCGAAACAGGAAAGATGCGGCAAGGTTTCAGGGGTAGCTCCCCTAGGGTATGACCATTCCTTTTGGAAAAGGGTGGTATCATGGTATGGAGCTTAGATACTTACTCATGTGGACACTATAGTATATTTATTACCATGTGATGTTGTTGGTGTAGAGGATCCTCGAATAAAGGTCGCAAACGACTGGGGGTGGCATATCTTAGGTTTTACTTCCTGGGAAGGGGGTAGCCGGCCTAGTGTTGGCAGAGAGCTGGGTAAGTTCTTGGAGCGTCCCTCCAGAGGCGTTCCCATGTGGCAATAGGAAGTTCCTTTGCCATACCATTTATTGGAAATCCAATCATCCTATACGAGCCATGTACGGTTTTAGTTGTAGAACCTTCAATTTAAAATGGCAGCTATAGTAGGCACAGTATAATGGTACCTATGCTGGCTAAGATTAATGTTATACTTTCAAAAAATTTCCACTATGCACTAGTAATAATATCAAAAACAATTTTGCGTAGTAAGCATGTTTGACTATCATAAGGGGAAATCTCTCCCTTGTGTGCAATTGCATTGTGTGTGTACCGGAAGGCCTTTTGGTAGTTTCATTTTCCAAAAAGCATTGCGGATTTGAAATTTAAATTCCTTTGTTGTTTGTTTTAAAAGTTAAAAAACTGTTTTTGTTTGCTCACACCAGTCCCATGACTGACCTGGAGTTTATTGATCCCTTCCTAAACTCTGGGAGCCCACTATTTTCCACACGGGGCAGTCTAAAGTTGGGTTTTCCAGATAGTCGAATAGTAGGAATTGATTCGTTAGCCTTCGAAGACTTTTGGTTTGTGGATCGCATTTGCTACACTTCAGCATTCACGGACCGCACTTGCTTAGCTTGGTGCATCGTTATTGGTAGATCGATCTATTTCTGGATTGGTGCCTTGGAGATGAAGATTACCGATGCTGGAGTTCTCTTCTGAAGACCATATTGGAGATATTGTTCCGCATTTGGTGTTATCTCTTTCTTTCCACTGCTATTGTCTTGTATCATATCTCTGATGTGTATTGATATCTGTTGTATCTTATTGTATCAGATACTGTACCAATGTTGTATATTGATATATTATTTTTCTTCCGTTGTGTTGTACTTAATGTGTTATAAGCTCCGGCGAACCAGATTTGACGTTTGGATCTGCGGCATTTGAATACGAGTGTCGTATTCGGTTCCCATTTTCTAAGGTCGAGTCAGGGTCGTTATAATTGGTATTAGAGCTGAAGGTTGAAACTTTAGCTCAGGAGTATAACATGTTAAGTAGCTCGTTAGAGATAGGGTGAAGTATACCCTAGAATGAGTATATTCCCTAAGATATCCATTCGAACGCCTCAGTAAATTCTCTTACTATACACTGATAGTGAGTTTGAGTGCGAGAAGAGGACGAGATAGGGGGCAGGGGAATACCACTATAAATGGTCAATACCATGTAACAGTGGAAACAACTTTCTTCTCAATCTCCTTTGATTCGATTTCGAATTCTTTGATTTCTTCATAGCAGCTACAAGAAGAAGCTTCAGTGTGGTGATGGCGTGCGAATCATATAAATAAGTTCCTACATCGTATTCTCGTTATCAGCTTTTCATTTTAAACTTTAATGAATTTGGTAATTTGAAATTGAAAATTATAAATAAGTTGGGAATTTAAATTGAGTTAAATTGGTTAATAAAATATGATGCTAAATTTGAGTTGTATCAATAAAACAATATTGTTCAAAACCAAATTGGAAATTCTATCGTAACTTCTTGTGTAGATCGAAGTCCGAAGAGGGACAAGTTGTATATACTTTGGAGCATTCCAACCCGAGTTTAGAATCCATATCTAGTGTTTAAGAATTATGGAAGACCAAATCCATCAATCCATTCTCAAGGGACAGACATATTCTACGAACAATTAGTTATCCCTTCGAACTAATCAATGCCCTTGCATATTCGTAGACCGGTGGACCCAAATATCTTGTATAATATTGTATGAGTTTGTTCGCATATTGTTGATATTATGATTTGATAAGCCAAACGTAGAATTGATAACCAGTTTGATTTGGAAAGATATTTCTCTATCTTTCATCTGTTCTTTGTTGTCTTCTTTGCAAATTTCAAGGACGAAATTTTCTTAAGGGGGGAAACTGTAACGATCTCGATTTTTGAGTCATATTTAATTGATAATTAAATTAAATTTTGGATTTTATTGTGGATTAATTGAAAATTTATTTGGATTTGAAGTATAAAAATAAATTTTAATTGAATTTTAGGCTGGAAATTCTAGGAAAATAAAATATATTGTAAATAGAATTTTGGGTATATTTGAATTCTCCAAATTTAAATAAGATATAAGTTTGTGTAAATGAATTATAAATAGAAATTTTATTTGAAATTTAAGCATAAGTATCTTACAAATAAATATTGGATTTAGGAAAAATAAATGTATTGGGAATAAATAGAAATTAAAGCTTTGAGATTAATAAAAAGTTAATGATTGTTTGTTTTCTAAATTTTTAATTTTATTAATATTTGGAAGATGTAGTAAATTTCAAAAGATTTATTTTTAAGATTTAATTCTCTTATATAAATATAAATGTGACTATTTGTTAGTATGAAATCAAAATCTTTAAATCCTTATTCTCTTTTAAAAGTTGTACAACATAAAAAATAAAAAATAAAAAATGTATGAATGTAAATTGTATAAATATATAAGTATATAAATATGTTGAACTAAATTAAAGATTGAATGTGAAAAAAAATAGTGGAGATAAGATTTTATTATGTAAATATGAATATAAAAAAAACATAACACACACATAAATAAAAGAAAAATACGTATTTATTTAAATGGGAAAAATAATATAAAGTTATATTTAAGTGTTATTAACATGAAAATTTAAGGTGTTTAAAAAATATAAATATGAGAAAACATATTACAAGATTTATAAATAAAGTAATGGAGAGGGTTCAAGCACAAATTGTTTCATATTAACAAATTAATAAAATAAGGGGTACATTTTTTTTAAAAATTCTTTTGTTTTTGAAATACTACAAAAAACATACATAAGGGAGTAATGGAATTAACATACATTGAAATCTCATGATTATCTTTTTACAAATGGCATCCAATATAATTAATTGAATAAAATAATACAATTAAAAATTATAGAAAACTTTTAAGCTCCTAATATGCAACTATTTAGCTTTTCAGCAAATCCGAAAAGAACAGTAACAATAGATTGAGAATCACAAATCTCAATATAAAAGGCAACAGTAAAAAGAGAAAAAAATCAGAATACTGCCATTATCTTCTCTTCTCAAATCTGAAACAAAATATTCAAGTGCAACATAATCATGCAAAGTAATTTCAACCTGGAAAAATGAATCAAAATTGAAAGTTTAAAGCTTCAAACTAAAGCCTGGTGGATTGCCTCAAAATCAAAATCAAAGCAGCAAGCAAAAATATGGAAACTTTAAAACAAGCTGGAGCAAGAAATCATTGCAAAAGATCAACAAAACTGAAGCAAAATTTCAGATCAATTTAAAATTGAATCAAAATGCTAAAAGCAACACAACAAGATTCATCAATCAGAATAATCAAGTTTCAGTTGTTCAAAGATTAACAGCAAATTCCCAGTTTACAAATTCACTTCAAGCCTGTTCTTCTCTGTTTCTCCTTGATCAAAGTGAGTAAACCCTTCAATTTCTGAATTTAAATTTGTTTTTTGAAAAACATGTTAATGTAGGTTAGAAAATTACTTGCATGTGTATGAATTTGTGAATATATGTGTGTATTTAGCTCTACATGCCTTAGAACAGACATTAGTCTCTATTTTGAGTATTATAGGGTTCCATCCTGTTTAAAAATCAAGAACTCGCCCTCTGATCATCTATTGATCATAATGTTCAAAGAAAATATGTTTGAATTGTCAAGATCTCTTCCTTAAAAATATTTGTAGGCACTAAATATAAATAGGTGTTCTGGAAAATAGCAAAACACAATGGAATCTCATTTTTTGTAAAAATGTAAATGATTAAAATTTAAGTTTTGAATGTATGATCTTGTTCACTTTTCCAAATCATGATTTTCAAAAAAAAATCTAGATTTTTAGTGCGATTTTGGGTGAGAAATCGTGAGATGAACGGATTTGATTCTTTGGGCAAATTTCGGTGATCGGCGACCTTGTTCGTCTCATGATCGGAGCTGTGGCTAGCCGAGAGGTCGCAGAGTCTATGAAAAATACTCGCTAAATTTTCATTGTAGTGGGTGATCGGAGTAGAATTAGGGTTTAAGCGCTATGATTGTCAAGGTCAGGAAACCTCGTCAACACCGCCTCGTCAATGCATCGGAATTCATGGGACCAGGGGGAAAAGCTTCGAGGATCTTTGGGGTAGCTATGGTTGAAGTGTTGTGTCCTCTGGTGTCGTCACGTGGCAGAGTGGATCGAGTTTTGCGATCAAGTAGGCTTCAGCAAAGAAAAAATTGGACTCGAATTCGCTTGATTTTGATTTAGGCAAAGTTGTGTACATTGGGTTTTTCGAGTCGAAGCTGGATATCGTTGGTGTTGTTCGGGTGAGTTCGTCGTCGATCGACAATGGTCATCGTGGTTGTGCACGTATACGTACATAATATCAGCGATTTGTGGTGTTGGCGAAGAAAGGTGGGAGATTGAGTTTAAGCGCATGCAAATAGGGGACTGAGTAGAAGTTTGATTCGGGTGATTTTGTGAATGTTACGGGTAAACCCTTAATCCAAAATTTTAGGTTTTCAAAAATAAATTTACTCGGGTTGGTTTTGGATGAAGCTCGAAGTGGATGGCATGTCGACTTAGGTGTGGACTCGAGTATGTCTCGGGTTGGGTATAAAATTGTTTTCAACTTTTAAACCAAATATAGATATTTTAGAATACCTTTTTAACCCAAGTTTTTAAGTAAATGGTTTTGACTTAAATTTTGATTAATAAGGATTCAAGTAAGTATTTTTAAAGAAATTAAATTTAATTTAAATTTTGTTACATTATTTTATAAGATTATTTATATAAATTAAATAATGTAAAGAAGAATGATAGTTAAGTTAAAATGCTACGTAAACTAATTTTTATCTCTTAAGTTAATTTGTGTGATCAGAATGATTTATTTAACAAGGTTTACAAGATAATCAAAATGATTAACAAAGATAAAAAAGATTTATCTTTTAGTTTATTGTAATTAATGATTTGTTAATATAGTTACTTTAAAAGTAATTATTTAACATTAAAGATTAATTTAATAAATAATTAAGGTTAATTAATTTGTAATTAATTATTAATTAATTAAGGAATAATTAATTAATAAAAGTAATTAAGATTTAATTAATTAATAATTAAGGGTTAATTTCCTAATGCAATTAATATTAGATTAATAAAGGGTAATTAATTAAAGGATAAATTTATTAAAGATAATTACTTTGTGTAATTACTTGAAAAATAATTACTTTGTGTAATTAAATAAAAGCTAATTACTTAAAGAAATTAATAAAGGATAATTAATTAAGGATTAGTTAATTAATTAAAGATAATTAATTAAAAGGTGAGTTAAATAATTAAAGGGTAATTATTTAATAATTAAAGGTTGATGAATTATAATTAAAGGTTAATTAATATTATTATTAATGGTTAATTAATAAATGATAAAAAGAATAATTAATCAAAATGATTCGTAATTTATTAATGTTAATTAACCAAGATTAGTAATTCATAAGTAATTAATCTGATTTGAATTAATCGGACAATTAACTGATCTCACTTATGAGTGTTTGGATTCTATTGGATGATTGAATTGTTTGATACCCCAGATATGTTCTGTTTTGATTTGAGCTGCGTTTGATGTAGTTTATTATCTGTAATATATATCTGTGATCTGTGAATGAAAGATAAGCTTTATAGTTTATACCGCTTATCAAATATATGGCTGTATTTGAATCTATGCTAATTGATGATGTTGCACTTTTATTGGGTGAAATCTTAGACCACACTTATACACACAAATAAGGATTGCACGTGGAAATTGGTCAAGTCACCAATTTTTGAAATAGTTTTGAAATTTGAATTTTTGAATCCAAATGGTTTTGGGAAATGGATTGGGATTAAAATAAAAAGCTTTGGAAAAGGAATTTCAAAAATAAAAGTTATTTTTGAATAACTTGATTTAGTTTTGAAATCTGATTTAAATTTGAATTCAAAATTTGAAATTGAATTAAATTTATGATTTAAAAAGGTTATACAAGTTTATATAGGTTTTAAACATTTTAAAAGTGTTGTTTTGGGAATTTGAATTTAACCTAAAGATTTTAGCTTGTATAAATGAAATCAGATTTTTTCTGAAACGAAAACTATTTTTTTCTAATAATAAAAGCTTTCACCTAAGAAATGAACTTCCAATTTGGCATAAAAGGATTTCAAGTTTAAATGAAAATGGTCTTCCAAGTTATGAATAAATCTTTGGAAACAGGTTTGAAAGCTATAAGTTAAATCCTTAAATATTAAATGAGTTAATCTAACTTGAAATGAAAATTGTTTTGAAATATGTGAATGAGTATTTGTGAAAGCTAGGTGAACTTTGCGAATTGAATCTTTTTGTTTAAAAAGATTTGAATTGGTAATTTGTTTTAAACCATTTGAGAAGAAAGTTTGGGTTTTAAAGTTGTGACTTAACTGAAATCCCATTATCCATATGTTTTGAAATATTGCACTCATTCTTCGGTTTAGCAGCGAGAGGACCTTGTGTCATACAACCCATTTCGAATAATGAACGACGTTATAGATAACATTTGAAGATCGGTGGTGAAGACCGGATATTTTCGAAAACAGAAGGATAACTCGTCGAATGTCTCTACATCGACTGGTCCCCGGTATAGAGACTCCATATTGATGGGAAGTTTTGACGTGATTAGCAATTATCCGGATATAAAGACGATTTCTATCAAATACATTTTGCTTGGTCGTAGAGAATTTATTCTCTTAGCTTAACACCCTTCTCTGAGATGTACGAGCTCATAGGTTATGTAGTTGATATTTACTAGTGATACATTACCAATTTGGTAATGTGGGATACGAAGTGCTACTGATCATTTGTTGATCAAAGCATGGCTTTGCGAAAAAGCGTAGCTTTGTGGACGAGACCTCATCGAGCCTCACAACCCGGTAATGGTCGAAACAGGAAAGATGCAGCAAGGTTTGAGGGCAGCTCCCCTAGGGTATGACTATTCCTTCTGGAAAAGAGTGGTATCATGGTATGGAGCCCATATACTTACTCATGTGGACACTGTAGTATATTTAATACTATGTGATGTTATTGGTGTAGAGGATCCTCGGATAAAGGTTGCAAATGATCGGGGGTGGAATATCTTAGGTTTTACTCCCCGGCAAGGGGGTAGCCGGACTTGTGTTGGCAGGGAGCTGGGTAAGTTCTCGGGGCGTCCCTCGAGAGGCGTTCGCTTGTGGAAATAGGAAGTTCCTTAGCCTGACCATTTGTTGGAAATCCAATCATCCAATACGAGCCTTGTAAGGTTTTAGTTGTAGAACCTTCCATTAAATTGGAAGCTATAGTAGGCATAGTATAATGGCACATATGCTGGCTAAGATTAATATTATACTTTCGAAATGTTTTCCATTATGCACTAGTAATAGTATCGAAAAGGATTTTGCGTAGTAAGCATATTTGACTACCATAAGGAGAAATCTCCCCCATGGGTGCGATTGCATTGTGTGTGTGCAGGGAGGCCTTATGGTAGTTTCATTTTCCAAAAAGCATTGCGGATTTGAACTTCAAATTCCTTTGTTGTTTGTTTTAAAAGATAAAAACTGTTTTTCTTTGCTCACACCAGTCCCATGACTGACCTGGAGTTTATTATTCCCTTCCTAAACTCAGGGCGCCCACTATTTTCCACATGGGCAGTCTGGAGTTGGGTTTTCCAGATAGTCAAATAGTTGTAATTGATTCGTTAGCCTTCGAAGCCTTTTGGATTTGCGGATTGCATTTGCTACACTTCAACATTCACGGACCACGCTTGCTTAGCTTGGTGCATCGTTATTGGGGGATCGAGCTATTTCTGGATTGGTGCCTTGGAGATGAAGATTACCGATACTGGAGTTCTCTTTTGAGACCATATTGGAGATATTGTTCTGCTGTTGGTGTTATCTTTTCCTTTTCGCTGCTATTGTCTTGTATCATATCTCTGAAGTATATTGATATTTATTGTATCATATGTTGTATCTTATTGTATCAGATACTATACCAATGTTATGTATTGATATATTCTTTCTCTTCCGCTGTGTTGTACTTAATGTGTTTTAAGCTCCGGCGAACCAGATTTGATGTTTGGATCTGCGGCATTTGAATACGAGTGCCGTATTCGGTGCCGATTTTCAAAGGTCGAGTCAGGGTCGTTCTATTTTTCATGTTCAAATAATGGTGGTTGTTTGACATAACATGTTCTTTGATAAAACCATTCAAAAATGCACTTTTGACATCCATTTGAAATAATTTAAAATTGTTATGACGAGCAAAAGCGAGTAGAGTTGTTATAGCTTCCATTCTAGCTACAGGTTCAAAAGTTTCATCGTAATCAATTCCATCTTCTTGATTATAATCCTGCGCTACTAAACGTGATTTATTTCGAACTATACTTCTGGTTTCATCGGCTTTATTTTTAAATACCCATTTAGTTCGAATGACGGATCGATCTTCTGGTCTTGGAACGAGTTCTCAAACATTATTTCATTTGGACTGATTTAATTCTTCATGCATAGCTAAAATCCTAAAATCATCATGAGAGGCTTCGTCATTGTTTTTTGGTCCAAAATTTGAAACGAATGCAACATGACTTATTTGATTTAGTTGATTTCGAGTTACTCTAGAATTTATATCTTCAATAATGTTATCTATAAGACGATTCTTTAAAATCCTAGGAGGTGAAACTAAAGTATTATTGTGAAGTGTGTAAGAAGAATCATTTGGATGTATTTCTTCTTCGTCACTCGTTTGTGCAGTTACAAAATTTTCATCAAAAGAAACATGTAAAGTTTCTTCTATAATATTTGTCCTTTTGTTATAAATTCTATAAGCTTTGCTACGATCCGCATAGCCAACAAATATTCCATAATCAGCCTTAGGATCAAATTTTCTTAGATTGTCTTTTGTATTTAATATGAAACGTTTAGATCCAAATGTTCTAAAATATGATACCATAGGTTTCTTACCAAAAAATATTTCATAACACGTGTTTTTTGTCATTGGTCGTAGTGTCACTTTATTCAAAACATAACAAGCTATAACAATAGTTTCGGCCCAAAAATGTTTTGGTAGATTCATACTGTTTAATATTGTTCTTGCACATTCTTGTAATGTTTGATGCTTTCGTTCAACAACACCGTTTTGTTGTGGTGTATGTGGAATTGAAAAATTATGATTAATTCCCTTTTTATTGTAAAAGTTTGTAAAAAGTTCATTTTCGAATTCTCCTCCGTGGTCACTACGAATATTTTCAATTTTCAAATTCATTTTATTTTTAATTCTTTTTCCAAAAAATTCAAACATAACAAAAGTGTCACTTTTATGTTTCAAAAACAAAGTCCTTGTATATCGTGAAAAATCATCAACAATCACAAAAACATACTTGTTTTGATTTATTGATCTTTCTTGAGTAGGACCAAATAAATCTAAATGCCACAATACTAATGGTTGGTTTGTTGAAATATTATTTTTTGTTTTAAAAGAAATCCTTTTTAATTTTCCAATTTGACATGCATCACACAAATTATCTACTTTATAATTTATTTTTGGTAAACCTCTAACTAGTTCATGTTTTGATGATCTATTTATATATTTGAAATTCATGTGGCAAAATCATTTTTTTCCATAGCCATGGATCATCAAGCTTAGCGATCAAGCATAAGTCCAAATTTTGTTTTATATTTATACTCATATTCAAAATTAAATATTTTTATTTCGAAATCCTTCAAATAATATCATCAAATATGTTGCATCAATATTTCTCAAAATTTATTTGAAAACCTTTATCACATAGTGGACTAATGCTTAGTAAATTATGTTTTAAATTTTCTACTAATAAAACATTAGAGATAATAAGAGAGTTAGAAATACCGATGTTTAGGACTTCTCCAATTCCAATGACATATCCTTTTGAGTTGTCTCCAAAGGTTACGGTGCCTCCAACGGTATATTTTATATTTGAGAGCATCTTGGCATTCCTGGTCATGTGTTTTGAACAACCACTATCGAGTATCCATTTCTCCTTTTCTTTTATTTTTGGGTACCTATAAAACAAAACTTATTCAATTGGTACCCACTTCTTTTACTAAGGTCTCAAATGTTAGGAGGGGAGGATAGCCATACCCAAGTGGGTTTAGGTCCTTTAAAAACATAATCATTGTTAAATACAACACTTGATAGAAAAGTGTCCATATGTTTTTGTCTAATTAACTTATTATTAGACTTTGGTATCCAAATTTTTATATTTTTAAATTTTACATCTTTACTTAACTTTGTTCTATTTT
Source organism: Allium cepa (assembly GCA_030765085.1). Taxonomy (NCBI): domain Eukaryota; kingdom Viridiplantae; phylum Streptophyta; class Magnoliopsida; order Asparagales; family Amaryllidaceae; genus Allium; species Allium cepa. The sequence goes on from CM060942.1 coordinate 71,932,010, forward strand.
TGAAACTTTGATATAAGATAACTTTTTTTTATAGTATTACCTTTTTTCTTATGTGAATTCTCATCAAATCCTAATCCATTTCGATGACCGGAGTGTTTTGAAATTTTAAGTAAATTATCAAGATCTTGTTTTCCTTTGTTAGATTTTGAAGCATTATTAGTAATTTTTTCTAGTTTTTCCTTTAATTCACAAATTTCATTTTTTGACATTTCTATACTACTTTTTAGTTCAATATTTTTCTTAATCAAATTATTATTCTCAAGTTTTGACCTATCTATTTCACTAAGTTGTGTATCATATTCGATAGACTTTTTACATTTTTCTTGTGAAATCTCTAATTCTTCTTCTAAAATTACTTTTTCATCACTTAATAATTCAATTTCTAGTTCTAATCGATTTATTTTGGCTAGATGTTCTTTATTCAATTTTTTGATCTGCCGAAACTTGTCATCAAGTTCAATACTTAACTCTAATAATCATTATAGCTAAGTTCAGGACTTACCTCATTAGTGTTAGAGATAAAACATACATTAGCTTGTTCTCCATTGTTATCACTATCACTCTCGGAAGATGATGATGAATCGGAATCGTCCCAAGTGACTTTAAAAGCTCTTTTCTTCTTAAATTTCTCATGTTTGTTCGTTTTCTCATTGTTGAGTTTAGGGAAATCCTTCTTCATATGTCTGTATTGATCACATTCATAGCACTTGATTTGAGATATATTTGTTGTATTAGACTTCCCTTCTTTTGGGAATTTGGTCATCTTTCTAAATTTCTTGAATTTGTTGTAATTCTTGGCAATGAAGACTATCTCTTCTTCATCCAAATCAAAGTCATCATTCTTTGCTTAAAATGCTATGTTCTTCTTTTCAACATTTTGTTCTTTTCTAGCTTGTAAGTTAGCGTCATAGGACATTAAATTTCCTATCAACTCATCGACCTTGAGAGTAAAGATATCATTAGCTTCTTCTATAGCTAATACCTTCCTTTCCCAATCCTATGTTAAAGAATTGAGTATTCGAGACACTAAATCAAAATCAGTAAACTTAACTCCTAATTCCATAAGATCATGTTGGATAGTTTGAAATCTAGAATACATGTCAACAATAGTTTCATTTTGCTTCATTTTGAATGAAGATAATTGGTTTTGCAAAATTGAAATCTTAGTTTGTTTGACCTTTGTTGTACCTTCGTGTGTAATTTGTAAGGTATGCCAAATGTCATATGCAGTAGTGCATAACATGACACGTGAAAATTCATTTTTATCTAGAGTGTAAAATAAAATGTTCATAACTTTAGCGTAGTTTGATGCTAAGGTCTTTTACGCATTGGTCCAAGTGTTCATAGCAGTGTCAGGTGCTTCATATTTGTTTTGTGTAGCAGACCATATTTCTAGACCATTAGCTTCCATAAAAATACGCAATTAAGTGGACCAATATGCATTGTTTGAGCCATTAAATAGTGGGGGACGTGCGGTAAACTAACCTTCTTGAAAGATACTTGCCATATTAGTGATTCAAAAACTTTTTACAGTACTTTTAATCAAACCTTGCTCTGACACCAATTGAAAGACTAACTTATGGTTGATCGATTATACAAATGACAAGTTATAACTAAATTAACTATAGTGTATGATTAGTAACGAATGTAAATGAGAATAATCGCACCAGGGTTTTTATACTGGTTCGGACCTTCCGTCCTATGTCCTGTCCGAAAGCTCCTCTTTGGAATTTTGTTTCACCAAATTACCCTCACTTCAACCAGAGGAGTAGGTTTACAATAGCATAGTTTCTTTGTCAACTATATGTTCTCTATTACACGAATTTTGACTATATGGTACAATTGAACTTGTTACATCTCTTGAATGGTTGAATACAATATTGCTCGACAGAATATATAAGTGTATGATCTTAGATTTACAGATTGGATAGCAAGTAGATGAATAGAACAAGAGATGATTAAGATAGAAAGTCGAGTTGTGTTTTGATCCTTCTTGATTCTTGTTTATATAATTGTAGAGTGTTGCTTCTAGTAGTTGAATCTCTTCCTTTTCAGTCTAGAATCGTTACTGTTCACTAGTGAAGAGTTGTGGAGGAGAGATGGAGTTGGACTTTTTGGAGATGACAGTTGTTATTTGAATTTTTTGTCCTGAGCCCAGTTTCAGACGTCTGAATGTTGTTTTCAGACGACTGGAACCTATTATTATTTTTAGTCCAGTATCTATGTTCAAAAGTCTAAAGTTCTGCATTCAGACGTCTCAACCCGTCAAGTGAGGTTTTTCTGGGTTCATTCTTGAGTGTTTGTTCCTTCGATCTTCGTGCAACTTTGTAGATGAATTTATTTAATGCTTTAGTCATCGTCTTGTCAAGGTAGTGGTTTGTCTTGCTTCGTATCTGTGTATGATGATATATATGTGATTTCCATTGTATAGTTGTTATCGTCGAAATCATAAACTTAGGGTTCTAACATTCTGGATCCATTAGATCTACTGGACGGTGATAATCATACCATTCCTGAGTGTTTGGCTCTGTAAATGGTCTTGGTTGGTTCCATGATACCTATGTTCCCCTGTCCTTAGGACAACTTCTCACCCAGTTTATTAGTTTCTATGATTTCTACATGACGGATCAACAACATCCATATGAATCTCAACATTATGACCATCAGCAACACGACCATTTCTACGACCAACATCTTCATCCAATCTAACTATACTCTAGAACCTAAGTCACGATGATAGGGATTGGTGCCGCCATAGGAGATGGATTAGCACCGATCTATGCTCTTACATTCTAAGCATTGTCCAAATTACTTTTCGAAGCTTCGATTTCATTTCTCTTCATTTTTTGCTTCCTCCTATGTGTTATCCACCTAATGATAAAGAACAGTCCTTTTCTGAATCAAATTGTGATAAATCCCTCCCGTTCCTTCTACAACCATGGGATAACTGGTTTAGCAAATCCGGACTTTGCGTTATTTTTTCCTTATCGTTTTCTTACTTTCACGTGGCTTGACATTTAACTCCTTCATCATCTTATCAATCTCAAGCTTAGTCATCATATCTAAGGGTATCTGAATTTCAATATTTTTCTCTAGTTCTACCTCGCGGACTAAAGCAATCCAAAAGTAGAAAATATATCCAAATATTGGGAGAATGACACGTTTTCATTAAAAGAACCAAAATGTTTACACCGAAACTTGGAACAAGCATCCAAAAGATTTGTAAAAGAGAATAACGTGAAGAAACTAAATGAAAAATGAGAGAAAACAAAATATACCGATTATGGTGGTTCGACTAATCATTGGTCTGCATCCATTTGTACTTTGTTTATGATTCTGGAAATCTTTTACAATTGCAATCTTATTGACCGGTAGCCAATGGATCGGTATTGACCCAAGTGATTACAAGATAAGTATATAAATTTAAAATGTAAGCTAAAAAGATTCCCCAAACAATGCCTATCGCCCTCTATTTATAGTTGAAGGTCGACGAATCTCCCTCCACCATTTTCTTCCCCATGTTCCCCATGTCCAAAAGGAGTTGCCTTGAAGAGATTATGACTAAATCAGTGGAGTTTAGGAATCCGTACCGAACCATGCCCAATGGATCAGTTACATCTATAAGATTGGATGTACAGTCTTCTTTGATCCCTCCATGTTGATTAGTTGGCTAGTATCTTCATTCGTAGAACTTGGATGCATTGATGTAAGCTCAAACTATGGTGAAATCTACGGTTCGTCGGTCAGTTCAAAGAATTTGGGCTTCTAATCTTGAAACTTGAATAAATGCACTAATATTTGAGTCATGAGTAGTTGGCGATCCAACTCATATTGCATGAATAACTCAACAAGCACTTAATTTTCACTCAATAAGAAATCAAACATATTTATAGGCAAGTTCCATGGATCCGTATCGATCCAAGACATTTAAAAATTATTGAACTTTGGCCTTGGTTCTTTGGAAGTTTTGGCATAATGGTTATTTTGAAGACTTTTGGTAGGTTAAGCTTCATCCATTGAGCTTGCTTGGTATCCGAGATTGAATGTAATTGTTCTAGATTCCTATTTGATTATCCTCCGTTTGACCATTCTGACTCATCCAAATACAACTTGGTCAAAATGCTAATAACATAGTTGTATAATTTTATTAAATTGTTTAAGAAAGTAAATAAAATAATTCATAAATTTTTTTTTCAAATCCTAGTAAACCCAAATTCGTAATTAAAATCTAGAAGGATCACAAGCAAGTCTGCTAAAATGTTATATTCCCAATTTAAACAACCATTTCAGATGATTCAGCATGGTTGCCAAGAATCAAGCCATCGCCATTCAATGAGGGATTGGACATGTTACACAATTGCACTAAGTCCATGAATGAAAACTCATAGTTTTTAGTTAAATGCACTCACACAAACATATACATACATGCATAAAGATATATACGTGTATATTATAAATGTTATTATATATGTGTGTGAGTAAATAAATATATAATTATAATGTTATAATTAAATACTTGTTCAAAATTGTTTTGAATTATTGTTTGGCATTATTTGATTAATTAATAAAATGCATAAAAACTATATATGCTATATTATTATTAAATTAAATTATTAGTAATAAATAAATTACTTTCATATGTATATATGTAAGTAATATGTATTGTGGCTAAAAATAAGCCCAACTCATAATTTTGGAATAAATACCTATGTAGTGTATGTCTACTATGGTGTCAAATGTGTTTGACACTTGTGCCACGTGAATGTATCATACCATTATTCCTTAAATCACGTCATTTTTAATTATTAAAGATTATGAACCCTAAATAATGTTTCCCTTGATCATTTATGTATTAGGTCGATTACTTCCGTATATGTTGTTTGTTGAGAAAATTCAGGCAACTACGAAATGGTAGGTCGGAGTAAAAAATATCATATGGCTTGTTGAGAATGTTGAATATGTAAGCATATGATTTTTGTTTGATGATATTAAACACACACACACACACACACACACACACACACATATATATATATATTCATTTAAATGTATTTGTTAATGTACTATTTTATTTTTCACATAATTAAATAAGTATTTGGTGAATAAAATAAATAGCGAGGAATTTGAATTCAAACAATATTTTATTCAAACAAATATTTATTACAATTTTGAATTGTACAAATTCAAGCTCTCACTATACATATACAATTTTGATTACAATACAAATTCAATTACATCACAATCTATCATTTACAAATACACCTCACTACATATCGCTCATTCACTTGTAATTTATCTACAACTTTATTTCAGATTGAATCCAGCATTTGAGCAATCTACAAAAATAAATACTGATGCGGTAAAATTGAAAATAAAATATTTTTGCAGTATAAAATAAAATGTAATTTTGAAAATATTATTTGCCTCAGTTATTGGGTTGTTCGTCATTATTTAATTTTGAATTCATCATACATGAACAGCTTATGACATGCACAGTGTATCACTATATATGCCATAAGGCCGTGCACACCGGTATATACACTTGATAAAATTACAGGGACAGGTGAGCATAAGGTCAAACCAAATTCAAAAGTCGGGTTCAACTCAAGTGAAAGAAATATACAATCACAATTTTAACACAAGGTCAAACCCGAGATTTAAAGTTGGATTCAACACAGGCACAGTCCAAAAATATAAGCACAATACGTACAAAGTCAATGCTAGTGGTGCACCATAAATTGACACAAGACATGGGCATACAGCAAAAGCTCCGAGTAGACTCAACAAGCTCATGCTAGTCAGACAACGAAATACATGTGGGCGAGACAACTGACCTGGATATAGTACAAGTCCATACACAAGACTCCAATGTGGTTGCAGTGTAGACTATAAGAACAAAGCATGCACCAGTTCAGCATGCAATGTACCCAGAACTAGTTCAGTAATCAAGTGAACAATGCAAACAAGTCACATATACAAGGGTCAAGCAAATGATACATGTACAAGACTCAAGACCGCACAATTCAAGATGAAATCATATCACAAAACAATGCTACAAAAGAAACCAGACTCGAAAGAACCAAGTACAACAAGAACAGAGTCTCGACCAAAACAGCACTAGCCCCAACATGAAGTTCAACAGCGTATATGTACAGCATGAACCAGACATGTACACAGAAGAAACCAGAATGCAACACACTGCAAATTTGAGTGCAGACAAACTACATGAACCACACTGACTCAAATCAAATACAACCAGACAAGTTTAGACATGAACAAGTTACAATGTGCAAACATACATAGATAGTGCACATACTAACAAATTGACAATAGTTCAACCAACATCAGTGCACATGAGTACAAATGAAAAATCAGATGTCCATAGACCAGACTCAAAGAAACTCGAGCTAGCTAAATGAACCAAATTCAAACCCAGTGCAACTTCAACCTGAACCAGAGCATGCACAAGCTCATATGCAATATCAAAATACATGGAGTGTAACTACAAATACCAAAGTGAAGCAAGAAGACTTCAATATGCAGAGAGTCAAGGAAAGTGATCGAAGAATCAAAAGTCAGAGCTGTGTCAAAATATCATCACAATACTATCATAACTGAAGGCCAGGAAATCGTGGAAGTCATCACATAAACAAAGTCAAGACCGAACAAAATGAAGCACGGGGATGCAAGCATCAAGTAGCAGTTTTGATCAAAGACAAAGAATACAAAGTCGACTGAAAATCAAGTCATGTTAATCAAGAATTCAAATAGGTTCACCAGCAGTTTTGAACCAACTTCGAAACCGTGATATACAAGAAATTGAACCAAGTCAGAAATAAACACTATAGGTATCAAGTAATCAAGCAACGAAAATTATAAGAAATTGAAAATGTCAGAAATCATCATAATCATCAATGCAAAATCGAATGGCAAGCCAAAAATTATCAAACGAATTCGTACGAAATATACGAACGAAAAATAAGGAATTAGATACCTATATATGCCCTAAATTATTATCGGCAAAAGGCATTCGAGTTCGAGCTAAACGGAGAAGAACAAACCATAAAACTCGAATCAAAGTCGAACGCTGTATAAATCAAAAACGAACAAACGTACCAATTCTTTCAATAATCAAACTCGACTAATTGGAAGCGATCGCAAACCAAGTTGAAGCTGCCGTGAACATATAATCAACCGAAGAAAGGATTCGACGCATCATTGTATTCAATTTGACAAAGCGGCGGCTTCTAATTTAACAAATCCCTAAAAACTGAAAGAGGAACGAACGAACAAATGAAAGCTTCGATTTTTCCTTTCTCAAAGGATCGGGCCGATAATATAAAAAGCAAAAGGAGCCTACTTTAATTTAGGCTAGTTGTTTAATTTCGGCTTTATATTTTGATTAGGGTTTTGTGTGTTTTAAAATTGTTTATAAATTCGTATTTTCCTTTTAAGCCAGTGTATTGTCAAGTCGTGAGACTAGGGGACAAGCTACGTGGCGTAGTTTGAGAATTCGCAACTCAGTGGCTGAGTTGTGGCAGGGTTTTGAGCGTAGAGTTAAGGCTTGTCGATAGCGGGGGTCGCGAGTTTACGTCTGTAAGTGTCGGACTCCTTAATTTCTAGTAGAAACCTTGAGGGCAGCATGTAGGTAGGGTTTTGGCAAAGCTGGGTAAATTATGTGTCATTCTATTTCTACATTTATTATTCTGCTATTATATATGCTGCTATTATTTTGATATATCCGTGTTGAAATAATTTTGTACAAACTTCCGCAATAGTTTTTATAATTGATAGTATCACCCTGTTCACCCCCCTCTATGGTGAAATCGATCCTACAAGTGGTATCAGAGCTTGGTTCAAAAGCCATTTTTGTTTTAAAAAGTTTGATTTTTCAAACACCGATTTTTTACGAATTTGAATTTTTTAAAAATCGCTACTTTTACTAGGGGCCAGTCAAGTATTATCCCTCCTATTTTTGATGGAATAGATTTTTTAAATTGGAAATTGAAAATTGAAAATGGAATCTTATTTAAAATCTGTTAATATTAAATGTTGGGATATTATTGAAAATGGGTGCGATATAACAGACGAGAAAATTATCTCGATTAATGCTCTTGCTATGCACATATTATATTCTCATATTAATCAAGATAATTTTAACTTTATCTCTCATTGTGAAAATGCACAGGAAATCTGGAATGCTTTTGATGCAATATATGGTGCAAAAGTCAATAACAATGAGAAATCCTCCTCAATAGACTCAGCTAAAGAAACGAGCTTAATAGGATTGGTAAAAAACAGTAGTGATGAGGACGATGATGAAGATGGAGCAGCTGAGCTGGCATTACTAATGAAGATATTCAAAAAGTGAAACCACAAACATAGAAATCTAGTTCTAAATCAAAAATTGAAAAGCAGAATATTCAAAGCATTATACAACCTAGAAGAACAGGAGATCATCTGTCATAAGTGCAACAAACCCGGACACATCATGCCAAATTGTCCCCGAATTCAACTTGACGAAGAAAAGAAATCAAAAAGGAGAAATTCTACAGCCATGTGGAATAAAAGAGATAATAATAATAAAAGCACTAGTAGTAAGAGTGGGAGTGCGGATCTGTGCCTTCGAGGTAATATAACAGATAGTGATGACGATGAGCCAACCGAGGTATCAAAACTTTCTCACTCACAATTACTTATATATTTCCACGAAGTAAATGGCTATTTTGAATGACTTAGGGAGAAGTATGCTAAAATTGAATCACCAAAAGATAATTTGATAGAATCAAATAAACAACTTGGCCAGTTAGTTACAAACTATCAAAGTTGGATCCCTAAGTGTGATAAGTGTCCATCACTCGAAGAAGAAATTAAAAAATCAGAATTTATAATTAAATCGCTTGAAAATGAAATTCTGATTTTTAAAGAGAGTGAAAATTCTAGAAGAGAGAATTTTATTAAAACGTTGCAATCAATTATTGAACAAAAATGAATCTCTCAAAACACAAGTCCAACAATTGTCTACAACTTTAAGAAAATTTTCCAAAATTGAAAAATCGTTGAATAGCTATTAGGAAAACAAACCGTTAATACCGTTAGATAAGGACTTGGATATAATTAATCTGAACTGGTTAGAAGCAAATTTAATCAAGTCAAAACCGAGTGCAAAATTTGTAGAAAAATTGGACACACTCAAAATATTTGCTGGTATAGACCCAAACACGTGAAAACAATTCCAATTTGGGTTCCAAAAGGCACAAATATAAAATCTCTCAAAGTCAACAAATCTGAGTGCCAAAAGGAATGTATATAAATAGTTATGGGTCTCCACAAAATTATTTGTCAAAATATTTTACCAATAACAATCATGGACTTATAAAAACATATAGGTCACAAAAATCTTTTATCGTGTAGGTTTGGTGGCAATCTAAGGAACTACAATAGTGTTACTTGGATTCTGGCTGTTTCAGGGACACAACGGGCGACAAATCAAAGTTCCTTAGCCTAATATAAAGGTGACAGAATCATAATGGGCAACAATGAAAAATTATCGTAAAGGTAAAATAGGTAATGGTATATTTATTTTGAACGATGTATTAAATGTGATAATCGGCACTGTAATCTGAATTAAATCAGCCAGTAATATGATGATGAAATGAATGATGATTTTGATTCTGACTTATTCAAAATTGTTGGCCCATTATATTCTTATGCCAAGAACACTATAAAAATCTCTAGAGTCTTTGAATTACTTCATACATATAATCAACGAAAGAAAGGATTCGAAGCATCATTGCATTCAATTTAACAACGTGGCGGCTTCTAATTTAACAAATCCCTAAATTCTGAAAGAGGAACGAACGAACAAAAGAAAGCTTCCATTTTTTCTTACTCAAAGGATCGGGTCGATAAGATAAAAATCAAAAGGAGCCTACTTTTATATAGGCCAGTTGTTTAATTTCGGCTTTATATTTTGATTAGGGTTTTGTGTGTTTTAAAATTGTTTTTAAATTCGTATTTTCCTTTTAAACTTGTGTATTGTCTAGTCATGTGACTAGGAGACAAATTACGTGGCGTAGTTTGAGAATTCGCAACTTAGTGGCTGAGTTGTGCAGGGTTTTGAGCGTAGAGTTAAGGAGAGTCGATAGCGGGTGTCGCGAGTTTACGTTTGTAAGCGTCTAACTGCTTAATTTCTAGTAGAATCCTTGGGGGAAGCACATATGCAGGGTTTTGTCGAAGATGGGTAAATTCTATGTCGTTCTATTTCTGTATTTATTATTCTGCTATTATCTGTGCTGCTATTATTTTGATATATCTGTGTTGACATAATTTTTTTACAAACTTCCGCAATAATTTTTATAATTGATAGTATCACCCTATTTACCCCCTCTATGGTGAAATCGGTCCTACAAAGAAAACTCATGGTCAAAATTGAGATTAGGGAAAATACCTCGTAGTTTGGAGTTATATGGGATATAACCGATGCTGCCAGTTATGGTCCTATGACATATTTAGAAAACTAAAGGTTGGATACCTCAAGATAAGTGGGCCCTAACAACCATTAGAGAAACCGAAAGGATTTTATATTTTTCTCAGAGTTTTGGGAAATATAAAATGCAGTGGAAAACTAATTAGAAGGAATTAAATAAACCAATATAATAAGTATAAGAACACATGAATATTATAATATCTATTATTTAGATAAATTTTCATTAGTATAATGAATAAAATATTGATTAATTAAAGTATACTTAATTGAATAATTTATAAATTAGCAGAGAATTATATATTTACTTAAAAAAATTCTTATCTTCTTGTCACTTTAAAGCCTTAAAGTACATGTGTATATACAAATCAATATAATATGGCTAAGTAATAAAATGGAAAAGTACAATTTAGCTTAGTATGAAATACAATTAAACAAGAAGTATATAGTGTCACACTAGGATTTTACATCAGTTCAGACATCGTGCTCTACGTCTAGTATTGAAGCTCCACTTCGATATTTAACTAACCAAAAATTCTCTCACTTCAACTAGAAGAAAAAGAAGTAGATAGTGGCTTATACTTCCCTGAATTAGGACTTCTACCAACTCTCAACTAATAGTTTGACTTTGGTAATCATTATGACTCAATACATGGATTTTGTAATTGAATGCAATAGCTCCATAAGCACTCGATATTATTGAGATGCAAATGAAAAAGGTTAAGGAAAAAATAGAGCTTCGAATCCATAATGAAATGCTCAAATAGAAGGCACTAAAGTTTTTTAGATCAAAAGCATAGAATAAGAAAAGAAGGCAAAGGTGAGTTTTTTGGCTTTGATATATGGTGTATTTATAGTGGCATGTGGTTATGGTGAAGGATTGCATTTTCTCGAAGTACTGTGGTGAAGGGATGGAGGAAATGGTGAAGAGAAACGATGAGGAGGTGTATAAAATCATAGAAGAATCAAATTTCTATAAGCAATGTACACACATCAATGCACAGGTGGTACTCCCATCGATTGACCGGTAGCGTCGGTACACCGGTGCTTTAACACATTAACCAAAAACTTATATTTTGTACCTATTTTCCCTATTTCTCCATCTATCTTTACTCCAAAAAATTTAGAAAAAGTCAAGATAAACAAAAGACCTATATTCAGGGTATGTGATATAGGTCATATAAGCGATTTTACCAATTTTTAACTCTAAGACTCGACTACCGACAGTATAAACAATGTACTCTTTTATATCTCATCGAGTTTTGGTTCCATTTCCATTTTGTATCCTTGAATCCATTGTAATTTGATGAATGCTCTATCGACTAATTTTCTTTTTCATCCGCTCATAATTTATAAGTTGTCATGAATAATATCAAGCAAGTTTAGTGAATAATATACGCTTCGTCAACATTTTGAAAATTGGGTTCCAACCACTTTTTGAAAATGAAATCACCTGTAGCATATGTTTTATTATATAATGCTCCATATATCTATAATAATTCCTCTATCAATATGATACTTCCCCCCTTTATTATCAACACAAAGGGACAAATAGTGAAGTCATGCAATAAGCATATAACACAACATGGATAACACAACACAAACATAGAATGCAATAGCATGAAACATCATAAATAAAACAAACTATCAAACATAAAATGTAATACAAAATATCAAATGCAAATGCTATAATGTCCTAGAATGCAAGTTGACATAAAAATAAGTGCTATAAAAAGTACCAATCACTGATTTGGTGGAGTCCACTAAGTCAAATATCCTGAGGGTGTAGTGGGAACGTTCTTTGAAATAATTTCACATATAGTCTAGATCCTCTAGGTACCCATGGCCTAGTAGCCTAGTAGCATGTGTAGCTCCATTTCCGTTTTTGCTATGTCTTAAGCCATGGAATGAAGGCTTTGGAATGTAGGTTAGTTTGTCTAAAAACAAAAGCTACCACAGCATTGTTTTGTCCATTTATGCTCTCTGTGGTTACTGTGGAACTATATAGTGATATCAACATCCTCTTTATCAACCCAAGGTCCTTGCCCTTTCATCAGTTAACCCTCATGGTCATTGATTTTCTTTTGTTTCTTCCTAATTCTTTAGCATCTGTTGTCTATTCTCTTCATCATTGTCGTGACAAGGTGAAGAACATCTTCTGAAGTGTTCTCTTCCTCCTTAATTTCATAACCATGGAGTATGTGTTTAAACCCTTCATTATAAGGAGAATGTGGCCGAAAGTTCTCTAAAATCCTCATTCTCATAAAAAATCGCCTTATTAAAAATGATTCCGAAATTCATTTGTTTGAACATGCTCATTCCTAAGGTTGATTTCAAAGCACCTAAATACTGATGTAAGCAAATTACCATAAGGGTTGTATGACCTTGGTTTCACGGATCTATTACCAATCATTTTCCACAAAATAAAGTTGGCTCGGTTGACCCTTAATCCTCATAGAATGCACGTATACATTTTTGATGAATGGGGAAAACTTCATCTAAATTGTGTATTATTGTATCGAAACATTTGAAGAATCGTACACATTAACAAAAACATATTTTTTATGATTTATTATCTGACTTGCATTGGGGAGAATAAGTCCAAATGTGCTAATTCTAAAGGTGATGCTAAAATCAAAATGTATTAATCCTAAGTCTAAGATTTGTATGCAGTGTAGATTAACAATTATTTGTCACTAATTTTAGATGTTAGAAATAGCATGGCATCATATAATTCATCTTATTAGATAAATTATGGTATCTTTCTCATAAATTTCTTTGCCTAACCTTGACTTTATAGGAGGGTACCATCAGTCAGAAATTCTTTATTTTGTGTCTTCGAGGACTATGTTTCTTTCACTTTTCTAAATGCTCATGCCTAAAACTGTACTCTGAAATAATTCCTCGGAAATATACCACCCCAGAACCGATGAGCGGGAAAAGAGAATCAACATCTATATTGTTCTCTCATGGTATATCTCATACTATATAGCCATCGTGCTCATTCAAGAGTTCCTTGACCTTTTCTAAGTTTAATGATAATCAAAAGACCCCTAGCCTCAAATGTGCTTATAACAAAATTCATCGCAGTTGGGAAGCATTATAGATTCTTTATTACACAATCCTCAATTAATTATCAATCTTGGATCTATAGTCAATTTTACATTTAAGTTCATCATATTTTACTCTGAACTTCAATTTTAGTAGGATACATATCTAGAGAACCCATTAGGGCTATTAACTAGGATCTTACATAAATGACTTGTATTATAATAAAATATAAAGGATGATCACAATCTGTATCCATCGAGTATCACGCTAATGTTGCCCACTAATTTCCTATCCTTAACAATTTAACAAATAATAATTATCTAAGCATATCCATAAAAAAATTAATCGGTTAATTAAGTTAATTAATATGAAATGGCAGGATTAATTACATGTTTATCTCTAGGACCCATGTTTATTTGTTGGGCAACAGCTGTGTAACATCGTGTTCTGTACAAGGGTAAGAATGAAATTATAAAATCAATAATACTATTATGGCATACCTAAAATTAATGAAATTATTTTTATTCACTTCTTTGATTTTGTTACATCTTTTCCCTAGTGCTTTCATCAAAGTATGGGAATATCTTCCTTGCAACATTGTTGTAAGTGAGGTATTAATTTTTCGAATTAGAGCTGAGATTATTTGTCGGGCATTATCATTTTTAATATCAAGGGCACAGGAATTCATTTCCATAAAAAACCATAGGGAAGCTCGAGGTAAAACTAAGCATTTAAAAAATTTAGCAGTGGAAAAGATAATTACCTTTTGTGAACGATAAGAAATTTTATGCTTTTTATTTACCGAAATTGAAGAATCAGAGGATAAACCTAATGGATGACTACTCTTATAATGAAGGAATGCACATAATTTATAAACATTAATTATGAATGTTCTTGTATGTTTGTATTTTAATAAATAAAGTGCGTTTCTTCTACCAATTTTATGTTGATTTCCACATTATCGTTTTACTTGGCCCTTACACTTGATCTTCATTCATGAAACAAAAAAGTAGTTAAACTAATTAGTTAGTCTCAACCATGAAATTTACACAATAAATAAATTTTGCAACTTAATGTTATGCTTTCATTTTAATCATTCGCCCTATGGGGGAATCTAAGAAGCTAGAGAATAAAGTAAAAAATATAACGATGCTACAATGTAGTGTTAATATTTGTCCTAATTGTGTTTAGTGAAGATTCTAGTAAGACAGATTCTAATATGGTTAGTTGTCATTGTATCGTTTATATGGCTTTATCCTTTATTCATTGTGTTGAGGTGTAATGTTCTATTTTTTAAGAAAATGTTGTAGTTTATGGTTTGAATGTTCTATTGACATGTTACTATACACAATTATACAACATTATCTTTTAAAGTTTGATTGTATTGCGATACTAGGAAAAATGGTTATTTCACCTATCATTGTGAATGAACCAATATATAAATTTTTATACTATTTTGATTAATTCACTCTTAGTGAATTTGATTCATAATGTATGGAATTCGATCAAAAATTTATTAGAACTATATTCATTTAAGTACACAAAAATTTTAAACTATTTATTTTGATATTAATCACCAAATTTGAGTATTAATTTTACGTACAACTTTATACTTGGTCCTCTTTGGTCACTATCACCAAATGTGGCCAATTGATAGCCCAAAGAGCATATAGTTTTGACTCAAACTTCTTTTCTTAGATTTATGGGTAAAAGAAACCAAAAAACGCACGTAATAGTGCATGCTCAATTTTTATGAACTTAAGGAATGATTTTCCAAATATGTCATCTACATGTTCCATCTCTTTCCGGATCACTACTAAGTATTTTGTGCATTTGTTAAATTTATAATAAGCTAGCTAAATCGATTTGGCAATGGATGCATACTAGTAACATTGATGACTAATCTTTATTTAACATCTATGAGTAATTAGTATGGTGAACATAATTTTAGATCCTTTTTTCTATTAGCGCGTGCATTGGTTGAATTCTACCATTGTTTTCTTTTCTTTGTTGGTATTTTCATATTCAATGAAGTGTTGGACATGAAGAATTTTTTTTTTTTTGACATGGTTGTTAAATTTGATACATGAGTTATGCAACTCAGTTATAAAAATTATTACTTATATGTCATACTATTATTGAAACTATAAATTTCTGCATAAGGAAAAACTCTTCTCAAAATTTTGTACAACTGTTGAATTCTATGTATTAATTTGAAGGTTTAAAAATTGCTTTCTTTGTTGTGCTAGAAAATCGAATTAATGGTTATGAGCTATAAATTCTTAACAAGTGCAGTTTTTATGAAATGTGTTATTCATACTTTTTCTTTGTCATATATATATATATATATATATATATATATATATATATATATATATATATATATATATAATTTTTGAGATTTTCGTTTTTACAAATTGAAATTTAATTTAAATTACTTTTTGATTTTTTGTAGTGCTTTTACAGAAAATAGCTTTCAATTTAGTTTTTTTTTTCAAACCTAATAATTTTCTTCAATGCCGAACTTTATGTGCACGCACACCCTAACACACACATACACATACTCATACACACGCACATACATATACGAGTACAACCCATAACAATTAATTAGTTAGGATTTTTCTACTGAAATCATAGAGTAAGAGGAATATAAATAGGCAATTTGTAAGTTTTAATTAAAACACAAATGAATAAATAAGACAAATGGTGATTTCATTTTTCAAACATACATTGCATGTAACCATTAAGGGTTTTTTTGTCTATTTATGTTTGAAGAAGTTGGAGTCTTAATGTTCCAATCAAGATGATAATAGATCCATGAATATAAGGAAAGAGTCGAATTAAAAAATAATTTCATAAATGTTCTCATTGTTTCACGGCTGACGAGGAAATCTAGGTTTTAAATTTCAATTGTTTTGACTTTGAATCTTAATTTATTTTGAAGATTGAGCAATTGAATTTGGTTCCAAAAGGAAATACACAATTAATGCTACATAAGGAAATGCATAATTGTTTTCTTCTTCCAAGAATGTTTCTTTATAGTTTAGCCGCTTTTATATGTAGAAGTTTAATCTTCACTTCTAGAAAAGCCTGAAAAAAGTACTATGTTTTTATCTTTTCATATGTCCATGATAAATTTGAATATCAAGGTTCCAATAAGGCTAACAAAATTTTAGAATTGTGACCATGCTAATATATATTTGTCTTCCAACTAGATTAGGTACTTCACCATAATAAGCATTGTTACTCTTACCTTTGAGTACCTTTTAGAGCTAATCACTACACCAGAAAAGACTTTTGGTAGCGTTGAAAAAACACTACCATAACTTATGGTAGCTTTTCAGTGAACGTTGCTATACGACATGCAACTAAAAGTCTAAAACTTTTTGTTGCGTTGTAGTAAACGCTACCAAAAGTCACTTTTAAGTGCAACTATAAGTATTTTCTGTAGGATTTAAAAAACGCTACCAAAAATCACTTTTAAATGCAGCTATAGGTTTTTTCTGTAGGGTTAAAAAAACGCTACCATAAGTCTTCATTTTTTGGTTGCATTTTTTGTTTATATGCCTTTTTTGATTTTCGGTAGCATTTTTAAAATGCAACTATATATTTTTTTATTAGTTTACATTTGTTTCTGTAGCATTTCTGAAATGCTACTAAAAGTTATTGGTTGTTTGGTAGCATAATTTAAATGCTACTATTTACGGTTGATGGTTTATACCATTTCCAGCAATCGCTTATATACTACTCATATTAAAACGAGCATGCAATCGCATAATTTTCATATATTCAAACAAACAATTAAATCACATAATTAGCATATACAAAAAATCAATCATATGATCATCATATTAAAATAATTGCAAAAACATGTTAATCTCACAATCAAATATAATATCCATAATCAATTCGATAGTAGTTTTTCAACAAAATAAGTCACATACTACGAGCATTCACAGACAAGTTTCCACAAATGGTACTAAAAAAATACGACAACATATATAACAATTAAATTCATGTTCGTTGCTTGATTACCAATAGTTCTTTGTTGTCGACAGTCTTCGCTTCGAAATAGCTAATTACCTGCAAACGAGTTTAGCAATCAACAATAGACTGTCAGCAAATATGAACCATAGACTGTCAGCAAATATAATACTTCCACTGTGACTTGCCTTATCCCTCTTTCTACATGTTCGCTAATTATATTGACATTATATCTTTTTAATTCACAGCATCTTAGCTTGCAAATTAACATAGACTGTCAGCAAATATGAACCGGGTTTCTCCCTATCCAAAATTTATTTTCATTGCCTACCATAGTTCATTGTTTCATAAATTTGAAAATATTTATTCCAATATTTGCAGAAAAGAGCAAGTGCTGCAAATCACGAATCACAAAAACTAAATCATTAACTGAGGCAAATCTGATAAAACGAATCACAGAAAAGAGCAAGACCTTGTAGTAAGGCATAAGTATATCACTTTGCTTTACCTTTAATATTAAATAAAGGTTCATTGTATGGTAAATTTATAATGTAATATATGATCCAACATTTAATAAAAACTTAAATGTTGTGATATAGATTTTTTTTTAATACCCGAATAAACAGAACTAAAACTTAATGTTGAGATATGATGTACTGAAAAATAATACTTACCGGAACTTGATTCTCCAATGACATATGCTGCTGGCCAAGCTATCGTAGTACCAAAGGCATCTTCCATGTACGTACACTCAGATGTAGGTTGCCATAGCAATGCGTCATTAACTCTCACAAAGTTTACCCAAACTTTTACCGCATCTTTTCCCAGCGGAACACAATGAACCATCGTTGTTGGATCAGTTGAAGCGATAGTTCCTTCAGCCACTACTTGTCCCGTTTCACCCACATCAATCAGCTTACATCTACTATTTGATACCAGAGTTGCACCCTGTTGGATAAGCAAATAAATAAATAATCATCAAATATGTCGTAATCATCAAGTAAATAAGCAAAAGGATTAACCGTTTGAAAAAAAGGATTAACATGTTATCATTGCAATCACAGCTAACTAGTAATCAAATAATCATCAAATATTTATATTCATTTCATTTTATTTAAAACACATTCTATATTTCATATTTCTGCACTTACAACATCAATTACATTTACTCCCGCTACATTTTATTTTTTTTACCATCTCTGTTGTACATACATTTGTATATATCACGGCAAATTCCTCTATCACCTTTCCACTCACCATACTTGACACTCCATCAACAATCCAAACACTTGACAATATCTACTGCCTTACACCCTCCCCATCACTGCCACTAAAGCACCTTACTCCCAGCCATACCACTACCTTGCTTTCACTGCAAACACTTCAACAAGCATCAATATTAACCATTATAAAAAACCATTCACAACTATGCCATCCATTCACAACTGTGCCAACTTCCTGCACATCATCATTGCCATTCATTCACTTCTCCTAGAACCACTACAGTTAGAGTTCACTACAGTTCACCAAACTTTCCCCCACATCACTCATCCAAACATCATTTTGCTTAACCACTACAGTTCACTAAACTTGCCAATCATACTTGCCACACATCTCATTTCAGCCATTCACCTCTGCCCTTTACCACTATGAACCTCGTTTACAACTATTACAGCAGTTCCACCCTCTGCACCTCCAAACTAACCACAGTTGTACCCAGTTGCATCACTACAACTACCCACAACAATTCCTCACCTGAACAAATAAGATTGCTATCACTATTCCCCTTCATCCACCAGCATATACTTCAACTCATTTGCTAACATCCCATTGCCTTGCCAAAACCACTTGCATACAAGGTCGCTGTCTCTTCCCTATTGACCGTGGATTGAACATTATCTTCTACACATAAACAACTTTCTACCAACATAGTATACAAACCAAAAAATAACATCCTTCATACAATACAAACATTGGATACAAACTAGTGCAACACCATTCCCATACGATACCATCTCAGGCCACAAACTTGCCTGCAACTTTTCTTGTTACCCTTAATTGCCAATACTCCCTTAATTTCCCCAAAACTGCCCAGCAATACAGTAGTGCCATCAAATGTGCAACCATACATTTCCTCCTCTGCCTATAACATCACCACTTCAAACTGCTGTTGTGCCTTGTACACTTCTTTCTACCCGGTGCCTTACCTCCCTCTGACCATAATCCACTGTCATAACAGTCACATGCAAATACAACCATTAGTAATCATTTACCTTCCTCCTCCTATCACTGATCACACAAACCCGAACATCAATCTGCCTTCCATTTACTCAGTGCAAACTACCACTCGTCTGCTATACCACACAACCCTGCATAGTTCTTGAACTCATCCCACCAAGCAACCAAAGCCAGTAACCATTGCATATCCACTGACCACCAAAAACTGCTACGACGGTTCACTAACTCATCACATACCCCTGACATCTACATCACTTCAACCAATAGTTCTCCACCACTTTAATTACTGCATTCAACAACAACTTATATATTAACGCATCCACCAAATTCTTCTTTTGAAACTACTGTCAACCTTTGATTCATCATACTCTCTACCCTTCACCATTTTGAAGCCATACCACTACATACCACTCTACTACATACCTTCAACATATCATCAACAACTACATACCACAGCCTTGCCGACAATTCCACCAATAATGTTGAACCATTGCCACACAAAATAAAGAAAACAAACTCTCAGACCATCTCAACAACCTCCTCCCCTCTGTGCATCTGTGCACATACAACAACCATTATCACTAAACTTCTGCCTGAACTGCCTCTTGTACGATTATCAAACAGCAGCACAGTACACTGCATCAAGACATTGCAGCAACCCCTGACCATATCACAACTTCACTGCCAGTTCACAAAATACAACTTTTACCCACACTTCCTACTATAAAACTTCCTCACCACTGTTACTTCAACATCCCACCTACAACCACTGCCATAATTACTATGCAGTATGATTTCTAAATTTTTATGATTTTGTGTACTATAGCATGTGCTGTTGTATACAATAGCAGCATCACATGGCTGCTGCATAGTGTAGGGGCAATGCCACCTTTACTGCATAGTGGAGTGTACGTTTAGAGTGGTTTCATGTCAGGCTAAAACAAACAAATAGTCACCTAAGGATTAACTTTAGCCTTGCAACAATAAGTCGAAACACTTGTTTTTTCAGCTATAACTTTTGATTTCGGCCACACTATTTTCCTACCGATGACATCTTCAATGCAAGACATATCAACAGTGGGTCGCCACAAAAAAGCATCTCCTTTTTTGGCATAGACTACTGAAACCACAATGGCTAACAGACCAAGTGGAATACCATTCATGATCATTTTTGAATCACTGGAGCATAATCTTCCTTCGGCGACCAAAACCTCACCCTTATTCCAATCATAAATCTTGCACTTGTTGTTTCTGCTACTAGCTTTACTTTAAAAAGAACAATATATTTAATGTTAAAAAATACGTAGAGAACTACAAATAGTTACCATAAATTGTAAACTTTACCACAATGTCTTCCTCCATGTATTCTCGTAGCGCAGCAACACAATTAGCAGGCTATGCTACTGTCTTATTCTCGGCTTCTCCTAATAGTGACAAACTAGGAGAAGGCCTCCATAAACAAGCATCTGCTTTCTTTACATGATCTATAGCGATTTTCATAGCATTTGGTCCAATACGAATGCCATCGAAAACCTCATTTGGATCGGTGGACACAACTCTCCCTTCGGCAACAATTTCATCCATTCCATCAAAATTCAACAACTAACACATGTTGTCCTTGTTCTACAATTATTCAACCGAAAATTATCTTGGGATTAAAAACTAAACTCCAAATGATGTTATATAAATAGAGAATAATACAAGTGTTTTACCATTTCAGATGTGCTCCCGACTTTCGAACATTCTTTACCCTACCAAAGCAAAAATAGCAGTAGTAGCTAAATGTCAAAAATAGTTGAATTGGATGATGCTTGAATTTTTAACTTTAATTTTGGATATCTATGAATGATGTAGACTGACATTAATACAAGTGATGACAACAGGAACAAAACTCACTCATGTAAAGGTAACTAATAAATCAACCAAAAAAGAAAAGGTAACTTTGAGAAACAAGCCAGCAGAATTGGAAAGACCAAGTAATACACCTTGAAAAAGGTTCAGTGCGATAACAGTTTTACATATTTATTTCTGACTTTATGAACTTTTGTATAAATCTTGATTTCCTACCAAAAGAAATATCTTTACAGGAGTACAACAATACCCAATACACACAGAGTAACGATGGCCGATATCTTGATAGTTAGAACATAAAGTAGAGTATGGAAATGTATCAGTTAAAATTCAATAGACAATATTACACAAATCTATGTAATCCTAATGCTTCAATCCTAATTGATTGAGGTTTAATACATATCTTTGCTTTTACAATTATAGTTAAATCATATAGAAAGACTATCAACTTCACTTGTTAGCATGTGAAATAAATGTAATTAGCATGAAGTTTACCTGCTTATTCATTAGCATGTGCACCATACTCTCCAATTCTGAAATTCTTTTTTGACAATTAGTTATTTGATTATCTCTAGAATATGCCAAAGTTAACTTAGTTTCGGTGTATCCCCTTCCTTGTGCTCTTAATCGTCCTGGTTTATCTTGTCCCAATACTTGTGCAATTGCATCTTCTTTGACATTACTTATCGAGCTGAAATGTTTGTCATTATTTTTTTTAATCTCCTCCTACATAAATTAATATAAATGTAGGTTATGCACGACGGTAAAAATTTCAGTGTTTAATTACTAACAAAATCAAATATTCTTACAATAACAGTTGCAACTTCCATGTTCACCGGTTCACCATTTTTTTTAGTGCGAGATTTGATCCAAATATCAACTCTAGATATGGATGATGAATCTTGACTCTGTTTTTTTCTACATTTAGAAAGACATTAAAAAAATTAATCAATAGTTAATTAACTAGATAGGTAAATAATGTTACAGTTGATTAACTAAACACATCGTCGGTCAATCTAGCCATTCCTCTACGTCCAGTCGCATGCGGTAATTGTTTTTGCCTAATGGTTCTAAATTTCTCACTTTGTGCCTGAAAGAAAATAAATAACTACATGAGTAAAGTATTCATTTTAAATAAAACAACAAACCGTTTCCTCATCAATCAACATGTGTACCATAAAGTTAAAATGTAATGCTCGCAAGCATGCTTTAATAAATCTACCTGCATATGTTAGGATAAAAATTTAAAATGTGATTCTGTCATTCATAAACAAGCAGTTTTAAGCAAATTGAACCAATTACTTTATAAGTGTTGCTTCAGTTAAATGGTAACAATCATTGATAAACTGCTTGTATACTATGAATTTCTTACTAAATTTCAAAATTTAGTCACTATTGAAATGTCTATATACACACAGCAATGTCAAATACTTCGTATACTTATAACAAGTATCCTTATAACTGGACCATGTCAAAAGATTTCTGTGCTGAAAATGTTTGACATTCATGTGCATATACCGTAAATATAATGGTAGTAAATGTTGATAAAGATATGTCAGACATTCACAACAGATTAAATATTCAGTGGAAAGCGCAAAATATGCCTTTGAACATACATTCACAGGGGAATGAAACAAAAATGAAAAGCAAGGGGTGGTCAATAGCACACAACCCCCCTTCTGATGCTCCTTAAATACCTTCCCTTTTGTCTCCTGTCCAAACGAAGAACAGTGAGAGAAAACAGGTAAAAGAGGGTCAGTTCGACCAATAGTAGAAATAGCAGAAAAACATCAAGGTTCATCTTGTACCGTAGATGTATATGCATCAATCTTGTTCAACTCCTAAAAAATGGTGACAACATTAAGCTTTAATTTTTTCATTATAAATAGCTCCAATTTGATACCGAGAAGCAATGACTTGTAACTTAACACTGGCATAGAGGGTATTTAATTTCTTGGATTTTTAGTCTAGGGTAAACAAACAACTCTAATTGTTGACACTTGGATAATTAGACTATTATATCAATCTGACATTCACAACCAAGGATTAAACTAATCAGTGCATATTGAAGGCATACTAACTAAAGAATATTTAATAGGACCGGCCTTCTTTTAGAGGAATGTAATCATGTCCTAACAATATGCCGTAGTGGTTGTAGTCACCTAATTGGGTGGGCGTGAATTCATATAAATTTATTGCATATCTCCAAATTGCACGCAGTATGAACAAATTTACGCAGGAATCATGGCCAACATCAACCAAAATACCATAAATTGATACTTTTTGGATGTATATTATAATGGTTAATCTATATGGTGATAATGTGTTGCTAATATACAAGTGTAAGTACAACTTAACTGCGCAGATATAATTAAAAATTTGGAGTTGGTGCACGTCAAAAGATTTTTGTGCTGAAAATGAAACTGAAATCTATAGAATGTACCAATCTCTTTCAATTTGTTTAATTATTTCAAAATTTGGTAAGCCAAGTCAAAAATAGAGTACATGTTAAATGTCACAAATACTGTTTGCAAAGCGGATGGAAGATGTACTTGAACATGCTTTTGAAGGAAAACTATCAAATAATGAAAGTTACCTTAAACTCCAAACTTGTTTTCGCTTTTACAAACTTTTTCCACTTTTTCACGTCTTTTACGTTGTACGGTTTCAAACCAAGTCTTTCCTCTTCGTTTGTTGCATTTAATATTTTTCGAACCAATTTGCTTTTTGATGCTCTTCAAATAGTTCCCACTTGTTGAAATATGGATTTTTTTTGCCATTCCTTCACTTTAAATCTAGCCTATAAATAAATATAAATTTTCATTTCATATTAAAATGGTTTTAAAAATAAAATTTGTTAAGTAGATTATTTTTGTACACAAATCAATTGTTATACCACAAAAATAGTAATTTTTCCATACCTCAATTGATCCCCACAAGACACTTTTTAATTCATCACTTAGAAGCCTCCAATCGTCAAGCATAACCGGAACATGCTCCCGTACAAGCGGTCCATGATAAGAAGCTAAGTGTACCGAGCCTTCTCCTATTCGTATGGCGGCCTCATTGAATTCAACTTCAATTCAATTCTCAATATTTAACAGGAGTCTTTTCACTTTTGTTGGACCTCTACCACGTTTTTTTACATTTATATTTGCAGTTTCAACTTCACGTGGTCTTTCGATTTCCGTCTTGGCATCAACATTTTTTTCACAAGCTATTTCATCTTCTACATGCAATTCATTTTCTTCACAGGACATTTCAATTTCTTCGTGCATTTCATTCACTTCACAAGGCATTTATATTGCCTCGTGCCCTAATTCTTGTTCCTTGTCTACATTAAAAGCTTCACCGGTTGGCTCACTATATTTGATCTTTGGCTTATACTTTCGCGATTTCTCATTCTTCAATTGATGACGAGTACGTACACAGCTTGTATACATAACCTTTTTCTGTGACAACACAACAAACATGCACATTATGGTTCAATTATGATTATGGAATGGTAAGTGTGATGATGTAAGGGAAGTGGGGTGTTTGCATGTGCACAGAGTAATTGAATGGTTTCAGGAAACTATTTTTGATGTTATTTTTGACAGCAGTGGAATGTTTGAGTTGTATTGTTTGTATGGTGGAGGGTATTGGTGATTAGTGGTCAAGTAAATAAAGTGATGAAGTGGTCAAGAGGGGATATGGGCTGGATGTAACTGCAGTGGTCAAGCAAACTTGTGGCCAGGTTAATGACAATGGTACAAGGCAGAGGTGCACTTGCAATTTGCACAGTTTTGATGTGCAGTATTGAGGTTGTGAAGTACAGAGGGGTATAGGTGAAGGTTGAATGAGGTATGTGCACAATGTGTTCATGACATTTTCGATGGCAAGGGGGATGCAGAAGCAATGCTATGTTGCTTGTGAAGTTGATGTATCACTATGAAATATAGACTGGAGTTCAATTGGTGAGTTGTTTGTGGAGTTTGATTGGTGACTTGCTGTTTTTTGTGGTTGCAGAGGAGAAGTTGAAGGTTGAAACAGCAAGAAATGATGGTCAGGGTATGGTCAGTTTGTTAACTGATGTTGTTTGGAATAGAGAATGGGGGCAGTGCACACAGCCATGTGGGGTGAAGCACTGTAGTAAAATAAAACAACGTAACAGGGATATGTAACAGAGGTTGAAATGCAAAGAAAATACAATGTAGTTCAAAATAGAAATGTATATACAGCAATGAAAATGAAAAAAACTCCCCTTTTTTCTTTTTCAAATGAGTTTGTGTATAATGATTAATAACAAGATTCTGACCAAAACTCCCAGCTACAAGTAATACAAGTATGACTTTCAATCCGACCAAAATTAGTTTAGTTTGATGAAATATAATACAAGATTCCATTTGTTTACAGTGGAGAATAAAAACAGCAGCATCGTTCCTTAGATCAGTTCTCCATGCAGTAATACTTTTAAAGATTTGTTAAAATTTGCAAAGGTAACGAAGAAACAATAAATTTGTTCAGTTTTTGCTCCTATGTGCATGTGAGAGGTTATGAATATCCACTTGAGAGATACATGTTAAAACATGAACACAAATAAAATTACATAACTAAACATGAACACTTCATAGCCAAAAGCATATAATTAGATTTAAATACATTTTTATAATTTAAACATTTTCAAAAAACAACAGATATATCCAGTTAGATACATAGTAAATAAAATCAGAAAAATAAAGGGATTACAGTTCATTCAAAATTGATTTAATGTGTAAACTATTTCGTACAATTCAATTTCATGAAACTTGGTACTATTATCACTTTAATGTGAAATTTAATGTGAAATTCGAGCAAAATTTAATGTGAAATAAAGGGATTACAGTTCATTGTAAATTCAATTTAATGTGAAATTCGAGCAAAATTTGTGAAGTATGGAGTTTTCATACAACGAACTTGGTATTATTGTCACTTTTTTAGATTTAAATCAACATGTTATGAATGATTTACATCAACGGTAGAGAAAAAGTGATCATATATTTTGTTGTCATGTGATATATTAAATGGAATAAACTGCTTACCCCTCTATTTTTAACGGAAGTGCAGCCCTTCATGATGAAGACTCGGTACGTTTTCAAGTATGTAAATCTCTACGATAGTCAATAACTCAATACCTGTATACATGAAATATTAATTGGTTATCAAACATATTAATTATATTTGACTAATTTAGACACAAATAATAATTACATTTACCTTAATTGCAACATCATCTCTTACAAAACAATCATTGATCTTATTAGCAAATAACGGAAAAACAAACAAAATTGACATATCCATGTACTCAAAAAAAAAATCATAATCCACAATACTTAAACTACTCAAGAATGCCTTCACAATCTTCCCAAACATAACTAACATCTTCAACATCCATATTGGTTACGTCACAATCTTCCACAACATTGATAGCATCTTCTACATAATCATCTGTCTCTAAATCATGAAAACCTCTTGGTGGTGCTTTCATTACAACGTACCAATTCGAAAAATCATTTTCTCTTGAATAAAATACTTGTTTAGCTTGAGATGCAAGGATATATGGATCTTTTAAAAATGATGCTTGATTTTGATGTAAATTGACAAGAGTGAAACCATCTTCATCAACTTTTACTCCATTTCCAATATGTGCCCAACGACACTTAAAAACGGGAATATAAAACACATGATAATCTAATAAAATTATACCAGTCAATATTCCATAATAAGTGACCACATCAACTACTTGAGAAATATCATTCGCACTTGCTCTACACATAGTGGTCGCATCATAAATTACTCCACTATTTTGAGTTTCTCTCCCAACATCTTTTATGTGAAATCGTTATCCATTGATGATATATCCTTTGTAAGACAAAGCATCATTCTTTGGACCATATGCAATCCACTTTAGCATTTCATTGTGATCATTGGAGTTCATAGATATCTGTAAAAAGTTTAATTTACAACAAAAATTTTTAAATGATATTTTTAAGCAAATGAAAGTATTATTAAAAAAATCATTTAACCTTTTTTTAATCCAATCAGCAAAATATTTTGTATGTGTTTCCCAAAGTAAGGTTGAATTTCTTTCCATGCGCTTGCTTGAATTTTGTAATTCCTCCAAATGCAAACTAGTATAAAACAAGGCATATATTTACCAATAGAAACATATATATATATTAAAATAATTGAAATATAATGTAACATATACTTACTCTAAAAATGGTTCCACTATGGTCATATTCATTAACACGGCTAAATGAGCACTTTATTTCTCATTGGAGGATAATGTAACTGTCTTAGGCATTGAAATTAGACATCCTTCGAGTATTACTAGGCTTTCATAATCTTTATTTCGAGCCTCTGTCTCTTCAATGTGTCCTGATTTTTTTAAAAATTTACTAAAAAGTCTCTTGCATTCGTCTGCAAGATAACATTCTGCAATACATCCCTCGGGTCGTGAATAGTTTCTTACATAATCTTTAAGTGTCATCATATATCTTTCAAAGGAATACATCTAACGAAATTGAACCGGTCAACATATTAGTGCTTCTCTTCCGAGATGAATTGACAAATGTACCATTATGTCAAAAAAAGATGGCGGAAAATATTTTTCAAGCTCGCACAAAATATCAATAATCTCAACATTGATTTGTTGCAACTTCTCTCTATCAAGGACACGTTGACATAATTTGTTGAAAAATGAACATAAACGAATTGTTGCTTTTCTTGCCTTCTTTGACAATAATCCTCTTATTGCTACAGGCAATAAATGTTCCATTAAAACATGGTAATCATGTGATTTTAAACCACTAATTTTACAACCCTCCAATGATATACGATTTTTCAAATTTGAAGAATAACCATCGGGTCCTCTGAAATCGTATAATCTTTTGCAAAATATTGCTTTCTCGGAATTTGACGATGTATAAGGAGCCGGCGGAAGATATGTTTTCTTCCCACGAGGTTGTGCATAAAGTTCATGCCGAATTCCCCAATCCTCTAGGTCCTTTCTTGAGTTGGTTCCATCTTTTGATTTATTATCATGCAACATTGTCCCCAATATGCTTTCACCGATGTTTTTCTCCACATGCATTACATCCAAATTATGACGTAATGGAAGTTCCTATAAAAATCAATATTGTAACGTATGATTATATTTTTAATTGTTAAAAAAATTAAAAAAATTAACCACTAGCCTCCCAATATGGAAAATAAAAAAAATTCGATCTCTTTTTCCACCTTGATAGCTCCAATTTTTTAGGATCGTTATCTTCATTGTGTTCGTCTTCCATGTCATGGGCGCTCTTCCTCTTCCTTTTTTTCATGTCAATGGATTTTATCTTAATTGTCTTTTTCTTATTATTTTTCTTCTTCTTTTTATTCTTTTCCTTTTATTTCCCAAAATCATTTGGAAAATCTTTTAACAATGCAGAAATATTTCTTTCAGTTAAAATTCTAGGAGCATTACCGTTCTCCACGGTGTTATCAAACCAAGCCTTTTGTTTCCTCCATGAGTCTGACATAGACAAATACCTTCTATGACCCATGTAGACATTCTTTGTACTATAATTCAACCAACGATGATGATTATTAACACCACACAATGGACAAGATTTTTCTCCCTTCACACAACACCCAGCAAGATTTCCATAAGCTGGAAAATCAATTATTTTCCATAGCAAGATTGCTTTCATTTTAAACAACGTTTTACTAAATGCATAACAAGCACCAACTCCATTACTCCACAAATAATGCAAATCTTCAATCAAAGGCGTCAAATATACATCAATATCGTTCCCGGGCTGTTTTGGACCTGGAATAAGCAATGTCAACAAAATATTTTCCTTTTTAATACACAACATGGTTGAGAGATTGTATGTCACAAGCACCACCGGCCAACAACTATATTTTAAACTCAACATAGAAAATGGATTGAATCCATCTGTAACAAGACCAGCTGAAAAAGATTTCCATCCTTCGTCCACCATATTCCATGACATAAATCCACAGGATGACGCATCTTTCCATCATTGCTTCTATTATTGAAATGGCATCTTAAATCTTCAGCCATCTTCTGAGATCTAAACATCCTTCTAAATCTTGGAATTATTGGAAAATATCTCTACACTTTAACTGGAACACCTTGTATAATCTCCTTGGTATCTTGATTTATCTTCCATCTTGAAGAACCACATTTTGGACAAGTATTTAAATCTTTGTATTCTTTTCTAAAAAGGCAACAGTCATTCTCAAAAGCATGTATCTTTTCAAAACCCATGTCAAAAACTTTAAGAAATTTCTTTACTTCATATAAAGTTTTAGGAAGTATGTTATCTTTCGGCAAAAACAATTGTTGCACATTTAGAAGCTTGTCAAACCCAGTATCAGACAAACCAGTCTCACATTTAAGATTATACAAGATGGTGATGGCAGATAATTTTGTATGAGTTGTACAACCAGGATACAGTGGAGTTTCCGCATCTTCGAAATTCTTAAGTAACTCTTCTTCTCTTCCTTCGGAATCAACATTATTCTTATCATCAGCAAAAAAATCATGATTCGTAAAATCTTCATCTTCATAATGAATCATCTTGAATAAGTCATATGTGTTAAAAGACTTTGTTTTTTTATCCACATTTATTTACTCGCCCTGGCTATACCATGTACTTCTCTTATATATGGGATCCATTCCTTTTATAATTAAATGCTCAACGATGATGTGGTCATCCTGACGACTAAGATTTCGACAACTTGTGCTTGGGCACAAAATTTTCTCCACATTTCTCAAATTTCTCCTTGCCACATGCACAAAATTCAAAGCTCCTTGTCGGTACTCTGTACTAGTCCTATGACAAAAATTAAACACATAAAAAAATTGAGTTTTAATATTGACATTTATGTGTTGATTCTAAAAATACACTTTAAGTCAAGTTTATATAGCCACCTGTTTAAATACACCCAATCCATTTCCATCGGCTATACCATGTACCCGTTTAAGTCAAGTATCACAAAGAATCTCTGATACAATACATCATATATAGCTTTATGTTTATGGTATTCCATAAAGTATATCTCTGAGATTCGAAACAAGATAATATATGTTTGGAAGTATTAGTATAGATACTGCGTGTATTGTACAACAGCGCTAGCAGTGTGGAAAGACAAGGACCAAATAGGAGGCTAAACTATTTGCAATCTCCTATGGCCTATGGGAATGACTAGGGAACAGTACAGAAATATTGTTTAAGCATACATCTGCATGCCACTAATACCGAAACATCCCTATTTAACCGTTAATGGAAAGTTTAATTATCAATAAAATTACAGAATTGCTAAATTCTCCAATATAGTTTTGTCAAACGCTAGCCTGCCAACTTTATGATAAGATTGCAGAATTGTCAAATATAGTTTGGCCAATCGTGAATAGCAGTGATTAGAGTGGACATGCGAAAATTATACGTTGCTTTTACTAAAAGTCTAAAAGATGCTAATCTTGTACCCATTATTCTCCTCATTTCAACAACATCCCCAAACAATCAGCCTTCAACTCAAACTTGATCACCACTGCACAGCAATTTACTCTACCAAACCACACCACTGTTCTAATCAGTCACCCCCTCCATTTACCCCTGCGCTCCATCTCCAGTCAAGCACAAACAAACTTCGTCGACAAACTACACCAACATCAGTACACAACTAGCACTTCAGCAAACTACCCACACTATCTACACACTACAATCCCTACCATCAAAACAAATTCTATAACTGCTGTCAGCTGCTCATTGCATATCCTTAAAACGTCCACTACCATCATACATTTGAGTGCAACCTTAAACACTATCATTTAACACCCAATACTGCACTTCCTGACCTACAATACAAACACCGCACTCAGATTCATACTGCCCACCACCTGCATACTTGAAACCACTATCTACAACTGGCATCGCAACTACAGACCATCATTGAAATTATCTAAACCGATACAACTTCAGAAACTACTCTAATGACAGTAACCTCACATTGAACCATCTCCATCAACCATCATCACCTAATCATCTGCTCAGTTTACTGCTACTCCTCCAATAACCATCACCTATACACCCATCACCATACATTTCTACCCACTGCAAACATCAGCATTCAACAAACTCACTCCCTCACAATTCACTTCATTAACTCAAACCGCCAACCAAAAAATGCAGCTAAAGAACGATTTAATACATCAAAATCAAAAATTAATTTACGTACCTTAACTACGGATCTAAATCTGAATCGGTTGCTCAACGTCGACCATTCCACTAACCCAAAAACGCGATGGAATCGAACCCGAAACCTCAATCGAAAGCGCGATGGAAACAACCCCAAAAAGGCGACGGTAGCTTAGGAAACGAGGGCAGAGAACGGGATGAATTAGGTTGAATACATTGGGAGGAGACAAAAGCCAAAATGCGGGAGAAAAAATAATTTGTGAATTTAGGTTGAATACGTAGGAGACGAAAGTAATAGAGGGGAAAAAAAATTTCAAGTGGAGGGAAGATTTGGGGAAAGAGGGAAAAGGTGAATAAACGTGACAAGGGTTTGGCTATTCGCGGGTATAGGCTGTAAATTTTGTTCACGTTCTAGTAAAACAAAAATAAGGGGAAAAAAGGTTTAAAATAATATTGGTTGCCTTCACACCATAAATGCTACTAATAAATGCAACTAAAGACATGTTTTCTTGTAGTGAATGAAAGTTTAAAGCATATCAAATATTAACTACCTAGCTTAACACCCCTGTAAAATTTAACCTTTGAGTGCTTTCTAAAGCTAATGGAAGTTCAAAGTACTGATGCTTTTTAACTCAATATGTAAAAATCAACAATTTCATAACATATGCAAAAAAACTGCTTGAAATCTAATGTGCGATATATCAATGATGTATCGGCGATGTTATCCGATGTTAACTACATAGCTTAACACCCCTTTGAATTCAGCGATAATGAATCCAAGTTTATCTTCTATATCTTTTACCAATTTTCAAGTGATAGCGAATCGAAGTTTCTTCTATATTTTTTACCATTTTTATGCAGAAGTATTAGTGAAATATGCTTATAAAATTGGTGTAGCAACAAAATGGAATAGTAGTTATTGCTTTTGCAAATTTGGTACAGTGAGTCACATATAAGATGCTCATACTGAAGATGTGGGTGGTGCTAATCCAATATCAGTTAGTAGAAGGGCACTAGAAACTACTGAGTTTCAATGACGCATATTTATAATTAATGCATTTTCAAGTATCTTTAAACCTTTTGTAATTTCTTTTTTTGCTGCATATACCAAAGCATGCAGCATATTTTTCATGTTTCTGGTATGTTTCATCAAAATAATATGATATGTTTTTATCAGTTTAACTTATTTTTGTTCAATTTTTTAAATACATATATAATTGCACTCACACAATATTTTAATTATCTTTAGTATATTAATATTTGTTTTGGAGAAAAGTTAATTTTCAGTTTAAGAAGAATGAACTTTAAACTAATTTTGATTTTTTTCTTCTGAATTTATTTGTTTATGTACTTATATATCTTTTACGTTGTGTAAACAAAATCCAGCTTGGATGCTCTTTTATTTATGTTGGAGGTTTTGGATCAAAAAACAAAATAAAGGGAAGGAACTTTAGCACTCACTTTTGGTTCTCATGTGCGTGTACTTAGACATCATGATCTGTAAAATTTGTTTATTTTTCCCTTCAAAGAACTTTAATCATAATTTACATTGTTATGTTAACTAATGTGAGTTTTATATGATAATTAAATCCATTATCTATTTATTATTTTACCATACTGTTAATTTCCCCCTCTTTTAAGGATAATCTTGGATATTGACGTGGTTGAATTACCTTACTATTACACAGTTTATTAATGTAGAGCATTATTTTAACTAGAGAAACACGGTCAATTAGCAATTCTATAATCTATACAACCAGCCTTTCTTATGTTCTTCTTATGATAGTAATCTATGTTTGCAGTGCCTTTGTGTGTCTTCAAACTTTCTACCGCATTATATTCTACTAAAGGTAAATGTTTATTCCCTCTTATTAAGCTACAGTTCTTATCTAACTTGATATCACGTGCTGGCAATGGAGCATACATTTTTATTTTTTATCATTGTTTGCAATATAAGAACTTTATATAATGTGCAGATGATCAAGTAAATATTATGTTGTAGTTTAGTGTGGCGGCCATGGATACCACTTTAGTAGAAAAAGTGCTTTAGGTTTATTACCCGTGACTGATCTATAAGACTATAAAAAATAACTTATATCAACTTTTTTTAAACTTTTTTAAATCGAATCATAGTTCTAGGATGTAACTATTGTAATAATGCTTCTAAAATGTTTAAGAGTGAATTAACTCATACTATTTTTATGTGTTCAGATTCATGATAGCCTATGGACGATATATTCTACACATAATATATTACCATCAAATCATACAAGGTGGATGCTGCAAATGCTTCAAACGAACACGTTGAACTTAGATTATTGTGAAGATCAGATCTTGGGAATCAATACCGAGCTAAATAATTTTGAAAGAAGGATGAAAGCATATTTTAAGGTGGCAACTACTTGGTTGAGATACCATCTTGGAGTAATGAGTATTAAACTATTTTGGTATTGTTTTAATTATTAGTATGTTTGAAATTTAAAACTTTGAAACATTATGCTCCCTCTAGTATAAACAAACAAGTCTAGAAAACTAACGTGAAATTTTTTTGTTATGCTCATAACGTGATGTTGTACCTTGCTCTGCTTTGAAAATTATTGTTTGGATTACCTTTGGGGTACCATGTCATTTCGTTGCAATGCGGTACAAATTTATAGCTTTGTTTGTGTCATTGGTATTGCACTTGCTGGTGTAAATTTTTTTGTTAACTTTAAACTTTTTCTTAGTTTTATTTCACGCATGTCTTTGTTATTTGAAATTCCATGTGTATCTTTCAATGTTAACAAATTTTAAGTGGGTACCACTAGGTCTAAAGTGTGGTACACTTGGGACCAAAGTGGATTCCATGCATTTAGGCAATTCGTCTTCTAGAAAATTTTGAATAAATATGAAAAGGTTTAAGTGAACAAAACTTGGGCAGTGCAATCGAATTTGAACATCTTTTGACAAAGTGTTTCTTCTGTACCTCTGTTTCATTTTCATTTACGATATAAATGAGTGGATTTGTTATGAAATTGGTATCCATTTTAGACTCCTTACCATTTTAAAATATCTTATAGTGCCAAAATTGACATTATCCCGGTAATGGTACAATCTTAATTTGTTCTATGTATGAATGTAAGCTATATTCTAATTTCATTGTCATTTCTATACTTCATGTTATGTTCTATGTTTGGCTTATATTATATGATAGCTGACAACATGTGTATACCATGAAATATTTCATCAGTGTAGATTTGTGTGGTCTCTTACATATAAAATTACTGAACATCCATGTTTATTCAGCACCAAGATTTCATTTCATATTGACAATTGTGTGATAATGAGCAGTGTGACCATAGATACTGCAAAGCAAAATACAGAGTAGAGCACGCCAAGCTATTGAGGTTTAGGACCAGCCATTAAATAGTGCAAATTGCTTTATAAGTCTTTCATTCCTATAGTTCGACAAGGAGTTGATATACTGCTAAGATTATAAGATTGAATTCACTAGATTTAC
This sequence comes from Allium cepa, assembly GCA_030765085.1. Lineage (NCBI taxonomy): Eukaryota > Viridiplantae > Streptophyta > Magnoliopsida > Asparagales > Amaryllidaceae > Allium > Allium cepa. The sequence goes on from CM060942.1 coordinate 71,967,354, forward strand.
TACTATATACAAGATTATTATACACAGAAGGCATGAAAAATGATAAGATTTTCCACCAAGTTTCGAGAACTTGATTTCGGTCTCGGTTTCGGTCAGTTTAGGAAATCTCGCTTGTTTCGATTTTTGTTTCGGTCCTGATATTGGATTTTTACATTTTTAATGAAAATGTAACGATAAACAATTCAAATTCATATAGAAATATAGCATATGATAAAATAATAATGCTACATACAACACTACTACATGCAAAAAATATTTCGCGAAGCTACATAGGATGTTATTCACAATTTTCTTCATCGTCTTGAGCTGTATAATATGACGGATAACCATATTGCATTTGTCCTGGACCCATAAATATCGTCATCATGTAATCAAAAGACGATTGTTCATCATTTTGTGCTGTATATGTAGCTTGTCTATTTTGACCACTTGAGATATCACTATATGAGTTACAACCTGTATAGTCAGAAGTAGAATACCTATAGGTTGGTGGATCAGTTGAAGTATATGGATTGTGGTGCTCATAATCATGTTGATGTCCGGATTCAACATTTAAATTACCATCTCTTCGGTTAGGATTGTCGCTTGCACTCCTTCTTCTTGAATATGTTTGAGTTGGTCTATATAATTCGTCACCATGACTAAAACTAATACCATAATTACTTGTTAAACCAACGCCACTTCCACCCGCGTTACCATGATCATCATTTGACGAGATGCTACTATTTTCATTGCTTTGACTCTTTGTTGCTCGTGCAAGCATACCATCAACAGCAGCGACTGCATCATTCAGTGTATTAGTCATCCAAAGGTCGTTGTCTAATAAGGGTGGTTCAATTTCAGTAGTCCATTCTGCTAATGTATCCTCTTCATGGAATATATAATCTAGATCGATCAGCTAATTTTCAGTGTCGTGGCGTCTTGAATTTTTTGCTCTTAGTCTCATGTTGTAAGCATATATACCAATTTTTCAAGACTTTTCATTTTAATTCTATTTCGTAATTTTGTATGAATCATTGAAAATGTATTCCAGTTTCTTTCGCAGTTTGAAGATGAAACTATTTGGCTTAAAATACGCATTGCTAAATGTGTTAAATTTGTAACATCCCCTCTTCCAATTATTGAGCACCACTGAGCGGGAAAACAATAATGTGCAACCATATTCATCCCAGAAATTGTGCAATGTTTTAATATATTGTCCAATTTCTTCTTTTTCCATTTTAAGGTACAAATGTGATATTTCATATGCAGTTGGTGGATCAATTCCACGACCGTATTCTGCAATCGTGTCAACCATTGTCGTATAATATGGACTATTAACAATGTTATGTGGAATATGGTTGAAAAAAAAGAACTTAGAAATTGCTCGACCTATATGGTTTTTGGCATCTTTAATACCTTTCATTGCAGATTTAACAGAAGGTTGAGTTCTACCACCTCGTTTTTGCATGTATGAGTTGATTCGTCCAGCAGCATCGTTGTCAAAATCGTCATCTACTCTGATAGATTTTCCAACAGTATTAGATTTGTGCAACGTTTGACTTGAACCACCACCCGATCGTCGAACAGTATGAGATCTGCGCAGCTCTTCATCTCTAAATGCATCTCTTCTTTGTCGCACGACATGTTGAAGTTCTTCATCATCTTCAATTTCATTGTCTGATAGTTGGTGCGGTCTACTCATTAGCTCCTCTTGTAAGCGTTGTTTGTCAAGTTTTCTTTGCTTCATTCATTTCTCTTTTGAATGATACATGATCGTGCAAGTTGTTTAACTTCTTTAGGGACAATTAGACATGCCGATATATCGCTGCCCACTCATGTCAGATGTTCTTTCAAACATGTCACACCACCGCCATTAATTAGTTTATTACAAAAGTTACATTTTGTTTTTCGAAGATTACCGTCGATCGCAGTACCATAATTCCAACCAATTTTATTTGAATTTGACATAACGTACATGCGATTATAAATAGATGATAAAATATTCCAAATCAAATCAAAAATAAAATACAAATGCATAAATAACATTTATCGAAGTCGTCAGAATTCATTGTTCAAGTTCAACTTTTCGAGTCCAATATTCCAGTCCAATGTTCAAGTCCATATTCGAGTCCAACATATTCAAGTTCAACATTCAAGTCTATATTCAAATCAGCATATTCAAGTCCAATATTCAGGTCATACAACATATTCAGGTCAATCGACTTATTTAAGCCGGTTTAACATATTCGAGGCCGTTTGCATATGCAATATCAAACAATGCCCATGTTCAACATATAGTAGGAAAAAGGCAAGGCTTAAAAAATAAACGATACAATATTCCAAAGTCAATGCTAAGCAATTTAATATTCCAAATCAAATCAATAATAAAATACAAATGCATAAACAACATCCATTGAAGTCGTCAGAATTCATTGTTCAAGTTCAACATTTCGAGTGCGATATTCCAGTCCAATGTTCAAGTCCATATTCCAGTCCAACATATTCAAATTGAACATTCAAGTCCATATTCAAATCCGCATATTTTAGTCCAATATTCAGGTCAGTGCAACATATTCAGGCCAATGGCCTTATTTAAGTCGGTACAACCTATTTAAGGGCGTTTGCATATGCAATATCAATCAATGTTCAACATATAGTAGGAAAAATGCATGGCGTAAAAAATAAAAACAATGCTTGTATTTATCATTTATGTTTAAAAAAGAAAATTTAAAAAAAAAACAATGCTTAAAAAAACAAGGCCTAAGAAAAAAACAAAGGTGGTTTATTTACCTTCGTTCTGCTTTATTAAAAAAACACAATGACCAAGGAAATATCTTTCCACTTCCTCCCGCTTCACGACCAAACGCAGACGCATTAAAAGAAGCGAATGAATGTTAGGGCAGAAGATAGAAAACGAAAATGGACAAAAAAAATTACCTTCATTCGAAAGCAAGCTAGGGCTGAAGACAGAAATCAAAAATCGCGAATTGAAGCGGAGCTCCTCCTGCTAACTCGAAGAACAATGCCGCGAGGTCGAAGCTTGGTCGAATTTGGGCGAATCGACGATTCTTCTTGCTCGAATTGAGAGGATTGTTGAAGCACAAGCGGTAATTTACATTCGTGGAGGTCGTTTATTTATAAGCAAAAAATTTATGCTTTAACTATTGAAGCATGGGATATTTGTTTTGCTTTGTCGATTTTGGATTTTACGCGTAATTTGATTTCGGCTGTTGCTTTTTTATCAATTTCACAATTGATTTTTTTATCAAAACAGTTTGACCGGAACGGGATTTTGACCTAATCCCGTCCCGGTGATGGCCGAAACTGATACAGATGGTTGGAATCTCGTGGTTCCGGCCGAATCCTCAATCAATGGTTTCCACCTTACGGACTTGCAGACTTGCCTATATACTCGTGTTAATAGTTATTGCCCATGTTTCAACTTACAATTTTTTTTTCTTTTTGGTTTGATTTGGAATTTTTATATGACCAAGTCAACATGATATATTGATAATGTCAATTGATGGTTCCTCCCAACTACCTAAATTAAAATGACATAACTGTTTTTACTTTTAAAGTTTGTCTACATGTACTTCATTTTTTTCTTCTAAATATTCTTACATATGAAGGTAGTATTAAATCCCAGTGGGTACCCGAAAAGAGAAAAAGTAGGAAGATGGTACACTTTTTATCTGGTTCGAGTTTACTAGGTAATAAGGCTAGGTGAATTATATAGGGGATATCAAACATGCAAGTTTAAACTTTAACGCATATATTAGTATTTTGGACCTATAATTTTCTTCTGTAACATGCTTTATAACCTGTGTTATTTTGTCGATTAAATTTCCAAGCATCTCAATAAATAACGAGATGTTAAACATGTAAAACTTTCATACTTGCCCTTTGCTATCTTGCTGAGAAGTCAAAATGCATGAGATAAAACCGATAGGCCCTATATGAATTAAATAGAGCCAACAATAAATAGTATGTTGTTTCTAAATTAAACAGGGCCAGCAATTATATATGAACCAATAGCAAGAGAAATCACAGTAAATGGTGCATAAACTAAAGTGCTCTACAGGCTTACAAAGTGTTAGTCCGTAGAACAGATTCAGAAACAGAAGTTGAAGTTGAAGTTATACTACAATGGTTGTTCTTCATAATTGTATAGCTTTATACTTGAAGAAACACTCATGCATTTACATATGTCAAGTGCTAACTCAACGATTCTTGAGGTTCCAAGAGTACTAGCTTAGATTTTGGTAAACTAAAAAATGTGATGCTTAAAACCATCAACCACATCCACCATCAAAACATTAAAATTATACGTCCACCCTATTAGCCGCTATTGATTTACAGACCCGTATATCCTTAATGCATTATACTTTGGTCCTTACAGCATTGCTTTAATTTTTAAGGTGTGATCTGGCACAGACACTCTAGGAAAACCTGTTATGTCCATGAAATCTCCGTAATCCCAAAAATATTGAAATCCCCATATATGCAATAGATTATGTTTATCTTATTTTTGGCCTTTCATGTATTATTTTGTTTATTTTAATTCATTCGGGCAGTATCATTGAATTGTATTCAATGAAAGCTCATGAATTACTACTATTTTGTTAATTCCAATAGTCAGATGGTCATTTAATCGAGTATAAGGACTTTGAAGTTTATTTCATAGACTACGTACATAAATAACAAGCATGTAATCTCTTTAAGGATATAAATTATGTTGGCCAACTGTATTGAAAACTGGTCCATACACAAAAGATAAATAAATATGTTTAGTGAGACCAATGTTTATCACTGTACAAAGCATTGATAAGCTTGTATGTTTGTTATGCTAAGAAATTTGTTCAGGATAATTGAAATTTGAAACTAAAACTAATTAATTCTAACATGGAGTAAGTAGTAGATGGACAATTCAAATAAGCAAGAAATGAAGCTTAACTATGCACTCTTCCAAATTAAGATTGTTGTAAAAAATCCTTATCTATGGTGTTCATGAACTCATTGGGTTTCTGGTACGTTTATCTAGTTACACATTGCTAAGAATGTGCTCATAGGAACACCAATAATATTCTGAAGAAGACATAATAAGACCTCTTGAGTTTTTGGTGGTTGTTATCTTGTAGACATTTATTCTTAACTATTTATAGACAAAATACTACATTCTTACTAGCCTAATAGTTAATCACTGTCCCTGTACTATCACCCAAATAATGGGTAAATTCAGATTAGTGCTACCTAGATCCCAACACTTATTGCTCATCTTTACTAACCTATGGTTCAATTTCTTCAAACTTTCTGCTCCATAACATCATTGTTAGGCATTAGTTACATGCATAGTTTTCATAAACCGACTCTGCCGCGGTTGAACTGCGAATAACCCCGAACCGTGGGGGTCAAAGGCCTGGAACTCAATTAGACCTCCTTCATGTAAGAACCTTGGTTCGACCTTTGAATTTGCGGTTTAACACTTCATCTGAACGCGGTTGGACCCTCTCATATGCGCAATATCTTCGTTTCAAAATATGTTTTCAAATCCCATCTGTTTTATGTTCGTAAGTAGTGAAGCTAGTGTAATAAATTTTGTTTAATTTTTCATATTTGAATTAATGTGTGGATTATAAATTAATATCGTATATATTTGTTGAAAACGTTGATTTATTGTGTACTTATTGTTGATACATTGCATCTAAATGTATTAATTTTCAAAAAAATGTATGTGCGGTTCTTGACGATTCGACTGGTCGAACCCTCAAAACCTTGAATCCTCACGGTTTGATTCACGGTCCGGTTATGAAAACATTGGTTACATGCATTAGTCTGTGCGCTTTATTAGCTATTGGAAAGATTAAGCGGTAATACCATATAGCTACTCATTGTTATGATGCACCAAGTAGCCATTACTGCTAATTTTCCATAGATGTTTGACAATGCAATCTTCACACGATGTCCCTGGCTACTCCATTTGAGATCTCATATTTCTGTTCTAATATTATGATAATGCATCAGTTCAGTCCATTGCTTCAGCCCAGTCAGCTCAACCTCGGTCCATGCTTAAGCCATATTCAGTCGCCCCTGTCTATGTAGGAAGCTCTACTATGATTGATGTGACATTCATTTGCCTCAATCCATGTTTAATACCTTTCCGCTATTTCAACTGCCTCTGGTACATTACTTGTAACAGCTTCGCATTTTCGACTCTCAAAAGTCAACACTAATACATCCACGGTGTTCACGTGCCGAGCATTAAAGCACCGGAAAGACGGATTGCTGGGGAGGGCACAGAAATAAAAGACAAAACAGAATCTCACAGCATGATGAGAATATCTTGCCGCATGTCCTAACCATTAGACTACCTTGAAGGTTTCCAATAATATCTAATTCAACCGGAGATTAAACCAGACATGATTAAGCACAAAGCAACTATGAGCCTCTTTAATTAATCCTTCCATAAATCACAACTACTTTGTAAATTCTTGCATTAAAACATTCTTACAAACATATATCCATAAACCCTTCTCCATTAGCCTATTTAATCAGTCATTTCATAAATTAAAACTACTTTGTAAATTCTTGTATTAAAATATTCTTACAAAGATATATCCATAAACCTTTCTCTACTCTTTTCAATACTTGAAAAATATTGATATACTTATCTAATCAACTCTATAAGTATACTCATAAACATTTCACTTTCAAAACATAGAATTTTTTTTCATATATTTATATCAACTGTATAAGCATATTCATAAAACACTACATTTCCATTACTCAGAAAATATATTCATATATTATCTCAAATTTATAAGTATATTCACAAATCTTAAAAAAGAAATTCATTTCCCAAAATCATACTTATTTAGGTTAAATCACTTACCATTTAAAAACATTGGTAACACTAAACTTAAAACACTTTCCTTTTGGTGTAAGTAAATGGATCGTATAGAAATAAGACCAAATATACTTACCGCCACTTTTCAATTTCAAATGGTACTATCTCTTGAGTAACAATAAAATTGAACAGGTTGGAAAACTATATTGCCTTGATGCACATTCTTAATTTGCAAGATAGAAACTAGTTTTCATACCTTGGAATTTGGTGCTACGTATGAAAAGAATACATTTCATACAATCGTAATTTGAAATGATCGTTTATGGAAATCAAATCTCATTATTCTTTTATAAATCTCCTTTTTATAAACCTCTTTATATTTAAAAACTTCATTTGTAAATCTTTTTAGAAAATTTCATTTATAAATCTCCTTTATAAATATCATTTATAAATCTTCTTTTATAAACTTTAAGGTATAATTATGAAACTTCTTTTGTAAATATCAAAGTATAATTATAAAACTTTAAATTCATTTATAATTTTTTATGAAATTCATTTCTATTTATAACTCTTTTATAATTATAAAAAAATCTTTTTAAATATTTCTTTCATATTTATAAAATCCTTCTATAAAGTACCGTTTATAAATCTTCAAATATATCACAAACTTTCAGCTTCCAAATAGAACAAAATACTTTCTATAAACAATCATTCCACATACTAACATAAATCTACAAATGTGATTTATTATTCAATTTCTCAAAATGATATCATTTCCCTTTTAAAAATCTTGTTTATAAATCTGTTCGTTTTATCTATAAAATACCTTTTAAACTATTCTTTTATTTATAAAAGAACATTTATAGATCTATTCTCTTAATACAACATCTTGTATAAAACATTTCATAAATATCTATTCCATTGTATTTCAATCTTCTTTTAAAAACAAAATCATTTTAAAATATAGATAAACCCCTTGTTTTTATTTTAAATAAACATTATTATTATAATAACTTTTCTATTAAGATAAATACTTTCCCAAATAATTTTAAAATATTTACACATATACGTATATCAGGATAGAATAATGAAAGAAGTCGAAGTACGAACTATTTTTTAAAAAATCATAGAAAAAACTTTGGGATTGTTTTCGCCCTAGAGGGGAGTGAATCGGGTCTACTAAATATAAATGTGAAATTAAAAATGAAAACAGAATAGAGAGTAATGTAGTAATAGATCACACACGGTTTTACCCAGCTTTGGAAAAAACGAGCCACGTGCTGTCCCTATGGTTTCTTCTAGAAATTAAGTAATCAGTCGCATACAAAAACATGTAAACTTGCAATACCCGCTAACTCGATTAACTTAATGTGTAAGTTCAAAACCATGTTGCGACTTAGCCACTGGGTTGCGAATTCTCAAACTACGCCACGTAGTTCGTACCTAGTTACACAACTAAAAATTTACAAAATTTTAAAAGAGAAAATAAAATTAAACAAACTCTTATATTTAAAACATAAGCCCAATACACACAAAAAAAAGACCCGACCCAATTAAAGATATAAATGATTTCTCCCTTTTTTATTCTTCTTGTGTAATCTCTTCGGCCTAAAATGGATAAATGAGTTTCCCTTTTATTCTTTTGCTTCCTGCTGCCACCTTATTCCTTTTGTAATTTGAAACTAGCGCTTTGTTCCAATTGAAGATGTCACTTGGTGTGACGACCGCCCATGACTCCTGCACTAAACAAGGAAATAGTGCGCTGAAAAGTGTGCCAAGCCGCCATGGACGATCATCAGGGTAAGGTAAAACAATAAACTCTATCGTATTATTCACAGCACATGGACAAAATACAATAGAAAATATACATAGTGAAGCTCCATAGAACAAAATCTCATCATATAAACTCATAATAGTTTGGTACAGCAATCAACAAAGTCAATACATCAAGCATCACTACATATCACTCAGAGAATATACAAACAGCGGAACACCCAGTACATATAGTAAGAAAACAATATGCAAAAGCCTCCAGCTCGTCTTCGTCATCAACAGCGTTAGCCACTAAGATCAGCACCTGTCACCTGCTACCTAGTATGCCCATCCCAACATGGATGAACAGCCCAAGGTAATAAGTGTTAAACATAAAACCTTGAGTCATACAAAAGTCTTAGTGAGCAGTAAATCAACTATCAAACATACCAAAAGAGCATAAAGGGTAAAAAGGAATAGGAACCCAACCATCCCACTCCACCTCTTTCTACAGTGATAGCCCCTAGACACACTAAGCAGAAGCAAACATAGCAATTCAGACATTCAAAGCAAAGTAATTATCACTCGATTCAAGGTCGGTGTTTTCCTAGTACAAACCCCCAAGGCCTAAACCAAGATCAGATAAGCACCCTGAAAACATCGCTCTTGACCCAAGCGACGATACAACCAAAACATCCAAACATCCATGACTCTGGCTATCACTGTTATCATTGCCTTGATATCACCGTTAATTGAATGACCGGCTCATTATTTCATCCGTCCATCAAGGGATAATGGTAACCCCGGTTCTAGACATAACTCCGCACATCGTTGCAACCCGTGCCTAGGACTATCGAATCTGCCCATAGTACTAGCACGTCGTCGCAGCCCGTGCCTGGGACGTCGTCGTGACCCATCCCAACGTACTCTTGCTTTGAGCATGCTAGAACCTTCAATAACGATGAGATCTCAGCCTTCTAGTCATCCTCCTCGACGACTATTTTCATACTAGCTCAAGCTCATCTCAAGGTAACCATTATCCACAAACTCGGACCACATCACCGAGTTATCAACATGCTTGGGATGATCCCGTCTGGATTAAACCAAGGCTTTCTCACATCATGCTTTGCTTTATCACATCATAGCAAAGTCCCATCTCAACATCATGCTTTGCCTCATCACATCATAGCAAAGTCCCATCTCAACATCATCATCAAATCTATCCATATGAGCTTCAACATCCGCTTCATATGCCACAAGCAGCTTTCCTTATTCAAGAGCCTTTCCACTTAGCTTTTGAATCATCTTCGACCATACTTGTCCAAATCAAACCATACATCATCTAACTCATAACAATCAATCAAAACAATCATTAATCCAAGTAATCAATCATTCAAACAAGACCTAAATAAATAGTTATAACAATAATGGCAATTTCGTAAATAAAGAGTCCAAATCTAACAAGAAATCTAACAAGTATGAATCATGAACAATATCTCTACAACTTTATGAATAAACTTGCATAAGTGAACATGTAATAAAATAGGTGTCAAATCATCATGAACAATAGATCTACATGCAGACTTAAGGAAAATGCATGGAATCACTATCTTTAATACACAAACAAGCCACCGATCCAATATACTCCTTTGGGTCCGTGTGAGAGATAACCACCACTCACCGAATCACCTAAACACCTCAAAAACAACCAACTTCAGATCTGGACAGCAAAGAGTCAAGCTTGATCCTCCAAAGCTCCGCTTCAAACGATGAAATCTCTCATCGATGGATGAAGATCTCTAACTTTGGCCCTTGGATCTTCGATTTGATCTTCAATCTAGATGGAAGGAATCACCAGATTAGAGTGGAGAAAAGAAGTGAAGAAGTGTTGTAGTCGAGCTCTCAAAATGGCAGCACTTCGTCGCTTCAAAATCCGGTGCCAAAAAGTGATGCAAGCCCTTCTAGTTATAGGTTGAATCCATGAGTCGGCCAAACCCTTAAGTCGGTCACGACTTAACAACCCACGACCTACGACTCATGCTCCTACACGGCTTAACAACATATGGTTCAATAAACACATGGCTCATGACACAACACACTACCGACCTAACACGAGAGACAACCTAACGACTCAAGCCAGTATACGACTTAACTACGAAGCCGACCTTACGACTTAACACAAGAGACAACCATACATCCTAACGGCTTAGTACCCACACGACTTAACATAGGTCGGTCACGACCTAACTAAGCACACGGCCTAACTATAACACGGCATAGCCACTAGGTCGTTACCCCCCTTAAGCCGCTACCTACCTTAAGTCGTAACTCGTTCAACCTTTTAACCCGCTAATTCCTTAAGTCGTCTAAGCCTTAAATCGTTCCATCCTTTAAGCCGGTCCAACACTTAGGTCGTTAACTCCTACAAGTCGTGCAATCCACTAACCTGCTAACCACCTTAAGTCGGCCACTATCATGAGTCGCTCAACAACACTAAGTCGGTCACGACTTAAGCTCCCACACGACTCAACTTCTACACGACTTATCTTATGGCGATCTAATTCTGAACGACTTAATTGCACTAAAAATCTAATGACAACAGTTCTACGATCTTTCGATCCGTAAAAATACGGGTCGCTACATTCTCTCCCCCTTATTTATTTCGCCCCCGAAATTCCAAACAAACAAGAGCAACCAAAACTATTCTGCATGCATACCATCCATAACAATCAACAAACCATGCATCCAATTACTAACCTAGAATGCAGAATTCTAAGACTGGAACAAGTTACAAATTCATGAGATGTCACGACACCTTAGGGCCATACCTTGAAGAGTTCAGGATGAGCTGCCTTCATCCTCTCTTCCTCCTCCCATGTACAGTCGTTAACATCATCACTCCATTGTACCTTGAGCAACTTGACTACCTTCCTCCTAAGCTGTTTCGTGTCAGTTTCCACAACACGAAGTGGCTTATGAGGTCTTCTAACTGGATCAACTTCTAAATCTTCACAATTATCAGCAGAAACCACTGTACTTGGGTCGTGCACATATCTTCGTAGATACGATACGTGAAAAACATTGTGCACACCCGACATCTTTTCCAGTAACTCCAACTTATAAGCGAGCTTTCCAATTCGCTCGATGATCAGGAATGGTCCAACAAATCTCGGAGTCAATTTTCCTTTCTTCCCGAATCGAATAACATTCTTCAGTGGAGAAATCTTCACAAAAACCATATCTCCTACGTCGAATTCCAAATCCTTACGACGCTTATCGGCATAACTTTTCTGACGGTCTTGGGCTGTCTTCATTCGTCGCCGAATGATCTCTATACAATCAGAAGTCTGTCGAATTATTTCTGGCCCAAGTATCAACTTTTCTCCTATTTCCAACCAACATGTCGGAGAGTTACATGGTCTTCCGTACAATGCCTCATACAGTGACATACCAATACTTGACTGATAACTGTTATTATACGAAAACTCCACCAAATGAAGATGATCTTCCCACGATCCTCCGAAGTCCAAAACACATGCTCTGAGGAGATCTTCCAAAACTCGGTTGACTCTCTCGGTCTGACCATCTGTTTGGGGATGATAAGCTGTACTCAAACACAGCTCGGTTCCCAAAACTTCTTAGAAGCTCTTCCAAAATCCACTAGTGAACAACAGGTCTCGATCGCTCACTATACTCTTCGGAATACCATGGAATCGAACTATCCACTTAACAAATAACTCAGCCAACTTCGATGCAGTCCTAGTTGATCGAACAGGAATGAATCTTGCACTCTTAGTCAATCGATCTACGATGACCCAAATCCCTTCATTTCCTGCTCTGGTTCTAGGTAACCCATCGATAAAATCCATCGATATTTGCTCCCACTTCCATGTAGGAACTTCTAATGGCTGAAGCAATCCACTTGGCTTCTTCTGCTCGGCTTTTAGCAACTGGCAGTTCATACACTTGGAAATAAAATTTCCAACATCCTTCTTTATGCCTTCCCAGTAATAGGTTCTCTTCATATCACGATACATCTTATTTCCACCTGGATGAATTGTCAACTTCGAATGATGACTTTCCTTTAGAACTTCATTCCTCAATTCATCTATATCGGGAACAACCAGTCGTCCTTGTTTCCGAAGCCAACCCTCTCGATCGACCTCGAATCCTTTATCTTTCTCTGGGTCCAACCCAGATTCCAAATCACGGATAATCTTGACAAGCTTATCGTCTCGTTTTTGGCTCTCACCAATCCTTTCCATAAGAGTAGGTCTTATCGATAAGTTTGCCAACATCTCAGGTTCCAATTCACATCTAGGCCTGAAGTCAAATCCAGCCAAATACTCAAGACTCCTCCATTCCGAAAACATGGCTCCCAAACCTGCATGTCTTCGACTTAACGCATCTGCCACTGCATTACCTTTTCCCGGAGTATAGGCTATACCAAAATCATATGATGCTAAAAACTCTAGCCATCGTTGCTGTCGAAGATTCAAATCCTTTTGGGAGAAAAGATACTTCAATGACTTATGATCTGTAAACAACTCAAATCGAACTCCCAATAGATAATGTCTCCACATCTTCAAAGCAAATACGATCGCCGCTAACTCCAAATCATGAGTCGGATAATTCCTTTCGTGCGGCTTCAGTTGTCGACTTGCATACGCAACAACTTTATCCTTTTGCATTAGCACTGCTCCAAGTCCAGTACCACATGCATCGGTGTAAACCACCATCTCACCATTTCCACTTGGAATAGTTAAAACAGGAGCACTTGTCAATCGCCCTTTCAGGATTCCGAAAGCTTGCTCACACTTATCATCCCATCAGAACACTTGGTTCTTTTCGTTAATCCTGTTAATGGTGCAACTATCTTGGAAAAGTCTTTGATAAACCGACGATAATATCCTGCTAATCCAAGAAAACTTCTCACATCAGATGCATTCTTAGGTCTAACCCAATCCTGGATTGCTGCCACCTTAGCGGGATCAACCGCTATTCCATTTCCAGCGATAACATGGCCTAAGAACCTCACTTCACTCTTCCAGAAGTGACACTTCAAAAACTTAGCCTTCAGCAGATGTTTCCGCAAGATTTCCAAGACAAATCGCAAGTGTGTCTTGTGTTCCTCTTCATTTCTGTAATAAACCAAAATATCATCCACGAACACAAGTACAAACTTGTTTAACTGATCTCTGAACACTCTATTCATAAGATCCACAAAATATGCTGGTGCATTGGTCAATCCAAACGGCATTACCAGCCACTCATAGAAACCAGATGGTGTCCTAAAAGCAGTCTTCGACACACTATCCTTTGCCACTCTTAACTGGTGAAATCCCGTTGCCAAATCCATCTGAGAAAACACCTTAGCTTCGTGAAGCTGATCAAACAAGTCATCTATTCTCAGCAATGGATACTTGTTCTTCTTAGTCACTTTATTCAGCTTACGATAATCCACACACAACCTCAACGATCCATCCGCTTTGGTTGAAAACACAACTGGTGCACCCCATTCGGACACACTACGCCGAATGAATCCTTTCTGAAAAAGGTCATCAATTTGCACCTTCGACTCTTGCTGTTCCCTTAGCGCCATCCGCCTAAGAGGCATCATAATGGGTCTGGCTCCCTCAACTAGATCGATACGAAACTCGATCTCCCTATGCGGCGGTAACCCTTTGACCTCGTCAAAGACATCCTCAAATCCATTAACAATAGGCACCGATGACAGTCCATCCCGTGGAACAACCAGCGAATACATGAAGCTCATGAAGACGCCTTCTCATGCTTACATCGTATCACAACCTTTCGCCCCTCCACATTCTCGACTGTCACCTCCATCCTCTCACAATCAATCCTTGCCGCATACTTCCTAAGCTAGTCCATACCCAAAATAATTCCGAACCCCGCAAAGTTCAGAACAAAACAATCACAAACAAAAGAGCAATCATGACTAGACACAACTTGACCACGGCATATCATACACAAACAAGATGAACCCCCAACTGGATTAGTCACAACCAATGGTCTATCCACAATATCCGGTTCCAAACCCAACCGGCCTACAAGTTCATTACAAACAAAAGAATGCGATGCTCCAGTATCAAACAACACTCTAGCTGGAATATCACAAATGGAAAGAGTACCTTGAACCACCACACTCTTTCCTTTCTCTTCAGCAGTAGGAGCTTTTGAAAACGATGGCACAGCCCCAAAAGCATAAGCTTGCACAATCTGCTTGTCCTTCCTCGGTTCTGGACAATTCCTCTTGAAATGCCCCGGTTTGTCACAGTTGTGACACTTTGCCGGCACTCTCAGTTTCTTGCAATCCCTAGAGAGATGACCCTTCTGCTGACAGTTGTAGCAGGTCACTTCATCCTTCGGCTTCTTCTGGCCATCCTTACCCTTCTCCTACTGCTGCTTCCTCTTCTTGTTTCCACTTTGCTCCTTGGTCACAGCAACAACAGATCCCTCTTTAGGAAACAGATTCTCGTGCCTGAGAGCCTTCTCCACAAGCTTCTCAAACGGATCATCCAAATGATCCACCAACTGCCTCCCAAGATAAGTGTCCAAGCCTGTCATAAACTTCTCATTCTTCTGATAGGGAGAATCAATATACGACCGAGCATACTTGGACAAAGCTTCAAACTCAGAAACATACTCAAGAACTGGTCTTCCACCTTGCTTGAGCTCCACAAACTTCTTAAACAAAATAGATTTCTAAGCTGTAGAAATGAACTTAGCCTCAAATCTAGCTTGGAATTTCTCCCAAGTAATATCTTCCTCTAGAGTATCAATGGTGATAGAGTTCCACCAATCAGAAGCTCTCCCTTGATGCTGTCTTGATGCAAGCTTCCTTTTAGTCGCATCCTCAATTCCCAAATCACCAAAAATCCTTCTACAAGCATCAATCCATCTCTGAACTTCAATGGTTGATTCTGTTCCAAAGAAAGCCTTTCCTCCAAGGGCAGTATAGTCTTTACACAGCTTGGCAAAATCCACTGGTCTTGGAGCTTGAACTTGAACTCCAACATCTACTGATGGCCCCGGAGCTGGCATCCTTCTCATGATCGAAGTCATCATGGCCTCAAACATAGCAGCATAATCAGTAGCTCCCTCAGCAGCACGGCTTTCCCTAGCAGCTTGTCTCTCACTTCGATTCATTCTTTGTATCTATAAAAAGAGTGATTAGAACACCTTGAGAAACAAGTACATAAGGAATTCAAATCCTTCTAAGCTACTATATTATATATAGTAATCATCCATCAAAATACAATTACGTCTCTCATACGTAGTTACGTCAGCGAGCGTTGGTTAAAATCGATTAACCAAAGCTCTGATACCAAATGTGACGACCGTCCATGACTCCTGCACTAAACAAGGAAATAGTGCGCTGAAAAGTGCGTTAGGCCGCTATGGACGATCATCAGGGTAAGGTAAAACAATAAACTCTATCGTATTACTCATAGCGCATGGACAAAATACAATAGAAAATATACATAGTGAAGCTCCATAGAACAGAATCTCATCATATAAACTCATAATAGTTTGGTACAGCAATCAACAAAGTCAATACATCAAGCCTCACTATATATCTCTTAGAGAATATACAAACAGCGGAACACCCAGTACATATAGTAAGAAAACAATATGCAAAAGCCTCCAGCTCGTCTTCGTCATCAACAGCGTTAGCCACTAAGATAAGCACCTGTCACCTGCTACCTAGTCTGCCCATCCCAACATGGATGAACAACCCAAGGTAATAAGAGTTAAACATAAAACCTTGAGTCAGACAAAAGTATTAGTGAGCAGTAAATCAACTATCAAACATACCAAAAGAGCATAAAGGGTAAAAAGGAATAGGAACCCAACCATCCCACTCCACCTCTTTCTACAGTGATAGCCCCCAGACACACTAAGCAGAAGCAAACATAGCAATTCAGACATTCAAAGCAAAGTAATTATCACTCGAGTCAAGGTCGGTGTTTTCCAAGTACAAACCCCCTAGGCCTAAACCAAGATCAGATAAGCACCCTGAAAACATCGCTCTTGACCCAAGCGACGATACAACCAAAACATCCAAACATCCATGACTCTGGCTATCACTGTTATCATTGCCTTGATATCACCGTTAATTGAATGACCGGCTCATTATTTCATCCGTCCGTCAAGGGCTAATGGTAACCCCGGTTCTAGACATAACTCCGCACGTCGTCGCAACCCGTGCCTAGGACTATCGATTCTGCCCAGAGTACTAGCACGTCGTCGCAACCCGTGCCTAGGACTATCGAATCTGCCCAGAGCACTAGCACGTCGTCGCAACCCGTGCCTGGGACGTCGTCGTGACCCATCCCAACGTACTCTTGCTTTGAGCATGCTAGAACCTTCAATAACGATGAGATCTCAGCCTTCTAGTCATCCTCCTCGAAGACTATTTTCATACTAGCTCAAGCGCCTCTCAAGTTAACCATTATCCACAAACTCGGACCACATCACCGAGTTATCAACATGCTTGGGATGATCCCGTCTGGATTAAACCAAGGCTTTCTCACATCATGCTTTGCTTTATCACATCATAGAAAAGTCCCATCTCAACATCATGCTTTGCCTCATCGCATCATAGCAAAGTCCCATCTCAACATCATCATCAAATCTATCCATATGAGCTTCAACATCCGCTTCATATGCCACAGGTCGCTTTCCTTATTCAAGAGCCTTTCCACTTAGCTTTTGAATCATCTTCGACCATACTTGTCCAAATCAAACCATACATCATCTAACTCATAACAATCAATCAAAACAATCATTAATCCAAGTAATCAATCATTCAAACAAGATCTAAATAAATAGTTACAACAATAATGGCAATTTCGTAAATAAAGAGTCCAATCTAATAAGAAATCTAACAAGTATGAATCATGAACAATATCTCTACAACTTGATGAATAAACTTGCATAAGTGAACATGTAGTAAAATAGGTGTCAAATCATCATGAACAATAAATCTACATGCAGACTTAAGGAAAATGCATGAAATCACTATCTTTAACACACAAACAAGCCACCGATCCAATATACTCCTTTGGGTCCGTGTGAGAGATAACCACCAATCACCGAATCACCTAAACACCTCAAAAACAACCAACTTCAGATCTGGACAGCAAAGAGTCAAGCTTGATCCTCCAAAGCTCCGCTTCAAACGATGAAATCTCTCATCGATGGATGAAGATCTCTAACTTTGGCCCTTGGATCTTCGATTTGATCTTCAATCTAGATGGAAGGAATCACCAGATTAGAGTGGAGAAAAGAAGTGAAGAAGTGTTGTAGTCGAGCTCTCAAAATGGCAGCACTTCGTCGCTTCAAAATCCGGTGCCAAAAAGTGATGCAAGCCCTTCTATTTATAGGCCGAATCCATGAGTCGGCCAAACCCTTAGTCGGTCACGACTTAACAACCCACGACCTACGACTCATGCCCCTACATGGCTTAACAACATATGGTTCAATAAACACACGGCTCACGACATAACACACTGCCGACCTAACACGAGAGACAACCTAACGACTCAAGCCAGTATACGACTTAACTACAAAGCCGACCTTACGACTTAACACAAGAGACAACCATACATCCTAACGACTTAGTACCCACACGACTTAACATAGGTCGGTCACGACCTAACTAAGCACACAACCTAACTATAACACGGCATAGCCACTAGGTCGTTACCCCCCCTTAAGCCGCTACCTACCTTAAGTCGTAACTCGTTCAACCTTTTAACCCGCTAATTCCTTAAGTCGTCTAAGCCTTAAGTCGTTTCATCCTTTAAGCCGGTCCAACACATAGGTCGTTAACTCCTATAAGTCGTGCAATCCACTAACTTGCTAACCACCTTAAGTCGGCCACTACCATGAGTCGCTCAACACCACTAAGTCGGTCACGACTTAAGCTCCCGCACGACTCATCTTCTGCACGACTTATCTTATGGCGATCTAATTCTGAATGACTTAATGGCACTAAAAATCTAATGACAACAGTTCTACGATCTTTCGATCCGTAAAAATACGGGTCGTTACACTTGGAGTTTGATCAGTTGAAGTGATGATTTCGCTTTGGTTTGCTTCGTCAATCGATCCTAGTGTTGACTGCACTCGGTCGCTTCAATTGTGTCGAGCACTTCTTTGGTTATGACTTTGTTATGATTTAAATTTGTTGTTTTAATTAAATTGATACTATCTCGACTTTGATGATTTCTTCCAATCATGAATTGGGTTTAAATAGGGATAAAATCCCTAAAATTTCATTTGTATATTTTGGTTCTAATTCTTCAATTACTTTGCTGGACCATTTGATTCTTGCTTGAACGATTATGATGATTCTGACTTGTTCATTAGTTGATATATTCGAATATGTTTGAATCTGTTCCGTTCTTTTCTCCAATGACTTGTACAGCGGTTGCTTACGGTTTGGTATTTGAATATGAGATAAACTTGACTTGCTAAATTCTAATTTGTTCATTAGCGACTTTTTCTACACCTTTATTTTTATCGAACTGCTACTGATAGTTACCGAATTTTTGAACATTACAACAGTATTTTTCGTTTTCCCATTTCTTTGGTCACAACTTGGAGTCTTGGATGTTAGTTGCTCGAGTTTAATCTGATGTCTCCATGTATATACATACATACATATATGTACGTATATATGCATGTGATTAGTGTTGCTATACTCTTGTCCACCTGAGTGCTTGCATTTATGTGTGTTCATGTGTGTGTGATTGCTGCAACTCTAATGCATTGATGTCATCGATGTTTCATGTCTATATCTGGTGAATCACTTTGTACATGTTGAAACTTAACTTGCATATGAACTTGTGCATGTTGAAGTGTTTGCATACGTTCATTTCCCTATTCCATATGAAGTGGACATGTCTGACACATTTTTGTTTTGATTGTATGTTATCATGTTGCTTTGCATTCAAGTAGGTTGTTTGTTGATTCCTTTTGATTGTGTGGTTCCATTTTGGTCTGGTTCCATATTGACCTGTTGTCATGACCAACTGCTTGCTTTGTGATTTGTGTTCTCTATTATCATTGAAATGGCCTGATCTTTGTACATTTCTGGTGGTCTGGTTCCATATGTACTCTGGTTGCATTTGGTGTGTTCATGTGCTCACATGTCCTTGTTATTATTTTCATGCCTTAATTCTGATTTCTACCTTGTATTATGTTTTTATGATCCGTGTTCATGCTTGAGTGTAGTCTTGTTCCACGTGAAGTCTTGTCTGGTTCCAATGTGTTCGTGCCTGAATTTTCGCTGATGCATTGTTCCATTGCTCCATTGCTGTCTTTGCATTGTTGATTTGTTGCATGCACATGTTGCCTTCGAAAAATTTGAATCTGGTTCGATTTGAAGTCTTGTTGCATTTTCTTTTTTGTTCTGTTCTCATGCCTCAATTTTTTTGCATCTGAGTTGAATCTAGTTTGGGTTTGACTTTATGCTCATCTGTTCCTGCAATTTTAACAATCAAGTGTATATTGATGTGCACGACCATATGGCATGTACAGTGATACATTGTGCATGTCACAAGTTGTTCGCGTAAGATGAATTGAAAAATGATAACGAACAACCCAAATAACCGAGGAAAACAATATTTTCAAAACACACACTTCATTGTGCACTGCAAAATATTGCTTTTTCAATTTTACAACGTCATGTTTATCTTGCAGATAGTTCAGATGTTGGATACCGGCTGGAACAGAGTTGAAGATCAATTAGGAGTGGTGAGTGAATATGTAGTGAGGTGAAACATGTATGTAAAATTGTATAGCGCAACTTGTGTTGTAATTGAAATTGAAACTTGTATTTACAATTGTGTAAATATAGTGAGAGCTTAAATTTGTAATATTTGAATTTTTATTAAAATATTTTTTTGAATAATTTTTTTGTTTAAATAAGAATTCCGATTTATTTATTTTATTCAATAAATATTTATTTAATTATATGGAAAACTAAAATAGTACAATAGTAAATACATTTAAAAGAATATGTATATGTTTATTATCATCAAACAAAAGTCATACACTAGTATATTCTACAAAACCAAAATAGGTCATACTAAAAATCATTTTCAAACCGAAACCATTTTCTAATCAAAACAGAAATTAATAGTATTTCAAAATACTATATCGAGCAATAGTTACCAAATCAGTTAACCCATGTCATTACTACTTTTTCTCTAAAAAGGTTTGACTTTTAACATGTATCGGTATCACATCCAATATGGCCAAACCATAATTTTTTTGCATTCAACAGTTTATATAATGGGTAAATAAGTGGAATTAAAATCAACAGGTATATAACTAGAATTAACAATTTACAATGGTGAGAAATCCAGATTTCTCTATAAAATTCCTTGCATTTCATTTTAAAATGTCATTTGTTTTTCACAAGCAGAAAATTAACCGAACCAAGCAAATTGTTCATCAAAATGGGTAAACTATAATTTTAATCTACTATATATATCATTATAGTAATCATTTAGAAGTGAGTAAATTAACGAAATTCCAACGGGCACTTAAGCGTTCCGGTTTGAACTAAAATCAAACGACGCTCGATTTTAGTCCAAAATTCTACTAGCTCCAAATTTAATGAAACTAATTTCAACATGTAGCTATAAGAATAACGAGCGTGACACAAGAGACCACATCTCGATTGGACCTCGTATTCATTTTATAAGCTTTCGATTTTAAAATTATAATTTATTCCACTTATTACAATTTAAGTTTTAAATTACCCAAACAAAACTCTTCCCTCCCAAGCTCCTTCTTCCTCAAATGGCCATGCATCTGTACATGTTAAAACCCACCATTCGATCCCTTTTCTCTTCAAATTCTCTCATGTTTCTCCATGAAATCCAAACAATTGATTCCGTTCAACTCTACTACGCGCGAGCTTCGTGACCAACTTCCAAAAGTCGAGCTTGATGGCCTCCATAAATCGTGACACCCCAAGCCTGTATGTAACGAGGCAAAAGTCGCATCTCACAAGACAAGACCACACATGCCAAAACCCCTTCCACCGATGCTCTTCGATATGAGAAATGCAATGGAACCAACCTCTTCGTCTATCACCATGTAGATCTCGCCAAAACCCTAACCCTAATTTTTAACCCTCACGACCAAAACATGTCAAATAACACAAACAATGCCAAACTCAACCAAACTATATGGACATATAGATCTCTTCCATACGTGTTCAATGATCCTTGTTTTATATTTTTCGATGGAGTATTTTTCTTGATTTGGATTTTTGAAATTCAAGTGACTTGCTTTCTTTGGTTACTGGAAGTAACAAAAATGAAAAGAGATAGAACAAAGAGAAGTTAGCGTATGTTTGTTTGTCTTAGGTTGAGGTAGTTTTATTTTACATTTCTCGTCTCTCACCGCATAGCATTTTGTCTTTGTATGGACAGCAAACAACAAAACAAAAGTACGATCGCGTAGAAAAATGCGATATGATCCCAAAATAATAATATATACACAGGTTATCTTATTACGAAAAATTTCAAAAATAAAATCGTGTTTCGAAAAATCGTTTAACGAAAACTTAAATATTTTCTAAATTAAAAATTATTGAAAAATCAATAAATAAAAATAAAAATGCATCGATAAAATCTGGTCGTTTTATAACAATTAATTTTTATTATTCATTATATTTGAATCAAAACTAAATATTTAAATAAATTAAATATTTATATTTGAAATGTTAAAGACTCTGGGTCGCTACATTCTCCTCCCTTTAAAAGAATTTTATTCCCGAAAATTCCAGAGGAAGAAATATGTCCTCTCACCCTAAAGCATTAAAAATTTCTCACTGTTAAACTTAAAAATCAACTAAAAAATGGATTGTTTAAACTTAAAAAATTCCTTAAGATTTTAGAACCAATTAACCAAAATGAGTTATTAAACTTTCAAAGTCTCATATGTTACAGAAAATTTCAGTAGCACCTCATTTGCGTGGCTCGATCAGAAAAACTACAACTCGCTACAACGGGCTTAAATTAAAAAAATCCTAAAAGTGGCCTCTCATATCTAGGGCATAAAATCATCAACAATGATATAAACGTGTACCTATTAGTCAAGCAATCCAACTCTATTCATGAAACCAAAAGCAACAAGCTATCATTTTGCTTCCATGAGCATGTATCTCACTTATAAATGATATACCACCTTATAACTTGCAATATCTGATGTCTAAAGAATACAATTTATTAAATCCTATAGGATGTACATATACATACATACGCAACATCAAATTCGATAACTCGCTCGATTACATAAATCTCACTTCCGAACTAATGTCGCTTACTCAACTCCCTAGTGCGCACTCCGAACAAGTTCTTGATTAGAAATCTCCATTCTCCTTGCATAGTCATATACTATGGTAGAAAACTTCATAATCAAATAAAAAATCCGCATCACGTGTTCGATGTTAAGAATCAAATGTAAAATCCTTATTCAGACTGGTGTAAATCACCTTGAAATCATGTACTCGAATCTGGATCAAGAATAGTTATGCGAACAAAATGATTTACATACAATTTACATATCTATTCCATTGGTTTCTTAATTCCATCAATTTATTTCTAATTGACAATCATTTAAAATCACATTTAATTACACTAATAGTATTTTTTCTTTAATACTAAAATCATTCACGAACCATTTCCTTAAACTTTACTTAAGTTAAATTTAATTTCGTAACCCAGGTTCAAATTTATATAATACTCTTCTACATCTTAGGAATATATCAAAAAAAACAATTTTTTTTTACTTAAACTAGGATGTTCGACAAACTTTGAAACTTGTTTAACATACTATTTTCTTAAATTTAAACATTACAAAACTTATTTTCTTATAATTTCACCAAAAACACTTAGCTTCAATTTCTGTATCAATTCGGAAGTTTCTGACTGCCAAAATCATTCAATTTTTTTTTCATTTTAACAAATGAAAATACCAAACAGCACATCATAATGAGACACATAAAATTACTCTGCATAGGATACTTGTGTCCTTATACAAACTTAACCGAAAACTTTAGAATTAAACACCTGGGTTTTATATCAAATCATTTTTTAAATAATACATACTTATGACTTTAGTATATCATATCATACTTTCAAAGTTTAAAAAAGATTGTTATACCAAAAACCTTAAAGCAAATTACGATGGTTGTGATTCCCAACATAGAAACTCAAATTATGAACACTGGTAATTCTATAGTCATTACCAATATTATTTTCCAGCGACAGAAATGAGTTCAGCGCTTTCTCATCTTTTTAAAAATTCTTTTAAAATATTCCTAGTCAAAAACACTTTCAAATAATACAACTATTTCTTTTCTCTAAAATTTTGAAAACAATTTCCAAAACACCAGTATTTAAGTTCTTAAATTCTAAATTTAAATCCATTTTATTTAAAAAAATATTTATAAATCATACTTATAAAATTTCATTTCTTATATACACTCATTTCACAAACATATATCTTTATTTAGATAATAGTGAACAACTTTTATTAAAACAAAATTTTAATCAAATATTATCACTAAATGTAAAACCCGAAAGTGAATGCCGAAGATGACGCAGTCATTACCAAAAATATTTTTCCAGTAATAGAAGTGAGTTCAATACTTTCTTATCTCTTTAAAATTCCTTTTGAAATATTGCTAGTCAAAAATACTTGCAAATAACACTATTATTAGTTTTCTCCAAAACTTTGAAAAACAATTTTCAAGACACTGGATTTAAGTTTTCGGATTCGCGATTTAAATCCTTTTTATTCATAAAAACTACTTATAAAGCATACTTATAAAATATCACTTTCTTATGTAAACTCATTTCGCAAATATATACCTTGTATTAGATTATAATAAAAAACTTTTATTAAAATTAAAATTTAATCCAATGTTATCACTGAATCCTTCTAGTAAAATTGTGAAACTGAATTTATAAGGTGTTCGTCTTCAACTCAACTAAAAAAATAAATGCTCATAAACTATCTGAGCACAAACAATCAATCAACAAACAATAGTCAATGATCGTAAACTGGATGAGAATGATTAAACAAATAATAAATGATAATAACTAAACATTATCATTTCCTAACAAACAATCATGTCATGACAACTAAATCAATTTCTAAATATTTTCTTTTATATATAGAATATAAAGTCAAGGTAAATTATTTCATTTACCTAATTCAAAACAATATTGTGTTGGTTTGTCTTATTCAAGTGTTTAGAAACTCCTATAGATACATCTGTTCCTTCTGTATCGACCAGAATTCATAACTCACTCAACTGACAAATCAATGCAACATATAACATTTTTTAGCACTAATAAATAGGTGCTTATATATATACAGTCAACCCATTGTAGGACGTTACTAACCATACCCCAAATGAGTCCAACCTATCAAAGCCTAGGTGTTCGCTTAACCTAAGCTCTACTATCAGTTGTAACAACCCATCTTTTTTACCCTCAAAAGTCGATACTAATACATCCACGTTATTCACGTACCGAGCATTCAAGTGCCGGAAAGTCATATTTGGTGAAAGAAATAAAAGACAGAACAAAATCTCACATCATGACAAGAATATAAAATATAAAATAGAACTTTATAAAAGAAAACTGTAATATACATACATCAATCAAATTCTCCCCTTCTTATCATTTCTATCTCTCTCAACGAACAAGCCTTTACTTCTACTTCCTCCATTACTATCACCTACACACTACAAGAAAATATGCTTTTAGTTGCACTTATTAATAGCGTTTCGAAGGCAAGTTCAGCTATTATTGTTTTATGCCCTATTATCACCACAGCCAAAAGTTGTCGCTCACCTCGTCTACACATTTTTATTCAATTCCGCCAAAGTTGCTGCCAACCTTTTACTTGTTACGTTTTTCATTTTAGTTTTCGTGTTTCATTTTTCTTCACTTCCAAAAATTTACATGTCTCAGTTATTCATTGTCATCGTCCGCTTAATTTTTCCTCCATCGCCATCATCGCACTTCTCCTTGGTAATGCGCTACTCCTCTTCATAGTCAATCAAATCCTCACCGACATTCTACTCCTTTTCATAGTCGAGTGAATATGTGCTATCCTCTCCTTCGATCGATGATTTCATCGTGCTACTCCTCATTGGTATGGATTTCTCCAAATTCGCTTCAGTTTATATTGTTCGATACTAAGTTTATATATGGATTTACACTGACCCTAATTCGCCACTCGTCTTCGTCATTTTTCCAAACCCTAATTTGTGCATAAGCCTTAATTTGGAATAAGTAATGATGTGGTTACCATTTCCTGTAACATTTGTTTTGTTCCTGGCATGACAAGCTAAAGTTGGTATAAGGGAAGTGCATTTTGTTCCATTCAATTTCATCGATAATTTGCCTACCTTAACATGTATTAAGTCTGATGGAAGTTGGCATCGTACAAGTAAGGGTGCTTCTGAGAAGATATTCTGATTTTCATAGCTTTATTCTATAAA
Source organism: Allium cepa (assembly GCA_030765085.1). NCBI lineage: Eukaryota > Viridiplantae > Streptophyta > Magnoliopsida > Asparagales > Amaryllidaceae > Allium > Allium cepa. The sequence continues at coordinate 71,993,498 of CM060942.1, forward strand.
AATAAAAAATAAATAATGAAACGAGTTGTATCAGTTTTTATTCTTAAAAAATGGCTATCATTTTGGAACAGGTCCTGGTCTGTGAAACTATAAAGAAGATGTTAGAAACAAGTTTCAGGTAATGTATATTATGTTTCATCATTTTAATAGTTTTATCATAAAATTGTTATCAAAAGAAGATGTTAGAAGTAACCACAAATAGTTTTATCAATTTAAGCTATATATATGCACTAGCCGCAAGTGTTTACGCTCTACAATTAGTTGGTTTTCAACAAGAAGTTTTGATTTTCTCGATTCATATAATAAATAAACACAACCATAATGAATAATTTTATAAACTAAATAACATGTGTTTATCACAGATTGAACAGACAGATCTTCTATGATAATAAATTAATTGTAGCGGGATGACATTGTCAGGACCCTTGATATGATTTCTATTGGAAGTAAATAGTTCTTTGTTTTGCAGCTTGTGTTGTATTCTTGTATATGTGTGTTTTCCTTTTTCAAGCCACTTTTGTTATGTTCTCTTTTTCTTTTAGCATGTCAATGAAAGAGCTTCTGGAAACAAAACATCCTACTACATGGGTTGAATTGATATGGGATTGATTGACGAGGTATGCATATGAGTTTTATATGAACAAACATTGTACTATTGCTTCTTTTATTTTCCTTCAAGGAAAACTCTAAGGGATTTATTTATTTATTTATTCATTTTAGAGTTATAGTGAGTGAAAATTTAAGTTTCTCATTATGGTAACATATTCAAATGTCTGAAGATCTGAGATACTTTGAATTGGGATTCAATAAAAAAAACTTATTTCAATAATAGGTTTTGTCTGAAACTTATTATAAAATAGATCTAATTTTCAACAAATTAGAAAATTGTGCTAGCGCATTTTAAAAGTACGCACAAGCACAAAAAATTAAAAAATTAAAAATATGAAGAAGTGTGCAAGCATAAAAGTTGATGTGGTGAAAACAGATCTAGTATTGTAGTAAGTTATAAACAGAGCCTATTACTGATATAAGTTCCTCATATACCATTTATCATATCTATATTTTGTAATATTTATGGTTGAATTAATAATATGATATTCTAGGTTCTGTCATACTAGTATAAAGTACATGACTTAATAAAAGAATTAAACAGTGTCAGGACTCAAAAGTCAAAACAGTATAATGATATTAATCTTGCTTCTATTATATGTCCAATCACAACTCTTGTTACTAAACTTTAGGTTGATCTAGCCAAGAAGTTCTTCAAAGATGGAAGGGATATTGATCTACAAGGTTAGATTCTTCAATGCATAGCTTGAGGCACCAAACTCAATTATTAATGTTTGATGGTGCAGGTTATAAAATGAAATTCGTTACGATGTTGAATGAATGATGTTATAAAATATGCCATCATCCTCTTTAGTTGAAGTCTTATATCTTAAAATCATTTGATTTTATTAACTTTAGTTCTTTATTTGAATCTTTTTAAGAAAATCTTCCCAAACTAGCACATTGACTTGCATGATGTATGTGCACCTATTACTGATATGCCAGGGGATTGATGAAGGGGATTGATTTAATATGATACTTGTAGTGAAGTAGGAGGCAAGGCTGAAGGGTTGTGACAATATATAAAGGAGGAAGTAGTTGGTGGTTATGGTGTTGTGCAGTTCTTTAGCAGAGGCAAGTTGATGGGTACACAAGTTCTTAGTCGGGGATGCAGGTGGATTGATAGCAGGCAGGAGTTTGTGAATGAAAGCAAAACAGGCAGTGAATTGCAGTAGTATGACATAGTTTTTGTTATGGCAGTGGAGTGGTAAGGGGAGAGTGATGAAATGTGATGGAAATTGTGTGTTAGTGGAGCAATGTAGTGGTTGAGTGGTGGTAGGGGAAGGTTGTAATGTGAGATGGTTTAATGGTCAGGTGATGTATAGATGCAGCAGTTTGAGGGAGGTATGTGTGGTGTGGCTGTTGTTGTATTGAGAATCGGATGGTGGTTATGGAGGTTGATGCAGGGAATGGTAGTCAGTGGTGGAGCACATGTTGAGGAATGCTGTGCAGAATATGGTTGAAGCGTACGGTTTTGAGGCGCGTAATCGCTGTCCTTAAAGCAATATCTGCCCCCACTACAGCCGAGTTTGCTGACAGGGTAGAATGCAGATTACTTCCCGAGATTCAACAAAACCAGAACTCAGAGGCGTAGCAATGCCTGTGAGTTCAGCGGGATGTTTTTATTGGTCTGCAAAATAAAACAGAACGTGTACGGAGAGAATGAGGGAAGGAAGAAGATGACTGGACCGGTCTGGGTTGATGGCTATATATAGCAGGTGAACAGGTGCAACCGTTTGAACAGACGCGCCCATCTGTTTAAATTCAAAAAATATGACTGTTGCCAACAGTCATACCTTTTCCGTATGGTCACGCACGCGCCCACGTGCCCCAAGTGATCAAGTGCCCATCTTTGACCCATAATAATAATGTATAGGCCCAAGCCCACATACCCAAGCCCCCATGCAATCATATTCAAGCCCATATCAATTTAATTCACAATATCCTAAGCCAACCATTCCTATATACCTAGGAGCAGTGAGCAAAATTTGGTGATGTGGGACTAATTGGTCCCCTTTTAAAACAATCTCCCTCAACAATCCCCCACTAGATTGTTTTATCGATGATGTTCAGTCTTATTTTAGTTTGAGATTACGCATCATATGTGGTATCTATTCGATTAAACCACACATTAGTGATAATATCATAGGACTCTAAAGAAGAGCTGGGTGGTCTTAACTTAAACCGAGTCTCCTATGAGTTATAAAGTCGGAAATATTACACACGCAATTTCAATTTACCAATAACTTTCCCTACCTGTGAGCACCGTTACGGCCATGTGCTCCATCCCAGCTTAATGAACTTTTACAAGAGCAAACCCTATAAACTCTTGCTTAGAAGCGGCACCACTTCCAAGTTCATAAAGGTAAAGTTCTTTTCCTCTTCAATGTCCCTGTTACCAGACCAATTAGAACTTTATTAAGAGTTATTCAACTCAGCCTCTTCATTCCTGTAACAGTTTTCACTAATTTGACTTAGCACCGTTCCAATCATATGATAGTTTGTTATTACCCATTAAACCTTAAAATTAAGCTAATTAATATTAAAGTTGGGTTTCCGCTATCATTGATTAATACAGGGTTTAAGCCCCATTCCGACTGATGTGAATCTTACCATTTCTCTAATTAGAGCTTTTATGAATGGGTCTGCCAAATTATTCATGGACCTTATGTAGACAATAGTAATTATTCCATCATTTATTATTTGTCTTACATATTCATGTCTAAGGCTTATATGTCTTAATTTCCCATTGTATATGTTACTATATGCTCTTGACATAGTAGCTTGACTATCGCATCGTAATAATATAGCTGGCATTGGCTTCGGCCATAGCTTGATATCCAGTAACATATTTCTTAACCATTCTGCCTCCTTCCCGGCGGCAGCAAGTGCTATAAATTCTGTTTCCATTGTGGAGTGTGAAATGCAGGTTTGTTTCTTTGATGCCCAAGAAATAGCACCTCCACCTAATGTGAAAATCCAACCCGAGGTAGATTTATTTTCACCAGCGCTAGTTATCCAACTTGCATCAGTATACCCTTCTAATACACTTGGAAATCCATTGTAAACAAGTCCTAGATTACTGGTTCTTTTGAGATAACCAAGCAATCTTTCAATTTCTTTCCAATGATCTATACCAGGATTGCTGGTATATCGTGCAAATTTGCATATTGCATATGCTATGTCAGGTCTTGTACAATGCATTGCATACATTACACTTTCAATAGCGCTTGCATATTCGAGTTGAGCAATACATCTCTCTTCATTTTTATTGAGATTGATACTCGAGTCTATTGGGGTACTTGCATCTTTAATTTTTAGATGTCCAAACTTCTGAAGCACTTTTTAAATATAATGTGATTGACTTAGTGCATAGCCCCCACTAACTTTACTAACCTTTATACCCAGAATTGTATCAACTTCATTCAAATCTTTCATTTTAAATTTTGAAGTTAAATAATTCTTGGTGTTTTGTATCCCTTTCATGTTAGTACCGAATATTAATAAATGATCTACATATAAACAAATGATTACTCCATATTCCTTTGTGAATTTGGAGTAGATACATTTGTCGGCACTATTATATGTAAAATCATTTTCGAGTATAATTGAGTCAAATTTTTCGTGCCACTGTTTTGGTGCCTGTTTTAATCCGTATAACGATTTTGTTAGTTTGCAAACTTTTCTTTCATTTACAGGAAGGATAAAACCCTCTGGTTGTTCCATGTAAACTTCTTCATTAAGTTCACCATTAAGGAATGCCCTTTTGACATCCATTTGGTGGATATGCAACTGATAGATTGATGCTAATGCTATTAGTACTCGAATTGATGTAATTCTTGCAACCGGAGCATAAGTGTCAAAGAAATCAATTCCTTCCTTTTGCCGAAAACCCTTGGCTACTAATCTAGCTTTGAAAGTTTGCACGCTACCATCGTTATTCAGTTTTCATCGAAACACCCATTTGCAACCAATAGGTTTTGACCCTTGAGGCAAGTCTACCAAGACCCAAGTATTGTTTGATAAAATTGAATTCATTTCATCATTAATTGCCTCCTTCCAAAAAGTTGAATCTCTATAAGTTATAGCTTCTTTGTATGTTTTTGGATCATCCTCTATATTTAGTACAATAGGAATTTTGTTAGTAACTTCATCTCGGGTTCCTTCTACAAGAAACGCTATAGCTTGAGACGATATAAAATCTAGACCAAAAGATTTCTCTTTCCTGATTCTTTGTGTCCTTCTCATTTCTGTTTGTTCTACTGTTATTTTCCTTTTATTACTAGCAGAAGATGTAGAAACATCCAGTGGTGTTTGGGTGGTGTTGGGATTTAATGGTTGATTTGTGGTTGAATCATCCTTGAATTTATTTTCAATAAAATCAACATCCCTTGATTCAACAATTGTGTTTGAGGATAAATCTAGTAGCCTATATGCTTTAGAGTTTTCAGCATATCCTACAAACAAACTTTTCAATGCTCTTTGACCTAATTTAGTCCTCCTTGGATCAGTCACCCTATAGAAAGCAATAAAACCCCACACCTTTAGATACCGTATATTAGGTTTTCGACCATTCCATAGTTCATAAGGAGAAACTTTGGTTTTCCTTGAAGTGATTCTATTATGCAAATGACATGCAGACAATAATGCTTCCCTCCACAAATTAAGTGGTAATTTAGCATTTAATAACATAGAATTTACCATATCAACCAGAATTCTATTTTTTCTTTCATCCAACCCATTTTGCTGTGGCGTGTATGGTGCAGTATGCTGATGAATAATTCCATGTTCTTCGTAGAAGTTAGAAAATTCTATGGAGAAGTATTCTCCTCCTCTATCACTACGTAGGACCTTTATTTTCCTACCCTTCTGATTTTCAACTTCTGTTTTATAGCGCTTGAACATGTCAAAAGCTTCATCTTTATTTCTGAGTAAATACACACATGTGTATTTAGAAAAATCATCAATAAAGATAATGAAATACCCTTTTCCACCTCTGGTTAAAACTCCATTTAATTCACATATATCGGAATGAATTAAATCCAAAAGTTCTGAATATCTTTCAACACTTGGGAATGGTTTCTTTGTAACCTTGGCTTGTATACATATTTCGCATTTATCATGTTTATCATTAGTAACAGAAATAAGACCATGTTTTGCCATATATTTTAAAGATTTATAGTTTAAATGCACTAAACGTGCATGCCATAAAGGTAAAAAATCAATAATATAAGCAGAACATTCTTTTATTTTATTAATACTGAGTTTGAACATCACATTACATGCATAACCTTTACCCACAAACATGCCATTTTTGGACAGAATTAAACTATTAGCCTCTAAGACAGATTTGACACCGCTTTTGCATAAGATTGATGCAGAGACAAGGTTCTTTTTGATATCAGGAACATGCAGCATATTCGTGAGTGTAATCTTCTTATTAGAAGTAAATTGAATCTCGACAGTTCTTTTTCCTAGAACTTTTGCTGCATTCCCATTACCCATGATCACTTCGTGTTCTGCAACCTCCTTATATGTCTTGAACAGATCTTTATTATTGCAAACGTGAACTGTTGCACCGGAATCAAACAACCAATCTGAAGTTTTTGTTTCAGAAATTGCCAAGTGCACATCGGTTATCATACCAATTTGTAAATCTGAAACCCTCACAATGATTTCCTGCACTTCTTCATTCTGAACCATATTTGCATTTCCAGATTGTGCTTTATTTTTTTTTGGAGGAGCCCGACACTCTCATTTGTAATGGCCAAGTTTTCCGCAGTTGTTGCAAGCCCTGTTCTTCTTATATTTTGGATTAGAATTGGCTTCAGACTTGCTTTTCTTATTTGGCTTAAATTTCTGATTTTGACCTTTCTTCCTCTTTTTTCCAGAATTCACATTGTTCACGTTGTTTGGTGGAAAAACACCATCGCGAATTCTATTCTCCTCTTCAATCCGTATGTGTTTTCCAATCCTTTCCAACGTGAGTTCTTCAATCATGTGTAAGAGCTTTTTACGATAATTATTCCAGCTAGGTGGAAGTTTAGAAATGATAGCCCCCACTTGAATCGATTCTGGAATTTGCACTTTTAAATCGGCAAGTTTTCCAACCAGAACTTGTAAATCATGCATCTGGTCCATTACAGAGATATCGTCTTTTATTTCAAATTCAAAATATTGCAAAGTAAGAAACTTATCTGTTCCAACTTTCTCGGTTTTGTATTTTGCTTCTAGTGCATCCCAAATTTCTTTAGGCGATTTCAGCGGAGTGTAGAGATCATACAAATGATCTGATTGTGTGTTAAGTATGTGGCCTCGGCATAGCAGTTCATCTTCCTCGCGTTTCATCCTCTGTTTCTTCAGTTCGTCGGTATCTTTATCTGTCGGAGGAGGAATTGGTGGAAGATTCTCATCCATAACGTATGAGACTTTGAGTGTGGTGAGAAAAACTTCATCTTGTCCTGCCATCTCGTGAAATTGGTTCCGTCCATTCTGTCCAGCCTGACGAAGTCCTGGTTCATGATTTTGAATGCTGATTCTGCACCGTTTTCCATTGTTGATATTGCTTTAAGAATGTTGAGGAATGCTGGGCAGAATATGGTTGAAGCGTACGGTTTTGAGGTGCGTAATCGCTGTCCTTAAAGCAATATCAGCCTCCACTACAGTCGAGTTCGCTAACAAGGTAGAATGCAGATTGCTTCGCAGGATACAACAAAACCAGAACTCAGAGGCGTAGCAATGCCTGTGAGTTCAGCGGGATGTTTTTATTGGTCTGCAAAATAAAATAGAACGTGTACGGAGAGAATGAGGGAAGGAAGAAGATGTATAGACCGGTTTGGGTTGATGGCTATATATAGCAGGTGAACAGGTGCGACCGTTTGAACAGACGCGTCCATCTGTCTAAATTCAAAAAATATGACTGTTGCCAACAGTCTCACCTTTTCCGTATGGTCACGCACGCGGCCACGTGCCCCAAGTGCCCAAGTGCCCATCTTTGACCCATAATAATAATGTATAGGCCCAAGCCCACATACCCAAGCCCCCATGCAATCAAATTCAAGCCCATATCAATTTAATTCACAATATCCTAAGCCAACCATTCCTATATACCTAGGAGTGGTAAGCAAAATTTGGTGATGTGGGACTAATTGCTTCCCTTTTAAAACAATCTCCCTCAACAGCACAATGGAGGGGATATGGCAATAAGTAGTGGAAAAAAGCAGAGAATTGTGAATGGATGAAGTAGTTTAGATGAAGTAGTCAATGTCGTCAGGAAGCAGGGGCTGATTTAGGTGATTTGAATGGTATGAGAGGTTGTTTTTGGTGATGTGGTGGTTGAAAGTTTGGATGTTTGAAATGTCGGCAAAAGTTTGAACTTGGTCGAGTTTTTTGAAGTGAAGTAGTGGGATGATCGAGGCGGCAACAGTAGTATTGATGAATTGTTCAAGCAGTGATGTATGCAGCTAGTTCAGGGGGGTGTAATGTAATATGAAATGGCAGAAATGCAAATGTATGTGATATTGAAGGGAATGGATTTGTTGTGAGGAATAACTAAACATTATCATTTCCTAACAAACAATCACTTCATGACAACTAAATCAATTTCTAAATATTTTCTTTTATATATAGAATATAAAATCTAGGTAAAATTATTTCATTTACCTAATTCAAAACAATATTGTGTTGGTTTGTCTTATTCAAGTATTTAGAAACTCCTATAGATACAGCTGTTCCTTCTATATCGACCAGAATTCATAACTCACTCAACTGAAAAATTAATGCAACATATAACATTTTTTAGCACTAATAAATAGGTCCTTATATATATATATATATATATATATATATATATATATACACACACAATCAACCCATTATTGGACATTACTAACCATACCTCTAATGAGTCTAACCCATCAAAGCCTAGGTGTTCGCTTGACATTAGCTCTGCTATCAGTTGTAACAACCCATCTTTTCGGCCCTTAAAAGGCGACACTAATACATCCACGATATTCACTTACCAAGCATTCAAGTGCCGAAAAGACAGATTTGGCGAAAGAAATAGAAGACAGAACAAAATTTCACATCATGAAGAGAATATAAAATATACAATAGAACTTTACAAAAGAAAACTGTAATATACGTACATCAATCTAATTCTCCCCTTCTTATCATTTCTATCTCTCTCAACGTACAAGCCTTTACTTCTACTTCCTCCATTACTATCACCTACATACTACAAGAAAATATGGTTTTAGTTGCACTTATTAGTAGCGTTACGATGGAAAGTGCAACCATTATTGTTTTATGCCCTATTTTCACCGCAGCCAAAAGTTGCCGCTCACCTCGTATGCACATTTTTATTCACTTCCAACAAATGTTGCCGCCAAATTTTTATTTGTTGCGTTTCTCATGTTAGTTTTCGTGTTCCATTTTTCTTCACATCCAAAAATTTACATGTCTCGGTTGCTCATCGTCGTCCTCTACTTCATTTTTTCTCCATTGCCATCATCGCACTTCTCCTCTGTAATGCGCTACTCCTCTTCATAGTCAATCGAATCCTCACCGACATGCTACTCCTTTTCATAGTCAAGTGAATATGTGCTAATCCTCTCCATCGATCGACGATTTCATCATGCTACTCCTCGTCGATATAGATTTCTCCAAATTCGCTTCAGTTTATATTGTTCGATACTAAGTTTATATATGGATTTACACTGACCATTATTCGCTACTCGTCTTCGTCATTTTTCCGAACCCTAATTTGTGCATAAACCATAATTTGGAATAAGTAATGATGTGGTTACCATTTCCTGCAATATTTGTTTTGTTCCTAGCATGACAAGCTAGAGTTGGTATAAGGGAAGTGCACTTTGTTCCATTCAATTTCGTCGATAATTTGACTACCTTGACATGTATTAAGTCTGATGGAAGTTGGCATCGTGCAAGTAAGGGTACTTCTTTCACAGCTTTATTCTAAAAAAATAAATAATGAAACCAGTTGTATCAGTTTTTATTCTTAAAAAATGGCTATCATTTTGGAATAGGTCCTGGCTCTGTGAAACTACAGAGAAGACGTTAGAAATAAGTTTCAGGTAATGTATATTATGTTTCATCATTTTAATAGTTTTATTAGAAAATTGTTATCAAAAGAAGATGTTAGAAGTAACCACAAATAGTTTTATCAATTTTAGCTATGTATATGCACTAGCAGCAAGTGTTTACCCTACACAATTAGTTAGTCTTCAATAAGAAAATTTTGATTTTCCGATTCAGATAATAAATAAACACAATCATAATAAATAATTTTACAAACTAAATAACATGTGTTCATCACAGATTGAACAGACAGATCTTTTATGATAATAAATTAATTGTAGCGGGATGACATTGTCTGGACCCTTGATATGATTTCTATTGGAAGTAAATAGTTCTTTATTTTGCAGCTTGCGTTGTATTCTTGTATATGTGTGTTTGCCTTTTTCAAGCCACTTTTGTTATGTTCTCTTTTTCTTTTTGAGGATGTCAATGAAAGAGCTTCTGGAAACAATACATCCTACTGCATGGGTTGAATTTGAGAAGGGATTGCTTGACAAGGTATGCATATGAACAAACATTATACTATTGCTTCTTTTATTTTCCTTCATGGAAAACTCTAAATGATTTATTTATTTATTTATTTTAGAGTTATAGTGAGTGAAAATTTAAGTTTCTCATTGTGGTAATATTTTCAATTGTCTGAAGATCTGAGATACTTTGAATTAAATGTTAATTGGCAAACTTCGAATTGGGATTCAATAAAAAACTTATTTCAATAATAGGTCTTGTTTGAAACTTATCATAAAATAGATCTGATTTTCAACAGATTAGAAAATTGTGCTTGCGCAATTTTAAAGTATGTGCAAGCACAAAAAATTTAAAAATTAAAAATATGAAGAAGTGTGCAAGCACAAAAGTTGATCTAGTGAAAATAGATCTAGTATTGTAGTAAGTTATAAACAGAGTCTATTACTGATATAAGTTCCTCATATACCATTTATCATATCTATATTTTGTAATATTTATGGTTGAATTAATCATACGGTATTCTAGGTTCTGTCATACTATTATAAAGTACAAGACTTGGTGAAAGAATTAAACAGCGTCAGGACTCAAAAGTCAAAACAGTATAATTATATTAATCATGCTTCTATTATATGTCCTATCACAACTCTTGTTACTAAACTTTAGGTTGAGCTAGCCAAGAAGTTCTTCAAAGATGGAAGAGATTTCGATTTGCAAGTTTAGATTCTTCAATGCATAGCTTGAGGCACCAAACTCAATTATTAAAGTTTGATGGTGCAGGTTATAAAATGAAATTCGTTACTATAATGAATGAATGACGTTATAAATTATGCCATCATCCTCTTTAGTTGAAGTCCTATACCTTAAAATCAATTGATTTTATTAATTTTAGTTCTCTATTTGAATCTTATTAAGAAAGTCTTCCCAAAGTAGCACATTGACTTGCATGATGTATGTGCACCTATTACTGATATGCTAGGGGATTGATGAAGGGGATTGATTGAATACGATACATGTAGTGAAGTAGGAGGCAAGGTTGAAGGGTTGTGACAATACATAGAGGAGGAAGCAGTTGGTGGTTATGGTGTTGTGCAGTTCTTTGGCAGAGGCATGTTGATGGGTACACAAGTTCTTAGTCGGGGATGCAGGTGGATTGATAGTAGGCAGGAATTTGTGAATGAAAGCAAAACTGGCAGGTGGAATTGCAGTATTATGACATAGTTTTTGTTATGGCAATGGAGTAAAAGGGGAGAGTGATGAAATGTGATGGCAATTGTGTGGTAGTGGAGCAATGTAGTGGTTGAGTGGTGGTAGGGGAAGGTTGTACTGTGAGATGGTCTAATGGTCAGGTGATGTATAGATGTAGTAATAGAAAATTGAAGAGAAAGATTTTATTGCTGTAATCTTCTTTTACATTCAGTATTTTCGAATACAAAATATTGTACAAATGAACAGTATTTATATAAAAAGGAGCCGGCCCATATAAGATGAGGCCCAATCTCTTTGCAATCCAGAGTAATTAAAACTGATGATCTTGACCGTAGAAAATGGAAGGCTGAGATTTGAGGAAGATGTGTGATGCGGATTGATAAACAAACACGCATCATGCCAAGACTCTTAATACTCGCCCTCAATTCAAGCTAGGGTTTCCTTCTCCTTTCAGCGAGCCGCCATGAATCCTCTTCCCATCAATAACTCTCATATCATCTCTTAGTCTGGCAAAATTTTTAAATGAGAGAGACTTGGTGAGTACATCAGCTCGTTGATAGAGTGAGGGAACGTGTCTAATCTCGAGCTTCCCACTGGTTGTTCGTTCGCGAACAAAGAATAAGTCAATTTCAATGTGTTTAGTGCGGGAATGTTGTATTGGGTTTAGAGATAAGGACACGGTGCTCAAGTTATCGCACCAAATCAGTGGTTTTTGCCGAAGCTGAAGCCCTAATTCATGAATTAGGGTTTCTATCCATATGATCTCCGCTGTGGTACTAGCCACTGATCTGTACTCTGCTTCGGTGCTTGAACGCGATATGGTTGACTGCTTTTTAGTGCACCAAGACACTGGGTTGCTGCCTAAGTAAACACAGTAGCCAGACGTGGATCTCCTATCATCAGTGTCGCTAGCCCAATCAGCATCACTGTAAGCTTGTATATTCATGTCCTTGTTTTGAGTTAATAGTAGACCGTAATCTTGAGTACCTTTAACATATCTCAAGATACGTTTGACAGCTTTCCAGTGCGTCTCTAATGGATTATGCATAAATTGGCAAACTTTATTGACGCTATAACACAAATCGGGTCTAGTAATAGTTAAATACTGTAGAGCCCCAACTATACTTCGATATTGTTTAACATTATCAATGGGATATCCTTTAGTTTTGGATAGTTGTAAGTTGCTCACCATGGGTGTGGGTAATGGTTTAGCCTGATCCATGTTAGCACGAAGTAAGATTTCTGATGCATATTGTTTTTGAGACAGAAACATTTCTGTTTCAGATGGCATACTAACTTTAATTCCAAGGAAATACTCTAGAGTACCTAGGTCTTTGATGGCAAAACTTTTATCCAGTAGTTGCATAACTTCTCTGATCTCTTTCTCATTGCTACCAGTGATGAGAATGTCATCAACGTATACCAATATGTATGTTACTGCATGATTTGTTGCTTTTATGTATAGAGAGTTGTCTGCCTTGGTTGGTTTGAAATCTAACTTTGTCAGAGTTGCTTTGAGTTTTTCATACCATGCTCTAGATGCCTGCTTGAGACCATAGATAGCTTTACGTAATCTACATACCTTGTCTTCATTTCCTTTGGTGATGTATCCTTTTGGTTGCTGCATGTATACTTCTTCTTGTAAATCTCCATTGAGAAATGCATTATGTACATCCAGTTGCTTGATTTTCCAGTGATTATTCAATGCTATAGTAAGTATAATTCTGATAGTGGTAGGTTTAACTACTGGGGAAAAAATTTCATTAAAGTCAAAACCAAATTGTTGAGAGAAGCCTTTTGCAACCAGTCTTGCTTTAAACTTTGCTATTTTTCCATCAGCATCCTTTTTTATTCTGTAAGTCCATTTGCATCCAACAATGTTTTTGTCTTTTGGAGGTGTCACTAGTTCCCATGTCTGATTTTTTAATAGTGCTTCATATTCATCTCTCATAGCATTTCTCCATTCTATGCTTTTAACAGCTTGTTCATAAGTAACTGGTTCAATGATGTCCATATTTGCACTGTAGACTTTGGGTTTGAAAATTCCACTTTTTGACCTGGTTATCATGTGATGCCCAGTTTGTTGAATGTTATCTTCATCAACTGTAGTGGTTGCCCTGTTGCTAGTAGAATCTGAACTGTCAGATGACTGTATTTCATTATTTTCTTCCATTTGTTGAGATGGCCATTCAAGTGTATCACTTGTGCTGTATTCAGATTTAGTTTCAGTAGCAGATTGTAATCTTTCAAGTCTTTGACTACTTGGTTGTTTATTCTGTATGCTTAATTCTGGTATTGTAGGCAGAAGCACTCTGGTTTGTTCTGTGCTTTGATTTGTTGTTGATTCATTCCTCTCCAATCTTTTATCTGCAAAAGGAAAATTGTCTTCATTAAACATCACATGTCTTGAAATGTAGATTTACCATTTTTGTCAAGGCATTTATAACCTTTTTGGTTTGTAGCATATCCTAAAAAGGTGCAAGGGCTGGACCTTAAACTTAACTTGTTTCTGTTATAAGGTCTAAGACAGGGAAAACATAAACAACCAAAAGTTTTTAAAAAATCATAATCAGGTTTGGTGTTAAATAGTTTTTCATGAGCACTTTTATAATCAAGAGTTTTATTTGGCATTCTATTTATAAGATAGACAGCTGTATTAAATGCTTCCTGCCAATATTTTAGAGGTAAAGAGCCTTGAGACAATAAAGTCAGGCCTGTTTCAACTATATGCCTATGTTTTCTTTCAACAAGGCCATTTTTTTCAGATGTATACGGGCAAGTAACTCTATGAAATATGCCCTTGTTTTGAAAATATTTTTTAAGTGGGTGCTCCATCAGTTTGTAGAATTTTCACTTTATGACTGAATTGTTTTTCAACTAAAGTAATGAATTGAACTACAACATCATGTGTTTCTGCCTTTGATTTGAGAAAAAATATCCATGTGTGTCTAGTATATGCATCAATAAAAGATAGATAATACCTGTGTCCTTGTGTAGAATTTAATGGGGCTGGACCCCATAAATCTGCTGCAATCAATTCAAAAGGATTTTCATACATGGTTTCTGAATTATTGAAAGGAAGTTTGTGGCTTTTTCCTAATTGACAGTGTGTGCATAACTCAGTAACATCAGTATTCTGAAAAGAGATTTTATTATCAACCAAAATTTTTTTTACAATCTTCATGCTAGGGTGACCTAGCTTACAATGCCAATGTTTTAGAATGTTTTTCTTATTTTGCTCATTGGTGTGAACACTGTTGCACCAGTGCTTCTTCACAGTGGGTTCAGATTTCTCCACAGCACTAAATTTGTACAGTCCCTTACTCAAACTACCCTGCAACAATATATCATTGCTCAGTAAATCCCTAACTAAGCAGAATGTTGGGTGAAACTCAAAGTATACTTTATTATCATTAGCAAATTGGGACACACTGATTAAATTTTTCTTGATTTCAGGAACTCTCAGTAAATTATTTAAGTACAAGTTTCTTTTACCTTGAATGGTTCCTGTGCCAACATGTGATATACTTGTTGTTTCACCATTGCCTAAAAATATAGTTTGCGTACCTGTGTAGCTTTTGTTGCCTAGATTGAGATTTTGAAGATTACTTGTTACATGATTTGTTGCTCCTGAATCTGGGTACCAATCATCCATACTTGTGTTGTCAGATTTTGCTTCTTCTGTACTGTTTGATTGACTTCTTGAGCCTTCATTGCTGCCCTTGTGCTGTTGATCTAATTGTGTTATATTGATGGTGGGATTTCTTTGCATTTGATGATTCACAGTGAAATCCTTGTTGAATCTGAAGTAGCATTTACTAGCTATGTGGCCAAATTTTTCACATATTTGACACTTTACTCTGTTATTGTTGTTAAATCTTCCTCTGCCCCTTCCTCTTGAATTATAAGTGTTTCTTTGAACATCTTGTTTGTTTCCATTGTTAACTGTGTTGCTCTGTTGCATCCTGTTTCTTGAACTGCTTGCATAGTTGATAGAAAATTCAGTTTGCATGGCCCTTCTCTGTTCAATTCTGCCTTCATGAGCAAGTAGTGCAGATTGAACTGATTCCAAATCTGGTAAAATTCGCTGTGATGCTATGAAAGTCACCACTGATTCATATTCATCATCGAGTCCATTTGTTATAGTTAGAATTTGCTCACTGTCAGAGATCTTGTGTCCAATTGCATTGAGTCTGTCACATAACCCCTTAATTTTTGAAAGATATTCTCTCATTGGCATGTCATTCTTTCTTGCATTTTGTAATTGCCTTTTAAAGTGCATAACTCTTGCGGCTGATTGTGAACTGAATATCCGTTCTATTGATGACCAAATTTCATAAGATGAGTTACAGCCGACAATTTGTGATAGTAGGCTTGGGCTAATGGATGATAGCAGCCATGATGATAGTAAGTTGTCTTGTTTGTGATATTTGATGTATTCTGGATTGCTAACAGTGACTCCATTCTCTTCAATAACTGCAGGTGGTACTGCCACTGTCCCTTTGATGTAGTCCTGAAGGTCATAACCCTTCAAAGCTATCTCAATCTGGTATTTCCATATTATGTAGTTGTCGTCATCCAGTAGAGTGGTGATGATCTGGCTTTTGGGTTTGATTATTGCCATTTCTGATGTAGCAGTATCACTTTTATCATTTTTTGAAGTTGTTGATGATCTTTCATTTGTTGCTTCTCTGTCTCCCATTATAACTGATGATAATACTGATCTGTTGAAACTTTAATGCAGATGAGATATGGGATTACAGAAGAAATATGCGATATAAGTTGCTTGTTCAAGAATTTGGATATATTCAAGTTTTGAATATTGCAGCACCGTGTTGAAAACTTGAAGAATGCTAAATCTTGATCAAGAAACACCAAGAACGTACTTCAATGATGAAGAAAATTCTGAGGAGTAACGATAGATTTGATGCAACCGGGGGAAAAGATGATTTGATTCCTCCTTGGTATGGCACAAATCTCTGAAAGAAAAGATTATAATACTTGATGTGGGCAAAAGTTGAGAGAGGTGATCTCCAGTGATGACTATCGATCTGAGGAGATTAACAAAAAAACTGCAACAGTTTTGTGATGGGGAAATGATGCAAGAAATTGCTGATCCAAGATTTTGTTAAGCCGTTAGGCTTTTTGTGCATGCTCTGATACCATAATAGAAAATTGAAGAGAAAGATTTTATTGCTGTAATCTTCTTTTACATTCAGTATTTTCGAATACAAAATATTGTACAAATGAACAGTATTTATATAAAAAGGAGCCGGCCCATATAAGATGAGGCCCAATCTCTTTGCAATCCAGAGTAATTAAAACTGATGATCTTGACCGTAGAAAATGGAAGGCTGAGATTTGAGGAAGATGTGTGATGCGGATTGATAAACAAACACGCATCATGCCAAGACTCTTAATATGTAGCAGTTTGAGGGAGGTATGTGTGGTGTGGTTGTTGTCATATTGAGAAGTGGATGGTGGTTATGGAGGCTGATGCAAGGAATGGTAGTTAGTGGTGGAGCACAATGGAGGGGACATGGCAAGAAGTAGTGGGAAAAAGCAGAGAATTGTGAATGGATGAAGTAGTGTAGATGAAGTAGTTGATGTCGTCAGGAAGCAGAGGCTGATTTAGGTGATTTGAATGGTATGAGAGGTTGTTTTAGGTGATGTGGTGGTTGACAGTTTGGATGTTTGAAAAGTCGGCAGCAGTTTGAACTTGGTTGAGTTTTTTGAAGTGAAGTAGTGGGATGATCGAGGTTGCAGCAGTAGTATTGATGAATTGTTCAGGCAGTGATGTATGCAGCTGGTTCAGGGGTGTGTAATGTAATATGAAATGGCGGAAAGGCAAATGTATGTGATATTGAATAGAGTGGATTTGTTGTGAGGAAAGCAGTGTTTGGTTTAAACAGAGGTATGTTATGACAATGTGAAGAGTAAGTGGCAAATGTTGAAAGTTGTATATGGGAAGAGTAAGAGCAATACTAGTTGAAACGCATTTTTGGAAAAATTAGTTAATCTTCCGCTTTCACTTGTGGTCTTCCCTTTATGGATGATTATGGGCAACATTGAGGTACTTCTTAACACAATTTTTTTTCTAAGATGAATTTAACTATAATTCTCCTTTGAGGATTAATTTAGTATTTCTTTAGCACATTAATAAACTGATATAGGTTTAATTCCAGGATGTGATATCTTTAAAAATTAATTATAAACAAGTTTGTGTAACCAGATTCAAGATGCAAGCGAAGACTATGTAAGTTGAAATTGAAATTTTTTCTAAATGGTGTGGAAAAATTGAGTAAGAATGCATGCTGAAATAAAGTAAAAGACTGTTACTTTACAGTATTTGTGCACTACATGCCAAATTGGAAATATTACAAACTTAAGTGACTTTCACCAAGTTACTTCTCTAGTACACTATATGTGGTTGAAAACGAATATATAGATGTTTTCTTATTATAAGTAGTTATATAAAGTTTTTGCATGTAACTATATCTGGTTGCCTCCAATTCTCATTCTTCCCCTATGTAAGTTATGTATATCAGAGACAATGTCAACAAGCAGTCCATTTATATCAAGCATGAGAAGCTTTTTTTTTTTTTGAAACAACTGACTTCCTTTTAGGCTTGATGATATTATCATCTGATAACTTATCTTGGCTTGCCAAATCTGAACCATTATTCTCAGAAGTATTCTTAGAAAGAGACTCAATTATACTCTTAAAGCTAATAGAATCTCCAATTTCATCATTGGGATTCACATTATTTGGATGAATTATAGAATCAAGAGTCTCAGACTGATAATTAGACACCTTAGCTGTTTTAGTTTCATCTGTGGCTTGAAATAAAAAGCATCCTTCTTTCCCTAATGACTTGATCAAACCGAATTCTTGACTCATTTCTTCGTAACTCGTTTTGAATTTTTGAAACAGAACCACAAGTTGAAGCCTAGTTATATATTCTCTGGTCTCAGATTGGATGCACTTAATGAAAGCAACTGCGTCAGGGTGAGAATTTATACTTTGATTACGTAGTATGCGTTATACACAACTTGTTCTAGCATTTGTAACTTGAGTTCAAAAACCTTAAGGTATGAGATGTTTTGTATTCCAAAATATCTAACCACTACTTACCACTTTTTTTCCATAGGTTGAAACATTCATTTGTTGTGATGCAAATAAATAAGATGAACCACACCATTTGCCAATTAAGTAAGGTACCTTCCTTTTCCCTTAAAATATATTAGGTAGACTGCTATGACTATATCTGCCATATTTAACTTGTTTTAGGAACGCATATCAGTTTAAATGATAAGATTTATCGAAATTATGAAGCAAAGCTATTTTCGATGAAACGGTATTAATTATTCACAAAGATATGCATGTGTTTATTCATATCAATTTGATGTAACTAGATTTGGTTATTTATCAATCAATTTGTAATGACCGGATACATCATTTAAAATATATTTTCACACCTATTTATTATAAACTTATTGGTCATTATTATTTACAGTTTAAACATATGGTTGACATCTGCATATATTAGTCTATATTACTAGTTAAAGTATTAATCAGTCTATGTTAGTATTTACAATTTAAAAATTATATTGGACTGTGCAACCAGTTAAAGTACTTCATTGTATTATCATTATTTTTGTACTCCATGCTATGTATGAATAGTGAACATTTATATAACAAGCAATCTTATCACATGTAATTTAGATAATGAGATATTTGTATTTTTTATTTGTAATTTAGTAGCAAAGAGCATAGTCGCAGAGTATGTATCCCTTGCTACTACTGTAATACACTAACAATTATTGCTCACATTGTCGCAAAGTATGGCAACGATGATGAATTAACTAAGTTTATAAAATTAACCAAGTGTACATTAATAATAAACAATATTAATAATAATACAATTAAATTAACCTTGTTTTTCAATAATAATAATAATAAATTAACTAAGTTAACCAAGTTAATAAAAATTAAATAAGTTTTGTTAAAATTAAACAAGTTTTATCAAATTAGTTAAGTTTAAGCTAACTAAATTTTATAAATAATAATATAACTAATTTAACGAAGTTTTATAAAAAATAACAATGATTATGATGATGATGATGATGATGAATTAGTTTTGTTTATACAAATTAACTAATTTTATTGCAATAATAATATAATTAAATTAACCGAGTTTTCTTAATAATAAAAATAAATTAACTAAGTTAAACAAGTTAAAAAAATTAACTAAGTTTTATCAAAATTAACTAAGTTTAAGTTAACTAAATTTTATAAATAATAATAATATAACTAATTTAACAAAGATTTATAAATAATGACGATGATAATAAATTAACTTAGTTTATAAAATTTAACCAAGTTTACAATAATATTAATAATATAATTAAGTTAACTGAGTTTAAATAATATTAAGAATAATAAATTAAGTTAACCATGTAAATAAAAATTAACAAGGGTTTGTTAAAATTAAACAAGTTTTATAAAATTAACTAAGTTTAAGTTAACTAAATTTTATATATAATAATAATATAACTAATTTAACAACATTTTATATATAATTGTAAGATTGGACTTTATTTATTTTATTTCCTTTATAAATTTGATTATTTATATGACATTATTTATAATATAATATACTCGTACAGTGTTGTAGATGTTTGATATTAGATTTGAAGTCCTATGAATTAACACAATTGTTCGACAATATGTTATGCTCACTTATACAGGCATTGGATTCTGATGATAGCAAGGTTGGACTTTTATGATGCTATTTTTCACTTGTGCATGCAACAAAGAATTATGGGTAATCAAGCTTTTTTTAGCACCAACTTGGTATAACATTTTATGTAACAACCCAGTATTTTTTGATTATTTAAATTGTTTATTTTAATTATTTAAATTTAAACTCCTAATTTAAAAACTTTTTTTATATATTAAAATGAATAAATTTTGTTATTTTAAAAGTATATTTTGATTTGGTGTGAATTATAATTTCAAACCTGAATAAATAGGATATTTCCAGAAAACGGGATTTTTGGTCAATCTAGTCAATCTTTAACTTTTAAATTTAAAATTTAAATATATAAATTTTTAAATTTTATCTTTTATTAATAAAATATATTAAATTTCAAGAATACTGCTTTTTGTTTCGTTGAAATTCGATTTATAATGTGAAAGTTATGCTTTTTAAAATATTGGGTGTAAGTTGATTTATGTAATAAAATTATCTATTTTAATTTATATAAATAATATTTTTATTTGTCAGATCTTTTTCTAATATGTGTTATATGATATGTTAGATAAATATTTTATTTTAAAACATTTTTAAAGTGATGTTATAATTTTTCAAAGTTTATTGCATTTATTTTCTATTTTTAAAGGCTAGTTCAATTTTCTGCTATTTTCTTCATTTAAATTGTATTTAATAAAAATTTATTTATTTATTTTTGTGAATGCATTTTTATTTTGTGTTCTTATCTTTATTTACAAATATTTTTCATGTACATAAAAATTTTCCAAAGTTTATTCCATTCATTTTCGAATTTTCTTGACTAGTTTTCATTTTCTGTGATATTTTCTTAATTTAATCCTATATAATTAATATTTATTTATTTTTGTTTATTTAATAAATTTTCCTATTTATCTGAATTTATATATATATTTCAGTTATTAAAATTACAAAAAGAAATATGGTAATTTGAAAAGTTTCGTGACGCTTTATTTGCTTAAGCCTCTTTGTATTCTCACCTTTTCAACTCCAACCAACACCTATTCAATTTTTGTTGCCATATCACTCCCTCTTCAGCCGACCACTATCTCATTTCATTTCGCACGTGAATTCTCACCTCCAACCTGAGAATAAAAAATTGGCCTATCCTTGTTTAAAAACTTTGGTAAGTCTTCTTTTTCTATTTCACTTTTTCATTGTTTTATATTGATTTGCACTTGTTTCTTCCTCTTCTAGGTTTGGCCCTGCCTCCTCGTCTAGCTTTGCTGCCTCCACCACCACTGGAACCCATCACGACCACCTCCTCCTCATAGGCCATCCCTTACCGAGCCACCCTTGGTGGTAGATCCATCACCAAATGCAAAATGATTCACCTATATGACCTAGCCGAGCATCTATGCGTCCATCACCTTCAACCACCCCTTGGCCACCACCTACACCACCACCACCACCTCCAGCCTGACTTGACACCTCTGCCATGCCATCCCTTAACCCCACCAGAGATGGCCATGCCCACCTGTGCCTTGGCCGTGGCCTTGAATTGCATTGAAACCTTGTTGTGGCCTTGTTTTGTGTTGTTTCACATACACCATACTTTTGCCCCATCACCAGACATGTTTGGCCGACCCAATTGAACCCACAAGCAGACCCAAACCATGCCTTAGCCATGTATTCCAACCTATGGCCGAGCTTAAATAAGGTTGAAAGAAAGTGCAAAGCTTTTAGCTTTGTTTTATGCAGTTAATTCTAGCATTGTTTAATCGTATTTTGGATTGAAAACTTACGTTTGTTATATTGTTTTGTTTGAATTGTATTCAAGGAAATTAATCTTTGGCTCTCCCACTCGAATCTTCGTCACGCTTTCGTGCCTTTGAAGATCGTTGTTTATGTGTTTCAGTTGGCATCTCTAGCCTATACCAGTGAGTTATTCTCACCAGACAGTTTTGTACTTATATAACTAGTAAATCAATCACATTTGAATTTGTAAATTGCATCATCATGTTATATCTCCTATGAGCATCATGTTTGATTACCGGTTATATCATATATTGCTGTTATTTTATGTTGTTCTGTTACTTATATCAGTTTATCACACTGCAAGTTCCCTATAGATTTGTATCACTATGGGTTGAACTGATCATACCCGAACGGACTATAGAGTAGGGGAAAATCGTTATGGGCTGAAATGATAAGTCTGAATGATTTTCAATTATTTCATTTTACTTGGGACTGCAGGTTTGAAATGATAAACACGGGTTTTCCTTGCAAATTATGGGTTGAAATGATATATTACCCGTATCACTTTACCTTGTGTGGAAAATGATATACAGACCGTGGTTAAAATATATTTTTCTAAAAATTTTAAAACATTATAGAAATGTAAATATTATATTATTTTGATTTAAAATTAATTAAAAATGATTTTTTAAAGTATTTTGATTTTTCAGAGAATTTATAAGTGAAATAAATTAATGATAAAGTGGAAATTTGAAATAAAAGTTATTTTGGAAATTTTGATTTAATTATAAATGGAATTTAAATTAAATATGAAAATATGGTTAAATTTGATATTTTGAATTAAATGAATTTAAAATGATTTTTATAATATATTTACGGATTTTGAATAAGTCAAATGTGAAATAAATGAATATTGAGTTGAATTTTGGAATATAACTTAAATTGGAAAATTATGAATTTTATTTAAAAGTGAATTTTGAAGTTAAGTAAATAAAATGTAAAAGAAGTTATATTTTGAAATTTAAACTTTAGTGTTAAGTTAAAAATTTAATTATATGAATTGAAATTGAATGTTGGAATTTAATAAGTGAATTATTATTAAATATTGATTTTTGAACGGAAATTTAACTTGATAAAATCATGAATTTAAGGAAAATTAAATGATCGTTATAAAAGTGAAAAATATATGATTGTATAAGTTTGAAATGGTTTAAATAAAAATTTAATGGTTTGTGAAAGTATAGTGAATATTTGGAATTTAATTAACAACATTTTTAAATGCTATTATTTTCTAAAGTAAAGGATATTATACCATTTGTAAATGTTGTAGTTAATATAAATGAACTAAAGGGCTAAATTGAATTAAATGCTATTATAGAACTTTGTAAGTGCTATAATTGTTGAATTTAACTATGGTTTTATTTGAATTAGTGTAACCCTATTATAGCATTTTGAATGCTGTCTTTTGTTAAATTGAATTGTTTTAAAAGTAATTTTCCAAAGTATTTTTCTAAATGCGGTGAAAGTTGAATTTTCATTGTTTAATAAATTTAAGTGAATAAATGAATTTCGAAAGATTAAAATTTTGGAAATTTAATAATTATTAAAGATAATAACTTCATTTTTATGATTTAAAATGAAGTAATTTGTTTTGAAATATAAACTATTTGAAATGTGTGTTGAAGTGGTATTTTAAATAAATGAATGCGGTTTGGAAGATACGATATTTTGAAATGGATTTTTGAATGATATTGAATTTAGAAATGATATTTGATTTCGAAGTATAAAATACCGTTTTGAAATTTTAACCACGGGATGTGTAACGACCCGTAATTTCGCTACTTCGAAGATGAGAGATTTCGTTTATTTTAAATTTAAAAAGGTTTAAAATCTATTACTTATAATGGAAAGGAGAAACCACGCCTTTGTACTATCACCACGTGTCACTTAATTACTATTATCGGCAGTTCGTATCAAGAAGCGACTGGTAATAGGAATGGAGCGGTTAATCCTCTACCTTTCAGTATACTACCTTTTTTCTTCTTTAAATCCATTTTCCAAAACCTAAAATCATACCAAACAAATTTTTACTTTTCTCCCCAAATCGAACCAATTCCTACCCCAAATTCATAAATTTCAGTCATAAAACCCTCGATCATCCTGATACAACCCATAGACTTTCACTATTCTCCATCTGCAATTTGGAAGATGGAACCAGACTAGCATGTTCTTAACTCCGCTACCTACTGTGGTGATTTCTTCTTTAAGCGCATGAAGATGAAGGCTTTTACGTACTTTGATTAAATCAAGAAGAAGCTCGGCTCGATCTTCGCAAGATAATAAAGCTCTAACCATGAATTCCCCATCTTCCTCGTATGTTCATTTACGGTTAGTTCGTCTGATTCAGTTGTTAATGCACTTTCTTCTTGCAATTTTAGATGTTTGCCTTCTTAGTTCTTTCACATGTTGGATTACTTCTGCTAGCAATGATGCTTTGTCTGCCTATAGAAGTATTGAGAGAAAAAGGAAATCATATTTGCCATTTTATCATTTTGGATCACTTTTGAATAGAAACCTATTTCAATTTTGAATCGGTTTTAAAACTACTTACAAATATAGGTCATGTTCTGGTTATGTCGATTAAACTGACCAAATACACTCGAGTTATTCCGGCTAACGCTACCAAAAATGGTCAATATTCATAAAATTTCCAAATCTTTGTGATGTAAATGCAAGGCTACTACATGTTATAGCAGTTGAACCCAAAGTCTTTGAATGTAGAGCAACTGTCATATCAGTAGTAATAATGGTCAAAGGCTTATATTACCAAGAGTTTGAACAAGTTTTTATCTTATCTTATTTATTTATTTATTATTTATTTATTCCAGATGTGTACTTGATTGAACTTGATTAACTGAATAAAAGAATTTTGGAATAGTTTTGTTGCCTTTTTTAGAAGGAAAAGAAAAACAAGTTCTGCAATTATAGTAGAAAGGACTGGCTTTTTTAGCTTATCTGCATTAGCTATATTGGAGTAGCAACAAAAGCTAGAAATGGTTACACATTGGTACTCTATGAATATTGATATCTACTGATAATATTTTTGTTTTTAATTTACTAACAACTTGGATGAGACCATTGTTTATTAGAGTATTTCAATTCGACTAAGTGATGTGCATAATAATTAAGTTTTTGTTATAAAAATTATTGTGGAACATTCTCCCTGAGATATTTCATCTTTACTACAAATAATGAAAATGCATTGCACTGACTTGAACCGTGTCTTTTTGAAATTCCAGTAATGCCCTTGCGTTTACTTCGGTTTACATATTGATGCCTCCCCATCGCATTCATCATTCATACCTTCCGTTCTCATCCTCCTCCTCAAGACCTAATCGATTTCGCACCTTAGACCTGCAAAATCCTCCATTCCATTCATAACCCTCATATTCCATCTCGCCAACAGCGTAGCATATGCGGCACCTTTCCTCAACATCAATCTCCCCGATCTATGAATCACCAGCTTTGATCCTTGGTTCTTCAATGGCGGAGCATCCATAGCAGGCGATTGGACTACCCAGAAGAGATAGGTCAGCCCACGGCAGGCAACTAGATTAACCCGAAGAAATAGCTGATCCTAGGGCAAGCGATTGGAAGTCGAAAGAGATAGCCTACCGCTCACTGATCTGACAACACAGGCGATTTCTCTTTCCTTTTATTTTCTTTCTGAGGTATACTTTTGTATAAAATCGACTGTCAATTTTAATACTGGAAATCAAAATAGTGAAATATGATTAGAATTGAAATAATTAATCAAACTTTTGATTTTTGATCTGATGATCATCATGCTTTTCGCTGGTACTAATAATGTGGGCTTCACATGTAGTATGTGATATTATTTAATATATTTGCCTCCACCATCATATTTTAATCTAATCGAGCAATACTCCAGTGAAAGCTTTAAAATAAGAACTCTTTTCACACTTAAAGGATGATATTTTCCCCTTATGTTCATTTTT
This sequence comes from Allium cepa, assembly GCA_030765085.1. Classification (NCBI taxonomy): domain Eukaryota; kingdom Viridiplantae; phylum Streptophyta; class Magnoliopsida; order Asparagales; family Amaryllidaceae; genus Allium; species Allium cepa. Next base: position 72,019,389 of record CM060942.1, read on the forward strand.
TTCCTTATGCAGTTCTTCAAAAAGATCTCATGTTACAGAAAGAACGCACGGCCCTAGATGGAATGAAGTTTAGTAGCCTCTTTATTATATAGATCTTCTTTTAAATCGATTTTTGAACTCAAATTTATTTATATCATAAATAATTTATATATGATGTCATGTTTGGCTCTTAAACTCAATTAACATAAACTAATGTTACAAAATGAATCACTTCGAATAATTGTGTTGTGATTGAAGTATTAAAGGCACAACATTGTTATGTATTTTTTGCCATATTTGCATTACTGTCCAGTCCAATCATCAACCATTATAATTTTAACCAACTTTCATGTTGTTTGATATAATAAGTTAATATTAATAGCATTAATTTGTTCTTGCTATTTGTTAATCTTTGAGACATACAATATGTTATCAATGAAATGTCAATATCAACTGAAGTGAAATATGAACAATTATTCCCATTTTTAACCACTTAATAACTTTGCTAATAATTTTTCATTTTTGATGTAAATAATTTTGAGTTCCTTCTTTTAATTAATAGAGAAGAATATAGTGACTTTATGCTTTCTTTATGGTTATTATAAGCAATCCATTGAATCGTTAAACAGATGCTGGATTGTATGGTATAAAGATTATTATCAAGGTATATGTTATGAAAAGCATATGTTTCTTTCGCAATTTTTTTAAATAATATTTAACTGGTGAAATTTTAATTTTAATTAAATTGTCATGTTCAATAGTTTAATTTTGTTATATCGTTAATTTTCTGTTTTGATCTTGGTTAAAATAAATTCAGCTTTTACATAATTATAATCATAATAATGTCTTTTAACTATTTTCCCAAGATAGAAATATGGCTTTGAAAGGTGCATCATTAGCCATATGATTTAATTTAGTTGATGTAAAGTTAGTGTTTTTAAAGCCACTTGAGATGGAAATAGACAATAGTGAAATCAAGTTATAACATGGTTAGGAAAACATTAATTAATGAATATGTAAACAACAAGGAATCTACAATTGGTGATTCAATGAAAATGAGAACGCCTACATATGAAATATGCCCAATGGGTCCGTATCATTAACTTCCTCATTTATAAACCTGTGTACCCACATAATTATGACAAATATCAGTTCTAGGAAATAATATAAAGATTAAAATTTTAACTTCTAATTTGAGCCTGTATTTTTATTTGTATAAGCACAAGTAAAAGCCGATGAAAATAACAAATGGTAGAAATGAAATTTACACAAGGCGTTAAATGAGTATGGATAATATGTGGTGAACATGAAAAATTTAAAGATATATTAGTTATTCTATATAAAATAGGTGATATACTTTTATTTGCATCATTTGCTTTTATATCATATTTCAAATTGGACATTTAGTTATATGGTTCTTTTGTAATGGACACGGATCATTTTTTAGTTTTCTATAACAACCTTCGATAAGTAATTAAGTTGTGCCACTTGATTTTCTTTCGAAAAGTTCTTATCAGCAACCATTTTTTGTTCATTCAATTTTATTTTTCATGTTACTTTCTTACAGCTATATTGTTCGGATTTAAAATTGAAGTTGATTCAGAATTCGTTCCTATTATTTTATTTAAACGTGACTGTAGAATTTCTTCATTTTAATGTCGACTAACAAACAATAAAGTCTTTCAGTGTCTCTTTGTACCCATATTACCATATTTTCATGAAATTCAAAATGTCATGAGAACTGAAAAGATTCCTTGAAAGAAGAGGAAGAGAAGGTTCAGTTCATCAAATAAGAAGAGAGGCTACAGTTTGTGATAAAAAAACATAGTTTGTGATTGATATAGAAAATGAATTTCATCTCAACGTATTATAGATGTTGTGGCTACTGAATCAATACATACATTAATGTAGTTGTTGACAAGACCAGATGAAATTCTAAAGTGATAGAAAACAATCTAACGGTTCTTCGATAAATAACACATAAATTGGATTTCCGTTGCATGTCATGGCAACCTTAGACTCTATACTGTTCCATACAAAATTCCCAATTTTAGCTTATAGCTATTATTAAAAAGGACACATATGACTAATGTATTTTTGCAAAAACTATGTTGACATTTAGGATTGTCCATCTTTCATATTACACTCTACATGTTACTGATTGTCAAAATTATGCACTGTTGCGTACATTTCTCTATGCTTATTTTTATATGCTCTCCACTAATATTTGGTTGACAAATAAGGATATGGACATGCATCCATCTGAATCCTATGCTACATCATACCCAGTTCAGCGAGCTTTAGTACTTCACCTATTTGCTTCCCGCGGCTACCTGTATATAAATTTTGTTGCTCATATATGAAAATTAAATAAGAGCAAAAGAAGATATTATTCATATATCTACACTACATGTTAAAATTTATATTTTTTCCTTAAATATAAGATTATCAATGATGTGTCTATTTATTTTAGAAAACTACCATGCAAATTATCGGTATAACATGTTATCCACCTTTCCTCCTTATTTCAGTTCTACAAAAGTTGATATTTTAAAATTACTTCAAACCTTGATGATTTCATTAGATGATTTAACAAATTATTTGTTTGGCCATCAGCTTACCAATATCTTTAAATTTAATATTCATGAAATGTACAAAACGATTTTAGAAACTTTGTACATCGAAGGTTTATATGTTCAGAAATGGTAAAAATGAAATTTCATTGACAAACAATTCATATACTAGGATGACACATTTGATATGATGTCTTTTAAAGGTTAAACCATTTATATGTAAACATTTTTTAATCATGTTCCACTGCCAATTTGCACTAATACAAGTACAGAAACGGCTGCAACTTAATGTTTTTTCATATATGTTTATATAGCTGATGTAGTACAATCGAAAAATATAGTTAACAACGATGTTTTTAACCCATATTAATGCCTTTTGGCTGCAGGCACAAAAGACTTCGGTGTTGAAGATGTTTTACCAGGTAAAATGCAACAGTTACGAGCATGTGATAATGGCTACTTTTTCCACTCAAAAGTAGTATTAAAATGACGTTGCTGGTAGTTTGTTCATACGACGAACATAAAATAATACTTATATTATATGTTTGGTTTTTCTTTTGTTTTGAGCATTTAAAGATAAAGGCTATTGCAACCAAATATCAGTCTACTTTTGTGCGCTGTATTGAAAAACCTACTTCTTATAACATCTAAATTTTGTTGCCTCTTTACTACCTCCTATAATTGTAATGTAACCTGTATTAAATCTTTTGTACTATTTCATAAGACCACTATCCTTTTCTACTTGCAGCTTGCACTGAACTGCATCTGCTCCATTTTCTTCATTTGTAGTGTACAGAGAACAACTATAAATTTGACGGGTACATTTAGTATTTTCGATAGTTTCCCGTATATGTATGTTTGAGAGCTTTTGGTACTGATATTACATTACATCAATTTGGGTTTTGCATTTATGTTTGATAGAATATTAGCATGCCTGCTTGATAACTACTTTCGTACTTACAACATAATAAATTATTACTATTCAATTCTTGATATACTTACAATAGAATAAATTATTGTTCGACTCATGATAACTTACTATTTTTCAATTATTTGGAAATATAAGTACAACTATAAGCCAGTTATAACTGAATTTAGATTATTTAATGTTGGCGAACTATTGGAGATGGTATATGCAAGTGGAAATGATGATTTTTTTTATTTAGCTATATGTTTTGTGTGTACTTATGTGAATTAAGATTATCATAAACCAAATTTTTTGCATATAGGTTGAGCTGCCTATTTCCTTATCTTCCTTATATCCAAGAAAATTAATTAAAACTTATTGTCAACTACTCACTCGCATATAACCCTTAAGTTCATCTACATAGCATCAATTTTATGTTAACATCAGTGGAAAATGAAAATAAACACTCTTACCAATAAAATTTTCAGGCTTAATTCTCATTATGGAATAAATAATAAAATTATTGGTTAGATAACTTACATGTATGTGTATATATGATAGGTTCATGGAGCATTTTTTTTTCATATCCAAGTTGTCGAGCGAAAAGTGTTGCCAATCTAAATTTGACAAACTTATGATATTTTTCATATCTAAGAATAATATTTCTTCATAGTAATGGATTTTTTTTTTGAGTATATCTATCTAATTGTTATTTTTGTTACTTAAATGTTTGTCCGTACAAAAACATATTTACTTGAAAATTAAACGACAAGAAAAAAAGCTTGATGTATAGTCGTAACCATTTATTTTTGTTTGTATCATCTTTTCAAAAGTTGTTTAAAAAGAACAAAAACAAGATACTTTCTAGAAAAATGTACAAAGAACAACTAGGACCAAAGTGGTACTCCACTGAGTCTCATAGTTATTCCCTGCATGAGCGGTTTATCTTCTTTTTGTACCCAACAACTTACAAATATGTACCCAACAACCATTTTGTACATGACTTCAAATTAATTTCATTAAGTACAGAAAGGGTTCTTTCTAAGTCAAAAGTGTTCCTGGCTATTATAAAATTACAAATATAAACTTAATTTCTTCATTTTCCTGCTTTTTAACCTTTAAAATTTCTATCTTAACTAAAAATAAATTATTTTCATCAACTATAAAAAGAGTTCTTGCTAAATTGTCATCACTACTGTACATTAGCTTAATATTTGTCGATACCGTTAACTAATATTGAATAATTAGTCTTTGTTTGATTGTACTAATTGAATCATGTTTATGTGCATTATAGCAAATGGGAGGAAGAGCTGTGTTGAAGATGGGGCCTCGACTGCAAATGCAACATGTCCAAGTACGGGGCAATATATAAAGTAATGAAAGACCACCCATTACAACGGTATTTGTGAATTCATTAAGGATAAGTGCTACTGCTACCACACGTAGAAGAAATTGCTGAGGTAAAACATGGTAGAACCTTTTCGTTCTACATGATATCTCAATACTACAATAGCATAGTTATGAAATTGTAAGCAGTTTTACATTATTATTTTAATAGTTTAGATTTGGTATCCAAAGCAATATTTAAGGAAAGTTATATACTGATTTGGCAATGCTTTATCTTCCTAAACATGCATTAAATACATATGTGTATTAATACATTTATATAATCAGCATATTGGCTATTTTGGCATTTTACAATTAAAATGGCTTTATAAACATTGTTGTTTAATATCTAATCAATACTTTACATTTAGTTGCTAATATGAACACATTAACATAAATTACACACAAACTAAGTCTACAAAAATTGATAATTTTACTCAAATGTTTGATATTTTTCTTTGGTGGCAAGCTTCATCTTAATCTAATAAGTCTTCTTATGTTTTGAGATGATAATATTTGAACGTTGCATGCTATAATATGATTGATGCACTTACTGTGCCATTAATCATGTATCGGTTTTAGTTTTCGTTCTTCCCCTTTATATCTTAGCACAGGAGCATGACAAATCACATATATTATGAAAACAACATTTATCACTCAACTTAGAGCGTGTAATAATGAAAAAAAATCCCATAAGAGATCAATGTAATTGGTTTTGTCCCTGAAGGGTATTTTTTTTCCGGTTATGTAGTCTGTTACTTTTTCCCCTCTTGGAGTAATGATTTGATTTTACTATGCTCAGAAAATAGCCACTGCCATTTCTATTAGATTCAATAAGTTCCTCCACCGTAAGATTAATTAAGTAGGTTTAAAATGCAACTGAGCAATTTTTCAGCTGCATTTTGCAACCGAAGTTCTCGGTTGCCTTTTGGAATTGAGCGTTGCTTAGTTGCATTTTGTAGTGCAACTAAGTTGCACTCAGTTGTAGTGCAGAGTTGCACTCCAACCGAGTGCCATTTGCGTTGCAACTGTGCAGCCGAGTTGGAACGTCTGATATGCTGAAACGTCAAATAACAAACATGGTGTTGATTATTTGAATCGATTAATGTAACACATTTTCTTTGGATATTATATGCAGAGGTACATGAAGCAGCATGATGATATATAGTTATCTACATTTGGCATGGGTACGTATACATATCATTTATCATCTTCTTTTTTGCCTATTTTTTAAAGACAGCATTATAGTTCCTAGAATTTATAAGGTGCATTAATTTGATCTGCATATTATAATTCAGACTAAACATATTCATATATTTTAAGTATAATTTATTTCAGCAATTGGCACAGTCTTTACCATGTTGAAGATTCTGAAAAACATGGCATTGTTATTGGGAAGAGCAAGGTTGGTAAATGGGCATCAGTACTTTTGCTTGCATTGCTTCCTGGAATGACAGCTTTTCATAGGCCTCGGCATCCTTATGTATAATATAGGTTGGATGTATTAAACAAGTATATATAGATAGTATTCGATTCTTTAGAAGTTGATTCTCATTGTGTTGTTGGTAGGCTGATTTTGTGGTTTGTTTCATTATGCTATTGATTTTGTTAGTGCGTAGCTGATTTATGCTAATATGATATGATGTTTAAGCTATAAATATAGTGAGATGGTGTCTTTTCTGTTGTGTTAAAAAAAATTGTTTTTTTTGTTCTAGGAGAATAATTCTATTTTGACATGTGCTTACTGTTTTCTCCAGTTTTAATTCTTTTTTCAATGAGTAAGGTTTGCTTACTGCTTGGTAGTTGTACGTAATTACACTCTATTCCATTTCATTTGTTTTTTGTTATGGCTTCTTTTTATCTTGGCTTATCTGTTGGTATGTTATATTGATGTATTTCATTCAATGTTATGTTGAGGAAGACATCGACTATTGTAATTTTGTTTGGAACTAGATAGCAAAGTTAGTGTCCTTTAATGCTACTATCGGCTTTCTTATTTTGATCATAGTGGTAGAAAAATAACAATACGCTCTTGGATTTTTTAATACATATATCCTCAAGAATAAGGCCAATTCTTGGTCCTACTTGAATATTAGGCTTCCATGTACACACCAATAACTCTTTTTTACTTCTTTTTCTGACCCTCTTCATGTTTATTTTTTGAGATTCATGTTTCCTTTCTAGAATGCCGGAATAAATGAAGAAAATAATTATAAAAATGGAAATAAAATATAAAATTTTTGCTTGGGTAATTAACCACGTTAAAATATGCAATACAAACTTAAGAAAGATAAAAATGAAATTACCGATTCCAAAGAAAAAATATTAATTTGAAAGCATAAAAAACAAAAATGTACAAAAGAGTGGTAAAGAAACAATTAATCATCGATGTATTTAGATACATTTCAGCGCACCTCCCACATTAGCTAAGAAAGTATATGCATGCAGAAATACAACTATTATTTCCATTTTCAGAAGTATAAAATAGACTAAAACAAGAAATGAATGATAAAACTATGTATGCTTTCAAGTTATTAGTTCTATAAACATTCTTCTGTTGTCTCTGTCTTCTCAGATGTTGCTTATGATTTAGTTTATGTTGGCAATTGTACTGTCAAATCTACCTCCATATGTGCAACTATAAATGCATGTATAATGTGATTAAATGCAGGCCCATCTGGACGTGCATATATACTCGTAGTAAAAATATCAACCGTGTAAATTAACATTTGTCATCTTGATAGTTGGTAGATCGTGTTGATGTGCCTATGTTGATCTCACTAGAATTGTTAGGTCATGCTCCTCGCAGTTACATGTACTTATTCTTCTAAATATATCTTTTAGGAAAAACTTAAAAATCATAATATAGGAATGAATTTTATTGTAAGAATTCATGGTGAAATTGTAAGTTACCATGTGAAATCATAAAAATTCATTACGGTTAAACTATAAATTTCTTTTTGAAATAGTCCATCTCCTTATTGTATAAATTGGCAGTTATAACTATTTTTGACAATCTGTTATTATTTGTGTTTGTGTTATAGACACACCCTTAACACCATTTCATATATACATGCTAATAATGATTAATTGGAATCTTTTGTTAACTAACTATAATACCCCTTAACACCATTTCCAATCATTTGTTTTTGATGCCTGAAACGAAAAAATGTCTTTCTGAATATGCACATAAATAGAACATTATACCCACCCACATAAACTATGCTTGCATAAAAGTTTCGTCATTTTTGAAGGACTAATGTGTGTGCTGCTGGATAAATAACAGAATGTAAACTTCTTTTGAATATAATATTAACCTGAATATTTGATTACTTCAAACTTTAAGGAAAGTAGGATCTTGATTATAATGGTAAAAGGTTTATGCATTTTTTCCTTTTCTTTTTTGATATAACTACAAAACTTAAAATAAAGTACATTACTTTGTGGCTATCGACCTTTAGATTTAGTAGACCAAAGCATTACTATGACACATATGGGAAGTCCAAAATTTTGTTCATTCAATGCATTCAATACCATCAACTCTTTGAATAGAATCCTATTTCATAATTACTGTGTAAGTGGAAGAAAAAATAAATAACTTACTAACACATGACCTTATGGGACAACTTCCATAACATTGTTGTCTAACAATTCCCGTGTGCGTAGCACGGGCCACCAACAACGGCCATTAAAGTCCAAAATAAATTATGCATACCATTATATATGAACCATAATATATTGTTATTGCAAAATACATAAACAAGTTATATTTTAGGGTATTCTTACTGTCACACTTTTGAATTACACAACAGCCCGTGTGCGTAGCACGGGCCACGCACTAGTTTAAATAAATAAGTTATATATAATAGATAATAATAGAGAAATGATTTATTCTTGTAGTTGATAATGTAAATTTGGATTTTACAACAAACCAACAAATGTTAAGTTTTGCTATAAAGAAATAAATGCTTAAATAAATAGGTTTAAATGTTTATTTAAAAAGATAAATATCATTGAAAACATCTAACAAAGATAATAAAAGAATATTAAAAGATTTATAAGTATGTTAATAATCGTTTTACAAAAATAACCAAATTTTGTCGCATTTTGTCAGTTTTATATACACCGTAAAATTAGAGATTTTGAAATTATTTAAATATGATTTTAAAATATAAAGAGACATGTTTTAATTTATTTAAAGAAGTAAAAAGTTCATTTTAAAATTTGGTTTACATACATAAATAGTTTAACTAAAACGTCAAAACATGACCGTAAAACATTTTGTCGAAAAACGACGTTTTATCGATTAAAAGTTGTCGCAACGTCGTCGCACCTTTATTTTCTTATATAGGAACATATATTCAAATAGTATAAGTATAAATTTATTTACTAATCAAGTTTACTTTTTCTAAACAAGGTTAGAAACTTCTGGAAGTCATTAAGAAAAAGTAAGTAAGAATTAACAGAAGTAAGTAAGAAAAGTCAAAAGTAAACATCAAATCAATATCACATCAAAAGCCAGCTTAATTATTATTTTACTTAACTTAGTTCTTAAGAGATTAAGAAATAAAGTAAAGATGTGAAAGGTGATATTAAGTTTGGAAAAAGTGGAGATTACTTTAGGTGGAAGTAAGGTTATTTTGGTAATTTGGTAAGAGGTTATTTTGGTAAATTTCCACTTCTTTCTTTTTTCTATAAATACCCACCTCCTTCTTCACTTTCATTCACATTTCTTCTTCTTTTCTCAAGCTTCTTCATCTTCTTCCTCTCCTCTCTAATGTCTTCCATGCCATAGAAAAATATTATAAAGAAATGATGCCAAAATATTTACAAAATTTTCAAAAGAAATCAATGTTTATTTTCTTCAAAACAAACTCCTTTTTTCTCTATATTTTACCTCTTCTTCTTTCGGCCATAAGTTCTTAAATACAGAACCAAAGTGCAATTTTTTTTAAATAATGCATTTTTCCAGTGGCTACAACTTTCGTGTTTATAACTTTGTCTTATTCCAAAGTTTACTGTGTCAAAAATCCACTTCTTTACAATGCATTTTCTGGCCCAGTTTTTAAATCAGAAAATATGCCATTTTGTTTTGATCATAACTTGATCATAGAAGATCCTAATTTAGAAATTGTTTTTTAAAACTATATGAAATTTCAGTGGCTACAATTTTTATGTTGATCATTTTTTCAAGTTTTAAGACTTTCTATACCTGAAACTCAATTCTTTGAAGTTCATTTTTGGGCTTTATTTTTGTCAATCCGACAATACCTCGTCTTCATTCTATCATATCTCCCTCAAAACTACTTGGATTTAAATGATTATTTATTTCAAATTCAATAGACAAGAATTTTAAACAACTTTTCAGTTAATAAGTTTTTCAAATTTTGTGAGTAAGAGAGTCAAAAATAAGATAGAAGATGACCCATTTTTAGGATCAAAATCTTGGAAATTCAAGTTCAAATCTCTATCGCTTTGTGAAGACCCGCAAATCCGTACTCCTTGAATATACACTAATCTCCATTGATTAAATCAAGATGAACGGAAATACGAATTCTCAGGGTTTAAAAAGAAGAAAAAGATAGAAGAAGAGAGAAAAAGATAGAATAGAACAGAAAGAAAACAACAACAGAACAACATCAAAATCTCACAATCGCAGCGGAACAACATATAATAAATAAATGAATAATCTTTAAACAAAGAACTATATCAGTTATTACATTACATCACATTACATTACATTATCAGAGTGAACAACAACAAACAACAACAAACAGCGGAAAAGAAATACTATATACTAGTGATTACGCTATGCCATCCAGCTTGCCTCCATCAACTCCTGAATTCCAGAATATCCTGATAAACCTGACTCTTGACTGCCCATGTGAAAATTGGTGGGCACCTAGAGTTTAGGAAGGAAAACAATAAACTCCGAGTCAGTCATGTGACTGGTGTGAGAACTCAAAACAGTTTATTTTTCTTTAAAATAAAGTACAGGATAAATTTTTTTAAATAGATTCGCAATATTTTTGAAAATGTATCTACCATAAGACCCCCCACCACGCACACAATGCAACGCAAACTTGAAGGAGATTTCTTCTTATGTTAGTCAAAGATGCTTACTACGCAAAATCAAATCAATTTTGATATTATTATTAGTGCATAGTGTAGAAAACATTTCGAAAGTAGAATATAAATCTTAGCCAGCATAGGTACCATTATATTATGCCTGTTATAGCTACCTCCTGAGGAAGCAGGTTGTACAACTAAAACCGTACAAGTCTCGTATTGTTTCTTTGGATTTCCAACAAATGGTCAGGCCAAGGAACTTCCCATTGCCACATGAGAACGCCTTTGGAAGGACGTCCCCGAGAACCTAACCGGATCTCTGCCAACACAAGGCCGGGTTACCCCTAACTGGGTAACTACTGACACGAGTATGCCTTCCCTCGGTCCTTTAGGACCTTTTATCCGAGCACTCGATAACCAACATCACACCGTAATAAATAAAGTGTTTCAACATGAGTAAGTATATGGGCTCCATACCATGATACCACCCCTTTCCAAAAGGAAATGCACATACCATAAGGGGCGCTACCCCCAATAACCTTGCTGCATCTTTCCTGTTTTGACCATTCCGGGGTGTGAGGTTCGACGAAGTCTCGTCCACAAAGCCACGCTTTGGTACAAATCCATGCTTTGGGTCAACAAATGATCAAAGAAATGATCACAAAGATAAGTGATCAAACAAATGATCATATCACAAATGATCAAACAATGATCATTTCACAGCAACACTCAACATGTCACATTACCAAATTGGGAATATATCGCTGATAACCTTCAACTACATAACCTCTGAGCTCGTACGTCTCAGAGAAGGGTGTTAAGCTAAGAGAATAAATTCTCCGCCACCAACAGAAATATATTTGAAAGAAATCAGCTTTATATCTCAATTTGTAATGTCAGACATACTACCCATACAAGTCTGTTCCGGGATCGAACAGAACCGAAGGCACTTACAAAGAAGTCATTGCAATCCGGCTATTCACTAATCATGTTCGGACTTCCCATCACATATGGAGTCTCTATACCGGGGACCAGTCGATGCAAAGACATTCGACGAGTTGTCCCTTCGCTTTCAAAAATATCCGGTCTTCAACACCGGTCTTCAAATGCAATTCATAACGACGTATCACGTATTCGTAATGGGTTATACGACCCCAAGGTCCTTTCCCAGCTAACTCGAATAGTGAGCGCTTATGTAACGACCCAGAATTTTTATTAATTAAAATTTGAATATTTAATTAATTTTAAATATAAATGAGTGAATTTTTAAGTCAAATAAATTTTTATTTGAATTATTGGATTTATTTGAATAATTAAATCGATAATTTAATATGTTAAATTATGGAAATAATTGAAAATATAGTTAAATATGATTGAAAATGATTTGTAAAATTTTATTTTATCATATGGGAGTTAGAACGATATTTTAGAACTTTTAAAATCGAATTAAAAGTTAATTTGTGAAAATTGAATATTTTAATATTAAAATCGACTAGTGAAAATAGTCAATTTTTGAACAGTCTCGGAATTGAACGAAACCAGTTCCATTGGATCCGTAATAGTTAGTTATTACCGGATTTCAATTTTCGTGTCAATCGGACTTATCGTTTGATCGTGGCAGCTCGAAACGCATCGATTTATTTTTAATTTAAATTTGACGAGTGAAAATAGCCATTTTTCAAAAAGTCTCGGATTTCGACGAAACTAGTTTCATCGGATCCGTAATGTGATATTATTGTAAGATTTCAAATTTCAAGTCGATTGGATTTACCGTTTGTCCTGTACGAATTAAAACGCCTAGAAAATCGCTTAAATCGGTTTAATTCAAATTGAGCGTTTACAGCCATAACTCGCACATACTTCCGAATTAGCTTCCGAAACCTGTTCCATTGTGTCCGGAACGCGGGATAAACCCTAGGTATGTCAGTTTCGGCGCCTAAATCGGAGTTCGAAATTTCCGGATGAATAGTGTCGTTCGATTCTCTATAAATAGCACCCACCTCTTCATAAATTATAAAAAAAATAACTAAACCCTAATACTAAAACCCTAGCCGCCACCTAACAAATAAATGGCCAGAAATTGATCTCATTTCTTCATTAATCTCTCTCAATCCGTAAGGAATTACGCGAAGTGCTCAACTACAAAGTCGAAGAGCTCGACGAGAGCTTCGATTCCATACGGAGATGATCGGAAACGGTGCGACGTGGAGGGCGCTAGGGGAGGCCGTTCGTGGCCGGCTGCGCACGGGATTCCTGGCCATATAGGGTGCCGAGCTTCATGATGTTGGTGGTGGTGGTCGAGCTCGCGAAGGGCTTTAAGATGGTGGTTGTGTGATGGAGTTTAGTCGAGAGATGGTGTTGCAAATTGTAACCCTAATATCTAAGTTTGGGTTCGGCTATGATACGAGTTGCCTGGAGATGGAAACGAAGAGAAGATGATAGTAAGGGACGGTGGAGATGAGGGGTGTGCAGGATCTAACGGCCAGAAATAGTGTAGGGTTTTAATTAGATAATTTATGTTGAAATTTTTATATATAAATTTGTGTAATGTTCAAAAATCAATATCTTTTTCATACGAGGTCGAAAAAATGCAAACTCAGTTGCGTTGGAATTGTATGGACGAGCACTACGCGATGGAGTTGGTTTGGAGTCGTTTGGAGTTAGTGAGAATTTTGGGTAAAATTAAACGTCCGTTTAATTTTATTCGAAATAAATCGCTAAAACGGAATTTAAAACCAAGGTGAGAAGTTCTCACTCAATCGAATCAGTTTCGATTTTATTTTGAATAGTTAGATTTAAAATATTTGAATGCATGTTTGAATGATGATTGATATCTATTGATTGTTAAAATAGACATTATACGCCGTTAGTAAGCGGATGTTATTTATTAAAAACATATACCGCGAATATTTCATAAACAGTGAAATTGGTATTATATATAATATCAATATATATATATTGGCATATGTATATATTGGAGTTATTGATTTCCCGCATTTTTTTGTTTAGCGGATGAGACCCTATTGCGCCGTTATTAAGCGGATAATATTTAATAAGAACATATACCGCGATAATTTCGTACTGGAGCGAAATTGGTATTGTGCTAATGTTTGTGGATGCAGGAAAACAGGTTGGAGGGATCCAACTGGATTCCTCAACAGTTTTATTTGATTTCAAATATTTTGATATTTGATGGATTTTCATATTGATATATGATATCGTTGTAGTCGTGATTGACTATTTGGTGTGTAGCATCATTGGACCCAGATTTTGGGATTTTAAAATGATTTTTAAAGTAATTTTTGAAAGTATACATTTTATAAAATAATTTTGGAATTGATCCATTTTAAATAAATAAACGTTATAATTTTTAATGTTATAAAAATTATGATTTTTGAGAAATATAGTAAAAAAACTGATTTTTGAGAATATGATGCTAATGATTTCATAAAATAGTTAAATCGGAATTTTAGAATTTATTGTGAAAAGTTTAAAAATAGGATTTATAAAAATTTGATTATTTTATAAATCAAGAGAATGATGAAATTATAAAGGAGATTAAAGATGTTTTAAAATAATAGTATAAACTGATTTTATAAAGGATTTATAAATTGATATTTATAAGTTAAAACATTTGAATTATAAAACGAGTTTTTATAAGTGTTTGAATGAAGTGAAAATGAATTTCATTAAAGAATGAAATTTATAGAATTATAAATGGTGAAGTTATGAATGAAATTTATAAATAGTAAGATTTATAAATTTGTGAAGTTAATTGAAGAATAGATTTGGTTAAATAAATGAATCTTATAAGTTATAAGATTTATAATTTGGGAAGTTTAAAAGAACGGTCTTTGTAAAATGATCGTTTTATAAGCATTTGACTTATAATATGAACTTTTAGTTTATAATTGAGTTATAAACTGGAATAGGTTAATAAAAGAATTTATAAAAAGGAAGTTTTTATAAATAAATAGAAATGGAATTTATAAACGTTGTTTTATAAATTCGCAAATGACTTATTTTGACAAGAAAATTGTTGTAACCTATTAATGGAGTTATATTCACATTTTTGAATAGTGAATAATCCTTTGAATTAAAATGTATAAAAGGATGAAATGTGTTAACGTAGTATATTCACGTTTTTGAACTGTGAATAATATGTTAAAGGAAATGTTTTAAATGAGATGTTTAAATTGAATTAAAACGATCTAACGAAGTTTTAAAATGTGTTGAGATTCGAAACCATAGATTTCAACGTTAATTGTTGAAATAGACGTTTTCGAGAAATAGAAGGAAATAATGGACTATAACACTGTTGTTATAGTAAATGATTTCCGAAAGGAAATGTTTTGTATAGTATTGGGATTTATATATCTATTTTAATTTCGAATTCCTATACTAGTGATTTTGGGTTGTCGTAACGATGTTTTACGTAACATTCGTTTTGGCCCAAATAAATATGTTGAAGAGAATGATTTCCTTAATAGAATGAAATATATACTTAATTTCGATTGAAGTATATTGAATATTTTCCAAGTGTTGAAAATAAATAAAAATTGTGAATTACTTATGAATAAATAAGTATGGAAATGTTTTCCAATATAAAGCGAATACTTTGAGAATTTATCTTTTTGAAGATAAATTGAAAAGAAAATTGAAATGAATAATTGAAATCGAATATTCATTGATATCTTGGAATTATAAATTCACTAAGGAATTTATAAAGGAAGTGGAATTTGTTTAAAAATAAATATTGATTTATTTTTGAAGTATTGAAATTATATATCTTGTAAAGATATTTTGGAAAATAAATAATTTGGAAAATTATTTGGAATCTGGTGATGTGTGCATATCCAGTGATAGTTCAATAACCGACTATCAATATTTCCCTTTGAATGGGTAATTGATATGATTTGTTTGAATGTGAATGCTACACTTATTTTTGAATAAGCGCTCACTATTCGGGTTAACCGGGAAAGGACCATGGGGTCGTATAACCCATTCCGAATATGTGATACGTCGTTGTGAATTGCATTGAAGACTGGTGTTGAAGATCGAGTATTTGCAAAAGCGATAGGATGACCTGTCGATTGACTCTGCACCGAGTTGCTCCGGTATAGAGTTCTCCATATGTGATGGTGAATCCGATCAGGATTGTGAATATCCGGATTTCAAGGACTTCTTTGTAAGTGCCTTCGGTTTTGTTCGAGCCCGGAACAGACTTGTATGGATTGTATGTCTGACATTACAAGTTGATATATAAAGCCGATTTCATTCAAATATATTTCTGTTGGTGGCGAAGAATTTATTCTTTTAGCTTAACACCCTTCTCTGAGACGTACGTGCTTAGAGGTTATGTAGTTGAATGTTATCAGCGATATACTCCCAATTTGGTAATGTGACATGCTGAGTGATGCTGAAATGATCATTGTGTTGATTATTTGTGATAGGATCGTTTATTTGATCGTCTATCCTTGTGATCATCGTGTTGATCATTTGTTGACCCAAAGCATGGCTTTTGTATAAAGTATGTTTTTGTGGACGTGACTTCGTCGAGCCTCACACCCCGGAATGGTCAAAACAGGAAAGATGCGGCAAGGTTATGAGGGGTAGCTCCCTTTAGGGTATGTGCATTTCCTTCTGGAAAGGGTGGTATCATGGTATGGAGCCCAGATTTTACTCATGTTGAAACACTATATTTTATTACTGTGTGGTGTTGTTGGTGACGAGCGCTCGGTTAAAGGTCCAATGGGACCGGGGGATGCCATATTCGTGTAGTAGTTACCTAGTGATAAAGGTAACCCGGCCTTGTGTTGGCAGAGAGCTGGTTAAGTTCTCGGGGACGTCCAGCCAGAGGCGTTTCCATGTGGCAATGGGAAGTTCCTTGGCCTGACCATTTGTTGGAAATCCAAAGAAACAATACGAAACTTGTACGGTTTTAGTTGTATAACCTGCTATGGAATGTGGCGGTAACCTGCTATTGAACATAGTTAGCTATAGTAGGCATACGATAATGGTTGTATGTTGGCTAAGATTTATATTCTACTTTCGAAATGAATTTTTCTCTACACTATACACTAGTAATAATATCAAATGTTATTTTAAATGCGTATCAAGCATCTTTGACTATCATAAGGAGAAATCTCCTCCGATTCTGCGTTTGCATTGTGTGTGTGTGCGGGAGGCCTTATGGTAGTCTCATTTTTAAAAGCATTACGAATTGAATTTAAAATATTCTTCTATTTTTATTTTAAAGTAAACAAACTGTTTTGAGTTCTCACACCAGTCACATGACTGACTTGGAGTTTATTGTTTTCCTTCCTAAACTCTGGGTGCCCACCAATTTCCACACGGGCAGTCAAGAGTTAGGTTTATCAGGATATTCTGGATATTCTGGAGTTGCTGGAGGCAAGATGGATGGCATGGCGTATTACTACTATATAGTATTTCTTTTTCCGCTGCACTGTTTGATGTTGTTGATGTTGTACACTCTGATGATATGATGTAATGTAATATATAAAATGTAATAACTGAATAGTTCTTTGTTTAAAGATTATTCATTTATTATTATATGTTGTTCCGCTGCGAATTGTGAGATTCTGATGTTGTTCTGTTGTTTCCTGTTCTGTTCTCTTTTCTAATTTCTCTTCTTCCTATTTTCTGTTTTCTTCTCTATCTTTTCCCTCTATTTTCTCTCTTCTTTCTTCTTTCTTTTTCTTAAATTCTTTTTAAAACCCATAACTATTCGGTTTTTCGGCAACGAAAAATCCGCGTGCGTTATAGCTTATTTAAAAATAAGTGTGGCATTCAAATTCAAGCAAATCACACAAATACCCATTCAAAGGTAAATATTGATAGTCGGTTATTGAACTATCAATGAATATGCACAACATCACCAGATTCCAAATAATTTTCCAAATAATTTATTTCCCAAAAATATCTTTACAAGATATATAATTTTCACACTTCAATCATTTGAAAACAATTTTCAAATCACTTTTCACATTTACCACTTTTGAAAACAAATTTCAATCATTTTCCCTACACGGAAATACTTTCATTTCAACATGGTTCATTTAAGCCAATTAAATAAATCCTTAACGATTTACTTTATATTTACGTTCCAAATCCGTAAATTTATCCCACTCTTCAAAAATAAATCAATATTTATTTTTAAACAAATTCCCCTTTTCTTTTATAAATTCCATAGTGAATTTACATTCCAAAATATTTATGAATATATGATTTCAATTATTCATTTTCAATTTATCTTCAAAAAGATAAATTCTCAAAACGTTTCATTTCACGTTGGAGAACATTTCCATACTTATTTATTAATAAGTAATTCACAAATCTATTTATTTTCAACCTTTGGAAAATATTCAATATACTTAAATCGAAATTAAGTATATATTTCATTCTTTAAGGAAATCATTCTCTTAACCATATTTATTTGGGCCAAAACGAATGTTGCGTAAAACATCGTTACGACAACCCAAAATCACTAGTATAGGGATTCAAAATTAAAATAGATATATAAATCCCAATACTATACAAAACATTTCCTTTCGGAAACCATTTACTATAACAACAGTGTTATAGTCTACCATTTCCTTCTATTTCTCGAAAACGTCTATTTCAACAATGAATGTTGAAATCTATGGTTTCGAATCTTAACACTTTTTGAAAACATCGTTAGATCATTTTAATTTTGTTTAAAACATCACATCCAAAACATTTTCTTTAACATATTATTCACTATTCAAAAACGTGAATATACTTCGTTAACCAATTTCATCACTTCTATACATTTTATTTTAAAGGATTATTTACTGTCTAAAACGTGAATATAACTCCATTAATAAGTTATAACAATTTACTTATCAAAATAAGCCGTTGGCGGATTTATAAAACAACGTTTATAAATTCCATTTCTATTTATTTTATATCAACTCCTTTTATAAATCTCCTTTATTAACCTATTCAATTTATAACTCAATTATAAACTAAAAGTCCATAATTTAAGTTAAATACTTATAATTTATTTATTTGCAAAATCGTTCCTTTAACTTCCTAAATTATAAATCTTATAACTTATAAGATTCATTTATTTACCCATATCTATTCTTCAAATAGCTTTACAAATGTTATAAACCTACTGCTTATAAAATTCCATTCATAACTTCACCGTTTATAATCCTATAAATTTCATTCATTTACAATTCATTCTAACACTTATAAAAACTTGTTTTATAATTCAAATATTTTAATTTATAAATATCCATCTTAAAATTCTTTTATACAAATCAATTTGTATTATTATTTTAAAAACGTCTTTAAACTCCTTTATAATTTCACCATTTTGATTTATAAAATAATCAAATTTTATAAATCCTATATTTCAAACTTTTTACAATAAATTCAAAAATCTCAATTTAAACTATTTTATAAAATCGTTAACCCCATATTTTCAAAAATCAACTTTTAACTATATTTCTCAAAAATTATAATTTTTATAACCTTAAAAATTATATCGTTATTTATTTAAAATGGATCAATTCCAAAAATATTTTATAACTTATACTTTCAAAAATCACTAAAAAATCATTTTAAAATTCCAAAATTGGCCCAATGATGTTACACACCAAATAGCCAATCACGACAACAACGACATCATATATCGATATGATAATCAACGAATATCAAAATATCCATTATCAAATAAATACTGTTGAGGAATCCAGTTGGATCCCTCCAACCTGTTTCCCTGCATCCAAAGATGTTAGCACAATACCAATTCCGTTCCAGTACTGAATTATCGCGGTATATGGGATTTAAAATATTATCAGTTGTTATACGGTGCAATAGGGTCTCATCCGCTATATAATGCGGGAAATCAATTCCAAGTACATAAATAATACCAATTTCACTGTACTGTGAAATATTCGCGGTATATGTTTTTAATAAATAACCTCCGCTTACTAACGGCGCATAATGTCTATTTTAACAATCAATAGATAACAATCTTCATTCAAACATACATTCAAGAATTTTAAATCTAACTATTTAAAATTAAAATCGAAACCGATTCGATTGAGTGAGAAGTTCTCACCTTGATTTCAATTTCGTTTTCAGCTTTTATTTCGAATAAAATTAAACGGACGTTTAATTTTACCCGAAATTCTCACTAACTCCAAACTACTCCAATCCAATTCCATAGCGTAGTGCTCGTCCATACGAACCCAACACAACTGGTTTCGCATGTTTTCGACCTCGTATGAAAAAGATATGAATTTTTAAAGTTACACAAATTTATAACTATTAATATTTACAACATATTTTATATTTTTAAACCATACACAATCTAAGCCGTGTGATCCCCAACCCCCTTCATTCAGGCCGACCCACGCAACCCATCTCCCTCTTCCAGTAAACGCGCACCGAAACCCAACTTTGCTTGTAAACCCTAATCGACGCACGAACCATGAAGCATTTGGCGACGATCAGGCGGCGCCAAATGGAAGCTCATCTTCCCCTCTACCTTCGGCCGCAACCATGGTGAACTCGGTCAACCCCTCTCTCTCGATTTGCATGTCGAACGTGCGGCCTTTGCACGAGATTTGCCATTGAATTTCTTCTCCAATTTCGATCACAACCGTTGATCTCGTAGAGTTCGTCGAGCTCTTCATCTTTGCAGTTGGAAGTTTCTTGAAACAATGCTTGGATTTGAAGAAAATGAGGAAGGAATGAGAGAAGGATTTGGCCATTGATTGTTATTGGAGGCGGCGGCTCTGAGTTTAACCTAGGGTTTTATTTTTTTGCAAATTTATGAAGAGGGAGGGGCTTATATAGAAAAATACGCAAACACTATTCATCCCGGATTTTCCGAACTCCAAACGAAGCATGCCGGTTGGCGTTCCTATGGTTTACCCCACATTTCGAACACAATGGAATGTGTTTCGGGAGCTAATTCGGTCATCTGTGCGAGTTATGGCAATAAACGTTCGATTTAAAATTAAATCGGTAAATCAAATTTCTAGGCGTTTTAGCTTGCCCCGGACAAACGGTAAATCCAACTGACACGAAATTTGAAACCATAAAATAATATCACATTACGGATCCGATGAAACTTGTTTCGTCGAATTCCGAGATTGTTTGAAAAATGACTATTTTAACTCGCCAAATTAGTATTAAAACAATTTCGATGCGTTTCGAGCTGCCACGATCAAACGATAACTCCGATTGTTACGAAAATTGAAATCCGATAATAACAAGCTATTACAAATCCAATGGAACTAGTTTCGTCCAATTCTGAGACTGTTCGAAAAATGGCTAATTTCACTAGTCGATTAAATATTAAAATTTTCAATTTTCACAAATAAACTCTAAATTCAATTTTAAAGTTCTATAACATCATTCTAACTCCAATATGATAAAATAATATTTTACAAATCATTTTAAATCATATTTAACTCAATTTTCAATTATTTCTGTATTTTCACATATTAAATTATCGATTTAATTTATCCAATTAAATCCAATTATTCGAAATAAAATTTATTCGACTTATAAATTTCACTTATTAATATTTAAAATTAATTAAATATTCAAATTTTAATTAATAGAAATACTGGATCGTTACAGATTCTTCTATATGTTTTCGGCCAACCTCCATCTCAAGCCTCGGTCAAGCTATTGGAAGGGAGATGGTGTTATTTGCTAGTGTTTAATGGAGTAGGAAGTAGTTAGTGAAGTGTTGGTTGATATGAATGTTGGTAGGAAGTTTATCGCTTTGGTTTATGGTGAGAAACTCTATTTAGCATCTCTATTTATATATATATACACACATGTTTGATGGTATGTTATGATTTCTATGGATGCTTATATGTAACGATCCCGAGTTTTAATTTATTTTAAATTGATAATTAAATTAATTTTTGATTTAAAATTGTGAAATTAAATGATAATCGAGTGGAGTTTTCCAAATTCAAATGGTTTGTGTTATTTATTAATAAGAAAAAGGTTTCTTTTGTAAATTATTTTAAATCAACAAGGAGTTATTTTTATAACAATAAGTATAATAGCTTTATATTTATATACACGGAGTATAAATTCAAACAACATAATTAAAATAGAAATTTATTTGCAATACAAAGTAACAAAAAAAAAAGTTGCAGCCACCAAATAAAAACAAGTAAGTAAAGCAAAGGAAATAAATATACTCAAGTAAGAAAACAAGACAAAGGTCATTTACATAAGCATACAAAAGAAAATCTATCAACATAAAATAGTGTGCAGGCAAGAACAAGAAAAAGGAAAGTAAAATATCTATGAACTGAAGAAAAAAAAGCAAGTAACTATATAGAGATAATAAAATATATGGAATAACACACCAAATCATCTCTCAGCCGAAAACAGAATCATCTCAAAGAAAATATTTATAAAATAGTATGAGATTATAAAGCAAAAATAGGACATTGCATTTAATGCCACATCCCCTCAGCACAAATTGATATCATCTTCAACCATGCCTATTATACAAAATATTATATCACCTGTACAAACAATAGTTCACAATGTAAACTTCTTTTTATACACATCAATATACTCATCATCATTTCGTCCAGCTACAAAACTGAAGCATCATCTTTTAAAACTTAAACAAACAAAATACAAGTAACAAGCAAAGAAAATACACTTGCAAAAAAAGACAATGATAAGTATGTAGTCTGTAAGTAGCATGCAAAGCAAGGCAAGTAAGATAATGCCTGTAAAACCAAAAAAAAATGCAAAGAAAAAGGCAATATTTATAAACATAAAAGAGGATAAGTTTGAAAACGTAAAGGACTTAAGTAATAAATGCTAGCCTCCTTAGTACACACCACATTACCCATCAGCCAATATACAATGAAAATATCTGTGATATTGTACAAACAACACTATATCATTTGTACAAATTATGATCACCTGTAAGCTTCTATATACCAATCTAAACTCAATTTCTATACATCAAGCATTTTTATCTCAGTTCGTTCATTCAACTGAATAATCCTTGAAGCAATACCATCCAAAACTAAAACAAAACTTCAAGTTTAAACAATCAATCAATGCAAGCCAGAGAATCAAGGAAGAAGAAGTTCCAGCTTGCATCTCCAGAACCCTGTTTCAAACAAAACATGTGAGTAAACAACTAATTTAAATCTTAAGTAGGGTAAAATTAGTTGCTTAAGTAATACTGTGATGTTGATTCCTGCATGTGTAGATAGTTGTATATAAATCTGTATGTATGGTTGTATTTGAATCTACATGCCTAAAGTTTTTGTTCCTTTGTTCATTCTTGCTGACAGAGTTTTATAAATAAACAAATATTCAAACATTCCATCTAAACACTTGGTAGCTTAGGGTTTTCAAACAAACTAGTTGAGTTTAAATCCCATTTTGATTATGAAAATAAGTTTTAATAATATAAGTATGAAATTTTCCTGTAAACAAGAATGTTGCAGTGAAAACTTATATAATGTAATAAATAAAATGTTAAGTTATATTGATTCATGTTTATATATCGAATCATCATAAGGATTTATGATTTTTAAGACAATAATCGAAATTTAAGATGTTGAATTGAATGAGAAATTTGGGTTTTTCTGGAAAATGGGTTTTGAGTGATTTCTGGAGGCTGATGCAATTGGAGTGGTCGAGATTACTGCTGGAGAGGGAGAAGGCTACAGGGATGCCTGGAAAAATAGTCGAAGGTGGCAAAGATGACGGTGGCGATGGCGGCATGGGATTTTTATTCGTAGACCTAATTTTTATGGTGTTCGATCATTTGATAGCCGCGACCTCCACAGAGCATCGAGTTGCACGTCATTGGAGGGAAAGGAAGCTAGGTGGGTGGCGGAGAGGTGACCGGAGTTCGGAGTCGCCTAGTGGTCGGAGCGTCGAGAACTTGACGTTGATAGGTTGGGTGGTGATGTCTGGGTTGTTTCTAGGTTTGGGGTTGAGTACTCATTTTTGATTTCGAATAGATGTTGAAGGCCAGATGATCGTAGGCAGGTGGTTGGATGATGGTCGACTTGTTCGAAGTTTTGGTGATGTTCGAAGATGGGCGGCGACCACGTGCATGTGCACGGTGCACCTGGTGATTTTGGGTCAGTGGTTTGCTTCAGGGTCTTGTTAACCTGATAACAAGTTTGAGTTTTAAAAACAAATTTAAATGTAAATTAAATTTATACACCAAATTTAAACAAAGTTTAAATCCAGTTGAAGTATGAATTCAAATTTATTAGTGGATTCAAATCTGAAATTTTAAATCATTATAAAAAATCTGAATTGTGAATTAAATTGGCTTTTTAAAAGTAAATTTGTTTTTCTAACAAACATTTAAACATGATTTTTGATAAACCTTCTTGGTAAAAGGTTTTTAAATGAAAGTAAAATAATTTGTTTTTAAACTTAAATTTGTAAGTTAAAAATGTAATGAAATTTGAAAGCTTAATTTTTAAAATAAAAATTAAGTAGATTAGTTTAAAAGCTTTCTCTTATATAGGTAACAAATGTTATTTACATTTTTTTTTTGGGATTATAAATTGAACTTTAAATCAGATTAATGTTTAAAAGAATAATCATTTTGAATCTTAAATTAAAAATGAAATTTAAATTTAAATTCAAAGGTGAAATGTTTTACACTTTAATATTAATGAAATCATTAATAAAGGAATTATTATCTTAGAGATAATTAAAGTGATAAAATGATTAAATCAATATGGTAATTAAGGAATGATTTATTTAACTTATAAATAAATAATTTAGATTAATTTAAAATTAGAAATGATTAATAATGAATTAATCTAAGATATTTTTTTTTAAGAAAGTAATTAAGAAATATTATTAGTTAATAAAGATAATTAACTTAGGATTATTAAGAAATTGATTAAAGTGATAAATGTTAATAATTAATTGGATTAATTAATTTAGAAAATCAATTATAAACGATTTAAATGTAGTTACTTAATGATAGTAATTAAGAATTAATCACTTATTGTAATAAATTTTAGATATTTTGATTTACTAAAGTATTTGATAAATAAATTAATATAAAATGATTTGAAATTAACTAAATAATCCAGATTTGATAATTAATTCATAAGTAATCGATTAAATTGGAAAGGAATTGAATTAATCAAGATTCAACGATTGATTTATCCTGCTTATAAATAATTATTAAATGCTTGGCATTACTTATGAATGTTTTTATTGTAGGAAATGCCAAGAATTGATTATCCTATCTGATTTGTGATATTTTGATCTGTGAATTGTGCTATGTATAATTTTATTCATTTATTGATGATACATCTGTAAACTATATGTGAATCTGTGAATGGACGATGAGCGTTATAGTTTATATCGCTTATCAACTATATTTCTGTGTTTTGATCTATGATGATTGAATGATGTTGCACTATTGTGTTAAACCCTGGACCACACCATACACACACAAATATGGATTTCACGAGGAAATCAATTAAGTCACAGATTTTTGAAAATAGTTTTGAATTTGAATTTTTAAATTCAAATGGTTTGAAATGGATTGGGATTAAAAGTGAAAAGCAATTAAAAAGGGAATTTCAAAGATGGAAATTTATTTTGAATAACTTGATAAATTTTGAAATTTAAATAATTTGATTTAAATTTAAATTCAAAGTGTGAAACTGAATTCTACAATTTGAAACTAGGGATTAAAGATGTTATACCAGTTATATATGGGTTAAACCATTTTAAAATGTATTAATTTGGGAATATGAATATAAATTAAGAACTTTAACTCGTACAAATATAATTGGATTTTTCTGAAACGAAACTGTTTGTTTTCAAATATTAAAAGCTTTCACATAAGAAATGAATTTCCAATTTGAGTGAAAATCATTTCTAGTTTGAAAGGAAGATAATTTCCAAGTTATGAAAACGATTTAAAAGCTATAAGTTAAATCTTTGATTTAAGGATTTAAATGAATTAATCCAATTGGAATGGAAATTGTTTTGAAGTCTATGAATTGATCTTTCTGAAATAAATCTTTTTGTAATGTAAAAATTTAAAATGGTAATTGGTTTAAACCATTTGAAAAGGAAAGTTTTTGGGTTTTAAGTTGTGACTTAATTGAAATCCCAATATCCATATATTTTTGAAATACTGCGCTCACTGTTCGGTTTAGCCGGGAGAGGACCTTTGTGTCATATATCCCATTCCGAATATGTGATACGTCGTTATGGATAGCATTTGAAGACCGGTGGTGAAGACCGGATATTTTCGAAAATGAAAGGACAACTCGTCGAATGTCTTTGCATCGACTGGTCCCCGGTATAGAGACTCCATATGTGATGGGAAGTCCGAACGTGATTAGTGAATACCGGATTGCAAGAACTTCTTTGTAAGTGCCTTCGGTTCTGTTCGAGCCCGAAACAGACTTGTATGGATAGTATGTCTAACATTACAAATTGAGATATAAAGCTGATTTCTTTCAAATATATTTCTGTTGGTGGCGGAGAATTTATTCTCTTAGCTTAACACCCTTCTCTGAGACGTACGAGCTCAGAGGTTTTGTAGTTGACGGTTATCAGCAATATATTCCCAATTTGGTAATGTGACATGCTGAGTGTTGCTGTGAAATGATCATTGTGTTGATTATTTGTGATAGGATCATTTGTTTGATCGTCTATCTTGGTGATCATTTCTATGATCATTTGTTGACCCAAAGCACAGCTTTTGTATAAAGCGTGGCTTTGTGGACGAGACTTCGTCGAGCCTCACAAACCGGTAATGGTCGAAACAGGAATTATGCGGCAAGGTTTTCAGGGATAGCTTCCCTAGGGTATGACCATTCCTTCTGGAAAAGGGTAGTGTCATGGTATGGAGCCCTGATACTTACTCATGTGGACACACTATATTTATTCTGTGTGGTTGATTGGTTTAGAGGCGCCTCGTATAAAGGTCCCAAAGGACCGGGGGTGGCATATCTGAGGTTTTGAATATTCCCCGGGAAGGGGGGTAGCCGGCCTTGTTTGGCAGAGATCCAGTTGGGTTCTCGGGGTGTCCTTCCAGAGGCGTTTCCATGTGGCAATGGGAAGTTCCTTGGCCTGACCATTTGTTGGAAATCCATTCTTCAAATACGTACCTTGTACGGTTTTAGTTGTAGAACCTATCAATGGTGGCGCCCCACTGTTTGGATGGTAGCTATAGTAGGCATAGTTCGAAATGTCTATGTTGGCTAAGATTTATATCTTTACTTTCGAAATGATTTTTACTACACTATGCACTAGTAATAATATCAAATGTTTCTTTTAATGTGTATCAAGCATCTTTGACTATCATAAGGAGAAATCTCCCCCGATTCTGCGTTTGCATTGTGTGTGTGTGCGGGAGGCCTTATGGTAGTCTCATTTCTAAAAAGCATTGCGAATCTATTTTAAAATATTTCTTTGTTTGTTTTTAAAGATAAACTGTTTAGTTGCTCACACCAGTCCCATGACTGATCCGGAGTTTATTGTTTCTTTCCTAAACTCTGGGTGCTCAAAATTTTCTACACGAGCAGTCTAGAGTTGGGTTTTTCAGATAGTTAGGTTCAGTGAATTATCTGGAGCTAGTTCAGTCTTTGGATGTGGACGAGACTTGCTTGTCTTTGCGTATCATGATGTTGAAATGAGCTGCTGCTGCTGGAGTTCTCTTTTGAAGACTATCTTGAGTTATATTGTACCGCTGCTAGATGTTATCTATTTTCTTTTTCCGCTGCTATTTCTTGTATCATAACTCTGATGTATATTGATATTCATTGTATCAGATATTGTATCAAAGCTATATATCAATGTATTATTCTTTTATTTCACCGTGTTGTTTACTTAATTGTGTTATAAGCTCCGGCGACTCGGATTTGAACGGTCGAATCTATGGCATTCGAATACGATATGAAGTATGGATGTCGATTTTCGAGCGGGCAAAATTCGCTTCATTACATTTGGTATCAGAGCTAAGGTTGAACTTTAGCTCAGGAGTATAACACATTAAGTGGCTCATTAGAGATAGGGTGAAGTATACCCTAGAATGAGTAATCTCTAAGATATCCATCTGAATGCCTCAGTAAATTCTCTTACTATCCACCGATAGTAAGTATGAGTGCAAGAAGAGGACGAGATAGAGGACAGGGGAATATGACTATAAATGGTCAATACCCCGCAACAGTGGAGAACAACTTTCTTATCAATTTCCTTTGATTCGTCTCTAAATTCTTTTGATTTCTTCGAGACAGCTCCAGAAAGAAGTTCGGTGCATTCATGACCTTACGAATCGTGGCAGAAAATCCTTACTTCATATTTCATCGATTGCTTATTAGTTTTGATTTAAACCTTAATGAATATGAATTGAAAATTTTGAATAAATTGGAAATTTTAATTTGAGTTAAATTGATTAATAGAATATGAAGCTAAATTTGAAAAGAATCGATAAAACGATTTCGTTTAAAAACCAAATTTTGAAACTCTGTTGTAATTTCTTGGGTTGATCAAGGTCCGAAGAGGGACAAAATTGGTATATATCTTGAGATATTCCGACTTGAATTTGGAATCCATATCTTGTGTTTGAAGAGTTATAGGAGATCGAATCTATCTATCTCTGCGTTATTTTTGTGCCTGCAAATTTCGAGGATGAAATTCTTTTTAAGGGGGGAAGTCTGTAACGATCCCGAGTTTTAATTTATTTTAAATTGATAATTAAATTAATTTTTGATTTAAAATTGTGAAATTAAATGATAATCGATTGGAGTTTTCCAAATTCAAATGGTTTGTGTTATTTACTAATATGAAAATGGTTTCTTTTGTAAATTATTTTAAACCAACAAGGAGTTATTTTTATAACAATAAGTATAATAGCTTTATATTTATATACATGGAGTATAAATTCAAACAACATAATTAAAATAGAAATTTATTTGCAATACAAAGTAACAAAACAAAAAAAATAAAGTTGCACCCACCAAATAAAAACAAGTAAGTAAAGCAAAGAAAATAAATATACTCAAGTAAGAAAACAAGATAAAGGTCATTTACGTAAGCATACAAAAGAAAATCTATCAACATAAAATAGTGTGCAGGCAAGAACAAGAAAAAGGAAAGTAAAATATCTATGAACTGAAAAAAAAGCAAGTAACTATAGAGATAATAAAATATATGGAATAACACACCAAATCATCTCTCAGCCGAAAACAGAATCATCTCAAAGAAAATATTTATAAAATAGTATGAGCTTATAAAGCAAAAATAGGACATTGCATTTAATGCCACATCCCCTCAGCACAAATTGATATCATCTTCAACCATGCCTATTATACAAAAAATTATATCACCTGTACAAACAATAGTATCACAATGTAAACTTCTTTTTATACACATCAATATACTCATCATCATTTCGTCCAGCTACAAAACTGAAGCATCATCTTTTAAAACTTAAACAAACAAAATACAAGTAATAAGCAAAGAAAATACACTTGCAAAAAAAGACAATGATAAGTATGTAGTCTGTGAGTAGCATGTAAAGCAAGGCAAGTAAGATAATGCCTGTAAAACAAACAAAAAAATGCAAAGAAAAAGGCAATATTTATAAACATAAAAGAGGATAAGTTTGAAAACTTAAAGGACTTAAGTAATAAATGCTAGCCTCCTTAGTACACACCACATTACCCATCAGCCAATATACAATGAAAATATCTGTGATATTGTGCAAACAACACTATATCATTTGTATAAATTATGATCACCTGTAAGCTTCTATATACCAATCTAAACTCAATTTCTATACATCAAGCATTTTTATCTCAGTTCGTTCATTCAACTGAATAATCCTTGAAGCAATACCATCCAAAACTAAAACAAAACTTCAAGTTTAAACAATCAATCAATGCAAGCCAGAGAATCAAGGAAGAGGAAGTTCCAGCTTGCATCTCCAGAACCCTGTTTCAAACAACACATGTGAGGAAACAACTAATTTAAATCTTAAGTAATATAAAATTAGTTGCTTAAGTAATACTGTGATGTTGATTCCTGCATGTGTAGATAGTTGTATATAAATCTGTATGTATGGTTGTATTTGAATCTACATGGCTGAAGTTTTTGTTCCTTTGTTCATTCTTGCTGACAGAGTTTTATAAATAAACAAAAATTCAAACATTCCATCTAAACACTTGGTAGCTTAGGGTTTTCAAACAAACTAGTTGAGTTTAAATCCCATTTTGATTATGAAAATAAGTTTTAATAATATAAGTATGGAATTTTCCTGTAAACAAGAATATTGTAGTGAAAACTTATATAATGTAATAAATAAAATGTTAAGTTATATTGATTCATGTTTATATATCGAATCATCATAAGGATTTATGATTTTTAAGACAATAATCCAAATTTAAGATGTTGAATTGAATGAGAAATTTGGGTTTTTCTGGAAAATGGGTTTTGAGTGATTTCTGGAGGCTGATGCAATTGGAGTGGTCGAGATTGCTACTGGAGATGGTGAAGGCTACAGGGATGCCTGGAAAAATAGTCGAAGGTGGCAAAGATGACGGTGGCGATGGCGGCGTGGGATTTTTATTCGTAGACCTAATTTTTCTGGTGTTCGATCATTTGATCGCCACGACCTCCACAGAGCGTTGAGTTGCACGTCATTGGAGGGAAAGGAAGCTAGGTGGGTGGCGGAGAGGTGACCGGAGTTTGGAGTCGCCTAGTGGTCGGAGCGCCGAGAACTTGACGTTGATAGGTTGGGTGGTGATGTCTGGGTTGTTTCCAGGTTTGGGCTTGAGTACTCATTTTTGATTACGAATAGATGTTGAAGGCCAGATGATCGTAGGCAGGTGGTTGGATGATGGTCGACTTGTTCGAAGTTCTGGTGATGGCCGAAGATGGGCGGCGACCACGTGCATGTGCACGGTGCACCTGGTGATTTTGGGTCAGTGGTTTGCTTCAGGGTCTTTTTAACCTGATAACAAGTTTGAGTAATAAAAACAAATTTAAATGTAAATTAAATTTGTATACCAAATTTAAACAAAGTTTAAATCCAGTTGAAGTATGAATTCAAATTTATTAGTGGATTCAAATCTGAAATTTTAAATCATTATAAAAAATCTTAATTGTGAATTAAAATGGCCTTTAAAAGTAAATTTGTTTTTCAAACAAACATTTAAACATTATTTTTGATAAACCTTCTTGGTAAAAGGTTTTTAAATGAAAGTAAAATAATTTGTTTTTAAACTTAAATTTGTAAGTTAAAAATGTAATGAAATTTGAAAGCTTAATTTTTAAAATAAAAATTAAGTAGATTAGTTTAATAGCTTTCTCTTATATAGGTAATAAATGTTATTTACATTTTTTATTGGGATTATAAATTGAACTTTAAATCAGATTAATGTTTAAAAGAATAATCATTTTGAATCTTAAATTCAAAATGAAATTTAAATTTAAATTCAAAGGTGAAATGTTTTACACTTTAATATTAATGAAATCATTAATAAAGGAATTATTATCTTACAGATAATTAAAGTGATAAAATGATTAAATCAATGTGGTAATTAAGGAATGATTTATTTAACTTATAAATAAATAATTTAGATTAATTTAAAATTAGAAATGATTAATAATGAATTAATCTAAGATAATTTTTTTTAAGAAAGTAATTAAGAAATATTATTAGTTAATAAAGATAATTAACTTAGGATTATTAAGAAATTGATTAAAGTGATAAATGTTAATAATTAATTGGATTAATTAATTTAGAAAATCAATTATAAACGATTTAAATGTAGTTACTTAATGAAAGTATTTAAGAATTAATCACTTATTGTAATAAATTTTAGATATTTTGATTTACTAAAGTATTTGATAAATAAATTAATATCAAATGATTTGAAATTAATTAAATAATCCAGATTTGATAATTAATTCATAAGTAATCGATTAAATTGGAAAGGAATTGAATTAATCAGGATTAAACGATTGATTTATCCTGCTTATAAATAATTATTAAATGCTTGGCATTACTTATGAATGTTTTTATTCTAGGAAATGCCTTGAATTGATTATCCTATCTGATTTGTGATATTTTGGTCTGTGAATTGTGCTATGTATAATTTTATTCATTTATTGATGATACATCTGTAAACTATATGTGAATCTGTGAATGGACGATGAGCGTTATAGTTTATATCGCTTATCAACTATATTTCTGTGTTTTGATCTATGATGATTGAATGATGTTGCACTATTGTGTTAAACCCCTGGACCACACCATACACACACAAATATGGATTTCACGAGCAAATCGATTAAGTCACAGATTTTTGAAAATAGTTTTGAATTTGAATTTTTAAATTCAAATGGTTTGAAATGGATTGGGATTAAAAGTGAAAAGCAATTAGAAAGGGAATTTCAAAGATGGAAATTTATTTTGAATAACTTGATAAAGTTTGAAATTTAAATAATTTGATTTAAATTTAAATTCAAAGTGTGAAACTGAATTCTACAATTTGAAACTAGGGATTAAAGATGTTATACCAGTTATATATGGGTTAAACCATTTTAAAATGTATTAATTTGGGAATATGAATATAAATTAAGAACTTTAACTCGTACAAATATAATTGGATTTTTCTGAATCGAAACTGTTTGTTTTCAAATATTAAAAGCTTTCACATAAGAAATGAATTTCCAATTTGAGTGAAAATGATTTCTAGTTTGAAATGAAGATAATTTCCAAGTTATGAAAACGATTTAAAAGCTATAAGTTAAATCATTGATTTAAGGATTTAAATGAATTAATCCAATTGGAATGGAAATTGTTTTGAAGTCTATGAATTGATCTTTGTGAAATAAATCTTTTTGTAATGTAAAAATTTAAAATGGTAATTGGTTTAAACCATTTGAAAAAGAAAGTTTTTGGGTTTTAATTTGTGACATAATTGAAATCCCAATATCCATATGTTTTTGAAATACTGCGCTCACTGTTCGGTTTAGCCGGGAGAGGACCTTTGTGTCATATATCCCATTCCCAATATGTGATACGTCGTTATGAATAGCATTTGAAGACCGGTGGTGAAGACCGGATATTTTCGAAAATGAAAGGACAACTCGTCGAATGTCTTTGCATCGACTAGTCCTCGGTATAGAGACTCCATATGTGATGGGAAGTCCGAACGTGATTAGTGAATATCCGGATTGCAAGGACTTCTTTGTAAGTGCCTTCGGTTCTGTTCGAGCCCGGAACAGACTTGTATGGATAGTATGTCTAACATGACAAATTGAGATATATAGCTGATTTCTTTCAAATATATTTCTGTTGGTGGCGGAGAATTTATTCTCTTAGCTTAACACCCTTCTCTGAGACGTACGAGCTCAGAGGTTATGTAGTTGATGATTATCAGCAATATATTTCTAATTTGTTAATGTGACATGCTGA
This sequence comes from Allium cepa, assembly GCA_030765085.1. Classification (NCBI taxonomy): domain Eukaryota; kingdom Viridiplantae; phylum Streptophyta; class Magnoliopsida; order Asparagales; family Amaryllidaceae; genus Allium; species Allium cepa. The sequence continues at coordinate 72,052,792 of CM060942.1, forward strand.
GTGTTGCTGTGAAATGATCATTGTGTTGATTATTTGTGATAGGATCATTTGTTTGATCGTCTATCTTGGTGATCATTTCTATGATCATTTGTTGACCCAAAGCACAGCTTTTGTATAAAGCGTGGCTTTGTGGACGAGACTTCGTCGAGCCTCACAAACCGGTAATGGTCGAAACAGGAATTATGCGGCAAGGTTTTCAGGGATAGCTTCCCTAGGGTATGACCATTCCTTCTGGAAAAGGGTAGTGTCATGGTATGGAGCCCTGATACATACTCATGTGGACACACTATATTTATTCTGTGTGGTTGATTGGTTTAGAGGCGCCTCGTATAAAGGTCCCAAAGGACCGGGGGTGGCATATCAGTGGTTTTGTATATTCCCCAAGAAGGGGGGTAGCCGGCCTTGTTTGGCAGAGATCCAGTTGGGTTCTCGGGGAGTCCTTCCAGAGGCTTTTCCATGTGGCAATGGGAAGTTCCTTGGCCTGACCATTTGTTGGAAATCCATTCTTCAAATACGTACCTTGTATGGTTTTAGTTGTAGAACCTATCATTCACTTATGGTGGCGCCCCACTGTTTGGATGGTAGCTATAGTAGGCATAGTTCGAAATGTCTATGTTGGCTAAGATTTATAACTTTACTTTCGAAATGATTTTTACTACACTATGCACTAGAAATAATATCAAATGTTTCTTTTAATGCGTATCAAGCATCTTTGACTATCATAAGGAGAAATCTCCCCCGATTCTGCGTTTGCATTGTGTGTGTGTGCGAGAGGCCTTATGGTAGTCTCATTTCCAAAATGCATTGCGAATCTATTTTAAAATATTTCTTTGTTTGGTTTTAAAGATAAACTGTTTAGTTGCTCACACCAGTCCCATGACTGATCCAGAGTTTATTGTTTCTTTCCTAAACTCTGGGTGCTCAAAATTTTCTACACGAGTAGTCTAGAGTTGGGTTTTTCAGATAGTTAGGTTCAGTGAATTATCTGGAGCTAGTTCAGTCTTTGGATGTGGACGAGACTTGCTTGTCTTTGCGTATCGTGATGTTGAAATGAGCTGCTGCTGTTGGTGTTCTCTTTTGAAGACTATCTTGAGTTGTATTGTTCCACTGCTAGATGTTATCTATTTTCTTTTTCCGCTGCTATTTCTTGTATCATATCTCTGATGTATATTGATATTCATTGTATCGGATATCATATCAAAGCTATATATCAATGTATTATTCTTTTTTTTCACTGTGTTGTTTACTTAATTGTGTTATAAGCTCCGGCGACTCGGATTTGAACGGTCGAATCTATGGCATTCGAATACGATATGAAGTATGGATGTCGATTCTCGAGCGGGCAAAATTCGCTTCGTTGCATTATATATGCCTTGATCATCAAGTATTGATGTTTGATATGTTTGTTAAATTGTTTTCCAAGTCACGTTAATACACGTCGATTAGCACAATGGAAATTACTTTCCTTTTGAAACTGAAATGGTGTATATGGAATGCTTAAACCTTTTGGAAATAGTTTTAAAATAAGTTAGAAATGTTCTATAAACATTTAAATATGATTAAAGAAAGAAGAAAGAAAATCAAGATTTCATCGAGTAGATTTTGAAATATGTCCAAAACAATTTTCTAAAAACGTCGGTTTTGCAGTTCGGAATCCAAACCAGGATTTCTTTATAAGTGATATTTTTAAAGGATTAAAAATATGAAATTAATTTGATAAATCTATTAAAATGGTTTGAAAGAGTTTTGGAATGGAAAATATGAATTTTAAAATATTAAAAAGTTGTTTAAATCACATAAGCTTATATAGCACTTTCCGTAGCACTTTTATGCTGCGAATTCTATAACTTTTGGAATATGTGTTTAAATGTAACGACGTTTCTCAGAAACAATTGTGAATGTTTTAAAAAGGATAACCAAGCGTTTTGAAAGATAATTTGGAATATTTATAAGCAATTCCAAAATAAAGTTGAAAATCTGAGTATGCGGAAACGACTAGTAAATTTGTCCCGCTTGTGAGATCTGGGAGGATAAAACAAGGTGTTTAACTAAGGTTAGGGACGGAGCAACCAGTGCCCTGAACTTACCTGGCCTATGTTTTCTTTTCTTAGGCGAGGGGTGGAACAAATCGAAAGGAAAGCCCAGATGCTCTAATAGATCATATTTAAGTTTTTCCAAGATAAAAGAAAATAAAACCCCTTCAAAATAATTTTTGAAATAAAATATATTGAAGAGAAAGATCGTTAAAGATAAAGATATTCATGATGTTGGATTACTTGCCATTGGTCCTTGGAGGTGAAACTTGCCATTAGTCCCTGGAGGTGAAAATTGTCATTAGTCCCTGGAGGTGAAATTTACCATATTTGAAGTGGCAGTAGTACTATGTTATGAAAGTCTTTGATTGCCAAGAATATGATTTGAAGATAAGGAAGAAATCTTTAATTAAGTTTTAATGAATGATTTAGGAATATTTTCCCTAAGTTAAAAGTTATAAATTGAATATAAGTTATCTTTGATTAATATTTAAGGAATGATTTGGAAAGGTTTTCCTAAATAAAAGAGAAAATGATTTGGAACCATACCAAGATTTAAGAAAAGTTAAATAAATCAAATGATTGATAAATGAGGCTTAATGATTCCATATACATATATTCGAAAAGGAAATGGAATAAATTGAAAAGACTATATCTAAGAAAGATATTTGAATAAAAGATGAAGTAATTGATTGATGATTGATATCCACATATAAACTTAACATCTTTTAAAGCGGTGATTGGTTTTGAAGGAACCAGAGTCGGATTTGGTTAATTCCTATCCGAAAACCACTTCGAACCAATGTATACGTTCGAAAGTGAAGACATGTTGAAGATGATGATTGAAGACCGTGGATCTTTATATCATGAAGACTTCATTGAACATGCTCTGGGTCGCTCCCATTATAGAGTTATTTATAGCAGTGGTCTCCTCGTGATGGAGATTTTTCGAATTGCAAGGACTTCTCGCCTAGTAATGGCCGAGGAAAGCGCCTTCGGTTTTGTTCAGTTCTAGAACGAACTTGTATGGACGAATGTCCGACATTGCATTTCTGAGACACAACGTTTGTGTTTTAAAAATGTACATCAGTGGTGGCGGAGAAGGCAACTTCTCTTAGCTTAACACCCTCCTTGAGACGTACGAGCTCAAGGGTTGTATTTTTGTGGGAGTCAAATAGTGATCAAAGGAATGGCATTGTGGCATTCAAAGTGGAACGTGTTATGATCAAAGCGAGGTTTTGTATGAAAAACGTGGCTTTGAAGAAATTGAGTGTAGCCTCGCGAGCCTCACACCCCGGTTATGATGGGATTCTATGTGGTCAGATGTATGCTCGCATTTCGGATAGTAGTGATTTTGGTTATCAGATGTTCTGAGCCCTAGGTACCAGATACGTCTGGACCTCAAGGCATTTATTGCCTCATGTGGATAAAGTGGTTAGCTTGAGAAAAGCAGGGAACTACTGGTTTTCATTTGTAGTGTAGCAAGTATAGTTTCCAAGTGACTAGTTTGAGAAAAGCGATTATGGCACCGTGAGAACTATGTTTGTTATGCGTGGTTCGGAGAAAAGGTCACTAGTTTCCTATCATGTTGGAAATCCAAACCCAATAAGGTACTTACGGTTTTGATTGCATTCCCAAAATAGATGTAATGACTTGCAAACATTTCAACTACCCCTTTTGGCAGTATATATTCCGTTGGTATATTCCGTTGACCCAGTCCGGATATATTACCTTAGACTTAGTCCAAATATTGATACCTTATTTGAATAAGTTTATTTGCAAATGTTTTCAAAAGGATGTCATTAAAAATAATATCAAGTGTATTTGGTATGAAGTGTTTTAGTTATCATAAGGTAAAAACCTGTTTGTGTTTATGTGTGGGCGTGGTCTTATGAGATACCTTTATTTTCAAAGGTATTGATAACATAGTCATTTTAAAGTTCGAGTATCTCACGCTGGTTTATCAAGCCTGGTCCGGGTATTTTTAATACTCGGGTCAGATTCGAGTAGTTTCAGGTTTAGTTGAAGACGGCTGGAGTTTCCAGAGGAGAGCTGGAGATCTTCATCATCGTATGGATGTATTCTATTATCCGCTGTGGTTTGTTAGTTTTGCTTGTTGTTTGTCAGCATTTGTAAGGGCAGGTGTTATAACTGTCCAAGATGAATTTAGGTTAGACTCTGATATTGTATTTAAAATTTTCCGCTGTAAGATCATTATTGAAATAATATGTGTTATTCCATTCGTGTGAGATTCTGTTCTGTCTTTATTTTCTTTTTCTACCCTTAATGATCCGCTTAATCGTGCAATTTGAGTTGGACGTGTGTGGTTTATTTTCCATTCAAAGGGTATGGAAAAACGGTTCGTTACATTTAGTATCAGAGCTGAAGGTTAAGCGAGAACCTTGGCTTTGGTTGGGCAAAGACTCATCAGAGATAGGGTTAGTAATACCCTAAGATGAGTAACTCATTAGAGATTGGGTTAGTAACACCCTAGAATGAGTTTGAGTGTATTATACATGAGCCTGTATTTGTTAGTGACTAATAAAAATGTTTTGTGTTGATTTATTTATTGAGTGATTTATGGATGTTGATCGATGCGCCTGATCACCGTTCTCGATGAGGGTTCCTAAACACTTAAATAAGGCGAACCGACACACTAATTTTGAAAAAGATGATAAATGAAATAATTTTACCAAGGATTATATTTGAATATATAGTATATATTTTGAAAAGTTGTATAGTTAGAAATCAGGATTAGTGAAATTTAAATTGAACATCTTGTGATTAGAATTTCACAATTTGACTAAAGGATGTTTCATAAAGATTATCGATAAGTTAGAAATCTGATAAGGTAATTAAGATCATTAATACTTATTACAAAATAATAAATTAAGAAATGATAATGTTAAGTTACTATCATAAATTGATCAATTGTTTGATTTAAAAGTTAAATACAAATACCTTGTGAATTAAGTTTCACAATTTGACTATAAGGTATTTGATAATAAGATTTGTTTAAGGAAGAACATATAAGCTGAAAATGTATTTAAATAATAGGAATTGATTTTGTAAATGTTATATATAAAAGGAATGAGAATTTAGATTCGAATAATTTAAAGAATTGTGGTAATTTAAATAAAGTTAATTAATATAAGATAAAATGAATTTATAAGATAGGTTTTACAAAGTAATCTCTAAAGGATTTTGAAAATGTTATTATTTCAAATAAAAAGAGGTATTTTATGATAACTAATTCGATTGACTCGAAAATAAACTAAAAATGGGCAAGAGATGTGTTCGGATGGTAAACAATTCTCTTAAGTATTACTTTTCTTGTTAAGATGATATATGATACTATTGGTAGTACCTAGTTCCTTGGATTGTTTTGGAGTTACCCAATCTGTATAATTTTTTTAAGTTAAAGACATAATGTGAATCATTGATTAGTAATTTTTATAAGTGTTTAAACAAAAGATAAATTGGGATCGCTAATTGATAAGATAAAGCGGGATTCTCGACGATTTTGGACAGTCGAAAATTTCTGTATCATAACTAACTCGGAGCAAAGGAATTTATGAAAACTAAAAGGTTGTGAAATATTTCCGAGTAAATGAAATTGTATAAGTATAATTTATAAATATGATTATAAAAAAAAGGAAAATTATAACCTAGAAGATGTTTTATTAATGAATTTTAGCATTAATTGATTGGACTTAAGTCTTTAAAGTGATTGATTTACATAAGTTATAAGATGTAATCAACTCAAGCGATAGTTTTATGAAAGGATTCATAAATAATGTTAGAGTTAAAGGAAATAAACTAAGTTAAAGGATTGTAAAAAAAAAAGTTATAATAGAGATAAATCATCTTTTGAGTGAAAAAATGGTTTTTTTAGAATATTTTCCTTTAATAAAAATAGTTGGAAATAAATATTTAAAGGGATTTTATATAAAGAAGTACCTATATAAAATATTTAAACTTAAGATGCAGTTTTTATGAAAAGTTTTTGAAGTTAATAAATATGTATATTATATGTAAATCATTTCATCACATAAATTTTGATCTAAAATTCGAGTTCGAAACTTTGATGTGTTTACACTGATTCGAGAAAGGATTTACCACTCGATTCTTGATGACGAACATTGATTAGGGTTTATGGTTGGGTGCTTGAGTTTTCTATCATAGTAGAGAGCTATGCAAGGAAATCAAAGGTTTCTGAGCAAAGAGCCTGATTAAAGTCCGTACTAGAGGATCGGGGGATCGATACTAGTTCAAAAATAAAGTTGTGTATTCGAATAGGAGATAGAATAAGATATTTCATATGGATAATCGGTGTATATTATATGGAATTAAATTTAAAGATAAATGATTTAGGCAAACTTTTGTTTTGGGTAATTTCGAGGACGAAATTCTTTTGAGTAGGGGAGAATGTAACGACCCGTAATTTCGCTACTTCGAAAGTGAGAAATTTCGTTTATTTTAAATTTAAAAAGGTTTAAAACTTAAATAAATAATTTATATATAATAGATAATAATAGAGAAATGATTTATTCTTGTAGTTGATAATGTAAATTTGGATTTTACAACAAACCAACAAACGTTAAGTTTTGCTAAAAAGAAATAAATGCTTAAATAAATAGGTTTAAATGTTTATTTAAAGATATAAATATCATTGAAAACATCTAATAAAGATAATAAAAGAATATTAAAAGATTTATAAGTATGTTAATAATCGTTTTACAAAAATAACCAAATTTTGTCGCATTTTGTCAATTTTAAATACACCGTAAAATTAGAGATTTTGAAATTATTTAAATATAATTTTAAAATATAAAGAGACATGTTTTAATTCATTTAGAGAAGTAAAAGGTTCATTTTAAAATTTGGTTTACATAAATAAATAGTTGAACTAAAACGTCAAAACATGACCGTAAAACATTTTGTCGAAAAACGACGTTTTATCGATTAAAAGTTGTCGCAACGTCGTCGCACCTTTATTTTCTTATATAGGAACATATATTCAAATAGTATATGCATAAATTTATTTACCAATCAATTTTACTTTTTCTAAACAAGGTTAGAAACTTCTAGAAGTCAGTAAGAAAAAGTAAGTAAGAATTAACAAAAGTAAGTAAGAAAAGTCAAAAGTAAACATCAAATCAATATCACATCAAAAGCCAACTTAATTATTATTTTACTTAACTTAGTTCTTAAGAGATTAAGACATAATGTAAATATGTGAAAGTTGATGTTAAGTTTTGAAAAAGTGGAGATTACTTTAGGTGGAAGTAAGGTTATTTTGGTAATTTGGTAAGAGGTTATTTTGATAAATTTCCACTTCTTTCTTTTTTCTATAAATACCCACCTCCTTCTTCACTTTCATTCACATTTCTTTTTCTTCTTTTCTCAAGCTTCTTTATCTCCTTCCTCTCCTCTCTATTGTCTTCCATGATATAGAAAAATATTATAAAGAAATAATGTCAAAATATTTACAAAATTTTCAAAAGAAATCAATGTTTATTTTCTTCAAAACAAACTCCTTTTTTCTCTGTATTTTACCTCTTCTTCTTTCGGCCATAAGTTCTTCAATACCGAACCAAAATGTAAAATTCTTTTTTTAAATCATGTACTTTTCCAGTGGCTACAACTTTCATATTTACGACTTTGTCTCATTCCAAAGTTTACTATGTCAAAAATCCACTTCTTTACAATGCATTTTCTGGCCCAGTTTTTTAATCAGAAAATAGGCCATTTTGTTTTGATCATAACTTGATCATAAAAGATCCTAATTTACAAATTGTTTTTTTAAAACTATATGAAATTTCAGTGGCTACAATTTTTATGTTGATCACTTTTTCAAGTTTTGAGACTTTCTATACCTGAATCTCAATTCTTTGAAGTGCATTTTTGGGCTTTATTTTTGTCAATCCAACAATACCTCTTCTTCATTCTATCATATCTCCCTCAAAACTACTTGGATTTAAATGATTATTTATTTCAAATTCAATAGAAAATAATTTTAAAAAACTTTTTAGTTAATAAGTTTTTCAAATTTTGCGAGTAAGAGAGTCAAAAACAAGAGAGAAGATGACCCATTTTTATGCTCGGAATCTTGAAAATTCAAGTTCAAAGCTCTATCGCTTCTTCTATATGTTTTCGGCCAACCTCCATCTCAAGCCTCGGTCAAGCTATTGGAAGGAAGATGGTGTTATTTGCTAGTGTTTAATGGAGTAGGAAGTAGTTAGTGAAGTGTTGGTTGATATGAATGTTGGTAGGAAGTTTATCGCTTTGGTTTATGGTGAGAAACTCTATTTAGCATCTCTATTTATATATATACATGTTTGATGGTGTGTTATGATTGCTATGGATGCTTATATATGCTTTGATCATCAAGTATTGATGTTTGATATGTTTATTAAATTGTTTTACCAAGTCACGTTAATACACGTCGATAAGCACAAAGGCAATTACTTTCCTTTTGAAACCGAAATGGTGTATATGGAACGCTTAAACCTTTTGATAATAGTTTTAAAAGATGTTAGAAATGTTCTATAAACATTTAAATATGATTAAAGAAATGAAGAAATAAAATCAAGATTTCATCGAGTAGATTTTTAAATATGTCCAAAACAATTTTCTAAAAACATCGCGGTTTTGCAGTTTGGAATCCAAAACAAGGTTTCTTTATAAGTGATATTTTTAAAGGATTAAAAATATGAAATAAATTTGATAAATCTACAAAAATGGTTTGAAAGAGTTTTGGAATGGAAAATATGAATTTTCAAATATTAAAAAGTTGTTTAAATCACATAAGCTTATATAGCGCTTTCCGTAGCACTTTTATGCTGCGAATTCTACAACTTTTGGGATATGTGTTTAACTGTAACGACGTTTTCCAGAATCAATTGTGAATGTTTTGAAAAGGATAATTAAGCGTTTTGAAATATAATTTGGAATATTTATAAGTATTCCAAAATAAAGTTGAAAATCTAAGTATGCGGAAACGACTAGTAAATTTGTCCCGCCTGTGAGATCTGGGGGGATAAAACAAGGTGTTTAACTAAGGTTAGGGATGGAGCAACCAGTGCCCTGAACTTACCTAACCTATGTTTTCTTTTCTTAGGCGAGGGGTGGAACAAATCGAAAGGAAAGCCCGGATGCTCTAAAAGATCATATTTAAGTTTTTCCAAGATAAAAGAAAAGAAAACCCCTTCAAAATAATTTTTGAAATAAAATATATTGAAGACAAAGATCGTTAAAGATAAAGATATTCATGATGTTGGATTAATTTCCATTAGTCCCTGGAGGTGAAACTTGCCGTTAGTCCCTGGAGGTGAAAATTTCCATTAGTCCCTAGAGGTGAAATTTACCATATTTAAAGTGGCAGTAGTACTATGTTATAAAAATCTTTGATTGGCAAGAATATGATTTGAAGATAAGGAAGAAATCTTTGATTAAGGTTTAATAAATGATTTGGGAATATTTTCCCTAAGTTAAAAGTTATAACTTGAATATAAGATATCTTTGATTAAGATTTAATGAATGATTTGGAATCATTCCAAGATTTAAGAAAAGTTAAATAAATCAAATGATTGATAAATGAGGCTTAATGATTCCATATACATATATTCGAAAAGGAAATGGAATAAATTGAAAAGACTATATCTAAGAAAGATATTTGAATAAAAGATGAAGTAATTGATTGATGATTGATATCCACATATAAACTTAACATCTTTTAAAGCGGTGATTGGTTTCGAAGGAACCAGAGTCGGATTTGGTTAATAGCTATCCGAGAACCACTTCGAACCAATGTATACGTTCGAAAGTGAAGACATGTTGAAGATGATGATTGAAGACCGTGGATCTTTATATCATGAAGACTGCTTATTGAACATGCTCTGGGTCGCTCCCATTATAGAGTTATTTATAGCAGTGGTCTCCTCGTGATGGAGATTTTTCGGATTGCAAGGACTTCTCGCCTAGTAATGGCCGAGGAAAGCGCCTTCGGTTTCGTTCAGTCCTAGAACGAACTTGTATGGACGAATGTCCGACATTGCATTTCTGAGACACAATGTTTGTCTTTTACAAATGTACATCAGTGGTGGCGGAGAAGGAAACTTCTCTTAGCTTAACACCCTTCTTGAGACGTATGAGCTCAAGGGTTGTATTTTTGTGGGAGTCAAATAGTGATCAAAGGAATGGCATTGTGGCATTCAAAGTGGAACTTGTTATGATTAAAGCGTGGTTTTGTATGAAAAACGTGGCTTTGAAGAAATTGAGCGTAGCCTCGCGAGCCTCACACCCCGGTTATGATGGGATTCTATGTGGTCAGATGTATGCTCGCATTTCGGATAGTAATGATTTGGGTTATCAGATATTCTGAGCCCTAGGTACCAGATACGTCTGGTCCTCAAGGCATTTATTGCCTCATGTGGATAAAGTGGTTAGCTTGAGAAAAGCAGGGAACTACTGGTTATCATTTGTAGTGTATCAAGTACAGTTTCCAAGTGACTAGTTTGAGAAAAGAGATTATGGCACCGTGGGAACTATGTTTGTTATGCGTGGTTCGGAGAAAAGGTCACTAGTTTCCTATCATGATGGAAATCCAAACCCAATACGGTACTTACGGTTTTGATTGTATTCCCAAAATAGCGGTAATGACTTGCAAACATTTCAGCTACGCCTTTTGGTATTATATATTCCGTTGGTATATTACGTTGACCCAGTCTGGATATATTACCTTAGACTTAGTCCAGATATTGATACCTTATTTGAATAAGTTTATTTGCAAATGTTTTCAAAAGAATTTCATTAAAAATAATATCAATTGTATTTGGTATGAAGTGTTTTATTTATCATAAGGTAAAAACCCGTCTGTGTTTATGTGTGGGCGTGGTCTTATGAGATACCTTTCTTTTCAAAGGTTTTGATAACATAGTCATTTTAAAGTTCGAGTATCTCACGCTGGTTTATCAAGTCCGATCCGGGTATTTTTAATACTTGGGTCAGACCCGAGTAGTTTCAGGTTTATTTGAAGACGGCTGGAGTTTCCAGAGGAGAGCTGGAGATCTTCATCATTGTATGGATGTATTCTATTATCCGCTGTAGTTTGTTAGTTTTGTTTGTTGTTTGTCAGCATTTGTAAGGGCAGGTGTTATAACTGTCCAAGCTGAATTTAGGTTAGACTCTGCTATTGTATTTAAAAAATTTCACTGTAAAGATTATTATTGAAATAATATATGTTATTCCATTCGTGTGAGATTCTGTTCTGTCTTTATTTTCTTTTTCTACCCTTAATGATCCGCTTATTCGTGCAATTTGAGTTGGACATGCATGGTTTATTGTCGATTCAAAGAGTACGGAAAAACGGTTCGTTACAGGATGTATTTAAATTATAGTTTAACTGATTCTTAAAGGATAGGTGATCCAAAGCATCCTTTAAGTTATTGTGCATTTCTATTAGAGTTCACTTCAGTTGGTTTACATTATATAAGTATATATGTCCTGACTCGAGTGTTTTGTGTTTTACTTTACCTTGGGGTCAGCCTGAGTATTTACAGTAGATTTAGATTTCTTTTCTGGAGTTAGGAATCGCTTGAGATTCTGCTTGTCTTGTCATCTGTTCCCTTTCAGTTTTAGTTGTTCTATTTCAGTTCTAGTATTTGTAATCTTCAATATATTTGAGATTTCTATCATATATGTTTCAGACTAATATTATGTATAATGCTTGAGAGTTTGTTATATGTTTGCATAAAAAATGGGCAAACACCCCCAAGTCGTATGAATTAGTTGATTTTATGTTGTTTCTAGTGATTTGGGTGATTTACGCAAATATATGAAAAGCAAGGACTAAATTGTAGAAGACACACAGATTTATAGCGGTTCGGCCAGAACGTGCCTATGTCCACTTCATATGTTATTCTCCTTTTTCTTTTAGATTACAAGTACAAAGCTTTGTATACAAGTATATGAAAGTTGTTTGAAAGTTCCTTCCGTGCTTGAGCTCTCAAACTTGTCTGCCATTGTTGTACCCCCGCCTCTCTATTAATAGAGTGAGGCTGGAGGCAGGGTCTTGGATGTATATTGCAGCTACGGGCCTGGACGGAGGCAACCAGGTCTGGCAATCTTGGATCGGCAAGGCCTTGGTTCGATGGTGAATGGTCCGGTAGTGGGTGGTGAAAGATGGAGCTTCGGTTGTAGTTGGTTCGGCAGGGAGTCGTTCGGTGATGGGTGGTCCGGTAGATGTTGGTTCGGTGATGCATGGGAATGGAGATGGACCGGTGGAGGTTGGTTCGGCAGGGAGATGGTTTTGGACCGGTGTTGTTTTGGTTCGGCGGACATGTGGTTCGACGAGCACAAAAGAGAGGTTGGTCCGGTAGCGAAGGGATGTGGTTCGGTAGTGGCCTGTGTACCGGATGAGCTTGGGTACCGGATGGAATGGAACGAATGGAGTGGGCAAACCCAGATTGAACTGATGCTCCTTTGTCTCGAGATCTCCTGGGTGAGAATTCACCCAACATTTTCCCCCCAAAGTGGGGCATATGCCTGCATATGTCGCGCTTTGTTTTAGATTATTCAGCCTAGGCACTTTCATTCGGCCCCACGTGTCGAACCTGTTGGTCTGATCACATCTGTGCTCGCCTATAAGTAGGGGCCTAGGGCCTTCGTTCAGCCTCCATCATACGAGACAGCCGAACCACGTAAGTGCCGAATTATTTTAGTGCCGAATCGTCTTAGCGCCGAATCATCTTGGAGCCGAATCAGGTGCGTTCTTTTCACCGAATGATGTTTCCTTCCTTTCCGCCGAATGAATTTTTTTTTTTTCCGTTTCACTTCGTTTCACCGAATGAGCTTTAAAAATTTATTACCGAGTAGACCTTATGCCAAATGAACACTTGTATTGGGAATGCTGAATGTGATATGCCGAATGAACCCTTATGTTGGGAATGCCGAATGAGCTATGCCGAATGAACTGTTGTGTTGGGAATGCCGAATGAACACTTGTATTTGAATCATGAGTGAAATCCTGGACTTATATACACTTGCTTGCTTATATTTCCATACTCCTTGTACTAACAACATGTCTTTCACTTTTGTGTATGCAGACAAAATGTCTCAAAAAGTGGAAACCCAATCTGATAAACGGAATTCCAAGGATATAGCAGAGTCCTCCATAGTACCCCCAGTTCGGGCCGAACTTCCTGGCCCTGCTCCGAGATCGCTAGTAGATGGGTATGGCCCCCAGGAGCTCTTGAATTCCCCGCCCGATTGTTTTCCTAGCTCCCTCAGGGAGGAGCAGCTTGATGTCATCTCTCGTTCCTTCGGGATTGACAGGGCTCGCATGCTGTTGCCGAGAGAGGGGTTATGCCATATGACCCTCCTGAAGGATATTTTGCTTACAGCAGATACCACTGTATGTGTGGGGCCATTCCTCCGATCAATGCATGGATAGTCAGCTTCCTTACCTATCTGAAGGTGGCTCCTCTGCAGCTCCAGCCCAATTCCTACGCTATTCTGGTGTGCTTATTCGTTATCTTCCAGAAGAGGTATGGGCGCCCTCCTTCTAACTGGGAAATTCGATACTTGTATAATCTGAGAGGCTACAAGAAGGGGTCTCCGTATGTTAGTTTAGAAGCGGCCGTGCCCTTCAAACCGGTCTTGGACTTATACTCAAAGTTCACCATGTTTAAGAAAGAATGGTCTTTTATCAGGGACGATTCTGTCTCCTTCCGCCTGGCTGTAAGTTGAACTTTATTTACAGTTTCTTTGTTCCGACTGCAGTGCTCCTTCTGATATGCTTCTATTTCTTGCTAGCGACAGGTGAGAAACTTAAGAAGTCTGATGGTCCCTCTCCTAGTACTTGTCCAATTGCTCCGGGAGAGGAAGATGTGGAGGAAGATAGAGGTGAGGGTGAAGGAGGAGATGGACAGAGCGGTAGTGGCGTTGGTGCCTTAACCTCCGGGCAAGCGGGAGAGATTCATGAGTGGACGGACGATGCTTTCCATCAAGCTTTTGGGGAGTCGGAGGAAGGATCGGCTTTGGTTGAGAAGGCAAAGGAGGTTGGCAAGGCTGGGGCTGGCGCCGATTCATTCTCTAAGAGTTCTTCAGCTACGGCGACTCCAGCGATTCAAGGTGAACTTTTGACTTCTGCAGACTCCATTTACGATAGGGACTTAGGAATATTTTATGGTTCGCTTCCGTCCTGGAATGAGATTCAGGACTTATTGCAGCATCCTACTCCTCCGCAGGGTTTGTATAATAGATGTGCCTTCTCACTCTTTTATCTTAACATATATCTTGAATTGTGGATCATTGTATGTTCGTAACACTTGGTTTTTATTTCAGAAGCAGGTAAGGCGGCCAAGTCATCAGATATCCGGCACCGCCTCGAATAGTACAAGCTACTCAAAGCTTCTGCCAAACCAAAGCCACCAACTAGCCGTCTTGGGGATGCAGTTAGATATCGCCCCCTTGAGTCATTGAGGAAGATATGCAAAAGAGGAAGAGGGGCCGATCTTCGTTTGAACCTTCTCATGGCCCTCAGCCTCCAGTCTAGCCCATCCATGATATGACTGAGGAGGATACTGAGTTTGTGCCTTCCCCTCCTCCGTCCGAAAATCCAACCGTCACTCCGATAGACCGTCCTGGTTTGGATCGCAACCCATTTGCCGGCCACCCTGATCTGGACCCGAGTTTTCAGGATATCTCTTTTGACGAGGTCACGGGTGAGCATCTTCTTCCCCGCAATCCCATGGTACGGGTGCTTGCTGAGGCTAAGTCATTAGACCTCGATTTGCTTACTACTCGGATTGTGACCATGGGGAATAAGGCTAAGGAAAGCATCGATTGGGTGGCTGAGGAAACCAAGAGGCTAATGGAGCATCACGCTCGACTGGCCAGGGCTGGGGAGGAAATCGGAAGTGCTAACATCCGGTTGCGGCTACATTTTCTGATCAAGCCAAACAGCTTGTCGATCAGGCTATCCAGATATCCCAGCACGAGGCGGCCTCCCGACGACTAAAGAAAACCATGGAGGAGGCTAGCAAGGCTGAGTTGCGAAAGATGGAGGCCGCCTGTAAGGAGCGGATTGACATAGCTATTGCTACGGTGGACGAGGTTCGGAGGGCGGATCTCGAGCAGGTAGAGGAGTTATCTGGGAGGCTTGAGGCCGCAGAGCTTGCTCAAGCCAGGCTAAAGGAAGAGATGGAGGAAATTAGGAGGACTCTCCAGGCTGACCACTTGAGATATCGATCGGAGAGGGATGTTGCCGTTGCTAAGTTGCTGTCCTCCGAGGCCCGGGTGAGGGAGTTTGAGGAGAATGAGGGGATGATGGATGAGATGTTGCAGGATATGTACTTCCGTACCTGGAAGCAGGGTAATCTATCCTGGATGGATGACTATCCCCGGATCATGGCTAGGATATATCTTCGGGCTTTGGAGGAGGCCAAGGCCGATGCAGATAAGGAAGGTGGAGCGGCATTCAGGATGGATATGGTTACCGCCCAGTTATCAAAGGAGGAGAAGGTAGCGGTGAAGGAGGGGATGCGGCTACTTGCTGCGGAGGAAGCCGGTGTGCAGTTGGGGGATGAGGACCAAGAAGCGGGTGTTGGTGAGTTTTCCCTTTTTAGTTTTTCATAACTTGATCGTTCGTTGCCGGTTTAATGGACTCTTTTTCGGAATTGGACAGGTGGGGCCTCCGGTCATCATGCTGGGAGCTCCGATCCTGTAGTTAAGTAGATCCGGAGGGCTAGCGGGATGGGGGCGAAGCTTCGATTTTTTGACTTGACTCGCACATATTTTGGTTGCTATCTATGTTAGTCCGAAACATTAATGCAACTCGTAATTATATTATTTGTAAAGAATGACTTTCTGCAATTTTATAACATAAACAGATTCTGTTATATTTGAGTGCTTTTGTTATTTTGATGTGTTGCATAAGAAATATAGCTGTGTGTGTGCTAGTGATTCAATTGTGTTTAATGCTAAGTTCTTGCTTAATATATAATTTCATATCTTGCAATGTTTGAATAAGTCCTAGCTACATGATTATGTACAAGAGAAAAGAGTACCGCCCTTCATGTTCTGGTTGCGGGGGTAGCTTTGGACACCTTGGGTAATTGACCATGGATGTGGCTGAGTGCCTTGTCACCCAGTTTGTGGGCTCAGATTCTCGTGAGCGAGTGCCTCCTATTTAGTGTCCTTTACTTTGGGGACCATTATGCAGGATAGAAGAAAAGTATTTAAATGGAATGGAAATATAGGAAAAGTAAAACTTCCAGTCACGGAAGGCCGTCGATATGCTTAAGTTCGTGGCAAACGGGTTTTGTAGCCACTTTCCCTAGCTGCGGGTCTTGGAGACATTTGTCACCCATCTTACGCCTCTGCGGGGAGTTTATCTTTTTTACCACAGCCGCACTTAAGACATATCGGAGCCGAGATCGCGCACAGTAACTACCCGAGCCATTATGGCCCGTAATCATGGGTATTATTCGATTTACTGTGGCCAACTAGTGTGGGTGCCGATTGTCAACCGTGAACTACCCCTGGCTGGCCACACCTTATGTTGGGGCTTAAAGTAGGTTCACAGTTGCCGGCGAGCCGAACGCCGTAATGAGCTGCCATCGGCTATAGTCAGCCTTCTTGATGGCTTATAATCGGCTCATTACAGCTGGCTTTGAGGGCAGTCGCGAGCAATGAGTTAACCCGCAGCAGAGGGATGCTGGAGCAAAAGTGTCTCATTGGCGAGTGCATAGAATCGCATAGTACCTGTTAGGCCTTGTCCATATGAGGCCGTGCCCTGATGTGGCTTGGATGGAGGTCCCATTACACAGAATTTTGTTCAACAGAAAAGGATACAATTAACAAGTAACCAAGTTATAAAGGAACAAGTTAAAAAGAGACAAGATTTTTTAAAGTGGTTCGGCACGAAAATGCCTACGTCCACTGGTTCTCTTTGTTAATTTACTTCATATGGGCAGTACAAGTTAAGAAAAGTATCGACGGAGGTGTTGGATGTTCCATGCCCTCTGGAACACCTCTCCGTCCAATGTTGACAAAATATAAGCTCCGTTGTGGAGATCTTTATGGATTACATAGGGTCCGTCCCAGATTGGATCTAGCACTCCGGGGCGCGGGAAGATCCGCTTGAGGATGAGATCTCCTTCCTGTAAGCTGCGGTGCTTGACTTTGGAGTTGTATTGTGCTGCAACTTTTTGCTTATGTGCCGCTGCTTTGAGTGCTGCATCATTTCTTCTCTCCTCAATTAGATCCAAAAGACATGAGGAGGAGTTCTTCGTTCTCTTCCGAGTTATAGTGAATCCTATGGTGAGAGGGCACTATAGTTTCAACTGGAAGCATGGCCTCCGATCCATATGCCAAAGAGAAAGGGGTATGCCCTGTTGAAGTTCTGTAAGATGTGCGATAGGCCCAAAGTGCCGTAGGAAGTTCGTCCACCCAAGCACCTTTCGACCTTTCAAGTTTCTTCTTGATTAAGGTTTTGAGAATCTTGTTGTCAGCTTCGACTTGTCCGTTTGCTTGAGGATAAGCTACAGATGAGAAGCTTTTGTGAATTCCATGCTCTTGGCACCAATCGGCGAATTCTTCGCTGTCAAATCGAAGTCCGTTGTCTGATATGATCTTGAGTGGGACTCCGTACCTGCACAGAATATTTTTGATTAAGAAGTCGATAACTTTTGCCAAAGATATTTTATTTAGAGGTTCCGCCTCCACCCATTTGGTGAAATAGTCAACCGCCACTATAGCATATTTGGCTCCGCCTCGGCCTGCTGGCAGTTCGCCAATTAATTCAATTCCCCATACTGCAAAGGGCCAAGGGCTGGTCATTTGAGTAATCTCATTCGTGGGAAGTCAAGGAATCTTGGAAAATTTCTGACATCTGTCGCATTTCTTGACAAAGTCCAAGGCATCTCTGTTTAAAGTGGGCCAGTAATATCCATATCGGAGTATCTTCTTTGCCAGAGTCTGCCCTCCAGTGTGATCTCCGCAACTTCCTTGATGGATGTTGGATAAGACTTCCCTGGCTTCCCTTTCAGCGATACACCTTAATAAGGGATTAGAGAAGCCGCGCCGATAGAGGATGCCTTCTTGTAATGTATAGCGGGAAGCTTTCCTTAAGATTTTCTTGATTTCGTTACGCCTGTCGGGCAGTGTGCCATCCTGTAAATATTTCCGGATAGGAGTCATCCAGGTTTCTTCGTCGATCGCATCTATCAGATTCACTTGCTCGAAACTTGGTGCCAGCTGTTTCGAGATGGTTAATGCTCCTAAAATAGTGATGTTCTTCATACTAGCTTGCTTTGCTAGGTCGTCGGCCTCTTGATTCTCTTCTCGAGAAATGTGTTTGATTAGATAGTGATTCAATTGATTGAGCAGCAGCTTGGTCTTTTTCAGATATGATGTAAGTCGTTCTCCTCGAGTCTGGAAGTCTCCCAGTATTTGATTTACAATGAGTTGAGAATCACTATGGAGACATAAAGAGCCGACTCCAATCTCCAAGGCCAGTTCTAATCCAGCTATCACCGCTTCGTATTCTGCGTCATTGTTGGTGGCAGCGAATTCCAACCTTAGGGCATAGTGCAGCTTCCTTCCCCTGGGGGTGATTATCACAACACCTGCCCCCGAGCCTTGTTCATTTGACGCCCCCGATGAGATTCCACTTGATATCTTCTGCTATTTCAGATTGGTCCTTACCTTCATTAGTAGTGAATTCGGCAATGAAATCAGCTATGTCTTGCCCCTTGATAGCGGTGCGAGGATGGTAAGTGATATCATATTGATTTAGTTCGATGCACCACTTAAGTAATCGTCCAGAGGTGTCGGGGTGATGGAGCACTTGCCTTAGCTGTTGATCGGTTAAAACTCTGATGGAATGAGACTGGAAATAGTGTCGCAGTTTCCATGACGTGATAAGCAAACAGTATGCTAGCTTTTCAAGTTTAGGGTATCTGGCTTCTGCCCCTGTGAATCTCTTGCTTACAAAGTATACGGGTCGCTGCGCGCGGTTGTCTTCTCTCACCAAAGCGGCGCTCAAAGCGTGGGACGATACAACAAGGTATAGGTATAGTTCCTCGCCTTCATTAGGAGTTGAGAGTACCGGTGGTCTCTGGAGGTGTCCGACTAAGTTAAGGAAGGTTGTCGAGCATTCGTCAGTCCATTCGAACTTTCCTTTGTCTTTCTTTAAAGCTTCGAAGAAAGGGATGCATTTGTCGGTTGCCTTAGAGATGAACCTACTTAGGGCGGCCACTTTTCCGTTTAGGCTTTGCATCTCCCTTCGAGTGGATGGTATGTTGATATCTTGCAAAGCCCGAACTTGTTCGGGGTTTGCTTCAATCCCCCTGGCATGAAGGATGAATCCCAAGAACTTTCCCGATGATACTCCGAAGGAGCACTTTAGAGGGTTTAGTTTCATTCCATATTGGCGAAGTACTTGAAACATTTCGTCCAGATGGTTTATATGGTCGTTGGCTTTCCTCGATTTTACCAACATGTCATCCACATAAACTTCCACAGATCGCCCTATCAGTTCTGCAAACATCTTGTTGATGAGGCGCTGATAAGTAGCTCCGGCTTTTTTAAGTCCAAATGGCATTACCCTGTAACAGTACAATCCTCGATCAGTGATGAAGCTAGTGTGGTCTTGATCGGGGGCATGCATAGGGATCTGGTTATATCCTGAGTATGCGTCCATAAAGGATAAGAGTTCATGTCCGGCTGTGCTGTCTACGAGTCAGTCGATTCGGGGGAGTGGGAAGCAGTCTTTCGGGCAAGCGTCATTTAAGTTGGAGAAATCGATGCATGTTCGCCACTTCCCATTAGCTTTCTTTACCAGGACCGGGTTGGCGATCCATTCTGGGTAGATGGCTTCACGTACGAAGTCATTGGCAAGTAAGTTCTTTACTTCTTCCTCGAGGGCTGCTGATCGTTCTGCCCCCATGCTCCTCTTTTTCTGTTTCACTGGCACCTTGGTGGGATCTATGTTCAGCATGTGGCATGCTACATCTGGGGAGATTCTCGTCATGTCAGCGTGCGTCCACGCAAATACATCCATGTTGCGGCGAAGAAAATCAACGAGTTGATTCTTTAATTCTCTTTTTAACTGAGACCCGACTCTCAACAGTCTACTTGGGTCGTGTTTGTCTACAGATACGAATTCCATAGCCTCTGCAGGCTCGGCGGTGGCCTCCTCCTCTTTGTCCCTGGGGTCTAATTCGTTGAAAGGATCACTGGCATATCGAAGAGGAGGGGCTTTCTTTAGTTGCTATGCTTCCAAGCTTTTCATGCAGAGAGTAGTCTCTGCATTTTTCCCTTTATCTTTTCTGCGGTTATTGCGAAGTTCAGTTACATAGCAGTCTCGAGCAGCGTCTTGATCTCCCTCTACTTCTCCTATTCCGTTATCGGTTTGAAATTTCATCTTCAGGCACCACGGGGCTAGGACAATTTGGAAGTCGGACAAGGCTGGTCTTCCCAAAAAGGCATTGTAGGCCGAATGGCTTTCTATTAGCACAAACGTTTGTTTTCGCACAGCGGAGCGAGGATGGCTTCCTATTTCAACAAAAAGGTCCAGTTGCCCGAGGGGCATCTTCGCATCTCCAGTGAAACCATGTAGTGGTTTGTTCCAGGGAGACACATCTTTCATTGATAGCTTCATTTTGTCGAAAGCATGCTTGAATAAGATATTCACCGAGCTTCCAATGTCTATTAAAATTCGGAAAACTTTGGCTGGTCCGAACCAGGCAGAGATGACCATAGGATCCATGTGCGGGTACTGTCTTCCCTCTAGATCGCGCCTACTGAATGTGATGTCGTCATTCTCTTTCCGTTTCGGGTGGCATTCTTCCATAACAGAATTAACGCAGCCTTCAGCGTTCCTCAGTGACTTACCGTATCTTTCCATCTCCGCCCAGCTTCTGTCGGCGATGTGCGGTCCTCCTGATATGGTGTGGACCACTATCTTCTCTTGACTAGAGCCGCTGGTGTTGCGATTTCCCCCGCCTTCTTCCGGGGGGGGGGGTAATCCAGGATTCTCATTGGCAGGAGTCGAAGTCCTGTTATGGCCTTTTACATAGCGCTCCAGTCTCCTCCTTCTGATGTGTTCTTCAATCAAGTCCCGAAGATGGCGGCATTCATTGGTATCATGTCCGTGGGATTCGTGGAAGCGGCAGAACTTTCCAGATTTGAGTGCGCTATCTGACTCCTTCTTGTGCGGGGGGCGCTTGTATCTAACTTCGTCTTGAGTGGTTAGGAAGATGTTTTCGATCGTTTCATTCAAAGGAGTGTAAGAGTCAAATCTTGGTCCTGGTCGATATAAGTGCTTTTCTCCCTTTTTGCCCCCAGCATTGTCTCTAGAGTCATTTCTTCGAACATCCTTTGCTGCAGCGGGGAACCGGTCTGTAGCCGTCTTAGCCTGTTGCCCTGATTGCCTCTCAGTGGCAGCGTCCTCAAGTCTCATATACTTTCCAGCTTCATGGAAGAAATCAGGTAAAGTAGCTGGTTTTTCTTTGGTTAGTCTTCTAGCAAATTTAGTATCTGGATGTACACCACTGCAAAGGACCATTAGGATAAGTTTCTCGTCGGCATCTTGGACTGCGGTTGCCGCGGCGTTGAATCGGGTTAGATATTGTTGCAATGTCTCTCCGGGTTTCTGTTTGATATTAGATAAGGAATAAGCGTCCTTGGGTTGCTCCACATGAATGCGGAACTGACTGATGAACTTTTCTTTCAACTTTTCCCATGAGCTGACGGACCCTTGGGGTAGGTGGCAGAACCAGGAGGTAGCTAGGTCTGCCAAGAATAGTGGGAAGCATTTACACAACACTCTCTCTGTTGCTACGCTCATGAGCATATGCTGGGTGTACCTTTGTAAGTGTACGATGGGGTTAGAGGTTCCCTTGTAAGGTTCCATCGTTGGCATTTTCCATTCTCGGGGGGTGATGGCAGTTTCAATATTGCGGGTGAAGGGGCTGGTTACCCTAGCACCTATCCCCCGATCCCTTTGCTCCCGTTGGACGCACTCTCTGAACAATCGCGCCATCCTTTCATCAGAACTTGGAGCGGACAAAAATGGCTTGGTTCTTCCCTGCGGGATTGATTCCGTCCAGATGACTTGTAGGGATGGTATCGTTTGTCACTCCTAACATTTTCCAAAGGCTGTCTCTGCTCTTCTGGGGGCATGCTGGGGTCAGCCATAGTTGGCCCTTGCCTTGATCTTCCCCTGCTGGGTTCTGTTCTCAGCGCTTCCTTGGGTCCAACTTCGGGCTGGACTCCAGCTCGGCCCCGTCTATTGGTGTTTTCATGGTTAGGTAGCATGACAGGCTCAGCTACATCCGACCCTTGCCTGGCACCTCCCCCGTTGGGTTCTGCTCCAAGTGTTTCCTCGGGTCGGACTTCGGGCTGAGGCCGGGCTCGGCTCCTACCATGGCTGTTTCTGTTATTAACCTCTTCGAAGAAGAAAGGTCTTTGTCGCCTTCCAGATCCTCCAGATTGGGACTCGCCCCATGATTCGGTATTGCGGTTGGATTCTTCAGCATCCCTTAGGCGTGACATAAGTTGGTCCACCAAGGCTTCTTGTTGAGATGCGAAGCGATTAGTTACTTCAGCCACAACCCTGTCTAGATCCGCCCTAGTAATTGGTTGTTCCGCGGCGGGGGCTGTTGGATTTGCCTGATTTTCATCTGGTATTGCTGTTAAAATGGGATGATTCTCTTGATTCGGGGCCACTGGATCTGGGATACTGCTAGTTGCGACGTTCTTTCCCTTATTAACATCTCTCCTATGCCTGGAAGTCATGTTGTCGGATCGAGGAACGATATTGTGAGGAAGAAGGTTGAGTAGGAGAAGCTGTAGCTTTTAGCTCGGCTCTCAGTGAAAGCAACAAAAATGTTTGCATAAAAAATGGGCAAACACCCCCAAGTTGTATGAATTAGTTGATTTTATGTTGTTTCTAGTGATTTGGGTGATTTACGCAAATATATGAAAAGCAAGGACTAAATTGTAAAAGACACACAGATTTATAGTGGTTCGGCCAGAACGTGCTATGTCCACTTCATATGTTATTCTCCTTTTTCATTCAGATTACAAGTACAAAGCTTTGTATACAAGTATATGAAAGTTGTTTGAAAGTTCCTTCCGTGCTTGAGCTCTCAAACTTGTCTGCCATTGTTGTACCCGTGCCTCTCTATTTATAGAGTGAGGCTGGAGGCAGGGGTCTTCGATGTATATTGTAGCTGACGGGCCTGGACGGAGGCAACCAGGTCTGGCAATCTTGGATCGGCAAGGCCTTGGTTCGATGGTGAATGGTCCGGTAGTGGGTGGTGAAAGATGGAGTTTCGGTTGTAGTTGGTTCGGCAGGGAGTCGTTCGGTGATGGGTGGTCCGGTAGATGTTGGTTCGGTGATGCATGGGAATGGAGATGGACCGGTGGAGGTTGGTTCGGCAGGGAGATGGTTTTGGACCGGTGTTGTTTTGGTTCGGCGGACAGGTGGTTCGGCGAGCACGAAAGAGAGGTTGGTACGGTAGCGAAGGGATGTGGTTCGGTAGTGGCCTGTGTACCGGATGAGCTTGGGTACCGGACGGAATGGAACGAATGGAGTGGGAAAACCCAGATGGAACTGATGCTCCTTGGTCTCGAGATCTCCTGGGTGAGAATTCACCCAACATTATAGTAGCTTCATGAACTACTATGGTATTTTAATCTCCGCTGCGAGTTATTCTGATATTTCTGTGTCTGTGATTCTATGATTGTATTTCATTTGCTCCAAATTTATTTACAATGCGGTATTTTGAGCAATTCAAGTCCGGCATGTGTGGATGCGAATGGTTGAAAATATCGAGTTGTTACAGTTGATATCGGAGCTTTGGTTTTTAGGAAAACCTTAGCCTGCAGAGCAAAAACTCATTGGAGATAGGTAGAAATACCACTGAATGAGTGAAATCAATCTCAAAATCTTATCTTTGTGAGAGAACGTATTTCCGAAGTATAAAATGATTTCCAAATGATTTTAAAAGATTTTCAAAGATTATTTTGGTACAAAAATTTTCTTACTTTGAAATCAAGATTTTCTAAACTTCATCTCTTCGGCATCCACCTTGTTAGAAATCTCTTTGTTAGGATTCTTATCGACTAGGATTCCTTGAACTTTGGAACGCTCCCAGTTGTTCTCAAGTCCAGTCTTGTCTTTCCTATTTTATCCTTTTGATTTTGGAGCATTCCATAACTCCACTCTGAATGACCTTTATATAGATCGGTGATTCCGAAAATCTTTGAATAATTTGCAAAGGGGTGAAACTCCTTTCCAAATTAGCATTGATTCACCGGAGATTTCTCTATCCATGGTTTACGATGCTATCAATCTCCTGCTCTACCTGGATTCTATCTATGGTGATCGAATGCCGATTTACCTTTGATTTCTACATTAATTATATTCCTAAAGTCACGGTTGACCGGTTAAGGTCGCCTCGATTTATATAGGCTTATCCATCTTCTATTTGGTAATAAAAGTATCTCATCTTCGTTTGAGCTTACCTTCGAACCAGAATTCTACTTGATTAAGGTTCCTCAAAAATTGAATATCTATTTGTCGGAAATTCATCCTTGAATCCCTTGAAAATTTGTCTTTGGTTGTATTTTGGAATTGTGCATATATCGAAATTATTATTTTAATAAGGATTGCCCTATTTTATATATGTATAAGTGAAATGTTTTCAATAAGGATTTTCATATCTTTTGAAAAAGGAAATTTGAAACTTTGAAAGGATTTGAAAATTTTGAAAATTTATATGAAATTGACTTATATAAAAATGATTTATAACTGAAGGGTTTTGAATTTGAATTTCAAGGAATCGAACTCCGGTGTTTTGAAATCGGTTTTAATATTTTGGATAATAATTTTAATAATATGATTTTAAGATATTTTCCGAATAAGAAATGTTTCAAATGTATTCGAATGAATTCCAACGATTTCGAAGAGATTTCAAAGAAGTTTCAAGAAAATAAAAGTCCAGGACCCACTTATGTCGCTGGAAAATAATTTCGGTGATGAATGCATGCATCATCGACATTGATTTTCGAGTTTCTGAGTGGGGGTAAGGCCACTCTAGTAGCTTTGCTATGCGAGTGATTTTGTGAAACCAAATTTTGATTTCATATTTCGATGTATTGTTTGATATTTGAATGATATATATGTGTGTGTGCACACACACACACACACACATATATTTGAAATGATTTAAAGTAAGCCGATGTTCAGTCCTCAAGATTCAGATTTGTTTTGGTATAAACCTATCTTTTGAAATTAGTTTACTGATTTGTTGGTGATTTCCAACTCTTGAATTGAAAATATGACTTCTTCTACTATTTTAAGGTTCGAGCACTTCGAAATCAAGGTTAACTTTTCAAAGCTAAGCAATTTTGAAAGGTATAGGTTATTTGATAAAGAACATAAGTTTAGTTTGGTATGACTAATGTATAAAGTAAGATGATTTATATAAGTTTGAAACTGTTTGTTGGGTGAAATATATAAGACTATGTTGAATTATACTGGTATAAAATATATATTTGAATTTTTTTGAACAAAGTGTGTGTATATATATATATATATGTATATAGAATAAAAATCTTTCCAATCGTAAATTGAATTTTTCATACAAAAATAAATAGTTTGAAGGTTTTAAAAGAGATGGTTTTAAACTTTGTAACCATTTTGATATTTGATGATTGAAATGGTTTGGAAATGAATTTGTTTGACATAAATTTTTTTGATTTGGAAATTTGGATTATTTTCTAAATCTATTGTTTTAAGAAACTTTGAAACTGAATATATGTAATTAGGAAGAAATGATTTGGCGAAATCATATATGATTTTGAAATTGAAATGATATTGAAAAGGAATTGAAATTGAGAACCTTGTTTTGCTAAATACTGTGATTTGGGATTTATCGAACTTATATAAAATGGCTTTGTATATGTATAAAAGTGATTTGTATGAAGTTGATTTGAAAACTGTTGATTGGAAAAGGTACTCAATTTGTAAAGTGAAAGCTTATATAATTGAAGTCTACATAAGTATGATTTGATATACTATTGATTTTGCATAGTATTTGATTTGAAAATGGAATCTTATATACGATGTACTTTATATATGTATGATATCTGAAAATGATTTGAAAGGTGAAAGTGCGGTGTGTATACAATTATATGTGCTAATATAGTATACACGGATCGTATAATATGGATTACAATACAAATGCGGAAATAGATGATAATAGCATTATAAATAGAAAATAGAAAAATCACACCAGAGATTTTTATACTGGTTCGGAGCACCGTCCTACGTCCAGTCCCAGACTTCTATCTGGATTTTCACTATTAACTACCTCGCTTCACCCGGAGGAACAGGTTTACAATACCCGAACAACCGAACGGGATTTCACGCCTCTAATACACTGAGGACTTCAACACTTGCCTCTTACAACACAGAGGACTTCAACAAAAGAACAAATACAATTGTTGTTGACAACTTGTGTTCTTGAAAACACGGATTTGTCACTAGCAGTACACCCTTCCTATAATCTTATCCTCAAAGTATGCGATATGATGTTTTGAAAAGATTAAGGAAAGTATATTATTGAATCAAAGGATATGAAATAGTTTCAAAGATTCAATAAATAATTTAGAGCTTTTATAATACAGTATTGAGATCAGAGATTAGATTAAAAGAATATATGAAATCGTTGTAAAAACTTGTGTTTGAATCAATGATTTAGATGAGTATATATAGAGAAAAATAGTTGTAACTCTTTGTGAACAGTTGCCATTAAGAGTTATGATCATTGATGAAAGATAGGAGATGCAACCTTTGGAGAAGAGAAGTGTCTTTTGGAAAAGTTGCTTTCTGTTTAAAAACGGTCGACAGGTCAAAAATGGACTGGTAGACAGGAATTCAAATATATATATACGTTATGTGCATGTGTGCACGTTCACTGTGCAATTTACACAGGAACGGTCGACCGCACATATATTGACCGGTCGACCGGTGCCTGTTAAATTGCACATTGAATTGTGCAACTGCATGCAACTTATAAATTATTCGTATATATATTGATTCCCTTGATATGCATGATTATTTGAGGATAGATTTTAACAAATTTATTACTATTACAACAACAAATAATCAACCTATAATCTAGAGTACCATATATAGCTCTATTGACCTTGTTTTTGTCGATCGCCTTGTTTGTCAGAAATCAATCGCCTTATTTGTCAGAAATCAAAACCTTTCATAAAGCTTGTGACTCAACATTCTCCCCCTTTTTGATTGATGACAATATATATATCTGCAAATCTGAATCTCCCCCTGAGTATGTGATTTCTTTCCTGCAAGCAATTGTTAGCCCTTTCTCCCCCTTTGTCATCGACAAAAAGGAGTAACAGATCACTAGAATATGATATGCGTAGAATGAATATGATAAGCATAGAAAAATAAATCATTAACACATCAAAGACATAACAGAGTTTACTACAGAACATAATGTTAATTGAAAAGCATAAATAACGACACTATTTAGTACAAGTGTCGAAAAATGTTTTTAAAGAGCTAAAACATAATAGAATCTAGGATGAAGAAGATCGAATCTCCTCTTCATCATCGTCATCGTCGTCATCATCATCATCTTCATCTTCTTCCTCTTCCTCCTCATCATTGTTCCCTCTAGACGATTCGCCCTCGTCAGATGATGTCCATGTGAAAACCGGAGCAGCAGGACGTTTTCCTGGATCTTGTGCTTGAACAGAGGTGGATGAGGAACATGATATAGCGTCCCATAGCATACCGAAGAACGACTTGACCTTATTGAAGCGCTTATCAATTTTAGAGTCCATACGCTTGAGACGAGATTCAAGCAGAAATTGATTACGCGCAATGGTTTCAAGAGATTCTTTTGCTGATGACTTTGATCTTAAAAGTTTCACCTCATCGGGACGAGATCGAGAGGAAGTTGCTCTTTGTTTTCTCGGTCCTCGTTGTTGCCATTCTTCAAAAGGCATAATCTCAAGATAAGGTGGAGGAAGCTTCATTCTTTTGATGGTTATGGAATCAATGCATTTTGGTGTTGAAGTTGCAGAATCAGGAGGATTGACCCCACAAGCTAACAAAAGTCTCATGATATATTCATTATAGAAGAAATGAGGCCGGGATGAATTATTTACCTTGAGAATTTCATCAAAAAGCATGTGAACCCAATTGATTTGGATTTCACCATAGATAGCATAGAGTGCCTTGAAGTTTTCTTTGTACACTGCATCATAATTTCCAAGTCTAGGAAAAAGAGAATGCATCAAGACCCGATGAAGTAACCTTGCTGTCGGTCGAAGTCCTATAGACTTAGTGCCATCACTATTGTCTTCTATAAACTGATGACTTGTACTATTTCGGGTGAAAACTTCGCAGAAGGTAGATGAAAATTCTTCGCCTCGATTTGGTATGCCAAGTATAGAGGCAATTCTAGCATGAGTAAGAAAAATTTGTTTTCCACAGACCATAGACCAGATGACGCCGTTTGGATTATCAGGTTGATATTCATCAAGATTCATGTTGGCGTAAAATAATTTAATCATTAAATGATTTATCTCCACACTATTTGCCGAAAAATCTATCAATGGAGTAATGTTGGCATTATCGGCTAACCTTCGAACTCCGTAAGCTGTGAAATCATCAAATTTGATAAAAGATCCCGGATGAAACTTGTAATTTGTCATTTGATTCCATCGTGTTATAGCAATTGGAGTTTGAAGCCATTTTTTGACGGAGATGGTATGAGATGAAGTTTCAGAGATTGCTCCTTTCTTTGATTTCTTTTGAGGAGGAGCCATTGTTGGAGGATTTGTGATTTGGGAATTGAAGAATGGGAACTAGGGTTTGTGATTTGGGGATAGAGAATAGTTTGAGTAGAGAGTGAATGAGGGTAGAGGGTAAAGTAACGTATAGGGTTATATATAAAAAACTGAAAAATGCGTAACCGGTCGACCTACAAATTGTGGCCGGTCGACCGTTTTCAACCAGAGAGTAAACGGTCGACCGACAATAAAATGGGCGGTCGACCGTCCTGGTCTGTGTGCATATAGGATTCTTTTTCCAGTTTTTTTATTATATATCAACCTATATATATATATATATTATATTTTATACATAATACAAAATATAACCATCATTATACAAGAGATAGATAAATATATAAAAACTATATATAAATCTAATGAGAAAGTTCGTCATTAGAATTATCGTTGTTTCCTTCAATACGATTCGACCATGGACTCCATTGTTTCTGAGCTCCTTCATTCTTTTCATAGTTCCGATCCCATGAGTTAGGACTTTTAGATGTTGATGGCCTAGATGGCATTGGTTCATGTACGTCATGTTTGTTGGAACCGCAGAAAAATGTTGCCAACTTTTCTAAAACAGACAATATGCCGATGTCCGTTGTTGCTCGTGATAAAGTTGACTTTGCCCGTAATGGAGTTGTCTCTGAAGGTCTATCTGATGTTTTTGGTAGTGGTATATCTCATCAATTTGAGCTTTGGTTCGAGGAGAATAGAATAGTGTCCTTTTAACTCGTTTTGAATTTGGAGTTTTATCAGACATATAAGAGCATTGATGATGACAGCTCGATTTTTGTTTTGGAGTAGTAGGAGAATAATATTCGTCCGACTCAGAGCTTGTAATAGAAATGTGAGATTCTTGCGCACATTTGTCACAAATATGAGCCATAGTGTAAGTTGAATATAGTATTATGGTTAGATAAGAAGTAAAGATGAATAAAAAAAATTTTGCAAGCTTATATGTATAAGTTTCTTATATATACTTTTATGGATGAGAGTTAATGATAACTTTTAACCACGAAAATATAAGCAGAAATTTTATTGTAAATCTAAAAATAGCTTTGTTTTTAAAACCGAATTTATAAAATGGGTAAATAGATTTTAACCATTAAATAAAGCAATGGCTAATATTTAATATAAAAAATAGGTTAAGTAAAAGATACGGTTACTAGGAGAAAAGACATTAGTTTAGTTTAAACAAAAAATTATAATTAAAGAGAATAACCAAAAGAGAAGGTGTACATTAGTAATTGCTTAGTCAAGATTTTTTCTTGAAATTAATCCAAGCTCTCTTCGTAATCTAATAAAATTAGATTCGAGCAGCGGCTTAGTAAAAATGTCTGCTAATTGATTTTCAGTATGGACATATTCAAGACATATATTTCTTTTTTCAATATTATCTCGAAGAAAATGATGACGGATATCAATGTGTTTAGTTCGAGAGTGATTCACTGGATTTTTAGAAAGATTTATAGCACTTGTGTTATCACAGTATATAATAGAATTTGATAAATGAATATCAAAATCTTGAAGTGTTTGTTGCATATATAGTACTTGAGTACAAGCGAGAGCCGCTGATATATATTCGGCTTCACATGTTGATAGTGAAACACAATTCTGTTTCTTACTAAACAAAGAGACAAGTGATTTTCCAATAAAATGGCATGTACCACTTGTACTTTTTCTATCTGTTCGTGAGCCACCGAAATCAGCATCACTATATGATACTAATTCAAATGGACATTCTTTTGGATAGAAAAGACCAAAATCTTTGGTATTATTAAGATAACGAATTATACGTTTCACTGCTCGTAAATGTGATTCCTTTGGATCGGCTTGAAAACGAGCACATAAACAAACACTCATTAATATATCTGGACGACTAGCTGTAAGATAAAGAAGAGAACCAATCATGCTTCGATATAATTTCTGGTCAACATTCTTACCACTTTCATCTTTTTCAAGATGTGTAGTTGTACTCATAGGAGTTGGTTTACCAGATGTATTTTGTAATCCGAAGCGTTTGATAAGATTTTCACAGTATTTTTCTTGATTGATAAAAATACCGTTTGAAAGTTGTTTGATTTGAAGTCCAAGAAAATAAGATAGTTCTCCCATATGAGACATTTCGAATTCTTTGGTCATAATACTTGCAAATTCCTTGCAGAGTTTATCGTTTGTTGAACCAAAGATGATATCGTCTACCTATATTTGGATAACCAGAATATCTTTTCGAGAATGTTTAATAAACAAAGTTTGATCGACTTTGCCTATTTCAAATCCTGAATTAATAAGATAGCTACGTAATCGTTCATACCAAGCACGAGGTGCTTGTTTTAAACCATACAGAGCTTTCTTAAGTTTGAACACATGGTCCGGATATTTTTCATGTACGAATAAAGGAGGTTGTTTGACATAGACATTCTCTTTGATAAATCCATTGAGAAAAGCACTTTTGACATCCATCTGATAAAGTTTGAAATTATGATGACAAGCAAAAGATAATAGAATTCTAATAGCTTCTAGTCGAGCAACTGGTGCAAAAGTTTCTTCATAATCGATACCTTCTTCCTGATTGTATCCTTGTGCTACTAATCTTGCTTTATTTTTGGTGATATTTCCTTGTTCGTCAGCCTTATTTTTATAGACCCATTTAGTACCAATTACTGACTGATCAGTTGGTCTCGGAACAAGTTCCCAAACGTCATTGCGCTCAAACTGATTTAGTTCTTCCTGCATGGCAATGATCCAGTAATCATCTGTAGCAGCTTCTTTTGGATTCCTGGGTTCGATATTTGAGAGAAAAGCGACATGACCCATTTGATTGAGTTGACTCCTTGTTCTGACATGTGATGTTATTTCACCTATTATATTTTGGGCCGGATGGTCTCTTAATATTCTTGGTGGTGATTGTAATTCACATATTTGAGGAGTATTCTCAATAATTACTTCTGAGTCAGAATCAGTATTTGAGATGATTGGATTATCAATGACTATTGATTCGTCATCATCTGATATTGTGTGAGGATGCTGATAAATTTCATCAAAAGAGACATGAAGTGATTCTTCAATAGTTTTGGTTCGTTTATTAAATATCCGATAGGCCTTACTTCGTTCCGAATAACCGACAAATATTCCTTCATCGGCTTTTGGATCGAATTTTCCAAGCTGGTCTTTCGTATTTAAAATAAAGCACTTGGAACCAAAAACTTTGAAGTATGAGATTTTGGGCCTTCTTTTGTTAAACAATTCATAAGGAGTATTCTTGGTAAGAGGTCTTATGGACACACGATTTAAAACATAACAGGCAGTTGCGAAAGCTTCTGCCCAGAAATGTTTTGGTAAGGTGGTTCCATTCAATAATGTTCTTGCACATTCTTGTAAAGTTCGGTTCTTTCGTTCTACTACTCCGTTCTGTTGTGGAGTTCTGGGAAACAAAAAATTATGATATATACCTTTCTTTGTACAAAAATGTTCAAATTCATTATTTTCAAACTCTCCGCCATGATCACTTCTTATATTTTTAACTTTAATCCCTTTTGATTTTTGAATTCTTTTGACGAAAGATTTGAAATGATCGAAAGTATCACTTTTATTTTTTAAGAAAATTGTCCATGTATAATGAGAGAAATCATCAACAATTACAAGCACATATTGACTGTGATTTATTGATTGAACTCTAGTAGGTCCAAATAAATCCATGTGCAGTAACTCAAGTGGTTGTAATGTTGATATGACTTTCTTGGATTTAAACGATGATTTGGTCAATTTTCCTAATTGACATGCATCACAAATGTTGTTAACTTTAAAACTCATTTTGGGTAGTCCTCTAACTAGATTGTTTTTGGCTAGCTTGTCAATAGTTCTGAAGTTTATATGACAGAAACGTTTGTGCCATAGCCATGGATCATTGTCATTAGCCACAAGACACATATCTGAATTATGATTAATATTCATATTTAGAATATATATATTTCTGTCTCTATAACCTTAAAAAACCAAATTATGGTCTTTATCTAAAATACTACACTTATTATTTGAAAAGGAAATTATAAAACCCTTGTCACATAATTGACTAATACTAAGTAAATTGTGTTTTAAATTTCTAACTAGCATGACATTAGTAATAAGAGGTAAGTTAGATGTACCGCAATTGCTCACATCGCCTTTGCCGATGATATAACCTTTTGAATTGTCTCCAAAAGTGACTGAGCCACCATCTGAGTATTTAATATTTGTTAATAAGCTCTTGTCTCCCGTCATATGCTTTGAGCAACCACTGTCCAATATCCACTTTCCTCTTTTCTTCAGTGGGACCTGCAAAAAATAGAATTAAGTTCATGGTACCCACTTTTTATAGGGTCCCAAGAGTTAGGTCTTAGGAGTCCAAACCCATTTGGGTCCGGTATCCCCTTTATATATATAATTGTTATTAAAATGTACATTATTCATGAATTGCTGTGTCACGATCCAAATTCCAGCGTTCGAAAATCGACATCCGTACTCCACTGTACTTGAATGCCGCAGATTCAAACGTCGAAATTCGAGTCATGCCGGAGCTTATAGCACATTAAGTAAATAACACAGCGGAAGAAAAGAATAACA
The DNA here is from genome assembly GCA_030765085.1 of Allium cepa. Lineage (NCBI taxonomy): Eukaryota > Viridiplantae > Streptophyta > Magnoliopsida > Asparagales > Amaryllidaceae > Allium > Allium cepa. The sequence continues at coordinate 72,086,322 of CM060942.1, forward strand.
TATATCAATATACAACATGAATGATACAACAGAATGATACAATAGATATCAACATACATCAGAGATATGATACAAGATAATAGCAGCGGAAAGAAAAGATAACACTAGCAGCGGAACAAAGCTCAAATATGGTCTTCAAGAAAGAACTCCAGTATCAGTAATCTCCATCTCCAAAGCACCAATCCAAAAATAGCTCAAACTCCAAATCAAGATGAAGAGAAGCAACTCAATCCAAATGCGATTGCCACATCCTAAGGCTGAAAGCTGTCGAATCTACACCTACCATTGATTTCTGAAAACCCCAACTCTAGACTGCCCGTGTGGGAAATAGTGGGCACCCAGAGTTTAGGAAAGGAACAATAAACTCCAGGTCAGTCATGGGACTGGTATGAGCAAACAAAAGCATTTGGTCTTTGAACAAACAAGAGAATTTAAATTTGAAATCCGCAATGCTTTTTGGAAAATGAAACTACCATAAGGCCTCCCGGCACACACACAATGCAAACGCACACATGGGGGAGATTTCTCCTTATGATAGTCAAACATGCTTACTACGAGAAAAATTCTTTGATATTATTACTAGTGCATAGTGGAAAATCTTTCGAAAGTATAATATAAATCCTAGCCAGCATAGGTACCATGATGCTATGCCTACTATAGCTGCCATGTTAAATGGCAGGTTCTACAACTAAAACCGTACAAGGCACGTATTGGATGAATGGATTTCCAACAAATGGTCAGGCTAAGGAACTTCCTATTGCCACATGGGTACGCCTCTGGCGGGACGTCCCGAGAACTAACGTTACGGTTAGATCTCTGCCAACACAAGGCCGGGTTACCTCTGTAACTAGGTAACTACTACACGAATATGTCATACCCCGGTCCTTTGGGACCTTTATCCGAGTGCGCGCACAACAACACCACACAGTAATAGGTATAGTGTATCAACATGAGTAAGTATCTGGGCTCCATACCATGATACCACCCTTTTCCAGAAGGAAATGACATACCCTAAAGGGCGCGACCCTCATAACCTTGCCGCATCTTTCCTGTTTCGACCATTTCCGGGGAGTGAGGTCCTGATGCAGTCTCGTCCACAAAGCTACGCTTTGTGCAACAAAGCCATGCTTTGGGTCAACAGATGGCCAAAGCAATGATCACAAAGATAAATGATCAAACAAATGATCATATCACAAATGATCAACCAATGATCATCACACAGCAGCACTCAGCATGCCACATTACCAAATTGGGAATATCACTGATAAATATCAACTACATAACCTCTGAGCTCGTACGTCTCAGAGAAGGGTGTTAAGCTAAGAGAATAAATTCTCCGCCACCAAGCAGAAATGTATTTGATAGAGATCAGTTAACATCTCAAAGTGTAATGTCGGACATACAACCATACAAGTCTGTTCCGGGTTCGAACAGAACCGAAGGCACTTCCGAAGAAGCCCTTGCAAATCCGGGTATCCACAATCCCGATCGGACTTCCCATCACTAAGGAGAACTCTATACCGGAGCAACTCAGTGCAGAGTCAATCGATAGGTTATCCTATCGTTCTCACAAATACCCGGTCTTCACCACCGGTCTTCAAATGCTATCCATAACGTCGTATCACTATTCGGAATGGGCTATATGACACAAGGTCCTCTCCCGGCTAAACCGAATAGTAAGCGCCATATTTTAAAACATATGGATATGGGATTTTAGTTAAGTCACAACTTATAAAATCCAAAACTTTTCTTTGAAATAGTTAAACAAATTATCATTTTTAAATCTTTAAACCAAAAATATTTATTTCACAAAGTTTCACCCAGTTTCACAAAGATCTATTCATAGATTTCAAAACAATTCCCATTTCAATTGGATTAACCCAATTAAATCTTTAAAGTTAAAGATTTATAGCTTTCAAACCCATTTCCAAAGATTTATCTATAATTTGGAAACCATTTCATTTTAGACTTGAAGTCCTTTTAACACCAATTGGAAATTCATTTCTTTTGTGAAAGCTCACAAACAGTTTCCGTTTTCAGAAAGAATCCAAATATATACCAGTTTAAGTCTTGGGTTAAACTAAAATTTCAAAACATCACCTTTAAAAATGGTTTTAAAAACCCATATAAACCCATTTATAAGTTGAATAACTTTTTAAACATAGTTTTCAAAATCATAGAATTCAATTCAAATATTGAATTCAAATCAAATTATTTAAATTTCAAAACTCAATCGAGTTATTCAAAATAACTTTTATTTTCAAAAGCTTCAATTCTAATTCCAAAACTATTTTGGATTCAAAAATACAATTTTAAATATATTTCAAAAATCTGTGACTTAACCCATTTCCACGTGCAATCCATATTTGTGTGTGTATAAGTGTGGTCCAGGGGTTCAACACAATAGTGCACAACATCGTCATCACCGATTCAATCATATCGATAAGCGATATAACCCATAACGCTTATCTTTATTCATAGATTCATAGATAAGATGAATTTATCAATCACAAAGATTCACTCATATGATTCGATGTGGGTTTCGGGTAACCAATTGGAATCCGACTCCCTGTCGCATCGAAATTCAAATGTCGTTCTATGGGTCAAGGGGTTGCATATACATATAACAATATATACGTCTCAAATAAAATAGCCCAGCACAAAGCATTACATAGCATCACAAAACATATCAATCCATCATGAAGCATTCAATTGGCAATCAAACATCTACAATTAAGATGAATAAATCTATGTGGTTTTAAATCTATTCCTCACATAATCACTTCCATTAGTAATGAACTACCCTTAATTGCTTCTTTAATTACTTCTAAATTAATTACATTAATTTATTACCTATTATTGATTAATTAATCCTAATTAATCATCCTTAATTACATCACTAATTAAATAATTAATGATCTAAATTATTTCTTAGATTAATTACTCAAAGTAATTAACAACTCAATTACTATATTGACCCAAATTAATTATCCTTAATTTAATCTCTTAAATTAATTATTTGATTAATTACTAAATAATTAATCCAAATTATCTCCTACTTAAACATCTCCACTTAATTACATCTGTAAATATTAAACAATTACTTAACTATGTAATTTCCAAATCATTAATTACATAAAGTAGTTATTTATAAAACCCAAATGTTTAAAATTAATTAAACTTTATTAAACAATCTCATTCAATTAAATTAATTATATTAAGTAATTAATTTCTTAATTTCTTTATCAAGTAATTACTCAATCCATTTATAATTGATTATTATTAAATTAATTAATCTAATTAATAAATAAAATTAACCAAATTAATTAATTGTTAAATAATCCTGGTTAATGACCTTCATTAACCATTCTTTAATTATTTTATAAGGTAATTAACTTAAATTAATTACCAATTAAATTATCTTTAATCATTTATTTATTAAAGTTAATTATAAAGTTAATTACCCTTAATTTAAAACTTAATTACATAATTAATATTTATTTATCATTAATTAAAATTTAATTAATGATCTTAATTCCAAAATGATTTAATCATTAATCAATTATTAATCCCAAATTCAATTAATTAATTAAATTAATTAACAAATCTTAATTACCCTTATTAATAAATTCCAAAACATAATTCTTAATCAATTTCCCAAAGTAAAACATAACTTAATTATGTTTAAAACAATATTATTCAAAACAAAGTACTTTTTGAACTTATCCTTAAATTTCAATTTAAATTCATGTTTAAAATATAATGAATTTTAAACTTATCAAAGTTTTAAATAAATTTAAAACTTTTACATTGCCAATCAAACTAATGCTATGGAAATTTTTTAAAGTAAAAGTCATTTCAAAACTTTCAATAATTTAAATTTCCATTTTAATTTGAACACTTAAATTTAAACCTTCTTTAAAAATTTAAACCTGCAATTCAAGCTAAACCTTTGAATTTCCAGATTTTAAATTAACTTTAACTCTATTCATATTTTTAAAATCTCATTTCTAAAAGTATTTAAACTATTTTATCAAACCAAGAGTTAATTAAGTTTAAATTTCTGAAACTTAAATTTTATTATCAAAACTGGAATTTGAATTGAAGTTAGAAATTCATACTTGCATTTGAATTCAAACTAAAACTTTACTTCAACCAAACTACAGATTTAAAAAATTAAAAATCCAGATTTTGAAAAAATAGAAAACAGGTTTAAAAACCTGGAATTTAAATTCAAAGTAATTCAAACTTGAATTAAGTTTTAAATATTAAGTTTAAACCTAAACCTTATTTAAAAACCTAAATCTACAGATTTTAAAATTTTAAAAACCAGATTTAAAATCAGAAAACAGGTCTACAACCTGAAGCCTGCAATACACAGAGAAACCCGAGAACCCCATATCCTACTTCGAGTCAAACACATGCCTACTTCGAGTTTCACATAGACCTGCTTCGAGTCATCCTCATATTTGCTCGAGCCATCTCTGCAACACCCCATACCCAAGCAGTTCATCAGAATCTCATCGCCGTCCCCTCTGCCGACCATTTCAGACGATCCACTACCAACCAGCAACCCACATATCTTCAAACTTCAACCCAGAAACAAGAAATTATACAGGAATTCAAAAATTTATCTCTGAAACTCAAAGTTTCATAACCTGTAAAAATTTTACAGGTTTCAACACCAAAACCTGTCAACGATCATAAATCGCCTCTCCGATCATCTGACCTCCAACCTTCCCGGCCACGAATGCTTCTACACACCCTCTACCCATATCCCAAACACCAAAGCCCTCGGTCAATCCATCACCTCAAACTGACCAAATCTTTAACCCTTATTACAAAACAAGGGTTCAATACAATAACCCAAAACTGCAACCATCTAGTAATTGTGATACTCATTTCAGATTTTTATAAGGATCTATGATCCTTTCTTTATAACTCAGAAAGATCCTGAGTTATCTTAAATCACTAATTGCAAGAATTTGCTTACATTCATATTTTTGTTTTAAGAACAAACTGCTACTTATCAAACATCTAAAAATATTAATACTTGATTTAAAAAAATCAAGTTTCCATTAATACATAGTTTAGTGATATTGAAAAACAAGATTAACTCATTAAATTTTTGTTTAGAATTAACATGCAGAGGCCACACTACTTATATCTTTAGCTTGCTAAAGTTTATTTATCTTCAGGCAGAAATCAATTCACCTAAAAATATTTTTTTGATTTTTAATCTAAATAAACAAACAGTTTTAGTTATTTGAAGAACAGATTCTAACACAAATTTAACAATATTTGGTGGATTACTTTCAATAGGAAGATGAATTACAGATCACAGCAGAGCATGAACATCATGTACATTCAATCTTATATAAGTACACAACATATTTATCTCAACATTTAACAAGCAACTTATTTATAGTTTAAAATATAAATGTTACTCACAAACAAAAATAAACAAACTCAGGGAGGAGATTTGCTCACCTGATTTTTTTTTTTAGACTTAATTCATGGGTAAACAATCTGGTATGAATTCCTAAGCTTATCAGAGATTATATGATGAGGATTTGGGATTTGGTTACATTATCTTTTTTTTCTCTTTTAACTCTGTAACTTACAGAGATGATATCAGATATGCACCCAACAATATTCACATATATACTATCAATTCATGTCTAAACCAACATGCAAGCATCACACAACGGATTCATGCATCAGATTCATCAAGTAATACGCAGCAAACACCAAAGAAAAACCACAAAGCAGATCATAACACATATCAACTTAAAGAGTTTAGAAAAGTGGTTTGCTCACTTGGAATATATTGACAGAGAACAGTTTGAGTTTACAGGCTTTTGCTTTCTTTTCTTTTTTTTTCTTTTCCTTATTTTGATTTTTTTGATTGGTCTTGCCTGAGGCTTGAATCTGGAACTTGTAAATCAAACCTTTGCTTAATCACTATTTATTTGTTTATACATTTCATCAATAACAAAAATTTTAATTTACTTACCTACAGTTTAAATTCTTGGGTGCAGGGATATATGGTCTGCAGTTGCAAACCAGAAATCACTTTAGCCCTTAACTTGATTTGTTTTCCTGCAACTGATTTACAAGGTTGTTTAAACCTTTGTTTCATTTTCTGATTACTAACATTTAATTCAAATTTTAAAAAGAAAGTTTTCACTTGCCTTTATAATTTATTTCCAGAAAAATCTTGCATTATCTCTGGCCCAAACTGAAGCTCTTGTTTCCAGGGTGAGACTTTTGCCTTTCTGGAATTTGCTTCACAAGTTTACTTTGTCTCAAGTTTTGGATTTGAACAGAGAAGCACCTGCATGCCTCAGGATTTGAAATTTGCATGTTTCCAGTTTTGAAGCTTGTTGAAGTTGTTTGAATCTTAGCTTGATTTCAGAAACTAGAATTGCTTGTTGAATCTTGATCTGATCCTTTTGCATTAAGTAGATCTTGCATTTAATTTTTGATTTTCAAGCTATCTTGATTTCCAGGTAGATTTACTTTCAGTTTTTTTTTCTAGTTTTGAACAGCTTTGTGATTTTGAGATTAGTGGAGGCAAATCTGTTTTCAGATTTTCTAAGATACCCATGATTACATATGGGAAGATGTAAAGTTTTCATAATTTTAAATTTCATTTTTTATATTCAAATAAATATTATGAATGCCATTTGTTAAAAATCATCATGAGGCCTAAACACTTGTACAAATTCAAACTTACATATGTATGTTTACTTCTTCACTTCCTTATGTATTTTTACATTTAAAATTTTCAAAGACAAAAGAAATTCTTCTTATAAACTTAAATTTTTATATTATATACACTTTGTAAAAAAAATGGTGTATTCCTTGTTTATTTGTATATATATATATGTACAATGTTATAAGGGTTTAACTAATATTTACATTTGTGGTTATACAAAGATAAAAGAAGCTTTTTATATAAAATTTAATGTCTTATTCATTCTATAAATAAATTTATATTTTTTTCTATTTACATAAACAAAATTCCATTCCAATAAATCTCTTACATTTAATTTTTTTTGTCCAACATATTCATACACTAATATATTTATACAACTTTCATTCACACATTTTTTTATTGCTTATTTCGTACAACATTATAAAAAAGGAAAGAATGGATTTAAATACTTTGATTTCATGTTAACAATTGTTACATTTATTTATATAAGAGAATTAAATCCTAAAAATAAATCTTTTTTAAAATTTATTATATCTTCCAAATATATTTAATATTTTAGAAAGCAAACTATTATTAACTTTTTAAAGTTTTTTTTTTTTAATTTCTATTTTCTTTTTAATACATTTTATTTTTTTTTAAATTCAATACTTGTTTTCTAAATCACTTATTCTTAAATTTTAAATTTAAATTTCTATTTAAAATCAAAATTATTTATCTATTCCAAGAATTTTCTAATTAATTCAAAATTTATTTCCAAAAATAAATTTAATTACCAATTTAAACTTAGATAAATTTTTAGGAATGTTACAGATTCCCCCCCTTAAAAGAATTTCGTCCTCGAAATTGCATGGAAGACGAGAAAGAAAAGATAATAGATAAAGAAATGATTGATCAGATCAAATCGAGATATTTATTCTTCATTTGGTCTACCCAAATCAGAATATCAATAATATGAGAACGAACTCATACAATTATTACACAGATATTTGGATCCACCGGTCTACGAATATGCAAGGGCATTGATTAGTTCGAAGGGATAACTAATCGTTCGTAGAATATATCGGATCCCAGAGAATAGATAGATGGATCAAATCTTCATATTAGTTAACCAATTTACTTAATTTTAAATTTCCAATTTATTTAATATTTTTAATTTCAAATTCATTAGAGTTTAGATTGAAAAGCTGATAAGAAATCGATGAAGATACGAAGTAAGGATTTCCTACAACGATACGTATAGCCATCATCACACCGAAACTTCTTTCTGGAGCAGCTACGAAGCAATCAAAAGAATTTGTGAATCGAATCAAAGGAGATTGATAGAGAAAAGATATTTCCACTGTTGCAGGGTATTGACCATTGGTAGTGGTATTCCCTTGTCCCCTAACTCGTTCTCTTCTCGCACTCATACTTACTATCAGTGAATAGTAAGAGAATTTACTGAGGCATTCGAACGGATATCTTAGGGATATACTCATTCTAGGATATACTTCACCCTATCTCTAATGAGTTACCTAATGTGTTATACTCCTGAGCTAAGGTTTTAACCATCAGCTCTGATACCAAAATGTCACGGGACACTCCAGTGGAAACTGGTAGGCTTTGCAACCATCCCAGACCCACCGTGGCATAACAATGGTACCCCAGACCTTGCTTTTACGGCCAGCCTTTCGACTGTCATGGCTTACGCCTAACCAACCCCTTATCACTAAGAGAGGACGTGTGGGGGTAAGAGTCCCCCGTTCGCCACCAAACCGCGAAGCGAGAACCCCCCATCACATTTCACTAAGATAAGCAAGTCTGGTCCGGGTTCGAACAGAACCGAAGGCACTTCCGAAGAAGCCCTTGCAAATCCGGGTATCCACAATCCCGATCGGACTTCCCATCACTAAGGAGAACTCTATACCGGAGCAACTCAGTGCAGAGTCAATCGATAGGTTATCCTATCGTTCTCACAAATACCCGGTCTTCACCACCGGTCTTCAAATGCTATCCATAACGTCGTATCACTATTCGGAATGGGCTATATGACACAAGGTCCTCTCCCGGCTAAACCGAATAGTAAGCGCCATATTTTAAAACATATGGATATGGGATTTTAGTTAAGTCACAACTTATAAAATCCAAAACTTTTCTTTGAAATAGTTAAACAAATTATCATTTTTAAATCTTTAAACCAAAAATATTTATTTCACAAAGTTTCACCCAGTTTCACAAAGATCTATTCATAGATTTCAAAACAATTCCCATTTCAATTGGATTAACCCAATTAAATCTTTAAAGTTAAAGATTTATAGCTTTCAAACCCATTTCCAAAGATTTATCTATAATTTGGAAACCATTTCATTTTAGACTTGAAGTCCTTTTAACACCAATTGGAAATTCATTTCTTTTGTGAAAGCTCACAAACAGTTTCCGTTTTCAGAAAGAATCCAAATATATACCAGTTTAAGTCTTGGGTTAAACTAAAATTTCAAAACATCACCTTTAAAAATGGTTTTAAAAACCCATATAAACCCATTTATAAGTTGAATAACTTTTTAAACATAGTTTTCAAAATCATAGAATTCAATTCAAATATTGAATTCAAATCAAATTATTTAAATTTCAAAACTCAATCGAGTTATTCAAAATAACTTTTATTTTCAAAAGCTTCAATTCTAATTCCAAAACTATTTTGGATTCAAAAATACAATTTTAAATATATTTCAAAAATCTGTGACTTAACCCATTTCCACGTGCAATCCATATTTGTGTGTGTATAAGTGTGGTCCAGGGGTTCAACACAATAGTGCACAACATCGTCATCACCGATTCAATCATATCGATAAGCGATATAACCCATAACGCTTATCTTTATTCATAGATTCATAGATAAGATGAATTTATCAATCACAAAGATTCACTCATATGATTCGATGTGGGTTTCGGGTAACCAATTGGAATCCGACTCCCTGTCGCATCGAAATTCAAATGTCGTTCTATGGGTCAAGGGGTTGCATATACATATAACAATATATACGTCTCAAATAAAATAGCCCAGCACAAAGCATTACATAGCATCACAAAACATATCAATCCATCATGAAGCATTCAATTGGCAATCAAACATCTACAATTAAGATGAATAAATCTATGTGGTTTTAAATCTATTCCTCACATAATCACTTCCATTAGTAATGAACTACCCTTAATTGCTTCTTTAATTACTTCTAAATTAATTACATTAATTTATTACCTATTATTGATTAATTAATCCTAATTAATCATCCTTAATTACATCACTAATTAAATAATTAATGATCTAAATTATTTCTTAGATTAATTACTCAAAGTAATTAACAACTCAATTACTATATTGACCCAAATTAATTATCCTTAATTTAATCTCTTAAATTAATTATTTGATTAATTACTAAATAATTAATCCAAATTATCTCCTACTTAAACATCTCCACTTAATTACATCTGTAAATATTAAACAATTACTTAACTATGTAATTTCCAAATCATTAATTACATAAAGTAGTTATTTATAAAACCCAAATGTTTAAAATTAATTAAACTTTATTAAACAATCTCATTCAATTAAATTAATTATATTAAGTAATTAATTTCTTAATTTCTTTATCAAGTAATTACTCAATCCATTTATAATTGATTATTATTAAATTAATTAATCTAATTAATAAATAAAATTAACCAAATTAATTAATTGTTAAATAATCCTGGTTAATGACCTTCATTAACCATTCTTTAATTATTTTATAAGGTAATTAACTTAAATTAATTACCAATTAAATTATCTTTAATCATTTATTTATTAAAGTTAATTATAAAGTTAATTACCCTTAATTTAAAACTTAATTACATAATTAATATTTATTTATCATTAATTAAAATTTAATTAATGATCTTAATTCCAAAATGATTTAATCATTAATCAATTATTAATCCCAAATTCAATTAATTAATTAAATTAATTAACAAATCTTAATTACCCTTATTAATAAATTCCAAAACATAATTCTTAATCAATTTCCCAAAGTAAAACATAACTTAATTATGTTTAAAACAATATTATTCAAAACAAAGTACTTTTTGAACTTATCCTTAAATTTCAATTTAAATTCATGTTTAAAATATAATGAATTTTAAACTTATCAAAGTTTTAAATAAATTTAAAACTTTTACATTGCCAATCAAACTAATGCTATGGAAATTTTTTAAAGTAAAAGTCATTTCAAAACTTTCAATAATTTAAATTTCCATTTTAATTTGAACACTTAAATTTAAACCTTCTTTAAAAATTTAAACCTGCAATTCAAGCTAAACCTTTGAATTTCCAGATTTTAAATTAACTTTAACTCTATTCATATTTTTAAAATCTCATTTCTAAAAGTATTTAAACTATTTTATCAAACCAAGAGTTAATTAAGTTTAAATTTCTGAAACTTAAATTTTATTATCAAAACTGGAATTTGAATTGAAGTTAGAAATTCATACTTGCATTTGAATTCAAACTAAAACTTTACTTCAACCAAACTACAGATTTAAAAAATTAAAAATCCAGATTTTGAAAAAATAGAAAACAGGTTTAAAAACCTGGAATTTAAATTCAAAGTAATTCAAACTTGAATTAAGTTTTAAATATTAAGTTTAAACCTAAACCTTATTTAAAAACCTAAATCTACAGATTTTAAAATTTTAAAAACCAGATTTAAAATCAGAAAACAGGTCTACAACCTGAAGCCTGCAATACACAGAGAAACCCGAGAACCCCATATCCTACTTCGAGTCAAACACATGCCTACTTCGAGTTTCACATAGACCTGCTTCGAGTCATCCTCATATTTGCTCGAGCCATCTCTGCAACACCCCATACCCAAGCAGTTCATCAGAATCTCATCGCCGTCCCCTCTGCCGACCATTTCAGACGATCCACTACCAACCAGCAACCCACATATCTTCAAACTTCAACCCAGAAACAAGAAATTATACAGGAATTCAAAAATTTATCTCTGAAACTCAAAGTTTCATAACCTGTAAAAATTTTACAGGTTTCAACACCAAAACCTGTCAACGATCATAAATCGCCTCTCCGATCATCTGACCTCCAACCTTCCCGGCCACGAATGCTTCTACACACCCTCTACCCATATCCCAAACACCAAAGCCCTCGGTCAATCCATCACCTCAAACTGACCAAATCTTTAACCCTTATTACAAAACAAGGGTTCAATACAATAACCCAAAACTGCAACCATCTAGTAATTGTGATACTCATTTCAGATTTTTATAAGGATCTATGATCCTTTCTTTATAACTCAGAAAGATCCTGAGTTATCTTAAATCACTAATTGCAAGAATTTGCTTACATTCATATTTTTGTTTTAAGAACAAACTGCTACTTATCAAACATCTAAAAATATTAATACTTGATTTAAAAAAATCAAGTTTCCATTAATACATAGTTTAGTGATATTGAAAAACAAGATTAACTCATTAAATTTTTGTTTAGAATTAACATGCAGAGGCCACACTACTTATATCTTTAGCTTGCTAAAGTTTATTTATCTTCAGGCAGAAATCAATTCACCTAAAAATATTTTTTTGATTTTTAATCTAAATAAACAAACAGTTTTAGTTATTTGAAGAACAGATTCTAACACAAATTTAACAATATTTGGTGGATTACTTTCAATAGGAAGATGAATTACAGATCACAGCAGAGCATGAACATCATGTACATTCAATCTTATATAAGTACACAACATATTTATCTCAACATTTAACAAGCAACTTATTTATAGTTTAAAATATAAATGTTACTCACAAACAAAAATAAACAAACTCAGGGAGGAGATTTGCTCACCTGATTTTTTTTTTTAGACTTAATTCATGGGTAAACAATCTGGTATGAATTCCTAAGCTTATCAGAGATTATATGATGAGGATTTGGGATTTGGTTACATTATCTTTTTTTTCTCTTTTAACTCTGTAACTTACAGAGATGATATCAGATATGCACCCAACAATATTCACATATATACTATCAATTCATGTCTAAACCAACATGCAAGCATCACACAACGGATTCATGCATCAGATTCATCAAGTAATACGCAGCAAACACCAAAGAAAAACCACAAAGCAGATCATAACACATATCAACTTAAAGAGTTTAGAAAAGTGGTTTGCTCACTTGGAATATATTGACAGAGAACAGTTTGAGTTTACAGGCTTTTGCTTTCTTTTCTTTTTTTTTCTTTTCCTTATTTTGATTTTTTTGATTGGTCTTGCCTGAGGCTTGAATCTGGAACTTGTAAATCAAACCTTTGCTTAATCACTATTTATTTGTTTATACATTTCATCAATAACAAAAATTTTAATTTACTTACCTACAGTTTAAATTCTTGGGTGCAGGGATATATGGTCTGCAGTTGCAAACCAGAAATCACTTTAGCCCTTAACTTGATTTGTTTTCCTGCAACTGATTTACAAGGTTGTTTAAACCTTTGTTTCATTTTCTGATTACTAACATTTAATTCAAATTTTAAAAAGAAAGTTTTCACTTGCCTTTATAATTTATTTCCAGAAAAATCTTGCATTATCTCTGGCCCAAACTGAAGCTCTTGTTTCCAGGGTGAGACTTTTGCCTTTCTGGAATTTGCTTCACAAGTTTACTTTGTCTCAAGTTTTGGATTTGAACAGAGAAGCACCTGCATGCCTCAGGATTTGAAATTTGCATGTTTCCAGTTTTGAAGCTTGTTGAAGTTGTTTGAATCTTAGCTTGATTTCAGAAACTAGAATTGCTTGTTGAATCTTGATCTGATCCTTTTGCATTAAGTAGATCTTGCATTTAATTTTTGATTTTCAAGCTATCTTGATTTCCAGGTAGATTTACTTTCAGTTTTTTTTTCTAGTTTTGAACAGCTTTGTGATTTTGAGATTAGTGGAGGCAAATCTGTTTTCAGATTTTCTAAGATACCCATGATTACATATGGGAAGATGTAAAGTTTTCATAATTTTAAATTTCATTTTTTATATTCAAATAAATATTATGAATGCCATTTGTTAAAAATCATCATGAGGCCTAAACACTTGTACAAATTCAAACTTACATATGTATGTTTACTTCTTCACTTCCTTATGTATTTTTACATTTAAAATTTTCAAAGACAAAAGAAATTCTTCTTATAAACTTAAATTTTTATATTATATACACTTTGTAAAAAAAATGGTGTATTCCTTGTTTATTTGTATATATATATATGTACAATGTTATAAGGGTTTAACTAATATTTACATTTGTGGTTATACAAAGATAAAAGAAGCTTTTTATATAAAATTTAATGTCTTATTCATTCTATAAATAAATTTATATTTTTTTCTATTTACATAAACAAAATTCCATTCCAATAAATCTCTTACATTTAATTTTTTTTGTCCAACATATTCATACACTAATATATTTATACAACTTTCATTCACACATTTTTTTATTGCTTATTTCGTACAACATTATAAAAAAGGAAAGAATGGATTTAAATACTTTGATTTCATGTTAACAATTGTTACATTTATTTATATAAGAGAATTAAATCCTAAAAATAAATCTTTTTTAAAATTTATTATATCTTCCAAATATATTTAATATTTTAGAAAGCAAACTATTATTAACTTTTTAAAGTTTTTTTTTTTAATTTCTATTTTCTTTTTAATACATTTTATTTTTTTTTAAATTCAATACTTGTTTTCTAAATCACTTATTCTTAAATTTTAAATTTAAATTTCTATTTAAAATCAAAATTATTTATCTATTCCAAGAATTTTCTAATTAATTCAAAATTTATTTCCAAAAATAAATTTAATTACCAATTTAAACTTAGATAAATTTTTAGGAATGTTACATGCTGAATGTATTTGTTCCTAATAAAATTATTATTTGTTTTAGGAACCCATATTTTGATAGTCTTGACATTTCTCTTTTGAAATTTCACAACTGGTTTTGGTTTGAAATATAATAAACTAAGATTTTTCTTAGCTTCAGTTTTTTGTACTTTCTTCTTCCTTTTATTTCTAAGATGTTTCTTAGTTTTGTTATATCCCAAACCTTGTTTATCTGAAATAGATTGTGAACTTTCAATGATTTTAGTCAAATTTTCTCGACCTTTGTTAAAGTTAGAAACATTTTGAGTAATGTCATCAAACTTTGTTTGTAAACTAGCTTTTTCTAGGTCTAGAATTTTGACTTTTGCTTTAAGTTCATGATTTTCAGTAGTGAGAGCATTATTTTTCTCTTTTTGAGCTTCTATTTCTTGACTCAAAAGATATATTTGAGAGTCAACATTAGATGATGATTCTTGAATATTTTCAAGTTCTTCTTCTAATATTTTCTTCTCATCTTTTAACATATCTCGTTCAAACTCTGCTCTACTTAAATCTGCTTTGACTACTTTTAATTGACGTTTTAAGTCTTTATATTTGACTATCAATTCAGCATTAATATCAAGTAATTCATCAAATGTAGGAATTTGTACCTCATCTTCTATTGCCATAAAGCAAACATTAGCTTGTTCATTCTCCGAATCACTTTCACTTTCTGATGAAGATGACTCTGAATCATCCCATGTTACTGAGAAGGCTCGTTTCTTTGATTTGTCCTTATATTTGAATTTGTCATTTTCTGACTTTTTCTTTTGTTCTGGACAATCCTTCTGCATGTGTCCCTTTTTATGGCAGTTGAAACATTCTATAGCAGATGAAGATGGTTTATTTGATCCAGGTTTCCTTTTATTGTAGCGACTGGCTTTTCGATATTTTAGGAATTTTTTGAAACCTTTAGCAATGAACGCCAAATCTTCATCTTCAGAATCTGATTCATTTTCATCTTTCTCAACATGAAATGCTACATTTTTCTTTTCTTCTTTCTGTTCTTTTCTAGCCTGCAAATTTGCTTCATAGGACATTAAATTTCCTATCAATTCATCTGGCTTCATGACGGAAAGGTCATTAGCTTCTTCAATTGCTAATACTTTTCCTTCCCATTCATTAGTCAGAGAATGTAGGACTGTTGAAACAACATCAAAATCAGAATACTTTTGTCCTAACCCAATAAGTGCATGGTGAATAGTTTGAAACCGTGAATACATGTCATTGATTGTTTCATTTGGTTTCATTTTGAAATTTTGAAATTGACTTTTCAGCATGGCTATTTTGGCTTGTTTAACCTTGTTAGTACCTTCATGAGTGATTTTTAGCGTTTGCCAAATTTGATATGCAGTAGTGCAGATACTAACATGGTTATATTCATTTTGGTCTAATGCACAGAACAACATATTTATTGCTCTTACATTTACGGCTGCTGCCGTTTTCTCAGCCACAGTCCATTCTGAATAATCAGTTCTTGGATTTACTATTTCTCTTTGAGTAGCATTCCAAGCATCATAGCTACTTGATTGCATAAAGAATGACATACGTGTTGCCCAATAACTGTAGTTAAGACCATTGAAAAATGGAGGTCTTTGTGTCGATTGCCCTTCTGTGTAAGTGGTGTTTTGAGTGCTAGTACTTGCGTTATTTGCCATATTACAAGAATATATCAAATAACTGTGTTACGGTTATATGATGACCGTGCTCTGATACCAATTGAAAGTGCGGTGTGTATACAATTATATGTGCTAATATAGTATACACGGATCGTATAATATGGATTACAATACAAATGCGGAAATAGATGATAATAGCATTGTAAATAGAAAATAGAAAAATCACACCAGAGATTTTTATACTGGTTCGGAGCACCGTCCTACGTCCAGTCCCAGACTTCTATCTGGATTTTCACTATTAACTACCTCGCTTCACCCGGAGGAACAGGTTTACAATACCCGAACAACCGAACGGGATTTCACGCCTCTAATACACTGAGGACTTCAACACTTGCCTCTTACAACACAGAGGACTTCAACAAAAGAACAAATACAATTGTTGTTGACAACTTGTGTTCTTGAAAACACGGATTTGTCACTAGCAGTACACCCTTCCTATAATCTTATCCTCAAAGTATGCGATATGATGTTTTGAAAAGATTAAGGAAAGTATATTATTGAATCAAAGGATATGAAATAGTTTCAAAGATTCAATAAATAATTTAGAGCTTTTATAATACAGTATTGAGATCAGAGATTAGATTAAAAGAATATATGAAATCGTTGTAAAAACTTGTGTTTGAATCAATGATTTAGATGAGTATATATAGAGAAAAATAGTTGTAACTCTTTGTGAACAGTTGCCATTAAGAGTTATGATCATTGATGAAAGATAGGAGATGCAACCTTTGGAGAAGAGAAGTGTCTTTTGGAAAAGTTGCTTTCTGTTTAAAAACGGTCGACGGGTCAAAAATGGACCGGTAGACAGGAATTCAAATATATATATACGTTATGTGCATGTGTGCACGTTCACTGTGCAATTTACACAGGAACGGTCGACCGCACATATATTGACCGGTCGACCGGTGCCTGTTAAATTGCACATTGAATTGTGCAACTGCATGCAACTTATAAATTATTCGTATATATATTGATTCCCTTGATATGCATGATTATTTGAGGATAGATTTTAACAAATTTATTACTATTACAACAACAAATAATCAACCTATAATCTAGAGTACCATATATAGCTCTATTGACCTTGTTTTTGTCGATCGCCTTGTTTGTCAGAAATCAATCGCCTTATTTGTCAGAAATCAAAACCTTTCATAAAGCTTGTGACTCAACATTCTCCCCCTTTTTGATTGATGACAATATATATATCTGCAAATCTGAATCTCCCCCTGAGTATGTGATTTCTTTCCTGCAAGCAATTGTTAGCCCTTTCTCCCCCTTTGTCATCGACAAAAAGGAGTAACAGATCACTAGAATATGATATGCGTAGAATGAATATGATAAGCATAGAAAAATAAATCATTAACACATCAAAGACATAACAGAGTTTACTACAGAACATAATGTTAATTGAAAAGCATAAATAACGACACTATTTAGTACAAGTGTCGAAAAATGTTTTTAAAGAGCTAAAACATAATAGAATCTAGGATGAAGCAGATCGAATCTCCTCTTCATCATCGTCATCGTCGTCATCATCATCATCTTCATCTTCTTCCTCTTCCTCCTCATCATTGTTCCCTCTAGACGATTCGCCCTCATCAGATGATGTCCATGTGAAAACCGGAGCAGCAGGACGTTTTCCTGGATCTTGTGCTTGAACAGAGGTGGATGAGGAGCATGATATAGCGTCCCATAGCATACCGAAGAACGACTTGACCTTATTGAAGCGCTTATCAATTGAGGTGCTGCGAGAGCCTACTGGTACAGATGTTTCCTGGGGGATCCAGGCGTAACCGTTGTGTATCTGTGATCTATTGGGTCGCCTGGCAACGTAATCTGCAGGGGTTGCGAGAGCCTAAGGGTACGGATGTTTCCTAGGGGATCCAGACATAATCATTGTGTATCTGCGGTGCTACCAGTCCTCATGGTGTAATCGCAGGGCTGTGTTAGTCGGCCTACGGGTACGGATGTTTCCTGGGGGATCCACGCGTAACCATTGTGTATTTGCGATCCATGATTGACATGTTTCGGTTTGGTTGTTTTGTTTGGATTGTACTTTCCTTATCTGTTCTTAAAAGGTTTTCCAGTATTTTCACTGGGTGTTGAAACAAGTCTACCAAGTACCTGAAGAATTCTAGCTATGCGTCTGATCAACGCATAGCCCGAGTCTATAGGAACAAAACTAAAACTTGTTAAGACATCGAGTTATAAAAGTATTTTGATAAAGTATTGTATAAAGGATATTTTTATCATTTATTTTACTTTTCTAAATAATGTAAAATCTTTTAAACATTGTTTACTTCAAACTATCAAATTTGAATCAAATGACTATCTATCATATTATAAAATGTTTAAAATGTTGTAAATATAAAATCTTAAATTGAAATGTATATGGTTTTAAAATAATGGTCCATCCTTGTGTTCCAACCTGTTTTTCCTCCTAGATAATCCTACCTTTTTCCTCTTCGGGGGTTCTTTCTGCATTATGGGAAGAGTTGGTTCTTTGGCTTATCGTTTGGATTTGCCCAAGAAGCATTCTAGAGTGCATGATGTATTCCACGTCTCACAACTTCTCTGGTATCTTCTTGGCCTATCTCTTTTGTTCAGTCTTCTGCTCTTGATGGTTGGGATATTGAGCCTAATCTAACTGTCGAGAATAAGCCACTTCGTATTGTCGACAGAGGTACGAAACAGCTAAGAAGGAAACCTGTTGGTTTGATCGAAGTACGATGGGGTACTGATGATTGAGATCGTGCCCGAAAACCGGAGGAGAGCATTGTGCTTCGAATCCGAAATTGTTTTTCCAGGTACTATTTGTTGTCTATCGTTCTTTTCCTTATTTTCCTTGTTCGTTCTTTTCGAGGACGAAAAAAATTGAGTGGGGGAGAGTGTAACAACCCAGTATTTTGTGATTATTTTAATTGTTTATTTTAATTATATAAATTGAAACTCCGGATTTAAAAACTTTATTTTATTTATTAAAATGAATAAATTTTGTTATTTTAAAAGTATATTTTAATTTTGTGTGAATTATAATTTCAAACCTGAATAAATAGGATATTTCTAGAAAAGTGGATTTTGGTTAATCTAGTCAAACTTTTACATTTAAATTTAAAATTTAAATATTTGAATTTTTTAATTTTATCTTTTATTATGAAAAGATATTAAATTTCAAGAATGCTGCTTTTCATTTCTTTGAAATCCGATATATATTGTGAAAGTTGTGCTTTTTACAATATTGGGAGTAAATTGATTTATGTAATAAAATTATCTATTTTAATTTATATAAATAATATTTTTATTTGTCAAATCATGATCTAATATATGTTATATGACATGGTAGATATATATTTTATTTTAAAGTATTTTTAAAGTGATGTTATAATTTTTCCAAAGTTTATTGCATTTATTTTCTATTTTTAAAGGTTTGTTTCCATTTTCTGTTGTTTTCTTCATTTAAATTATATTTAATTAAAATTTATTTATTTATTTTTGTGAATGCATTTTTATTTTGTGTTCTTATCTTTATTTATAAATATTTTTCATGTACATAATTTTTTTTCAAAGTTTATTCCATTTATTTTCAAATTTTCTTGACTAGTTTTCATTTTCTGTGCTATTTTCTTAATTTAATCCTATATAATTAATACTTATTTATTTATTTTTGTTTATTTACTAAATTTTCCTATTTATCTCAATTTATATATATATTTCAGTTATTTAAAATTACAAAAAGAAATATGGTAATTTGAAAAGTGTTGTGACTTTTGTTTTGCTCAAGCCTCTTTGTATTCTCACCTTTTCAACTCCAACCAACACCTATTCAATTTTTTTTGCCATATTACTCCCTCTTCAGCCGACCACTATCTCATTTCATTTCTCACATGAATTCTCACCTCCAACCTAAGAAAAAAAATTTCGGCTTCCCCTTGTTCAAAAACTTTGGTAAATCTTCATTTTCTATTTCACTTTTTCATTGTTTTATATTGATTTGCACTTGTTTCTTCCTCTTCTAGGTTCGGCCATGCTTCCTCCTTCAGCCTTGCCGCCTCTACCACCACTGGAACCCATCACCACCACCTTCTCCTCACCGACCATCCTTTTCCGAGCCACCCTTGGTGGTAGATTCATCACCTAATTCAAAATGATTCACTTATATGACCTAGCCAAGCATCTATGCATCCATCACCTTCAACCACCCCTTGGCCGCCACCTATACCACCACCACCACCTCCAGCCCAACCTGACACCTCTGCCATGTTATCCCTTGACCCCCACTAGAGATGGTCGTGCCCACCTGTGCCTTGACGGTGGCCTTGAATTGCATTGAAACCTTCTTGTGGCCTTGTTTTGTGTTGTTTCACATGCACCGTACTTTTGCCCCATCACCATACATGTTTGACCGACCCAATTGAACCCACAACCAGATCAAAACCTGGCCTTATCCATGTATTCCAACCTATGGCCGAGCCTAAGGAAGGTTGAAAGCAAGTGCAAAGCTTTTAGCTTTGTTTTATGCACTTAATTCTAGCATTGTTTAATCGTATTTTGGGTTGAAAGCTTATGTTTGTTATATTGTTTTGTTTGAATTGTATTCAAGGAAATTAATCTTTGGCTCTTCCACTTGAATCTTTATCGTGCTTTCGTTCCTCTGAAGATTGTTGTTTGTGTGTTTCAGTTGTCATCTCCAGCCTATACCAGTGAGTTATTCTCACCAGACAGTTTTATACTTATATAACTAGTTAATCGATCACAATTGAGTTCGTAAATTGCATCACCATGTTATATCTGCTACGCTATAATCATTTGATGTTCACCCATGCTTATTTACCTGTTATATCATATATAGCTATTACTTTGTGTTGTTCTGTTATTTGTATCAGTTTATCACACTGCAAGTTCCCTTTAGATTTGTATCACTATGGGTTGAAATGATACATGCCCGAATGGACTTTAGAATACGGAAAAATCGTTATGGGCTGAAATGATAGGCCTGAATGATTTTTAGTTATTTCATTTTACTTGGGACTGCGGGTTTGAAATGATAATCCCGGGTTTTCTTTGTAAATTACAGGTTGAAATGATATATTACCCATATCACTTTACCTAGTGTAGAAAATGATATACAGACCCGTGGTTAAAATATATTTTTCTAAGAATTTTAAAATATTTTTGAAATGTAAATATTATAATATTTCGATTTAAACTTAATTAAAAATGATTTTTGTAGAGTATTTTGATTTTTCTGAGAATTTATAAGTGAAATAAATTAATGATAAAGTGGAAATTTAGAATAAAAGTTATTTTGTAAATTTTGATTTAATTATAAATGGAATTTAAATTAAATATGAAAATATGATAAATTTTTTATATTTTGAATTAAATGAATTTAAAATGATTTTTATAATATATTAATGGATTTTGAATAAGTTAAATGTGAAATAAATGAATGTTGTGTTGAATTTTGAAATATAACTTAAATTGGAAAATAGTGAATTTTGAAGTTAAGTAAATAAAATGTAAAATAAGTTATATTTTGAAATTTAAACTTTAGTGTTAAGTTAAAATTTAATTATATGAATTGTAATTGAATGTTGGAATTTAATAAGTGAATTATTACTAAATATTGATTTTTGAATGGAAATTTAACTTTATAAAATTATGAATTTAAGGAAAATTAAATGATGGTTATAAAAGTGAAAAATATACGATTTTATAAGTTTCAAATGGTTTAAATAAAAATTTAATGGTTTGTGGAAGCATAGTGAATATTTGGAATTTAATTAACAGCATTTTTAATGCTATTATTTTCTAAAGTAAAGGATATCACAACATTTGTAAATGCTATAGTTAATATAAATGAACAAAAAGGCTAAATTGAATTAAAGGCTATTATAGCACTTTGTAAGCGCTATAATTGTTGAATTTAACTGAGGTTTTATATGAATTAGTGTAACCCTATGACAGCATTTTGAATGCTGTCTTTTGTTAAATTGAATTGTTATAAAAGTAACTTTCCGTAGCATTTTTCTAAATGGTGCGAAAGTTGAATTTTCATTGTTTTAATAAATTTAAGTGAATAAATGAATTTTGAAAGGTTAAAATTTTGGAAATTTTATAATTTAATTATTAAATACAATAACTTCATTTTTATGATTTAAAATGAAGTAATTTGTTTTGAAATATAAACTATTTGAAATGTTTTTTGAAATGGTATTTTAAGTAAATGAATATGGTTTGGAAGATTCAATATTTTGATATTTTGAAATGGATTTTTGAATGATATTGAATTTTTGAAATGATATTTTATTTTGAAGTATAAAATACCATTTTGAAATTTTAACCACGGGATGTATTTAAATTATAGTTTAACTGATTCTTGAAGGATGGGTGATCCCAAGCATCCTTTAAGTTATTGTGCATTTCTATTACAGTTCACTTGAGTTGGTTTACATTATATAAGTATATATGTCTTGACTCAAGTGTTTTGTGTTTTACTTTACGCTCGGGTCAGCCTGAGTATTTATAGCTTAGCTTTGGATTTCTTTTCTGGAGCTAGGAATCGCTGGAGATTCTGCTTGTCTTGTTATCTATTCCCTTTCAGTTTCATTTGTTCTATTTCAGTTCTAGTATCTATAAACTTCTATATATTTGGGATTTCTAATGTATATGTTTCAAACTGATATTATGTATAATGTTAGAGATTTTTTTATAGTAGCTTCATGAACTACTATGGTATTTTAATTTCCGCTGCGAGTTATTCTAATATTTATATGTCTATGATTCTGTGATTGTATTTTATTTGCTCCAAATTTATTTACAATGCGGTATTTTGAGCAATTCAAGTCAGGCATGTGTGGATGTGCATGGTTGAAAATACCGAGTTGTTACATTTTATTAGTACTAGGTGTGTAAATTAGTATACGAATGGTTGTTGTATGTGAGTTTGGTCATTTTATCAAAAAAAACTATTGTATTAGAATGGTTATGGATATCTTATTTGATTATATGATTAATATGTTATTTTAGTTGTTTGAATATGACGATTATGTGAGTGATTGTTGATTGATATAGCAAAAACAAAATAAACCATCAACATGAAATAATAGCATGAAAAAATGGTGCAAAATAATCAACAACTTTTACTTGCGTTTCAGAAACGCTACAAAAATACATATAGTGGCCTTGAGTAAACGCAACCGTAAAGTAGGAGTAAAGTTGGAAACTCTATTGGTAACGCTAGAAAACCTTATGTGGCATTTTTAAAACGTTACAAAAAGATTTAATGTAACTAACGAGATTTTTCGTTGACGAAAACCGACATCAATACGTCTACCGTATCAACTGCCGAGCAATCGAAAGCCGAAAAACCGTACCGTTAGGGTTTTAGAAAAAAGAAAAAGTAGAAGAAGATAGAACAGAACAGAAGAAATAACAGAACAACATCAGAATCTCACAATTCGCAGCGGAACGACATATAATAAATAAATGAATAATCTTTAAACAAAGAACTATATCAGTTATTATTACATTACATTTCATTACATCAACAAAGTGTACAACAACAACATCAACAGCGGAAAAGAAATACTATATACTAGTAATACGCCATGCCATCCAGCTAGCCTCCAGCAACTCCTGAATTCTATAATATCCTGATAAACCAAACTCTTGACTGCCCGTGTGGAAATTGGTGAGCACCCAGAGTTTAGGAAGGAAAACAATAAACTCCGAGCCAGTCATGTGACTGGTGTGAGAACTCAAAACAGTTTATTTATCTTTAAAATCAAAATAGAAGAATATTTTTAAAGTCAATTCGCAATGCTTTTAAAAATGAGACTACCATAAGGCCTCCCGCACACACACACAATGCAAACGCAGAATCGGAGGAGATTTCTCCTTATGATAGTCAAAGATGCTTGATACGCACTAAAAAGAAACATTTGATATTATTACTAGTGCATAGTGTAGGCAAAATTCATTTCGAAAATAGAATATAAATCTTAGCCAACATAGACATTTCGAACTATGTCTACTATAGCTACCATGTCCAATAGCAGGTTACCGCCACATTCCATGGCAGGTTCTACAACTAAAACCGTACAAGATCGTATTGTTTCTTTGGATTTTCAACAAATGGTCAAGCCAAGGAACTTCCCATTGCCACATGAGAACGCCTCTGGAAGGACGTTCCCGAGAACCAAACCGGATCTCTGCCAACACAAGGACGGGTTACCCCTAACTGGGTAACTACTGACACGAATATGTCATCCCCCGATCGTAACCGATCTATCCGAGGATCCTCGATTTTCAACAACCACAAAATATGCAGTAACAACATAGGTTAAATATCTGGGCTCCATACCATGATACCACCTCTATCCAGAAGGAATGACATACACTAAAGGGCGCTACCCCTAATAACCTTGCTGCATCCTTCCTGTTTTGACCATTTCCTGGGTGTGAGGTCCGACGAAGTCTCATCCACAATGCCACACTTTATACAAAAGCCGTGCTTTGGGTCAAAAAATGATCATAGAAATGATCACCAAGATAAATGATCAAATAAATGATCCTATCACAAATGATCAACACAATGATCATTTCACAGCAACACTCAGCATGCCACACTACCAAATTGGGAGTATATCACTAATAACCTTCAACTATATAACCTCTGCGCTCGTACGTCTCAGAGAAGGGTGTTAAGCTAAGAGAATAAATTCTCCGCCACCAATAGAAATATATTTGAAAGAAATCAGCTTTATATCTCAATTTGTAATGTCAGACATACAATCCATACAAGTCTGTTCCGGGATCTAACAGAACCGAAGGCACTTACAAAGAAGTCCTTGCAATCCGGTATTCACTAATCACGACCGGACTTCCCGTCACCGAGGGTGGTAAAACCTCTATATCGGAGATCAGCCGATGTAGAGGAACTCGACGGTAATCCTTCCGTTTTCACAAATATCCGGTCTTCAACACCGGTCATCGAATGCAATCCATTACGACGTATCACATATTCGGAATGGGTTATACGACCCCAAGGTCCTTTCCCGGCTAACCCGAATAGTGAGCGCTTATTCAAAAATAAGTGTGGCATTCAAATTCAAACAATCACAACAAATACCTATTTAAAGGTAAATATTGATAGTCGGATTATTTAACTATCAATAGGCATGCTCAACATCACCGAATTCCAAATAATTTCCCAAATTACTTACTTTCCAAAATATCTTTACTAGATATAAAATTTTCACACTTCAACCATTTGAAAACAAATTTTCAATTCACTTTTCAACCCATTATCACTTTTGAAAACAAATTTCAATAATTTTCCTTATGCGAAATACTTTCATTTCAACATGGTTCATTTAAACCAATTAAATAAATCCTTACCGATTTACTTTATATTTACGTTCCAAATCCGTAAATCAATTCCCACACTTCAAAAATAAATCAACGTTTATTTTTAAACAATTACCCCTTTCTTTTATAAATTCCTTAGTGAATTTATAATCCAAAATATCTATGAATATACGATTTTCTAATCGACTTCTATTATTCATTTTCAATTTATCTTACAAGGATAAATTCTAAAACGTTCATTTCACATTGGAAAAATATTTCCATACTTATTTAATAATAAGTACATCACAAATCCATTCAATTTCAACACTTAGAAAATATTCAATATACTTAAATCGAAAATTAAGTATATATTTCATTCTTTAAGAAATCATTCTCTTAAACACATTTGTTTTGGCCAAAACGAATGTTACGTAAAACATCGTTACGACGACCCAAAATCACTAGTATAGGGATTCAAAGTTTAAATAGATATATAAATCTCAATACTATACAAAACATTTCCTTTCGGAAACCATTTACTATAACAACAGTGTTATAGTCCACGATTTCCTTCTATTTCTCGAAAACGTCTATTTCAACAATGAATGTTGAAATCTATGTATTCGATACTTAATGCATTTTAAAGTGTCTTTAAAATCATTAACTTCATTTCATAATATTCCTTCCCCAAAACATATCCACTTCATTTAATAATATATTCACTGTCCAAAATCGTGAATATAATTCCTTTCATATATTCCTATATCCAACTTATCAAATTCAATTTATTTCCGATTTATAAACAACGTTTATAAACTCCATTTATATTTTTATAAACTTCTATTTATAAAAATCCTTTTTATATCTCATTTTAAATGCCAAAATCCGATTTATAAGTTGATTACTTATAAATCTTATATTTTACAAGATCTATCCATTTTATGATATTCATATTTCATAAATTTATAAATCTCAATTTACTTATGAAATCCAATTTTATTTCACTTTATTACTTATAAAAACTCGTTTTATAATTCCAGTATTTTTAATTTATAAATATCAATTTTATAAATCTTTTATATAAACCGTTTATAATATTTCAAAATTCCCAATTAAACCATTTTATAAATTAATCACTATTTATTTCAAAAATCTTAATTTGGTTATATTTTACAAAAATTATAACTTTTATAACATCAAACTTATAACATTAATTTATTTAAAATAAATCAATTCAAAATTTTAATAAAATGTATACTTTCAAAAATCACTTTAAAAATTCCTTTAAAAACCAAAAATCATTATTTTAAAACTTCAAAAATAAATCCGATGATGCAACAACACCAAATAGTCAATCACGACATCCAAATATCATATATCCATATGATAATCAACAAATATCAAAATATCTGTAAATAAATCAATACAGTTGAGGAATCCAGTTGGATCCCTCCAACCTGTTTCCCTGCATCCACAAACATTAGCACAATACCAATTCCGCTCCAGTACGGAATTATCGCGGTATATAGGATTTAAAATATTATCCGCTTAATAGACGGCGCAATAGGGTCTCATCCGCTATACAATGCGGGAAATCAACAACTGCAATATATACATATGCCAATATATATATATATATATATATATATATATTGCTATTATATATAATACCAATTTCACTGTTTATGAAATATTCGCGGTATATGTTTTTAATAAATAACATCCTCTTACTAACGGCGCATAATGTCTATTTTAACAATCAATAGATAACAATCATCATTCAAACATGCATTCAAGAATTTTAAATCTAACTATTTAAAATAAAAATCGAAACCGATTCGATTGAGTGAGAAGTTCTCACCTTTTTTTCAATTTCGTTTTAGCGATTTATTTCGAATAAAATTAAACAGACGTTTAATTTTACCCGAAAATCTCACTAAGTCCAAACGACTCCAATCCAATTCCATAGCGTAGTGCTCGTCCATACGATTCCAACGCAAAAAGTTTCGTCGAAATCCGACCTCGTATGAGAAAGATATTGCATTTTAAAGTTCATACGAATTATAATATATATTATTTACAAATTTAATTTTATAATTAAACCTTATCATCACCGTACGTTCAAACTCAACAGATCATAGTCGTGCTTTTCTTCTTCCTTCCCACTCGCATATTCATGTATGCAGGAACCCATCACGCACGCCTCGAAACGAACGGCCGCACCCATCATTTGTCGATGAACCCTCATCATACTACCACCACTCCGTTCCCCTAGCCGAGCTCGACCCCCCCATGCTCGACCGCACCCCCCTAGCGCCACCACCGGCCATAAAAACGTGACCAATGCCGGCCACTTCAAACCCAAATTCGCGACAGTGACGACCCGCAAATCCGTACTCCTTGAATATACACTAATCTCCATAGATTAACTCAAGATGAACAGAAATACGAATTATCAATTTTTTTAAGAAAAAGAAAGAGAGAGAAGAAGAGGGAAAAGATGAGAAAATGGATAGAAAAGAGAATAGAAAATAGAACGGAACAGAAGAAAAACAGAACAATAACAGAATCTCACAATTCGCAGTGGAACAACATATAATAATAAATGAATAATCTTTAAACAAAGAACCATATCAGTTATTACATTTTATACATTACATTACATCATATCATCAGAGTGTACAACAATATACCACAACAAACAGCGGAAAAGAAATACTATATACTAATAATACGCCATGCCATCCAGCTTGCCTCCAGCAATTCCAGAATATCCAGAATATCCTGATAAACCTTTACTCTTGACTGCACATGTGAAAATTGGTGGGCACCCAGAGTTTAGGAAGGAAAACAATAAACTCCGAGTCAGTCATGTGACTGGTGTGAGAACTCAAAACAGTTTATTTATCTTTAAAATCAAAATAGAGAAATATTTTTTAAGTCAATTCGCAATGCTTTTAAAAAATGAGACTACCATAAGGCCTCCCGCACACACACACAATGCAAACGCAGAATCGGAGGAGATTTCTCCTTATGTTAGTCAAAGATGCTTGATACGCATAAAAAAGAACATTTGATATTATTATTAGTGCATAGTGTAGGAAAAATTCATTTCAAAAATAAAGATATAAATCTTAGCCAGCATAGACATTCCGCACTTATGCCTACTATAGCTACCATGTTCAATAGCAGGTTACCGCCACATTCCATGGCAGGTTATACAACTAAAACCGTACAAGTCTCGTATTGTTTCTTTGGATTTCCAACGAATAATCAGGCCAAGGAACTTCCCATTGCCACATGAGAATGCATATGGATGGACATCCCCAGAACCAAACCGGATCTCTACCAACACAAGGCCGGGTTACCCCTAACTGAGTAACAACTGACCAAATATGCCATCCCCCGGTCCTTTGGGACCTTTAACCGAGCGCTCGTAATCAATTAACACAATCATAAAGTGTTTTCAACATGAGTAAGTATCTGGGCTCCATACCACGATACCACCCTTTTCCAGAAGGAAATGCACATACCCTAAAGGGCGCTACCCCTCATAACCTAGCTGCATCTTTCCTATTTTGACCATTCCCGGGGTGTGAGGCTCGACGAAGTCACGTCCACAAAAACATACTTTATACAAAAGCCATGCTTTGGGTCAACAAATGATCATAGAAATGATCACTAAGATAGACGATCAAATAAATGATCCTATCACAAATAATCAACACAATGACCATTTAACAGCAACACTCAGCATGTCACATTACCAAATTGGGAATATATTGCTGATAACCTTCAACTACATAACCTCTGAGCTCGTACGTCTCAAAGAAGGGGTTAAGCTAAAAGAATAAATTCACCGCCACCAACAGAAATATATTTGAAAGAAATCGGCTTTATATCTCAATTTGTAACGTCAGACATACAATCCATACAAGTCTGTTCCGGGCTCGAACAGAACCGAAGGCACTTACAAAGAAGTCCTTGCAATCCGGATATCCACAATCCTGATCAGATTTCCCATCACATATGGAGAACTCTATACCGGAGCAACTCGGTGCAGAGTCAATCGACAGGTCATCCTATCGCTCTCGCAAATACCGGGTCTTCAACACCGATCTTCAATGCTATCCATTACGTCGTATCACTATTCGGAATGGGTAATCCGAATAACGAGCGCAATAATTTAAAAATAAGTGTAGCATTCAAATTCAACAAATCTCAACAAATACCTTTCAAAGGTAAATATTGATAGTCGGTTATTGAACTATCAATGGATATGCACACATCACCAGATTCCAAATAATTTTCCAAATTATTTATTTTCCAAAATATCTTTACAAGATATATTATTTTCAATACTTCAAAAATAAATCAATATTTATTTTAAACAAGTTCCCCTTTCTTTTATAAATTCCATAGTGAATTTATATTTCACAATATCTACTGGTATACGATTTTCAATAGGTTTCAATATTCCTTTTCAATTTATCTTCAAAAAGATAAATTCTCAAAATATTTACTTTATATTGGAAAACATTTCCATACTTACTTATTAAGTAATTCACGAACCAATTTATTTTCAACACTTGGAAAATATTCAATATACTTAAATCGATATTAAGTATATATTTCATTCTTTAAGGAAATCATTCACTTAAACGTATTTATTTGGGCTAAAACAAATGTTGCGTAAAACATCGTTACGACAACCCAAAATCACTAGTATAGGGATTCGAAATTAAAATAGATATATAAATCCCAATACTATACAAAACATTTCCTTTCGGAAATCATTTACTATAACAACAGTGTTATAGTCTACCATTTCCTTCTATTTCTCGAAAACGTCTATTTCAACAATAAATGTTGAAATCTATGGTTTCGAATCCTAATGCATTTAAAACATCGTTAACTTGTTTTAAATTCTATTTAAAGCATCACATTCAAAACAATTTCTTTAACACATTATTCACTATTCAAAAACGTGAATATACTACGTTAATCAATTTCATCCTTTCTATACATTTTATTTCAAAGGATTATTCACAATCCAAAACGTGAATATAACTTCATAAATAAGTTATAAAAATTAACTTATCAAAATAAGTCGTTGCGAATTTATAAAACAATGTTTATAAATTCCCTTATTACCCTATATTCAATTCATAACTCAATTATATACCAAAGGTTCATATTATAAGTTAAATACTTATAGTTTATTTGTTTGCAAAATCGTTCCTTTGAACTTCATAATTATAAATCATATAACTTATAAGATTCAATTATTTATCCAAAACCATTCTTTTAATAACTTTATAAATTTTATAAACCTACTGCTTATAAAATTCCATTTATAACTTCACCGTTTATAATTCTATAAATTTCATTCGTTTATGAAATCCATTCATAATTCATTCTAACACTTATAAAAACTCGTTTTATAACTCAAATATTTTTAATTTACAAATATCAATTTATAAATCCTTTATATAAATCAATTTATACTATTATCCTTTTAAAACATCTTTAATCCCCTTTAAAATTTTACTATTTTGATTTATAAAATAATCAAATTTTATAAATCCTATATTTTCAACTTTTTATAATAGATTCAAAAATCCCGATTTTAAACTATTTTATAAGATCGTTAACCCATATTTCTCAAAAATCAATCTTTAACTGTATTTCTTAAAAATCATAATTTTTATAACATTAAAATTATATCGTTTATTTATTTATAATAGATCAATTCCAAAAATATAGTATATTTTCAAAAATCACTTTAGAATCATTTTAAAATTCCAAAATCTTGGCCCAATGATGCTACACACCAAATAGTCAATCACGACAACAACGACATCATATATCGATATGATAGTCCATCAAATATCAAAATATCTGAAATCAAATAAAAACTGTTGAGGAATCCAGTTGGATCCCTCCAACCTGTTTTCCTGCATCCACAAATATTAGCACAATACCAATTCCGCTCCAGTACGTAATTATCGCGGTATATGGGATTTAAAATATTATCCGCTTAATAGACGGCGCAATAGGGTCTCATCCGCTATACAATGCGAGAAATCAATAACTCCAATATATACATATGCCAATATATATATATATATATATTGCTATTATATATAATACCAATTTCACTGTTTATGAAATATTCGCGGTATATGTTTTTAATAAATAACATCCGCTTACTAACGGCGCATAATGTCTATTTTAACAATCAATAGATAACAATCATCATTCAAACATGCATTCAAATATTTTAAATCTAACTATTTAAAATAAAATCGAAACCGATTCGATTGAGTGAGAAGTTCTCACCTTGATTTCAATTTCGTTTTAGCGATTTATTTCGAATAAAATTAAACGGACGTTTAATTTTACCCGAAATTCTCACTAACTCCAAACGACTCCAATCCAATTCCATAGCGTAGTGCCCGTCCATACGATTCCAACGCAATTTGTTTCATCATTTTTCGATCTCGCAGCAAAAAGTTATGTAATTTATTAGTTTCAATTACAATTTAAAACAATTTCTTATTAAATTTTGAAACCCAACTCAATCATGGCCGTTGCTTCCAGGCTTCTGATCCAGGCCGCACGCGACTGTTTCTCCTTCTCCAGTAAAAACGTGCCCCTCCAACACCCATAGCCGCCGCTAATAACTGAATTAACGAGCCACCCTCCTCCATTTCGACAATGATCAAAGACCTCCCCTGGCCTCGCCTATACGTGCGCCACCTACAGACCAACCCCGGTCGAGCTCGGCTGCCCCATTGTCGTGAAAAACGCACCCAAACCCACCACGAACGCAAGCAATTTCCTGTTGATCCATCACTTCGTTCTCGATCTTGACCGTTCACATTGTAGAACTCGTGATGCTCTACATTTTGTTAATTGAAGATTTGTTTTAATTGTTTGTGGATTTTGAAATAATTGGAGAAGAAGGCAAGAGAATTTCGGCCATCCATCTGAAGTGGCGGCTAGGGTTTGTAGATTAGGGTTGTTTTTTTTTTATTTGTGAGAGAGTATGGTCTATTTATAGAAAATCAAACGAAAACACTATTCATTCCGGGATTTCCAAACTCCGATTTACGTGCGGTGACCAGCGTTTCTAGGGTTTATCCCGAGTTCCGGACATAATGGAACAGGTTTCGAAAGCTAATTCGGACATCTGTGCGAGTTATGGCATTAAACGTTCAATTTGAATTAAACCGATTTAAACGATTTCCTAGGCGTTTTAATTTGCACCGGACAAACGGTAAATCCGATTGACATGAAATTTGAAACCATACAATAATATCACATTACGGATCCGATGAAACTGGTTTCGTCGAAATCCGAGACTGTTTGAAAAATGGCTATTTTAACTCGCCAAATTAATATTAAAAACAATTTCGATGTGTTTCGAGTTGCCACGATCAAACGATAACTCCGATTGACACGAAAATTGAAATCCGATAATAACTAACTATTACAGATCCAATGGAACTGGTCTCGTCCAATTCTGATACTGTTCAAAAATTGACTATTTTACAGTCGATAATTAAATATTAAAATATTCAATTTTCACAAATTAACTTTTAATTCGATTTTAAAAGTTCTAAAATATCATTCTAACTTCAATATGATAAAATAAAATTTTACAAATCATTTTCAATCATATTTAACTCAATTTTCAATTATTTCCATAATTTAACATATTAAATTATCGATTTAATTATTCAGTTAAATCCAATTATTCGAATAAAATTTATTCGACTTATAAATTTCACTTATTGATGTTTAAAATTAATTAAATATTCAAATTTTAATTACTAAAAATCCTGGGTCGTTACAATCTTCCCCCCTTAAAAGAATTTCATCCTCGAAATTATCAATTAAGAAAAGTTACAGAATTTATTAACTTTCCAAAATCCATAGTCAAACTTCTTATAATACTTTACTAAGTTTTTAAATCATACTTAGTTATCTTTTCAAAACAAACTACTATTGTTTAACTTTCAATTCCAAATCAAAGTTAAAGTTTTCAAAATTTTCCAATTTTCTCAAATTTTTTCTAACGCCTTAAATTTTCGGAAAAATTCGCCATAGTCTCCTTTACGCGGCTCGATCCGAAAAAAAATGACAGTATATATATATCACAAATATACATCTCATCAAGTAATGAGGCATCCCGCAGGGAAAAAAGTATAAAAGTACGGTATGTAATCCGAGATATGTACCTTATATTTTATTAGCGAGCATATACGGCTAATATAGCGCGAAAGCGAGCTCCAAATGCGAAGCAAACGCGATCCGCACCTACTAAACACTCAACAAACAACATGAGAACATGTATATATGACAATAGTATCTCAATATACATCATATAGCAACATAATAACTATATATGTCAACATAGCAAATGCAATAAAAGCAATATATTCAACCATCAACCAACTAGCATTCATAACCAATAAATATTCATTCATATTCTCATTAATATTAAATGAAATAGGTTTTCAATTTAATCACATTCGATTCATTAACAGTGGATGTTTACTAACATTCATTTTCAATTAGTTTATATTCACTAATTCATATTCAAGTTGGTTCACTTCCAATCATATTCAATTCTATTTAAGATTCACTTAACTTCAAATTGAATTCCAATTTTAATTACTTTAGCTTCCAATTTCATTAATTCAATTTCATTAATACTTAATGAATTATATACAATCAACTAACAATCACATAACAACCAATGTATATCAATTACAACCAAATCCCTTTGCTTATATTCATTCAATTTAGTTTAACACCTTTGCTTTCAATTGGTTAAATTAAATTGATCTTCATTCAATTATTCAACTTCTAATAACATTAGATTTTAATGAATTAACACTTATATTCATTATTTCACATCAACTTAATTCACATTCAATTGATTAACATTCAATCCATTAATTCAATTCAATTACAAAGTTGAATTTCATTTATATAACTCAAGTTCACATTTATCACTTCACTTTATTATTTTACTTTGATACTAATATCAACTTCATTCAACATCTCTTAAGTTATATTTCCTTTTTACAAACATTACTTTGTTTTACTTAACTTAAATTCCTACTTATAAATCAATTCAGATTCCAATTCTAAGGTAAATTTTCATTTAACTTTAAATTCATTTTTATTTACAACTCATATTCATAAATATATTCATATAGTTTCACTTCTTATATATATATAAGTTTACTTCACAATTGTAAATCACTTTAATTATAATCCAATTCTTATAATTCATTAGCTTATACAATTATTCTTCAATTTAGATTATTCAAACAACTAAAAAAAATCCACTTATATACACTTAAATAATTCTGAAAATTCATTGCTTCATATATAAAAATATAATCAAGGTAAAATTATTTCATTTACCCAATTTTAAAACAATACTGTGTCGAATTGTTCTATTCAAGTGTTTATAAACCCCTTCGGCATAGTTGTACAGACCGTGCTGATGAAAGTTCATATGCCACTCAATAAACCAATCATCACAATATTAAAAAAATTTATATTCACTAACACATACGCTCTCATAGCTATTTTTACACTCAAACTCATTCTAGAGTACTACTGACTCTATCTCTAATGAGTAATACCCAACAGAACCATGGTTGTCGCTTAACCATATGCTCCGATACCAAATGTCACGTCCCGAAAATTTTCGACTTTTGAAAATTCAACATCGATACTCACTTTATCGACTGCCGAGAAGTCGAAGGCCGGAAACCCGAAATGTTATGGTTTAAGAAAAGGAAAGAGGTAGAAGAAGAGAGAAAAGATAGAAAATAGAGAGAAAAGAAAATAGAACATAGAACGGAACAGAAGAAAAACAGAACAATAACAGAATCTCACAATTCGCAGCGGAACAACATATAATAATAAATGATAATCTTTAAACAAAGAACCATATCAGTTATTACATTTTATACATTACATTACATCATATCATTAGAGTGTACAACAATATACCACAACAAACAGCGGAAAAGAAATACTATATACTAATAATACGCCATGCCATCCAGCTTGCCTCCAGCAATTCCAGAATATCCAGAATATCCTGATAAACCTTTACTCTTGACTGCCCGTGTGAAAATTGGTGGGCACCCCGAGTTTTGGAAGGAAAACAATAAACTCCGAGTCAGTCATGTGACTGGTGTGAGAACTCAAAACAGTTTATTTATCTTTAAAATCAAAATAGGGAAATATTTTTTAAGTCAATTCGCAATGCTTTTAAAAAATGAGACTACCATAAGGCCTCCCGCACACACACACAATGCAAACGCAGAATCAGAGAGATTTCTCCTTATGATAGTCAAAGATGCTTGATACGCACAAAAAAAAACATTTGATATTATTATTAGTGCATAGTGTAGGAAAAATTCATTTCGAAAATAAAGATATAAATCTTAGCCAGCATAGACATTCCGCACTTATGCCTACTATAGCTACCATGTTCAATAGCAGGTTACCGCCACATTCCATGGCAGGTTATACAACTAAAACCGTACAAGTCTTGTATTGTTTCTTTGGATTTCCGACGAATGATCAGGCCAAGGAACTTCCCATTGCCACATGAGAATGCCCCTGGATGGACATCCTCGAGAACCAAACCGGATCTCTACCAACACAAGGCCGGGTTACCCCTAACTGAGTAACAACTGACCGAATATGCCATCCCCCGGTCCTTTGGGACCTTTAACCGAGCGCTCGTAATCAATTCACACAATCATAAAGTGTTTTCAACATGAGTAAGTATCTGGGCTCCATACCATGATACCACCCTTTTCCAGAAGGAAATGCACATACCCTAAAGGGCGCTACCCCTCATAACGTTGCTGCATCTTTCCTGTTTTGACCATTCTCGGGGTGTGAGGCACGACGAAGTCACGTCCACAAAAACATACTTTATACAAAAGTCATGCTTTGGGTCAACAAATGATCATAGAAATGATCACTAAGATAGACGATCAAATAAATGATCCTATCACAAATAATCAACACAATGATCATTTAACAGCAACACTCAGCATGTCACATTACCAAATTGGGAATATATTGCTGATAACCTTCAACTACATAACCTCTGAGCTCGTACGTCTCAGAGAAGGGTGTTAAGCTAAAAGAATAAATTCTCCGCCACCAATAGAAATATATTTGAAAGAAATCGGCTTTATATCTCAATTTGTAACGTCAGACATACAATCCATACAAGTCTGTTCCGGGCTCAAACAGAACCGAAGGCACTTACAAAGAAGTCCTTGCAATCCGGATATCCACAATCCTGATCGGATTTCCCATCACATATGGAGAACTCTATACCTGAGCAACTCGGTGCAGAGTCAATCGACATGTCATCCTATCGCTCTCCCAAATACCAGGTCTTCAACACCGATCTTCAATGCTATCCATTACGTCGTATCACTATTCGGAATGGGTAATCCGAATAACGAGCGCAATAATTTAAAAATAAGTGTAGCATTCAAATTCAACAAATCACAACAAATACCTTTCAAAGGTAAATATTGATAGTCGGTTATTGAACTATCAATGGATATGCACACATCACCAGATTCCAAATAATTTTCCAAATTATTTATTTTCCAAAATATCTTTACAAGATATATTATTTTCAATACTTCAAAAATAAATCAATATTTATTTTTAAACAAGTTCCCCTTTCTTTTATAAATTCCATAGTGAATTTATATTTCACAATATCTACTGGTATACGATTTTCAATAGGTTTCAATATTCCTTTTCAATTTATCTTCAAAAAGATAAATTCTCAAAATATTTACTTTATATTGGAAAACATTTCCATACTTACTTATTAAGTAATTCACGAACCTATTTATTTTCAACACTTGGAAAATATTCAATATACTTAAATCGAGATTAAGTATATATTTCATTCTTTAAGGAAATCATTCACTGAAACGTATTTATTTGGGCTAAAACAAATGTTGCGTAAAACATCGTTACGACAACCCAAAATCACTA
Organism: Allium cepa; assembly: GCA_030765085.1. Taxonomy (NCBI): domain Eukaryota; kingdom Viridiplantae; phylum Streptophyta; class Magnoliopsida; order Asparagales; family Amaryllidaceae; genus Allium; species Allium cepa. The sequence goes on from CM060942.1 coordinate 72,124,083, forward strand.
GTATAGGGATTCGAAATTAAAATAGATATATAAATCCCAATACTATACAAAACATTTCCTTTCGGAAATCATTTACTATAACAACAGTGTTATAGTCTACCATTTCCTTCTATTTCTCGAAAACGTCTATTTCAACAATAAATGTTGAAATCTATGGTTTCGAATCTTAATGCATTTAAAACATCGTTAACTTGTTTTAAATTCTATTTAAAACATCACATTCAAAACAATTTCTTTAACACATTATTCACTATTCAAAAACGTGAATATACTACGTTAATCAATTTCATCCTTTCTATACATTTTATTTCAAAGGATTATTCACAATCAAAAACGTGAATATAACTTCATAAATAAGTTATAAAAATTAACTTATCAAAATAAGTCGTTGCGAATTTATAAAACAATGTTTATAAATTCCCTTATTACCCTATATTCAATTCATAACTCAATTATATACCAAAGGTTCATATTATAAGTTAAATACTTATAGTTTATTTGTTTGCAAAATCGTTCCTTTGAACTTCATAATTATAAATCATATAACTTATAAGATTCAATTATTTATCCAAAACCATTCTTTTAATAACTTTATAAATTTTATAAACCTACTGCTTATAAAATTCCATTTATAACTTCACCGTTTATAATTCTATAAATTTCATTCGTTTATGAAATCCATTCATAATTCATTCTAACACTTATAAAAACTCGTTTTATAACTCAAATATTTTTAATTTACAAATATCAATTTATAAATCCTTTATATAAATCAATTTATACTATTATCCTTTTAAAACATCTTTAATCCCCTTTAAAATTTTACTATTTTGATTTATAAAATAATCAAATTTTATAAATCCTATATTTTCAACTTTTTATAATAGATTCAAAAATCCCGATTTTAAACTATTTTATAAGATCGTTAACCCATATTTCTCAAAAATCAATCTTTAACTGTATTTCTTAAAAATCATAATTTTTATAACATTAAAATTATATCGTTTATTTATTTATAATAGATCAATTCCAAAAATATAGTATATTTTCAAAAATCACTTTAGAATCATTTTAAAATTCCAAAATCTTGGCCCAATGATGCTACACACCAAATAGTCAATCACCACAACAACGACATCATATATCGATATGATAGTCCATCAAATATCAAAATATCTGAAATCAAATAAAAACTGTTGAGGAATCCAGTTGGATCCCTCCAACCTGTTTTCCTGCATCCACAAATATTAGCACAATACCAATTCCGCTCCAGTACGGAATTATCGCGGTATATGGGATTTAAAATATTATCCGCTTAATAGACGGCGCAATAGGGTCTCATCCGCTATACAATGCGAGAAATCAATAACTCCAATATATACATATGCTAATATATATATATATATATATTGCTATTATATATAATACCAATTTCACTGTTTATGAAATATTCGCGGTATATGTTTTTAATAAATAACATCCGCTTACTAACGGCGCATAATGTCTATTTTAACAATCAATAGATAACAATCATCATTCAAACATGCATTCAAATATTTTAAATCTAACTATTTAAAATAAAATCGAAACCGATTCGATTGAGTGAGAAGTTCTCACCTTGATTTCAATTTCATTTTAGCGATTTATTTCGAATAAAATTAAATGGACGTTTAATTTTACCCGAAGTTCTCACTAACTCCAAACAACTCCAATCCAATTCCATAGCGTAGTGCTCGTCCATACGATTCCAACGCAATTTGTTTCATCATTTTTCGATCCCGCAGCAAAAAGTTATGTAATTTATTAGTTTCAATTACAATTTAAAACAATTTCTTATTAAATTTTGAAACCCAACTCAATCGTGGCCGTTGCTTCCAGGCTTCAGATCCAGGCCGCACGCGATTGTTTCTCCTTCTCCAGTAAAAACGTGCCCCTCCAACACCCATAGCCGCCGCTAATAACTGAATTAACGAGCCACCCTCCTCCATTTCGACAATGATCAAAGACCTCCCCTGGCCTCGCCTGTACGTGCGCCACCTACAGACTAACCCCGGTCGAGCTCGGCTGCCCCATTGTCGTGAAAAACGCACCCAAACCCACCACGAACGCAAGCAATTTCCCGTTGATCCATCACTTCGTTCTCGATCTTGACCGTTCACATTGTAGTACTCGTGATGCTCTACATTTTGTTAGTTGAAGATTTGTTTTAATTGTTTGTGGATTTTGAAATAATTGGAGAAGAAGGCAAGAGAATTTCGGCCATCCATCTGAAGTGGCGGCTAGGGTTTGTAGATTAGGGTTGTTTTTTTTTATTTGTGAGAGAGTATGGTCTATTTATAGAAAATCAAACGAAAACACTATTCATTCCGGGATTTCCAAACTCCGATTTACGCGCGGTGACCAGTGTTTCTAGGGTTTATCCCACGTTCCGGACACAATGGAATAAGTTTCGAAAGCTAATTCGGACATCTGTGCGAGTTATGGCAATAAACGTTCAATTTGAATTAAACCGATTTAAACGATTTTCTAGGCGTTTTAATTTGCACCGGACAAAGGGTAAATCCGATTGACATGAAATTTGAAACCATACAGTAATATCACATTATGGATCCGATGAAACTGGTTTCGTCCAAATCCGAGACTGTTTGAAAAATGGCTATTTTAACTCGCCAAATTAATATTAAAAACAATTTCGATGTGTAACGACCTAGGATTTTTGTTTAATTAAAATTTGAATATTTAATTTATTTTAAATATTAATAAGTGAATTTATAAGTCAAATAAATTTTTATTTGAATTTTTTGGATTTAATTGAATAATTAAATCGATAATTTAATATGTTAAATTATGGAAATAATTGAAAATTGAGTTAAATATGATTGAAAATGATTTGTAAAATTTTATTTTATCATATTGAAGTTAGAACGATATTTTAGAACTTTTAAAATCGAATTGAAAGTTAATTTGCGAAAATTGAATATTTTAATATTTAAATCGACTAGTGAAAATAGCCAATTTTCGAACAGTCTCAGAATTGAACGAAACTAGTTCCATTGGATCCGTAATAGTTAGTTATTACCGGATTTCAAATTTCGTGTCAATCAGAGTTATCGTTTGATCGTGGCAGCTCAAAACGCATCGAATTATTTTTAATTTTAATTTAGCGAGTTAAAATAGCCATTTTTCAAAAAGTCTCGGATTTCGACGAAACCAGTTTCATCGGATCCGTAATGTGATATTATTGTAAGGTTTCAAATTTCGTGTCAATTGGATTTATCGTTTGTCCGGTACAAATTAAAACGCCTAGAAATCGATTTAAATCCGTTTAATTCAAATTGAGCGTTTATTGCCATAACTCGCACAGATGTCCGAATTAGCTTTTGAAACCTGTTCCATTGTGTCCGGAACGCGGGGTAAACCCTAGAAACGCTGGTTACGGCGCGTAAATCGGAGTTCGGGATTTCCGGATGAATAGTGTTCGAAAATTCTCTATAAATACACCTTAAAATCAAAAAAAAAAAAGAAAAAAAAGAAGCAAAACCCTAGCAATGCACAGCCGCCTCCCTATCAATCAATGGCCGAGAATCACGATCCTTTCCCCCTCGATTACTCCAAATCCGTCGACAATTAGGCTAAACTTTCAACTAGAGTATTGAAGAGGGCGATGAGAGCTACGAGATCAACGGTCATGATCAAATATGGAGCGACGTGGTGGCGTCTAGGGGGGGCCGACCGTGCTGAGTTGCGCATGAAATTCAAGACAACACAGGTGGCCGAGCTCTATGAGCTTCAGGCCGAGCATGGAGTTGGAGGCGCTCATCGAAGTGGCGAAGTGTGATCATCTCCTAGTTGGTCGTGGGGATCGCATAATTAAACCCTAGTTTTGATCTATGGGTTCGGCTTCCTGTAGTTGTGCGCGTGAAGAAGAGAGGGAGGGTGGTTGCGTCCTACGGCTAGGATGAGGGTGTTGAAGATCCTATGGCCCAGATTAAAGTTAGGTTTAAAATTTAATTTATGTTGTAAATTTATTAAGTAAAAATCATGCAAACTTCAAAAATTCATAACTTTTTCATACGAGGTCGAAAACGCGCGAAACCAGTTGCGTTGGAATCGTATGGACGAGCACTACGCGATGGAATTGGATTGGAGTCGTTTGGAGTTAGTGAGAATTTTGGGTAAAATTAAACGTCCGTTTAATTTTATTCGAAATAAATCGCTAAAACGAAATTGAAATCAAGGTGAGAACTTCTCACTCAATCGAATCAGTTTCGATTTTATTTTAAATAGTTAGATTTAAAATATTTGAATGCATGTTTGAATGATGATTGTTATCTATTGATTGTTAAAATAAACATTATACGCCGTTAGTAAGCGGATGTTATTTATTAAAAACATATACCGCGAATATTTCATAAACAGTGAAATTGGTATTATATATAATAGCAATATATATATATTGGCATATGTATATATTGGAGTTATTGATTTCCCGCATTTTTTTGTTTAGCGGATGAGACCCTATTGCGCCGTCTATTAAGCGGATAATATTTAAATCCCATATACCGCGATAATTTTGTACCGGAGCGAAATTGGTATTGTGCTAATGTTTGTGAATGCAGGAAACAGGTTGGAGGGATCCAACTGGATTCCTCAACAGTATTTATTTGAATTCAAATATTTTTATATTTGATGGTTTATCATATCGATATATGATATCGTTGTAGTCGTGATTGACTATTTGGTGTGTAGCATCACTAGACCAAATTTGGAATTTTAAAATGATTTTTAAAGTGATTTTTGAAAATATACTGTATGTTTGGAAATTGATTTATTTTAAATAAATAAACGTTATAATTTTTAAAGTTATAAAAATTATGATTTTGAGAAATATAGTTAAAAACTGATTTATGTGAATATGATGCTAATGATTTTATAAAATAGTTTAATCGGGATTTTAGAATTTATTGTGAAAAGTTTAAATGTAGGATTTATAAATTTAATTATTTTACGAATCAAAATGGTGAAATTATAAAGGAAATTAAAGACGTTTTAAAGAATAATATAAATTGATTTATATTAAGAGATTTATAAATGGATATTTATAAATTGAAATATTGACATTATAAAACGAGTTTTTATAAGTGTTTGAATGAAGTGAAAATGAATTTTTGTGAATGAATGGAATTTATAGAATTATAAATGGAGAAGTTATAAATGAGATTTATAAATAGTAAGATTTATAAATTTGTGAAGTTATTAAAAGAATAGTTTTGAATAAATCATTGAATCTTATAAGTTATAAGATTTATAATTATGAAGTTCAAAGGAACGATTTTTTGCAGACAAATAAATTATAAGTATTTGACTTATAATATGAATGTTTAGTATATCATTTAGTTATAAATTGAATAGGTTGATAAAGGAATTTATAAAAGGAGATGTTATAAAATAAATAGAAATGGAATTCATAAACGTTGTTTTATAAATTCACAAACGACTTATTTTGATAAGTAAATTGTTGAAACCTATTAATGGAGTTAAATTCACATTTTTGACTGTGAATAATACTTTAAAATAAAATGTATAAAAGGATGAAAAATTGTTAACGTAGTATATTCACGTTTTTGAATAGTGAATAATATGTTAAAGAAAATGTTTAGAATGTGATATTTTAAATAGAATTAAAACGATCTAACGATGTTTTAAAATGTGTTGAGATTCGAAACCATAGATTTCAACATTTATTGCTGAAATAGACGTTTTCGAGAAATAGAAGGAAATAATGGACTATAACACTGTAAATGATTTCCGAAAGGAAATGTTTTGGATAGTATTAGGATTTATATATCTATTTTAATTTCGAATCCCTATACTAGTGATTTTTGGGTTGTCGTAACAATGTTTTACGCAACATTCGTTTTGGCCCAAATAAATATGTTTAAGAGCATGATTTCCTTAAAGAATGAAGTATATACTTAATCTCGATTTAAGTATATTGAATATTTTCTAAGTGTTGAAAATAAATAAAATTTGTGAATTACTTATGAATAAATAAGTATGGAAATGTTTTCCAATATAAAGCGAATATTTTGAGAATTTATCTTTTTGAAGATAAATTGAAAAGGAATATTGAAATGAATAATTGGAATCGAATATTCATAGATATTTTGGATTATAAATTCACTATGGAATTTATGAATGAAAAGGGGAATTTGTTTAAAAATAAATATTGATTTATTTTTGAAGTATTGAAATTATATATCTAGTGAAGATATTTTGGAAAATAAATTATTTGGAAAATTATTTGGAAACTGGTGATGTTGTGCATATCCATTGATAGTTCAATAACCGACTATCAATATTTCCCTTTGAATGGGTAATTAATGTGAATTGTTTGAATTTGAATGCCACACTTATTTTCGAATAAGCGCTCACTATTCGGGTTAACCGGGAAAGGACCATGGGGTCGTATAACCCATTCCGAATATGTGATACGTCGTTGTGAATTGCATTGAAGATCGGTGTTGAAGACCGAGTATTTGTGAAAGCGATAGGATGACCTATCGATTGTCTCTGCACTGGGTAGCTCCTGGTATAGAGATTCCTTAAGTGATGGGAAATTCGATCGGGATTGTGAATACCCGGATTGCAAGGGCTTCGTAAGAAGTGCCTTCGGTTTTGTTCGAGCCCGGAACAGACTTGTATGGATTGTATGTCTGACATTACAAGTTGAGATATAAAGCCGATTTCTTTCAAATATATTTCTGTTGGTGGCGGAGAATTTATTCTTTTAGCTTAACACCCTTCTCTGAGACGTACGAGCTTAGAGGTTATGTAGTTGAATGTTATCAGCGATATATTCCCAATTTGGTAATGTGACATGCTGAGTGTTGCTGTAAATGATCATTGTGTTGATTATTTGTGATAGGATCGTTTATTTGATCGTCTATCTTGGTGATCATTTCTATGATCATTTGTTGACCCAAAGCATGGCTTTTGTATAAAGTATGTTTTTGTGGACGAGACTTCGTCGAGCCTCACACCCCGTGAATGGTCAAAACAGGAAAGATGCGGCAAGGTTATGAGGGGTAGCGCCCTTTAGGATGTGTGCATTTCCTTCTGGAAAAGGGTGGTATCATGGTATGGAGCTCAGATACTTACTCATGTTGAAAACACTTTGTTATGATTGTGTGAATTGATTGCGAGCGCTCGGTGAAAAGGTCCCAAAGGACCGGGGGATGGCATATTCGGTCAGTTGTTACTCAGTTAGGGGTAACCCGGCCTTGTGTTGGTAGAGATCCGGTTTGGTTCTCGGGGATGTCCATCCAGAGGCATTCTCATGTGGCAATGGGAAGTTCCTTGGCCTGATCATTCGTTGGAAATCCAAAGAAACAATACGTGACTTGTACGGTATTAGTTGTAGAACCTATCATTCACTTATGGTGGCGCCCCACTGCTTGGATGGTAGCTATAGTAGGCATACGATAATGGTCGTATGTTGGCTAAGATTTATATTCTACTTTCGAAATGAATTTTTCTCTACCCTATGCACTAATAATAATATAAAATGTTCTTTTAAATGCGTATCAAGCATCTTTGACTATCATAAGGAGAAATCTCCTCCGATTCTGCGTTTGCATTGTGTGTGTGTGCGGGAGGCCTTATGGTAGTCTCATTTTAAAAAGCATTGCGAATTGATTTAAAAATATTCCTCTATTTTGATTTTAAAGATAAATAAACTGTTTTGAGTTCTCACACCAGTCACATGACTGACTCGGAGTTTATTGTTTTCCTTCCTAAACTCTGGGTGCCCACCAATTTCTACACGGGCAGTCAAGAGTTAGGTTTATCAGGATATTCTGGAGTTGCTGGAGGCAAGATGGATGGCATGGCGTATTACTAATTATATAGTATTTCTTTTTCCGCTGCACTGTTTGATGTTGATTGTTGTTGTACACTCTGATGATATGATGTAATGAAATGTGATGAAATGTAATAACTGATATAGTTCTTTGTTTAATGATTATTCATTTATTATTATATGTTGTTCCGCTGCGAATTGTGAGATTCTGATGTTGTTCTGTTATTTTCTATTCCGTTCTTTTTCTTCTATGTTCTATATCCATTCTATTTTCTATCTTCCATTATCTCTTCTCTATTTTCTGTTTTCTTTTCCCTATCTTTTTCTATCCTCTTATTTCTTCTTTTTCTCTTCTCTTTTCTTAAATTCTTTTTCTTAAACCATAATATTTCGGGTTTCCGGCCTTCGATTTCTCGACAGTCGATAAAGTGAGTATCGATGTTGAATTTTCGAAAGTCGAAAATTTTCGGGGCATTACAGTTGGTATCAGAGCTTATGGTTAAGCGACAACCATGGTTCTGTTGGGTATTACTCATTAGAGATAGAGTCAGTAGTACTCTAGAATGAGTTGAGTGTAATAATAGCTATGAGAGCGTATTTGTTAGTGAATATAAAATTGTTTTATATTGTGATGATTGGTTTGTTGAGTGGCATATGAACTTTCGTCAGCGTGGTCTCGACAACTATGCCGAAGGGGTTTCTAAACACTTGAATAGAACAATTCGACACAATATTATTTTAAAAATTGGGTAAATGAAATAATTTTATCTTGAGTATATTTTATATATAAAGAAAATAATTTTTCAGAATTATCAAAGTGTATATAAGTTGATTGTTTAGTTGTTTGAATAATCTAAATAAAAGAATAAATGTTAGTAAGAACATCCACTGTTAATGAATCAAATGTGATTATATTAAAAACCAATTCATTGAATATTAATGAGAATATGAATGAATATACATTGGTTATGAATGCTAGTTGGTTGATGTTTGCATTTGTTGCTTTTATTGCATATGCTATGTTGACATATATAGTTATTATGCTGCTATATGTTGTATATTGATACTATTATCTATATGCATGTTCTCATGTTTTTTGTTGAGTGTTTAGTAGGTGCGGATCGCGTTGCTTCGCATTTGGAGCTCGCTTTCGCGCTATATTAGCCGTATATGCTTGCTAATAAAATATAAGGTACATATCTCGGATTAAATACCGTACTTTTACACTTTTTCCCTTCGGGATGCCTCATTACTTGATGAGATGTATATTTGCGATATATGTACTGTCATTTTTTCCGGATCGAGCCGCGCAAAGGAGACTATGGCGAATTTTTCCGGAAATTTAAGGCGTTAGAAAATTTTGAGAAAATGGGAAATTTTTGAAAACTTTAACTTTGATTTGGAATTGAAAGTTAAACAATAGTAGTTGTTTTTGAAAAGATAACTAAGTATGATTTGAAAACTTAGTAAGTTATTATAAGAAATTTAACTATGAATTTTTGGAAAGTAAATAAATTCTGTAACTTTTCTTACTTGTTAATTTCGAGGACGAAATTCTTTTAAGGGGGGAAGATTGTAACGACCCAGGATTTTTATTTAATTAAAATTTGAATATTTAATTTATTTTAAATATTAATAAGTGAATTTATAAGTCAAATAAATTTTTATTTGAATTTTTTGGATTTAATTGAATAATTAAATCGATAATTTAATATGTTAAATTATGGAAATAATTGAAAATTGAGTTAAATATGATTGAAAATGATTTGTAAAATTTTATTTTATCATATTGAAGTTAGAACGATATTTTAGAACTTTTAAAATCGAATTGAAAGTTAATTTGCGAAAATTGAATATTTTAATATTTAAATCGACTAGTGAAAATAGCCAATTTTCGAACAGTCTCAGAATTGAACGAAACCAGTTCCATTGGATCCGTAATAGTTAGTTATTACCGGATTTCAAATTTCGTGTCAATCGGAGTTATCGTTTGATCGTGGCAGCTCGAAACGCATCGAATTATTTTTAATTTTAATTTAGCGAGTTAAAATAGCCATTTTTCAAAAAGTCTTGGATTTCGACGAAACCAGTTTCATCGGATCCGTAATGTGATATTATTGTAAGGTTTCAAATTTCGTGTCAATTGGATTTATCGTTTGTCCGGTACAAATTAAAACGCCTAGAAATCGATTTAAATCGGTTTAATTCAAATTGAGCGTTTATTGCCATAACTCGCACAGATGTCCGAATTAGCTTTCGAAACCTGTTCCATTGTGTCCGAAACGTGGGGTAAACCCTAGAAACGCTGGTTATGGCGCGTAAATCGGAGTTCGGGATTTTCGGATGAATAGCGTTCGAAAATTCTCTATAAATACACCTTAAAATCAAAAAAAAAAAGAAAAAGAAGAAGCAAAACCCTAGCAATGCACAGCCGCCTCCCTATCAATCAATGGCCGAGAATCACGATCCTTTCCCCCTCGATTACTCCAAATCCGTCGACAATTAGGCTAAACTTTCAACTAGAGTATTGAAGAGGGCGATGAGAGCTACGAGATCAACGGTCATGATCAAATATGGAGCGACGTGGTGGCGTCTAGGGGGGGCCGACCGTGCTGAGTTGCGCACGAAATTCAAGACAACACAGGTGGCCGAGCTCTATGAGCTTCAGGCCGAGCATGGAGTTGGAGGCGCTCATCGAAGTGGCGAAGTCTGATCATCTCCTAGTTGGTCGTGGGGATCGCATAATTAAACCCTAGTTTTGATCTATGGGTTCGGCTTCCTGTAGTTGTGCGCGTGAAGAAGAGAGGGAGGGGGGTTGCGTCCTACGGCTAGGATGAGGGTGTTGAAGATCCTACGGCCCAGATTAAAGTTAGGTTTAAAATTTAATTTATGTTGTAAATTTATTAAGTAAAAATCATGCAAACTTCAAAAATTCATAACTTTTTCACACGAGGTCGAAAACGCGCGAAACCAGTTGCTTTGGAATCGTATGGACGAGCACTACGCGATGGAATTGGATTGGAGTCGTTTGGAGTTAGTGAGAATTTTGGGTAAAATTAAACGTCCGTTTAATTTTATTCGAAATAAATCGCTAAAACGAAATTGAAATCTAGGTGAGAACTTCTCACTCAATCGAATCAGTTTCGATTTTATTTTAAATAGTTAGATTTAAAATATTTGAATGCATGTTTGAATGATGATTGTTATCTATTGATTGTTAAAATAGACATTATACGCCGTTAGTAAGCGGATGTTATTTATTAAAAACATATACCGCGAATATTTCATAAACAGTGAAATTGGTATTATATATAATAGCAATATATATATATTGGCATATGTATTTATTGGAGTTATTGATTTCCCGCATTTTTTTGTTTAGCGGATGAGACCCTATTGCGCCGTCTATTAAGCGGATAATATTTAAATCCCATATACCGCGATAATTTTGTACCGGAGCGAAATTGGTATTGTGCTAATGTTTGTGAATGCAGGAAACAGGTTGGAGGGATCCAACTGGATTCCTCAACAGTATTTATTTGAATTCAAATATTTTGATATTTGATGGTTTATCATATCGATATATGATATCGTTGTAGTCGTGATTGACTATTTGGTGTGTAGCATCACTAGACCAAATTTGGAATTTTAAAATGATTTTTAAAGTGATTTTTGAAAATATACTATATGTTTGGAAATTGATTTATTTTAAATAAATAAACGTTATAATTTTTAAAGTTATAAAAATTATGATTTTGAGAAATATAGTTAAAAACTGATTTATGAGAATATGATGCTAATGATTTTATAAAATAGTTTTATCGGGATTTTAGAATTTATTGTGAAAAGTTTAAATGTAGGATTTATAAATTTAATTATTTTACGAATCAAAATGGTGAAATTATAAAGGAAATTAAAGACGTTTTAAAGAATAATATAAATTGATTTATATTAAGAGATTTATAAATGGATATTTATAAATTGAAATATTGACATTATAAAACGAGTTTTTATAAGTGTTTGAATGAAGTGAAAATGAATTTTTGTGAATGAATGGAATTTATAGAATTATAAATGGAGAAGTTATAAATGAGATTTATAAATAGTAAGATTTATAAATTTGTGAAGTTATTAAAAGAATAGTTTTGAATAAATCATTGAATCTTATAAGTTATAAGATTTATAATTATGAAGTTCAAAGGAACGATTTTTTGCAGACAAATAAATTATAAGTATTTGACTTATAATATGAATTTTTAGTATATCATTTAGTTATAAATTGAATAGGTTGATAAAGGAATTTATAAAAGGAGATGTTATAAAATAAATAGAAATGGAATTCATAAACGTTGTTTTATAAATTCACAAACGACTTATTTTGATAAGTAAATTGTTGAAACCTATTAATGGAGTTATATTCACATTTTTGACTGTGAATAATACTTTAAAATAAAATGTATAAAAGGATGAAAAAATTGTCAACGTAGTGTATTCACGTTTTTGAATAGTGAATAATATGTTAAAGAAAATGTTTAGAATGTGATATTTTAAATAGAATTAAAACGATCTAACGATGTTTTAAAATGTGTTGAGATTCGAAACCATAGATTTCAACATTTATTGTTGAAATAGACGTTTTCGAGAAATAGAAGGAAATAATGGACTATAACACTGTTGTTATAGTAAATGATTTCCGAAAGGAAATGTTTTGGATAGTATTGGGATTTATATATCTATTTTAATTTCGAATCCCTATACTAGTGATTTTTGGGTTGTCGTAACAATGTTTTACGCAACATTCGTTTTGGCCCAAATAAATATGTTTAAGAGCATGATTTCCTTAAAGAATGAATTATATACTTAATCTCGATTTAAGTATATTGAATATTTTCTAAGTGTTGAAAATAAATAAAATTTGTGAATTACTTATGAATAAATAAGTATGGAAATGTTTTCCAATATAAAGCGAATATTTTGAGAATTTATCTTTTTGAAGATAAATTGAAAAGGAATATTGAAATGAATAATTGGAATCGAATATTCATAGATATTTTGGATTATAAATTCACTATGGAATTTATGAATGAAAAGGAGAATTTGTTTAAAAATAAATATTGATTTGTTTTTGAAGTATTGAAATTATATATCTAGTGAAGATATTTTGGAAAATAAATAATTTGGAAAATTATTTGGAAACTGGTGATGTTGTGCATATCCATTGATAGTTCAATAACCGACTATCAATATTTCCCTTTGAATGGGTAATTAATGTGAATTGTTTGAATTTGAATGTCACACTTATTTTTGAATAAGCGCTCACTATTCGGGTTAACCGGGAAAGGACCATGGGGTCGTATAACCCATTCCGAATATGTGATACGTCGTTGTGAATTGCATTGAAGATCGGTGTTGAAGACCGAGTATTTGTAAAAGAGATAGGATGACCTATCGATTGTCTCTGCACTGGGTAGCTCCTGGTATAGAGATTCCTTAAGTGATGGGAAATTCGATCGGGATTGTGAATACCCGGATTGCAAGGGCTTCGTAAGAAGTGCCTTCGGTTTTGTTCGAGCCCGGAACAGACTTGTATGGATTGTATGTCTGACATTACAAGTTGAGATATAAAGCCGATTTCTTTCAAATATATTTCTGTTGGTGGCGGAGAATTTATTCTTTTAGCTTAACACCCTTCTCTGAGACGTACGAGCTTAGAGGTTATGTAGTTGAATGTTATCAGCGATATATTCCCAATTTGGTAATGTGACATGCTGAGTGTTGCTGTAAATGATCATTGTGTTGATTATTTGTGATAGGATCGTTTATTTGATCGTCTATCTTGGTGATCATTTCTATGATCATTTGTTGACCCAAAGCATGGCTTTTGTATAAAGTATGTTTTTGTGGACGAGACTTCGTCGAGACTCACACCCCATGAATGGTCAAAACAGGAAAGATGCGGCAAGGTTATGAGGGGTAGCGCCCTTTAGGATGTGTGCATTTCCTTCTGGAAAAGGGTGGTATCATGGTATGGAGCCCAGATACTTACTCATGTTGAAAACACTTTGTTATGATTGTGTGAATTGATTGCGAGCGCTCGGTGAAAAGGTCCCAAAGGACCGGGGGATGGCATATTCGGTCAGTTGTTACTCAGTTAGGGGTAACCCGGCCTTGTGTTGGTAGAGATCCGGTTTGGTTCTCGGGGATGTCCATCCAGATGTATTCTCATGTGGCAATGGGAAGTTCCTTGGCCTGATCATTCGTTGGAAATCCAAAGAAACAATACGTGACTTGTACGGTATTAGTTGTAGAACCTATCATTCACTTATGGTGGCGCCCCACTGTTTGGATGGTAGCTATAGTAGGCATACGATAATGGTCGTATGTTGGCTAAGATTTATATTCTACTTTCGAAATGAATTTTTCTCTACCTTATGCACTAATAATAATATAAAATGTTCTTTTAAATGCGTATCAAGCATCTTTGACTATCATAAGGAGAAATCTCCTCCGATTTTGCATTTGCATTGTGTGTGTATGCGGGAGGCCTTATGGTAGTCTCATTTTAAAAAGCATTGCGAATTGATTTAAAAATATTCCTCTATTTTGATTTTAAAGATAAATAAACTGTTTTGAGTTCTCACACCAGTCACATGACTGACTCGGAGTTTATTGTTTTCCTTCCTAAACTCTGGGTGCCCACCAATTTCTACACGGGCAGTCAAGAGTTAGGTTTATCAGGATATTCTGGATATTCTGGAGTTGCTGGAGGCAAGATGGATGGCATGGCGTATTACTAATTATATAGTATTTCTTTTTCCGCTGCACTGTTTGATGTTGATTGTTGTTGTACACTCTGATGATATGATGTAATGAAATGTGATGAAATGTAATAACTGATATAGTTCTTTGTTTAAAGATTATTCATTTATTATTATATGTTGTTTCGCTGTGAATTGTGAGATTCTGATGTTGTTCTGTTATTTTCTATTCCGTTCTTTTTCTTCTATGTTCTATATCCATTCTATTTTCTATCTTCCATTATCTCTTCTCTATTTTCTGCTTTCTTTTCCCTATCTTTTTCTATCCTCTTATTTCTTCTTTTTCTCTTCTCTTTTCTTAAATTCTTTTTCTTAAACCATAACATTTCGGGTTTCCGTCCTTCGATTTCTCGACAGTCGATAAAGTGAGTATCGATGTTGAATTTTCGAAAGTCGAAAATATTCGGGGCGTTACACGATGCGTTTCGAGCTGCCACGATCAAATGATAACTCCGATTGACACGAAAATTGAAATCCGGTAATAACTAACTATTACGGATCCAATGGAACTGGTCTCGTCCAATTCTGAGACTGTTCAAAAATTGACTATTTTACAGTCGATAATTAAATATTAAAATATTCAATTTTCACAAATTAACTTTTAATTCGATTTTAAAAGTTCTAAAATATCATTCTAACTTCAATATGATAAAATAAAATTTTACAAATCATTTTCAATCATATTTAACTCAATTTTCAATTATTTCCATAATTTAACATATTAAATTATCGATTTAATTATTCAATTAAATCCAATTGTTCGAATAAAATTTATTCGACTTATAAATTTCACCTATTAATGTTTAAAATTAATTAAATATTCAAATTTTAATTACTAAAAATCCTGGATCGTTACAATCCAAAGCTTCATTTCCCATCATGGCCGTTAGATATCTAGAACTCAATGCCCTCTATAACTTACATGTTGCAAGTTTCTCGAATTAATGAACAGATTTGGAGATTTCGAGGGGAGAACGAAACAATTTTCTGGCCGTGTATTAGAGGCCGGCGGCTAAGCAATAGGAATTAGGGTTTTGTAAATTTTCTTATTTTTTGTGAATTTAAGGTCTATTTATAGGAAAATTTGAACGCTATTCATCCGGGTTTTTCGGAATCCGATTTACGCGCTGTAACTGGCATTTCTGGGGTTTATCCCGCGTTCCGGACACAATGGAACAGGTTTCGAAAGCTAATTCGATCATCTGTGCGAGATATGACAATAAACGTTCGATTTAAATTTAAACCGATTAAACGATTTTCTAGGCGTTTCAGCTTGCACCGGACAAACGATAAATTCGATTGACACGAAATTTGAAACCTTACAATAATATCACATTACGGATCCGATGAAACTAGTTTCGTCGAAATCCGAGACTTTTTGAAAAATGGCTATTTTAACTCGCCAAATTAATATTAAAACGATTTCGATGCGTTTCGAGCTGCCACGGTCAAACGACAACTCCGATTGCTACGAAAATTGAAATCCGATAATAACTAATTATTACGGATCCAATGGAATTGGTTTCGTCCAATTCTGAGACTGTTCAAAAATTGGCTAATTTCACTAGTCGATTAAATATTAAAATATTCAATTTTCACAATTTAACTTTTAATTCGATTTTAAAAGTTCTAAAATATCATTCTAACTCCAACATGATTAAATAAAATTTTACAAATCATTTTCAATCATATTTAACCCTATTTTCAATTATTTCTGTATTTTCACATATTAAATTATCGATTTAATTATCCAATTAAATCCAATTATTCGAAATAAGATTTATTCGACTTATAAATTTCACTTATTAATATTTAAATTCAATTAAATATTCAGATTTAAATTAATAAAAATTCTGGGTCGTTACAGACTTCGCCCCTTAAAAGGATTTCGTCCTCGAAATTATCAAGTAAGAAAAGTTGCAGAATCTTTTAACTTTTCCACAATTCATAGTTAAACTTCTTACAATAACTTTACTAAGTTTCCAAATCATACTTAGTTCTCTTTTCAAACCAAACTTCTCTTTTCAAACCAAACTACTATTGTTTAACTTTCAATTCCAAAATCAAAGTTACAGTTTTCACAAATTTTTCAAATTTTCTCAAAATTTTTCAAACGCCTTAAATTTTAGGAAAAATTCGCCATAGTCTCCTTTGCGCGGCTCGATCCAAAAAAAAATGACAGTATATATATCACAAATATACATCTCATCAAGTGATGAGGCATCCCGCAGGGAAAAAAGTGTAAAAGTACGATATTTAATCCGAGATATGTACCTTATATTTTATTAGCGAGCATATACGGCTAATATAGCGCGGAAGCGAGCTCCAAAAACGAAGAAAGCGCAATCCGCACCTACTAAACACTCAATAACAACATGAGAATCATGCATATATGAAAATAGTATCAGTATACAACATATAGCAACATAACAACTACATAATATAGCAAATGCAACTAAAGCAACAAATGCAAACATCAACTAACTATCATTCATAACTAAATCAATATTCATTCATATTCTCATTAATATTCAATGAATTGGTTTTCAATTTAAATCACATTTGATTTATTAATGTTGGATTTTATCAACATTCATTCGTATTAAATTTCAATTAGTTAACATTCACTAATTTTCATTCATATTAGTTCACTTCCAAATCAAATTCAATTCTATTCAAATTTATTTACTTCTAATTAGAATTCAATTACATAGCTTCCAATTTCGCCAATTCAATTTCATTAACACTTAATGAATTATATACAATCAACTAATAATCATATAACAACCAATGTATATTCAACACAACCAAATTTATTCACTTTACATTTAATTTGGTTCAACACATTTAGTTCCAATTGGATCATATTAAATTGACTTCCATTCAATTTATTCAACTTCCAATAACATTAGCTTCTAATGAATTATCACTTATATATTCATTATTTCATATCAATTGTTTACATTTAATTGATTAACATTCAATCCATTTATCAATTCAATTGCTAATTCCTTTAACAATTTAAGGTTGAATTTCATTTATATAACTCAATTTCACATTCTTAATGACTTCATTTCATTAATTCACTTATTAATTCACTTTGACACCAAAATCAACTTCATTCAACATCACTTAAGTTATATTTCATTCCAAACACCTTTTGTTTTAATTTAACTTAAGTTTTCACTTATTAATCCAATTCAAATTCCAATCCTATTTAACTTTTTACCAAAGCTAAATTTATTAACTCCTATCAAAAGTTCAAAACTTATTTCACTTATATTCATCATCTTATAAGTTATACAACTTATATTCAACAATTACTACTTGGATTTTATTGATTTACTTATACTTCCTTTAATTTAACTTCATCCTTTAAGTTAAATTTATTCTATCGAAATTCAATTTGTATAAGTTATCAACTCATTTATCATTCCCATAAATATCTTAAATAGGATTCCAGAGTCTTTTCAACCTTTCAAACCATTTTTGAAATCAATTCAAATTATCTTTTGAATTCCCAAAACCAAACTCAAAATTTTTCCAATCAACTTTTATTTAAAACAATTTGGCAGCAATTTCTCTTTTGGAAACCCGAAAATGAATTCTAATGATGTGGCCATCATCATCAGGATTATTTTCCAACGACCGAAAAGAGTTTAGAGCTTTAATTTCCCCAAAACAATTTTCCCAAAATATCAAATCCTTTCAAAACCATTCCCTGGAATTTTATTTCAGATTATAAATCACGTTTACAAACCTTTTACTTATATAATTTCACTTCTTATATATAAGGTTATTTTACAATTGTAAATTATTTCAATTATAATTCCATGCTTATAATTCATTTGCTTTTACAATTCATTCTTTTACTTGGATTATTCGAACATCTTATTCAACAACCAAACAGTCTACTTATATACACTTTAATAAATCTGAAAACTTATTCCTTTATATACAAAATATAATCAAGGAAAATTATTTCATTTACCCAATTTAAAACAATATCGTGTCAAATTGTTCTGTACAAGTGTTTAGAGATCCCTATCAAAAACGTTAATTACTCGTGTTGACCAAAATCCATATACCACTCAACAAACCAATCATCACAATATAAAACAATTTATATTCACTAACAAATACGCGCTCGTATCTATTATTACTCTCAAACTCATTCTAGAGTACTACTGACTCTATCTCTAATGAGTAATACCCAACAGAGCCATGGTTGTCGCTTAACCATAAGCTCTGATACCAAATGTAACGAACGCGGCGGTAGCGGTCACAACCGGTAGGCTTTTCAACCATCCCAGCCCCACCGTGGCTTACACTGATATCCCAAACTTGCTTTTACGGCCACCCTTTCGAATGTCACGGCTTCGCCTAACCAACCCCGTAAAGAGGACGTGTGGGGGTAAGAGTCTCCCGTTTGCCACCAAACCACGAAGTGAGAACCCCCCATCACATATCGCCTAGCATAAGCAAGACTGGTGTGAGAACTCAAAACAGTTTATTTATCTTTGAAATCAAAATAGAAGAATATTTTTAAAGTCAATTCGCAATGCTTTTAAAAATGAGACTACCATAAGGCCTCCCGCACACACACAATGCAAACGCAGAATCGGAGGAGATTTCTCCTTATGATAGTCAAAGATGCTTGATACGCATTAAAAAGAAACATTTGATATTATTACTAGTGCATAGTGTAGGCAAAATTCATTTCGAAAATAGAATATAAATCTTAGCCAACATAGACTTTTCGAACTATGTCTACTATAGCTACCATGTTCAATAGCAGGTTACCGCCACATTACAGGCAGGTTCTACAACTAAAACCGTAGAAGATCGTATTGTTTCTTTGGATTTCCAACAAATGGTCAGGCCAAGGAACTTCCCATTGCCAAGTGAGAACGCCTCTGGAAGGACGTTGTCGAGAACCAAACCTGATCTCTGCCAACACAAGGTCGGGTTACCCCTAACTGGGTAACTACTGACACGAATATGTCATCCCCCGATCATAACCGATCTATCCGAGGATCCTCGATTTCCAACAACCATAAAATATGCAGTAACAACATAGGTTAAATATCTAGGCTCCATACCATGATACCACCTCTATCCAGAAGGAATGACATACACTAAAGGGCGCTACCCCTAATAACCTTGCTGCATCCTTCCTGTTTTGACCATTTCCGGGGTGTGAGATCCGACGAAGTCTCGTCCACAAAGCCAAACTTTATACAAAAGCCGTGCTTTGGGTCAACAAATGATTATAGAAATGATCACCAAGATAAATGATCAAATAAATGATCCTATCACCAATGATCAACACAATGATCATTTCACAGCAACACTCAACATGCCACACTACCAAATTGGGAGTATATCACTAATAACCTTCAACTATATAACCTCTAAGCTCGTACGTCTCAGAGAAGGGTGTTAAGCTAAGAGGATAAATTCTCCTCCACCAACAGAAATATATTTGAAAGAAATCAGCTTTATATCTCAATTTGTAATGTCAGACATGCAATCCATACAAGTCTGTTCCGGGATCGAACAGAACCGAAGGCACTTACAAAGAAGTCCTTGCAATCCGGATATTCACTAATCACGACCGGACTTCCCGTCACTAAGGGTGATAAAACCTCTATATCGGAGATCAGCCGATGTAGAGTAACTCGATGGTAATCGTTCCGTTTTCACAAATATCCGGTCTTCAACACCGGTCATCGAATGCAATCCATTACGACGTATCACATATTCGGAATGGGTTATACGAACCCAAGGTCCTTTCCCGGCTAACCCGAATAGTGAGCGCTTATTCAAAAATAAGTGTGGCATTCAAATTCAAACAATCACAACAAATACCTATTTAATGGTAAATATTGATAGTCGGATTATTTAACTATCAATAGGCATGCTCAACATCACCGAATTCCAAATAATTTCCCAAATTATTTACTTTCCAAAATATCTTTACTAGATATAAAATTTCCACACTTCAACCATTTGAAAACAAATTTTCAAATCACTTTTCAATCCATTATCACTTTTGAAAACAAATTTCAATCATTTTCCTTATGCGAAATACTTTCATTTCAACATGGTTCATTTAAACCAATTAAATAAATCCTTACCGATTTACTTTATATTTACGTTCCAAATCCGTAAATCAATTCCCACACTTCAAAAATAAATCAACGTTTAATTTTAAACAATTACCCCTTTCTTTTATAAATTCCTTAGTGAATTTATAATCCAAAATATCTATGAATATACGATTTTCTAATCGACTTCTATTATTCATTTTCAATTTATCTTACAAGGATAAATTCTAAAACGTTCATTTCACATTGGAAAAATATTTTCATACTTATTTAATAATAAGTACATCACAAATCCATTCAATTTCAACACTTGGAAAATATTCAATATACTTAAATCGAAAATTAAGTATATATTTCATTCTTTAAGAAATCATTCTCTTAAACGCATTTGTTTGGGCCAAAACGAATGTTACGTAAAACATCGTTACGACGACCCAAAATCATTAGTATAGGGATTCAAAGTTTAAATAGATATCTAAATCCCAATACTATACAAAACATTTCCTTTCAAAAACCATTTACTATAACAATAGTGTTATAGTCCACCATTTCCTTCTATTTCTCGAAAACGTCTATTTCAACAATGAATGTTGAAATCTATGTATTCGATACTTAATGCATTTTAAAATGGCTTTAAAATCATTAACTTCATTTCATAATATTCCTTCCCCAAAACATATCCATTTCATTTAATAATATATTCACTGTCCAAAATCATGAATATAATTCCTTTCATATATTCCTATATCCAACTTATCAAATTCAATTTATTTCGGATTTATAAACAACGTTTATAAACTCCATTTATATTTTTATAAACTTCTATTTATAAAAATCCTTTTTATATCTCATTTTAAATGCCAAAATCCGATTTATAAGTTGATTACTTATAAATCTTATATTTTACAAGATCTATCCATTTTATGATATTCATATTTCATAAATTTATAAATCTCAATTTACTTATGAAATCCATTTTTATTTCACTTAATTACTTATAAAAACTCGTTTTATAATTCCAGTATTTTTAATTTATAAATATCAATTTTATAAATCTTTTATATAAACCGTTTATAATATTTCAAAATTCCCAATTAAACCATTTTATAAATTAATCACTATTTATTTCAAAAATCTTAATTTGGTTATATTTTACAAAAACTATAAGTTTTATAACATTAAACTTATAACATTAATTTATTTAAAATAAATCAATTCAAAATTTTGATAAAACGTATACTTTCAAAAATCACTTTAAAAATTCCTTTAAAAACCAAAAATCATTATTTTAAAACTTCAAAAATAAATCCGATGATGCAACAGCACCAAATAGTCAATCACGACATCCAAATACCATATATCGATATGATAATCAACAAATATCAAAATATCTGTAAATAAATCAATATAGTTGAGGAATCCAGTTGGATCCCTCCAACCTGTTTCCCTGCATCCACAAACATCAGCACAATACCAATTCCGCTTCAGTACGGAATTATCACGGTATATGGGATTTAAAATATTATCCGCTTAATAGACGGCGCAATAGGGTCTCATCCGCTATACAATGCGGGAAATCAACAAATGCAATATATACATATGCCAATATATATATATTGCTATTATATATAATACCAATTTCACTGTTTATGAAATATTCGCGGTATATGTTTTTAATAAATAACATCCGCTTACTAACGGCGCATAATGTCTATTTTAACAATCAATAGATAGCAATCATCATTCAAACATGCATTGAAGAATTTTAAATCTAACTATTTAAAATAAAAATCGAAACCGATTCGATTGGGTGAGAAGTTCTCACCTTTTTTTCAATTTCGTTTTAGCGATTTATTTCGAATAAAATTAAACGGACGTTTAATTTTGCTCGAAATTCTCACTAACTCCAAATGACTCCAATCCAATTCCATAGCGTAGTGCTCATCCATACGATTCCAATGCAAAAAGTTTCGTCGAAATCCAACCTCGTATGAGAAAGATATTGCATTTTAAAGTTCATTCGAATTATAATATATATTATTTACAAATTTAATTTTATAATTAAACCTTATCATCACCGTACGTTCAAACTCAACAGATCATAGCCGTGCTTTTCTTCTTCCTTCCCACTCACATATTCACGTATGCAGGAACCCATCACGCACGCCTCGAAACGAACGGCCGCACCCATCATTTGTCGATGAACCCTCATCATACTACCACCACTCTGTTCCCCTAGCCGAGCTCGACCCCCCCATGCTCGACCGCACCCCCCTAGCGCCACCACCAATCAGAAAAACGTGACCAAAGACGGCCACTTCAAACCCAAATTCGCGACAATCCAAAGCTTCATTTCCCATCATGGCCGTTAGATATCTAGAACTCAATGCCCTCTATAACTTTCATGTAGCAAGTTTCTCGAATTAATGAACGGATTTGGAGATTTCGAGGGGAGAACAAAACAATTTTATGGCTGTCTATTAGAGGCCGGCGGCTAAGCAATAGGAATTAGGGTTTTGTAAATTTTCTTAGTTTTTGTGAATTTAAGGTCTATTTATAGGAAAACTTGAACACTATTCATCCGAGTTTTCCGGAATCCGATTTACGCGCTGTAACTGGCGTTTCTGGGGTTTATCCCGCGTTTTGGACACAATGGAACAGGTTTCGGAAGATAATTCGATCATCTATGCGAGATATGGCAATAAACGTTCGATTTAAATTTAAACCGATTAAACGATTTTCTAGGCGTTTCAGCTTGCACCGGACAAACGATAAATCCGATTGACACGAAATTTGAAACCTTACAATAATATCACATTACGGATCCGATGAAACTAGTTTGGTCGAAATCCGAGACTTTTTGAAAATTGGCTATTTTAACTCGCCAAATTAATATTAAAACAATTTCGATGCGTTTCGAGCTGCCACGGTCAAAAAACAACTCTGATTGCTACGAAAATTGAAATCCGATAATAACTAATTATTACGGATCCAATGGAACTGGTTTCGTCCAATTCTGAGACTGTTCAAAAATTGGCTAATTTCACTAGTCGATTAAATATTAAAATATTCAATTTTCACAATTTAACTTTTAATTCGATTTTAAAAGTTCTAAAATATCATTCTAACTCCAACATGATTAAATAAAATTTTACAAATCATTTTCAATCATATTTAACCCTATTTTCGATTATTTCTGTATTTTCACATATTAAATTATCGATTTAATTATCCAATTAAATCCAATTATTCGAAATAAAATTTATTCGACTTATCAATTTCACTTATTAATATTTAAATTCAATTAAATATTGAAATTTAAATTAATAAAAATTCTAAAATCGTTACATTTATGGTGGCGTTTGATGAACACTGCAATAAAAAGATTTATAGTGGCTTTGAAATAAATGCAACTAAAAATCATGGATTTTTAGTTGCGGGCTTTATCACGGCGTTTATCAAAACGCTACTATAAGTTTTGGTTGCGTTTTTTGTGCGCCACCAAAAATAAAATTTCTTGTAGTGACACCAAACTCCTATATTTGATTATTCAAATATTCACTGAGTGAACCACTCAACACATCTTCCAATGTCAGGGTATCCTTGTCATAAATGAGACTATTGCCAAAGCCATTGTATCGCTTTAGAAGAAAACAAAATAGAATCATAGCCTTCTATAGCTTAATAATCTTCAAATCAACAGAATTCTTCAGTAAATCATCAAATGCAATTAGTTATTATGTAATTGAAGTACCAATTTTCATCTTATAGGTGAAAAAGTTCCTCAACATTATCAAACGATTGTATGTGACTTCTTTATATAGTGATCTTCCAACTTCTTCCAAATATCCTACTAGTAGTTTCAACATTAATTTCGAAGGCAACATAATCTCCTATAGAAAGTTGGAGAGTAGAAATACTCCATTCTTTCATTTCCTCCCACTCAATAGCTGAAATATCTATAGGCAACTTATCGGTCCTAAAATATACACTATGAACATGATTTCTTCTCAACACTGCCTTCGTCTTCCATTTCCACTTCTCAAATTTACAATCTCCTTCCAATTTTCAAACTTTAAATAGAAACTGAACTCCACATAAGATCACCAAGCATAGGGTGCAACTATTGGAGCAGAATTAACCTACGGTGCATCCTCAACCTTCGCACCTTCCATTCTATCAAACACCTTTCATCTAATAACGAACCATACAACTCTAATATAAGTTGTTATAAGAAATTTTCATGTAATATCAATTTATCCCAAGTCCTAGTGGAAGTCTATGTAGAATCTTGTAAAACTCAGATAAAATAGCAATCCACAATTAAACATAAGAAAAATTGAAATAAACCAAAAGTAAATTAGTTATAGAGATTTATAGTGGTTCCACTATTGACATGAAAGTTTTCATCCACTTGATAATGCATTTTATTGATAATTTTAGAGAGATCTACATGAGACTAATATATCTATTTTAGTAGAGGATTAAAGATTAATACCAAAATAGTAAAGAAATTAAACCTGAGAGGATGATGATTTGTAATGAACAACTACGTTTATATAGAGATCAATATTTAGAGTTGAAGAAATTGACTTACATTAAAAATCAATGCCACATTAATTCACTACCTCATATATAAACGCATATGTGTTCCAGTCTTCAGTTTCTTCTAATATGGATGTGCTTGATGAGAATTGATTAATTAATTTCATCTCCTGTATTTTTTTCATGTAAATAATTACTTATCTTTTCTCTAATGAATTGAAGAGATAATTTATATTTTCGAACATATTTTTAAGTCATAATTTATAATTATCTGTTAAATAGTTTTTTTTTGTTTCCCTACTCTTGCCTTCCTGCTTTCCTTCTCATTTTCCATTCTAAATTCTGAATTTGTAGTTATGAACAATTGATTTACAATTAGAAGTTTCTTTAGAAATTTCTCCTTTTTTGAGTGCTTTGTCATTGTTTTGAGCCACTATTCCTTTAAATGGTGCCCTTATATTGTTTATGAATTAGAACCCTATTCCTTTCGATTGGAGTGAACTCTGGTGTAGGGCCAAAGCACTCTAAATTTAAGTGCTTGAGTTTGGGAGCACAAGCACTCTCAAGAGCTTACACTATGGAGTTTATTCTTAGGTCATGCTTGAGAGGACTCAAAGCATGCCTTGATTCCTCGGTAGAGGTTGGAGCACTCCTATCTTCAAATGGAGTGCTTGTTTTGAACGCTACCCAAAGCATGCTACAAAATTAGCTAAGGTTGTACCTAAAGATTTCTTTGGGTCTGGTTAGCTTGGATCCTACATTAATAGACGCTCCCTATCCAAACTCGAGGGTTCCCTTTGCACTTCCCCGGAGCATGCTCTAAGGTTTAACCTAAATGGACATGAGCTTTGCTTAGAGATTACTTGTGTTATTTTGAGTCCATTTTAGCTACTTTTTGAGCATTTTTGTAGTTAGTCTCATATCAAAATTTCCATATTTTAAAGTGATTTTCCATTTTCCTCATTTTTCAATTCAAAGGTACTTTTGAGTTTGACTAGGGTCTTTCTTTAGATGTGACCAAAGGCTAGCATCAGGAGTTATGTTTCCCTATTTTAACTCGACTTTAATACTATCCTTTTTAATAAATTTCCATCTATATTTTCTATACTTTAAAAGGGTTATAACATTCATGATAGAACATTATTCAGATACCTGTGTTGTGGTAGTAAAAATGTTATTACAGCTAATCTTTAAATACGTATCCATGAATTTGTTAAGAACCTTGATGTAACGTCCCGCCTTTTCGCACACTTTAAACCGACACACGTGCCAATTCAAAACATAACGGAAGGGCGGATTGTTATGGGGTAAATAAGAAAAACAGAGAAGAAATAAAAACAAAATAGAACCTCACAGCGGAAGGATAAAATATAATAATAATAATAAATATACAGTTCATAAATGGTTTACAAAACGCTTGTTATTCTTTACACAATAAATATCAGAGTTACACATACCAATACAATCAATGCAGCGGAACAGTATGAGTGTGGTGCAATACTGTAAATAATAATAATACGGATTCTTCGTCTTCGTCCTCCAAAGCTAAAGTCTTCGATCCTGAAACGCTCGGACTGACCCGAGCGAATTTGAAAAGACAAAAACACTCGAGTCAGACTAAAAGATCTTATGTGAGTTAAATTAACAGAAATAAATATGAGTACAGTAACTCAAGAGATGTTCGGGATTTACATCTCCTAAGGATCCGTTAAACTATTTACTATGTAGTATATTGCGCTATTATAATAGTGTCTATTTATAAAATAAACTTACTTTTAAATAGCGTTAAGGCTGTACATTTTCCACCTTAACACAAATAATGCCAATAGTCTATACAGCACCGTAATACCTCCTGATCGGAAAGCTACCAGAGGGTACTCCATAGGTACGACACAAATAGAAACTCGTAGTAAAGGCTCGGTATGGTAGGTGACACGGCACAACTAGGCAATGCCACGGTAGATATACCAATTGCTATCCAGGCTGGTGGAAACGCGTAGCCGCAGTTACCGCCCACCTCGGACTAACTCCCCAAAATCAAAATATAAAAGTGGCCACTGAATCAATCCAAAATCAAAGTATAATATCGAAGAGGAGGGTCCGATCAGAGGAATGACCTCATTGGCCTGAGAATCGCTCCTGTTTTAGCCACCTTATGCTAACTCACGGGAGTCGGGTCCACGTATTTACCTTACAGGACACGTCGCCACCACCTACTTCATTCTGGAATCTCCACCGCGTACACGGTTAGTCAAAGTGGTTTTCGGTATCGACAGAGAGTATGTCCATATCCGATCCCGGTCTCTTTGCCAACCCATCGTTATTATAACACCGCGGTCATTTAAAAATAGGTTATACTTTAAAAATCAGAATAAACATTCCATTTCATAACCATGAATACGATATCATTTCAAAACCCAAAACCATATTTTATCACTTATCCCAAATATAATTCTTTTCCAAAATCAAAATGCTTTAACTTCATAACGTCTGAAAATCAAATATTTTCAAAGCATAATATTTTGAAAATCATAATTTAAAACCATAACTTCTAAAACTTGAATGGTTTGGACATTCAACGGTATATGAATTAAATGGTTTAACTTAAATGTTACTTTGTAAAGAAAACAGTTCTCATGGCTTTACGAATACATTTCTTTATTAAAGTCTAAACCAAAATTTATGTTATCTCTCTCAAGTTCCAAAACCACTTCAACTTATTTATATATACGTATATCCATTTTGAGTATCAATATTTCAAACTAAAGTTGAATTTTATGCTTTCAACAAATCAATTGTTCTATTAATTAGTCTTGAATATTCATATAAAATCCATAAATAATAAGACTTCAATTTCTAGTAATAAAATATATATATTTTTCCCAATTCAAATTATACTAGAATATTCATTTCAATTTATTTTGGGAAAAATCCAATTATAAATATCATATCTTAAAATTTCCAAACTTAACATTTAAACATATGATATAAATTATTAAACTCCATTTTCTTAATTTTCTTCCATTTTTAATAAAGATTTTTATACACCTTTTAATTTCAAAATTTTCAACTTCATATGTATATATATATGGAAGAAAAATATTTATACAATATAAAATTTAAGATTATTATAAACCGTATTCCATCCAAACCATAGAAATAACATTTAAATAGTTATATATATACCGCGGTGCCTGTATATAATTTTCTATCCTATGGTCAAGTGATACGGATATTTATCATTTCAATCCGCAATTTAAAAGATATAAAATTTTGTGGTTATATATCATTTCAAACCACAATCCCGAAAGAAATGAAATATGCATGATAATTTGCAACTTAATGATATACAATAAACATCCATTCATCAACATCATCCATCATCCAAATCGCAATCATCAATCAATATCAATCAATAACAATATTATTTTTGGTACTACATAACAGGTAATACTGGCAATTTTATTCAAATTAAATTTAACAGCTATTAATCTACAGTCTATATTCAGAAATAAATTATATAACTGTTAACTAGCAGTTCATATACAAACAATAAATTTTAACTGTAAATTTATACGCAATAAATTAATTAAATTAACAGTTAAATTAAATAAATGCAATTCAACAGATATGAATAAAATAAACATGCCAAATACTCATAAATAAATTTCTATTCATTTCTAAAATTAATTTAAACAAACATAAAAGCTTCTAGTAGTTGTGAGTGGGTTAAAACACCCACCTTTTGAATTTAAATCGAATTTAAATTCGATTTAAACCCAAAAATTCGCCCTTCTCGGAATTCGTCCAAACCAGCGTCATCAAGTCCGGAATTAAATTACGATCCTAACAAAAGAAATTTCGTGTGAATCCGACTTCGTATGAGAAAGTTATGGTGAAAAATGATGATTGAATTCAAAATTGAAAATAAATAAAACGACACACATTCATCACTTACAAATATATGTGCCACATCACTCCTTTTATTCCCAGAAACGCACGCGGCCCCCTTCCAGAAACCCTAATCGAAGATCTACGACGATCTAACCGTTGAATCGACACAAAAACCAAATAGATGCGATCCCCATCGTCCACTCTACAAAACCCAGAAAAGGTTTGACGATCCGACGAAGTTTGCGACGACGATGATGAATGGTCACGGACTATTTGAATTAATTCTGGCCAAACGAATGTTCAAAACAGAAAACGAATTGCACCAGTAGATTACGTGCCTCGAGAAAATTAACATGTATTTTTGTGGAATTTTTCTGAAGTGTTTGCATTTTCACTGAAATTTGGATTGGGGTAGATCTAGGTTGCATTCATTTGAGGAGGAGAAGGAGATGAAGAAATGAACGTACAGCGAAAGGGAAAATAAAATGGGGCCGGGGTTTATAACAGGTTATATATAGACAAGGCTGAAAAATAATAGATGGATCGGATTGGATCTAAACATAAGTTTAAATTTAGGCATAAACATATATGTAATAAAGTAGCATTAAATTTTGAAACGTGAATTGATTTTATTGGAAATAAATTACCCAAATGTTTTTATTCCATCAAATTTTATTTACTAAAGGTTGCACTTAATCAACTTTATACATCTTGCCCCTTTTGTCTTTAAATCAATAAATCTTATATAGTATATAGATTTATCATAAATTTTATCTATTCTTCCTTTTTAGGAAATGTTCTATATATTAGATTTCATTTATATGCAATAAATCATACTATCGTAGTTATATCCAATTAAATAAATAAATGTTGATTCCTACTCTTTTTATCCAACAATTGTTTACGTTTTATTCCATAAATACTTCTACACACATCCTGGATTTTGTGTAAATGGTTGTAACGTTAAATCTTGTCTACTTCCCATTTTATATTTAAGGTTTCTAAAACCGATTAATATTATTCCCTAGTCCAAACACCCTTTTGCCCAATTTATATTAACATATCCTTAAATTATTGCAATTGATTATCTAACATACAACTGAATCTATTTCTAAATTTTCATAATTCATTAACACCTTACAAAAGTTTACAAATACAGGGCTTGTATCGGATAAAACTTATTTTCATTGATGAATTCAATACTTGCCTTTATTTTATTTATTTCCAACTTAATATCCAATCGCAACAATTTCCACTATTACACTTATTAATTTCAATACATAATTCAATTTTAATAAATTCAACATTTTAAGTTTGATTAAATTTATTAAATTCACTTTCTTTCTATTATTCAAGGTTATTGATGTCAATTTAATGAAACTAACATTGGCTCAATATCTATACATTAAAAATCTCAATTCTAAACTTAGATCTCAACTTATGAAATAGTTAAATAATAAATTCCATCTAAATCTACATCTTCCTACTATCTAAATATTTAGAAAAATTACTTACCACTTTTTATTGTAAATTTTTAAACTAGAAGATTTGTGTCATTTCTAGCCCTTTGGATATTTTATATTAACTAAAAGAAAATTTACATATAATTTCCATCGTCAATTATTTTAGTGAATAAATCTTCAAAGGTTACTGCAATTAATCCCCTAAATTGCAATAAATTCTAATAAATTTGACTCTATTTGATTACAACTCACAAATAAATCAATTATTCCCCAACAACAAAGTTACCGTTTCTTATATATATATCAATACAGTAATACTTCCAAATGTTCATCTTTTGTTTGCATAAATTACTGTATTCAATTGAATTGTAATATTGTTAACTTACACATAAATAAAACTTAACAACTAATAGAATAAATAACTTACAAAATTTGTTGTCATAAATATATTTTATAAGTCTACACTTAATTATTATCTTATAATACGTTTTTACGTTACTATAAAATTTATACACTCTTCCGTTACCATATTAATAATTACTAAAGTAACGTTCATTCTTAATAACAACGTTATACTATTCAACATATAAAAGGACTCCTTCCCCAAATACATTCATTTATATTTATTCCCTTAAAGTTCTCCTTTATTGACTAGACACATTAATTTAGATTCATTTACATCGAATGCCCTTCTTAGCTATATACTCAATACATGTTAAATCTACATAATTTTTACCCTTTTATTCAAATTCACTTATACCATCAATAACAAAATGTTGCCCTAAATTTAGATTCAATTATATACATTAGATAAATGGGTAAACTTTTGTAATTATCCCATATATGAAAATATTTTTATGCATACACTTCCGCTTACTTACTATGAATTCATTTATTAAATTACTAATTTCCTTAGTCAACTTATCCCCTATTTACTACCAAATTTCAAATTTAATTATGTCTTATCAATACATAAAATTTACATAGGCGAAACAAATTTTATTACTATCTTAAGTCCATTTATTATTGACAACATTCATTAAATCTCCTTATCAACACTTATTGCATTGATTTATTCAGCGGTCACCTTTTATTTAGTTACTATCCATTTTACAATCCAATGTAAGTCTTCCACTATTTATTTTATATTAAATGAATTCCATTCTACTTAATATTTTTATTGATATTCACTAATTCAACCCTTATATCAGTTTCTTGTATTTAACTTTAAATCAAATTGTGACAATCTACATTATCCAAATCTATTGTCATAAAATTTTATTGTTACACTAAATTACAACTACTATACCAAATTTCTACATTTATTCTAAATTAGATTAGAAATTATATTAATTCAATTCATTTAATATTATTAATTTAACGGGTCGTTACAATCTCCCCCACTCAAAACTTTTCGTCCCCGAAAAGGAAAAAGAAGGGAGAAGGAAGAATAAACAGTACATCTTATTTCAATTATTAACTTATAAACAATAATTTACTGGATTAATTTCCTTTAATGAAATATACCCATTTATAATCATTACAACCTTTTATACTTAAATCATTAAAGTTTGGAAAATATTCAAAAAAATTCTAAGTCCAAAATTTACGAAAATTTTTGGCAGAGTCTCCTTTGTATGGTGAGGCTCGGGAGAAAATATAATATCAAAATATACAAAATATATTACATATATTATCAAAATATTATATCCCAACACGGGAAAAATAGCGCTTTAAACGTAATCCGAAACGTACCTATTTGTCGGGCAATATACGCTTATTATTTTGGAACCAAAAGCAGTAGCAGTTGCTTCCATCACCTGTATTCACTTATAAAATCTAAAAGGTTAAATATTTATTTTAAAGTGAACTATTCAAGTGGATTCAATCATTAATCGACCATACAATTCAACAACCATCAACCTTACAAACAACATACATACACAAACAAAGCAACCATTTAATCCATCAAACAAATAGTTGTTTGGGTTCAAACTTGAAATTTGTATGAAATGAAATTAACTATCAAGTGCATCCTTTACTCAACAGTCTTAGATGGAACAAAGATAGATACTTATTCATTTAACCACTTCAAATTTCTTACCCAACAACATAAATCAAACAACACAATTCAAACCAACACCCAAATTTATTTATTATACATTTATCTCATGCTTCAATGGTTTGATTTTTTTTCTTTCATTTATGGAGTGATTTCTTTATTTCTTACAAATTTTCATTTTCCATTTATCACAAAATTCATTATATTTGTATTCCAATTTATTTACTAAAGTTTCTATCATCTATTTATACTACTTACCTTTACTTATAGTAAAATTTCCAATTTAACTTAAGTCTACACAATTAATTCTCATTAATAATAGCAAATTAATAGAATACCTTTATTACCTTACTCTTCACTAGTAAGATTTCCCCTTACATTTTCCTACTAACATTTGCAACTTTTTATTATATGGTAAGTTATGTATGTTTTAAGAATGTAAGTGAAAATTTACAAGTTTCTTCTCCATTCCTTTAATTAATATATATTTGTTTTGTAAATTACAATTTCAACTTACCTTTAATTTTAGTATAATTCCAATCATCACTTAAGTTAATACCATTAAATTCTTATTTATAACAGTAATTTATTGAATACTTCATTATTTCCAAAAATTCTACTTGCATAATATTCTATTCCACTCTTAATTTACATTTCAACATTTTATACTTGGTAAGTTATTTATGTTAAAGAAAAAGCAAAAGAACTTATACAAGTTAAATCTCAACCCTTTTAATTCATTGATTACTTAACCTTTATTTCACTAACCTAATTTTTTTTTTACAACTAATTAATGGAAATTCAAGAATTAATACCGGGTCAAATTCCAAAATTACTTTAAAATAATAGATAATTAATTTCTTACAACTTTTATATCTCTAATTGCCTTTAAACAATTAAAATTTTAAATAATTTCAAAACAAATCTGCAGTAGAATTTACTACAGTGGCCTTTTCCTTCGAAACTCGAAAATGAAAGTCGATGATGCGCCCGTCATCACCGAAATTATTTTCCAGCGACAGAGAGGAAAGTACAAACTTATTTTCTTCAAAATCCTCTTTAAACCAATTCCTTCGAATTATACTAAATATTTATATAAGAAAATATTTATAAACCAAATCATTATATTTCATAAATCCTTTGAAAGAAGATTTCAAAAATCCCGGACTTAAGTTCTAAAATCTCCAATTTGATTTATTAAAATTCAACTTAGCTTTAATTCATTACAAATATTTTTATTACCTAACACCCAACTATAGCAACCAAAATATATCTTTATAAAAATATTTTTATATATAGAAAATATAATAGGCAAATTATTTCATTCACCTATATTAAAAACAAATATTATGTCGGTCTGTCCTATTAAGTGTTTAGAAATCCCTATTGATGACATAGCGTCCCATGCATCAACCAGAATTTATAAATACAAAGCGGAACAGATTAACACAATATCAAAATCCTTTATTAATACTAACGAATACGCTCTCTCATATATATATACACTCAGCGACTCCCATAGGGTATTACTACCCTATTTACAAAGAGTCAAACCCCACAGAGCCAAAGTTTATCGCTAAACCAAAGCTCTGATACCAACTGTAACGTCCCGCCTTTTCGCACACTTTAAACCGACACACGTGCCAATTCAAAACATAACGGAAGGGCGGATTGTTATGGGTTAAATAAGAAAAACAGAGAAGAAATAAAAACAAAATAGAATCTCACAGCGGAAGGATAAAATATAATAATAATAAATATACAGTTCATAAATGGTTTACAAAACGCTTGTTATTCTTTACACAATAAATATCAGAGTTACACATACCAATACAATCAATGCAGCGGAACAGTATGAGTGTGGTGCAATACTATAAATAATAATAATACGGATTCTTCGTCTTCGTCCTCCAAAGCTAAAGTCTTCGATCCTGAAACGCTCGGACTGACCCGAGCGAATTTGAAAAGACAAAAACACTCGAGTCAGACTAAAAGATCTTATGTGAGTTAAATTAACAGAAATAAATATGAGTACAGTAACTCAAGAGATGTTCGGGATTTACATCTCTTAAGGATCCGTTAAACTATTTACTATGTAGTATATTGCGCTATTATAATAGTGTCTATTTATAAAATAAACTTACTTTTAAATAGCGTTAAGGCTTTACATTTTCCACCTTAACACAAATAATGCCAATAGTCTATACAGTACCGTAATACCTCCTGATCGGGAAGCTACCAGAGGGTACTCCATAGGTACGACACAAATAGAAACTCGTAGTAAAGGCTCGGTATGGTAGGTGACACGGCACAACTAGGCAATGCCAGGGTAGATATACCAATTGCTATCCAGGCTGGTGGAAACGCGTAGCCGCAGTTACCGCCCACCTCGGACTAACTCCTCAAAATCAAAATATAGAAGTGGCCACTGAATCAATCCAAAATCAAAGTATAATATCGAAGAGGAGGGTCCGATCAGAGGAATGACCTCATTGGCCTGAGAATCGCTCCTGTTTTAGCCACCTTATGCTAACTCACGGGAGTCGGGTCCACGTATTTACCTTACAGGACACGTCGCCACCACCTACTTCATTCTGGAATCTCCACCGCGTACACGGTTAGTCAAAGTGGTTTTCGGTATCGACAGAGAGTATGTCCATATCCGATCCCGGTCTCTTTGCCAACCCATCGTTATTATAACACCGCGGTCATTTAAAAATAGGTTATACTTTAAAAATCAGAATAAACATTCCATTTCATAACCATGAATACGATATCATTTCAAAACCCAAAACCATATTTTATCACTTATCCCAAATATAATTCTTTTCCAAAATCAAAATGCTTTAACTTCATAACGTCTGAAAATCAAATATTTTCAAAGCATAATATTTTGAAAATCATAATTTAAAACCATAACTTCTAAAACTTGAATGGTTTGGACATTCAACGGTATATGAATTAAATGGTTTAACTTAAATGTTACTTTGTAAAGAAAATAGTTCTCATGGCTTTACAAATACATTTCTTTATTAAAGTCTAAACCAAAATTTATATTATCTCTCTCAAGTTCCAAAACCACTTCAACTTACTTATATATACGTATATCCATTTTGAGTATCAATATTTCAAACTAAAGTTGGATTTTATGCTTTCAACAAATCAATTGTTCTATTAATTAGTCTTGAATATTCATATAAAATCCATGAATAATAAGACTTCAATTTCTAGTAATAAAATATATATATTTTTCCCAATTCAAATTATACTAGAATATTCATTTCAATTTATT
The DNA here is from genome assembly GCA_030765085.1 of Allium cepa. NCBI lineage: Eukaryota > Viridiplantae > Streptophyta > Magnoliopsida > Asparagales > Amaryllidaceae > Allium > Allium cepa. Next base: position 72,160,128 of record CM060942.1, read on the forward strand.
TTGGGGAAAATCCAATTATAAATATCATATCTTAAAATTTTCAAACTTAACATTTAAACATATGATATAAATTATTAAACTCCATTTTCTTAATTTTCTTCCATTTTTAATAAAGATTTTAATACACCTTTTAATTTCAAAATTTTCAACTTCATATGTATATATATATGGAAGAAAAATATTTATACAATATAAAATTTAAGATTATTATAAACCGTATTCCATCCAAACCATAGAAATCACATTTAAATAGTTATATATATACCGCGGTGCCTGTATATAATTTTCTATCCTATGGTCATGTGATACGGATATTTATCATTTCAATCCGCAATTTAAAAGATATAAAATTTTGCAGTTATATATCATTTCAAACCACAATCCCGAAAGAAATGAAATATGCATGATAATTTGCAACTTAATGATATACAATAAACATCCATTCATCAACATCATCCATCATCCAAATCGCAATCATCAATCAATATCAATCAATAACAATATTATTTTTGGTACTACATAACAGGTAATATTGGCAATTTTATTCAAATTAAATTTAACAGCTATTAATCTACAGTCTATATTCAGAAATAAATTATATAACTGTTAACTAGCTGTTCATATACAAACAAATAAATTTTAACTGTAAATTTATACGCAATAAATTAATTAAATTAACACTTAAATTAAATAAATGCAATTCAACAGATATGAATAAAATAATCATGCCAAATACTCATAAATAAATTTCTATTCATTTCTAAAATTAATTTAAACAAACATAAAAGCTTCTAGTAGTTGTGAGTGGGTTAAAACACTCACCTTTTGAATTTAAATCGAATTTAAATTCGATTTAAACCCAAAAATTCGCCCTTCTCGGAATTCGTCCAAACCAGCGTCATCAAGTCCGGAATTAAATTACGATCCTAACAAAAGAAATTTCATGTGAATCCGACTTCGTGTGAGAAAGTTATGGCGAAAAATGATGATTGAATTCAAAATTGAAAATAAATAAAACGACACACATTCATTACTTACAAATATATGTGCCACGTCACTCCTTCTATTCCCCGAAACGCACGCGGCCCCCTTCCAGAAAACCTAATCGAAGATCTACGACGATCTAACCGTTGAATTGACACAAAAACCAAATAGATGCGATCCCCATCGTCCACTCTACAAAACCCAGAAAAGGTTTGACGATCCGACGAAGTTTGCGACGACGATGATGAATGGTCACGGACTGTTTGAACTAATTCTGGTCAAACGAATGTTCAAAACAGAAAACGAAATTCACCAGTAGATTACGTGCCTCGAGAACATTAACATATATTTTTGTGGAATTTTTCTGAAGTGTTTGCATTTTCACTGAAATTTGGATTGGGGTAGATCTAGGTTGCATTCATTTGAGGAGGAGAAGGAGATAAAGAAATGAACATACAGCGAAAGGGAAAATAAAATGGGGCTAGGGTTTATAACAGGTTATATATAGACAAGGCTGAAAAATAATAGATGGATCGGATTGGATCTAAACATAAGTTTAAATTTAGGCATAAACATATATGTAATAAAGTAGCATTAAATTTTGAAACGTGAATTGATTTAATTGGAAATAAATTACCCAAACGTTCTTATTCCATCAAATTTTATTTACTGAAGGTTGCACTTAATCTACTTTATACATCTTGCCCCTTTTGTCTTTAAATCAATAAATCTTATATAGTATATAGATTTATCATAAATTTTATCTATTCTTCCTTTTTAGGAAATGTTCTATATATTAGATTTCATTTATATGCAATAAATCATACTATCGTAGTTATATCCAATTAAATAAATAAATGTTGATTCCTACTCTTTTTATCCAACAACTGTTTACGTTTTATTCCATAAATACTTCTACACACATCCTGGATTTTGTGTAAATGGTTGTAACGTTAAATCTTGTCTACTTCCCATTTTATATTTAAGGTTTCTAAAACCGATTAATATTATTCCCTAGTCCAAACACCCTTTTGCCCAATTTATATTAACATATCCTTAAATTATTGAAATTGATTATCTAACATACAACTGAATCTATTTCTAAATTTTCATAATTCATTAACACCTTACAAAAGTTTACAAATACAGGGCTTGTATCGGATAAAACTTATTTTCATTGATGAATTCAATACTTGCCTTTATTTTATTTATTTCCAACTTAATATCCAATCGCAACAATTTCCACTGTTACACTTATTAATTTCAGTACATAATTCAATTTTAATAAATTCAACATTATAAGTTTGATTAAATTTATTAAATTCACTTTCTTTCTATTATTCAAGGTTATTGATGTCAATTTAATGAAACTAACATTGGCTCAATATCTATACACTAAAAATCTCAATTCTAAACTTAGATCTCCACTTATGAAATAGTTAAATAATAAATTCCATCTAAATCTACATCTTCCTACTATCTAAATATTTAGAAAAATTACTTACCACTTTTTATTGTAAATTTCTAAACTAGAAGATTTGTGTCATTTCTAGCCCTCTGGATATTTTATATTAACTAAAAGCAAATTTACATATAATTTCCATCGTCAATTATTTTAGTGAATAAATCTTCAAAGGTTACTGCAATTAATCCCCTAAATTGCAATAAATTCTAATAAATTTGACTCTATTTGATTACAACTCACAAATAAATCAATTATTCCCCAACTACAAAGTTACCGTTTCTTATATATATATCACTATAGTAATACTTCCAAATGTTCATCTTTTGTTTGCATAAATTACTGTATTCAATTGAATTGTAATATTGTTAACTTACACATAAATAAAACTTAACAACTAATAGAATAAATAACTTACAAAATTTGTTGTCATAAATATATTTTATAAGTCTACACTTAATTATTATCTTATAATACGTTTTTACGTTACTATAAAATTTATACACTCTTCCGTTACCATATTAATAATTACTAAAGTAACGTTCATTCTTAATAACAACGTTATACTATTCAACATATAAAAGGACTCCATTCCCCAAATACATTCATTTATATTTATTTCCTTAAAGTTCTCCTTTATTGACTAGACACATTAATTTAGATTCATTTACATCGAATGCCCTTCTTAGCTATATACTCAATACATGTTAAATCTACATAATTTTTACCCTTTTATTCAAATTCACTTATACCATCAATAACAAAATGTTGCCCTAAATTTAGATTCAATTATATACATTAGATAAATGGGTAAACTTTTGTAATTATCCCATATATGAAAATATTTTTATGCATACATTTCCGCTTACTTACTATGCATTCATTTATTAAATTACTAATTTCCTTAGTCAACTTATCCCCTATTTACTACCAAATTTCAAATTTAATTATGGCTTATCAATACATAAAATTTACATAGGCGAAACAAATTTTATTACTACCTTAAGTCCATTTATTATTGACAACATTCATTAAATCTCCTTATCAACACTTATTGCATTGATTTATTCAGCGGTCACCTTTTATTTAGTTACTATCCATTTTACAATCCAATGTAAGTCTTCCACTATTTATTTTATATTAAATGAATTCCATTCTACTTAATCGTTTTATTGATATTCACTAATTCAACCCTTATATCAGTTTCTTATATTTAACTTTAAATCAAATTGTGACAATCTACATTATCCAAATCTATTGTCATAAAATTTTATTATTACACTAAATTACAACTACTATACCAAATTTCTACATTTATTCTAAATTAGATTAGAAATTATATTAATTCAATTCATTTAATATTATTAATTTAACGGGTCGTTACACTTGATATATAAGAATTCTTTAGAAATACCACGTTAAGTTAAATGACCAATTGTTAAAAACCAATTTTTTCAATTATACTACTATTAGAGTAACAGTACTAGGTCTTTACATCATGTTTTAAATAACTCCTATTAAATAGGACAGTTTAATTTTTTAACTATTGTTTGCCTATTATCATGTCGGTGTGATATGTGAGCTGCACGTTGTTTTCTTAGTGAGTTTGTAAGGCTATTTATAAGCCAAAAGTTATTCAATAATAAAATGACTTCCTCTCAAATTTGCTAAGCTCTTTTAAATAATTCATTTATTCGTAACATTCTGGTTTTAGAGCCATAAGTTCTAGAGATTTCCAAACACGAGAGTAGTGAAGGAAATTTTGTGTATACCTCTATTCCACGCTTCAATGGTCATTATGACTATTAGATCATGCTGATGGAAAACTTTCTACGATTAAGGGAGTACAAGAGCCTTATAGAAGTACGAATTATTGAAGCAGATGTTACAGCATAGGTTATGGAAGTGCAACGACAAAGGATATATGAGATGAAGCTTAAGGACCTATAAATGTAAAAAATTATCTCTTTCAAGCCACCAAACTCTTAATTCTTGAAACCATTCTTTAGAAGAATACTATCAAACACATTTGGGATACCATATTTTTTCAAAGGAAACGCAAGGGTCATGTGGTCTCACCTTCAAGCATCCCGATGAGAATTTGAAACCCTAAATATGAGATATAGCAAAGGTGACGGAGTACTTTTCTAGGGTCATGGTAGTGGCAAACAAGATGCGTGTCTATGCATAGGATATGTTGGATGTTAAAGTGGTGGAGAATTGCTCATTAACAGAAAAGTTTGACTATGTTGTTTCCTATATTAAGGATTTAAAGGAAACTGATTCTCTCAGTGTTGATGAGCTATAGAGCTTATTAATAGTGTATGTACAGAAATTCAAGAGGAGTAATGGAGAAGAGCAGGTCTTGAAGGTGACACATGAAGGAGGTAGAGGTCATGGTCATGGTGCTTACAGGGGAAGAGGAAGAGGGAGAGGTCGGGTTGTTGTGCGGAAATTTCAATTAATTTGCATCAACTCCCAAAACACAGCAGAATGCTAATGCATGGAAACAATCAAAAGAAGGATCTAGCTTGTCCATTAATTACCAACCACAAATTCAATGAAAAATGATCACCAAAAATAGAAATACAGAAGGGCGGAGAACGGAGAGATTTAATGTGGTTCGGCTAAATCGCCAACGTCCACGGACCCAACAACTATACTTTATTTCACCAAAGAAAGAGAGTACAAAAGTGAGAGATCATAAAATTATAGATAGTAGTGGAGAGACTAACCTATAATTACAAATTGAATAATCAATTTATCCAAAGACTTGCTTACGCTCAAAACCCTATACTGATTGACTACAGAAATTAGGTTTTACTGAAGAAGAGGATAATGGTGGATGCTCTCTCACATGCTCACACAAATATGAAGATGAACTTCCTTCATTTAAATAGACTTAATGGAGGAGTTACTTAGAGATTAAGAAAATTAATATTCAGATTATGTTTGAAACCTTTTCGAATATCCATGGTTTGATTTTTATGTAAATAGATCTTGGTTTCCATAATTTTCCTTGCTTGAATCAATCTCCATCAGTTATCTTTTCTTTCGTCATATAACAAATTCTTTGACTAATTAATTGGTTAGCAATTAATTAGTTTCCCTTCTCTAAAAGATATCAGATGTATCCTTCCTCTTTATCTTTCTATTACAGCCTAATTAATTGATTGACTGAATCAATTAATTATTTTCTTGTCTTCTTTGGAAAATATTTGATTCACATAAATTCAACACTCCACCTTGATTCAAATATAACAATCTCTCTGTATCACCACATATCGACAAATTGTTGGGTCTATGTCAACAAACTTAATGTGAACTATTTTGGGCAATATTGCCCAAACAGAGCTTCCAAATCTTTCCCAAGCACAAGAAAGGTAGTATGCACATCAGCAAACATAATGTATATGAGAAAGTACCAAAATTCTCCAACAAATCCGATGTTTGAGACGAACATGTAGATACTAATCTTCGAGAGACCAATGGAGATTTAACAACGCGCTTCACCTTCTCCATTCCAAATGGAGTGAGGACATACTCAGTATTATCTACTCCAATCTCCTCCACAATAATTTTGCTTGACTTTCCTAATTCAACATCAACAGACTCACCAATAAGCTCCACAACATTCAAAGCATAGGATGAAGAATCATCGCTACAAATATGCTTACAAATAGGGCCAACTGAACTAAAAGGCCATTCCAGCAAGTGAGCTCCACCTAGAGTCTAAACCTCTGTAATCTTCTCATCAACCATGGTATGATCAAAAATACCAATATCTCTTCGAATATGAAAAAAATCTGATGACTTCAAATGTGTTTGGCAATTTTCTATCCTCCCAATGTCATCATTTGATAGAGGATCCACCTTCAACAAAGACCTCTCATCAAATATCGCATGCCTGCTGGTCACAGTTCTCCTAGTCGTTTTACACCACAACCGAAACCACTTCACTCCTTCTCTATAGCCTAACAAAATAAGCTTTCCATAGGCTTCAACTTATCATGTCTCTTATCTTCTAAATAAGTTGAACAACCAAACACTTTAAGGAATGAATAATCAACATGCTCTCTTTTCCATCTCTTCTGGGATCTTCATATCTACGACAATAGAAGGTGTGTGGTTTATAAGAAATACTGCCATAGATATCGCTTCTGTCCAAAATCTCTCTTCTAGACCAGCAGTCGTTCTTAAGCTTATAGCCCTCTCCCATAATTCCAATACATAGTCTTTGCCGCTCCATAACAATATGACTCAGCGGAAATAGAAAAATCTCTAATTACATACTCAGGCACACAATAGTTAGTGAATTTTTGTGACATAAATTCACTACTATTTCCACCTTCAAACACTTCCTCGACTGCTTCTTTACCAAGGTCATCCACTTACAAAACAGGGCTAATATTTCGTCTTTGGCCATTAAGAAATAGACCCAGACTGTACGTGAGAAATTATCCCCAAATAAGACTAAGTAACTGGCACCACCAAAAGATGCAACTTGGGTTGGTCCCTGAACATAAGAATAAACATACTCTAGAAACTCTGTAGCTCTATGTCTTCCAACATCAAATGTGACATGCTTCCTCTTTCCAAAAGAACAATCTCCATAAGAGCTAGGCTTTTACTGACAAACACCATCAATCAACCCAAACTTCTTTAATACTTCAAGACTCTCCTCATCAACATGACCTAAACGAAGATGCCATAAATGAATAGAATCTAAAATACTAGAATCGGTAGAAACTACCGACTCTTCTAAGACCGTCTCTCCATGAAGCACATAATTATCAATAACTCGCACCCCTTTCATAACTAAGGAACCCTTCGCCACTCTTAAATTCTCTCCGTCTATTATTATCCTCATACCAAGTCTACTCAAATCTCCAACTGATAAAAAACTTTTACGCAGCATTGGGACATGTCTAACATTTGTGATAGTCCTAACAACACCATCATGCATCCCAAACCTCACACTTCCAACGCCCACAACATGACAAGATGTGTCAATCCCTATATGAATTGCTCCACCATCAATCTTCTTGTAACGGATAAAACAGCTCCTATATAGCGTCATATGACAAGAGGCTCCAGAATCAATCACCTAACTTATATGCTCTAAAGGTGAAATACTGGCCGAAAGTAATGATGTATCAATCTAACTACTGTCAAAACCGAAGCTTTCTCCTTCTTCTCTCTCTTCTTTCTAAGAGTTGGACAATCCCGTATAAAATGTCCATTCTTCTTACAATAATAGCAAGCACGCCTTTTAGGACCACGAAATGAGACCTACGCATAACTCTTCTACCACCAAGGTGCTTCTGGCTTTTATCTCTTCCTTTAAACGAATGAAGTTGTTGTTAAAGAACACCGTCATTAGTCTTTACCTTACATGTCCCAAAAAATCCTTTTCTAACAAATTTGGTTATGCCATAATTTTTCATACTGCTACTAAAAGAATTAGCCATTGATAACTAACCTAGAATAAGACAGCTAGCTCTGATATTAAACTGTTGTGTGGAAATTTCAATTGATTTGCACCAAGACCAAAAACATAGCGGAATGCTAGTGCGTGGAAACAATCATAAGAAGTATCTAGCTTATCGATTAATTACCAACCACGAATTCAATGAAAGATAATTACCGAACAAAGAAAATAGAAGAGCGGAGAACAGAGAGATTTAACGCGGTTCCGCTATATCGCCTACGTCCACAGACCCAATAATTATTCTTTATTTCACGGAAGAAAGAGAGTACAAAAGAGAGAGATTACAAAATTAAAGGTAGTAGTGGAGAGATTAACCTATAATTAGAAATTGAATAATCAATTTATCCAAAGACTTATTATGGTCAAAACCCTTAATTGATTGACTATAGAAATTAGGTTTTACTGAAGAAGAGGATAATGGTGGATGCTCTCTCACACGCTCACACAAATATGAAGATGAACTTCCTTCATTTAAATAGACTTAATGAAGGAGTTACTCAGAGATTAATTGTAACGATCCCGATTCTTGAGTCGAATTTAATTGGTGATTAAATTAAATTGTGGATTCAATTGTGAATTAATTGAGAATTTATTTGGATTTGAAGATAATAAATTGAATTAAATTTTAAGCCGGAAGTTCTAAGAATGAAATAGATTGTGAATAGAATTTTTGGGTATATTTAAATTTTCAAAATAAATAAGGTGTATGTTTATTTATGTAAATAGATTATCACTTTGAATTTGATTTGAAATTGAAATTCAATCATTAATGTTTTTATTAAAACTAATTGGATTTAAAAGTTGCATTTTGGAAAAAAAATATATGTATCTAATTAGAATTATAGGTATATAATCTAATTTGATTTCAAAATCATTTGTTTTAAAATTGTATAAGTACAAAATAAAATGTATGAAAGCAAAACTAGACAAGAATAAATAAAAAACTTAAATATACATATCTTTTAGAAATTAATAAGAAAACATATATATGTAAAAATTGGTTTGTAAATTTGTAAAATAAAATTTTAAGAGTGTATAACATTTAAACCATAATAAGTATAATATGAAAATATACATATGTAAATATAAGACTAATAAGGGTTTAAACCATAATTTCAAAGTTAATTAAAGTATGGACTTAAACACAATTTTTAAATTTATTTAGATTAAGGGTTTGAAAACAAATTTCCTTCACGTTAACAAATGTAAGGCAAGTAATCACAAAGACTAACAAGTGTAAACCATGCAATAAGAAATTAAACATGTGTAAGTAAAATGGACAAGTAGAAAAAAATTTCTTCATTTTGAAATTAAATTATATACAAAAAAATGATGAATTAAGAAGAAATCAGTTTGAAACTTTTCAAACCAGAAAACAGAATTTAATAACAAAGAAAAAGGTAAAAACCTAAAAGAGACAAACAAATCTGGAAATTCAAAGTAGAACAAGAAAACATCTCAAAAAACTTCAAGCCAGAGCAACATAAATTTGAATACAAAGATCATGCGAACAATATCTTCAACAAAGTTCAACCCAAATTTAATGATCAATTCCAGAGCAAAGTCTTCAGCCTGGAAAATAAAGCAATTCGAAGCTTTAAACAAATTCAGCTGTTAAGATCAACCAAACTTCTTCAAGTCTGGAAAATTAACTCAAGCATGCAAATCAACCTGAATAAAGTTTCAGGCAATCTAAAACAAAGAAATCTAAAATCTCAAACTCAATGCAAAGATCTGAACAATTCAACCAAAGCAATCAGATTGCAGATCAAAGATCATGTTCAAAAACATTTCCAGGTTTAAGCACTCAAATCTGATCTCTACCTCCAAACTTCAGGTGAGCAACATTATCCTCCTTGATCTCGATTCTGTTATACCTTAATTGTGTGCCTGATGCTTGATTGAAATCATGAGATAAAGTATGATGCATGGATGTGAATATCTATGCAAATTTGATATGCATGTTTGTATGTATATACTTTGTGTACTTCCATACATAAGAACAACCATAGAAAAAATCATATCTCAAAAACGTAGATAGGTTTAGGTGATAACCTTTAAATGAAAATTTATCACAATAGTGTAATACAAATTTTAAAATTATTTTCTAATGTATTTATTGAATAAATATTAAGAAAACTTGAGTATTATAGTAATAAACAATTTATATCAGAAATTCAAATCTTATTATTTTAAGTTTCAGTCATCTATTTGGATTCGTGCTTGAATTATATGAATTTTGATAATAATATTGGGATTTTTAAGTTTGAAATTCACGGGGATCATCGAGTTGGACGACAAATGCGAATTGGTCAATTTCCGGCAATCAATGTCGATTTGGGCAACGAGATCATTGATAGAGGAGGTTGAAGTATCAGGGATCATAAGAAAATTGATGGATGAATTTAAAATTCACCATGGAAGACGAGCAAGGTTTATTTTGTTTTTTAACCCTAAGTTTTTGCTACGACCGGAATTCAAGTAATTTCGGTGACGTTAGTGCATTGAGTCGTACCAAACCGAGAAGAATAGGAGCATGGCAACGTGACGTAGCTTTGGTCGTGGTGGCTAGGTCATCGGTGGACGAGGTCGACGGCATGGGGTGGATTTAGGTTGCTGGGTGGGGTTTCCATGTTGAGCTGATAACATATTTCGATTTCATGACAAATTCATTGATGTTGAATGAACGAAGCATTCATGTAGTTGATCGTCGACATGCTGATGGCCGTGGAAGGGGTCGAAAGTGATCCAATCGCTTGTGCATGTGCAGCATGTTTACTTGAGGCTGGGTTGTTGAAGTGTTGGGGAAGAAGAAGGACATACTCAGGTTTACTCTCGTGAAAATGGAATGATAACTCGGGGTAGGTTCGGTTGGGTATGCGAATGAATAACAGTTTAAAATTTTTAATAGATCAAAGTTTTAAAGGAATGGAATTAGAATAGAGGAACAACATAGGTTTCACTAGGGTTTATTTGTGTGATTCTCGAAGCAGGTCTCGTGCATTTTTAGTTTAAACCTGGATTATATTAAAATGTAATTAATCAATTTTTTAAGTTAAAAACAAAAGCATTTTTTAAGTTTTAAGGTTATTAAAGTAACTAAATTTTAAAAGGAACATTTCCAAGTTTCAAAGCAAGTATCAATAAGTTTAAAACAGTTTTTCAAAGTTTCTAACATATTTCGAAATTGTTTGTTTAAAAGTAATTATAAAATAAGTAAATTTCTAAATGTTCTTCAAAGGTGACTTAATGATTAATTACTTAATGTATTGAGCAATGATTAAATAAACGGATAATTTGTCAAGGTGGTTAATTTAATTATATAATTTATTAAATGATAATTGTTTAATGAAGTAATTAACTGATTGTTAAATAAGGATTAATTATTGTAATTAATTAAAGACAATTAATTATTAATATAGGATTAATTGATTTAAAATTAAGGATTAATTAATTAATTAATGAAAATTAAATTATTGAAAGCAATTAAAGGTTATTAATTGCTTAAGGATAATCACTTAATTGAAATTAATTTGTTAATGATTAAGGGTGGATTAATTAAGTGATTAACATTGATTTAAGATTAGGGATAGTCACTTATCGTAACTAATTAAGGGCAATTAATTCAATGGTAATTAATCAATTAAGGGTTAATCGATTAATTTAAAGATAATTAATTAATTGGTGAATTAAATAATTAAAGGTTAATTATTTAATAATTAAAGGTTGATTAATTATAATTAAAAGTTAATTAATTTATTATTAATGGTTAATTAAAAAATGATTAAAGAATAATTATTCAAAATGATTTGTAATTTAGTAATGTTAATCAACCAGGGTTAGTGATTCATAAGTAATTAAATCTGATTTGAATTAATCAGACAATTAAAAGATCTTACTTATGAATGTTTGGATTCTATTGGATGATTGAATTGTTTGATATCCCTGATATGTGATGCTCTGTTTTGATTTAAGCTGCGTTTGATGTAATTTATTATCTGTGATATATATCTGTGATCTGTGAGTGAAAGATAAGCGTTATAGTTTATACCGCTTATCAGATATATTGTTGTATTTGAATATGTACTGATTGATGATGTTGCACTTTTATTGTCTAAAACCCCTGGACCGCACTTGTACACACATAAATACGGATTGCACGTGGAAATGGGTTAAGTCTCAGATTTTTGAAATTGTTTTAAATTGAATTTTTGAATGGTTTTGGAAATGGATTGGGTTTAATATAAAAAAATTTTTGAAAAGGAATTTCAAAGATAAAAGTTATTTTCGAACAACTTGATTAAGTTTGAAGTTTAAATAATTTGATTTAAATTTAAATTCAAAATTGAAATCGAATTCTATGTTTGGAAACTATGGATGAAAGTTGTTATACAAGTTATATATGGGTTAAACTATTTTAAAGGTATTGTTTGGGAATTATAATTTAATTCAAGGTATTTAACTCGTGCAAATATAATTGGATTTCTCCGAAACGAAAACTATTTGTTTCAAATAATAAAAGTTTTCGTATATGAAATGAATTTCCAATTTGTGTTAAAGGGATTTCAAGTCTAAAATGAAAATGGTCTTCCAAGTTATGAATAAATCTTTGGAAACGGTTTAAAAGCTATAAGTTAAATCCTTGTTTTAAATATTGGATGAGTTAATCCTAATTAAAATGGAAATCGTTTTGAAAATCTATGAATGAATCTTTGTGAAACTGGGTGAACTTTGTGAAATGGATCTTTTTGTTTAAAGATTTGAAATGGTAATTTATTTAAACCATTTGAAGAAAGATTTTGGCTTTTAAAAGTTGTGACTTAACTGAAATCCCATATCCATATGTTTTAAATATTGCGCTCACTATTCGGTTTAGTCGGGAGAGGGCCTTGTGTCATATAACCCATTCTGAATAATGATACGTCGATATGGATAGCATTTGAAGACCGGTGGTGAAGATCGGGTATTTTCGAGAACGAAAGGATAACCCTCGATTGTCTCTGCACTGATTCGCGCCGGTATAGAGATTTCCTAAGTGATGGAAAGTCCAATCGAGATTGTGAATTCCCGGATTTGCAAGGGCTTCTTCGGAAGTACCTTCGGTTCTGTTCAAACACGGAACATACTTGTATGGATGTGTGTCTGACATTACACTTTGAGATGTAAAACGGTTTCTATCAAATACATTTCTGTTTGGTGGTGGAGATTTATTCTCTTAGCTTAACACCCTTCTCTGAGACGTATAAGCTCATAGATTATGTAGTTGGTGGTTACTAGTGATACATTCCCAATTTGGTAATGTGGCATACGAAGTGCTGCTGACCATTTGTTGATCAAAGCATGACTTTGTGAAAAAGTGTAGCTTTGTGGACGAGACCTCATCAAGCCTCGCAACCTGGAAATGGTCGAAATAGGAAAGATGCAGCAAGGTTATTAGGGTCGCTCCCTTTAGGGTGTGTCATTCCCTTCTGGAAAAGGGTGGTATCATGGTATGGAGCCCAGATACTTAACTCATGTGGTCACTACTAATCTATCGCTTTATGATTGCTTTGTGGTTGAGAGGCGCCTGAGATAAAGGTCGTAAACGACTGGGGGATGGCAACGCTCGCGTTGTAGATACCTAGTTACAGAGGTAAGCTGACCTTGTGTTGGCAGAGAGCTAGTTAAGCTCTCGGGACGTCCCTCAAGAGGCGTACCCATGTGGCAGTAGGAAGTTCTTTAGCCTGACCATTTGTTGGAAATCCAATCTTCAATACGTGTCTTGTACGGTTTTAGTTGTAGAATCCGCCATTTACTTATGGTGGTCACCACTGTTTAGATGGTAGCTATAGTAGGCATAGTACGAAATGTCTATGCTGGCTAAGATTAATATTATACTTTCGAAATGGTTTTTTCTACACTATGCACTAATAATAATATCAAACAAATTTTCTCGTATCAAGCATATTTGACTATCATAAAGAGAAATCTCCTCCAATTCTGTGTTTGCATTGTGTGTGCGTCGGGAGGCTTTATGGTAGTTTCATTTTCTAAAAAGCATTGCGAATTTAATTTTTAAAATCCTTGGTTGTTCATTTAAAAAAAACTATTTTGTTTGCTCATACCAGTCCCATGACCGACCTGGAGTTTATTGTTCCCTTCCTAAACTCTGGATGCCCACAATTTTCCCACATGGGCAGTCTAGAGTTGAGTTTTTCAGATAGTCAAGTTTAGTAGATTATCTGTAACTACTTCAGTCTTTGGATTCAGACTGACCTGGATTGCTTAGTGCATCATTATTGGGAGTTCGAGCTACTTCTGGATTGGTACCTTGGAGATGGAGATTACCGACGCTGGAGTTCACTCTTGAAGACCATATTGGAGAAATTGTTCCATTGCTGGTGTTATCTTTTCTTTTCGCTTCTATTGTCTTGTATCATATCTCTGATGTATATTGATATTCATTTATCATTCAGTTGTATCAGATACTGTATCAATGTTGTTTATTGATATATTTTTTTCTTCCCCTATATTGTTATACTTAATGTGTTATAAGCTTCGGCGAACCAGATTCGACGTTTGGATTTGCGGCATTTGAATACGAGCGTCGTATTCGCTGCCGATTTTTGAAGGTCGAGTCAGGGTCGTTTCATTAAGAAAATTAATTTTTAGATTATGTTTGAAACCTTTCCGAATATCCATTATTTGACTTCTATGTAAATGGATAATGGTGATCCTGGTTTCCATAATTTTCCTTACCTGTCAATCTCCATCAGCAATCTTTTCTTTCTTCATATAAAAAATTCTTTGACTAAGTAATTGGTTAGCAATTAATTAGTTTCCTTTCTCTAAAAGATATCACACATATCCTTCCTCTTTATCTTTCCATTATAGCCTAATTAATCGGTTGACTGAATTAATTAATTATTTACTTGTCTTCTCTGAAAAATATTTGAATCGCATAAATTCAACACGAGTAGGTTTCAATAAAGCAACAATAATGCGTTATAGATGTCACAGTATGAATGTCCAACATGGGATAAAGAGGCCACTTATAGCTAGCTTGGTGAATAAGAGGAGCTGTTAGTATATGTCGACTTGAATGAATCAAAGTAGGAAGATAGATAATTTCTTGATTCGGGATGTAGTAATCTTATGTGTGATGATAAAGCTATATTTTGCAATCTCAATGAGAACTACAAACACATACTGAAACTAGGGAACAACACAAGGATGTCTGAAACAAGGAAGGGTGACGTGAGGTTGAAAATGAATGGAAGCAATCATATGGTGATAGGTGTGTTCTTTGTGCCCGATTTGAATGATAATTTATTGAGTATTGGATAGTTGCAAGATAGAGGTTTGGCTATTCTTATTCAAAATGGTTATGTAAAATTTATCATCCAAAAATAGGTTTGATCATTCAAACTATGATGTCTTCCAACAGTATATTCGCTTTATTGGCTACATCACAACCAAAAAGTTCAATATGTTTTCAGACATCTTCACAAGATTTGTCACACCTTTGGAACTGCATATTTGGGCATTTGAGTCATAAAGGTTTTAAAATAATTCAGTCCATAAGAATGATGATTGGACTACCACAATTAGAGGGGCTAAAAACTATATGTACCAACTGTATGATTGGAAAGCAACATAAATACCCGATTCCTAAGAAAATTTATTGGAAAGCAACTCAAAAGCTTCAGTTAATCCATGTAGATATATGTGGTCCTATCTCACCTATTTCAAAAAGCAATAAAGGCACCTGATTTGTTTTATGATGATTTAGTGGAAAAATGTGGGTTTACTTCTTATTTGAAAAATCTAAAGCGTTGGTTAATTTCAAGTACTTTAAAAACTACGTTGAAAAAGAAACTAGTGCTTTATTAAATGCTTGTGCATGGATCGTGGACGTGATTTTGCTTCACAAGCTTTTAATGAGTTCTACAGATCCAACGGAATAAAGAGGAAATTGACACCAGCCATATATCTACGGCAGAATGGAGTTGCAGAGAGGAAGAATTGGTCCATTATGAATTTGGTTCAAAGCATTCTTTCAAAAAATAAAGTGCTAAATACTTTGTGGCCAAAAGCAGTAAACTTGGATGTGTACATTTTCAATAGAAGCCTAAGTTCTACAGCTAAAAACATGACTCTGTAGGAAGCTTAAAGGGGGAGTAAAACCTTCAGTCGAAAACTTTCAAGCGTTCAGTGCATTGTACATGTTCATGTACCAAATGCTAAAAGGACCAAATAAGAAGATATGAGTTTTGCCTGTGTGTTGTTGGGGATCAATGAGGAATTTAAATCCTATAAGCTTTATGTTCACTTAACGATATAAATTATCACTAGCAAAGATGTAGTCTTCGAAGAAAGTAGATGTTAGGAATGGGATGAGTGCCATCAACTGCAGGAGATGGCTGCATTAGAATGGGGAGATAATATGGAAGAAGTTATGATGAGCGATGAAGAGGAAATTGTTGGTAGTAGTAATACTACTGATGTAGGTAAAGTAGAATATATTAATGATGATGAAGGTGGTAATGGTAGTGTTGATTCTTCACATGAAGTGAACGAAAGAAGAATTTTTAGGCAACCTGCTTGGAT
Source organism: Allium cepa (assembly GCA_030765085.1). Classification (NCBI taxonomy): domain Eukaryota; kingdom Viridiplantae; phylum Streptophyta; class Magnoliopsida; order Asparagales; family Amaryllidaceae; genus Allium; species Allium cepa. Next base: position 72,176,654 of record CM060942.1, read on the forward strand.
ATATGATGATGTAACTAGGAAATGACTATCTGAAGAAGAATCTGAATCTAACATGGCATTATTTATAAGTTATGCTAATCAAGGGATGTAACGGACTCAGAAATAGCAGCAATAGAGAAAAACAAACCTGGGTTCCAACCGAGTCATCTATAGGCGCAAAGAAGATATGAGTCAAATGGTTATACAAACGATCTTGGAATGAGACCAATTACCACTGATGCTAAATAATGTATTTGTAAAGACCCGTAAATCCGTACTCCTTGAATAGACACTAATCTCCTTTGTTTAATTCAAGATGAACGAAAATACGAACCCTTAGGGGTTTTAAGAAAAATTTAAGAAAAGAAGAAGAGAGAAAAGAAAATAGGGATAGGGAAAAGAAGATAGAAATTAGAGAAAATAGAAAATTTTAAAATAGAAAGAAAAGAGAATAGAGAACATTTTGAAAACATAGAACGGAACAGAACAACAGAATCACATCAGAATCTCACAATTCGCAGCGGAACAACATATAATAATAAATGAATAATCTTTAAACAAAGAACTATATCAGTTATTACATTACATCACATTTCATTACATCATATCATCAGAGTATACAACAACAACAAACAGTGCAGCGGAAAAAGCAATACTATATAAATAATACGCCATGCCATCCAGCTTGCCTCCAGCAACTCCAGAATATCCTGATAAACCTTAACTCTTAACTGCCCGTGTGGAAATTGGTGGGCACCCAGAGTTTAGGAAGGAAAACAATAAACTCCAAGTCAGTCATGTGACTGGTGTGAGAACTCAAAATAGTTTATTTATCTTTAAAATCAAAATAGAGGAATATTTTTATTTCAATTCGCAATGCTTTTAAAAAAATGAGACTACCATAAGGCCTCCCGCACACACACACAATGCAAACGCAGAATCGGAGGAGATTTCTCCTTATGATAGTCAAAGATGCTTGATACGCATTTAAAAAGAACATTTGATATTATTATTAGTGCATAGTGTAGGAAAAAAATTCATTTTGAAAGTAGAATATAAATCTTAGCCAACATAGACATTTCGAACTATGCCTACTATAGCTACCATCCAAACAGTGGTGACCACCATAAGTGAATGATAGGTTCTACAACTAATACCGTACAAGTTTCTTATTGGGAATTGGATTTCCAACAAATGGTCAGGCCAAGGAACTTCCCATTGCCACATGAGAATGCCTCTGGAAAGACATCCCCGAGAACCAAACCGGAACTCTGCCAACACAAGGCCGGGTTACCCCTAACTGGGTAACTACTGACACGAGCACGCCATTCCCCGATCGTAAACGACCTTTCTCACGGGATCCCGAAAGCCAACAACCACAAAGTAATAAATTCGTAGTAACCACATAGGTTAAATATCTGGGCTCCATACCATGATACCACCTCTATCCAGAAGGAAATGTACATACCCTAAAGGGTGCTACCCCTCATAACCTTGCCGCATCTTTCCTGTTTTGACCATTTCTGGGGTGTGAGGTTCGACGAAGTCACGTCCACAAAAACATACTTTATACAAAAGCCATGCTTTGGGTCAACAAATGATCAACACAATGATCATTAAGATAGACGATCAAATAAACGATCCTATCACAATAATCAACACAATGATCATTTCAGCAACACTCAGCATGTCACATTACCAAATTGGGAATATATCGCTGATAACTTCAACTATATAACCTCTGAGCTCGTACGTCTCAGAGAAGGGTGTTAAGCTAAAGAATAAATTCTTCGCCACCAACAGAAATATATTTGAAAGAAATCTGCTTTATATCTCAATTTGTAACGTCAGACATACAATCCATACAAGTCTGTTCCGGGCTCGAACAAAACCGAAAGCACTTACAAAGAAGTCCTTGCAATCCGGATATTCACAATCCTGATCGGATTTACCATCACATATAGAGAACTCTATACCGGAGCAACTCGGTGCAGAGTAAATCGACAGGTCATCCTATCGCTCTCGCAAATACCGGGTCTTCAACACCGATCTTCAAATGCAATTCATAACGACGTATCACATATTCGGAATGGGTTATACGACCCCATGGTCCTTTCCCGGTTAACCCGAATAGTGAGCCCTTATTCAAAAATAAGTGTAGCATTCACATTCAATCAAATCACATCAATTACCCATTCAAAGGGAAATATTGATAGTCGGTTATTGAACTATCACAGGATATGCACACATCACCAGATTCCAAATAATTTTCCAAATTATTTATTTCACAAAATATCTTTACAAGATATATAATTTCACACTTCAAAAATAAATCAATATTTATTTTTAGACAAATTTCACTTCCTTTATAAATTCCTTAGTGAATTTATAATTCCAAAATATCAATGAATATTCGATTTCAATTATTCATTTCAATTTATCTTCAAAAAGATAAATTCTCTAAACGTTTCATTTCACATTGGAAAAACATTTCCATACTTATTTATTCATAAGTAATTCACAAATTTTATTTATTTTCAACACTTAGAAAATATTCAATATACTTAAATCGAAATTAAGTATATATTTCATTCTTTAAGGAAATCATTCACTTCAACATAGTTATTTGGGCCAAAACGAATGTTACGTAAAACATCGTTACGACAACCCAAAATCACTAGTATAGGGATTCGAAATTAAAATAGATATATAAATCCCAATACTATGCAAAACATTTCCTTTCGGAAATCATTTACTATAACAACAGTGTTATAGTCCATCATCTCCTTCTATTCCTCGAAAACGTCTATTTCAACAATTAATGTTGAAATCTATGGTTTCGAATCTCAACACATTTAAAACATCGTTAGATCGTTTTAATTCTATTTCAAATATCTCATTCAAAATAATTTCTTTAACATATTATTCACTATTCAAAACGTGAATATACTTCATTAACAATTTCATCCTTTTATTCATTTTAATTCAAAGGATTATTCACTATTCAAAAATGTGAATATAACTCCATTTATAGGTTTCAACAAATTTTCTTGTCAAAATAAGTCATTTGCGAATTTATAAAACAACGTTTATAAATTCCATTTCTATTTATTTATAAAAACTTCCTTTTTTATAAATTCTTTTATTAACCTATTCCAGTTTATAACTCAATTATAAACTAAAAGTTCATATTATAAGTTAAATGCTTATAAAACGATTATTTTACAAAATCGTTCTTTTAACTTCCCAAATTATAAATCTTATAACTTATAAGATTCATTCATTTATCCAAAATCATTATTTTAATAACTTAATAAATTTTATAAACCTACTGCTTATAAAATTCCATTTATAACTTCACCGTATAAAATTCTATAAATTCCATTCAATTATGAAATTCATTTTCACTTCATTCAAACACATGTAAAAACTCGTTTTATAATGTCCCTATTTCAATTTATAAATATCCATTTATAAATCTCTTAATATAAATCAATTTATATTATTCTTTTTAAACGTCTTTAAATTCCTTTAAAAACTTCATTCTTTTGATTCATAAAATAATTAAATTTTATAAATCCTATACTTAAACTGGTCATAATAAATTCAAAAATTCCGATTTAACTATTTTATAAAATCATTAGCATCATATTCTCAAAAATCAGTTTTTAACTATTTTTCTCAAAATCATAATTTTTATAACATTAAAAATTATAACGTTTATTTATTTAAAATGGATCAAATTCCAAAAATTATTTTATAAACGTATACTTTCAAAAATCACTTTGAAATCATTTTAAAATTCCAAATTCGGTCCAATGATGCTACACACCAAATAGTCAATCACGACAACAACGATATCATATATCGATATGATAATCAATCAAATATCAAAATATCTGAAATTAAATAAAAACTGTTGAGGAATCCAGTTGGATCCCTCCAACCTGTTTTCCTGCATCCAAAAACATTAGCACAATACCAATTTCGCTCCAGTACGAAATTATCGCGGTATATGTTCTTATTAAATATCATCCGCTTAATAACGGCGTAATAGGGTCTCATCCGCTAAACAAAAAATGCGGGAAATCAATAACTCCAATATATACATATGCCAATATATATATATTGCTACTATATATAATACCAATTTCACTGTTTATGAAATATTCGCGGTATATGTTTTTAATAAATAACATCCGCTTAATAACGGCGTATAATGTCTATTTTAACAATCAATAGATATTCATCAACATTCAAACATGCATTCAAATATTTTAAATCTAACTATTTAAAATAAAATCGAAACTGATTCGATTGAGTGAGAAGTTCTCACCTTGATTTTATTCCGTTTTAGCGATTTATTTCGAATAAAATTAAACGGACGTTTAATTTTACCCAAAATTCTCACTAACTCAAAACGACTCCAAACCAACTCCATCGCGTAGTGCTCGTCCATACGATTCCAACGCAACTGGTTTCGTAATTTTTCGACATCGTATGAAAAAGTTATCGATTTTACAAGTTTATAAGAATTTTATATAATAATCTACAACTAAAATTTAAATTTTTAAACCCTACTCAACTATAGCCGTTAGATCCCACTTGAGTGCATCTGGGCCGTGCGCTTGCTCTTCCTCTCCCTCACACAACTCCTTCCAGGCTATCAACGTGAGCAAAGAACCCAACATAGATAATTAGGGTTAAACATTGCATCGCGATTACTCAACGAAACTCGATCAAACTACCGCCACGCGAAAGCTCTTGACAAGAGCCATACTCGGCCCTAAGCTCATAGAGCTCGGCCATCCCTGTAGCACGCATCACGAGGGTGAACTGCAGATGGACGCGGGCCTGTAGCTTCCTCCACACGACTCCATATTCGATCATAACCGTTGGATCTCTAGTTCGTGTTGTGCTCTATCACTTTGTAGTTGAACATTCTTGCTAATTGTCGACGGATTTGGAGATTTGGAGGGAGCAAGTTGGGTGTTTTCTGGCCGTGGGTTATGTGGGTGGCGGCTAGGGTTTAAGTTTTCTTTTTTTTTAATGAAGAGAGGGGTGTTGGTCCATTTATAAAGAAAATTCGAACACTATTCATCCCGGAAATTCCGAACTCCGATTTACACGCCGTAACCAGCGTTTCTAGGGTTTACCCCGCGTTCCGGACACAATGGAACAGGTTTCGAAATCTAATTCGGACATCTGTGCGAGTTATGGCTAAAAACGCTCAATTTAAATTAAACCGATTTAAGTCGATTTCTAGGCGTTTTAATTTGTACAGGACAAACGGTAAATCCAATTGACTTGAAATTTGAAACCTTACAATAATATCACATTACGGATCCGATGAAACTGGTTTCGTCGAAATCCGAGACTTTTTGAAAAATGGCTATTTTAGCTCGCCAAATTTAAATTAAAAATAAATCGATGCGTTTCGAGCTGCCACGATCAAACGATAACTCCGATTGACACGAAATTTGAAATCCGGTAATAACTAACTATTACGGATCCAATGGAACTGGTTTCGTTCAATTCTGAGACTGTTGAAAAATTGACTATTTTTACTAGTCGATTTAAATATTAAAATATTCAATTTTCACAAATTAACTTTTAATTCGATTTTAAAAGTTCTAAAATATTGTTCTAACTCCCATATGATAAAATAAAATTTTACAAATCATTTTCAATCATATTTAACGTAATTTTCAATTATTTCCATAATTTCACGTATTCAATTATCGATTTAATTATTCAATTAAATCCAAAAATTCAAATAAAAATTTATTTGACTTATAAATTCACTTATTAATATTTAAAATTAATTAAATATTAAATTTTTAATTTCTAAAAATTCTGGGTCATTACAATCTTCCCCGCTTAAAAGAATTTCGTCCTCGAAATTATTAAGTAAGAAAAGTTATAGAATTTATTAACTTTCCCAAAATTCATAGTTAAACTTCTTACAAATCTTTACTAAGTTTTCAAATCATACTTAGTTATCTTTTCAAAAACAATTACTATCGTTTAACTTTCAATTCCAAAATCAAAGTTAAAATTTTCAAAATTTTCCAATTTTCTCAAATTTTTCTAACGCCTTAAATTTTCGGAAAAATTCGCCATAGTCTCTTTTGCGCGGCTCGATCCGGAAAAAAAATGACAGTATATATATCACAAATATACATCTCATCAAGTAATGAGGCATCCCGCAGGGAAAAAAGTGTAAAAGTACGATATGTAATCCGAGATATGTACCTTATATTTTATTAGCAAGCATATACGGCTAATATAGCGCAAAAGCGAGCTCCAAATGCGAAGCAAACGCGATCCGCACCTACTAATCACTCAACAAACAACATGAGAATCATGCATATAGATAATAGTATCGATATACAACATATAGCAACATAATAACTATATATGTCAACATAGCAAATGCAACATATTCAAACATCAACCAACTAGCCTTCAACAAATTCATAACCAATATATATTCATTCATATTTTCATTAATATTAAATGAATTGGTTTTCAATTTAAATCATATTTGATTCATTACATTGGGTTTACTAACATTCATTTTCAATTCAATTAGTTTATATTCACTAATCAAATCCTATTCACATTCAATTCTATTCAAATTTATTTACATTCTATTTGAATTCAATTACATAGCTTTAAATTTCACTAATTCACTTTCATTAATACTTAATGAATTATATACAATCAACTAACATTCATATAACAACCAATGTATATATAATTACAACCAAATTCCTTTGCTTATATTCATTCTCATTCAATTTATTGAACTTCCAATAACATTAGATTTTAATGAATTAACACTTATATTCATTATTTCATATCAACTTAATTCACATTCAATTGATTAACATTCAAGCCATTCATTCAATTCAATTACAAAAGTTGAATTTCATTTACATAACTTAAGTTCATATTTATCAATCAATTCAGCTTCCAAATTTTATTAATTTACTTTGATACTAATATCAACTTCATTCCATATCACTTAAGTTATATTCATATAGTTTCACTTTTTTTTTATATATATATATAAGTTTATTTCACAATCTTAGATCACTTTAATTATAATTCAATTCTTATAATTCTTTTGCTTATACAATTATTCTTCTATTTAGATTATTCAAACAACTAAACAATCAACTTATTTTCACTTTAATAATTTTGAAAAATTATTTCTTTATATATAAAAAATATAATCAAGGTAAAATTATTTCATTTACCCAATTTAAAACAATATCGTGTCGAATTGTTCTATAAAAGTGTTTAGAGATTCCTATCAACAACGTTAATTACTCGTATTAACCAGAATCTATATACCACTCAACAAACCAATCATCACAATATAAAACAATTTTATATATTCACTAACAAATACGCTCTCATAGCTATTACTACACTCAAACTCAATCTAGAGTACTGCTGACTCTATCTCTAATGAGTAATACCCAACAGAACCATGGTTGTCGCTTAACCATATGCTCTAATACCAGATGTAAAGACCCGTAAATCCGTACTCCTTGAATAGACACTAATCTCCTTTGTTTAATTCAAGATGAACGAAAATACGAACCCTTAGGGTTTTTAAGAAAAATTTAAGAAAAGAAGAAGAGAGAAAAGAAAATAGGGATAGGGAAAAGAAGATAGAAATTAGAGAAAATAGAAAATTTTAAAATAGAAAGAAAAGAGAATAGAGAATATTTTGAAAACATAGAACGGAACAGAACAACAGAATCACATCAGAATCTCACAATTCGCAGCGGAACAACATATAATAATAAATGAATAATCTTTAAACAAAGAACTATATCAGTTATTACATTACATCACATTTCATTACATCATATCATCAGAGTATACAACAACAACAAACAGTGCAGCGGAAAAAGAAATACTATATAAATAATACGCCATGCCATCCAGCTTGCCTCCAGCAACTCCAGAATATCTTGATAAACCTTAACTCTTAACTGCCCGTGTGGAAATTGGTGGGCACCCAGAGTTTAGGAAGGAAAACAATAAACTCCAAGTCGGTCATGTGACTGGTGTGAGAACTCAAAACAGTTTATTTATCTTTAAAATCAAAATAGAGGAATATTTTTATTTCAATTCGCAATGCTTTTAAAAAAAATGAGACTACCATAAGGCCTCCCGCACACACACACAATGCAAACGCAGAATCGGAGGAGATTTCTCCTTATGATAGTCAAAGATGCTTGATACGCATTTAAAAAGAACATTTGATATTATTATTAGTGCATAGTGTAGGAAAAAAATTCATTTTGAAAGTAGAATATAAATCTTAGCCAACATAGACATTTCGAACTATGCCTACTATAGCTACCATCCAAACAGTGGTGACCACCATAAGTGAATGATAGGTTCTACAACTAATACCGTACAAGTTTCGTATTGGGAATTGGATTTCCAACAAATGGTCAGGCCAAGGAACTTCCCATTGCCACCTGAGAATGCCTCTGGAAAGACATCCCCGAGAACCAAACCGGAACTCTGCCAACACAAGGCCGGGTTACCCCTAACTGGGTAACTACTGACACGAGCACGCCATTCCCCAATCGTAAACGACCTTTCTCACGGGATCCCGAAAGCCAACAACCACAAAGTAATAAATTCGTAGTAACCACATAGGTTAAATATCTGGGCTCCATACCATGATACCACCTCTATCCAGAAGGAAATGTACATACCCTAAAGGGTGCTACCCCTCATAACCTTGCCGCATCTTTCCTGTTTTGACCATTTCCGGGGTGTGAGGTTCGACGAAGTCACGTCCACAAAAACATACTTTATACAAAAGCCATGCTTTGGGTCAACAAATGATCAACACAATGATCATTAAGATAGACGATCAAATAAACGATCCTATCACAATAATCAACACAATGATCATTTCAGCAACACTCAGCATGTCACATTACCAAATTGGGAATATATCGCTGATAACTTCAACTATATAACCTCTGAGCTCGTACGTCTCAGAGAAGGGTGTTAAGCTAAAGAATAAATTCTTCGCCACCAACAGAAATATATTTGAAAGAAATCTGCTTTATATCTCAATTTGTAACATCAGACATACAATCCATACAAGTCTGTTCCGGGCTCGAACAAAACCGAAGGCACTTACAAAGAAGTCCTTGCAATCCGGATATTCACAATCCTGATCGGATTTACCATCACATATGGAGAACTCTATACCGGAGCAACTCGGTGCAGAGTAAATCGACAGGTCATCCTATCGCTCTCGCAAATACCGGGTCTTTAACACCGATCTTCAAATGCAATTCATAACGACGTATCACATATTCGGAATGGGTTATACGACCCCATGATCCTTTCCCGGTTAACCCGAATAGTGAGCGCTTATTCAAAAATAAGTGTAGCATTCACATTCAATCAAATCACATCAATTACCCATTCAAAGGGAAATATTGATAGTCGGTTATTGAACTATCACTGGATATGCACACATCACCAGATTCCAAATAATTTTCCAAATTATTTATTTCACAAAATATCTTTACAAGATATATAATTTCACACTTCAAAAATAAATCAATATTTATTTTTAGACAAATTACACTTCCTTTATAAATTCCTTAGTGAATTTATAATTCCAAAATATCAATGAATATTCGATTTCAATTATTCATTTCAATTTATCTTCAAAAAGATAAATTCTCTAAACGTTTCATTTCACATTGGAAAAACATTTCCATACTTATTTATTCATAAGTAATTCACAAATTTTATTTATTTTCAACACTTAGAAAATATTCAATATACTTAAATCGAAATTAAGTATATATTTCATTCTTTAAGGAAATCATTCACTTCAACATATTTATTTGGGCCAAAACGAATGTTACGTAAAACATCGTTACGACAACCCAAAATCACTAGTATAGGGATTCGAAATTAAAATAGATATATAAATCCCAATACTATGCAAAACATTTCCTTTCGGAAATCATTTACTATAACAACAGTGTTATAGTCCATCATCTCCTTCTATTCCTCGAAAACGTCTATTTCAACAATTAATGTTGAAATCTATGGTTTCGAATCTCAACACATTTAAAACATCGTTAGATCGTTTTAATTCTATTTCAAATATCACATTCAAAACAATTTCTTTAACATATTATTCACTATTCAAAACGTGAATATACTTCATTAACAATTTCATCCTTTTATTCATTTTAATTCAAAGGATTATTTACTATTCAAAAATGTGAATATAACTCCATTTATAGGTTTCAACAAATTTTCTTGTCAAAATAAGTCATTTGCGAATTTATAAAACAACGTTTATAAATTCCATTTCTATTTATTTATAAAAACTTCCTTTTTTGTAAATTCTTTTATTAACCTGTTCCAGTTTATAACTCAATTATAAACTAAAAGTTCATATTATAAGTTAAATGCTTATAAAACGATTATTTTACAAAATCGTTCTTTTAACTTCCCAAATTATAAATCTTATAACTTATAAGATTCATTCATTTATCCAAAATCATTATTTTAATAACTTAATAAATTTTATAAACCTACTGCTTATAAAATTCCATTTATAACTTCACCGTATAAAATTCTATAAATTCCATTCAATTATGAAATTCATTTTCACTTCATTCAAACACTTATAAAAACTCATTTTATAATGTCCCTATTTCAATTTATAAATATCCATTTATAAATCTCTTAATATAAATCAATTTATATTATTCTTTTTAAATGCCTTTAAATTCCTTTAAAAACTTCATTCTTTTGATTCATAAAATAATTAAATTTTATAAATCCTATACTTAAACTGATCATAATAAATTCAAAAATTCCGATTTAACTATTTTATAAAATCATTAGCATCATATTCTCAAAAATCAGTTTTTAACTATTTTGCTCAAAATCATAATTTTTATAACATTAAAAATTATAACGTTTATTTATTTAAAATGGATCAAATTCCAAAATTATTTTATAAACGTATACTTTCAAAAATCACTTTGAAATAATTTTAAAATTCCAAATTCGGTCCAATGATGCTACACACCAAATAGTCAATCACGACAACAACGATATCATATATCGAGATGATAATCAATCAAATATCAAAATATCTGAAATTAAATAAAAACTGTTGAGGAATCCAGTTGGATCCCTCCAACCTGTTTTCCTGCATCCAAAAACATTAGCACAATACCAATTTCGCTCCAGTACGAAATTATCGCGGTATATGTTCTTATTAAATATCATCCGCTTAATAACGGCGTAATAGGGTCTCATCCGCTAAACAAAAAATGCGGGAAATCAATAACTCCAATATATACATATGCCAATATATATATTGCTACTATATATAATACCAATTTCACTATTTATGAAATATTCGCGGTATATGTTTTTAATAAATAACATCCGCTTAATAACGGCGTATAATGTCTATTTTAACAATCAATAGATATTCATCAACATTCAAACATGCATTCAAATATTTTAAATCTAACTATTTAAAATAAAATCGAAACTGATTCGATTGAGTGAGAAGTTCTCACCTTGATTTTATTCCGTTTTAGCGATTTATTTCGAATAAAATTAAACGGACGTTTAATTTTACCCAAAATTCTCACTAACTCCAAACGACTCCAAACCAACTCCATCGCGTAGTGCTCGTCCATACGATTCCAACGCAACTGGTTTCGTAATTTTTCGACCTCGTATGAAAAAGTTATCGATTTTACAAGTTTATAAGAATTTTATATAATAATCTACAACTAAAATTTAAATTTTTAAACCCTACTCAACTATAGCCGTTAGATCCCACTTGAGTGCATCTGGGCCGTGCGCTTGCTCTTCCTCTCCCTCACGCAACTCCTTCCAGGCTATCAACGTGAGCAAAGAATCCAACATAGATAATTAGGGTTAAACATTGCATCGCGATTACTCAACGAAACTCGATCAAACTACCGCCATGCGAAAGCTCTCGACAAGAGCCATACTCGGCCCTAAGCTCATAGAGCTCGGCCATCCCTGTAGCACGCATCACGAGGGTGAACTGCAGATGGATGCGGGCCTGTAGCTTCCTCCACACGACTCCATATTCGATCATAACCGTTGGATCTCTAGTTCGTGTTGTGCTCTATCACTTTGTAGTTGAACATTCTTGCTAATTGTCGACGGATTTGGAGATTTGGAGGGAGCAAGTTGGGTGTTTTCTGGCCGTGGGTTATGTGGGTGGCGGCTAGGGTTTAAGTTTTCTTTTTTTTTTAATGAAGAGAGGGGTGTTGGTCTATTTATAAAGAAAATTCGAACACTATTCATCCCGGAAATTCCGAACTCCGATTTACGCGCCGTAACCAGCGTTTCTAGGGTTTACCCCGCGTTCCGGACACAATGGAACAGGTTTCGAAAGCTAATTCGCACATCTGTGCGAGTTATGGCTAAAAACGCTCAATTTAAATTAAACCGATTTAAGTCGATTTCTAGGCGTTTTAATTTGTACAGGACAAACGGTAAATCCAATTGACTTGAAATTTGAAACCTTACAATAATATCACATTACGGATCCGATGAAACTGGTTTCGTCAAAATCCGAGACTTTTTGAAAAATGGCTATTTTAGCTCGCCAAATTTAAATTAAAAATAAATCGATGCGTTTCGAGCTGCCACGATCAAACGATAACTCCGATTGACACGAAATTTGAAATCCGATAATAACTAACTATTACGGATCCAATGGAACTGGTTTCGTTCAATTCTGAGACTGTTGAAAAATTGACTATTTTTACTAGTCGATTTAAATATTAAAATATTCAATTTTCACAAATTAACTTTTAATTCGATTTTAAAAGTTCTAAAATATTGTTCTAACTCCCATATGATAAAATAAAATTTTACAAATCATTTTCAATCATATTTAACGTAATTTTCAATTATTTCCATAATTTCACGTATTCAATTATCGATTTAATTATTCAATTAAATCCAAAAATTCAAATAAAAATTTATTTGACTTATAAATTCACTTATTAATATTTAAAATTAATTAAATATTAAATTTTTAATTTCTAAAAATTCTGGGTCGTTACAGTATTAATCCAATCTGTATGGTTGGATTCGTAAAAGAATGGTTGGAAAAAAATTTAACCTCCAAACAGGTCATTTCGTCGAGAGTCGTATATAAGTGATACAACTTTCGAAAAATTGACCTGCTTGGAGTTTAAATTTTTTTTTTCCTGTTATTTTTTATGAATCTAACTGGTACGGATTGGATTAACACATTACCAAGCATCAGTGGTTCGAATTTGATCTCGTTCCTAGGTAATTTAGCCTCCAAACGAAGGATTCTTTGTCTTAGTATCGATGAATGGCTATAAATTTAAAATTCAAGATCGACACCCTACAGTTGTTAATTTTCTCATCATCTTCTGGAAATAGATCAAGTATACATTAAGTCAACATAAGATCCAATAAATTTAATTTTCTGCCTATTATTTTGTTTTATATAATTTTATCATGCTAAATACAGTTAAAAATTTATAATTATCTACCTAATGGTTTTAAAAAGTATTTTAATTCATAAAAATATTACATAGAATCAACTTTATCGAAGTTTCTCAATGGACCGACTAAAAGATTCGTACATTTATCATGCGAGTTAGATTTTCAATAACATTAAATATTTGAATTACGTGAAGACGAATCATCGAAATTACTTATTTAACCGATTAGAACAGTCGTTACATTGAATGGTTGTGCTAAAATATCTTATTTATTTCTTAGGAATTAAATTAGTATTTTTTTAAAAAAATTTAAAAAGTAGAATGAATAAGAAATAATAATAATAGTAGTCCAAAATTAACAAGATGTTGCTAGCCAATGGCATAATGAGTATATAGAAAGAAAATACATGACTATTTCTTTATTCTTCCGTTCCTACCATATTTTCAAAAGTTAAAAAAAAAACAAAACCTAGAGCCACCAACGCCCCCTCGACCACCATTGCCTCTCGTCAACTTCACCTAAGGCCATCATAACTAGTCGAAATCACCAACTTCTCGTGTTTCTTCTTATTGAGGTAAAATCTTAACCCTAATTTTGAATTTGGGGCTAATTAGTATGATTATGGATTTAAAATTGATGATTATTATGTATTAGTAAATGATAATAGTGTATTGCCAGATTTTAGGATATTAATTATTGTTGTAATTGTTTAATTTGTAATTAAAAGGCAGGTTGGATTTAAAATCCGAAAATTAGCATATAATTACAAATTAATATGTATGTTAATTAGTTCACGTGACTGTTTATTATAATTTACAATAATTTTAGGGCTAATATATACGGTTGAAGTAGTAAATATGTTAAATATAAAGCTTACGGTTAAACATAATTAATTAATTTTAATTAATTAATGTGTGTTAATTATAAATGTTAATGGTAAGTAAAAATAAAGTTATCTTAATTTATTATAAGTGCAAAATTCAATTTTTAGTGAACCAAATAGTTGAACTAAATTTTTTAATAGTGAAATGAATTATAAAATATGTTTTAAAATTAAATTTTGTTAATAAAACATTTAAATAGTTGAAAGAGTTATAAAATATGTTAATTATAAGTGTTAGTGGTAAGTGTAAAATAAAGCTTTTTCGATTTTTTTTAAGTGCAAACTTCAAATTTTACTTTATAAAATAATTAAATTAAATATTTAAATATTTAAATGAGTTATAATATTTTTTAAAATTTAAAATTTAGTTAACAAAATATTTAAATAGTTCAATATATTATAAAATATTTTAATTATAAGTGTTAGCGCTAAGCATAAAATAAAGTTATTTTAATTTATTATCAGTGCAAACTTCAAATTTTAGTTTACAAAATATTTAAATTAAAAATCTAAATAGTTAAATGAATTATAAAAATATGCTTTATCAAATTTAATTAAATAAATATTTAAATAGTTTATGGCAAATATATTATATATGTCTTACATGAGATCTCATGCTTCTGCTTCTCTTGCTGCTGGGGAGGGTGCCAACGGCTAGGTGGATTATGCCCAAGGGCAGCCATGATTCCGAAGAGTGGAGAGTGAGTATAACATTTATTGCATCATCATTAGTATTTAGTGCATGTATATTATTTAAATTTATTAAATGCCTACATCAAAATTAATACAGAAGTTTTGAGCTGGAGCCTTTCAATTATATTCTGACCATCTCTAAAAAAACAACGTGAGTCAGATGTCGAGTTGTTAACCTTAGTTGGATGACATCCCACAGCATATTAAGAATGTTATATGGGCCGACGTGATGGTAAGTATAGATTTATAATTCATTTGAAAATGACATATTTGATCTTTGAAAATTAATAAACTGTATGTAATTTATATTAATTTCAATGTGTTAGCTATAGTAGCTGTTGAGGAGGAAGACAAAGATATTCTTAGGAATCACTAGAATAAGAAATTGAGAAAAATTTATAGGGACACCCTTTTCGGAGAAAAAAAAAGAATGAAAAGCCCGATTGGATGAGCGCTATTATTTGGATGGACTTTCAGCAACACTAGGAAACTCCAACATTGAAAGTAAGTTTTCTAATTTTATTTTATTATTATAATTTATTTAAAGTCCGTATATTAATTGCATTAATTTAGTCATTCATCTATTACTTATAATGGAAAGGAGAAACCACGTCTTTGTACTATCACCACGTGTCACTTAATTACTATTATCGGCAGTTCGTATCAAGAAGCGACTGGTAATAAGAATGGAGCGGTTAATCCTCTACCTTTCAGTATACTACCTTTTTTCTTCTTTAAATCCATTTTCCAAAACCTAAAATCATACCAAACAAATTTTTACTTTTCTCCCCAAATCGAACCAATTCCTACCCCAAATTCATAAATTTCAGTCATAAAACCCTCGATCATCCTGATACAACCCATAGACTTTCACTATTATCCATCTGCAATTTGGAAGATGGAACCAGACTAGCATGTTCTTAACTCTGCTACCTACTGTGATGATTTCTTCTTTAAGCGCGTGAAGATGAAGGCTTTTACGTACTTTGATTAAATCAAGAAGAAGCTCGGCTTGATCTTCGCAAGATAACGAAGCTCTGACCATGAATTCCCCATCTTCCTCGTATGTTGATTTACGGTTAGTTCGTCTGATTAAGTTGTTAATGCACTTTCTTCTTGCAATTTTAGATGTTTGCCTTCTTAGTTCTTTCACATGTTGGATTACTTCTGCTAGCAATGATGCTTTGTCTGCCTATAGAAGTATTGAGAGAAAAAGGAAATCATATTTTCCATTTTATCATTTTTGATCACTTTTGAATAGAAACCTATTTCAATTTTGAATCGGTTTTAAAACTACTTACAAATATAGGTCATGTTCTGGTTATGTCGATTAAACTGACCAAATACACTCGAGTTATTCCGGCTAACGCTACCAAAAATGGTCAATATTCATAAAATTTCCAAATCTTTGTGATGTAAATGCAAGGCTACTACATGTTATAGCAGTTGAACCCAAAGTCTTTGAATGTAGAGCAACTATCATATCAGTAGTAATAATGGTCAAAGGCTTATATTACCAAGAGTTTGAAAAAGTTTTTATCTTATCTTATTTATTTACTTATTATTTATTTATTCCAGATGTGTACTTGATTGAACTTGATTAACTGAATAAAAGAATTTTGGAATAGTTTTGTTGCCTTTTTTAGAAGGAAAAGAAAAACAAGTTCTGCAATTATAGTAGAAAGGACTGGCTCTTTTAGCTTATCTGCATTAGCTATATTGGAGTAGCAACAAAAGCTAGAAATGGTTACACATTGGTACTCTACGAATATTGATATCTACTGATAATATTTTTGATTTTAATTTACTAACAACTTGGATGAGACCATTGTTTATTAGAGTATTTCAATTCGACTAAGTGATGTGCATAATAATTAAGTTTTTGTTATAAAAATTATTGTGGAACATTCTCCCTGAGATATTTCATCTTTACTACTAATAATGAAAATGCATTGCACTGACTTGAACCGTGTCTTTTTGAAATTCCAGTAATGCCCTTGCGTTTACTTCGGTTTACATATTGATGCCTCCCCATCGCATTCATCATTCATACCTTCCGTTCTCATCCTCTTCCTCAAGACCTAATCGATTTCGCACCTTAGACCTGCAAAATCCTCCATTCCATTCATAACCCTCATATTCCATCTCGCCAACAGCGTAGCATATGCGGCACCTTTCCTCAACATCAATCTCCCCGATCTATGAATCACCAGCTTTGATCCTTGTTTCTTCAATGGCGGAGCATCCATAGCAGGCGATTGGACTACCCAGAAGAGATAGCTCAGCCCACGGCAGGCAACTAGATTAACCCGAAGAAATAGCTGATCCTAGGGCAAGCGATTGGAAGTCGAAAGAGATAGCCTACCGCTCACTGATCTGACAACACAGGCGATTTCTCTTTCCTTTTATTTTCTTTCCGAGGTATACTTTTGTATAACATCGACTATCAATTTTAATACTGGAAATCAAAATAGTGAAATTTGATTAGAATTGAAATAATTAATCAAACTTTTGATTTGATGATCATCATGCTTTTCGCTGGTACTAATAATGTGCGCTTCACATGTAGTATGTGATATTATTTAATATATTTGCCTCCACCGTCATATTTTAATCTAATCGAGCAATACTCCAGTGAAAGCTTTAAAATAAGAACTCTTTTCACACTTAAAGGATGATATTTTCCCCTTATGTTCATTTTTTTCCTTACGCGGTTCTTCAAAAAGATCTCATGTTACAGAAAGAACGCACGACCCTAGATGGAATGAAGTTTAGTAGCATCTTTATTATATAGATCTTCTTTTAAATCGATTTTTGAACTCAAATTTATTTATATCATAAATAATTTATATATGATGTCAAGTTTGGCTCTTAAACTCAATTAACATAAACTAATGTTACAAAATGAATCACTTCGAATAATTGTGTTGTGATTGAAGTATTAAAGGCACAACATTGTTATGTATTTTTTGCCAGATTTGCATTACTGTCCAGTCCAATCATCAACCATTATAATTTTAACCAACTTTCATGTTGTTTGATATAATAAGTTAATATTAATAGCATTAATTTGTTCTTGCTAGTTGTTAATCTTCGAGACATACAATATGTTATCAATGAAATGTCAATATCGACTGAAGTGAAATATGAACAATTATTCCCATTTTTAACCACTTAATAACTTAGCTAATAATTTTTCATTTTTGATGTAAATAATTTTGAGTGCCTTCTTTTAATTAATAGAGAAGAATTTAGTGACTTTATGCTTTCTTTATGGTTATTATAAGCAATCCATTGAATCGTTAAACAGATGCTGGATTGTATGGTATAAAGATTACTATCAAGGTATATGTTATGAAAAGCATATGTTTCTTTCGCAATTTTTTTTAATAATATTTAACTGGTGAAATTTTAATTTTAATTAAATTGTCATGTTCAATAGTTTAATTTTGTTATATCATTAATTTTCTGTTTTGATCTTGGTTAAAATAAATTCAGCTTTTACATAATTATAATCATAATAATGTCTTTTAACTATTTCCCCAAGATAGAAATATGGCTTTGAAAGGTGCATCATTAGCCATATGATTTAATTTAGTTGATGTAAAATTAGTGTTTTTAAAGCCACTTGAGATGGAAATAGACAATAGTGAAATCAAGTTATAACATGGTTAGGAAAACATTAATTAATGAATACGTAAACAACAAGGAATCTACAATTGGTGATTCAATGAAAATGAGAACGCCTATATATGAAATATGCCCAATGGGTCCGTATCATTAACTTCCTCATTTATAAACCTGTGTACCCACATAATTATGACAAATATCAGTTCTAGGAAATAATATAAAGATTAAAATTATAACTTCTAATTTGAGCCTGTATTTTTATTTGTATAAGCACAAGTAAAAGCCGATGAAAATAACTAATGGTAGAAATGAAATTTACACAAGGCGTTAAATGAGTATGGATAATATGTGGTGAACATGAAAAATTTAAAGATATATTAGTTATTCTATATAAAATAGGTGATATACTTTTATTTGCATCATTTGCTTTTATATCATATTTCAAATTGGACATTTAGTTATATGGTTCTTTTGTAATGGACACGGATCATTTTTTAGTTTTCTATAACAACCGTCGATAAGTAATTAAGTTGTGCCACTTGATTTTCTTTCGAAAAGTTCTTATCAGCAACCATTTTTTGTTCATTCAATTTTATTTTTCATGTTACTTTCTTACAGCTATATTGTTCGGATTTAAAATTGAAGTTGATTCAGAATTCGTTCCTATTATTTTATTTAAACGTGACTATAGAATTTCATCATTTTAATGTCGACTAACAAACAATAAAGTCTTTCAGTGTCTCTTTGTACCCATATTACCATATTTTCATGAAATTCAAAATGTCATGAGAACTGAAAAGATTCCTTGAAAGAAGAGGAATAGAAGGCTCAGTTGATCAAATAAGAAGAGAGGATACAATTTGTGATAAAAAAACATAGTTTGTGATTGATATAGAAAATGAATTTCATCTCAACGTATTATAAATGTTGTGGCTACTGAATTATTACATACATTAATGTAGTTGTTGACAAGACCAGATGAAATTCTAAAGTGATAGAAAACAATCTAACGGTTCTTCGATAAATAACATATAAATTGGATTTCCGTTGCATGTCATGGCAACCTTAGACTCTATATTGTTCCATACAAAATTCCCAATTTTAGCTTATAGCTATTATTAAAAAGGACACATATGACTAATGTATTTTTGCAAAAACTATGTTGACATTTAGGATTGTCCATCTTTCATATTACACTCTACATGTTACTGATTGTCAAAATTATGCACTGTTGCGTATATTTCTCTACGCTTATTTTTATAAGCTCTCCACTAATATTTGGTTGACAAATAAGGATATGGACATGCATCCATCTGAATCCTATGCTACCTCATACCCAGTTCAGCGAGCTTTAGTACTTCACCTATTTGCTTCCCGCGGCTACCTGTATATAAATTTTGTTGCTCATATATGAAAATTAAATAAGAGCAAGAGAAGATATTATTCATATATCTACACTACATGTTAAAATTTATATTTTTTCCTTAAATATAAGATTATCAATAATGTGTCTATTTATTTTAGAAAACTACCATGCAAATTATCGGTATAACATGTTATACACCTTTCCTCCTTATTTCAGTTCTGCAAAAGTTGATATTTTAAAATTACTTCAAACCTTGATGATTGCATTAGATGATTTAACAAATTATTTGTTTGACCATCAGTTTACCAATATCTTTAAATTTAATATTCATGAAATGTACAAAACGATTTTAGAAACTTTGTACATCGAAGGTGTTATATGTTCAGAAATGGTAAAAATGAAATTTCATTGACAAACAATTCATATACTAGGATGACACATTTGATATGATGTATTTTAAAGGTTAAACCATTTATAAGTAAACATTTTTTAATCATGTTCCACTGCCAATTTGCACTACTACAAGTACAAAAACGGCTGCAACTTAATGTTTTTTCATATATGTTTATATAGCTGATGTAGTACAATCGAAAAATATAGTTAACAACGATGTTTTTAACCCATATTAATGCCTTTTGGCTGCAGGCACAAAAGACTTCGGTGTTGAAGATGTTTTACCAGGTAAAATGCAACAGTTACGAGCATGTGATAATGGTTACTTTTTCCACTCAAAAGCAGTATTAAAATGACGTTGCTGGTAGTTTGTTCGTACGACGATCATAAAATAATACTTATATTATATGTTTGGTTTTTCTTTTGTTTTGAGCATTTAAAGATAAAGGCTATTGCAACCAAATATCAGTCTACTTTTGTGCGCTGTATTGAAAAACCTACTTCTTATAACATCTAAATTTTGTTGCCTCTTTACTACCTCCTATAATTGTAATGTAACCTGTATTAAATCTTTAGTACTATTTCATAAGACCACTATCCTTTTCTACTTGCAGCTTGCACTGAACTGCATCTGCTCCATTTTCTTCATTTGTAGTGTACAGAGAACAACTATAAATTTGACGGGTACATTTAGTATTTTCGATAGTTTCCCGTATATGTATGTTTGAGAGCTTTTGGTACTGATATTACATTACATCAATTTGGGTTTTGCATTTATGTTTGATAGAATATTAGCATGCCTGCTTGATAACTGCTTTCGTACTTACAACATAATAAATTATTACTATTCAATTCCTGATATACTTACAATAGAATAAATTATTGTTCGATTCATGATAACTTACTATTTTTCAATTATTTGGAAATATAAGTACAACTATAAGCTAGTTATAACTGAATTTAGATTATTTAATGTTGGCGAACTAATGGAGATGGTATATGCAAGTGGAAATGATGATTTTTTTTATTTAGCTATATGTTTTGTGTGTACTTATGTGAATTAAGATTATCATAAACCAAATTTTTTGCATGTAGGTTGAGCTGCCTATTTCCTTATCTTCCTTATATCCAAGAAAATTAATTAAAACTTATTGTCAACTACTCACTCGCATATAACCCTTAAGTTCATCTACATAGCATCAATTTTATGTTAACATCAGTGGAAAATGAAAATAAACACTCTTACCAGTAAAATTTTCAGGCTTAATTCTCATTATGGAATAAATAATATAATTATTGGTTAGATAACTTACATGTATGTGTATATATGATAGGTTCATGGAGCATTTTTTTTCATATCCAAGTCGTCGAGCGAAAAGTGTTGCCAATCTAAATTTGACAAACTTATGATATTTTTCATACCTAAGAATAATATTTCTTCATATTAATGGAATTTTTTTTGAGTATATCTATCTAATTGTTATTTTTGTTACTTAAATGTTTGTCCGTACAATAACATATTTACTTGAAAATTAAACGACAAGAAAAAAAGCTTGATGTATAGTCGTAACCATTTATTTTTGTTTGTATCATCTTTTCGAAAGTTGTTTAAAAAGAACAAGAACAAGATGCTTTATAGAAAAATGTACAAAGAACAACTAGGACCAAAGTGGTACTCCACTGAGTCTCATAGTTATTCCCTGCATGAGCGGTTTATCTTCTTTTTGTACCCAACAACTTACAAATATGTACCCAACAACCATTTTGTACATGACTTCAAATTAATTTCATTAAGTACAGAAAGGGTTCTTTCTAAGTCAAAAGTGTTCCTGGCTATTATAAAATTACAAATATAAACTTAATTTCTTCATTTTCCTGCTTTTTAACCTTTAAAATTTCTATCTTAACTAAAAATAAATTATTTTCATCAACTATAAAAAGAGTTCTTGCTAAATTGTCATCACTGCTGTACATTAACTTAATATTTGTCGATACCGTTAACTAATATTGAATAATTAGTCTTTGTTTGATTGTACTAATTGAATCATGTTTATGTGCATTATAGCAAATGGGAGGAAGAGCTGTGTTGAAGATGGGGCCTCGACTGCAAATGCAACATGTCCAAGTACGGGGCAATATATAAAGTAATGAAAGACCACCCATGTAACAACCCGCATATTTATCGATTTTTATATTTAAATATTTTATTTAAATATTTTATCGTTAATCGGATTTTGGTCCGAAGCTACTTTTTGCAAACGGTCAAATTAGGACTCGAGACCACTTCCATTGAGTTCGAAATGTCGATTGCAATCTTCTAAGTATAAACATTGATATGTTTGGGGTTAGTGGAATTTCACCACTTTTTCACTCGAGCCTTTGGTTTGGACTTTTAGCCCATTAGGCCCAAGTTCCACCCCCCTTCTTCTTCATTGCTTCATTTCATTTCCTAACACTAAAGCTTCAACAAAAATGGTGAATGGAATGAGAAATTAAAACTCCAAAGTCTTTGTTTTATTGCAACTCCAACATTCAACTCCAAATTCAAGAAGAAGACATCGGATTCAAGCTTGTGGTTGCTTCTCCATTTGCCTTCAAGCTTTGTTCTTCATTTTCATTGGGTTTTGGAGCAAAGGTGAGATTTTTATCTCACAATTCTAGTCTATATCTATCTTGGGCTATTGGAAATGCATCCCTATCATGTTTGCATGCACATTTGCATTTGGTTTGGATTGGATTGGCGAAAAACTCCACTTTTTAGTGTTTTGGGGTGAATTTCTGGCTTAGGTCGCTCTGTCCCCCTTAGGTCGCCCAGCATCTATAGGTCGTTCGTGTGGAAAAGTCGTCACCTTCATTTGGGTCGTTTCTGGCCTTAGCCCATTCGTCCACTATAGGTCGTTAGGCCTTAGGTCGCTTGGAGTTAGGTCGTAGGTCGGCAGGTCTTCAGCTCGCACGCGTTGAAAAGGCGCGTCTGGAGTTAGGTCGTTCGCAAGTTAACGTTAGGTCGTTTGCGAGTTAGCGCCCTAGGTCACTCGCGTATAGCTCGTTCGGAGTTAGGTCGTTAAGCCTTAGCTCGTATGGCCTATGCAATTTGGTTAGGTCGTCCAACCTCAACACCTTAGGTCGTAAGACCTTAGGTCGTACCCCTTAGGTCGTTAGACCTTAAGCCTTCACTATTGGAACTCGTTAGGTCGTAGCAACCATAGGTCGTAGGTCGCTCACACGGAGTTAAGTCGTAGGTCGTCTCCGACCTTATATCACTCAGCCACGTTTCACTTTAAGTCGTTAGGTCGTTTGGACCTTGTTTCCAGTTAGGTCGCAAGACCCTTAAACCGTTAGGTCACTAGGTCGCGATCTTTTAGGTCGCGTCTCCTTTAGCTCGCGCCTCTTTTAGGTCGCGTCTCCTTTAGGTCGCGCCTAATTTAGGTCGCGTCTCCTTTAGGTCGCGCCTCTTTTAGGTCGCGTTTCCTTTAGGTCGCGCCTCTTTTAGGTCGCGTCTCCTTTAGGTCGCTCGGCCATTGTGTTAGGTCGCATGAACCCTTAGGTCGTTAGACCTCATTTTGCTTTAGGTCGTAGGCCGCTTGTCTTCACTTAGGTCGTACCGTTTTGGTCGGGGCGCTGCCCCGCACCCCGCCGGGGGCGCTGCCCCCTGGACCCCCGCGACCTGACCGGGCAGGTCGAACCCCGTAAGCGGTGGCGTTGCCCCCGCACCCCCACCTTGGGGGGTTGCCACCCCCCCTCCGTAGGGGATCTTATCTGAAAAATATACAACAGAACTTGCTGAGCTGATTTCCTTGGATTTTTATCACATCTTCGAATGTGACCTTTGTGATTGATTGTTTCTACAATCGCTTCTGTGATTTGTCACTTTAAAATATAAAGGTTTCAAAACTAGTAGTAAATATCAAAACTCTTTCAACAAAATGATTTCAACTCTATTTTTAATAACAAAGCTCTTTTCTTAAACCGTTTTCCAATCTATTAGTATATACAAGCCTTTACCTCACTCGGATGAGAAATCTAATTAAACGACTTAGTAAAACAAGTGAAACGCTTGCGTTCACTTTGTCGTTTAATTCTTGGACTTGTTCGATTGAACCTCTTGTGACAATTTTATTAGTGAAGATTTACAGTTTGTTCGTAAATATTTAAGTTAAGCAAGTGGTTATGGGACATGAAGCTAAACTTCTATATTTACTAGCTTAGTGTAATTGACACTTCTCGTTGATCTTGATGATCGCTTTATGAATTAGACTAGCAATTGCGCGATGTCTCTTTCATTGCAAGGTTAGGCTAGACACCACTTGTGTGATTCCACTCACACATACCTTTTTGCTTTTTGGTTAGCCTTGACCTCATTCGGGTGACTCAGACTCATCCATATGGGGTAGCTCCCCATGGTCTTCGGACCGTCATGTGATAGGCCTCTTTCCCTTTTTTATGATTTCTGGATTTCTTGTGTTGATTTCTGGAATTTATCTCTTTGACTTGTCATGAGTACAAGTTTAGGGTATGATGCCCTCTTTGGATCTTTGAGAAGATTCTTGTGATATTGATTTATCTCTTACCGGTTGATCTCCTGTTGATCATTATTTGCATACTTATAGTAGTATGTCAGTATGGATATTTTATGTTTATGCCATATCTTTTATTTTATATCATGCCATCTGATATTTATAGCTAGACTGATCCGATTATTATTTTCTTATAAATAATACTCGGGTCAGACCGAGATGTTACAGGTGCTACTGCTTGACTCCTCCCATAGTGATTCACTACTCAGACTTTTGGCTACTTGTTTAGATTAGCAGCTTTTGTTGTTTACACTTGAGATATAGACTCATAGTTGTATTCTTTTGTATAGCACGCGTTGCTATTCTTTTGTATTATCGTGGATCTTTTTAGACCACTACTCTGATGTACACTTTTACGTGATATATATTCATATCTCCTTCCGCCTTTGTGATATGGATATCTGTGATTGATTCGCATGTTATGCTTACTTCTA
This sequence comes from Allium cepa, assembly GCA_030765085.1. Classification (NCBI taxonomy): domain Eukaryota; kingdom Viridiplantae; phylum Streptophyta; class Magnoliopsida; order Asparagales; family Amaryllidaceae; genus Allium; species Allium cepa. Next base: position 72,202,169 of record CM060942.1, read on the forward strand.
TATTTGTTTCCGAAGATTATTTTATAGCCACCGTGTGATAAGAAATTACACGGATGGTCGCTCCTCAACAGCCTTATTCTCCGCGCTAGTTGACAGCACTACACCGTAGTGTTCTTGGCTAGCGTGGGTATAGAGGTGGGGCGTCACAACCCATTACAACGGTATTTGTGAATTCATTAAGGATAAGTGCTATTGCTACCACATGTAGAAGAAATTGCTGAGGTAAAACATGGTAGAACCTTTTCGTTCTACATGATTTCTCAATACTACAATAGCATAGTTATGAAACTGTAAGCAGTTTTACATTATTATTTTAATAGTTTAGATTTGGTATCCAAAGCAATATTAAAGGAAAGATATATACTGATTTGGCAATGCTTTATCTTCTTAAACATGCATTATATACATATGTGTATTAATACATTTATATAATCAGCATATTGGCTATTTTGGCATTTTACAATTAAAATGGCTTTATAAACATTGTTGTTTAATATCTAATCAATACTTTACATTTAGTTGCTAATATGAACACATTAACATAAATTACACACAAACTAAGTCTACAAAAATTGATAATTTTACTCAAATGTTTGATATTTTTCTTGGTGGCAAGCTTCATCTTAATCTAATAAGTCTTCTTATGTTTTGAGATGATAATATTTGAACGTTGCATGCTATAATATGATTGATGCACTTACCGTGCCATTAATCATGTATCGGTTTTAGTTTTCGTTCTTCCCCTTTATATCTTAGCACAGGAGCATGACAAATCACATATATTATGAAAACAACATTTATCACTCAACTTAGAGCGTGTAATAATGAAAAAAAATCCCATAAGAGATCAATGTAATTGGTTTTGTCCCTGAACGGTATTTTGTTTACCGGTTATGTAGTCTATTACTTTTTCCCCTCTTGGAGTGATGATTTGATTTTACTATGCTCAGAAAACAGCCACTGCCATTTCTATTAGATTCACTGAGTTCCTCCACCGTAAGATTAATTAAGTAGGTTTAAAATGCAACTGAGCAAGTTTTCAGCTGCATTTTGCAACCGACGTTCTCGGTTGCCTTTTGGAATTGAGCGTTGCTTAGTTGCATTTTGTAGTGCAACTAAGTTGCACTCAGTTGCAGTGCAGAGTTGCACTCCAACCGAGTGCCATTTGCGTTGCAACTGTGCAGCCGAGTTGGAACGTCTGATATGCTGAAACGTCAAATAACAAACATGGTGTTGATTATTTGAATCGATTAATGTAACACATTTTCTTTGGATATTATATGCAGAGGTACATGCAGCAGCATGATGATATATAGTTATCTACATTTGGCATGGGTACGTATACATATCATTTATCATCTTCTTTTTTGCCTATTTTTTAAAGATAGCATTATAGTTCCTAGAATTTATAAGGTGCATTAATTTGATCCGCATATTATAATTCAGACTAAAGATATTCATATATTTTAAGTATAATATATTTCAGCAATTGGCACAGTCTTTACCATGTTGAAGATTCTGAAAAACATGGCCTTGCTATTGGGAAGAGCAAGGTTGGTAAATGGGCATCAATACTTTTGCTTGCATTGCTTCCTGGAATGACAGCTTTTCGTAGGCCTCGACATCCTTATGTATAATATAGGTTGGATGTATTAAACATGTATATATGGGTAGTATTCGATTCTTTAGAAGTTGATTCTCATTGTGTTGTTGGTAGGCTGATTTTGTGGTTTGTTTCATTAAGCTATTGATTTTGTTAGTGCGTAGCTGATTTATGCTAATATGATATGATGTTTAAGTTATAAATATAGTGAGATGGTGTCTTTTCTGTTGTGTTAAAAAAATTTGTTTTTTTTGTTCTAGGAGAATAATTCTATTTTGGCATGTGCTTACTGTTTGCTCCAGTTTTAATTCTTTTTTCAATGAGTAAGGTTTGCTTACTACTTGGTAGTTGTACGTAATTACACTCTATTCCGTTTCATTTGTTTTTTGTTATGGCTTCTTTTTATCTTGGCTTATCTGTTGGTATGTTATATTAATGTATTTCATTCAATGTTATGTTGAGGAAGACATCGACTATTGTAATTTTGTTTGGAACTAGATAGCAAAGTTAGTGTCCTTTAATGCTACTATCGGATTTCTTATTTCGATCATAGTGGTAGAAAAATAACAATACGCTCTTGGATTTTTTAATACATATATCCTCAAGAATAAGGCTAATTCTTGGTCCTACTTGAATATTAGGCTTCCATGTACACACCAATAACTCTTTTTTACTTCTTTTTCCGACCCTCTTCATGTTTATTCTTTGAGATTCGTGTTTCCTTTCTAGAATGTCGGAATAAATGAAGAAAATAATTATAAAAATGGAAATAAAATATAAAAATTCTGCTTGGGTAATTAACCATGTTAAAATATGCAATACAAACTTAAGAAAGATAAAAATGAAATTACCGATTCCAAAGAAAAAATATTAATTTGAAAGCATAAAAAACAAAAATGTACAAAAGAGTGGTAAAGAAACAATTAATCATCGATGTATTTAGATACATTTCAGCGCACCTCCCACATTAGCTAAGAAAGTATATGCATGCAGAAATACAACTATTATTTCCATTTTCAGAAGTATAAAATAGACTAAAACAAGAAATGAATGATAAAACTATGTATGCTTTCAAGTTATTAGTTCTATAAACATTCTTCTGTTGTCTCTATCTTCTCAGTTGTTGCTTATGATTTAGTTTATGTTGGCAATTGTACTGTCAAATCTGCCTCCATATGTGCAACTATAAATGCATGTATAATGTGATTAAATGCAGGCCCATCTGGACGTGCATATATACTCGTAGTAAAAATATCAACCGTGTAAATTAACATTTGTCATCTTGATAGTTGGTAGATCGTGTTGATGTGCCTATGTTGATCTCACTAGAATTGTTAGGTCATGCTCCTCGCAGTTACATGTACTTTTTCTTCTAAATATATCTTTTAGGAAAAACTTAAAAATATAATACAGGAATGAATTTTATTGTAAGAATCCATGGTGAAATTGTAAGTTACCATGTGAAATCATAAAAATTCATTACGGTTAAACTATAAATTTATTTTTGAAATAGTCCATCTCCTTATTGTATAAATTGGCAGTTATAACTATTTTTGACAATCTGTTATTATTTGTGTTTGTGTTATAGACACACCCTTAACACCATTTCATATATACATGCTAATAATGGTTAATTGGAATCTTTTGTTAACTAACTATAGTACCCCTTAACACCATTTCCAATCATTTGTTTTTGATGTCTGAAACGAAAAAAATGTCTTTTTAAATATGCACATAAATAGAACATTATACCCACCCACATAAACCATGCTTGCATAAAAGTTTCATCATTTTTGAAGGACTAATGTGTGGGCTGCTGGATAAATAATAGAATGTAAACTTCTTTTGAATAGAATATTAACCTGAATATTTGATTACTTCAAACTTTTAGGAAAGTAGGATCCTGATTATAATGGTAAAAGGTTTATGCATTTTTTCCTTTTCTTTTTTGATATAACTACAAAACTTAAAATAAGTACATTACTTTGTGGCTATCGACCTTTAGATTTAGTAGACCAAAACATTACTATGACACATATGGGAAGTCCAAAATTTTGTTCATTCAATGCATTCAATACCATCAACTGTTCGAATAGAATCCTATTTCATAATTGCTATGTAAGTGGAAGAAAAAATAAATAACTTACTAACACATGACCTTATGGGACAACTTCCATAACATTGTTGTCTAACAATTCCCGTGTGCGTAGCACGGGCCACCAACAACGGCCATTAAAGTCCAAAATAAATTATGCATACCATTATATATGAACCATAATATATTTTTATTGCAAAATACATAAACAAGTTATATTTTAGGGTATTCTTACTGTCACACTTTTGAATTACACAACAGCCCGTGTGCGTAGCATGGGCCACGCACTAGTATATTTTAATTTATAAAAAATTGCCGGGTGGAACTTGGTGAACAGGAATAAAAATCTTGTTGTATACCACGGTCGCTCAAAATCCTTCCAACAATATCGAAAGGAATTGTTAAATTTATAAATTGCGATTATAAAAAATTTATAACATTATTTAATTGTATATTTACATTGTTTATTCGTGTATAATTTCAGGCCAAGGTGAAGGACCGTATGCTTACATATGCGGAGGTCTTCACACGGACTCATGCCGTTGATCACATCAATGATGATGGCTCAGTTTCGTTTACTTGGCTAAACCCTAAATCTCAAGCCATGATGGTAAACATGCTTAAAAAATTTCTTTTATTTCATATTACATAAATTGTAAATTGAATAATTATTGTAGCAAAATCCTAATCACATGAAAGATTTGAAACGGAGCGAGCTCGAGTGCTACAGTGCACCAGCCGAGAAGAGTTGACCGCCGAGGAGGAGAACAAAATTTTCGATGCTGTAACCGACGAGCCCATGCGAAATAAACGATTTGGTTACGACAATCAGAATGTAACATTTACCAAGTTCAACTACTTCATTAACTAATTCATAAATTTTATTTAATATTAGGTATAAATTATAACTAACTATTAATTAATTTACAAGCGAGGTTGTCCCAGACCGATTATAGGAAATCACAGGCCGAAGTGGAGATACCACAGCTCAAAGACCGGATATCAAAGTTGAATGATTAGCGGAAGAGCGGAGGATCGGCTATGCTGCTAGACGAGTGGATTGCATGTCAGAGCATGGGAATTTCCTTCGTATGGGTCGGAAAACGACGATGAGTTGATATGGTTGTGTTTCTGATGGATATTTATTCATTTTGTTTTTTACTATTTGATACGTGTATTGATGGATTTGATACTTGTTTGATGGTTGTGAATGTTTGATGGATTTTTGAATTTTTGATGGCTATTTTTGTTTTATGGACCGAGGATTTGTAGGTATAGTTGTGTTGTTTGATGGAATATTGATGTAACTATTGATTTTTGTGATATACACTAGGTTGTGTGTGATATGTATGAGATTATTCTATGGTTATAATAGTAAAATTAATTTTGTATGTGTTATATATGAGGTGGATAGACCGATGAATATATGTGTGCGGTTGGATGGTGCAAATAGCAGCTGTTATATATGTTAGCAACGTCATATAGGCACAGGCTAGCAATGGCTAATTTGCATGGGTTAGCAATGACTACTTACCCTGCATTGGCATATGTGGTGCACATATTCTGTCACATTTCCATCGACCTTCATTGGCTTTCCACGACTTGGTCGTCCCTAGCCGTCGTAAAGTTAACGATGAGGGCGATGGCTTTACAAGGCCGTCGCTAAAGCCGCCATCTTTTCTTCGATTGACGATTTAAGAAGCAACGACTTTCATCATCGGCTAGCAACGACCGTTGACGGCTACTTGCCGTCACTAAACCTTGTATGTATTGCAGTGTAAGTATCCTTCATTTATTTGAAAATTAATACTTTTATTATTTTCTTTAGATTAATGTTTATGTACTTAGATTTTTAATTTAACATTTAGCTTTCGGTGCATTTGTTTAAAGATATATGATAATTGAATTGAATTTCATCTATTACCTAAGAAAGTGGTGGAAATACCATAAAATGAAAGTGTAATATTAATGAATCGATAAATTTTTATAGGTTTAACGTTCATGCTGTAAATATCAAAATATATATCATAAGTGTATGATATGTCAAAGTGATAAACAAAATATTTAATAATTAATAGTTAAAAGATATTATAAATGAAACTAAGACCAGGATCTATACATATCATATTGTTATTTTAATTATGCAAAGGAAAAAAATATATATCAAACAAAAATACGTTATATTTTATCCATTAATTAATGTGAATCACGAACATAAATAACAAAAAATTTACATTTTTACAAAAAAAATTAAATGAAAATATTTATTATTTCAAAAGTTAAAAAAATCACAGACATTCGTTACCATTAATTTATTGTCTTTTAATAAAGCAAATTTTTTTAATGACAAAGTATTCATTAAAATGTAACAATATTAGAAAGAAAAAACATTGGGCATATTGGAAATGATATACCAATTTTAAAATGAAATATTGTATATATGTTTGTTTGTACGGAAATAACTTTAGTAATATAAAATTGTACACATGTTTCATTGTATTAGAATACTAATTTTAGAAATGAATTATTTGAGCCCAAATGTAAAACAATGTAAAAGATCTAAGGATATTTGGTACATAACTGTGGAAACATTGAACTAGATGTTATTGAATTACTAATTAGTTTTACCATTTTCATCACTATATGTATGCATGTGTGTGAATATATAAACACAAACACATGTAGGTATTTATGTATGGTAAACACATTAATTGTCATTTTCTACAATTTATTAGACTAGTAAATAAATGTTAGTTAATAGAATTTATTTTACAAGTCCAAATTTGGGATCACTTAATTGATGTTAATATATGGATTTGGAAAGTAACATAATAGGAGAAAACTTGAGTGTATTTTGTAAATAATTACATATTTTTATCAAATGTTGCTGTTTGAAACACAAAATTGTAGGACTGTAAGTAGTAATTATAGTAATGATAAATTGTAGGGATTTGAAAAGAAGATAATCTGAGAGATTTAAGGTGTGACGGAGGAATTTGTGAAACTAATAGAGGATCAGAAAATTTCTTTACATTACTATTACTAATAGACAGATAGCTAGATAGGTTGATAGACAAAACCATATTCTATTCTAATTAATTAATACCAGTATGTATGCCACGGTTCAATGGTACATTTTAATTAAAAGCTATAAATTTGCAAATGTATCACTTTAAAAGGTTCAATGTTCATCATTAAAGGCAATAAAATTAAAACTAAAATGTATCTACTAAGAAAATGATGTAAGTGCACATAAAAAAGAGAAAAAAAATCATGCACCTTATATTATTTGAATTCATTTGGCAGGTCCATTGTTTTACCATCTTCTTGACATTGATTTTTGTCCCTTGTTAATTAAACATTAAAGAGGCGCGTGTTTCCCATGCTCTATATATTTCAAGTTTCTAGTATCTACAAGATGTACATGACAAATTAGAATAAGATAATTTGTTTTCAAAATGGTTAACACTTATGCTGTTTTGTTTCCTATTTTTCTCTTTTCTCTTGCAATTTTAGCCTCTTCACAGGCTCCAGCTCCTGGTGTGTTGCTACTTCTTTAATTTACACTACTTGAATGTTTGAATATGATGATATTTATGACGACGGTTTCTAATTGCAGGTGACATGACACCATTGCAAAAGCATGTTTCATTTTTTGACAGAAACAAGGATGGCGTAATTTACCTTTCTGAAACAGTTGAAGGTTGTGATCATTGTATTGTGGTAATTTAGTATTGTCAGAACTTAGAAGTGACTTACTATTACATATACTTATCTATTGATCATTGTTATTAGGTCTTCGAGCCATTGGATTAAATGCTGTTGTAGCTGCTGTTGATGCTACACTTATTAATGCATTCAATAGTCCTAAAACTAGCGAGGTATGATATCCAGAATCAAATTTTGCTTTGTTTAGTGTGTCAGATGACTTCTTTTTAGTCTTTGAATATAGTTTACAAGTTCTATGTTCATTTTTTTGTTTGTGTTTTCGTAGTCAAATATGCCAGATGTTCGTCTTCCAGTGTACATAGATAACATACACAAAGGAATTCATGGCAGTCACACTGGCACATACGATCCTCAAGGAAGGTCCTGTTGCATCTTTATATCTTTGTACTTTCTTTTTTCCGCGAAATGAGGACGTTGCAATGCATAGGCTACAATTTTTAATTTTCTTCCTCCTTTTGATAGATTCATTATTTTATCTACAAAATGGTATCGTAGTTTAATCTCTAACAAAATATTGAAAATAAGAACAAGGAAAAATAGGTAAAAAATAAATTTTCTCATATTCAGTATCTGGATGCACCTCTAATGTTAACTAGTATTTTTGAAAACTAATACTGGAATTTCAAACATTCATTTTGACTAAAAAGAGGGGAAAAAAATAGTGTATGTTTGGACATCATGAAATGAATATTATATTAGTCAGTGTTTTACTTTATCATGGACCTCAATTTGATGTTTTGTAACACGATTATATAGGTTTGTTGAAGCCAAATTTGAGGAGATCTTTAAAAAGCATGCACATACAAATCCAAATGCGCTGAGTGAAGATGAAGTAAATGAGATGCTCAAGTCAAATAAACAAGCTAACGATTTTGCAGGATCGTGAGTTCTTATCTTAATGCTGCTTATTTTCCTTTTAAACTTGAAAGTTGCAAAACCTAATATACATGTACACACACACGCTCATTAATAACGTTCTAGTTAACCTCGTTAAATTAATGAATGTTACAACTGAATAGGCAAGCAGCATCAGCGGAGTGGAAATTGTTGTACTCATTAGCAAAAGACAAGGATGGACTGCTGCAAAAGGAAGTAATAAGGTCTATTTATGATGGTACTTTGTTCTACAATTTGGAAAAGGCACATTCCCAAAAGAACAGAAGTTGAAAAGCTTGTAATATGGATGTCATATTTTTTATATTGTTGCCATTTGTTTGTGGCCCAATGTAATAACAGTTATTGAATCGTCTCATGCTTATTAATAATCCAAAAAACAAAATTACAAAAATTTACCTTGTCATTGCTATTAATTTAAGGGGGAAATAGCATCATATTATTTTATTTCGCACTGATATCATATTGCTATCAATGTTGAGTATGTTGTTTGTCACTACAACTCCATCTATGATACTTACAAATAATTTATACACTTTCGACATTTAATGAGTTGTGTGTAGACCATTCAATGGATGATGTGTGATTCAGATAGCTATAAACCCAAAACCAGTTAGTACAATCCACACCCATCGTCGATCTGTACCTATAGGGTATTCCAAACCGGTACTAGACACAACCCATTGGGTATTCGGGTAAATGCCTGGGTACCCAACATGCCAAATTATATTACACGTTTGAAAATTTATGATGTTGCACATGTCTTTTATAAAATAATGATACGCCAGAAGCTTCATATATGACCAGTGCATGAACAAAATATTGCAAAACAAATGCATCTGTAGTAATGACACAAAGTAATAACTTATTATAAACCTTGATACGACAAATATTCTTTGGACTCAAGTATTTATTATATATAAAATACTAAAGACTGTTGTTCGTTTTAAAATTGATAGAAGCCACTTATAAAGCAAAATATAAATTCGTTTACATTTTCATGGGTAGAGGTTTACTGCTGCATGTGCCAAGTGTAACTATAACTGATTATAACAATCATGAGACTACCATGTTTGAAATGTAATGAGATTGTTGCCATGGCCTTTGTTTTTTCTTGTTGCTAGAAGTGATCCCAACTCTAATATTATTCGTGATGTTTTTGTCTAAAATGAACACAAGGTTGCTGCAAATGTAGAAGTACAACAATAATCACATGGGATACGAGAATGACTAAACAGTACTCAAAGCAAACAATAATCAGGCTCAATCTGGGTTTGGGTATTGGCATCCAATCCCATACCAATAAAACTGATTCGAAATCAGATTGGGCTCCGATAGAAGTCGGCACCATTAAAAAGCCCAATTATGTGAAATTTACTAAATATCATTATGTATTATAATATCTCATATATTTTTGTCTGTATTTTTGTACATTCATGATAAATAAAAACTTTTGTCTATAACACTTATTAGCATTTGTTTTAAGATTAAACATATAAATCAAAACAAAATTTATATTTGCTAATTGCTAGTCTGAAATTTCATACAGATAATCGATCAACGATGAGTGCATCATCTAACACGGAGTACAGTAAACAGTTGGTGTACTAATCATGTTCTCTAACCTTTAAATATCTATAAAGAAATGTCAAAAATATTAAAGATAAATTTTGGCTCACATCCCTCTTTACAAAAAAATTAGACGCACATCCCTCCGAATTCAGCATTATAATTTGTCTCTGTAATTTATACCGTACCACTCGGCCAAAAATTCCTTGTCATGAACAATTTAAGTTGCAATATTAAAAACGTGATATATTTCAGTCGGTTTATCAGATTATACTTTTGTTTTTGCCAATAAATCGCAAATTTTATTATCTTTTTATTAAGATTCATATAATATGTTATGACAATTTTTTTTTAATTTTCAGCACCAAATATTTGCCAGGCCAATCAACATGATAAGTATTTGCATATTTGCTTGGCAACATTTTTTTTGCAACAGTTGTTGCCAGGCAACTTGGCAAATATTTTCTAGGCAATATGGAAAATATTTTCATATTTTCCATGCAACATGACCAAGCTATTTGTCAGCCAACATGACAAATATTTGAAAATTTGCTAGGCAACAAAAAAGATTTTCTTCAGCGGTTGCCACGCGACATGACAAATATTTTCAGGGCAACACGACAAATATTTGCATATTTACGGCAAATATTTTCCATGCATCATAGCAAATATTTGCCCCTGAAAATAATTTTTGTTTTGTAAAAACATATTATAGATGAATCTTAATAGAAAAATAATTAAATTTATGATTTAATGGTGAAAACGAAATTAAAATTCGATAAATCTATTGTTTCAAATATTGAAAATTAACTTCTCATTATAACATATAGTTGTTTGGGTGGTACAGTATAGATTATAGGGATCAAAATTATATTGTTAAATTTGAATGGGGAAAACTTACATTAATTTTTGAAATTAGAGACGTGTCCCTAATTTCCAAAATATTAAATACACAAATAGAACGTTTCACCATTTAAGATATGGTTCAGATACTTATTACTACAAAAATAAACACAATCCCATTGTCGCCAAAGAGTGGCGAATGGAAGTGTTACGCCATCAACAATGAAGCAACAATAATGCCACCGCAAGTAAAGTCATTCCACAAGCCTTACCCTTTCATAGGAATCGTCCTACCACAACTATTGCCTCCTTCCGTCGAAGTTCTTCCTACCGTAAGAGTTGTTCTTCCACAATCTTATTGCTGCCGCAAGTGTTGCTTGGTCCACCACTGTAGCATCCTCCTCTGGCATACTTTCCTCCACTTGTACATCTTCCCTCCGCATGCATATTGCTATAGCCTTCCACAAGTGTCACTCCTTCATACTCCTCCGCATCAATTCAAATAAGTACCATTCCACGGCAGCACCAAAGCTCAACAACGATGAAGGGATTCAACATGCCTTAGCCTACTTTCCAGCAGCATCATACATATCAACTTCCTTCCAACAATATCGAAAGCATTCAAACAAGCGGTATTGATAGGGTATTAAGTTAACATCCACAAATACTTTGTTGTCAACAGTGATGAAGAGGTCAATTCAAGCAAGGTGAAAGCATTATATACGACTCATAAAGCCGCTTTAACACCTACGCCAAGCTCCTTTCGACAATGTCGACACCAATCATTACGGCACCATGGAAGTGGAAAGGCCTGGACGCGCATCCATAAATACGACCCTGGGGGTGCATATTTTGATCAAGTTTTCTTTCCCCAAATTACTTCTTGTAATCAAGTTCTCTTAAACCCTCAATAAATTTAGGGGATCTTAGTGACTTGTAATTTGTGTAATTTATGCATAAGAAATAAAGATTGATTGCTTCTTCAAACATGACTGACTTTAATACTTGCGATAGGGTCACATATAAGAAAATATTGGCTCACCAAGCTTCACTAAAACTTCTACTTGAGCACCTTCTCATCTCCACATTTTGGGGTGTTAGACCATATTGTGGTTTAACATTTTTGATGCTAAAAGGAGGGCTCGAACCTTCGACTACTTTTCCAAAACTACTATTCGTTATTCCTAGTTATCTTACCATACCAAGTCTATCTTTAGTTATTATGATGAATAACTGTGTCAAAAGATCAGAACAAGGGTCCTTTGAACCTCGGATAACTAATTCCACTTTTCAACTCAGTAGCGACCCTCGACATTATGAAGAGAAAGTACCCAGATTCAAGGCACTTCAAATCATAAATAATAAGAAACAAGTGAACTTGTATGATCCAGACAATTGGAGTATTAATCCATTTCACATTGTTCCTACACCGATTTTTGCATTAGGAGGAGAGTGCACCAAGAAGGACAATTTGTTTGTAAAAATGAAGAAAGCCATCCATTTTTGTGCTAAAGGAACCATATTTGAAGAAGAGACGAGGGATGATTACTATATATTTGCTAGAAAATGGCATAAGATCATGGGTGGCTCATTAAACCCCAAATAAAGTTCGAAGAGATTTAAAAAGAAAGCCTGTTATTGAAAAAAAAAGCGCCTTAACCAAGCAGCGAATGGGTTAAATACCAGTCACGGCAGATGGCCTTCAAATCGAAGCATCCAAAAGATTGAAAATTCATTACATCATTGGAAAATATCTATTTCCTGACCAAGAGTGAGCTCAATTATTGTCCATAACAAATGAAAAGGTCTAATTTTGAAAGGAACCTTTGAGGGTCATACTGTTACTACCATACAACCAATGGACACAATAACAATCAGTGCAAGAAACTAAAAGGAATGATTATTAGCCTCTTTAGATAGTGCAAGCTCAATAGCTTTGTAAGAATATCTTAAATGAATTCAATAATTAAGGCCATTTGAATAAGTAAATCTACATGGATGGGAGTAAGATTCTTCTCAAATTTGAAAACCACCTAAGATGGTAGAAAGCCAATGATCGCGCTAAGATGACCAGATCAAAGCACCTCCTAGAGGGCGGTTAGAGTAACCCTTTAGCCACGCCAGAAATGGCCAGGCTAAAGCATCTGCAACCCCTTGATCACGCCTATGTGGCCAGGTCAAGGCACCTCCTAGAGGGAGGACGGAGTAAGCCTTTGGTCCCCGCCTAAGATGGTCGGGTGAAAACACTGAACCAACCTTCATTCCCACCGATAAGGCCTATTTAAAGTGCCTCCTAGAGGTAGGTTGGGTAATTCTTTGGTCTTGCTTGATCAAAGCTAACCAAATGTACCGGATGGCTTGTTGCATCACCTCAGATGGTGGTAAGGGGTCAAACTAATGGATTAACAACATCCTTAGCCTAAATAGTGGCATAAATCAAAGCCCGAGGAGTGGCATAGAATGAAGGATTAAAACATCCAACGCCTAGAAGGCGGCACAAATCATTGGAATGAGACATCCAAAGCCCAATGCATGGTGCAAAACAAATAAATCAAATATTTAAAGCCCGAAGAGTGGCACAGGATAAAAGACTTATCCTATTATTCCCAAATGATGATTTCCTGACTTCTCTTAGGATTCTACTAAATGAGATCTCTGGTGAATGTTCTCAGCTAATTAAATGTTGCTGAATTTACAGAACCGCTAAAGAGTAGGTTCAAGAAAAACAAGAGGAATTTGGTTCAGAACTACAAACAAGTTAATATCCATTCAATTTACAAAATCATTTACAAAATATGTTATACAATGTTTCAAGATACAAGTACAAAAAGATTAAAATATTTTGTGGCTCAAAGATCCCTTGCTATCTCATCTAAATTCTTAGAAATTAAGGGATCAACAATATGGCGAATAGCTTCGCAAAGAACTCCCTTAAGCTTCTTCTCCTTCGTCTTGTGTATTGGCTACATAAATAGACTCAATGTGAGTGTTCAATGCGTAGTTGTAAGCTTTATCGGATCTCTTAATGGTCTTGTTTTGACTCTCTATCTCAGCAATTTGCTTTTTGAGGAAATATTTCCCGTGCTCAAGTTTTTCAACCTTGCCCTCATAATTCATGAAGTGTTGAGATGTCTTTTCTTCCTATTGCTTATTCATGTGTTGCATGATTTTGAATTTAACCTTCTTACACCGTTAACCGACTAATTTTTCATTCAAACCTGGAGGAGGGTTTATCATAGAAGGAAATTAACGGATTACTAGTAAGCGAGATCTTGTTGTCCTCCAACATTAGGAGTGGCAGGAGCAATCAGTGGGTTAAGATTCGGAATGCTTTATCCAACAATGCGTTCTAAAGATTAATAATGATCTTGACTATCTGATAGCTCTTTTTTCGGTTATCTTATTCGTTGATAAAGCCTAGCCATCTCATTATCGAAATCAATTGAAGGATCAGACTTAATTTGGTGCTTTAAGCCTGAAATTATTTCATCCTTTTTCTTGGATTCTGTTTCCAAGCCCGTGATATGTTCGTTAAAATCTCCAACAATCACTCTTTGAAGTAGGAACTTCCTATGCCATTCCTACACTTTCGAATTATTTGGGAGTTTGATTGTAGAGGTATCTTTAGAAGAACTCCATTGTTCGAAATCGGCAACCAACCTATTCTTAAAATCAATCAGTTGAGAATGAGAGTCTGTAAGGGCAGCCACGATTGTTAAATGTTCTTCCTATTCAAACTAAGAAAAAATAAGAATCAGCATATGAAAAACCATTTCTTTCATTATGCCAACAAGGGTTACAACATAAAGTGAACAAAGTTAAAATTACATAACTGCCCTACCAAAGATAGGTCATAATCACAACTATATCTTATAATATTCAAAGTTTTGAAACGACATTTTTAACCTTCTTAAAAGATTTAGCCGATAAAGTGTGTGACGCCTTGAAAGGATCCTTTCTTACTTCTAGAGTAAAAACAGGGGGAAATCCGCTATAGTCTCATTCCCTAACTGGAGGACTATCGCGACCGCGTATCAGTCTTGTATTATAAGTTCAAATTTACCTAAGTAACTTTTCCTTTTCTTCACCTGAAATTTCAAAGTGAAATCAAGGGTACTACATGTAAATCTCTAAGAAAACAATATCTTACCAACTTTGATGTTTAGAGAAGTGAGGATTTTTCAGAAAAATCTCTTCTTAACTTGACATATTTACTCAAAATATCTTTGAAAACCAGGCTGCTCGAAAGGAGTTTGTTCTGCATCACACAATGAATTAAAACTAAGAATAAGAAAACTAAAACAGTATAATTCATGGGTGAAATCCGTATTACAATCTTATTTATGGTTCATACAAAAAGGATCTATTAACAAACTCAAAAATAAATCTATTCTTGTCGTCCTTAAGTTTTCAAGAGGTAGTGAGCAAGGAATAGAGTGTATTCCTACAAGGTTCCAGCACTCCCTAGGTTAGGGATCAGATTTGAACTCATATATAAATATCTTGTGATGACCCGAAATTTTGGGCAATATCAATTTAATAGTCTGTATTAAAAATTAAATTGATTTGATAATTTCGTTAATAAAATTTGAATTGATTTTATAATCTAATTAAATAAATATTTAATTGGTGAAATTTATCTTTTAAAAAGCTAATAAAATGTTTTCTATTTATAAAAGCTTGGTTTGAATTTAATAAATAAAATCTTGTTTTCAAAATCAAATATATATTTTGGTAATTTGGAAATTTTGATTTAAATTTAACATAAAGCTTTTCAAAGCTATTAAATAAATAACTATATGGTTTTAAAATTTTAAAGTAAATTGTTTAAAATGATTCTGGCTTAAGTTTAATTTAAATTAACTAACAAAAGTTTGTTTTATTTCTTTTTAAATATAGCTTGATAATATAAGTAATTTATTAATAAATAGATAATTTCTTTTATAAATTATTTTAATTTGATAAATGAACTATTTTCAAACAATAATAATAATGTTATGTATATGTGTGTGTAAATATAGATTTTAAGTAGAATATTATTTTCAAATTGAAATGATGGTTGTTTAAAAATATATATCAATTGATTTTTAAATTGATTTTAAATTGTATTTAAAAATTGAATTAAATTTATATTTGGGTTTCAAAAGAGTTGATATATATATATATATATATATATATATATATATATATATTAATATATAGATTTTGGATTTAAAAGTATGAAATAAATGATTTTGTATAAATATAGTTTGTTTTATTCTATTTCTTTAAAAAGGATTCTTATTTATATAAATTAAAATAAGTATTTAGTTATTATGAAATTAATTAATAAAAGCTTTTTTCACATTTATAAATTTATTTTGCATGTAAAATTACAAATGTAAGTTAGTAAATCAATCTAAGCACATGTGTTAACAAGCTAATTAAGGGAGATGACAAGTGTCATTAAATTTAGTTTTTTTTCTTTTATTTTTATTTTTAAATCATTTCAGTTTATATAAGCATTTGCCTTCTTCCTTTATCCTTTTCTTTTTCTCATTTTCATTTCTAAACTAAAGAAAACTTCTTTACTGAAACTCATTAAATCTAAAACAAATCTGAGAATCAAAACCAGAAATCCTTCCATCTCAGAAACAAATCAAATCATAATGCAAATCTAAAACCCTGTAACTGTTTCAAATCTAGAGCAAACCTGTTCATTTTCAAAAGCAAGCCTGTAACATTTCCATAATGAAATATGAAGAAATATCAAGTGCATGCAGTTTATAAATCAAGCATTAAAGTTTTCTAACAAGCAATTCATGTTTTAACCTAATCAAAGGCATTTTAGCACTCAAGTTTTAAAAAGCATCAAAAGCTATTTTTCAAAATGAAGTCTCTGTCTTCCTTCTTCAATTCTAGCGAGTAACTTCACTATTTAAAAAAAAAATTAAGTATGTAAATTTAGTTTCATGCTTGTTAATATGAAATGAAATGTATTGAATGATATATGCTGTGTACATATTCATGTATGGTATGCATGTTGCTTTCTTTAGAGTACTCTCTGCTTATACCTTTCAGTTTTCCAGTTTTGATTTAAAAATTAAAACCTTTTGATCTTGACTCTGTTTAAAGTTAAGATTCAAATGAAACTTGTTTGTTACATGATAAAGTAAAGTTTAAAATTTATTCAAATTTAAATAAGTTTGTATTGACTCTGGAACAACAGAGAAAAATTTGTATAAAGTAAAAATTCAAACTTCTAAATTCATAAATTCAGGAACATCAATTGAATCCTTGGACTAAAACATGAATTTTAAAACTAAAATCAGGATTTTTAGTAATAGGAGTTAATTGCAGTTCTTGATTGAACTGGAAATGGTAAACTGTGATTTTCTGGTGATCTCTATGATAAAAGAGGTCGGGATTTTCAATGATGATAGTGGAGTGACCGTAGATGATAGGAAAGTTGGTAGGAAGAAGATCACAGCATGGTGAAGGTGGTGGTTGAGGTTTTGAGTTTGGAACCCTAGTTTTTAACTAGGCTTGGTTAATTAATCACCACGGCATTTGGAGTTGATCGTGTTCAACAAGATTTTGGGTGATGATAGCATTGTAGTTTGTGAATGTGTGGTCGGAGTTGCTGTCACTCTGGTGGCCGAAGATGTGGGAACAAGGCATTTCAAGGTGAGGTGGTGTTTCCTGTATCTTGTTCCAGGTTTGGGTTTTTAAACTCGAATTTGATTTCGAGTTTGTAACATCGATGTGATGATCGGATTATGGTGAGAGGATGGCAGCCATCTTGCTCGATAGTGTGGTGTTGACCGGAGATGGTCGGAGGCACCGTACATGTGCACAGTGCACTGTGGATTTCTGGTGAAGTTTTAGTTTGGATAGAATGGTAGTCTCGAGTTTTTCTCGGAGTAATTAGGTTTTTGCTCGAAGCAGTTTGGGTTTGGACTCGAAGTCATTTAGTTGATGGCTCGGGTAATGTTTGGTTATAGGTTTTTAACCTGTTCTTTTTTTAAATTTAAAAATGAAGTTTAAATGTAAAGTAAAGTTTAAAACAAGGTTTAAATCTGAGTTTAAATCTGGATTTAAGTTAGTTTGAATCTTAGTTTTAAAATGATTTAAGTTTTTGGAATTTAAATGGTTTTCACAGCTTTTAAGTGTTTGAAGTGTATTTGGTTTGAATTTAAAAATGAAATTTTAAATTGTAAAGTAAAGTTTTTAATCATAGTTTAATCTCGAACAAAATTTAATCTGTATTCAGTTTTGAAATTAAAGGAAGTTTTTGAATTTGAATGTTTTATACAACTTTGAATGGTTAAAGTATATTTTAAATTGATTTGAATTTGGAATGAATTTGATTTAAATTCTTTTAAATTTCTTTGGTAAGACAAGTATTTCTTTAAACATGTGATTTTAAAGGTTTTTAAATTTGGTTTTTAAACTTTGTTAAAAGTTAATTTGTATTCATTTTAAATCTTAAATTTAAAATGAAATTTTAAAGTAAATTTAAAAGGAAATTGTTTTTAAATGCTTTGTTAATAATAATTTGATCACTAATAAGAAAAATGTTTTATTTTTAAGATAATTAAGATTTAATGATTTGTAATTAAAATGGATAATTAGCTTATTTAATTAATTAATGATTTGGATTAATTAAATAAGTAATTAAAGGTTTAAATTAAATAATTAAGGTTTAATATTAATTATTTAGGAATAATTAATTAAGGATTATTAATTAGATAAGATTAGAATATTAATTAATAATTAAAGATTAATTAATCAAGTAATTTTAAAGATTAATTAAGTTACAGTTAAAACTTAATTGATTGAATAATTACGATTAATTAATGGATTTTTAAAAGATAAATCAATTTGTAATTCATATTGATTAGTGTAAGTATAATTACTTAAAAAAGTAATTAAAGTTAATGAAGGTCAATAACTTGAGATTATTTAATAATTAATTAATGTGATTAATTATAATAATTAATTAGGTTAATTAATTTAAAGATGATCAATTTGGAATTGTTTAAGTCTAATTGCCTGAGGGGAGTAATTAAGGAATTAATTGCTCAATGTAGTTAATTGAGTTTAATGTGACTAGTTAGGTTAACTAAGTTAGTTTAATTAATTTAAGTTAATCACTGGTTGATTTGTTAATATAATTACTTAATGTAATTAATAAAGTGTAATTACACAGTGAAGTAATTAACGGTAATTAGTAAATGTAATTAACGGAAGATGATTTAAGAATAAAAGTAATTTGGATTTAATTACTTTGTATAATTAATCTAGGGATTAATTAAGGAGTAATTAATTTATTAGATGAAGTAATTAAGGGTAGTTAATTACTGAATGTGATTAATAAATGTGGTTTAATTTAAGATAAATTACTTAATGTAATTAATTTAAATAGAATATTTAATTAAAATGTAATTAGGGATCATTAATTTATATAATTAATGATGTAATTAAGGGTTGATTAATTAAGATTAATTAATCAATGATAAGTGATTAAAGAGTAATTAATTAATGTAATTAATTAAGGATTAATGTAATTAATTATGGTTAACTAATTTGTGAAGTAATTAAAGGTTAATTACTGTATTTGGTTAAGTATAATTAATTTGTGAAATTAATTGAAGATAATTACTTGAATGTAATTAAAGGATAATTTATCAAGGATGATTAATATAGGTGAATAATTAGAGGATAATCAATTAATTAATTTGTAATTAATTCATGGTTTAGTAAGCAGGAATTATTGAATGAATTAATTAATTTAATTCACTTTAAATTAATTAGAGATGGAAGTAATTAATATAATTCATTTAAATTAATTATAGATAGTGATTAATCCTTGCTTATGTATGAATGGATGATATTGATTTGCCTTGAATGGTTTGAGATCTCAGTTATGAGATAAGTTATACTGTGTGATATGGATGCTTTGGCTAAAGTATAATGCTAATATGAATTATCTATTTGTGATGATTGTATGGATTATCTGTTTAATGTAGATTATCTATGTGTAATGATAAAGTGAATTATCTATGGTGGATCTGTGAATTATCTATTTGTGTGTATATAGATAATAGAATTGAATCATTTTAAACTGTAAAACAACTTGGACCTAAAAGATGGCATTTTGAATTTCGATGAGATCGAGAACGGGTTTTCGGATTTGGATATCCGAAAACAACATCGATCCAAATTAACGATAGGTCGTGAATCTCAAGTGAAGATGAAGATTCAGAGTGCAAGGGTTATTGTTGTTAACTCTGAGGGTGATTCCAAAATGATTGTAACGAGATAATGCCTTCGATTTCATTCAAACCCGGAGCGAACTTGTATGGATTGAATGCTTTCAGAACATCGTCTGGTGGATGGTGAGAATTCTAAGTGATGTGTCCTGATTAAGGTAATCGTTGCCTCAAGCCTCATAAACCTGGAATGGCTAAAACAGGGGAGGTGCAGGAAGGCTAAGTGGGTCATACCCAAGTAGGACGAGGTTCACCCCTATCTAGATGTCCTTTTATTTCGGTTTCGTGGTGCAGTTTCTGATCACAACTATGGGGTTTTCTTGTTCGAAACTGTTCAGTAAGTAATGGTTTCGGCCTTGTATTACAGGGGATTGGGAGTAATCCTCGGTACGGTGATCTACGCCCCGTACTGTGACGGGCGGTACCCCAGTAGCCATGCCATTGATGGAAACTCATTCTTCCTACGTGCCCTTACGGTTTTGATTGTATTACCCACTTTTATGGCTAGTAGCTGGAATTTAATGAATGTAACCATTTCAGCTATTTTCTATTTACTTAAAAATCCTAGACCCTATTATAATATCACTGGATTTTCTATCAAATGTTTTGGTTAGCGTAAGGTAAAAACTTAGCCATGTTTATGTGTGGGAAGTCTTATGTGATACCCTATTGTTTTCAAAGGTTTTTTCAAAATTAAGCAACCTTAACCAGTTACTCATACCAGACCCATGTCTGACCCGGAGTTTATTTCTATTTTCTTAAACTCTTGGGTACTAAAATTTTATGAGTTGCCAAGTGTGCAGGTAAGCTTTGACGAATTATGGAGGAGCGAAGGAGCAGGAGGTTTCAGCGCTGTAAATATATATAGTGTTCCGCTGTGTTGGTATCTCTGAGTGGTTTCTTTGTATTGTATTGAGTTGTAATAACTAGACAGGTGTTTATAAATGTCTAATATGTGATGTATTATCTATGTAACTCTGATAATTATCGTATACTATGTAATACTTATGTTATTAATATAATTTATTCATTCCGCTGTTGAGATTCTGATGTTGTTCTTTCTTTCTTCTCTTTCTTTCTTCTCTTTCTTTTCTCTTTTCTATCCCTTTCTTTCTTCAAGATGATGCAACTTTCTGTGGAGAGAAAGTCGGGTCGTCACAGTTGGTAGCAGAGCGCTTGATTGAGTGAATACCTAGGCTTTGGAGTGATTTTCTTTCTTGAGAGAGCGTACTTGTAATTTGCATATATATATATATATATATATATGTATATATATATATATGTATATATATATATATTTCTACCTATTTGTTGGGTGACCTGTTCGGGTTTCCAACAAAAGTAATAAAGGTAGATGGGGTTGTGGTGTGTGTGACACGACTATCAATGGTTGGAGTTTGAATGTTTGAGGTTGGACGTGGATCTGTCGAGACTGTAGACCCAATAACATCTCGAGCAAGCTTCGTTGTGGTATAAGGATTCATCGATCTTTGAAGGAAACCTTTTAAAGGTTCGGAGTCCATCTTTGAAGTTGGATAAGTAGAGTTTGGATCCGTCGGTTGTGCAAAAGCAAGTGATGGTATCTTGGCAACCTGAGGAAGTAGTAGCTGTGTGATGAGATGCAGTGACTATGGATGTTCGCGAAGATGTTTTGTTTGGAACAAGTTTAAGGAAGTGTGTGTGCTTCGGTGACGTGGCTGAGTTCAGCAGGATGTTTCTGTTTGGTTTGAGGTCCGAGTTTCTTGAAGAGCTTTGAATAAGGAATTCTTTGGCATCCGTGTCAGCAGTGCAGCTCGGAGTGTTCTGTGTGCCGACAAGGTCTTTTGCTTAGAAGTTTTCTGGAAGAGGAGTTCTGAAGCAGCAGAGTCGATTCTTTTCTTCGATGGATTGGTTAGATTAGTGTAAGCTGTTCTGATTGGTAAAGAGTGGACAGTTTCTTTAGAATTAGGTTGGGTTGATCGCAAAAGCGACTTGCGATAGTTTGAGTGTTCTCTATAGTTATCTGAGATTTTTCCGGATGTCTTAAGGGAAGTCAGAGGTTTGTCCGCATCTGGAGATTCAGTATTCTTATCAACTTGGATTCCAGGAGCGATTTCCGATGGTTCAGCCTAGTTGAAGGATGGTTCCAAGAGATAGAGTTTGGTAAAGCAGCGCAGGTTTTTAAGAACTTCTAAGTTTTTTTCTTTATGGATCTGTTGAACCATATTTCTAGGATGGGTTGTCCAATTTGTGCTTGTGTTCATCATCAGCATTGTTATCTACTTCAGATCAAAGTTGTGCAGCGGAAGTAGTATGGGAGTGAATCTGTCTTGTCTTTTCCGGATAAGAGAAGTAAGTTTAGTCTTCTGATGTTTGTAGAGTAGAGTGGGTGTTCTTGATCATTTGTTGATCTTGAGGAGATCATTTTTGATGGGTTGTTTTTGGTCCAGTTTGTTTCTAGAGGTATCAGCGAAGGTTGAGCTGATCAGGAACGATGTAGTCAGCCTCGGATCGTCCGAAGAGTTTTGTGGATAAAAGACAAAGGAATTTTGGTTCCAGAGTTGGAGATTTGATTTTGGATAAGATTTCTCCGATGAAAGGAGCTATAAGTTTTGGGTAAGGCTGGAAAGCTAGCTCCGAGGTATTTCGGAGCTTTTCTGTTTTCTTGTGAGAATAAATGTTTGGTCTACAGAATTGAATTGATAGTTTGGATAACTGGAATTCAATATGTTTCACGTATCTTTGATGGAGTACGTGTATGATCCATCTCTGGTTGTAAAACCAGCAGCTCAGGAGGTTTGGTTGTTGAGTCAGAGTTGTCTGTGGTCTAATATCATGTTTAGTTTTGTACATCTAGATGAACAAGGGCTCTGTAGATTAGTAATATTGATTGTTTGTATTCTGTAAAGCGAGTATCCCGGTATACATACTTGGGAAACTCTAGGAAATTCTATCCAGAATTTTGTCTGGATAGTTAGATTTGTTTATTTCAGTGAATTGGTTGCTATGGTTTTTAGCATATGGTTGATAGTATATGCTTATGGTTTAAATTAAAATCTTTAATGAGATTATTAAATTACCTTTGCTTTTAAATTTCTGGGACGAAATTCTTTTAAGGAGGAGGAATATGATGACCTGGAATTTTGGGCAATATCAATTTAATAATCTGTATTAAAAATTGAATTGATTTGATAATTTTGTTGATAAAATTTGAATTGATTTAATAATCTAATTAAATAAATATTTAATTGGTGAAGTTTATCTTCTAAAAAGCTAATAAAATGTTTTCTTTTTATAATATATATATATATATATATATATATATATATATATATATTGTAAATAGAAAAGCTTGGTTTGAATTTAATAAATAAAATCTTGTTTTCAAAATCTAATATATATTTTGGTAATTTGGAAATTTTGATTTAAATTTAACACAAAGATTTTCAAAGCTATTAAATAAATAAATATATGGTTTTAAATTGTTAAGGTAAATTGTTTAAAATGATTTTGGCTTAAGTTTAAATTTAAATTAATCAACAAAAGGTTTGTTTTATTTCTCTTTAAATATAGCTTGATAATATAAGTAATTTATTAATAAAGAGATAATTTATTTTATAAATTATTTTAATTTGATAAATGATTTCTTTTCGAACAATAATAATAATGTTATATATATACGTAAATATAGATTTTAAGTAGAATATTGTTTTCAAATTGAATGATGGTTGTTTAAAAATATATATCAATTGATTTTTAAATTGATTTTAAGTTGTATTTAAAAATTGAATTAAATTTATATTTGGATTTCAAAAGATTGGATATATATATCTTGATATATAGATTTTGGATTTAAAAGTATGACATAAATGATTTTGTATAAATATAGTTTGTTTTATTCTATTTATTTAAAAAGGATTTTTATTTATGTAAATTAAAATACGTATTTAGTTGTTATGAAATTAATAAATAAAAGCTTTATTCACATTTATAAATTTATTTTGCATATAAAATTACAAAAGTAAGTTAGTAAATCAATGTAAGCACATGTGTTAACAAGTTAATTAAGGGAGATGACAAGTGTCATCAAATTAGTTTTTTTTAATCATTTCTGTTTATATAAGCGTTTTCCTTTTTCCTTTCTCTTTTTCTTTTTCTCATTTTCATTTCTAAACTAAGAAAAATTCTGAGTTGAAACTCATAAACTCTAAAACAAATATGAGAATTAAAACCAGAAATCCTCCCATCTCAAAAAAATCAAATCATAATGCAAATCTAAAACCCTGGAACTATTTCAAATCTGGAGCAAACCTGTACATTTTCAAGAGCAAGCCTATAACATTTCCATAATGAAATCTGAAGAAAGATCTAATGCATGCAGTTTACATATCAAGCACTAATGTTTTCAAACATGCAATTCAAGTTTTAACTCAGCACTCAAGTTTTAAAAAGCATCAAAAGCTGTTTTTCAAAATGAAGGCTCTGTCTTCCTTCTTAAATTCTGATGAGTAACTTCACTTTTAAAAAAATTAAGTATGTAAATTTGGTTGCATGCTAGTTAATTTGAACTGAATATGTATTGTATGATATCTACTGTGTATATATTCATGTATGGTATGCATGTTGCTTTCTTCAGAGTACTCTCTACTTATACCTTTCAGTTTTGCAGTTTTGATTTAAAAATTCAAACCTTTTGATATTGACTCTGTTCAAATTTAAGATTCAAATGAAACTTGTTTGTTACATGATAAAGTACAGTTTAAAATTTATTCAAATTGAAATAAGTTTATATTGACTCTAGAACAACAGAGAAAAATTTGTATAAAGTAAAAATTCAAACTTCTAAATTCATAAATTCAGGAACATCAATTGAATCCTTGAACCAAAACATGAATTTTAAAACTAAAATCTAGATTTTAGTAATAGGAGTTAAGTGCAGTTCTTGTTTGAACTGGAAATGGTAAACTGGATTTTCCGGTGATCTTTATGATCGAAGAGGTCGGGATTTTGAGTGATGATAGTGGAGTGATCGTAGATGATAGGAAAGTTGGTAGGAAGAAGATCAAAGCATGGTGAAGGTGGTGGTTGAGGTTTTAAGTCTGGAACCCTAGTTTTTAACTGGGCTTGGTTAATTAATCACCACGACATTTAGAGTTGATCGAGCTCAACAAGATTTTGGGTGATGATAGCATGGTAGTTGGCGAATGTGTGGTCGGAGTTGCTGTCACTCTGGTGGCCCGAGATATGGGAACGAGGTGTTTGCTGGTGGGGTGGTGTTTCCTATATCTTTTTCCTGGTTTGGGTTTTTAAACTCGAATTTGATTTCGAGTTTGTAACATCGATGTGATGATCGGATTCTGGTGAGAGGATGGTCGCCGTCTTGCTCGATGGTGTGGTGCTGACCGGAGATGGTTGGTGGCACCGTGCATGTGCACGGTGCACTGTGGATTCTGGTGAAGTTTGGGTTTGGATAGAATAGTAGTCTCGAGTTTTTCTTGAAGTAATTAGGTTTTTGCTCGAAGCAGTTTGGGTTTGGACTCAAAGTCACTTACGTGATGGCTCGGGTATTGTTTGGTTACAGGTTTTTAATCTGTTCTATTTTTAAATTTAAAAATGAAGTTCAAAAGTAAAGTAAAGCTTAAAACAAGGTTTAAATCTGAGTTTAAATCTGGATTTAAGTTAGTTTGAATCTTAGTTTTAAAACGATTTAATTTTTTGGAATTTAAATGGTTTTAACAACTTTTAAGTGTTTAAAGTGTATTTTGGTTTGAATCTAAAAATGAAATTTTAAATTGTAAAGTAAAGTTTTTAATCAAAGTTTAATCTGGAATAAAATTTAATCTGTATTCCGGTTTTGAAATTAAAGAAGTTTTTGAATTTGAATTGTTTTAAACAACTTTGAATGGTTAATGTATATTTTAAACTGATTTGAATTTGGAATGAATTTGATTTAAATTCCTTTAAATTTCTTTTGTAAGACAATTATTTCTTTAAACATGTGATTTTAAAGGTTTTAAATTTGGTTTTTAAACTTTGTTAAAAGTTAATTTGTATTCATTTTAAATCTTAGATTTAAAATGAAATTTTAAAGTAAATTTTAAAGTAAATTGTTTTTAAATTCTTTGTTAATGATAATTTGATCATTAATAAGAAAAATGTTTTATCTTTAAGATAATTAAGATTTAATGATTTGTAATTAAAATGGATAATTAACTTACTTAATTAATTAATGAATTGGATTAATTAAATAAGCAATAAAAGGTTTAAATTAATTAATTAAGGTTTAAGATTAATTATTTAGGAATTATTAATTAAGGACTATTAATTAGATAAGATTAGAATATTAATTAATAATTAAAGGTTAATTAATCAAGTAAGTTTAAAGATTAATTATGTTACAGTTAAAACTTAATTAATTGAATAATTAGGATTAATTAATGAATTTGTAAAATATAATTCAATTTGTAATTCATATTGATTAATGTAAGTATAATTACTTAAGAAAAGTAATTAAAGAATTGTTAGTAGTTAATGAAGGTCATTAACTTGAGATTATTTAACAATTAATTAATGTGATTAATTACAATAATTAATTAGATTAATCAATTTAAAGATAATCAATTTGGAATTGTTTAAGTCTAATTAGTTAAGGGAAGTAATTAAGGAATTAATTACTCAATGTAATTAATTGAGTTTAATGTAACTAGTTAAGTTAACGAATTAAGTTTAATTAATTTAAGTTAATCACTGATTGATTTTTTAATATAATTACTTAATGTAATTAATGAAGTGTAATTACTCGGTGAAGTAATTAGTGGTAATTACTAAATGTAATTAATGGAAGATGATTTAAGAATGAAATTAATTTGGAATAAATTACTTTGTATTATTAATCAAGGGATTAATTAAAGATAATTAATTAAGGAGTAATTAATTTATTTGATGAAGTAATTAAGGGTAGTTAATTACTCAATGTGTAACGACCCACCATTCATCTCCATAGAATGACGCATCATTAATAAGAAAGAAAGGGATAGAAAAGAGAAAGGGATAGAAAAGTGAAAGAAATAGAAGAAAGAAGAAACAACATCAGAATCTCAACAGCGGAACTAATAAATTATATTAATAACATAAGTATTACATAGTATACAACAATTATCAGAGTTACACAGATTATACATCACATACTAGATAATTATAAACACCTGTCTAGTTATTACAACTCAATACATCTCAGAGAAAACACAGAGATACCAAACACAGCGGAACACTATATATTTACACGCTGAAGCCTCTTGCTCCATTGCTCCTCCATAATTTGTCAAAGCTAATCTGAATCCCTTGGCTACTCGTAAAAATTTGAGTACCCATGTGTTTAAGAAAAACAGAAATAAACTCCGGGTGAGACATGGGTCTGGTGTGAGTAAAAGGTTAAAGTTGCTTAACTTTGAAAATCCTTTGAAAAGAAAGGTATCACGTAAGACTTCCCACACATAAACATGGAAAAGTTTTTACCTTACGCTAACCAAAACATTTAATAAGAAATCCAGTGATATTATAATAGGTCTAGGGTTTTCAAGTAAATATGAAATAGCCGAAATTGTTACATGATTAAATTCCAGCCACTAGCCATAAAAGTGGGTAATACATTCAAAACCGATGGCACTTATTGGATTTTGGATTCCATATAATGGCAGGGCTACTGGGGTACCGCCCGTCACAGTACGTGGCCTAGATCACCGTACCGAGGATTTCTCCCAATCCCCTGCAACACAAAGCTGGAACCATTCGTTACTGAACAGTCCCGAACAAGACAACCCCGCAGTTGGTGCACATATCCAACTGCCCACTAAGCCGAATAAAAGGGACCTCTAGACAGGGGAAAATCTAGTCCTACTTGGGCATGACCCACTTAGCCTTGCGGCACCTCCCTTGTTTTAGCCATTCTCGGTTGATGAGGCTTGAGGCTATGATTATCTTTAGAGAACACATCCCTTAGAATGCTCATCGTCCACCTGACGTTGTTCTGAAATCATTCAATCCATTAAAGTTCGTTCAGGGTTCGAACGAAACCGAAGGCATTACCTCCTTACACTCATTTTGGAATCACCCTCAGAGTTAACGATAATAACCCTTGCACTCTGAATCTTCACCTTCACTTGAGATTCACGACCTATCGTTAATTTGGATCAATGTGGTTTTCGGATATGCAAATCTGGAAACCCGGTCCCGGTCTCATCGAAATCCAAAACGCCATCTTTTAGGTCCAAGTTATTTAAAGTTTAAAACAATTCAATTCTATTATCTATATAAACACAGATAGAAAATCCACATACCATAATAGATAATCATCATTATCATCACAACAGATAATCCCTATTATCGTTATCAAAAGATAATCCACATTATCATCAAAAACAGATAATCCGTATTATCATCATAATGCAACCAATGGATCCACATCACACAACATTACTTATCTCATTTCTGAGATTTCAAACCATTCAAGGCAACCAGTATCATCCATACATAAGAAATGATCACACCATCTATAATTAATTTAAATGAATTAAATTAATTACTTCCATCTCTAATTAATTTAAAGTGAATTAAATTAATTACTTACATCAATATAAATCTTTCCTACATAACTATTAATTATTTACAAATTAATTAATTAATTATCCTCTAATTATCCACCTTAAGTAATCACCCTTGATTAATTATCCTTTAATTAATTTCACAAATTAATTATTCTTAACCAAAACAGTAATTAAACTTTAATTACTTCATTAATTAATTAACCATAATTAATTACATTAATCCTTAATCAATTACATTAATTAATTACCCTCAATCACTTATCATTGATTAATTAATCAATCTTAATTACACTATTAATTATATTAATTAATGATCCTCAATTAAATTTAAATTAATTACATTATGTAATAAATTTCAATTAATATTATTAATTACCTTTGATTAATCATACTCAGTAATTAACTACCTTAATTACTTCATGAAATTAATTACTCCTTAATTAATTTCTTTAATTAATCCTTTGATTAGTTATCAAAGTAATTCTATCCAAATTACTTTCACAATTAAACCATCATCCACTAATTACATCCAGTGATTATGATTAATTGCTTCACTAAGTAATTATACTTCATTAATTTCATTAAGTAATTA
The DNA here is from genome assembly GCA_030765085.1 of Allium cepa. Lineage (NCBI taxonomy): Eukaryota > Viridiplantae > Streptophyta > Magnoliopsida > Asparagales > Amaryllidaceae > Allium > Allium cepa. Next base: position 72,231,330 of record CM060942.1, read on the forward strand.
TTATCAAATCATCTAGTGATTAAAAGTAATTAAACTTAATTAATTAATCTAAACTAATCACATTAAACTTAATTAATTACATTAAGTAATTAATTCCTTAATTACTTCCATTAAGTGATTATATTTAACCAATTCACAAATGATTATCTTAAATTAATTAACCTAATTAATTATTAAAATTAATCATATAATTAACTATTAAATAATCTTAAGTTAATGACCATAATTAACTATTAACCACTCTTTAATTACTTTTCTTAAGTAATTAACTTACATTAATCATTATTAATTTCAAATTAATTAATCTTGAATATCTAATTAATTAACCTTTAATTATTTAATTAATTAAGTGTTAACTATAACATAATTAATTCATAATTACTTAATTAATTAACCTCTAATTATTAATTAATTTTCTAATTAATAATTTTTAATTACAAATTAATTATCCTTAGTTAATTAATCTTAATTAATTAATTTTAAACCTTAATTAGTTATTTAATTAATCCAAATCATGAATTAAATTAATTATCCGTTTAATTCCTTAAAAATTTAATGAATTACAAATCATTAAATTCTAATTTACTTTAAGATCAAACTTTGTTCTTAATAAGGATCAAGTTATCATTTACAAAGTATTTTAAATCAATTTACTTAAATTTACTTTCAAATATCATTTTAAATTTAAGATTTAAAATGAATACAAATTATCTTTAACAAAGTTTAAAACACATTTCTAAAACCTTTCATTTCACAAGTTAAAGATTTACCCATTAATAAAGTAGTTTAAATGGATTTAAAACCAAATTCATAATCAAATTACACCCTTAACATTCAAAATTATTTAAATCATTTTAAATTTAAAACGTTCCTTCAAATCAAAACTAGAATACATATTTAAATTTGAATTCAGATAAATCTTTAGATTTTAAAACTCTACTTACATTTCTAAACTTTATTTTAAAAATTCAAACTACTTAATCATTTTTAAAGTATTTAACAATTCAAGTTTAAAGTCTTAATTTATTTTAAAACTGAGATTTAAACTTAAATTTGAATTCTAGAATTTAAACTTGGATTTAAATTTAGTTTAAACCTTTGCTTTTCGTCTTAAAACTTCAGTTTGAAATTTTTAAACAAACATTTTAAAACTTTACTTTTCATTCATTAAATTTGTTCAAAATAATTTATTTTCATTTTTTAAAAAAAAAACATTCTTAAATTTCAAACTAGGATACAAAAGTTTATTTGGATCCATATCTCAAAATCTGGTTTAACCTTTATTTTAAAACTGATTTCAATTTCCAAAATCTGTTTTAAAAATTTTATAACAAACATTACAAGTTTCAGTTTAAAACCTGTCACAAATACCAAACCCGAGCCACCCCAAATTCCTGCTTCGAGACAAATCAATCCCATCTTCGAGCAAACTACCCAAAATAATGAGTAAAACTCGAGTACAATCTTCAGCTCAAACCAACAACCAACCGCATCCATATATGAGCACCGTGCACCTGCACACCGTTCTTGGTCGATTCGATCAATGTCGACGATCTTCCCCCATCGACGAACAACTCCTCACTCCATTCCGATCATCACATCGCTCACATACAACTCGAATATGAATTCGAGTTCAAATTTTACAACCTGGAACAGAACAGAACAATCCCCACCAAACCTGTCAACGCTTCATCCACGGCCCTCCGACCACCAGCAATTCTACATCACCGGCCACAGTCTCGTCTACGACCAAGCTTTCAACTCCTAAAACCTAGATGAACTCGATCACACCTATAGCCCGTGCCTACCCAACCAAGTTGCCTAGTTAAAACTAGGGTTACAGGAGAAATTCCACCACCACTGCTTCCACAGTGATTTGCCTCCGCTTCTACCATTTTTCCTCCACTCACCGATCACCCGTCCATCACCAGAAGAAAGCCCGACCCCCAAAATAAAATAGATCACCAGAAACCACCAATTTTCCATTTTCTGTTCATCATAGAACTATACCCTCCTCCTCAAACAATAAATTATGATTTTAGTGTTGAAATTCATGTTTTACTTAGTGTTTTCACTTTATAATAGTGAATTCATAATTTACAAAGTTTGAGTTTTTCACTTTGTATAACATTCACTGTGGTTTTTTTTATATTCCAGAGGCACTCAGACTTGAAATTTAGCTTAAATAAGTTTTTAAACATTAATCCATAATAAATCAAACAACTTTTGTTTGTAAACCAAGTCCTAACAATAATTATTTGAAAAGGAAACGAATTTAAATCCATAACAGGAAACTAGAAATTAAAAACATAAAATATTCATATGGGAATAAACATGCATACAACAGATTGCATTTTCATATACACATACTACAATATTTATCACAGAAATAACATGAAACCATATTCATTCTTAAGTTTAAAAAAAAGTAGATGTTACTCACCTGTTTAAATTGGATGACAGAGCCATGATTTTTAAAAAAAGCTTTGAACTTTTAAAACTGGAAAATTTCTTTGCTTTAAATCTTGAATTGCTTGATGAAAGCTTGAGTTGCTGGAGCTTTAAAAACTTAATTTTTTAAAACGAACTACATGCATGCAGCAGCTTAAATTCCAGAATCTAAAGAAATGCATGCTTCAGATTTTTTTTGAGATGGTGACAGGTTTGCTTGCATGTTTGCAAAAGTTACAGGTTTGTTATTCATTTTTGAAGATGAGTTCAGATTTTTGATTTGAACTTGCTTTGCGTGCTACAGATTTACAGGGTTTTGAAGATTTACAGGGAAATGATTTGGTTTCTAGCTTGAGGAGTTTGATATGGAAATGAAATTACAGGCTTATGAAAATTATATATGGTTTGTATGCTTGAAGATGTGCAGGTTGAGATTGGAAGTGGATTACAGGTTTAAAAATGAAGATGAAATTTTCAAGCTTTGCTCTTGTTCTTGAATTGCTTTTATTTTCTTTGTTTACAAATGAGATTAGGAAAAGAAAAAGAACGAGAGATGTTTGTTTATATAACTTAAAGTATGGTTTAATAAAAATCAAAGACAAAAAAAATTAAAACATGACACATGTCAAAACTCTTATTAATTTATTTACACTTGTTTAAAGCAACTTAATATACATACATTTGTCCTTTTTAAGTAATTAGTATTTATTAAATGTTAATTAGTATTTAGTTAGATGATAATTATAAAATAAATGTAAGCTTGTATTTAATTAGTTATTCAATATATACTTATTTACATGTAGATAATTTTGAAATGAATAAATCCAATTTATAAAATAAAAGTTTATAAAAATATTTTAAAATCCAAAACAATTAAAAATATTTATACATTAAATTTCAAAGCTTTTAAATTCAAATTTAAATCATCTTCTAGAATTAAATTTTGAAATCAAGTTATATATATACATATATAACTACATGATTCAATTTTGAAAAACAAACTATTTTTATTTAAAATCTATTTGTTAAAAATAATACATTATTATATTTTGAAAATAACAAATTTAATAACTTTAAATAATTCATAAAAGAAATTACTTATTTTATGACACTATATTTAAAAAGGGACTCAAAATAAACCTTATTGTTAGTTTATTTAAATTTAAACTCAGAATCAGTTTAACAAATTAATTTTTTATCTTAACAATTTAAAACCATATACTATTTATTCAATAACTTTTAAAAGTTTAACTTTAAATAAAATCATAATTCCCAATTTACCAAACATATATATATTTAGAAAAAAAGATTTATTTGTTTATTAAATTTAAAACAAGGTTTATCTATTTACAATATATATATTCTATATACATTATAAATAGAAAACAATTTATTAGCTTTTAAAAAATAAAAACTATCAGTTAAATATTTATTTAATTTGATTATTAAATTAATTCCAATCTTATTAACAAAGATTATCAAATCAATTTAATTTTTAATTCAGATTATTAAATTGATATTGCCTAAAATTCCGGGATATCACATTCCTCCCCCTTAGAAGAATTTCGTCCCCGAAATTTAAAACAAAGGTAATTTAATAATCTCATTAAATATTTAATTTTAAAACACAAGAATATATCAATGATATGCTAAAAACTATAGCAACCAATTCATCCAATCAAACAATCTAACTATCCAGACAAAATTCTGGAAAGAGTTTCCTTGAGTTTCCTAGGTATAAATATCGGGATACTCGCTCTTACAGAATCCAAACAAGCAATACTACTAAGCTACAGAGCTCTTATTCATCTAGATCCACAAAACTAGACAGCATATTAGACTACAAACGAGTCTGACTCAACAACAAAACTCCTGAACTGCTGGTTCAAAACCAGATATAGATCGTACACGTACTCCCTCAGAGATACGTGAAACATATCGAATCCCAGTTATCCAAACTGGCAATTCAATCCTGAAAACCAAACACTTATCCTCACAAGAACACCGAAAAGATCCAAAACATCTCGGAGCTAGCTTCTCAGTCTTAACAAAACTTATAGTTCCTTCGATCAGAGAAAACTTAACCAAAACCAAATCTCCGACTCCGGAATCCAGATTCCTCCATCTCTTATCCACAAAAATTCTTCGGACGATCCAGGGCTACCAACATCCTTCCTGATCAGCCCAACCCTTGCTGATGCCTCTAGAAACCAACAGAACCAAAAAGCACAATGATCTCCTCAAGATCAACCAAAACCAAGAAAACAAACTCTACTCCACAAACAACAGAAGACTAAACTTACTTCTCCTATCTGGAAAAGAAAAACAGGTGCACGCACCAATCTAGCCTCAGATCCTGAAAAACATCCTGTAGGAACTTTCCAATCCAAAACACTGCAACTTTTAGTTGCTTCCACTCTCAAACAGCCGCCACTTTGCTTCCGCTGCACAACTCTGATTTGGAGTAGAAGAAAATGCTAATGAAGAACATGAGCACAAACTGGTCAACACATCCTAGAAATATGGTTCAATAGATCCATAACAAAAAAACTCAGAAGTTCCACCAAATCCAGAGTTGCTTCATCAAACTCTATCTCTAAGAACCATCCTTCGACTAAGCTGAACCACCGGTTCCACTCGTGGAATCCTAGTCGATAAGAAAACTCAATCTCCAGATACAGACAAACCCCTGACTTCCCAGAAGACATCCGAAAAATCTCTGACAACCCAAGAGAACACTCAACTATCGCAGTTCACTTTTGCGTTCAACCCAGACGAATTTCCAAAGAAAAAACTGTCCTCTCTTTTCCCAACAGAACAGCTTACACTGGCCTAGCCAATCCATCGAAGAAACAGATCCACTCTGCTGCTTCTGACCTCTACCTTTAGAAAAACTATTCAGCCAGAAAACTTCCTGCCAACACAGAATTCTCCGAGCTGCATCGCCGACATAGATGCAAAAAACTTCCTAATCCGAAGTTCTTCAAGAAACTCGGACTTCAAAGTCAACTAGAACATCCTACCGAACCAGCCAGAACACCGAAGCAGACACACTACCCCCAACTTGTTCCAAAGAAACATCTTCGGACACAATCCATAGTCACTGCATCTCATCACGCAGCTACTACTTCCTGAGGTATCAAGATACCATCACTTGCTTCTGCCCAACCGACAGATCCAAACTCAACTTATCCAATCTTCAAAGATGAACTCCGAACCTCAACAGGTTTCCTTCAGAGATCGATGAAATCTTTACACTCTGCACAACTTACTCGAGATGGTATTAGATCTACAGTCTCGACAGATACACTTCCAACCTCAAACATCAGACTCGAACCAATGGAAGTAATCGTGTTACACACACCACTACCTTATCTACCTTTATATTTAATATTGGAAAGCCTGAACAGTTAACCCAATAGGTAGGTAGAAATAGATAAATATATATATATATATATATATATATATATACTTAAAATTGCAAATGCGCTCTCTCAAGAAAAGATCACTCGAAAGCCTAGGTATTCACTCAACCTAGCGCTCTGATACCACTGAAATGACCCGCCATTCATCACCACAGAATGACGCATCATTAATAAGAAAGAAAGGGATAGAAAAGAGAAAGAAAGAGAAGAAAGAAGAAACAACATCAGAATGTCAACAGCGGAACGAATAAATTATATTAATAATATAAGTATTACATATTATACAATAATTATCAGAGTTACACATATTATACATCACATACTATACAGTTATAAACACCTGTCTAGTTATTACACCTCAATACATCTCAGAGAAGACACAGAGATACCAAACACAACGGAACACTATATATCTACACGCTGAAGCCTCCTGCTCCATTGCTTCTCCATAATTCGTCAAAGCTAACCTGAATCCCTTAGCTACTAGTAAAAATTTGTGTGCCCAAGAGTTTAAGAAAAACAGAAATAAACTCCGGGTCAGACATGGGTCTGGTGTGAGTAACAAGTTAAAGTTTCTTAACTTTGAAAAACCTTTGAAAAGAAAGGTATCACGTAAGACTTCCCACACATAAACACGTAAGACAGGAGAAAATGTCTTCCTAATTGGGCATGACTCACTTAGCCTTGCTGCACCACCCATGTTTTAGCCATTCCCGGTTAATGAGGCTTGAGGCTACGATTGCCTTTAGAAAACACATCTCTTAGAATGCTCATCGTCCAACCGACGATGTTCTGAAAGCATTCAATCCATACAAGTTCGTTCCGGGTTCGAACGAAACCGAAGGCATTACCTCGTTACACTCATTTTGGAATCACCCTCAGAGTTGACGACAATAACCCTTACACTCTGAATCTTCATCTTCACTTGAGATTCACGACCTATCATTAATTTGGATCGATGTAGTTTTCGGATATCCAAATCTGGAAACCCGATCCCGGTCTCAACGAAATCCAAAACGCCATCTTTTAGGTCCAAGTTGTTTAAAGTTTAAAACAATTCAATTCTATTATCTATATACACACAGATAGATAATCCACATACCACAATAGATAATCATCATTATCATCATAATAGATAATCCCTATTATCATTATCAAAAGATAATCCATATTATCATCAAAAAAAGATAATCCATATTATCATCATAATGCAACCAATGCATCCATATCACACAACATTACTTATCTCGTTTCTGAGATTTCAAACCATTCAAGGCAACCGGTATCATCCATACATAAGCAATGATCTATAATCACACCATCTATAATTAATTTAAAATGAATTAAATTAATTACTTCCATCTCTAATTAATTTAAAGTGAATTAAATTAATTACTTACATCAATATAATTCTTGCTTACATAACTATTAATTAATTACAAATTAATTAATTAATTATCCTCTAATTATCCACCTTAATTAATCACCCTTGATTATTTATCCTTTAATTACATTCAAGTAATTATAATTTAATTAATTTCACAAATTAATTATTCTTAACCAAAATAGTAATTAACCTTTAATTACTTCATTAATTAAATAACCATAATTAATTACATTAATCCTTAACCAATTACATTAATTAATTACCCTTAATTACTTATCATTGGTTAATTAATCTTAATTAATCAATCTTAATTACATCATTAATTATATTAGTTAATGATCCTCAATTAAATTTAAATTAATTAATTTTTTAAATTAATTACATTAAGTAATAAATCTCAATTAAACCATAATTATTAATCACCTTTGATTAATCATATTCAGTAATTAACTACCTTAATTACTTCATCAAATTAATTACTCCTTAATTAGTTTCTTTAATTAATCCTTTGATTAATTATACAAAGTAATTCAAACCAAATTACTTTCACTATTAAACCATCATCCACTAATTACATCCAGTAATTATCATTAATTACTTCACTAAGTAATTATGCTTCATTAATTTCATTAAGTAATTATTATCAAATCATCCAGTGATAAAAATTAATTAAACTTAATTAATTAATCTAAACTAATCAAATTAAACTCAATTAATTACATTAAGCAATTAATTCCTTAATTACTTCCATTAAGTAATTATATTTAACCAATTCACAAATGATTATCTTAAATTAATTAACCTAATTAATTATTAAAATTAATCATATTAATTAATTGTTAAATAATCTTTAGTTAATGATCATCATTAACTATTAACCATTTTTTAATTACTTTTCTTAAGTAATTAACTTACATGAATCATTATTAATTTCAAATTAATTAATATTGAATATCTAATTAATTAACCTTTAATTATTTAATTATTTAAGTGTTAACTATAACTTAATTAATTCATAATTACTTAATTAATTAACCTCTAATTATTAATTAATTTTCTAATTAATAATTCTTAATTATAAATATTATCCTTAATTAATTAATCTCAATTAATTAAATTTAAACCTTAATTACTTATTTAATTAATCCAAATCATGAATTAAATTAATTATCAATTTAATTCCTTAAAAACTTAATGAATTACAAATCATTAAATTCTAATTTACTCTAAGATCATACTTTGTTTTTATTTATCATTTACAAAGTATTTTAAATCAATTTACTTAAATTTACTTTCAAATATCATTTTAAATTTAAGATTTAAAATGACTACAAATCATCTTTAACAAAGTTTAAAACACATTTCTAAAACCTTTCATTTCAAAAGTGAAGGATGTACCCATTAATAAAGAAGTTTAAAAGGATTTAAAACCAAATTCATAATTAAATTACACCCTTAACATTCAAAATTATTTTAATCATTTTAAATTTAAAACTTTCCTTCAATTCAAAACTGGAATACATATTTAAATTTGGATTCAGATAATTCTTTAGATTTTAGAACTCTACTTACATTTTTAAACTTTATTTTAAAAATTCAAACTATTTAATAATTTTTAAAGTATTTAACAATTCAAGTTTAGAGTCTTATTTTTTTTAAAACTGATATTTAAACTTAAATTTGAATTCCAGAATTTAAACTTGGATTTAAATTTAGTTTAAACCTTTGCTTTTCATCTTAAAACTTCAGTTTGAAATTTTTAAACAAACATTTTAAAATTTTACTTTTAACTCATTAAAGTTGTTTAAAATAATTTATTTTTATTTTAAAAAAAACATTCTTAAATTTCAAACTAGGATACAAAAGTTTATTTGGATCCATATCTCAAAATATGGTTTAAACTTTGTTTTAAAACTACTTTCAATTTCCAAAATCTGTTTTAAAATTTTTGTAACAAACATTACAAGTTTCAGTTTAAACTTGTCACAGGTACCAAACCCGAGCCACCCCAAATTCCTGCTTCGAGACAAATCAATCCCATCTTCGAGCAAACTACCCAAAATCACGAGTAAAACTCGAGTACAATCTTCAGCTCAAACCAACAACCAACAGCATCCACACATGAGCACCGTGCACCTGCACACTGTTCTTTATTGATTCCGATCAACGTCGACGATCTTCCCCCATCGACGAACAACTCCTCACTCCATTCTGATCATCACATAGCTCACATATAACTCGAATTTGAATTCGAGTTCAAATTTTACAACCTAGAACAGAACAGAACAACCCCCACCAAACCGGTCAACGCTTCATCCACGGCCCTCCGACCACCAGTAATTCTGCATCACCGGCCACAGTCTCGTCTACGACCAAGCTTTCAAAAACCTAGATGAACTCGATCACCCCTATAGCCCGTGCCGACCCAATCAAGTTGCCTAATTAAAACTAGGATTATAGGAGAAATTCCACCACCACTGCTTCCACAGTGATTTTCCTCCGCTGCTACCATTTTTCCTCCACTCACCTAGCACCCATCCATCACCAGAAGAAAGCCCGACCCACAAAATCAAATAGATCACCAGAAACCACCAATTTTCCATTTTCTGTTCATCACAGAACTACACCCTCCTCCTCAAACTATAAATTATGATTTAATTGTTGAAATTCATGTTTTGCTTTGTGTTTTCACTTTATAATACTGAATTCATAATTTACAAAGTTTGAGTTTTTCACTTTGTATAACATTCACTGTTGTTTTTTTATATTCCAGAGACACTTAGACTTGAAATTTAGCTTAAATTAGTTTTTAAACATTAATCCATAATAAATCAAACATTTTTTGTTTGTAAACCAAGTCCTAACAACAATTGTTTGAAAAGAAATGAATTTAAATCCAAAGCAGGAAACTAGAAATTAAAAACAGAGAATGTTCATATGGGAATAAACATGCATACAGCAGATTGCATTTTCATATATACATACTACAATATTTATCGCAGAAATAACATGCAACCATATTCATTATTATGTTTAAAAAAATTAGATGTTAATCACCTGTTTAAATTGGAAGACAGAGCCATGGTTTTGAAAAAAAAAGCTTTGAACTTTTAAAACTAGAAAATTTCTTTGCTTTAAATCTTGAATTGCTTGATGAAAGCCTGAGTTGCTAGAGCTTTAAAAACTTGATTTTTTAAAAGGAACTACATGCAGCTGCTTAAATTCCAGATTCTAAAGAAATGCAGGCTTCAGTTTTTTTTCGAGATGGTGACAGGTTTGCTTGCATGTTTGCAAAAGTTACAGGTTTGTTATGCATTTTTGAAGATGAGTTCAGATTTTTGATCTGAACTTGCTTTGCATGCTACAGATATACAGGGTTTTGAAGATTTGCAGGGAAATGATTTGGTTTCTAGCTTGAGGAGTTTGATATGGAAATGAAATTACAGGGTTATGAAAATTGTAGATGGTTTGTATGCTTGAACATGTGCAGGTTGATATTGGAAGTGAATTACAGGTTTAAAAATGAAGATGATATTTTCAAGCTTTGCTCTTGTTCTCGAATTGCTTCTATTTTCTTTGTTTACAAAGGAGATTAGGAAAAGAAAAGGAACGAGAGATGTTTGTTTATATAACTTAAATTATGGTTCAATAAAAATCAAAGAAAAATAAAATTAAAACAAGACACTTGAAAAACTCTTGTTTATTTATTTACACTTGTTTAAAACAACTTAATATACATACATTTGTCTTTTCTAAGCAATTAGTATTTATTAAATGTTAACTAGTATTTAGTTAGATGTTAATTATAAAATAAATGTAATCTTGTATTTAATAAATTAGTTAATATATACTTATTTACATGTAGATAATTTTGAAATGAATAAATCCAATTTATAAAATAAAAGTTTATGCAAATATTTTAAAATACAAAACAATTAAAAATATTTATACATTAAATTTCAAAGATTTTAAATTTAAATTTAAATCATATTCTAAAATTAAATTTTGAAATCAAGTTATACATATACATATATGACTACATGATTCAATTTTGAAAAACAAACAATTTTTATTTAAAATATATTTGTTAAAAACAATACATTATTATATTTTGAAAATAACAAATTTGATAACTTTAAATAATTTATAAAAGAAATTGTTTCTTTATTAGTAAATTACTTATTTTATCACACTATATTTAAAAAGGAATTCAAAATAAACCTTATTGTTTGTTTATTTAAATTTAAACTCGGAATCAATTTAAACAAATTAAATTTTTATCTTAACAATTTAAAACCATTTATTATTTATTCTTTAAGTTTAAAAAATTTAACTTTAAATAAAATCATAATTCCCAATTTACCAAAGATATATATATTTAGAAAACAAGATTTATTTATTTATTAAATTTAAAACAAGGTTTATCTATTTACAATATATACATATTCTATATACAATATAAATAGAAAACTATATATTAGCTTTTAAAAAATAAAAACTATCAGTCAAATACTTATTTTAATTGGATTATTAAATTAATTCCAATCTTATTAACAAAGATTATAAAATCAATTTAATTTTTAATTCAGATTATTAAATTGATATTGCCTAAATTTCCGGGATATCATATTCCTTCCCCCTTAAAAGAATTTCGTCCCCGAAATTTAAAACAAAGGTAATTTGATAATCTCATTAAAGATTTAATTTTAAAACACAAGCATATATCAATGATATGCTAACAACCATAGCAACCAATTCATCCAATCAAACAATCTAACTATCCAGACAAAATTCTGGAAAGAGTTTCCTAGAGTTTCACACGTATAAATATCGGGATACTCGCTCTTACAGAATCCAAACAAGTAATACTACTAAGCACAGAGCTCCTACTCATCTAGATCCACAAAACTAGACAGCATATCAGACTACAAACGAGTCTGACTCAACAACAAAACTCTTGATCTGCTAGTTCCCAAACCAGAGATAGATTATACACGTACTCCCTCAGAGATATCTGAAACATATCGAATCCCAGTTATCCAAACTGGCAATTCAATCCTGAAAACCAAACACTTATCCTCACAAGACCACAGAAAAGATTCAAAACATCTCGGAGCTAGTTTCTCGGTCTTACCAAAACTTATAGCTCCTTCGATCAGAGAAAAGTTAACCAAAACCAAATCTCTGACTCCGGAATCCAAATTACTCCGTCTCTTATCCACAAAAATTCTTTGGACGATCCTGGGCTCCCAACATCCTTCCTAATCAGCCTAACCCTTGCTGATGCCTCTAGAAACAAACAGAACCTAAAACAACCCTAACAATGATCTCCTCAAGATCAACCAAAACCAAGAACACAAACTCTACTCCACAAACAACAGAAGACTGAACTTACTTCTCCTATCCGGAAAAGAAAAACAGGTGCGCTCACCAATTTGGCCTCTGATCCTGAAAAACATCCGGTAGGAACTTTCCAATCCAAAACACTGCAACTTTCAGTTTCTTCCACTTTCAAACAGCTGCCACCTTGCTTCCGCTGCACAACTCTGATTTGGAGTAGAAGAAAATACTGATGAATAACATGAGCACAAACTGGTCAACACATCCCAAAAATATGGCTCAACAGATCCATACCAAAAAAACTCAGAAGTTCCACCAAATCCAGAGTTGCTTCATCAAACTCTATCTCTAAGAACCATCCTTCGACTAAGTTGAACCACTGGTTCCACTTGTGGAATCCTAGCCGATATGAAAACTCAATCTTCAGATACAGACAAACCCCTGACTTTAAAAAATAATCGAAGTATATGAATTTGGTTGCATGCTAGTTAATTTGAAATGAATATGTATTGTATGATATCTGCAGTGTATATATTCATGTATGGTATGCATGTTGCTTTCTTCAGAGTACTCTCTACTTATACCTTTCAGTTTTCCAGTTTTGATTTAAAAATTCAAACCTTTTGATATTAACTCTATTCAATGTTAAGATTCAAATGAAACTTGTTTGTTACATGATAAAGTATAGTTTAAAATTTATTCAAATTGAAATAAGTTTGTATTGACTCTGGAACAACATAGCAAAATTCATATAAAGTAAAAATTCAAACTTCTAAATTCATAAATTGAGGAACATCAATTGAACCCTTGAACCAAAACATGAATTTTAAAACTAAAATCAAGATTTTAGTAATAGGAGTTAAGTGCAGTTCTTGTTTGAACTGGAAATGGTAAACTGGGATTTTCTGTTGATCTTTATGATCATAGAGGTCGGGATTTTCGGTGATGATAGTAGAGTGATCGTAGATAATAGGTAAGTTGGTAGGAAGAAGATTAGAGCATGGTGAAGGTGGTGGTTGAGGTTTTGAGTATGGAACCCTCGTTTTCAACTAGGCTTGGTTAATTAATTACTACGACATTTGGAGTTGATCGAGTTCAACAAGATTTTGGGTGATGATAGCATGTTAGTTGGCTAATGTGTGGTCGGAGTTGCTGTCACTCTGGTGGCCGGAGATGTGGGAACGAGGCGTTTCCAGGTGAGGTGGTGTTTCCGGTATCTTGTTCTAGGTTTGGGTTTTTGAACTCGAATTTGATTTCGAATTTGTAATATCGATATGATGATCGGATTCTGGTGAGAGGATGGTCGTCATCTTGCTCGATGGTGTGGTGCTGACCGGAGATGGTTGGAGGCACCGTGCATGCGCACGGTGCACTGTGGATTCTAGTGAAGTTTTGGTTTGGATAGAATAGTAGTCTCGAGTTTTTCTCGAAGTAATTAGGTTTTTGCTTGAAGCAGTTTGGGTTTGGACTCGAAGTCATTTACGTGATGGCTCAGGTAATGTTTGGTTATAGCTTTCTAACTTGTTCTATTTTTAAATTTAAAAATGAAGTTTAAATGTAAAGTAAAGTTTAAAACAAGTTTTAAATATGAGTTTAAATCTGGATTTAAGTTAGTTTGAATCTTAGTTTTAAAATGATTTAAGTTCTTGGAATTTAAATGGTTTTAACAACTTTTAAGTGTTTAAAGTGTATTTTGTTTTGAATTTAAAAATGAAAATTTAAATTGTAAAGTAAAGTTTTTAATCGAAGTTTAATCTGGAATAAAATTTTTTCTGTATTCCAGTTTTGAAATTAAAGGAAGTTTTTGAATTTGAATTGTTTTAAACAACTTTGAATGGTTAAAGTATGTTTTAAATTTATTTGAATTTGGAATGAATTTGATTTAAATTCCTTTAAATTTCTTTTGTAAGACAAGTATTTGTTTAAATATGTGATTTTAAAGGTTTTTAAATTTGGTTTTTAAACTTCGTTAAAAGTTAATTTGTATTCATTTTAATCTTAGATTTAAACTGAAATTTTAAAGTAAATTTTAAACTAAATTGTTTTTAAATGCTTTGTTAATGATAATTTGATCGTTAATAAGAAAAATGTTTTATCCTTAAGATAATTAAGATTTAATGATTTGTAACTAAAATGGATAATTAACTTATTTAACTAATTAATGATATGGATTAATTAAATAAGTAATTAAAGGTTTAAATTAATTAATTAAGGTTTAAGATTAATTATTTAGGAATAATTAATTAAGGACTATTAATTAGATAAGATTAGAATATTAATTAATAATTAAAGGTTAATTAATCAAGTAGGTTTAAAGATTAATTATGTTACAGTTAAAACTTAATTAATTGAATAATTAGGATTAATTAACGAATTTTTAAAAGATAAATCAATTTGTAATTCATATTGATTAATGTAAGTATAATTAATTAAGAAATGTAATTAGAGAATTGTTAGTAGTTAATGAAGTTCATTAACTTGAGATTATTTAATAATTAATTAATGTGATTAATTATAATAATTAGTTAGATTAATTAATTTAAAGATAATCAATTTGGAATTGTTTAAGTCTAATTACTTAAGGGAAGTAATTAAGGAATTAATTACTCAATGTAATTAATTGAGTTTAATGTAACTAGTTAAGTTAACTAATTAAGTTTAATTAATTTAAGTTAATCACTGATTGATTTGTTAATATAATTACTTAACGTTATTAATGAAGTGTAATTACTCAGTGAAGTAATTAATTATAATTACTAAATATAATTAATGGAAGATGATTTAAGAATGAAAGTAATTTGGATTAAATTACTTTGTATAATTAATCAAGGGATTACTTAAAGATAATTAATTAAGGAGTAATTAATTTATGTGATGAAGTAATTAAGGGTAGTAAATTACCGAATGTGTAACGACCCACCATTCACCACCACAGAATGACACATCATTAATAAGAAAGAAAGGGATAGAAAAGAGAAAGAAAGAGAAGAAAGAAGAAACAACATCAGAATCTCAACAGCGGAACTAATAAATTGTATTAATAACATAAGTATTACATAGTATACAACAATTATCAGAGTTACACAGATTATACATCACATACTAGACAGTTATAAACACTTGTCTAGTTATTACAACTCAATACATCTCAGAGAAAACACAGAGATACCAAACACAGCGGAACACTATATATCTACACGCTGAAGCCTCCTGCTCCATTGCTCCTCCATAATTCATCAAAGCTAACCTGGATCCCTTGGCTACTCGTAAAAATTTGAGTACCCAAGATTTTAAGAAAAACAGAAATAAACTCCGAGTCAGACATGGGTCAGGTGTGAGTAACAGGTTAAAGTTGCTTAAGTTTGAAAAACCTTTGAAAAGAAAGGTATCGCGTAAGACTTCCCACACATAAACATGGAAAAGTTTTTACCTTACGCTAGCCAAAACATTTGATAGGAAATCCAATGGTATTATAATAGGTCTAGGGTTTTTAAGTAAATACGAAATATCTGAAATTGTTACATGATTAAATTCCAGCTACTAGCCATAAAAGTGGGTAATACAATCAAAATTGATGGCACTTATTGGATTTTGGATTCCATACAATGGCAGGGCTACTAGGGTACCACCCGTCACCGTACGTGGCCTAGATCACCGTACCGAGGATTACTCCCAATCCCCTGCAACACAAAGCTAGGACCATTCCTTACTGAACTATCCCGAGCAAGACAACCCTGCAATTGGTGCGCATATCGAACTACCCACTAAGCCGAATAAAAGGGGCGTCTAGACAGGGGAAAATCTCGTCCTACTTGGGCATGACCCACTTAGACTTGTTGCACCTCTCCTGTTTTAGCCATTCCCGGTTGATGAGGCTTGCGTCTACGATTACCTTTAGAGAACACATCTCTTAGAATGCTTATCGTCCACCTGACGATGTTCTGAAAGCATTCAATCCATACAAGTTTGTTCCGGGTTCGAACGAAACCGAACGCATTACCTCGTTACACTCATTTTGGAATCACCCTCAGAGTTGACGACAATAACCCTTGCACTCTGAATCTTCATCTTCACTTGAGATTCACAACCTATTGTTAATTTGGATCGATGTGGTTTTCGAATATCCAAATCTGGAAACTCGATCCTGGTCTCATCGAAATCCAAAACGCCATCTTTTAGGTCCAAGTTGTTTAAAGTTTAAAAAAAATCAATTCTATTATCTATATACACACAGATAGATAATCCACATACCACAATAGATAATCATCATTATCATCACAACAGATAATCCCTGTTATCATTATCAAAAGATAATCCTTATTATCATCAAAAATAGATAATCCACATTATCATCATAATTCAACCAATGCATCCATATCACACAACATTACTTCTCTCATTTCTGAGATTTCAAACCATTCAAGGCAACCAGTATCATTCATACGTAAGCAACGATCTATAATCACACCATCTATAATTAATTTAAAATGAATAAAATTAATTACTTCCATCTCTAATTAATTTAAAGTGAATTAAATTAATTACTGACATCAATATAAATGTTGCTTACATAACTATTGACTAATTACAAATTAATTAATTAATTATCCTCTAATTATCCACCTTAATTAACCACTCTTGATTAATTATCTTTTAATTACATTCAAGTAATTATCCTTTAATTAATTTCACAAATTAATTATTCTGAACCAAAACAGTAATTAACCTTTAATTACTTCATTAATTAATTATCCATAATTAATTACATTAATCCTTAATCAATTACATTAGTTAATTACCCTTAATCACTTATCATTGATTAATTAATCTTAATTAGTCAATCTTAATTACATCATTAATTATATTAATTAGTGATCCACAATTAAATTTAAATTAATTACTTATTTAAATTAATTACATTAAGTAATAAATCTCAATTAAACCATAATTATTAATCTCCTTTGATTAATCATATTCAGTGATTAACTACCTTAATTACTTCATCAAATTAATTACTCCTTAATTAATTTCTTTAATTAATCCTTTGATTAATTATACAAAGTAATTCAATCCAAATTACTTTCACTATTAAACCATCATCCACTAATTACATCCAGTAATTATCATTAATTACTTCACTAAGTAATTATGCTTCATTAATTTCATTAAGTAATTATTATCAAATCGTCCAGTGATTAAAATTAATTAAACTTAATTAATTAATCTAAACTAATCACATTAAACTCAATTAATTACATTAAGTAATTAATTCCTTAATTACTTCCATTAAGTAATTAATTACTTAATTACTTCCATTAAGTAATTGTATTTAACCAATTCACAAATGATTATCTTAAATTAATTAACCTAATTAATTATTAAAATTAATCATATTAATTAATTGCTAAATAATCTTAAGTTAATGACCATCATTAACTATTAACCATTCTTTAATTACTTTTCTTATGTAATTAACTTACATTAATCATTATTAATTTCAAATTAATTAATCTTGAATATATAATTAATTAACCTTTAATTATTTAATTAATTATGTATTAACTGTAACTTAATTAATTCATAATTACTTAATTAATTAACCTCTAATTATTAATTAATTTTCTAATTAATAATTTTTAATTACAAATTAATTATCCTTAATTAATTAATCTTAATTAATTAATTTTAAACCTCAATTATTTATTTAATTAATCCAAATCATGAATTAAATTAATTACCAACTAATTCCTTAAAAATTTAATGAATTACAAAACATTAAATTCTAATTTACTTTAAGATCAAACTTTGTTTTTAATAAGGATCAAGTTATCATTTACAAAGTATTTTAAATCAATTAACTTAAATTTTCTTTCAAATATCATTTTAAATTTAAGATTTAAAATGAAAACAAATTACCTTTAACAAAGTTTAAAACACATTTCTAAAACCTTTCATTTCACAAGTCAAAGATGTACCAATTAATAAAGAAGTTTAAAAGGATTTAAAACCAAATTCATAATTAAATTACACCCTTAACATTCAAAATTATTTAAATCATTTTAAATTTAAAGCTTTCCTTCAATTCAAAACTGGATACATATTTAAATTTGAATTCAGATAAATCTTTAGATTTTAAAACTCTACTTACATTTTTAAACTTTATTTTAAAAATTCAAACAACTTAATCATTTTTAAAGTATTTAACAATTCAAGTTTAAAGTCTTAATTTATTTTCAAATTGAGATTTAAACATAAATTTGAATTCCGGAATTTAAACTTGGATTTAAATTTAGTTTAATCCTTTACTTTTCATCTTAAAACTTAAGTTTGAAATTTTTAAACAAACAATTTAAAATTTTACTTTTAACTCATTAAAGTTGTTCAAAATAAACATTCTTAAATTTCAAACTAGAGTACAAAAGTTTATTTGGATCCATATCTCAAAATCTGGTTTAAACTTTATTTTAAAACTGATTTCAAATTCCAAAATCTGTGTTAAAATTTTTATAACAAACATTACAGGTTTTAGTTTAAAACCTGTCACAAATACCAAACCCGAGCCACCCCAAATTCCTGCTTCGAGGCAAATCAATCCCATCTTCGAGTAAACTACCCAAAATCACGAGTAAAACTCGAGTACAATCTTCATCTCAAACCAAAAACAACAACATTCACACATGAGCACCGTGCACCTGCACAATGTTCTTGATTGATTCCGATCAACGTCGATGATCTTCCCCCATCGACGAACAACTCCTCACTCCATTCCGATCATCACATCGATCACATACAGCTCGAATTTGAATTCAGTTCAAATTTTACAACCTAGAACAGAACAAACCCCACCAAACCTGTCAACACTTCATCCATGGCCCTCCGACCACCAGTAATTCTGCATCACCGGCCATAGTCTCGTCTATGACCAAGCTTTCAACTCCTAAAACCTAGATGAACTCGATCACCCCTACCTCCCATGTCGACCCAATCAAGTTTCCTAGTTAAAACTAGGGTTACAAGAGAAATTCCACCACCACTGCTTCCACAGTGATTTGCCTCCGCTTCTACCATTTTTCCTCCACTTATCGATCATCCATCCATCACCAGAAGAAAGCCCGACCCCCATAATCAAATAGATCACCAGAAACCACCAATTTTACATTTTCTGTTCATCACAGAACTGCACCCTCCTCCTCAAACTATAAATAATGATTTTAGTGTTGAAATTCATGTTTTGCTTTGTGTTTTCACTTTATAATACTGAATTCATAATTTACAAAGTTTGAGTTTTTCACTTTGTATAACATTCGCTGTTGTTTTTTTTATATTCCAGAGACACTCAGACTTGAAATTTAGCTTAAATAAGTTTTTAAACATTAATCCATAATAAATCAAACAACTTTTGTTTGTGAACCAAGTCCTAACAACAATTGTTTGAAAAGGAAATGAATTTAAATCCAAAACAGGAAACTAGAAATTTAAAATAGAGAATATTCTTATGGGAATAAACATGCATACAGTAGATTGCATTTTCATATATACATACTACAATATTTGTCATAGAAATAACATGCAACCATATTCATTCTTAAGTTCAAAAAAAATAGATGTTACTTACCTGTTTAAATTGGAAGACAGAGCCATGATTTTGAAAAAAAGCTTTGAACTTTTAAAACTTGAAAATTTCTTTGCTTTAAATCTTGAATTGCTTGATGAAAGCTTGAGTTGCTGGAGCTTTAAAAACTTGATTTTTTAAAAGGAACTACATGCATGCAGATGCTT
Organism: Allium cepa; assembly: GCA_030765085.1. NCBI lineage: Eukaryota > Viridiplantae > Streptophyta > Magnoliopsida > Asparagales > Amaryllidaceae > Allium > Allium cepa. The sequence goes on from CM060942.1 coordinate 72,251,712, forward strand.
AAATTCCAGATTCTAAAGAAATGCAGGCTTCATATTGTTTTTTCGAGATGGTGATAGGTTTGCTTGCATGCTAGCAAAAGTTACAGGTTTGCTATGCATTTTTGAAGTTGAGTTCAGATTTTTGATTTGAACTTGCTTTGCATGCTACAGATTTACAGGGTTTCGAAGATTTATAGGGAAATGATTTGGTTTCTAGCTTGAGGATTTTGATATGGAAATGAAATTACAGGCTTATGAAAATTGTAGATGGTTTGTATGCTTGAAGATGTGCAGGTTGATATTGGAAGTGGATTATAGGTTTAAAAATGAAGATGAAATTTTCAAGCTTTGCTCTTGTTCTTGAATTGCTTTTATTTTCTTTGTTTACAAATGAGATTAGGAAAAGAAAAAGAATAAGAGATGTTTGTTTATATAACTTAAATTATGGTTTAATAAAAATCAAAGAAAAATAAAATTAAAACATGACACTTGTCAAAACTCTTGTTTATTTATTTACACTTGTTTAAAACAACTTAATATACATACATTCATCTTTTTTAAGTAATTAGTATTTATTAAATGTTAATTAGTATTTAGTTAGATGTTAATTATAAAATAAATGTAAGCTTATATTTAATTATTTAGTTAATATATACTTATTTACATGTAGATAATTTTGAAATGAATAAATCCAAATTATAAATTAAAAGTTTATACCAATATTTTAAAATCCAAAACAATTAAAAATATTTATTCATTAAATTTCAAAGCTTTTAAATTCAAATTTGAATCAAATTCTAAAATTAAATTTTCAAATCAAGTTATATATATATATACATATATAACTACGTGATTCAATTTTGAAAAACATACTATTTTTATTTAAAATCTATTTGTTAAAAACAATACATTATTATATTTTAAAAATAACATATTTGATAACTTTAAATAATTTACAAAATAAATTGTTTCTTTATTAATAAATTACTTATTTTATCACACTATATTTAAAAAGGAAATCAAAATAAACCTTATTATTAGTTTATTTAAGTTTAAACTCAGAATCAATTTAAACAAATTAAATTTTTATCTTAACAATTTAAAACCATATATTATTTATTCAATAACCTTTAAAAGTTTAACTTTAAATAAAATCATAATTCCAAATTGACTAAAGATATATATATATATATATATATTTAAAAAACAAGATTTATTTATTTATTAAATTTAAGGTTTATCTATTTACAATATATACATATTCTATATACATTATAAATAGAAAATAATTTATTAGCATTAAAAAAATTAAAACTATCAGTTAAATATTTATTTTAATTGGATTATTAAATTAATTCTAATCTTATTAACAAAGATTATCAAATCAATTTAATTTTTAATTCAGATTATTAAATTGATATTGCCTAAAATTCCGGGATATCACAGAATGTGATTAACAAAAATTGATTAATAAATGTGGTTTAGTTTAAGATTATTTACTTAATGTAATTAATTTAAATAGTATAATTAATTAAAATTTAATTAGGGATCATTAGTTTATATAATTAATGATGTAATTAACGGTTTATTAATTAAGATTAATTAATCAATGATAAGTGATTAAAGAGTAATTAATTAATGTAATTAATTAAGGATTAATGTAATTAATTATGGTTAATTAATTTATGAAGTAATTAAAGGTTAATTACTGTATTTGGTTAAGTATAATTAATTTGTGAAATTAATTAAAGATAATTACTTGAATGTAATTAAAGGATAATTAATCAAGAACGATGAATAAAGGAGAATAATTAGAGGATAATCAATTAATTAATTTGTAATTAATTAATGGTTAAGTAAGAAGGATTTATCGGATAAATAAATTAATTTAATTCACTTTAAATTAATTAGAGATGGAAGTAAGTAATTTATTTCTTTTAAATTATAGATAGTGATTAATCCTTGCTTATGTATGAATGGATGATATTGATTTGCCTTGAATGGTTTGAGATCTCAGTTATGAGATAAGTAATTCTTTGTGATATGGATGCTTTGGTTAAAGTATAATGATAATGTGGATTATCTATTTGTGACGACTGTATGGATTATCTGTTTATAGTGATAACGCAGATTATCTACGTGTAATGATAATGTGAATTATCAATGGTGAATTTGTGAATTATCTATCTATGTGTATATAGATAATAGAATTGAATTGTTTTAAACTGTAAAACAACTTGGACCTAAAAGATGGCGTTTTGGATTTCGATCAGACCGTGATCGGGTTTCCAAATTTGGATATTCGAAAACCACATCGATCCAAATTAACAATAGGTCGCGAATCTTAAGTGAAGATGAAGATTCCGAGTGCAAGGGTTATTGTCATTAACTCCAAGGGTTATTGTCATTAACTCTGAGGGTGATTCCAAAATAAGTGTAACGAGATAATGCCTTCGGTTTCGTTCGAACCCGGAACGAACTTGTATGGATTGAATGCTTTTAGAACATCGTCATTTAGATGATGAGCATTCTAAGTGATGTGTCCTGATTAAGGTAATCTTAGCCTCATGCCTCATCAACCGAGAATGGCTAAAACAGGGAGGTGCAACAAGGCTAAGTGGGTCATACCCAAGTAGGACGAGATTTACCCCTGTCTATATGTCCCTTTTATTTCTGCTGTGCGGCGCAGTTGCCGATCACAACTGCGGGGTTGTCTTGTTCAAAACTGTTCATGTAACAACCCGCATATTTAACGATTTTATATTTAAATATTTAATTTAAATATAGCGTCGTTAGTCGGATTTTGGTCCGAAATGTTACTTTCTGCAAATGGCCGAATTGGAACTCGAAACTACCTCCATTGGTTCCAAAATGGCGTTTGCGATCTTTTTGAGTATAATCTTTGGTATGTTTGGAGTTTGTGAATTTTGGTTACTTTTTCTATTGGGTTTGGGTTTGGGTTCAGCCCATTAGCTTAACTAATCCTCTAGCTTAGCCACTCCTCTCATTCACTTATTCATTTCTTAAAACTTAAGCTTAGAACTGAAAATGGGGGAAAGGAAGAGGAATTAGAAATTAGCAAGCCCTAGTTCTCCTTTGTATCTTGATTTCTTGCTCCAAATTCATAGAGAATCCATTGTTAAGTTCATCTCCATCTTCTCCATCTCTTCTCCTCTTCAATTTCAGTAATTTTCCTAACCCTAACTTAGGAAATACTTGCTTTGATTCTAGATTGAAGCTTGTAGTGTTGAAGTGGAGTGTAGTTGGTTGATTCCTTACTTTTGTGCTTCTTCATCATTTTTGTTGTGAGGTTAAAAGGTGAGTTTTGAACTCACATCTACTTCTCTTGATTTCATGGGTGTTGGTATGAATTCCTAACAAGTATGCATGTGCCATTGTTGTGGAATTGGAAAGAATTTGCATTTTCATTGAAGTAGGGCAGGAAGTGCAAAATCACCAGGTTCGGCCGACCGAGTGCAGGCTTCGGTCGACCGACCTGCTGCCCCGAGCCATAATTGGGTTTCTGCATCTGACCGGCCGACCGAGCCCTGCAGTCCAGTCGACCGACCTGCTTTGTTTTGCCTGGTTTGTTTATTTTGCATATTTGATTGATTTTTCCGGACTTTATCGATTCAAGTTTCTTTTTAGTGGTTGTCATTGCATATTTGGCTTTGATAACTTACTCTTGACTTCATCCACGAGTTTTTATAAAATAATCTCTCAAATCGCATTTAAAGGCTCGTTTCTCCAATTCCTAAATTCTATTTAACACACACACTTTCGCACTTCAAACGAAGTGGAAGGGTGATTAAATGGTTGGGCAAAACACGGACCATGAATCTGTGTGTTTATCCTTCTGATTAATTCCCGACCCATTCGATTGATCATTTTGGCCTTCGGGTTTGGTTTATCGATGATATGAGGTAAATTTGTACTGCTTTGAGTGTGAAATGAACTAACGGATAGTAAACCGTTTAGTGCGAACGGGTGGTTATGGGACTTACGTTACCACTTTTCGGATTCCTCTCTGGGAGTTTGTGACACATGCTGCCTTTGGGATAGTGTCTTCGGACTGTCTCCTCTGGCTTGTTTCCTTTAAATATCGCCTTTGGAGTTGGTCCTTTGCCCCGACTCGCAAAAATATTGAGGTTGTCGGTTATCTTTAGTATTGCTTTCGGAGTGGTTTCTTCACCACCGCTCAAGAGAAAATGGAGTGGTTTCTTCACCACCGCTCAAGAGAAAATGGAGTGGTTTCTTCACCACCGCTCAAGAGAAAATGGAGTGGTTTCATCACCACCGCTCAAGAGATAACGGAGTGGTTTACTCACCACCGCTCATGATGTTTCATTTATATGTATATTACCTAGGTATTGCTTTTCTGTATTGGTTCTTTGGAGCCACACGAAATATAGCGTCTACCTTGTGGAACTCGTATTTATCGGTATTTGTTGTTTGCCTTATGGCTTGCTTTGGGATATTCTTATCCTTTGTTTCTATATGTTGCCGATGATATGAGGCTTGATCTATATGATTCATCTTATGTTAAATGATTGGGTTATCTCTTTTAGAGATATTTGATATATTGTGACCTTGCAGGTTTATTGTTGTTCAGTTTATTTAACTGATTTGTTTAGCTAGACTGATCCGTGTAATTTATACTCGGGTCAGACCGAGTTGTTTCAGGTTAGGTGCTTTTGGACTTAGCCTATTTTGCTTCCGCATGGACTATTCGCTAGCTTCATTTTGTTGTGGAGTCTTCTGTGGTCCTTATCTGTTGTAAATTTGTTATTCATACTCTTTTTGTCTCGTCTGTATATTGTGGTCTCCTGTACCACTTGACATGCATTATTTTGTATACTCTGTTGTGTATCCGTTTATGTGTATATTATGATCGACTGTTCTGTGATGTGAATTACATTTGAGTTATTATATTTTCTTCTGATAGATCCTTTAGCCATTGTAGTTTTGCTTTAAATATTTATTGAATAGGTCGAATTTTAATGTGACTACTTTTCGACGTATTTAGTGAATATTTAAGGTAAGATTACACATGGTCGCTTCCATTATACTCCATTGTCCGCGTTAGCCGACAGTATTATCTATGTAATACTCTTTGTTAACGAGGCTCTAGGAGTGTGGCGTCACAGCGTGGTATCAGAGCTAAGTTCAGAACAAAATATGATAAACACAGAATAGATGCACATATTATGGTACATCAAAGTGTATAAGTGATACAAATCTTTGAATCATCGTGTCTCTTTATTCCATCAAGGATAGATAGAGTTTGGGAATACGTCTAGGAATGTATTTAATTCTGTAGTATTCCATATTGCAATATCTACCTTGTGAATAATCCTTTCCTTATCTTGACTTTCAGCTTATGTCTGGAAGAGGCAGAGGTCGACGTTCGGGTGTTGGGCAGTCCAGTGGCTCACATCCAGATGGCGTTTATATGTCTGCGGATCAGTTTATGGAGTTGTTTAGGAGCACTCAGCCTCCCGTTCCTCCTCGAGTGTCTCCACCTCGCAAGTCTGCTTTTGCACGTCAGTGCAGTGATTTTGCTCATCTTGGAGGAAAACCGTTTAAGGGCTCCGAGTCTGTTCTTGTAGTCTAAGCTTGGCTTCGCACGTGCGAGCGTATCTTCTCTCGCATGGATCTTTCTGACCATGATCGAGTTCTTGTGACTTCTAGCTTATTACAAGAGCGTGCTCTTGATTGGTATGAGCTTCTTGTAGCCGAGATTGATGAGTCTACTCTTTCTTGGACTCAGTTTCGGGGATGATTTGAACTCAAGTTCGTTCCTGAATCTGAAAAAGTTTTATTGACCCGTCGCTTCCTTTAGTTGAAGCAAGGGAAATCTTCTGTTTCTGAGTATGTCGCATCGTTCGAGGCTTTATCTCAGTATGGTCTTAAATTCATCAGCACTTCTTACAAGAAGAATTTGAAGTTTGTTTCTGGTCTTAAGAAATATCTTAGGAAGCCTTTGTTGCTCCAGCTTAAGCTTTCTTTCGAGGAATTGGTTGATTCAGCACTTCACCTCGAGACCATCGAGAAGGAGGGTGATAGTGATGTAGATGTTGAGGTTTCTAAGAACCCCAACAAGAGGCCGTTTCCAATTCAGAAGAAGCATTTTCCTTCTAAGAAGAAGAAGATTGGTGGTCCTACTTCTCAGCCGCAGTCTTCCGGAACACCTTTCGTTCGAAAGTGTTTCAATTGTGGTTCTCCGGATCATATTATTCGAGCTTGTCCAAAGCCTCCCTTCTACCGTTACTGCAAGAGGGAAGGTCATCGTAGTTCCACTTGTCCCATTACTCCGAATAATTCTTCATCTGGCAAGTTAAATGTAGCGAATGCTTCTGGAGGTCGTTCTCAATCCAAAGGTATACCTCCATCTATTTTGGAAGGTTTTATTCTATTTCATGATCATAATATTCGAGTTCTTTTCGATACGGGTGCTTCACATTCTTTCGTATCGAAGAAGCTCGTTGATGATTTATCTTTGGATGTTTCTTGTATGGTTACTTCTTTAAGGATTGCGAATCCAATTGGGGGATCCGCGACCCTTAGCTTGTTTTGTGATGATATTGAGATTGTTTTATGTGGCTTTGCTTTCCGTGTGAATCTGCACGTTGTTTCTCATTTGGGTTTTGATATGATTTTTGGTATGGACTGGCTAGTGAGATACGATGGCAGGATTATTTGTTCCGAGAGAATTTTATATCTTTGTCATCCTGATTCGCCTTCTCAGTTATCTCTTGTTCTTCGGGATGTGGATAATTCCGAGATGGCTTTGTATTCTCTTGATTCGCGAGATGGTGATGATGTTTCTCGTATTCCTATTGCTTGTGACTTTTTTGATGTTTTTGAGCCTGTATCGAGTTTGCCACCCAAACGGGCAATTGAGTTCCGCATTAATCTCATTCCAGGCGCGCAGCCAGTTAGTCGTCCTCCCACGAGGATGTCTACAAAGGAAAATGAGGAACTCAAGAAGCAGCTTTTAGAGCTTGAATCCAAGCAATTGATTCAATCTAGTTTTTCTCCGTGGGGATCTGCGGTCATCTTTATGAAGAAGTCTGATGGAACTCTTAGGCTTTGCATTGACTATCGCAAGCTTAACGAGTTGACCATTAGGAATAGGTATCCTTTGCCTAGGATCGATGACATGTTCGATCTATTGAGTGGTGCCAAGGTCTTTTCTCAGCTTGACCTTGCCACAGGTTTCCATCAGTTACGAGTCGCGGAGGATAGCATACCTCTTACCGCTTTCCGCACTCGTTATGGTTCTTTTGAGTGGCTCGTTATGCCGTTCGGTTTGACGAATGCTCCTGCTTTCTTTGTTGATATCATGAATCGGGTATTCCGAGAATATCTCGATAAGTCCGTGCTTGTCTTCATTGATGATATCCTTATTTATTCTAAGTCTGAAGCTGAGCATGCTAATCACTTGAGAATTGTCTTGAGTACTCTTCGTCGTCATCACCTTAGAGCCAAATTCTCCAAGTGCCACTTTTGGGAGAATAAGGTTAAGTTTTTAGGCCATGTTGTATCTTCCGATGGCATTTCTGTCGATCCCTCAAAGATCGAAGCCATCCAGAATTGGAAGAGGACTGAAAATATTCATGAGATTCGTAGTTTCCTTGGATTGGCGGGTTATTACCGTCGGTTCATTAAGGATTTTTCCCGTGTTGTGCTTCCTCTCACTTGCCTTACTCGGAAAGGCATTCGTTTTGATTGGTCCGACAAGTGTGAAGCTTCCTTTCTGTCATTGAAGGAACTTCTCACAAATGCTCCTATTCTAGTGGTTCCCGAAGGGAATCATGATCTTGTTGTCTACACCGATGCTTGTGGTAGTGGTCTCGGTGCTGTTCTTATGCAGAAGGATCGGGTAGTTGCTTATGCTTCAAGGCAACTGCGTCAGAATGAAGTTCGCTATGCCACTCATGATCTTGAGTTAGCCGCCATTGTCTTTGCCTTGAAGATTTGGCGACATTATTTATTGGGCGAGTGCTTCATTCTCTATACCGATCATAAATCTTTGAAGTATTTGTTCACTCAGAAGGAACTCAATATGAGACAACAGCGTTGGCTCGAGTTTCGTGCTTCTTATGACTTTGATATCCAGTATACCCCTGGTAAGGGTAATCGTGTTGCAGATGCGCTTAGTCGCAAACATTTGGCTGTTATTTCTATGATGCTTGCCGAATGGAATATTCTTGAGACTCTATCTTTTTGTGAAATTCGTGATCGAGGTTCATCTTCTGATTCTCCTATTCTATTATTTAGTTTGTGAGCTCGACCTGTTTTATTGTATCGTATTGCCGATGCCCAACGGCGTGATCCTGATTTGTTGCATCTTATTCAGCTTTGTGAGTCTGGATCTTGTGATGAGGTGTTGCAAGATCTTAGCATGGATTCTCATGGGTGTCTTCGTAAGAAGAACCGTCTTTTTGTGCCTTCTGATTTTGCACTTAGGCATGACATTCTTGATGATTGTCACCGTTCTAAGTATACCATTCATCCCGGTAGTAGCAAGATGTATGCCGATATGCGTCGTCTTTATTATTGGGAAGGCATGAAGAGCGATGTGGCGAGTTATGTGAGCAATTGCATAACTTGTCAGCGTTTTAAAGCCGAGCATCAGCGTCCTTCTGGTCTTCTTTAGCCTCTTGAGATTCCATTGTGGAAATGGGATCAGATATCTATGGATTTCATTGACGGCCTACCTCGTTCGAGATCGGGCCATTCTAGCATTTGGGTTATTGTTGATCGCCTTTCCAAGTCTGCTCATCTTGTCCCTATTAAGTCTAATAGGACTGCTTCACATTTGGCTAAGTTGTATGTCAAGGAAATCGTGAGACTTCACGGTGTTCCTAGTTCTATTGTGAGTGATCGTGATCCTTTATTCACGAGTCATTTTTGGAAGAGTGTTCAACAAGCTTTGGGAACAAAGCTTAATTTTTCTACAGCTTATCATCCGCAGTCTGACGGACAGACTGAACGGGTGAATCGTATTTTGGAAGATCTTCTCCGTATTTGTCTCTTTGATTTCGGTGGTAGTTGGGAGGATCACCTACCTCTTGTAGAATTCTCCTACAACAATAGTTTTCAGTCTAGTATCGGTATGGGTCCTTTCGAAGCCTTATACGGAAGGCCATGTCGATCTCCTTCTTGTTGGTTAGAATCTGGTGAGAAGCTTATTCTTGGTCCTGATTTTGTTCGTGATTCTTCTGAGAAGATTGATCTTATTCGGTTGAGAATGAAAGAGGCACAAAGTCGCCAAAAATCCTACGCGGGCAACCGTAGGAAGCCTCTCGAGTTCTCGATCGGCGATCTTGTTTTTATTCGTGTTTCTCCTTTGAAGGGGGTTATGCGTTTCAGTACGACTGGAAAATTGGCTCCTGGTTATATAAGACCGTTTTCTATTACTGAACGTATTGGCCCTGTGGCTTATAGAGTTTCACTTCCAGCTCATTTATCTGGCATTCATGACGTGTTTCACGTCTCGCAACTTCGAAAGTGTCTCCGGGAGTCGGATTCTGTTATTACTTCTCCTGATTTGCAAGAGCTTGAGGTCTCACCGGACTTATCTATTGTACAGCAACCTATTCGCGTGCTTGACACGGAGGTGCGACACCTTCGGAACAAGGACATGCCGCTCGTTAAAGTTCAATGGTCCGCTAATCCCAATGACTGTACTTGGGAAACCAAAGAATTTATTGAGCGATCTTATCCGGGTTTTCTTTCCTTGCTTTGAAACGGTGAGTATGTCTTTTCATCTCAAGCTTATTTTCTTTTCTTTTGATTGATTAATTGTATGTAGTTGTTACAAATATCGTCTCTAGGAATTGCGGGGATGCAATTTTGTAAGGAGAGGAGATCTGTAACAACCCGCATATTTAACGATTTTATATTTAAATTTTTAATTTAAATATAGCGTCGTTAGTCGGATTTTGGTCTGAAATGTTACTTTCTGCAAATGGCCGAATTGGAACTCGAAACTACCTCTATTGGTTCCAAAATGGCATTTGCGATCTTTTTGAGTATAATCTTTGGTATGTTTGGAGTTTGTGAATTTTGGTTACTTTTTCTATTGGGTTTGGGTTCAGCCCATTAGCTTAACTAATCCTCTAGCTTAGCCACTCCTCTCATTCACTTATTCATTTCTTAAAACTTAAGCTTAGAACTGAAAATGGGGGAAAGGAAGAGGAATTAGAAATTAGCAAGCCCTAGTTCTCCTTTGTATCTTGATTTCTTGCTCCAAATTCATAGAGAATCCATTGTTAAGTTCATCTCCATCTTCTCCATCTCTTCTCCTCTTCAATTTCAGTAATTTTCCTAACCCTAACTTAGGAAATACTTGCTTTGATTCTAGATTGAAGCTTGTAGTGTTGAAGTGGAGTGTAGTTGGTTGATTCCTTACTTTTGTGCTTCTTCATCATTTTTGTTGTGAGGTTAAAAGGTGAGTTTTGAACTCACATCTACTTCTCTTGATTTCATGGGTGTTGGTATGAATTCCTAACAAGTATGCATGTGCCATTGTTGTGGAATTGGAAAGAATTTGCATTTTCATTGAAGTAGGGCAGGAAGTGCAAAATCACCAGGTTCGGCCGACCGAGTGCAGGCTTCGGTCGACCGACCTGGTGCCCCGAGCCATAATTGGGTTTCTGCATCTGGCCGGCCGACCGAGCCCTGCAGTCCAGTCGACCGACCTGCTTTGTTTTGCCTGGTTTGTTTATTTTGCATATTTGATTGATTTTTCCGGACTTTATCGATTCAAGTTGCTTTTTAGTGGTTGTCATTGCATATTTGGCTTTGATAACTTACTCTTGACTTCATCCACGAGTTTTTATAAAATAATCTCTCAAATCGCATTTAAAGGCTCGTTTCTCCAATTCCTAAATTGTATTTAACACACACACTTTCGCACTTCAAACGAAGTGGAAGGGTGATTAAATGGTTGGGCAAAACACGGACCATGAATCTGTGCGTTTATCCTTCTGATTAATGCCCGACCCATTCGATTGATCATTTTGGCCTTCGGGTTTGGTTTATCGATGATATGAGGTAAATTTGTACTGCTTTGAGTGTGAAATGAACTAACGGATAGTAAACCGTTTAGTGCGAACGGGTGGTTATGGGACTCACGTTACCACTTTTCGGATTCCTCTCTGGGAGTTTGTGACACATGCTGCATTTGGTATAGTGTCTTCGGACTGTCTCCTCTGGCTTGTTTCCTTTAAATATCGCCTTTGGAGTTGGTCCTTTGCCCCGACTCGCAAAAATATTGAGGTTGTCGGTTATCTTTAGTATTGCTTTCGGAGTGGTTTCTTCACCACCGCTCAAGAGAAAATGGAGTGGTTTCTTCACCACCGCTCAAGAGAAAATGGAGTGGTTTCTTCACCACCGCTCAAGAGAAAATGGAGTGGTTTCATCACCACCGCTCAAGAGATAACGGAGTGGTTTACTCACCACCGCTCATGATGTTTCATTTATATGTATATTCCCTAGGTATTGCTTTTCTGTATTGGTTCTTTGGAGCCACACGAAATATAGTGTCTACCTTGTGGAACTCGTATTTATCGGTATTTGTTGTTTGCCTTATGGCTTGCTTTGGGATATTCTTATCCTTTGTTTCTATATGTTGCCGATGATATGAGGCTTGATCTATATGATTCATCTTATGTTAAATGATTGGGTTATCTCTTTTAGAGATATTTGATATATTGTGACCTTGTAGGTTTATTGTTGTTCAGTTTATTTAACTGATTTGTTTAGCTAGACTGATCCGTGTAATTTATACTCGGGTCAGACCGAGTTGTTTCAGGTTAGGTGCTTTTGGACTTAGCCTATTTTGCTTCCGCATGGACTATTCGCTAGCTTCATTTTGTTGTAGCGTCTTTTGTGGTCCTTATCTGTTGTAACTCTGTTATTCATACTCTTTTTGTCTCATCTGTATATTGTGGTCTCCTGTACCACTTGACATGTATTATTTTGCATACTCTGTTGTGTATCCGTTTATGTGTATATTATGATCGACTGTTCTGTGAAATGAATTACATTTGAGTTGTTATATTTTCTTCTGATAGATCCTTTAGCCATTGTAGTTTTGCTTTAAATATTTATTGAATAGGTCCAATTTTAATGTGACTACTTTTCGACGTATTTAGTGAATAGTTAAGGTAAGATTACACATGGTCGCTTCCATTATACTCCATTGTCCGCGTTAGCCGACAGTATTATCTATGTAATACTCTTTGTTAATGAGGCTCTAGGAGTGGGGCATCATAGCGTGGTATCAGAGCTAAGTTCAGAACAAAATATGATAAACACAGAATAGATGCACATATTATGGTACATCAAAGTGTATAAGTGATACAAATCTTTGAATCATCGTGTCTCTTTATTCCATCAAGGTTAGATAGAGTTTGGGAATATGTCTAGGAATGCATTTAATTCTGTAGTATTCCATATTGCAATATCTACCTTGTGAATAATCCTTTCCTTATCTTGACTTTCAGCTTATGTCTGGAAGAGGCAGAGGTCGACGTTCGGGTGTTGGGCAGTCCAGTGGCTCACATCCGGATGGCGTTTATATGTCTGCCGATCGGTTTATGGAGTTGTTTAGGAGCACTCAGCCTCCCGTTCCTCCTCGAGTGTCTCCACCTCGCAAGTCTACTTTTGCACGTCAGTGCAGTGATTTTGCTCATCTTGGAGGAAAACCGTTTAAGGGCTCCGTGTCTGTTCTTGAAGTCCAAGCTTGGCTTCGCACGTGCGAGCGTATCTTCTCTCGCATGGATCTTTCTGACCATGATCGAGTTCTTGTGACTTCTAGCTTATTACAAGAGCGTGCTCTTGATTGGTATGAGATTCTTGTAGCCGAGATTGATGAGTCTACTCTTTCTTGGACTCAGTTTCGGGGACGATTTGAACTCAAGTTCGTTCCTGAATCTGAAAAAGTTTTATTGACCCGTCGCTTCCTTGAGTTGAAGCAAGGGAAATCTTCTCTTTCTTTTCTCTTTTCTATCCCTTTCTTTCTTCAAGATGATGAGAGTTTCTATGGGGAAAAAGTCGGGTCGCCATATATCTCTTTTAGAAACGTATAGGTAAGCCTCCACTATAGTTGCCTAAATAAGAAAAGTCAACAAATTTTCCCTCTACAATAGGCCTCGTATTAAAATTCTACTAAAATGTCTCTATCTTCAGTCAGCATCCAAAAGAGTGTTGTTAATTCATTATTTTCTTTTATGAGCTCAACTCAATGAAAATGCAATTTCTTCAATCGGGGGGCAATCTCTTTTTCCTTAATGTCATTCAGCTTTGAACTTTTTTTGAGAAGATTTTGGTATTATTCTGATAGCTTATTATGCTCTTTTATTTGTTTGTTAAACTCCCTATTCAAGTGATATATTTCTGCCTATCTCTACTCAAATATTACAATGCAATAGTTTTTGTTCCAGTCTTAGTCTAAAACAGTCAATGTATTAAGTAAGAATCATTCAATAGCTTAAGACATCTAAATCCCATACCTGAGAAACTGGAAGGGAAGACAATTATGCTTTGCCTTTATCTTTGGATCTTTCACCCTGAGAAACATCATCTTTCCTAAGAGGGGATATCTTGGGAAGATTAGCAGTCTCAGTCACCCCTATATCTTGTGCAGATGATTTAGGATTGGCATCTCCATATCCGTCATCATATTCTGAAGGCCTAAAAGGACCAACTCCACCACCTCTAGGGCCGTCATTATGGCCACCATTGTTGTCATCATTATCCTCATCATCTCCCTTTAAATCATCATTGTTGTCATTCTCTTTTTCCTCTATATTTCAATTAGTCTCCTCATCCATTGGAAAATTATCAAACGCTAATAACCTGGCCACATCTGTTCCTTCTTTTTCGGGTACTTCAGACTCCTATTCCAGCCCCTTGAATTGAGCCATAAATCTATCATCCAACTCAGGATCTAAAGAATAGAAACAAAATCTGTATGTTTTTTTTTTGCATTATTGGTGTAGGCAATGAGAAGTGCATCTTTGTAAGAATTTATGATAATCTCATCAAGAGGTCCTCCAAGAAAGTGAGACTTTTGTTTGGCATCTTTTTTAATGTCTGTTGTTAGGTCCAAAATTGGCCACTAACACCCAAATGTAGATGAAAGCACCAACTAACAGTCATAGATAACAGATAGAGTATACGTAGAGAGTTATAACGTGAAGAACACTCAAAATATAAATTAAGCAGTAGAGAACAACAGATTTTAATAGTTGTTCGGCTAACTCCAGCCTACGTCCACTCCAGAAGTTTACTTTTATTGCTGTAACAATTGATTACAGTTACAAAGTTGTAAACTAGCCTCAGCCTTTGAAAATTGAAGGTCAGAGAGCATAAGAGAAGATCCCTTTCTTGAAGCCCTACATGCTCTATTTATAAACGTCCAGGTAGTTATTAGGCTCTCTGAATAACCAGTGCCCATTAGGGCCGAACGGCCCATGTCGAACCAAAATGCCATACCGAACGCACTCGTATGCCAAACGAGGTTGTCATGCCGAACGCACTTCATATGTCGAACGCTCTCTGATGTCGAACGATCTGTCCAATGCCGAACGTCTCCAGATGCCGACCGACCCATCCAACGCCGAACGATCCTTAATGCAGAACCTCCATCATGTCGAACCATGTCTGATGCCGAACAGTTTCTAATGCCGAGCGCCCATCATGCCGAACGATCTCTAATGCCGAGCGCTTCTATATGCCGAGCGCTCCTAGATGTCGAGCGCTACTGGATGTCGAGTGCTACTGAATGCCGAACAATCCATCCAATTCCGAACGTCTCTGATGCCGAACGACACATCCAATGTCGAATGATCCTTAATGCCGAACCTCCATCATGCCGAACCATGTCTGATGCCGAACGGTTTCTAATGTCGGGCGCCCATCATGCCGAACGATCTCTAATGCCGAGCGTTCCTTGAATGCCGAACCACTCATGTATGCCGGACACTCTATGTATGCCGAGTACTCTTGAATTCTATTCGAACGTGAATGCCAGACAACCATTTGTGCCGAACCTCCACCACGCGGAACAATGTTTCCTAGACCCAAATTATAGTTGATTCATCGTTATCCAATCATATTTCCATCTCCCAAGCACGTTGCGTCATCCATCCATCCAATCGTCGGAATCCAACGTACACCAGCCTTGACGAACGTGCAGTCGATTAAGTTAAACCCACCTGTCCATGGCCTTGCAAAAAGGAGGGTTAACACTTACCCCCCAAAACATGCCTTGCTATTTGAAGGTGTGTTCTGAATAATTCCGAATCTGATATCTAAAGTCCATAGCCAATTCCTTACCCATCCGGACTCGATAACCGAGCCTTAATCCAACCTTCTCCAATAACCGGTAACCGAATCCATGACCTCTCCGGGTCAATATCCGAATCCATAACCTCACCGGGTTCTTGCCAAGCGCAATTTCCACATGACGACCGTGGTCCAGTGTCTCTGAACGTTGAGTAATGCCATGGTTTAAGTCCTAAGCCGAATCCTGGTCACTCCGGACCCTTATCGAGTATAGTCCATACCCGACGACCTGAAATAATAACTAATAATACATGGCCTAAGTCCTAGGCCGAATCCTGGTCTCTCCGGACCCTTGTCAAGCATAGTCCATACTCGACGACCTGAAATAGTAACCGATAATTTGGGGCCTAAGTCCTAGGCCGAATCCTGGTCTCTCCGGACCGTTGCCGAGCATAGTCCATACTTGACGACCTGAATAAGCCAATTCACCTTGTTTGGGCGAAGAGACTTACCCCTTGCCGGGTACAATCCATACCTGACGACCGTTTATCAAAAACTAGATGAAAATCCAATCAAAAGCCCTTCCAAAATCCAGACCAAATCAGAAAGCAAAAAATTCATATCAAAAATCCAAACCAATATCCAAACTAGAAAGCAATCATCCAAATATAAATCCAAACCAAGAAACAAACAAAACCGGAAGTTCAAACCAAACCAGCAAAAAGCAAATGTCCAAGCCAAAAAAGAGAAAGCAGATTTCACAAACTTGAGCGTCGCGGTTTATCATCATCTCAGAGTATGCCTAGAGGCTATCTCCGTCCCATACACGAGTAAGTGACTTAGTCGTTCGCCTGTAGTTTGTTACTTATTTCATAATATCATAGTCAATTGATAACCAATCGACCATCATTCCTGTGCCTCGCAACATCACTGTGTGAGGTAGACGGTGGTTGTTCCTGCCCCACCACTGCATTCCAAGCTTTGACGTATTGTCGCACCTGTCCATCCCTTACATGCTCCTCAATTATGTCCATTAAGTGCCTGCAGCTGTTGGTATCATGCTCGTCCAAATTGTGGAAGAGCCAGTGTTTTCCTGATGCCCTCTCACGCTCGGAGGGTTCTCTCCCAGCGACCTTCGGTAGGTAAGGCGATTCCGAGTCTCCAAATAAATCCGTTCCAGCCTCTCGTTTAATCCAGTGTAGGTGGAGAATTTTTTCTCTCTCCACCGCTTCCTAGCCTTTCTTAGTTCGTCGTCCAGCTTCCGTTTTCCTTTATCTTTATCTTCCTCCAATCCTCCACTGGATGGCCCTCCATCCTCAGTTGTGTTCACCTCCTTTAACTTCATATCTGAGCACGCATCTTCCTGCCGAAGGAACCTCTCAGCTTCTTGAAAGAATTCACCGAGATCCATTGGAGGGTCCCGTATCAGTGACACTTTGAAATCTGAATTCTCCCTAACTCCTAGCACTGCCGCCATCAAAACCATCAATGGTTCCGGCCGATCCACCGAAGCAACCTCTGCTTTGAACCGAGTTAAGAAAGCCCTAAGTGATTCGTCTGTCCTTTTTTTTTACCTATGTCAGCCTCATTACATTCTTTGGCCTTTTGATATGTACACGAAACTGCTTCAGAAACCTATCTACCAACTCCGTCCATGTCCCGATAGATCCTTCTTCCAGCTGCCTGAACCACATAACAGCTATGTCCATTAAGAATAAAGGGAAGCATCGAGCCATAACTTCTTCTGATGCCCCCAGCACCTCCATGTGTCATGTATATCTCATCAAGTGATCTGTTGGATCGGCTTTTCCATTGTATGTTTCCACGTTAGGTAGCTTGAAATCTGGCAGATTCCGAGCTATCCTGATTTCACGAGTGAACGGACTCTTGTTTACTCCTTCCAGATCCTTATTGGTCAAACCTCATTGCATAGTTCGCCCGATAATCTCGGCTAATCCAACATTGTCTGTCAAGGGTTGCCCTCCAAGTCCCCGAGGGAATTCCGATACATACTCTTCATCCCACGCTCCTACATTCCTATCAGCATCTTGTTGTGTAGTGCAAACTGGAATCCCTCCATGAATTCATTTAGCATTTCCTGGTGGTGGCCCACGAGCGTTGGTCCTTCCAGATTGGTAGTTGTCTATCGATTAGGGGCTGCTCCCTGTTGAATCACTCTATCAGCCTATTGGTTAAGTTCCTTTAGTGCAGCCCCAAGACCTTGAGTACCTGCAGTTCGCGATTGTCCAAATTGTCTGAGAAGAGTATGCGTCATCTCCTCCTATCTTTTCATCATCGCTTCCATTTCCTCTCTGGTGATGTAGACGGATGCTCCACCTGCTCCTTTGAATCCAAGTTTCTAACTCCAAAATTCCCGAGTGCTTGTCTTCTCAGTGAAAGCACCAAAGTGTTAGGTCCAAAATTGGTCACTAACACCCAAATGTAGATGAAAGCACCAACTAACTATCATAGATAACAGATAGAGTATACGTAGAGAGTTATAACGTGAAGAACAATCAAAATAGAAATTAAGCAGTAAAGAATAACAAATTTTCATAGTGGTTCGGCTAATTCCGGCCTTGTCCACTCCAAAAGTTCACTTTTATTACTGTAACAATTGATTACAGTTACAAAGTTGTAAACTAGCCTCAGCCTTAGAAAATAGAAGGTTAGAGAGCATAAGAGAAGATCCCTTTCTTGAAGCCCTACATGCTCTATTTATAGACACGTCCAAGTAGTTGTTGGGCTCTCTGAATAACCAGAGCCCATCAGGGCCGAACGGCCCATGCTGAACCAAAATGTAATACCGAACGCACTCTTACGCCGAACAAGGTTGTCATGCCGAACGCACTTCGTATGACAAACGCTCCCTGATGCCGAATGATCCATCCAATGCCGAACGTCTCCAGATGCCGAACGACAGATCCAATGCTGAACGATCCTTAATGCCAAACCTCCATCATGCCGAACCATGTCTGATGCCGAACAGTTTCTAATGTTGAGCGCCCATCATGTCGAACGATCTCTAATGCCGAGCGCATCTAAATGTCGAGCGCTCTTGGATGCCGAGCGCTACTGGATGCCGAGCGCTACAGGATGCCGAACGATCCATGCAATGCCGAACGTTTTCAGATGCCGTACGACACATCCAATGCCGAACGATCCTTAATGCCGAACCTCCATCATGCTGAACCATGTATGATGCCGAACAGTTTCTAATGCCGAGTGCCCATCATACCGAACGGTCTCTAATGCCGAGCGCTTCTAAATGTCGAGCGCTCCTGGAATGCCGAATCACTCATGTATGCCGGACGCTCTATGTATGCCGATTACTCTTGAATGCTATTCGAACGTGAATGCCAGAAAAACCATTTGTGCCGAACCTCCACCACGCCGAACCATGTTTCCTAGACCCAAATTATAGTTGATTCATCTTTATCCAATCATATTACCATCTCCCAAGCACGTTGCGTCATCCATCCATCCAGTCGACGGAATCCATCGTACACCAGCCTTGACGAACGTATAGTCGATTAAGTTAAACCCGCCTGTCCATGGCCTTGGAAAAATGCGGGTTGACATTTGTCACCTTGATAAAAAGATTATTTTCTTCTCCAATCTCTTCTCGAGTGAAGTGTAACTCTTCTCAAGTGAGGTGCATTTGGCAATAAGCTTGTTCCTCTCTTTTTCAACCTCTTCAAGCGTTATCGCAAGCACTATGATTCTATTATCTGAGATTTGTTCATCACCTCTCTCCTTGGTGATTATGGATTTGGTTTCATTCAAAGAGATACTTAACCTTTCATTTTCACGTGCCACCTCATCCTTGGTCGTGGAGAGATTGGTGACCTAATTATTCAATGAAGAAATCTCCTCTTTAAGCTTTAACACTTCACTAAATGCGCCAGAAGCGCTATTTTGTAAAGAAAAAAATTTTGTTTTGTTAACCAAAGATATGTAGCATAAATTTAAGTCACAAGGCTATGTTACTACAAACAAACTATTAGCCACTTATGTAATTATTATTAACTTTATACATATGTTTTTATTTTAAATTTTGATATCAAAGCTTAAGCATATACTTCCAATTATCTTTTACCTTGTCCTTTTATTTATTTATTAAAGTTTGTACTTCTTTGTACATATATGGATATGCATACATTCACATATGCATATTTATCCTACCATACTCGCATTTATAAATATTTATTTTATACATTTTGAAATACACGTGCTTATATGCATATTTCTTACCTAATATAAACATATATAAATATAATATACTCATATGTTTTGAAACTTGTCGTTATGAAACTTTTACATTCACGTATAAACATTTACTAACATTTGCAATATTTTTACAACATGTATATTTAACTCCTCACTACCATTTACATACACATACACATTTATACATGTTTTCATATAAATTACTTTTCTATGGCATACATTCATATACTTGTATATTTATATACTTATGTATATATTATTAAACGTCATAAGTTTTGTTTGTATTTATATTTATATAAAAATGTAGAGTTTTGTATTCCTCTAAAATTTATCAAATCCAGAAATTTTATTTAAAATTTGAATATAGTTTTTAATCAATTTATAGATACAAATATTTTAACTATTAGAAAATTTATTTATTTAACCAATCAAAATTAATATCCTAATAATTTAAAATCAGTTAATCACCCAATTACATACGTTAAAAATCTGGGTGATTACAAAGACTATCATTATTTTTTGCTCAAGACAACATAATATATGTTAAAACGTATATTTGAATATTTTAAAAATAAATATAATTTATCAAAGTGATAAATTTGCAAGTCGTTGCAGACTTCCCTCTTAAAATAATTTCGTCCTCGACATTACAACGCAAAGCTCGAAAGCGGTTTCCAAAAATATTTATTTTTAAACTTATACTTCTATAATTTATATAGATTATACATATGCAAAATTTGATTTGATCTACAATTCGATATAACTTCACTTTCGAATTAGTATCGATCCTTTGATTCTCAGTACAGACTTTGATTGGGCTCAGAAACATCTATTTTCCATATATAGCGCTCAACTATGATAAAAAAAGGTAACTACCCAACTACAAATCCTCATTAATGTTTGCCCTAAAGCATGAGTGATAAATTCATCTCGAATACTGAAATCCTATATTCGAGTCTTTAGGCCAAATTTGTGTTACGAAATAATTCATGTAAAATGCAAATACTTTTTATCTTAAATGTTTAGAAAATCCTGGTTTAAGTTTTTAAACGTTTCATAAAGGTTCTTATGAAATTTTCTTAATTGGTTTGCATATTCACATTTGAACAAAGTTACGAACAAAGTATATAATTATATTATACATGCTTAATATTTTACTTCCATCCATCATTTCTCCTTACATACTTAAATCTTGCTTAAGTCCTTCTAAACCTACGTGGGTTTTCATAATACTGATACAAACATAACTATCTTACAAGCCATACTTACATATGCTACTACATAATATTAATACAAGAATTTTATACAAAAGAATATGTAACTGTTTTATATTTACAATCATCAGAGCACAAAAATCAATACATCAAATTAGACAGTTATATAAATTGTCCTTACACAGTGGAAATACAAGCCATGTATGGGAATACGTCTCTATCGTCCAGCTTGTCCCTTGAGCTCCATAGCACTCTATCCTAAATCAGTAATATCATTCTAACCCGAGCATTACAATAAAATAGCACTCGAGTCAGTTTGGAAAACTAGCTTGAGAAACACACTAAATTTGAATTATTAAAGTTATTAAAATCCTTTGAAAACAAAGGTATCTCATAAGACCGCATCACCCATAAATACGATGGGTTTTTACATTACGATAACAAAAACACTTTATAGAAAATCCAGTGATATTATAATAATGTCTAAATACAAGTACTTATTCTAATAGCTAAAATTGTTACATTACTTATATTCCAGCATACTAGGCTCTGCAAGCAAAACTGTAAGCTCCTATTGGAGAATGGATTCCAACGAATGACTGGGCCACTGGGGTACCACCCATCACCGTACACCTACAGAACATTGTACCGATAACCACGCCGGGATCCCTTACTACACAAGACCGGCCTACCCCTATCTTAGACAGACTGAATATGTTATCAACCTAGGATTTCCGACCCTTACTATCGAGCGCTTCTTCTTTCATGTATACGCATATCTAAGACAAATAGGGTTCCGAGGACATCTAGAAAAGTGATAACATACCCTATTTAGGTGCGACCCACTTAGCCTTGTTGCATCCCCCAAGTTTTACTCATTCCCGGCTGATGAGGTTCAAGGCTATGCATTACCTTTCAAGAGCAATTTTACTTAGAATGCTCGTCGTCCTCCAATGACGATGTTCTGATAGCATTCAACCATTCAAGTTGTAACACCCCGCATATTTATCGATTTTATATTTAAATATTTTATTTAAATATTTTATCGTTAGTCGGATTTTATTCCGAAAAGCTACTTTTTGCAAACAGCCGAATTAGGACTCGAGACCACCCCCATTGAGTTTAAAATGTCGTTTGCGACCTTTTTGAGTATAAGCATCGATATGTTTGGAGATAGTTGAGTTTTGCTACTTTTTCCCGCTTATGACTTTGGTTTGGACTACACCCTTATTAGCTCAGCCCAACCCCCTTCTCTTCATAACTTCTCCTCTTTGCTTAAACACTCAAGCTTTAGCAACAATGGTGGAAGAGAATGGGAAATAAAAATTCCTAAGCCCTAGCTTGCTTTGCAAATCCATCTTCTTGCTCCAAACTCAAGTGAACCCATTGGTAAGCATCTCCTTCTTCTTCTCCAACTCATTCTCTCTTTGATTTCAGAAAATTCCTAAACCTAATTTAGGAAATGTTTCTCCTTCAATCTTAGATTCAAGCTTGTTGGGTTGGAATTGAAGAGTGATTGTTCTTACCATTGCTCTATAGCTTCTTCTTCAATCGTTTGGGTTCAAAGGTGAGATTTTTATCTCACATCTTTGTCTATAATTATCTTCGATTGTTAGGTATGAATTCCCAACATTTATTCGTGTGCAATTGATTTTGGTTTGGATCGATTTCGTGTATATTCCAATTTTTGGTGTTTTGTTCTAAATTATGAAAATCCTTTTATGGATATTTAGACATTGATATTTGAGGCGTATCGAAGAGCCGTTTAGGCTGGGTTGTCGTTCGACGTAATTCCTTAGTCATCGCCATTTGCTAGTTCGATCGTTTCCGATATTCGTTTGGCCACTTTCGGCCTAGGTTCAGGGAATACCCTGAACCCCAGATTCAGACGTCTGGAACGTAATATTCAGACGTCTGAATATTGTTCTGGGAAGATTTCTATTCCCAGATTCAGACGTCTGAATATATGGCTTCAGACGTCTGAATTGGTTCATTTGGAACCAGAAAGGAAATAGGCTAAAAAGTGCCTATTTCAGACGTCTGAAACACTTGATTCAGAAGTCTGAATTGTGTTCTGGAAATCTTTATATTTCCAGATTCAGACGTCTGAACCACTTGTTTCAGACGCCTGAAACTGCAGTGTTTTGCCTGCTTGCCTATTCGCTTGAGAATTCCAATTTAAATCGATTCGTGATGATCCTATTTGTTGTTATCATTTATTATGACTTTGATGACTCCTTTTTAGGGATTTTTGAATATCCATTTCAATGGATTCTTTATCGGTTTCTTTGGATTTTATTCACGTCTTCGAATGTGAATTTTAGGGATTGATTGTTCTTACAATCTTCTTTGTGATTTGTCACTTTAAAAATATAAAGGTTTTCTATACTAGTAGTAAATATCAAAACCCTTTTCATCAAAACGATTTCAACTGTATTTTCAATTACAAAGATCGTTTCCTAAACCGTTTTCCAATCTACTAGTATATACAAACCTTTACCTCACTCGTATGAGAAATCTAATTAAACGACTTAGTAAAACAAGTGGTATGAAACGCTTGCGTTTACTTCGTCGGTTAATTCTTGGACTTGTCCGATTGAACTTCTTGTGACAATTTTCTAGTGGAGATCTACAATTTGTTCGTAAATATTTAAGTTAAGCTAGTGGTTATGGGACATGAATCTAAGCTCATATATTTACTAGCTTACTGTAATTGACACTTCTTGATGATCATGACGATCATTTTTGTGATTTAGACTAGCAATGTGCGATGTCTCTTTGTCTACGAGGGAGACTAAACCCTGTTTGTGTGAGTTTCAACTCACATGTGTGGGGTAGCGCCCCATGGTCTTCGGGTCGTTCGTGTGTCAAAAATTAATGGCTAGCTACCAAGAGATAGCTTCTCGTTCGTGTGATACATATGTTGGTGACCTTTAATGCTCCCGTTCGTGTGATAGGCCTCCCCCTTTTCTTGTGATTTCTGGATTTCGTGTGTCGAATTCTGGAATTTCTTCTTCACTTATTTTTGTGATTTCTATTGATATGATTTATCAATTTTTGTGCATAGGTGAATTCGTGTGTCATTGACTGGATTTCTTGAGATGATTTCTAGAATTTGGGTTTCACCAATTTTCGTGATTTCCATTGATAAGTTTTATCAATATTTGTGCATTGGTGAATTTGTGTGTCATTGACTTTTGTGATTGACATTGATATAATCGTCAATATTTATGGTTTGGTGAATGAAATAAGGAGTATGACATTTCCTTTGATTCTTGTGTAGATTTGGTGATATTAAGTAATCTCTTGCTGATTTTCAATTACTTATATATATATATATATATATATATATATATATATATCACAGCTTGGCATTGTGAATATTATGTGTTTAGTCATATCTCTTATTCTATATCGTTTCATCTGATATTTATAGTTAGACTGATCCGTTTATTATTTTCTTATTAAATAATACTCGGGTCAGACCGAGATGTTACAGGTACTTCAACTTGACTTCTCACTTGGGATTGATTCCTCTGACTTTTGCATAACTACTTAGATTAGTAGTTTATTTTGTTGTATACACTTGAGATATAGACTCATAGTTGTATTCTTTTGTATAGCACGTGTTGCTATTCTTTTGTATTATTGTGGATCTTTTTGACCACTACTCTGATATACACTTTCATGTGTTAGTTATATATTCATATCTTCTTCCGCCTTTGTGATATGAATTATCTGTGACTGATTTGTGTTATGCTTATTTCTATATTTGTTTCCGAAGAATTTATATAGCCACTATGTAGTAGCTTTTAGTCTGTGTCGGACGAGGCAAATTTTGCCCTGAGTTCAGCTCAGACGTTTGGGAAACACTCAGACGTCTGAAGCAAAGGAATAAAAATTCCAAACCTACGGCTCAAATATCTGAGGTTATTCCCAAACATCTAAGCGAGCTGGAAGAAATTTCCAGACCTTCAACTCAGACATCTGGGAAAACCACTAAACATCCGACACTGTTAAATTCAGCCAATTTTCCTATTTTTATGTGGGTTTCCATTTTATCGGTTTTTGTTGATATGATTAGTTATTGTCGTTTATTATCGACTTTGATGATTTCTTTTCTGAATTTTTGGGAATATCCATTTGATGGATTTGATATTGTTTTCATGTTTTTAATTCACGTCATCGAATGTGAATTTTTTGTGATAAATTGTTTTCACAATCGTTTCGATGATTTATCACTTTTAAATACAAAGGTTTCTATACTAGTAGTAAATACTCAAACGCTTTCACAAAAATGATTTCAACATTTCTTTTAATACAAAGCTCATTTTTGAAACCGTTTTCCAATCTATTAGTATATACAAACCTTTACCTCATTCATACGAGAAATCCAATTAAACAACTTAGTAAAACAAGTGGTATGAAACGCTTGCGTTTACTTCGTGGGTTAATTCTTAGACTTGTTCGATTCAAATCTTGTGACAATTTTCAAGTGGAAATCTACAATTTTTTCGTAAATATTAATGTTAAGCCAGTGATTATGGGACATGAAGCAAAACTCATCTATTACTAGCTTGATGTAATTTAAACTTATTGATCAATGGCGATCATTTTTAGGTTTAGACTAGCGATATGCGATGTCTCATTATCCGTGTAGGGGACTGTACCTTGAGCTTTGTCCCATTTTCTTGTAGGTTAGTGACCTATGGGTTTTATGGAGTTTGGTTCATTGGGCGTATCGTTTTACTACGTCGTTGTTCCGGCTTATTTGAGTTTCAGGTACCTCGAGCATATCGTTGTACTACGTCGTTGCACCAACTTTATTGGTTAGGGACCTATAGGATAGCGTCCTATTTGTGATACACGTGTTGGTGAATTCATGCTCCCATTTGTGATAGGCCTCTCCCTTTGTGTTTTCTAGATTTCTAATTATTGATTTTTAGAATTTGTGTTTCACCAATTTTTATGATTTCATTGATATGTTTTGTCAATATGTGAGGTTGTTGAATAAGCTAAAGAATATGATAATTCTTTTTTCATTTTTATAAAATTTGAGATATTGTATGATTTTCAATTGTTATCAAATATATACTTGTCACAACATGTTATTCTTGTTATCATATGTTTGTGTCACACCCCTTATCCTATCTCATCTTACGTGATATTTTAGCTAGACTGATCCATTAATTATTTTTCTTCTTAAATAATACTTGGGCCAGACCGAGGTGTTTCAAGTGCTTTCACTTGACTTCTTAGTAGGGACAAGTTTCTGATTTTTGTCTATCTACTTTAGCTTAGTAGTTTTTTATACATTCGAGATAGAGACTCCTTGATGTATACATATTTTTTATCTAGAACTTGTACCTATTCTTTTGTGATGTATTGGATCTTGTATAACCAGTACTCTGGTGTTCACTTCAATGTGTTATATTCATATCTATTTCCGCCTTAGTGATGAATATCTATGACCGATTTGTGTTATGCTTATTTTATATATTTTTTCGAAGACCTCATATCCACTATGTAGTAGCTTTGAGTTTTTATTTGATATGTCGTATTTCCTCTTGAAATGAAATGCATGTCATACTAACTGACATTTCGATACTTGCACAAAGCAATTGCACAGATGGTCGCTCCTCAATAGCCTTATTCTTCGTGCTAGTCGACGTAATTTCCCCGTAGTGTCCTTGGCTAGTGTGGGTATAGAGGTGGGGCATCACAGCTTGGTATTAGAGCCAAACTTCGAAACAATATAGGATATTACGACGAGGACCATTGTCCAAAGTCTTTCTTAGGAATCGTGCCATAAGATTTAATCGAGTCTTCGTACCGTTCTATCTTATTTCTTTTATGATGCCTTGTTCTATCAATAAAGTTTGTTTAATATTCATTCTGAGAATAACCTTTTTTCCTCTTCTTTCTTTCTTTCTTAAAAGAAGAGAAATGGTTAGATCTAGTCATCCTAGCGCTGGTCAATCTAGTGCTACTCCTTTGGATGGCGTATTCATGTCTTTCCAACAGCTTTTGGATCTTGTAAAGAATACCCAAGCTATAGGACCCATTCCTCAGCCTAGTCATCCTAAATCTGGGTTTGCATGCTTATGTAGTGATTATACCAATTTGGGTGGAAGGCCACTCAAGGCTTCCGAAAGGTTATAGAAGTCCAAGCTTGGCTTATAACATGCGACCGCATCTTTTCTCTCAGGAATCTCGTGGATTTACATCGAGTCCAAGTGGCTTCTAGCTTGCTTCAGGAGAGAGCATTAGATTGGTCTAAGTTTTAACTATAGAAATTGTTGAAGCCGATCTTACTTGGGAGCAATTCCAAGAATGTTTCGAGTTGAAGTTTGTGCCTAAAGCAGAAATTTAACTTTAGCTCGATGCTTTATTGACCTTATTCAAGGTGAATCTTCCGTGAAAGATTGTGTCGCATTATTTGAATCCCTCTCTAAATATGGGGTCGTTTTTATTAATGCCTCATTGAAGAAGAATCAAAGATTTATCTATGGTTTGAATAAAAACCTCAAAAAAGCTTTACTTTTGAAACTAGAAGTTCCTTTCGATCGGCTTGTAGATATCTCTTTTGGACTTGAAGAGGCCGATAAAGAAAGTGATGGTAATGTTGGGGTTCCCAAAAAGTATTTCAATTAAAAAAAGAAGAGGCATCTAGATAATAAGTTCAACCCTAATCCTAACAAGAAAGGGAAGCAAGTAATTTTGATAGTAAAGACTTCTATCCCTAATCGTGGAGAATACTACAGACGTGGATCTAAGAACCACTATGCAAATATAAGTGCCCGAAGCCCCTTACTTGTCGCTATTGCAAAAGTTCAGGTCATCTTGTATCTTCATGTCTCTACTTTAAAGCGAGAAAGAGGGAAAGTTGAATGTTGTGCATGCCCCTAGTTCGCTTGGTCAAGGTATTTCTCATTCTGTCATTGATGGTATTATTATGTTTCGTAATCATCCCATTTGTTTTCTTTTTGATACGGGTGTATCTCACTCTCTTACATCAAAGAACTTGTTGATACTTTTTGTTTGAATGTTATGGGCTTGATGAATTCATTAAGAATTGCTAAGCCGGTTGATGGATCCACAACACTTAGTTTATTTTGTATGGATGTTGAAATTATTTTATGTGATTATGCTTTCCATGACGATTTGCATGTTATGCGTTACTTAGGTTTTAGAATGATTTTAGGAATGGATTGACTTAATCGTTATGAAACCAACATCCTATGTCCTGAGAGGACTATCCATCTTCGACATCCCCAATCTGTTAAGCAGATTTCTATTATTCTTAAATATTCAGATTCCAATTTAGTGGCATCCCTATATTCTCTAAATCCACATGATGACGATAATGATGATGAGGAAGATGTCATTTCCCTTATTCACGTTGTTTGTGAATTTCACGACATCTTTGAGCCGTTTTAGGATTGCAAGCAATTGAGTTCAGAATTAATCTAATCCCTGAAGCTCTATTTATCACTCGTCCTCCTTATCGTATGTCTAATAAGGAAAATGAGAAGATGCGTAAATATTATCCAAATTGGAAGCAAAACATTTATTCGTTCTAGTTCCTCTCCTTGGGAAGCTTCGGCTATCTTTTGAAGAAATCTGATGGTACACTTAGGCTTTGTTTTGACCACCGCAAGCTTAATGATCTTACCATCAAGAATAAACATCCCTTACCTCGGATTGATGATCTATTCGATCAACTTAGCGGTGTCAGAGTCTTTTCACAGTTAGACTTAGCAACCAGTTTTCATCAGCTTTATATCGTAGAGGATAACATTCCTTTAACACCGTTCCTTACTCATTATGGATCTTATAAATGGCTTGTTATGCCATTTGGTTTAATGAATGCTCCAGCTTATTTCGTTGACCTTATGAACCGAATTTCCAAAAACTTCCTCGATCGATTTGTTCTCATCTTTATTTTTGATATTTTTATTTATTCTAAGAATATCTTCTAAACCGAGGAAGAGCATGAAGAACATCTTCGAATTGTGTTGGAAACCCAACAATCAATTAAAAGCAAAATTTTCTAAGTGCCACTTTTGGCAATCCCATGTGAAATTTTTAGGATATATTATTTCTGAATCGGGAATTTCCGCGTATCCTTCAAAGATTGTGGCGATTCAAAAGTTGAAGAGGCCGGAGAGTGTGACGGAAATCAATATTTTTTTTGGATTGGCAAGCGATTACGGTTGTTTCATAAAAGACTTTTCTAAAATTTCCATACCTCTTACTAGTTTGACAAAGAAGGGAGTTAAGTACATTTGGTCAGACAAGTGTGAAGCTGCTTTTTAGAAATTAAAAGAACTCCTCTTCGATGCTCCTATTCTTGTGATCATCGAAGGGAACTAAGACTTAATTATTTATACCGATGCTAGTCGTGTTGTTTTGGGATACATTCTCATGCAAAGGGAATGTGTTATCGCTTATGCTTCTAGGCAATTAAAGCCTGCCAGGACTAGATATGCCACTCATGATTCAGAGCTCACGGCCATTGTTTTCTCCCTTAGAATTTGGCATCATTATCTTTTGGGAGATAAATATGTTCTCTACACTGATCATAAATCTTTAAAGTATTTTTTCTCTCAAAAGAAACTTAATTTGTGTCAACAACATTGGATCGAATTCCTTGCATCTTATGATCTTGATGTTCTCTATACTCCAGGAAAGGGAAATCATGTTGTCGATGCCCTTAGTCGTAAGAACCAAGTGGTTTTTTCCATGATGTTATCCGAATGGAATGATGTCAAGGCTTTGTCCACTTGTGAGATTCGAAATCGTGACCCCAATTCATGTTCATCTCTTATTTATGAATCCTTGAGGCTCATCCTTCTCTTTTAGACTGCATCTTTGAAGCACAAAATCATGTTCCCGAATTGGCTCATCTTAGCCAAAGTTGTAAGGATAAAAATAATATTGATGGTTTAAAGGACTTTGAAATCGATGCTCGTGATGACATTCGAAAATTTGATAGATTTATCATGCCAAATACTAGCGATATTTGTAAAGACATTTTAGAAGATTCTCATCATCCTAAATATACCATTCATCTCGGTAGTAGTAAAATGTACGTGGACATGAAACGTATTTATTATTGGGATGGAATGAAATATGATATTGCTAAATTTATTAAGCGTTGCCTGACTTTCCAACTCAAAAAGGCCGAGCATCAAAGTCTCGGTGGGTTAGCAACCTTTGGACATTCCAGTTCAGAAATGGATCAAGTCTCCATGGACTTTATTGACAGTCTTCCCCATTCTCGTTCGAGCCATGACAATATGGGTGATTGTAGAAAGACTTACAAAATCCACCCATTTATTTCCCGTTCAGTCCAATTGGACCATATTTTTTGGCTGTTAAATTATATGGAGTTCATACTTCTATTGTTAGTGATCGCGATTCATTGTTTACTAGTGGATTTTGGAAGGGTCTTGAAAAAGCTTTGGGAATGAAGCTTAATTTTAGCACCGTTTATCATCCTTAATCCGATGGACAAACGGAGCGTGTGATCAAACTCTTGAAGATCTCCTTCTTGCTTGTATTCTTGATTTTGTTGGAAGTTGGGGAGATCATATATCTCTTATTGAGTTTTCTCATAATAATAGCTTCCGGTGTAGTATTGGTATGGCACCTTTCGAGGCACTCTACAGAAGTCCATGTCGATCTCCTTTGTGTTGGCTTGAAGCCTGTGAGAACTTGGTTTTAGGTCCAGATTTTATTCCTGATGCCATAGAAAAGATTTACCGTATTCATCATAGGATGAAAGAAGCTCAAAGTAGACAAAAATCCTATGTCGATAACTGAAGAAGGAATTTGGAATTTTCTATAGGATATTTGGTATTCATTCATGTTTCATCTATGAAGGGTGTTGTGTGTTTCGGTCGATCGGGAAATTAGCACCTCGATATATTCACTCATTTCCCATCACTAAATGCAATGGTTCAGTGGCCTATCGCCTTTCATTACCAACTCAATTTTTTGCTATTCATGATGTATTCCACATTTCTCAACTACGGAAATGTCTAAAAGATATCAATTTTGTTCTTGAGCCCGGTGTTATTGAAGAAATTTAAGTTTCACCTAATTTGACTTATGAGCAACATCCAATTCGTATCATTGCTATGGAGGTTAATGCCTTTGTAATAAAGATGTTCCGCTTTTAAAAGTTCAATGGTCCACAAATCCTAAAGAATGTTCTTGGGAATCCAGAGAATTCATCGAGCGAACACATCCGGACTTGCTCCCTCATGCTCTTTTAGGTGAACTTCTTACTTCAAATTTTTTTGTGTTGTTATGCCTTAATGTGTTTGTTACTCTTTATTTTTTCTTCTTAAGTATTGCGAGGACGCAATTTCTTTAAGGAGGGCAGTCTGTAACAACCCATAATTTTACGATTAGATATTTAAATGTTTTATTTAAGTATAGCATCGTTAGTTGAACTTAAAGTCCGAAATGAGACTTTTTGTAAACAGTCGAATCCTATCTCAAGACTACTTCCATTGAGTTTAAAATGACATTTACAACTTGTTTAATTACAAAAACCGGTATGTTTGGAGTCGATTAGAATTTTGGTATTTTGTTTGGGATTTGGTTTGTGTTCTAGCCCACTAACCCAATAAGAGAACCCAAACTTTCTACCAAATACCTCCATCTCCACTCCTCTTCGTTCATTCCTTTCATAATTTCCTAATACTCTCTAGCAAAATGAAAAATGGGGAAAAGAGAGGATATCAAAAGTCCTAAGCCCTAGTTCTCTTAGGAAATTCAAATTCAAGTTCTAAAATCAAGGAGAAGCTTAAGTAAGTATGCTCTTCATCTTCTCCATCTCGATTCCTCATCAATTCTTGATTTTTCGTATAACCTAACATAGGAAAATCTTTACATGTATTAATTGGTGGAAGAACTTTGAGGTGTAGTTGAAGAGAAATAAATCATAACTTGCTTTAAAGCTTGTCTTTTCTCTTTTTGGGTTTAAAGATAATTTCTTGAAAGCACATCTATGTCTATAGCTTTCATTGTTGTTAAGTATGAATTCCTAAATCTATTTTATGTTCAATTGCTTTTGAATTGAATTGGTTTGATGAATTTTCCAATTTTAGTATTTTGAAGTCAAAATCTATGAAAATCCTACTATGGATGTTTGGACATATTGTTTGGAGTGTATTGAAGAGCCAATAGGGTTGGGTTGTCGCTTGACATAAATCCCTTGCCACTGTCGCTCATTCAATCGCTTCCGGTTTGATTTGTCCACTAATGGTCTAGGAAATTTTTGCCCTGAGCTTCAGCTCAGACGTTTGGGAAAAAACTCAGAAGTCTATGGAAAATTCCAGACC
Organism: Allium cepa; assembly: GCA_030765085.1. Classification (NCBI taxonomy): domain Eukaryota; kingdom Viridiplantae; phylum Streptophyta; class Magnoliopsida; order Asparagales; family Amaryllidaceae; genus Allium; species Allium cepa. The sequence goes on from CM060942.1 coordinate 72,283,795, forward strand.
TACGGCTTAAACTTATGAGGTTGTTCCTTGACATCTGAGTGATCTGGAAAAAATTTCCATACCTTCATCCCAGATGTTTTGGGGAAATCACCAAACATCTGGTGCTGTTAAATTCAACGAATTTATCTATTTTTATGTAGGTTTTCGTTTTAACGATTTTTCATGATCCGGTTAGTTCCTGTCATTCATTATGGACCTTGATGACTTCTTTTCTGGATTTTTGGAAATATGTATTTGATGGATTTGATATCATTTTTATGGTTTTAATTCTTGTTATCGAATGTGAATTTTTGGTGATAGGTTGTTTTTACAATCGTTTCAATGATTTGCACTTTGAAATACATAGGTTTCTATACTAGTGGTAAATACTCAAACTCTTTCACAAAAATGATTTCAACATGTCTTTTAGTACAAAGCTCATTTTTAAAAGCGTTTTCCAATCTATTAGTATTTACAGACCATTACCTCATTCGTACAAGAAATCCAATTAAATGGCGTAGCAAAACAAGTGGTATGAAATGCTGGAGTTTACTTCGTCGGTTAATTCATAGGCTTGCTCGTTTGGAATCTTGTGACAATTTTCGAGTGGAAATCTACAATTTGTTCGTAAATATTTATGTTAAGCCAGTGATTATGGGACACGAAGCTAAACTCATCTATTTACTAGCTTGATGTAATTTATACTTATTGATCTATGATGATCATTTTGAGGTTTAGACTAGCAATATGCAATGTTTCATTGTCTGCGTGGGAGATTGTACCCCGTTCTGTTGATCTTTGTCTCAATTTTTGTTAGATCAGCGACCTATGGGATTTATGGAGTGCAGTTCATCGTGCGTATCATTGTACTACATCATTGTTCCGGCTTATTTGAGTTTCAGGTTCCTCAGGGGTATCGTTGTACTACGTCTTTGCACCGGCATTATGGGTTAGCGACCTATGAGATAGCGTCCCGTTTTTGATATACATATTGGTGAGTTTTCATGCTCTCATTTGTGATAGGCCTCCCCCTTTATGTTTTCTGGATTTTGAATTATTAATTTCTAGAATTTGTGTTTCACTGATTTTTGTGATTTGCATCGATTATTTTTGTCCATATTTGAGTTTTGGTAAATAAGCTAAAGAATATGATAATTCATTTTATTGATTTGAGAAAAATTGAGGCATTGTATGATTTTCACTTGTTATCAGATATATACTTGACACAACATGGTATTATTGTTGTCATATGTTTGTCATATCTCTTATCCTATCTCATCTAACATGACATTTATAGCTAGACTGATCCATTTATTATTTTTCTTCTCAAATAATACTCGGGTTAGACAGTGGTGTTTTTTATTCTTCCACTTGACTTCTTAGCAGGGACTAGCTTCTGACTTTTGGTTAACTACTTTAGCTTAGTAGCTTTTATTTTTATACATTCGAGATAGTGACTCTGTGATGTATACATATTCTTTTATCTAGCCCTTGTACCTATTCTTTTGTGATGTAGTGGATCTTGTATGACCACTACTTTGTTGTTCACTTCTATGTGTTATATTCATATCTGTTTCTGCCTTAGTGATATGAATATTTGTGATTGAATTGTGTTATGCGTATTTTAAAGGCCTCGTAGCCACTGTATAGTAGCTTTGAGTTCGTATTCGATATGTCGAATTTTGTCTTGAAATTAAACGCATGTCATACTATATGACATATCGGTACTCGCACAAAGTAATTACACAGATGGTCACTCCTCAACAGCCTTATTCTGCATGTTTGTTGACGGCATTACCCCATACTGTCCTTGGCTAGTGCGAGTATAGAGGTGGGGCGTCACATCACATCCATACTCGAAATTCATTCAAAATGCTCCAAACTATATCTGACTATTAGGCTGCTTGAAAAATAGGGCACCTAGAGTTTAAGGGAAGAAAATAAACTTTGGGTCAATCATGCGATTGGTATGAGAAACTAAAAATACGAGCATTTGAAAAAAAGGGTATCTCATAAGACCACGCCGCACATAAATGTGTAACTGGTTTTTACTTTATGATAACCAAAACATTTCTACGCAAAATCCTATGATATTATTTTTACTGACATGCTTGGTAAACCATTCAAATAAACTTGTTCAAAATGTTGAAATTGTTACATTGGTTAAATTTGGCGGGCATAATATGTTTACAACTAAGTCTGTAAGAGCCTATCGAAAAATGGCTTTCTACTGAATAGCGAGGTAAGGGACTACCTCCTGTACAGTACATTTCCAAAGGAATGTATCGAGGATCGACATCTTCAAAACCTCTACGAATTAAGACCAACCTACCCTAAAGTAGCAGATGGTACAGATGACAACAAATATGATATTACCTCGTTCATTCCCGACCTATCCGAGATCTCACATATAATACACCACATTTTTTTTACCCGACGTTATAGCGAGCGCAAAATAGATCTAGAAAGTTATATCATACCTTAATGGTTGTGATCTACTTAGCCTAGAGCAACCCTTGTTTCATAATATTCCCAATGTAAGGCTAGGGGTAATGTTTACCTTTCTTAAAACATTTTCACTTAAAATGCCATATTGGCATTTCCAAGAACACAATATTGATTTCAATAAAAGTATAACCTCTAAGCTTGTACATCATAAAGAAGGATGTTAAGCATAAGAGGGGTAACCTCCTACACTACCAAATAGATATACCTTTGTAGATATCGGTGCACTATGATTTCAGAAATGTAATGTCAGACATTCAACCATACAAGTTGTCTAAGAACAAGACTAATCAAAGACATTCTCCTACCACATCCTTTTAGGAATTACACCTAGAATTAGTAGCGAGTAATCCTTTCATACGAATATCCCAGAATGAAGGGACCACTGGTATTTATTTATCTCAAGAGCTACTATGAAACTATCAATAAGTAGTCCTTTTATTATGAAGACCCCCGCCTTCAAATTCATTGTCTTTAACATTTCTTCACTTTCAAACTCGTAAATTAGTTCGAACTGGTTTTCGTATAAGAATCGCCCAAATTCAACCCCAGTTCCTTTGAATCAATCATCGACAAAAGGATGTCAAGTATATAGGTGCTTATGATTTTGTTGATTACTTTTCTCTTTATCAAAAAATATCTTTCAGAGATATATATCTTTAAATCATTTTTTTGGGTATATACGGAATCAACAAATCTCATTTATCAAATACTAGTTTAACTAAAACCTTTTTAAATCTTGGAGTAATTCTAAATAATTTTATCCTTTACTGAGGGAAAAATCTCTGAATCAATTATTTAAACCTTAACAACTATTTCTTATTTCCTAACCATAAATTTTTAAGCGGGTCCAAAACCATGTTATTTAAGACATTGTTTACTGTAAACCCAAAACAATTAATTTTAACTAAAGGGATCCATGGGAACTTAAATAACTTAAAATCATTTCTTTAAATCTTGACAACCGCTTTCATTTTCAACACATATCTTTTTGATAAGTTGAAACCATGTTATCTAAGATGGTAAGTCCAAATTTGTTAGTATTCAAGTAAAACGGATCCATATATACTAATTCTACTCAACATCATTTTTATATTCAACCTTTACAATCTTTCGACTAGCAGTGAAATCACCTTTTAAATTCACACAGATAGTATGGTTACCCTCCTCGGAATTTAATACCAAATATATTTCTATACAATCCAAATTGTATTAAATTTGGAAAAAACTAAATTTCTTATACATGCCTCGTCTCCGACATTTCGAACTTATCTATTCCACGTCCAGGAAAGTGGCTAGGTGAGCTAGGGCACTAGTTTCTCCTAAATATTTCCTTAGTTTAATCACTTTCCATTTTGATCTCATGAATAAAAAATCCAGTCTACTCATCGACTTTTAGAGCCAAGATTAATCATTTGATTTTTAATAGTTTTTCATTAAATCATTTATTCAAACTTTTTAAAACAAATTATAAAACCTTGAAATCATCTCAAAATATTTAATTATTTATTTGAAAATATTTATAAAATATTTGAAAAGAATACTTAATTTTAAAGCCATATTTCAAAAGTTATTAAAAGTGCTGCAAATAGTGTTGCGAATAGTGCTTTTAAGGCTTATTTAATCAAAACAACTTTCTTATCATTTAGAAATCCATTTTTATAACTCAAATATTTTTTAAAACATTTTAAAACATTTATAGAATTTATTCTATATTTTTAAAGAATTAAAAATATCATTTATAAAGAAGTTATCGCTTTGGCTTATATATTGTCGAAGCGCGACTATTTTGAAAACCTAATTTGCTCATATTTCACAATCTACTAAATGAATTCTCGATCATTTTCTATCATTTGAAAACTATGATTTTAATAGTTCAAAAAAAATTTATTGTGAAGAATTCCGACACCAAATCAATCATATAAGTCGATTTAAAATTTTATGGCGCGAATTCGTGAACTACCATTGCCTAACGTGCCTATTTTTGACTCAATTTTCATAACTTGTCCAAACTTCATCAAATTTGGTCTTAATGTTTATAAAACATTTATAAACCATTTAAAACAATTTTCAAGAGGTTTAACAATCTTATATACACTATTTCATTTATTAAAGGAAAGTGATTTCCATTGTAATATTCAACCTATATTAAACGTGAATTATTTTAACATCAATATAAACATATAATGAACATCCAAACTTTATGATCAAACATAGTAAAAAACTATAGCAATCATATAACATCATTATACACATATATATAAATAGAGTTTCTCACCTTCATTGGTTTCTAACTTCTAAGAAATTTGCTACAACTTCGCTATGATCAAATTAAAGCGTACAAAATCAAGCCTTTGCATATGCTTGCAAATGGAAATGGGCTTGGCTTTGGTTGAAGGAGACGGTGGCCGTGCGGTTTTGAGTGAGGAAAAGGGTTATTTTCCTTGATTCTTAAGGGGATTGCTTATGTATGTTTACTTATATCAATTTAATTTCTTTTTGCAATATTTTTCTTCATAATTTCCTTAAGACAGGAAGCTATTGAAAAGCTTGAGAATGAGGAAGAAGATGAAGTAGAATAGTATGTAAAATTATGAAGAGAATGGCGGGTATTTATAGGAAAATTTTGGAAATAAATATCTAAATGTATAATTACTCTTTTTCCCCTTGCCCATACCCCTCCATCGCCTTAAGGTGCAAGGCAATGCTACCCTCCCTTGTAACTCCATGTTTGTGATGATGATGGTGTGCAAGTGAGTTGATATTTGCGTTTTAGTGTAGAAAATATCTTGGATATTCATACTTTTTACTATATGTAAATTATAATATAAACGATAAGTATATTTTTATGTATATATGTGTTCATGTACATGTTTCGGGTGTATATGTGTATGTTATATATGTGCATAAGACATATAAACAAGGTTGCAACAACTTTGAAAAACTTCTGTTCATTAAACCATTGAAAATCGAGAAGCCGATTTCCGGTCTTATTTTTCACTTATAAATTAATTTACATATAAATGTAAGAAAAATAGGAACTAATTTTCATCATTATTAATTAACTAAAATAGTTTCTTTTGAATTATAAAATCATATAAATTAATTTAAAATAATTATTTATAAAAAGTATGATTATATTGATACATGAAAACAAATTTTCTTATATTTTCAAATTAAGTATATAACTTTATAAAACTATTATAAATGATTTACTATCGCTAGATAACTGATTAAAATGAATTAGTATCACTTAGAATAATTATTTGAATAATTATAATTACTAAATCATTAAATCTAAATTTAAATTCATAAATCAATTATTAAATATAATGCCATTATTCATGATGTCATACATACATTTTATTCCCAAAAATGAAATAAATAATTTTATTTCATATTATTATTTAAATACATAAATAAGTGTATGTATCCAACACAGTGCACGACTTCATATAATTATAGAGTTGTTTATTGGTAATATAGTTTTCGGTCATTTTATAAATATTTTTCCAAATATATATTTTTGTAGTACTTATCCATAATAAGATTATCATAATTATTTATTGTCGAAGACAATATGATATATGCTAAAAGATTATATTTGAATATTTTAAAAATAAATACAATTTATCAAAGTGATAAGTTTGTTGGTCGTTATGCTAGACCAAATACGCTTATCACCACTTTCTGATTTCGAGTAGTGTCATCCATGATTACCAATGAAATCAGACAAGTTAGAAAACTATTCTAGCTTTAATACACATTCTTATTTCACAAGACAGAGACGAGTTTCCATATCTCAAAATTTGAAGTTAAGTATGAAAAGAATATTCTCCATACCACCGTAATTTGAAAGGATCATTAGCGTAAATCAGAACACGTTATTCTTTATAAAACTCTTTTTTATAAACCTCTTTATATTTACGAACTTAGTTGCAAATCATTATAAAACTTCATTTATAAATCTCCTTTATAAAATATCATTTATAAATCTTCTTTTACAAACCTTAATGTGTAATTGCAAAACTCCTTTTGTGAATCTCACGGTATAAATATAAACTTTAAATTCATTTATAAAATTTCTCGTATACAACTCATTTCTGTTTATAATTCTTTTATAAATCTCCTTTTATAATTATAAAAAAATCCTTTTAAAACTTCATTCATATTTATAAAATCCTTTGTTAATTCTTTTATTTATAAAATACCGTTTATAAATCTCCAAATTTATCACAAACTTTCAGTTTCCAAATAGAATCAAACACTTTACGTAGATTGATCATTACACATATTACTATAAATCCTTAAATATGATTTATTATTCGATTTCTCAAAATGGTATCATTTCACTTTTAAAAAAATTATTTATAAATCTATTCTTTATATTTACAAAATACCCTTTTTAAAATATTCTTTTATCTATAAAAGAACATTTATAGATCTACTATCTTAATATAACATTTAACATAAAACGTTTCATAAATATCTATTCCAAAATATTTCTACCTTTTTTAAAAAAATCACTTTAAAATAAAAAATAAACCCCCATTTTTCATTTAAAACAAATATTCATTACTATAATAACTTTTTTGTAAAGATAAGTACTTTCTAAAATAATTTTAAAACGTTTACCATCTACATATATTAGAAAAGATATTAAAGGAAGTCGAAGTAAAATAGACAAATAACAAACTATTATTAAATTAAATATCACAAAAAGCTAAAAAGGTCAAATTAAATTTCGTTTTCCGAATCAAAACAAAGATCAATAGTATTCCAAAATACTGTATTGAGGCCAATAGCTACCATATCACTTAATCAACATCATTACTACTTTTTTGCTAAAAAGGTTCGACTTTTAACATGTGCTAGTATCACATCCAATACGACCAAACTACCAAATTTTGGCATTCAACGATTTATATAAATGGTAATATTGAAATTAAAATCAACAGGTATAAATGGAATTAAAAATTTACAATTACAATCTCCACGAAACGCAACCAAACCGGTTCCATTCAACTCCACTACGTGTAATCTTCGCGACCAACTGCCTAAAGTCAAGCTTGGTGGCCTCTATAAACTCATGAAACACCAAGCCTGTACATGATGAGGCAAAAATTGTGAGCATCTCACAAGGCAAGATTGCAAATGCCAAATTCCTCCCAACAATGCTCTTCGACACAAGGAATGCAATGGAACCAGCCTCGTCGCCTAGATCTCACCAAAACCTAAACCCTAATTTTTAACCCTTACGACAAAAACATATCGAACAACCCAACCAATGCCAAACTCAACTAAACTGTGGATTTGTAGATCTCATCCATACGAGTTCAAAGATCCCTATTATATATATATATTTTTAGAGTATTTTGCTGAATTTGGATTTTTGAAATTCAAGTGACTTACTTTATTTGGTTATAGGAAGCAAAAAATTAAAAGAGGTAGAACAAAGAAAAGTCAGTGTATGTTGATTTGTCTTCAGGTGGAGGTAGGTTTATTTTACATTTTGTCGCATCTCGCCTTATAGAATTTCGTTCATATACGGACCGCGAACAATAAAATGAAAATTCGGTCGTGTAAAATGTGATACGATCCCAAAATAATAATAATATAAACATGTTATCATACTTGGTAAAATTTCAAAAATAACATCATTTTTCGAAACTGGAAAATACGCACAGGGAAGAAGTTGCAAAAAATTTAGTCTCACAGACAACAAGTTTGTTTTTTAGTATGAATGACACTTTTTAGTGTAAAAAAAATGATAGTTGCAGCTTTTTAGGAAATCACATCTACTATTTCGATGACAATAATTATACAATGAAAATCGAATATGCATATATATTGATATATACAGGTACTTGCTAGAACAACATCACTAGAAAAACATGAATAATGCTCAAACAACACTACAAGAGACTACAAGTTGATAGGTACAAAGAAGCAATAGAAAAGATGCACAAAAAAGACATGCAAAAGTTTCACACATCTGGGTGCACAAGCCAGACATATGGAAAAGTCCTCTAGAGCAACAAACTGACTAAACCAAACGTCTTGTAGTAGCACTCAAACGTCTGAAAATCTACTATGCATAAAAAATATACATAGTATCAGACGTCCCATACAAATACCAGACGTCTAATTTCAAACTTAGATTTTAAATATAAACTTCAATTTCCACATTCGAATAGACATCTCCGCTTCACTTCGCTGCAACTCTTCATCATCAACAGAAGCAACTATAGAGCACTTATTGATGGATGCAACTACTCAAGGAACCTCTCTACAACTATATATATCATCAAGAATCAAGGGAAAAATCTCTACCTATGCTCTCTAATTACATATTCTATCATATATTCTAAATCTCTAGCAATCTATGCTTGTATCGCACTCTTCTATATATTCAGTTCTTCAAACACAATACTCCCAAGATATATAATGGAAGCATTTGTACTAATTAGTCAATATCCGTGTTATAGAACATATATTTGACAAGAACAACTTATTGTAATCAATCCTATTCCTTAGGGCGAAGCGAGGGTGTTCAATAGTCAAATTCCAAAGGGAAGCATTGGGACTGGATGTAGGACAAGAGGTCTGAACCTATATAAAATCCTGGTGTGCTTATTCTATATTTACTGAGATTAATATTGTTTTCAGTTGCATCATATATTTTGTCATATATACTTATATACACTATACGATCCACCCCGTGGACTTTCAATTAGTATCAGTGCAAAGTTTGATCAAAGTACATTAACACATTTTTGAATCACTATAATATGGCAAGTATTTTTCAAGAAGGTCAATCCACTGCACGACCCCCACTTTTTAATTGTTCTAACTGTGCATATTGGTCAACACATATGAGATTTTTTATGGAAGCTAATGGATTAGAAATTTGGTCAGCCGCTCAAATAAAAATGTAGCACCTATCACTCCTACAAACATATGGAGTGATGCACAAAAATCGCAGCTTCTAATATTGCCAAAGCTATGAATGTTTTATTTTGTTTATTAGATAAGAATGAATTTTCACGTGTCATGTTATGCAACACTACATATGATATTTGGTGTAGCTTAAAAGTTACACGCGAAGGCACAAACAAAGTTAAACAAACTAAGATTTTAATTTTACAAAATCAATTTTCATCATTTAAAATGAAACAAAATGAATCTATAGTAGACATATACCCTAGATTCCAAATCATTCAACATGATAATGGAATTTGGAGTCGGATACACAAATTTTGAATTAATATGTTGAATACTCAATCCTTTAACTCCAGGTGGGAAAGAAAAGTATTAGCTATCGAAAAAGCTAATGATCTCTCAACATTCTTAGTTGAAGAATTTGATAGGAAATCTAATGTCCTACAAAGCTAATTTGTAGGCACGAAAAGAACAAAATTCGAAAAGAAGAACATTGCATTCCCAGCAAAAAATGAAGACTCCAATTTAGACGAATAAGAAATTGTATTTATTGCCAAAAATTACAACAAGTTCAAGAAGTTTAGGAAAATGACTAGATTTCAGAATGGAGGAAAATCAAGCTCAATAAATCAAACATCAATCAAATGCTATGAATGTGACCAATTTGGACATATGAAGAAAGATTGTCCTAAGCTCAATAATGATAAAAAAGAAGAATAAATTTGAAAAATTCAAAAAGAAGAAAGCTTTTGAAGTAACATGGGATGACTCAGATTCTTCATCATCATCAGACAGTGAAAAGATAGTGACGGAGAACAAGCTAATGTATGCTTTATGGCACACGCTTATGAGGTATGTCCCGAACTTAACTATGATGAATTATTAGAACTTAGCATGGAATTAAACGACAAATTTAGACAAATTAAAAAATTGAATAAAGAATATATAGCCAGAATAAATAGATTAGAACTTGAAGTAGGAATGTTAAAAGACGAAAAATTATTTTAGAGGAAGAAATACAATTATCTCAAGAAAAAATTAAAAATAGTTCGGTTGTAAATGAGGCTATGGCTATTGATTTTGATAAAACTCGACTAGTAAAGGATAACTTGTTTACAGAAAATATCAACTTGAAGAGTAATGTAGAAACATTGAAAATTGAAAATTTAGAATTAAAAGAAAAATTAGATAAAATTATCAAAATTTAATAAAGGAAAACAAGATTTGGAAAACCTTATCAAAACTTCAAAACCATCAAGTAATAGAAATGAAATAGGATTTAAAAATATTCCTAAACAAAAAGGGAATAATATTAAGAAATATAGCTGTATTTATCAAAAGATTAGAAGATCACCTAAGTTTAATACGAATACCAAAAATATAAAAATTTGCATTCGTAAGACAAATAATAATATGATTAGATAAAATCAATTTAATAACTTTTTAAATAATGTAGTCTATAATAAAAATTATATTCATAAAGGTACCAATCCATCTTGGGTATGTCTACCTGCTCCTCCTAACATCTAGGACCCTAATAATGTATATGGGTACCAATTAAATCATCTTTTAGTTTGTAGTTACCCAAAATAAAAAACAAGGAGAAATGGATACTTGATAGTGGATGCTCAAAAATGTTATCAAATATAACATACGTCGATGGTGGAATGGTAACTTTTGGAGATAACTCAAAAGGATACGTCGTTGGCATCAGAGAAGTCATCAACTCAGGTATTTCTAACTCTCCTATTCTTACAAATGTTTTGTTAGTAGAAAATTTAAAAAACAACTTACTTAGTATTAGCCAATTAGGTGATAAAGGTTTTCAAATTAATTTCTAAAAAGATAGATGTAACATTTTTGACAATAACAAACAACTTATCTTAGAGGGTTTTAGAAACAAAAATATTTATGTCTTAAATATGAATATAAATCAAAATTCAAATTTATGTTCAACCGCCAAACATGACGATCCATGATTATAGCATAAACAATTTTGTCATATTAATAAACTAGAAAAATATGAGCTAGTTAGAGGTTTACCTAAAATAAATTACAAATTAGAAAATTTATGCGACGATTGTTAGATTGGAAAACTAAAGAAAAGCTCTTTTAAATCTAAAAATAATATTTCTACAAGACAACCATTAGAATTATTACATTTAGATTTATTTGGTCCAACCCAAGTACAATCCATAAATCATGACAAATGTGTTTTTGTATTAGTTGGTCATTTTTCAAGATTTACATGGATTTTATTTTTAAAACACAAAAGTGACACCTTTGGAATGTTTAATTTTTTTCCTAAAAGAAATAAAACTCAAATGGATTTGAAAATTAAAAATATTAGAAGTAATCACAGTGGAGAATTCGAAAATGACCCTTTTGCCAATTTTTGTAATAAAAAAGGTATAAGTCATAATTTTTCTTTTGCCCGCACACCTAAACAAAAAGGTGTAGTAGAAAGAAAAAGTCGTAAGTTACAAGAATGTGCACAAACACTATTAAATAGTAGCGATCTACCAAAACATTTTTGGGCTAAAGCTATTGCTACGGCTTGTTATGTTTTGAATCGAGTAACTATTCGACCTATAACTAAACACACTTGTTTTGAAATATTTTTTGAAAGAAAACCTAAAGTTTCATATTTTAAAATTTTTTGATCAAAATGTTTTATACTAAATAAAAAAGATAATTTAGGAAAATTTGACCTGAAGGCCGATGAAGGAATCTTTGTTGGATATTCGAATCGTAGAAAGGAATATAGAATTTTTAATAAATGAACTAACACAATTGAAGAAAGTTTACATGTTTCATTTGATGAAAATTTTCTTAACCATCAAACTAATGACGATGAGGAAATAATTCCAGTAACAAATACAACAAATTCTTATAATAATTGACAAATGCATAAAATAATACTTTAGTATCGTCTTTTAGAATTCTAAAAAATCATCCAAAAGATAACATCATTAGATATCTTTACTCCAGAGTAAATAGAAATCAACTTAACCAAATAAGTCATATGACATTTGCGTTAAATTTTGAACCGAAAAATTATAAAGAAGCTTCAAACGATAATTTTTGGATAATATCTATGCAAGAAGAATTAAATCAATTTTAACATAATAAAGTTTGGAAATTAGTACCAAGACCAGAAAATCAATTGTTTATTGGAACAAAATGGGTATTTAAAAAAAACAGATGAAAACGGAAATATAGTTAGAAACAAAGCACGTCTAGTCGCTCAAGGTTATAATCAAGAAGAAGGTATTGACTATGATGAAACTTTCGCTCTAGTGGCAAAACTCGAGGCCATACGTACATCACTTGCTTTTGCAATTCATATGGATGTCAAAAGTGCTTTTTAAATGGTTTTATTAAAGAAAACGTATATGTTGAACAACCTCCATTGTTTGTTGAAGAAAGATATCCCGATCATGTTTTTAAATTATAAAAAGCTTCACATGGTTTAAAACAAGCCCCCCGTGCTTGGTACAAACGTCTTAAAAATCATTTAATTACATCTGGTTTCTAAATAAGTAAAATCGATATGACTTTATTTATTAAACGAGAAAATAATGACATTTAGTTGTATAAATTTACGTGGACGATATTATTTTTGGTTCAACTAACGAATTTATTTGTAATCAATTTTCAAATATTATGAAAAATGAATTTGAAATGTCTCACATGGGAGAATTATACTTCTTTTTATGTTTAAAAAGAAAACAACTTGAAAATGGTACCTTTATCCATCAAGAAAAATATTTTAACGATCTATTACGTCGCTTTGAAATGGATAAAACTTCAAGCAAACCAATACCAATGAGTACTAGTATTCACATGGAGAAAGATGATAACGGAAAAGATTTTGATGAAAAATTATATCATAGTATGACTGGATCCTTACTTTATTTGATGGCTACTCAACCTGATATTATGATGAGTGTATGTCTATGTGCCAGATTTCAAGCCAAGCCAAAAGAATCTCACCAAAGAGCTGTTAAACGTATCTTACGATATCTATCGAGTACTAGAGATTACGGTTTGTTTTACCCTAAGGCATCATCGTTTGAACTAGTTTCATATAGTGAGGCGGATTTCGGTGGATGTAAAACAAATAGTAAGAGTACTAGCAGAACGTTTCACTTTATTAAGACAATCATTAGTCTCATGGTTTAGCAAAAAGAAAAATTGTATCGCCTTATCGACTTGCGCAGCCGAATATATTTTAGCAGCTCTGGCATGTGCACAAGTGATATACATGCAATAGACACTATGGATTTTGGAAAAATTATCAATAAATCACCAATATATTGCGATAACAAGTGTCCAATAAATCTATCAAAAAACCTTGTAAATCACTCGCGTGCTAAATATATAGATATATGACATCATTTTTTACGTGACATTGTAGAAAAAGAAAATATTACATTAGAATACGTAAATACCGAGAATCAAATAGCAGATATTTTTACAAAACCACTAAATGAACAAACATTTGTTAAATTGCGACGCGACTTAGGAATATGATCTCTTATTGATCTTCTAAACTAATACTACATTTTCATTTATTCTATTTTTAGCTAACAGTTTTTTATCCACAAATTAAAATTTTTAAACTCCTTCACCTTAAATTTTTTAGGTAGTTGATTTTTGAAAATTACCTATGAATAACCTTTAAATTCATATATAAATAATTTTTCTTTACAAAACAAAAGGTTAAAATTATATAGATTTCATATTTTTACAACAGAAAATATAAGCATGCCTTCCGACAACTCTCATCACTCCTTCTCGACGCCATCAATGGATACACCTCATCGCCTTCCTACTCCTACACCAAATCAGGACCTGACATATAAGAGGTCCTCTTACCACACGGGATTCACTCCTGATAAAAAGAAGTCCAAAAGATCTCTATTTGTCTCTTCTAATACAAGGACAAAATCGATGAGATACATCACTACCAAAGACAACAAATAGACTTACAATGTGAATTATACTTTGAACAAAAGGTTACTGCATGGCAACTAAGTTTTCTGGGGCAAGTAGCGATAAAATTTTGTAATTCACGAAAGAAGGATGTACATGAACCACTTATGATTCCTTGTTATCCTTTGGATCCTTCTGCCCCTTATCATACACCTTTGGGTCCTTCACCTAGGCGTTTCTCTGGTTCCCCAAGAACCCAAGAATGAGGAAATATATGGTCTCCAATCAAGCCATGGAGGGATGGCAAGTTTGAAGATCACACTGCTCTATCGTCATCAAAATAAATTTAATTATTCTCCTTGTATTTTTATCTACGTATATTTATATTCTGTTTCACAATAATAATAATACCGTGTTTTATTAAAATCAAACTCTCGAAAAATAAGCAACACCCTACAAAATTTGGCTATTTTAAGACAAATTGGTATTTTCAGACGTTTGAACTTTGCCATCAGAAGTCTGACACTCTAGTATAATACAAGTTTTTAATCATCGTGCATATATTAAACGTCTAATAAATCCTTCCAGATGTCTAAAAATTACCTTTGCTTAATAAAAATAGAAACCAGTCTATTTCAGACGTCTAAAACAATGACTAGACGTATGAACAAAGTCTCTAGCTCTATAAAATAAAACTCAGACCATTTTCAGACTTGATATTATATCCAGACATCTACGAAAACTATCTATCCTACAAAAATAACATTTCGATCTATTCCAGACATCTGATTCTACAAACAAACGTCTGATGATTCTCTCTGACTATAAAAATTTACAAATCAATCAAATGCAGACATCTACCACAAACAGCCAGACGTCTAATTCTATTTACTGTCTTCAAACTATGTTAAATCAAATGTCTGAATTACCTTCTAGATGTCTGAAATTCAATCGACGCTCTTATATGCCTAGATAATGTCTATTTTTTACTTCTCTCATTTCGTTTCATTTCATTTCTACTGCAAAATCAATTCCTTATTTCTCAAAAATATTTCCTCTTCCAAACCAACGAAAATTCAATGGTTCCTAAAACAGAAAATCCTAAGATATCTATGTGAAAACAAGACCAAACAACTTCCTCCAACCCCCAAGTTTGGTCTAACGGTCAAATTGAACGATGGATGAATCGTGTACCACATTCACTCAAGAGATACTAGGATATTCAAAAGAAGAAACTCCATATAGGTCCATTTTATAATTTGCTAAAGTTTCCAATGTACAATTTAGACGAAATGTGTGAAAGTGTTGGTTTAGAAACTTTGATATGCTTTAATCCCAATAACATCCAAATTGATCAGTTAGCCATATTTCTCTTCTTTGCTAATTTGGATAGCACAGTAGATTGGAACACTGAAAATTGACGATAACTAAGGTCTAGTGTTTATGGCAACAAAATTTGGCTTTCTCCAAGGATCATAGGCCGAACTCTCGGATTTTCCGACATCGGAGAAGATTTATATAGTATTTTGGATATGCGTCTGAAACCAAGAGATAATATAACACTTCTAATATGGGAAGATGAAATGCCTAGATTTGCATCCAAATACCAATGACCTAAGGTGAGACTTCTCACCAGAATGATTATTAATATTATGATTCCTCGCCTTGGTAGTCATGAGAAAATAATGGAACTTGAGCACAAGGCCCTATATGCTATATTCAGTGGAACAAGGGTCAATTGGGCTAAATTTATATTTGACGAGCTCAAACATTTTTGGACTCGATCACGCCCATCCATCATCTGCCCTACATATATCATGATACTTCTACGAGCTCACAAAATCCCCTCATATTTATCCACTTTTGAAGAAATTTCTTAGAAATATGCATTCACAAAATTTTTCTCCCTAATGCACTTACCCAAAAGCCCTTTGGATTTTATATCATTTGAAGAGTTGATGCAATGTCTTTAAGCCAGACAAGTTGGGCCTCGACCGTAAACACAACCTGAACGACCATAAGAGGTGAGCAACATGGCGAGACTACTCCTCCTCCTCATACACCATTTGATTATACGTGCCAAGATGATATTTTGGAAACTCGCAAAGAGACGAATCCAAATGAGATTATTCTTGACCTAACTCTCCAAAATCAGCTTATTTTGTCTCGAAATCAAAAATTATTCGCCAAGCGCATTGATAGTTTTGAAACATCTTTTGCTTCTCTCCAAGCCATAGTTGAAATGTCGCTTTCAACTATCTATTCTAAAGGAGGTTCTTTAAAGGGTTCGTGGTCCTACACCACCTTAAGAAGATTGGCCAACTCCAGTGCCTTCTCCTCCTCTTTAAAAAAATTCCAAACTTTTTGACGAGGAGAAAGAACCTCTCGTACAAAATCCGACATCTCCTAAAAAACAAGCTAGCTCTTCCAACAAAGAAGACGAAGGAGATGATCAAGATAAAGCTTCCCTAGAAGATCCTTAGATTTCTTAGGATTCCATCTTTTGTATAAAAATGATACAAATCTGTGAATGTAATCGATTAATATGATTAATGAAATTTCCTTTTTTGGTATGTTATTTCTTGTATATTTATGAATCCTACAAGGACTGGTAAATACTTAATGAAATGAACATGATGTCTACAATTAAAATATTATAAATCCTTTTTGATAACGCCAAAGGGGGGAAATATTAAAGGTCACAATAAATGATGGAAAGCACATATTCAGAGATTTATAAAATTATATATAAGTACATCGTATAGTTGTCATCATCAAAAAGGGGAAGATTGTTAGGAAAACACATCTACTATTTCGATGACAATTACTATACAATTGAAATTGAATATGCATATATATTGATATATACAGATACTTGCTAGAACAACATCACTAGAAAGACAAGAATAAGGATCAAACAACACTACAAGAGACTACAAGTCGATTGGTACAAAGAAACAACAGAAAAGATGCACATAACAAACATGTACAAGTTCCAGACATCTGGGTGCACAAGCCAGATGTCTGGAGAAGTCCTTTGGAACAAAAAACTGACTGAACCAGACGTCTGGTAGTAGCACTCAGACGTCTGATAATCTACTATGTACAAAAAATATATAGTATCAGAAGTCTGACACAAATACCAAACGTCTGATTTCAAACTCGGATTTTAGATTTAAACTTCAACTGCCATATTCAAATAGACATCCACTTCTCTTCGCTGTAACTCTTCATCATCAATAGAAGCAACTGCAGAGCACTTGTTAATGGATGCAACTACTCAAGGAACTTCTCTACAACAATATATATCATCAAGAATCAGGAGAACAATCTCACTTACTTACTTACGCTCTCTAATTACATATTCTATCATATATTCTTAATCTCTAGCAATTTATACTTGTTATTCACTCTTTCGTATATTCAGTTCTTCATTGACAATACTCTCTAGATATATACTGGAACCATTTGTACTAATTAGTCAATATCTGTGTTATAGAACACACATTTGACAAGAACAACTTATTGTAATCAAGCCTATTCCTTCGGGCGAAGCGTTGGTGCTTGATAGTCGAATTCCGAAGGGGAGCTTTGGGACTGGTCGTAGGCTGGGTGGTTCGAACCACTCTAAAATCCTAGTGTTCTTATTCTATATTCACTCAGATTAATATTGTTTTTAGTTGCATCATATATTTTGTCACATATATTTGCATATACACTATACGATCCACCCCGTAGACTTTCACAACTATCATTCTATGATTTACAATAAAAAGTGTCTTTCAACTTAAAAAGCAAACTTCTTGTTCTTGAAACTAAATTTTTCTTCAACTTTTTCCTAAGCCAAAGAACCCCTTATCGAAAAATTATCAAATGGAAATTTAAATATTTTTTAAACTAAAAATTACGAGATAACCAAATAAATTAAAATAAAAATACATTAACAAAAATCGCACCTTAACAATTAATTTTCGGATTATTTATTAGAGTTAAATCAAATCTGAATATATAAATAATTTAAATTTCCTATTTGAAATGTTAAAAGTTCTGCATTGTTACATTACTTTAGTTGTGTTTATATCACATCGGTTCTCTATGACCATCTTCTTTAGCTAGCTCCTTCGATAAATGTTCTTCTACTTCAATATTGAAACTAGCTCTATATGTTATTTCTTGATATTCTAGCTAACAGTGCTTTGGATATGCCAGTTTGTAGATGTTCCATCAAATGATATAAATGTGATTTGGATTGGTTACTCTTACAAGGAATAGCCAAATGGCTCCTTTAGATATATTATGTAATTCTTAGATTTTGATGATCATGAAATGATTTAAATATGGCTTGTATTAATTTTGCTTTGTTTATTTTCAGTTAGACGACCTTATAGCGTAGTTACACTATTGAATATGCTTCATACTTAACATAATTTTTTAACATAATTTTTTTATTGTTGACCACTAGGCTTGTTGGTAAATTTATGTTTTTTAAATACTAAAGTATCATATGTACTCTCCTCGATATGAGGGTTGCTCTTTAATCATAATAAAATGAAAAACAATACTATGTGACATAGATAATTTTTTCAGTAACTATGACAAATGAAAATGGTCTTATTACTTTGTATTTTGGCAGTTCCATCTTTTTATTATTATTCATTATTTAGATTCTTACTTAAAAACACAGCATATAAAACCAAATATCACATTTTTAGCATAGCATGAATCATTGGGGACGATGAAAAATATTCCCATATTAGAACTTTTTTGTAACAACCCTGAATTTTGAACAACTGAAATTGAAATATTTAATTGATTTTAAAATATTTGAATGATTGTTTAGCTTGAATTTGAAATATAAATATGAATTTGGCAATTAAATTTTTGAATTTAATTTGTTTAAGTTGGGTAAAAATTTAAATCTTCAGTTTTAAGCTGATTTAAAATATTTCAAAGGCTTAGAAATTTTTTATTGAGAATGCTGAAGATAATGGAAGCTTTAGAATTGAATTTGAAAATGATATATTAGGTTTTGAAATTTTATTGTTTAAATCGATATTTAAAAATAGACTTTTGAGGCACAGTCTCGAAATTCGATGAGACCAGTTCCATTGGATTCGTAATATTTATTTATCGGATTTCAATTTTTGTAGCATTCGGATTTCATATAGAACAGTGCACAGTGCACTGTAGATAGGAAAACTCAGCCCAACAGAATCACAAACCAAGTGCACCAATGGAACAGCAACTTGACACAGTTACAAGCTAGAATGAACACTGCAACAGGTCAAGGATGTGCACCAAAAAAAGCACAAAAGTTCTCAAGTCCAATTCAATGCAGCAAAACCAAGTAGAAGTTAACAAACACAAACGTACTCAATCAAACTACAAATGCATAGCATACATATGGTTCCAGTTACAACCATAAGTATGCATACATGAACCAATAGAACATGAGATAATGAATACATGAACCAACGATAAGAAAACGCGTTGAAATTCAAATTGAAGATTTAATGTTTTAACTGGTCCGAAAAGCTATCTTCTCCATACGATTGAATTTGGACTCGAAACCTTTTCCATAGGGGTTTAACATTATGAACACCTGGCGGCATGCTTCGATAAGAAGTCAAGAATTTGGAGTTGCATGATTAGAGATGATTTAAGTTTAAAATCTAAATTTGAAATTAACCTATAGTTTAACTAGTCAAAAACAATTCACATCAGGCCATGACCACTTGTCTTCTGGCTGTCACCATTTGTCATACATGCAAAGATTTTAAGGCACGCGTTCGTTTAAGGTAAAATAAAAAAAATTATATATGTATACAAGTAAAACAAAACGAAGAAAAAAATTATAATAAACATATGCTCAAAAATCTTCTTCGTTTAAAAATCAGTGGCTGCATGAAATCAATTCGAGCATTCAAAAAAATGGCAGATTGTTTCTCATAACAAGCAAGAAATCAAATAAATCGTCCTTACGTAGACCGATTCGAGATCGATTCAAACCAATTGGGTTGCCCAATGTAATCTGGAGTTCGAATGTGACCTTGAGGCTAACATGTTGGGGATAGGGGTTTCGAGGTCGGCGGTGCTTGGAAGGGATGATCGCGGCGATACTCATGATCTCGTTCGACTTCAACCGTGAGCCATTCGAATTTAAACCGAAGTCAATTTCGACTTCGTCGAGGAGGGTGAAGCCAAGCCAGTGGTGGCTGGAGCAAGGAACTTCGTGGTTGAGTCCGCAATGTTTGTTGGGCGTTCTAGGGTTTCCAAACGTTCGGGGAAGTGGCGAGAGGGCAGTCGAAGGCGGCCGCGTAAGATTGCAAGTTAAGCCAGGGTTCGCGATGGTTTGGGCTCGAGTCTCTGGAGCTCGGTAGTGAGGTATTTACGATCCTGTTTGTTTTAATCTAATTCAAATATATGTTGTAAATCAGAAAATAGAAAAAGAAAAAAAGGTTAATAGTAAAGAAATCCTGTAGGTTATTTATTGAAAAGTATACATATGAATTAGTTTTTGATTTCTAAGTATATGTAGAGAAAAGAAAAATTAAAAAAATATGCATTTACACATTTTTAATTTACTAGATTACTTTAGAATAATGTACTTTTGGAATTAATTTATTAGTTAACCTAGGTAATTATTTTAATTACTAAAAGATTTTAAAATGAAAATTGTTAGTCTAAAATAAATTTTTAGTTAATTAAATTTACCAAACGAAAATTGGTTATTCGATTATTTCGAATATTAATAAATTGTATAGTTGTTTATGTAAGGTCAAATACATTGATGAAATCAAGTCCGGAATGGAAATGGAATTGCATGTGTAGTAAAAGGTGAGAACTTCTCACTCTAAGAAGTTGATGCTTGGTTAATTTTAAATAAATAGATTTAAAGTTATTGATTCGTGCGCTTGGACGACTATTATTGTCAATTGGATTGAAATAGACCCTATGCACCGCATAATAGCAGATGATATTATATTTAAACCCATATACCACGATATTCCACCTCGAAGTGGAATTTGTATTATATATGTATTTGGAGTTATCGATTTCCCGCATTATGTAGCGGATGAGACCATATGCGCCGCATAATAGCGGATGATATTTTATAAATCTCATATACCGCGATATTCCACCTCGAAGTGGAATGGGTATTTAATTGTTGTGCTAACATCTATGGATGCAGGGAAGCGGGTTGGAGGGATCCAACTGAATTCCTCAAACATTTGAATTTGTTTTATATGTTTTATGTTGATTTATTGAAAATCTGTGTGTGATTATATCTGTGATTGAAATCGTCGAAGGCTATGATTTAGCCGAATATATTTTTAGTATCATAGGATACCAGAAATATGAAATTGAATTTTTGGAATTTAAAGTAGAAGCTTTAAGCAAAATCATTTAAAGAATTGGGTGAATTTAAAAGAGGAAATTTAAATAGATAAAGTTTTTTTTTTGAAAACTTATTGAATAAATTCCAAAATATGGGAAAAGATTTTAATAAATGGGTTTTGAATAATATTGTTTAATAGTTGAAAATTTTGCTTAAAATTCGGATTTTTAAATGAATTGGAAGAGGTAAAGAAATTTATTTTAAAAAAGGAAATAAATTGGGGAATTCATTTGGAAATTGATTTTGGTGATTGAAAATAAACCTTTGGGAAATCCATTTGGAAATTTAATTGGGTATTTGAACGAATTTGGGAAATCGATTTGAAATTGATTAGGCGTTTGAAAATAAATTTGGAAATCAATTGAAATTTGATTTGGTGTTGAAAGTGAACATTTGAAAATCGATTTGAAGATCGTATGTCAATGGATATTTGGAAATGTAAATTCACAATGGGAATTTAAAGATGAAAGGGAAATTTGTTTTAAAAATAAATATTGGTTTATTTTTAAAGTGTGGAAAGGAATTTACAGATTAGAAATGTAAATAGAAATAAATCGAGGAGGGTTTATTAATTGGTTTAAATGGACCATTTTGAAATGAAAGTGTATTCTCCTTGGAAAGCCGAGTATATTTTCAAAGTAGCTTTTAAAGTATAAATTAAAAGTTCTAAAGTTGGTTTTAAAAGAATATTTTGGAGAAATTATTTTCTTAAGTTATTTTGAAAATCTTTAGAGTAAATATTTATTTATTAAATTATAGAAGTGATTATTTAAAAATTAATTGACAATTGTTTTAGAAAATGGTTATTAAAATATTTATACTCTATCTACTAATTTTATTTTGAAATTAGTTTGCACTTAATTTTTTTTATGTAAAATAGTTTTTATTTTAAATATTTTAAGTAAAGTGTTTAAAATAGTTTTTATTTTAAATATTTCAAATATATATTTGAATAAGTGATTTAGATTATTTTTAAAAGTATTCGGACTTGGCAGATTTTCAGTTGAAATAAATGATTTCGGGAACTTTATTCCTCGAGTGAAAAATGTTTTGAAATTCGTTTTCGAAAGGATTGAAGTGTGAAAATATATCTTTTGAAGGTATTTAGAAAATAAATAATTTAGGGAAATTATTTAAATATGATGATTTTTGTGAATGTTGTTGATAGTTCAATAACCGCTATCAATGTTGGCCTTTGAAATGGCACTTGAATTTGTTTTGAAAACAAGCGCTCGTTATTCTTTTAAGCCAGGAGAGGAATTTATGTTATAAAACCCATTCCGAATAATGGTACGACGAAATGGGATTGCATTTGAAAATGTTTTTGAAGGCCTGGTATTTTCGAAAGCGAAAGGATTACCAGTCGACTGTCTCTGTACCGAGTTGCTCTGGTATAGAGATTTTATCACCCTTTGTGATGGGAAGTCCGAACGTGTTTAGGGATTATCCGGATGTGCAAGGGCTTCTTTAGAAGTGCCTTCGGTTCTGTTCGAACCCGGAACAGACTTGCATGGATGTGTGTCAGATGTTACACTTCGAGATGTAAAGCTGGTTTCTATCAAATACGTTTTTGTTGGTGGCAGAGAATTTATTCTCTTAGCTTAACACCCTTCTCTGAGATGTACGAGCTCAGAGGTTATGTAGTTGATGGTTAGTAGTGGTACATTTCCAATTTGGTAATGTGGCATATTATGTGTTAATGATCTTTTGTTGATCAAAACATGGCTTTTGTAAAAAGCGTAGCTTTGTGGACGAGACTTCGTCGAGCCTCACAACCCGAAAATGGTCGAAACTGGAATGTTGCGGCAAGGTTTTTAGGGGTCGCACCCCTAGGATATGTCCATTTTCTTCTGGATAAGAGGAGGTATCATGGTATGGAGCCCAATATTTAACCTATGTGGTTGTTGCAAATTTATTGCTTTGTTGCTATTTGGTTGTGAATCCTGGTATAAAGGTCGGTTACGACTGGGGATGGCATACTTGTGTGTTAGTTATCTATGTTATAGCTTGGTTAAAGCGTGAGGAAACGTCGACCTTGTTAGTAGAGATGCGGTTAGGTTCTCGGGGCGTCCTTCCAGAGGCGTACCCATTTCGGTGTAGGAAGTTCCTTTGCCTGACCATGGTTAGAAATCCAAACAAAACAATACACGCCCTGTACGGGTTTAGTTGTATAACTTGCTATGGAACGTGGCGGTAACCTGCTATTGAACACGGTAGCTATAGTAGACATACGAAGAAATGTGGTATGCTGGCTAAGATTAATATTGTACTTTCGAAATATTTTCTGCACTATGCACTAATAATAATAATATCAAATGGTTTTCGCGTATCAAGCATTTTTGACTGTCATAAGGAGAAATCTCCTCCAAGTGTGCGCTTGCATTGTGGGTGGCAGGAGGCCTTATGGTAGTTTCATTTTCCAAAAGCATAGCGGTTTCTTTTTATTTTCTTTGTGAAGATAACTGTTTTTAAGTTCTCACACCAGTCCCATGACTGACCTGGAGTTTATTGTTCCCTTCCTAAACTATGGGTGTCCATAATTTTCCATACGGGTAGCCTATTGTTAGGTTATTAGGTCATTCTGGAATTCAGGAGTTGCTGCGGAGCTCAGGAGACGAGCTGGATGGCAAAGCATACTTCCGTATACTATTATCTTTTCCGCTGTGTGTTCAATTGTAAGGACAAGTTTATATAACTGTCTAGTTGTTGCTAATGGTTGTAAACTCTGTTGATGTATTGTAATAACATATGTAGTTCTTTGTTTTAACGATTATTCATTTATATATTATATGTTGTTCCGCTGTGATATGTGAGATTCTATTATTACTACTGTTTCTTCTTCTATCTTCTTCTTCTTTAACCCTAACGGTTCGGTTTTCCGGCATTCGACTATGCGGCATTTGATACAGTAGACGTATTAATGTCGACTTTTGGGCGTCGAACAATCAGGTCGTTATAATATGGTATCAGAGCATTTGGTTAAGCGACAACCTTGGCTCTGGTGGGGATTACTCATTACAGATAGAGTCGGTAGTACTCTAGAATGAGTTTGAGTGTAATAATAGATATGAGTGCATATTTGTTAGTGAATATAATTTTTTTTTTGTTTTATGTTGTGTTGACTTATCGGTCGAGTGTTTATAGATTCTGGTCAGCGCAGTCTAGCTAACTATGTCGATAGGAGTTTCTAAACTCTTAAACAAGATAAACCTACACAATATTGTTTTAAAATCGGGTAAATGGGATAATTTTACCCAAACTATTTTTGCATATAAAAGAAATAATTTTCCGTAAATTATATGGTTGCTTGGATGGTAGGAGATGATAATATTACATTATTATCATTAACGAATAATAAATTAAAACCAAAGGTTAAGAAATAAAATCCATATGCAAATGGGATTTGTAAATATAAAATTGTCAATGTGATTTATAATTTGAAATAGAATTCCAGAGAAATATTTGAAAGAGATTGAAAGGATTTGAGAATTGAAGTTTGCAAATTTGAAAAAGATTAAATTCTTTTTAGTTTGAAAATGGTTTTCAAAGGTTTCGGAAAAATGTTTTGGAGGGATAAAAGCTCTAAACTCTTTTCGGTCGTTGGAAAATAACTTCGATCATGACTGCAGCATCATTGGTGTTCATTTTCGGATTTCTAGGAGAGGAATTGCTGCTAAAATGATTTAAATTAAAATTGTTTGCAAACTGGGTTTTGTTTTGAATTCAAAAGATAAATTGAACTGATTTCAAAAAAATGATTTTTGAAATGTTGGAAAAACCCTAGAATTTGATAAAAATAGTTATGGAATAAAATTTACTGAGGTGGAAAATAAAATTGTGAATGAATAAATCAATTTACAATTGCAAGTAAATAAAACTGGAATGGGAATTGGAATTGAATTTGATTTGTGATAAACAAAGAAAAAATGGAAAATTTGTCAAGTTGGACCAAAATAAATAAGGTATTGAAATTAAAATTAGTAAGTGAAACTAATTGAAGGAATGACAAATTTAATATGGTTTGAAATGAATTGAATTCAATAATTATAAATGAAAGGTAAATTGAATTTATATGGAATTTGAAATCCAGTTTAAATATAAACGGTTATAAACCAAAATGGTGAAATTCTTAAGTAAAATTTGGAATTGAGAAAACGTTCTAAATTGATAAGTGAATGAAGATTAAACTAGAAATTGTGAAATGATGATTGTGAATAAGTGGATTGGAATGAAAGATCAATATGAATAAAAGAAAAGAAAATTGATAAAGCTAATAATCGATTGGAATAAATATATAGGATGTACGTATATTATTTTATTCGCATAACGATTTGATCTAGAATTCGAGCATAGAATTTCGAGATAATTATATCGATTCGATTTAGGATTTTTCACTCGATTTTCGACGACGAACTTAGATATGGATTTTTGACAGAATCTAGAAATTCTCTATCATAGTTTACGGCCATGCAAGGAGAATAGCGGTTTCTGATCAAGAAACCAGATCTGAGTCTGCACTAGAAAGTCGGGGGGACGATACTAGTTCGAAAGTGAAATTGTGTGATCGAGTGAGCAATCGAATTTGGTATTGCGTACGAATGATGTAAGTAGATCGTATGCATATGAATGAATTAATTGTTGAAATTTTGTAAAGTAATGTGCAAGATGATAAGCAGGATATACGGGTGTGTTATAGGAATAAGGAAGTGGGATTTTGATTTCGAAAATAATTTAAATTTCTCGACAAAAGGTATGTATTTGAATTTCAGTATGAAATTTGATGATTTTCATGTTCAGCCACTTGGCTTTTTGTTTTTCTTTTTGAAAGCCGGGGGCCCGTTATGGCATTTTGTAGTCGTACCGAGCTAGCCGCGTAAAGGAGACGCTGGCGAATTTTTTTAGAAATTTTAAGAGTTAGAAAATTTTTGATAAAATTTTGAAAATTTAAAATTTGAGTTTGGATTTAAATTTGAATTGTTAAAGAAACAATTTTGTTTGAAAACTATGAAAGTATTTGGAAAGTTAGTTGAAATGATCATGAACCTTTAATAAAAAGATTTTGGTTGGCAAGTTGTTAAAAACTATTTGGTTTTGGGAAAAGGATAATGGGTTAAGGATCATTCTTCTTAACTTGTAATTTCAGGACGAAATTCTTTTAAGGGGGAGTCTGTAACGACCCTAAATTTTGAACAATTAAAATATTTAATTGATTATAAAATATTTGAATGATGGTTTAGCTTGAATTTCAAATATAAATATGAATTTGGCAATTAAATTTTTGAATTTAATTTGTTTAAGCTGGGTAAAAATTTAAATCTTCAGTTTTAAGCTGATTGAAAATATTTCAATGCTTAGAAATTATTTATTGAGAATACCAAAGATAATGGAAGCTTCAGAATTGAATTTGAAAATGATTTATTCAGTTTTGAAATTTTATTGTTTAAATCGATATTTAAAAATTGCCTTTTGAGGCACACTCTCAGAATTCGACGAGACCAGTTCCATTGGATCCGTAATATGGTATTATTTTCGGATTTCAGTTTTTGTTGCATTCAGAGTTGTTGTGTGGCCGTACGATAAGCAAACGTGTTGAAATTTAAATTGAAGATTTAATGTTTTAGCTGGTCCGAAAAGCTATCTTCTTCATACGATCGAATTTGGACGTGGAACCTTTTCCATTGTGTTCGAAATAGGGGTTTAACATTATAAACTCCTGGCGGAACGCTTCGATAGGAAGTCGAGGATTTGGAGTTGCATGATTAGAGATGATTTAAATTTAAATTCTAAATTTGAAATTAACCTATATTTTGAATAGTCAAGAACAGTTCACATCAGACCATGACCACTTGTCTTATAGCTCTCACCATATTTCTTACATGCAAAGATTTTAAGGCACACGTTCGTTTAAGGTAAAATAAAAAAATTGTATACGTATACAAGTAAAACAAAACGAAGAAAAAAATAAACATCTGCTCGAAAATCTTCTTCGTTTCAAAATCAATGGCTGCGTGAAATTAGTTCGAGCATTCAAAATAAAAAAAATAAAAATGGTAAATTATTTTTCAAAACAAGCAAGAAATCAAATAAATCGCCCTCACGTAGACCGACTCGAGATCGATTCAAACCAATTGTGTTGCCCAATGTAATCTAGAGTTTGAACGCGACCTTGAGACTAGCACGTTGGGGATATAGGTTTCGAGGTCGGTGGTGCCTGGAAGAGATGATCGCGGCGATACTCATGATTTCGTTCGACTTCAACCGTGAGCAATTCGAATTTATACCAAAGTTGATTTTGACTACGTCGAGGAGGTCGAAGCCAATCAAGTGGTGGCTGGAGCAAGGAACTTCATGGTCGAGGCCGCGATGTCTGTTGGGCGTTTTAGGGTTTCCAAATATTCGTGGAAGTGGTGAGAGGACAGTCGAAGGGGGGCATGTTCGATTGGAAGTTGAGCCAGAGTTCGGGATGGTTTGGGCTCGAGTCTCTGGAGCTCGGCGGTGAGGTATTTGCGATCCTGTTTGTTTTAATCTAATTCAAATATATGATGTAAATTAGAAAACAGAAAAAGAAAAAAAGGTTAACAGTGAAGAAATCCTGTAGGTTATTTATTGAAAAGTATATATATAAATTAGATTTTTGATTTCTAATAATATGTAGAGAAAAGAAAAATTAAAAAAAGATACGCATTTACACATTTTTAATTTACTAGATTATTTTAAAATAATGTACTTTTGGAAATTAATTTATTAGTTAACCAAGGTAATTATTTTAATTACCACAAGATTTCAAAAGGAAAATTATTGGTCTAAAATAAATTTTTAGTTAATTAAATTTACCAAACGAAAATTGGTTATTCGATTATTTCGAATATTAATAAATTGTATAATTGTTTATGCATGGTCAATACAATGATGAAATCATGTCCGGAATGGAAATGGAATTGCATGCGTAGTAAAAGGTGAGAACTTCTTGCTCAAAGAAATTGATGCTTGGTTAATTTTAAATAAACAGATTTAAAATTATTGATTTGTGTGCTTGGATGACTATTATTGTCAATTGGATTGTAATAGACACTATGCGCCGCAGAATAGCTGGTGATATTATATTTAAACCCATATAACGCGATATTCCACCTCGAAGTGGAATTGGTATTATATATGTATTGGAGTTGTTGATTTCCCACATTATATAGCAGATGAGACCCTATGCGCCGCATAATAGAGGATGATATTTTATAAATCCCATTTTCCACGATATTCCACCTCGAAATGGAATGGGTATTTAATTGTTGTGCTGACATCTGTGGATTGAGGGAAGCAGGTTGGTGGGATCCAACTGTATTCTCAAACATTTGAATTTGTTTCATATGTTGTATGTTGATTTATTTATAATCTGTGTGTGATTATATCTGTGATTGAAATCGTTGAGGGCTATGATTTAGCTGAATAGATTTTTGGTATCGTAGGATACCAGAAATATGAAATTGAATTTTTGGAATTTAAGTAGTTAAGCAAATTCATTTAAAGAATTGGGTAAATTTAAAAGAGGAAATTTAAATAGATAAAGTTTTGATTTTGGAAACTTATTGAATAAATTCAAAAATATGGGAAACGATTTTAATAAATGGGTTTTGAATATTATTGTTTATTGTTCAAAAATATGAAAAAATTTCCAACATCTTTCTTCATACCTTCCCAGTAATAGGTCCTTTTCATATCCCGATACATCTTATTTCCACCCGGATGAATTGTCAACTTCGAGTGATGACTTTCCTTCAGAACTTCATCTCTCAATTCATCTATATCGGGAACAACTAGCCATCCTTGTTTCCGAAGCCAACCCTCTCGATCGACTTCGAATCCTTTATCCTTTTCTGGGTTCAATCCAGATTCCAAATCACAGATAATCTTGACAATCTTATCGTCTCGCTTTTGACTCTCGCCAATTCTTTCCACAAGAGTAGGTCTTATCGACAAGTTTGCCAACATTTCAGGTTCCAATTCACATCTAGGCCTGAAGTCAAATCCAGCCAAATACTCGAGAATCTTCCGTTCTGAAAACATGGCTCCCAATCCTGCATGTCTTCGACTCAACGCATCAGCCACTGCGTTACCTTTTCACGGAGTATAGGTTATACCAAAATGATATGATGCTAAAAACTCTAGCCATCGTTGCTGTCGAAGATTCAAATCCTTTTGGAAGAAAAGATACTTCAACGACTTATGATCTGTAAACAACTCGAATCGAACTCCCAATAGATAGTGTCTCCACATCTTCAGAGCAAAAACAATCGCCGCCAACTCCAAATCATGAGTCGGATAATTCCTTTCGTGCGGCTTCAGTTGTCGACTTGCATATGCAACAACTTTATCCTTCTGCATTAGCACTGCTCCAAGTCCAGTACCACATGCATCGGTGTAAACTACCATCTCATCATTCCCACTTGGAATAGTCAAAATAGGAGTACTTGTCAGTTGCTCTTTCAGGATTACGAAAGCTTGCTCACACTTATCATCCCATCTGAACACTTGGTTCTTTTTCGTCAATCCGGTTAACGGTGCAGATATCTTGGAAAAGTTTTTGATAAACCGACGATAATATCCTGCTAATCCAAGAAAACTTCTCACATCAGATGCATTCTTAGGTCTAACCAAATCCTGGATTGCTGCCACCTTAGCGGGATCAACCGCTATTCCATTTCCAGAAATAATATGACCTAAGAACCTCACTTCACTCTTCCAGAAGTGACACTTCGAAAACTTAGCCCTCAGCTGATGTTTCCGCAAGATTTCCAAAACAATACGCAAGTGAGTCTTGTGCTCTTCTTCGGTTCTGGAATAAATCAAAATATCATCCACGAACACAAGTACGAACTTGTTCAACTAATCTCTGAACACTCTATTCATAAGATCCACAAAATATGCTGGTGCATTGGTCAATCCAAACGGCATTACCAGCCACTCATAGAAACCAGATGGTGTCCTGAAAGCAGTCTTCGGCACACTATCCTTTGCTACTCTTAACTGGTGAAATCCCGTTGCCAAATCCATCTGAGAAAACACCCTAGCTTCGTGAAGCTGATCAAACAAGTCATCCATTCTCGGCAATGGATACTTGTTCTTCTTAGTCACTTTATTCAGCTCACGATAATCCACACACAACCTCAACGATCCATCCGCTTTGGTTGCAAACACAACTGGTGCACCCCATTCGGACACACTACGCCGAATGAATCCTTTCTGTAAAAGGTCGTCAACCTGCACCTTCTACTCTTGTTGTTCCCTAGGCGCCATCCGCCTAAGAGGCATCACAACAGGTCTGGCTCCTTCAACGAGATCGATACGAAACTCGATCTCTCTATGCGGCGGTAACCCTTTGACCTCGTCAAAGACATCCTCAAATCCATTCACAATAGGCACCGATGACAGTCCGTCCCGTGGAACAACCAGCGAGTACATGAAGCTCATGAAGACGCCTTCTTCATGCTTACATCGTATCACAACCTTTCACCTCTCCACATTCTCGACTGTCACCTCAAGCCTCTCACAATCAACCTTTGCCGCATACTTTCTAAGCTAGTCCATACCCAAAATTATTCCAAACCCCGCAAAGTTCAGAACAAAGCAATCACAAACAAAAGAGCAATCATGACTCGATACAACTAGACCACGGCATAGCATACACAAACAAGACGAACCCCCAACTGGATTAGTCACAACCAATGGCCTATCAACAATATCCGGTTCCAAACCCAACCGGTCTACAAGATCATTACAAACAAACGAATGCGACGCCCCAGTATCAAACAATACTCTAACTGGAACACCACATATGGAAAGAGTACCTTGAACCACCACACTCTTCCCCTTCTCTTCTGTAGTAGGAGCTTTCAAAGATGATGGAACAGCCCCCAAAGCATAAGCTTGCACAATCTGTATGTCTTTCCTTGGCTCTGGACAATTCTTCTTGATATGTCCCAGCTTATCACAGTAGTAACACTTTCCCGGCACCTTGGGATTCTTACAATCTCTGCAGAGATGGCCCTTCTGATGGCAGTTGTAGCAGGTCACTTCTCCCTTCGGCTTCTTCTGGCCATCCTTACCCTTCTGTTGCTGCTGCTTCCTCTTCTTGTTGCCACCCTGCTGTGGTTTAGACTCCTCCTTGGTCACATCAACAACAGATCCTTCCTTAAGAAAAAAATTCTCATGCCTGAGAGCTTTCTCCACAAGCTTCTCAAATGGATCGTCCAAATGATCCACTAACTGCCTCCCAAGATAAGTGTCCAAGCATGTCACAAACTTCTCATTCTTCTGGTAGGGAGATTCAATATACGATCTATCATACTTGGACAAAGCTTCAAACTCAGAAACATACTCAAGAACTGACCTTCCACCTTGCTTGAGTTCCACAAACTTCTTAAACAAAACAGATTTCTGAGCTGTAGAGATGAACTTAGCTTCAAATCTGACTTGGAACTGCTCCCAAGTAATCTCTTCCTCTGGAGTATCAATGGTGATAGAGTTCCACCAATCCGAAGCTCTCCCTTGAAGCTGCCTTGATGCAAGCTTCCTTTTAGTTGCATCCTCAATTCCCAAATCACCAAAAATCCTCCTACAAGCATCTATCCATCTCTGGACTTCAATGGTTGATTCTGTTCCCAAGAAAACCTTTCCTCCAAGAGCAGTATAATCTTTACACAACTTAGCAAAATCCACTGCTCTTGGAGCTTGAACTTGAACTCCAACATCTACTGATGGTCCTGAAGTTGGCATCCTTCTCATGATCGAAGTCATCATAGCCTCGAACATAGGAGCATAATCAGCAGCCCCCTCAACAGCACGGTCTTCCCTAGCAGCTGGTCTCCCTTTTCGACTTATTCCTAATATCGATTAGAAAATGATTAATATATCCTGAGAAACAACTGCATAAGGAATTCAAATCCTTCTAAGCTACTATATTATATATAGTTATCATCCATAAAAATACAATTACGTCTCTCATAGGTAGTTACGTCAACGAGCATTGGCTAAAATCGATTAACCTCGCTCTGATACCAAATGTGACGACCGCCCATGACTCCCGCACGGAAACAAGGAAATGGTGCGTTGAAAGGTGTGCCAGGCAGCCATGGACAATAGTCAGGGTAAGGTAAAACAGCAGACTCTATCGTATTACTCACAGCGCATGGATAAAATACAATAGAAAGTATACATAGTGAAGCTCTATAGAACAGAAGTCTCATCACATAAACTCATAATAGTTTTATACAATCATCTGAATAGTCAATACATCAAGCCTCACTACATAACACTCAGAGTATCAAACAAACAGCGGAACATCCAGTACATATAGTAGGAAAACAATATGCAAAAGCCTCCAGCTCGTCTTCGTCATTAACAGCGTCAATCACTAAAAACAGCACCTGTCACCTGCTACCTAGTCTTCCCATCCCAACATGGATGAATAGCCCAAGCTAATAAGAGTTGAACATAAAACCTTGAGTCGGACAACAGTCTTAGTGAGCAGTAAATCAACTATCAAACATACCAAAAGAGCATAAAGGGTAAAAGGAATAGGAACTCAACCATCCCACTCCTCCTCATTCTACAGTGACAGCCCCCAGACCCTCTAAGCATAAACAAACATAGCAAAGTAGACCATTTAAGTAAAACAATTATCACTCGAGTCAAGGTCGATGTTTTCCAAGTACAAACCCCCTAAACCAAGACCAGATAAGCACCCAGAAAGCATCGCTCTTGAGATCGAATGATGGTGCAACCAAACATCCATGACTCTGGCTATCACTGTTATCATTGCTTTGATATCACCGTTAATTGAATGACCGACACCTTCTTTCAGCCGTCCGTCAAGGGCTAATGGTAACCCCGGTTCTAGACAAACTCTGCACGTCATCGTGACCTGTGCCTAGGACTTACCTACTCTGCCCAGAGTACTCGACCACCTGCCTGTAGTCTTTTGGGTATCCCGACCACCTACCTGCAGTCGTTTGGGCGCCCCATGTACTCTTGCTTTGAGTTTACTAAAACCTTCAACAACGATGAAATCCAAGCCTCCTAGTCATCCTTCTCCACGACTATTCTCATACTAGCCCAAGCTACCTCCCGAGCAATCCATTATCAACCAACTCGAACCATCCCTCGAGTTATCAACATGCTTGGAATGATCCCGTCTGGATTATGCCAAGGCTACATCACATCATGCTTTGCTTCATCGCATCATAGCAAAGTCCCATCTCAACATCATTAACAAATCTATCCATATGAGCTTTCTCATCCGCTTCATATGCCACAGGCAGCTTTCCTTATTCAAGAGCCTTTCAACTTAGCTTTTGAATCAACTTCGACCAACTTGTCCAAATCAACTATTAGCTAATTCGCAACAATCTATCAATCAAATCAATCATTAATCCAAGCAATCAAACATTCAAACAAGATCTAATAAGCAATTATACAAGAATGGAAATTTGGTAATTAAAGTGTCCAAATCTAATAAACATGAGTTATGGAGATTATCACTACAACTTGATGGATGAACTTGCATATGTAATTATGTAGTAAAATGGATATCGAAACTTCATAGATGATGGATCTGCATGCAGACTTAAGGAAAATGCATGAAATCACTATCTTTAACACATAAACAAGCCACCGATCCAATATACTCCCTTGGGTCCGTGTGAGAGATAACTACCACTCACCAAAGCACCTAAACACCTCAAAAGATATCAACTTCTGATCTGGACAGCGAAGAACTAAGCTTGATCCGACAAGATCTTGCTTCAATCGATGAAATCTCTCTTTGAAGAATGTAGATCTTCAACTTTGGATCTTGGATCTTCAACCTTGATCTTCAATCTTGGATGGATGTGAGCTCTAGATTAGAGTGGAGAAAAGAAGTGAAGAAATGTTGTAGTCGAGCTCTAAAAATGGCAGCACTTCTTCGCTTCAAAATCCGGTGCCAAAAAGTGAAGATATGGACGTGTATTTATAGGCTGAAACCTTAGGTCGTCTGCCCCCCTTAGGTCGTCCACGACCCAACTAGTACCGACCTACCAAACTCCACGACCTACGACCTACTGCTTCCCACGACCCACGATTTAAAAGCACTCAACACACAGCTGACCTAACGACATGGCCGACCCAACACTAAGTCGCTCACGCGTCTCAACGACCTAACGCTGCAATACTCACGCGACCTAACTAAACATCCTACCTCCACATAGGTCGTTTACGACCTAAATACACACGGCGACCTATCTTATCTCCTCAAGTCGCTCGAGCGACCTAACTTCCCTAAGCCGTTAACCCTTAGCCCGTTAACTACCTTAAGTCGCTCCACTACCTTAGGTCGCTCAACACCTTAGGTCGCTCAACCGACCTAACTTCCACACGACCTATCTCCTATACGACTTAGCCCCTACACGATCTAACTCCTAGGTCGTACTATCTTGAGTCGCCCATCTATCTTAGGTCGCTCACCCCTTAGATCGTTAACTCGTCTAGGTCACCAACTCCTTAGGTCGTTCCACCGACCTAAACTACCCAACGACCTAAACCTCTTAAGTCGCTCTGCCTCTTTAACTCGCTCCCACGACCTAAGCATCACTCGAGTTAACCACTACACGGCTCAACCAACACTAACAACTTAACTATCATATGGCTATCTCCTTAGGTCATTCACTTCTCCAAGTCGATCCATTCTACCTTGAACGACTTAAAATCTAGATGGCTTAAGAATAACAATGACCTAATGATAATTATTCCACGATTTATCGACACGTAAAATACGGGTCGTCACATAATTCATATCACAAAGGCGGAAATAGATATGAATATAAAAAATGAAAGTGTACATCAGAGTAATGGTCGAACAAGGTCCACAATATCAAAAAGAATAGATACAAGTGCTAGACAAAAGAATACGCATACATCAAGGGGTCTATACCTCAATAGTATACAAAAAAACTACTAAACTAGAGTAGTTAGCAAAAAGATCAGATGATGGTCCGATAAGGAGTCATGCAGAAGCACCTGTAAAATCTCAGTCTGACTCGAGTATTATTTAAGAAGAAAATATTAAACGGATCAGTCTAGCTATAATTATCAATTAAAATGAGATATAAGAAGAGATATAATGAAAAGACGTATGATAACCAAAAATGTCATACTACGACTAGTATACATTAGAGAATCACGAAAGTCATACAAAATCTCAAGAATCTCATAGCATCAAAAAAATGTCATATTCTTAATTTAATTCACCAAGTCACAATAAATGACATACATATCAATGCCGACTGAAAAAGGTGGTGAAACATAAATTCCAGAAATCATCAATTAGAAATCCAGAAATCACAATAAAAGGATGGCCAATCCCATAAAAATGAGCCGGAGCTCCTCCGATAGGGTATAGTCCCCCATTGCGGACTTTGAGCCGAAGATCCTCCTTGTGAACCGAAGCTCCTCGTGACAGAGTATAATCCCCCATTGCGGACTTTGAGCCGAAGCTCCTCCTGACAGGATATAGTCCCCTATTGCGGACTTTGAGCCGAAGCTCCTCCTGGTGAGACGAAGCTCCTCCTGACAGGGTATAGTGCCCCATTGCGGACTTTGAGCCTAAGCTCCTCCTGGTGAGCCGAAGCTCCTCCTGACAGGGTATAGTCCCCCATTGCGGATTTTGAGCCGAAGCTCCTTCTGGTGAGCCGAAGCTCCTCATGACAGGGTATAGCCCCCATGCGAACTTGGAGCCGAAGCTCCTCCTGGTGAGCCGAAGCTCCTCATGACAGGGTATAGTCCCCCATTGCGGACTTTGGGCCAAAGCTCCTTTTGGTGAGCCGAAGCTTTGTAAAATTGAGGTATAGTCCCCCCACATGGACAAAGAGACATCGCACATTGCTAGTCTAAACCATAAAATGATCATCAAGATCATCAAGAAGTGTCAATTATAATAAGCTAGTAAATATATGAGTTTAGTATCATGTCCCATAACCACTAGCTTAACTTAAATATTTGCGAACAAATTGTAGATCTCTACTAGAAAATTGTCACAAGAGATTCAATCGAACAAGTCCAAGAATTAACCGACGAAGTAAACGCAAGCGTTTCATACCACTCGTTTTACTAAGTCGTTTAATTAGATTTCTCATACGAGTGAGGTAAAGGTTTCTATATACTAATAGATTGGAAAATGGTTTAAGAAAGGTGCTTTGTAGTAAAATAGTGTTGAAATCGTTTTAATGAAAGGGTTTTGATATTTACTACTAGTATAGAAAACTTTTATATTTTAAAGTGACAAATTATAGAAGTGATTGTAGAAACAATCAAACATAAAAATTCACATTCGAAGACGTGAATAAAATCCAAAGAAATCGATATCAAATCCATCAAAATAGATATTTCCAAAAATTCCCGTAGAAAATGTCATCAAAGTCGATAATAAATAATAACAACAAAAGGAAAACAACACGAATCGATTAAAGTTGAAAATTCAACAAAATAGACAATATAGGCAAAATTGGCAAATAGGAGCAGGTCGGTCAACCGGACTCCCTGAGTCGGTTGACCGAACCAAAGATGGAAGTGCTCGGGTAGCAGGTCGGTCGACCGGACCCTGAGTTCGGTCGACCGGAGCCTGTAACCTGCACTCCCAAACCAGAGGCAGGAAGTGCTCGGCTAGCAGGTCGGTCGACCGGACCCTGAGTACAGTCGATCGAAGCCTGTTACCAGCACTCCCATGCGTATCTAATGAATGCCAAACCCTTCCGAATTGCAATCGATTGAGCAACGACACTAAGGATTTACGCCCATCGACCACCCGGCCATATAAGCTCTTCGATTCATCATCAAAAGCATGATCAAAAAATCAAAGCTATGATTTTTAAAGAATTGAACCCAAAACACCAAAAATTGGAATATTCACCAAATCAATCCAAACCAAAAGCAATTGCACAAGAATAAGTGTTAGGAATTCAAACCTAACAATCGAAGATAAATATAGGCATAGATGTGAGATAAAAATCTCACCTTTGAACCCAAAAACAATGAATGAGAAGCTTGAAGACAAGGGAAGATCAACCACACTTCAATCTGAACATAAGAAGCTTGAATCTAAGCTTAAAAGAGAAACATTCCCAAAGTTAGGTTTAGAAATTTCTGAAATTCAAGAGAGAAGAAGTTGGAGAAAATGAAGAGAAGGCTTACCAATGGGTTCTCTTTAATTTGGAGCTAGAAGTTGGATTTGCTAATGAAGACTAGTGCTTGGAGTTTTAATTTCCTCTTCTTTCCCCCCATTTTTGGTTTAGCTTGAAGTGTTAGGAAATGAGGAATGAAGTAATGAAGAGGAGAGGGGGTTGGGACTGAGTTAGTAAGTGGTTAATGGGTTCAGCCCAAACCAAAGCCCTAAGTGAAACAGTAGCAAAAATCAACATACTCCAAACATATCGAAGGTTATACTCAAAAAGGTTGCAAACGACATTTTAAACTCAATGGAAGGGATCTCGAGTCCCAATTCGACTGTTTGCTAAAAGTAGGCTTTCAGACTATAATCCGACTAGCGATGAAATATTTAAATAAAATATTTAAATATATGATCGATAAATATGTGGGTTGTTACAGACTCCCTTCCTTTAAAAAATTGCGTCCTCGCAATACTTGAGAAGAAAATAAATAGTAACAACCATAAAAGCATATCAACACAAAAGAAATTAGAAATAAGAAGTTCACCATAAAGAGCATGAAAGAGTAAGCCTGAACGGGATCGCTCGATGAATTCCCAGGATTCCTATGAGTAATCCTTAGGATCTGAGAACTATTGAACTTTCACAAGAAGAACATCTTTATTCCGAAGGCGCTCAACCTTCGAAGCAATGATGCGAATAGAATGTTGCTCAAAAATCAAATCTGGTGAAACTTCAATCCCTACTATAACACCAGGCTCAAGAATAAAAATCGGAAGCATAAGAGCATTTCCATAGTTAAAAAACGTGGAAAACGTCAAGAATAGCAGAAAGTTGAGCGGTGCAACGGCGTAGTACAAAAACGGTACGCCCGAGAAACGAGAAACTCGAACAATTTCGAAACACCGACGTAGTACAAAAACGGTACGTCCAATGAACTAATAAACCGGAACAACGATGTAGTATAATAACGGTACATCCGATGAATCCGAACACCATAAAAGAACATCGGACGCTAGTCCATAAAAGAAATGAGGCGAAGCTCAATAAAACGAAGTACATCTAAACGTCCGATGAACTTGGTAAAACGATCATAAGATACAAGGAAGATCGAGACAACGAGGTTGACGCAAATTAAGTTCCTTATGAGAAATAGATATTCCAAAAATTTATGATCGAGGTGGAGAACAAATTTCTCCCCAAAAACGATGATGCCAAAACCTAAAAGCGAAAATAATAGCCACGAGCACTAGATCATGAGTGGCATACTTAGTCTCGGTAGGCTTTTATGACCTAGAAGCACTAGTGGTAGAATGTTTTCTTTTGCAAGAGAACGGCATCCAAACCAACACGATTAGCATAGGCACAAAAGATAAAGTCTTGGTTCCCTTCGGAAAACACAAGAATAAGAGTATCGGAAAAGAATTGTTTCAACTAATCTTCTTTCCCAAAAAGCTAAAACTTTCAAAATTACAATTATGTCAATGTAAAAATCTTTCTAGAAAAATTTACATTTTACAAGTCAATATATCGTGTCTAATTGTCTCATCAAAGCGTTTAGGAGATTCTTATCGATAACGTTGATCAAGCGCATCGACAAGAATTCTTAAAGCACTCAATGGGCAATACAATCACAAAATCATCTTCTTTATAATAAAAAAGTTTTTTAAAAGCTTTACAAATATTCTTTGCTTGTTTTAAGAACAAAATCCCAATTATTCTTATAAATAAATCATTACGAAAAAGATATGTAAAAAAATTTAATTGCTAGTTTCATCCAAAATCAATATATACAAGGATGGAGTCATCGAGATCGTAGAATACTCGATTTATAAAATGGATGAAATAAGATGGACAAACCGAATGACATAATAAGTCATTCATAAGAATCATAATGAGTGCGGAATGCGGTAAGTGGAATGCTAGCTTCCGCAACTCGTAACTAATGAAAACTGGCGGTAAAGTCGAACTAAAAAGACCTTAACACCACTCAAAGGATTGCTTAGGAGATAGTCCTAAAACAAGCTCAAAGATACCAGAAAATTCACAACTGCCCAAATGAGAGAAATAACACTTTCCTTATAAGTGGGCTTAAGGAATAAAATGATGCCATCAAATTGGAATCGAAATCATAAAGGATAAATAGAAATCTAATTAACAGATTGAGATGTCGAAGATGAATAGTCCTCATGGGACAAAGGATATGGCTTCATAATAATTAAGCCAATCCTTACAAAAATCAATTCCGAAGCCTAATTAAAAATCGGCTCGGATAAAAATCACACAAAATAATTTCGACATCAATAAAGACAAATTGAGTGCTGCGGTTCTACCATCCGGATTCGCAATCCTCAAAGAAGTCATCAAGCCCAGAAATGTTTAAAGAAAAAGAATCACAAGTTCTTTTGATATAAAAATAATGAGATGAAACCCGTATCAACAAGAACTCGAAAAGGATAATCACAAAACAAATGAAATCAGGATTGATTAAGAAATACCTTGATCAAGAGAAGTACCACTAGGGGCTTGAACTGCATTGAGCTTTCCCTCCTTCGTACTTTGAAGTACGGGACATGCAGTTATATGGTGGCCCGAAATTTTGCAATAGCGGCAAGTAAGGGGTTTCAAACACTTAATTACATAGTGTTCCTTAGAATTACAATTGTAGCATCCTCCACGATTAGGGATTGGAGTCTTTGCTACCAAAGTAGTTTGCTTAACTTTCTTATTGGGATATGGGCTTTTGAACTTAATATGCCTCTTCTTGGAAATCCAAATATCACTATCACCTCCCTTACAAACCTCTTCATGTCGAAGAGTAATATCCACAAGTTGATTGAAAGGAACTTCAAGTTTCAAAGTTAGAACCATTTCGGGGTTCTTACTCAAAGCATAAATAAACTCTTGATTCTTTACAAGATCCAAAAGTTGTTGGGCAAACATGAATACTCCATCCTGGGGAGTAGCACTGGATTGTCCGACACTGGGACTATTTGATCTATCCATTTCTCTTCTTTACGAAAGATAGAAAGAAGAAGAAAAGTTATTCTCAAAATAAATATCAAGCAATCTTGATAGATAAAACAAGGAATCATAAAGAAAATAGGATGAATCGGTACAAAGACTCGAATTAAATCCTAAAGCACGACTCCTAAGAAAGACTTAGGACGATGATCCTTGCTAGATTATTCTACACTGTTCCGAAATTTGGCTCCGATACCAAGCTGTGACGCCCCACCTCTATACCCACACTAGCCAAGGACACTACGGTGTAATGCTGTCAAATAGCGTGGAGAATAAGGCTGTTGAGGAGCGACCATCTGTATAACTGCTTTGTGCGAGTACCGATATGCCAGATAAAAATACAACTTTTCATCTCAAGAGGAAATCCGACATACCGTCACAAACTCAAAGCTACTATATAGTGGCTATATGTAATCTTCGAAAACAAATATAGAAATAAACATAACACAAATCAGTCATAGATAATTCATATCACAAAGGCGGAAATAGATACGAATATACCATATGAAAGTGTACATCAGAGTAATGGTCGAACAAGGTCCATAATATCAAAAAGAATAGATACAAGTGCTAGACAAAAGAATACGTATACATCAAGGAGTCTATATCTCAATAGTATACAACAAAAAAACTACTAAACTAGAGTAGTTAGCCAAAAGATCAGATGATGGTCTGATAAGGAGTCAAGTAGAAGCAGTTGTAAAATCTCAGTCTGACCCAAGTATTATTTAAGAAGAAAATAATAAACGGATCAGTCTAGCTATAATTATCAATTAAAATGAGATATAAGAAGAGATATAATAAAAAGACGTATGATAACCAAAAATGTCATACTATGACCAGTATACATTAGAGAATCACGAAAGTCATACAAAATCTGAAGAATCTTATAGCATCAAAAAGAATGTCATATTCTTTATTTAATTCACCAAGCCACGATAAATGACATACATATAAATTCCAACTGGAAAAGGTGGTGAAACATAAATTCCAGAAAGCATCGATTAGAAATCCAGAAATTACAATAAAAGGATGGCTAATCCCATAAAAATGAGCCGGAGCTCCTTCTCACAGGGTATAATCCCCCATTGCGGACTTTGAGCCGAAGCTCCTCCTAGTGAGGCGAAGCTCCTCATGACAGGGTATAGTCCCCCATTGCGGACTTTGAGCGGAAGCTCCTCCTGGTAAGTCGAAGCTCCTCCTGACAGGGTATAGTCCCCCATTGCGGACTTTGAGCCGAAGCTCATCCTGGTGAGCCGAAGCGCCTCCTGACAGGATATAGTCCCCCATTGCGGACTTTGAGCGGAAGCTCCTCCTGGTGAGCCGAAGCTCCTCCTGACAGGGTATAGTCCCCCATTGCGGACTTTGAGCCGAAGCTCCTCCTAGTGAGCCGAAGCTCCTCATGACAGGGAATAGTCCCCCATTGCGGACTTTGAGTCGAAGCTCCTCCTGATGAGCCGAATCTCCTCCTTGTGAGCCGAAGCTCCTCATGACAGGGTATAGTCCCCCATTGCGGACTTTGAGCCGAAGCTCCTCCTGGTGAGCTGAAGCTCTATAAAATTGAGGTATAGTCCCCCCACATGGACAAAGAGACATCGCACATTGCTAGTCTAAACCATAAAATGATCATCAAGATC
Source organism: Allium cepa (assembly GCA_030765085.1). Classification (NCBI taxonomy): domain Eukaryota; kingdom Viridiplantae; phylum Streptophyta; class Magnoliopsida; order Asparagales; family Amaryllidaceae; genus Allium; species Allium cepa. Next base: position 72,326,412 of record CM060942.1, read on the forward strand.
ATCAAGAAGTGTCAATTACAATAAGCTAGTAAATATATGAGTTTAGCATCATGTCCCATAACCACTAGCTTAACTTAAATATTTGCGAACAAATTGTAGATCTCCACTAGAAAATTGTCACAAGAGATTCAATAGAACAAGTCCAAGAATTAACCGACGAAGTAAATGCAAGCGTTTCGTACCACTCGTTTTGCTGAGCCGTTTAATTAGATTTCTCATACGAGTGAGGTAAAGGTTTGTATATACTAATAGATTGGAAAATGGTTTAAGAAAGGGGCTTTGTAGTAAAATAGTGTTGAAGTCTTTTTAATGAAAGGATTTTGATATTTACTACTTGTATAGAAAACCTTTATATTTTAAAGTGACAAATTATAGAAGTGATTGTAGAAACAATCAAACATAAAAATTCACATTCGAAGACGTGAATAAAATCCAAAGAAATCGATATCAAATCCATCAAAATGGATATTTCCGAAAATTCCCAAAGAAAATGTCATCAAAGTCGATAATAAATAATAACAACAAAAGGGAAACAACACGAATCGATTAAAGTTGGAAATTCACAAAATAGACAATATAGGCAAAATTGGCAAATAGGAGCAGGTCCGTCAACCGGACTCCCTCAGTCGGTTGACCGAACCAAATATGGAAGTGCTCGGGTAGCAGATCGGTCGACTGGACCCTGAGTTCTGTTGACCGGAGCCTGTAGCCTGCACTCCCAAACCAGAGGAAGGAATGCTCGGGTAGCAGGTCGGTCGACCGGACCCTGAGTTCGGTCGACCGGAGCCCGTTGCCAGCAATCTCATGCCTATCTAATGAATGCCAAACGCTTCCGAATTGCAATCGTTCGAGCAACGGCACTAAGGACTTACGTCCATTGACTACCCGACCATATAAGCTCTTCGATTTATCACCAAAAACATGATCAAAACATCAAAGCTATGATTTTTAAAGAATTGTACCCAAAACACCAAAAATTGGAATATTCACCAAATCAATCCAAACCAAAAGCAATTACACAAGAATAAGTGTTAGGAATTCATACCTAACAATCGAAGATAAATATAGGCACAGATGTGAGATAAAAATCTCACCTTTGAGCCTAAAAATAATGAATGAGAAGATTGAAGACAAGGGAAGATCAACCACACTTCAATCTCAACACAAGAAGCTTGAATCTAAGCTTAAAAGAGAAACATTCCCAAAGTTTGGTTTAGGAATTTCTGAAATTCAAGAGAGAAGGAGTTGGAGAAGATGAACAGAAGGCTTACCAATGGGTTCTCTTGAATTTGGAGCTAGAAGTTGGATTTGCTAATGAAGATTAGGGCTTGGAGTTTTAATTTCCACTTCTTTCCCCCATTTTTGCTTTAGCTTGAAGTGTTAGGAAATGAGGAATGAAGTAATGAAGAGGAGAGGGGGTTGGGACTGAGTTAGTAAGTGGTTAATGGGTTCAGCCCAAACCAAAGCCCTAAGTGAAAAAGTGTCAAAAATCAACTTACTCCAAACATATCGAAGCTTATACTCAAAAAGGTTGCAAACGCATTTTGAACTCAATGGAAGGGGTCTCGAGTCCCAATTCGGCTGTTTGCTAAAAGTAGGTTTTCGGACTATAATCCGACTAACGATGAAATATTTAAATAAATATTTAAATATACGATCGATAAATATGCGGGTTGTTACATCCATAAATTTGCATACACAAAAGAGTCAATGACACACAAATTCACCAATGCACAAATATTGATAAATCTTATCAATGAAAATCACGAAAATTGGTGAAACACGAAATTCTAGAAATCTACACAAGAAATCCAGAAATCATAAAAATGGGGAGGCCTATCACAAACGGGAGTATGAAAACTCACCAACACGTGTATCACAAAATGGAACGCTATTCCATGGTAGCTAACCATAAATTTTGAGCCATAGCTCCACAAATGGTCCGAAGACTGTAACATCCCACCCTTTTGGACGATTTTAAATCGACAATAAAGCACACATGTCAACTAAAATCATTCAAAAGGTAAGACTGTTAAAGGGGTAAATAAGAAAATAATAGAAAAGAAGGAAAGATAAATCACAGAATCTCACAGCGGAATGACAAAATAAAAAATCAAATAAACAGTTCATGAAGCTGTTTTACAAATAACATTTGATTACACCTTTACAATACAAATCAGAGTTATACATACAGTAGAAATAAATAAATAATGCAGCGGAACACATGATGTAGTGGAATAATTAATAATAAGTAGTAGACTCGTCTCCATCTTCATCCTCCAAAATATAATGGTCTTCAATACACTAAAAAAGCTCAGACTGTCCCGAGTGTAATAAAAAGACAAAACACTCGAGTCAGGACTAAAAGATCTTATGTAAGTCAAATCAAAATAAGTAGAATAGAAATATTACTATAATGGATTCAGAGATGTTTAACAGGAATTTCATCTCCTATCAAGTGTACAATGTGGATTTAATTATTTAAAAGATTTCAAACGATTCAAAAATACCAATCTTAATCATTTTAATTAAAATAGATCCGAATTTTAAATTTAAAACTTAAATCTTTCAAATAATTCAATTCTAATAAATAATCCAAATTAAAGAAATTACACGGTTATATGTCATTTCAACCAGTATCCAAATCAAAATTTCCAAATCAATGGAAACCGCTTGAGTTATCATTTCAATCCATAGTGGTAACAAAGATATATACATAAATAAACATCCAATCATCCAAAATGACAACAAATAACATCCATCACAATCGAACATCCAAATCAGCCAATAAATCACAACAATCAATTGATCATCATTATCAGGTGTATGACTTGCAATTTATATTCATTATTAAATAAATGGAAAATTCAATTCAATATAAATTCAAATTTAACTTAAATGACAATCTAATAATACCAAAAACAATTAATAAATTTCTAATCACATTATAAATTTAATTTAACTAGCATAAGATAATCTAGTATTCGTGAGTGGGTCAAAACACTCACCTTTGATATTTAGAACGCAAAAATTCAAACAAAGATGCCTTTTCCAATAGTCTCCAAACTCAGCCAAACCTATTTTATGTTACTAGGAATTCCAATACGAGTCCAAGGGAAGAAACTACGCACGTATCAAAGCTCGTATGAGGAAGATATTCAGGTTATAAGGATATAAATTAAAATAAAAATACATACATATTTAATTCTTAAAATAAGAAACTTTAATAACTCACGTTTTCAAATTTGATGTACCCAAAACAAAGGCAAGAAGTGGAAAGCCAAAACCATTAAGGCTAATTCTCATTGTTCAATTTTTTTGAAGGCTTCTTGCAAAAGAAGGCAAGGCGATGAGGAAAGGTACAGATGTGGTTAAGGAAGAAATGGATGCTCGTACTTTTTTATTCTTTTCTTTTTCTAAACATAGCTTCAGTAAAATGAATTGGCAGCAATTAAGTAGAGGTATAAAGCTTTGTTGACATTGAGACTTTGAGGGAAACAAATAGAGGTCTGATGTTTGAAAAATAAGAAATTTCTAGGGGAAAGAATGATATATGATATAAAACAAAAGAAGAAAGGGAAGTGGCAAATGAAATATGTATAGAAGGGACAAATAAAACAAAACTGTATGATCTAAGTAGATGCTTTGGGAAATAAATAAACAAAACGTAAGAATAAGATAGGATATAAATTCACGTTTCAATTACATCAAAGAATTGCAATAAAACCAAATGTGGAAATGGTGGCAGGTGTATTGAATAATAAGGAAATGAAGGGACCACTTAGGATCTAGTTAATTGCATGATCCACTCAATTAAATATATTATCACTGAACATACCCTTTTTCACACTCGTTTACACATAATTAACATATAGTAAATAAATTTGAATACAATAACCAGTGTAACGTTACAAAAAAAATAAAAGATGATGTAGAACTCAAATTCAAGTTTTTTTTTTCTTTCAAAATAATGTTTTTCTCATAAGGGAATTGCACAACCTAAAAAGTCAATTAAATTTAAACATCAAGATTAGTGCTAAAATCACTTATATACAGCCTCAAATGTATACTTAATGACTGTAAAATATTGTTTTAAAATTCATTTTTTTCTTCTTTATATAGAATTAGTTTTACCTTAAAAATGAAAATGTTCGTTTTATTTTCATTAAAATTTTCTTTTTATTTTTTTACAATAATGTATGTTTCTTTCGTTAAATCCAAAAATTAATATTAATGTTTCTTTTTTTTAAATTTGAAAGATCCCAATTCGACATAATTGTAATTAATTTCAAAATTACACTTATAACGGATTATAACAAACGTACATTCCTTTCATTAAACGCCATTAATTTCAAATAAATTCTCTTTCCCTTTTATTAGAAGATTCCAAGTCAAATTAACGGCAATAAATTCATTAATTAATTTAAATTCCAACATATACTTATTTTGTTTTTTTAATCTTATTATTCAATCAATTATCATATTATATATATACTTAACGTTAGTTCACCATTTCATTACCTCAATCTTCTATATTTATCACTTTAGTTCATATTAACTGTAGTAGGTAATTAGATTAACTGCAATTGATTTTCAATTTAATTTACAAGATTATTATTAACAACAAATGCTATGACTACTTACACAATCCTGATTATACTCAATTTTCCATTAATTTCATATAATTTCCCCTTTTATATAACATTTAATTCATTTCCTTTTTTCAACTTATCATCAAATAACGTTACAATTATTTCAATCACTAACATACAATTCCAACATTAAACCCAACATTCAATTGCCTTAATTCAATTAATTACCCACTCAATATTAAAACGATAAATTAATGAGAAAATAGTTAATACAATCGTTTATAATAATAATTCATAACCCTTATATTATTCTTTACAACCAACGGGTATAATTTGCTTACTCAAAAAGGTTTTATATTCAACATTAACCTATTTCAATTAACTACATACAAGTTCACCATCTACATCATTTAATTTAGTTCATTATTTACAATTATAACCAAGTCAACCTACAATGTATTTCAATTAGTTTGAAATTACTTTAAATATTTATCAGTAGCGTTCAGACAACACCACTGATTTCATATTCAATATTAGCCAATTCTAATTGATTACATATAATTTCAACTTTCAATGTATTTCCTTATTTTTAGTTATAACTAATTATAACCTTAAAGTCACTTCAATTAATTGGAAATTAGATCAAAATAGTTAGCAATTACCTTATATTAACATTACTAACATTACATTCTAGTTATTCTTCTCCTTGTAACATCAATTTTTTTTAGTTTTATTTCAATATAAAATTATAAAATATTATTTAATTAATATTTTAATAATCGAAAATTATGGGTCGTTACACTCTCCCCTACTCAAAACTTTTCGTCCTCGAAAAGGAAAAAGGAGGAAATTAGGAAAAGGAGAAAATAAGGAATCATTATATTTTATTCGAAGTATTCAATTTATAAACAATTAATTTTCATAACTAACTAATTTAAATAGAATATACAATTAATTACAAGTAATTCTTCATATTCAAGTCTGCCAAAGTTTGAAAATATTTCACTTTTCACAAAATTTCTAAGTCTAAAATTGACGAAAAATTTCGGCAGAGTCTCCTTTGTACGGAGAGGTCGCGGAGAAATAATAATATCTATAATCATCATATATATATATATATCATATTAAAAAAATAAACATCCCAAACCATGGGAAACAATATAATATTGCTAGAAACCTGTAATCCAAAAATATACCTATTAGTCGGGAAAAGAACGCTTAATTTATAAACCAAAAGCAGTAGCTATTATTTCCATAAACTTGTACTTCACTTGTAAAATCCAAAGAAGTTAGTAATACGTGAAAAGAGATATATTTAGGTTGCTTCAATTAATAACAAACAAATCAACACAATATAATAATAGTCATATGCAAACAAACAACATGACCATCATATGTAACAAAGGAATCAATCATATGTCCATAGCAACCAAACTGATGATTTGTTCAGGTTCAGACATTTTTAGTCGTACAAGATGATAAATAGACTATTAAGCGTACTCTATGCTCAATAGCCTTAGATAAATACTTGATATATTATCTATACATCCTTATAGAGTTAGAAGTATCCTTTCCTATCATCTCAGAAGCCAAAATAACCAATAATTTCAACATAATATTTAAGTTTATTCAATTGGTTTCTTTTTTTTACATCATTACTATTCTTTTTTTCCTCATATAACGTCCTTTTCTTTTTCTTACATGTACATATATAAATTATTTCACAATATTAACTTACATACATAACATTTCTTGTTCATCAAAATTCTTATTTAGAAATAATTTCATTGAACGCTTCCATTACTTAAGTTTTACCTGTATAATATTCTATTACATATTCTATTAACATTTCAACTTATTAAACATTTTTGGTAAATATATGTGTTTTAAGAATGTAATTGAGTGTTATACAAGTTTATTTTATTCATGTTAGTTAATAAAATATTCAATGATTACATATTCTAAATTTTTATATCTTTTGATTTACAAGTTACAAATTTCTAATTTCTTCTATATTTTATTCGTAAAATTCCATTCTTATTTATTTAATTAATTATTATTTATATAAAGGCCAATCACTTACTTAATTTGTTTTCCATTAAAGATTTAAGCCATTAATGAATCATTTCACAAAATATTACTTAAGCTTCTACAGCCTTACTTAATTTTATACCTTAATTTAGTTATAGAATAAAAATTTAAGTTTTTGGTGTTCGCCCTTGAAGAGAAAAGAAATACTTCAATATATCTAAAAATTCAATTAAAACATTTAACCTCATTCACTTAGTAGGAATATAAGATAAATTTAAAACATCTTTATAGCATTATGCAAGGACTTTCCCAAAGTTTAAACAATGTTAGAAATTTGTACCAAAAATTTATATTAAAACATTATGATAAGATTTTAAAAATAAAGTTCCTTAAATCTGATAATTTATTAGACTCAATATTCCAAAATAAGTATAAACTCTATATTATTAAAGTGAAACTAATAGCATACTCAAATCTTGCACTAAATATCTAAATAAAAGTATAAATTTTCATAGATTCATTATTCATTTTACACACTTGGTTTAAAATGAATATTCAAATCATAGGAAAAACATTTATCATGGTTTAATAAAAAATTCAAATAGCAACTAAACCTATAAATTTACTACTAGTACATCGAAATTAAGTAATTATTTAAAACCATACTTCCAAAATTGAGATTCTAATTTATTTTCCAAGTATAATTTAAAATTCTCAAATCATTTTTTCCATTTATATAATATATCTTCAAATTATACATTAAAAGAAACTTATAAAAAAATTTACAAAAAAAAAATCATTTGAAAACTTCATTTGCAAATCAATCATCTTTAATGTTTTAACACTTTACAAAAAAAAATTTATAAATTTTCTTGCTTCATTTATTAATACCATTTTAGTAATTTTAAATAACATATTTTTAAATATATGTAAATTATTTGAAAACAATTACTTACATCATTACTTATATTTAAAAAGAAGCTATTGAAAACCTTAAATCCATTATGTTTAAATTTTATTAGTTTTAAATCTCAAAATACTTTTAAACATCATTAATAAATCAATAGTTATTAACTTTAAAATGTTTTATTTAATTAATAACTTCTGACAATATTTAGAACACTAATAATTTACTACTAAACCATGTTGTACATAAATAAACAATATTTAAACATTTTAAAGTATTTAGAAAGGAAAAATGATCAAAATATCTTTTATATAATACTTTATCAAAATACTTTTATAACTCGATGTTTTAACAGGTTTATCCTTGTTCTTGCAGACTCTTGCCATGCGTTGATCAGACGCATGGCTAGAATTCTCCAAGTACTTAGCAGACATGTTTCAACACCCAATGAAAATACTTAAAATCATTGAAAATAGATATGGAAAGTACGTTCCCCCATGGATTGCAGTTACGCAATGGTTATGCCGCTATCCCAGCGGAATCAATTGTAGCTGTAGGCATCTCACCCCTCGATTTACGCTATCCAATAATATCAAATGAATATAATAAGTGACCCACCAAAGGGATCTGATAATGACCCACCAAAGGGATCCGATAATGACTGTAACATTCCTGAAAATATTAGCCAAAATAATTCAATAATTAATTTAATTTTGAAATTAAACTGTGGGGTTATTTGTGAATTAATTAGATATTTCCAGAATAAACTTAAAATTTTAGATTTTAAATAGGAATTTGATTACAGGTAAATAAAAATTGAATTGGCTTGAAATTTGGAAATTCTAAAATTAAAACATATTGTAAATAAAATTCCGAGTATATTTGAATTCTTCAAATTTAATAAAGATATATGTTCATTTAATTATACAAATGAATTATAATTAATAAATATAATGAACTAAGTTTAAAATAATATTGGCATAAGGATTGAATACATATTGGAATTGAATTTAAATTTAAAAATGAATGTTTTTAAAAAAAATGGAATTTAAACTTCATTGAGATATAATGTATATATGTAAATATTGGCTAAAAAAATTCTTTTAACATTGTGTATACACACACACATACAAATGAATTGAGAGGTGTGTTCATTTATAAAATAAATATGATATAAAAAGATTGTCTTTGAAAATTGTAAATGTAAACATTTACATAAGGAAGTGAAGAAGTAAACATACATATGTAAGTTTGAATTTGTACAAGTGTTAGATCTCATGATTATTTTGTTACAAATGGCATTCAATTTAATTGTTTAAATAAAATAATAGAATTAAAAATTACAAGAACTCTTCATTTTCCCATAATGCAATCAATTGATATTTCAGCAAATCTGAAAAGAACAGTAAAGAAGATTGAGAAACACACATCTCAATATCAAAGGCAATTTCCCTTAAATTTAATGTTAGTAAGTATAAGGAAGAAACCAAAACCAGGCTTCTTCATTTTCTCAACTAAGTCTTCTCCTTTCTTTATCAAATCTGAGAAAATAAAACCAGATCGAAATCTGGAAGTAACAAACTTGAAGCAATGTATAGAGGATCAAGCATGACAGATTTGGAAAACAGGAAAAGAAATCTGGAAAAAAAATGAAACCTGGGAATATTAAGATAAAAACAATCTTCAAGCTTTGTTTACATTTCTCAGGTAAGCTTTTAACTTCATAGTTTAATGAATTTATGGTTTCAAAAATAAAGGCTTGACATAAACAAATTCAATAAAATGCAGATTTATAAAAAAATATAGTGCTGCAGTTTTTTTTTGGCAGAACAGTGCAAGCACTCTGGAAAATAAATAAAGGCAGGTAAAATTCCTTTGAAATATTTTAGTTTGAAGTTGTAAATCAGTAATGAAGCAACGATTTAAACAATTATATTAACCAGTTCAGGATACAAATCAAAATCAAAGTTTAAAAGACAACAGTCCCAGTTCTCAAAAATAAGATGCTTCTGCTCTGTCTCTGTCTTTCTTCATCAAGATCCAGGTGAGCAAACATATGCCTTATTCAATTATTTGTGTATGTATGCCTGAATGGATTGTGAATGGCCTTTGCATGTGAATGAATTGTTATGCTTGTGCTTTCTTTTGCTTGGAATGTTAAGATCAGGTTTTGCTTTCCTGTTCTTCTATTTTTTTTTAGTCCCTGGTTTACAAAATGAAACATGCTGGGTTCAACAGTTTCCCCCTCTGGTTCTCTTTTGAAATTTGAAATCTTAAAGAACTAATTAAAGTATTGTGGAGCATACAGTATGTTGTGGTAACAAATCAAAGCTAGCAATATGCTTTGTTCTCTTTTGAAAACTGTGAAAACACAGTACTATTGAGTCTCTGATTTACAGAGTAAACCATATCAAAATTCAAATCTCTGTATATAAAAAGTTTCAACTATCTAAGATTTTAAATAGGTAAAAGTTGATTTCATACTTTGATTTAGATATGAAATTATATTATAAATATGCTGTGAATATGTATATGGATATGTTTGTGTGTGTGCATGATTGATTACCTGAACATCCCTGATTTCTATGATTCAAGCTTCAGTCAGATGTAATACATCCCATTGTCTTTTAGTTTGATTCTTCATTTGAGTTATGACTTAAACGAATATGTTTGCTTCATTACAATATTCAGATTAAAACTTGTACTTGAGTTATATTACAAATTTTAATGCTCTATTCAAAATGCAGTTTTGAAATTACTGTGTCTTACATATTAGCTAAGCATAGTTGAAGCTTGAAATTTGTTTGGGTGAATTTGATTTAGGAAATTGTTTACCCATCAAAGATTATAGGAAAAATATTTAATTAGAGTAAAATTCATTATTGATGTTGAATTTGGGATTTACCAGTATAAGACCTAGTTTTTACTGTGTTTGAGAAATTGAGTGATGCGGCTTCCTCTTTGAATCGAGTTCAAAGATGTTTGGGGTATTGATGGATGGCGAAGTGATGAAGCTAGTGCCGTAGTTTGGACGATGATGATGGTCGGAGTTGTGAAATATCGGTGTTGACAGGTTTTAGGAAGGTGGGGTATAGGCTGTTACAGTTTTTTAGCTTTAAAACTTGATTTCAAATTCAAGTTGATCTCAGGGAGATCTGGGGTTTTGATGATGAAGTGTGGTCTCTGATACATAGGGGTTGGTCGGAGATGTAGTTTAGAGGTGGCTGGAGGTGGTTTACAAATACACAGCGGTGTGTGCATGTTTGTGATGGTGGTGGGTTGATGTTTCTGGGTTGTAGAGTTTGTGCCTCGGGTTGGTCTCGGGGAAAAGTGGGGAAAACTCGAAGTAGAAGGGATATTAACTCGAAGTAAAATAGTGGAGTGCATGGTGTATGTGTTCAGGTTTTTACAACAGAACCTGTTCTGTTTATTTTAAAAATTTTAAAACAATAAAGTTAAATTAAATCTGGCAATTTGAACTTAAGATTTAACTTGAATCTAAGGATGAATTCATATAGTTTGAATTCTTATTTTGAAATAATGTAAATGCAAAATTCAAATTTGGTTTAAAAAAAAATATATAAAAAAAAAGAAGAGAAACAGGAAACTGTTTCCAGATTTTTAAAGTTTGAAATAAAATGCAAACTAAAGTTTAACTTAGGATGTTAAAACTGAATTCAAATATGAATTTAAATAAGTTTAAATTCTGGTCTTTTGAAATAGTTTAAATTCAGGGAATTTCAAAGTTTGATTTTTTTTTAAAATAAACAGAAAACTGTTTCTTTTTAAATGTAAAAGGTGAACTTAAATTTTAGGTGGAGATTTAAAATTGGGTTTAAGTTTGAGTTTAAAAGTTTTAAAATATTTAACAGTAAGGTTTCTAAAATTTAAACAAAGATAATATGATTCGTAAATGATTAAACTTTTAAACAAAAGTTAAATAAGTTTATATATAAAAATAGATTTGTTTCAAAATTATGTTTAAATAAGTTTTATATATAATAAATATGAAAGTTTTAAAATAAAAGAACTGGATTTTGAAACTAAGTTTGTACTTAATTTTTTTAAAGAACTTTAGAAAGGTTTAAAAGATTTAAAAGATCAATTTAAAATGTGTTTAATTACAATTGATTTATGAATGTTATATTTTATTTCAAATAAAGTTTAATGATTTAAATTTGGGTAATCAATTATAATAAAGATTATCTTGAGTAATTTAGAATTTGATTTAATTAAAGACAAATAAATTTGTGAAGATAATTAAATCATTTTTAATTATCAAGAGTTATGGGTTAATAAATGATTTAATTAAGATAGTGTTTTTCTTAATTAACAATCTTTTAATATAATAAGTTAAGAATCATTTAATTAATTTTAAATGATTAAGTTAAATAGTTAATTAAGTAATTAAATTATGATTAATTAAGATAATCACTTTGGATTAATCTAAATATAATTACTTAGGGAAGTAATTAAGTGATTAAGTGATTAATTGCTAAAGGTAATTAAGTAAAGGATAAATACTTTGTTAAAAGTAATTAAGTAATGCGATTAAGAGCTAATCATTTGAGTTATTAATTGAAGAATTAATTAATAATTAGTTAAAGGTTTAAATTATTTGATTAATGATTAATGAATAAAATAGTTAAGAATAATTAATTAAGTGATTAATTACATGTTAAAGTAATTAAGTATGGATAATTAATGATTAAAGATTTATTAATCAAATGTTTGAAGGTTAATTAATTTAAAGAAAAATTAATTAATTAATTAATTAATGAAGGTGATTAAGACTTAATCAATTGTAATTAATGATAATTAATCATTGATCAAAGATTTCTAATGAAAGTGATTATGTGGTTCATAAATTTAAAACCACACAAATTTATTCATCTTAACTGAAGATGTTTGATTATTATGGAATGCTTTGTGATGGATTGATATATTTGGTATGTGATGAGATGTTATGTGATGCTTTGTGCTGAGCTGGTATATTTGTGATGAATATACTGTCGTATGAATATGAAAACCCCTTGACCCATAAAACGGCATTTGAATTTCGATGCGACAGGGAGTCGGATTCCAATTGGTTATTCGAAACCCACATCGAATCGTAATAGTGAATCTTTGTAGTTGATAAATTCATTTTATCAATGACTCTATGAATAAAAATAAGCGTTATGGACTATATCGCTTATCAATATGATTGAATCTGTGATGATTGATGTTGTGCACTATTGTGTTGAACCCCTGGACCACACTTGTACACACACAATATGGATTGCACGAGGAAATGGGTTACGTCACAGATTTTTGAAATATATTTAGAATTGTATTTTTGAATCCAAAATAGTTTTGGAATTAGAATTGAAGCTTTTGAAAATAGTTATTTTGAATAACTTAATTGAGTTTTGAAATTTAAATAATTTGATTTAAATTTGAACTCAATATTTGGGATTGAATTCTATGATATGGGAACTAGGGTTTAAAAAGGGTTATTCAACATATAAATGGGCTTATATGGGTTTTTAAACCATTTTAAAAAGGTGATGTTGTGAAATTTAAATTTAACCCAAGATTTTAACTTGTGTAGATATAATTGGATTTTTCTGAAATGAAAACTATTCGTTTTCAAATAATAGAAGCTTTCACATAAGAAATGAACTTCCAACTTGTGTTAAAAGGATTTCAAGTCTAAATAAAAATAGTTTTCCTAGTTGTAGGCAAAACTTTGGAAACATGCTTTGAAAGCTATAAGTTAAGTCTTTAATTTAAAGATTTAAATGAGTAATCCAATTAAAATGGAAATTGTTTTGGAAATCTATAAATGGATCTTTGTGAAACTAGGTGAACTTTGTGAAATGAATCTTTTTATTGAAAGAGTTAAAATGGTAATTTGTTTAACCATTTAAAAGAGAAACTTTGGATTTTATAAGTTGTGACTTAGCTAAAAATCCCATATCCATATGTTTTAAACTACTGCGCTCATTATTCGGTTTAGCCGGGAGAGGACCTTTATGTCATATAGCCCATTCCGAATAGTGATACGACGTTATGGATTGCATTTGAAGACCGGTGTTGAAGACCGGGTGTTTTCGAGAACGATAGGATAACCTGTCGATTGACTCTGCACTGAGTTGCTCCGGTATAGAGTTCTCCCTTAGTGACGGGAAGTCCGATCGATATTGTGGATACCCGGATTCGCAAGGGCTTCTTCGGAAGTGCCTTCGGTTCTGTTCGAACCCGGAACAGACTTGTATTGTTGTATGTCCGACATTACACTTTGAGATGTTAACTGATCTCTATCAAATACATTTCTGCTTGGTGGCGGAGAATTTATTCTCTTAGCTTAACACCCTTCTCTGAGACGTACGAGCTCAGAGGTTATGTAGTTGATATTTATCAGTGATATATTCCAAATTTGGTAATGTGGCATGCTGAGTGCTGCTGTGTGATGATCATTGGTTGATCATTTGTGATATGATCATTTGTTTGATCATTTATCTTTGTGATCATTGCTTTGGTCATCTGTTGACCCAAAGCATAGCTTTGTGCCAAAGCGTAGCTTTGTGGACGAGACTGCATCAGGACCTCACTCCCCGGAAATGGTCGAAACAGGAAAGATGCGGCAAGGTTATGAGGGTCGCTCCCTTTAGGGTGTGTCACTCCCTTCTGGTAAAGGGTGGTATCATGGTATGGAGCCCAGATACTTACTCATGTGGTTGCTCCAATCTCATTTACTGTGTGGTTGTTGCTTTGAGGCGCCTCAGATAAAGGTCCCAAAGGACCGGGGGATGGCATATTCCTGTAGTAGTTACCTAGTTACAGAGGTAACCAGGCCTTGTGTTGGCAGAGATCTAACCGTAACGTTAGTTCTCGGGACGTCCCGCCAGAGGCGATCCCATGTGGCAGTAGGAAGTTCCTTAGCCTGACCATTTGATGGAAATCCATTCTTCAATACGTGCCTTGTACGGTTTTAGTTGTATTACCTGCCATTCACTTATGGTGGTCAACACTGTTTGGATGGTAGCTATAGTAGGCATAGTTCGGAATGTCTATGCTGGCTAGGATTTATATTGTACTTTCGAAATGGTTTTTTCTGCACTATGCACTAGTAATAATAGAAAAAGAAATTTTCTCGTATCAAGCATATTTGACTATCATAAGGAGAAATCTCCTCCAATTCTGCGTTTGCATTGTGTGTGTGGCGGGAGGCCTTATGGTAGTTTCATTTTCCAAAAAGCATTGCGGATTTATTTTAAATTATCTTGTTGTCTGTTTTAAAGACCAACTTTTTTTTGTTTGCTCATACCAGTCCCATGACTGACCTGGAGTTTATTGTTCCTTTCCTAAACTCTGGGTGCCCACTATTTTCCCACACGGGCAGTCTAGAGTTGGGTTTTTCAGATAGTCAGGTCTAGTAGGTTATCTGGAGCTAGTTCAGTCTTTGGATCACACCAGTCTTGCTCATCTTCGTGCATCGTGATTGGGAGTTCTCGCTATTTCTGGATTGATGTTTTGGAGATGGAGTTCTTTCTTGAAGACCATATTGGAGTTGTTGTTCCGTTGATGTGTTATCTTTTCTTTTCCGCTGCTATTATCTTGTATCATATCTCTGATGTATATTCATTGTATCATCTGTTGTATCTTATTATATCGGATATTGTATCAATGTTGTATATTGATATATGCTATTCATTTCTTCCGCTGTGTTATTTACTTAATGTGTTATTAGCTCCGGCGAACCAGATTCGATGTTTGGATCTGCGGCATTTGAATACGAGTGTCGTATTCGGTGCCGATTTTCGAAGGTCGAGTCAGGGTCGTCACATTTGGTATCAGAGCTAAGGATTAAAACTTTAGCTCAGGAGTATAACACATTAAGTAACTCATTAGAGATAGGGTGAAGTATACCCTAGAATGAGTATATCTCTAAGATATCCGTTCGTATGCCTCAATAAATTCTCTTACTATCCACTGATAGTAAGTATGAGTGCGAGAAGAGAACGAGATAAGGGACAAGGGAATACCACTACCAATGGTCAATACCCTGCAACAGCGGAAACAACTTTCTTCTCAATCTCCTTCGATTCGATTCTAAATTCTTTTGATTGCTTCGTGACGGCTCCAGAAAGAAGTTTCGGTGTGATGAAGGCCCTACGAATCATTGTAGAAAGTTCTTACTTCGTATCTTCATCGGATTCTTATCAGCTTTTCGATCGAAAACTACAATGAATTTGAATATGAATTTGAAATTGAAAATTTTGAATTAAATAAATTGGAAATTTTAAATTAAGTAAATTGGTTCACTAATATGAAACTAAATTTGGATTGTATCAATAAAACGATATAGGTTAAAATCAAATTTGAAATTCTACCATAATTTCTTGTGAATGTCAAAGTCAAGTCCGAAGAGGGACAAATTATATATACACTTTGGGATGTTTCGATTTGAATTGAATCCATTTATCTATCTATTCTCTGGGATCCGATATATTCTACGAACGATTAGTTATCCCTTCGAACTAATCAATGCCCTCGTATATCCGTAGACCGATGGACCCAAATCTCTTGTGTAATATTGTATGAGTTTGTTATCATATTGTCGATATTCTGATTTGGTAAGCCAAATACAGAATTAATATCCAGTTTGATCTGGAAAGATATTCCTCTATCTTTCATCTATCTTTTTGTCTCCTTTCAAATTTCGAGGACGAAATCTCTTAAGGGGGGGAATCTGTAACATTCCTGAAAATATCAGCCAAAATAATTCAATAATTAATTTAATTTTGAAATTAAATTGTGGGGTTATTTGTGAATTAATTAGATATTTCCAGAATAAACTTAAAATTTTAGATTTTAAATAGGAATTTGATTACAAGTAAATAAAAATTGAATTGGCTTGAAATTTGGAAATTCTAAAATTAAAATATATTGTAAATAAAATTCCGAGTATATTTGAATTCTTCAAATTTAATAAAGATATATGTTCATTTAATTATACAAATGAATTATAATTAATAAATATAATGAACTAAGTTTAAAATAATATTGGCATAAGGATTGAATACATATTGGAACTGAATTTAAATTTAAAAATGAATGTTTTTAAAAAAATTAAATGGAATTTAAAATTCATTGAGATATAATGTATATATGTAAATATTGGCTAAAAAAATTCTTTTAACATTGTATATACACACACACATACAAATGAATTGAGAGGTGTGTTCATTTATAAAATAAATATGATATAAAAAGATTGTCTTTGAAAATTGTAAATGTAAACATTTACATAAGGAAGTGAAGAAGTAAACATACATATGTAAGTTTGAATTTGTACAAGTGTTAGATCTCATGATTATTTTGTTACAAATGGCATTCAATTTAATTGTTTAAATAAAATAATAGAATTAAAAATTACAAGAACTCTTCATTTTCCCATAATGCAATCAATTGATATTTCAGCAAATCTGAAAAGAACAGTAAAGAAGATTGAGAAACACACATCTCAATATCAAAGGCAATTTCCCTTAAATTTAATTTTAGTAAGTATAAGGAAGAAACCAAAACCAGGCTTCTTCATTTTCTCAACTAAGTCTTCTCCTTTCTTTATCAAATCTGAGAAAATAATACCAGATCGAAATCTGGAAGTTACAAACTTGAAGCAATGTATAGAGGATCAAGCATGACAGATTTGGAAAAGAGGAAAAGAAATCTGGAAAAAAAAAATGAAACCTGGGAATATTAAGATAAAAACAATCTTCAAACTTTGTTTGCATTTCTCAGGTAAGCTTTTAACTTCATAGTTTAATGAATTTATGGTTTCAAAAATAAAGGCTTGACATAAACAAATTCAATAAAATGCATATTTATAAAAAAATATAGTGCTGCAGTTTTTTTTGGCAGAACAGTGCAAGCACTCTGGAAAATAAATAAAGGCAGGTAAAATTCCTTTGAAATATTTTAGTTTGAAGTTGTAAATCAGTAATGAAGCAAAGATTTAAACAATTATATTAACCAGTTCAGGATACAAATCAAAATCAAAGTTTAAAAGACAACAGTCCCAGTTCTCAAAAATAAGATGCTTCTGCTCTGTCTCTGTCTTTCTTCATCAAGATCCAGGTGAGCAAACATATGCCTTATTCAATTATTTGTGTATGTGTGCCTAAATGGATTGTGAATGGCCTTTGCATGTGAATGAATTGTTAAGCTTGTGCTTTCTTTTGCTTGGAATGTTATGATCAGGTTTTGCTTTCCTGTTCTTCTATTTTTTTTAGTCCCTGGTTTACAAAATGAAACATGCTGGGTTCAACAGTTTCCCCCTCTGGTTCTCTTTTGAAATTTGAAATCTTAAAGAACTAATTAAAGTATTGTGGAGCATACAGTATGTTGTGGTAACAAATCAAAGCTAGCAATATGCTTTGTTCTCTTCTGAAAACTGTGAAAACACAGTACTATTGAGTCTCTGATTTACAGAGTAAACCATATCAAAATTCAAATCTCTGTATATAAAAAGTTTCAACTATCTAAGATTTTAAATAGGTAAAAGTTGATTTCATACTTTGATTTAGATATGAAATTATATTATAAATATGCTGTGAATATGTATATGGATATGTTTGTGTGTGTGCATGATTGATTAACTGAACATCCCTGATTTCTATGATTCAAGCTTCAGTCAGATGTAATACATCCCATTGTCTTTTAGTTTGATTCTTCATTTGAGTTATGACTTAAACAAATATGTTTGCTTCATTACAATATTCAGATTAAAACTTGTACTTGAGTTATATTACAAATTTTAATGCTCTATTAAAAATGCAGTTTTGAAATTACTGTGTCTTACATATTAGCTAAGCATAGTTGAAGCTTGAAATTTGTTTGGGTGAATTTGATTTAGGAAATTGTTTACCCATCAAAGATTATAGGAAAAATATTGAATTAGAGTAAAATTCATTATTGATGTTGAATTTGGGATTTACCAGTATAAGACCTAGTTTTTACTGTGTTTGAGAAATTGAGTGATGCGGCTTCCTCTTTGAATCGAGTTCAAAGATGTTTGGGGTATTGATGGATGGCGAAGTGATGAAGCTAGTGCCGGAGTTTGGACGATGATGATGGTCGGAGTTGTGAAATATCGGTGTTGACAGGTTTTAGGAAAGTGGGGTATAGGCTGTTACAGTTTTTTAGCTTTAAAACTTGATTTCAAATTCAAGTTTATCTCAGGGAGATATGGGGTTTTGATGATGAAGTGTGGTCTCTGATAGATAGGGGATGGTCGGAGATGTAGTTTAGAGGTGGCTGGAGGTGGTTTACAAATACACAGGGGTGTGTGCATGTTTGTGATGGTGGTGGGTTGATGTTTCTGGGTTGCAGAGTTTGTGCCTCGGGTTGGTCTCGGGGAAAAGTGGGGAAAACTCAAAGTAGAAGGGATATTAACTCGAAGTAAATTAGGGGAGTGCAGGGTGTATGTGTTCAGGTTTTTACAACAGAACCTGTTCTGTTTATTTTAAAAATTTTAAAACAATAAAGTTAAATTAAATCTGGCAATTTGAACTTAAGATTTAACTTGAATCTAAGGATGAATTCAAATAGTTTGAATTCTTATTTTGAAATAATGTAAATGCAGAATTCAAATTTGGTTTAAAAAAAATATAAAAAAAAAGAAGAGAAACATGAAACTGTTTCCAGATTTTTAAAGTTTGAAATAAAATGCAAACTAAAGTTTAACTTAGGATGTTAAAACTGAATTCAAATATGAATTTAAATAAGTTTAAATTCTGGTCTTTTGAAATAGTTTAAATTTAGGGAATTTCAAAGTTTGATTTTTTTTTTTAAATAAACAGAAAACTGTTTCTGTTTTAAATGTAAAAGGTGAATTTAAATTTTAGGTGGAGATTAAAAATGGGTTTAAGTTTGAGTTTAAAAGTTTTAAAATATTTAACAGTAAGGTTTCTAAAATTTAAACAAAGATAATATGATTTGTAAATGATTAAAGTTTTAAACAAAAGTTAAATAAGTTTATATATAAAACTAGATTTGTTTCAAAATTATGTTTAAATAAGTTTTATATATAATAAATATGAAAGTTTTAAAATAAAAGAAGCGGATTTTGAAACTAAGTTTGTACTTAATTTTTTTAAAGAACTTTAGAAAGGTTTAAAAGATTTAAAAGTTCAATTTAAAATGTGTTTAATTACAATTGATTTATGAATGTTATATTTTATTTCAAATAAAGTTTAATGATTTAAATTTGGGTAATCAATTATAATAAAGATTATCTTGAGTAATTTAGAATTTGATTTAATTAAAGACAAATAAATTTGTGAAGATAATTAAATCATTTTTAATTATCAAGAGTTATGGGTTAATAAATGATTTAATTAAGATAGTGTTTTTCTTAATTAACAATCTTTTAATATAATAAGTTAAGAATCATTTAATTAATTTTAAATGATTAAGTTAAATAGTTAATTAAGTAATTAAATTATGATTAATTAAGATAATCACTTTGGATTAATCTAAATATAATTACTTAGGGAAGTAATTAAGTGATTAAGTGATTAATTGCTAAAGGTAATTAAGTAAAGGATAAATACTTTATTAAAAGTAATTAAGTAATGTGATTAAGAGCTAATCATTTGAGTTATTAATTGAAGAATTAATTAATAATTAGTTAAAGGTTTAAATTATTTGATTAATGTTTAATGAATAAAATAGTTAAGAATAATTAATTAAGTGATTAATTACATGTTAAAGTAATTAAGTATGGATAATTAATGATTAAAGATTTATTAATCAAATGTTTGAAGGTTAATTAATTTAAAGAAAAATTAATTAATTAATTAATGAAGGTGATTAATACTTAATCAATTGTAATTAATGATAATTAATCATTGATCAAAGATTTCTAATGAAAGTGATTATGTGGTTGATAAATTTAAAACCACACAAATTTATTCATCTTAACTGAAGATGTTTGATTATTATGGAATGCTTTGTGATGGATTGATATATTTGGTATGTGATGTGATGTTATGTGATGCTTTGTGCTGAGCTGCTATATTTGTGATGAATATACTGTCGTATGAATATGAAAACCCCTTGACCCATAAAACGGCATTTGAATTTCGATGCGACAGGGAGTCGGATTCCAATTGGTTATCCGAAACCCACATCGAATCGTAATAGTGAATCTTTGTAATTGATAAATTCATTTTATCAATGACTCTATGAATAAAGATAAGCGTTATGGACTATATCGCTTATCAATATGATTGAATCTGTGATGATTGATGTTGTGCACTATTGTGTTGAACCCCTGGACCACACTTGTACACACACAATATGGATTGCACGAGGAAATGGGTTACGTCACAGATTTTTGAAATATATTTAAAATTGTATTTTTGAATCCATAATAGTTTTGGAATTAGAATTGAAGCTTTTGAAAATAGTTATTTTGAATAACTTAATTGAGTTTCGAAATTTAAATAATTTGATTTAAATTTGAACTCAATATTTGGGATTGACTTCTATAATTTGGGAACTAGGGTTTAAAAAGGGTTATTCAACATATAAATGGGCTTATATGGGTTTTTAAACCATTTTAAAAAGGTGATGTTGTGAAATTTAAATTTAACCCAAGATTTTAACTTGTGTAGATATAATTGGATTTTTCTGAAATGAAAACTATTCGTTTTCAAATAATAAAAGCTTTCACATAAGAAATGAACTTCCAACTTGTGTTAAAAGGATTTCAAGTCTAAATAAAAATAGTTTTCCAAGTTGTAGGTAAAACTTTGGAAACATGCTTTGAAAGCTATAAGTTAAGTCTTTAATTTAAAGATTTAAATGAGTAATCCAATTAAAATGGAAATTGTTTTGGAAATCTATAAATGGATCTTTGTGAAACTAGGTGAACTTTGTGAAATGAATCTTTTTATTGAAAGAGTTAAAATGGTAATTTGTTTAACCATTTAAAAGAGAAACTTTGGATTTTATAAGTTGTGACTTAGCTAAAAATCCCATATCCATATGTTTTAAACTATTGCGCTCATTATTCGGTTTAGCCGGGAGAGGACCTTTGTGTCATATAGCCCATTCCGAATAGTGATACGACGTTATGGATTGCATTTGAAGACCGGTGTTGAAGACCGGGTGTCTTCGAGAACGATAGGATAACCTGTCGATTGACTCTGCACTGAGTTGCTCCGGTATAGAGTTCTCCCTTAGTGACGGGAAGTCCGATCGATATTGTGGATACCCGGATTCGCAAGGGCTTCTTCGGAAGTGCCTTCGGTTCTGTTCGAACCCGGAACAGACGTGTATGGTTGTATGTCCGACATTACACTTTGAGATGTTAACTGATCTCTATCAAATACATTTCTGCTTGGTGGCGGAGAATTTATTCTCTTAGCTTAACACCCTTCTCTGAGACGTACGAGCTCAGAGGTTATGTAGTTGATATTTATCAGTGATATATTCCAAATTTGGTAATGTGGCATGCTGAGTGCTGCTGTGTGATGATCATTGGTTGATCATTTGTGATATGATCATTTGTTTGATCATTTATCTTTGTGATCATTGCTTTGGTCATCTGTTGACCCAAAGCATGGCTTTGTGCCAAAGCGTAGCTTTGTGGACGAGACTGCATCAGGACCTCACTCCCCGGAAATGGTCGAAACAGGAAAGATGCGGCAAGGTTATGAGGGTCGCTCCCTTTAGGGTGTGTCATTCCCTTCTGGTAAAGGGTGGTATCATGGTATGGAGCCCAGATACTTACTCATGTGGTTGCTCCAATCTCATTTACTGTGTGGTTGTTGCTTTGAGGCGCCTCGGATAAAGGTCCCAAAGGACCGGGGGATGGCATATTCGTGTAGTAGTTACCTAGTTACAGAGGTAACCCGGCCTTGTGTTGGCAGAGATCTAACCGTAACGTTAGTTCTCGGGACGTCCCGCCAGAGGCGATCCCATGTGGCAGTAGGAAGTTCCTTAGCCTGACCATTTATTGGAAATCCATTCTTCAATACGTGCCTTGTACGGTTCTTGTTGTATTACCTGCCATTCACTTATGGTGGTCACCACTGTTTGAATGGTAGCTATAGTAGGCATAGTTCGGAATGTCTATGCTGGCTAGGATTTATATTGTACTTTCGAAATGGTTTTTTCTGCACTATGCACTACTAGTAATAGCAAAAGAAATTTTCTCGTATCAAGCATATTTGACTATTATAAGGAGAAATCTCCTCCAATTCTGCGTTTGCATTGTGTGTGTGGCGGGAGGCCTTATGGTAGTTTCATTTTCCAAAAAGCATTGCGGATTTATTTTAAATTATCTTGTTGTCTGTTTTGAAGACCAACTGTTTTTTGTTTGCTCATACCAGTTCCATGACTGACCTGGAGTTTATTGTTCCTTTCCTAAACTCTGGGTGCCCACTATTTTCCCACACGGGCAGTCTAGAGTTGGGTTTTTCAGATAGTCAGGTCTAGTAGGTTATCTGGAGCTAGTTCAGTCTTTGGATCACACCAGTCTTGCTCATCTTCGTGCATCGTGATTGGGAGTTCTCGCTATTTCTGGATTGATGTTTTGGAGATGGAGTTCTTTCTTGAAGACCATATTGGAGTTGTTGTTCCGTTGATGTGTTATCTTTTCTTTTCCGCTGCTATTATCTTGTATCATATCTCTGATGTATATTCATTGTATCATCTGTTGTATCTTATTATATCGGATATTGTATCAATGTTGTATATTGATATATGCTATTCATTTCTTCCGCTGTGTTGTTTACTTAATGTGTTATAAGCTCCGGCGAACCAGATTCGACGTTTGGATCTGCGGCATTTGAAAACGAGTGTCGTATTCGGTGCCGATTTTCGAAGGTCGAGTCAGGGTCGTCACAATGACCCACCAAAGGGATCCGATAAATGACCCACCAAAGGGATCCAATAAATGACCCACCAAAGGGGTTCGATGGAAGGTACTTCCCATATCATTTATTTCAAAATATATCATACCATATATAGTCACCACTCAGAATCATAGCTTCAAATATCGCACTTATATAAATTCCATCATATATAAGATATCATTTTCAGATAGAGTATTTTACAAAATCAATAGTCTCAAATATATCAAATCATTCTTATATAAATTCCGTTATATATAAGATTTATCTTTTCAGATCAAAAACCTTCCAAAATCAACATTTTTAAACATCACCTTATACTTAAATAAAGTCTGTCTTATGCAAGAATAAAAAAATTTGCAAATCAATTACGCTGCATGAAGATCCATATGTAATTGAACATTTTTGCTTTGCAAAAGGTTTTGAATTTAGAATAGTTCTTTTTTTTATATACAATCATTTTGTGAAATAGTTTGGTATATAAAATGGTTGTGGAAAATAGTTTGTAAATAAAATAGTTTGTAAAATAGTTTGAAAATAAAATAGTTTGTAAAATAGTTTGTATAAGAAAAATTAAAGAAAATAGTTTTATAAGGAAAATAAAAGAAAGTGGTTTGAAAAATGGTTTTAAATTAATAGTAGTTTTTCATAAAAGAAAAATCCCAATTTAAATCACAAAGATATCCAACCCAACAACTTTCAATTTCAATGCCAAAGCATATCAATAATATTAGAAAATAAGATGTACACATGTCATCATTTCGCAACATTACATTCGATCGTTCACTCGATCACACAAGTTCGCTTTCGAACTAGTATTGTCCATTCAACTTCCCTAATGCGGACTTCGATATGGTTTCTTGACTAGAAACCATCATTCTCCTTGCATAGCCATATACTATGATAGAGAACTCTAGAATCAAACCAAAAATCCATATCAATATTCACCATGAAGAATCGAATGAAAAATTCTAATGCGAAATGGTGTAATTCACCTCAAACTTACGTACTCAAATCCGGATCAAATTAATTATGCAAATAAAATAATAGACGCACAACTTACGTATTTATTACAATTTGATTCATCAAAATTATACTTCAACTAAATTCATTATTAATCTCATTGATTAATGAAAGTATCATTTCATACTTTAATATTTGTTTCACATAATTTCTCCATTTAACATATAACATTAATTTATTCATTCTCATAATATTGCTTATATTTCTCTTCAATTTAAATTACATTCATTCCACATGTAATATTTCTCATTTAATATTACATTTATTACCAAATCATCTCATAAGGAATTTTCTTAAGCTTATAACCAAATTATAAAAACATAATTCCTTTTTATAAGACATTGTTCAGGTTTAAAGTTATCACAACTTTATTTATAACCATTTATTATAACATCCATTTATTTCATAACAATTTACAAGTCATGGTTTTATTTATAATCAATTCACATTAAATTCATACTAATTCAGAAGGTTTTGATCATCCAAAATATCCAAATATTTTGTTTTTCAATAGTTGAACTATGGTGAAAAACAACAAAATTCACAACAACAATAATTAGCCAATGCTTTTAAACTGATAAAACGCAACTAATCAACAATAAATGATAATAACTAAATATTACCATTTCATAAATCAAACACATTACAAATAACTATATTAGTTATAAAAATTTAATCCTCTGCATATCATATAATATTAGGAAAAAAATTCATTTCAAAACTTATATAAAACACTTTTATAAAACTAACAAATACACGCTCTCATATATACACTTAGACAACTCATTCTAGGGTATTACTACCCTATCTCTAATGAGTAAACCCCAACAGGCTAAGTTATGTCTAAACCTAAGATCTGATACAACTGTAACATCCCACCCTTTTGGACGATTTTAAATCGACAATAAACCACACATGTCAACTAAAATCATTCAAAAGGTAAGACTGTTAATGGGGTAAATAAGAAAATAATAGAAAAGAAGGAAAGATAAAACACAGAATCTCACAGCGGAATGACAAAATAAAAAATCAAATAAACAGTTCGTGAAGCTGTTTTACAAATGACATTTGATTACACCTTTACAATACAAATTAGAGTTATATATACAGTAGAAATAAATAATGCAGCGGAACACATGATGTAGTGGAATAATTAATAATAAATAGTAGACTCGTCTCCGTCTTCATCCTCCAAAATATAGTGGTCTTCAATACACTAAAAAAGCTCAGACTGACCCGAGCGTAATAAAAAGACAAAACACTCGAGTCAGGACTAAAAGATCTTATGTGAGTCAAATCAAAATAAGTAGAATTGAAATATTACTATAACGGATTCATAGATGTATAACAGGAATTTCATCTCCTATCAAGTGTACAATGTGGATTTAATTATTTAAAGATTTCAAACGACTCAAAAATACCAATCTTAATCATTTTAATTAAAATAGATCCGAATTTTAAATTTAAAACATAAATCTTTCAAATAATTCAATTCTAATAAATAATCCAAATTAAAGAAATTACACGGTTATATGTCATTTCAACCAGTATCCAAATCAAAATTTCCAAATCAATGGAAACCGCTCGAGTTATCATTTCAATCCATAGTGGTAACAAAGATATATACATAAATAAACATCCAATCATCCAAAATGACAACCAATAACATCCATCACAATCGAACATCCAAATCAGCCAATAAATCATAACAATCAATTGATTATCATTATCAGGTGAAAAATATTTTCAAATCCAAATCCGGCCCGATCAAATGATAACGTCATGCTTGTGGTGTCGCATGACTTCTCTTCTCGCAACAAACCAAACATGTGAAAGCTCTTGTATTAGCTCTTGTAATCAATTGATTATACAGGGTTGTTACAGAGTTATTCACAGATTTGGATTTCCACTTTTTGGAGATTGGAATGGCTAGAGATCATCTACTTGTCAAGTTTATCTTTTGAAATCTGTTGTTCCTTTCAGCTCTTGTATTAGTTGACATTTATGAAGTGAGACTTCTTTTGTACTTTATTTCCTCTATTGTATTTTATGCAACTCTGGTATTTTTATATAGTAGCTTCATGAACTACTATCTCTTTTTACTTCAGTTGTATTATTATAACTCTGTGTCTGTGATCTGTGATTTTTATTTACTGTATGTTCTGAGATTTGCCAAATTTTTAATTACAACGCGGTATTTTGAGCAATTCAATTCTGGCATGAGTGTCTACATATACACTTATAATGGATGCGAATGGTTGAAAATATCGGGTCACTTATTATATTTATCACTTATGTTAAACAAATGGTCTGAAGACCATGGGTCACTAACCCACCAAATTGAGCCGAAGTTCCACCGAAACAGGGTTTAGTCTCCCTCGTAGACAAAGAGACATCGCACATTTGCTAGTCTAAATCACAAAAATGATCATCATCGATCATAAAGAAGTGTCAATTACAGTGAGCTAGTAAATATAAAAGTTTAGCTTCATGTCCCATAACCACTAGCTTAACTTAGATATTTACGAACAGATCGTAAATTTGCACTAGAAAATTGTCACAAGAGATTCAATCGAACAAGTCCAAGAATTAACCGACGAAGTAAACACAAGCGTTTCATACCACTTGTTTTACTAAGCGGTTTAATTAGATTTCTCATACGAGTGATGTAAAAGTTTGTAGATACTAATAGATTGGAACACGTTTTAAGAAGAGGGCTTTGTAAAAAAATAGTGTTGAAATCGATTTCGTGAAAGAGTTTTGATATTTACTACTAGTATTGAAACCATTATATTTTTAAAGTGACAAATCACAAAAAAAATTGTAGAAGCAATCAATCACAAAAATTCACATTCGAAAACGTGAGTAAAATCCAAAGAAGTCAATTCCAAAGCCATCAAAGTGTAAACACTCTTGCGACCTTACATGGCCGAACTAAGGTGCAAAAGACCCAAAAGAAGTAGCGGTTTAATGGTGCGACCCAAGGTACAACGACCTAACGTGGTTAACGACCTAACTCGGTCGCGACCTAAGGTGTGCGACTTAACAGTGGAGAGCGACCTAGTGGATATGGAGTCAAGCGACCTAATGGATCACGACCTAAGGAATTGGCAAGGCCGAGCGACCTAGTGGCTGCGATGTAACGATCCCAATTTTTAATTAAAATTAAATTGATAATGTAAATAAATTTTTGGATAAAATTGTAAATTAATTTGAAATTTTCAAATTAAATAGAATATTTGTTTATTTGAGTATTTATTTTAAAATTTAATTGAGAATTTGAATTTTTATATTTAAAATCTTATAGATAAAAAGTAACGTCCCAAAGTTAACAATTTAAAATAAATAATATGTTTTAAACTTTTGGAATTTAATTTCAAATTAAACTGGAAGAAAAATCCTAAGCAAATAAAAAATAGTGGTAGCAATATATAATTAAATCCCAATTTTATTTTGAGATTAAAATATTGAAATAATAAATATTCTAAAAAGTCATTTAAATTTAAAATCTTATATATATATATATATATGTATGTATGTATGTATATTACAAATATGAGTAAATTTAATGCATATTTAAAATTAATTTAAATTTGTTCAAAATAAAGTGTGAATGTATAAATGGACATGAAAGTTTATATTTCAAGTTTGAAATGGAAAATTGAATTTAAATTTAAAATAAATGTTTTAAAAATTAGTAGCATTTAAAATCATTAAAGATGTAACATATGTAATGTAGATATTGGTTAGAAACAATTCTTTTAACCTTTCACATATATAAACCATATATGGGAATAAATAGATAAAGGATGTATTTATTTATAAAATGTATATGTAAAAATATAATAAAAATAAAAACAAAATAATAATAATATCTTTTTGACTTGGAAGAAAATATATATATACAAATGTAAATACATATAAATACATATACATGAGAGGTGGAGTAGGGGGATGAACAAAATCTTGCTCTCATCATTGCTTTTTACAAATGGCATGAATTATCTTATAAAAAGATAAAATATTCACATAAAAAATTAAAGGAACTTTTCAGTTTCCAAAGAAATTTCGAAATTATAAGCCTCTAGCTTTTGAAATACAACCACAAAGATTTTTCAAATCTAAACATCATTATTCAATTCAAAAGAAACCATCAAAACAGGAAGAAAAAACAAATTTGCCCTCTTCTTCTTCATTCCAAAGTTTGAAGATCTGAAACCATATAAACTAGTTCAAGCTATAATTCCATCACTCAGGTAGTTTAAAACTTTATTGTTTAATGAAATTATGATTTGGAAATCAAGTTTTAATATAAATGGATTTCACTGCAGGTTAGAAATGCTTCAAGTTTGGCTAGACTGAAAACAGTGCAGTGATTTCTAAAATAATTGAAAGGCAAGTAACCTTTTTAATTTTGAATTTGAAGCTACAATCTGTAATAAAGTATGAACTAAGTACAATAACAATATTCAATCATTTATTTGCAGCAAAAGGTCAAGAATCAAAAGCTAATTCCAGGCAGTAGTTCAAGTTCTTTGCTGCATTTAAAAAAAATAAAAAAATAAATATTTAAGCTGTAAGTAAATTCAAATCCTTGTTTTGATATTAATAAATTGAATAAACAAGAGCATGCAACAGTTATTAAACAAAATGTTATAACTTCAAGTTGCAGATTTAATATTCAAAATCAAGTAGAAAAGGTTCTCCCAGGCCTCATCTCTATTTGAAAAAAACTGTCAGGAAGACACTTCTTTCTTCTAGCAAATATGGTGAGCAAACCCTTAACCTTATACATATTTTGGTTTGCATGAAGTTGGTGTCGATGAATGTGTGTGAATGAGCTTGCATATGATTGTGATTTCATAGTGGTTTCCTGTGAATAAATGTTGAAGTGCAAATACAAGCCTGCCTGTATAAATTAAGTTGCCCCTATTTCTTGTTTTCTTCCAGACCAAATTTACAAACAAAATTCTCATCCTTTAATTAAATAACTGATAAAACTAAGAATATAAAGAAAATATGTTGATGAAATCAATATCCAAGTTTTAAAGATATTCTCTAATTAAATCATCAAATTGTTTTACTGTAAATCAAGGATAGTCAGTAAAAACACTATAGTATGTCAAACCTTTCTTTTCTCTTCCCCTCTGTCTCTATTTGATTTGAATGACAAACTAAGGTTAGTCATGCGTTAAGTTTCAGTAAACAAGATGGAGTTTGTTTAATCTTGTTCTATGATTTTTTTCCAGCAATTAATCAAAGCAAAGCCACTGTTCTTTTACAAGGAAAACTTTGAAAAAAAAAACTGGAAAAATCACAGGACCTGTTTAAAGTCCTGTTATGCAGAGTAAAAGCATATCAAAGAAACCCAAACATTCTCTTCCTCTCTTTAGTTCTGAAAAGAATTGTTTTTGACAAGTTAAACTATTGTTTAATCTGTACCTTGATTTAGTAATAAAAAGAAGCAATGGAACTTGATATATTTTTACTAGGAGAGGTAAAACACAGTCACAAATCAAAATATGTAAAAGTTCCACCCTCATGAATTTGAATTCTAGTTACACCAATTGAATCACTACTTAGAATGATGATTTTAGAAATAAAAATTTGAATTTTTCATTGAGTCTTTATCGAGATTTTTGGGTTGATCGGAAAAATGCCTTTTTTGTCAAACTCTGATGATCCCAACGATGGTGGGCCTCGAGTTCATCGCCATGGCTAGATTTAGGGTTCAGCAACACCAGAAAAATGCAGTTTGATTTTTTAAAAACCCAGATTTTGAATTCAAGTTTGTTTTAGGGTTTAAGAACCATTCTGATTCACGTTCGACAACGTCGATGCTGCGCCGTCCTCAGATGATCGGACATCGTGTCGATCGAGCCAATCGAAGCGTCGCACGATGTAGGAGCTTCGGTCTAAATATCACGGCCGCTGACGGCAAGAGGTGGTGGCACGAGGCAAATTATTGGATGACATTTCTGATGGGTTTTGGGTCGAATGTCGCGATTCATGTTTTCAAACCTTTTTCAAATCTCGGTGTGCGTGGCGTCTTGGGGGATGGAGAGCAACGTATTGGTGGTCGCAGCTTCGACCTGCGGCGGCGATGGTAGCCGTGCACGTGCACGTGGAGCAGTGGGTGTCAGTATGATGGTTGGGGAAGAAGGGGGAGTTGCTCGAAGCATGGCACGGGAGGATTGAGGGAGAACTCGAAGAGAAACTCGAATTGTTTCGGTGTTGTATCGTGTTGACTTGGGACTTAAAACAAAAAAAATTCGAAAATTTGTCACTCGGGTAAATTGTGGCCAAAACTCGAAGCAGTGGGGTGGATTCCTCGGGTAGGAACCGAAGCGAGCCTCGGGTGGGTGTATAAAAACAACAGAAACCCATTTTTTAATAAATAAATAAAAACAGGTTAATTAATTTTCTTAATAAATAATGACAGTTGCAAATGAAATTGGAAGTAAATGGTATTGAGTCAGTAATGTCAAATTTATGAAGTTCAAGAATATTTTAAATTTTATAAAAGTTGTTTTAAAAGATTTAACTTAATAAAAAGTTTAAAAAAAAATGAAAATCAAACATTCAAGTGTTAATTTTAAACCAAATTTAATATGATGAAGTAGTAATTAACTATTAATGTTTTGTAATGATTTTTATAATTTAAAGTTAATTAGAAGAATACGCAATTTATAAAAAGTAATCAAACTAAATTAATTAACAATCGTGAGTTGGTAAATTTAAGAATAATTAATTAATAAAGCCTTCCAAGGTTAAATTAATTCAAAATTTAGTAAAATTAAACAATAATTAATTAAGACAATTATATGGCTAATTCACCTTAATCACATTCACCCTAAAATCAAAGATGATTGGCTATCATCAAATACTCTATACTGGATTGATATTTTTGTTGTGATGGTGTGATTGCTTTGTGATAAACTGTGATTTGTGATTTGTTCCTATATATATGTGAAAACCCTTTTCCCCGTAAAACGGCATTTGCATTTCGATGCGACAGGGAGTCGGATTCCAGTTTGTTATCCGAAACCCACATCGAATCATATTAGTGAATCTTTGTGATTGATAAATTTATTTTATCTATGGATCTGTGAATGAAGATAAGCGTCATGGGTTATACCGCTTATCGATATATCTGTGCTAATTGATGTTGTGCACTATTGTGTGTAAAACCCCTTGACCACACTATACACACACAAATATGGATTGCACGTGGAAATTGGTTAAGTCACAGATTTTTGAAATAGATTGAAAAAATTGAATTTTTAAATCTAAATGATTTTGAAAATGGATCGGGTTTTAAAATGAAAAGCTTTTGGGAAAAGAAATTCTAAGATAAAAGTTATTTTGAATAACTTAATTTGGTTTTGGAATCTGATTTAAATTTAAATTCAAAATTTGAAATTGAATTCTATTTTGAGAATTTAAGATGTAAAAAGGTCATACAAGTTTATATGGGTTTTTAAACCATTTTCAAAGGATTGTTTCGGGTAGTAAATTTAACCCAAAGATTTTAACTTGTGTAAATGAAACTGGATTTTTCCAAAATGAAAACTAATTGTTTTCCAACGATAAAAGCTTTCATATAAGGAATGAATTTCCAATTTGTATAAAAGGAATTTAAGTTTGAATTGAAATGATTTTCCAAGTTATGAATGAATATTTGGAAACGGTTTTTGAAAGCTATAAGTTAAATCTTTGATTTAAAGATTAAATGGGCTAAACCAATTGGAATGGAAATTGTTTTGAATTCTGTGAATGGATCTTTGTGAAAATGGGTAAACTTTGTGAAATAAATCTTTTGTTTAAAGATTTGAAATGGTAATTTGGTTTAAACCATTTAAAGGCAAGTTTTGGTTAATAAGTTGTGACTTAACTGAAAATCCCATGTCCATATGTTTTTAAATATTGCGCTCATTATTCGGTTTAGCCGGGAGAGGACCTTGTGTCATATAACCCATTCCGAATAATGATACGTCGTTATGGATAGCATTTGAAGACCGGTGGTGAAGACCGGGTATTTGCGAGAATGATAGGACGACCTATCGATTGTCTCTACACTGAGTAGCTACGGTATAGGGATTTCCTAAGTGATGGGAAGTCCGATCGGGATTGTGAATACCCGGATTTGCAAGGGCTTCTTCGGAAGTGCCTTCGGTTCTGTTCGAACCCGGAACAGACTTGTATGGTTGTGTGTCCGACACTACACTTTGAGATGTAAAGCCGATTCTTTCAAATACATATCTGTTGGTGGCGGAGAATTTATTCTCTTAGCTTAACACCCTTCTCTGAGACGTACGAGCTCAGAGGCTATGTAGTTGAAGGTTATCAGCGATATACTCCCAATTTGGTAGTGTGGCACGCTAAGTGCTGTTGTATGTTGATGATCATTTGTTGATCATCTGTTGATCAAAGCATGGCTTTGTGAAAAAGCGTAGCTTTGTGGTCGAAACCTCATCGAGCCTCATAAACCGGTAATGGTCGAAACAGGACAGATGTGGCAAGGTTTTAGGGGTAGCTCCCCTAGGGTATGACCATTCCTTCTGGAAAAGGGTAGTATCATGGTATGGAGCCCAGATACTTACTCATGTGGACACTGGTATATTTATTACTGTGTGATGTTGTTGTTGGAGGGTCCTCGGATAAAGGTCCCAAAGGACCGGGGGTGGCATATCTGAGGTTTTATTCCCCGGGAAGGGGGTAGCCGGCCTTGTTTAGCAGAGATCCGGGTAGGTTCTCGGGGCGTCCCGCCAGAGGCGTTCCCATGTGGCGATAGGAAGTTCCTTAGCCAGACCATTTGTTGGAAATCCATTTATCCAATACGCGCCTTGTACGGTTTTAGTTGTATTACTTGCCATCTACTTATGGTGGCGCCCCACTGTTTGGATGGTAGCTATAGTAGGCATAGTTCGAAGTGTCTATGCTGGCTAGGATTAATATTATACTTTCGAAATGGTTTTTCCACACTGTGCACTTATAGTAATAATATCAAAGAATTTTTTTCTCGTACCAAGCATATTCGACTATCATAAGGAGAAATCTCCTCCAATTCTGCGTTTGCATTGTGTGTGTGGCGGAGGCCTTATGGTAGTTTCATTTTCCCAAAAGCATTGCGGATTTAAACTTTAAAAGCTTTGTTGTTTGTTTTAAAAGATAAAATTGTTTTGTTTGCTCACACCAGTCCCATGACTGACCTGGAGTTTATTGTTCCTTTCCTAAACTCTGGGTGCCCACTATTTTCCACACGGGCAGTCTAGAGTTGGGTTTTCAGATAATCCTGTAATAGGTATAGATTCATTAGCCTTCGAAGTCTATGGATTGGTTGCTTTAAGTCTTTGGGATCTTCTTCGGTCTCGGACGACTGACCTTGCTTAGCTTAGTGCAACATGATCTAGAGTTCTTGCTAGCTTTGGATTGAAGATGGAGTTCTTGGAGTTTGGCATTGAAGACACTATCTTTTCGCTGCTATCTTCTTGTATCTCTGATAGTATTGTTATCCATTGTATCATTCGATTGTATTCTGTTGTATCGGATCTTGTATTAATTGTTGTATATCAAATGTATCATGCATATTTCTTCCGCTGTGTTGTACTTATTGTGTTATAAGCTCCGGCGAACCAGGTTCGACGTTTGGATATGCGGCATTTGAATACGAGTGTCGTATTCGGTGCCGATTTTCGAAGGTCGAGTCCGGGTCGTTACATTTGGTATCAGAGCTGAGGGTTAAAACTTTAGCTCAGGAGTATAACACATTAAGTAACTCATTAGAGATAGGGTAAAGTATACCCTAGAATGAGTAATCCCTAAGATATCCGATCGAATGCCTTAGTAAATTCTCTTACTATCCACTGATAGTGAGTATAAGTGCAAGAAGAGAACGAGATAGGGGACAGGGAAATACCAGTACAAGTGTTCAATGCCCTGCAACAACGGAAATAACTTTCTTTATCAATCTCTTTTGATTCGTCTTATCATTTCTTTGATTGCTTAGTAGCAGCTCAAGAAAGAAGAAGCTTCGGTGTGATGGTGGCCCTACGAATCGTAGATAAGTTTCTATTTCGTATTCTCTTGGTCAAATTTCTATCATCTTTTCGTTCTTAACCTTAGCAAAATTTAAATTTGATAAATTGGTTAACTAAAATATAAAGTTAAATAATTTGTATCGATAAAACGATTTCTATTAAAACAAAATTTGAAATTCTATTGTAATTCCTTGTGTTGATTGAAGTCCAAAGAGGGACAAGTTGATGTATACTTTGGGATATTCCGACCTAAGTTGGAATCCGTATCTAGTGTTTGAGAAATTGTAGAAGATTGAATCCATCTATCTATTCTATGGGATCCGATATATTCTACGAACGATTAGTTATCCCATCGAACTAATCAATGCCCTTGCATATTCGTAGACCGGATAAACTCGAGTAGCTTATGAAATAATTGCATGAGTTTATTCTCATATTGTTGATATTCTGATTTGTTAAGCCAAATACAGAATTGTTATCTAGTTTGATTTGGAAAGATATTTCTCTATCTTTCATCTATTCCTTGCCATCTTCCTTGCAAATTTCGAGGACGAAATTTTTTTAAGGAGGGAAATCTGTAACGATCCCAATTTTTAATTAAAATTAAATTGATAATGTAAATAAATTTTTCGATAAAATTGTAAATTAATTTGAAAATTTCAAATTAAATAGAATATTTGTTTATTTGAGTATTTATTTTAAAATTTAATTGAGATTTTGAATTTTTATATTTGAAATCTTATAGATAAAAAGTAACGTCCCAAAGTTAACAATTTAAAATAAATAATATGTTTTAAACTTTTGGAATTTAATTTCAATTTAAATTGGAAGAAAAATCCTAAACAAATAAAAAATGAGTGGTAGCAATATATAATTAAATCCCAATTTTATTTTGAGATTAAAATATTGAAATAATAAATATTGTAAAAAGTCATTTAAATTTAAAATCTTATATATATATATATGTGTGTGTGTGTGTGTATGTATGTATGTATATATGTATATTACAAATATGAGTAAATTGAATGCATATTTAAAATTAATTTAAATTTGTTCAAAATAAAGTGTGAATGTATAAATGGACATGAAAGTTTATATTTCAAGTTTGAAATGGAAAATTGAATTTAAATTTAAAATAATTTTTTTAAAAATTAGTAGCATTTAAAATCATTAAAGATGTAACATATGTAATGTAGATATTGGTTAGAAACAATTCTTTTAACCTTTCACATATATAAACCATATATGGGAATAAATAGATAAAGGATGTATTTATTTATAAAATGTATATGTAAAATTATAATAAAAACAAAAACAAAATAATAATAATATATTTTTGACCTGGAAGAAAATATATATACAAATGTAAATACATATAAATACATATACATGAGAGGTGGAGTAGGGGGATGAACAAAATCTTGCTCTCATCATTGCTTTTTACAAATGGCATGAATTGTCTTATAAAAAGATAAAATATTCACATAAAAAATTAAAGAAACTTTTCAGTTTCCAAAGAAATTTCGAAATTATAAGCCTCTAGCTTTTGAAATACAACCACAAAGATTTTTCAAATCTAAACATCATCATTCGATTCAAAAGAAACCATCAAAACAGGAAGAAAAAACAAATTTGCCCTCTTCTTCTTCATTCCAAAGTTTGAAGATCTGAAACCATATAAACTAGTTCAAGCTATAATTCCATCACTCAGGTAGTTTAAAACTTTATTGTTTAATGAAATTATGATTTGGAAATCAAGTTTTAATATAAATGGATTTCACTGCCGGTTAGAAATGCTTCAAGTTTGGCAAGACAGAAAACAGTGCAGTGATTTCTAAAATAATTGAAAGGAAAGTAACCTTTTTAATTTTGAATTTGAAGCTACAATATGTAATAAAGTAAGAATTAAGTACAATAACAATATTCAATCATTTATTTGCAGCAAAAGGTCAAAAATCAAAAGTTAATTCCAGGCAGCAGTTCAAGTTCTTTGCTGCATTTAAAAAAAATAAAAATTTAAATATTTAAGTTGTAAGTAAATTCAAATCCTTTTTTTGATATTAATAAATTGAATAAACAAGAGCATGCAACAGTTATTAAACAAAATGTTATAACTTCAAGTTGCAGATTTAAAATTCAAAATCAAGTAGAAAAGGTTTTCCCAGACCTCATCTCTGTTTGAAAAAAACTGTCAGGAAGACACTTCTTTCTTCTGGCAAATATGGTGAGCAAACCCTTAACCTTATACATATTATGGTTTGCATGAAGTTGGTATTGATGAATGTGTGTGAATGAGCTTGCATATGATTGTGATTGCATAGTGGTTTCCTATGAATAAATGTTGAAGTGCAAATACAAGCCTGCCGGTATAAATTAAGTTGCCCCTGTTTCTTGTTTTCTTCCAGACCAAATTTACAAACAAAATTCTCATCCTTTAATTAAATAACTGATAAAACTAAGAATATAAAGAAAATATGTTGATGAAATAAATATCCAAGTTTTAAAGATATTCTCTAATTAAATCATCAAATTGTTTTACTATAAATCAAGGATAGTCAGTAATAACACTATAGTATGTCAAACCTTTCTTTTCTCTTCCCCTCTGTCTCTATATGATTTGAATGACAAACTAAGGTTAGTCATGCGTTATGTTTCAGTAAACAAGATGGAGTTTGTTTAATCTTGTACTATGATTTTTTTTCCAGCAATTAATCAAAGCAAAGCCACTGTTCTTTTACAAGGAAAACTTTGAAAAAAAAAATATGGAAAAATCACAGGACCTGTTTAAAGTCCTGCTATGCAGAGTAAAAGCAGATCAAAGAAACCCAAACATTCTCTTCCTCTCTTTAGTTCTAAAAATAATTATTTTTGACAAGTTAAACTATTGTTTAATCTGTACCTTGATTTAGTAATAAAAAGAAGCAATGGAACTTGATATATTTTTACTAGGAGAGGTAAAACACAGTCACAAATCAAAATATGTAAAAATTCGAACCTCATGAATTTGAATTCTAGTTACACCAATTGAATCACTACTTAGAATGATGATTTTAGAAATAAAAATTTGAATTTTTCATTGATTCTTTATCGAGATTTTTGGGTTGATCGGAAAAATGCCTTTTTTGTCAAACTCTGATGATCCCAACGATGGTGGGCCTCGAGTTCGTCGCCACGGCTAGATTTAGGGTTCAATAACACCAGAAAAATGAAGTTTGATTTTTTAAAAACCCAGATTTTGAATTCAAGTTTGTTTTATGGTTTAAGAACCATTTTGATTCACGTTCGACGACGTCGATGTTACGCCGTCCTCAGATGATCGGACATCGTGTCGATCGAGCCAATCGAAGCGTCGCACGATGTAGGAGCTTCGGTCTAAATATCACGGCCGCTGACAGCAAAAGGTGGTGGCACGAGGCAAATTATTTGATGACATTTCTGATGGGTTTTGTGTCGAATGTCGCGATTCATGTTTTCAAACCTTTTTCCAAATCTCGGTGTGCATGGCGTCTTGGGGGATGGAGAGCGACGTATTGGTGGCCGCAGCTTCGACCTGCGGCGGCGATGGTAGCCGTGCACTTGCACGTGGAGCAGTGGGTGTCAGTATGATGGTTGGCGAAGAAGGGGGAGTTGCTCGAAGCATGGCACGGGGGGATTGAGGGAGAACTCGAAGAGAAACTCGAATTGTTTCGGTGTTGTATCGTGTTGACTTGGGACTTAAAACAAAAAAAATTCGAAAATTTGTCACTCGGGTAAATTGTGGCCAAAACTCGAAGCAATGGGGTGGATTCTTCGGGTAGGACCCGAAGCAAGCCTCTGGTGGGTGTATAAAAACAGCAGAAACCCAGTTTTTAATAAATAAAAAAAATAGGTTAATTAATTTTCTGAATAAATAATGACAGTTGCAAATGAAATTGGAAGTAAATGGTATTGAGTCAGTTATGTAAAATTTACGAAGTTCAAGAATATTTTAAATTTTATAAAAGTTGTTTTAAAAGATTTAACTTAATAAAAAGTTCAAAAAAAATGAAAATCAAACATTCAAGTGTTAATTTTAAACCAAATTTAATATGATGAAGTAGTAATTAACTATTAATGTTTTGTAATGATTTTTATAATTTAAAGTTAATTAGAAGAATACACAATTTATAAAAAGTAATCAAACTAAATTAATTAACAATCGTGAGTTGGTAAATTTAAGAATAATTAATTAATAAAGCCTTCCAAGATTAAATTAATTCAAAATTTAGTAAAATTAAACAATAATTAATTAAGACAATTATATGGTTAATTCACCTTAATCATATTCACCCTAAAATTAAAGATGATTGGCTATCATCAAATACTCTATACTGGATTGATATTTTTGTTGTGATGCTGTGATTGCTTTGTGATAAACTGTGATTTGTGATTTGTTCCTATATATATGTGAAAACCCTTTTCCCCGTAAAACGGCATTTGAATTTCGATGCGACAGGGAGTCGGATTCCAGTTTGTTATCCGAAACCCACATCGAATCATATTAGTGAATCTTTGTGATTGATAAAATTATTTTATCTATGGATCTGTGAAAGAAGATAAGCGTTATGGGTTATACCGCTTATCGATATATCTGTGCTAATTGATGTTATGCACTATTGTGTGTAAAACCCCTTGACCACACTATACACACACAAATATGGATTGCACGTGGAAATTGGTTAAGTCACAGATTTTTGAAATAGATTGAAAAAATTGAATTTTTAAATCTAAATGATTTTGAAAATGGATCGGGTTTTAAAATGAAATGCTTTTGGGAAAAGAAATTCTAAGATAAAAGTTATTTGAATAACTTAATTTGGTTTTGGAATCTGATTTAAATTTAAATTCAAAATTTGAAATTGAATTCTATTTTGAGAATTTAAGATGTAAAAAGGTCATACAAGTTTATATGGGTTTTTAAACCATTTTTAAAGGGTTGTTTCGGGAATTAAATTTAACCCAAAGATTTTGACTTGTATAAATGAAATTGGATTTTTCCAAAATGAAAACTAATTGTTTTCCAATGATAAAAGCTTTCATTTAAGGAATGAATTTCCAATTTGTATAAAAGGAATTTCAAGTTTGAATTGAAATGATTTTCCAAGTTATGAATGAATATTTGGAAACGGTTTTTGAAAGCTATAAGTTAAATCTTTGATTTAAAGATTAAATGGGCTAATCCAATTGGAATGGAAATTGTTTTGAATTCTGTGAATGGATCTTTGTGAAAATGGGTAAACTTTGTGAAATAAATCTTTTGTTTAAAGGTTTGAAATGGTAATTTGGTTTAAACCATTTAA
This sequence comes from Allium cepa, assembly GCA_030765085.1. Lineage (NCBI taxonomy): Eukaryota > Viridiplantae > Streptophyta > Magnoliopsida > Asparagales > Amaryllidaceae > Allium > Allium cepa. Next base: position 72,366,234 of record CM060942.1, read on the forward strand.
AGGCAAGTTTTGGATAATAAGTTGTGACTTAACTGAAAATCCCATGTCCATATGTTTTTTAATATTGTGCTCGTTATTCAGTTTAGTCGGGAGAGGACCTTGTGTCATATAACCCATTCCGAATAATGATACGTCATTATGGATAGCATTTGAAGACCGGTGGTGAAGACCGGGTATTTGCGAGAATGATAGGACGACCTATCGATTGTCTCTGCACTAAGTAGCTACGATATAGGGATTTCCTAAGTGATGGGAAGTCCGATCGGGATTGTGAATACCCGGATTTGCAAGGGCTTCTTCGGAAGTGCCTTCGTTTCCGTTCGAACCTGGAACAGACTTGTATGGTTGTGTGTCCGACACTACACTTTGAGATGTAAAGCCAATTCTTTCAAATACATATCTGTTGGTGGCGGAGAATTTATTCTCGTAGCTTAACACCCTTCTCTGAGACGTACGAGCTCAGAGGCTATGTAGTTGAAGGTTATCAGCGATATACTCCCAATTTGGTAGTGTGGCACGCTAAGTGCTGCTGTATGTTGATGATCATTTGTTGATCATCTGTTGATCAAAGCATGGCTTTGTGAAAAAGCGTAGCTTTGTGGTCGAAACCTCATCGAGCCTCACAAACCGGTAATGGTCGAAACAGGAAAGATGCGGCAAGGTTTCAGGGGTAGCTCCCCTAGGGTATGACCATTCCTTCTGGAAAAGGGTAGTATCATGGTATGGAGCCCAGATACTTACTCATGTGGACACTAGTATATTTATTACTGTGTGATGTTGTTGTTGGAGGGCCCTCAGATTAAGGTCCCAAAGGACCGGGGGTGGCATATCTGAGGTTTTATTCCCCCGGAAGGGGGTAGCCGGCCTTGTTTAGTAGAGATCCGGGTAGGTTCTCGGGGCATCCCGCCAGAGGCGTTCCCATGTGGCAATAGGAAGTTCCTTAGCCTGACCATTTGTTGGAAATCCATTCATCCAATACGCGCCTTGTACGGTTTTAGTTGTATTACCTGCCATCTACTTATGGTGGCGCCCCACTGTTTGGATGGTAGCTATAGTAGGCATTGTTCGAAATGTCTATGCGGGCTAGGATTAATATTATACTTTCGAAATGGTTTTTTCACACTGTGCACTTATAGTAATAATATCAAAGAATATTTTTCTCGTACCAAGCATATTTGACTATCATAAGGGGAAATCACCTCCAATTCTGCGTTTGCATTGTGTGTGTGGCGGGAGGCCTTATGGTAGTTTCATTTTCCCGAAAGCATTGCGGATTTAAACTGTAAAAGCTTTGTTGTTTGTTTTAAAAGATAAAATTGTTTTGTTTGCTCACACCAGTCCCATGACTGACCTGGGGTTTATTGTTCCTTTCCTAAATTCTGGGTGCCCACTATTTTCCACACGGGCAGTCTAGAGTTGGGTTTTCAGATAATCCTATAATAGGTATAGATTCATTAGCCTTCGAAGTCTATGGATTGGTAGCTTTCAGTCTTTGCGATCTTCTTCAGTCTCGGACGACTGACCTTGCTTAGCTTAGTGCAACATGATCTAGAGTTCTTGCTAGCTTTGGATTGAAGATGGAGTTCTTGGAGTTTGGCATTGAAGACACTATCTTTCCGCTGCTATCTTCTTGTATCTCTGATAGTATTGTTATCCATTGTATCATTCGATTGTATTCTGTTGTATCGGATCTTGTATTAATTGTTGTATATCAAATGTATCATGCATATTTCTTCCGCTGTGTTGTACTTATTGTGTTATAAGCTCCGGCGAACCAGGTTCGACGTTTGGATCTGCGGCATTTGAATACGAGTGTCGTATTCGGTGCCGATTTTCGAAGGTCGATTCAGGGTCGTTACATGCGACCTAATATGGAAACAGGGTCGAGCGACGTAATAAGGTAAGCATGCGGCCAAGATGGTGCGACCCACGTGGTACGCGACCTAAGGTGTTACGTGACCTAAAGCGGTACGCGACCTAAAGACTCAATGCCGAGCGACCTAACGAGGTAAGTAAGGCCGAGCGACCTAATGCATGAGATGGCATGATGTGTTGCGACCTAACCTTAACGTCCTAAGGAAATGGAGAACGACTTAAGGGCCACGACCCAAATGGACAGGCCAAGCGACCTAGGTGCTACGACCTAATGGCGAACGACCTAATGTTGCCGAACGAATTAATACCGAAAATGTCCTATACGTTGTGCGACTTTTCAGCGGCCGAACGACCTAAGGCGCAGAAAAAGCAAAAACACACGAAAATTGGAGTTTTTCACCAATTCAATCCAAACCAAAAGCAAATGCATATGGAAAAGTGTTAGGAATTCATTCCCAACAATCAATGATAGTGATAGACAAGAACGTGAGATAAAAATCTCACCTTTTCACAAATTCAATGAAGAAGAAGCTTGAAATCAATGGAAGAAGCAACCACATGCATGAATCAATGGCTTCTCTTTGGATTTGGAGTTAGATTATGGATTTGCAAATGAACAAAGGATTATAGTTTCTATTTCCCATTCTCTTCCTCCATTTTTGATGAAGCTTTTGTTGTTAGGAAATGAAATGAAGTTATGAACAGAAGAGCGGGTTGAGCTTGAGTTATAATGGGCTAAACCAACCCCAAGGCCCAAAGTGTAAAAGTGAAAAAATTTCACTAACTCCAAACATATCAAAGTTTATACTCAAAAATATCACAAACGTCATTTTGGACCCAGTGGAAGTGGTCTCGAGTCCTAATTCGACCTTATGCAAAAAGTAACTTTTCGGACTATAATCCGACTAACGATAAAATATTTAAATATTCAATCGTAAAATATGCAGGTTGTTACAGACTACCTTCCTTAAAGAAATTGCATCCTCGCAATATTCAAGAAGATAATATATAGTAATAACCATAAAAGCATATTCAACCCAAAAGAAATTTGAAATAAGAAGTTCACCTCAAAGAGCAGGAGAAAGTAAGTCCGGATGTGTTCGCTCGATGAATTCTCTAGATTCCCAAGAGCAATCCTTAGGATTTGAGGACCATTGAACTTCCACAAGTGGGACATCTTTATTTCGAAGTCGTTTGACCTCCGAAGCAATAATATGAATAGGATGTTGCTCATAAGTTAAATTCGGCGAAACTTCAATCTCTTCCACAACACCGGGCTCAAGAACAGAATCGAAATCCCGAAGGCATTTCCGTAATTGAGAAAGGTGAAACACGTCATGCATAGCAGAAAATTGAGCCGGTAATAAAAGGCGATAAGGCACAGAACCAATACGTTCGGTGATAGGAAATGGTCCAATATATCGAGGCAATAATTTTCCCGATCGACTGAAACGTAGAACACCCTTCATAGGTGAAAAATGAATAAATACAAGATCTCCCACACAAAATTCTAATTTCCTTCTCCCGTTATCGGCGTAGGATTTTTGTCTACTCTGGGCTTCTTTCATCCTATGATGAATATGATCAATCTTTTCTGTGGAATCACGAATAAAATCTGGACCTAAAACCAGCTTCTCACCGGCCTCAAGCCAACAAGAAGGAGATGAGCATGGCCTTCCATAGAGTGCCTCAAATGGTGCCATACCAATACTAGATTGGAAGCTATTGTTATAGGAAAACTCAACTAGAGGAATATGATCTTCCCACTTCCACCAAAATTGAGAACACATGCACGAAGAAGATCTTCAAGAGTTTGATTCACACGCTCGGTTTGTCCATCTGACTGGGGATGATAAGCGGTGCTAAAATTAAGCTTCGTTCCCAAAGCTTTTTGAAGACTCTTCCAAAATCCACTCGTAAACAATGGATCACGATCACTAGCAATAGAAGTAGGAACTCCATGCAATTTAACAATTTCTTTAATGAAAAGTTTGGCGAAAAGAGGAATGGTTCGATTAGACCGAACGGGATTAAAATGGGCAGATTTAGTAAGTCTATCAACAATCACCCATAAGCTATCATGACCCGAACGAGAACGGGGAAGGCCATCAATAAAATCCATGGAAATTTGATCCCACTTCCAAATTGGAATTTCAAAAGGTTGCAATAACCCACCGGGCCTTTGATGCTCTGCCTTGACAAGTTGACAAGTCATGCAACACTTAACAAAGTTAGCAATATCAGATTTCATTACCTCCCAATAATAAATTTGCTTCATATCCGCGTACATTTTACTACTACCGGGATGAATGGTAAATTTAGAACGATGAGAATCTTCTAAAATATCTTTACAAAGATCACTAATATTTGGCACGACAAGCCTTTCAAATTTTCAAATGCCACCACGAAAATCAATATCAAAGTCTTTCAAATCTTCAGTATCAATTTTATCCCTCAACTTTGGCTAAGAAGAGCCAATACAGGATCTAGTCCTTGAGCTTCAAGAATGCGGTCTAAAAGGGAAGAACGAGCCTCAAGACTACATAAAACATGAGATGAACATAAATCGAAAACTCGATCTCGAATTTCACAAGTGGATAAAATTCCGAGATCATTCCATTCAGATATCATCAAAGAAACAACCGCTTGTTACTTGCGACTAAGTGCATCGACAAATTGATTTCCCTTTCCGGGAGTATAAAGAATATCAAGATCATAAGATGCAAGAAATTCGAGCCAATGCTGTGGACGCAAATTAAGTTCCCTTTGAGAAAACAAATATTTCAAGGACTTATGATCAGTATAGAGAATAAATTTTTCTCCCAAAAGATAGTGACGCCGTATTCGAAGGGCGAAAACAATAGCCGCGAGTTTTAAATCATGAGTGGCATATCTAGCCTCTACGGGCTTCAATTTCCCAGAAGCATAAGCAATAACACAATTTTTTTTAATAAGAACGACAACCAAACCAACACGACTTGCGTCGGTATAAACAATAAAATCTTGATTCCCTTCGGGAATAATAAGAATAGGAGCATCGAAAAGGAGTTCTTTTAATTTCTGAAAAGAAGTTTCACATTTTTCCGACCAAATGTATTTAACACCTTTCTTTGTTAAGCACGTAATAGGCATGACAATTTTAGAAAAGTCTTTGTTAAAATGACGGTAATTACCTGCCAATCCAAGAAAGCTACGGATTTCGTTCACACTCTCCGGTCGCTTCCAAATTTGAATCGCTTCAGTCTTTGAAGGATCCACGGATATTCCGGATTCGAAAATAATATGATCGAGAAACTTCCCACTAGATTGCCAAAAATGGCATTTAGAAAAAATTTCTTTTAATTGATTACTCCTAAGAGTTACCAAGACAATCCGAAGATGCTTTTCATGCTCCTCTTCGGTTTTTGAATACACAAGAATATCATCAATAAAGATGAGAACAAATCGATCGAGGAAATTTTTGAAAACTCGATTCATATGGTCAACGAAATAAGCCAGAGAATTCGTTAAACCAAATGGAATAATAAGCCATTCATTAGATCCATACCGCGTACGGAACGATGTCAAAGGAATTCTATCCTCTACAATATGAAGCTGATGAAATTCGGTCGCCAAGTCCAATTGTGAAAAGACTTTAGCACCACTAAGTTGATCGAATAGATCATCAATCCACGGTAAAGGATATTTATTCTTTATAGTAAGGTCATTAAGCTTGCGGTAGTCAACGCAAAGCCTATGTGTACCATCGGATTTGTTCACAAAAATTGCCGAAGCTCCCTAAGGCGAGGAACTAGAGCGAATAAATTGCTTCATCTCCAATTCAGATAATTGTTTGCGCATCTCCTCATTTTCCTTATTGGACAAACGATAAGGAGGACGAGTAATAGGTTGAGCTCCAGGGATAAGATTAATTTTGAACTCAATTGCTCGCTTAGGTGGTAGACCTAAAACGGGCTCAAATATGTCAGAAAATTCACGAACAACGTGAATAAGAGAAATGACATCTTCCTCATCATCATTATCATCATCACGAGGATTTAGAGAATATAAAGATGCAGATAAAGTGGAATCCGAATCTTTGAGAATAATAGAAATCTGCTTAACAGATTGAGGATGTCGAAGATGAATAGTCCGCTCAGGACATATGATATGAGCTTCATAATGGTTAAGCCAATCCATTCCCAAAATCATTCCAAAGCCTAAGTAACGCATGACATGCAAATCACCTCAGAAAGAAAAATCACACAAAATAATCTCGACATCTTTAGAAAGCAAACTAAGTGTTGCGTATCCACCAACCAGATTCGCTATTCTCAAAGAAGTCATTAAACACAAAACATCCAAAGAAAAAGTATCAACAAGTTCTTTTGAAATAAAAGAATGGGATGCACTGTATCAAAAAGAACTCGAATTGGTTGATTACGAAATATAATAATGCCGTCAAGGATAGAATGAGGCATACCTTGATTACGAGATGTGTTGCCAGGGGCTTGAGCCACATTCAACTTTCCCTCCCTCTTGCCTTGAAGCTTGGGGCATGAAGGTATAGCATGACCAGGACTTTTGCAGTAGCGACAAGAGAGGGACTTTGGACACTTGTTCGCGTAATGGTCCTTCGAACCACAATTATAGCATTCCCCACGACCAAATAAAGAAGTCTTTTCCACCGGAGTTGCTTTCTTCTTATTGGGATAAGAACCTTTGAATTTGTTAGGCCTTTTCTTGTTGTTGTTGAAGTTTGGTTTGACTCCCACAACTTCAACATCACTCTCCCTATCAGCCTCTTCAAGACGAAGAGCGATATCTACGAGTTGGTCAAAAGAAACTTCTAATTTAAAAGTAATGGCTTCTTGAGACTCTTGTTCAAGCCATAGACAAATCTCTGATTTTTCTTCAATAGGGTATTAATGTATTCAACCCCGTACTTGGAAAGAGATTCGAAAGATGCGACATAGTCTGTCACAGAAGATTCACCTTGAAAAAGGTCAATAAAATGACGAGCCAATGTCACCTTCTCTACTTATGGCACAAATTTTAATTCGAAGCGTTCCCAGAATTTCTCCCAAGTAAGATTCGCTTCAATAATTTCAGAAATCAGAAGTTCGTACCAGTCTAATGCTCTTTCTTGGAGCATACTAGAAGCCACCTGAACACGGTGAAGATCAATAAGATTCATGCGAGAAAAGATTCGATCGCATGATCTTAGCCAAGTCTGGACTTCAATAATAGTTTTAGAACCTTTGAATGGCTTCCCACCCAATTTGTTATAGTCATTGCACAAGCGTGCAAATGCAGACTTAGGGTGAGTAGGTTCTGGATTAGAACCAGCTGCTTGAGCATTCTTAACTAAATCAAGAAGCTGTTGAGCAGTCATAAATACTCCATCCTGGGGAGTAACACTAGATTGACCGACGCTGGGGCGGCCTGGTCTAGCCATTTCTCTTCCTTATGAAAGAAAGAAGAAGAAGAATTCACCAAATGAATATCAAACATTCTTGATAGGTGAAACAAGGAATCATAAAATAAAATAAGATAGAACGGTACGAAGACCCGAATAAAATCCTAAAGCACGACTCCTAAGATGGACTTAGGACGATGATCCTTGTTAAATTATCCTACATTGTTCCAAAATTTGGCTCTGATACCAAGTTGTGACGCCCCACCTCTATACCCACGCTAGTCAAGAACACCACGGTGTAGTGCTGTCAACTAGCACGGAGAATAAGGCTATTGAGGAGCGACCATCCGTGTAATTGCTTTGTAAACCCAAAGCTACTACACAGTGGCTATAATAATCTTCGGAAACAAATATAGAAATATACATAACATAAATCCGTCACCGTATCCATATCACTAAGGCGGAAAAGGATATGAATATAACACATGAAAGTGTACATCAGAGTAGTGGTCAAACGAGATCCACACTATCACGAAAGAATAGCTACTAGTGCTAGACAAAAGAATATGAATACATTAATGAGTGTATATCTCAAATGTATACAGCAAAAACTGCTAATCTAAGTAGTTAGCCAAAAGTCAAGGTAAAGATCCTGAATGAAAAGTCAAGCAGAAGCACCTGTAACAACTCATTCTGACCCGAGTATTATTTAATAAGAAAATAATAAACGGATCACTCTAGCTACAAATATCAGATGAAATGATATAGAATAAGAGGTATGGTATAAACGTGTAATAACCATAATGGCATACTATGAAAAGCATGTAAATGAACATCAACAAGAGATTAATCAATATCACAAGAATCTTCTCAAAGATCCAAAGGAATGTCAAACTCCATAAATTTGCATGCACAAAAGAGTCAACGACACACAAATTCACCAATGCACAAATATTGATAAAGCTTATGAATGAAAATCACGAAAATTGGTGAAACACAAAATTCTAGAAATCTACACAAGAAATCCAGAAATCACAAAAACGGGGAGGCCTATCACAAACGGGAGTATGAAAACTCACCAACACGTGTATCACAAAACGGAACGCTATTCCATGGTAGCTAACCATAAATTTTGAGCCGAAGCTCCACAAAAGGTCCAAAGACCATGGGTCGCTACCCCACCAAATTGAGCTGAAGCTTCACAGAAACGGGATTTAGTCTCCTTCGTAGACAAAGAGACACCGCACATTTGCTAGTCTAAATCACAAAATTTATCATCATCGATCATCAAGAAGTGTCAATTACAGTGAATTAATAAATATAAAAGTTTAGCTTCATGTCCCATAACCACTAGCTTAACTTAGATATTTACGAACAGATTGTAAGTTTCTACTAGAAAATTGTCACAAGAGATTCAATCGAACAAGTCCAAGAATTAACCGACGAAGTAAACGCAAGCGTTTCATACCACTTGTTTTACTAAGCCGTTTAATTAGATTTCTCATACGAGTGATGTAAAGGATTGAATATACTAATAGATTGGAAAACGTTTTAAGAAGAGGGCTTTGTAATAAAATAGTGTTGAAATCACTTTGATGAAAGAGTTTTGATATTTACTACTAGTATTGAAACCTTTATATTTTTAAAGTGACAAGTCACAAAGACGATTGTAGAAACAATCAATCACAAAAATTCACATTCGAAGACGTGAATAAAATCCAAAGAAGTCAATTCCAAAGCCATCAAAGTGTAAATACTTTTGCGACCTAACATGGCCGAACTAAGGTGCAAACGACCCAAAAGATGTAGCGGTTTAATGGCGCGATCCAAGGTACAACGACCTAACGTGGTTAACGACCTAACTCGATCGCGACCTAAGGTGTGCGACTTAACAGTAGAGAGCGACCTAGTGGATATGGAGTCAAGCGACCTAATGGATCAAGACCTAAGTAATTGGCAAGGCCGAGCGACCTAGTGGCTGCGACCTAATATGGAAACATGGTCGAGCGACCTAATAAGGTAAGCATGCGACCAAGATTGTGCGACCCAAGTGGTACGCGACCTAAGAGGGTACGCGACCTAAAGGGGTACGCGACCTAAAGACTCAATGTCGAGCGACCTAACGAGGTAAGTAAGGCCGAGCGACCTAATGCATGAGATGGCATGATGTGGCGTGACCTAACCTTAACGTCCTAAGGAAATGGCGAACGACTTAAGGGCCACGAACCAAATAGACAGGCCAAGCGACCTAATGTGCTACGACCTAATGGCGAACGACCTAATGTTGCCGAATGAATTAAGGCCGAAAACGACCTATATGCTATGCGACTTTTCAATGGCCGAACGACCTAAGGCGCAGAAAACGCAAAAACACACGAAAATTGGAGTTTTTCACCAATTCAATCCAAACCAAAGGCAAATTCATATGGAAAAGTGTTAGGAATTCATTCCCAACAATCAATGATAGTTGTAGACAAGAACGCGAGATAAAAATGCCACCTTTTCACAAATTCAATGAAGAAAAAGCTTGAAATCAATGGAAGAAGCAACTACAAGCTTGAATCAATAGCTTCTCCTTGGATTTGGAGTTAGATGATGGATTTGCAAATGAACAAAGGCTTGGAGTTTCTATTTCCCATTCTCTTCCTCCATTTTTGATCAAGCTTTTGTTGTTAGGAAATGAAATGAAGTTATGAAGAGAAGAGGGGGTTGAGCTTGAATTATAATGGGCTAAACCAACCCCAAGGCCCAAAGTGTAAAAGTGAAAAAATTTCACTAACTCCAAACATATCAAAGTTTATACTCAAAAAGATCATAAATGTCGTTTTGGACCCTGTGGAAGTGGTCTCGAGTTCTAATTCGACCATATGCAAAAAGTAACTTTTCGGACTATAATCCGACTAACGATAAAATATTTAAATAGGAATATTTAAATATTCAATCGTAAAATATACGGGTTGTTACAAAAGGTAAATTTGTTTTAAAAATAAATATTGGTTTATTTTTAAGGCGTGGAAAGAAATTTACAGATATGAAATGTAAATTGAAATAAATCGAGAAGGGTTTATTAATTGGTTTAAATGGACCATTTTGAAATGAAAGTGTATTTTCCCTGGAAAGCCGAGTATATTTTCAAAGTAGCTTTCACAGTATAAATTAAAAGTTCTAAAGTTGGTTTTAAAAGAATATTTTGAAGAAATTATTTTCTTCAGTTATTTTAAAAAGCTTTAGAGTAAAGATTTATTTAGTAAATTATAGAAGTGATTATATAGAAGTTTAATTGATAATTGTTTTAGAAAATGGTTATTTAAATATTTATACCCTATCTACTAATTTTATTTTGAAAATTAGTTTGGACTTAATTTTTTATGTAAAATAGTTTTTATTTTAATTATTTTAAGTAAAGTGTTTAAAGTAGTTTTTATTTTAAATATTTCCAAATGTATATTTGGATAAGTGATTTAAATTATTTTCAAAAGTATTCGGACTTGGCAGATTTTCTAATGGAAATAAATGATTTCGGAAAATTTATTCCGCGAGCGAAAAATGTTTTGAAATTCATTTAAAAAGGGTTGATGTGTGAAAATATATATTGTGAAGATATTTATAAAATAAATAATTTCGGGAAATTATATAAATATGATGATTGTTGTGAATGTTGTTGATAGTCAAATAACCGACTATCAATGTTGGCCTTTGAAATGGCACTTGAATTTGTTTTCAAAACAAGCGGTTGTTATTCGGTTAAGCCAGGAGAGGACTTTATGTCATAAAACCCATTCTGAATAATGATACGACGAAATAGGATTGTATTTGAAGATGGTGTTGAAGACCGGGTATTTTCGAAAGCGAAAGGATCACCGTCGAATGTCTCTACACCGAGTTGCTCTGGTACAGAGATTTTATCACCCTTTGTGATGGGGAGTCCGGACGTGATTAGGGATTATCCGAAAGTGCAAGGGCTTCTTTGGAAGTGCCTTTGGTTCTTTTCGAACCCGGAACAGACTTTTATGGATGTGTGTCAGACGTTACACTTTGAGATGTAAAGCTAATTTCTATCAAATACATTTCTGTTTGTCGCGGAGAATTTATTCTCTTAGCTTAACACCATTCTCTGAGACGTACAAGCTCAATGGTTATGTAGTTGATGGTTACTAGTGATACGTTCCCAATTTGGTAATGTGGCATACAAAGTGTTGTTGATCATTTGTTGATCGAAGCATGGCTTTTGTCAAAAGCGTAGCTTTGTGGATGAGACTTCGTCGAGCCTCACAACCCGTGAATGGTCGAAACAGGAATGTTGCGGCAAGGTTTTTAGGGGTCGTGCCCCTTGGGTATGTCCATTTTCTTATGGATAAGAGGTGGTATCATGGTATGGAGCCTAGATATTTAACCTATGTGGTTGTTGCAAATTTATTCCTTTGTTGCTATTTGTTGGTGAATCTCGGGATAAAGGTCGGTTACGACCGGGGATGGCATACTTGTGTGTTAGTTACCTATGTTATAGCTTGGTTAAAGCATGAGGTAACGTCGGCCTTGTTAGCAGAAATTCGGTTAGGTTCTTGTGGCGTCCTTCCAGAGGCGTACCCATTTCGGTGTAGGAAGTTCCTTTGCCTGACCATGGTTGAAAATCCAAACAAAACAATACGCTCCCTGTACGGTTTTAGTTGTATAACCTGCCACGGAAGGTGGCGGTAATCTGCTATTGAACATGGTAGCTATAGTAGACACACGACGAAATGTGGTACGCTGGCTAAGATTAATATTATACTTTCGAATTTTTTTCTGCACTATGCACTAATAATAATAATATGAAATGGTTTTCACATATCAAGCATTTTTGACTATCATAAGGAGAAATCTCCTCCAAGTGTGCGCTTGCATTGTGGTTGGCAGGAGGCCTTATGGTAGTTTCATTTTCCAAAAGCATAGCGGGTTTCTTTTTATTTTCTTTGTGAAAATAACTATTTTTAAGTACTCACACCAGTCCCATAACCGACCTGGAGTTTATTGTTCCCTTCCTAAACTCTGGGTGCCCATAATTTTACACACATACAATGTTAGGTTATCAGGTCATTCTAGAATTCAGGAGTTGCTAGGGAGCTCAGGAGACGAGTTGGATGGCAAAGCATACTTCCGTATACTCTTATCTTTTCCACTGTGTATTCAATTGTAAGGACAAGATTATATAACTGTCCCATTTGCTGCTAATGATTGTAAACTCTATTGATGTATTGTAATAACATATGTAGTTCTTTGTTTTGAAGATTATTCATTTATATATTATATGTTGTTCCGCTGCGAAATGTGAGATTCTATTATTGTTTCTGTTCTTCTTCGATCTTCTTCTTCTTTAACTTTAACGGTTCGGTTTTCCAGCATTCAACTGTGTGGCATTTGATACAGTGGACGTACTAAAGTCGACTTTCGAGTATCGAAGAATCGGGTCGTTACAATATGGTATCAGAGCATTTGGTTAAGCGACAACCTTGGATTTGGTAGGGATTACTCATTAGAGATAGAGTCAGTAGTACTCTAGAATGAGTTTGAGTGGAATAATAGATTTGAACGCGTATTTGTTAGTGAGTATAAATTTTTTTTGTTTTATATTGTGATGACTTATCGGTTGATTATTTATATATTCTGGTCGGTGCAGTCTAGCTAATTGTGTCGATAGGAGTTTCTAAACTCTTAAACAAGATAAATAGACACAGTACTATTTTGAAATCAGGTAAATGGGATAATTTTACCCAAACAATTTTTGCATATAAAAGAAATAATTTTCCATAAATTATATGGTTGTTGGATGCTAAGAGATGATAATATTACATTATTATCATTATCGAATAAGAAATTAAAACCAAAGGTTAAGAAATAAAATCCATATTCAAATGGGAATTGTAAATATAAAATTGTAAATGTGATTTATAATTTGAAATAGAATTCCAGAGAAATATTTGAAAGAGATTGAAAGGATTTGAGAATTGAAATTTTGGAATTTGAAAAAGATTAAATTCTTTTGAGTTTGAAAATGGCTTTCAAAAGTTTTGGAAAAATGTTTTGGAGGGATAAAAGCTCTAAACTCTTTTTGGTCGTTGGAAAATAACTTCGGTGATGACTGCAGCATCATCGTGTTCATTTTCGGATTTGCAGGAGAGGAATTGCTGACAAAATGATTTAAATTAAAATTGTTTGCAAACTGGGTTTTGTTTTGAATTCAAAATATAATTTGAAATGATTTCAAAAAAATAATTTTTGAAATGTTGGAAAAACTCTGGAATTTGATAGAAATAGTTATGGAATAAAATTTATTGAGGTGGAAAATAAAATTGTGAATGAATAATTAAATTTACGATTGCAAGTAAATAGAACTGGAATTGGAGTTGAATTTGATTAGTGATAAATAAAGAAAAAATGGAAAATTTGTCAAGTTGGACCAAAATAAACAAGGTATTGAAATTAAAATTAGCAAGTGAAACTGATTAAAGGAATGACAAATTTAATATGGTTTGAAATGAATTGAATTCAATAATTATAAATGAAAGGTAAATTGAATTCATATGGAATTTGAAATCCAGTTTAAATATAAACGGTTATAAACCAAAATGGTGAAATTCTTAAGTAAAATTTGGAATTGAGAAAAAATTCTAAATTGATAAGTGAATGAAGATTAAACTGGAAATTGTGAAATGGTGATTGTGAATAACTAGATTGGAATGAATGATCAATGTGAATAAAGGAAAAGAAAATTGATAAAGCTAATAATCAATTGGAATAAATACGTAGGATGTACATATATTATTTTATTCGCATAACGATTTGATCCAGAATTCAAGCACAGAATTTGGAGATAATTATATCGTTCTGATTTAGGATTTTTCACTCGATTTTCGACGACGAACCTGGATATGGATTTTTAATTGAATCTAGAAATTCTCTATCATAGTATACGGCTATGCAAGGAGAATAACGGTTTCTGATGAAGAAACCAGATCTGAGTCCGCACTAGAATGTCGAGGGGACGATACTAGTTCGGAAGTGAAATTGTGTGATCGAGTGAGCGATCGAATTTGGTATTGCGTACGAATGATGTAAGTAGATCGTACAGATCTGAATGAATTAATGTTGAAATTTTGTAAAGTAATGTGCAAGATGATAAGTAGGATATACAGGTGTGTTAAAGGAATATGAAAGTGGGATTTTGATTTTGAAACTAATTTAAATTTCTCGACAAAAGGTATGCATTTGAATTCCAGTATGAAATTTGATGATTTTCTTGTCCGGCCACTTGGGTTTTTGTTTTATTTTTGAAATCCGGGGGTCGTTATGGCATTTTGTAGTCATACCGAGCTAGCCGCGCAAAGAAGACGCTGACGAAATTTTTCGAAAATTTAAAGAGTTAGAAAATTTTTGAGAAAATTTTGAAAATTTAAAATTTGAATTTAGATTTGAATTTGAATTGTTAAAGAAACAATGTTGTTTGAAAACTATGAAACTGTTTGGAAAGTTAGTTGAAATGATAACAAATCTTTAATAAAATTATTTTATTTGACAAGTTGTTAAAAACTAATTGGTTCTGGGAAAAGGATAATGGGTTAAGGATCGTTCTTCTTAACTTGTTATTTCGGGATGAAATTCTTTTAAGGAGGAAGTCTGTAACTACCCTGATTTTTGAACAATCGAAATTGAAATATTTAATTGATTTTAAAATATTTGAATGATGATTTAGCTTGAATTTCAAATATAAATATGAATTTGGCAATTAAATTTTTGATTTAATTTTTTTACGTTGGGTAAAAATTTAAATCTTCAGTTTTAAGCTGATTTAAAATATTTCAAAGGCTTAGAAATTTTTTATTGAGAATACTGAAGATAATGGAAGCTTCATAACTGAATTTGAAAATGATTTATTCGGTTTTGAAATTTTATTGTTTAAATCGATATTTAAAAATAGCCTTTTGAGGCACAGTCTTGGAATTCGATGAGACCAGTTCCATTGGATCTGCAATATTGTATTATTATCGGATTTTAGTTTTCGTAGAATTAGGAGTTTTTGTATGGCCATACAATAAGAAAATGCGTTGAAATTTAAATTGAAGATTTAATGTTTTAACTGGTTCGAAAAGCTATCTTCTCCATACGATCGAATTTGGACTCGAAACCTTTTCCACTGTTTTCGAAATAGGGGTTTAACATTATAAACGCCTGGCGGCACGCTTCAAGAGGAAGTCGAGAATTCGGAGTTTCATGGTTAG
The DNA here is from genome assembly GCA_030765085.1 of Allium cepa. Lineage (NCBI taxonomy): Eukaryota > Viridiplantae > Streptophyta > Magnoliopsida > Asparagales > Amaryllidaceae > Allium > Allium cepa. Next base: position 72,381,762 of record CM060942.1, read on the forward strand.
AGATGATTTAAATTCAAAATTTAAATTTGAAATTAACCTATAGTTTGACTAGTCAAAAACAATTCACATCAGATCATGACCACTTCTCTTCTGGCTCTCACCATTTGTCATACATGCAAAGATTTTATGGCACGCGTTCGTTTAAGGTAAAATAAAAAAATTATATATATATTCAAGTAAAACAAAACGAAGAAAAAAATAAAAATAAACATCTGCTCGAAAATCTTCTTCGTTTCAAAATCAATGGTTGCGTGAAATCAATTCGAGCATTCAAAATAAAAAAAATAAAAATGGCAGATTATTTTTCAAAACAAGCAAGAAATCAAATAAATCATCCTCACACAGACCGATTTGAGATCGATTCAAACCAATTGCGTTGCCTAATGTAATCTAGAGTTCGAACGCGATCTTGAGGCTAGCACGTTGGGGACAGGGGTTTCGAGGTCGGCGGTGCCTGGAAGGGATGATTGCGGCGATACTCATGATTTCGGTCGACTTCAACCGTTAGCCATTCGAATTTAAACCGAAGTCGATTTCGACTTCGTCGAGGAGGGCGAAGCCAAGCAAGTGATGGTTGGAGCAAGGAACTTCGTGGTTGAGGCCGCGATGTCCGTTGGGCGTTCTAGGGTTTCCAAACGTTCGGGGAAGTGGCGAGAGGGCAGTCGAAGGGGGGGGGGGGTCGCGTTCGATTGCAAGTTGAGCCAGGGTTCGCGATGGTTTGGGCTCGAGTCTCTAGAGCTCGACACTGAGATATTTGCGATCCTGTTTGTTTCAATCTAATTCAAATATATGTACTTCCCCGCGATCCTTGCTTCCGCCTCTGCTCCCTACTCCTTCTCAACAGGTCTGGACTTCCCTTTTCAAGCGCAAGCCGAGTAACGCAGGGAAGTACATTCCTGTTGAGATGTCGCCTGTATTCTAGAATGAGATTATGCTTCCTCCTTCTAATGTTATTGATGTTGGAACTAAAGTATGGTGCAACTATCTGGTCGGCTTTTTCCTTGATAAAACACTATCTTATTTAACTGTCATTAACTTCCAGAAAAATTATTGGAAGTTAAAAGGATCGATCTCTATTCGATCAAATGGATTCCTATTCTTATTTCTTCTATCCTATGATGAAGACCAAAACAGGATTCTACAAGGTGATCCCATTGTAATGCAAAATAAGCTCTTTATTGTTAAGCAGTGGGATACATATGTAGGAAATTCTTGTGAAACAATCTCTTATGTACCAGTATGGGTGAAATTTTCCAATATTCCAATGTTTTCTTGGTCTCACATTGGAATAAACTGGCTAGCTAGCAGATTAGGTAAGCTTGTATGTGTGGATGAATCAACAAATAATTTGGAGAGGCTATCCTTTGCTAAGTGTTTAGTTGAAATTAAACCTAATCGGGAATTAATTGACTCCTTTCCTGTCCAGCTACTTGATGGAGGAACCCAAATCGTTCGTTTTGAGTACCATTGGAAGCCTGATATATGCTCAAGTTGTTGTGTTTTTGGTCACACTATGACCAACTATGAAAAGCTTATCTCTACTGTGGTCTATGAGAAGAAAGAGAAGAAAAATGAAGCTGTGGGTAAGGATGTTAATGAGACTGAAATTAAAAAGAAAGAAACTGTTAAAACTTTGAGATAGAGGAAACAAAAATGGAAAGTTGTAAGTAAAGCAAGAAGACTAAGGATTCTTCCTTATTTTACAAAAAGAATATTGAGGACTCTCATGAAGTAAATAATCCTGATAGGAATAAGGTTATGCAAAGGGAAGAGTTAGAGGAAGGGGAAATTGATACTATTCTGAATATTAAGGCAGCAAATGTTGGTCAGGTGACTAATATTATTGGTAATTCTGGTGTTCTGGACATAAATGAATATCATGCTATTGCTGAAATAGGAGAGATAAATGCTGAGGTGGATGCATGCAATTTAAACGATGATGAAAATGATTTGACTATTGTAGATGGTACAAGAGAAGTAAATGACCCCTCTAATAACAAGGAAATGTGTGACCATACAAAGCAAGATTCTGAACGTAATATTACCTCCCCAGTTGCATTCAAAAACAAGGAAAACAATCTTCATTCTATTCCACCTTGCATTAGTAATTTTGTTGATGTCCTTTCCCCCCATGAAAATGGTTCTTTGCCATACCTCTCTCTTCCTGCTATCAGCGCTCAAATTCTCCCTTTGTCTTCGTCTCCAACTCGTATTAGCAATCAAACTTCATCTGCTGCGGTGTCTAATCTTTCACCATTAAAATCTAATTCAGTTCTAGTTCCCTCTGTGCAAGTGCACGTTGTGCACATTCAGAGTGATAATTTATGCTGTTATGATGCTATTATCTCTCCGACCATTAATAACTCAGCTTGCATGGAATCTGATCATCCATACCGACATATTAAAGCTCCCCAGGCCAGGAAACCTCCTCCCCCCTCTCTCCCCCTCCCACTGAAACACTATCCAGCACATCAAATCTCATGGTCCAACTTGATGACCATACCTCGTCTAGTAACGGTAAAGCAATCAAATCTTCTAAAATGCATCCTTAAATGGACCTCAACCCTTGTGATGGTACCACATCCTCTTTCACCTTCCTTGGAATTAATGTCCGAACCACTCCTCTAACCAGGCGTAGCAAAAAGAAACTTCTCCTTAACCAATTAGTTGATCAATGTTAAACAATATTGGTGTATGGAATATTAGTGATGCACACTAGGAAATCAAATTAAATCAATGTAAGAACTTAATCACTTCTCATGCTCTGAGCATTCTTGCCATATTAGAAACCAAGCTTAATGCTTCTCTTACTTCCAAGGCTACTAACTACATTAATTCGAGCTGGATGTCGATTAATAATCTCTCTGAGGCGCCTTATGGTAGAATTCTTGTTATTTATAACCCCTCCATTTATTCATCTTCTCCTATCATTTCAACATCTTAGCTCACTCACATGCATTGTATCCATATTCCTTCCTCTACATCTTTTAATCTTACTGTTATTTATGGCCATAATTCTGTTTTAGCCAGGGAATCCTACCATGACCTCTTCCCATCGCTTAGACAAGAAACTCATCCATGGATAGTGATAGGCGACTTCAACTGCTCCCTCTTTTTATCTCATAGGCTTGGTGGCAACCCCATGTCTCTTTAAGAAATAAGAACTCTTAATTGTTCTATCACGCATTCAAACCTGATTGAAATCAACTCTGTTGGAGCCCCGTTCTCATGGAATAATTCTAGAAGATCTTCTCCTCGTACCTTCTCTAAACAGATTTTTCCTTTTCTAATCAGTTTGCTCTAACTAGATGGCTAATATGTCTAATCTTCTTCTGACGCAGCGGATTAACAAAAAATCGTTATAACGATGAAAATGTAGCAATCGGTGGATTGAAGGTACTGAAATGCCCAAATTCGTTGATCACAAAGATACCGAATTCTAGCTATCTTCGACACGTTGATCGCACACGATACCGTGAGAGAAGATCTTCAATTCTTCAAGCGTTGATTAAGCGCATTTGATTCCGCGAATCGGCTTCAACAATCGTTGATTCGAGCGCACTCAAATAACCGAAAGTGGAGATAGGAGATTACACTCAACTACCAATTTAAGATGAAAGCACACAGCAATCAACAAGAAATTTTATTCAAATATCAACCACCAAAAAATGTAAAACACACTCGCTATTTATAGAGTTTTGACCCTGATCCTTAAGTCGTTGCCGACTTAACACTCCCCGACTCACGACTTACGACTCAACTAAGGTCGCGCGCAACCTAAGCGTTCAGCGACGTACTTATTACAACGACCTAAAACAGTACAACACAAGTCCTCCCGACACACGACCTAAGGAAGCACACGACATACGACTCAACACTTATTTACAGCACATATGTGACCTTACACGACTCAACTTACAAACGACATAACAGAATGGCGACTCAACAACCACACGTCTTCGGCCGACTCAACACTTGAACGACTTACGGCATAACTCTTCACACGAATTATCGCTTCAGCTATATCCCGTTAGGTCGCAACCGACTTAAATCTTCTTTCTTAGGTCGTTGCCGACCTAAATCCCTCTGAACGACTCAGACCCGAAGCTTCCTCCCGCGACCTTAGGCCTTCCTCTCCTGCTTAACTCGTGAACGGCTTAAGACCTAAAACTGAAGCTTCTTCCATTCGACTTAAAGCTTTGTTAACTCGTAGTTCCTTATCTCGTGACAACTTAGGTCGTGACCATTTTCTGTTAAGTCGGAAACGACTTAAAATTCCTGAATGACTTAAGACTGTGGTCTTTCCCAAACGACCTAAAGACTTTGAACACTTCAACCCTACTAATTTCGTAGATCGTTCTGCATCATCGTCCCCTGGTTGACAGGAATTCGTCCTCGAATTTTCACTTTCTCTTTCCACAATAAATTCACTTCCATGATACGGAATTAAATGTTTAACGTTGAACACGTCAGACGTTTACACATCCTCCGGCAGCTTCAACCTGTAAGCATTTTCATTGATCCGTTTCACAACTTCTAGAGGACCAATTTTTCTGGCTTTTAGCTTGTTATAAGCGCCTACTGGAAAACGATCCTTTGTTAACACAGCATATACCATATCTCCTTCATTAAATTCAACATTTCATCGCTTCAAATCCGCAGATGATTTATACTTCTCGTTTGCTTTCTCCAACCGTTCCCGAATGATTTATGACATTCAGTCAAGCCATCAACAAAGTCTACAGCTCGTTTAACCGTCCCCTTCGGTTGTGGCACTACTGCTAAATCCAACGGTCCCCTGGGTAGATTTGAATATACAATCTGAAATGGACTGAAACTTGTACTACGATTCACTGCATGATTATGTGCAAACTCGGCTTGGCGTAACTTCATGTCCCAACTCTTCAGATTGTCCTTCACAAGACGTCGCAATAAATTCCCCAATGATCGGTTAACAACTTCGGTCTGTCCATCCGTTTGCGGATGATAAGCGCTGCTAAAGTTCAATTTCGTTCCCACCATCTTCCACAAGCTTAACCAAAAATGGCTTAAAAATCTAGTATCCCGATCTGAAACAATAGATTCTGGTAAACCATGCAATCGATACACCTCCTTAAAGAATAAATGTGCCACTCGAACTGCATTCGCTGTCTTCTTGCAGGCAATAAAATGTGCCATCTTCGAAAATCTGTCTACCACAACAAATATAGAATCATTCCCCCTTTGAGTTCTAGGCAAACCCAAAACGAAATCGATACTGATATCAACCCATGGTTTAGTCGGCACAGGTAATGGCATATACAATCTTGCATTTGTCGCTGTTCCCTTCGAAACCTGACATATATGACATCTCTCCACAAACCTTTCAACCTCTTCCTCATTGACGGCCAAAAGTAAGATTGAGAAATCAAATGCAATGTACGATCACGACCCACATGTCCTTCCTCATGCAACTCTTTGATAATCTTCAATCTCAAACTGCTCTCTGGAATACATAATCGATTTCCTTTAAACAAGAATCCATCAACCAACATAAATTCATTAGTATCTCCATCCTTAACTTTCTCAACGAACTTGGCAAAGTAAGGATCTTCGTCAATCAATTCTGGCAATAATTCAAACCCGGTCACCTCAACTTTCATTGTAGTCAACAAATGACTCCTCCTACTCAAAGCATCAGCCACACGATTCGTTACCCCAGATTTGTGCTTCACAACGAATATAAATTGTTGCAAATAAGCAATCCACGATGCATGTCTCTCTGAAATCTTATCATGTCCTTGCAAATGCTTCAACGCCTCATGATCAGTTTAAAGAACAAACTCTTTCTGAAATAGATAATGTCTCCAATGTTTAACAGCTTGCACAACCGCATAAAACTCAACATCGTATGTACTATATCTCATCTTTGCCCCTGATAACTTCTCACTAAAGTATGCAATAGGACGACCCTTCTGACTCAACACCCCTCCAATCCCAACCTTAGAAGCATCAGTGTGTAACTCAAACAACAACCGAAAATCTGGTAATACAAGAATTGGCGTTGTCGTCAAAAGTTCTTTGATTCGTTCGAAAGCAACCCCCGCTTCCTCCGACCAAGAAAACTGCTTCTCTTTCATACAATCAGTAACCGGTGCCATCACGCTACTGAAGTGTGGAATAAACCTTCGGTAGAATGATGCTAATCCATGAAAACTTCTAACTTCAGTGATAGTTCTCAGCTGTGGCCAATTTCTAACTGCTTCAACTTTACTCTGGTCCACCTGGATTCCCCATCTCCGAGACAACATATCCCAAAAATAAAACACTTCGAGTCATGAACACACATTTCTTCGTAGATGCATAAAATTGTTCCTCACGAAGAATAATCAACACTTCCCTCAAATGTTGAACATGCTCCTCCGTACTCCTGCTATATATCAGAATATCATCGAAATAAACCACCACGAACTTCCCAATGAATGGTCTAAAGATTTGATTCATCACCCGCATGAATGTACTAGGTGCATTTGATAAACCAAATGGCATAACCAACCATTCGTATAACCCTTCCCTCGTCTTGAATGCGGTCTTCCATTCGTCTCCAGGTCTAATCCGAATTTGATGATAACCATTCTTCAAATCAATCTTCGAAAAGATAGTTGCCCCACTCAACTGATCTAGTAAGTCATCCAACCTTGGCATAGGAAATCTGTAGTGAACAGTAATCTTGTTCAAAGCTCTACTATCGGTACACATTCTCCATGTTCCATCCTTCTTTGGCACCAACAATGCTGGTACTGCACAAGGACTCAAGCTTTCCTGAACACGTCCCTGTTCTAACAACTCTTCCACTTGCCTTCGCAACCCTTCATGTTCCTTCGGACTCATTCGATAATGTGGTCGATGTGGTAACACTGCTCCCGGAACAAGATCTATTTGATGTTGAATGTCTCTCAGTGGCGGTAACTCCTTAGGCAACTCCTCTGGAAATACGTGTTCAAACTCTTTCAAAACGGGCTTTGCTTCTCCAGGAATTTCAACCTCTTCATGACTCTCTCGTCCAATCAACAAATAGATTTCAGACTTCCCTTCAACTTCTTTGACAAACTCCTTCAAAGATAATAAAGTTTTCAGCTCTTCAATCTCCTCTAGCTTGCTTTCCTTCTGTTGTTGCTTCTTAGGAACTAAAGTGATTTTAGTACCTTCGAACATGAAACTGTAGCTATTAGCTCGACCATCATGCTGTACTGCTCTATCAAACTGCCATGGTCTGCCCAACAACATATGACACACATCCATGTCTACAACGTCACACCAAATTTCATCTTTGTACTTCTTTCCAATAGAAAAATTCACACAAGCTCTTCGACACACCGTCACTTCACCACCCTTCCTCAACCATGCTAACTTGTACGGTTTAGGATGCTTCTCGGTTTTCAAGTTCAACTTCCTTACTACTTCAGTAGAGATAATATTATCACAGCTTCCAGCATCAATAACGAACTTGCAAACTTTCCCTAGAATAGTGCATGTCGACTGGAAAATATTGCTTCTCAACCAACTAGAATCCTCCTCTTGCTTTGGTGTAATACATGACCTCCTCATCATAAGATTACAACCTTCATCCCCAGACAATTCTTCTTCCTCCTCAACATAAGGTGCATTTGAACATTCTGCCTCTTCATCCTCTTCTTCAATCTCAGCAACCATTGCTCTCTTCTTAGGCTTCGGATATTCATTGCTTTTGTGACCCAACTCCTGACAATTATAACATTTGAAACCACTGCTAACCTTCGCCTTCTCAGCCTCCTTCACCACTGGTTTTGTAACAGGTCTAGGAACATTAGAACTTCCACTAACACCCTTCGCTTGATTATTGGAATTAGTAAAAACACCACCTCCATGCCTTCCTTGCTTCTCCCAAGCCAACGCTTTCTGATGTGCTTCTGTAACAGATCTTGGATCGAACATATTAACCATATCCTGGATCTGCATTCTCAACCCTCCAATGAATCTAGCAGTCAATTTTTCCTCCGTCTCCATAATATCATTCCTGGCAATGAGTTGGTAAAATTCATCGGCATAATCACTAACAGACTTCGTCCCTTGCCTCAGATTCTGCAACCTCTGGTACATAAGTGATTGATAGTTGTAAGGTAAGAATGTAGCTCTCATCAACTTCTTCATCTTATCCCAAGACTCAATCTTTGACTTTCCCATTCTCTCTCTCGTAAGTTTAGTTTGCTGCCACCATGCCAAAGCTCTCCCCCTCAACCTAGTAGCAACCAACTTCACTCTCCTATGCTCAGGAACTTCCTTGAAATCAAAGATCTCTTCAACATTTGACACCCAATCAAGAAACTCTTCAGCTACCATTCCACCCTTGAACTCTGGAATTTCCATCTTCATACCCGATTCCCATCGACGATCATCTTCTACATCCCGATAAGAATTCCGAACTTGGTCTCGATCTCGATAATGAATGCTAGCTCTATCACCCTCTTCATAAAAATCAAAAGTATGCCTACATCGATCTCGACCATCAACATCCCTTTGATCATGCATGTCTCTTCTGCTATGTCTCTCTTCATCTCCATGGTCATGGTGATATCTCCTTGAAGAAATTGATGTTTCCCTTCTTTCTCTAAAAGATTGTGGTGATACCCTTTTCGCTTCCGTAACCGATGGCGAAACTCGGTTTCCTCCATGGTTCGAGATTAGTGATCTCCTCCTTTGACTTTGATTCAAATCATTCATCAACTTCTCTAACTTTCCAATGCCTTCATCAAATTTCTCATTAATACGTTGTTCCATTAACTCGGCTTCTTCTCTTCTATACAAAGCTTCAACGTTTTGATGACGATTAGCTCTCCTTGGTGGCATGGTTCAAATCTTCACAAACTCTTCAAAACTTCTCAAATACTTCAAAAAATCGAACACAAAACTTCAACACAAAACAAACAAGCTCGGCTCACTTGCAACTTGGCTCGGCCTCACTTAGCTCGAATAAGCCTTGCGACTTATCACCTTAGCTCGGCAATAGGTAACGATCTATGGTTAGGTCGGCTCGGCTCAACAAAGCACACACGGCTCCAAGTACTTCTGCTTCAACTTTGGTGCGCAAATGATCTTGCGACCAAACTCAAACACTCTTCCAAGTTTGATCCAAAATGAAATGGATCAAAGTCTTCAAACTCATTGCAACTTCAAGATGAACACGATGAACAACAACTTCAAACTTCAACTTCAAAAATTGGCTCCAAGTCTCGGCTTATCTATGATTGGCTAAGTCTAGCTCTGATACCAAAAACTGACGCAGCGGATTAACAGAAAATCGTTATAACGATGAAAATGTAGCAATCGGTGGATTGAAGGTACTGAAATGCCCAAATTCGTTGATCACAAAGATACCGAATTCTAGCTATCTTCGACACGTTGATCGCGCACGATACCGTGAGAGAAGATCTTCAATTCTTCAAGCGTTGATCAAACGCACTTGATTCCGCGAATCGGCTTCAACAATCGTTGATTCGAGCGCACTCGAATAACCGAAAGTGGAGATAGGAGATCACACTCAACTACCAATTTAAGATGAAAGCACACAGCAATCAACAAGAAATTTTATTCAAAAACCAACCACCAAAAAATGTACAACACACTCGCTATTTATAGAGTTTTGACCCTGATCCTTAAGTCGTTGCCGACTTAACACTCCCCGACTCACGACTTACGACTCAACTAAGGTCGCGCGCAACCTAAGCGTTCAGCGACGTACTTATTACAACGACCTAAAACAGTACAACACAAGTCCTCCCGACACACGACTTAAGGAAGCACACGACATACGACTCAACACTTATTTACAGCACATATGTGACCTTACACGACTCAACTTACAAACGACATAACAGAATGGCGACTCAACAACCACACGTCTTCGGCCGACTCAGCACTTGAACGACTTACGGCATAACTCTTCACACGACTTATCGCTTCAGCTATATCCCGTTAGGTCGCAACCGACTTAAATCTTCTTTCTTAGGTCGTTGCCGACCTAAATCCCTCTGAACGACTCAGACTCGAAGCTTCCTCCCGCGACCTTAGGCCTTCCTCTCCTACTTGACTCGTGAACGGCTTAAGACCTAAAACTGAAGCTTCTTCCATTCGACTTAAAGCTTTGTTAACTCGTAGTTCCTTATCTCGTGACAACTTAGGTCGTGACCATTTTCTGTTAAGTCGGAAACGACTTAAAATTCCTGAATGACTTAAGACTGTGGTCTTTCCCAAACGACCTAAAGACTTTGAACACTTTAACCTTACTAATTTCGTAGATCGTTCTGCATCATCTTCCTATGCCTGGGCTTTCCGATCACTACCCCCAAATATTATCTTTTGGAGCTGCCATGAGGACAAGAAAAACTAATTTTAAATTTTTTAATGCATTGGTGCATCACCCTGAATGTGATAGCCCTGTATTTTTGACATCTACTAATTGGTAATTAGCAGAATTTGATTTATTAAAATAATAATTTGCAAATTAAAACAAATAAAATTTGCTAATTAAAGATGTCTTAATGTATATGTAAGTGGATTGGAAACTGTAATAATAGTTGAACTAAATAATGCATCTTAAAGTAAATTATTAATTTTATGAATAGATATGTGTGAACTCCATAAGGATGAAAATCTTAAGTATATACGTATATAAATTCATTGTGGAAATATAATTCTAGTAAACATATTAAGATAATCATTTTAATAAATGGGCAAAATTTATCTTTTCAAAAAGAAATAAATTAATTGTTGTTTTTGTATGTATAAGTAGAAGGCAAATAAGGTTTGTTTTTAAAATTCAAACATCTTAGAATAAATTGGTTCTAAAATTTATATTTAAAAAAATTATTAATTATTTAATTGGGATTTTATTTCAATTTCTATAAAGTGAATATAGGTTAATAAAAGAAAGGTTAAGGACACGGATACATACAAACTAAATTGCAGATATTTTTATAAATATATAAATACATATAAAAATATATTAATGCATGAACATTACAAATATAAGATAGATATAACATAAAAATGACAAATGTAAGAAATTTAGACAAGTGTCTTATTTTTCCTAATTTTCTTTTTTCTTTAATTTTAATAACCATAAATTTTATAAACTTCCATTCTTTCTTCTTCATATTTCTTTTCCTTCAAACCAAGCAAGAATCCATGGCCACAAAACTAAAAACATTTTTACAATCCTGTAACCTCAAGCATTACCAAATCCTGTAACCATTTATTCCAAACCCTGTAACTTAAAGTCTGAAACCATATTTAAATCCTCAAGTTCAAAAACCTTTAGCCTTTGTTTCAAATACCGATCCCCTCAAAAACAAATTGTAGCCAATCTTCAACCCAAATTTGTCAAAAAAAACTAAACCCTGTAATGTTTTTATCAAGCCTGTAGCTTTTTCAAAACTGCAAACCTGAAATGTTTTCCTTTAATTTGAATTTCATTCTTCAAACAAAATACTCAACTCTGTAATTCTCTTTTGTCAAGCATTAATCAAAGGCCTGGAAAATCTTCTTTTATCATAAGCATGAAACCAGAATTAGTTTCAAAACCTGTAGAAGCATTAGAAAAAAAAAAGCTTGAGAACTTTCTGTTATCAAGAACCTGGAAACAACAAATTTTCAAAAGTCTTGGTCATCATCATGATTCCGGTTTTAAAGCAATTCAGTACCAAGCGACATAAGCTTTCAGAAGCCATTAACATCAGTAATATTTAAAGCTTTCAGGAATCAAGCTCTGTTTTTAAAAAGGGTGAGTAAACGACTAATTTAAATCTTAAGTAGGTAAATTTTGTTGCTTAAGTAATTTCTGTGATAATGATGCTTGTTTGTTATAATACTGCATATATATATATGAATGTGTTAATATGTGTGCATGTTAGTTTCTTTCTGTTTTTTTTGAAACTGTAGTATCTAAAATAAATTCAAAACCAGTTTGTTAGTTCTCTGGTTAGTTTTCATGTTGAGATGTTTAAACAAAGTTTGTTTAAAACAACAAGATTTAAATTGAAAAAAATATGGAAAAACACAAAAAATGATAATGATGCCTATATGCAGTTGTATGTAAAACTGTAGGTAGGGATGCATTTGAATCTGCATGCCTGAAGTTTTTGTTCCTCTATTCATTCTTAAATTACCGAGTTTTATAAATAAACAAAATTCAAATTTCCCATAAAAACACTTTGCAGCTTTGAATTTTCAAATATATTAATCAAGTTTAAACTCATCAAGATTATAAAAAATATGTCTATGTAATTTAAGTTTGGAAATTTACCCGTAAACAAGAAGTTGCAGAGGGAATTTGTATAATTTAATAAACCAAATGTTGAATTATATTGATTCATGTATATGTATTGAATCATCATTGAAGATTATGATTTCTAAAACAAAAATCCAAATTTTTAGTGATGAAATGGATGTAAATTTGGGAAATATAAGGAATATGGTTCTTGACCATTTTTTGTTGGTCAGAGGATTTTGAGTGTTTGAGTTTTCATCTAAAGCAAGGTGGACGATCAGGTTGTTGGGCAAAAATGAAGGTCGAGGCAACTATGAACTGTGGCGTTGTAAGTGGTCGGGTTAAGTTTCTAACCCTAGCTTTTGTTGAAGTTGGATTTGGGGTTGTCGCATCTTCTCTGATGATGCGAGCTGCTTGGAACATTGGTGAATGGAAGCGTGGAGGCAGGGCATGGTACGGCCGGAGTTGTAATGACTCCGGTGATCAAAATCGAGGAGTCAAGGAGATTTGTTGAAGATCGTATTTGGGTCAAGTCCATCAGAGATGCTCGATTTCAATTCGAGGTGCGTGTGAATGTTTGGGTGGTCGGATTGTAATGTTATGGTGTTGGGTGACATGCTGGAGGCATTGACGATGCTCGAGGGTAATTGACGGCTGCGTGCATGTGCACATGATGGTGGGTGCATCTTCGAAGGGTTTGGCTGTGAAGTCTCGGAGTCGAGTTCGAGTTTTGGGGTAGGAAGCTCGAGTTCGTACTCGAGTATGTTGGAAGTGGATTGCCTGTAGTTTTAAAATCTTGAATTTAATCAAGGTTTAAAAAAAAGAGGGAAGAAGTGAAACTCGTGTATGAGCCGAGTAAGCTACGGGTTTTACCCGAACCAACTAAAGTAAAACAGTAATTAAGGTTTTAAAAGTTTTTAAAACTTGTGTTTTGATTTTTAAAAATTTAAATTAGTTTAAAACTCTTATTTAAATTACTTGATGTTTTAATAAATGTTTTCCTAAACATATTTTCAGAAGTTTTAAAGTTTGTTAAATTTAAACTTTGTTAAGAAATTTTAAAGTGATTTTAAAATCGAGTTTTGAAAGCAAATTTTAAAAGTTTATCTAAAAGACAAGTTTTAAATTCAAATTGAAAATAGTTTTCAAAAACTAATAATTTATAAATATTTAAGCTATTTAAAGTTGTGTTTTGATAACTTTAATTTTATCAAGTTAAATGATTGTTTTATTTTAAAAACTTAATTCATAATTTAATTAAGTAAATATAGTTATAAAACGTAAATGATGTAAATATGTTAAGGGTAATTAAAGCATTTACAAGATAATATTTTATCTTAATTAAGGTTTTGATATCTTAATTTTGATTAAGTTAATTTAAAGAGATTAAGTTTAATTAATTGGTTTAATTATAAAGGAATGATTAAGAAATTAATTAAAGGAAATTACTTGATGAGAAATAAATAAAGGATAATTACTTGGTGGAAGAAATTAAGTTATAATTACTCAGTGTAATTAAAGGATTAATTATAATCAAGGAGATGATTTAATTGATGAAGTAAATAAGGAAAGTTAATAATTGATTGTGATTAACTAAGGATTAATTAATGAAAGTGATCAATCTTTCTTATGAATGATTGAATGATGATAAGTGCCTTGGATTGGTTGATATCTATGATAGGAACGTCTTTGTGATATGATATGTTTGGGTGGACAATGATGATGTGATTATCTATCGTTTATAAATTGCTGTGTGAAAGTGTTATCCAATAATTAAAGTTGAATTGTATTTAATAACTTGGGTTAAAATGAAATTGGATTCGAAGAGACCGGAGTCGAGTATTAGTTAATACCCGAAACCACTTCAATTCTTTATAGATTGATATGTGAAATCATTAGGCTTGTATGGAATGATTTAAGTGAATTGGACCATTTAATCTATGTTTCGATACTTAGAAATTGATGTGTGAAAAAGGTAATGTCTATGACAACTTGTGAAGTTGTAAATTGATATAAATTACCCCAGGTTTATATAAGTTGTATGTTTTTTTGTATTTCTTGATATATGGGTATACTCACGCTGGTTTCCAGCCTGACCCGGATGTTAGTTTGATGTAATGCTCGGGTCAGACGGAGTATTACAGATTTTCAGGTAAGGACATTCTGGAGCTCAGGTGGCGAGTTGGATGGCAGGAACGTATGGAGTATATTCCGCTGTGACATGTTGTAGTTTATCTAGAATTAGTTAATTTTTAACTGTCCAGTGTTTGCGTAAATATCGTAACTGTGTTGTATTGTATAAAATTTAACTGATACAGCTTCTTTGTATAAATGTTATTTTATGAGATATTATATTTTATCTGCTACGAATGTGAGAATCTGTGTTTTGTTTTCGTTTCTTCTTCTTTCTCTCTTCTTCTTTTCTTTACTATCTAAAAATATATGGATCATAATTTTCGGGTCGTTACATTTGGTATCAGAGCTGAAGGTTAAGCGAGAACCTTGGCTCTGGTGGGATTACTCATTAAGGATAGGGTAAGTGGTACCTTAGGATGAGTTGAGTGCATATAAATATATATATGAGAGCGTACCTGTTATTTTCCTATATAAAGATTTTAAATGATTTTATATAAGATTACGTTTTGATATATAGAGCAATATTTCTTTTTAATAAATATTAAGGTAATAGAAAACCAACCAAACTGAAATTAAACCTTGAAGTTGGGGAAGAATTTCAAAATAAGGTGAATTAGAATTAGTTTCAAACCAGAAAAATAGAATGGTTATTGTGTTTAATAATGGATGATTATTTTCCAATAAAAAAATTAAATGTTTTAAGGAAGTAACCATTTGAAAAGTAAATTTGAAAGGATGTAAATTAAAGTCGGTTTCAAATTGTGAAGTTTTGAATTCTAAATTTAAACATTTGAATTGGTTTCAAAATGTTATAGGAAATAATATTATTCAAACTATTTTGAATATGATCTTATTTTAAAATAAGAGATGTTATTTAATATATTCGAATGAAGGGGTCCTATTTCAAACAAGGGTTGTTTGAAATTTTAAAGGAATTTGTTTGAATTTAAAACCAAAGGTGGTTTAAAATTTAAAAGTAACCAGGTATGTAAAGGAAATAAACTCTAAGGTTGAGTTTTAAATTTGGAATGAGATGTGATACCCAAAGTGATGAGTCTTTGAACTTAATAAGTGTGAAGATTATTTATGAGAAGTTCAAAATTTGAAATGGAAGTTTAAATTTGGGTAAGGTTGACTGGATTAAGTGAACTGAGTTTAACTTGGGGGAAAATTAAATAAGTTAGAATGGTCAACCTGATTTTGAAATTTCAAGATGAAATTAAGATTTAACTTGGGAAGTTAAATGGTTAATTTGAATTAGGAAGTTTGAGAGATCTAAAAATGGTTTTGAGATCCAAAAAATTAGAAATGGGTGGATGTTTTAAAATAATTTGAATGATACCATCCCGTTGTTATTAATAATCTTTAAGTTGAAATTGGATTCGTTGAAATAAATGAGAAATGAAGTGTGATAATATATCCATTATTGGGATAAAAGGAAAATCACACTTTAATTTGAAATCAAGGATAAGGAATTACTTCAAACTGAAAATTTGAATAAATACACTTGTAAATTTAAATTGTTTAAGGAACTAGCTTTAAACTGGAAGATAAAATTGGGTAATAAATTAAATTTTTAAGATAAAATTGTTTTGAACTATTATTTGAACTTTGGAAAAAGTTAATGAAAGGTAATTTAAAATGAATTTTGAGAATTTGACTCAAAATTAAATTGTTTAAAGGTTTGGGTTATTGATGTAAAAATAAAGGTTAATTTGATTTGTGGTATAATATGTTAGGTCTGAACTATGAATTGAATTATTTAAAAACTTTAAAGGTAAATTGATTTAAAGGAATTAAATCAACTTTTGATGTATTAACTCGAATTTATATAATTCGAGATGGTTCATAGTGAACTGGAATTTGAAGTTGGTTCAAATTGAAATTTATTTGAATATTTAGAAATTGTGATTAAGAGTTGAATAGTTTTAAATTCAAATGGAATTTGAATTGAATTTGGAAAGAAACCGAGGTTAATTCAACTTGAATTGGGGTTAAATCAATTTCAATGGAAATTGAAGTTATTTAAATTGTAATTGAGTCAATTTAAATGGAAGTAGAAATTTAAATTAATTGATTGGAAATGGAGGTTGGGAATTGAACAGTTTGACTCTGGACTATTTTCAAAATAAATTGTTTTGGTACGAATCTATTTTTTTAAAACTATTTACTATACAACTTTTCTTTTTAAAATCCAAATTATCTTATACTTATTTTTAAATTATCTTTGGAACTATTTAACAATTTTTCTACTGTTTTATAAACTAATTTCTATTTTCAACTACTTTATAACTAATTACTATTTTACAATTATTTTGCAATTATTTAAAATTTCTAAACTATTTGACAATTTTCCAACTATTTTGCAATTACTTAACTATTTTTACAGCTATTTTACAAACCAATAATTATTTTTCTACTATTTATCTATTTTAAAATTTTCAAGCTATTTTCTAAATTTAAGCTGGACAGAGTTCAAACTGTTTATGATTTGTTATCACTTGCGATAAGAATTGAAGTGATAATGCAAATGGGATCGAAGCAATTGTAATAAGTGAATGAAATTAAGGTGAATGTGAATAGAATGGAAATTCATTTGATTAATAAATCAACAAAGATAAATACATAGGATGTACGTATATTATTCTATTCACATAATGATTTGATCCAGATTCGAGCACTGAATTTCGAGATAGTTATATCGATCCGAGTGGGATTTTTCGCTCGATTTTCGACGGCGAACCTGGATATAGATTGTTGATTGGTTCTGGATATTCTCTATCATAGTTATGACTATGCAAGAAGAATAACGGTTTCAGATCAAGAAACCAGATCTAAGTTCGCACTAGGAAGTCAGGTGGACAATATTAGTTCGGAAATGAAATTATGTGATCGAGTGAGCGATCAGATTTGTATAACGTACGGATGATATGTGTAGATCGTATGGATTTGAATAAAATTGATACTGGGAATTTGTGGATTAGAAATGTGAAATGGTTTTTGAAATGAAAGTTATATTTTGTGAAGTATATGATGAAGTAACGTGGAAATTGGATATTTCTATGATAGAATTTTTTTTGGAAGTAAGTAATATGGTTAGTGACTTTATAGAGTAATAAAAAATATTTGATTTGGAATAAATAAAGTTATATAACTTTGTTATGTAAGATAAATCTCCCCTGGTTGAATCTATTGCCAGAAGAAAAGGATTTTGAAGGTGTTTTGAAGTATAAAAGGAGTTTTATACAAGTTTGAAATGATCCAAAGTTTTAAAGATTATATATATATATATATATATATATATATATATATATATATATATATATATATATATAAAAGATCATGTGAGGATTTTGGAAAATGGTTTTGGGAACCTTTGGATTTGGAAAGGGTTTTGATTTTGGGGTAAAATCAATATTGAAATTTGGAAAGCCTAGTTTGAGAATAATCGATTTTGGGATAAACGATTTTGGTGTAAAGGAGCTTTGTATGAGATCATACTAGGTGTATGATTTGAAAGATACGATATGTGTATAGTATAAAGTGTTTTGATGATGGCTCTGGGGAAAAAGGCGCTCCCTTAAAATGAACTTCTCAGGAGTACCACCGGGTGGTGCTGCCGTGAGCCCTAAGGGGGGTTCTAAAGTTGATCCTGTGAGGACTCCGGACAAAACTAGTTCCCGAGGACTATGAGTAGTGCGTACCATAGCGAAAATCGTGTTAGCCGCTGAGAGCCAACAGCCTGCGTTTGATTTTATATCGGTAGACTACGACCTATGGTAACATAGCGAAAGTAGTGTGAGCCGCTGAGACCCAACAGTCTGCGTTTGATTTTATATAGGTAGGCTGCGACCTATGTAGGTGGAGAAGTTTCATTTTGACAGCGAAAGTCGCGTGTGCCGCTGAGAGCCAATAGTCCGCGTTTGATTTTATATCGATAGACTGCAATCTGTCGTGTGTTCCATGGCGTAATCGAGAGGCTTTGGAGAGCCTACAATTACATGGACTTTTGCTACGATGGCAACGTAACCCAGAATGTCACTGCGACCATGGATGGGGGTGATGATTTCCAGAGCATTCTCACCAAAGATATTTCCTCTATTTTCAAAAACGTTTTCTATATTTTCAATAAAATTATTTTCCAATTATTTTCACCGGGTGTTGAAAATGGGTCCACTAAGTACTTATAGATTTTCAGTCCTACGCCTGATCAAAATATGACCGAATTTCTGTAAGAACAAGGATGGACTTGTTGAAAACATCGAGTTATAAAAGTATTTTTATAAAAACTATTTTTATAATATTATGTGGATTTTAAAAGTGTTTTAAAAATAATTCAAAAGTAATTTAACTGATATTAAGTATTTTAATAACTTCTGGTTTCGTTCCTTTTCGAGGACGAAAAGGTTCAAAGGGGAGAGGAATGTGAAAGCCCTAAATTTTTGACATCTATTAATTGGTAATTAGCAGAATTTGATTTATTAAAATAATAATTTGCAAATTTAAACAAATAAAATTTGCTAATTAAAGATGTCTGAATGTATATGAAAGTGCATTGGAAACTATAATAATAGTTGAAGTAAATAATGGATCTTAAAGTAAATTATTAATTTTATAAATAGGTATGTGTAAACTCCATAATGATGAAAATCTTAAGTATATACGTATATAAATTCATTGTGGAAATATAATCCTAGTAAACATACTAAGATAATAATTTTAATAAATGGGAAAAATTTATCTTTTCAAAAACAAATAAATTAATTGTTGTTTTTGTATGTATAAGTAGTTGGAAAATAAGGTTTGTTTTTAAAATTCAAACATCTTAGAATAAGTTGGTTCTAAAATTTATATTTAAAAAAATATTATTAATTATTTAATTGGGATTTTATTTCAATTTTTGTAAATTGAATATAAGTTAATAAAAGAAAGGTTAAAGACATGGATACATATAAACTAAATTGTAGATATTTTTATAAATATATAAATACATATAAAAATATATTAATGCGTGAACATTACAAATGTAAGATAGATATAACATAAAAATGACAAATGTAAGAAATTTAACAAGTGTTTTATTTTTCGTCATTTTCCTTTTTCTTTAATTTTAATAACCACAAATTTTATAAACTTCCATTCTTTCTTCTTCATATTTCTTTTCCTTCAAACCAAGCAAGAATCTATGGCCACAAAGCTGAAAACATTTTTACAATCCTATAACCACATGCATTACCAAAACCTGGAACCATTTATACCAAACCCTGTAACTTCAAGTCTAAAACCATATTCAAATCCTCAAGTTCAAAAACCTGTAGCATTTTTTCAAATATCGATCCCCTCAAAAACAAATTGTAGCCAATCTTCAACCCAAATTTGTCAAAAAAAAAACCAAACCCTGTAAATTTTTTATCAAGCCCGTAGCCTTTTCAAAACTGCATACCTGAAATGTTTTCCTTTAATCTGAAGATCATTCCTCAAACTAAATAATCAACTCTGTAATTCTCTTTTGTCAAGCATTAATCAAAGGCCAGGAAAATCTTCTTTTATCATAAGCCTAAAACCAGAATTAGGTTCAAAACCTGTAGAAACATTAGAAAAAAAAGCTTGAGAACATTCTGTTATCAAGAACCTGGAAACAACAAATTTTCAAAAGTCTTGATCATCATCATGATTCCAGTTTTAAAGAAATTGGGTTCCAAGCAACATAAGCTTTCAGAATTCAACATTAGTAATATTCAAAGCTTTCGGGAATCAAGCTCTGTTTTTAAAAAGAGTGAGTAAACAATTAATTTAAATCTTAAGTTGGTTAATTTTGTTGCTTAAGTAATTTCTGTGATAATGATGCTTGTTTGTGATAATACTGCATATATATATATATATATATATATATATATATATATATATGAATGTGTTAATATGTGTGCATGTTAGTTTCTTTCTGTTTTTTTGAAACTGCAATGTGTAAAATAAATTCAAAACCAGTATGTTACTTCTCTGGATAGTTTTCATGTTGAGATGTTCAAACAAAGGTTGTTTAAAACAACAAGTTTTAAATTGAAAAAAATATGGAAAAACACAAAAATTGATAATGATGCATGTATGCAGTTGTATGTAAATCTATAGGTAGGGATGCATTTGAATCTGCATGCCTGAAGTTTTTGTTCGTCTGTTCATTCTTGAAATACAGAGTTCTATAGATAAAAAAAAATTCAAATTTCCCATATAAACACTTTGTAGCTTTTAATTTTCAAATATATTAATCAAGTTTAAACTCATCAAGATTATAAAAAAATATGTCTAAGTAATTTAAGTTTGGAAAATTACCTGTAAACAAGAAATTACAGAGGGAACTTGTAGAATATAATAAACCAAATGTTGAATTATATTGATTCATGTATATGTATTGAATCATCATTGAAGATTATGATTTTTAAAACAAAAATCCAAATTTTTAGTGATGAAATGGATGTGAATTTGGGAAATATCAGGAATATGATTCGTGAGCATTTTCTGTTGGTCAGAGGATTTTGAGTGGTTGAGTTTTCGTCTGAGGCAAGGTGGACGATCAGGTTGTTGGGAAAAAATGAAGGTCGAGGCAACTGTGCACTGTGGCTTTGTCAGTGGTGGGGTTAAGTTTTTAACCCTAGATTTTGTTGAAGTTGGGTTTAGGGTTGTCATATCTTCTCTGATGATGCGAGTTGCTTGGAACATTGGTGAATGGAAGCGTGGAGGCAGGGCATGGTACGACCGGAGTTTTAATGACTCCAGTGATTGGAATCGAGGAGTCAAGGAGATTTGTTGAAGGTCGTATTTGGGTTGAAGTCCATCAGAGGTGCTTGATTTCAATTCGAGGAGCGTGTGAATGTTTGGGTGGTCAGATTGTAATGCTGTGGTGTTGGATGACATGCTGGAGGCATAGACGGTGGTCGGAGGTGATCAACGGCGGCGTGCATGTGCACGTGATGGTGGGTGCGTGTCAAAAGGGTTTGGCTGTGAAGTCTTGGAGTCGAGTTCGAGTTTTGGGGTGGGAAGCTCGAGTTCATACTCGAGTATGTTGGAAGTGGATTGCCTGTAGTTTTAGAATCTTGAATTTAATCAAAGTTTAAAAGAAAAAAAGAGTGGGAAGAAGTGAAACTCGGGTATGACCCGAGTAAGCAACGTGTTTGACCAGAAGCAGCTAAAGTAAAACAGTAATTAAGGTTTTCAAGTTTTTAAAACTTGTGTTTTGATTTTTTAAAATTTAAATTAGTTTAGAACTCTTACGTAAATTACTTAATGTTTTAATAAACGTTTTCTTAAACATATTTTAAGAAGTTTTGAAGTTTGTTAAATTTAAACTTTGTTAAGAAATTTTAAAGTGATTTAAAATCGAGTTTTGAAATCAAATTTTAAAAGTTTATATAGAAGAAAAGTTTTAAATTCAAATTGAAAATAGTTTTCAAAAACTAATAATTGATAAATATTTAAGCTAATTAAAGTTGTGTTTTGATAACTTTAATTTTATCAAGTTAAATGATTGTTTTATTTTAAAAACTTAATTGATAATTTAATTAAGTAAAGATGGTTATAAAAGGTAAATGATGTAAATATTTTAAGGGTAATTAAAGCATTTAAAGGATAATGTTTTATCTTAATTAAGGTTTTGATATCTTAATTTTGATTAAGTTAATTTAAAGAGATTAAGTTTAATTAATTAATTTAATTATAAAGGAACGATTAAGAAATTAATTAAAGGAAATTACTTGATGATAAATGAATAAAGGATAATTACTTGGTGGAAGAAATTAAGTTACAATTACTCAGTGTAATTAATGGATTAATTATAATCAAGGAGATGATTTAATTGATGAAGTAAATAAGGAAAGTTAATAATTGATTGTGATTGACTAAGGATTAATTAACGAAAGTGATCAATCTTGCTTATGAATGATTGAATGATGATAAGTACCTTGGATTGGTTGATATCTCTGATAGGAACTGCTTTGTGATATGATATGTTTGGGTGGACAATGATGATGTGATTATCTATCATTTATAAATTGCATTGTGAAAGTGATGTCCAATAATTAAAGTTGAACTGTATTTAATAACTTGGTTAAAATGACATTGGATTCGAAGAGACCGGAGTCGGGTATTAGTTAATACGCGAAACCATTTCGATTCTTTATAGATTGATATGTGAAATCAATAGGCTGGTATGGAATGATTTAAGTGAATTGGACCATTTAATCTAAGTTTTGACACTTAGAAATCGATGTGTGAAATAGGTGATGTCTATGACATCTTGTGAAGTTGTAAATTGATATAAATTACCCCGGGTTTATATAAGTTGTATGTTTTTTGTATATCTTGATATATGGGTTTATTCACGCTTGTTTCCAGCCTGACCCAGGTGTTACTTTGATGTAATGCTCGGGTCAGACCGAGTATTACAAATTTTCAGGTAATGACGTTTTGGAGCTCAGGAGGCGAGTTGGATGGCAGGAACGTATGGAGTATATTCCGTTGTGACATGTTGTAGGTTATCTAGAACTAGTTAATTTTTAACTGTCCATTGTTTGCATAAATATCGTAACTCTGTTGTATTGTACGAAATTTAACTGATACAACTTCTTTGTATAAATGTTATTTTATGAGATATTATATTTTATCCGCTGTGAATGTGAGAATCTGTGTTTTGTTTCTGTTTCTTCTTCTTTCTCTATTCTTCTTTTCTTAACTATCTGAAAATTTCGGGATCGTAATTTTCGGATCGTTACATTGAATTTTTTGATATTGTTAAAAAGGCATGGTCCTCCTTTTCTTTTGGTAATCCTATGTTTATCTTGCAGTGTAAACTTAGAGTTGTCGAAGCTGAATTGAAAGTTTGGTCGGTGAGTAAATTTGGCAAAGGTAACCTGGCGTCTACCACTATCAGTCACAAACTCTATCAAGTTCAAGAGGCTATGATGTCTGACTCATTAAACATTGACTTGGTGGCTCAGGAGGCTACCTTATCTAACCAACTCTTTGATGCCTTAAGAGAGGAAGGGAAAATGGTTAAACAAAAGGCTAGAATGGAGTGGTTCAAGGATGGAGATCGAAACATTCATTCCATCATCCTGCTCTTAAAGATAAACAGTCTAGAGAGACAATTAGCGTTCTTACTGATGAAAATGGTGAGTATGTCTCTGACCCTCCTTGTATTATTAACATGTTTCTTGATTATTTCAGCAAGTTACTTGGTAATAGTAATAATTTTGCTCCATTGCTTGAGCTTCTTGACGCTGTTACCCTTCCCGGAATTTCTACTGCAGACAATGTCATGCTATCATCTGCAATTACTGACAATGAGATTAAATCTGCTCTGTCTCTCTCAATTCTAACTCTACTGGAGGTCCTGATGGTTTTAATGCCGCCTTTTTACCTCATGTTGGGATATTGTTGGCCCAACTTTCTTGAAGGTTGTCCATAATTTCTTTAATAAATGCAAGATGATTGGATCTGTCAATGCAACGAACATAGCTCTCATCCCTAAAGTTAAAAACCCCATTCATGTCTCTGACTTTAGGCCTATCTCTTGCTGCAACACCATTTATATGTGTATATCTAAAATTATCGCTAATAGGCTCAAGTTAGTCTTGCCTAAGATCATTTCTTCCAATCAAGTAGCCTTTCTTAGCGGCAGGAGTATCCTTGATAATGTCTTGATGTCGCATGAACTTCTGAAAGGATACAACACCTCTCATGTTTCTCCCAGAGCCATGTTCAAGCTTGACATTTCTAAAGCTTTTGACTCGTTGCAATGGGCCTCTGTATTTAGGATAATGGGCTTAATGAACTTTCCCAAACACTTTGTGGCATGGATTGAAGCATGCATCTCTACTGCCAGGTTCTCTGTTATGGTCAATAAATGTAATGAGGGTTATTTTCGAAGCAATCAGGGAATTAGGCAAGGAGATCCTATGTCTGCCAATTTATTCATTCTGGTTATGAAGGTATTAACACAAATTCTTATTCCGCTTATGCATGATGGTAGTAACTCAGTTCACCCTAAATGTAAGAATCCTCTCATCACATCTTTAATGTTTGCCGATGATTTGGTTATTTTTTTCAAGCCATGTTTGATGACTATGTCATCTATAATGGATGGTCTTAACAAGTTTTACAACATAACTGGCTTATCGATTCACTTATCCAAGTCCGATCTCATGATAGCTGGAGTAAGCATTGATGTTATAACCCAAATATCATACCTAACTTCTACAACGCGAAGAGCTGATACTTCTATGTAACTTGGTATCCCTATGGCTACTTCACGAATCTCTTACGCTCAATGTATTCCTCTGTTTGAGAGAATCACTGCTAGACTCTTTTTGTGGTCCAATAGGTTGCTTATTCAGGCAGGAAGGCTTACTCTTATCAACTCAATTATTTTCTCCACGTTAGTGTACTGGGCCAGATCTTTCATATTTCCTACCAAGCTGATTAATATGATAAAGAGTGCTATGTCTAACTTTTTCTGGCATGGTTCTATGAACTCTAATAAGCTAAATCCATGTGCCTTTTACAAACTTGAAGTGCTGAAGTCTAGAGCTGGACTTGGTATCAAAAATATGCTTCTGTGGAATCGTGCTGCCATGGTGAATCACATTGACAACCTGCTGAGTCATAAAGAGAATATATGGGTGATATGGTCGCATAGGTATATAATTCGAAATAAGAATTTCTAGACTATGCCTGTACCGCAATCTTGTAGCTGGACGTGGAGGTGTATTCTGAATCTTAGAAATGATATACTCCCATGTGCTAGATGTAGAATTGGTATTAATAGTCGTGTGTCTCTGGAATGACCCATGGGTGAAGCATGCTGCTATCCTGAGTCACCTCCTCACTTACAATCAGCAAACTCAATCTGGAATTAGTCCTAATGCTCTGGCTATTGTCTTTCTTTCTAATGGTAGTGTTGTCCTTCCATACTCGAGTAATCAGATTGTTCATCATCAATGGAATCTCCTTCTTGGCTGTCATGTCCCCTTATCTCAATATGATGGCATCTCATGGACTTTCTATCAAGATAGGTATAGAATTGGTGCCCTGTACAAGCTTCTCGTTTGCCATAATAATCGAGTGACTCTCATCTGGCACAAACGAATATGGCTAAATCATAACAGTGAGAGGCATAACCTTTTTCTCTAGAAGATCTTTAGTGATTGCTTGAAAACCAAAATTAAGTTGAATCAGAGAGGAATCAGTATTGATACTATGTGCATTTTTTGTTTTGCTGCAGATGAGGATACGCTGCACTTATTCTTTAACTGCCCGTATGTCAATAAGTTATGGTCTACTATTAATTCTACCACCACTGGTAGGTCGGTTGCCATGATCATTGAAATTGAATGGGATCTCATATACAAGGCTACGCGATGGAAAACTGAATCATCTTTCGTTCTTCTTTTTACTCTTAAAATCTTCATCTCGATGATCTGGGATGAAAGGAATGCAATAATATTTACTGGGAAAAGGAAATCCTTCATGTAAATGATAGTGAGTATTGTGGAAGGAATGAGGTTCGCTATATGTGCTTCCAGTCATGCTTTTGATCATGCATTTTTGAATGCTCTTCCATGATTCTTGCTTGGCTGGTTGTGGTGTGTTGTTGTCTTTTTTATTTTTTTTCTTCTATTTTTTCTTCTACTTTTTGATATGCCTGTCCTTCTTTGTGTTCTTGTTCCTATATTACTTGCATGCCTAATGGTTCTAGGTTGCATTGTTTCTCCCGTCTTTGTAATTCTTTCTTGGTATATCAATAAAATGGTAGAGGCCCATTTTTAACCCCGCTGGCTTTGCTGAAAAAAAGAAAACATAAAAAGAAAAAAGAAAAAGGTTAATAGTGAAGAAATCCTGTAAGTTATTTATTGAAAAGTATATATATAAATTAGATTTTTGATTTCTTAGTATATGTAGGGAAAATAAAAATTAAAAAAAGATACGTAGATTAATTTGAAATAATGTACTTTTGGAAATTAATTTATTAGTTAACCTAAGTAATTATTTTAACTACTAAAAGATTTTAAAAGGAAAATTGTTAATGTAAAATAAATTTTTAGTTAATTAAATTTACCAAACGAAAATTGGTTATTCGATCATTTCGAATATTAATAAATTGTATAATTGTTTATGCAAGGTCAAATACAATGATGAAATCAAGTTCGTAATGGAAATGGAGTTGCATGCATAGTAAAAGGTGAGAACTTCTTACTCAAAGAAATGGATGCTTGGTTAATTTTAAATAAATAGGTTTAAAATTATTGGTTTGTGTGCTTGGATGACTATTATTGTCAATTGGATTGTAATAGACCCTATGCACCGCATAATAGCGGATGATATTATAATTAAACCCATATAACGTGTTATTCCACCTCGAAGAGGAATTGGTATTATATATGTATTTGGAGTTGTTGATTTCCCGCATTATATAGCGGATGAGACCCTATGCGCCGCATAATAGCGAATGATATTTTATAAATCCCATTTACCGTGATATTCCACCTCGAAATGGAATGTGTATTTAATTGTTGTGCTAACATCTATGGATGCAGGGAAGCAGGTAGGAGGGATCCGACTGAATTCCTCAAACATTTGAATTTGTTTCATATGTTGTATGTTGATTTATTTATAATCCGTGTGTGATTATATCTGTGACTGAAATCGTTGAAGGCTATGATTTAGCTGAATATATTTTTTGTATCTTAGGATACCAGAAATATGAAATTGAATTTTTGGAATTTAAAGTAGAAGCTTTAAGCAAAATCATTTAAAGAATTGGGTGAATTTAAAAGAGGAAACTTAAATAGATAACGTTTTATTTTTGAAAACCTATTGAATAAATTCCAAAATATGGGAAAAGATTTTAATAAATGGGTTTTGAATAATATTGTTTAATAGTTGAAAATTTAGTTTAAAATTCGGATTTTTAAGTGAATTGGAAGAGATAAAGAAATTTATTTTGAAAAAAGGAAATAAATAGGGAATCCATTTGGAAATTGATTTTGGTGATTG
Organism: Allium cepa; assembly: GCA_030765085.1. Classification (NCBI taxonomy): domain Eukaryota; kingdom Viridiplantae; phylum Streptophyta; class Magnoliopsida; order Asparagales; family Amaryllidaceae; genus Allium; species Allium cepa. Next base: position 72,409,225 of record CM060942.1, read on the forward strand.
AAAATAAACCTTTTGGAAATCCATTTGGAAATTGATTTGGGTGTTTGAAACAAATTTGGGAAATCGATTTGTAATTGATTTGGTGTTTTAAAATAAATTTGAAAATCAATTGAAATTGGATTTGGTGTTGAAATTGAGTATTTGAAAATCGATTCAAAGATTGTATATGAATGGATATTTGGAAATGTAGTTCACAATGGGAATTTATAGAGGAAAGGGAAATTTGTTTTAAAAATAAATATTGGTTTATTTCTAAAGTGTGGAAAGGAATTTACAGATTTGAAATATAAATCGAAATAAATCGAGAAGGTTTGTTTATTGGTTCAAATGGACCATTTTGAAATGAACGTGTATTTTCCTTGAAAAGCCGAGTATATTTTCAAAGTTGCTTTTAAAGTATTAATTAAAATTTCTAAAGTTGGTTTTAATAAGTTATTTTGAAAATCTTTAGAGTAAAGATTTATTTAGTAAATTATAGACGTGATTATTTAAAAATTTAATTGATAATTGTTTTAGAAAATGGTTATTTAAATATTTATACTCTATCTACTAATTTTATTTTGAAATTAGTTTGGACTTAATTTTTTTTATTTAAAATAGTTTTTATTTTAAATATTTTAAGTAAGTGTTTAAAATTGTTTTATTCTAAATATGTCCAAATGCATATTTGGATAAGTGATTTAAATTATTTTTAAAATATTAGGACTTGGCAGATTTTCAGTGGAGATAAATGATTTCGGGAATTTTATTCCGCGAGTGAAAAATGTTTTGAAATTCGTTTTCAAAAGGATTGAAGTGTGAAAATATATCTTTTGAATGTATTTAGAAAATAAATAATTTGGGGAAATTATTTAAGTATGATGATTGTTGTGAATGTTGTTGATAGTTAAATAACCGACTATCAATGTTGGCCTTTGAAATGGCACTTGAATTTATTTACAAAACAAGCGCTCGTTATTCGGTTAAGCCGGGAGAGGACTTTATGTAATAAAACCCATTCTGAATAATGATATGACGAAATGGGATTACATTTGAAGATGGTGTTGAAGACCGGGTATTTTCAAAAGCGAAAGGATTACCTGTCGAATGTCTCTGCACCGAGTTGCTCCGGTATAAAGATTTTATCACCCTTTGTGATGAGGAGTCCGGACGTGATTAGGGTTTATCCGGATGTGCAAGGGCTTCTTTGGAAGCGCCTTCGGTTCTGTTCGAACTCTGAACAAACTTGTATGGATGTGTGTCTGACGTTACACTTTGAGATGTAAAGCTGGTTTCTATCAAATACATTTTTGTTGGTGGCGGAGAATTTATTATCTTAGCTTAACACCCTTCTCTAAGACATACAAGCTCAGAGGCTATGTAGTTGATGGTTACTAGTGATACATTCCCAATTTGGTAATGTGGCATACGAAGTGCTGATGATCATTTGTTGATCGAAGCATGGCTTTTGTAGAAAGCGTAGCTTTGTGGACGAGACTTCATCGAGCCTCACAACCCGAAAATGTTCGATACAGGAATGTTGTGGCAAGGTTTTTAGGGGTCGCACCCCTAGGGTATGCCCATTTTCTTCTGGATAAGAGGTGGTATCATGGTGCGGAGCCCAGATATTTAACCTATGTGGTTGTTGCAAATTTATTTCCTTGTTGCTATTTGTTGGTGAATCTCGGGATAAAGGTCGGTAACAACCAAGGATGGCATACTTATGTGTTAGTTACCTATGTTATAGCTTCGTTAATGCGTGAGGTAACATCGGCCTTGTTAACAGAGATCCGGTTAGGTTCTCGGGGCGTCCTTCCAGAGGCGTACCCATTTCAGTGTAGGAAGTTCCTTTGACTGACCATTTTTGGAAATCCAAACAAAATAATATGCGCCTTGTATGGTTTTAGTTGTATAACCTGCTATGGAATGTGGCGGTAACCTGCTATTAAACATGGTAGCTGTAGTAGGCATACGACGAAATGTAGTATGCTGGCTACGATTAATATTATACTTTCGAAACGTTTTCTGCACTATGAACTAATAATTATAATATCAAAGGGTTTTCACGTATCAAGCATTTTTGACTGTCACAAGGAGAAATCTCCTCCAAGTGTGCGCTTGCATTGTGGGTGGCAGAAGGCCTTATGGTAGTTTCATTTTCCAAAAGCATAGCGGGTTTTGTTTTATTTTCTTTGTGAAAGTAACTATTTTTAAGTTCTCACACCAGTCCCATGACTGACCTGGAGTTTATTGTTCCCTTCCTAAACTCTAGGTGCCCACAATTTTCCACACGAGAAGCCTAGAGTTAAGTTATCAGGTCATTCTGGAATTCAGGAGTTGCTGTGGAGCTCAGGAGACGAGCTGGATGGTGAAGCATACTTCCGTATACTATTATCTTTTCTGCTGTGTATTCACTTGTAAGGACAAGTTTATATAACCGTCCGATTTGTTGTTAACGGTTGTAAACTCTATTGATGTACTGTAATAACATATGCAGTATAACGACCCTGACTCGACCTTCGAAAATCGGCACCGAATACGACACTCGTATTCAAATGTCGTAGATTCAAATGTCGAATCCGGTTCGCCGGACCTTATAACACATTAAGTACAACAACACAACAAAAGAAATAATATAATGCATCAATATACAACATTGATAAAATATCCAGATACAATGATGATACAATAGAATGAAACAATAGATATTAATACTATAGAGATACAAGAAATAGCAGTGGAAAGAATATCTTCAATGACAAACTCCAATAACTCCATCTCCAATCGAAAGCTAGGGAGAACTCCCATCAAGTTGAACTAGGCTAAGCAATGTCTGTCGTCCAAAACTGAAGAAGATCCCAAAGACAGAAAGCTACCATTCCAAAGACTTCGAAGGCCATTGAATCTATATCTATTACTGGATTATTTGAAAACCCAACTTTAGACTGCCCATGTGGAAAATAGTGGACATACAGAGTTTAGGAAAGGAACAATAAACTCCAGGACAGTCGTGGGATTTGTGTTAGCAAACAAAAACAGTGTTATCTTTTAAAACTAACAACCAGAGAATTTAAAATAAATCCGCAATGCTTTTTAGAAAGAGAAACTACCATAAGGCCTCCCGCCACACACGCAATGCAAACACAGAATAGGAGAATATTTGTCCTTTTGATAGTCAAATACGCTTGATACGAGAAATTTTCATTGATATTATTACTAGTGCATAGTGTAGAAAAACCATTTTGAAAGTATAATATAAATCCTAGCCAACATACGACCAGTATCGTATGCCTACTATAGCTACCATGTTCAATGGCAGGTTACCGCCACATTCCATGGCAGGTTATACAACTAAAACCGTACAGGGCGTGTATTGTTTCGATTGGCTTTCCAACAAATGGTCAGGCTAAGGAACTTCCTATTGCCACATGGGAACGCCTCTAGCGGGACGCCCCAAGAACCTACCTGGTTCTCTGCTAACACAAGGCCGGCTACCCCCTCCCCAGGGAATAAAACATAAGATATTCCACCACCGGTCCTTTGGGACCTTTGTCTGAGAGCTATCAACACCAACAACATCGCACAGTAATAAATATACTACAGCATCCACATGAGTAAGTATCTGGGCTTCATACCATGATACCACCCTTTTCCAGAAGGAAAGGTCATACCCTAGAGGAGCTACCCCTGAAACCTTGCCGCATCTTTCCTGTTTCGACATTTACTGGTTAATGAGGCTCAATGAGGTCCCATCCACAAAGCTATGCTTTCCACAAAACCATGCTTCGATCAACTAATGATCATCAACATACAATAGCACTTAGTGTGCCACACTACCAAATTGGGAGTATATCCCTGATAACCTTCAACTACATATCCTTTGAGCTCGTACGTCTCAAAGAAGGGTGTTAAGCTAAGAGAATAAATTCTTCGCAACCAACAGATATGTATTTGAAAGAAATCGGTTTTACATCTCAAAGTGTAGTGTCAGACACACGACCATACAAGTCTGTTCCAGATTCGAACAGAACCGAAGGCACTTCCGAAGAAGCCCTTGCAAATCTGGGTATCCACAATCCCGATCAGACTTCCCATCACTTAGGGAGTGTCTATACCGTAGCTACTCAGCATAGAGACAATCGATAGGTCATCCTATCGTTCTCTCAAATACCCAGTCTCCACCACTGGTCTTCAAATGCTATCTATAACGACATATCATTATTCAAAATGGGTTATATGACACAAGGTCCTCTCCCGGCTAAATCGAATAATGAGCGTAATATTTGAAAACATATGGATATGGAATTTCAGTTACGTCACAACTTTAAAATTCAAAACTTTCTTTCAAATGGTTTAAACCAAATTACCACTTCAAATCTTTAACTAAAGATTTATTTCACAAAGTTCACCCAGATTCACAAAGATCTATTTACTGATTTCAAACAATTTCCATTTTAATTAGATTAATTCATTTAATCTTTAAATCAAAGATTTTACTCATAGCTTTCAAAACCGTTTCCAAAGATTCATTCATAACTTGGAAAATCATTTCAATTCAAACTTGAAATTCCTTTAACACAATTTGGAAATTCTTTTCTTATATGAAAGCTTTTTTCATTTGAAAATAAATAGTATTTATTTCGGAAAAATCCGATTCCATTTATACAAGTCAAAGTTTTCCAAACTCAGGTTACTTTAGTTCCCAAAACAACACTATAAAAATGGTTTAAAAACACATAAACTTGTGTGACCTTTTACATCACAAGTTCTCAAAATAGAATTCAATTTCAAATATTGAATTCAAGTTTAAATCAAAATTCAAAACTAAATTAAGTTATTCAAAAATAACTTTTATCTGTGAAATCCCTTATCAAAAGCTTTTCACTTTAAATCCGATCTATTTCCCAAACCATTTGGATTTAAAAATTCAATTTTAAAATTACTTCAAAAATCCGTGACTTAACCGATTTCAACGTGCAATCCATATTTTTATGTGTATAAGTGTGGTCTAGGGGGTTTTACACAATAGTGCACAACATCAATCATCACAGATTCAATCATACCAATATTGATAAGCGGTACAACCCATAACGCTTATCTTCGTTCGCAGATTCATAGATAAAGTAAATTTATCAATCCCAAAGATTCATCATTACGCTTCGATGCGGGTTTCGGATAACAAACTGAAATCCGACTCCCTGTCGCACCGAAATTTAAATGTTGTTTTACGGGCAAAAGGGGTTTCACATACATATAGGAACAAATCACAAATCACAGTTCATCACAAAGCAATCACAGTATCACAACAGAAATATCAATCCAGTACAGAATATTTGATGATGGTCATTCATCTTTGATTAAGGTGATTGTGATTAAAGTGAATTAACCGTATAATTATCTTTATTAATTATTTAAAATCATTATTTAAATTTTTACTTAATTATGAATTAATTCAATCTTAATCAACTTTAACAATTAATTATTCCTTTATTTGATTATCTTAATTTATTTATTCTTAATTGTTAATTAATTGAGTTTAATTACTTTTATAAATTGCCTATTCTTTAATTAATTAATTTTAAATTACAAAATCATTACAGACCTTAATGGTTAATTATTATTTCACCCTTATAGATAAATTTGGTTTTGAAATTAACATTTAAACATTTGATTTACTTTTAAAATTTTATTAAGTTAAATTTTAAAACAACTTTTGTAAAATTTAAAATATTCTTGAACTTCATAATTTGAAACAATTAACTCAATATCGTTTACCTTCAATTCCATTTACAACTGTCATTAATTTATTCAATTTTTTTTTCAATTTGTTTTCCAAAATTTAGTTGAAACTGGTTTTTTTATTTTTATTGATCAACCCGAGGCTTGCTTCAGGTCGTCCCCTAGAATAACACCACCCAGCTTCGTGTTCTTCCCCAAATTGACCCGTGAAACTTTTTTTTTTGCAAATATTTTGTTAAATTTAAAAAAAACATGATACAACGTCAAAACGACTCGAGATCGCCTTCGAGTTTCCACCTTAATCCCCACGTACTACTTCGAGTCACCCTTCTTCTTCCCCAGACTATCAACCTGACACACAACCCCTCTACGTGCACGTGCACGGCTAGATTCGCCACCGTTGGTTGGAGCTGCGGCCACCAACGAGTCGCCTACCATCCTCCAAAATACCACGAACACCCAGATCTCAAATTTATTTGGAAGGCATAAATCGAGCATCACGACCAAAAAATAATCAGGAACGTCATCAGGTAACTGCCTCACACCGCCTCCCTAGTCCGTTATCGGCCACCAAATTTCGACCGACGCTCCATACACCTGTTACGCCGTGATTGGCCCTATCACTACGCGGTCCGATCACTTGTGGATAGTGCAACACCGTTGTTTCTAACATGAAAAGAAAAAGGTCTTTAAACCCTAGTTTGACCTTGAATCAGAAATTTAAGGATTTAAAATTTATACTCGTATTTTTCAAATGATCTCGCACCTTCAATCTTGCTGCCACAACGAACTCGAGGCCTATAATTACATAGATCACCAGAATTTGCCAAAAGTTCGCTTTTTGATCGACTTCCATTTTCCAGAGAAATGTCCAATGAAAAATTTTGATTTTTGTTTTTAAAATCATCATTTTTACTAGGGATTCACACATTGTGTTAAAATTTATGAAGTTCGAATTTCTTGAAAAGTTTGAATTGTGATAGTGCTTCATTGTTTACAAGAAGAAAGAACTATGTATATTATCCTAATTCATTACTGGCAAACATAACACAAGTTTAAACAAAAACTCCAACTTGTTTCAATTTACTTTTAGAAGAAATGAGAGCGAGAGGCTGAGATTTGTTTGGATATTGGTTAACCTGTAAACCAAAAATTACTGCGTTTATTTAGTTCCCAGTAAAAAGAAAATTTCAACCCGCTTTGATTAATTACTAAAATGTAATACATGTTTTAAAACAACATTTCAACTTGTTTACAATCCTTGTCAGAATCAAAGAGGGAGAGAGATTTAGATTTTTTTTTTATATGGTTAACCTGTACCAACATTCAGAAGTAACTGTGTTTTTACAGTTTCTAGAGAGAATGAAGCTTTTAAAACTTTGCTTTGATACATTACTGAAAACACAAAGCATATCCAAAACCACAGTATATCATTCAATTTTAATAAGAACAGAGGAAAGGTTTTTTTTTTAATTTGGCATGGTTTACACTGTAAACCAAAGTGTTACAGGAAACAGAAAAAAACAGAAGGAAGAAATCATATTTTCAGGAAAAGGAAAAACTCAAGCATAGCATCCCATTCATAAGCCAAAACTATTCACATTCATGCAGGCATTTAAACACAAAAAAAATTGAAGAAAGCATAGGGTTTACTCACTTAATTTCTAGATGACAAAAGGCTCTTGATAGTTTTTCAAACAGAGATTGAAGCCTGCCATTTTTTTTCTACTTTAAATTCTTTTAAGTATTAGATCTGCAAATGATGGTTACAGATCTATGATTATTCTTGGTTGTACTTATTCACTTAATAAATCAATAACCACAATCTTAATTCCCTTACAGTTAAGATTTTTTTTTAAACAGAGAAGCTTCTTTTTCTGCAGCTTTGAAAACTAGAGGTAAATTTTACCTTGGATCTTGATTTTCCTACAACAGATTGATTATTGATTGCTATTGTACTTGATTATTTCTTCATTTCAGATTGTAACTTCAAACTCAAATTTAAAAAAATTACTTGCCTTAAAATTATTTCCAGAAATCACTGCATTGGCCAAAAACTTAAAACTTCACCTCTAAGGCAAATCTGGAGTTTTTTTTTATTTTGAATTTTTGTTGAAACTTGATTTAAAAATCATAATTTTATGAACTATAAAGTTTTAAAAACTTACCCGAGCTTAAAGCTTTAAGATGATTCAGATATTTTCTTTTTCTTTTGAATTGGATTGAAGATGGACAGTTTCCTTTTTTTCTTAATTTTTCTTGCTTGAAGGTTGGAGTTTAAAGATTGATAAATCTTTGGTTACTAAACTTTTAAGAGATTTGGAGGTTTCAATATTTGAAATGGGAAGATGAAAGGTTTTCTGAATTTTATTATTTTATTAAGTAATGATGTCTACTTTCCATTTGTAAAGAGATATCATGATTTTTAGATTTTGTTAATTATCTTACTCTATCTCCCATGTGAATCTTTATTTACATTTGTTAACTTTTACAAGACAAGAAAATTTTATAAACTTTATTTTTTTATTCTATTCACTTTATAAATAAATATATATCTTTACTCATTTGTATATATGTGTATACAGTTATTGAAGAAATTGTTTTTAACCAATATTTATACATACATACATTACATATATTACATCTTAATAATTTTAAATGCTACTTACTTTTTAGAAACAATTATTTTTAAATTTAAATTCAAACCTCAATTTTTAACTTGAAATATAAACTCTCATCTCCATTTACATATCCTTGAATAAATTTAAATTAAATCTCGGTGTGTATTCAATTTTACTAATATATGTAAAGTACATATGTGTATAAAATTTAAATTCCAATGACTTTCTAAAACATTCATTACTTCAATATTTTAGACTCAAAATAAGATTGGAATCTATTTATATATTATTATCACTTATTTTTATTTGTTTTAGATTTTTCTTCCAATTTATTTTCAAGTTAAATCCCAAAAGTTTAAAATATATTATTTATTTTAATTGACAATTTTGGGATGTTACATATTATCCATAAGATATTAAATATCCAATTTCAAAGCCTCAATTAAATTTTAAAATCAATGTCCAAATAAACAAATATCCTATTTAATTTGAAAAATTCAAATCAATTTACAATTTTATCCAAAAAATTATTTTAATTATCAATTTAATTTTAATTAAAAATCAGGATCGTTACAGATTCCCCTCTTAAAAAATGTCGTCCTCGAAATTCACAAGGAAGACGACAAAGAATAGATGATAGATAGAGAAATATCTTTCCAAATCAACTGGATATCAATTCTGTATTTGGCTTGCCAAATCAGAATAACAACAATATGAGAACAAAGTCATACAATTATTTCACAAGATACTCGGGTTCACCGGTCTACGAATATGCAAGTACATGATTAGTTCGAGGGATAACTAATCGTTCGTAGAATATACTAGATCCCAGAGAATGGATAGATAGATTCAATCTTCTACAATTTCTCAAACACTAGTCATAGGTTCCAACTTAGGTCGGAATATCCCAAAGTATACATCAATTTGTCCCTCTTCGGACTTCAATCAACATAAGGAATTACAATAGAATTTCAAATTTGGTTTTAATCGAAATTGTTTTATCGATACAAATTATTTAACTTTATATTTTAGTTAACCAATTTATCATATTTCAATTTCGATAAAGTTACGAACGAAAAGCCGATAGAAATTTGACCATGAGAATACGAAATAGAGACTTATGTACGATTTGTAGGGCCACCATCACACCGAAACTTCTTCCTTGAGCTGCTACGGAGCAATCAAAGAAACTGGAAATACGAATCAAAGGAGACTGATAAAGAAAGATATTTCCGTTGTTTGCAGGGCACTGAACATTTGTACTGGCATCTCCCTATCCTCTATCTCGTTCTCTTCTTGCACTCATACTTGCTATCGGTGAATAGTAAGAGAATCTATTGTGGCATTCGAACAGATATCTTAGGGATTACTCATTCTAGGGTATACTTCACCCTATCTCTAACGAGTCACTTAATGTGTTATACTCCTGAGCTGAAGTTTTAACCTTCAGCTCTGATACCACTTACAACGGCCCTGACTTGACCTTCGAAAATCGGCACCGAATACGACATTCATATTCAAATGTCGCAGATCCAAACGTCGAATCTGGTTCGCTGAAGCTTATAACACATTAAGTACAATAATACAGCGGAAGAAATGAAACAATACATCAATATACGACACTGATACAATATCCAGATACAATGACGATACAATAGAATGATACAATAGATATTAATACTATAAGAGATACAAGAAATAACAGCGGAAAGAATATCTTCAATGCCAAACTCCAATAACTCCATCTCCAATCCAAAGCTAGCGAGAACTCTCGTCAAGTTGAACTAGGCTAAGCAATGTCAGTCGCCCAAGACTGAAGAAGATCCCAAGACTGAAATATACCAATCCAAAGACTTCATAGACCATCGAATCTTTACGTATTACTGGATTATCTGAAAGCCCAACTTTAGACTACCCGTGTGGAAAATTGTGGGCACCCAGAGTTTAGGAAAGGAACAATAAACTCCAGGTTGGTCGTGGGACTGGTGTGAGAAAACAAAAAGAGTTTTATCTTTGAAAACAAACAACCAAAGAATTTAAGATAAATCCGCAATGCTTTCTAGAAACTGAAACTACCATAAGGCCTCCCGCCACACACATAATGCAAACGCAGAATTGGAGGAGAATTCTCCTTATGATAGTCAAATATGCTTAATACGAGAAAATTTCTTTGATATTATTACTAGTGCATAGTGTAGAAAAACCATTTCGAAAGTATAATATAAATCCTAGCCAACATACGACCACTATCGTATGCCTATTATAGCTACCATGTTGAATGGCAGGTTACCGCCATATTCCATGGCAGGTTATACAACTAAGACCGTACAGGGCGCGTATTGTTTTGATTGGATTTCCAACAAATGGTCAGGCTAAGGAACTTCCTATTGCCATATGGGAACGCCTCTGGCGGAACGCCCTGAGAACCAACCCAGTTCTCTGCTAACACAAGGCCAGCTACCCCCTTCCAAGGGAATAAAACCTAAGATATGCCACCCCCGATCCTTTGGGACCTTTATCCGAGAGCTCTCAACACCAACAACATCACACAGTAATAAATATACTACAGTGTCCACATGAGTAAGTATTTGGGCTCCATACCATGATACCACCCTTTTCCAGATGAAATGGTCATAACCTAGGGGAGCTACCCCTGAAACCTTGCCGCATCTTTCTTGTTTCGACCATTACCGGTTTGTGAGGCTCAATGTCCACAAAGCTACGCTTTTCATAAAGCTATGCTTTGATCAACAAATGATCATCAACATACAGCAGCACTTAGCGTGCCATATTACCAAATTGGGAGTATATCCCTGATAACCTTCAACTACATAACCTTTGAGATCGTACATCTCAGAGAAGGGTGTTAAGCTAAGAGATTAAATTCTACGCCACCAACAGATATGTATTTGAAAGAAATCGGCTTTACATCTCAAAGTGTAGTGTCAGACACATGACCATACAAGTTTGTTCCGGGTTCGAACAGAACCGAAGGCACTTTCGAAGAAGCCCTTGGAAATCCGGGTATCCACATCCCGATCAGACTTCCCATCGCTTAGGAAGTCTCTATACCGTGGCTACTCAGTGCAGAGACAATTGATAGGTCATCCTATCGTTCTCGCAAATACCCTGTCTTCACCACTGGTCTTCAAATGCTATCCATAATGATGTATCGTTATTCGGAATGGGTTATATGACACAAGGTACTCTCCTGGCTAAACCGAATAATGAGCGTAATATTTGAAGATATATGGATAGGGAATTTCAGTTAAGTCACAACTTTAAAATTCAAAACTTTCTTTCAAATGGTTTAAACCAAATTACCACTTTAAATCTTTAACTAAAAGATTTATTTCACAAAGTTCACCTAGATTCACAAAGATCTATTTACTGATTTCAAACAATTTCCATTTTAATTGGATTAATTCATTTAATCTTTAAATCAAAGATTTTACTCATAGCTTTCAAAACTGTTTCCAAAGATTCATTCATAACATGGAAAATCATTTCAATTCAAATTTGAAATTCCTTTAACACAATTGGAAATTAATTTTTATATGAAAGCTTTTGTCATTTGAAAACAAATAGTTTTTATTTCGGAAAAAATCTGATTCCACTTATGCAAGTCAAAGTTTTTCAAACTTAGGTTAACTTTAGTTCCCAAAACAACACTTTAAAAATGGTGTAAAAACCCATATAAACTTGTGTGGCCTTTTACATCATAAGTTCTCAAAATAGAATTCAATTTCAAATATTGAATTCAAGTTTAAATAAAAATTCAAAACTAAATTAAGTTAATCAAAAATAACTTTTGTCTGCGAATTCCCTTATCAAAAGCTTTTCACTTTAAATCCGATCTATTCCCAAACCATTTCGATTTAAAAATTCAATTTTAAAATTATTTCAAAAATCTGTGACTTAACCAATTTCCACGTGCAATCCATATTTGTGTGTGTATAAGTGTGGTCCAGGGGTTTTACACAATTGCGCACAAAATCAATCATCGCAGATTCAATCATACCAATATTGATAAGCGGTATAACCCATAACGCTTATCTTCGTTCACAGATTCATAGATGAAGTAAATTTATCAATCACAAAGATTCATCATTACGCTTCGATGTGGGTTTCGGATAACAAATTGAAATCCGACTCCCTGTCGCATCGAAGTTTAAATGTCATTTTAAGGGAAAAAAGGGGTTTCGCATACATATAGGAACAAATCACAAATCAAAGTTCATCACAAAGCAATCACGGTAGCACAATAGAAATATCAATCCAGTACAGAATATTTAATGATGGTCATTCATCTTTCATTAAGGTGATTGTGATTAGAGCGAATAAATTGTATAATTATCTTTATTAATTATTTTAAATCAACGTTTGAATTTTTACTTAATTATGAATTAATTTAATCTTAATCAACACTAATAATTAATTATTCCTTTATTTGATTATCTTAATTTATTAATTCTTAATTGTTAATTAATCGAGTTTAATTACTTTTATAAATTGCCTATTCTTTAATTAATTAATTTTAAATTATAAAATCATTATAGACCTTAATGATTAATCATTATTTCATCCTCATAAATAAATTTGGTTTTTAAATTAACATTTAAACATTTGATTTACTTTTAAAAATTTTATTAAGTTAAATTTTAAAACAACTTTTATAAAATTTAATATATTCTTGAACTTCATAATTTATAAATAATCAACTCAATATCGTTTACCTTCAATTCCATTTACAACTGTCATTAATTTATTCAGAATTTTTTTTCAACTTTTTTTTCAAAATTTAGTTGAAACTAGATTTTCTGTTTTTATTGATCAACCCGAGGCTTGCTTCCTGTCGTCCTCGAGAATAACACCACCAGCTTCGAGTTCTTCCCCAAATTGATCCATGCACTTTTTTTTGCAAATTTTTGTTAAGTTTTTAAAAACAACACGATACAACGTCAAAACGACACGAGAACGCCTTCGAGTTTCAACCTTAATCCCCTGTGTACTACTTTGAGTCGCCCTTCTTTTTCCCCAAACTATCAACCTGACACACAACCCCTCTTCATGCACGTGCATGGCTAGATTCGCCACCGTTGGTTGAAGCTTCGACCAACAACGAGTCGCCTACCATCCTCTAAAACATCACGAACACCCAGATCTCATATTTATTTGGAAAACATAAATTGAGCATCACGACCAAAAAATCATCAGGAACGTCATTAGGTAACTGCCTCGCACTGCCTTCCCAGTACTTTATCGGCCACCAAATTTCGACCGACGCTCCATACACATGTTACGCCGCGATTGGCCCTGTCACTACGCAGTCCGATCACTTGTGGATGGTGCAACACCGTTGTTTCTAACGTGAAAAGAAAAAGGTCTTTAAACCCTAGTTTGACCTTGAATCAAAAATTTATGGATTTAAAATTTATACTCGTATTTTTCTAATGATCTCGCACCTTCAACCTTGCTGCCACAACGAACTCGAGGCCTATAATTACATAATACGCCAGAATTTGACAGAAGTTCACTTTCTGATCAACTTCCATTTTCCAAATAAATGTCCAATGAGAAATTTTGATTTTTGTTTTTAAAATCATCATTTTCACTGAGGATACACATAGTGGTATTAAAGTTATAATTCATGAAGTTCGAATTTCTTGAAAAGTCTGAATTGTGACTGTGCTTCATTGTTTACAAGAAGAAAGAACTGTGTAATATTATTATAATTTATTACTGGCAAACATAACACAAGTTTGAACAAAAACTCCAACTTGTTACAATTTACTTTCAGAAGAAATGAGAGAGAGGCTCAGATTTGTTTGGATATCGATTAACCTGTAAACTAAAAATTACTGTGTTTACTTAGTTCCCAGTAAAAAGAAAATTTCAACCCGCTTTGATTAATTACTGAAATGTAATACAGGTTTTAAAACAATATTTCAACTTGTTTACAATCCTTGTCAGAATCAAAGAGGGAGTGAGGTTTAGATTTGTTTTGATATGGTTAACCTGTAAACCAAAGTGTTATAGGAAACAGAAAAAAACAGAAGGAAGAAATCATATTTCCAGGCAAAGGAAAAACTCAAGCGTAGCAGCCTATTCACAAGCCAAAACTATTCACATTCATTCAGGCTTTTAAACACAGAAAAAAATTGAAGAAAGCATGGGGTTTACTCACCTATTTTCCACATGACAAAAGACTCTTGACAGTTTTTCAAACAGAGATGGAAGCCTGCCACTTTTTTTCTACATTAATTTCTTTTAAGTTTTAGATCTGCAAATGATGGTTACATATCTATGATTATCCTTGGTTGTACTTATGCACTTAATAAATTAATAACCACAATATTAATTCACTAACAGTTAAGATTTTTTTTAAAACAGAGAAGCTTCTTTTTCTGGAGCTTTGAAAACCAGAGGTAAATTTTATCTTGGATCTTGATTTTCCTACAACAGATTGATTATTGATTGTTATTGTACTTGATTCTTTCTTCATTTCAGATTGTAACTTCAAACTCAAATTTAAAAAGAATTAGTTAAGTTAAAATCATTTCCAGAAATCACCGCATTGGCCAGAAACTTGAAACTTCACCTCTAAGGCAAATATGCAGTTTTTTGTTTTGAATTTGTTGTTGAAACTTGATTTAAAAATCATAATTTTATAAACTATAAAGTTTTAAAAACTTACCTGAGCCTAAATCTTTAAGATGATTCATATATTTTCTTTTTCTTTTGAATTGGATTGAAGAGGGAAATTTCCTTTTTTTTCATAATTTTTCTTGCTTGAGTGTTGGAGTTTAAAGATTGATAAATCTTTGGTTACTAAACTTTTCAGAGATTTGGAGGTTTTAAAATTTGAAATGGGAAGATGAAAGGTTTCCTGAATTTTTTTATTTGATTATTTTATTAAGTAATGATGCCTTCATGCCATTTGTAAAGAGATATCATAAGTTTTAGATTTTGTTAATTATCTTACTCTATCTCCCATGTGAATCTTTATTTACATTTGCGAATTTTCCAAGACAAGAAAATTTAACAAACTTTATTTTTATATTCTATACACTTTATAAATAAATTTATATGTTTACTCATTTGTATATATATATGTATACAATTGTAAATAAATTGTTTTTAACCAATATTTATATATATACATTACATATATTACATCTTAATAATTTTAAATGCTACTTACATTTTAAAAACATTTATTTTTAAATTTAAATTCGAACCTCAATTTTTAACTTGAAATATAAACTCTCATGTCTATTTACATATCTTTGAATAAATTTAAATTAAATCTCAATGTGTACTCAATTTTACTAATATATGTAAAGTACATATGTGTATAAAATTTAAATTACAATGACTTTCTAAAACATTCATTACTTCAATATTTTAAAATCAAAATAAGGTTGGAATCTATTTATATATTATTATCACTTATTTTAATTTGTTTTATATTTTTCTTCCAATTTATTTTCAAATTAAATCCCAAAAGTTTAAAATATATTATTTATTTTAATTGACAATTTTGGGATGTTACATTTTATCCATAAGATATTAAATATCCAATTTCAAAGCATCAATTAAATTTTAAAATCAATGTCCAAATAAATAAATATCTTATTTAATTTTGAAAAATTCAAATCAATTTTCAATTTTATCCAAAAAAATTATTTTAATTATCAATTTAATTTTATATGTAGTTCTTTGTTTTAGAGATTATTCATTTATATATTATATGTTGTTCTGCTGTTAAATGTGAGATTCTATTATTGTTTCTTTTTCTTTTTCTATCTTCTTCTTCTTTAACCCTAACGGTTCGGTTTTCTGGCATTCGACTGTGCGGCATTTGATACAATGGACGTATTCCTGTCGACTTTTGGGCGTCGAAAAATCGGGTCGTTACATTTTTTCAAGGGGATAGTAGGTGATTTAATTTTTGTTCACATGCATGTGTTATTTATGCCAAGTTAATCTTGTTAATACCCCAGTTACCTTCATAACAACAATATACATTCATATGAAATATAGTACTAATATTTTTCCAAGTTATACAAGATATTGTGCATGATATTACACAATTATTAAATCGAAAACTATACAGTATAAAAGATACAAGAAATGGACATGAAGACTAATCAGTACAAAGACAAAGATATGAAGATCTCAAGACTACATTTTAGTGTATAGAGTCATGGTATACTGTTAAACTCCCTAATAGAAATCTTTGATCTCTATCTCCTACTTTTATATTGTTAAAAAAATACATTTTCAAAATATATTATAAAATATTTACAAAAGTTTTCTAATGATTAAAATATTTATAAAAGTATCAAGTTATTTTACAAAGTATAGGGTTTTCGAAACATTTTATAAGAAATAAGTTTTTAATTTTTACAAGCATATATCGACTTATGCTCAGATGATATGTCTACATGTCATTAAATAGTTTTTCAAATTTTGAAAATAAGTGACTGTTCATCACAACTATTAATTAATGGACATATCCGTTTATTCAATATATAAAGGGAAGTTCAAACGAACTTTTTGGTAATTATTTATTTATTTTATCCCTCCTCTTCCTTTCTTGAAAACTCCATTAGAATTACATTTTATTCTCTTCAAAATCACTTTGAATCCATTCATACTTCCATGTATTGGTTTAATACTACTTTCTTACTATTTTGGAATCATTTCTCTCTCTAATCAAAGATTAAAGTGTTGTTTTAGAGGTTATAGGATCCATTGTATCCAAAGTTTAAGAAATTTTCTTTGCAAAACCCATCAAAATCTATTTGCATTTACTTGAGTATGCTTATAGCCCGTTCAATTCAAGTGGGCATGCTTATAGCACCTGCAAATCAAGTGGGTGTATCCTAAGCCCGGAAAACCAGAATGGTGTGTCTCATAGCCTTGGAATCGAGATTGTAACAGGGTTTGCCTTTTATCCGTTTAAAAACTCGCATTTGAAAAGGAATATGTATCAACAATTGTACGGGACTAAAAGTAGAAGAAATCAAAACCAGAATAAAATCTCTGGTGTCAACTTTCTACCTCTCTATTTTACTTTACTGCTTTTATTTTTATCTGTGATTGCATTTGTGATTAACTATTGATATAATAGTATGCTGAAAATCCATGGTTTAATATTAAAATTGAATGAAATTTAAAAAAAATTACGAAAATTATAAAACATTATCCCCCTCAGTGTTTAATTAGCCTTAAGTTCCATAATTCCGCAACCTACAAATCCTTTTTTATATAAGTTCTAAAAATCATTAATAAAAGAATAAATGAATATAGAGGTCTTTATGCAATGCAATCGCTGACATCGATATTCACAATAAAATCCTTATTTTAGCTTTTAGAAATGAACTAAAATTTGATATACAATTTTTCAAAAAATATTTTTTGCATCTATTTTTATCTGCTTTTTCATTTTTTCTCGTGGTCTTTGGATGTGGAGTATGTGTGAAAGAAGGGTCCGAGAAAAGCATAACAATAACTTTTGTTTTACTTACCTTTTCCAATGAAGAGTTTTACTTGCATGTTTTATTCAAACAACAAACCAATAAGAACTGAATGTCAACTTAAAGATTCTATTTTTTAGTAGTTTTGCTTCAAGTTCACGCTGTATATACAGTATTTTGAACATTTATACAGATTGACATGGTATTCTTATCCTTATGTCAAGTAGGCAAAATAGTTGCAGATTTTGAATTTAAGGATTTAACTGTAGTTTACTGAGGCACCATCACAGTATATGATATGTTCCCTAAACACATCTAGTGAAACCTGCATATTTCTTCCTTATTTGATAACGTTCAATATATACAAGTTTATGCACATATTTCCAATATCATATCATATTCATTGCACACTATAGCCCCGCCTTTTTTTTTCCTTTTTTTGACAGACCCTTAATCTTATTATTGAACTTCACATAATTATCAATGCATCATTTTGCGAATTATGAAGGTTCCATATTATAGCTCTTTTTTTAACACCATTCATAAATTTTTAAGGAGGTGAGCCTTATGGATTCTATACTCTAGGAAATTAATAAGTTGATTAACTATCATTTCTAGGATCTATCTTTGCAACTTATCAGTGTATCTTAATGTCTTGATCAGATGAGCAACTCTAAGGATTCTTAATTTCCACTGTTTTTACCTAGTGTTGTTTTCTTTCCGTAGCCTTTGCCACTTGGTTTGCTGGATCCATGCTACCATAGTACTTGTTTACCAGATATGCCATTTTGATGTTAACATTGCTAGTATGTGGTTCTTAATTTTGCATTCACCATATGCTCGCTGAATTATTAGTTGATTCATCCATGCCACTTATCCTTATTATAAATTTGTTTGTATTTATAAGTATTAGAGGACTTCATAATTAATCTTAGTCTTGCAATCTCTCTAATCCCTTATAAAAAACCTAGGAGTTGACTGATTAAATACTCAACGACTTAGTTTTGTAAACACAGAAAGTAACTTACAAATAATGCATATTAGCTAGCATTGTATAAGTACTAGAACGAAGTTGCTATAACATATTTTGGATAATCTGTTCTATCTTAATCCCTGTGGTTTAGTTGCAGGTATACATATTTTCACGTGTCTATGCTTCGCCGCTATACTTGGATGATTTTTTTGAAAATAGAATATTAGCAAAGAAAATTAACTTATGCTATAATATTTTGTAAATTCGTTGAAAATGGTTATGCTAATTATTACCATTTTCTTACTCTACAAAGTTCAAAGTCGAGAAGATGTGCATTAAATTTGATTTTGATTTAGAGATCAATGATTAACATATGATTAGCATATTATGTAGTTGTAGTAGTGTTGTCAAGTAAACAATCGCCCATTGTCTTTATAACAACCCCCAATTTCGTACCATTCAAATCGACAATAATCCACACATGTCAGACTTGAAGGATGCGAAATAACAGATTGTAAATAAATTTGGAGCAAATAAAATCAAATATACAGAATCATAGACAGAGAACAATCAGAATAACTCGCAGCGGAATATAAAATAACATAGTAGTTCATGAAGCTACTATAACAGAGTCTCAAACCAAATACATAATGTAGTCTGAAAACAACAGAATAGAAATTCCAAATACATAGAAGTTCACTAATACATGAGATAAACTAATACAGCTAAAACAGTAGTAGGAATATATGTAGATAAGCAGAAACTCCAGTGAAAGACCAGCTCGAGGAAGAGAATCCAATGCTATGAATACTCAGGCTGACCCGAGCGTAAAGCAAAACACAAAACACTCGAGTCAGGACAATATATACTTATATAATGTAAACCAACTCAAGTGAACTGTAATAAGGATACAAGTAACCTAAAGGATGCCTGGGACCGCCCACCCTCTAAGGATCCGTTAAACTATTTACTATATAGTAATATTTCGTTATTATAATAATGACTACAGTAAAATAAACATACTTTTATATAGCGTTACGGGCTACCCATATCACCCTTCACACATAATAGTCCCAATAGTCCATCCAATCTCATGCCATCTCCACTCCGGGTGACTGTCAGAGGATACTACACGGGCTAGGGGAGAAAAACAAACTCGTACTAAAGGCTCGGTTTGGTAGGTGACACGGCACACAAGGCAATGCCAGGGTTGATATACCAATTACGTACACTGGCTGGTGGTAACGCAGCAGCCACATACGCCCACCCTGAACAACACTCCAAAATCAAGGGGTGACCCAATCGATCACAACATTAATAGAATGGTATCGAAGAAGTGTGTTCAGCCAGAGGTGCTACCTCCTTTGGCCCGAGATCGCTCTTGTTTTAGCCACCTTAAGCTAACTCAAGGGAGTTAGGTCCAGGTAAAGTACCTTAGGAATGTCGTCACCATCCTACTTCATTCTGGAATCTCCACCGCGTACACAGTTGTTAAAGTGGTTTTTGGTATCGACAGAGAGTATGTCCATATTCGATCCCGGACTCTACAACAACCATTCGTTATTATAACCCGTAGTTATAATTTCAAAATGGTATTTATTTCTCAAAATCCAATATCATTTCAAATCCATTTCAAAATATCAAACTTATCATTTCATTTGAAAAACATATTCATTTTATTCAAATTAAAATACCATTTCAATTCACATTTCAAAATAGTTCAATTCCAACAAATTACTTCGTTTAAATCGTAAAAATGAAGTTATTACATTAAATTATTAAATTTTCAAAATTTTAAACTTTCAAAGTTCATTCATTCACTTAATTTTATCAAAACAGTCAAAAATTCAACTTTTGCAGCATTTGGAAAATGCTACTGAAAGTTATATTCAAAACAGTTCAATTTAACAAAAGACGGCGTTTAAAATGCTGTAATAGTGTTACATTAGTTTCAAAGAAAACTTAGTTTAATCTAACAATTATAGCATAAAAAAATGCTATAATAGCCTTAATTCAATTTAGCTATTTAGTTCACTTATCAACTACAGCATTTACAAATGTTGTATTATCATTTATGTTAGATATAATAGCATTTCAAAAATACAGTTAATTAACTTCAAAATTTCAATAAAATTTCACAACAATTATATTTTTCTATAATTCACTTTTAACTTATAAAATCACATAATTTTACTTTTATAACCATCATTTAATTTTTCTTTAATTTCATGATTTCATAAAGTTAAATTTCCATTTAAAAATTCATATTTAACACTAATTCACTTATTAAATTGCAATGTTCAATTTTAAATTCATTACATTAAATTTCAACCTAACACTTAAGTTCAAATTATCAAATATAACTTAGTTTTATTTTTATTTACTTAAATAAAAATTCACTTTTAAGTCAATTCCATAAGTTTCCAATTTTAGTTATAATTCAAAATTTCAACTTAAATATTCATTCATTTCACATTTCAACTTTATTAAAATCATTAATATGATATAAAATCACTTTAAATTCCTTTAACTACAAATTATCGTAAATTTATCATGCTTTCATATTCAATTTAATTTCAAATTATAATTAAATCAAAATTTCCAAAATAACTTACATTCAAAATTTTCTAACTTTTTCATTAATTTATTTCACTTATAATTATTCATAAAATAAATAATATTTTACCAAAAATAATTTTTAATTAGATTTAAATCAAAATATTTTAATATTTACATTTCTAAAATAATTTTAAATTTTTTAGAAAAACATATATTAACTACGGGTCTGTATACAATTTTCTACACTAGGAAAAGTGATACGGGTAATATATCATTTCAACCCGTAATTTACAAAGAAAATCCGGGTTTTATCATTTCAAACCCGCAGTCCCAAGTAAATGAAATAAATTAAAAATCATTTAGGCCTATCATTTCAGCCCATAATGATTTTCCCTTATTCTAAAGTCCGTTCGGGTATGTATCATTTCAACCCATAGTGATTCTAATCTAAAGGGAACTTGCAGTGTGATAAACTGATAAAAATAACAGAACAGCATAATATAACAGTAACAAATGTCATAACCGGTGCTTAATTATGTGTGAACATCATATAATAGTGACATAGCAAATAAAATATGGTGGTGCAGTTTACATATTCACAAGCGATCGATTTACTATTCATATAAGTATAAAATCGTCTGGTGAGAATAACTCACTGGTTTGAGCTAATGACCCAACGCTGAATTTCACAAACGGGATCTACACAAGCACAAAAGCACGACACAGATTCGAATGGAGGAGCCAAATGTAAAATTCCTTGGATACAAATCAAACAAAAACAATATAACAACGATGAGTTTCAAATCAACTATGATCAAAATTACACTAGAATAGACTGCACAGAATCAAATAGAAATGCTTGCACTTGCTTTTATCCTTTACTAGGCTCAGCCATAAGAGGAAATACAACATAAATGTAGGTGTTTGGTTCTAGTTTGGGTGAGTATGGGTTCGGCCTACATGTTGGAATGATGGTGTAGAGGTGGGCGAAGGCGAGAACACAAAATCATGCATACACATGGGTTTTGGGCCATGAATTGGGCTCGGCCAAGGCCCTAGGTGTCACGGCCAGAGGATTGGGGTCCACTAAGGTGGTGTGGACGTGGGTGCTGGATGTGCTGGAGGTGGTGGTGGTGTGGTAGGTGGCGGCTAGAGGGGTGGTGAGGTTATGGAATGAGAGTGGTGCTCGGTTAGGCTAGTATGAAGGGTGTTTTGAAACTTTTGTGGATATGCATCACCAAGGCGGTTCATGGCTTGCGTGGCTGGTGTGGAGGAGGTGCTGGTGGTATGTCATCTGGTGCTGGAGGCAGCGAGGCAGCAATGGAGGCATGACCGAACCTACATGAGGTGAAGCATGTGCAAAATCAAAGTAGAAAAATCAACGTAAGTAAAAAAAGAAGATAAATGGAAATAGAAATTTACCAAACTTCTCAAGCAAGAGGAGGCCGAAATTTTTTGTTCAAGAAGGAGGAAAAAGATACGTGAAATGAAACATGAAGTGGTCGGCTGAAGATGTGGAGAGTTATGGCAAAAGAAATGAAGAGTTGTGTGGAAATGAAGAGGCGGAATTCAAAAAGGGAAAAGGCAATTCAAAAGTCAAAAACTCTTCATATTTCTTTATTTTATTTATATAACTTTATATTTATGGTAGTAATAATAATACCAGATAAAATTTCGAAATTTTGTCAAAATATAAAAATATATATAATATTTATCAATTATACAAAGTTAAATTAAGAAAATAGCTAAAAATAGTGAACTAGACTAGAAAATTTGAAATTGAATAGAATAATTTTTAGAAAATTCATATGAGCTTGTAAAATATTTTAAACATAAATAATAACATAAAATAGAAATACATTCACAAAATAAATAAAGAAAATTTAATTAAATATAATTTATATGAAGAAAATAGCAGAAAATTAGAAAACAGCCTTTAAAAATAGGAAATAAATACAGCAAATTTGGGTAAAATTCTATTCCCATTTTAAAAATATTTAGAGATAAAACTTCACAATTAAAACAAGTTTTAAAAATAGAATGAAGAAATTTTGAAATGAAGAAAATAGCAGAAAATTAGAAAACAGCCTTTAAAAATAGGAAATAAATACAGTAAATTTTGGAAAAATTCTATTATCATTTTAAAAATATTTAGAGATGAAATTTAACAAATAAAACAAATTTAAAATAAAATAAAGAAATTTATAATCAAAAATCTAGGGTTGTTACACTCTCCACCACTCAAATCTTTTCGTCCTCCAAAAGAACGGATGGAAAAAACAATGAGAAACAAGATAGAAAAGCAAAATAGTACCTGAAACTAATAATTCCGGATTCGAAGCACGAATGCTCTCCTCCGTTTCCTAGGTACAGTCTCGATCATCAGTATTCCACTATACTTTGACCAGATTAACAGATTTCCTTCTGAGCTGCTTCGTATCTCTACCAACAGTACGAAGTGGCTTCCTCTGAACAGTCAGGTTAGGCTCAATATCCAAACTATCAAGAGCAGAAGGCTGGACATTAAGAGATGGATCATGAAGATGACGGCGAAGATGCGAAACATGGAATACATCATGCATTCCAGAAAGCTTCTCGGGTAAATCCAGACGATAAGCCAAAGAACCAACTCTTTCCACAACACGGAAAAGACCAATGATCCTAGGAGAAAGTTTCCCTCTATGACCAAAGCGAATGACATTCCTCAAGGGAGAAGCTTTAAGGAACACCTGATCACCAACAGCAAATTCCAAATTCCGCCTATGCCTATCGAAATACTTCTTATGTCTATCCCAAGCGACTCTCAACCTCTTCTTAATCTCCTCAACTCTCTAAGAAACTTCCAAAATCACTTCAGGACCAAGAACCAAACGATTACCGGATTCAATCCAGCAAGATGGAGATCTACAAGGTCGTCCGTATAATGCAGAAAACAGAGACATTTTGAGACTAGCCTGAATGCAAAGATGGAATGAGATAGATAAAAGATCAAGAATAGAATGAAAACAGAAGATAAGATTATACCTGATAGCTATTATTGTAGGTAAATTCGGCAAGATGGAGATAATCTTCCCATGATCCTCCATAATCAAGCACACAAGCACGAAGAAGATCCTCGAGAATCTGATTTACTCTTTCCGTTTGACCATCGGTCTGAGGATGGTAAGCAGTACTCAGATTCAAACGAGTACCCAAAGATTCCTGAAAAGCCTTCCAGAACTGACTAGTAAAAATAGTGTCATGATCACAAACAATACTGAGAGGAGCACCATGGAGACGACCGATCTCCCTCATGTAAATCTCAAATAAACTAGAAGCAGAACGAGTAGACTTGACCGGAATAAAATGAGTGGACTTGGTCAGTCTATCCACAATAACCTAGATACTCTAATTGACCTTTCGAGTCCTCGGTAAACCATCGATGAAATCCATGGAAACCTGTTCCTACTTCCAATTAGGAATCTCAAGGGGCTGCAGCAAAACAGGGGTCATCTGGTGATCGGCTTTGACTTGTTGACAAGTAGCACACCGACTAACAAAGATAGAAATATCCCTCTTCATCCCCTTCCACCAATAAAGTCTCTTCATATCCTGATACATCTTCGACACACCAGGATGAATAGAAAGTCTGGATCGATGATTCTCCTGAAGCAACTCCTGCCTCAAACTATCAACCTTCGGGACACAAATCCTACCAATAATCCAAATATCCCTCTATCATCAATCTGAGCTCCACTACTACTACCACTACTACCACCAACTCTGCTACGAACACTCTCCTTCATCAATCTAAGCATCTCATCCTCATCCTACTTAGCCATAATCCGATCCAGAAGAGGAGAAGAAGAAACAACAAGCTGACACAGCAAAGCCTTCTTCCGACTCAGAGCATCGGCCACAACATTAGCTTTACCGGGAGTATAGTTAATGTCGAGGTTGTAAGAAGCCAGAAACTCAAGCCAACGAACTTGCCTCTGATTCAGATCCTTCTGGGAGAAGATATATCTCAGAGACTGATGACCTGTGAAAAGCTCAAACTTGGTTCCAAGAAGATGATGCCTCCAAAGTTTCAAAGCAAAGACAATAGCAAGTAACTCTAAATCATCAGAAGCATAATTTGCTTCGTGAGTTTTCAACTGACGGCCGGCATAGGCAATAACCCTACCATCCTGCATGAGAACAACACCCAAACCCTCACGACTAGCATCAGTGTAAATTGTAAATCCCTCACTTCCTTTTAGAATAGTAAGAACTGGTGCGGAAGTTAGCTTGCTCTTCAACTCACTGAATGTAGCCTTACAATGATCACTCCAGACAAATCTGGCATTCTTCCGAATCAAAGCTGTGAGAGGTGCAGCAATCCAAGCAAAATTCTCAATGAATCTCCGATAATAACCAGCAAGGCCCAGAAAACTACGAATATCAGATGGAGTCTTTGGAGTTTCCCAATCCTGAAACAGAATAGGGAGAAAATAAGGCCAACAGAAAAAAATAGAATTATTAAAATGATATAGAAAGAGAAGAAAGAAAGACTTACATTGATCGCAGCGATCTTGACTGGATCAACAGAAACTCCATTACTAGAAACAATATGCCCGAGATAACGGACTTCATCCTTCCAGAAATGGCATTTAGAAAATTTAGCCTTTAACTGATGATTTCTGAGAGCCTCAAGAACATATTTCAAATGTGACTTATGCTCATCCTTAGTCTTAGAGAAGACAAGGATATCATCAACAAAGACTAGCACAAATTTATTAAGCACATCATGAAAAACACGATTCATCAAATCAGCAAAGAAAGCAGGAGCATTAGTCAAACCAAAATGCATGACTAACCATTCATAAAACTCATTCTCATTGAGCAAAGCAGTCTTGGGAATGCTATCCTCAGCAACCCTGAGCTGATTAAAACCTGTGGCAAGGTTAAGCTGAGAGAAAATAGTGGCACCATGAAGCTGATCAAACATATCATTTATAAGAGGCATTGGATATCTGTTTTTTATAGTGAGCTTGTTCAGCTCCCTATAATCAACACACATCTAAAGAGAACCATCAGAATTGGTGACAAAAACCACCGCAGCTCCCCATTCAGAAAAACTAGTCCTAATCAGACCTTTGGAAGATAAGTCTTCAATTTGCTTTCCCATCTCAACCTTCTTGCGGGGTGCCATTCTTCTAGGTGGAAGAACAATAGGTTGAGCACCAGGAAAAAAATCAATCCGAAAATTGATTTCTCGCTTAGGAGGTAAAGAAGTGACTTCACCAAATACATCGGGATATAGTCTAACCACAGGAGTAGAATCAAGGTCACTGGGAGAAGAATCCAAAGAATAAATAAGGTTGCCAGCAAAATCCTGAGGCATGCGACACTAAATAATCAAGGAATTCCCTTGATCATCAACCAGACGAACAGACTGGGCTTTACAAGAGATATGAGCATCATGATGTACTAACCAATCCTGACCAAACAATTAATCAAAAGCATCGAAGCCCAGAATATAAAAATCACCACTAAAGCGATGATTAGAATGGAGAAGTTTCACTTCTCGACAAATCCGATTAAGGTTAGCAGGACCCCCAATAGGATTTGAAATACATAATGGAACAGAAATATACTCAGGATAAAGGAGATTCTCAAACTTATCACACAAATCAACAGAAATAAAACTGTGTGAAGCACCAGTATCAAACAACACACGAACAGGATGATGAAATAAAGTAAATGAACCCTGGAGTGTACCTTGGTCATCACTAGGAGTAAGGGCAGGTGGAGGAACTAGAGATGAGGCAGAAGGGACAGCAAATAAACCAGAAGGAGTACCCCTCTGCTGGGTTGGGCAATCCTTCTTAAAATGACCGGGCTGGAGACAGATATGACAGAGATCGCGTCTAACTGAATAAGCAGGTGGAGGAACTGTAGCACCAGATAATGTGGGACAACTATTGGCATAGTGCCCTCTCCGATCACACCTAAAGCAAGTAATGGAGGATAGATCAACTGGTTGCCTCTGAGAAGGAGCAAATGATGAAGATCCCAAACCAGGGCGCTTCTGCCAATTCTTCTTCTGCTGCTGGAAATTAGGCTTACGCTTCTTGGAATTAGCAGAGGATGATTGAGCACCAGAAACAGCAGGACTCTTGGATGTGGGATTCTCATAGCGAATAGCCATATCCATAAGCTGAGTGAAAGAACAATGAACATGAGAAATGAGGCGACTATAATACTCTCGGCGAGCACCAGCGATGAATTTCTCATTCTTCTTGAGAGGAGTGTCAATAAGGCTTGGATCAAATTTGGAAAGTTCATTGAACTTCCTCTCATACTCAGCGAAAGACATGGTACCCTGCTTTAAATCCATAAACTCGCGATAAAGCTGAGATTTCTCGGCTTTTGGCATCCATTTTGCCACAAAAGACTCCCTGGAAAAGACATACGGAAAATAAGCTTAGGATAGATTCAAAGAAAGAAAAAAAATAGGAAAAAATTTAAGATAATCCAAAGGATACCTAAACTGGTCCTAAGTGAGATCAACCTCAACGGTGTTAGCCGTAACGGACTCCCACCAATCTAAAGCAGAATCATGCAACTGCTAGGCTGCTAGCCGACGCTTCTGAGCATCAGTAATGTCAAGACCAGTAAATATCCTTTCAGCACTCCGCAACCACTGTTGAGCCTCAATAATAGTCTCGGAACCGGTGAATGGGATTCCCCTAGTTGAGAGAATTCCTTACAAAGAATAGTGAACCTGACTGGAGCAACAGGTCGAGGAGCTGGGGCAATACCGCGACCCCGGCCTTTAGCATTTCCTCGATTCATTCTGAAAAATATCAAGAATGAATTTAGGACAAGATTAATGACAAGCCAAAGATAAATTAAGATAAGGCAAGATAATACACTTGGATGAATATCTTAAAGAAAGAAAAATCCTAGCAAGGTACATATGAAGGAAGGAAAGTTAGAAAACATTCGAAAATCCTTTAAAACAAGAAAAATTTATATATCAAAATAATCTTTGAAAATCTTTTGAAAACATTTTGAAAAACATTTTATACTCTGAAAATACGTCTCTCAAAAAGATATGATTCTGAGATTGATTTCACTCATTCTAGGGTAGAAATACCCTATCTCTAATGAGTTTTTGCTCCGTAGAGGCAATGGTTGCCAAAAACCAAAGCTCTGATACCAACTGTAACAACCGCCAATTTCGTACCATTCAAATCGACAATAATCCACACATGTCAGACTTAAAGGATGCCAAATAACAGATTGTAAATAAATTTGGAGCAAATAAAATCAAATATACAGAATCACAGACATAGAACAATCAAAATAACTCACAGCGGAATATAAAATAACATTGTAGTTCATGAAGCTACTATAACAGAGTCTCAAACCAAATACATAATATAGTCTAAAAACAAAAGAATAGAAATCCCAAATACATAGAAGTTCACTAATACATGAGATAAACTAATACAGCTGAAACAGTAATAGGAATATATGTAGATAAGCAGAAACTCCAGTGAAAGACCAGCTCCAGGAAGAGAATCCAAAGCTGTGAATACTCAATCTTACCCTAGCGTAAAGCAAAACACAAAACACTCGAGTCAGGACAATATATACTTATAGAATGTAAACCAACTCAAGTGAACTGTAATAAAGATAAAAGTAACTTAAATGATGCCTGGGACCACCCACCCTCTAAGGATCCGTTAAACTATTTACTATATAGTAATATTTCCCTATAATAATGATGACTACAGAAAATAAACATGCTTTTAAATAGCGTTCCGGGCTACCCATATCACCCTTCACACATAATAGTCCCAGTAGTCCATCCAATCTAATGCCATCTCCACTCCGGGTGACTGTCAGAGGATACCACATGGGCTACGGGAGAAAAACAGTTAAATTCAATATCATTTAAATTCAATATCATTTAAGTAACCTTATATTACATTTTTAAATATTTCCTTTAATTTATATAAACGTGGGATATTCATTAAATCACTTAAATCAAAATTCAGTTATAAAACTGTATCTTTAAATTTCAAATTCAATTGTTTCAAATTGATTTAATTAAACAAAATTCTTAATTAAATACAATTTCAATCAATTCAACTTTATCTCCCTTACTTATACAAATTATTACCAAAATCTATTTTGAAGTATAAACTTAAATACCTAAACATATTAGATGTATTAAATCAATCTTTATTAACCATAAATTTCTTTCCAAAACCATAGAATTTAATTTCAAAATAATTATATATGGATATGGATCAACGGTGTCTGTATATAATTTTCTATCATATGGTCTAGTGATACAGATAATTATCATTTCAATCCATAATTTAAATATGTACGGGTAGATATCAATTCGTCCCGCAATCCCAAATCTAATTCTAATGAAAATCGTTTGGGTATATAATTTCAACCCATAACGATTTTCTCCTATTCAAAAGTCCATTCGGGTATGTATCATTTCAACCCATAGTGAATTTTTATACTAACAGAGAACTTGCAGAGTGACAGCAGATATGGAAATAGTATAACAGGCATATTTATCCTCAATAACAATATAATGTAAACAACTTCATATGGTGTCATATCCCACAGGTGAACATTTACATATAACAGCAATATAACAATTTAAATGACTACAGCAGCTTATTTCAATTGTCGTTTCAATTGAAATAAAATTTAATAAATATAAGAACGTTAATCGTGAGTGATTTCTCACCTTTTGAGGCTAGAGATGAAACGAGAATGAGATGAGTTACGGATCCAGCACAAATTTCAAATCAAAACTGGATGGCACGAATTCGACGGACAAGGTGATAGATAAGAAATCCATGGGAATGAATTCAAATCAATTTTGATGTAAACTAAAATATATACCTTATTTGTTGAAATCAATTTCCTTTTGAAGCATAATAAATAATATATATATATATATATATATATATATATATATATATATATATATATTCGAAATCAGAGTATATATAAAGTCAATAATAAGTAAAATGCAAACCACTACTATACATGTACAACCAACTCGCAAATATATAAATCACCGGCTTAAATTATTAAGTGAACTAATATAAATAATAGACTTACAAAGACTAAACTAAACATGTGCAAATTCTTGGATCTAAATACATATATCAGACTCCACATGCTTAGATGTAACACATCATAAAACTCATATACATATACTTTTATTTATAACTAACATAAAACATACATTTATATATCTACTGTGAACAAAATAAGAATTACTATAACTTATATACACTGTAATATGTGTTGCAACTTTATAATACACAGTATACCGTAAACGTATATTTTTATCAAAAAAATAAAAGAATAAACTAACATATATATATATATATATATATATATATATATATCTTAGAAAGAAAAAACAATTTGATAACTTTAAAATATTTAAGTGTAATATGCGAACAATTTATTAAGCATAATATATGCAGACATTCTTGCTAAATCGAATGGGAAATGCAAAACAGATCCAAAACCCATATATAGCAGGGCTCTATATATACCGATGCTGTACCAAAGTAAAGCAAAAAACATATACTAATCTACAAAGCAATAGCAACCCAAGTTTTAAAATGAATAATATAATACTTAAAACAAAATCTGATATATAGCACAATATAATGAAATATAACCTTTGCCTCTCCTATTTCCATAAGCATGCACGCCCTAGACAAGAAAATGAGAAGCTTCCATGATTGCATGGTCGGAAAAATGGGCGAGCTTCAGTCGTGGCGGCTGATGTGGAGACCAAGCACGAGTGCGTGGAGATAAGGCAGACTCGATAGATGAAGGAACGATGGCCGATAATGGGAAGGCTTGGCTGTGCGCGGCGGTGACCTGGAAGGCGGATGGTGGACGGGTTTGGTCGAAAGTCTTTGAGGCCGAGGAGGAACGATGGCATGGTTACGTGAGTGGGAGAGGAGAGTTATGTGAGTTGCTGTGTTTGAGGAGAACAGGCCATAGGGAAACACTGTAACGACCCGAAATTTTCGAAGCCGAAAATTCCAAATAGTTAAGAAAAGAAGAAAGAGATAGAAGAAGAAGAAGAACAGAAAAACTAAACACCTCACATTAGCAGCGGATAAAATATAATAATAAATAATAACAGTTTACAAATGAATATTATATCTGTGATTACATTTAATATACATAAGAGTTTCACATATACATAGTCACAGAATATACACAATTATCATGTCTCAAAAATATAGCGGAAATACTCTATACGCTCTTGCCATCCAACTCGCCTCCTGAGCTCCAGAACGTACCTACCCGAAAATCTATAATACTCGGTCTGACCCGAGCATTACACAAAAGTAACACCCGGGTCAGGCTGGAAACTAGCGTGAGTAAACCCAACTAACATGGAACCCCAAAGCAACAACTTAGATAAACCCGGGGTAACATATATCAATTCACAAATCCTCAATTTGTTATAAACCTCACTTATTTCACCACCAATTTCTAAGTACCAAACTTAGATAAAATAATCCAATTTCACTTAAATCATTCCATTCCAACCTATTGATTTCACAAATCAATTTATAAAAATTCGAAGTAGTTTTGGGAATTACCTAATACCCGAATCCGGTCTCTTCGAAACTCATGTTATCCTAACCCAAATTATTCAAATGAAATACACAACATTTAATATCAGAGATATCAACTCAATCAAAACATCCAATACCAGTTAATCATCCATAAGCAAAGCTAAATCACATACAAATCAATTCAATTGATTCTAATTGAATTTCAAACCTCAATCGCTTAGATTCCTTCACTAATTAGTTCCAAATCAATTAATTTATCAACCCTTCCCTATCCATTCATCTTAATTAATCACCCTGGATTAATTATCTTTTAATTACATTAAGTAATTATCTTCCCATTATTAATTATCCTTAATCCCAATCAATAAGTAATCCTAATTACTTCATAAATTAATTAACAATATTAAATATTAATTACATTAATCCTTAATTGCTTATATTAATTAACTCCTCATAAGTCACGTATTATTGATTAATTTATCTTAATTAATCAATCTTTAATTATATCATTAATTATATAAATTAATGATTTCCAATTATATTTTAATTTTTTTCTTATCTAAATTAATTACATTAATTAAACCACAATATTAATCATCCTTGATTAATCTCAACCTGTAATGAACTATCTTTTTATTTACTTCATTGAATAAATTAATTTCTCGTTTTATAATAGAAACTTAAAGAAATTTAAAACCAAATATATTTTTAAATTCAAATTAATTTACAAATGCACTTTAACGTTTAAGTTGTTAAAACTTCAGTTTTCAAATATCACTTTCATTTCCTTCCAATACATTTTTATTTTTATATTTCACTTTCAAAATTCATCCTTATAATTCTCTCAAAAATCCAATTTATATATTTCGATAACTCAGGGTACCAAATATTCAAGCAAACCACAACATTCAACATTCCAATTATCCAAAATATCCATCACAGAATATCAATCATTCCAGTATATACTATATATTACTATATAATATAGCACATCAATTCAATTCAACCATTTAACCAATCATTTAAATTTAACCATTTAGATTTAAATAAAATCCAACAGAGGGAGATTTACTAACCTTTGATTTTGCAATCCAAATCCGACCTCGATTTGTTTCCTTCAGATTTAAACCTTGTATAAACGGTTATATGATTTATTAATATTTAAATTAAGCAAACAATTAATTTTCCATTAAATAAATTTAAATTTGAACTTCCCTTTAATAAATTGCTTAGTGACTGAAATAATTAAATTCCCATTTATAAATTTAATTAACCAGTGATTTTTGTTTTAAGCTAATAAATTTTAGTTTTTAAACTAATTCCCTTTTTAAACTACATATACTTAAATTTTTAATTTCTCTAAATTCAAAAATCTAATTTTTATATAATTTTCCATACATTTTAAAATTCCCATATTCTGCTAAAAATAAGCTATATGAATTTCATAAAAAATCTTATTTTATCTAAATTCTTCCACTCTTTAAAATTTTCTACCTTCCTTTGCAAGATCTTATCCACACATATATTTTCTGTTCATATACTTATCTATTATCTTCCAAGTTAAACATAGATTTGTACTTACAGTAAAAATCAAACTATATATATATATATATATATATACACTAAAATAGAACAGAGTTGTTTTATAAAATTCATTATAACATATATGTATTTGGTTCCAATAATATATGTAATGAACCGTAGATTTTGACGATTAAATTTGTTAATTTAATAGGATTTTGTAATTTAAAATTTAGTAGAAGTAATAAAGGTGATAAATTTTTATTGGAATGAACGCTAAATTCAAATGTAGCAATGGTAATTAAAACCTATTTATAGTAACTTGAATAAATTCAAATGTAGAACTTAGTTATAGGTGTAAATTTATGGGTATAATAACAAATTTGTATAAATTACCTAATTAATTGGTCAATTAACTTATTAAAAAAAACTCATTTAAATGGTAAGTAATTTTAATGTGTTATTGATATAAACGTTACTTTTATGATTATTAATAAAGTAACGGAAGAGTAAATGAAAACTTAATAAAAACATAAATTTATTTTAAGGAAAGTAGAGATATATTGTATAAATTGATGTATTAGTGTAAATTTAATGGTGATTGGATAAATTAATATCATATGAGTTATTGCAACATTTATGGGAAACCATAAATCCATAAATGTGATTTAGGGAAACTAGTGACCGTTATTAATGGTTACTAGTTTACTTAGGCTATTAAGCGGTGAGTGGGAATCAATTGAATTTATCAATGAAATAAAATATTGATTTATGGAAATTGAATGTAAATTGAGGTAGTAAGTAATGCAGGACAATAAATAATTTATTTAGTACAATCCCCATTTTTATTTGTAAACAATTGTAAGGTTTTATTTTATTGAAATTTGAAAAATTAGGAAATAGATTCAAAATGTATACTAGATAATGAATTGCAATAATTAAAGATAATAATTAATGGATTAAATGGAATACCAATTTATTTATAAAGTGAATATAAATGAATGTGACAAAATGAATAAGAAATGCTAATTTATTCATAAAGTGATAGTTGATGTGAAAATGAATGGAAACAAGATGGAATTATTAATGGGATTTATGATTCTAAATTTGTATGTGTGCATTAATGTATAACGAAAGGGGAAAAACGAATCAATTAAGATATGTATTTATTTCTTTAGTATGTTGCATAAAATTTGGAAATCCTTTTGCAATCAGAAGAGATTAAGTAGCACGTTAAATGAGAAATACAATACATTAGTGATGTGTAATATAATTCATTGTTAATCGCATCCATAAAAAGTCAATTTATTAATAGAAAGATTTTAAAATCAATAAACAAATTTATTTGGATTTCAATTTATAATTTATAACGTTTAGGGTGAAATCAATTGCCATTAATTGTCCTAACTTGTGCAGTTAGAGTAGGTTTGATTTGTCATTTAAGAGGGTTAATTATATAAGATGTAAATGTTAAATTAATTTATAATACGAAGATAGGTTGATTTAAGGAGTGAAACCAAGATTTATTAACTTATTTATAATTCGAAACTTAATAAGTGGATTAATTTCAAATAAGTGGGATATAATATTAAAACATTACACAAATGAAAATTTAGGTAAAAATTGAGAATGTTAATAAAATGGGTTTTGATTCCAATATTTATTTCATCTGTTTGTAATAATGAATTTGAATAATATGAATAAAAATTTAATTCAAAGGAATTATTGGAATTTAATTTATAATTTCTAAATTTAACAAAATTGTAATTTAACGCTGAAATTGTTAAATGTATTAACACTTAATTTGACATCTAAATTCGTTTAAAATCAATGTAAATGATTAAGAAATTTTAAATAATAAGAATTGTCAAGCTTTATAAGTGAAATTAAAATTTTGATTTTTTTATTAAATATTAATTTATTAAATAAATGGAAAAATAGCCATTTTGGCTACTGACTTGGATGTCGACGAAGCCAGTTCATCAGATCTGTAACGGTGAATTATAATACTGTTTCAAGTTTCATAGCGATCGGACTTGTCGTTTGATCGTATGGACTCGAAACGCCATGACATTTATGCAATTGAAATCAATTTAAAAATTTTAATTTTTGCATAACTTCTTCATAAGATGTAATTTGGACGTGAAATTTTTTCCATCGCATTCAGAACATTTTAAAACACATATTTTTATATATGGGTTGACCCAATTTCGCTCCGGAGTCAGAACGGGCTTTTTGGGCCAATTATCGTTCAGCACGTTTGTTATCGGATCCATCTACTCTATTTCTAACCTACCTATATAAACCCAGTTATAAACCCTAGCCTCCATCTAATCTCATTTTTTTATGCATTCATTTTCATTAGCTCCTTCTCCTCTGAAATGGCAGACAAAATTTCAGATCCATATCCATTTCAAAATCAAAGTCAAAAAATTCAAATTCCTCAGAAAAATCACAAAATAATATGTTGAAGCACTCGACGAGCGTAATTCAATGGTGTAATTCATTTTTCAATTTGACGCATCGTTCAACCAGAAATCACGGTCAAAATTGAATTGGTCGTTTTTGACTGGTGCCTCTTATCGGAGAATCCTTTCTAGGTTTTGTAGAGGGGCTAGCGCGTTGTTTATCGGTGAAGTTTGGAGGCGAATTGACGGTCGGATTTGCGGCAAAACGTGGTCAAAGTCGCGGCCAAAGGATGAGAGTGGGTTCGAGCGGTTGTCTCTGGGTGGGCGTTTGGAAGTAGTTGCCTGATGCCTCACGTGGTGACATGGCAATGATTGTTGGTGATTGTGTTCTTTGTTTTATTTATTTTTATTTGATTTCAACTCGCAATTATCGCTATAACTTCTACAGACGAACTTTGTTTCACGTGCGGTTTCTTTTGTTAGGATCGTATTGAAATTCCGGACTTGATGACGCTGGTTTGGACGAATTCTGAGATGGTCAAATTTTTGGGTTTAAATTGGAGTTGGATTCAATTTAAATTCAAAAGGCGAGTGTTTTAACCCACTCATAACTTCTAAAATTTCTTATGTCTGTTAAATTGACTTAAGATATGAGTAGAAATTTATTTATGACTGTTTGGCATGTTTATTCATCATCTCTGTTAAATCGCATTTATTTAATTTAACTGTTATTTAATTTTATTATTGCATATAAATTGACTGTTAAAATTTATTTATTTGCATATAATCTAATAGTTAAATAGTTAATAAATTCATTTTTGAATATAAACTGTTAGCTAATAACTGTTATTTATTACCTGTTATATTTTATATGCTATATATTGATGATTGGTTAAATTGATGATGATTGCAATAAATTGGTTAATGGTTGATATTGGGTGAATGGATGATGTGTTCTACATTTTTATAAACTGCAAGTTATTATGCATTTTCATTTCATTCGGGATTGCGGTTTGAAATGATATATGACTGTAATTTTTATTTTTAAATTGCGGATTGAAATGATAAATATCCGTATCACTTGACCATAGGATAGAAAATTATATACAGGCACTGCGGTATATATAGAAAATTAATTTTTTTTTGAAATGATTTTTCTACGGTTTGAATAAGATACGGTTAATAAATATAAATTTTGATGTTTTATAAAATCTTATTTTATATATACATCTATAATTAAAGTATTGAATTTAAGCTATGTATGGACTTGTTAAATAAAATAAATAAGTTGAATAATGGAGTTTGATTATTTTATATGGTTTAGTACATGTTAAGATATTGAAAATATATAGAATTTTAGATGATTTAAATCAATTAAGATTGGGAGTTAAATTGGAAAATTTATTTGGAATTGAGCTTAATTAAGAATTTAACTTCATAAGTTGATGTAAAATTTACTAACTTGAAATTTTAAAAAGGGTATGATATTTATAACTGAATTTTATTCAAGGTGAATTAAGTAAATATTTCTAGTATAAATAAATTGAAGGAAATTTTCTTTTATAAGTAATTTGAGTTTTTACTTAAATGATTACGGGTTTATTATGCAACTATTTCAAACTAAATAATAGGACTTTAAATTGTTGAATAGAAATTTCCAACCTAAGTTCCAATTGTTCAATATTCAAAGTTTGAAATATATTGAAACTGAAGTGGTTAATGAAACTGAAAGCGATTTTTAAATCTATGGATTTTGACTTAATTTTAAATAAAATAAATTGTAAGTCACGGAGATTATTTTATTTTATAAAGTAACTTTAAATGCAAACTATTTTATTCTATATACCGTTTGAATATCCAAACCATCCAAGTTTTATAAGTTATGGTTTTAAACTATGAATTTTCGAAGTATTATGGTTGAAAGTTAAAATCCAAATGTTTGGTTTCCAATTATTATAAATTTTAAAGCAATATGATTGTGGAAAAGAAATATATTTGAAAAAAATGATATCATTGATTTGGGTTTTTAAAAATAATATCCAAATGATTTGTTTTGGAAATGGAAATGATATAGTATTTATGGGTTTTGAAATGGATAATTATATTCTTGTTTTAAAGTATAAACTATTTTAAAAAGACCGCAGTGTTATAATAACGGTTGGTTGTTGAAGAGACCGGGATCAAAAGTCGTCATACTCTCTGCCAACTCCGAAAACCACTTTAACAACCGTGTACGTGGTGGAGATTCCAGAATGAAGTAGGTTGGTGGCGGCGTTTCCTGTAAGGTAAATACATGGACCCAACTCCCGTGAGTTAGCATAAGGTGGCTAAAACAGGAGCGATTGATGGGATAATAAGGTAGTGTGACGTCCCACCTCTATACCCACGCTAGACAAGAACATTACTGTGAATGCTGTCAACTAGCACGGAGAATAAGGCTGTTGAGGAGCGACCATCTGTATAATTGCTTTGTGCGAGTACCGATATACCGGATAAAAATATAACTTTTTATCTCAAGAGGAAATCCGACATACCGACACAGACTCAAAGCTACTACACAGTGGCTATAAAGGTCTTCGGAAACAAATATAGAAATAAACATAACACAAATCAGTCACAGACAATTCATATCACAAAGGCGGAAATAGATATGAATATAACACTAACACATGAAAGTGTATATCAGAGTAGTGGTCTAAAAATATCCACAATATCCAAAAGAATAGTTACATGAACTACACAAAAGAATAAGTATACATTATGGAGTCTATATCTCGAATGTATACACCAAAACAAACTATTAATCTAAGTAGTTAACCAAAAGTCAGAGGAATCAATCCCAAGAGAGAAGTCAAGAAGAAGCACCTGTAACATCTCGGTCTGACCCGAGTATTATTTAATAAGAAAATAATAAACGGATCAGTCTAGTTATAAATATCAGATGAAACCATATAGAATAAGAGATATGACCAAACACATAATAATCACAATTCCAAGCTGTGATATATATAAGTAATTGAAAATCAACAAGAGATTAATCAATATCACCAAATCTACACAAGAATCAAAGAAATGTCATACTCCTTATTTCGTTCACCAAACCACAAATATTGACGATAATATCAACGTCAATCACAAAAGTCAATGACACACAAATTCACCAATGCACAAATATTGACAATAATATCAATGTCAATCACAAAAGTCAATGACACACAAATTCACCAATGCACAAATATTGATAAAACTTATCAATGGAAATCACGAAAATTGGTGAAACACAAATTCTAGAAATCATCTCAAGAAATCTAGAAATCACAAAGGGGGGGAGGCCTATCACAAACGGGAGCATAAAGCGCACCAACACGTGTATCACAAACGGAATGCTAATTCCATGGTTGCTAACCATCACAAATTGAGCCGAAGCTCCCCAAACGGCCCGAAGACCATGGGTTGCTACCCCACCAAATTGAGTCGAAACTCCACAAAACGGGGTTTAGTCTCCCTCGCAGACAAAGAGACATCGCACATTGCTAGTCTAAATCACAAAGATGATCGTCATGATCATCAAGAAGTGTCAATTACACTAAGCTAGTAAATATATGAGTTTAGCATCGTGTCCCATAACCACTAGCGTAACTTAAATATTTACGAACAAATTATAAGTTTCCACTAGAAAATTGTCACAAGAGATTCAATCGAAAAAGTCCAAGAATTAACCGAACAAGTAAACGTAAGTGTTTCATACCACTTGTTTTACTAAGCCGTTTAATTAGATTTCTCATACGAGTGAGGTAAAGGTTTGTATATACTAATAGATTGGAAAACAGTTTAAGAAACGAGCTTTGTTATTGAAAATAGAGTTGAAATCATTTTGTTGAAAGAGTTTTGATATTTACTACTAGTATTGAAACCTTTATATTTTTAAAGTGACAAATCACAAAAATGATTGTAGAACAATCAATCACCGAAATTCACATTCGAAGACGTGAATAAAATCCAAAGAAATCAATACCGAATCCATCAAAATGGATATTCCCAAAAATCACGATGAAAATGTCATCAAAGTCCATAATAAATGATAACAACAAAAAGGGAATCAACATGAATCGATTAAAGTTGGACATATACTCAAAAACAGCGAAAATAGGCAAAACTGCACATTTCAGACGTCTGGGGGAAAGTCCAGACGTCTGGTTTTGGTTTCTGGAAATATTCCAGAAAACCAACCAGACGTCTGAAAACACAAATCAGACGTCTAACCTTATTCCAGACGTCTGAAACAATAATTCAGACGTCTGAAATTAGCCAATGCCTTATTTATTCTTCTGCCGTATTTTATTTTTCTCCAGGTTGCAAAACCAGACGTCTAGCATTGGTCTCCAGACGTCTGAAAACCTGGTAAGGGCAACAATTTGCCTAGGCCATATGGCCCAAACGATGTCGGGAGCGATCGAGCGAGCAATGACGACTAAGGATTTACGTCAAATGACAGCCCGGCCTTATAGGCTCTTTGATACACCCCAAATATCGTAATCAAACATCCATAAAAGGATTTTCACAAAAATTGGAATATTCACCCATTCGATCCAAATCAAAAGCAAATGAATATGCACAAATGTTACGAATTCATACCTAACCACAAAGTTGGATATAGACATAGATGTGAGATAAAAATCTCACCTTTTCACAAAATCAAACAAGAAGAAGCTTGAAAGCAAATGGAGAATCAACCACTCTTCAACACAACCCAATTGAGCTTGAATCTAAGCTCAAAAACAAGAACATTCCCAAAATTAGGTTTAGGAATTTCTGAAATTGGTAAGAGAATAAGTTGGAGAAGAAGAAGAGAAGCTTACCAATGGGTTCTTCTTGAGTTTGGAGCTAGGAATTTGATTTGCAAGAGAAACTAGGGTTTTGGAGTTTTTAATTTCCAATCTCTCCCACCATTAATGTTATAAAAACTGAAAAGAGAAGAGAATGAGGGTGAGTGGGGAAGAGTGGCTCGGATTTGAGCATAAGTTAACATAGGGCTGAGCCCAAAACCAAACCCAAAGTGAAAAGTAGCAAAAATTAACTTTCTCCAAACATATCGAAGCTTATACTCAAAAAGGTCGCAAACGGCATTTTAAACTCAATGGGAGTAGTCCCGAGTCCTAATTCGACCGTATGCAAAAAGTAGCTTTTTCGGACTAAAATCCGACTAACGATAAAATATTTAAATAAAATATTTAAATATAAAATCGATAAATATGCGGGTTATTACAGACTCCCCTCCTTAAAGAAATTGCATCCTCGCAATATTTAAGAAGAGAACATGAAGTAACAACCATAAAAGCATATTCAATCACAGAAGAAACTTGAAATAAGAAGTTCACCTCAAAGAGCACGAGAAAGTAAGTCCGTATGTGTTCGCGCGATGTACTCTCTAGATTCCAAAGAACAATCCTTAGGATTTGAAGACCATTGAACTTTAACAAGCGGAACATCTTTATTTCGAAGTCATTTGACTTCCGAAGCAATGATACGAATAGGATGTTGCTCATAAGTTAAATTAGGCGAAATTTCAATCTCTTCCACAACACCGGGCTCAAGAACAGAATCAGAATCTCGAAGACATTTCCGAAGTTGAGAAACGTGAAACACGTCATGGATAACAGAAAATTGAGCCGGTAATAAAAGGCAATAAGCCATGGAACCAATACGTTCAATGATAGGAAATGGCCCAATATATCGAGGCGCCAATTTTCTCGATCGACTGAAACGTACAACACCTTTCATAGGTGAAACACGAATGAACACAAGATCTCCCTCAGAAAATTCTAACTTCCTTCTCCGGTTATCGGCATATGATTTTTGTCTACTCTGGGCTTCTTTCATCCTATGACGAATAAGATCAATCTTTTCTGTGGAATCACGAATAAAATCTGGACCTAAAACCAGCTTCTCACCGGCCTCAAGCCAACAAGGAGATCGGCATGGCCTTCCATAGAGTGCCTCAAAAGGTGCCATACCAATACTAGATTGGAAGCTATTATTATAGGAAAATTCAACAAGTGAAATATGATCTTCCCAACTTCCACCAAAATCAAGAACACAAGCACGAAGAAGATCTTCAAGAGTTTGATTCACACGCTCGGTTTGTCCATCGGACTGGGGGTGATAAGCGGTGCTAAAATTAAGCTTCGTTCCTAAAGCTTTTTGAAGACTCTTCCAAAATCCACTAGTAAACAATGGATCACGATCGCTAACAATAGAAGTAGGAACTCCATGCAATTTAACAATTTCTTTGATAAAGATTTTGGCCAAAAGAGGAACGGTTCGATTAGATCGAACGGGAATAAAATGGGCGGATTTAGTAAGTCTATCAACGATCACCCATAAGCTATCATGACCCGAATGAGAACGGGGAAGGCCGTCAATAAAATCCACGGAAATTTGATCCCACTTCCAAATAGGAATTTCTTAAGGTTGCAATAACCCACCGGGCCTTTGATGTTCGCCTTTAACGAGTTGGCAAGTCATGCAACGCTTAACGAAGTTAGCGATGTCAAGTTTCATTCCCTCCCAATAATAAAGTCGCTTCATATCCGCGTACATTTTACTACTACCGGGATGAATGGAGAATTTAGAACGATGTGAATCTTCTAAAATATCTTTACGAAGATCACTAATATTTGGCACGATGAGTCTACCAAATCTCCGAACGCCGCCACGAGAATCGATATCAAAGTCTTTCAATCCTTCAATATCAATCTTATCCTTAATATTTTGGCTAAGAAGAGCCAATTCGGGATCTAGCCTTTGAGCTTCAAGAATGCGGTCTAAAAGAGAAGGATGAGCCTCAAGGTTACATAAAACAAGAGATGAACATAAATCGGGAACACGCTCTCGAATCTCACAAGTGGTT
This sequence comes from Allium cepa, assembly GCA_030765085.1. Classification (NCBI taxonomy): domain Eukaryota; kingdom Viridiplantae; phylum Streptophyta; class Magnoliopsida; order Asparagales; family Amaryllidaceae; genus Allium; species Allium cepa. The sequence goes on from CM060942.1 coordinate 72,452,039, forward strand.
AAGATCTCGAGATCGTTCCATTCGGATATCATCATAGAAACAACAACTTGTTGTTTATGGCTAAGAGCATCGGCGACACGATTACCCTTACCGGGGGTATAAAGAATATCAAGATCATAAGGAGCAAGGAACTCGAGCCAACGCTGTTGACGCAAATTAAGTTCCTTTTGGGAGAATAAATACTTCAAGGACTTATGATTAGTATAAAGAACAAATTTCTCTCCTAAAAGATAATGACGCCAAATACGAAGGGCGAAAACAATAGCCGCGAGCTCTAAATCATGAGTGTCATATCTAGTCTCAGCAGGCTTCAATTGCCTAGAAGCATAAGCAATAACACGTTCTCTTTGCATGAGAACGTCACCCAAACCAACGCGACTAGCATCGGTATAGACAACGAAATCTTGATTCCCCTCGGGAATAACAAGAATAGGAGCATCAGAAAGGAGTCCTTTCAATTTCTGAAAAGAAGCTTCACATTTGTCCGACCAAATGTATTTAATACCTTTCTTCGTTATGCCAGTGAGAGGCATGGAAATCTTGGAAAAGTCTTTGATAAAGCGACGGTAATAGCCCGCCAATCCAAGAAAACTACGAATCTCTGTCACACTCTCCGGTCTCTTCCAATCTTGAATCGCTTCAATCTTTGAAGGATCCACGGAAATTTCGGATTCGGAAATAATATGACCGAGAAATTTCACACGAGATTGCCAAAAGTGGCATTTAGAAAATTTTGCCTTTAATAGATTACTCCTAAGAGTTTCCAACACAATCCGAAGATGTTTTTCATGCTCCTCCTCGGTTTCTGAATACACAAGAATATCATCGATAAAGATGAGAACAAACCGGTCGAGAAAGTCTTTGAAAACTCTATTCATATGGTCAACGAAATAGGCCAGGGCATTCATCAAACCAAATGGCATGACAAGCCATTCGTAAGATCCATATCGAGTACGGAACGAGGTCAAAGGAATACTATCCTCTGCAATACGAAGCTGATGAAATCCAGTAGCTAAGTCTAATTGTGAAAAGACTTTGGCACCACTAAGTTGATCGAATAGATCATCAGTCCGAGGTAAAGGATATTTATTTTTGATAGTAAGATCATTAAGCTTGTGGTAGTCAACGCAAAGCCTAAGTGTTCCATCGGATTTCTTCACGAAAATAGCTGAAGCTCCCCAAGGCAGGGAACTAGAGCGAATAAATTGCTTCGTCTCCAATTCGGATAATTGTTTACGCATCTCCTCGTTTTCTTTATTCGTCATACGATACAGAGGACGAGTGATAGGTTGAGCTCCAGGAATAAGATTAATTCTGAACTCAATTGCTCGCTTAGGGGGTAATCCTAAAACGGGCTCGAATATGTCGGAAAATTCACGAACGACGTGAATAAGAGAAATAATATCACCCTCATCGTCATCATCGTCATCACGAGGATTTAAAGAATATAAAGATGCAACCAAGCTGGAATCTGAATCTTTAAGATTAATAGAAATCTGCTTAACAGATTAAGGATGTCGAAGATGAATAGTCCGCTCAGGACATAGGATATGAGCTTCATAACGATTAAGCCAATCCATTCCCAAAATCATTCCAAAGCCTAAATAACGCATGACATGCAAATCGGCTAGGAAAGGAAAATCACACAAAATAATTTCAACATCTTTACACAATAAACTGATTGTTGCGGATCCACCAACCGGATTCGCAATTCTCAAAGAAGTCATCAAACACAAAACATCCAAAGAAAAAGCATCAACAAGTTCTTTTGATATAAAAGAATGGGACGCACCCGTATCAAAAAGAACTCGAATAGGATGATCACGAAATAAAATAATTCCATCAAGGATAGAATGAGGCATACCTTGACCACGAGATGTGTTGCCAGGGGCTTGAGCAACATTTAACTTTCCCTCCATCCTGCCCTGAAGCTTGGGGCATGAAGATATAACATGTCCGGGAACTTTGCAGTAGCGACAAGAGAGAGACTTTGGGCACTTGTTCGCATAATGGTCCTTCGAACCCCAATTATAGCATTCCCTACGGCCAAAGGAAGAAGTCTTTGCCACGGAGGTTGCTTGTTTCCCCTTTTTATTGGGATAAGGACCTTTAAATTTGTTTGGCCTCTTCTTGTTATTGTTGAAGTTTGGTTTGGAACCCACCACTTCAACATCATTCTCTCTATCCGCCTCTTAAAGACGAAGAGCGATATCAACGAGTTGGTCGAAAGAAACTTCTAATTTTAGAAGTAATGGCTTCTTGAGACTTTTGTTTAAGCCATAAACGAATCTCTGGTTCTTCTTTAAAGGGGTGTTGATATATTCAACCCCATATTTGGAAAGCGACTCGAAAGAGGTGACGTAATCAGTCACGGAGGACTCACCTTGAACAAGGTCTATAAATCGTCGAGCCAATGTCACTTTCTCAGCTTCTGGCACGAATTTTAATTCGAAGCGTTCCCGGAATTGCTCCCAGGTGAGATCCGCTTCATTAATCTCAGAAATAAGAAGCTCGCACCAGTCCAATGCTCTTTCTCGGAGCACACTAGAGGCCACCTGAAATCGGTGAAGGTCAATAAGATTCATGCGCGAAAAGATGCGATCGCATGTTCTAAGCCAAGCTTGGACTTCAATAACAGTTTCGGAACCTTTGAATGGCTCCCCACCCAAATTGGTGTAATCGCTGCACAAGCGTGCAAATCCCGACTTTGGGTGAGTAGGTTCCGGGTTAGCTCCAGCTGCTTGAGCATTAGTTACCAAATCAAGAAGTTGTTGAGCAGTCATAAAAACTCCATCTTGGGGTGGAGCTCTAGATGGTACGGCTCTGGGGCGGCCAGGTCTAGACATTTCTCTTCCTTTAGAAAGAAAGAAGAAGAAGAAGAAAAAGGTTATTCACCAAATTGAATATCAAGCAATCTTGATAGATAAACAAGGAATCATAAGGAAAATAGGATGAATCGGTACGAAGACTCGAATTAAATCCTAAAGCACGACTCCTAAGATGGACTTAGGACGATGATCCTTGTTATAATATTCCATATTGTTCCAAAGTTTGGCTCTGATACCAAGCTGTGACGCCCCACCTCCATACCCATGCTAGACAAGAACATTACTGTGAATGCTGTCAACTAGCACGGAGAATAAGGCTGTTGAGGAGCGACCATCTGTATAATTGCTTTGTGCGAGTACCGATATACCGGATAAAAATATAACTTTTCATCTCAAGAGGAAATCCGACATACCGACACAGACTCAAAGCTACTACACAGTGGCTATAAAGGTCTTCGGAAACAAATATAGAAATAAACATAACACAAATCAGTCACAGACAATTCATATCACAAAGGCGGAAATAGATATGAATATAACACTAACACATGAAAGTGTATATCAGAGTAGTGGTCTAAAAAGATCCACAATATCACAAAAGAATAGTTACATGAACTACACAAAAGAATAAGTATACATTATGGAGTCTATATCTCGAATATATACACCAAAACAAACTACTAATCTAAGTAGTTAACCAAAAGTCAGAGGAATCAATCCCAAGAGAGAAGTCAAGCAGAAGCACCTGTAACAACTCGGTCTGACCCGAGTATTATTTAATAAGAAAATAATAAACGGATCAGTCTAGCTATAAATATCATATGAAACGATATAGAATAAGAGATATGACCAAACACATAATAATCACAATTCCAAGCTGTGATATATATAAGTAATTGAAAATAAACAAGAGTTTAATCAATATCACCAAATCTACACAAGAATCAAAGAAATGTCATACTCCTTATTTCGTTCACCAAACCACAAATATTGACGATAATATCAACGTCAATCACAAAAGTCAATGACACACAAATTCACCAATGCACAAATATTGACAATAATATCAATGTCAATCACAAAAGTCAATGACACACAAATTCACCAATGCACAAATATTGATAAAACTTATCAATGGAAATCACGAAAATTGGTGAAACACAAATTCTAGAAATCATCTCAGGAAATCAAGAAATCACAAAGGGGGGGGAGGCCTATCACAAACGGGAGCATAAAGCCCACCAACACGTGTACCACAAACGGAATGCTAATTCCATGGTTGCTAACCATCACAAATTGAGCCGAAGCTCCACAAACGGCCCGAAGACCATGGATTGCTACCCCACCAAATTGAGTCGAAACTCCACAAAACGGGGTTTAGTCTCCCTCGCAGACAAAGAGACATCGCACATTGCTAGTCTAAATCGCAAAGATGATCCTCATGATCATCAAGAAGTGTCAATTACACTAAGCTAGTAAATATATGAGTTTAGCATCATGTCCCATAACCACTAGCTTAACTTAAATATTTACGAACAAATTGTAAGTTTCCACTATAAAATTGTCACAAGAGATTCAATCGAACAAGTCCAAGAATTAACCGAACAAGTAAACGCAAGCGTTTCATACCACTTGTTTTACTAAGCCGTTTAATTAGATTTCTCATACGAGTGAGGTAAAGGTTTGTATATACTAATAGATTGGAAAACGGTTTAAGAAACGAGCTTTGTTATTGAAAATAGAGTTGAAATCATTTTGTTGAAAGAGTTTTGATATTTACTACTAATATTGAAACCTTTATATTTTTAAAGTGACAAATCACAAAAATGATTGTAGAACAATCAATCACCGAAATTCACATTCGAAGACGTGAATAAAATCCAAAGAAATCGATACCGAATCCATCAAAATGGATATTCCCAAAAATCACGATGAAAATGTCATCAAAGTCCATAATAAATGATAACAACAAAAAGGGAATCAACACGAATCGATTAAAGTTGGACATATACTTAAAAACAGCGAAAATAGGCAAAACTTCACATTTCAGACGTCTGGGGGAAAGTCCAGACGTCTGGTTTTGGTTTCTGAAAATATTACAGAAAACCAACCAGACGTCTGAAAACACAAATCAGACGTCTAACCTTATTCCAGACGTCTGAAACAATAATTCAGACGTCTGAAATTAGCGACTGCCTTATTTATTCTTCTGCCGTATTTTATTTTTCTCCAGGTTGCAAAACCAGACGTCTGGCATTGGTCTCCAGACGTCTGAAAACCTGGTAAGGGCAACAATTTGCCTAGGCCATATGGCCCAAACGATCTCGGGTGCGAACGAGCGAGCAATGACGACTAAGGATTTACGTCAAATGACAGCCCGGCCTTATAGGCTCTTCAATACACCCCAAATATCGTAATCAAACATCCATAAAAGGATTTTCACAAAAATTGGAATATTCACCCATTCGATCCAAATCAAAAGCAAATGAATATGCACAAATGTTACGAATTCATACCTAACCATAAAGATGGATATAGACGTAGATGTGAGATAAAAATCTCACCTTTTCACAGAATCAAACAAGAAGAAGCTTGAAAGCAAATGGAGAATCAACCTCTCTTCAACACAACCCAATTGAGCTTGAATCTAAGCTCAAAAACAAGAACATTCCCAAAATTAGGTTTAGGAATTTCTTAAATTGGTAAGAGAATAAGTTGGAGAAGAAGAAGAGAAGCTTACCAATGGGTTCTTCTTGAGTTTGGAGCTAGAAATTTGATTTGCAAGAGAAACTAGGGTTTTGGAGTTTTTAATTTCCAATCTCTCCCACCATTAATGTTATAAAAACTGAAAAGAGAAGAGAATGAGGGTGAGTGGGGAAGAGTGGCTCAGATTTGAGCATAAGTTAACATAGGACTGAGCCCAAAACCAAACCCAAAGTGAAAAGTAGCGAAAATCAACTTTCTCCAAACACATCGAAGCTTATACTCAAAAAGGTCGCAAACGACATTTTAAACTCATTGGGAGTGGTCCCGAGTCCTAATTCGACCGTATGCAAAAAGTAGCTTTTTTGGACTAAAATCCGACTAACGATAAAATATTTAAATAAAATATTTAAATATAAAATCGATAAATATGCGGGTTGTTACCGGTAGCACCTTTGACCGGACACATCCCTTCGATATTTTACTTTGACTTTTCGATTGATTTGATGGCCACTTTTGATTTCATTTGGGGGTGTGGCTCGAGGTGCGCGGTAGCTGCATGCTACGCGTTACCACCGACCCGGAAGCATAATAGGTATATCCACCCTGGCATTGCCTAGTTGTGCCGTGTCGCCTACCATACCGAGCCTTTACTATGAGTTTCTATTTGTGTCATACCTATGGAGTATCCTCTGGTAGCCTCCCGATCAGGAGGTATTACGGTACTGTATACACTATTGGCATTATTTGTTTTAAGGGCTATATGGGTAACCCCTTAACGCTATTAAAAAGTAAGTTTATTTTACAAATAGACAGTATTATAATAGCACAATATACTATATAGTAAACAGTTCAACGGATCCTTAGGACATGAAAATCCCGAGCATCTCTTGGGTTACTGCACTCCTATTTATTTCTGTTAATTTAACTCACATAAGATCTTTTAGTTCTGACTCGAGTGTTTTTGTCTTTTCAAATTCGCTTGGGTCAGTCCGAGCATTTCAGGATTTGAAGATTTAGATCTGGAGGACGAAGACAAAGATTTGTATTATTATTATTTATATTGTTGCACTACACTCATACTGTTCCGCTGCATTGTTGTTAGTGTGTGTAACTCTGATACGTGTTATATAAATAGTTTTGTAAGCAGATTGTAAACTGTATATTTGATAATCTATATTTTATCCTTCCTCTGTGAGATTCTGTTTTCTTTTTATTTCTTTCTTATTTTTCTTATTTACCCCATAACAATCCGCCTTTCCATATGGTTTGAATTGGCACGTGTGTCGGTTTAAATCGTGCAAAAAGGCGGGTCGTTACAGTTGGTATCAGAGCTTTGGTTTACCGATAAACTTTGGCTTTGTGGGGTTTGACTCTTTACTAATAGGGTAGTAATACCCTATGGGAGTCGCTGAGTGTATATACATGAGAGAGCGTATTTGTTAGGGTTATAAAAAGGTTTTGATATTGTGTTGCTTTGTTTCGTTTTGTATTTATAAACTCTGGTTGGTGCATGGAACGCTGTGACATCAGTAGGTGTTTCTAAACACTTAATAGGACAGATCGACATAATATTTGTTTTTAATATAGGTCAATGAAATAATTTTTCCTATTATATTTTCCATATATAAAATAAATTTTATAAATAAGATATATATTTGGTTGCTATATATTGGTTATTAGGCAACGAAATTTATAAATAATTGCTGAATTAAGAGTGAGAATAAAATGAATAAAATGAATAAAATTGGAAATTCAGAACTTAAGTTCCGGGGTTTTGAAACTTTCTTTTGAATGATCTTGAAATATAATAATAATTTTATTAGAAATATTTTCTGATATAAATATTTCAATATAATTTGAAAGAAATGTTTTAAATGAAATTTGGAAAAAGAAATAATTTATGTACTTCCATCTCTGTCACTGGAAAATAATTTCGGTGATGAGTGCACGCATCATCGACATTCATTTTCGAGTTTCGAAGAGGGAAGGCCACTGTAGTAAATTTTACTACAGATTTATTGTGATAAACAAAAATAAATTTTTAATTCGTTTTAAATCTTCTTGGATATAAAATTGTAAGTTTATATTTATTTATTATTTTTAAATGGATTGAAATTTAACCCTGTATTTAATTCTTAAGTTTCTGATTTATTAATTGTTTCCATTATTGTAGTAAAATGGAATATAACTGATTAATAATTGGAGTCTTTAAGTAAAATAAGGAATTTAATGCTAAGAATAAATAGAATTAAAATGAAAGTTGAATTTGTAACTGATTAAACAAAAGATATAATTATGGAACATTTAATTTAATTAAAAATAATGGGTTAAACTGGTAAGATTTCTCATTACATTTTCTTATAGACATTTTAACTTTTATTATATGGTAAGTTATATATATGATTTGAGAATGTAGTCAATGAATTTGCTGTTATAAATGAGAATTTAATGTTATAAACGTAAGTTATGATTGAAACTTTACTATAAGTAAGTATAATTAAAGGTAAGTATTATAAATGGAATTTAGTAATAAATGAAAGAAAATAAATAAAATTAAGTAGTATATATAGAAGATAATAAACTTAAGTAAAAGATTGAAGCTATTTATTAACAAAATAAGTTGAAAGGATGAATGCAGTAGATATATATATATATATATATATATATATATATATATATAATTGTACACTTAAGTTAATGTATTAATATGCTAAGAAATTAATTTGCACATGGATGAAATGAAATTTTAATAAGTAAAGTTGATTTGTTGTTGGATTTGTCATTGTTTAGTTTATGGTTGTTTAGGCAAGATACTTTAAAATTAAATTGGATGAATGAATAATCTATCTAGTTTTATCTAAGGCTGTTGAGTAAATGATGCGCTAGTAGTTATTCTTCATTCCGTACAATTTAAAAAGTTTGAACCCGAACAACTATTTGTTTATTTGATTGAATGGTTGTCTTTGTATTTGTTGTGTATGTTGTTTGTTGAAATTGATGGTTGCTGTATTGATTTATTGTTAGCGGTTGAAACCACTTAAATATTTTATTTTATATAATTTTTAACCCTTTTAGATTATATAAGTGAAATGCAGGTTATAGAAGCAATTGCTACTGCTTTTGGTTCCATAAATAAGTGTTAATTGCCCGACAAATAGGTACGTTTTCGGATTATGGTTTATCACGATATTATATCGTTTTCCCATGTTGGGATATATATTATTTTGGAAAATAATTGTTGTATATTGTTATATTTATATTATATTTTCTTCCAAGCCCCTCCGTACAAAGGATACTCTGCCGAAATTTTCTATAAAATTTTGGACTTTGAAATTATTTTGAAATGTTTTCCAAACTTTATAAATTTTAATATAAATAGATTTAATGGTTATAAAGTTTTAAATGAGATATATTTATTCCTAATTTTTTCCCCTTCTTTTTCCTTTTCGGGGATGAAAAGTTTGGAGTGGGGGAGAGTGTAACGACCTGTAGATTTTGATAATTAAATTTGTTAATTTAATAGGATATTGTAATTTAAAATTTAGTAGAAGTAATAAAGGCGATAAATTTATATTGGAATGAACGCTAAATTAAAATGTTGCAATGGTAATTAAAACCTATTTATAGTAATTTCAATAAATTCAAATGTAGAACTTAGTTATAAGTGTAAATTTATGGGTATGATAACAAATTTGTATAAATTACCTAATTAATTGGTCAATTAACTTATTTAAAAAAAAAACTCATTTAAATGGTAAGTAATTTTAATGTTTTATTGATATAAACGTTACTTTAATGATTATTAATAAAGTAACGGAAGAGTAAATGAAAACTTAATAAAAACATAAATTTATTTTAAGGGAACTAGAGATATATTGTATAAATTGATGTATTAGTATAAATTTAATGGTGAATGGATAAATTAATATCATATGAGTTATTGCAACATTTATGGGAAACCATAAATCCATAAATGTGATTTAGGGAAATTAGTGACCGTTATTGATGGTTAGTAGTTTACTTAGGCTATTAAACGGTGAGTGGGAATCAATTGAATTTACAATGAAATAAAATATTGATTTATGGAAATTGAATGTAAATTGAGGTAAAAAGTAATGCAATACAATAAATAATTTATTTAGTACAATCCCATTTTTATTTGTAAACAATTGTAAGGTTTTATTTTATTGAAATTTGAAAAATTAGGAAATAGATTCAAAATGCATACTAGATAATGAATTGCAATAATTAAAGATAATAATTAATGGATTAAATGGAATACCAATTTATTTATAAATTGAATATAAGTGAATGTAACAAAATGAATAGGAAATGCTAATTTATTCATAAAGTGATAGTTGATGTGAAAAGGAATGGAAATAAGATGGAATGATTAATGGGATATATGATTCTAAATTTGTATATGTGCATTAATGTATAATGAATGGGGAAAATCGAATCAATTAAGATATGTATTTATTTCTTTAGTATGTTGCATAAAATTTGGAAATCCGTTTGCAATCAGAAGAGATTAAGTAGCACGTTAAATGAGAAATAAATTAGTTAATACATTAGTGATGTGTAATATAATTCATTGTTAATCACATCCATAAAATGTCAATTTATTAATAGAAAGATTTTAAAATCAATAAACAAATTTATTTTTATTTCAATTTATAATTTATAACATTTAGGGTGAAATCAATTGCCATTAATTGTCCTAACTTGTGCAGTTAGAGTAGGTTTGATTTTTCATTTAAGAGGGTTAATTATATAAGATGTAAATGTTAAATTTTTTGATAATACGAAGATAGGTTGATTTAAGGAGTGAAACCAAGATTTATTAACTTATTTATAATTTGAAACTTAATAAGTGGATTATTTTCAAATAAATGGGATATAATATTAAAACATTAGACAAATGAAAATTTAGGTGAAAATTGAGAATGTTAATAAAATAGGTTTTGATTCCAATATTTATTTCATCTGTTTGTAATAATGAATTTGAATAATATGAATAAAAATTTAATTCAAAGGAATTATTGGAATTTAATTTATAATTTCTAAATTTAACAAAATTGTAATTTAACGTTGAAATTGTTAAATGTATTAACATTTAATTTGACATCTAAATTCATTTAAAATCATTGTAAACGATTAAGAAATTTTAAATAATACGAATTGTCAAATTTTAGAAGTGAAATTAAAATTTTGATTTTTTATTAATTATTAATTTATTAAATAAATGGAAAAATAGCCATTTTGGCCATTGACTCGAATTTCGACGACACCAGTTCATCGGATTCGTAACAGTGAATTATAATAGTGTTTCAAGTTTCATAGCGATCAGACTTGTTGTTTGATCGTACGAACTCGAAACGCATTGAAATTTATGCAATTGAAATTAATTTGAAAATTTTAGTTTTTGCATAACTTTTTCATACGATGGAATTTGGACGTGAAACTTTTCCATCGCGTTCAGAATATTTTAAAACACATATTTTGATACATGGGTTGACCCAATTTCGCTGCGGAGTCAGAACAGGCTTTTGGGGCCAATTATCGTTCAACACTTTTGTTATCGGATCCACCTACTCTATTTCTAACCTACCTATATAAACCAAGTTATAAACCCTAGCATCCATCTATTCTCATTTGTTTATGCGTTCATTTTCGTCAGCTCCTTCTCCTCCTCAAGGGTAGACAAAATTTCAGATCCAGATCCATTTCAAAATCAAAGTCAAAATATTCAAAGTCCTCGGAAAAATCTCAAAATAATATATGTTGAAAAACTCGACGAGCGTAATTCAAGGTGTAATTCGTTTTTCAATTTGACGCATCATTTGACCAGAAATCGCGGTCAAAATTGAATTGGGCGTTTTTGACTAGTGCCTCTGATCGGAAAATCCTTTTCTGGGTTTTGTAGAGGGGCTAGCGCGTTGTTTATCGGTGAAGTTTGGAGGCGAATTGACGGTCGGATTTGCGGCAAAACACGGTCAAAGTCACGGTCAAAGGATGAGAGTGGGTTTGAGCGGCTGTCTATGGTGCGCGTTTCGAAGTAGTTGCCTGATGCTTCACGTGGTGACGTGGAAATGATTGTTGGTGATTGTGTTCTTTGTTTTATTTATTTTTATTTGATTTCAACTCGCAGTTATGCTATAACTTCTACATACAAACTCCGTTTCACGTGCTGTTTCTTTTATGAGGATCGTATTGAAATTCCAGGCTTGATGACGCTGTTTTGGACGAATTCTGAGACGGTCAAATTTTGTGGTTTAAATTGGAGTTGGATTCAATTTAAATTCAAAAGGTGAGTATTTTAACCCACTCACAACTTCTAAAATTTCGTATGTCTGTTAAATTGACTTAAGATATGAGTAGAAATTTATTTATGACTGTTTGGCATGTTTATTCATCATCTCTGTTAAATCGGATTTATTTAATTTAACTGTTAATTAATTTTATTATTGCATATAAATTGACAGTAAAATTTATTTATTTGCATATAAACTGATAGTTAAACAGTTAACAAATTTATTTTTGAATATAAACTGTTAGTTAATAACTGTTATTTGTTACCTGTTATATTTTATATGCTATATATTGATGATTGGTTAAATTGATGACGGTTGCAATAAATTGGTTGATGATTTATATTGGGTGAATGGATGATGTGTTCTACATTTTATAAACTGCAAGTTATTACGCATTTTCATTTCATTCGGGATTGCGGTTTGAAATGATATGTAACCGTATTTAAATTCCGGATTGAAATGATAAATATCCGTATCACTTGACCATAGGATAGAAAATTATATACAGGCACCGCGGTATATATATAAAATTATTTTTTTTTGAAATGATTTTTGTATGGTTTGGATAGGATACGGTTAATAAATATAAATTTTGATATTTTATAAAACCTTATTCTATATATACATCTATAATTAAAGTATTGAATTTAAGCTATGTATGGATTTGTTAAATAAAATAAATAAGTTGAATAATGGAGTTTGATTATTTTATATGGTTAAGTACATGTTAAGATATTGAAAATATATGGAATTTTAGATGATTTAAATCAATTAAGATTGGGAGTTAAATTGGAAAATTTACTTGGAATTAAGCTTAATTAAGAATTTAACTTCATATGTTAATGTAAAATTTATTAACTTGAAATTTTAAAAAGGGTATGATATTTATAGCTGATTTTTATTCAAAGTGAATTAAATAAATATTTCTAGTATAAATAAATTAAAGGAAAATTTCTTTTATAAGTAATTTGACTTTTTACTTAAATGATTACGGGTTTATTAGGCAATTATTTCAAACTAAATAATAGGACTTTAAATTGTTGAATAGAAATTTCCAACCTTAGTTCCAATTGCTCAATATTCAAAGTTTGAAATATATTGAAACTGAAGTGGTTATTGAAACTGAAAGCAATTTTTAAATCTATGGATTTTGACTTAGTTTTAAATAAAATAAATTGTAAGTCGCGGAAATTATTTTATTTTATAAAGAAATTTTAAATGCAAACTATTTTATTCTATATATCATTTGAATATCCAAACCATCCAAGTTTTAGAAGTTATGGTTTTAAACTATGAATTTTCAAAGTATTGTGGTTGAAAGTTATAATCCAAATGTTTTTTTTCCAATTATTATAAATTTTAAAGCAATATGACTATGGAAATGATATATATTTGAAAAAAAATGACATCATTGATTTGGGTTTTTAAAAATAATATCAAAATGATTTGTTTTGGAAATGGAAATGATATTGTATTTATGGGTTTTGAAATGGATAATTATATTCTGGTTTTAAAATATAAACTATTTTGAAAAGACTGCGGTGTTATAATAACGGTTGGTTGTTGAAGAGACCGGGATCAGAAGTTGTCATACACTCTGCCAACTTCGAAAACCACTTTAACAACAGTGTATGCGGTGGAGATTCTAGAATGAAGTAGGTTGGTGGCGGCGTTTCCTGTAAGGTAAATAAGTGGACCCAACTCCCGTGAATTGGCATAAGGTGGCTAAAACATGAGCGATTGACGGATTAATAAGGTAGCACCTTTGATCGGACACATCCCTTCGATATTATACTTTGACTTTTAGATTGATTCAGTGGCCACTTTTGATTTTATTTGGGGGTGTGGCTCTAGGTGGGCGGTAGCTGCGCGCTACGAGTTACCACCGACCCGGAAGCGTAATAGATATATCTACCCTGGCATTGCCTAGTTGTGCTGTGTCACCTACCATACCGAGCCTTTACTACGAGTTTCTATTTGTGTCATACCTATGGAGTATCCTCTGGTAGCCTCCCGATCAGGAGGTACTACGATACTGTATAGACTATTTGCATTATTTGTGTTAAGGGCTATATGAGTAACCCCTTAACGCTATTAAAAAGTAAGTTTATTTTACAAATAGACACTATTATAATAGCGCAATATACTATATAGTAAATAGTTTAACAGATCCTTAGGAGATGAAAATCCCGAGCATCTCTTGAGTTACTGCACTCATATTGATTTCTGTTAATTTAACTCACATAAGATCTTTTAGTTCTGACTCGAGTGTTTTTGTCTTTTCAAATTCGCTCGGGTCAGTCCGAGCGTTTCATGATTTGAAGATTTAGATCTGGAGGACGAAGACGAAGATTTGTATTATTATTATTATTATTATTTATATTATTGCACTACACTCATACTGTTCCGCTGCAATGTTATTGGTATGTGTAACTCCGATATGTGTTATATAAATAGTTTTGTAAACAGATTGCAAACTGTATATTTGTTTCACTATATTTTATCCTTCCGCTGTGAGATTCTGTTTTCTTTTTATTTCTTTCGTATTTTTCTTATTTACCGCATAACAATCTGCCCTTCCGTATGGTTTGAATTGGCACGTGTGTCGGTTTAAATCGTGCAAAAAGGCGGGTCGTTGCAGTTGGTATCAGAGCTTTGGTTTAGCGATAAACCTTGGCTTTGTGGGGTTTGACTCTTTACTAATAGGGTAGTAATACTCTATGGGAGTCGTTGAGTGTATATATATGAGAAAGCGTATTTGTTAGTGTTATAAAAAGGTTTTGATATTGCGTTGCTTCGTTCCATTTTGTATTTATAAACTCTGGTTGGTGCATGGGACGCTGTGACAGCAATAGGGGTTTCTAAATACTTAATAGGACAGACCGACATAATATTTGTGTTTAATATAGGTGAATGGAATAATTTTGCCTATTATATTTTCCATATATAAAATAAATTTTATAAATAAGATAAATATTTGGTTGCTATATATTGGTTATTAGGCAATGAAATTTATAAATAATTGTTGAATTAAGAGTGAGAATAAAATGAATAAAATTGGAAATTTAGAACTTAAGTTCCGAGGTTTTGAAACTTTCTTTTGAATGATTTTGAAATATAATAATAATTTTATTAGAAGTATATTCTGATATAAATATTTCAATATAATTTTAAAGAAATGTTTTAAATGAAATTTGGAAAAAGAAATAAGTTATGTACTTCCCTCTCTTTTACTGGAAAATAATTTCGGTGATGAGTGCACGCATCATCGACATTCATTTTCGAGTTTCGAAGAGGGAAGGCCACTGTAGTAAATCTTACTAAAGATTTATTGTGATTAAAAAAAGTAAATTTTTAATCCGTCTTAAATCTTCTTAGATATAAAATTGTAAGTTTACATTTATTTATCATTTTTAAATGGATTGAAATATAACCCTGTATTTAATTCTTAAGTTTCCGATTTATTAATTGTTTCCATTATTGTAGTAAAATGGAATATAACCCATTAATAATGGGAGTCTTTAGATAAAATAAGGAATTTAATGCTAAGAATAAATAGAATTAAAATGAAAGTTGAATTTGTAACTGATTAAACAAAAGATATAATTAGGGAACATTTAATTTAATTAAAAGTAATGGGTTAAACTGGTAAGATTTCCCATTACATTTTCTTATCGACATTTTAAGTTTTATTATATTGTAAGTTATATATATGACTTGAGAATGTATTCAATGAATTTGCTATTATAAATGAGAATTTATTGTAATAAACTTATGTTATGATTGAAACTTTACTATAAGTAAATATAATTAAAGGTAAGTATTATAAATGGAATTTAGTAATAAATGAAAGAAAATAAATAAAATTTAGTAGTATGTATAGAAGATAATAAACTTAAGTAAAAGATTGAAGCTATTTATTTACAAAATAAGTAGAAAGGATGAATGGAGTAGATATGTATAATTGTAGACTTAAGTTAATGTATTAATATGCTAAGAAATTAATTTGCACATGGATGAAATGAAATTTTAGTAAGTAAAGTTGATTTGTTGTTGGATTTGTTGTTGTTTAGTTTATGGTTGTTTGGGTAAGATACTTTAAAATTGGATTGGATGAATGAATAATCTATCTAGTTTTATCTATGGTTGTTGAGTAAATGATGCGCCAGTAGTTATTCTTCATTCCATACAATTTAAAAAGTTTGAACCCGAACAACTATTTGTTTATTTGATTGAATGGTTGTCTTTGTATTTGTTGTGTATGCTGTTTGTTGAACACGAACAACATAAATTTTTAATTTCTCTAAATTCAAAAATCTAATTTTTATATAATTTTCCGCACATTTTAAAATTCCCATATTCTTCTAAAAATAACCTATATGAATTTCATAAAAAATCTTATTTTATCTAAACTCTTCCACCCTTTAAAATTTTCTACTTTCCTTTGCAAGATCTTATCCACACATATATTTTCAGTTCATATACTTATCTATTACCTTCCAAGTTAAACATAGCTTTGTACTTAGAGTAAAAATCAAACTGTGTGTATATATATATATATTAAAATAGAACAGAGTTGTTTTATAAAACTCATTATAACATATATGTATTTGATTCCTATAATATATATTCAAATATATATATATATATATATATATATATATATATATATATATATATATATAAGTTTTAAAAAAAATAACTAGAAACATCTTTCTGTAACTATTAATCCATCAGTTTCTTCTTTCTTTGTCTTTTTTAAAATACACGTACAAATTAGAAATAAGGAAGCAGCATAACTAAAAATCGAATACAGCAGTCGCCAACCTCCCGGTGCGACATTGAGTTTGAGTTCACCGTGAACGAGTACCCCTCATAGCCGTCGCCACTAATAACTCATGCACATCCCAAACCCTAAGCTGCCATCTTGCCAAATCCTCCAACACAATACTTCGAAACCCCCCAAAATTGATCGCCTCCCACAATCCAAATCTGCACCGATGGCCGCTCCACCCATAACGCACATCCACCAGGCGACGCCGCGGCTTGGACCTTTCTTTCCAATCTGAGTTCAACGTCGCGATTTCCACTCGGCTTTCCTTTTTTTTTGAAGATAAATTGATTTCTTCCATTTTCGAACTGGGTAAGAGCGGGGAAATGAGGGAAGGGAAAAAGTGCGATTCAATTTTAAAGAGGATCTGTTCGAACATCGTCTTATTTCTCATTTGCTTTTTTTTCGTTTTGAACGGTCGCCATTTTTATTTTTATTTTCTTTTGCTCAGCTTTTTGGTTTTCATAAGAAGGAAGACGCGTGATTTAAACGAAAAAGGGAAAGTAGGTCTGCGCGTTTCACAAAGTAGGGTGGCTGAAGAGAAAGGGTTCAGTGTACTTTAAATCGACGGGAATATATTATATTAAAATTCAAAATATCTAGATATTTAATCCATAATCCTGATTGAGGCGTGCAGCTAAGCGTTCCTAATGCTATGCCCCTATTCCGAGCGCAATGGAACATGTTTCGAAAACTAATTCGATCATATGCACAAGTTACGGAAATAAACGATCAGTTTAAAATTAAATCAATTAAAATGGTTTTTAAGCGTTTAGAGCTCCCAGGGTCAAACGACAACTCCGATTGCTACGAAAATTGAAATCCGACAACAATTAACTATTACGGATCCAAAGAAACTAGTTTCGTAGAATTTCGAGACTGTGCCTCGGAAGGCTATTTTAAAATATCGATTTAAACTGTATATTTTTAAAATTGAACAAATGACCTTTAAAATAAATTTCAACAATTCTATTATCTTCAGTATCATCATTATAAACTTTATAACCCTTCATATTATTTTTAACAGGCTTGAAGTTCCATATTTAATATTTTACCCAATTTCAAATTATATAATTCAATAATTTAATTATCAAGTAAATATTAATATTGGAATCCAAGTTTAAAATTTACTTTTAAATATTTAAAATCAATTAATTATTCCAATTTAATTTGTTAAAAAATACGGGACGTCACAAACACGGCTGTGGAAAAATACTATTTGCTTTACCTTCTTTCGTTTGTTTTTTTTTCAAAGAAAAGAAGAAGGAAAAGAAAATGAAAGAAGCGTTGAGGAAGGAAGCAGATCCAGATGATCAGGATAAAACATACGATACTAAATATAAAAGCCATATGCTGAAATGAAAGGACAGAGGTAACGTAATTGAAACGTATAGAAATAAATATGAGTAACGGGAATAGTAAATTCAGTGCAAGAAACTTCAGCGAAAAATAAAAGCAATGACCGTTCCAAATTTAAACTGACAAAGATAAGGTAAGGAGTATATACATATATAAATTTCGTATTGAATATGATACGTTTTTGAAGCCAATAGTACCAAAAATCAAGGAATGAAAAAGGCAATAGGGAAAAGAACGGAACAAACAGAAATGAAACGTACCAAAATAAATATGAGCAATTTTAGAAGCAACGATCACCGATTGATTTAGCTGACAAATATTAAAGTAATTGATTGATGCGCGTTTTAATTTTGAAACACAAAAGAAATCAAATGGTCACGGATCCGGTACCGATATGGTTACCAGTTTCGTGGATTCCGCTGTGTATTGGACATCAAAACACAGAAATAAATATACCATAGAGATCCGCTCGATGAGGCGATCAAAATGGTATACAGATATTAGTGGTATGATTGAATTATAAAAATTTGAATTTTCCCTAACGGAAAACGCAGCTTAAAACGCAGAAAATAAGATCGACGGAGCTATAGAAGTCCAAATTTTGAAAAACGAAAGATGACGTCTCACGCAGAAGAAGATTTAGAAATTTCTATAGAAAATATTCCAGTCTTGGAAATAAATTTATTATCAACAATTACTAACTGACTTGAATTAAATAGAATTTTAAGATGAAATAAACTTTCGTAAAATCTGTTGAAAATTTACCACCTTCTATATTTAAATATACGTATTCCAAATATAAAATTTTAATTTCAAATTTTATTATTTTAAATTTTATCCAAAGTTAAATACGGTAATAAAATAAATAAAATTAATAGAATTTTACAGGTCGTTACAGTAATCCCACCCGTACTGGGTGTCATCAGAGGGCACTCCATAGTTATGGTATGAAACAAACTTTTAGAAGGCGCGCTAGGGTAGGTGACACGACACAACTAGGCAATGCAAGGGTTGATAAGCTAATTACACTTCCGGACAGTTGGTAATGCATAGCCACAACTATCGCCCAACTCGAAACACACTTCTGAGAAAAATCACGGGTGGCTACCAAATAAATCAAAAGTCGGTATATAGTATCGATGGAGTGTGCCCGATCGGAGGAATGACCTCACTTGGCCCGTCGATTGCTCCTGTTTGAGCCACCTTATGCTAACTCATGGGAGTTAGGTTCACGTAAATAAACCTTTTGGATCGTCACCACCATCCTACTTCATTCTGAAATCTCCACCACGTACAGAGTTGTCAAAGTGGTTTTCGGTATTGGCAGAGAGTATGACAAGATCCGATCAATAACCAATCGCTTATTACACACCGAATGTTCTTTTACATTTCCAAAATCATTTAATAATCGATATCAAAGTGCCATATTCAATTCATATCATATCGCTTTCGAAATCATTACTTAATTTCGAAATCATATTCACCTTTGAAATCATAGTTCGAATTTATATTTCCTTTCAAAAGTTTTATTTCCAAAATAGGTTAAACTTTCATTTCAAAATATCATATTAAACCAAACATGTTATATTAAATTCCAACTTAGGTTATAACCCATATTCACTTAAAAATCGAGAATTTGAATATAAATCAATCCATTTTACTTAGTTTGGAATTTCGAACAAAATAGTTTTAAATAGTTGTAAATAGTTAATATGGATTTAAAATAGGATAAATATATTTAAAATAGATTAATTATATTTAAAATAAGTTAAAATGGTTTAATTAGTTTTAAAATTAATTAAATGGTTTTAAATATAGGTTAAATTGATTTAATATAGGTTAAAATAGTTTATAAATCCGAAATCTTAAGATTTAGAATCTTAAAAATAATATAATTTAAAATAGTTTATATTTGAAAACAATGATTTGGAATTTATATCAATTTTAAACTATTTATTTCATTTCAACAAAATCAGACCATTTCAATTTCTAAATAAAACTCAATTCCAAATCTTCAATTTATAGGATTCAATAAACTATTGAATTTCCTCTTAATTTTATTCCCTGTTCAAATAACCATTCGAATTACTCAAATTTCAAAATATTTCAAAATTATATTTCAAACTAATTTAATAGCTTAATTTCGATGGAATTTTATTATGCTTAAAGATTTAACTTTAAATTTCAATTTATTTCTTAAAACAATTCTTTTAAACCAATTTACATTTCAACAAAAAACTTGATTTCCCGATAATACTTCAATTTATGTAAATCAAATTTTACTTCAAAATATCATTTAATTACATTCAAAAAAATTAAGGACTTTAAAATCATTTAATTTAACCAATCCAGTGTCCGTATATAATTTTCTACCATATGGTCAAGTGATACGGATATTTATCATTTCAATTCGCAATTTAAAAATTTACAGTTATATATCATTTCAAACCGCAATCCCGAATTAATATAAAATACACAAAATAGCTCGAGTCTATCATTTCAACCCATAACGAATTTTCCCTATTCTATAGATGATTCGAGTATGTATCATTTCAACCCATAATGAACTTGCAATTTATAATGATATACAATACAACGTCCATTCATACACTATCAACAATCGACATCCATCACAATCATCATCCATATCAATCAATAAATGTCAATAAAGAACTGATAATCAATAACAGGTGTTTGACTAGCAATTTATATTCAATAATAAATAAAATAACGATTTAATTCAAATAAATTTAAATTAACTGAAATGATGATTTAAATTTATCGAACAACCATAAACAAAATTTTAATTCACATAGAAAATTAATTTAACTAACATAAAAATGTTAGAAGTTGTGAGTGGGTTAAAACACTCACCTTTGAATTTAAATCGAATTTAAATTCATTTTAAACCCAAAATTTGAACGGTCTCAAAATCCATCCATATCGGCATCAAAATGTCCGAAATTCTGATACGATCATAGTGGAGGAAACCGTGCATGAATTAGACCTCGTATGCACAAGTTAAACATGTTAGAACATTTAAAGTTAAAAATAAAATTAAATTAAATAAAAAAAAGAACCCATACATACAACCACGTCACCGCCTTGGCCTGATTCCAAAAACGCTAATGCCTTATTATCATGAACGAAAACGGCCGTCGCAACCAAAAGCAAACGCCCCCTCCACGATCAACCTTCACCACGATCTAACTAGGCCAAATGCCTTTCCCTCCTAACGCCGAGTCTGCCTTGCCCCAGTGATCGCTTCCGCCACCATGATGGGCAACTGTGCCGAACACAAAAATCAGTCAAACATCATCAATTTCTAGTGGCAACAATGATTGGTCCGACAAACTACCCAGAACGATGAGCGCCATACATCACGCTCTTCACAACGGTGCCTTTCGATCGTCGCTTGGACGACGATCCACCGTTGGATCGTCAAAACTCTAAAATGAACGACCGAGGTTCATCCCTAATTCCTGGAAAAATGGTGATTCGATGAAAAAAACGAATTGCAACTCTGAGATGCGCTCGTCGAGAGCTTCGAAACGGTATATAATTTGGTATATTTTGGAGGAGTTTATTTTTTTGATTCGAAATTGAATTGGGAATTTGGTTTTTGGTTTGTCTACCATTGGAATGTGTAGCATCAGAAATTTCTGTATGTACAAAAATGAGAAATAGAAAGACTGCTAGGGTTTATAACCGGATATATATAGGTAGATCAGGAATAGGAACAAATGGATCAAATCGATTGAAAGTTGAACGATAAACGACTCGAAAAGCCCGTTCTATCTTCGGAACAAAATTGGGTCAACCCATATATCGAAATAGATGTTTTTGATGATTTTAAGCTCAATGGAACCGGTTTCAAGTTCTAATTCCATTGTATGAAGAAGTTGTGCAAAAAGCAGCTTATTTCAAATTCATTTCAATTGAGTTGATTTCTAGGCGTTTCGAGCCCGCACGATCAAACGAAAAATCTGATCGTTACAAAACTTGTAAACTTACAATAACTCACTATTATGGATCCAATGAAAATGGTTTCATCGAAATCCAAGTCAGTGGCGAAAATAGCTATCTTCTCATTACTTAAATAAATTATTATTAAATTAAATTAAAATTGCAATTTAAATTCTATAATTAACTAATTTTATCATTTTTGATTTCTAAAACAACTACAATACTTTAAAAAAATTAGATATCAATTCAAAGTTAAATAATTCATCAATTTCAGTGTTAAATTTCAATTTTGTCAAATTCTGAAATTATAAATTAAATTTCAAGAATCCATTTATTAAATTTTTAAACCTTGTTATTCAAGTCTTTTATCATCTTATGGATATAATTATATCTTAGTGCACTTATAATGTCCAAATTCATCTTAATTTCAATTAACGTAGTATTTAATTTCATTTACTTACAATCAGTCTGTTTATTATAAATTGAATTCCAATTATTACAATTAATTCCAATATTTTGATTTGATTCAATTCAAATCCTTTTTATTAAGTCCTTTATTGCCCTATAAACCTATTTAACCTTTGTTTTACCTTCCATTGCCTTAATATACTCAATTTAACAACTTCTAAATATTGTATTACATTTCACATTAATGTAACATTTATTTACATTTATTAAAAATTGATTTCCAATTTCAATTCAATTAACTAAATAAACAGGTAACTTATAACAATCGTTACCATAACTTGTAATTATGCTTACGAATTCATTATTCACAAACAAATATTATACTTCCTATATAATACTGATTTTATTCAATTGCTATTAAATATCTGTCTCAAACAATAATTAAGTATTTACATTTGTTTCTTATATCCAATTTTATAACCAAATATAACACTTACATTATTTCAATTAATTGAACTTCCATAAAATGGTTATCTTTTCTTAAATTAACCTTATTCTATTTCATTCTGTTGATTAATTTCCCTTAATAAATCATAAATTTTCTGTTTTTCCCAATAATAAATAACAAAATTTAATTAAATTGACAAATTTAAATTATCGAAAATTTAAGGGTTGTTAGGTGTATATATATATATACATACATACATATAAATGCAGTAAAAGTAAAATAAAAGTAAAAGAGCTGACACTAGGAGTTTTATACTAGTCTGAATAGACCAATCCTATATTCAGTCCAGTATAATATCTATAAAAATTTCCTTTCAAACACATAATTTAATCAGGTCGTAAGCAAACCAGAATACCATCTTGATTTTAAGGTAACAAGATATACCTTCTCGACTTTTCAAGCTCAGGCTGGACTCACTTGAATTAACTGGGCTACAAGATTACCCACTAGATTTAAATGGGTAACAAGCACACCCACTTAATTTGAATAGGCAGCAAACATGCCTACTTGATTCGAACGGACAATAAGTACGCGTACACAAATAGTAGTAGAGATTTGTTAACTCCTAATATAAAAAGTTGAATGAATCTTGCAAAACAATAAGTAGGTTATAGAATGAATGCAATAGAGTAAAGACTGAATTTGAGTGAATTTGAAGAGTATAGAAAGTGGATGTAACAACCCATAATTTTACTAAATATTTTAATTCAATTTTAATTGAAACTTTGATTTTAAATCATTCAAAAATTAGAATTTTGGAATTCTCCAATGTATTTTTGGATGCTTTTATAACTATTTTTCCAAATAAAATATACTAAAGATTTTCTGAAAATTTAATATTTTGGTCACTTTAGTCAAACTTTGACTATTAGTTGAAATTTGGAATTTTGAATTTTAACTTTCCAATCTTTTTCTATGAAGCTGAGTTTGATTCTGATATTTGTAATTATTTTTGTTTCGTCAAATTTTATTTCATACTTTTTAAATCTGATAAATTTCAGCGTCTTACACGCAATTATTTTTAGTGTTTATTTGTTAGTATCTATTTATATTTTATATTTTGTTTGGCTTTGATCTTTTTATTTGGTTTTGGGCTTGTTTTGCAAGTGGGCTTGGCTAATGGGCTTAAGAAATTCCTAATAGACATGACTTTATCTATTCAACTTGAATAGATGCCTATCAATTTATGCTTGCCATTCAAAACATTTCTCATCTCCATCTCTTTCTCACTTAATTTCCTAAAGAAAATTTTTACAGTAAGTTTTTCCTTCTTGTAACAACCCGCATATTTATCGATTTTATGTTTAAATATTTTATTTAAATATTTTGTCGTTAATCGGATATTGGTCCGAAAAGCTACTTTTTACAAACGGTCAAATTATGACTCGAGACCACTTCCATTGAGTTCGAAATGCCGTTTACAACCTTTTTAAGTATAAACATTGATAGGTTTGGAGTTAGTGGAATTTCACTAACTTTTCCCGCTTTGGACTTTGGGTTAGTTTGGCCTATTATGCCCAAGTTCCAACCCCCTTCTCCTCACTCTTCATAAATTTCCTAACTAACTCAAGCTTTGGCATTAATGGTGAAGAGAATGGGAAATTAAAACTCCAAGCACAAATTCAATTGCAAATCCAACATTCAACTCCAAATTCAAGTAGAAGATATTGGATTCAAGCTTTGGATTGCTTCTCCTTGCTTTCAAGCTTCACCTTCATAAATTTTAGTGCAAAGGTGAGATTTTTATCCCACAAATCTAGTCTATATCTATATTGGACTGTTGGGAATGATTCCCTATCACTTTAGCATGTACATTTCCATTTGGTTTGGATTGGATTGGCGAAAAATTCCAACTTTAAGTGTTTTTGGTGAAAATCTGCACTTAGGTCGCTTGGCCTTTGCTAGGTCGTTCGCGTGGAAAAGTCTCGGCCTTCAAATAGCTCGTTTCCGACCTAAAATGACCTATAACGTTAGGTCGCTCGGCGCTTCGGAATTGGGTCGTGGGTCGTTAGGCTTTAGGTCATAGGTCGTTCGAATGTTAGGTCGCTCGGCCCTTATCCCCTTAGGTCGCTAGGTCGTGACGTTTTAGGTCGTAGGTCGTTCGAATGTTAGGTCGCTCGGCCCTTATCCCCTTAGGTCGCTAGGTCGCGACGTTTTAGGTCGTAGGTCGTTCGAATGTTAGGTCGCTCGGCCCTTATCCTCTTAGGTCGCTAGCTCGCGACGTTTTAGGTCGTAGGTCGTTTCGAATGTTAGGTCGCTCAGCCCTTATCCCCTTAGTTCGCTAGGTCGTGATGTTTTAGGTCGTAGGTCGTTCCAATGTTAGGTCGCTCGGCCCTTATCCCCTTAGGTCGCTAGGTCGTGACGTTTTAGGTCGTAGGTCGTTCGAATGTTAGGTCGCTCGGCCGTTATCCCCTTAGGTCGCTAGGTCAAGACGTTTTAGGTCGTAGGTCGTTCGAATATTCGGTCGCTCGGCCCTTATCCCCTTAGGTCGCTAGGTCACGACGTTTTAGGTCGTAGGTCGTATGGACCTTAGGTCGTAGGTCGTAGGGACCTTAGGTCGTAGGTCGTATGGACCTAGGTCGTAGGTCGTTAAGTTGTTAATACGTACGGCTCTTTACTACTTTAGGTCGCGTGACCTATAGGTCGCTTGCTCCAGTTAGGTCGCTCGGCCACTTTGTTAAGTCGCTCGTCCTGTTGCTCTGTTAGGTCGCAACCTTTATTAGGTCGGCCATGTTGGGTCGCGAGTCATCGTTAGGTCGCGAACACCACTAGGTCGTTTGACCCCTTAGACCCCTAGGTCGCAACCGTTAGGTCGCTCGACCCTATTCCTCTTAGGTCGTTATACCTCATTTTGTCTTCACTAGGTCGTACCGTTTTGGACGGGCGCTGCCCCGCACCCCGCCGGGGCCGCTGCCCCGCAGCCCGCTGGACCCCCGCGACCTGACCATGCAGGTCGAACCCCGTAAGCAGTGGCGTTGCCCCTGCACCCCCACCTTGGGGGGTTGCCATCCCCCTGGACCCGCCCTCTGTAGGGGATATTATCTGAAAAACATTGAGCTGATTTCCTTGGATTTTATTCACATCTCCGTATGCGATTTTTGTGACTGATTGTTTCTACAATTGCTTCTGTGTTTTGTCACTTTATAATATAAAGGTTTCAATACTAGTAGTAAATATCTAAACTCTTTTAACAAACAATTTCAACTCTATTTTTAATAACAAAGCTCTTTTCTTAAACCGTTTTCCAATCTATTAGTATATATAAACCTTTACCTCACTCGGATGAGAAATCTAATTAAACGACTTAGTAAAACAGGTGGTATGAAACGCTTGCGTTCACTTCGTCGGTTAATTCTTGGACTTGTTCGATTGAACCTCTTGTGACAATTTTATTAGTGAAGATTTTCAGTTTGTTCGTAAATATTTAAGTTAAGCAAGTGGTTATGGGACATAAAGCTAAACTTCTATATTTACTAGCTTAGTGTAATTGACACTTCTCGTTGATCATGACGATCATTCTAATGATTTAGACTAGCAACTGTGCGAGGTTTTTTGTTGCGAGGTTAGACTAGACACCACTTGTGTGATTCCACTCACACATACCTTTTTGCTTTTTGGTTAGTCTGGACCTTAATCTGTGTGATTCCATTCACACATGTGGGGTAGCTCCCCTTGGTCTTCGGACTGTCATGTGATAGGCCTCTTTCTCTTTCCTATGATTTCTGGACTTCTTGCATTGATTTATAGAATTTATGTCATTGACTTGTTATGAGTACAAGTTTGGGGTATGATCCCCTTTCCGAATCTTTTAGAAGATTCTTGTGATATTGATTATCTCTTATTGATTGATCTTCTGTTGATCATTATTTACATACTTATAGTGGTATGTCATTATGGATATTTTATGTTTATGCCATATCTTTTATGTTATATCATGTTATCTGATATTTATAGCTAGGATGGCCCGTTTATTATTTTCTTAAATAATACTCGGGTCAGACCGAGATGTTACAAGTGCTTCTGCTTGACTTCTTCCCAGGGATTCATCACTCTGACTTTTGGCTAACTGTTTAGATTAGCAGTT
Source organism: Allium cepa (assembly GCA_030765085.1). Taxonomy (NCBI): domain Eukaryota; kingdom Viridiplantae; phylum Streptophyta; class Magnoliopsida; order Asparagales; family Amaryllidaceae; genus Allium; species Allium cepa. The sequence goes on from CM060942.1 coordinate 72,479,043, forward strand.
TTTGTTGTATACACTTGATATAGACTCATAGTTGTATTCCTCTGTATAGCACGTGTTGCTATTCTTTTGTATTATCGTGGATCTTACTGACCACTACTCTGATGTACACTTTCATGTGTTAGTTATATATTCATATCTTCTTCCGCCTTTGTGATATGGATATCTGTGACTGATTTGTGTTATGATTATTTCTATGTTTGTTTTCGAAGATTATTTATAGCCACCGTGTGATAAGCAATTACATGGATGGTCGCTCCTCAACAGCCTTATTCTCCATGCTAGTTGACAGCACTACACCGTAGTGTTCTTGGCTAGTGTGGGTATAGAGGTGGGGCGTCACACTTCTTCTCCTCTTTTTCTTTTTTCTTTTTTTCCATGCATAGCAAAGCCATCATCAATACTCTCCTATAACGACCATCTCTCCACCATCATCACCTATGACTGGCCATCTCCACCATATCCTGGCCGTGACAACCATAGATCCAAACCCCATCTCCAAAATCCATAGAAACCCTAGCCGTGCACCACGAGATCCCCTTCCTCTTTGCTTGCCTTGGCCACCACCAACTTCAACTTCTCCAACGCCTTGTCGTGACCATTCCTTCGTCTCCAAGCCATGATCAGACCTGACCTGATCCAAGCCAAGCACCCAGGCCGAGCCACTTTAGTATACGGCCGAACCACTTGACCCACTTGACCTTCCATCTCCTTTTCTTTTTGCCTTTTCCTTGACCTTTTTTCTAACGACCCTGACTCGACCTTGGAAAATTGGCATTGAATACGTCACCCGTATTCAAATGCAGCAGATCCAAATGTCGAATCTGGTGTGCCAGAGCTTATAACAAATTAAGTACAACAAAATAGCGGAAGAATAAGATAATATTATTGATATACAATATCTGATACAACCATTTGATACAAATGACTATCAATTTATTGAAGATAGATACAAGAAAATAATAGAGACAATAGTGGTGGAAAGACAATATCCTCAATGCCAAACTCCAAAAACTCCATCTCCAATCCAAAGCTAGCTCGAACCCCCATCAAGTTGAAGTGAAGCAACTCGATCCAAATGCGATCGCCAAATCCTAAGGCTGGATGCTATCGAAACTACTCCTACAATTTAGTTATTTGAAAAACCCAACTCTAGACTGCCCATGTGAAAAATTGTGGGAACCCAGAGTTTAGGAAGGGAACAATAAACTATGGGTCAGTCATGGGACTGGTATGAGAAAACAAAAATAGTTTTATCTTTAAAAAAAACAACAAAAGATTTTTAAAAGTTGAAAACCGCAATGCTGTTTTGGAAAATGAAACTACCATAAGGCCTCCTGGCACACACACCATGCAATCGCACACTTGGAGGAGATTTCTCCTTATGACAGTCAAAAATGCTTCATATGCGGAAACCATTTGATATTATTATTAGTGCATAGTGGAAAACATTTGCAAGTATAATATTAATCTTAGCCATCATACGTACCATTATGGTATGCTTACTATAGCTACCATATCAAATGACAGATTCTACAACTAAAACCGTACAAGGCGCGTATTGGATGATTGGATTTCCAACAAATGGTATGGCCAAGGAACTTCCTATTGCCACATGGGTATGCCGCTAGAGGGACGCCTCGAGAACCTACCCGGCTCTCTGCTAACACAAGGCCGGTTTCCTCCCTGCTCGGGAGTAATACCTAAAGATATGCCACCACCGGCCGTTTGCGACCTTTGTCCGAGGATCCTCAACCACAAAGCAACATCACACAGTAATAGATATACAGTGTCCACATGAGTTAAGTATCTGGGCTCCATACCATGATACCACCCTTTTCCAAAAGGAATGGACATACCTTAGGGTGCGACCGCTACAACCTTGCCGCATCTTTCCTATTTCGACCATTTCCCGGGTGTGAGGTCTTGATGCAGTCTCGTCCACAAAACTACGCTTTTTCATAAAGCCATGCTTTGATCAAGAAATGATCAGCAACACTTCGTATGCCACATTACCAAATTGGAAATGTATCACTAGTAACCATCAACTGCATAACCTTTGAGCTTGTACGTCTCAAAGAAGGGTGTTAAGCTAAGAGAATAAATTTTTTCCACCAAATAGAAATGTATGTGATAGAAACCGATTTTACATCTCAAAGTGTAATGTTAGACGCACATCCATACAAGTCTGTTCCGGGTTCGAACATAACCGAAGGCACTTCCGAAGAAGCCCTTGCAATCCGGATAATCACAATCCCAATCGGACTTCCCATCACTTAGGGAATCTCTATACCGGTGCGACTCAATGCAGAGATAATCGACAGGTTATCCTTTCATTCTAGAAAATACCCGATCTTCATCACCGGTCTTCAAATGCTATCCATATCATCGTATCATTATTCGAAATGGATTATATGACATATGGTCCTCTCCCGGCTAAACCGAATAATGAGCGCAATATTTAAAAATATATGGATATTGGGATTTCAGTTAAGTCACAACTTATTATCCAAAACCTTTCTTTCAAATGGTTTAAACAAATTACCATTTCCAATCTTTTAAACAAAAGGATTCATTTCATGAAGTTCACTCATCTTTCACAAAGATTTATTTACGGCTTTTCAAAACAATTCAATTTCAAATTGGATTAACTCATCCAATCTTTGAATCAAAGATTTAATTTATCGCTTTCTAAACCATTTCAAATTCAAATCTTTTATATAAAAGATACACCATTTAAAATCCTCTTTAATAATCTTTCACAAAGGTTCATTTATAGCTTTCAAAAACAATTCACAGTTTCATTTCAAGCTTGAAATCTTTTGATACAAATTGGAAATCCTTTCCTTATATGAAAGCTTTTATTATTTGAAAACAAATAGTTTACGTTTTGGGAAAAACTGATTACATTTACATAAGTTAAAGCCATACAAGTATAAACTTGGGTTTAAATTTAAATTACCAAAACAATACTTTTAATTTGGAACACATTTATAACTTGTATAACCTTTTTAAACCAAAATTTCCAAACATAGAATTCAATTTCAAATCTTGAATTTAAATTCAAATTTAAGTTTCAAAACTTTATCAAGTTATTTAAAATAATTTTATCCTTGAAACCCCTTTTCAAAAGCTTTTCATATTTAATCCCAATTCCATTTCCCAAATCATTTGGATTCAAAATTCACTTTTAAAACCATTTCAAAAATCTGTGACTTAACCAATTTTCTCGTGCAAGCCATATTTGTGTATGTATAGTGTGGTCTAGGGGTTATACACACAATAGTGCAACAACATCATCAGTTAACACAAATTCAAATATAGAAATATATTTGATAAGCGTATAAACTATAATACTTATCTTTCATTCACAGATCATAGATATATATATCACAGATAATAAGTTTCATCCCAAATAATTAATTGCATCATAGAAAATTAATTACATCACATATGAATAAATTACACCACAGTACATAACTTCGAATAATTCATATCACTAGGTATCACATATCAGGAATATCAAACAATTCAACGTTTCATAGTATCCAAAATATCCATAAGCAAGATCAATTTTAATGATCTGATTTATCTAAATCAGATTAATAACTTATGAATAATTTTCTAATCATAGTTAATCAATATTAATTAATTACAAATTATTTGGATTAATTATTCTTTAATTAATCATCTTAATTAATTACAATAATTAATTAACCAACACTAATAATCATCCCTTAATCACCTTCATTTATTAATTAACCTTTTAAATTAACTAATTATTCTCAAATTAGTTATCTTAATTAATTAATCACATTAATTATCCTTTAACTAAATATTATTTAACCACTTGATTAATCAACTTTTTATCATTAATTAATTACTTTTAGTTAAGTAATTATCTTTAATTACTTCATCAAGTAATTATCCTTAATTAATCATAACCTTAATTAAAGGAAAATACTTTATTCCAATTAATTTCTTAATTACATCATTTACTTAAATTAAATGATTGAAATTAATTTAATACAAAATCATTTGAAAACATTGATTAATTAAGTTTAAAACACAACCTTAATCACTTCTTAATTCAACCATCATCTTATTATCTTGTGAAAACACTTATGAATTTAATTACATAATTTATCTAATATATATTTACATTAACCAAAACAATATTTAGAACATTTTAACTTTAAACTTTAAATCCTGAAATTGTTCAAAACTTGTTCCATATTTCGTTTTGAAACTTAGTAAATATTTCCCTTGAAACATCATCATTTCTTTTTTTTTGCTTTGGTTATATTTTATTTGAAACTTGTTCAATAAATTTCTAGCTTTCTTTTTTTATAAAAAAACTTATTATACTAAATATACTTGAACTTGTTAAAATTTATTTGAAAATTTATTTATTTCAAGCTACCTTTATTTTGATCATGCTTTTATCTTAAAACTGGTTATTAAAAACTTTGGAAACCTGTTAACCTTATTTCTCCTCAACTTTATAAAACATGGTGACTTAATCTAGGATGTCTTGAGCCCAACCTGATCTGTAACAACCAGGTATTTTTAACCATTCGCATCTATTATAAGTGTACAGGTAGACACTCATGCCGGAATTGAATTGCTCAAAATACCGAGTTGTAAATAAAATTTGGCAAATGTCAGAATATACAGTAAACGAAATCACAGATCATAGACACAGAGTACTAATAGTGCAGCGGAAGTAAAAGAAATAGTAGTTCATGAAGCACTATATAAATATATCAGAGTTAAATAAAATACAACAGAAGAAATAAAGTACAACAGAAGTTTCAAATGATAACTAAGTACAAGCTGAATACAACAACAGAACTGAAATAGATAAGACTAGATAAGCAGATAATCTCCAGCGATTCCAATCTCCAAAAAGTGGAAATCCAAATCTGTGAATACTCAGGCTGACCCGAGCGTAAATAAAAATATAAACACTCGAGTCAGGACATATATACTTACACGATGTAAACCAACACAAATGAACTATAGTAAGGTACAAGTAACTTAAAGGATGCTTGGGACCTCCCATCCTCCAAGGATCCGTTAAACTATATACTATGTAGTAATATCGCGTTATTATAATAGTGTCTATCAATAAAATAAACATACTTTTTCATAGCGTTGCGGGTTACCCATATAGCCCTTCACACATAATAGTCCCAGTAGTCCATCCAATATCTGCATATCTCCTGATCGGGAGACTACGAGAAGATAGGCATGGGCTACGGTAGAAAACCAAACTCGTAGTAAGGCTCGATATGGTAGGTGACACGGCACACAAGGCAATGCCAGGGTAGATATACCAATTACGACACTCGGGCTGGTGGTAACGCAGCAACCAAATACGCCCACCTCGGAACACATTCCCAAAATCGAAGGGGCGTCCAAACAATCAAAAAAGAAATAGAATGGTATCGAAGAAATACGTCCAACTAGAGGAGCTACCCCTTTTGGCCCGAGATCGCCCTTGTTTTAGCCACTTTAAGCCAACTCACGGGAGTTGAGTCCATGTAACATACCTCCAGAACGTCGCCACCATCCTACTTCATTCTGGGATCTCCACCGCGTACACGGTTAGTCAAAGTGGTTTTCGGTATCGACAGAGAGTATGCCCATATCCGATCCTGGTCTCTTTGCCAACCAATCGTTATTATAACCCGTGGTTAAAACTTTAAAATAATATTTTACACTTAAAATATAGATATAATTTCAATCCAAATTTTTATCAAAATAAATATTAAATCATTTCCAAAACCTTTTCAATATATCAACATATCATATCTTTCAAATTCAAATATTTATCAAAATAAATATCAAGTCATTTCTAACCATTTCAATATATTAAATTATCATATAATTTCAAAATTTCCTTTAATCATTTTAATATATTAAAATATCATAACCTTTCAAAGCTTCATTTCAAAAATATCATATCTTCCAGAACTTCTTTTCAAATCATTTTAATATCAACATATCATATCTTTCAAAACTCCATTTCAAATCATTTTAATATCAAATTATCATATCTTTCAAAACTTCATCTCAAATCATTTTAATATCGAAATATCATATCTTTCAAAACTTCATCTTCAAATCATTTTAATATCAATCATTTTAATATCAAAATATCATATCTTTCAAAACCACATTCATTTTAATTAAAATACCATTTCAACACACATTTCAAAATAGTTTATGTTTCAACACAAATTACTTCATTTTAAATCATAAAAATGAAGTTATTACATTTAACAATTAAATTATTAAATTCCAAAAATTTAAAATTTTCAATGTTCATTTATTCACTTAAATTTATTAAAACAATGAAAATTCAACTTTCGCAGCATTTGGAAAATGCTACAGTAAGTTACATTCAAAACAATTCAATTTATCAAAAGATAGCATTTAAAGATGCTGTTAATTAACTTCAAATATTCAATAGAATTTCACAAACACTTATATTTTTATTTAAATCATTTTTAACTTATAAAATCATACATTTTCACATTTATAATCATCATTTAATTTTCCTTAAATTCATGATTTTAAAAAGTTAAATTTTCTTTCAAAAGCCAATATTTATTAATAATTCACTTATTGAATTTCGACATTTAAATTTAAATTCATTACACTAAATTTAAACTTAACACTTCAGTTTAAAATTTCAAATATAACTTAATTCCATTTTTATTAACTTAACTTAAAATTCACTTTTAAGCAAAATTCACAAATTCCCATTTTGGTTATATTTCAAAATTTCAACTTAAATAATCATTCATTTCACATTTTAACTTTATTCAAAAACCATTGATATATTATGAAATCACTTTAAATTCATTTTAAATTCAAATTATCTTATTTACCATTTTCCAAATAAGTATAATTTTCCATTTTATTTTTTAACTTAAATATCACTTTTGACCAAAATTCCAAATTTTCAAACTTAAGTTATATTTCAATAATCCAATTTAACCATTCATTAATTACATTTTTAACTCATAGAAAAAAATCATAATTTCTTTATTATAAATCATTTCAAAAGTCTATTTAAATCAAATTTCATAAATTTATATTTTTAAAATACTTAATAATATTCAAAACACTTTATAAAAATAACCACGGACCTGTATATAGTTTTCTAACCTAGGTCAAGTGATACGGATATATATCATTTAAATCTGCACTTTACAAAGAAAAACTCGGGTTCTATCATTTCAAACCCACAATCCTAAGTTTTTAAAAAAAAGTTCAGGCCTATCATTTCAGCCCATAACGATCTTCTCTTATTCTAAAGTCCGTTCGGGTATGTATCATTTCAACCCATAGTGAATCTTATCTACAGGGAACTTGCAGTGTGATAAACAGATATAAATGAACAGTTAAAAACATATATAAATAACAGATGATATGACATGAAATTTAACAGGTTGAACATCATATATAAATAATCACATGGCAGTTATAACATCATATATTTTTTCTACACATTCAGTTGTTGTTGTTTCACAACTGCATAAGTATACATGTCGTGTGAGCTTTACTCACTTGTTAAAAGCTGGAGATAGCCAATAAAGCACACAACAGAGACTCTACGAAGGCACGACGACTCGAATATGACTGAAGAGTGGAGGGCCAAAGCTAATTGCCTTGTTCAAACATTTACACAATACAATACAACAACATAAGTTCAAAACAATTTACACTTGAACAACACCAGAAATAAAAGCCCAAAACAACTTCAAATGGTTTGCACTTGTTCTCAACTTCACATGGATCAGTTAGTGATGGAATAAGCTCAGCTAAGGCAGGGACTAAGGGCTGGGTTTGGTTCCAAATAGATTGGCCTAGCTTGGGTTTAAAGGTGCATTGATATATAGGTGCACAAAAATACACTACAAGGCAAACAAATCATCATTTCTATGCTCCTATTGCGCTCGGCTAGAGGCTAGGTGGCACAGCCAGTGGCTCAGGTGGTGGTGGGTGATGTGGCAGAGGGTAGAGGTAAAGTAAGGGGTGGTGGTGGAGGAGGAATGGCGGCTAGAGGGGGTAGAAGGTGGTGCTAGCAAACTAGGCTCGGTTTGTGTGAATAGGTGATGTATTTGTGGATTTGGGTGGATGTTCAAGCCTTGGTTGTGGTCGGCCTGATCATGGTGATGGACTAGGCGGTGGTTGATCAGAGAAGGAGGAGGTGAAGGTCGGCCTATGGCTGGGGCAAGGTGGCCGATCCAATCTAGTTGAGAAACAAATGCAAATTCAATAAAAAAATAAAAAATAAAACGAAGGAAAGGAAGGAGATTTTACCCAAACTTTCAAGAAATGGCCGTGAATTATTTTTGGATGAGAGAGTGGTTTTAGTTCACGTAAAAAATGAGGAAATGCAGCTGAGAAAAGAAACGAAAAGAACGACCAAATTATTGAGATGTAGGTTGGAAAATGAAAAGGCGGAAGAGGAAAAGACTTTGGAAGTTAAAGGGTTTAAAACTTTTCATATATCCAACCGTTTCTTTTGATTTTATAAATACAAAAAAGGCTGATAATAAAGAGTAAATAAACTCAGAAATAAAGTAAAGAAATAAATAAAATAAATAAATTTTAAATTAATTAAATTAAATGAAGGAAATAGCAATATATATAAGTAGGATAAATAAATTGAAATAAATTCAAATAAACTTCAGAAAAATTATATTATCACTTTAAAATATTAAAAGACAAAAATATACATATAATAACATATTAACACATATTAAAATAAAATATGACAAGGAAAATATAATTTTTATAATTTAAAATAACTAAAATTGCTAAGTAACTCAAATTGTACTCAATATTGAAATATACATAACTTTCACCGTTTAAATCCGTTTCCAACGAAACGAAAAGAAGTATTCATGTTATTAAATATATTTTCATAATAAAATATAAAATTAAAGAATTTAAATATTTTAATTTGAAATTTAAAATTCAAAGTTTGACCAGTTTGAACAGAAATTCACCTTTTAGTAAAATATCCAATTTATAACAGTTTGAAATTAGAATTCACATAAAAATCAACATTTGTATTTAAAATAACACAATTTCTTCATTTTAATAAATAAAATAAAGTTTTTAAATCAAAATTTCAATAAAATAATCAAAATAAACAACTAAAATGAATCACAAAATTCAGGGTTGTTGCACTCTCCCCCACTCAAAACTTTTCGTCCCCGAAAAGGAATGAGGTACGGGAAAGCACAGAAAAAGATAGAAATGAAATAAGATTACGACAAGGTAACAAGAAGATTGAGATTATACCTGATAATTGTTGTTATAGGTAAGTTTAACAAGGTGGAGGTGATCAAATCAAGAATACCAACACGAAAAATGAACCTCTAGAGTCTGAATCACCCTTTTCACTTGACCATCGGTCCATGAATGGAAAAGTAGTGTTCAGATCCAGATGAGTAACAAAAATTATCAATGATTATAGAAAAATTTCTAAACTGACTAGTATAAGCAATAGTCTTCCTATTCTGTAACAAGATAAGAGAAATAAGGACAACCAAAAGATAGTTTGAAAAAACAAAAAACAAAAAAAAAATTTGAAATCATAATGCTTTGAAATCATAATACTTTGAAATCATAACAATTTAGAGATGTCATCATTTGGAAATCATACTACTAAAAATCATAACACTTTGGAAAAATTACTAAAAAAATACGCTTAGAAAATCATAACACTTTTAAAATAATATTCATTTAAACCATTTAATTCAAGGTCAAATAATATTCATTTCAAAATTGTACCGTTTCTAAGTTCATTCATTCGATTATAAAATTTCCGAAACATTGATTTTCAGAAACAGCAGCACTTATAATATGCTATGGTAGATATATTAGTATTTCAAATCAGTTCAATTTTAGAAATATTCATCTAGATATCATTTAACTTACGATTTATTAAAACAACTTTTATGAATGGAATACCCAAATAAACTATACTTCATTTATTAAGTCAAAATTCATTATTTTACCTAAATCTTAATTTAACAAATAACCTAACACTTTATTTAAAATACCCATTTCATAAATAAGATATTCCTTCAATAAGTTACACTTGAAATTTCCATTTGAAAACCAAATTCTCAATTATCAAATTTTAGTGATATTAAAAATACATATTAACTATTTAAATCAAAATTATTCATTTCAAGACATATCTATTGTATAAATAAAATATTTATCATAGTAAATATAACAATCAAATTTCTTTAATTTTATTTTCCAATTTAGACATCAATTAGACTATGATTCCAAGTTAAATAAACTTTATTACAAAATTCCCCATTAAAATGTATTTTATTTATCTATTCAAAGATACATTGTTTATTACACAAACATATTCATTTCAGGAAATAACCTTTATTTAAATTTTAAGGTTAGATTTAAGGTTCCATATTAAATAAAACTTAATTATTAAGTTATTTAAATAAAACTCTTTAAATTCCCTTTTCCTCTATTTACCTCTAATCTTTTATAACTAAAATTTAAGTGTATAACATTTATTACAACCACTCAAATTTTATTTATAAAATCTTTTTATATTGTATATTATCCAATTACATTGTTAACTTCTGAAATTAAGGTAAGTTATATTTGAATGAAATTGTAATATACAAATAAAACTTTCCAATTAAATCATTTAATGCTTGAATATTCATAAAAAAAATTGATTGATTTTTTTATAATTGAAATTATTCTTTAAAATAAATTTTAAGAAATAAATTTTCGATTTCTTCAAACTATTTAGAGATAAATAAATGCATGTACATAATTTATCAAATCAAATTTAAATCATATCTCTATATATATTATAAATCAAGTCATATTTTAGAAATTGAAATCAATTTGATTTCCCAAAACAAAGTTGTAGCAAGACTACAGAATGCTCTCTTAACTTCGAAACTCGAAAATAAACATCGATGATGTCGCGGTCATCACCGAAGTTATTTTCCAACGACAAAGAGAAGAGCTTGGATAATTCAAAATGTTTGAAAGAATAGATTGGAAACAAAATACAAGATGATAAAATAACATAGTAGGGAGATGGGTAAACTTAAGTAAATCGTGGGCAACCTTAACCAGGTCAACCGTGACTTAAAGAATAAGATCAATATGGATTTTTCTGGGGTAAATCTACATTCGATCTCAAGAGATAGAGTTTGGATTAACAAAAGATATTAGCATCTAAACCAAGGATAGATATAAATCTCTTGTTAATCAATGCTAGTTGTAAAGGAGTTTCACCCATTTACAATTCAATTTTAAACTAGCGAGACCGTTGACTCACTAAAAAGATCATTTAAAGCGGAGTTATGGGATACTCCAGAATCAAAAGAAGATGAATAGTGCGGGACAAGAATGGATTTTGGAATCGTAGGGAACGTTCAAAAACTCAAAGAAATTCGAACCAAAGAGTAAGAGATTCAAACTCCAACGAAAGTGATTCTATAAATAATTTACTTTATATTCTAAGTTTTGCCTCAAAGCCATAGCTCTGATACCAAATGTAACAACCAGGTACTTTCAACCATTCGCATCCATTATAATTGTATAAGTAGACACTCATGCCGGAATTGAATTGCTCAAAATACCGCGTTGTAAATAAAATTTGGCAATTCTCAGAATATACAGTAAATAATATCACAGATCACAGACACAAAGTAATAATAGTTCAGCAGAAGTAAAAGAAATAGTAGTTCATGAAGCTACTATATAAATATGTCAGAGTTAAATAAAATACAAAAGAAGACATAAAGTACAAAAGAAGAAATAAAGTACAACAGAAGTTTCAATATGATAACTGATTACAAGCTGAATACAACAACATAACTGAAATAGATAAGACTAGATAAGCAGATGATCTCCCGCGATTTTAATCTCCAGAAAGTGGAAATCCAAATCTATGAATACTCAGGCTGACCCGAGCCTAAATAATAAATACAAACACTCGAGTCAGGACATACGTACTTACACAATGTAAACCAACTCAAGTGAACTGTAGTAAAGGTACAAGTAACTTAAAGGATGCTTGGGACCGCCAATCCTCTAAGGATCCGTTAAACTATATACTATGTAGTAATATAGTGCTATTATAATAGTGTTTATCAATAAAATAAACATACTTTTTAATAGCGTTCCGGGTTACCCATATAGCCCTTCACGCATAGTAGTCCCAGTAGTCCATCCAATATCTGCATATCTCCTGATCGGGAGACTACGAGAAGATATGCATGGGCTAGGTAGAAAACCAAACTCGTAGTAAAGGCTCGATATGGTAGGTGACACGGCACACAAGGCAATGCCAGGGTAGATATACCAATTACGACACTCGGGCTGGTGGTAACGCAGTAACCACATACGCCCACCTTGGAACACATTCCCAAAATCGGAGGGGCGCCCAAACAATCACAAAAGCAATAGAATGTATTGAAGTAATGCGTCCGATCAGAGGAGCTACACCTTTTTGCCCGAGATCGCTCTTGTTTTAGCCACCTTAAGCCAACTCATGGGAGTTGGATCCACGTAACATACCTCAAGAACGTCGCCACAATCCTACTTCATTCTGGGATCTCCACCGCGTACATGGTTAGTCAAAGTGGTTTTCGGTATCGACAGAGAGTATGCCCATATCTGATCCCGGTCTCTTTGCCAACCAATCGTTATTATAACCCATGGTTATAACTTTAAAACAATATTTTACACTTAAAATATAGATATCATTTCAATCCAAATATTTATCAAAATAAAAATTAAATCATTTCCAAAACCATTTCAATACATCAACATACCATATCTTTCAAATTCAAATATTTATTAAAATAAATATCAAGTCATTTCTAACCATTTCAATATATTAAATTATCATATCCTTTCAAAACTTCTTTTAATCATTTTAATATATTAAAATATCATAACCTTTCAAAGCTTCATTTTTAAAATATCATATCTTCTAGAACTTCTTTTCAAATCATTTTAATATCAACATATCTTTCAAAACTCCATTTCAAATCATTTTAATATCAAAATATCATATCTTTCAAAACTTCATCTCAAATCATTTTAATATCAAAATATCGTATCTTTCAAACTTCATCTTCAAATCATTTTAATATCAATCATTTTAATATCAAAATATCATATCTTTCAAAACCACATTCATTTTATTTAAAATACCATTTCAACACACATTTCAAAATAGTTTATATTTCAAAACAAATTACTTCATTTTAAATCATAAAAATGAAGTTATTACATTTGATAATTAAATTATTATATTCCACAAATTTAAAATTTTCAATGTTCATTTATTCGCTTAATTTAAAACAATGAAAATTCAATTTTCGCAACATTTGGAAAATGCTACATTACGTTACATTCAAAACAATTCAATTTATCAAATATAGCATTTAAAAATGCTGTTATTTAACTTCAAATATTCAATAGAATTTCACAAACACTTATATTTTTATTTAAATCATTTTTAACTTATAAAATCATACATTTTCACATTTAATCATCATTCAATTTCGTTAAATTCGTGATTTTATAAAGTTAAATTTTCTTTCGGAAATCAATATTTATTAATAATTCGCTTATTGAATTTCAACATTTAAATTCAAATTCATTACATTAAATTTCAACTTAACACTTAAGTTTAAAATTTCAAATATAACTTAATTCCATTTTTATTAACTTAACTTAAAATTCACTTTTAAGCCAAATTCACAAATTCTCATTTTGGTTATATTTCAAAATTTCAACTTAAATAATCATTCCTTTCACATTTTAACTTTATTCAAAAATCATTAATATATTATAAAATCACTTTAAATTCATTTTAAATTCAAATTATCATATTTACCATTTTCCAAATAAGAATAAATTTCCATTTTATTTTTTTAACTTAACTATCATTTTTGACCAAAATTCCAAATTTCCAAGCTTAACTTATATTTTAATAATCCAAATTAACCATTCATTAATTACATTTTTAACTCATAGAAAAAAAATCATAATTTCTTTATTATAAAACATTTCAAAAGTCTATTTAAATCAAGTTTCGTAAACTTATATTTTGAAAATACTTAAAAATATTTAAAACACTTTGTAAAATTAACCACGGGCTGTATATTGTTTTCTAACGTAGGTCAAGTGATACGGATATATACCATTTCAATCCGCAGTGTACAAAGAAAAATCCGAGTTCACTCATTTCAAACCCACAATTCCAATTTTTTAAAAAAAAACCGTCCAGGCCTATCATTTCAGCCCATAATGATCTTCCCTTATTCTAAAGTCCGTTCGGGTATGTATCGTTTCAACCCATAGTGAATCTTATCTACAGGGAACTTACAGTGTGATATACAGATATGAATGAACAGTTAACAACATATATAAATAACAGATGATACGACATGAAACTTAACAGGTTGAACATCATATATAAATAATCACATGGCAGTTATAACATGATATATTTTTTCTACACATTCATTTGTTGTTGTTTCACAACTGCATAAATATAAATGTCGTGTGAGCTTTAGTCACTTGTTAAAAGCTAGAGATAGCCAACAAAGCACACAACGGAGACTCTACGAAGGCACGACGACTCGAATATGACTGAAGAGTGGAGGGCCAAAGCTAATTGCCTTGTTCAAACATTTACACAATACAATGCAACAACATAAGTTCAAAACAATTTACACTTGAACAGCACTAGAAATCAAAGCCCAAAACAACATCAAATGGTTTGCACTTGTTCTCAACTTCACATAGATCAGTTAGTGATGGAATAAGCTCGGCTAAGGCAGGGACAAATAGCTGGGTTTGGATCTAAACAGATCGACCTATCTTGGGTTTAAAGGTGCATCGATATATAGGTGCACAAAACTACACTACAAGGAAAACAAATCATCATTTCTATGCTCCTATTTTGCTCGGCCAGAGGCTAGGTGGGCCCAGCCAGTGGCTCAGGGGGTGGTGGGTGATGTGAAAGAGGGTGGAGGTTAGGTAAGAGGTGGTGGTGGTGGAGGAAGTGGCAGCTAGAGGGGGTAGAAGGTGGTGCTAGCAAACTAGGCTCGGTTTGTGTGAATAGGTGATGTATTTATGGATTTTGGTGGATGTTCAAGCCTTGGTTGTGGTCGGCCTGGTCATGGTGATGGACTAGGGGGTGGTTGATCAAAGAAGGAGGAAGTGGAGGTCGGACTACGACAGGAGGAGAGGTGGCCGATCCAATCTAGTTGAGAAACAAATGCAAATTCAATAAAAAATAATAGAAAAAAAAACAAAGGAAAGGAAGGAGATTTTACCCAAACTTTCTAGCAATGGCCGTGAATTATTTTTGGATGAGAGAGTGGTTTTAGTTCATGCGAAAAATAAGGAAATGCAGCTGAGAAAAGAAATGAAAAGCACGGCCAAAATTAATGAGATGTAGGTTGGAACATGAAAAGGCGGAAGAGGAAAAGACTTTGGAAGTTAAAGGGTTTGAAACATTTCATATATCCAACCATTTCTTTTGATTTTATAAATACAAAAAAGGCTGATAATAAAGAGTAAATAAACTCAAAAATAAAGTAAAGAAATAAATAAAATAAATAAATTTCAAATTAATTAAATTAAATGAAGGAAATAGCAATATATATAACTAGGATAAATAAATTGAAATAAATTCAAATAAACTTCAGAAAAATTATATTATCACTTTAAAATATTAAAAGAAAAAATATACATACAATAAAATATTAACACATATTAAAATAAAATATGGCAAGGAAAACATAATTTTTATAATTTGAATTAACCAAAATTGCTAAATAACTCAAATTGTACTCAATATTGAAATATACATAACTTTTTAAATACGTTTCCAAAGAAATGAAACGCAGTATTCATGTTATTAAATATATTCTCATAATAAAAGATAAAATTTAAGAATTTAAATGTTTAAATTTGAAATTTAAAAGTCAAAGTTTGACTAGTTTGAAAAGAAATTCACCTTTCAGTAAAATATCCAATTTATAACAGTTTGAAATTATAATTCACATAAAATCAACATTTATATTTAAAATAACATAACTTATTCATTTTAATAAATAAAATAAAGTTTTTAAGTCAAAATTTCAATAAAATAATCAAAATAAACAATTAAAATAAATCACAAAATTCAGGGTTGTTACATGATCTTTCCCGAACCACCTTTCATTTTTTCCCAAACCAATTTTTATATTAACATTTTTTTTCTTTCTTTAAAACTATTATACACACGTGTACACTCGATAGCAGACCCGAGACTTTTTCTCCCATCCCCGAGATCGACTTCGAGTTTCTTCCTTCATTCCCAAACCTTCCAAACCATCATCAGATACACATGTGCACCATGCACACTGCCACGACCACCTCCGACTAACGACGCTTCCTTCAGCACATCATCGATGACCCGCCTGACTTCTCCAACCACCCAATTCAACGAAAACAACAGCAAAATGAAATCAAGTCGTTCGACCCAAAACTGGAATCAACCCGGATCTACAAAATCGATCACCGACGACATAGTAGTTCACCAGAGTTCATACCGCTTCATCCAGAGCCACGCCACGACGTGCAGCGACGAATCCCTTCGGTGCGATCGGACGAAACGTCCTGACGACGTCGCAAAAACACAAAATTTATCATCGACACAACCTCGGGTAGAAACCCTACTTCGATCGATTTCTATTACCACGATGATGTAAAACATTATTAGCCATTTTTTCAAAACTCTCTGATCATCGTTCTATCTCAAGCGAAATCCCCGACCTCCCCGGTCACTTAGATCATCAGAAAAGCCTCGAAAACTCCCTCACCTTCAACTTCCAAACCCTCGTGATTTACCCAATTAAAAATCTTAATTTTTATTTTAAAAATCATTATTTCCAAGAACAGATCACATAATATAATCGATTCAAGAAATTAAGATACTTGAGTTTTGCATTTATTTGAGTTTCACTGTAAATTCTTGTTTGAGATAAAATTTTACTTACTAATCTTCTTAAAAATATTATTAAGAGATAAATGATGCTTTAGCAAACACATTTTGCTTGAATCCTAAGGTCTAAAGAGGATTGGAGATGAAGATTTAAATTTTGAAAACAGGTTTGGAACCCTGTTAACCTGGAACAGAGGTATTTATTTTTTTGTACAGACATGCACTAGTATATCCATCTTTACAGAAGCTCATATTCACACAAGCATACACAAATACAGATAATTATATGCAAACCAAAAGATATGTATACAGGTTCAAGTGTTTGCTTACCTGAGTATAGGAAGAACAAAGAGCATGAGCCTGGAAGTAAAATATGGAAACTGGAATTGATTCAAATCCTGGAAACTTGGATTTACTTGGATGTGGAAGTTTTATTTGAACTTGAACTATGATAATCTAGGTTGTAGTTTGATTTGGCTTGTTGAAGTTAATTTGTGTTGAGTCAGTTGTTTGATTGCTTTGCATTGGATTTGAATTAGCATCCAGGTTTTATAAATTTTTAAATGAAGATTAAGAGAGATGAGTAACCTGGTTTTACTTTTTTTATTTTCTATAATTTCTAAATTAAAAGGTATTGTGAATTTGCCACTTGTTTAACAATTATGTTATCTTGTTTACACTTATTTTATTTCATATCCTCGTAATTTTACAAATGTCATTTGTTACAATTTTATGTTTAATTCCCCTTTTGAAATAATTTTATAAACTTTGTTTCTAAACCCTTTTAGCTTTATATTTACAAAACATTTCTTAGTTTATAAAGCTTTTGTAAATCTTAAATAGTAATTCAAAAATTATTGTATTAATTTCAAAATATAGCTTCCAAACCAATATACATTAGAATTTTAGAAAACAACTTTTACTAATTTAAAATGTAGAGTTCTAAATCCAATAATTTTGAACATATCTATTATTGAATTTCAAATTCTATTTTTCAACTTCTTACAAAGCACATGTTTTTTTGGAGAAACTCAAATTAATTTACCAATTAATTTCACAATTTAATTTCAAAAATTATATTAATTATCAAATTAAATTTGATTCAAAACCCGGATCGTTCAGATTCCCCCTTAAGAAAATTTCGTCCTCGTAATTTGCTAGGGAGACAACAAAATATGGATACACAAAGATAGAGAAATGATTTCTTCAAATCAAACTGAACATCTTTTCTGCATTGGCTTACCAAATTAGAATATTAACAATAGATACAAGAACTAATCTATTTAACACTTCACAAGATATTCGGGTAATCCAGATCTACGAAGTATGTAGGAGCATTGGTTAGTTCGAAGGGCAACTAACTGTTCGTAGAATATATCTGGACCCCAAAGAATAAACAGTTATATGGATACAGTCCAAAAACTTTTAGTTTAGAAACCAAAGTGTATCTATCAACCATAGCATCCAAAGTAATCATTTCATCCAAACAAACAATTCTAACCCTTTTGTAGTTTATGTCCCATGCAAATATATCAAAGCTTCTTCCTGAAGCTGTCAGGAAACCATCAAAGAATTGAAAAGTGATGATGAACAAAAGAGATTGATTGTAACAACCCGCATATTTATCGATTTTATATTTAAATATTTTATTTAAATATTTTATCGTTAGTCGGATTTTAGTCCGAAAAAGCTACTTTTTGCATACGGTGGAATTAGGACTCGGGATCACTCCCATTGAGTTTAAAATGCCGTTTGCGACCTTTTTGAGTATAAGCTTCAATATGTTTGGAGAAAGTTGATTTTTGCTACTTTTCACTTTGGGTTTGGTTTTGGGCTCAGCCCTATGTTAACTTATGCTCAAATCTGAGCCACTCTTCCCCACTCACCCTCGTTCTCTTCTCTTTTCAGTTTTTATAACGTTAATGGTGGGAGAGATTGGAAATTAAAAACTCTAAAACCCTAGTTTCTCTTGCAAATCAAATTCCTAGCTCCAAACTCAAGAAGAACCCATTGGTAAGCTTCTCTTCTTCTTCTCCAACGTATTCTCTTACCAATTTCAGAAATTCCTAAACCTAATTTTGGGAATGTTCTTGTTTTTGAGCTTAGATTCAAGCTCAATTGGGTTGTGTTGAAGAGAGGTTGATTCTCCATTTGCTTTCAAGCTTCTTCTTGTTTGATTTTGTGAAAAGGTGAGATTTTTATCTCACATCTATGTCTATATCCATCTTTGTGGTTAGGTATGAATTTGTAACATTTGTGCATATTCATTTGCTTTTGATTTGGATCGAATGGGCGAATATTCCAATTTTTGTGAAAATCCTTTTACGGATGTTTGATTACTATATTTGGGGTGTATCGAAGAACCTATAAGGCCGGGCTATCATTTGACGTAAATCCTTAGTCGTGATTGCTCGCTCGATCGCTCCCGACATCGTTTGGGCCATATGGCCTAGGCAAATTGTTGCCCTTACCAGGTTTTCAGACATCTGGAGACCAATGCCAGACGTCTGGTTTTGCAACCTGGAGAAAAATAAAATACGGCAGAAGAATAAATAAGGCAGTGGCTAATTTCAGACGTCTGAATTATTGTTTCAGACGTCTGGAATAAGGTTAGACGTCTGATTTGTGTTTTCAGACGTCTGGTTGGTTTTTTGGAATATTTCCAGAAACCAAAACCAGACGTCTGGACTTTCCCCCAGACGTCTGAAATGTGCAGTTTTGCCTATTTTCGCTGTTTTTGAGAATATGTCCAACTTTAAACGATTCGTGTTGATTCACTTTTTGTTATTATCATTTATTATGGACTTTGATGACATTTTCATCGTGATTTTTGGGAATATCCATTTTGATGGATTCGGTATCGATTTCTTTGGATTTTATTCACGTCTTCGAATGTGAATTTCGGTGATTGATTGTTCTACAATCATTTTTGTGATTTGTCACTTTAAAAATATAAAGGTTTCAATACTAGTAGTAAAAATCAAAACTCTTTCAACAAAATGATTTCAACTCTATTTTCAATAACTAAGCTCGTTTCTTAAACCGTTTTCCAATCTATTAGTATATACAAACCTTTACCTCACTCGTATGAGAAATCTAATTAAACGGCTTAGTAAAACAAGTGGTATGAAACGCTTGCGTTTACTTGTTCGGTTAATTCTTGGACTTCTTCGATTGAATCTCTTGTGACAATTTTCTAGTGGAAACTTACAATTTGTTCGTAAATATTTAAGTTAAGCTAGTGGTTATGGGACATGATGCTAAACTCATATATTTACTAGCTTAGTGTAATCGACACTTCTAGATGATCATGACGATCATCTTTGTGATTTAGACTAGCAATGTGCGATGTTTCTTTGTCTGCGAGGGAGACTAAACTCCGTTTTGTGGAGTTTCGACTCAATTTGGTGGGGTAGCAACCCATGGTCTTCGGGCCGTTTGTGGAGCTTCGGCTCAATTTGTGATGGTTAGCAACCATGGAATTAGCATTCCGTTTGTGATACACGTGTTAGTGGGCTTTATGCTCCCGTTTGTGATAGGCCTCCCCCCTTTGTGATTTCTGGATTTCTTGAGATGATTTATAGAATTTGTGTTTCACCAATTTTCGTGATTTCCATTGATAAGTTTTATCAATATTTGTGCATCGGTGAATTTGTGTGTCACTGACTTTTGTGATTAACATTGATATTATTGTCAATATTTGTGCATTGGTGAATTTGTGTGTCATTGACTTTTGTGATTGACGTTGATATTATCGTCAATATTTGTGGTTTGGTGAACGAAATAAGGAGTATGACATTTCTTTGATTCTTGTATAGATTTGGTGATATTGATTAATCTCTTGTTGATTTTCAATTACTTATATATATCACAGCTTGGAATTGTGATTATTATGTGTTTGGTCATATCTCTTATCCTATATCGTTTCATCTGATATCTATAGTTAGACTGATCCGTTTATTATTTTCTTATTAAATAATACTCGGGTCAGACCGAGATGTTACAGGTGCTTCTGCTTGACTTCTCTCTTGGGATTGATTCCTCTGACTTTTGGTTAACTACTTAGATTAGTAGTTTTTGTTGTATACATTTGAGATATAGACTCCATAATGTATACTTATTCTTTTGTGTGGTTCATGTAATTATTCCTTTATGATATTGTGGATCTTTTTAGACCACTACTCTGATATACACTTTCATGTGTTAGTGTTATATTCATATCTATTTCCGCCTTTGTGATATGAATTGTCTGTGACTGATTTGTGTTATGTTTATTTCTATATTTGTTTCCGAAGACCTTTATAGCCACTGTGTAGTAGCTTTGAGTTTTTGTCGGTATGTCGGATTTCCTCTTGAGATGAAAAGTTATATTTTTATCCGGTATATCGGTACTCGCACAAAGCAATTATACAGATGGTCGCTCCTCAACAGCCTTATTCTCCGTGCTAGTTGACAGCATTCACAGTAATGTTCTTAGCTAGCGTGGGTATAGAGGTGGGTCGTCACAGCTTGGTATCAGAGCCAAACTTCGGAAAAATATGGAATATTATAACAAGGATCATCGTCCTAAGTCCATCTTAGGAGTCGTGCTTTAGGATTTAATTCGAGTCTTCGTGCCGATTCATCCTATTTTCCTTATGATTCCTTGTTTATCTATCAAGATTGCTTGATATTCAATTTGATGAATAACCTTTTTCTTCTTCTTCTTTCTTTCTAAAGGAAGAGAAATGTCTAGACCTGGCCGCCCCAGAGCCGTGCCATCTAGCGCTCCACCCCAAGATGGAGTTTTTATCACTGCTCAACAGCTTCTTGATTTGGTAACTAATGCTCAAGCAGCTGGAGCTAACCTGGAACCTACTCACCCAAAGTCGGGATTTGCACGCTTGTGCAGCGATTACACCAATTTGGGTGGGGAGCCATTCAAAGTTTTCGAAACTGTTATTGAAGTCCAAGCTTGGCTTAGAACATGCGATCGCATCTTTTCGCGCATGAATCTTATTGACCTTCACCGAGTTCAGGTGGCCTCTAGTATGCTCCGAGAAAGAGCATTGGACTGGTACGAGCTTTTTATTTCTGAGATTAATGAAGCAGATCTCACCTGGGAGCAATTCCGGGAACGCTTCGAATTAAAATTCGTGCCAGAAGCTGAGAAAGTGACATTGGCTCGACGATTTATAGACCTTGTTCAAGGTGAGTCCTCCGTGACTGATTACGTTACCTCTTTCAAGTCGCTTTCCAAATATGGGATTGAATATATCAACACCCCTTTAAAGAAGAACCAGAGATTCGTTTATGGCTTAAACAAAAGTCTCAAGAAGCCATTACTTCTAAAATTAGAAGTTTCTTTCGACCAACTCGTTGATATCGCTCTTCGTCTTGAAGAGGCGGATAGAGAGAATGATGTTGAAGTGGTGGGTTCCAAACCAAACTTCAACAATAACAAGAAGAGGCCAAACAAATTTAAAGGTCCTTATCCCAATAAAAAGGGGAAACAAGCAACCTCCGTGGCAAAGACATCTTCCTCTGGCCGTGGGGAATGCTATAATTGTGGTTCGAAGGACCATTATGCGAACAAGTGCCCAAAGTCTCTCTCTTGTCGCTACTGCAAAGTTCCCGGACATGTTATATCTTCATGCCCCAAGCTTCGGGGCAAGAAGGAGGGAAAGTTAAATGTTGCTCAAGTCCCTGGCAACACATCTCGTGGTCAAGGTATGCCTCATTCTATCCTTGATGGAATTATTTTATTTCGTGATCATCCTATTCGAGTTCTTTTTGATACGGGTGCGTCCCATTCTTTTATATCAAAAGAACTTGTTGATGCTTTTTCTTTGGATGTTTTGTGTTTGATGACTTCTTTGAGAATTACGAATCCGGTTGGTGGATCCGCAACAATCAGTTTATTGTGTAAAGATGTCGAAATTATTTTGTGTGATTTTCCTTTCCTAGCCGATTTGCATGTCATGCGTTATTTAGGCTTTGGAATGATTTTGGGAATGGATTGGCTTAACCGTTATGAAGCTCATATCCTATGTCCTGAGCGGACTATTCATCTTCGACATCCTCAATCTGTTAAGCAGATTTCTATTAATCTTAAAGATTCAGATTCCAGCTTGGTTGCATCTTTATATTCTTTAAATCCTCGTGATGACGATGATGACGATGAGGGTGATATTATTTCTCTTATTCACGTCGTTCGTGAATTTTGCGACATATTCGAGCCCGTTTTAGGATTACCACCTAAGCGAGCAATTGAGTTCAGAATTAATCTTATTCCTGGAGCTCAACCTATCACTCGTCCTCCGTATCGTATGTCCAATAAAGAAAACGAGGAGATGCGTAAACAATTATCCGAATTGGAGACGAAGCAATATATTCGCTCTAGTTCCTCGCCATGGGGAGCTTCAGCTATTTTCGTGAAGAAATCCGACGGAACACTTAGGCTTTGCGTTGACTACCGCATGCTTAATGATCTTACTACCAAAAATAAATATCCTTTACCTCGGATTGATGATCTATTCGATCAACTTAGTGGTGCCAAAGTCTTTTCACAATTAGACTTAGCTACTGGATTTCATCAGCTTCGTATTGCAGAGGATAGTATTCCTTTGACCTCGTTCCGTACTCGATATGGATCTTATGAATGGCTTGTCATGCCATTTGGTTTGACGAATGCCCCGGCCTATTTCGTTGACCTTAATGAATAGAGTTTTCAAAGACTTTCTCGACCGGTTTGTTCTCATCTTTATCGATGATATTCTTGTGTATTCAAAAACCGAGGAGGAGCATGAAAAACATCTTCGGATTGTGTTGGAAACTCTTAGGAGTAATCAATTAAAGGAAAAATTTTCTAAATGCCACTTTGGCAATCTCGTGTGAAATTTCTCGGTCATATTATTTCCGAATCCGGAATTTTCGTGGATCCTTCAAAGATTGAAGCGATTCAAGATTGAAAGAGACTGGAGAGTGTGACAGAGATTCGTAGTTTTCTTGGATTGGCGGGCTAATACCGTAGTTTTATCAAAGACTTTTCCAAGATTGCCGTGCCTCTCACTGGCTTAACGAAGAAAGGTATTAAATACATTTGGTCGGACAAATGTGAAGCTTCTTTTCAGAAATTGAAAGGACTCCTTTCTGATGCTCCTATTCTTGTTATTCCCGAGGGGAATCAAGATTTCGTTGTCTATACCGATGCTAGTCGCATTGATTTGGGTGCCGTTCTCATGCAAAGAGAACGTGTTATTGCTTATGCTTCTAGGCAATTGAAGCCTGCTGAGACTAGATATGCCACTCATGATTTAGAGCTCGCGGCTATTGTTTTCGCCCTTCGTATTTGGCGTCATTATCTTTTAGGAGAGAAATTTGTTCTTTATACCGATCATAACTTGAAGTATTTATTCTCCCAAAAGGAACTTAATTTGCATCAACAGCGTTGGCTCGAGTTCCTTGCTCCTTATGATCTTGATTTTCTTTATACCCCCGGTAAGGGTAATCGTGTCGCCGATGCTCTTAGCCGTAAACAACAAGCTGTTGTTTCTATGATGATATCTGAATGGAACGATCTCGAGATCTTAACCACTTGTGAGATTCGAGAGCGTGTTCCCGATTTATGTTCATCTCTTGTTTTATGTAGCCTTGAGGCTCATCCTTCTCTTTTAGACCGCATTCTTGAAGCTCAAAGGCTAGATCCCGAATTGGCTCTTCTTAGCCAAAATATTAAGGATAAGATTGATATTGAAGGATTGAAAGACTTTGATATCGATTCTCGTGGCAGCGTTCGGAGATTTGTTAGACTCATCGTGCCAAATATTAGTGATCTTCGTAAAGATATTTTAGAAGATTCACATCGTTCTAAATTCTCCATTCATCCCGGTAGTAGTAAAATGTACACGGATATGAAGCGACTTTATTATTGGGAGGGAATGAAACTTGACATCGCTAACTTCGTTAAGCATTGCATGACTTGCCAACTCGTTAAAGTCGAACATCAAAGGCCCGGTGGGTTATTGCAACCTTTAGAAATTCCTATTTGGAAGTGGGATCAAATTTCCATGGATTTTATTGACGGCCTTCCCCGTTCTCGTTCGGGTCATGATAGCTTATGGGTGATCGTTGATAGACTTACTAAATCCGCCCATTTTATTCCCGTTCGATCTAATCGAACCGTTCCTCTTTTGGCCAAAATCTTTATCAAAGAAATTGTTAAATTGCATGGAGTTCCTACTTCTATTGTTAGCGATCGTGATCCATTGTTTACTAGTGGATTTTGGAAGAGTTTTCAAAAAGCTTTAGGAACGAAGCTTAATTTTAGCACTGCTTATCACCCCCAGTCCGATGGACAAACCGAGCGTGTGAATCAAACTCTTGAAGATCTTCTTCGTGCTTGTGTTCTTGATTTTGGTGGAAGTTGGGAAGATCATATTTCACTTGTTGAATTTTCCTATAAGAATAGCTTCCAATCTAGTATTGGTATGACACCTTTTGAGGCACTCTATGGAAGGCCATGCCGATCTCCTTCTTGTTGGCTTGAGGCCGGTGAGAAGCTGGTTTTAGGTCCAGATTTTATTCGTGATTCCACAAAAGATTGATTTTATTCGTCATAGGATGAAAGAAGCCCAGAGTAGACAAAAATCCTATGCCGATAACCGGAGAAGGAAGTTAGAATTTTCTGAGGGAGATCTTGTGTTCATTCGTGTTTCACCTATGAAAGGTGTTGTACGTTTCAGTCGATCGGGAAAATTGGCGCCTCGATATATTGGGCCATTTCCTATCATTGAACGTATTGGTTCCATGGCTTATCGTCTTTTATTACCGGCTCAATTTTCTACTATCCATGACGTGTTTCACGTTTCTCAACTTCGGAAATGTCTTCGAGATTCCGATTCTGTTCTTGAGCCCGGTGTTGTGGAAGAGATTGAAGTTTCGCCTAATTTAACTTATGAGCAACATCCTATTCGTATCATTGCTTCGGAAGTCAAACGACTTCGATATAAAGATGTTCCGCTTGTTAAAGTTCAATGGTCTTCAAATCCTAAGGATTGTTCTTGGGAATCTAGAGAGTACATCGAGCGAACACATCCGGACTTACTTTCTCGTGCTCTTTGAGGTGAACTTCTTATTTCAAGTTTCTTTTGTAATTGAATGTGCTTTTATGGTTGTTACTTTATGTTCTTGTAACGACCCAGAATTTTGAACAATTTAAATTTGAAAATATTTAATTAATTTTAAATATTTGAATGATGGTTTGAACTGAATTCCAAATTTTCATAATAAATTGGCGATTTAATTCTAAAATTTAATCTATTGAAAGTAAATAAAAATTTGAATCTTCAATTTTAAGCTGATTAAAAATATTTCAAAGGCTTGTAAAATTCATATTTATAATACTGAAGATACTAGAAGTTTCAGAATCGAATTTGAAAGTGTTTTGATCAGTTTTGAATTTCTTTAGTTCGAGTTGAATTTAAAAATAGCCTTCCGATGCACAGTCTCGGAATTCGACAAAACTAGTTCCATTGGGTCCGTAATATTGTATTATTACCGGATTTCAAATTTCCTATTATTCGGAGTTGATATGTGAGCACACGGTAAGTGAACGCATTGAAATTTAAGTCGAATTCAATTTAAATTTAAATTTAAAATTTAGTCAAACATCCGCACGTTGCCTCCTTTAATCACGGCTAAAATCACGAGATTTTGTCTCCCTCGTACCCTACCTCCTCTCCTATATTCAAACGCACAGCAGAGAAAAGAAAAAAATAGTATCATGAAGGAAATCGTGCAAAAGCATGGTCGTGCTCGTTTAAAATAATTCCTCCCTCCCCTCATCCTTAAGTTCAAAATCAAAAACAAAATAAAAAATGGCCGATGTCTTTATCCTCTTCTCCCTCTTCTGTAAATAATAATAAAAAAAAGCCGAAGCCTGGGAGTAGAATCGCAAGTGGCCAGAGCAGCGGCAGAGGGTGGCATCGCCAAAGACGCGCGCTGTTGCAGCTAGGGCTTCGACGGCGAGGCATCGCGATGAGGCGGGGCGAACTCGAGCTTGGAGCTAGGGTTTTGGGGCGTAGTCGTGGCTCGGCGGCGAAATTCTGGTGGAGCTGTTCGATGTCACGGTGGCGACGTGAAGTTGCGATGTGTTGGAAGCGGTTCACGGCAGTGAAGATATACGAGGGAGGGGAAAGTTGGTCTCGAAGCTTTTGTCGCGATGGTTTTGTTGAGCCGAGCAAGGGGAGGCGAAGGTGTCAATGGAGGAGTCGACTGACAGGAAGATGGCAACTGCAGTTCGAAGAATCGAGGAGCGCCGGCCGCGACCAGTTGGAGGAGTTTTGTTGAGATGGTGACTGAGATCATTCGTAGGGTAATTGGTGAGTAAAGAAATTTATTGCTTTAATTTTTACCCAAATTTAACAAAGGATTGGCCAGTGGGAAATTAGTTAACTTCAGCCCTGAGCTGATTTATTTAAGTGTTAACTCATTAACAGTTTTAATTTGTTCATACGGAATAAATTTATTTACAGTAAGGTATAAACGAAATATTCACTTCAGTTTAAATCTGAACGTATATAGGTTTGAGTTTTACAATTTGTTTAATATTATAGTGAAGTATTGATGTTTACAGATGTATCTAGAGACATACAAATATTTAACAATTTTAGAATTTGTTAAAAGGAAAGTTAGTTTAAAATTGAGAAATATTAGTTTTAAAATTTAATCACCAGTGAATTTAAAATTATCAAATCAAAAATTGATTTCTCGATTATTACAAATAATAACAAACTGAGTAATTATTTATACAAGGTCTAAAAAAATCGAGGAAACAAGCCGGAAAGGAAATGGACTGCAAAATAAAAGCTAAGGTGAGAACTTCTCACTCAAAAGGGTTTATTTAATTTTTAAATAGTTATATTTAAAATTTGTTGATTGATTGATTGATTGCTTGATTGTGATATTAGATATGGTAGGATATATCTATATATATAGCAATATATATATATTGGCATATGTATATATTGCAGTTGATTGATTTCCCGCATTATATAGCGGATGTGACCCGATTGCGCCGCCTATTAAGCGGATAATATTTTATAAAATCCCATATACCGCGATATTCCACCTCGAAGTGGAATGGGTATTGTGCTAACATCTGTGGATGCAGGGAAACAGGTTGGAGGGATCCAACTGGATTCCTCACAAATATTTATATGATTATAGATATTGTGTGATTATTGGTTATCATATCGATATATGATATTTGTGTCGTGATTGACTATTCGATGCTGTTGCATCATCGGATTCATTTTTAAAGTAAAAAATAATAATAACGATTTTGAATTTAAAAGGGTTTTTAAAGTGATTTTTCAAAGAATATGTTTTATTAAATTTTTGTATTGATTCATTTTAAAATAAATAAACTTATAAATTTTTATGTTATAAAAATTAACATTTTTATGAAATATGACAGAAAGGTAATTTTTAAAATACATAGATTTTTATAAAATAGTTAAATTGGGATTTTGGGTAAATTTTATTATCGGTTTATATAAAAGATTTTATAAATGGATATTTGTGAATTAAATTTATTGGAATTCTGAAACGGGTTTATAAAGTGTTGAGTTGATGTATAAAATGACTTTCATTAAAATGTATAGATTTATAAGTTGTGAAAGTTATCAAATGAATTGATGTTGAAAATAAAACTTTTATAGGAAATTAACTTATAAATTGGCTTTTGGGCATTTAAATGGGATACTGATAGAAACAGTTAATAAAAGAATTTTTTTTATAAGTTGAAATTGAAAGAAAATATATATAGGAATCTTATGAGTAATAAGATTTAAAAATTTGTGAAGTTCAAAGGAACGATTTGGTAAATAAATAATATTATAAGTATTCAACTTATAATATAGATTTTGGTTTATAATTGGGTCATATAAATTGAATTGGATTTAATAAAAGAGATTAGTAAATTGAAGTTTATAAATAGAGATGGAATTTATAAACATTTTTATAAATTCGGAAATAAATGGAATTTGACAAATTGAATATAGAATTTGTTAAAGGTGTTACATTCACGTTTTTGAACAGTGAATATATCGTTAAATAAAAGGGATATCTTTTGGGAAAAGGATGTTTTAAATAGAATTTAAAACGATTTAAAGATGTTTTAAAATGCATCAAGTATCGAAAACATAGATTTCAACATTCATTGTTGAAATAGACATTTTCGAGAAATAGAAGGAAAGGAAGTCGTAGATTTCAACATTCATTGTTGAAATAGACGTTTTCGAGAAAATAAGGAAATAATGGACTATAACACTGTTGTTATAATAAATGATTTCCGAAAGGAAATATTTTGTATAGTATTGGGATTTATATATCTATTTCAATTTCGAATCCCTATACTAGTGATTTTGGGTTATCGTAACGATGTTTTACGCAACATTCGTTTTGACCCAAATAAATGTGAATAAAGGAACATTTCCTTAAAGAATGAAATCTATACTTAATAGTGATTTAAGTATATTAAATATTTTCAAATTGTTGAAAATAAATGAGATTTATGAATTACTTATTTTTAAATAAGTATGGAAATGCTTTTCCAGTATGAAATGAAACGTTTTGAGAATTTATCTTCTTGAAGATAAATTGGAATTGAATAATTGAACCTATTGAAAACTGTAGATCAATAGATAATTTGAAATATAAATTCACTATGGAATTTATAAATGGAAAGGGAAAATTGGTTTCAAAATAAACGTTGTTTATTTTTGAAGTGTGGAAATTTTATATCTTGTAAAGATATTGTATTTTTGGGGAAATAAATAATTTGGAAAATTATTTGGAATCTGATGATGTGGCGCATCTTTATTGATAGTTAAATAACCGACTATCAATATTTACCTTTAAATGGGTATTTGTTGTGATTGCTTGAATTGAATGCCACACTTATTTTAAAATAAGCGCTCGCTATTCGGGTTAGCCTGGAAAGGACCTTGGGGTCATATAACCCACTCCGAATATGTGATAAGTCGTTATGAATTGCATTTGAAGACCGGTGTTGAAGACCGGATATTTGTGAAAACGGATGGATTGCCGTCGAGTTACTCTGCATCGGCTGATCTCCGATATAGAGGTTTTATCACCCTTAGTGACGGGATGTCCGGACGTGATTAGTGAATATTCGGATTGCAAGGACTTCTTTGTAAGTGCCTTCGGTTCTGTTCAAGCCCGGAACAGACTTGTATGGATAGTATGTCTGACATTACAAGTTGAGATATAAAGCTGATTTCTTTCAAATATATTTCTGTTGGTGGCGGAGAATTTATTCTCTTAGCTTAACACCCTTCTCTGAGACGTACGAGCTCAGAGGTTATATAGTTGATGGTTATTAGTGATATACTCCCAATTTGGTAGTGTGATATGCTGAGTGTTGTTGTGAAATGATCGTTGAGTGATCATTTGTGATAGGATCATTTGTTTGATCGTCTATCTTGATGATCATTGCTTTGATCATTTGTTGACCCAAAGCACTGCTTTTGTAAAGCGTGGCTTTGTGGACGAGACTTCATCGAGCCTCACACCCCGGAAATGGTCAAAACAGGAAAGATGCGGCAAGGTTATTAGGGGGTAGCACCCCTTTAGTGTTTGTCATTCCTTATGGATAGAGGTGGTATCATGGTATGGAGCCCAGATACTTAACCTATGTGGTTACTGCAAATTTATTACTTTGTGGTTGTTGGAAATCGGGGATCCTCGGATATAGATTGGTTACGATCGGGGAATGACATTTTCGTGTCAGTAGTTATCCAGTTAGGGGTAACCCGGCCTTGTGTTGGCAGAGATCCGGTTAGGTTCTCGGGACGTCATTACAGAGGCGTTTCCATGTGGCAATGGGAAGTTCCTTGGCCTGATCATTTGTTGAAAATCCATTCTTCAATACGAGCCTTATACGGTTTTAGTTGTAGAACCTGCCATCTAATATGGTAGCTATAGCGGGCATAATATAATGGTACCTATGCCGGCTAAGATTTATATTCTACTTTCGAAATTGTTTTCTACACTATGCACTAATAATAATATCAAAAAAATGATTTGATTTCTGCGTAGTAAGCATCTTTGACTATCATAAGGAGAAACCTCCTCCAAGTCTGCGTTTGCATTGTGTGTGTGGCGGGAGACCTTATGGTAGTTTCATTTTCAAAAAGCATTGCGAATTTTCTTTTAAAATTTCTCCTGTTCTTTGTTTAAAAGATAAATAACTGTTTTTAGTTCTCACACCAGTCACATGACTGACCTGGAGTTTATTGTTCCCTTCCTAAACTCTGGGTGCCCACCAATTTCCACACGGGTAGTCTAGAGTTAGGTTATCAGGTCATTCTGGATTCAGGTGTTGCTATAGATATTTGGAGGCGAGCTGGATGGCGTATCATATTATCTATTGTATATAGTATTTTTTTTCCGCTGTTTGTTTGTTGTAAACTCTGATGATGAAATGTAATACGATGTGATGTAATGTATAAAATATACAGTTCTTTGTTTTAATGAATATTCATTTATCTATTATATGTTGTTCCGCTGCGATTGTGAGATTCTGATACTGTTACTGTCTGTTGTTCTTTCCTGTTCTGGTATTTGTTTTTTTCTGTTTTTCTTTCTTTTTCTCTCTCCTTCTACCTCTTTCTTCTTTCTTAAACCCTCATGGTTCGATTTTCCGGCCTTCGATTAAGCGGCATTTGATACGGTGGACGTATTAATGTCGATTTTCGGAAGTCGAAGAATCGGGTCTTGACATTTTGGTATCAGAGCATATGGTTAAGCGACAACCATGGTTATGTTGGGTGTTACTCATTAGAGATAGAGTCAGTAGTACTCTAGAATGTGTTTGAGTGTAATAATAGATATGAGTGCGTATTTGTTAGTGAATATAAAATTGTTTTATATTGTGATGATTGGTTTGTTGAGTGGTATATGAACCTTCGTCGGCGCAGCCTCGAAACTAAATCGAAGGGGTTTCTAAACACTTGAATGGAACAATTCGACACAATATTGTTTTAAAATTGGGTAAATGAAATAATTTTGCCCAAAACTATTTTTTTATATAAAAGAAATGATTTTCTGCAAATTATTATATATATATGGATGCTTGGATGTTAGGAATTGATAATGTTAAAAGTTATTACCATTGATTATTGGATAAAGAATTGGAATCATAATCAAAAGTTTAGAAAATGAAATCCATATACAAATGAAATTTGTGAATGTAAATTATAAATGTGACTTATAATTGGAAATACAATTCCAGAGAAGTTTTTGGAAATGTTTTTGAAAGAATTTGGAAATTTTAGAAATTAAATTCCTTTTTGATTTGGAAATGAATTTCAAAGGTTTTTGGAAAATTGTTTTGAAGGAATGAAAAGCACTAAACTTTTTTGGTCGCTGGAAAATAATTCCGATGATGATTGCAACATCATCGGTGTTCATTTTCGAGTTTCCAAAAGAGGAATTGCTGCCAAATTATTTTAATATAAAGTTGTTTAGAAAATTTGGGTTTGGTTTTGAAATTCAAAGGATGATTTGAATTGTTTTCAAAAATGGTTTTGAAAGGCTGAAAAGACTCTGGAATGCTATATAAAAATATTTATGGATTATTATTAAGTTGAAAATAAATTTGGAGTAATTAAAATGAATTGGAATTGAATTTGATTTAAGCAAAGCGAAGTATTGAAATGAAAATTAGTAAGCTAAACTAATTGAAGGAATGAAAGTAAGTATGATTTGTAAATGAATTGAATTAAATGAAAATGGAAATGAAATTGAAGATTGTTTACAAGGAAATGAACTTGAGTTTGAAGTGAAATAGCTTAAGTAAATTCAAGATAAACATGAAATGCAAATAGAACTGAAGTAGAATTAGAATGAATTGAAATAGTATCAATTTAAATTAGTATAAACTAGAATGAATATGAATTCGTTTGGCTTAGAAACAAATAGAATTGAGATTATAAATTGAATTCAAATAAAAATTGAAATTGTAAATTGAATTCAAATGAAATTAAAATGCAAAATTGAATGAAAATGAATGTATAACTCCAATAGTAAAGTAAAGATGATATAAGAAGTATATATCAAAATTTTGTAAAGGAAATGTGCAAAATGGTTTGAATATTATAATGGATACTACTACTAGCAGGTTATACAGGTGTTATAAAGGAATTGGGATTTTGATTTCAAAGATAAAAATTGAATTGCTCGACAAAAAGTTACGTATTTCAATTTCAGTATGGGATTTGATGATTTTCTTCTCCAGCCACTTGGCTTTTCATTTTCTTTTTGATTCTGAGGGGCCGTGGTGCCATTTTGTAGTCGTACCGATCGGGCCGCGCAAAGGAGACGCTGGCGAAATATTTCGAAAATTTAGGGTGTTAGAAAAATTTTGAGAAAATTTGAAAAGTTTGAAATTTGAATTTGAATTTAAATTTGAATTGTGAGGTAAACAATGTTCTTTGAAATTTATAATTGAAGTTAGAAAGCTTGTTGAAATGATAATGAATCTTTAATAAAAAGATTTGTGTTAGAAAGTTGATAAAACTATTTGAATTGTGAAAAATAATAAACGGTTTAGGATCATTCTTCTTAACTTGCAATTTCGAGGACGAAATTCTTTTAAGGGGGGAAGATTGTAACGACCCAGAATTTTGAACAATTTAAATTTGAAAATATTTAATTAATTTTAAATATTTGAATGATGGTTTGAACTGAATTCCAAATTTTCATAATAAATTGGCGATTTAATTCTAAAATTTAATCTATTGAAAGTAAATAAAAATTTGAATCTTCAATTTTAAGTTGATTAAAAATATTTCAAAGGCTTGTAAAATTCATATTTATAATACTGAAGATAATAGAAGCTTCAGAATCGAATTTGAAAGTGTTTTGATCAGTTTTGAATTTCTTTAGTTCGAGTTGAATTTAAAAATAGCCTTCCGAGGCACAGTCTCGGAATTCGACAAAACTAGTTCCATTGCGTCCGTAATATTGTATTATTACCAGATTTCAAATTTCGTATTATTCGGAGTTGATATGTGAGCACACGGTAAGTGAACGCATTGAAATTTAAGTCGAATTCAATTTAAATTTAAATTTAAAATTTAGTCAAACATCCGCACGTTGCCTCTTTAATCACGGCTAAAATCACGAGATTTTGTCTCCCCCGTACCATAGCTACTCTCCTATTTTCAAACGCACAGCAGAGAAAAGAAAAAAATAGTATCACGAAGGAAATCGTGCAAAAGCATGGTCGTGCTCGTTTAAAATAATTCCTCCCTCCCCTCATCCTTCAGTTCAAAATCAAAAACAAAATAAAAAATGGCCGATGTCTTTATCCTCTTCTCCCTCTTCTATAATAAACAAAAAAAAAGCCGAAGCCTGGGAGTAGAATCGCAAGTGGCCAGAGCAGCGGCAGAGGGTGGCATCGCCAAAGGCGCGCGCTGTTGCAGCTAGGGCTTTAGCGGCGAGGCGTCGCGATTAGGCGGGACGAACTCGAGCTCGGAGCTAGGGTTTGGGGGCGTAGTCGTGGCTCGACGGCGAAATTCTGGTGGAGCTATTCGTTGACGCGGTGGCGACGTGAAGTCGCGATGTGGTGGAAGCGGTTCACGGCGGTGAAGATGAACGAGGGAGGGGAAAGTTGGTCTCGAAGCTTTTGTCGTGATGGTTTTGTTGAGCCGAGCAAGGGGAGGCGAAGGTGTCAATGGAGGAATCGACTGTCAGGAAGATGGCAACTGCAGTTCGAAGAATCGAGGAGCGCCGGCCGCGACCAGTTGGAGGAGTTTTGTTGAGATGGTGACTGAGATCATTCGTAGGGTAATTGGTGAGTAAAGAAATTTATTGCTTTAATTTTTACCCAAATTTAACAAAGGATTGGCCAGTGGGAAATTAGTTAACTTCAGCCCTGAGTTGATTTATTTAAGTGTTAACTCATTAACATTTTTAATTTGCTCATATGGAATAAATTTATTTACAGTAAGGTATAAACGAAATACTCACTTCAGTTTAAATCTGAACGTATATAGGTTTGAGTTTTACAATTTGTTTAATATTATAGTGAAGTATTGATGTTTACAGATGTATCTAGAGACATACAAATATTTAACAATTTTAGAATTTGTTAAAAGGAAAGTTAGTTTAAAACTGAGAACTATTAGTTTTAAAATTTATTCACCAGTGAATTTAAAATTATCAAATCAAAAATAGATTTCTCGATTATTACAAATAATAACAAACTGAGTAAATATTTATACAAGGTCTAAAAAAATCGAGGAAACAAGCCGGAATGGAAATGAACTGCAAAATAAGAGCTAAGGTGAGAACTTCTCACTCAAAAGGGTTTATTTAAATTTAAATAGTTATATTTAAAATTTGTTGATTGATTGCTTGATTGTGATATTAGATATGGAAGGATATATATATATATATATATATATATTGGCATATGTATATATTGCAGTTGATTGATTTCCCGCATTATATAGCGGATGAGACCCTATTGCGCCGCCTATTAAGCGGATAATATTTTATAAAATCCCATATACCGCGATATTCCACCTCGAAGTGGAATGGGTATTGTGCTAACATCTGTGGATGCAGGGAAACGGGTTGGAGGGATCCAACTGGATTCCTCACAAATATTTATATGATTATAGATATTGTGTGATTATTGATTATCATATCGATATATGATATTTGTGTCGTGATTGACTATTCGATGCTGTTGCATCATCGGATTCATTTTTAAAGTAAAAAGTAATAATAACGATTTGAATTTAAAAGGGTTTTTAAAGTGATTTTTCAAAGAATATGTTTTATTAAATTTTTGTATTGATTCATTTTAAAATAAATAAACTTATAAATTTTTATGTTATAAAAATTAACATTTTTGCGAAATATGACAGAAAGGTAATTTTTAAAATACATAGATTTTTATAAAATAGTTAAATTGGGATTTTGGGTAAATTTTATTATCGGTTTATATAAAAGATTTTATAAATGGATATTTGTGAATTAAATTTATTGGAATTCTGAAACGGGTTTATAAAGTGTTGAGTTGATGTATAAAATGAATTTCATTAAAATTTATAGATTTATAAGTTGTGATAGTTATCAAATGAATAGATGTTGAAAATAAAAGTTTTATAGGAAATTAACTTATAAACTGGCTTCTGGGCATTTAAATGGGATACTGATAGAAACAGTTAATAAAAGAATTTTTTTTATAAGTTGAAATTGAAAGAAAATATATATAGGAATCTTATGAGTAATCAGATTTAAAAATTTGTGAAGTTCAAAGGAACGATTTGGTAAATAAATAATATTATAAGTATTCAACTTATTATATAGATTTTGGTTTATAATTGGGTCATATAAATTGAATTGGATTTAATAAAAGAGATTATTAAACTGAAGTTTATAAATAGAGATGGAATTTATATACATTTTTATAAATTCGGAAATAAATGGAATTTGATAAATTGAATATAGAATTTGTTAAAGGAGTTACATTCACGTTTTTGAACAGTGAATATATCGTTAAATAAAAGGGATATCTTTTGGGAAAAGGATGTTTTAAATAGAATTTAAAACGATTTAAAGATGTTTTAAAATGCATCAAGTATCGAAAACATAGATTTCAACATTCATTGTTGAAATAGACATTTTCGAGAAATAGAAGGAAAGGAAGTCGTAGATTTCAACATTCATTGTTGAAATAGACGTTTTCGAGAAAATAAGGAAATAATGGACTATAACACTGTTGTTATAATAAATGATTTCCGAAAGGAAATATTTTGTATAGTATTGGGATTTATATATCTATTTCAATTTCGAATCCCTATACTAGTGATTTTGGGTTATCGTAACGATGTTTTACGCAACATTCGTTTTGACCCAAATAAATGTGAATAAAGGAACATTTCCTTAAAGAATGAAATCTATACTTAATAGTGATTTAAGTATATTAAATATTTTCAAATTGTTGAAAATAAATGAGATTTATGAATTACTTATTTTTAAATAAGTATGGAAATGCTTTTCCAGTATGAAATGAAACGTTTTGAGAATTTATCTTCTTGAAGATAAATTGGAATTGAATAATTGAACCTATTGAAAACTGTAGATCAATAGATAATTTGAAATATAAATTCACTATGGAATTTATAAATGGAAAGGGAAAATTGGTTTCAAAATAAACGTTGTTTATTTTTGAAGTGTGGAAATTTTATATCTTGTAAAGATATCGTATTTTTGGGGAAATAAATAATTTGGAAAATTATTTGGAATCTGATGATGTGGCGCATCTTTATTGATAGTTAAATAACCGACTATCAATATTTACCTTTAAATGGGTATTTGTTGTGATTGCTTGAATTGAATGCCACACTTATTTTAAAATAAGCGCTCGCTATTCGGGTTAGCCTGGAAAGGACCATGGGGTCATATAACCCACTCCGAATATGTGATACGTAGTTATGAATTGCATTTGAAGACCGGTGTTAAAGACCGGATATTTGTGAAAACGGATGGATTACCGTCGAGTTACTCTGCATCGGCTGATCTCCGATATAGAGCTTTTATCACCCTTAGTGACGGGATGTCCGGACGTGATTAGTGAATATCCGGATTGCAAGGACTTCTTTGTAAGTGCCTTCGGTTCTGTTCAAGCCCGTAACAGACTTGTATGGATTGTATGTCTGACATTACAAGTAGAGATATAAAGTTGATTTCTTTCAAATATATTTCTGTTGGTGGCGGAGAATTTATTCTCTTAGCTTAACACCCTTCTCTGAGACGTACGAGCACAGAGGTTATATAGTTGATGGTTATTAGTGATATACTCCCAATTTGGTAGTGTGATATGCTGAGTGTTGCTGTGAAATGATCGTCGAGTGATCATTTGTGATAGGATCATTTGTTTGATCGTCTATCTTGATGATCATTGCTTTGATCATTTGTTGACCCAAAGCACTGCTTTTGTAAAGCTTGGCTTTGTGGACGAGACTTCATCGAGCCTCACACCCCGGAAATGGTCAAAATAGGAAAGATGCAGCAAGGTTATTAGGGGGTAGCACCCCTTTAGTGTATGTCATTCCTTCCGGATAGAGGTGGTATCATGATATGGAGCCCAGATACTTAACCTATGTGGTTACTGCAAATTTATTACTTTGTGGTTGTTGGAAATCGGGGATCCTCAGATATAGATCGGTTACGATCGGGGAATGACATATTCGTGTCAGTAGTTACCCAGTTAGGGGTAACCCGGCCTTGTGTTGGCAGAGATCCGGTTAGGTTCTCGGGACGTCATTCCAGAGGCGTTTCCATGTGGCAATGGGAAGTTCCTTGGCCTGACCATTTGTTGGAAATCCATTCTTCAATACGAGCCTTGTACGGTTTTAGTTGTAGAACCTGCCATCTAATATGGTAGCTATAGCGGGCATAATATAATGGTACCTATGCTGGCTAAGATTTATATTCTACTTTCGAAATTGTTTTCTACACTATGCACTAATAATAATATCAAAAAAATGATTGGATTTCTAAGTAGTAAGCATCTTTGACTATCATAAGGAGAAACCTCCTCCAAGTCTGCGTTTGCATTGTGTGTGTGGCGGGAGACCTTATGGTAGTTTCATTTTCAAAAATCATTGCGAATTTTCTTTTAAAATTTCTCCTGTTCTTTGTTTAAAAGATAAATAACTGTTTTTAGTTCTCACACCAGTCACATGACTGACCTGGAGTTTATTGTTCCCTTCCTAAACTCTGGGTGCCCACCAATTTCCACACGGGCAGTCTAGAGTTAGGTTATCAGGTCATTCTGGATTCAGGTGTTGCTACAGATATCTGGAGGCGAGCTGGATGGCGTAGCATATTATCTATTATATAGTATTTCTTTTCCGCTGTTTGTTTGTTGTAAACTCTGATGATGAAATGTAATACGATGTGATGTAATGTATAAAATATACAGTTCTTTGTTTTAATGAATATTCATTTATCTATTATATGTTGTTCCGTTGCGATTGTGAGATTCTGATATTGTTACTGTCTGTTGTTCTTTCCTGTTCTGGTATTTGTTTTTTCTGTTTTTCTTTCTTTTTCTCTCTCCTTCTACCTCTTTCTTCTTTCTTAAACCCTCATTGTTCGATATTTCGGCCTTCGATTAAGCGGCATTTGATACGGTGGACGTATTAATGTCGATTTTCGAAAGTCGAAGAATCGGGTCTTGACAGTTCTCTTCTTAAATATTGCGAGGACGCAATTTCTTTAAGGAGGGGAGTCTGTAACAACCTGCATATTTATCGATTTTATATTTAAATATTTTATTTAAATATTTTATCGTTAGTCGGATTTTAGTCCGAAAAAGCTACTGTTTGCATACGGTCGAATTAGGACTCGGGACCACTCCCATTGAGTTTAAAATGCCCTTTGCGACCTTTTTGAGTATAAGCTTCGATATGTTTGGAGAAAGTTGATTTTTGCTACTTTTCACTTTGGGTTTGGTTTTGGGCTCGGCCCTATGTTAACTTATGCTCAAATCTGAGCCACTCTTCCCCACTCACCCTCATTCTCTTCTCTTTTCAGTTTTTATAACATTAATGGTGGGAGAGATTGGAAATTAAAAACTCCAAAACACTAGTTTCTCTTGCAAATCAAATTCCTAGCTCCAAACTCAAGAAGAACCCATTGGTAAGCTTCTCTTCTTCTTCTCCAACTTATTCTCTTACCATTTTCAGAAATTCCTAAACCTAATTTTGGGAATGTTCTTATTTTTGAGCTTAGATTCAAGCTCAATTGGGTTGTGTTGAAGAGAGGTTGATTCTCCATTTGCTTTCAAGCTTCTTCTTGTTTGATTTTGTGAAAAGGTGAGATTTTTATCTCACATCTATGTCTATATCCATCTTTGTGGTTAGGTATGAATTCGTAACATTTGTGCATATTCATTTGCTTTTGATTTGGATCGAATGGGTGAATATTCCAATTTTTGTGAAAATCCTTTTATGGATGTTTGATTACGATATTTGGGGTGTATCGAAGAGCCTATAAGGCCGGGCTGTCATTTGACGTAAATCCTTAGTCGTCATTGCTCGCTCGATCGCTCCCGACATCGTTTGGGCCATATGGCCTAGGCAAATTGTTGCCCTTACCAGGTTTTCAGAAGTCTGGAGACCAATGCCAGACGTCTGGTTTTGCAACCTGGAGAAAAATAAAATACGGTAGAAGAATAAATAAGGCAGTGGCTAATTTCAGACGTCTGAATTATTGTTTCAGACGTCTGGAATAAGGGTAGACGTCTGATTTGTGTTTTCAGACGTCTGGTTGGTTTTCTGGAATATTTCCAGAAACCAAAACCAGACGTCTGGACTTTCCCCCAGACGTCTGAAATGTGCAGGTTTGCCTATTTTCGCTGTTTTTGAGTATATGTCCAAGTTTAATCGATTCGTGTTGATTCCCTTATTGTTGTTATCATTTATTATGGACTTTGATGACATTTTCATCGTGATTTTTGGGAATATCCATTTTGATGGATTCGGTATCCATTTCTTTGGATTTTATTCACGTCTTCGAATGTGAATTTCGGTGATTGATTGTTCTACAATCATTTTTGTGATTTGTCACTTTAAAAATACAAAGGTTTCAATACTAGTAGTAAATATCAAAACTCTTTCAACAAAATGATTTCAACTCTATTTTCAATAACAAAGCTCGTTTCTTAAACCGTTTTCCAATCTATTAGTATATACAAACCTTTACCTCACTCATATGAGAAATCTAATTAAACGGCTTAGTAAAACAAGTGGTATGAAACGCTTGCGTTTACTTGTTCGGTTAATGCTTGGACTTGTTCGATTGAATCTCTTGTGACTATTTTCTAGTGGAAACTTA
This sequence comes from Allium cepa, assembly GCA_030765085.1. Taxonomy (NCBI): domain Eukaryota; kingdom Viridiplantae; phylum Streptophyta; class Magnoliopsida; order Asparagales; family Amaryllidaceae; genus Allium; species Allium cepa. Next base: position 72,520,003 of record CM060942.1, read on the forward strand.
CAATTTGTTCGTAAATATTTAAGTTAAGCTAGTGGTTATGGGACATGATGCTAAACTCATATATTTACTAGCTTAGTGTAATCGACACTTCTTGATGATCATGACGATCATCTTTGTGATTTAGACTAGCAATGTGCGATGTGACTTTGTCTGTGAGGGAGACTAAACCCCGTTTTGTGGAGTTTCGACTCAATTTGGTGGGGTAGCAACCCATGGTCTTCGGGCCGTTTGTGGAGCTTCGACTCAATTTGTGATGGTTAGCAACCATGGAATTAGCATTCCGTTTGTGACACACGTGTTGGTGGGCTTTATGCTCCCGTTTGTGATAGGCCTACCCCCCTTTGTGATTTCTGGATTTCTTGAGATGATTTCTAGAATTTGTGTTTCACCAATTTTCATGATTTCCATTGCTAAGTTTTATCAATATTTGTGCATCGGTGAATTTGTGTGTCACTGACTTTTGTGATTGACATTGATATTATTGTCAATATTTGTGCATTGGTGAATTTGTGTGTCATTGACTTTTGTGATTGACGTTGATATTATCGTCAATATTTGTGGTTTGGTGAACGAAATAAGGAGTATGACATTTCTTTGATTCTTGTGTAGATTTGGTGATATTGATTAATCTCTTGTTGATTTTCAATTACTTATATATATCACAGCTTGGAATTGTGATTATTATGTGTTTGGTCATATCTCTTATCCTATATCATTTCATCTGATATCTATAGTTAGACTGATCCATTTATTATTTTCTTATTAAATAATACTCGGGTCAGACCGAGATGTTACAGGTGCTTCTGCTTGACTTCTCTCTTGGGATTGATTCCTTTGACTTTTGGTTAACTACTTAGATTAGTAGTTTTTGTTGTATACGTTTGAGATATAGACTCCATAATGTATAATTATTCTTTTGTGTAGTTCATGTAATTATTCCTTTATGATATTGTGGATCTTTTTAGACCACTACTCCGATATACACTTTCATGTGTTAGTGTTATATTCATATCTATTTCTGCCTTTGTGATATGAATTGTCTGTGACTGATTTGTGTTATGTTTATTTCTATATTTGTTTCCGAAGACCTTTATAGCCACTGTGTAGTAGCTTTGAGTTTGTGTCGGTATGTCGGATTTCCTCTTGAGATGAAAAGTTATATTTTTATCCGGTATATCGGTACTCGCACAAAGCAATTATACAGATGGTCGCTCCTCAACAGCCTTATTCTCCGTGCTAGTTGACAGCATTCACAGTAATGTTCTTGGCTAGCGTGGGTATAGAGGTGGGGCGTCACATTGATAGAGAAAGATTATTTCCTCTATTGTAGGGTGTTGACCATTTGTAGTGGTACTTTACTGTCCCCTTCTTGCACTCATTCATACTATCAGTGGATAGTAAGAGAATTTACTGAGGCACACGGACAGATATCTTTGGGATATACTCATCCTATGGTATATTTCACCCTATCTCTAATGTGTTTCCTAATGTGTTATACGCCTGAGCTAAAGTTTCAACCTTCAGCTCTGATACCAATTCTAACGATCCTGACTCGACCTTCGAAAATCGGCACTGAATACGTCGCCCATATTCAAATGTCGTAGATCAAAACGTCGAATCTGGTTCGCCGGAGCTTATAACTCATTAAGCATAACAACACAACGGAAGAAAAAGATAGTATCTGTAACGACCCAGAATTTTGAACAATTTAAATTGAAAATATTTAATTAATTTTAAATATTTAAATGATGGTTTGACTTGAATTTCAAATTATCAGAATGAATTTGGCGATTAAATTTTAGAATTTAATCTAATGAAAGTCGAACAAAATTTGAATCTTAAATTTTAAGCTGATTAAAAATATTTCAAAGGCTTGTAAAATTCATATTGATAATACTGAAGACAATAGAAGCTTCAGAATTGAATTTGAAAGAGATTTGTTCAGTTTTGGAATTAAATCATTTGAATCGATATTTAAAAATAGACGTCCAAGGCACAGTCTCGGAATTCGACGAACAGTTCCATTGGGTCCGTAATATTGAATTATTACCGGATTTCAAATTTCGTAGTGATCGGAGTCATTGGGTTGTCGTAACGATGTTTTACGCAAGATTCGTTTTGGCCCAAACAAATATGTTTAAGAGATTGATTTCCTTAAGGAATGACATATATACTTAATTTCGATTAGAGTATATTGAATATTTTCCAAGTGTTGAAAATAAAAAGACTTGTGAATTACTTATAAATAAATAAGTATGGAAATGTTTTTCCAATATTAAGTGAATATTTTGAATTTATGTTTTTGAAGATAAATTGAAAATGATTAATTGAAAACGTATATTCATAGATATTTTAGAATATAAATTCACAATGGAATTTATAAAAGGAAAGGGGAATTTGTTTAAAAATAAACGTTGATTTATTTTTGAAATGTGGGAATTAATTTACGGATTTGGAACGTAAATATAAAGTAAATCGGTAAGGATTTATTTGATTTATTTAAATGAACCATTTAAAATTTTAAAATGGATAAATAATTGGAAGTGTTTCCGTTTAAGGAAATTGATTTGAAATTTGTTTTCAAATGGTTGTAGTATTGAAAATTTATACCTTGTAAAGATATTTTTGGAAAATGAATAATTCGGATAATTATTTGGAATCTGGTGATGTTGTGCATATCCATTGATAATTCAATAACCGACTATCAATATTTACCTTTAAATAGGTATTTGTTGTGATTTGCTTGAAATTGAATGCCACACTTATTTTTTTAAAACAAGCGCTCACTATTCGGGTTAACCGGGAAAGGACCTTGGGGTCGTATAACCCATTCTGATTATGTGATACGTCGTTATGAATTGCATTTGAAGACCAGTGTTGAAGACTGGATATTTTCGAAAATGAAAGCGTTTCTTGTCGATTGTCTCTGCACTGGCTGATCCCCGATATAGAGATCTCCATATGTGATGGGAAATCCGGACGTGATTAGAGATTATCCAGATTGCAAGGACTTCTTCGTAAGTGCGTTCGGTTCTGTTCGATCCCGGAACAGACTTGTATGGACAGTATGCCTGACATTACAAATTGAGATATAAAGCTGATTTCTTTCAAATATATTTCTGTTGGCGGCGGAGAATTTATTTTCTTAGCTTAACACCCTTCTCTGAGACATACGAGCTCAGAGGTTATATAGTTGAAGGTTATCAGCAATATATTCCCAATTTGGTAATGTGACATGCTGAGTGTTGCTGTGAAATGATCATTGTTTGATCATTTGTGATATGATCATTGTTTGATCACCTATCTTTGTGATCATTTCTATGATCATTTGTTGATCCAAAGCACAGCTTTTGTATAAAGCATGGCTTTGTGGACGAGACTTCGTCGAGCCTCACACCCCGGAATGGTCAAAACAGGAAAGATGCGGCAAGGTTATGAGGGGTAGCTCCCTTTAGGGTATGTGCATTTCCTTCTGGAAAAGGGTGGTATCATGGTATGGAGCCCAGATACTTACTCATGTTGAAACACTTTATATATTATGGTGTGATGTTGATTACGAGCGCTCGGTTAAAGGTCCTAAAGGACCAGGGGATTGCATACTCGTGTCAGTAGTTACCCAGTTAGGGGTAACCCGGCCTTGTGTTGGCAGATATCCGGTTTGGTTCTAGGGGACGTCCTTCCAGAGGCATTCTCATGTGGAAATGGGAAGTTCCTTGGCCTGGCCATTTGTTGGAAATCCAAAGAAACAATACGATCTTGTACGGTTTTAGTTGTAGAACCTGCTTCCTCAGGAGGTAGCTATAGTAGGCATAATATATGGTACCTATGCTGGCTAAGATTTATATTCTACTTTCGAAATGTTTTCTACACTATGCACTAATAATACTATCAAAATGATTTGATTTTGCGTAGTAAGCATCTTTGACTAACATAAGTAGAAATCTCCTCCAAGTCTGCGTTTGCATTGTGTGTGTGGTGGGAGGTCTTATGGTAGTCTCATTTTTAAAAAGCATTGCGAATTGACTTTAAAGATATTCCTCTATTTTTGATTTTAAAGATAAATAAACTTTTTTGAGTTCTCACACCAGTCACATGACTGACTCGGAGTTTATTGTTTTCCTTCCTAAACTCTGGGTGCCCACCAATTTCCACACGGGCAGTCAAGAGTTAGGTTTATCAAGATATTTGGAATTCAGGAGTTGCTGGAGGCAAGCTGGATGGCATGGCGTATTACTAATATATATTATTTCATTGTTATTTGTTGTTGTACACTCTGATGTAATGTAATGTAATGTAATAACTGATATAGTTCTTTGTTTAAAGATTATTCATTTATCTATTATATGTTGTTCCGCTGCGAATTGTGAGATTCTGATATTGTTCTGTTGTTTTCTGTCCCGTTCTATTTTCTTTCTTTTTCTCTCTTCTTCTACTTCTTCTTTCTTAAACCCTCATGGTTTGGTTTTCCGGCATTCGATTGATAGGCATTCGATACAGTGGACGTATTGATGTCGATATTCGGGAGTCGAAGAATCGGGTCCTGACAATGTGGTATCAGAGCATATGGTTAAGCGACAACCATGGCTCTGTTGGGTGTTACTCATTAGAGATAGAGTCAGTAGTACTCTAGAATGAGTTTGAGTGTAATAATAGATATGAGCGCGTATTTGTTAGTGAATATAAAAATTGTTTTATATTGTGATGATTGGTTTATTGAGTGGCATATGAACCTTCGTCGGCACCGTATGCACAACTATGCCGAAGGGGTTTATAAACACTTGAATAGAACAATTCGACATAATATTGTTTTAAAATTGGGTAAATGTAATAATTTTACCTTGATTATATTTTATATATAAAGGAATAAATTTTCAAATTTATTGAAGTGTATATAAGTTGTTTGGTTGTTGAATGAGTTAAATAAAAACATCTAAATAAAAGAATAATTGTATAAGCAAAAGTATTATAAGAATTGAATTATAATTAATGTGATTTACAATTGCGAAATAAACTTATATATACTAGTATAAATCGCACGTACGTGCATCTAATAGTTTCGATGGTTACAATATTTTATTTAAAAAGATTTTTTTGATGGTGTCGGTTGTAAATTTACGGTGCAATTCTATTGATGAGTAGTTGAAAAGGAGTGGTGGTGGAGATTGCAAACTGACAATAAGATTCCGTTGGTGGATGTAGAATATTTTCGGAATTTCAAAAGGACTTGATTGCAATTTTATTCATCGAATTTTCCTTATTAATAGTAGAGATAGAGATAGGCGTCTCAATGACTTCACTTAATGGGCTGTCAATTGCCAACATTTCATTTACTCATGGAAGCATCTATTCCAAGAAATCCATGATTATGTTTCTCTTTGCCTTCACTGATTCCTTTTGTTCATTTATGTTTTTTTTCTTATGCTAACCAACAAAAAAGTAGTGTAGACAAAAGGGTATTTTTGATATTTCAAAAAGACACCGTGTAAATTAGTTAATGGAGTTCTCTTTATTAGTAGTAAAGATAAGAAGTGAAACTATATGAATATATTTATGAATATGAGTTGTAAATAAAAATGAATTTTAAGTTAAATGGAATATAACTTAAGAGATGTTAAATGAAGTTGATATTTGGTATCAAAATAAATTGATAAAGTTAAGTGATAAATGTGAACTTGAGTTATGTAATGAAATTCAACCTCTGTAATTGAATTGAATTGAATTAATGGATTGAATGTTAATAAAATTGAATGTAAATTAAGTTGATATGAAAAAATGAATGTAGGTGTTAATTCATTAAAATTTAATGTTATTGGAAGTTGAATAATTGAATGAAAATCAATTTAATTAAACCAATTGAAAGTGATGGTGTTAAACCAAATTTAATGAATATAAGCAAATGGAATTGAATTGAAATTGTGAATTGAATTCAAATGAAATTGAAATGTAAAATTGAATGAAAATGGATATGTAACTTCAATAGTGAAGTAAAAATGTATGAGAAGCATATGTTAAAAAATTTGTAATGGAATTGGCAAAATAGTTTGAATGTTGGAATTGGATGTTATGGCTAGCAGGATATGCAGGTGTAAAAAGAAGAAATGGAATTGAGATTTTGATTTCAAAGATAAAATTGAATTGCTCGACAAAAAGGTACGTATTTCAATTTCAGTATGAAATTTGGTGATTTTCTTCTCCAGCCACTTGGCTTTCTCTTTTCTTTTTGATTCTGAGGGGCCATGGTGCCATTTTGTAGTCGTACCGAGCTAGCCGCGCAAAGGAGACGCTGGCGAAATTTTTCGAAAATTTCTAGTGTTAGAAAAATTTTGAGAAAATTTTGAAAGTTTGAAATTTGAATTTAAATCTAAATTTGAATTGTGGAGAAACAATATCGTTTGGAACTTAAAATTGAAGTTGGAAATTTAGTTGGAATGATAATGGATCTTTAATAAAAAAAGATTTGTCTTAGAAAGTTGATAAAACTATTTAGATTGTGAAAAATAATAGACAGGATAAGGGCATTCTTCTTAACTTGTAATTTCGGGAAGAAATTCTTTTAAGGGGGGAAGATTGTAACGACCCAGAATTTTGAACAATTTAAATTGAAAATATTTAATTAATTTTAAATATTTGAATGATGGTTTGACTTGAATTTCAAATTATCAGAATGAATTTGGCGATTAAATTTTAGAATTTAATCTATTGAAAGTTGAATAAAAATTTGAATCTTAAATTTTAGGCTGATTAAAAATATTTCAAAGGCTTGTAAAATTCATATTGATAATACTGAAGACAATAGAAGCTTCAGAATTGAATTTGAAAGAGATTTGTTCAGTTTTGGAATTAAATCGTTTGAATTGATATTTAAAAATAGCAGTCCAAGGCACAGTCTCGGAATTCGACGAAACCAGTTCCATTGGGTCCGTAATATTGAATTATTACCGGATTTCAAATTTCGTAGCGATCGGAGTCGTCATGCGAGCACACGGTGAGTAAACGCATTGAAATTGAATCGAATTCAGTTTGAATTTAAAATTTTATTTAGTCAAATATCAGCATGTTGTCTCCCTAACATCTCTCCTAAAATCACAGCAAGGATCACGGCTAAATCAGGCAAACACATTCTCCTTCCTTTCAGCCTCAATTCACGTTCTTTTGTCTCCCTCCATCCCTTTTCATTTATAAACACGCAACTTCCATTCTCGTTCAAACCAAAACAGTTGAAAGGTCGAAATAAAAATGATGGCTGTAGCCCCTTCACTTGAAAAAAAATGATGATATATAGTTTAAGTTTATACGAATCAAATCTAGGAATCAATTCAAATTCATGGCTGCTCTCTCTTTCAATTCCAAAATCGAAAACCCTAAGTCCATTCAAATAAATCAGAAAAATCGCGACTTCCTCCCAGACTCAAGACCAATCTAAAACCTATTGGATCTCGCGACGAGACCTTCGCGCGGTGCTCTCGATTTAGGGATGCGTGGCATTGGGTGGCGCGTCGACGAACGAGATGGGAAGTGGCTCGCGAGGAGGGTGGTGGACGTGGTTTCCTCAATTGGCAGCTATCGGCGGCGACGTCAGCTGGGAGGCTCGAGGCAGCGTCGCGAGATTGAGGAGGAGCAATGCGGTCGCGAGTTTAAATCTGAGATGGGGATCGCAGTAGTTCCGGGTCGCGTGTACAGTGAGGTATATTGGTTTTTTATTTTTGATTTAATTTAAATTTATATGCAGTTCGAAAAGGAAAAAAATGAAGATATATGAAACAGTTGTTTAATTTAATATATATACACAAATATATACATATAGTGGATTATAATATATGTATAAAAATTTAAACAGTAAACAGAAAAAAAAAGAAACAGATAAAAAAAATGTGTAAATAAACAGGAGATTTATTTTACAGTAAGATGTAAATCTGTTTCAGTTTTAGTTAGATATAAGTATACAGTTCATGTATGTATTATTATATACAAGGTAAATAACTTTTTTTAACAGTAAATAATATGTGTATATATATATATATATATATATATGAGATATAGTTTCAAAGTAAAAAAATAAAAATAAATGAATGAATACATTATAAATTTACTCGTTTATTTTGAAAATAATTTCCTAAAGTAAATTTTGTTTCAAATTTAAATTTTTTAGTTAAAATAATTTATTAAACAAAGGAATTTTAAAAGATTGAAGAAATTTATATAAGCAAAATGTTTGAAATATTTATGGAAATGAGATTTTGGTTTAAAGTAAAAGGGAAGTTAGTTTGAAATTAAAAGGTTTAGTTAAATAAATTTATTTAAGTAAATCTAGTTGAAATTTAATTTGAATTAGACAAATTGTTAAGAGTAATATGTTTAAAATTGAAAGAAGTTAGTTTAATATAATAAGTAGGGGATTTATTTATATAAGGAAGTTTGTTAGAAATTCAAATTATTTGGTGAAATAATTTATTAAAGGGAAATGGGTTTAAGAAATTTAATTATCAGTTTAAGATTAAATAAATCCATTAAATGGAAATTTATTATTATTCGATTCAGTTCAAATATTAATTAAGACCGTACAATTTATACAAGGTCAAAATTGTGAAGGAAACAAGCTGAAATGGAAAAATGGATTGCTAATAAAAGCTAAGGTGAGAACTTCTCACTCAAAAAGGGTTTTTATTTCAGTTTTAAATAGTTAAATTTAAAATTATTTAGTTGTGTTGATTTAATGCTTGTATGATGATTGTTATATATATATATATATATATATATATATATATATATATATATTGGATTGAAATAGACATTATACACCGTTAGTAAGCGGATGTTATTTATTACACACATATACCGTGATATTCCACTTTGAAGTGGAATTGGTAGTATATTAGTATATAGCAATATATATATATATATATATATTGGCATATGTATATATTGCAGTTGATTGATTTCCCGCATTGTATAGCGGATGAAACCCTATTGCACCGCCTATTAAGCGGATAATATTTTATAAATCCCATATACCGCGATATTCCCTCTCGAAGCGGAATTGGTATTGTGCTAATGTCTGTGGATGCAGGGAAACAGGTTGGAGGGATCCAACTGGATTCCTCACCAATATTTATTTGATTTTAGATATTGTGATATTTGATTGATTATCATATTGATATATGATGTTTGGAAGTCGTAATTGACTATTCGGTGGGTTGCATCATCGGATCTAATTTTGAAGTTTAAAAATAACGATTTTGATCTTAAGGGATTTCTAAAGTGATTTTTGAAAGTATACATTTATAAAATATTTTTGGAATTGATTCATCTTAAATAAATAAACGTTATAATTTTAATGTTATAAAAATTATGATTTTTGAGAAATACAGTTAAAAGTTGATTTTTGAAAATAGGGGATTAATGATTTTATAAAATAGTTTAAACTGGGATTTTTGAATTTATTATAAAAAGTTTAAAAATAGGATTTATAAAATTTGATCATTTTATAAATCCAAATGATGAAATTATGAAGGAGTTTAAAGACGTTTTTAAAAGAATAATATAAATTGATCCATATAAAAGATTTATAAATTGATATTTATAAATTAAAAATATTGGAATTGTAAAACGAGCTTTTATAAGTGTTAGAATGAATTGTGAATGAATTTCATAAATCAATGAAATCTATAGGATTATAACGGTGAAGTTATAAATGGAATTTTATAAACAGTAGGTTTATAAAATTTGTAAAGTTATTTATAAGAATAGATTTTGGATAAATAAATGAATCTTTTAAGTCATAAGATTTATAAATTTGGGAAGTTTAAAAGAACGTTTTCGCAAACAAATAAATTATAAGTATTTAACTTATAATATGAACTTTTAGTATATCATCGAGATATGAAATTGAATAGATTAATAAAGGAAATTATAAAAGGGAAGTTGTTATAAAATAAATAGAAATAGAATTTATAAACATTGTTTTATAAATCCGCAAACGACTTATTTTGATAAGTAAATTGTTATAACTTATTTATGGAGTTATATTCACGTTTTAGACAGTGAATAATCCTTTTGAAACAAAATGTATAGAAATGATGAAATTGGTTAATAAGTATATTCACGTTTTTCAATAGTGAATAATATATTAAAGAAAATATTTTGGATGTGATTTTTTAAATAGAATTAAAACGTTCTTAAGATGTTTTAAAATGTATTAACCATCGAAACCATAGATTTCAACATTCATTGTTGAAATAGACGTTTTCGAGAAATATAAGGAAATGGTAGACTATAACACTGTTGTTATAGTAAATGATTTCCGAAAGGAAATGTTTTGTATAGTATTGGGATTTATATATCTATTTTAATTTCGAATCCCTATACTAGTGATTTTGGGTTGTCGTACCGATGTTTTACGCAACATTCGTTTTGGCCCAAATAAATATGTTTAAGAGAATGATTTCCTTAAAGAATGAAATATATACTTAATTTCGATTAGAGTATATTGAATATTTCCCAAGTGTAGAAAATAAAAAGACTTGTGAATTACTTATAAATAAATAAGTATGGAAATGTTTTTCCAATATTAAGTGAATATTTTGAATTTATCTTTTTGAAGATAAAATGAAAATGAATAATTGAAAACGTATATTCATAGATATTTTAGAATATAAATTCACAATGGAATTTATAAAAGGAAAGAGGAATTTGTTTAAAAATAAACGTTGATTTATTTTTGAAATGTGGGAATTAATTTACGAATTTGGAACGCAAATATAAAGTAAATCGGTAAGGATTTATTTGATTTATTTAAATGAACCATTTTAAATTTAAAAATGGATAAATAATTGGAAGTGTTTCCGTTTAAGGAAATTGATTTGAATTTTTTTTTCAAATGGTTGTAGTATTGAAAATTTATGTCTTGTAAAGATATTTTTGGAAAATAAATAATTTGGAAAATTATTTGGAATCTGGTGATGTTGTGCATATCCATTGATAATTCAATAACCGACTATCAATATTTACCTTTAAATAGGTATTTGTTGTGATTTGCTTGAAATTGAATGCCACACTTATTTTTTTTAAATAAGCACTCACTATTCGGGTTAACCAGGAAAGGACCTTAGGGTCGTATAACCCATTCTGAATATGTGATACGTCATTATGAATTGCATTTGAAGACCGGTGTTAAAGACCAGATATTTCGAAAACGAAAGGGTTTCTTGTCGATTGTCTCTGCACTGGCTGATCCCCGGTATAGAGATCTCCATATGTGATGGGAAATCAGGACGTGATTAGAGATTATCCGGATTGCAAGGACTTCTTCGTAAGTGCCTTCGGTTCTGTTCGATCCGGGAACAGACTTGTATGGATAGTATGCCTGACATTACAAATTGAGATATAAAGCTGATTTCTTTCAAATATATTTCTGTTGGTGGCGGAGAATTTATTCTCTTAACTTAACACCCTCCTCTGAGACATACTGTAACGACCCGGAATTTTGAGCAATATCAATTTAATAATCTTTGATAATAATTAAATTGATTTGATCATTTTATATTGACAGTTAAGATTTTTTTTTTAAAAAAGATTGATTACAATAATTTGTTAATATCTATTAATATTTTTCTTTGCAATATAGATAAGCAAGATTTAAATTCTTTTGTAGTTTATAATAATTTGATTTGGAAATATTTATTTTGATAAATAAGAAGTTTTAATGTAATAAAATTTTATATTCAAATTGTAATATATATAAATGTATATATTGTGATTTGAGATTTGTCTTAAAATTTAATATGGTAAATTTCAAATTTAATGTTAGGGTGTTTCTATTTGAAATGTGTTTATATATTTGTATATATATGTTTTAAATAGGAATTTTATTAATTTGAGTTTAATAAGTATTTCCAACTTTATTTAGATATATAAAAATAGTTTTGAAAATTTGAAATGATAATTTGATTTAATGTCTTTGAAATGACATTTGAAATTTAAATTTTAATAATAAAGTTAATTTCTTATTTTATAAACATATATTTTAGCTTTTTTTTTAATAAGATAAAATTGTTTAAAAATTTATATAAGGAGTTAAACTAATTTCTCAATTTATAAACAAATGATAAATTAGATTGATTAAAATATAAGTTATTTAAAAATGCCTATATGAAATTGTTTTTAAGATAATGAAAGCCTAAAGTTTATTTTTACATGATGAAAACATTTTATCTAACATTACATAAACATATATAGAAGGCTTAAATAAATTATTAAAGATAAAAGAACATGTGTAAAACATTAATAAAACATTTAAATAACACTTATATAACACATGTAAGAATATTAATGTACATTAAGAACACTTGTAATCATATATGTATAGGTGTAAGCTAATTAGAATATAGATAGACAAATGTCACTCTCTAATAATTTAATGTAAAATTAAATTGTAAATTTCAAATGAGCTTCATTTTCAGGAAAAAGAATTCCTTTTACTCTCTTCAACAACAAAATAAATGTAAATCAAACAAAGATCTGGAAAAAAAACAAATGAATGAAAAACTGCAAAGAAATCTGGAAATAACAAGGAAGTAAAACATGAAATGGCAAGCAAGATGTAAACTTCAACAATTCAAATGGTCAGCTACAAATCAACATGCAAAATTATTCAAGCAATTCAGGATTAAAATCAATATGCAATAAGTTCAAGTAGGAAAGCAGAAAATTTTAAAAGCCTGGAAATAAGAAAATGCAGTTCTGTTGTCTACAGGATTCAAGGTGACTAAAACAAATTTTAAAAATAGATTTCATTTAGTTATGTGTAGGAATCTATGATGTTTTACTTGATTTCTAGGAATAAAAATTGATGCATGCCTATCTGTTTCATTGATTATTTATATAGTAAAGAATATATCCTGTATTATCATAACAGTTTGAAACTTTCATGATATATTCAATATCTTATTACTGAATTAGATTTTGTCTTCGATTTGTAAACAAAAGTTGTTTGGGAACAAGAAATCTATCATCTAAAAATACTTGTAAGTTTTAAAAGTTAATAATTAGTTTTTTTTTAAATTTACGGTAAAATCAAGTATGGATCAAAAAAATTAATTAAATCAATTTTGAGTTTTGATTGCATGTATGAAATAGCCATTGAAAATTATGAATTTTAGTGTGATTATCATGATTTTTAATGAGTTAATTTGTGAGTATTTTGGATTTACTGTTTTGGGTATTTTTGCCAAATCACGGCAAACCACGGCGAGATGGACATTGCCGTTGAACTCGAAGGTCGAGGGTGGTTTAGTGATCATGCGAAAAATGGTTCATGAATTTTTAATCGAGTAGGATGGCCGAGAATTGAGAAGTTAGGGTTTTATTACCTGTTTTGGCCGATGTGTTCATCGTGGGTTCGTGGTGTCGTGGGGATACCGGAGGCTGTCGCGAGTGAAGCTATAGGTTTGAGTTGACGTGGAGAGGCTACGGCAGCGGTGGCATGTTTTCTCGAGCTTGGTGTTGCCGTAGAGGGGAGGTTTTGGGTGATGGTGTTTCGAACAGTTTGGGGTTGAAGGTCGAAATAGCGTGCTCGATTGAGTTTGGGTTTTCTGGGTTGGGAAACTAGATGTTGGGGTTGAGGGCGACTTGTGGATGACCGGCGTGGAGTTCGCCAGCGACCATCGGCGACGTGCACGTTTACATGCACGATCGTGTATTTTGATTTTGGGTTCTGGTAGATGGAGGGGTAAGACTCGAAGATGGCATCGGGTTTATGGCGTGCTTACTCGAAGCAGGCATGGGTAGGGGAGGATCTCGGGGTGTTTGCTTGTTTTACTCGGGGTAGGCACGGGTTTTTAGCAGGGTTTACTCGAGTATTTAGGTTTCAGGCTTTTGTACAGAAGTTAGGTATGATTAATACAAAGAATATTTGTTTTTAGAAATAAAGTCTTTAAAACAAAGGTTGTACAAGTTTCAAATTAAAATTGTTTCAAAGTTATGTTTTAAAACAAGTTTATATATTTTAAAATATGGAGTTTTAAAATAAAATGAGTGGATTTTAAAATAAAGTTTGTATTTAAACTTTAATAAATAAATTTGGAAAGGTTTTTAAAATTTAAAAAGTTCAAATTTTAAAATATGTTTAAATTATAATTGATTTCCAAATAATATTTTTTATTTAAATGAAGTTTAATGATTTAGAATTTGATAATCAATTGTGATAAAGATTATCTTTAGTAAGTTTGAATTTGATTTATTTAAAGATAATTAAATTTGTAAAGATAATTGAGATAATTAAATCATTTTTAATTATCAAGTTTTATTGTTAATAAATGATTTAATTAAGATAATGTTTTCTAAATCAAGAACCATTATTATATAAGAAGTTAAGATTTCATATAATTAATTTTAAATGATTAAGTTGAATAAGTTAATTAATTAATTAGTGATTAATTAGGATAATCACTTATGAGTTAATTTAATATAATTCCTTGGGGAAGTAATTAAGTGGTTAATTACTAAAGGTAATTAAATTAAGGATAATTACTTTATTAAAGGTAATTAAGTAAATGTGATTAAAGAATAATCACTTTAGTTATTAATTAAAGACTTAATTAATAATTAATTAAAGATTTAAATTATTTGATTAATGATTAATTAATAAAGTATTAAGAGTAATTAATTAAGTGATTAATTACATGTTAAAGTAATTAATTAAGAAAGGATTTTAATTAAGGAAGTAGTCATTAATTAATAGGAATAATTAATTAATCATTAATTAATAATATAAGAATAATTAATTTGTAATTAAGTTTTAATTACTAATTGTAATTAAAGCAATAAATCAAAGGTGATTAATTAAAAGTAATTAATTAAGTATGATTAATTAAGAGTAATTAATCAAGTGTTATTAATAAAAAAAAAGTTAATCAAGTAAATTAATTAAAGGTAATTAAGAAATAATTACCAGAATAATTAGAGGATAATTAATCAAGGTTGATTAATTTAGAAAGTAACTAAGAGGTAATTACTTAGTATAATTTGGGATTAATTAATCAGGATGATTAATTAATATTGTAACTAAGTAAGAATTACTTATAGAAATTAAGTGATGATTAATCAGGGAAGATTAATTGAAATGGAATTAAGTAATGTGAGTTAAATAATTAATTTGTAATTAATTAATGAATAGAAGTTAGATTGATGATAATCCAAGTATTTAATTAAGGATTAATTTAATTTAAGGATTAATTGAATTAATCAAGTTTGAATCAAACTTGTTTATGAATGATTAAGGATTGATGATATATATCATTGAATGAGTTAATGATATTTGGTTGTTGTTAGATGATATTGATTGATATGTGATGATGTGAATAGGTTATATCTGGAATGTGGTTTATATGCTGCTATGTGATATGTATAGATGCATGTGATAATAGATGCTTATATATCTGTGTAATATGGTACATCTATTTATGTTAAGTGATATTTTCTGAAATATCTATTGTTTAAATCCCTTAAGAATAACTTGGACATTAAAACGGCGTTTGGTTTCGGTGAGACCGGGATCGGGTTTCCATATTTGGATATCCGAAAACCACATCGATTCCAATTAAACGTTAGGACGTTAATCCAAGTGGAGCAAGTGAAGACTCGAGGTGTAAGGACTATACGTAGTATAACTCTGTGGGTGATTCCGTAATGAGTTTGACGGAATAGTGCTTATAGATTCGAGATGGTGAATCAGAGTGCAAGGGCTATGGTCGTTGACTCTGAGGGTGATTCCAAAATGAGTGCAACGAGATAGTGCCTTCGGTTTCGTTCGAACCCGGAACGAACTTGCATGGATTGAATGCTTTCAGCACACTGTCAGGCGGACGATGAGCATTCTAAGATAATTGGTCCTATAAAGGTAATCGCAGCCTCAAGCCTCATCAACCGGGAATGGCTAAAACGCGGGAGGTGCAGTAAGGCTTCGTGGGTCGCTCCCACTGGAGAGCAAGATACATCCCTGTCTAGAGGTTCCTTTATATTTCAGCTGTGTGGGCAGTTGGTCTGCAGCCAACTGCGGGGTGGTATTGTTCGGGACTATTCAGTAAGGAATGGGCCCGGTCTTGTGTTGCAGGGGATGAAGGGAGTAATCCTCGGTACGGTGATCTAGGCCACGTACTGTGACGGGCGGTACCCCAGTAGCCCTGCCATTGATGGAAACCCATTTTCCCTACGAGACCCTACAGTTTTGTTTGTATTACCCACTTTTGTGGCTAGTAGCTGGAATTTAATCATGTAACAATTTCGGCTATTTTCTTATTTACTTGAAAACCCTAGACACTATTATAATATCACTGGATTTCCTATCAAATGTTTTGGTTAGCGTAAGGTAAAAACTTTTCCATGTTTATGTGTGGGAAGTCTTACGTGATACCTTTTCTTTTCAAAGGATTTTTCTAAAGTTAAGCAATCTTAAACCGTTTACTCACACTAGACCCCTGTCTGACCCGAGTGTTTATTTTCTGTTTGATTAAACTCTTGGGTACTCATATTATATATGAGTAGTCAAGTGATTCAAGTTATCCCTTGACGAATTCTGGAGGAGCTATGGGGCAGGAGGCTTCAGCGTGTAGATATATGGTTAGAGTTTCCGCTGTGTGTTATTCTGTGTTGATGTCTTGTATTGTATTAGACAGAAGTGTTATAACTATCTAAATTGAGATGTTTAGTTGTGTACTCCGATGTATATGATACTATGTATATGTTCTATATTATAATTAAATCGTTCCGCTGTGAGATTATGATGTGTTGTTTCTTTTCTTCTCTTTCTTTTCTTCTTCTATCCCTTTCTTTCTTAATTAGTGATGCGATTTTCCGGGAGTGGAAAGTCGGGTCGCTACAGTTGGTATCAGAGCATTAGGTTGAGTGAATACCTAGGCTCTGGAGTGGTGTCTATCTTGAGAGAGCGTACTTGTAATTATATATATATATATATATATATATATATATATATATAACTACCTAATTTGTTGGGTTATCTGTTCGAATTTTCCAACATAGGTTATAAAGGTAGAAAAGGTAGGAGTGTATGGAACACAACTACCACTAATGGAAGAGGTTTATATGTTGTGGTTGAGAGGTGTCTATCGAGATTGTAGACCTAATACTGTCTCGAATAAGTTGGGTAGATTGGTAAAAGGATTTCTTTGAGTTCAGAGGAGGTCTTCAAGAATTGGAGTATATTCTTGAAGTATGGGGTTGATTTTCTCTCTTATGAGCGGGATTTCTAAAAGTTGAGGTATCCGCTAAGGAGAAGCAAGTGGTGGTATCTTGATAGCTTCTAAAAGGATAGCTGTGTGATGAGATGCAGTATCCATAGATGGTTCTGAGGATGTTTCTTTTGGAGCCAGATTTAGATGGTATTGGAAGAGTATTGATGCCTACTACAATGAAGATTCGAATGTTTAGAGGTTCTCTGGATCTCAAGTAAGGGTGTCTTATCTATATTGAAGTGTGAGACTAAGGTCGATGAGTTACCTCATTTCATACATGGTCTCATTTGTTTTCCTTTCAAGAAGATAAGTGGTTGGTGTTTGGTTTGGAGCCGAGCTTCTTAAGAAGATGTCGACTCGTCTTAAGGATTTTTGGCAAAATTGGATGTTAGTTTGGTGTTTCAAGAAGCTTCTGGTTAAGATGATCTTGTGGCTTAGCAGTATCATTGAGGTGAAGTTAGGAAGTAGCAGCATAGATTTGTTTCTTCGATGATTCAGTAATCTTTGGGATTCTTCTATCGGCAGACCAGGCTAATAGAGAATGCTTATTCTTTTCTTTGGAAGGCTCAGCAGAGAAGGATATTTATTGGTGGTGATCTATCAGTTTTTCTGATAGGTAAGCCATTCTTGAAGATTGGTCTTGAGTAGGAAAAGCTGTTCTAGTTGGGAAGACAGTTCTTTGGAATCAGAACTGAGTGGGATCGCAAAAGTTACTTGCGATTAGTTTGGGAATCTTTGAGTATTCTTTGGCTTGGGAATTGAGGCATCTCGAGTAGAGGTAAAAGCTATGGAAGTAGTCAGAGCTTCTGCAGATGTTTTTGAGGGAATCAGAAGTTGACCTGAATCGGAGATTGAGTTTTCTTATCGACTTGGATTTTAGGAGTAATTTTGATGGTTCAACCATATAGAGGGATGACTCTTGGAGCGAGAAGAGTTTAGGGAGGCAGCTCATAATTCTTTGGGTTGATCATCTTATTCTAAGTTAAGATTCTGTTTAGATGTTTGATCAAGAAGAATGGTCACTAAGATTTTTATGAGTCGGATGAACTGTGTATGGAGAAAGATTGTGCTTGAGTTCTTCGATAGCATTCTTATCTGCTCTAGATCAGAGTTGTCAGCGGAAGCGAGTTGGCAGTTATTCAGGTATGAGAACAACCGGGAATTGCAGTAAAGAGATTTCTACAGGAAATTCAAGTATGAAGGAATTTTCTGGATTTGGAAGGTAAGGTTATCAAGTGCAACTATTTGGCTATTCCAGATATGAGAGGTAGGTTTGAAGTCCATTGATACATGTGGTATAGAGTCGTATTTTGGATTTCAGCAAATTATTTTTGGAAAGCCATTTTGTTAAGTAGGACCTGGAGATTTGGTTTGAATTAGTGCTGTTGTTTCTTAAAGAAATCAGCAAGGGTTAGGCTGATCAAGAATATTAAAGGTGACTTAGGCATCAAAAGAGTTGTGTAGTTAAGAATTGAGAAATTGTGGAATGTGCAGTAGAGTTTGGATATTGATTTGGTTTTATCCAATCAAAGGAATTATAAGATTTGGTAAAACTGGAGAGTTCGCTCTGGACATATTTTGAGTTTTCCTGTGTTCTCTAGAGATTAGATTTTAGTCTACAAGATTGAATTGCCAGTTCGGATGACTGGAATTCATCGTATTTCACATATCTCTGAGGAATATGTGTATGATTCTTCGAGTGATAGAATTAGCAGTTCAGAAGGATCTGATAATTGGGCTGGTTTTGAGTTTAGTCTGATATCTTGTTCAGATTTGTAGGATCAGATGAGGGAGTTCTTGGTTTTAATAGTGTAGTTACTAAAGATTCTGTAGAGCGAGTATTCCGGTATAGGTACCTGGAAAACTCTTGATAATATTAGGAAGTTCTATTCAAAAATTTTTCTGGATAGATAAAATTGTTTGTTTGAATTAGTTGCTATGATTGATTGTATGATTGCTAATTTAAATTCTTTAGCTGGGTTATTAAATTATCTTTGCTTTTAAATTTCGGGGACGAAATTCTTTTAAGGGGGGAGGAATGTAACGACCCGGAATTTTGAGCAATATCAATTTAATAATCTTTGATAATAATTAAATTGATTTGATCATTTTATATTGACAGTTAAGATTTTTTTTTTAAAAAGATTGATTACAATAATTTGTTAATATCTATTAATATTTTTCTTTGCAATATAGATAAGCAAGATTTAAATTCTTTTGTAGTTTATAATAATTTGATTTGGAAATATTTATTTTGATAAATAAGAAGTTTTAATGTAATAAAATTTTATATTCAAATTGTAATATATATAAATGTATATATTGTGATTTGAGATTTGTCTTAAAATTTAATATGGTAAATTTCAAATTTAATGTTAGGGTGTTTCTATTTGAAATGTGTTTATATATTTGTATATATATGTTTTAAATAGGAATTTTATTAATTTGAGTTTAATAAGTATTTCCAACTTTATTTAGATATATAAAAATAGTTTTGAAAATTTCAAATGATAATTTGATTTAATGTCTTTGAAATGACATTTGAAATTTAAATTTTAATAATAAAGTTAACTTCTTATTTTATAAACATATATTTTAGCTTTTGTTTTTAATAAGACAAAATTGTTTTAAAAATTTATATAAGGAATTAAACTAAGTTTCTCAATTTATAAACAAATGATAAATTAGATTGATTAAAATATAAGTTATTTAAAAATGCGTATATGAAATTGTTTTTAAGATAATGAAAGCCTAAAGTTTATTTTTACATGATGAAAACATTTTATCTAACATTACATAAACATATATAGAAGGCTTAAATAAATTATTAAAGATAAAAGAACATTTGTAAAACATTAATAAAACATTTAATTAACACTTATATAACACATGTAAGAATATTAATGTACATTAAGAACACTTTTAATCATATATGTATAGGTGTAAGCTAATTAGAATATAGATAAACAAATGTCACTCTCTAACAATTTAATGTAAAATTAAATTGTAAATTTCAAATGAGCTTCATTTTCAGGAAATAGAATTCCTTTTACTCTTTTCTACAACAAAATAAATGTTAGTCAAACAAAGATCTGAAAAAAAACAAATGAATAAAAAACTACAAAGAAATATGGAAATAACAAGGAAGTAAAACCTGAAATGGCAAGCAAGATGTAAACTTCAACAATTCAAATGGTCAGCTACAAATCAACATGCAAAATTATTCAAGCAATTCAGGATTAAAATCAATATGCAATAAGTTCAAGTAGGAAAGCAGAAAATTTTAAAAGCCTGGAAATAAGAAAATGCAGTTCTGTTTTCTGCAGGATTCAAGGTGAGTAAAACAAATTTTAAAAACAGATTTCATTTAGTTATGTGTAGGAAATATGATGTTTTACTTGATTTCTGGGAATAAACATTGATGCATGCCTATCTGTTTCATTGATTATTTATATGGTAAAGAATATATCATGTATTATCATAACAGTTTGAAACTTTCATGATAAATTCAATATCTTATTACTGAATTAGATTTGGCCTTCGATTTGTAAACAAAAGTTGTTTGGGAACAAGAAATCTATCATCTAAAAATACTTGTAAGTTTTAAAAGTTAATAATTAGTTTATTTTTTTAAAATTTACAGTAAAATCAAGTATGGATCAAAAAAATTAATTAAATCAATTTTGAGTTTTGATTGCATGTATGAAATAGCCATTGAAAATTATGAATTTTAGTGTGATTATCATGATTTATAATGAGTTAATTTGTGAGTATTTTGGGATTTACTGTTTTGGGTATTTTTGCCAAATCACGGCAAACCACGGCGAGATGGACATTGCCGTTGAACTCGAAGGTCGAGGGTGGTTTAGTGATCATGCGAAAAATGGTTCATGAATTTTTAATCGAGTAGGATGGCCGAGAATTGAGAAGTTAGGGTTTTATTACCTGTTTTGGCCGATGTGTTCATCGTGGGTTCGTGGTGTCGTGGGGATACCGGAGGCTGTCGCGAGTGAAGCTATAGGTTTGAGTTGACGTGGAGAGGCTAAGGCAGCGGTGGCATGTTTTCTCGAGCTTGGTGTTGCCGTAGAGGGGAGGTTTTGGGTGATGGTGTTTCCAACAGTTTGGGGTTGAAGGTCGAAATCGCGTGTTCGATTGAGTTTGGGATTTCTGGGTTGGGAAACTAGATGTTGGGGTTGAGGGCAACTTGTGGATGACCGGCGTGGAGTTCGCCAGCGACCATCGGCGACGTGCACGTTTACGTGCACGATCGTGTATTTTGATTTTGGGTTTTGGTAGATGAAGGGGTAAGACTCGAAGATGGCATCGGGTTTATGGCGTGCTGACTCGAAGCAGGCTTGGGTAGGGGAGGATCTCGGGGTGTTTGCTTGTTTTAATCGGGGTAGGCACAGGTTTTTAGCAGGGTTTACTCGAGTATTTAGGTTTCAGGCTTTTGTACAGAAGTTAGATATGATTAATACAAAGAATATTTGTTTTTAGAAATAAAGTCTTTAAAACAAAGGTTGTACAAGTTTCAAATTAAAATTGTTTCAAAGTTATGTTATAAAAAAAGTTTATATGTTTTAAAATATGGAGTTTTAAAATAAAATGAGTGGATTTTAAAATAAAGTTTGTATTTAAACTTTAATAAATAAATTTGGAAAGGTTTTTAAGATTTAAAAAGTTCAAATTTTAAAATATGTTTAAATTATAATTGATTTCCAAATAATATATTTTATTTAAATGAAGTTTAATGATTTAGAATTTGATAATCAATTGTAATAAAGATTATCTTTAGTAAGTTTGAATTTGATTTATTTAAAGATAATTAAATTTGTAAAGATAATTGAGATAATTAAAACATTTTTAATTATCAAGTTTTATTGTTCATAAATGATTTAATTAAGATAATGTTTTCTAAATCAAGAACCATTATTATATAAGAAGTTAAGATTTCATATAATTAATTTTAAATGATTAAGTTGAATAAGTTAATTAATTAGTTAGTGATTAATTAAGATAATAACTTATGAGTTTATTTAATATAATTCGTTAGGGAAGTAATTAAGTGGTTAATTACTAAAGGTAATTAAATAAAGGATAATTACTTTATTAAAGGTAATTAAGTAAATGTGATTAAAGAATAATCACTTTAGTTATTAATTAAAGACTTAATTAATAATTAATTAAAGGTCTAAATTATTTGATTAATGATTAATTAATAAAGTATTAAGAGTAATTAATTAAGTGATTAATTACATGTTAAAGTAATTAATTAAGAAAGGATTTTAATTAAGGAAGTAGTCATTAATTAATAGGAATAATTAATTAATCATTAATTAATACTATAAGAATAATTAATTTGTAATTAAGTTTTAATTACTAAATGTAATTAAAGCAATAAATCAAAGGTGATTAATTAAAAGTAATTAATTAAGTATGATTAATTAAGAGTAATTAATCAAGTGTTATTAATAATAAAAAAGTTAATCAAGTAAATTAATTAAAGGTAATTAAGAAATAATTACCAGAATAATTAGAGGATAATTAATCAAGGTTGATTAATTTAGAAAGTAACTAAGAGGTAATTACTTAGTATAATTTGGGATTAATTAATCAGGATGATTAATTAATATTGTAACTAAGTAAGAATTACTTATAGAAATTAAGTGATGATTAATCAGGGAAGATTAATTAAAATGGAATTAAGTAATGTGAGTTAATTAATTAATTTGTAATTAATTAATGAATAGAAGTTGGATTGATGATAATCCAAGTATTTAATTAAGGATTAATTTAATTTAAGGATTAATTGAATTAATCAAGTTTGAATCAAACTTGTTTATGAATGATTAAGGATTGATGATATATATCGTTGAATGAGTTAATAATATTTGGTTGTTGTTAGATGATATTGATTGATATGTTATGATGTGAATAGGTTATATCTAGAATGTGGTTTATATGCTGCTATGTGATATGTATAGATGCATGTGATAATAGATGCTTATCTATCTGTGTAATATGGTACATCTATTTATGTTAAGTGATATTTTCTGAAATATCTATTGTTTAAATCCCTTAAGAATAACTTGGACATTAAAATGGCGTTTGGTTTCGGTGAGACCGGGATCGGGTTTCCATATTTGGATATCCGAAAACCACATCGATTCCAATTAAACGTTAGGACGTTAATCCAAGTGGAGCAAGTGAAGACTCGAGGTGTAAGGACTATACGTCAGTATAACTCTGTAGGTGATTCCGTAATGAGTTTGACGGAATAGTGCTTATAGATTCGAGATGGTGAATCAGAGTGCAAGGGCTATGGTCGTTGACTCTGAGGGTGATTCCAAAATGAGTGCAACGAGATAGTGCCTTCGGTTTTGTTCGAACCCGGAACGAACTTGTATGGATTGAATGCGTTCAGCACATCGTCAGGCGGACGATGAGCATTCTAAGATAATTGGTCCTATAAAGGTAATCGCAGCCTCAAGCCTCATCAACAGGGAATGGCTAAAACAGGGGAGGTGCAGCAAGGCTTCGTGGGTCGCTCCCACTGGAGAGCAAGATACATCCCTGTCTAAAGGTTCCTTTATATTTCAGCTGTGTGGGCAGTTGGTCTGCAGCCAACTGCGGGGTGGTCTTGTTCGGGACTATTCAGTAAGGAATGGTCCCGGTCTTGTGTTGCAGGGGATGAAGGGAGTAATCCTCGGTACGGTGATCTAGGCCACGTACTATAACGGGCGGTACCCCAGTAGCCCTGCCATTGATGGAAACCCATTTTACCTACGAGACCCTACGGTTTTGTTTGTATTACCCACTTTTGTGGCTAGTAGTTGGAATCTAATGATGTAACAATTTCGGCTATTTTCTTATTTACTTGAAAACCCAAGACACTATTATAATATCACTGTATTTCCTATCAAATGTTTTGGTTAGCATAAGATAAAAACTTTTTCATGTTTATGTGTGGGAAGTCTTACGTGATACCTTTTCTTTTCAAAGGATTTTTCTAAAGTTAAGCAATCTTAAACCGTTTACTCACACCAGACCCCTGTCTGACCCGAGTGTTTATTTTCTGTTTTATTAAACTCTTGGGTACTCATATTATATATGAGTAGTCAAGTGATTCAGGTTATCCCTTGACGAATTCTGGAGGAGCTATGGAGCAGGAGGCTTCAGCGTGTAGATATATGGTTAGAGTTTCCGCTTTGTGTTATTCTGTGTTGATGTCTTGTATTGTATTAGACAGAAGTGTTATAACTGTCTAAATTGAGATGTTTAGTTGTGCACTCTGATGTATATGATACTATGTATATGTTCTATATTATAATTAAATCGTTCCGCTGTGAGATTCTGATGTGTTGTTTCTTTTCTTCTCTTTCTTTTCTTCTTCTATCCCTTTGTTTCTTAATTAGTGATGCGATTTTCCGGGAGTGGAAAGTCGGGTCGCTACACATACGAGCTCAGAGGTTATGTAGTTGAAGGTTATCAGCAATATATTCCCAATTTGGTAATGTGATATGCTGAGTGTTGCTGTGAAATGATCATTGTTTGATCATTTGTGATATGATCATTTGTTTGATCACTTATCTTTGTGATCATTTCTATGATCATTTGTTGACCCAAAGCACAGCTTTTGTATAAAGCATGGCTTTGTGGACGAGACTTCGTCGAGCCTCACACCTCGGAATGGTCAAAACAGGAATGATGCGGCAAGGTTATGAGGGGTAGTTCCCTTTAGGGTATGTGCATTTCCTTCTGAAAAAGGGTGGTATCATGGTATGGAGCCCAGATACTTACTCATGTTGAAACACTTTATTTATTATGGTGTGATGTTGATTACGAGCGCTCGGTTAAAGGTCCCAAAGGACCGGGGGATGGCATACTCGTGTCAGTAGTTACCCAGTTAGGGGTAACCCGGCCTTGTGTTGGCAGAGATCCGGTTTGGTTCTCGGGGACGTCCTTCCAGAGGCGTTCTCATGTGGCAATGGGAAGTTCCTTGGCCTGACCATTTGTTGGAAATCCAAAGAAACAATACGATCTTGTACGGTTTTAGTTGTAGAACCTGCTTCCTCGGGAGGTAGCTATAGTAGGCATAATATAATGGTACCTATGTTGGCTAAGATTTATATTCTACTTTCGAAATTTTTTCTACACTATGCACTAATAATACTATAAAAATGATTTGATTTTGCATAGTAAGCATCTTTGACTAACATAAGAAGAAATCTCCTCCAAGTCTGCGTTTGCATTGTGTGTGTGATGGGAGGTCTTATGGTAGTCTCATTTTCAAAAAGCATTGCGAATTGACTTTAAAGATATTCCTCTATTTTTGATTTTAAAGATAAATAAACTGTTTTGAGTTCTCACACCAGTCACATGACTGACTCGGAGTTTATTGTATTCCTTCCTAAACTCTGGGTGCCCATCAATTTCCACACGGGCAGTCAAGAGTTAGGTTTATCAGGATATTTGGAATTCAGGAGTTGCTGGAGGCAAGCTGGATGGCATGGCGTATTACTAGTATATAGTATTTCTTTTCTGCTGTTTGTTGTTATTTGTTGTTGTACACTCTGATGTAATGTAATAACTGTTATAGTTCTTTGTTTAAAGATTATTCATTTATCTATTATATGTTGTTCCGCTGCGAATTGTGAGATTCTGATATTGTTCTGTTGTTTTATGTCCCGTTCTATTTTCTTTCCTTTTCTCTCTTCTTCTACTTCTTCTTTCTTAAACCCTCATGGTTCGGTTTTCCGGCATCCGACTGATCGGCCTTCGATACAGTGGACGTATTGATGTCGATATTCGGGAGTCGAAGAATCGGGTCCCGACAGTATCATTGATATACAATATCCGATACAACAATTTGATACAAATGACTATTCAAAGATAGATACAAGACAATAACAGAGACAGTTACAGTGGAAATACAATATCTTCAATGCCAAACTCCAAAAACTCCATCTCCAATCCAAAGCTAGCTCGAACCCCCATCAAGTTGAAGTGAAGCAACTCGATCCAAATGTGATCGCCAAATCCTAAGGCTGGATGCTATCGAAACTACTCCTCTATTTGGTTATCTGACAAAACCCAACACTAGACTGCCTGTGTGAAAAATTATGGGCACCCATAGTTTAGGAAGGGAATAATAAACTCCGGATCAGTCGTAGGACTGGTATGAGCAAACAAAAACAGTTTTATCTTTAAAACAAACAACAAAAGATTTTTAAAAGTCGAAAACCGCAATACTTTTTTGGAGAATGAAACTACCATAAGGCCTCTCGGCACTCACACCATGCAATCGCCCACTTGGGGAGATCTCTCCTTATGATAGTCAAAAATGCTTGATACGCGAAAAACATTTGATACTATTATTAGTGCATAGTGGAAAAGTATAATATTAATCTTAGCCGGCATACGTACCATTATAGTATGCCTACTGCAGCTACCATATTAAATGGCAGGTTCTACAACTAAAACCGTGCAAGACGTTTATTGGATGATTGGATTTCCAACAAATGGTCAGGCCAAGGAACTTCTCATTGCCACATGGGTACGCCTCTGGAGGGATGCCCCGAGTACCTACCCGGCTCTCTGCCAACACAAGGTCGGTTTCCTCCTTGGCCGGGAGTAATACCTAAGGATATGCCACCCCTGGTCATTTGCGACCTTTATCCGAGGATCCTCAACCACAAAGCAACATCACACAGCAATAGACATACAATGTCCACATGAGTTAAGTACCCGGGCTCCATACCATGATACCACCCTCTTCCAAAAGGAATGGACATACCCTAGGGGTGCGACCCCTACAACCTTGCCGCATCTTTCCTATTTTGACCATTTTCGGGGTATGAGGTCCTGATGCAGTCTCGTACTATGGTCAAGTGATACTGGTATTTATTATTTCAATCCGAAATTTAAACACATACGGGTATATATCATTTCAACCTGCAATCCCAAATTAAATTCAATGAAAATCGCTTGTGTTTATCATTTCAACCCATAACAATTTTCTCCTATTCAACATGATCATTTGGGTATGTATCATTTCCACCCATAGTGAATTCTATACTAATGGGGAACTTGCAGAGCGATAACAGATATGATAATAATATAATAGGCATATATCATCAATATAAATACAGATAATTGCGTCAGATGTCACAGGGAACAGATACAGATCATGACATATATATATAATAATGTAAATAACTACAGCAGCATATTTCAATTGTCGTTTCCATTGAAATCAAATTCAATAGATATAAGAACATTAATCGTGAGTGATTGTTCACATATCGAGTCTAGAGATGATTCTACAATGAAATGAGTTACAAATCCAAGCTTGAGTTCCAAAGTGAAGCAAAATTGAACACGAATTTGAAAAACAAGATTGATAAATAGAAATTGACGAAATCAGGTCAGAACTGGATCAATGAAGATCAAAGGTATAAGTGCACTTATATATATATATATATAACTTTATAAAACTATATATATATGTAAAATAATTATATCCTAAATTCAAACATATACCAAAATAAGATATGCATATTTAATCTCGAATCTATAACTTAACTTTAATATCAATGATAATATATATATATATATATATTATGTTATGAACCATTCAGACACGTACATTTATAAATCAAACATGGGTATATTACATGTAAGCCAAGATATGAATACACATAAAACAAGGTATGTTCATAATATTTCTTTTATAAAATCGTACAGATTATAATCCTTAACTATTATAAACTTCTTAAACTATAAACAATAAGCTATACTAGAGAAACCCAACTTTTATTAAACCAACTTATATTTATAGTATATATATGCAAACTGCTAACATACTTTATATGATAATATTACACAAACGTGGACCATACATTCACAATACTAACCAATATTAATCAAAAGAGTGTTGTACCATCCCTATATACTATTTATATAATAATGAACAGCGAAATGAACATATTATCCAACAGTACAAAATGTCATCAATATATAGAAATCAAAACACACTGTGCACTTTTATATACAATATACAAAATATATAAAATATATCGAAACAGAAGCAAGTTCAGCCACTAATAAAATATGCTTTTGTCAAAATATATAGCTATTGCGCATCTAATTTTATTTTATTTTATAAAAAACAACAATACAACTTACATAATATATATATGAAGTTTTAAATCTCAACTCAGAATATACAAACTTGTAATATGTGAAACCTGTGATTTCGAAATCTATATATACATTATATAAAACATCTACATATTCCAGGCAACAACTTAATTATCGTTTATATAAATGCAGACCACTTATATGTATAATTATAAATAATGTATGAAACTAATATAACTAACAAAGTATTAGTATATCGGTTATACATAAAAATGTTTTTAACATATCCAACAGTAAATATGGTATATGTAGATTAATATATACACTATGTTGAGTCAATATTAAATTTAAAACTTATAAAAAATAAAGGTCTATAAATTTAAATTTTATAAATTCAGATTCATAACATCATACATACATACATACACACATACATACATACAAGCAGAACCGATGCTAACCAATAGTCAACATACAAAATTTATATACTAGTTGCAAAATATATAGACTCGCATATTTAAATTTTTTATTTATATAACTGACCATACAGAAAATAAATAAACACTTTTATAAATATATATATACATACAAATGGTATATACCTCATAGCACTCGGTTATATTTGTAGGCAGTTCAAGGAATCGGCTAAATAGGTGGAGGCTCTTGCAAGAGAAGGCTTGGCTATGGGTTCCAGAAGAGAGAGGGGAGAAGATAGCTGAATGGATTGGCGGCTTTGGTTGAGGTCAGGAAGCTATAAAGAAGGCGTTAATGAAGGCAAGTTCAACTGAGGTTGTTGCGCGTTCCGATGATGGAGGGTAGATGCGGATCTGGTTTATGCTGGGTTGATCAAGGGAGATGCTCAAAGGAAGAACAAGGAATACATGTAAAATAATTTTTTATTTACGGTGATAATCTTTTTAGAAGAAGAATGGAAAGAGAAGGAGAGGATGAATGGAGAGAAGTCGGCAAATAAAAGGATGAACGCACAAAAATAAAATAAATAAAATGTTGAATGGGAATTGAATCAACGGATGGCCATTCATTTTTTTGACATCAATTCAAGTGAACCCCCTTTGAATTTCAAACCCATTTGTCTACCCACTACATTAATTAAGATAAAATAAAAATCAAACAAAATCAAATATAAAATATGAAAATAACTACGCGTGATCAGCTGAGAAATTGTAGTTTTGAAAAGTATAAATCAAGTTTTAACAAAACGAAAAAAAGAGAAAATATTTGAATCAATTTTTTTGGATTTAAATTAAAATAAAATTACGCAAGAAAATAAATTTAATATTATCAGATCAAAATTTACCAGTTGCTACGTTTAATTAGACGCATTTCAAATATCAAATTTTTATTTAAAAATTGTATTATTTAAAATTTCACAAAATTCAATTATTAAATTAATTAAAACCGTTAATATATTAGGGCTGTTAAACTCTCCCTTATTCAAAACTTTCGTCCTCGAAAAGGAAGGAGGTAGGAGAATAGAAACGACTAGAAAGAAAATAGAGTGGAAAACAAAATAAAACAATTTACTTGACCTATATAAATTCTAACTTAAATTAATTAATATTCCACAATCGATTTTAAACTCAAGGTATTTCATTAAGTTGATTAAATTTCAATTTATAAATATTTGATACAAAAATGTTTCCTTCAATTAGAAATGTATTCAATTTGTCTCATTCGCTATTCAACTAACTTATTATTCTATTTAACTCTATTAACACTTTACAATTAAAATTTAAGTGTATAACATTTATCATAATCACTCAAATTTTATTCATAAAATCATTAATCACCATTTTACATTGTAAATTATTCAATTACATATTCAATTTCTAAATGATTTAGGTAAATTATATTGGAATTTAATTGAGTATTATACAGGCAAAATTTTCTTAATTTAATTACTTCGTGTTCAAACATTTATTCCAAAATTTTGGCTTCATTTTATAATTGAAAACATTCTTAACATAAGATGAAGAATTAAATTTCCGATTTCTCTTCAAACCATGTAGAAATACACACACACACACACACACACTCTCTGTATCCAATCAAATTTATAAACATATACCTATATATATAGATCAAATCATACCTTAGAAATTCAAATCTATTTATTTTTCAAAATAAAAGTGTAGCAGAGCTACAAAATGGTCTCTTCATTTCGAAACTCAAGAATAAATGTTGATGATCCGGTGGTCATCACCGAAATTATTTTCCAATGACAAAAGGGAGGAGCACTGCTTTAAACTTTTAAAATTCTTTGGAAACCATTTCTATTCGAAAATACTTCAAATAATATGCATTTTAAAACTTTAAAACAGAGTTTGAAATTATCGAAAATTAAATTCTCATATTCTTGATTTAAAATCATTTCAAATTCCAAATCAAATTATAATCAAGTTTATAAATTTCCATTTATTTATAATGTTGAAATAGTCAATGGTTTTCAAAACAATAATTTAAAATCAAATATTATCAATTCGAACAGCTAAATTCATTTAACTATAAAATTTTTGAAACATTACTTATATCTTTAATATAATCATACAAAATTTATTTTATTAACCAAATTTGAAAACAATAAGGTGTCAGTTTGCCCTGTTCAAATGTTTTTGAAATCCTATCGATAGCGCTGATCAAACGAATCGATCAAAAATCCAAATCAACATCAACAACTCAAACAATACAGTATATATATAAAACATTTTTAATATAAATTTAAAAGACACTTTCTCGCTCGACAATACAAGAATGGATATTAAAGCAAGGATAGAGATTCAAATCTATTGGACTCAAATCAAAGAGAATTTGGATTCGAAGATAGATTTGAAACAAAGATAAGATAATTAAATAACGAAATAGGGAAATGGATAAGTTTATATAAATTGCGGGAAACCTTAACCGGGTCGACCGTGACTTCAAGAGTAAGATCGATGCAGAATTCTGAGGCAAATCGACATTCGATTGCAAAAGATAGAAATCATGCATAGCAGGAGATAGATAGCATCGTAAACCGAGGATACAGAAATCTCCGGTAAATCAATGCCTACTGTAAAGAAGTTTCACCCCTTTACAAATCATTCGAAGATTGGCGAGACCGTCGATTTATTATAGATATTGTTTGAAATGGAGTTATGGGATACTTCGTAATACGAATAGGAAGAGATAAGGATGGATTTTGGAATCGAGGGGAACGTTCCAAAGTTTAAAGGAAATCGAATTGAAGAAGAAGGAATTCAAGCTCGAAAGAAAGTGATTTTGTAATTAAATTTACTTTATACTTTGAGTTTGCCTACAATCAAAGGTTTGATACCAAATGTAACGACCTGATATTTTCAACCATTCGCATCCACACATGTCAGATTTGAATTGCTCAAAATACAAGATTGTTAATTTATATTTGGCAAAACTTAGCATATACACTAAATAAATAAATCACAGAATCACAAACACGGATTACTTTCAATATGCAGCGGAAATAAAATGAATAGTAGTTCATGCAGCTACTATATATATCAGAGTTAAAATAAGATACAATAGAAGTCTCGAATACAACAGTCAAATACAAGATTAGAACACATCACTAGAATCAACTGAATATCTGAAAGCTGGGTAGATAGCTGGATCTCTAAGCGAAGCTCCAACTCCAAAGGTGAGCCTCAAAAGCTGAACCACTCAGTCTGACCCGAGCGTAAAGCAAAACACAAAATACTTGAGTCAGGATTAACATTCTCGTGTCAATAAATACAACTCAAGTGAAATAACAACTAAAATACAAGTAAAAGGATTCGTTAAACTATCTACTATGTAGTAATATACGCTATTATAATAATGTCTAAAGTAAAGTATAATATATTTAAAATAGCATTAAGGCTTTACATTTTCCACCTTAACACATTTTATACATTCCCATGTCCATATAGTACCGTAATCTCCCACGTACTTGGCGTCGTTAGAGAGCACTCCATAGGTATGGTACAAAACAAAATCGTATACGGCGCGTTAGGGTAGGTGACATGACACAAAAGGCAATGTCAGGGTAGATATACCAATTACGCATTCAGGCTAGTGGTAACGCATAGCCGCAACGACCGCCCACCTCGAGCCACACTTCCAAATCAAAAATCAAAAGTGGCTACCAAATCAATCACAATGTCTGAATATAATATCGAAGGGGTGTGTCTGATCAGAGGAGCTACCTCATCGGCTCGAGAATCGCTCCTGTTTTAGCACCTTATGCCAACTCACGGGAGTCGGGTCCATGTACATACCTCAATAGGACGTCGCCACCATCCTACTTCATTTTGGAATCTCCACTGCGTTCGCAGTTGTTAAAGTGGTTTTCGAAGTTGGCAGAGAGCATGACAAATTCCAATCCTGGTCTCTTTAACAACCAAACGTTATTATAACACTGCGGTCATTTCAAAAATAGTTTATACTTCAATACCAAAATATCAGTGCCATTTTAAAACCATATCAAATATGATATCATTTCCATTTAAAAACCAAATAAGATATCATTTCAATTTGAAATATATCCATTTACAAAAATCATAGCGCTTCAAAATTATAACGCTTCGAAACCAAAACACTTGGAATTATAACACTTTGTAAATCATAATTTCAAAATCATAATACCTCCCATTTGACCGGTTTAGATATTAAAATAGTATACATAATAAAATAGTTTATGAAGAAAAACAGTTATAAGTTTAAAAAATTATATTAAAATAGATTATATTAAAATTGTTTTAAATAGAATTTAAAATACTTTATATAATAGAATAGCTTCCTCAAATCGCATAAATCAATTCCAAGCTAAATCAAATTCCAAAATTCAAATTTAATCAGATCTCGAATCATCAATTTCAATTCAATTAAGTTTCTCAATAAACCATTTCAAATTATATCGGTTTCAAAATAGATTTGAACCCCAAAATAAACCATTTCAGTTTGAAAATTTCCAAAGCTTTAAATATTCAAACATTTCAAAACTAAATTTGGTAATTTCATATATATCTAAATTTAACTTCATTATTATTTGTTTTTGAAATATCCACTTAATAAAACCGGTATCACTTAAATAAATCTCAAATAGCCTAAACTTAATATTTCCTTTACTTGAATAAAACTTGAAATATTTATTTAAATCACCTTAGCCAAAGTCAAGTTATAAAACCATATCCTTTAAAATCTCAAATTCAATAAATTCCAGATCGATTTTAATTAAATATAATTTTTAATTAAATACAATTTCAAACCAATTCCAAATCTATCTTCTCAACCTTAGTTTATTAAAATCATTATAAACTTTGTATTAAAATAAAATTTAAATAATGCTTAACCATATTATCATTTAATAATATCAAACTTTATTATCAAACTTATTTTATGTTGACACAAATTTATACATAGCTTAAGATCAAGAATTTAACTATATATAAAATAACATTTATATAATATCTAAAATCAATATTGTATAATTTCTTTTCTGAAACCATAATTCCAAAATACATATATATAGACCAACGGTGTCTGTATATAATTTTTTATCGTATGGTCAAGTGATATTGATAATTATTATTTCAATCTAAAATTTAAATACATACGGGTATATATCAATTCAACGCGCAATACCAAATTAAATTCAATGAAAATCGCTTGGGTGTATCATTTCAACCCATAACAATTTTTTCCTATTCTACAAGATCGTTCGAGTAAGTATCATTTCAACCCATAGTGAATTTTACACTAACCTTGCAAAGCGATAACAAGTATGATAATAATATAAAAGGCATATATCATCGATATAACAAACAGATAATGGTGTCAGATGCCATAGGTGAACAAATGCAGATAACATCATATATATAACAATGTAAATAACTACAACAGCATATTCCAATTGTCGTTTCAATTGAAATCAAAGTTAATAAACATAAGAACATTAAACGTGAGTGACTGCTCACCTTTCGAGGCTAGAGATGATTATACGACAAAATGAGTTACGAATCCAAGCACGAATTCCAAAGCGAAGCAAAATTGAACGCAAATTGGACGAACATGACCGATAAATAGGAATTGACGAAATCAAGTCAAAAGTGGATCGATGAAGATCAAAGGTATAAGTGCACCTATATATATATATATATATATATAACTTTATAAAACTGTATATATGTAAAATAATTGTATCCTAAATTCAAACATATACCAAAATAAGATATACATATTTAATTTCAGATCAATAACTTAACTTTAATACCAAAGATAAAATATATATATATATATATATTATGTTACGAACCATTCGGACATGTACATATATAAAACTAACCTGTGTATTTTACATGCAAAATAAGATATAAATATACACAAAACAAGGTATGTTCATAATATTTCTTTTATAAAATCATACATATTATAATACTTAACTATTATAAACTTCTTAAATTATAAACAATAAGCTACTAGAGAAACCCAACCGTTATTACACCTACTTATATTTATAATATATATATATATATATATATATATGCAGACTGCCAACATACTTTATGTGATAATATTACACTTACGTGGACCATGCATTGACAATACTAACCAATATTAATCAAAAGAGTGCTATACCATCCTTACATACTATTTATATAATAATGAACAATGAAATGAACATGCTATCTAACAGTACAACATGTCATCAATGTATAGAAATCAAAACAAACTATGCTCTTTTGTACACAATATAAAAAATATATAAAATATATCGAAACAGAAGCAAGTTCGGCCACTAACGAAATATGCTTTTGTCAAAATACATAGATACAACTATTGTTCATCTGATTTTGTAACTTTATAAAATACAACAAATACTACTTACATAACATATATATGAAGTTTTAAATATCAACTCGGAATATACAAACTTGTAACATATAAAACCTGTGTCTATATATACATTATATAAATCATCTACAGATTACAGGCAACAACTTAATTATCGTATATATAAATGCAGATCGCTTATATATAATTATAAATAATGTATGTAACCAATATAACTATCAAAGTATTAATATATCCATTATACACAAAAATATTTTTAGCATATCCAACAGCAAATATGGTATATGTAGATTAATAATATAAACTATGTAGAGTCAACATTAAATTTAAAACTCATAAAAAAACAAAGGTCTATACATATAAATTTTATAAATTCAGATTCATACAAATATATATATATATATATATATATATATATATATATATATATATATATATATATATATATATATACAAGCAGAACCGATGCTAACCAATAGTCAACATACAAAACTTATGCAGTAGCTGTATAATATATATAGACCATCATATTCAAACTTTTTATATATACAACTGACCATATAGAAAATAAACAAACACTTATATAAATTATATATATATATATACACACACACAACTGGTATATACCTCATAGAACTCGGTTATGTTTACAGGCAGTTCAACGAATTAGCTAAATAGGTGGAGGCTCTTGCAAAAGAAGGCTTGGCTATGGGTTCGAGAAAAGAAAGGGGAGAAGGTAGCTGAATGGATTGGTGGCTTCGGTTGAGGTCAGGAAGCTATGGAGAAGGCGTTGATGAAGGCAAGTTCAGCTGAGGTTGCTGCACTTTCCAATGGTGGGGGTAGATGCGAATCTGGTTTATGCTGGGTTGATAAGGGAAGATGCTTGAAGGAAGAACGAGGAATACAGGTAATTTTTTTATTTTTTTATGGTGATAATATTTTTAGAAGAAGAATGGAAAGAGGAGGAGAGGACGAATGGAGAGAAGTCGGCAAATAAAAGGATGAATGCACAAAAATAAAATAAAACGTTGAACGGCAAATTGAATCAATGGATGACTATTCATTTTGTTTTTAAATCGATTGAAGTCAACCCCCTTTGAATTCCAAACCCATTAGTCTACACACTACAATAATTAAGCTAAAATAAAAATCAAACAAAATATAATATAAAATATGAAAATAAAACACAAAAATAACTACGTGTGATTAGCTGAGAAATTGCAGTTTCGAAAAGTATAAATCAATTTTTAGCAAAACGAAAAAAAGAGAAATTATTTGAATCCATTTTTTTTAGATTCAAATTGAAATAAAATTACGCAAGAAAACAAACATTAATATTATCAGATGAAAATTTACCAGGTGCTATGTTTATTTAGACGCATTTCAAATATCAAATTTTTATTTCAAAATTTTATTATTTAAAATTTCACCAAATCAATTATTAATTTAATTAAAACCGTTAAAATATCCGAGTTGATACAGAAACCCTAGCCTCGCCGACCCTTGCGCCTACATCGAACAACCTACTAGAATATGCCGAGAATGACTACAGCCACTTAGTCGTGGCCTCCAATCACGATTCACTCGCGACGAAGTTTAAACTGCGGGAGGCTTCGTCAAGGATGAACTCGCGGCACGCTCCGCAAATCTCCCTCTTTGGTCTCTTCTTGAGTGCGACACTGCCTTGAAAACTCGCACGCGATTTTCCCCAAGACGAGTTGAATCAATCGATCTCACATACTTGACGTTGAGCGCGCGACAATGTCGCGATGTATTTCTCTTTTTTTATACACGAACGAATCGATCTACGTGAAGAAGCACGCGACTTTGAAGAAGAAGATTTCTTTTAAATAGTGGCCGGTAATTTCGATTTTGAATGAAAAATGGTTTTCGTTTTGTAAGTGAATTTGATTTATACCTTTAAAATGCTCGGCTATGATAAGAAGGAGACGCGTGTGAAATTAAACAGAAAAAAGGAAACACGCTTCTTAGGGTGGACAAGTGGATATGATATGAAGAATAAATTTCTGATGTGAAGAAGTTTGACCAGTCAAATCATATGTATTATATTTACATTTTAAATTTAAATTGACTCGAAAATGCAACTTAAATTTTCAGACTCCTACCGAGGCAAGCCGCTTGGCGTTTATAATATTATATCCATATTTCGAACGCAATGGAAAAGATTTCGAGGCCTGATTCGATCGTATGGAGAAAAAGGTTTGGACCTAGTTATTATATTGAATTTTCGATATAGATCTAGCGCATTTATCTATTATACGGCCACATGACAACTCCAAAAGCTACAAAAATTGAAATTCGATAATAGTACACTATTACGAATCCAATGGAACTGCTTTCATCAAATTCCGAGACTTTGCCTCGGAAAGCTATTTTTTAAATATCAATTTAAATGATATATTTTCAAAACTGAACAAAACACTTTCAAATTCAATTTTTAAAGTTCTATTCCTTCAGTAATATTAATATCAATTTTATAAGCCTTCAAAGTATTTTTAACAAGCTCAAAACTGAAGATTCAATATTTTACCCAATTTCTAATTATTAAATTCAATAATTTTATTGTCAAATAAACAGTGATATTTGAAATTCAAGTTGAACTAAATTTCAAATATTTGAAATCAATTAAATATTTCAATTTCAAATATCCAGAAATTCCAGGTCGTCACAGATATCGATACATCCATTAAAAGTGGAGTATGCAACGATCTCCAAATGTTGGATAGTATATTTCTCATGTACGCTAGAGGCACCAAGGGGTTACATACATATAATTATTGGATACCTATGGAATGAATCACTTGATAGTTTTTTAGTTGCTAACATAATTAAGGCTAAACGAAAATATAAATATGCCAATATTATACTGTTATTTTGACTTGTGGGTATTATTGATATTCAATATGGAAGCCCTGCTTTGATTATAGTTAAATTGTAGCACAACATCCATCAAATGACAACATTGGGTCGAGTTGAAGCAATGGAAGTGAAATGCAATGCAAAAGAAGATTCGTATCCTTAGTTATATAAGGTTTGTAATGTAACATCCCTAACTTGGAGGTCCAAAACTAACGGCTACGGATGCTGCAACTATCTATAGTTATTAATCATCGATGACCAAATGCGATAATGTTAGAAACAGTGATATAACAGAAACACATGGATATGGAAAGATTTTAAAATCAACAAACAACTTTCTAATTTCATTTCAAAGCATTTAAATTCATTACATAATCCCACAATCGTTTGCTATGTTGAAAAAAAATATTATTATTACAACATACGCTAAGAGCAACATATGAAGATTCACCCTTGGATGATTGGAGTATATATCGGCAATTAAACTACTTTGAAACAAAAATAAAAAAGAACTCTAAATAGTTATCATGCCTCTTGCATGTCTTCGGAAGCTTATATTCCTAAAGAGGTACCAGAAAACCTTAACTCTCAAACTACTCATGTAACAGCCCTAGTTTTAGCTATTTATTTTATTTTAATTATTTAAACTTTGAAATATATTTTATATAAATTGTGTTTATCAAAATAGTTAATTATTTTATTTGGAGATATATTTTATAAAATTTGTATATGTCAATAAAATTAAATAATAACTGTGAAAATTTAAGCTATTTTTGAACTGTTAAATTTCGCGTTTAAAGGACGCGTCAATTATAGGGTATAAGTGACGTAATAAAACGTGTGTTTTTAAAATGTTATTTTTATGAAATTTTCTGATGTTTTGGACTGCGTCTGTTTAGCGTAGTGTAATAATAATATTTTCAAACCCTTTTGAAGAAAAATATCAGTCAGTTAATTTCTACCCAACATTACTTGGTTAACTAACAGTTTGATTTCAAATATATTTGTATACGTTTCTAAGCTTTGCATAAATTCTTGCCTTTCAAAACTTAATTCTATCAAACCAAATTTAAAGATTTATAAACTTGGAACGTGCACACGTATAAGAATAACGTGCAGACATAACTTCTCTTCCATCCTCTGATCAAGCATCTGGCCACTCGTTGCCTTTCAGTTAAATTTCTTTTCAATGCTTGCCTATGCGTTTCCAAGAATCACGCAAGCCATAAACCCCAGAATCAATGCATGTTTTAATTTTCATCAAATAACGTTCGAGCATTCAATCTGGAAACAATCAGCCTTCAAATATCACACTGTTTATTTGCAACAAATGGGATATCAATAGTTTTCAGGTCTAAAGATAAATCAACGCATGCCTTAAACCAAGCCTTTGTGTAACAGCCAAGGCATATTATTGGAAGCAAATCCCAACTTTTTCCCATTCTCTGTTTCATCAGTTTATCAAACCAAAAATCACGCATTTGATAAACTTTCTTGCTCTATTTCTTTAATCATCTGTGTATAAGCATTTATAAAAAGAAAATGAAGTATATCTCTCGGCCTCCCATTTATTTCGAAATTTACTATTGTCGATTCTTCAATCAGATAATCAATCAAAGTATTGAATCTTTGCCTATCCTTGCTAAACTCTCGCATGCCTGATTCATTTTTCTTGCATGCAAAGGAACCACAACCTCCTTATAAAAACTAGACATCTTATCACCTCTCTACATATTCGTCTACATCTCATATTTTGCTTTCAGTTCCTTCCTTCTCTTGCGAAAATTTTTAGGTATGATCTCTTCTTTTATATTGTTTTTTTTTTTTCTTCTAGTTTCTCTGTTATTCTTTCCCTTGCTCGGCTACTTCCCCGGCCGTTGATGTTAAGGCTATAGGCAGACATATGTCACGACATACCGAGTTTTGTTTTGTTTTGACCGACCATTTTTTTGATAACTTTGGCAAACATTCATTTTATAAAAGCATGAGTTTGGGATAACATAGCCGAGACCTGATGCATATAAAAGCATACATTAGGACTGACCACTTTATCACTGCCTGATATGCATTTAGGAAGGTTTCAGCATGTATTGGTATGACCAAGCCTGAAGTATGTTGCCACTCTAGCCACACATGTTGAGTAAATAAAGTTTTAAGAGGAGGGAGGTACTGCAGATAGGCAGTGTTAGATTGAAGTTGAGATCTGAGTTGATAGAAGTGATGGGCAGAGACAAGCAGTGATGCAAAGTTAGTAAAACACGGTACATATAGGATGTGAGTTTTTCAGAGAGGAAGTCTGCATATATATAAATGTTGACATAGGCCGTACATGTTTGGTCACTAATCTGCATTTAGAGTCTGCATATATATAAATTGGATAGGCAGGTAAGTGTTGTTGTTCAAACTGTAGTGTTGGTGTGTAGTGCTTTAGAAAGAAAAAAAAGAGAAGAACTGGAAAGTTGTATTTGAGATGAATAAAAAGTTAGAACTATAAGGTTAGACTGGGTGTGCAAGATTGTATCACTGTGCACATTCGTATCCATGTAGCTGATGATGAGTTCTGTCTGTTGATTAGTATAAAGCATAAAGTTTTTTTTGTACTAAAGAGCAATATTGTAGATAAAGTAAGAATTTTAGGTAAGAAGTATTCTGGGAGAGGGTAGGAAGGTTCTGTGAAGGGAGGTTTTGGGCTGGAATTGGAATAATAGTAAGAAAAAAAAAAGGGAAGCATACGTGTGTGATGAAGTAGCATGCAAACTGAAGAAAAAGAAGAGTAGCAAATTAACTTGGAAGTTGGGTTTGGGGGGTACCACTGCTGGAAGAGATGTTTTTGTCTCGAAACTTTTGTGCTTTGTCCCGAAGATGTGTTGTTTTTCTCTCGAAGTTTTGAGCGTTTTGCTCGGAGAAACGGCTTGTCTTTCTCGAAGTAGATGGGTCTGTGGCTCGTGTTTTTTTTTATAGGGGGTTTGGTGAGAGCCTGTTACAAGGGAAGTCTGGGGAATAGCGTGTGGTGTTTATATGGTGGCGTGAGTACATGTACGTGAGTAAGGGCAATAGATTTGTGCACGTGTATATGTCCCGGCATAGAGTAGGAAAACATCCCCATATTGCTTAGTCTGACTTTAGGAATTTTGTCGTAAATTTTAGAGTTAGCACGGTTCACATTTTGGGGTTTGTTTTGGTCATATTACACGGTGGAGTGGTCGAGCAAGTCAACAAAATTCTCGTTCTATTTTAAATTTTTTCGACCGTAAATTCTAAGTCGCGTTTCAAAATATTTGAATTTTTTCTAGATTTGAATCTAAGCGACATCAGAAGAAATTTGATCGTTATTCTCTGTCGTTCTTTCCCGGTGAATCGTCGTTTTGAAATTCAAATTTTCTGCAGCTTTCAGGTGAGTATTTCTCACCAGACATACGTATTTATATTTGGTAAATTATTGCAAGTGTATGTGTAAAATTTTATTTCACTATTATCTGTCGGTAGTGTGATATAGAATGATAAACCCTATTTAAATTGACACCTCATCAGTTATTATCTGTTGTATTATTTCTGCAGTTATATTTTTATCTGTTTATTTACTGCTTAAATCACCACTGCAAGTTCCCTGTTAAAATTTGATTGTTATGGGCTGAAATGATAAGCCTAAATGATGATTATTGTTAAACTATTCTGTTAACTGCTTAACTGATAACTTGGGATTGCGGGTTTGAAATGATAGAACCCGGGGTTTTGTAAATTACGGATTGAAATGATATAAATCCGTATCACTTGACCTAGGCTAGAAAACTATATACAGGCCTGTGGTTCTTATAATATTTTCTGAAATATTTAAAATTATTTGGAAATAAATATTTGATTTAATATCTTTAAAAAGATTTTATTTGATTTTTGAATAAGTTAAAAATGTTAATAGATAAATAAATATTTGAATAAAATTTTGGAATATAACTTGTTTTGGAAATTCTGGATTTTGAAAGAATAAGATTTCAGTTAATAAATAAATAAATAAATAAGTTATATTTGGAAATATTTATTAAGTTAACAATCTACTACAGCATTTAAACGCTGTTTTTTTTGAAATTGGACTAGTTTTACCCGTAACTTTAGGTAACATTTCCTAAGTGCTACAGAATCTAGAATTGATTGTTTTAAAATTTATGGAATTTGATAAATTTTATTTTATGTTAAGTTTTGGAAAATCTTAAGATATGATATTTATGACTGGATTTTTCTTAACAAATTTAAGATGAATATTCTGGTATTAAGTAAATTTTGAAAATATTTAATAGCTAAATTTGGAGTTTTATTTAGGGAATTTATGGGAATATTCAAGACTAAAAAAAAAACATTGATTTGTTGAAAGAATAAAATCCAACCTTAGTTTTGAATAGTAATACTCCAATTGGATATATATATATATATATATATATAGGAATTGTAATGATTTTGGGGACATGAAGTGATATTTAAATTATGGTTTAAAATTTTAAATAAAGAAATATATTTGTAAAGCTATGTAAATTATCTTCTTTACAAAGTAACCATAAAGTTAAACCATTTATTCTATATACCGTTGAATGTCCAAACCATTGTGTTTGGGAGTTATGGCTTAAAGTAAAATTTCCAATATATTATCTTTTGAAGAAAATTCAAATATTTGGTTTCCAGATATTATAAATTTTAAGCAGTATGGTTTTGGAAAAGAATTATATTTGAATATAACGATATTATATTGTTTTGGGTTTTAAAATGATATCGTATTTATAGTTTGAAATGGAAATGTTTATCCTGGTTTTAAAGTATAAACTGTTTTAAATGACCACGGGTTATAATAACGTTTGGTTGGTAAAGAGACCGGGATCGGATATGGACATACTCTCTGTCGATACCGAAAACCACTTTGACTAACCGTGTACGCGGTGGAGATTCCAGAATGAAGTAGGATGGTGGTGACGGTTCTTGAAAGGTATATACGTGGACCTGACTCCCGTGAGTCGGCTTAAGGTGGCTAAAACAGGAGCGATTGACGGATTAATGAGGTAGCTCCTCTGATCGAACGCACTTCTTCGTATACCATTCTATTGCTTATGTGATTGTTTGGGTGCACCCTTGATTTGGGAGTGTTGTTCGAGGTGGGCGGTTGCTGCGGCTTCGCGTTACCATCGGTCCGGAAGCGTAATTGGTATATCTACCCTGGCATTGCCTAGTTGTGCCGTGTCACCTACCATATCGAGCCTTGTACGAGTTTGGATTTCTCCCGTAGCCCGTGTTGTATCCTCTGGTTGCTTCCCGATCAGGAGGAGCTATGATATTGGATGGACTACTGGGACTATTACGTGTTAAGGGCTATATGGGTAACCCCTTAATGCTAAGAAAAAAGTATGTTTATTTTATAAATAGACACTATTATAATAGCGCAATATACTATATAGTAGATAGTTTAACGGATCCTTAGAGGATGGGCGATCCCAAGCATCCTTTAAGTTACTTGCTCTATATTTCAGTACACTTGAATTAGCTTACATCATATAAGTATGTATGTCCTGACTCGAGTGTTTTGTTTTATTTTACGCTCGGGTCAGCCTGAGTTGCAGCTTCAGTTTCCTTTCCGGAGCTAGGACATCCCGTAGATCATTCGTGCTGCCGGAAGCTTTTCAGTCTTTATCTTATTTGCAATCAAGACTTTGGAAGACTCTGTCTCTACTTATGTCTAAAGCTGTATTGCAGATTCTAAACTATGTAATTCTGTTTGGTTAAAGTTTTTATAGTGGCTTCATGAACCACTGAATTTTTAATTTCCGCTGCGGGATTCTGATATCTGTGTATGTGATTCTGTGATAATTTTACTGTATATTCTGAGTTTTGCCAAATTTATTCTACAACGCAGTATTTTGAACAATTCAATTCCGACATGTGCGGATGCGAAGGGTTGAAAATACTGGGTCGTTACAGCTGGTATCAGAGCTTTGGCTCTAGGC
Organism: Allium cepa; assembly: GCA_030765085.1. Taxonomy (NCBI): domain Eukaryota; kingdom Viridiplantae; phylum Streptophyta; class Magnoliopsida; order Asparagales; family Amaryllidaceae; genus Allium; species Allium cepa. The sequence goes on from CM060942.1 coordinate 72,564,119, forward strand.
AAAACTTAGAATGTATGGTAAATTTGAATTATACAATCACCTTCAGTTGAGCTTGAATCTCTTCTTTTCGAATTTTGGAACATTCCCTGTGGTTCCAAAGTTCATTCGTGTCCCTCGCTTTTCATCTACTTTAGATTCTGGAGTGTCCCATAACTCCACTTCGGATGATCTTTATAGTGAATTGACGGTCTCGCCATTATCCTAATAAAGGGGTGAAACTCCTTTACCAGTAACATTGATTCACCAGAGATTCGATCCGACCCTTTAAGTCACGGTTGACCAGGTCAAGGTTGTCCGCAATTTAAACTTACCCAGTTCCTTGTTTTGTTATTTAATCATCAGATCTGCTGATTCCAACTTATCTTGAAATCTCTTTGATTTGATCAAATTTGAATTTCTATCCTTGTTTTGAAAATTTATTCCTATATTTGAAAGAAAATCTAATATATATATAAGTATAATTTTCAGAATTTTATAATTAATTTAACTATTTGTCAAGAGATAATAGTTTTGATTTTATTTATGGTTTTGTAAAGCCATGTGCTTTGTCTAATATAAATAATTGAATATAAACAATGGTTATAAATTAATTTGGAAACAGAAATGAATCTAAAACAAGAACTTGAGAAATTCAATTTCCGATGGTTCCAAACCTTGGGTTTAAAATTTTAAAAGGATTTATTATTTAAAGTATTTTCGAATAGAAATTTGTTCCCAAAGAATTTTAAAATTTAGTGCTCTTCTCTTTGTCGCTGGAAAATAATTTCGGTGATGACTGCAGCATCATCGACATTCATTTTCGAGTTTCAAAGTGAAAAGACCATTCTGTAGTCGGGCTACAGTGTTACCTTGAGATATTAATTGATTTAAATTTCTAGAATATGACTTAATTTATAAAATTGATTTAACATAGTATATACATATATTTAGTTAACTCTAAATGGTTGGAAAGGAATCAGAAATTTAATTCTTAAAGTTATCTTGAGAAAATATATATAACACTAAAATTTTTTAAAAAAAAAGGGGGTTCCAACTGGAGATAATTAAATTTGAAAGTTTTAGTTGTAAAATACCCAATTTCATTTCAACATAACTTACCTTGATTTTCAAAAGTTAAAGATGTAATTGGATAATATACAATATAAAAGGATTTTATAAAATTTGAGTGGTTATAATTAATGTTATACACTTAAATTTTAGTTATAAAAAGATTTATAAAGGTAATATAGAGAAAAGGAATGTAAGGAATTGTATTTAAATAACTTAATAATCAAATTTGATTTAATAAGGAACCTTAAATCAAACCAAGAAATTTTAATAAAGGTTATTTCCTGAAATGGATGGGTTTGTGTAATAAACAATGTATCTTTGAATAGAGAAAAATATTGAAGAGATATTTTGTAGTAAGGGTTATTTATCTTAAATTTATAGTTTAATTGATAGCTAAATGAATAAAGATGTAAAGAAATTTGATTATAAATATTTCATTCAGGAAATAGACATGTCTTGAAAAATGGATAATTATGATTAAGACGTATTTTAATATCACTAAAATTTGATAATTGAGAATTTGGTTTTCAAATGGAAATTTCAAGTGTAACTTATTAAAGGAATATCTTAATTATAAAATAGGTATTTTAAATAAAGTGTTAGGTTATTGCTAAATCAAGAGTTAAGTAGAATAATGAATTGATTGGAAAATACTATTATATCTATCGTAGCATATTATAAATGCTGCTGTTTTTAAAAATAAAATGTTTTGAAAATTTTATAATTGAATAAATGAACCTTAAAATATTTCAACTTTGAAATGAGTATTATTTGGCATTGAATTTAAAAGGTATAAATGAAGATTATTTTAAAAAGTGCTATGATTTTAGTAATATGATTTCCAGATGATGATATCTATAAATTTTAACGACCTTCAAAGTATTATAATCTCAAAAGCATTATGATTTCAAATTTATTATCTTATTTTGTTTATGAACTATTTTTAAGTGTCCTTGGTTTCCCTATCTGCTACAGAATGGGGAGGCTATTGCTTCTACCAGCCTATTTAGGAATCTTTCAATAATCTTTGAAACCTTTGTTACTCATCGAGACCTAAGCACCGTTTATCACCCATGGACTGACGGTCAAACTGAAGAGTAGAACCGATTCTGGAGGATCTTCTTCGTGTTTCAAATCCGGAACTATTCGTTTAAGATTCTTGTTTGTCTAGCTTATCCTCTTTTGATTCTTTTCCTTTCGTTCCTTTTCGAGGACGAAAAGTTTTTAAGTGGGGGAGAGTGTAACAGCCCTAGTTTTAGCTATTTATTTTATTTTAATTATTTAAACTTTGAAATATATTTTATATAAATTGTGTTTATCAAAATAGTTAATTATTTTATTTGGAGATATATTTTATAAAATTTGTATATGTCAATAAAATTAAATAATAACTGTGAAAATTTAAGCTATTTTTGAACTGTTAAATTTCGCGTTTAAAGGACGCGTCAATTATAGGGTATAAGTGACGTAATAAAACGTGTGTTTTTAAAATGTTATTTTTATGAAATTTTCTGATGTTTTGGACTGCGTCTGTTTAGCGTAGTGTAATAATAATATTTTCAAACCCTTTTGAAGAAAAATATCAGTCAGTTAATTTCTACCCAACATTACTTGGTTAACTAACAGTTTGATTTCAAATATATTTGTATACGTTTCTAAGCTTTGCATAAATTCTTGCCTTTCAAAACTTAATTCTATCAAACCAAATTTAAAGATTTATAAACTTGGAACGTGCACACGTATAAGAATAACGTGCAGACATAACTTCTCTTCCATCCTCTGATCAAGCATCTGGCCACTCGTTGCCTTTCAGTTAAATTTCTTTTCAATGCTTGCCTATGCGTTTCCAAGAATCACGCAAGCCATAAACCCCAGAATCAATGCATGTTTTAATTTTCATCAAATAACGTTCGAGCATTCAATCTGGAAACAATCAGCCTTCAAATATCACACTGTTTATTTGCAACAAATGGGATATCAATAGTTTTCAGGTCTAAAGATAAATCAACGCATGCCTTAAACCAAGCCTTTGTGTAACAGCCAAGGCATATTATTGGAAGCAAATCCCAACTTTTTCCCATTCTCTGTTTCATCAGTTTATCAAACCAAAAATCACGCATTTGATAAACTTTCTTGCTCTATTTCTTTAATCATCTGTGTATAAGCATTTATAAAAAGAAAATGAAGTATATCTCTCGGCCTCCCATTTATTTCGAAATTTACTATTGCCGATTCTTCAATCAGATAATCAATCAAAGTATTGAATCTTTGCCTATCCTTGCTAAACTCTCGCATGCCTGATTCATTTTTCTTGCATGCAAAGGAACCACAACCTCCTTATAAAAACTAGACATCTTATCACCTCTCTACATATTCGTCTACATCTCATATTTTGCTTTCAGTTCCTTCCTTCTCTTGCGAAAATTTTTAGGTATGATCTCTTCTTTTATATTATTTTTTTTTTTTTTTCTTCTTCTAGTTTCTCTGTTATTCTTTCCCTTGCTCAGCTACTTCCCCGGCCGTTGATGTTAAGGCTATAGGCAGACATATGTCACGACATACCGAGTTTTGTTTTGTTTTGACCGACCATTTTTTTGATAACTTTGGCAAACATTCATTTTATAAAAGCATGAGTTTGGGATAACATAGCCGAGACCTGATGCATATAAAAGCATACATTAGGACTGACCACTTTATCACTGCCTGATATGCATTTAGGAAGGTTTCAGCATGTATTGGTATGACCGAGCCTGAAGTATGTTGCCACTCTAGCCACACATGTTGAGTAAATAAAGTTTTAAGAGGGGGGAGGTACTGCAGATAGGCAGTGTTAGATTGAAGTTGAGATCTGAGTTGATAGAAGTGATGGGCAGAGACAAGCAGTGATGCAAAGTTAGTAAAACACGGTACATATAGGATGTGAGTTTTTCAGAGAGGAAGTCTGCATATATATAAATGTTGACATAGGCCGTACATGTTTGGTCACTAATCTGCATTTAGAGTCTGCATATATATAAATTGGATAGGCAGGTAAGTGTTGTTGTTCAAACTGTAGTGTTGGTGTGTAGTGCTTTAGAAAGAAAAAAAAGAGAAGAACTGGAAAGTTGTATTTGAGATGAATAAAAAGTTAGAACTATAAGGTTAGACTGGGTGTGCAAGATTGTATCACTGTGCACATTCGTATCCATGTAGCTGATGATGAGTTCTGTCTGTTGATTAGTATAAAGCATAAAGTTTTTTTTGTACTAAAGAGCAATATTGTAGATAAAGTAAGAATTTTAGGTAAGAAGTATTCTGGGAGAGGGTAGGAAGGTTCTGTGAAGGGAGGTTTTGGGCTGGAATTGGAATAATAGTAAGAAAAAAAAAAGGGAAGCATACGTGTGTGATGAAGTAGCATGCAAACTGAAGAAAAAGAAGAGTAGCAAATTAACTTGGAAGTTGGGTTTGGGGGGTACCACTGCTGGAAGAGATGTTTTTGTCTCGAAACTTTTGTGCTTTGTCCCGAAGATGTGTTGTTTTTCTCTCGAAGTTTTGAGCGTTTTGCTCGGAGAAACGGCTTGTCTTTCTCGAAGTAGATGGGTCTGTGGCTCGTGTTTTTTTTTATAGGGGGTTTGGTGAGAGCCTGTTACAAGGGAAGTCTGGGGAATAGCGTGTGGTGTTTATATGGTGGCGTGAGTACATGTACGTGAGTAAGGGCAATAGATTTGTGCACGTGTATATGTCCCGGCATAGAGTAGGAAAACATCCCCATATTGCTTAGTCTGACTTTAGGAATTTTGTCGTAAATTTTAGAGTTAGCACGGTTCACATTTTGGGGTTTGTTTTGGTCATATTACACGGTGGAGTGGTCGAGCAAGTCAACAAAATTCTCGTTCTATTTTAAATTTTTTCGACCGTAAATTCTAAGTCGCGTTTCAAAATATTTGAATTTTTTCTAGATTTGAATCTAAGCGACATCAGAAGAAATTTGATCGTTATTCTCTGTCGTTCTTTCCCGGTGAATCGTCGTTTTGAAATTCAAATTTTCTGCAGCTTTCAGGTGAGTATTTCTCACCAGACATACGTATTTATATTTGGTAAATTATTGCAAGTGTATGTGTAAAATTTTATTTCACTATTATCTGTCGGTAGTGTGATATAGAATGATAAACCCTATTTAAATTGACACCTCATCAGTTATTATCTGTTGTATTATTTCTGCAGTTATATTTTTATCTGTTTATTTACTGCTTAAATCACCACTGCAAGTTCCCTGTTAAAATTTGATTGTTATGGGCTGAAATGATAAGCCTAAATGATGATTATTGTTAAACTATTCTGTTAACTGCTTAACTGATAACTTGGGATTGCGGGTTTGAAATGATAGAACCCGGGGTTTTGTAAATTACGGATTGAAATGATATAAATCCGTATCACTTGACCTAGGCTAGAAAACTATATACAGGCCTGTGGTTCTTATAATATTTTCTGAAATATTTAAAATTATTTGGAAATAAATATTTGATTTAATATCTTTAAAAAGATTTTATTTGATTTTTGAATAAGTTAAAAATGTTAATAGATAAATAAATATTTGAATAAAATTTTGGAATATAACTTGTTTTGGAAATTCTGGATTTTGAAAGAATAAGATTTCAGTTAATAAATAAATAAATAAATAAGTTATATTTGGAAATATTTATTAAGTTAACAATCTACTACAGCATTTAAACGCTGTTTTTTTTGAAATTGGACTAGTTTTACCCGTAACTTTAGGTAACATTTCCTAAGTGCTACAGAATCTAGAATTGATTGTTTTAAAATTTATGGAATTTGATAAATTTTATTTTATGTTAAGTTTTGGAAAATCTTAAGATATGATATTTATGACTGGATTTTTCTTAACAAATTTAAGATGAATATTCTGGTATTAAGTAAATTTTGAAAATATTTAATAGCTAAATTTGGAGTTTTATTTAGGGAATTTATGGGAATATTCAAGACTAAAAAAAAAAACATTGATTTGTTGAAAGAATAAAATCCAACCTTAGTTTTGAATAGTAATACTCCAATTGGATATATATATATATATATATATATAGGAATTGTAATGATTTTGGGGAACATGAAGTGATATTTAAATTATGGTTTAAAATTTTAAATAAAGAAATATATTTGTAAAGCTATGTAAATTATCTTCTTTACAAAGTAACCATAAAGTTAAACCATTTATTCTATATACCGTTGAATGTCCAAACCATTGTGTTTGGGAGTTATGGCTTAAAGTAAAATTTCCAATATATTATCTTTTGAAGAAAATTCAAATATTTGGTTTCCAGATATTATAAATTTTAAGCAGTATGGTTTTGGAAAAGAATTATATTTGAATATAACGATATTATATTGTTTTGGGTTTTAAAATGATATCGTATTTATAGTTTGAAATGGAAATGTTTATCCTGGTTTTAAAGTATAAACTGTTTTAAATGACCACGGGTTATAATAACGTTTGGTTGGTAAAGAGACCGGGATCGGATATGGACATACTCTCTGTCGATACCGAAAACCACTTTGACTAACCGTGTACGCGGTGGAGATTCCAGAATGAAGTAGGATGGTGGTGACGGTTCTTGAAAGGTATATACGTGGACCTGACTCCCGTGAGTCGGCTTAAGGTGGCTAAAACAGGAGCGATTGACGGATTAATGAGGTAGCTCCTCTGATCGAACGCACTTCTTCGTATACCATTCTATTGCTTATGTGATTGTTTGGGTGCACCCTTGATTTGGGAGTGTTGTTCGAGGTGGGCGGTTGCTGCGGCTTCGCGTTACCATCGGTCCGGAAGCGTAATTGGTATATCTACCCTGGCATTGCCTAGTTGTGCCGTGTCACCTACCATATCGAGCCTTGTACGAGTTTGGATTTCTCCCGTAGCCCGTGTTGTATCCTCTGGTTGCTTCCCGATCAGGAGGAGCTATGATATTGGATGGACTACTGGGACTATTACGTGTTAAGGGCTATATGGGTAACCCCTTAATGCTAAGAAAAAAGTATGTTTATTTTATAAATAGACACTATTATAATAGCGCAATATACTATATAGTAGATAGTTTAACGGATCCTTAGAGGATGGGCGATCCCAAGCATCCTTTAAGTTACTTGCTCTATATTTCAGTACACTTGAATTAGCTTACATCATATAAGTATGTATGTCCTGACTCGAGTGTTTTGTTTTATTTTACGCTCGGGTCAGCCTGAGTTGCAGCTTCAGTTTCCTTTCCGGAGCTAGGACATCCCGTAGATCATTCGTGCTGCCGGAAGCTTTTCAGTCTTTATCTTATTTGCAATCAAGACTTTGGAAGACTCTGTCTCTACTTATGTCTAAAGCTGTATTGCAGATTCTAAACTATGTAATTCTGTTTGGTTAAAGTTTTTATAGTGGCTTCATGAACCACTGAATTTTTAATTTCCGCTGCGGGATTCTGATATATGTGTATGTGATTCTGTGATAATTTTACTGTATATTCTGAGTTTTGCCAAATTTATTCTACAACGCAGTATTTTGAACAATTCAATTCCGACATGTGCGGATGCGAAGGGTTGAAAATACTGGGTCGTTACAGCTGGTATCAGAGCTTTGGCTCTAGGCAAAACTTAGAATGTATGGTAAATTTGAATTATACAATCACCTTCAGTTGAGCTTGAATCTCTTCTTTTCGAATTTTGGAACATTCCCTGTGGTTCCAAAGTTCATTCGTGTCCCTCGCTTTTCATCTACTTTAGATTCTGGAGTGTCCCATAACTCCACTTCGGATGATCTTTATAGTGAATTGACGGTCTCGCCATTATCCTAATAAAGGGGTGAAACTCCTTTACCAGTAACATTGATTCACCAGAGATTCGATCCGACCCTTTAAGTCACGGTTGACCAGGTCAAGGTTGTCCGCAATTTAAACTTACCCAGTTCCTTGTTTTGTTATTTAATCATCAGATCTGCTGATTCCAACTTATCTTGAAATCTCTTTGATTTGATCAAATTTGAATTTCTATCCTTGTTTTGAAAATTTATTCCTATATTTGAAAGAAAATCTAATATATATATAAGTATAATTTTCAGAATTTTATAATTAATTTAACTATTTGTCAAGAGATAATAGTTTTGATTTTATTTATGGTTTTGTAAAGCCATGTGCTTTGTCTAATATAAATAATTGAATATAAACAATGGTTATAAATTAATTTGGAAACAGAAATGAATCTAAAACAAGAACTTGAGAAATTCAATTTCCGATGGTTCCAAACCTTGGGTTTAAAATTTTAAAAGGATTTATTATTTAAAGTATTTTCGAATAGAAATTTGTTCCCAAAGAATTTTAAAATTTAGTGCTCTTCTCTTTGTCGCTGGAAAATAATTTCGGTGATGACTGCAGCATCATCGACATTCATTTTCGAGTTTCAAAGTGAAAAGACCATTCTGTAGTCGGGCTACAGTGTTACCTTGAGATATTAATTGATTTAAATTTCTAGAATATGACTTAATTTATAAAATTGATTTAACATAGTATATACATATATTTAGTTAACTCTAAATGGTTGGAAAGGAATCAGAAATTTAATTCTTAAAGTTATCTTGAGAAAATATATATAACACTAAAATTTTTAAAAAAAAAAGGGGGTTCCAACTGGAGATAATTAAATTTGAAAGTTTTAGTTGTAAAATACCCAATTTCATTTCAACATAACTTACCTTGATTTTCAAAAGTTAAAGATGTAATTGGATAATATGCAATATAAAAGGATTTTATAAAATTTGAGTGGTTATAATTAATGTTATACACTTAAATTTTAGTTATAAAAAGATTTATAAAGGTAATATAGAGAAAAGGAATGTAAGGAATTGTATTTAAATAACTTAATAATCAAATTTGATTTAATAAGGAACCTTAAATCAAACCAAGAAATTTTAATAAAGGTTATTTCCTGAAATGGATGGGTTTGTGTAATAAACAATGTATCTTTGAATAGAGGAAAATATTGAAGAGATATTTTGTAGTAAGGGTTATTTATCTTAAATTTATAGTTTAATTGATAGCTAAATGAATAAAGATGTAAAGAAATTTGATTATAAATATTTCATTCAGGAAATAGACATGTCTTGAAAAATGGATAATTATGATTAAGACGTATTTTAATATCACTAAAATTTGATAATTGAGAATTTGGTTTTCAAATGGAAATTTCAAGTGTAACTTATTAAAGGAATATCTTAATTATAAAATAGGTATTTTAAATAAAGTGTTAGGTTATTGCTAAATCAAGAGTTAAGTAGAATAATGAATTGATTGGAAAATACTATTATATCTACCGTAGCATATTATAAATGCTGCTGTTTTTAAAAATAAAATGTTTTGAAAATTTTATAATTGAATAAATGAACCTTAAAATATTTCAACTTTGAAATGAGTATTATTTGGCATTGAATTTAAAAGGTATAAATGAAGATTATTTTAAAAAGTGCTATGATTTTAGTAATATGATTTCCAGATGATGATATCTATAAATTTTAACGACCTTCAAAGTATTATAATCTCAAAAGCATTATGATTTCAAATTTATTATCTTATTTTGTTTATGAACTATTTTTAAGTGTCCTTGGTTTCCCTATCTGCTACAGAATGGGGAGGCTATTGCTTCTACCAGCCTATTTAGGAATCTTTCAATAATCTTTGAAACCTTTGTTACTCATCGAGACCTAAGCACCGTTTATCACCCATGGACTGACGGTCAAACTGAAGAGTAGAACCGATTCTGGAGGATCTTCTTCGTGTTTCAAATCCGGAACTATTCGTTTAAGATTCTTGTTTGTCTAGCTTATCCTCTTTTGATTCTTTTCCTTTCGTTCCTTTTCGAGGACGAAAAGTTTTTAAGTGGGGGAGAGTGTAACAGCCCTAGTTTTAGCTATTTATTTTATTTTAATTATTTAAACTTTGAAATATATTTTATATAAATTGTGTTTATCAAAATAGTTAATTATTTTATTTGGAGATATATTTTATAAAATTTGTATATGTCAATAAAATTAAATAATAACTGTGAAAATTTAAGCTATTTTTGAACTGTTAAATTTCGCGTTTAAAGGACGCGTCAATTATAGGGTATAAGTGACGTAATAAAACGTGTGTTTTTAAAATGTTATTTTTATGAAATTTTCTGATGTTTTGGACTGCGTCTGTTTAGCGTAGTGTAATAATAATATTTTCAAACCCTTTTGAAGAAAAATATCAGTCAGTTAATTTCTACCCAACATTACTTGGTTAACTAACAGTTTGATTTCAAATATATTTGTATACGTTTCTAAGCTTTGCATAAATTCTTGCCTTTCAAAACTTAATTCTATCAAACCAAATTTAAAGATTTATAAACTTGGAACGTGCACACATATAAGAATAACGTGCAGACATAACTTCTCTTCCATCCTCTGATCAAGCATCTGGCCACTCGTTGCCTTTCAGTTAAATTTCTTTTCAATGCTTGCCTATGCGTTTCCAAGAATCACGCAAGCCATAAACCCCAGAATCAATGCATGTTTTAATTTTCATCAAATAACGTTCGAGCATTCAATCTGGAAACAATCAGCCTTCAAATATCACACTGTTTATTTGCAACAAATGGGATATCAATAGTTTTCAGGTCTAAAGATAAATCAACGCATGCCTTAAACCAAGCCTTTGTGTAACAGCCAAGGCATATTATTGGAAGCAAATCCCAACTTTTTCCCATTCTCTGTTTCATCAGTTTATCAAACCAAAAATCACGCATTTGATAAACTTTCTTGCTCTATTTCTTTAATCATCTGTGTATAAGCATTTATAAAAAGAAAATGAAGTATATCTCTCGGCCTCCCATTTATTTCGAAATTTACTATTGCCGATTCTTCAATCAGATAATCAATCAAAGTATTGAATCTTTGCCTATCCTTGCTAAACTCTCGCATGTCTGATTCATTTTTCTTGCATGCAAAGGAATCACAACCTCCTTATAAAAACTAGACATCTTATCACCTCTCTACATATTCGTCTACATCTCATATTTTGCTTTCAGTTCCTTCCTTCTCTTGCGAAAATTTTTAGGTATGATCTCTTCTTTTATATTATTTTTTTTTTTTTTTTCTTCTAGTTTCTCTGTTATTCTTTCCCTTGCTCGGCTACTTCCCCGGCCGTTGATGTTAAGGCTATAGGCAGACATATGTCACGACATACCGAGTTTTGTTTTGTTTTGACCGACCATTTTTTTGATAACTTTGGCAAACATTCATTTTATAAAAGCATGAGTTTGGGATAACATAGCCGAGACCTGATGCATATAAAAGCATACATTAGGACTGACCACTTTATCACTGCCTGATATGCATTTAGGAAGGTTTCAGCATGTATTGGTATGACCGAGCCTGAAGTATGTTGCCACTCTAGCCACACATGTTGAGTAAATAAAGTTTTAAGAGGGGGGAGGTACTGCAGATAGGCAGTGTTAGATTGAAGTTGAGATCTGAGTTGATAGAAGTGATGGGCAGAGACAAGCAGTGATGCAAAGTTAGTAAAACATGGTACATATAGGATGTGAGTTTTTCAGAGAGGAAGTCTGCATATATATAAATGTTGACATAGGCCGTACATGTTTGGTCACTAATCTGCATTTAGAGTCTGCATATATATAAATTGGATAGGCAGGTAAGTGTTGTTGTTCAAACTGTAGTGTTGGTGTGTAGTGCTTTAGAAAAAAAAAAGAGAAGAACTGGAAAGTTGTATTTGAGATGAATAAAAAGTTAGAACTATAAGGTTAGACTGGGTGTGCAAGATTGTATCACTGTGCACATTCGTATCCATGTAGCTGATGATGAGTTCTGTCTGTTGATTAGTATAAAGCATAAAGTTTTTTTTGTACTAAAGAGCAATATTGTAGATAAAGTAAGAATTTTAGGTAAGAAGTATTCTGGGAGAGGGTAGGAAGGTTCTGTGAAGGGAGGTTTTGGGCTGGAATTGGAATAATAGTAAGAAAAAAAAAAGGGAAGCATACGTGTGTGATGAAGTAGCATGCAAACTGAAGAAAAAGAAGAGTAGCAAATTAACTTGGAAGTTGGGTTTGGGGGGTACCACTGCTGGAAGAGATGTTTTTGTCTCGAAACTTTTGTGCTTTGTCCCGAAGATGTGTTGTTTTTCTCTCGAAGTTTTGAGCGTTTTGCTCGGAGAAACGGCTTGTCTTTCTCGAAGTAGATGGGTCTGTGGCTCGTGTTTTTTTTTATAGGGGGTTTGGTGAGAGCCTGTTACAAGGGAAGTCTGGGGAATAGCGTGTGGTGTTTATATGGTGGCGTGAGTACATGTACGTGAGTAAGGGCAATAGATTTGTGCACGTGTATATGTCCCGGCATAGAGTAGGAAAACATCCCCATATTGCTTAGTCTGACTTTAGGAATTTTGTCGTAAATTTTAGAGTTAGCACGGTTCACATTTTGGGGTTTGTTTTGGTCATATTACACGGTGGAGTGGTCGAGCAAGTCAACAAAATTCTCGTTCTATTTTAAATTTTTTCGACCGTAAATTCTAAGTCGCGTTTCAAAATATTTGAATTTTTTCTAGATTTGAATCTAAGCGACATCAGAAGAAATTTGATCGTTATTCTCTGTCGTTCTTTCCCGGTGAATCGTCGTTTTGAAATTCAAATTTTCTGCAGCTTTCAGGTGAGTATTTCTCACCAGACATACGTATTTATATTTGGTAAATTATTGCAAGTGTATGTGTAAAATTTTATTTCACTATTATCTGTCGGTAGTGTGATATAGAATGATAAACCCTATTTAAATTGACACCTCATCAGTTATTATCTGTTGTATTATTTCTGCAGTTATATTTTTATCTGTTTATTTACTGCTTAAATCACCACTGCAAGTTCCCTGTTAAAATTTGATTGTTATGTGCTGAAATGATAAACCTAAATGATGATTATTGTTAAACTATTCTGTTAACTGCTTAACTGATAACTTGGGATTGCGGGTTTGAAATGATAGAACCCGGGGTTTTGTAAATTACGGATTGAAATGATATAAATCCGTATCACTTGACCTAGGCTAGAAAACTATATACAGGCCTGTGGTTCTTATAATATTTTCTGAAATATTTAAAATTATTTGGAAATAAATATTTGATTTAATATCTTTAAAAAGATTTTATTTGATTTTTGAATAAGTTAAAAATGTTAATAGATAAATAAATATTTGAATAAAATTTTGGAATATAACTTGTTTTGGAAATTCTGGATTTTGAAAGAATAAGATTTCAGTTAATAAATAAATAAATAAATAAGTTATATTTGGAAATATTTATTAAGTTAACAATCTACTACAGCATTTAAACGCTGTTTTTTTTGAAATTGGACTAGTTTTACCCGTAACTTTAGGTAACATTTCCTAAGTGCTACAGAATCTAGAATTGATTGTTTTAAAATTTATGGAATTTGATAAATTTTATTTTATGTTAAGTTTTGGAAAATCTTAAGATATGATATTTATGACTGGATTTTTCTTAACAAATTTAAGATGAATATTCTGGTATTAAGTAAATTTTGAAAATATTTAATAGCTAAATTTGGAGTTTTATTTAGGGAATTTATGGGAATATTCAAGACTAAAAAAAAACATTGATTTGTTGAAAGAATAAAATCCAACCTTAGTTTTGAATAGTAATACTCCAATTGGATATATATAGGAATTGTAATGATTTTGGGGAACATGAAGTGATATTTAAATTATGGTTTAAAATTTTAAATAAAGAAATATATTTGTAAAGCTATGTAAATTATCTTCTTTACAAAGTAACCATAAAGTTAAACCATTTATTCTATATACCGTTGAATGTCCAAACCATTGTGTTTGGGAGTTATGGCTTAAAGTAAAATTTCCAATATATTATCTTTTGAAGAAAATTCAAATATTTGGTTTCCAGATATTATAAATTTTAAGCAGTATGGTTTTGGAAAAGAATTATATTTGAATATAACGATATTATATTGTTTTGGGTTTTAAAATGATATCGTATTTATAGTTTGAAATGGAAATGTTTATCCTGGTTTTAAAGTATAAACTGTTTTAAATGACCACGGGTTATAATAACGTTTGGTTGGTAAAGAGACCGGGATCAGATATGGACATACTCTCTGTCGATACCGAAAACCACTTTGACTAACCGTGTACGCGGTGGAGATTCCAGAATGAAGTAGGATGGTGGTGACGGTTCTTGAAAGGTATATACGTGGACCTGACTCCCGTGAGTCGGCTTAAGGTGGCTAAAACAGGAGCGATTGACGGATTAATGAGGTAGCTCCTCTGATCGAACGCACTTCTTCGTATACCATTCTATTGCTTATGTGATTGTTTGGGTGCACCCTTGATTTGGGAGTGTTGTTCGAGGTGGGCGGTTGCTGCGGCTTCGCGTTACCATCGGTCCGGAAGCGTAATTGGTATATCTACCCTGGCATTGCCTAGTTGTGCCGTGTCACCTACCATATCGAGCCTTGTACGAGTTTGGATTTCTCCCGTAGCCCGTGTTGTATCCTCTGGTTGCTTCCCGATCAGGAGGAGCTATGATATTGGATGGACTACTGGGACTATTACGTGTTAAGGGCTATATGGGTAACCCCTTAATGCTAAGAAAAAAGTATGTTTATTTTATAAATAGACACTATTATAATAGCGCAATATACTATATAGTAGATAGTTTAACGGATCCTTAGAGGATGGGCGATCCCAAGCATCCTTTAAGTTACTTGCTCTATATTTCAGTACACTTGAATTAGCTTACATCATATAAGTATGTATGTCCTGACTCGAGTGTTTTGTTTTATTTTACGCTCGGGTCAGCCTGAGTTGCAGCTTCAGTTTCCTTTCCGGAGCTAGGACATCCCGTAGATCATTCGTGCTGCCGGAAGCTTTTCAGTCTTTATCTTATTTGCAATCAAGACTTTGGAAGACTCTGTCTCTACTTATGTCTAAAGCTGTATTGCAGATTCTAAACTATGTAATTCTGTTTGGTTAAAGTTTTTATAGTGGCTTCATGAACCACTGAATTTTTAATTTCCGCTGCGGGATTCTGATATCTGTGTATGTGATTCTGTGATAATTTTACTGTATATTCTGAGTTTTGCCAAATTTATTCTACAACGCAGTATTTTGAACAATTCAATTCCGACATGTGCGGATGCGAAGGGTTGAAAATACTGGGTCGTTACAACTCAAAACCAATTGAGCACCCGAGAGTTTAAGGGGAAAACATAAACTTCGAGTCAGACATAAATCCTGGTATGAATAACAATCTACTATCTCAAACCATTTAGATATCTAGTGAGACCATGCCGATTAGCGAAATGGGTTTTCCGCTCACTAGTATCTTATCCAAAACTTTATAAAACCATAAACCATGCTCCTGCATCCACAATGGTTAAAACATAGCAATTCAAAATACTATGATGATATGCATACAAGTAAATCAATTTTGGATTACCCATCCACATTCATTTTGACTATCTATCTCTATTATAGCTTCTAGGCTCACTATTAACTTATTAGTTTTCATAGGCTGACTAATAACCTATTCAGTAATTATGGACCTCCTGTCTGGTTTCATGATTTTCAAGGGATCACTAAGAACGTATTGGCCCCAGCCAATAACTTCATCATTCATGGGTTCTCCCTGAATGTAACAACCCATATTTTGATAATTAAAAAAATAAAATTTAATAAGGTTTTGGGCTTTAATATTGTCAGAAATTAAAATTTATGATTTATTTAGATTAGAAATGTTGACTTTAAGATAAATCTTAAAACAAATAATTTAATGAGATAAAACATATAATTGGCTAATATTGATTGAATGTAATTGACTACTTTACTATGTTAATGTAATTTCAATCAACTTAAATAATAAATGTTAATAAGGAATATAATAAACGATGTATAAATTGATGTAATCTTATGTTATTAATTGCAATTGGTTTTAATATGGAGTATGAAATCAATTATTTTGTACGTAAATTTATTAACCTTTGTTTGTAAATAATAAGTTAATAGATATGGATTATTAACGTATAACCATTGTTTTATTTATTTTCTTATTATTAAATCGGTTAGAAATTTATTGGTAATTAATGGAGAATCAACGTAATTAAAATATTGCAATTGATATAAGAAGAAACGTTAACTGTTGAGTGGTGAGTGTAAAACTTAAGTCAATCAATTGCATAAGGGAATAGTTGATTTAATAATAAGAATGTAAACCAAAATAAAAGGATTTGTTTGAAATTTAAATATATAATGAACAGGTTTTATTACATTTGTAATTAAAAGATGGAATTAAATTAGTATATGGATATTGGGTTTAACATAGAAAATTGGATTTCAAAGGAAACAATTGGACTAATTATCTTCTCTGTACTAGGGTATGTTTTGAGATTTAATCATTGTAAGTAATAGTAATTATATCTTGCCATTAATAAGAGATAGAAGTAAATGGTATTTAATTAATGATATGTGCAACATATGTTTTATGTTAAAAATATAATGAGAATTTTATTGAGAAATATTACATTCAAATTGTAAGCACTTAAATTTGGTACAAATATAATGATAGTATGAAATTAATTGATAAAGAAATGATGTGGTTGTACGAAGTATTATTTCTGTGACTCTTTAATGGGATAATCTTTAAATATAAGTTGGTTTAATGAAAAGAACATTTATTATCAAATAAAATGGATCTTTCATTTGTGAATGTAGTTTTAATTTCATTAAAATAAAGTATAGAATTATGATTTAAAGGAAGAAATATAAGTATATTTGAACTGTGTTTTAGCATATAGATGGATTACAAGAGTGGAAAAATAATTTATTTAAGTACATTATTTATTTCTCTACTGTATAAGCAACAAATTTATAAATGTGCTTAAATGACTAAAGGAAACAATTATTCTATTTTTCATCCATTTTAGTTGTCTGTTTCGAAATTTAACTTTATAAGTAACTGTAATTAATATGATTGAAATATTTCAATGAGAAGGGAAGAAAACGTTGACTGCAATTAATAGATTTAATAAAAGAAATGCATCTTTTGTGTTAAACAGAAAGGATGTTTTAACGGAAATAAAAGATCATCTTGGGAAAACCAAATTGAACGTTTTCATTTTTATGGTAAGTAATTTTTTTTATTATGCATAGATAAAAAAATTAAATGCGTACAAGTTTGAATATTATTTGAGTTAATAAAGTCAACTTGGTTACTTTTCACAAATTGAATTTCAAAAAGGTTGTGTGATGTACATGGTCCCTTCATTTCTTTTGTTATTAATTGTTGCATGTTTTGAGACGTATAAAAATAAAACTTTCATTTTGAACAAGAATGATTTTGGATAAAAAAATTGAATTTTATAATAACATATACACACACGCGCGCATTAATATTCAAACTTTTAAATATATCAAAGGGTTCATGGTTGTGTAAATAGCGTGGAATCAATTAGAAATTACTGTTTTTTACAGTTGTACATTGATTACATAAGTTTATATTCATTTTCCATTTTATATATGGTCAAAAATTGTAAATGGGTTGCATTAATGCGACCATTACAGTAATTAAAAAGTAAACTAAATCATTTTATAGTGCATAGGTTGATATATATTCATTAATCAATAAAATTTGTTTGAGTAACGTAAATAAATATATATTGAATGTTTGATTAATTGATTGGTTGATTGTTAATTGATTGATTGAGTTAATGTAGTGTGCATATATATTAGCATAAAACGAATGTGTTAGTATGGAATTTAATAGTGTAAATATATGTATATTTGGGTTTATTGATATAAATTAATTGGATCAAGTTTTGGAATGTCAACCCAAAAGGTTTGTTTATAGGAAATAGGTGGTCCCTTCATTTACTTTACATTTATTATCACGTTGCAATCTCAATCTTTTCGTTTTCAAGTAGTCTAATAATTAAACTACTCATTCATTTATTATAAATTAATGGTTGCTTCATTTGATTTATTTATAATTAATAATTTCCACATTCTTTCCATTTGTTTCTCCTTTATTCGTTTGCTCTTTTTGAATGCTTTACCTGAAGTTTTTTTCCTTTTCTGTTTTCTTCGTTTTTAATGCGAACATCCAAATTAATATGTATGACCTCTAATTAGCATTTACTATTTTCCATTTCAAAAGTTTATTTTGCTTATGAATCATTAGTTCTTGTAGCTTCCTTTCATTCGCAACTCTTGATGCTTCATATTTAAAACGGAAGATTTATTTTTATCTTTATTGATATATTTATTCCTTTAGTTTACATCTTTCAATACTACATTTTAGGGCTATTCATATTTTTACTTTATTTCAATTCCTAGTTTGTTTATATATACCTTATCAGCTTTTCATTTTTTTTCCATCTTCATTCATGTAGCCTCATTTCTAATCTCATCTTCTGTAGCTTCATTTTTCCAAATAAAATTTTCATCTCATTTCTTTTCAATCTTCACCTTCCTCATCCCCTTTTCTTTTTTTCTAAAATCTCCTTCTTCTCTTTTTTTTTGCTTCATTTTTACGCTTTTTTATTCTTCTTCAAATCTTCTTCTTCTTTTTCAAAGCTTCCTTTTCTTTTTCAATTCTTCACCTCTTTAAATTTTCTTCTTCTTTTCCAAGCATTCTTCTTTTTCCAAATCCTTTTCTTCATACCCAGATCTATACAAACTTCTCTGTCTCTTCCAAAACATTGCAAAAAAAAAAGATTAAGATAGCAAGGAAATAAATCAAAAGGAGGAAGTAGTAGCGGATTCAAATCCGACTAGACAAGGGAAGTCCAAAAGGTGAGTGTTTAAACTCACTCACGAAATACTAAAATTTTATTGCAAGTTAAACCAGGTCATATAGTGATAAATTTTTGATTGTTGGTTTGGCATATTTATTAATATTTAATTTGAATAGCTAAATTCCAATATGTGATGACTAATAATTACCGTGACTTATTATTGAATTGGTTGATTTGTTGAATTGATTGATTTGAATGTTGATTGTATGTTGTGATGGATGCTATTGTGATTGAGTATATATTTGTTCATTTATTTGATATATCTTTGTTATCACCCTATAGTTTATTGTAATTATTTAAATTTCATATTGATTATTTGCACACTGAATAAGGATGGAAAACCCATGAATTTCAAGTATTTACATTGGAGAAAAAAAATAGTATGTTTAGATTTACTATTTGAACCATAAAAATGATTTTGGGAAGTAAACCGTCGTTACCGTACTTGAAAGTTTTCAAAATTAAATTTTGAAACATTGGGAAGTTTCCAAAAAAAAAGTGAATATTGAAACTTTAGAACATTTTTATAAATCAAATCTCTAAAACTATGAAATTTAACTGGGAATTATTCTGTAAATTGGTAATTTACTAGAATGGATCTATTGTGAAATCCATTTTATTTTGAATGTGGAAGCAATAACATTTCCAGAAATTTCAAAAAATGTAGTTATCTGCATTCCTTATTTCATATACTTTTGATTTAATTTGCATAAGAATTTTAGTTCTGGCTCGAGTGTATTATTTTACTTTATGCTCGGGTCAACCTGAGTTTTTCAGCATTGAGGACTATTTCTAGTGGACGAAGACGAAGATTCAGTATATTATTGCTATTTATTATTCCACTACATTCTGTGTTCCGCTGCATTATTTTGTTATTTATGATATATGTATAACTCTGATTTGAATTTGTAAAAGTGTGATCAAATGTTATTTGTAAAACGGCTTCATGAACAGTTTATTTGATTATTATATTTTGTCATTACGCTGCGAGATTTTGTATTTTTTTTTCTTTCCTTTTTTTTCTTATTTACCCCATTAACAATCCTCCCTTTTGAATGGTTTGATTATGACATGTGTGTTTATTGTCGATTTGAACTATCCAAAAGGGTATGCCGTTACACTGAACCTATTGGTATCTCCAAAAACTTCCCTCTTATCCTAATTTTCATGGGTTAAGTATGACTTCTGTCAATAACTAAATCCAAATATAGTTTTCGTGGGTTCACTACAAACCTATTGGCTCCTACCAATAACTTTTTCTAATCATGGTTTTCATGGGTTAAATATGAACTAGTCAATCTGACAACTTCTTTAATCAGTATTTAGATATCCTATATTCTGGTCTATTTGACCTTCTAGATGCAATTCTGATCATTTAAGAGTTAACTCAATTTACATTCACTATTGGGTCAACCTAGCTAATTATTCTACCCGTTTTCCTCAAAGTACAGTTATGGGTCCATATTAAAGAGAATATATATTAGAAGAAACAAACATAATAACATAATAATATCAACATCCGTTTTTTAATATCGTTGAAATCCTTTACAGTTGTAACATGGTTAATCCCTTTAACCTATGATTTTATCAAGGAAAGCTTCTTCAAAATATTCATAGTTAAAACAATTTCAAAATCCTTTATTTTAGCTATGGGTTTTCCTTTAAATATGAGATTGGGTCATTTGTTTTAAAACTAAGGCTTTCGAAACCTTAAAACTTTACTTTCAAAATCATTAGATAAACCTCCTTAGAAAGCATTCAAATCTTCTTTTCAAAACACTAAGCATGTGCCTTTCAAAAAATGTTAAAAATCTCACTCGAAACCATCAAAATATACCTTTTGAATGTATTAAAGCGTCATATATTAATTCTTAGAAGCATAGCTTCGAAATCAATGAAAGCACTACTTTTGAAACCATTGGTTTTATCTTTAAAAATATCTTTTGGGTTAAAGTGAATATATATGAAAGTAGGCCTTTCGAAACCTTTAATCTTCATATAAAATTGTTTGGGAAAAATTAATGGCTTCAAAACCATCTTTTTGAAAGATCAAATTTTTTATGTAAATCATTTAAAGGACAGCTTCGAAACCCCTTCCGAAGCCATTGCCTTTGAAACCCTTGAATCCTTTCAAAAGCTTAGGAAGTGGCTTAGTACAGGTTTAAATAAGAAACTACCTTCCGAATTAGTTGATGACTTCAATCTATTCGAAAGGCATAGGGACGACAGCAAGGTTTCGATTGGGTTGGGACTACCCTTTCGAAAGCATTAATTTATAACATAGGAACTTATTCAAAAGATACACTTAAACAAAAAGGAGGCAACCCCTTCGAAAGCTATTTAAAAGACCCTTTCAAAGCAATTGTTTCAACTCCTATAAAAGCATTTAGTAAAAATTGGCAAGCGTATTTCTTTAGAAAGTAAAAAAAAAAGGTTTCAACCCTATCGAAAGCAGGGGTTTCGACACCATGCCTCCGCCGTTCTTCCACCCACTAGGTACCATCAATGTGATACCTTGTGTATTGGTTTCGGCTTGGTTGGTTTTGACTTGGCGAAAGTGAAAGCATGGGGTCGAAAGGGGCTTCTAAAAGAGGCAAACCTACTTTTTTGGGCAAAGACCGATTTAATGTCATTTAAAGTTATTACTTTATGAATAACCTACTAATTTGTAAATATTTAATTGGTTTCCATAAACTTTTCAAATTCTTTCTCAAAATAACTACTGCATAGCTTTATATCTAAAGAAGGATTAATTTAACAAATAAGCCCTCCCATTAAGCAAAAAAATTAAAACTATTAAGTCTTCCTCCTAAAGTAAATTAAATTCCATAGTTAATTACATAGGAAAATCCCCAAAAAACATAGAAATTCACTTTCAATATGCTATCTAACGTTTAAAAATTTCATACGCGAATTCTTCATAAATAACCAAAATTAATTTCTAAACCCAATTATTCATATTTTCCATTGAAAATTCATAATAAGTTTTACATAGCTAGGAAAATTATAAAAATTAAAACCTATCTTTAAAATCATGTTTTTCATAACTTATAATTTCCTCACGGCATTCGAAATTCAGTATAATCAGTTTTACACTTAAAACAGTGTATGAAAAATTATCACACAATCTTGTTTGAATCAAACATGTTATAAAATCCAAGCATATCATCAGTCAAAAATCATCATAATGGATTTAAACTTGAATCCGAAAAAAAAAATGATCAAAAAATAAAACATATATGGTTTTGATTACTATTCACCTTGATTAGGAGAAGACTTTGAAATTTGATTGAGATTAATTCCCCTTGCTTTAAATCCTTAGCTTTAATTTGATTTCCTCCTCTTTTGGCCGGCTTCTCTTTCTTTTGTTTGCTTTTTATGTTTTTAGAAAATGAACATGAATGGATAGGAAACGTGAATATTAAGGGTATGGGATTTTAGTGCGGTTGTTTCCTAATAAGCCATTGTTTTAATTAAGTAACATATAAAACAATTCATAAGCCCATTCATATAACTAAGCTCGGCCTCTAAGCATTTATTCAAATCTCAATCCCCTTATCTCTCTAATATTTACATTATTCTATTTAATTTACCTAATTAAATCTTCTGAATAATGTTATTAAAAATTAGGGGTGTTACAAGCTCCCCTCCTTAAAGAATTTCGTCCTCGAAGATCGGCAAGGTCTAAATAACTAATATAGCAATCGTCTATATCGACTCTTAGCAACCATACTAGCCTACCTAATTAGTAGTTTTCTATATAAATCTAATTTAGACATACCCTCAAAGCAGTTCATGGTAATTATCTCTAATCCGTTATTCTATCTCCTAAGTACAGTCATTCTCGTTGTCGCTCCACTAAAATTTCACCAACTTAACAGTGTTGTTCCTTAATCTTTTATCATCCTACAACCTGATCTTGTTGTCTAAAAAAGTCAAATTCAATTCGACTATCAAGTCCACCAACCTTCTCAAAGGTATAATAGTCTCTAGATCATGTACATACTTACAAAGATGAGACACATGAAACACATTGTGGACACCTACCATACTGCTCGAAAACTCTACTCTGTATGTGTGCTTTGCAATCCTCTCTATTACTTGGAATGGACCAATATATCTCGGTGCCAATTTCTTGGATTTTCCAAATCACACCACGCCCTTCATCGATGATACCTTAATGAAAAACCTATCTCCAAATGAGAATTCTAAGTCTTTACGCCTCTCATCTGCTTAATTTTTCTGTCTAGACCGAGCTTCCTTCATCCTTTTTTGGATAAACTCAATCTATTTCCTCTCAAACCAGATCTAGACCTAAGACTAATCTGTCCCATTCTCCAACCAACATGCTGAATATTTGTAAGGCCTTCCATACAAAGCTTCAAAAGAAGCCCATCCACCTGAGGGTGATACACAGTACTCATTATAAGCTTGGTACCTAATCCACCTGCAAACTCTTCTAGAATTCATTAGTGAATAAAGCATCTCTGTCACTGACGATACTACTAGGGATCCTACGTATTCTAACTATATACTTCATGAATAACTTAGCTAAAACAGTTGTCGTCCTGGTTGACTTAACTGGAATGAAATGAGCACTCTTGCTCAATCTGTCCACTGTAACCCATATACTTTCATTTGCTCTATTTCACTTTGGTGACCAATCTATAAAATCTATGGATATCAATCCAATTTCCAAACTCGAATGTCCAAAGGCTGAAGCAACCCACTCGGCTTTTGAAGTTCAGCCTTCACTTGTTGATAGTTTGCACACTTCCTAACCCATAAGCCAACATCCCTCTTTATACCTTCCCAATAGAAGCTTCACTTTATATCCTTATACATCTTAGTCCCTCTAAGATGAATCATAAACATGGAACGATGACATTCTCCAAGAACTTCCCTCCTTAAGTCCTCAACATTAAGAACACACAACCGTCCCTTTTTTCTCAACCATCCTTTCTGGTCAAGACTAGAATCCTTTAGATCATTGATCTCAGTTTCAACCTCAGGCCTTCTAATCTTCTAGACTAATAAAGGATCCTCCCTCTGCTTAGAAGCAATCATTTCGATCAACACTGGTCAAACTTATAAACAGGACAACATGGAGGTACTCTGATTAGAACTAGCAGTCGATCTTAAATGCACACTATAAGTAGCCAAAGCTTCTAAATCTTTCCATTCTTCCAACATAGCTAAAACCCCATTCTCATGTCTTCTGGTAAGAGCATCCCCTACTTTATTTCCTTTCTCAGGTGTATACTCTATACTAAAATCATAAGCAGCCAAAAACTTCAACCACCTTTATTGTCTCATATTCAACTCCTTTTGAGAGAATATGTACCTTAAATACTTATGATTCATGTATAGCTCAAATCTCTTAAGAGATAATGTCTCTAAATCTTCAATGTGAAGATTACCGCAACCAGCTCCAATCATGAGTAGGATATCTCACTTCATGCGGTCTAATCTATCATGAAGCATAGGCAATAACTTTACTCTTCTGCATCAACACAGCTCCTAATCTAGTCCTATATGCATTAGTTTACACCACCAACCCTTGGTTTTCATTTAGGACTACTAACACATATGTGTTTGATTTAACTTAAGAAATGCTTCCCCACATTTTTCGGACCAACCAAACTTTACATCCTTCCTGGTTAACTTATTTAAATGTGCTGCTATCCATGAGAAATACTTGATGAATCTCCGTTAATAGCCAGCCTTTCCCAAAAAACATGTAACCTCGGTCACCATCTCTAGTCTCTTCCAATTATTAACAGCTTCAATCTCATCTGGATTGACTAACAACCCTTTCCCTATAACCATGTGACTGAGAAACTTAACCTCTTTCTTTCAAAAATGTCATTTATAAAACTTATCCTTTAGCTGATGCTTCCTTGGCATCTCAAGCACTACTCTTAGATGATCTTCGTGCTCTCTCACATCTTTAGAATATGATAAATTGTCATCTATAAACACTTACAAGAACCTATCCAAGTACTCTCAAAAAATTCGGTTCATCAAATCCACGAAGAAAGCAGATGCGTTCGTTAATCCAAATGACACTATCAACCATTCATACGAACCATACCTAGTTCGAAATGTTGTGGATGGAATACTGTCATCTGCCACTCTTAACCAGTGGAAACTTGTCACCAAATCTAACTGGTAAAAAATTCTAGCTCTACACAACTAATCAAGTAGATCGTCAATTCCCGACAACAATACTTATTCCTAATCGGTCTCGTTCAACTTACGATAGTCAATACACATCTTTAACGATCATTTTGATTTCTTCACGAACACTACGGCCGCTCCCCATGGTGAACATCTTGGTCTAACAAAATTCCTCCCTTCTAGATCCACTAGCCGCACCTTCAATTACTTCATCTCAGTAAGTGTTATCCTGCTAGGTGGTCAACTCACAGGTTCAACTTTTAGCATAAGATCTATCTAAACTCAACAGCACGTTTTGGTGGTGGTCCTATAACCGGCTAAAAGACATCAACAAATTCTCTTGCTACTCGAGCCTGACTTAACTCCTCTCCTACTTCCATAGCACTTAACAAAGCACAACTACTCCAGTAATACTTCTCCACTGAGAATTTAATTCGGTTATGACTATCAGGGTTTTTCAATGGTATTTTCCTATCCTGGCAAAATATCCTAGCCTTATACTTACCTAACCAATCTATACCCAAGATGATCCCAAAATCTACAAAATCAAAAACATACAGACTACATGCAAACTTATAGCTTAACAAATCAAGTTCTAACTGGTTAAATCTCATCCTTAGAGTTGCATACCCTCCTATCGGAATTGCAACCATTAAGGAAGTAATAAGGTATGGTTTTTAGCATAAAATATCAACCAAAAATTGAGTTGTACTGGTATCAAATAGTATAGTAACTGGCATACTCTGAATTAAAAGCGTATCTTCCATCATAATCTCCTCTATTTCAGTTGCAGTTGGCCTAGCAGATGATGGTCCAATAGCAAAGACCTTTCCCTTGTCCGTCCTGATTGGTTCTAGACACTGATTCTTATATTGCCAACCTGATCATATTTAAAGTACTTCACACCCATCTTTTCAGCAGCCTTCTTCCCCTTGCCTGATCGGCGCTCATGAGCATAATCACCTTTCTTGTCCACTTAAAGCAAACTAAATCAGCATTTGCCTTCTTGGCAACCTCTCCCTTGTGGTCTCACTTCTTCTTAAAGAACTCCCCCTTCTTTCCCTAAGAACCTTGGGTTTCAACCGACTTTCTCTTGAACAAATAGCAAGCCTCTCATCATGTCGGATTGCCATCTCCACAACTACATTACAAGTATCACGGAGATTACTCAAGGTCACCCTAGAAATCTCAGGCCTCAATCCCTAAATGAACCTCTTATTCCTTCTTATGACGGCTTCTATAGTGTAAGTCTACAGGGTGGATCGTGTAGTGTATATGCCAGTATATGTGACAAAATATATGATGCAACTAAAACAATATTAATCTACGTAAATATAGAATAAGCACACCAGGATTTTATACTTGTTCGGACCTCTCGACCTACGTCTAGTCCCGAAGCTTCCTTTTGGAATTCGACTATCAAACACCCTCACTTCTCCCAGAGGAATAGGCTTGGTTATAGTATATTGTTCTTGTCAAATATGTGTTCTATAACATGAATATTGACTAATAAGTACAAATGCTTCCACTATATATCTAGAGAGTATTGTCAGTGATGAACTAATATATGAAAGAGTGAAATACAAGTATAGATTGCTAGAGATCAAGAATATATAACAGAGTATGTAAGTATAGAGCGTAAGTAAGTAAGGTGAGATTTCTTCTTGATTCTAGATGATATATATAGTTGTAGAGAGGTTCCTTGAGTAGTTGCATCCATTAAGAAGTGCTCTATAGTTGCTTCTGTTGATGATGAAGAGTTGTAGTGAAGAGAAGATGAGATGTCTATTGAATGTGGCAGTTGAGGTTTGAATTTAAATTCCAAGTTCAAAATCAGACGTCTGGTATTTGTATCAGACGTCTGATACTATATTTGTTTTGTATATAATAAATTTTCAGACGTCTAAGTGCAACTACCAGACATCTGGTTTCGTCTATTTGTTGTTTCAGAGGACTTTTCCAAACATCTAGCTTATGCACCCAGACATCTGAAATCTGTGCATGTCTGTTTTGTGCATCTTTTCTATTGCTTCTTTGATCCTATTGACTTGTAGTCTCTTGTAAAATTCTTTGAGCCTTGTTCCTATCCTTCAAGTGATGTTGCTCTAGCAAGTGCCTATATATAGGAATGCATATTCGATTTCCATTGTATAGGTGTTGTCATCGAAACCGTAGATTTGATTTTCTAACAATCTCCCCTTTTTTTATGATGACAACTATACAATGTACTTATATATAATTTTATAAATCTCCCCCTGAATATGTTCTTTCCATAATTTATTGTGATATTTATTATTTCCCTCCCTTTGGCATTATCAAAAAGAAATTATAACTTTTTAACTGTAGAAATTATTAAATATTTACTAATCGTTGTAAGAAATATACATAGAAATAACATACCAAAAGAGGAATTTCATTAGTCACATTAAATGAGTATGAATAAATGAGTACATTCATAGAATTTTATCATTTATACATAAGATTGAGTCCTAAAAATCTAAAAGTCTTTGGGGAAGCTTTCTCTTGATCATCTCCTTTATCTTCATTTTTGGAAGAGTTAGGTTGCCTTGTAGGGGATGTCGGAGCTTGTTCTAGAGGTTCGTTCTCCTCAAAATGTTTGAATGTTTAGAAGGAGAAGAAGGCAATGGGGTTGACCAATCTTCTGAATGGGGTGTAGGACCACGAACCCTTTGAAGAACCTCTTTAAGAACCATAAAATAGTTAAAAGAGATGTTTCAACTATGGCCAGGCATTTTGCAAAAGAAGTTTCAAAACAGTCAATGCGCTTAGCCAATACTTTTTGATTCCAAGATAAAATAAGCTAATTTTGAAGAGTTAGGTCTCGTGTATTTTCATTTGGATGCGTCTCTATGCGAGTCTACAAAAAATTCATCTTGGCACATATAATCAAATGGTGCAGGAGGAGGAGGAGTAGTCTTGCGATGTTGTTCCACCTCTTGTGATGGTTCAGGGTGTGTTTGAGGTAGGTGCATTAATGAGAAAAAAAATTTGGAAGCATATTTCAGAGAAATTTCTTCAAAAGTAGACAAATAGGAGGGCATGTTATAAGCTTGTAGAAGTCTCATGATATATGAAAGAAAGATGATGGATGGGCGTGATCGAGTCCAAAAGTGTTTGAGCTTGTCAAACATAAATTTTGCTCAATTGACCCTTGTTCCACTGAATATAGCATATAGAGCCTTGTGCTCTAGTTCGGCGATCTGCTTACGACTACCAAGGCAAGGAATGATAGTGTTGATAATCATTCTAGTGAGAAGCCTTGCCTTAGGTCGTAGATATTTGGATGCGAATTTAGGAATTTCATCTTCCTACATTTGATGTGTGTGTTGTATTATATCTCGGTTTCAGACGCATACCTAGAATATTGTACAAATCTTCTTCGGTGTCGGAACATCCGAGAGTTCGTCTTATGATCCTGGGAGTAAGTCGAATTGTGTTGCCGTAAACACTAGACCATATCTAGTTATCATTGTTTTCAGTGTTCCAAGCTGCTGTGCTATCCAAATTAGCGTAGAAGAGAAATATGGCTAACCGATCGATTTGGATGTTATTGGGATTAAAAGTTATCAAAGTTTCCAAACCAACACTTTCACACATTTTGTCTAAATCATACATTGGGAACTTGAGTAAATTATAAAATGGACCTATATGGAGTTTCTTCTTTTGAATGTCCTTGTACCTCTTGAGCGAATGCGATAGATGCTTCATCCATATTTCTATTTGGTCGTCTAAGCAAACCTGGGGGTTTGAGGAAGTTGCTTGGTCTTCTTTTCGCTTACAGATCTTAGGATTTTTCCATTTTAGAAGCCATCAAATTTGATCAAATTTGGAAGATAAAGTATTTTTGAGAAGTAAGAAATCGAGTTTGTTGTAGAAATAAAATGAAACAAAGTGAGAGAAGTAAAAAAAATAGACGTTATCAGGGCGTATATGTGTGTCGATTGAATTTCAGACGTTTGGAAGGTAAATCAGACGTCTGATTTAACCTAGTTTGGAGACAGTAAATAGAATCAGACGTCTGATTGGTTGTGTTAGACGTCTGGATTTGGTCGATATGTAAAATTTGATAGTCAGAGAGAATTATCAGATGTCTGTTTGTATTATCAGACGTTTGGAATAAGTCAAATTTTTATTTCTGAATGACAGGTAGTTTTGGTAGACGTCTGGTTTAAATATTAGACATCTGAAAATGATTGAATTTTTGTAATATAGAGGCAGAGACTTTGTTCAAACCTATAGTTCATAGTTCAGACGTCTAAAATTGTTTAGTATCTATTTTTTATTAAGCAGAGGCAATTTTCAGACTTCTGGAAGGGTATATCAGACGTATGATATATGCACGATGATGTAAAATTTGTGTGATTTCAAAATGTCAGACATTTGATGGCAATGTTCAAACGTCTGAAATGGCCAATTTTTCAAAAAATTGGCCTAATTTGAAGGTTTTTGCTTATTTTTTGACCTTTTATTTTTATCAAAAACATAGTATTTTTTGTGAAATAGAATTACAGATATACATAGATACAAATACTGTAACGACCCAAATTTTTGAACGTCTAATTTGCAATATTTAAATTGGATTTAAATATTTAATTTGATTTTAAGATGAACATTTTGTTTTATATGATAGAAATGATTCAAAATTTAAATATAAGGACCTGTTGAATTAATTAATTATTAAAATAGTCATTGAATATCGGGTAAAATATTAAATCGGGGGTAGTAAGCTTGTTCAAAATATTTTAAAGGCTTATAGAATTTATATTGATAATACTGGAAATAATAGATGAGTTAAAATTTGAATTTAGCAGTGGTTTGTTCGATTTTAAAATTTTATCGTTTAAATTGACATTAAAAATAGCCATCCGAGGCATAGTCTCGGAATTGAACGAAACCAGTTCCGTTGAATTCGCAATATTGAATTATTGCCGGATTTCAAACTTTGTAATTTTCGGAGCTACTGGGTGATTGTACGATAAACAAACGCGCTATAAATTAATTGAAATTCGAGAGGGTTTAAATATAAAGTTTAAAATAAAATAATTAACCTAGCTTCCCCAACACACTTTCGCCCTATCAGAACGCTGTAGCCCATCTTCTTCCATAAGCTTTCCATTTTCTTTAAATCGCGATGTTTCTTTCTGCATTCTGAAATAAATTTCACTCCTCGAATAATGGCCGCCTTCCCTTCCTTTTTATCGCGATACTAAACCCTTCTTTTTCCCCTATTCTAATATACGAAATCCCTCCTCATATTGTAATTGACTGATTCTTTTCGTTACTTTTTTCCCTTCACGCCGATTCAACGACATCCATATTAAAAAAAAATAGAAGAATCGATGATTCGATCGACGAGGGGAGAGAGGGCCACCTCGATTAATCCACGGTCTTGATTTGAGGCGTTGTCGAGGTTAGCGTGTCGTCCTGGGGGCGGCCGCGGTTTGCGACCGAGAAGAGGGGAAGCTTCCGAGTGAGGCGCAACTTGCGTAGAGGGAAGAGCGTCGATGTTTGAGGCTCGGTCGAGCTCGTAATCGATTTCTGGCGCGTGAAGGATCTTGATGGATGACTGTGGAGGCCTCAGGATCGGTAGTTCAAGGCGGGGACGCGCGTGGTAGTGCTTGGGTGTTCGCGAGGAGGAGCTGGTGGCGACCTAGTGCAAGGCCAGGACTCGTGAGGAACGCGCGATGCTGAATAGAATTTCACGATGGCGTGCTCGAGGCAGAGATGGTGGGTGGGTTTGTGAAACGACAGTAAGGCATTTCGTTTTTTTAATTTATTTCTCTACTAAAATTAATTTAACTTCTACATCTATTTGGATAATAATTAATAAATCAAAATAAGTATACAGTATATATATATATTTTTGCAGTAAGGATATTTTCCCTTGATTTAAAATTTATATATATATATATATACACACACATATATATATATATATATATATATATATATATATAAGCTTTTAAATATAAGAGTATGTGTTTTAAGGAAGAAAATAATAAACATATGTTATAGAAGAATTTTACAGTAAAGAAAAAATATATATATTTAGGCAAGACAGAAATTATATATATAGGACTTTGAAAAGTATAAAGATTAGTCTTTTAAAAATAAATTAATTTTCTTTAGAGTAAAAATATATACATATAGGACTTTGGAAATTTAATTCTTTTGTTTAAAATTTCACCACCAGTTAAAAATTAAATTATCAGATTAACATAAATTTATTTAAACGATAAATAATTATTTGATTGTTCGAATATTAATAAAATCCATGAAATTGTTATTTAAGGTCAAAAAATATGGAAACGAGTCAGGATTGAATCGGTTTGGCAAACCCAAAATCAAAGGTGAGTTAATCTCACTCAGTTGATTTTAAATTTAAATTGTTGAATTTAAATTTATTGTTGAATTACTTGAATGATGGTTAAAATTAGTGAATAATTAAATAGACCCTATATGCCTCATAATAGCGGATGATAATATATGAATCCCATATACTGCAATATTCCACCATTGAAGTGGAATTGGTATTTTATTTGTGCTAACATCTGTGGATGCAGGGAAACAGGTTGGAGGGATCCAACAGGATTCCGCAAAGATATTTATTCTATCTCATATATATGTTGTTCTGTGACAAGAAGATAAATTGAGATGGGTGGCCTTGTATATAAATTGAATTATTAACTGTTGAATAACAAAGAAGCTGAAATTTGAAATTTTAATGCTATTGATAAATTAATTCAAAGAAGTTAAATAAAACTCAAATAGGAAATATTATTGGAATTTGAAACTTCAACTTGAGAATGAAGAAAAAGAAATAAAAGCATCTTATAATCTGAAATTGATTAAAGTTGAGTTTTTGGGAAAATTTAATATATTAAACACTGGAAGAATTATTGTAATCAACAAGTAAAATTTTATTTAAGAATAAAAAGAAAATGTTGTTAAGAAGCACAAATAAGGGATTTTTGTTAAGAAATAAAAAGGAATTTTATTAAGTAATGAATTTATTTAAAGAGAAATATGAAAAGTTATATAAAAGAAATAAATTATTAAGGTGGAATTCTTAAATAAAACTATCTTTATAAATAAAGTGAACTCAAAGAGATTTTATAAATTTATAAATGGAGTTTACAAATGAGATAGGAAAATATCAGTGTATATTGGTAAGGATAAGTCAAGGTGAACTTATATTGAGTTATAAATTTGTTTGAAATGGAAATAGTAGGATATTTCCGAAAGAAACAAGGTGAATGTGGACAAGAGGCATTTATAGATGGATATTGGATTTCCTAAATTATAAAGTTATTTTAAAAGGAATATTTTTAAATTACTATACTATATAGGTTTTATAAATCATTTTTGAATTTAAAATATTTCAAATTAGTTATTTTTGATGGCTTAGCAATTATTTGTAATAAACTCTAATTTTTCTAAAACCAGCTTTGAAACTTATAAATAACTAGATATAAATTTTAATATTTAATATTACTTATTTTATAAATCTATATGTTTTCAAAATGTTTTTAAAATCCATTTAAAATCCTCTTGTGATGGTAAGCAAATTAATTTACATGAGATAAGATTTAGGAGAAATCTTATAAAGTGGAGAAATTGAGTTTGAAAATCTATTAGCAGAAGTATAAATTGATTTTTGAGGAAGGAATGAGAAAATAAAGGATATTTTCAAAGGGTAAATCAAAATGTGGGGGAGTATAAGAAATCAATTAAATGATTTCATGGAAATAAAGGACTTTGAAATATTATTTCAAATGGGTTAAAATGGAAATAATATCTGAATGATATTTGAGATAAATAATTTGTGGAAATTATTTGATGGTTGCTTGTGTATGATTATTTCATAGTTTAATAACCGACTATCAATATTTGGCCAATGCGTTGATCGTTTCGAAGAGTCCGGGATCGGATTTAATTACCCAAAAACCACTTCGATCCGGTTTGAACGATAACGAATGAAGACCGTGAAGAGTTGAAGACAGTGATTCAGTTTGTCCAGACCCAGGGAAACTTGTATGGATTGAATGCTTTCAGAACATCGTCAGGTGTACGATGAGCATTCTAAGTGAGACACGTTCTTGAAAG
Organism: Allium cepa; assembly: GCA_030765085.1. NCBI lineage: Eukaryota > Viridiplantae > Streptophyta > Magnoliopsida > Asparagales > Amaryllidaceae > Allium > Allium cepa. The sequence continues at coordinate 72,597,356 of CM060942.1, forward strand.
GTAACGATTAGCCTCAAGCCTCATCAACCGGGAATGGCTAAACCAGGTGAGGTGCAGCAAGGTTAGATGGGTCAAGCCCAAGTAGGACAAGATTTTCCCCTGTCTAGATGTCCCTTTTTATTCGGATTAGTGAGCGGTTGGTCGCGCCAACTGCGGGGTTATCTTATTCCGGACTGTTCAGTAAGGAATAGTTCCGGCCTTGGGTTGCAGGGGAGTTTGGGTGGCTCCTCGGTACTCTGATCTAGACCAGGTACTATGACGGGCGGTACCCCGGTAGCCCTGCTGTTGTATGGAATCCAATCTCCAATAAGCGCTTGTATGGTTTTGATTTTGCCCAACTATTGCTGAAACGTGAGATGCAAGTATTTCAGCTAGATTCTATTTTACTTTCTATAGACACTATAATAATATCAGAGAATTTTAATAAAAATGTTTTAGCTATCGTAAGGTAAAAACCCGACATGTTTATTTGTGGCGTGGTCTTACGAGATGCTTTGTTTTTCAAAGGATTTTTGAAAATATAATAATCCAATTGAGTGTGATTTTCTCACGCTGGTTTTCCAGGATGACTCGGTTGTTGTTTTATATGATGCTCGGGTCAGACTGAGTTAAACAGGTTCAGGTTATATGCTGGAGCTCAAGAGACTAGCTGGATGACAGAACGTATTTCCGTATTTGTCTATTATTTCCGCTGTGTATGGACAATTATTAGTTGTCTCTGTATGGATGTTGATGTACTCTGATGATGGTATGTATGTATATGTATACAGTACAGATTTCTTGTATTTGAAACTGTATTCTATATATTATATTTTATTCCGCTACGATGTGAGATTCTGATGTTGTTTCTTTTCTTCTTCTACCTCTTTCTTCTATTACCCGAAGACTCGTACTTTTGTGCCACTTTGGATTGAACTGTTGTGGAATTTTGTTAGTTCAAAGGGGTATAGATTTGCTTTCCTTTACACTTGGTATCAGAGCTGAAAGGTTAAGTGAGAACCTTGGCTCTGGTGGGAATTACTCATTAGAGATAGAGTCATTAGTACTCTAGAATGAGCTTGAGTGTATTAATAGATATGAGAGCGTATTTGTTAGGGAATATAAAATGATTTTATATTGTGTTGATTGATTTATTGAGTGGTATATGAACCTTCGTCAGCACAGTCTGCACAACTATGCCGAAGGGGTTTCTAAACACTTGAATAGAACAATTCGACACGTTATTGTTTTCAAAAGTGGGTGAATGAAATAATTTCATCCAAAATATATTTTGATATAAAAAGAAATATTTTCTGAAATTATTATAACTTGGATGTTTGGATGCTAATAGTTTAAACAAATGAGAGTATAAAATAAGAAATAGTTTATATAACCAAGGATAGCATTGAATTTGAATGTTTGAATTAAAATCAAAAGTGAAATATATATATATAAGAATTTAACTTGGATTATGATTTAAATTTTGGAATTCAATTAATGAATTAGCAAATGTTGTATGAGATTAAATTGGAAAATTATAATAATGATATAAATAAATTGATGAAGTAAATCAAATTTAGAATGTAAATGAATTGGATTGGGAAATTTAATAGAAATAAAATTTTGGTTGAGATTAACTTAAGCTTAATAATTATATTTAAATTTAAGATTTGAAATGAATTGAGATATGGATGATGTTAAATGAAATTAAGTTCTTGCTTAATTAAATCCAAGAGAATTGGTAGATTAAGGAGAATAGTATGATGCTCAATTTGGCAGAAGTTAAGTTAAATAAATTGAATTGAAATAAAATTCAGTTGAGTTATAGATGATGTTAAATAAATTAAATTCTTACTTAAATAAACAAAGGTAAGTTGAAATGAAATAAATAAGCCAAAATAGAATTGTTTTGAACTTTAGAAATGTAATAGAAATCCAAAATTGAATATGTAAATGAAATTTTGAATTGGTCAAATAGAAGTTGAATTGAGAATTAATAAAATTTGATTGTGAACTAAAGTGAATGGGAGGAGTAGACCTTGAGTTATAAATATAAAATTCAACTTGGATTGGTTAGCAAGTAAAATGAAACTGGATTATAAGCGAATTAGCTTGAAGTGCGAATAAAATCCAAATGATATAAATAAAGTGGAGATGGTCTTGAAATTAATTAATTAACTTCGAGAATGAATCGAACATTGAAATTGAAATTTTTAAAGGAAATAAATAAATTAATTAATTAAGCTAAGTGGTAAATGAAAGAGATTTGAATTAAATAGTATTAAATTAAGTTGGAAGAGAATTTATAGGAAAATGAAATGAAACTTAAGTTATGAATTTGGAATGGTTTAGGGTGAATTAACTTAAGTATAAAATTGAATGAATCATGGCTTACATGAAATTGGGAAATGATTGTTAAATTTTAAGCAGTGAGGTTGTTGAGCTTAATAAAAATGGGTTGAATAAAACCCAATGTAAAAAAAAAATTAAGTAAATACAAATATATGAATTCTAAATAAATTAAAACGGAATGGGTTTAAATATAAATTGAATTGGAATCAATTTTAAAATAGTTATAAAACTAAAGAAATTGTTTGTTTGAATTAATATTGTCGAATTTGCATAGGAATAATTATTGTTTGTCGTGCACAAGACTAAATCAGTTCTATGGATTAATAGAAGTAAATAAACTTGATTTTTGAATCAATTGCAATGAATACAAAATATTTTGGATTAAAAATGAATAGAATGTAAGGAAATGATGTTAAGAATCATTCCGAATTGGATAGAATGATATAAATTGAGTAAAAGCAACTGAATTAATATGGAAACTGTAACATCCTGCCTTTTCGCACACTTTAAACCGACACACGTGCCAATTCAAACCATACGGAAGGGCGGATTGTTATGGGGTAAATAAGAAAAACAGAGAAGAAATAAAAACAAAACAGAATCTCACAGCGGAAGGATAAAATATAATAATAAATATACAGTTCAAAACAGTTTACAAACACTTGATTTGCTTTATACAATAAATATCAGAGTTACACATACCAATACAATCAATGCAGCGGAACAGTATGAGTGTGATGCAATACTATAGATAATAATAATACGACTCCTTCATCTTCGTCCTTCAAAGCTAAAGTCTTCGACCCTGAAACGCTCGGACTGACCCGAGCGAATTTGAAAAGACAAAAACACTCGAGTCAGACTAAAAGATCTTATGTGGGTTAAATTAATAGAAATAAATATGAGTACAGTAACTCAAGAGATGTTCGGGATTTACATCTCCTAAGGATCCGTTAAACTATTTACTATGTAGTATATTGCGCTATTATAATAGTGTCTATTTATAAAATAAACTTACTTTTTAATAGCGTTAAGGGGTTACCCATATAGCCCTTAACACAAATAATGCCAATAGTCTATACAGTACCGTAATACCTCCTGATCGGGAGGCTACCAGAGGATACTCCATAGGTACGACACAAATAGAAACTCGTAGTAAAAGCTCGGTATGGTAGGTGACACAGCACAACTAGGCAATGCCAGGGTAGATATACCAATTGCTATCCAGGCTGGTGGAAACGCGTAGCCGCAGTTACCGCCCACCTCGGACTAACTCCCCAAAATCAAAATGTAGAAGTGGCCACTGAATCAAATCCAAGTCAAAGTATAATATCGAAGAGGAGCGTCCGATCAGAGGAATGACCTCATTGGCCTGAGAATCGCTCCTGTTTTAGCCACCTTATGCCAACTCACGGGAGTCGGGTCCACGTATTTACCTTACAGGAAACGTCGCCACCACCTACTTCATTCTGGAATCTCCACCGCGTACACGGTTAGTCAAAGTGGTTTTCGGTATCGACAGAGAGTATGTCCATATCCGATCCCGGTCTCTTTGCCAACCAATCGTTATTATAACACCGCGGTTATTTAAAAACAGTTTATACTTTAAAACCAGAATATAATCTCTTTCAAAACCATAATATTACGATATCATTTCTTCTTTAAAAACACAAACAATTTATTTTCATATTATTTTATAAAAGCCCAAATCAATGATATCGTTTCCCAAATAAAATTTTCCTTTCCAAAAATTATGTCACTTTTTATTATTTAATATCCCATGTAACCAATATTTTGTCTGTAACTTTCAACATAATTCTTCGAAAATCCATAGTATTTTAAAACCATTATTTTCAAAACTAAATGGTTTGGATATTCAACGGTATGCGAATTAAAAAGGTTTAACTTTACTGTTGCTTTATAAAGAATAAATTACATGGCTTTCCAAATATTTCTTGTTTTAAAGTTAAACCAAAATCCAAAATATTACTTCAAGTCCCAAAACCATTTCAATTTTATATATATTTATATCCATTTTTGAGCATTAATATTTCAACTAAAGTTGGATTTTTATCCTTTCAAAATCAATATTCTATTAATTAATCTTGACCATTCACATAAAATCCATAATTAATAAGACTTCAATTTCTAGTAAAATATATATATATATATATATATATATATATAATTTTTCCACTTCAAATTATACTAGAATATCCATTTCTATTTATTTTGGGAAAATCCAATTACAAATATCATATCTTAAAATTTCCAACTTTACATTTAAACATAGGTTATAAATTTACCAAACTCCATTTTCTAAATTTCTTCCATTTTCAATAAAGAAATTTATATTCCTTTTAATTTCAAAATTTCAACTTCATAGGTATATAAATATGGAATAAAATATTTATACAATATAAATTTAAGATTTATAGACCGTATTCAATCCAAACCATAGAAATCACATTAAAATAATTATATAGAGACCGCGGTGCCTGTATATAATTTTCTATCCTATGGTCAAGTGATACGGATATTTATCATTTCAATCCGCAATTAAAAAAATAAAACTTTGCGGTTTTATCATTTCAAACCACAATCCCGAATGAAATGTAAAATGTATGCTAACTTGCAGTTTAATGATATCGAATAAAACATCCATTCAACAACACATCCATCATCCAGTCACAAACATCAAGCAATATCAACCAATAACAAAATATGTTTGGGAATATACAACAGGTAATAATTGGCAGTTTAATTCAAATTATATTTATCAACTATAAATCTAACAGTTTATTTTCAGTGATAATTGACATAACTGTTAACTAGCAGTTCTTATGCAAACAAATAAATTATAACTGTAAATAAATACGCAATAAATAAATTAAATTAACAGTTAAATTAAATAAATGCAATTCAACAGATATAAATGAAATAAACATGCCAAATACTCATAAATAAATTTCTATTCATTTCTAAAATTAATTTAACAAACATAAAAACTTTTAGAAGTTGTGAGTGGGTTCAAACACTCACCTTTTGAATTTAAATCGAATTTAAATTCGATTTAAACCCAAAAATTCGCCCGTCTCAGAATTCGTCCAAACCAGCGTCATCAAGTCCGGAATTTAATTACGATCCTAATAAAAAAAATCTCGCGTCAATCGGATATCGTATGACGAAGTTATAGCGAAAAATCGAGTTGAAAATCAAAGTTTAAATTAAACAAAGAGAACACATTCACCCTCTCCTCTGCCACGTCATCATCATCCAACATACTTTCTTCCCAGCAACGCACTGCATGCACGAGCTCTCCAGAACGCACGCAACCCTTGTTGACCGTACTTTGACCGCTGATAGCCATCACCATGCTCTCCCTATGACCAACGCCAACCACCACCGTCATCCCCATGGCCAGGCGCCTCCATCCCCCTAGGTCCGGCCCCCTCAAGTCACGGCCGGCCGCCACCAATAGCCTAGGGCCGAAACCCTAATCCAATTATTGACATAGATCCAACCGTTGAAACAGCGAACAAACACCACAGATCAACTCCCCTCGGTCCCCTCTACAAAACCCAGAAACGGTTCGTCGATCCGACGACTTTGATTACGGCGAGATGAATGGCTACGAACTGTTCTAATTTATTCTGGGTGAACGACAGCTCCAATTGAAAAACGAATTTCACCATGAGATTACGCGTATCGAAAACATCAATATATATTTTTTTCAGAATTTTCTGAAATTTTTGAGTTTTGACTTTTGATTTTGAACTATGGATAGATCTGGAATTGGATCTGAGATGTATACATTTAGGGAAGAGAAAAGAGTGAAGAAATGAACGTACAGCAAAAGAATAGAGACTAGGGTTTATAGCTGTATATTTATAGATAGGCTAGAGGTAGGGTAGCTAGACTGGATACGCGAACGTACGGAATAAACTATGGCCCAAAAAGCCCGCTATGCCTCCGGAGCCGAATTTGTTAAATCTATATATCCAGATAGGTATTTTAAAATATTCTGAATGCGATGGAAAAAGTTTCGCGACCAAATTCGATCGTATGAAGAAGTTATGCTAAAAACAAGATTTCCAAATTGATTTCAAATTGATTTTAATAAAATTGATTTCAAGGCGTTTCGCGTCCGTACGATCAAACGACAAGTCCGATCGATACGAAACTTGAAACCCTATAATAATTCACCGATACGGATCCGATGAAACTAGTTTCGTCGAAATCCGAGTCCGTGCCCAAAATGGCTATTTTTAATATTTATTAAATAAATTAAAATAAATTATAAATCCAGTTTTTATGTTTCAACTTCTAATATTGGCCAAATTTTGTGACTTATATAATTCAAACAATCCCAAATGGTTTTCCAAGCTTGGATGTGAATTAAAATTTATAAGTATATCAATTTTGCAGTGTTAATTTCTGCGTTTTCTTATTATTTGGGAATTATAAATTTTATTCTCAAAACCCAATTATTTAATCTTATACTTTTATACTCTCATCTTAAATCTAATTAAATAAATAACTTGATTTCCATTTCAACTCATTTTTAATTGCAATTAACCTTTTTACCATAAATTAAATCCCAAATTATAAATAAACTTTTATTTCCATTTCCTTTTTCTCAACTGTTTATTAATTCCCATCCAAATGAATTCAACATTATGAATTTGATAAATTTATTAGATTTACTTCCTTTCTATATTTCTAAGTTATTGTTGTCAATATGAACATTAGTTTAAGATTTCACTCAAATGTTTACCAATTCCAATCTAAACTCAATAACGTCATAATTAACGTTAGAATCCGTTTTATTATGCATAAATTCTAAATTTTACTGACCCAAATTTTCTTCTTTTCATTCCATATTAATTGTCAATCCCATAGAAAAATTAACATTAGGTTCATACCTTTTTACAAATAACTCCAATTTCTTCCAAATAATAATTACATAAACTATTAAATATTAAATCCATTAAATTGCAATAAATTCAATTGATTGCAATTTATTTCCAAATAAATTTGGATTTTTATTTAGTTATACACAAAATTCCGTTATCACTTGCCTAACAAGGTTATTTTCACTTAAGATCTCACTGCATCCACATTTTCACATTTTCATTTCCTAGTTTCTTTACTTTATTCTACATAATTTATTACAAATGGGATTTTCTTTGGTTTACATCTTATTTGTATTTAACATTTCTCAATCACCAATTCATTTCACTTTAACTGCGGTAAATTGGCGGATAAATTGAATTTGATTCCCAAAATCTAAATTAACAAGAAACAAGGTTAGGTAACATACAATAGTCATTACTCCAAATTCTAGTCACCTAAATAGGCTTTTATTCCTTGCAAATAAATGTTACTTTTATTTTCATAGTACAAATCTCAATGATTATTCCATTTTATATTTACTTAGGCCATTTATAGTCCACTATACATATCTACATAAATGGGTAATTTATTCAATTCATTAAGTGTCAATCCTATTAAGCCCTGTTTATATCTTTATGCATTCTTCTATTACTTTACAAAAGGGAATAACTTTTAAACTCATACACTTAATAACAAAACCGTTATAAATCCAATAAACTTCCAAATCCAAGTTTGTACACATTTTACACAACTATTACGATTTCTCACAAACGTTGAACTTATTAAATGACCATTTATTATAATTTAATTCCCTTAATTGAATCAAATGCTTATTATTATATATATTCTTTTCATTCTACCATTCCTTCCCATGTTATATTCATTAACGTATTTACACATCTTTATCTTTCAAATATAAAATAACCAAACTGATTACAAACACTGTTTCTATCAATTTTCATAAGTTTGTTCAAAACTATACTTTTGTTTACATAAAATAAATTTTATGTTTCTATTAGTTTTCTTTTCCTTTCACTACAGGCCTAAATTATTACTATCTACACTAATTACATCTTTGTATTAATGAACACCATTTAAGTTAATATTTATACTAACATTCACAAATTCAATATTTATTTGTTTCTTCAAAATTACTTTAAATCAAGTTGTGAAAATTTACATTATCCACATCTATTATCATAAAATTTTATAGTTACACTAAATTGCAACCACTATACCAAATTTCTACATTTATTCTTAACCAAATTAGAAATTATATTAATTCATTTTATTAAATATCATAAATTTAACGGGTCGTTACAATCTCCCCCACTCAAAACTTTTCGTCCCCGAAAAGGAAAAAGAAGGGAGGAGGAAGATTTACAGTGCATCTTATTTCAAATATTAACTTATAAACAATATTTTACTGGATTAATTTCCTTTAATGAAATATACTTGTTTTATAATCATTATATCCTTTAATACTTGAATTATTAAAGTTGGAAAAATACTTTCACAAAATTCTAAGTCCAAAATTTCCTGAAAATTTTGGCAAAGTCTCCTTTGTACGGAGGGACTCTGGAGAAAATATAATATCCAAATATACAAATATATTACATATATTATCCAAAATAAAATATCCCAACACGGGAAAATATATCAAATAGCGCTTTATACGTAATCCGGAAACGTACCTATTTGTCGGGCAATACGCTTATTATTACGGAACCAAAAGCAGTAGCAGTTGCTTCCATAACCTGTATTTTCTTATAAGCCTAAAAGGTTAAATATTTATTTTAAAATGAACTATTCTATTGGATTCAATCATTCATATCCAATCAAATGCAATAACCATACAATCAAACAGCACACACCGCAAACAAAATCATTCAATCATACAAACAATTAGTTGTTAGGTTCAAATTCCGAAATTGTACGAAATGTAAAATAACTATCAAGTGCATCCTTTACTCAACAGTCTTAGATGGAACAAAGATAGATTATTTCTCCATCCAACAACTTCAAAATTCCTTACCCAACAACCATACATCAACCAAACAATTCAAATCAACACCAAAATAGCTTATTATACATTTATTTCATACTTCAGTGGTTTGATTTTCTTCCCTTCATTTATGAGGGATTTCTTTGTTCTTACAAGTTTTATTTTCCAATTATCACCAAATTTATTATATTTGTATTTCCTTTTTATTACTTAAGTTTATAAAATAATTCTCATTAATAACAACAAATATTTTGAATATCTTCCTTTCCTTACTCTTCACTTGTAAGATCTCCCTTAAATTCTTAATCTGCTAACATTCATTCTTATAAGTGGAAGTTTTTTATTTATCCATTAACTATGGATTACAGTCATTTAAATTCTTCCTACTTTCCATTATATTAGAATAGGGGAGATTAATACATACTTAAGTGAATAATCATATAATAAATTCTTATTTTGAATTTCATTTTATATACTTAGGTTCATATCATCTATTAATAATAAAATTTCAATTATAACCTAAGTTTTACCATTGAATTCTTATTATAACAGTAATTTATTGAATACTTCATTTTTCCTAAATTCCTACTTGTAAAATATTCAATTCCAGTTTCTCATTTAACACTTCAACTTTTATATTTGGGTAAGTTATTTATGTTAAGGAAATTGCAATTGAACTTATACAAGTTTAATCTCCATTCTTTTAATTAAATTTAATGTTTATCCATATTACTCTTTGTCTCATATGTATGCAAATTCCTCTTTATAGCTTTGCAATTATTCTCTTATTTCAATTAGAGGTTTCAATTCATTTATTACTTAACTTTTATTTCACTAACAAATTTTAAACAATTAATTAACGGAAAAATTTAGAATTAAATACCGGGTTAAATTTCAATTTATTTCAAAATAATAGATAAATAAGTTCTTACAACTCAATATCTCTAATTATAGTCAGAACAATAAAAGAAAATTTTTAGAAAAGTTCAAAATAAATCTGCAGTAAAATTTACTACAGTGGCCTTTCCTCTTCGAAACTCGAAATGAAAGTCGATGATGCGGCCGTCATCACCGAATTTATTTTCCAGCGATAGAGAGGAAAGTACAGAATTTAATTTCTCCCAAAATCTTCTTTTTAAAACAATTCTTCCAAACTATACGAAATATTTATATAAGAAAATACTTATAAACCAAATCATTATATTTCATAAATTCTTTGAAAACAAATTTGGAAAAATCCCGGACTTAAGTTCTAAAATCTCCAATTTGACTTATTATAATTTCAACTTAGCTTCAGTTATTATAAATATTTTATTTCCTAACACCCAATCTATAGCAACCAAATATATATATATATCTTTATAAAAATATTTTTATATATAGAAAATATAATAGGCAAAATTCTTTCATTCACCTATATTAAAACAAATATTATGTCGGTATGTCCTATTAAGTGTTTAGAAATCCCTATTGATGACATATCGTCCCATGTATCAACCAGAATTTATAAATACAAAGCGGAACAGATTAACACAATATAAAAATCTTTTTATTAATACTAACAAATACGCTCTCTCATATATATACACTCAGCGACTCCCATAGGATATTTCTACCCTATTAACAAAGAGTCAAACCCCCACAAAGCCAAGGTTTGTCGCTAAACCTGGCTCTGATACCAACTGTAACATCCCGCCTTTTCGCACACTTTAAACCGACACACGTGCCAATTCAAACCATACGGAAGGGCGGATTGTTATGGGGTAAATAAGAAAAACAGAGAAGAAATAAATACAAAACAGAATCTCACAGCGGAAGGATAAAATATAATAATAAATATATAGTTCAAAACAGTTTACAAACACTTGATTTGCTTTATACAATAAATATCAGAGTTACACATACCAATACAATCAATGCAGCGGAACAGTATGAATGTGATGCAATACTATAGATAATAATAATACGACTCCTTCATCTTCGTCCTTCAAAGCTAAAGTCTTCGACCCTGAAACGCTCGGACTGACCCGAGCGAATTTGAAAAGACAAAAACACTCGAGTCAGACTAAAAGATCTTATGTGGGTTAAATTAACAGAAATAAATATGAGTATAGTAACTCAAGAGATGTTCGGGATTTACATCTCCTAAGGATCCGTTAAACTATTTACTATGTAGTATATTGCGCTATTATAATAGTGTCTATTTATAAAATAAACTTACTTTTTAATAGCGTTAAGGGGTTACCCATATAGCCCTTAACACAAATAATGCCAATAGGCTATACAGTACCGTAATACCTCCTGATCGGGAGGCTACCAGAGGATACTCCATAGTTACGACACAAATAGAAACTCGTAGCAAAAGCTCGGTATGGTAGGTGACACGGCACAACTAGGCAATGCCAGGGTAGATATACCAATTGCTATCCAGGCTGGTGGAAACGCGTAGCCGCAGTTACCGCCCACCTCGGACTAACTCCCCAAAATCAAAATGTAGAAGTGGCCACTGAATCAAATCCAAGTCAAAGTATAATATCGAAGAGGAGCGTCCGATCAGAGGAATGACCTCATTGGCCTGAGAATCGCTCCTGTTTTAGCCACCTTATGCCAACTCACGGGAGTCGGGTCCACGTATTTACCTTACAGGAAACGTCGCCACCACCTACTTCATTCTGGAATCTCCACCGCGTACACGGTTAGTCAAAGTGGTTTTCGGTATCGACAGAGTGTATGTCCATATCCGATCCCGGTCTCTTTGCCAACCAATCGTTATTATAACACCGCGGTTATTTAAAAACAGTTTATACTTTAAAACCAGAATATAATCTCTTTCAAAACCATAATATTACGATATCATTTCTTCTTTAAAAACACAAACAATTTATTTTCATATTATTTTATAAAAGCCCAAATCAATGATATCGTTTCCCAAATAAAATTTTCCTTTCCAAAAATTATGTCACTTTTTATTATTTAATATCCCATGTAACCAATATTTTGTTTGTAACTTTCAACATAATTCTTCGAAAATCCATAGTATTTTAAAACCATTATTTTCAAAACTAAATGGTTTGGATATTCAACGGTATGCGAATTAAAAAGGTTTAACTTTACTGTTGCTTTATAAAGAATAAATTACATGGATTTCCAAATATTTCTTGTTTTAAAGTTAAACCAAAATCCAAAATATTACTTCAAGTCCCAAAACCATTTCAATTTTATATATATTTATATCCATTTTTGAGCATTAATATTTCAACTAAAGTTGGATTTTTATCCTTTCAAAATCAATATTCTATTAATTAATCTTGACCATTCACATAAAATCCATAATTAATAAGACTTCAATTTCTAGTAATATATATATATATATATATATATATATATATATAGAATTTTTCCACTTCAAATTATACTAGAATATCCATTTCTATTTATTTTGGGAAAATCCAATTACAAATATCATATCTTAAAATTTCCAACTTTACATTTAAACATAGGATATAAATTTACCAAACTCCATTTTCTAAATTTCTTCCATTTTCAATAAAGAAATTTATATTCCTTTTAATTTTAAAATTTCAACTTCATAGGTATATAAATATGGAATAAAATATTTATACAATATAAATTTAAGATTTATAGACCGTATTCAATCCAAACCATAGAAATCACATTAAAATAGTTATATATAGACCGCGGTGCCTGTATATAATTTTCTATCCTATGGTCAAGTGATCCGTATATTTATCATTTCAATCCGCAATTAAAAAAATAAAACTTTGCGGTTTTATCATTTCAAACCACAATCCCGAATGAAATGTAAAATATATGATAACTTGCAGTTTAATGATATCGAATAAAACATCCATTCAACAACACATCCATCATCCAGTCACAAACATCAAGCAATATCAACCAATAACAAAATATGTTTGGGAATATACAACAGGTAATAATTGGCAGTTTAATTCAAATTATATTTATCAACTATAAATCTAACAGTTTATTTTCAGTGATAATTAACATAACTGTTAACTAGCAGTTCTTATGCAAACAAATAAATTATAACTGTAAATAAATACGCAATAAATAAATTAAATTAACAGTTAAATTAAATAAATGCAATTCAACAGATATAAATGAAATAAACATGCCAAATACTCATAAATAAATTTCTATTCATTTCTAAAATTAATTTAACAAACATAAAAACTTTTAGAAGTTGTGAGTGGGTTCAAACACTCACCTTTTGAATTTAAATCGAATTTAAATTCGATTTAAACCCAAAAATTCGCCCGTCTCAGAATTCGTCCAAACTAGCGTCATCAAGTCCGGAATTTAATTACGATCCTAATAAAAAAAATCTCGCGTCAATCGGATATCGTATGACGAAGTTATAGCGAAAAATCGAGTTGAAAAATCAAAGTTTAAATTAAACAAAGAGAACACATTCACCCTCTCCTCTGCCACGTCATCATCATCCAACATACTTTCTTCCCAGCAACGCACTGCATGCACGAGCCTCCAGAACGCACGCAACCCCTGTTGACCGTACTTTGACCGCTGATAGCCATCACCATGCCTCTCCCTATGACCAACGCCAACCACCACCGTCATCCCCATGGCCAGGCGCCTCCATCCCCCTAGGTCCGGCCCCCTCAAGTCACGGCCGGCCGCCACCAATAGCCTAGGGCCGAAACCCTAATCCAATTATTGACATAGATCCAACCGTTGAAACAGCGAACAAACACCACAGATCAACTCCCCTCGGTCCCCTCTACAAAACCCAGAAACGGTTCGTCGATCCGACGACTTTGATTACGGCGAGATGAATGGCTACAAACTATTCTAATTTATTCTGGGTGAACGACAGCTCCAATTGAAAAACGAATTTCACCATGAGATTACGCGTATCGAAAACATCAATATATTTTTTTTTCAGAATTTTCTGAAAATTTTGAGTTTTGACTTTTGATTTTGAACTATGGATAGATCTGGAATTGGATCTGAGATGTATACATTTGGGGAAGAGAAAAGAGTGAAGAAATGAACGTACAGCAAAAGAATAGAGACTAGGGTTTATAGCTGTATATTTATAGATAGGCTAGAGGTAGGGTAGCTAGACTGGATACGCGAACGTACGGAATAAACTATGGCTCAAAAAGCCCGCTATGCCTCCGGAGCCGAATTTGTTAAATCTATATATCCAGATAGGTATTTTAAAATATTCTGAATGCGATGGAAAAAGTTTCGCGACCAAATTCGATCGTATGAAGAAGTTATGCTAAAAACAAGATTTCCAAATTGATTTCAAATTGATTTTAATAAAATTGATTTCAAGGCGTTTCGCGTCCGTACGATCAAACGACAAGTCCGATCGATACGAAACTTGAAACCCTATAATAATTCACCGATACGGATCCGATGAAACTGGTTTCGTCGAAATCCGAGTCCGTGCCCAAAATGGCTATTTTTAATATTTATTAAATAAATTAAAATAAATTATAAATCCAGTTTTTATGTTTCAACTTCTAATATTGGCCAAATTTTGTGACTTATATAATTCAAACAATCCCAAATGGTTTTCCAAGCTTGGATGTGAATTAAAATTTATAAGTATATCAATTTTGCAGTGTTAATTTCTGCGTTTTCTTATTATTTGGGAATTATAAATTTTATTCTCAAAACCCAATTATTTAATCTTATACTTTTATACTCTCATCTTAAATCTAATTAAATAAATAACTTGATTTCCATTTCAACTCATTTTTAATTGCAATTAACCTTTTTACCATAAATTAAATCCCAAATTATAAATAAACTTTTATTTCCATTTCCTTTTTCTCAACTGTTTATTAATTCCCATCCAAATGAATTCAACATTATGAATTTGATAAATTTATTAGATTTACTTCCTTTCTATATTTCTAAGTTATTGTTGTCAATATGAACATTAGTTTAAGATTTCACTCAAATGTTTACCAATTCCAATCTAAACTCAATAACGTCATAATTAACGTTAGAATCCGTTTTATTATGCATAAATTCTAAATTTTACTGACCCAAATTTTCTTCTTTTCATTCCATATTAATTGTCAATCCCATAGAAAAATTAACATTAGGTTCATACCTTTTTACAAATAACTCCAATTTCTTCCAAATAATAATTACATAAACTATTAAATATTAAATCCATTAAATTGCAATAAATTCAATTGATTGCAATTTATTTCCAAATAAATTTGGATTTTTATTTAGTTATACACAAAATTCCGTTATTACTTGCCTAACAAGGTTATTTTCACTTAAGATCTCACTGCATCCACATTTTCACATTTTCATTTCCTAGTTTCTTTACTTTATTCTACATAATTTATTACAAATGGGATTTTCTTTGGTTTACATCTTATTTGTATTTAACATTTCTCAATCACCAATTCATTTCACTTTAACTGCGGTAAATTGGCGGATAAATTGAATTTGATTCCCAAAATCTAAATTAACAAGAAACAAGGGTAGGTAACATACAATAGTCATTACTCCAAATTCTAGTCACCTAAATAGGCTTTTATTCCTTGCAAATAAATGTTACTTTTATTTTCATAGTACAAATCTCAATGATTATTCCATTTTATATTTGCTTAGGCCATTTATAGTCCACTATACATATCTACATAAATGGGTAATTTATTCAATTCATTAAGTGTCAATCCTATTAAGCCCTGTTTATATCTTTATGCATTCTTCTATTACTTTACAAAAGGGAATAACTTTTAAACTCATACACTTAATAACAAAACCGTTATAAATCCAATAAACTTCCAAATCCAAGTTTGTACACATTTTACACAACTATTATGATTTCTCACAAACGTTGAACTTATTAAATGACCATTTATTATAATTTAATTCCCTTAATTGAATCAAATGCTTATTATTATATATATTCTTTTCATTCTACCATTCCTTCCCATGTTATATTCATTAACGTATTTACACATCTCTATCTTTCAAATATAAAATAACCAAACTGATTACAAACACTGTTTCTATCAATTTTCATAAGTTTGTTCAAAACTATACTTTTGTTTACATAAAATAAATTTTATGTTTCTATTAGTTTTCTTTTCCTTTCACTACAGGCCTAAATTATTACTATCTACACTAATTACATCTTTGTATTAATGAACACCATTTAATTTAATATTTATACTAACATTCACAAATTCAACATTTATTTGTTTCTTCAAAATTACTTTAAATCAAGTTGTGAAAATTTACATTATCCACATCTATTATCATAAAATTTTATAGTTACACTAAATTGCAACCACTATACCAAATTTCTACATTTATTCTTAACCAAATTAGAAATTATATTAATTCATTTTATTAAATATCATAAATTTAACGGGTCATTACAGAAACCCTATTACTTGTTTATAGAGCATGTTTGTATATATATTGTTTAAAAAAAATAGTCCTTATGATACTAAATTGATAGAAGTGGAGTAAAACTTGATTTGAAAGAAATTAATTTGAAAATAGGCTTGTGTGGACTTGAAAAGGGATTGAAGTTAAGTAAATGAGTCGTAACTCACTTAAAGTTGGATGCTAATGGTATATAAATTAGTTAAGAAGCCAATTGAATTAGTTGGAAACTATACAAATTGCTTGTGAAAGTATCTATAGTGCATTACTTATGTTATTGATTGTTGTGGTTATTTAAATGGGTAAAACATTATAAATTTCATAAATATGTTACTTATATGTTTAAATTGAGTAAGTACAGGTACCAGAAGACTGTATAGCGGGATTTTGGTCACGCAAATGCTTAAATAAATACGCCACTTGCTTAAAATGCTAAATAAGGTATGCATACGCAATACAAACTAGGAAATATAAACTGTTTTTTATTTTTCCGACCGTGTGGGTCGATGTATATATATTTATATCTATTGTTAAATTGCAAAAGCTCCTCCGTACAAAGGGGACTCTGCCAAAAAATTTCGGAAATTTTGGGAGTTAGAAATTTTTTGAAGTTTTTGAAAATTCTGTTAACGACAAACGTTTTCAAATTGGAAATTGAAATAAATTAGTGAAGGAAACTAATTTAAAATAATGACATAAATTTGTTATAAATGAAAAATAGAATTTAAATATTCAGAGTTAAAGATAAATTGAATTCATATGGAAATGGAAGAATCAATTTGAATAAGAATAGATACAAACTAAGTGTATGATGAAAATAAATAATAAGAAACACATAAAATGCTTATACTAACTTAAATGAGGAATGATGCATTCTTAATTGGGAATTGATATTTCAAATATAATCTAAAATAATATTTGAATGAATATATATTGACATTTGTAAGAAAGTCGATAAAATGTTTTTGAATATTGTGATGGGACATATTGCTGTGTAAGAAAGTCGAGAAGATGTGCATTAAATTTGATTTTGATTTAGAGATCAATGATTAACATATGATTAGCATATTATGTAGTTGTAGTAGTGTTGTCAAGTAAACAATCGCCCATTGTCTTTATAACAACCCCCAATTTCGTACCATTCAAATCGACAATAATCCACACATGTCAGACTTGAAGGATGCGAAATAACAGATTGTAAATAAATTTGGAGCAAATAAAATCAAATATACAGAATCATAGACAGAGAACAATCAGAATAACTCGCAGCGGAATATAAAATAACATAGTAGTTCATGAAGCTACTATAACAGAGTCTCAAACCAAATACATAATGTAGTCTGAAAACAACAGAATAGAAATTCCAAATACATAGAAGTTCACTAATACATGAGATAAACTAATACAGCTGAAACAGTAGTAGGAATATATGTAGATAAGCAGAAACTCCAGTGAAAGACCAGCTCGAGGAAGAGAATCCAATGCTATGAATACTCAGGCTGACCCGAGCGTAAAGCAAAACACAAAACACTCGAGTCAGGACAATATATACTTATATAATGTAAACCAACTCAAGTGAACTGTAATAAGGATACAAGTAACCTAAAGGATGCCTGGGACCGCCCACCCTCTAAGGATCCGTTAAACTATTTACTATATAGTAATATTTCGTTATTATAATAATGACTACAGTAAAATAAACATACTTTTATATAGCGTTACGGGCTACCCATATCACCCTTCACACATAATAGTCCCAATAGTCCATCCAATCTCATGCCATCTCCACTCCGGGTGACTGTCCGAGGATGCTACACGGGCTAGGGGAGAAAAACAAACTCGTACTAAAGGCTCGGTTTGGTAGGTGACACGGCACACAAGGCAATGCCAGGGTTGATATACCAATTACGTACACTGGCTGGTGGTAACGCAGCAGCCACATACGCCCACCCTGAACAACACTCCAAAATCAAGGGGTGACCCAATCGATCACAACATTAATAGAATGGTATCGAAGAAGTGTGTTCAGCCAGAGGTGCTACCTCCTTTGGCCCGAGATCGCTCTTGTTTTAGCCACCTTAAGCTAACTCAAGGGAGTTAGGTCCAGGTAAAGTACCTTAGGAATGTCGTCACCATCCTACTTCATTCTGGAATCTCCACCGCGTACACAGTTGTTAAAGTGGTTTTTGGTATCGACAGAGAGTATGTCCATATTCGATCCCGGACTCTACAACAACCATTCGTTATTATAACCCGTAGTTATAATTTCAAAATGGTATTTATTTCTCAAAATCCAATATCATTTCAAATCCATTTCAAAATATCAAACTTATCATTTCATTTGAAAAACATATTCATTTTATTCAAATTAAAATACCATTTCAATTCACATTTCAAAATAGTTCAATTCCAACAAATTACTTCGTTTAAATCGTAAAAATGAAGTTATTACATTAAATTATTAAATTTTCAAAATTTTAAACTTTCAAAGTTCATTCATTCACTTAATTTTATCAAAACAGTCAAAAATTCAACTTTTGCAGCATTTGGAAAATGCTACTGAAAGTTATATTCAAAACAGTTCAATTTAACAAAAGACGGCGTTTAAAATGCTGTAATAGTGTTACATTAGTTTCAAAGAAAACTTAGTTTAATCTAACAATTATAGCATAAAAAAATGCTATAATAGCCTTAATTCAATTTAGCTATTTAGTTCACTTATCAACTACAGCATTTACAAATGTTGTATTATCATTTATGTTAGATATAATAGCATTTCAAAAATACAGTTAATTAACTTCAAAATTTCAATAAAATTTCACAACAATTATATTTTTCTATAATTCACTTTTAACTTATAAAATCACATAATTTTACTTTTATAACCATCATTTAATTTTTCTTTAATTTCATGATTTCATAAAGTTAAATTTCCATTTAAAAATTCATATTTAACACTAATTCACTTATTAAATTGCAGTGTTCAATTTTAAATTCATTACATTAAATTTCAACCTAACACTTAAGTTCAAATTATCAAATATAACTTAGTTTTATTTTTATTTACTTAAATAAAAATTCACTTTTAAGTCAATTCCATAAGTTTCCAATTTTAGTTATAATTCAAAATTTCAACTTAAATATTCATTCATTTCACATTTCAACTTTATTAAAATCATTAATATGATATAAAATCACTTTAAATTCCTTTAACTACAAATTATCGTAAATTTATCATGCTTTCATATTCAATTTAATTTCAAATTATAATTAAATCAAAATTTCCAAAATAACTTACATTCAAAATTTTCTAACTTTTTCATTAATTTATTTCACTTATAATTATTCATGAAATAAATAATATTTTACCAAAAATAATTTTTAATTAGATTTAAATCAAAATATTTTAATATTTACATTTCTAAAATAATTTTAAAATTTTTAGAAAAACATATATTAACTACGGGTCTGTATACAATTTTCTACACTAGGAACAGTGATACGGGTAATATATCATTTCAACCCGTAATTTACAAAGAAAATCCGGGTTTTATCATTTCAAACCCGCAGTCCCAAGTAAATGAAATAAATTAAAAATCATTTAGGCCTATCATTTCAGCCCATAATGATTTTCCCTTATTCTAAAGTCCGTTCGGGTATGTATCATTTCAACCCATAGTGATTCTAATCTAAAGGGAACTTGCAGTGTGATAAACTGATAAAAATAACAGAACAGCATAATATAACAGTAACAAATGTCATAACCGGTTCTTAATTATGTGTGAACATCATATAATAGTGACATAGCAAATGTGACGACCGCCCATGACTCCCGCACCAAATCAAGGAAATAATGCGCTAAAAGGTGTGCCAGGCAGCCATGGACGATAGTCAGGGTAAAACAAAACAGAAGAATCTCTATCGCATAACTCACAGCGCATGGATAAAATACAATAGAGAAATATAGTATAGTGAAGCTCCATAGAACAGAACATCATCATATAAGCATCACAGTAGTTTCATACAATCATCTACTCAAATCCATACATGAAAGCCTCACTACAAATCACTCAACCAAATACAGCAGCGGATACCCAGTACATATAGTAAGAAAACTAATATGCAAAGCCTCCTGCTCGTCTTCGTCATCTTCAGCGTAGAACTCCTAGCACAGCACCTGTCACCTGCTACCTAGTCTGCCCATCCCAAACATGGATGAACAGCCCAAGGTAATAAGAGGAGACATAAAACCTTGAGTCAGACAAAGTCTTAGTGAGCAGTAAATTAACTATCAAACATACCAAAAGAGCATAAAGGATAAAAGGAATAGGAACCAAACCATCCCACTCCACCTCTTTCTACAGTGATAGCCCCAGACATACACTAAGGAGAAGCAAGCATAACAACATAGACAATTAAGGTAAAGCGAATACCACTCGAGTCAAGGACGATGTTTTCCAAATTCAAACCCCCAAGGCCTAAACCAAGATCAGATAAGCACCCAGAAAACACCGCTCTTGAAGCCGAATGATAATACAACCAAACATCCATGACTCTGGCTATCACTGTTATCCTTGCCTCGATTTCACCGTTAGTTGAATGACCATCTGTCAAGGGCTAATGGTAACCCCGGTTCTAACCATAACTCCGCACACTGCCTTGTGCCTAGGACTTATCTACTTTGCCCAGAGTACTCAACTACCTACCTGTAGTCTTTTGGGTGTCCCGACTACCTACCTGTAGTCGTTATGGGCGCCCCATGTACTCTTGCTGTTGAGCATGCTAGAACCTTCAACAACGACGAGATCCAAGCCTCCTAGCCATCCTTCTTGACGACTATCCTCATACAAGCTCAAGCTACCTCTTGAACAATCCATTATCAACCAACTTGAACTACTCTTCAAGTTATCAACATGCTTGGAATGATCCCTGCTTGGATTAAGCCAAGACTCACATCATACTTCGCTTCATCGCATCAAAGCAAAGTCTCAACTCAACAACATGGTTTGCCTCATCAAATCATGGCAAAGTCCCATCTCAACATCATCCAATCTATACATATGAGCTTCAACATCCGCTACATATGCCTTAAGCAGCTTTCACCATTCAAGAGCCTTCTTCCATAGCTTTTGAATCCTCTTTCATCATCTTGTTCCAAATCAACTACTAGCTAACTTGGAAACAATCAAATCAATCATACATTCAAATAATCAATCATTCAAACAAGATCTATTAAGCAATTTAAGCAATATCAACTATAATGGGAATTTCGTAAATAAACGAGCAAAAGTCCAACATATGTGAAATCATGGTTTTTAGCATAGATCTATCAATTATAAAACATGGGTTTTGTCTCTAATGCTTATTAAACAAACTTGCATAAGTAAACATCTTCAAAAACCATGGATCTAGACTTCGATCTAAGAAAAATGCATGAAATCTCTAACTTTAACACCCAAACATGCCACCAATCCAATATACTCCTTTGGATCCGCGTGAGAGATAACTACCACTCACCAAATCACCAAAACAACCTAAAATCAATCAACTTCAGATCTGGACAGCAAGGACTTGAGCTTGATCCGGAGAAATTTCACTTGAAACGGTGAAATCTAGCTTCTTCGGATGAAAATCTTCAACTTTGGCTCTTGATCTTTGATCTTGATCTTCAATCTAAATCTTCGATCTTGGATGGATGTTAGAACTAGATTGGAATGGAGAAAAGAAGATGAAGAAATGTTGTAGTCGAGTCTTCAAAATGGCAGCACTTCGTCGCTTCAAAAACCGGTGCCAAAAAGTGAGCCAAACCCCTCTATTTATAGGCTGAACAACCCTTAGGTCGTCGCCCTTTAGGTCGTCCCCGACCTAACACTCCAACGACCTACGACCTAAAACCAGCCCGCCCTAGCGACCTACGGCTTATCCAAACACACAGGGTCTCACGACCTAAACCCCCTGCGACCTAACAAACAAGGCCGACTTAAGCCCAAGGCCGACCTAACGACTTATAACATTAACGACCTACGACACAACCCAGACATAACCTAAAACACAGGCCGCATATCCCAAGTCCTAAGTCGTATGACGACTTAACCACCATGCCGACTTACGACTTAATACCAGTGCCGACTCACGACTCAACCTATTTCCTTTAGGTCGCTACCCCCTCTTAGGTCGCTCTCCACTAGGTCGGTCACTTTCTTAGGTCGTTCCTCTATCCTAGGTCGCTCAACCGACCTAACTCTCAACACATTAACATCCTAACCCGTTAGCTCCTTAGGTCGCTCACCCCTACCTACGACCTATCCTTCAAACGACCTAACTCCCAAGCCTTCCATCCTATGAGTCGTAACTTGTACACGACCTATCCTATGAGTCGGTCACGACTCAACCCTTAACTCGGCAATGCCTATGAGTCGGCCCTCTATGAGTCGGCCACGACTCATCACTTGACCCCTATTTCGCCTCTCTTCTTAAGTCGGCAACTACTATGCCGTTCTATCCCTTAACTCGGTCCATCCCCTTAAGTCGTCTACGACTTATCTATGAGTCGGTCACGACTCATCACTTGCACTCGGGTCAACTCCTAAACGACTCAAGCTAGAGGCCACACAAACAACACTATCGACCTGCAAATTCTACGTTTTATCGACACGTAAAATACGGGTCGTTACATTCTCTCCCCCTTAGGAATTTCGCCCCCGAAATTCCAAGCAAACAACAGCAATCAAAATTATTCCGCATGCCTATCATCCATGGCAATCAACAATCCATGCAACCAATTCTAACCTAGCATGCAGAATTCTAAGACTTAGAACAAGCTACAAATTCATGAGATGTCACGACACTTTAGGGCCATACCTCGAAGAGTCCGGGATGAGCTGCCTTCATCCTCTCTTCCTCCTCCCACGTACAGTCGTTAACATCATCACTCCATTGTACCTTGAGCAACGTAATCGTCTTCCTCCTAAGCTGTTTCGTATCGGTTTCAACAATACGAAGCGGCTTACGAGGTCTCGAAACAACTGGATCAACCTCCAAGTCTTCACAGCTATCAGCAGAAACCACCGTAGTTGGGTCGTGCATATACTTCCGTAGATAAGATACATGAAAAACACTGTGCACACCCGCCATCTTTTCCGGTAACTCCAATCTATAAGCGAGCTTTCCAATACGCTCGATAATCGGGAATGGTCCAACAAATCTCGGAGTTAACTTTCCTTTCTTCCCGAATCTAATGACACTCTTCAGAGGAGAAATCTTCACAAAAACCATATCACCTACGTCGAATTCCAAATCCTTACGACGATTATCGGCATAACTTTTCTGACGATCTTGGGCTGCCTTCATTCGTTGCCGAATGATCTCTATACAATCTGAAGTCTGTCGAATCATCTCTGGCCCAAGTATCAGCTTTTCTCCAGTTTCCAACCAACATGTCGGAGAGTTACACGGTCTTCCATATAATGCCTCATATGGTGCCATACCGATACTCGACTGATAACTGTTATTATAAGCAAACTCCACCAAATGAAGGTGATCTTCCCATGATCCTCCGAAGTCCAAAACACATGCTCTAAGAAGATCTTCCAAAACTCGGTTGACTCTCTCAGTCTGACCATCTGTTTGAGGGTGATAAGCTGTACTCAAACACAACTCAGTTCCCAAAACTTCCTGGAAGCTCTTCCAAAATCTACTAGTGAACAATGGGTCTCGATCGCTCACTATACTCTTCGGAACACCATGGAAACGAACTATCCACTTCACATACAGTTCAGCCAACTTTGATGCAGTCCTAGTCGATCGAACAGGAATGAACCTTGCACTCTTGGTCAAACGATCTACAATGACCCAAATCCCTTCATTCCCTGCTCTTGTCCTAGGTAGACCATCGATAAAGTCCATCGACACTTGCTCCCACTTCCATGTAGGAACCTCTAATGGCTGAAGCAATCCACTGGGCTTCTTCTGCTCAGCTTTCACCAACTGGCAATTCATACACTTGGAAATAAAATTTCCAACATCCTTCTTCATACCTTCCCAGTAGTAGGTTCTCTTCATATCCCGATACATCTTATTTCCACCTGGATGAATTGTCAACTTCGAGTGATGACTCTCCCTCAGAACTTCATCTCTCAATCCATCTACATCGGGAACAACTAGTCGCCCTTGCTTTCGAAGCCAACCCTCTCGATAGACCTCGAATCCCTTATCCTTCTCCGGGTCCAATCCAGATTCCAAATCTCGGATGATCTTGACAAGCTTATCGTCTCGCTTTTGGCTCTCGCCAATTCTTTCCACAAGAGTAGGTCTTATCGATAAGTTTGCCAACATCTCAGGTTCCAATTCACATCTGGGCCTGAAATCAAATCCAGCCAAATACTCGAGATTCTTCCATTCCGAAAACATGGCTCCCAATCCTGCATGTCTTCGACTTAACGCATCAGCCACTGCGTTACCTTTTCCCGGAGTATAGGCTATACCAAAATCATAAGATGCTAGAAACTCTAGCCACCGTTGCTGTCGAAGATTCAAATCCTTTTGGGAGAACAGATACTTCAACGACTTATGATCTGTAAACAACTCGAATCTAACTCCCAATAGATAATGTCTCCACATCTTCAAAGCAAACACAATTGCCGCTAACTCCAAATCATGAGTCGGATAATTCCTTTCATGCGACTTCAGTTGTCGACTAGCATACGCAACAACTTTATCTTTCTGCATTAGCACTGCTCCAAGTCCAGTGCCACATGCATCGGTGTAAACCACCATCTCATCATTCCCACTTGGAATAGTCAAAACAGGAGCACTCGTCAGTCGCTCTTTTAGGATTTCAAAGGCTTGCTCACACTTAGCATCCCATCTGAACACTTGGTTCTTTTTCGTCAATCCTGTTAACGGTGCAGCTATCTTGGAAAAGTCTTTGATAAACCGACGATAATATCCTGCTAATCCAAGAAAACTCCTCACATCAGATGCATTCTTAGGCCTAACCCAATCCTGGATCGCTGCCACCTTAGCGGGATCAACCGCTATTCCATTTCCAGAAATAACATGACCTAAGAACCTCACTTCATTCTTCCAGAAGTGACACTTCGAAAACTTAGCCTTCAGCTGATGTTTCCGCAAGATTTCCAAAACAATCCTCAAGTGCGTCTTGTGCTCTTCCTCAGTTCTGGAATAAATCAAAATATCATCCACGAACACAAGCACGAACTTATTCAACTGATCTCTGAATACCCTATTCATAAGATCCACAAAATATGCTGGCGCGTTAGTCAATCCAAACGGCATTACCAGCCACTCATAAAACCCGGATGGTGTCCTGAAAGCAGTCTTCGGCACACTATCCTTTGCCACTCTCAACTGGTGAAATCCCGTTGCCAAATCCATCTGAGAAAACACCTTAGCCTCGTGAAGCTGGTCAAACAAGTCATCTATTCTCGGCAATGGATACTTGTTTTTCCTAGTCAACTTATTCAGCTCTCGATAATCCACGCACAACCTCAACGACCCATCCGCTTTGGTTGCGAACACAACGGGCGCACCCCATTCGGACACACTTCTCCGAATGAATCCTTTCCGCAAAAGGTCATCAACTTGCACCTTCAGCTCTTGCTGCTCCCTCGGTGCCATCCGCCTAAGAGGCATCACAATAGGTCTGGCTCCCTCAACTAGATCGATACGAAACTCGATCTCCCTATGCGGCGGTAACCCTTTGACTTCGTCAAAGACGTCCTCAAATCCATTCACAATTGGCACCGATGACAGTCCATCCCGTGGAACAACCAGCGAATACATGAAGCTCATGAAGACGCCTTCCTCATGCTTACATCGTATCACAACCTTTCGCCCTTCCACATTCCCGACTGTCACCTCAAGCCTCTCACAATCAATCCTTGCCGCATACTTCCTAAGCCAGTCCATACCCAAAATAATTCCGAACCCCGCAAAGTTCAGAACAAAGCAATCACAAACAAACGAGCAATCATGACTCGACACAACTAGACCACGGCATATCATACACAAACATGACGAACCCCCCACTGGATTAGTCACAACCAATGGCCTATCAACAATATCCGGTTTCATACCTAACCGGCTTACCAAATCATCACAAACAAAAGAATGCGACGCTCCAGTATCAAACAACACTCTAACTGGAACACCACAAATAGAAAGAGTACCTTGAACAACCACACTCTTCCCCTTCTCCTCAGCAGTAGGAGCTTTCGAAGACGATGGAACAGCCCCCAAAGCATAGGCTTGCACAACCTGCCTATCTTTCCTCGGTTCTGGACAATCCTTCTTGATATGTCCCAGCTTATCACAGTTGTAACACTTTCCCGGCACTTTGGGATTCTTACAATCTTTGTAAAGATGGCCCTTCTGCTGGCAGTTATAGCAAGTCACTTCACTCTTCGGCTTCTTCTGGCCATCCCTACCCCTCTGTTGCTGTTGTTTCCTCTTCTTATTGCCACTCTGCTGTGGTTTAGATCCTTCCCTGGTTACAGAAACGACAGAACTTTCGCTAGGAAACAAACTCTCATGCCTAAGGGCTTTCTCCACAAGCTTCTCAAATGGATCGTCCAAATGATCCACTAACTGCCTCCCAAGATAAGCATCCAGACCAGTCACAAACTTCTCATTCTTCTGATAGGGAGAATCAATGTACGATCTGGCATACTTGGACAAAGCTTCAAACTCAGAAATATACTCAAGAACTGGTCTCCCACCTTGCTTGAGCTCTACAAACCTCTTGAACAAAACAGACTTCTGAGCCGTAGAGATGAACTTGGCTTCAAATCTAACTTGGAATTGCTCCCAAGTAATCTCTTCTTCTGGGGTATCAATGGTGATAGAATTCCACCAATCAGCAGCTCTTCCCTGAAGCTGTCTCGATGCAAGCTTTCTCTTAGTTGCATCCTCAATCCCTAAGTCACCAAAGATCCTTCGACATGCATCAATCCATCTCTGCACCTCAATAGTCGACTCCGTCCCCAAGAAAACTTTCCCTCCAAGAGCAGTATAATCCTTGCAAAGCTTGGCAAAATCCACCGGTCTCGGAGCTTGGACTTGAACTCCCACATCCACAGATGATCCTGAAGCTGGTATTCTCCTCATGATTGAAGTCATCATGGCCTCAAACATAGGAGCATAATCAACAGCTTCCCTAGCATCACGGCTACCCCTCGCAGCTTGTCTCTCACTTCGACTCATCCTTAATATCTGTAAATAAGAATGATTAGAACACCTTAAGAAACAACTGCATAAGGAGTTCAAACCCTTCTAAACTACTATATTATATATAGTAATCATCCATCAAATTACAATTACGTCTCTCTTACGTAGTTACATCAGCGAGCGTTGGCTAAAATCGATTAACCAAAGCTCTGATACCAAATGTGACGACCGCCCATGACTCCCGCACCAAATCAAGGAAATAATGCGCTAAAAGGTGTGCCAGGCAGCCATGGACGATAGTCAGGGTAAAACAAAACAGAAGAATCTCTATCGCATAACTCACAGCGCATGGATAAAATACAATAGAGAAATATAGTATAGTGAAGCTCCATAGAACAGAACATCATCATATAAGCATCACAGTAGTTTCATACAATCATCTACTCAAATCCATACATGAAAGCCTCACTACAAATCACTCAACCAAATACAGCAGCGGATACCCAGTACATATAGTAAGAAAACTAATATGCAAAGCCTCCTGCTCGTCTTCGTCATCTTCAGCGTAGAACTCCTAGCACAGCACCTGTCACCTGCTACCTAGTCTGCCCATCCCAAACATGGATGAACAGCCCAAGGTAATAAGAGGAGACATAAAACCTTGAGTCAGACAAAGTCTTAGTGAGCAGTAAATTAACTATCAAACATACCAAAAGAGCATAAAGGATAAAAGGAATAGGAACCAAACCATCCCACTCCACCTCTTTCTACAGTGATAGCCCCAGACATACACTAAGGAGAAGCAAGCATAACAACATAGACAATTAAGGTAAAGCGAATACCACTCGAGTCAAGGACGATGTTTTCCAAATTCAAACCCCCAAGGCCTAAACCAAGATCAGATAAGCACCCAGAAAACACCGCTCTTGAAGCCGAATGATAATACAACCAAACATCCATGACTCTGGCTATCACTGTTATCCTTGCCTCGATTTCACCGTTAGTTGAATGACCATCTGTCAAGGGCTAATGGTAACCCCGGTTCTAACCATAACTCCGCACACTGCCTTGTGCCTAGGACTTATCTACTTTGCCCAGAGTACTCAACTACCTACCTGTAGTCTTTTGGGTGTCCCGACTACCTACCTGTAGTCGTTATGGGCGCCCCATGTACTCTTGCTTTTGAGCATGCTAGAACCTTCAACAACGACGAGATCCAAGCCTCCTAGCCATCCTTCTTGACGACTATCCTCATACAAGCTCAAGCTACCTCTTGAACAATCCATTATCAACCAACTTGAACTACTCTTCAAGTTATCAACATGCTTGGAATGATCCCTGCTTGGATTAAGCCAAGACTCACATCATACTTCGCTTCATCGCATCAAAGCAAAGTCTCAACTCAACAACATGGTTTGCCTCATCAAATCATGGCAAAGTCCCATCTCAACATCATCCAATCTATACATATGAGCTTCAACATCCGCTACATATGCCTTAAGCAGCTTTCACCATTCAAGAGCCTTCTTCCATAGCTTTTGAATCCTCTTTCATCATCTTGTTCCAAATCAACTACTAGCTAACTTGGAAACAATCAAATCAATCATACATTCAAATAATCAATCATTCAAACAAGATCTATTAAGCAATTTAAGCAATATCAACTATAATGGGAATTTCGTAAATAAACGAGCAAAAGTCCAACATATGTGAAATCATGGTTTTTAGCATAGATCTATCAATTATAAAACATGGGTTTTGTCTCTAATGCTTATTAAACAAACTTGCATAAGTAAACATCTTCAAAAACCATGGATCTAGACTTCGATCTAAGAAAAATGCATGAAATCTCTAACTTTAACACCCAAACATGCCACCAATCCAATATACTCCTTTGGATCCGCGTGAGAGATAACTACCACTCACCAAATCACCAAAACAACCTAAAATCAATCAACTTCAGATCTGGACAGCAAGGACTTGAGCTTGATCCGGAGAAATTTCACTTGAAACGGTGAAATCTAGCTTCTTCGGATGAAAATCTTCAACTTTGGCTCTTGATCTTTGATCTTGATCTTCAATCTAAATCTTCGATCTTGGATGGATGTTAGAACTAGATTGGAATGGAGAAAAGAAGATGAAGAAATGTTGTAGTCGAGTCTTCAAAATGGCAGCACTTCGTCGCTTCAAAAACCGGTGCCAAAAAGTGAGCCAAACCCCTCTATTTATAGGCTGAACAACCCTTAGGTCGTCGCCCTTTAGGTCGTCCCCGACCTAACACTCCAACGACCTACGACCTAAAACCAGCCCGCCCTAGCGACCTACGGCTTATCCAAACACACAGGGTCTCACGACCTAAACCCCCTGCGACCTAACAAACAAGGCCGACTTAAGCCCAAGGCCGACCTAACGACTTATAACATTAACGACCTACGACACAACCCAGACATAACCTAAAACACAGGCCGCATATCCCAAGTCCTAAGTCGTATGACGACTTAACCACCATGCCGACTTACGACTTAATACCAGTGCCGACTCACGACTCAACCTATTTCCTTTAGGTCGCTACCCCCTCTTAGGTCGCTCTCCACTAGGTCGGTCACTTTCTTAGGTCGTTCCTCTATCCTAGGTCGCTCAACCGACCTAACTCTCAACACATTAACATCCTAACCCGTTAGCTCCTTAGGTCGCTCACCCCTACCTACGACCTATCCTTCAAACGACCTAACTCCCAAGCCTTCCATCCTATGAGTCGTAACTTGTACACGACCTATCCTATGAGTCGGTCACGACTCAACCCTTAACTCGGCAATGCCTATGAGTCGGCCCTCTATGAGTCGGCCACGACTCATCACTTGACCCCTATTTCGCCTCTCTTCTTAAGTCGGCAACTACTATGCCGTTCTATCCCTTAACTCGGTCCATCCCCTTAAGTCGTCTACGACTTATCTATGAGTCGGTCACGACTCATCACTTGCACTCGGGTCAACTCCTAAACGACTCAAGCTAGAGGCCACACAAACAACACTATCGACCTGCAAATTCTACGTTTTATCGACACGTAAAATACGGGTCGTTACAGCAAATATAATATGGTGGTGCAGTTTACATATTCACAAGCGATCGATTTACTATTCATATAAGTATAAAATCGTCTGGTGAGAATAACTCACTGGTTTGAGCTAATGACCCAACGATGAATTTCAAAAACGGGATCTACACAAGCACAAAAGCACGACACAGATTCGAATGGAGGAGCCAAATGTAAAATTCCTTGGATACAAATCAAACAAAAACAATATAACAACGATGAGTTTCAAATCAACTATGATCAAAATTACACTAGAATAGACTGCACAGAATCAAATAGAAATGCTTGCACTTGCTTTTATCCTTTACTAGGCTCAGCCATAAGAGGAAATACAACATAAATGTAGGTGTTTGGTTCTAGTTTGGGTGAGTATGGGTTCGGCCTACATGTTGGAATGATGGTGTAGAGGTGGGTGAAGGCGAGAACACAAAATCATGCATACACATGGGTTTTGGGCCATGAATTGGGCTCGGCCAAGGCCCTAGGTGTCACAGCCAGAGGATTGGGGTCCACTAAGGTGGTGTGGACGTGGGTGCTGGATGTGCTGGAGGTGGTGGTGGTGTGGTAGGTGGCGGCTAGAGGGGTGGTGAGGTTATGGAATGAGAGTGGTGCTCGGTTAGGCTAGTATGAAGGGTGTTTTGAAACTTTTGGGGATATGCATCACCAAGGCGGTTCATGGCTTGTGTGGCTGGTGTGGAGGAGGTGCTGGTGGTATGTCATCTGGTGCTGGAGGCGGCGAGGCAGCAATGGAGGCATGACCGAACCTACATGAGGTGAAGCATGTGCAAAATCAAAGTAGAAAAATCAACGTAAGTAAAAAAAGAAGATAAATGGAAATAGAATTTTACCAAACTTCTCAAGCAAGAGGAGGCCGAAATTTTTTGTTCAAGAAGGAGGAAAAAGATACGTGAAATGAAAAATGAAGTGGTCGGCTGAAGATGTGGAGAGTTATGGCAAAAGAAATGAAGAGTTGTGTGGAAATGAAGAGGCGGAATTCAAAAAGGCAAAAGGCAATTCAAAAGTCAAAAACTCTTCATATTTCTTTATTTTATTTATATAACTTTATATTTATGGTAGTAATAATAATACCAGATAAAATTTCGAAATTTTGTCAAAATATAAAAATATATATAATATTTATCAATTATACAAAGTTAAATTAAGAAAATAGCTAAAAATAGTGAACTAGACTAGAAAATTTGAAATTGAATAGAATAATTTTTAGAAAATTCATATGAGCTTGTAAAATATTTTAAACATAAATAATAACATAAAATAGAAATACATTCACAAAATAAATAAAGAAAATTTAATTAAATATAATTTATATGAAGAAAATAGCAGAAAATTAGAAAACAGCCTTTAAAAATAGGAAATAAATACAGCAAATTTTGGTAAAATTCTATTCCCATTTTAAAAATATTTAGAGATAAAACTTCACAATTAAAACAAGTTTTAAAAATAGAATGAAGAAATTTTGAAATGAAGAAAATAGCAGAAAATTAGAAAACAGCCTTTAAAAATAGGAAATAAATACAGTAAATTTTGGAAAAATTCTATTATCATTTTAAAAATATTTAGAGATGAAATTTAACAAATAAAACAAATTTAAAATAAAATAAAGAAATTTATAATCAAAAATCTAGGGTTGTTACACTCTCCACCACTCAAATCTTTTCGTCCTCCAAAAGAACGGATGGAAAAAACAATGAGAAACAAGATAGAAAAGCAAAATAGTACCTGAAACTAATAATTCCGGATTCGAAGCACGAATGCTCTCCTCCGTTTCCTAGGTACAGTCTCGATCATCAGTATTCCACTATACTTTGACCAGATTAACAGATTTCCTTCTGAGCTGCTTCGTATCTCTACCAACAGTACGAAGTGGCTTCCTCTGAACAGTCAGGTTAGGCTCAATATCCAAACTATCAAGAGCAGAAGGCTGGACATTAAGAGATGGATCATGAAGATGACGGCGAAGATGCGAAACATGGAATACATCATGCATTCCAGAAAGCTTCTCGGGTAAATCCAGACGATAAGCCAAAGAACCAACTCTTTCCACAACACGGAAAAGACCAATGATCCTAGGAGAAAGTTTCCCTCTATGACCAAAGCGAATGACATTCCTCAAGGGAGAAGCTTTAAGGAACACCTGATCACCAACAGCAAATTCCAAATTCCGCCTATGCCTATCGAAATACTTCTTATGTCTATCCCAAGCGACTCTCAACCTCTTCTTAATCTCCTCAACTCTCTAAGAAACTTCCAAAATCACTTCAGGACCAAGAACCAAACGATTACCGGATTCAATCCAGCAAGATGGAGATCTACAAGGTCGTCCGTATAATGCAGAAAACAGAGACATTTTGAGACTAGCCTGAATGCAAAGATGGAATGAGATAGATAAAAGATCAAGAATAGAATGAAAACAGAAGATAAGATTATACCTGATAGCTATTATTGTAGGTAAATTCGGCAAGATGGAGATAATCTTCCCATGATCCTCCATAATCAAGCACACAAGCACGAAGAAGATCCTCGAGAATCTGATTTACTCTTTCCGTTTGACCATCGGTCTGAGGATGGTAAGCAGTACTCAGATTCAAACGAGTACCCAAAGATTCCTGAAAAGCCTTCCAGAACTGACTAGTAAAAATAGTGTCATGATCACAAACAATACT
The DNA here is from genome assembly GCA_030765085.1 of Allium cepa. Taxonomy (NCBI): domain Eukaryota; kingdom Viridiplantae; phylum Streptophyta; class Magnoliopsida; order Asparagales; family Amaryllidaceae; genus Allium; species Allium cepa. The sequence continues at coordinate 72,630,987 of CM060942.1, forward strand.
GAGAGGAGCACCATGGAGACGACCGATCTCCCTCATGTAAATCTCAAATAAACTAGAAGCAGAACGAGTAGACTTGACCGGAATAAAATGAGTGGACTTGGTCAGTCTATCCACAATAACCTAGATACTCTAATTGACCTTTCGAGTCCTCGGTAAACCATCGATGAAATCCATGGAAACCTGTTCCTACTTCCAATTAGGAATCTCAAGGGGCTGCAGCAAAACAGGGGTCATCTGGTGATCGGCTTTGACTTGTTGACAAGTAGCACACCGACTAACAAAGATAGAAATATCCCTCTTCATCCCCTTCCACCAATAAAGTCTCTTCATATCCTGATACATCTTCGACACACCAGGATGAATAGAAACTCTGGATCGATGATTCTCCTGAAGCAACTCCTGCCTCAAACTATCAACCTTCGGGACACAAATCCTACCAATAATCCAAATATCCCTCTATCATCAATCTGAGCTCCACTACTACTACCACTACTACCACCAACTCTGCTACGAACACTCTCCTTCATCAATCTAAGCATCTCATCCTCATCCTACTTAGCCATAATCTGATCCAGAAGAGGAGAAGAAGAAACAACAAGCTGACACAGCAAAGCCTTCTTCCGACTCAGAGCATCGGCCACAACATTAGCTTTACCGGGAGTATAGTTAATGTCGAGGTTGTGTGAAGCCAGAAACTCAAGCCAACGAACTTGCCTCTGATTCAGATCCTTCTGGGAGAAGATATATCTCAGAGACTGATGACCTGTGAAAAGCTCAAACTTGGTTCCAAGAAGATGATGCCTCCAAAGTTTCAAAGCAAAGACAATAGCAAGTAACTCTAAATCCTCAAAAGCATAATTTGCTTCGTGAGTTTTCAACTGACGGCCGGCATAGGCAATAACCCTACCATCCTGCATGAGAACAACACCCAAACCCTCACGACTAGCATCAGTGTAAATTGTAAATCCCTCACTTCCTTTTAGAATAGTAAGAACTGGTGCGGAAGTTAGCTTGCTCTTCAACTCACTGAATGTAGCCTTACAATGATCACTCCAGACAAATCTGGCATTCTTCCGAATCAAAGCTGTGAGAGGTGCAGCAATCCAAGGAAAATTCTCAATGAATCTCCGATAATAACTAGCAAGGCCTAGAAAACTATGAATATCAGATGGAGTCTTTGGAGTTTCCCAATCCTGAAACAGAATAGGGAGAAAATAAGGCCAACAGAAAAAAATAGAATTATTAAAATGATATAGAAAGAGAAGAAAGAAAGACTTACATTGATCGCAGCGATCTTGACTGGATCAACAGAAACTCCATTACTAGAAACAATATGCCCGAGATAACGGACTTCATCCTTCCAGAAATGGCATTTAGAAAATTTAGCCTTTAACTGATGATTTCTGAGAGCCTCAAGAACATATTTCAAATGTGACTTATGCTCATCCTTAGTCTTAGAGAAGACAAGGATATCATCAACAAAGACTAGCACAAATTTATTAAGCACATCATGAAAAACACGATTCATCAAATCAGCAAAGAAAGCAGGAGCATTAGTCAAACCAAAATGCATGACTAACCATTCATAAAACTCATTCTCATTGAGCAAAGCAGTCTTGGGAATGCTATCCTCAGCAACCTTGAGCTGATTAAAACCTGTGGCAAGGTTAAGCTGAGAGAAAATAGTGGCACCATGAAGCTGATCAAACATATCATTTATAAGAGGCATTGGATATCTGTTTTTTATAGTGAGCTTGTTCAGCTCCCTATAATCAACACACATCTAAAGAGAACCATCAGAATTGGTGACAAAAACCACCGCAGCTCCCCATTCAGAAAAACTAGTCCTAATCAGACCTTTGGAAGATAAGTCTTCAATTTGCTTTCCCATCTCAACCTTCTTGCGGGGTGCCATTCTTCTAGGTGGAAGAACAATAGGTTGAGCACCAGGAAAAAAATCAATCCGAAAATTGATTTCTCGCTTAGGAGGTAAAGAAGTGACTTCACCAAATACATCGGGATATAGTCTAACCACAGGAGTAGAATCAAGGTCACTGGGAGAAGAATCCAAAGAATAAATAAGGTTGCCAGCAAAATCCTGAGGCATGCGACACTAAATAATCAAGGAATTCCCTTGATCATCAACCAGACGAACAGACTGGGCTTTACAAGAGATATGAGCATCATGATGTACTAACCAATCCTGACCAAACAATTAATCAAAAGCATCGAAGCCCAGAATATAAAAATCACCACTAAAGCGATGATCAGAATGGAGAAGTTTCACTTCTCGACAAATCCGATTAAGGTTAGCAGGACCCCCAATAGGATTTGAAACACATAATGGAACAGAAATATACTCAGGATAAAGGAGATTCTCAAACTTATCACACAAATCAACAGAAATAAAACTGTGTGAAGCACCAGTATCAAACAACACACGAACAGGATGATGAAATAAAGTAAATGAACCCTGGAGTGTACCTTGGTCATCACTAGGAGTAAGGGCAGGTGGAGGAACTAGAGATGAGGCAGAAGGGACAGCAAATAAACCAGAAGGAGTACCCCTCTGCTGGGTTGGGCAATCCTTCTTAAAATGACCGGGCTGGAGACAGATATGACAGAGATCGCGTCTAACTGAATAAGCAGGTGGAGGAACTGTAGCACCAGATAATGTGGGACAACTATTGGCATAGTGCCCTCTCCGATCACACCTAAAGCAAGTGATGGAGGATAGATCAACTGGTTGCCTCTGAGAAGGAGCAAATGATGAAGATCCCAAACCAGGGCGCTTCTGCCAATTCTTCTTCTGCTGCTGGAAATTAGGCTTACGCTTCTTGGAATTAGCAGAGGATGATTGAGCACCAGAAACAGCAGGACTCTTGGATGTGGGATTCTCATAGCGAATAGCCATATCCATAAGCTGAGTGAAAGAACAATGAACATGAGAAATGAGGCGACTATAATACTATCGGCGAGCACCAGCGATGAATTTCTCATTCTTCTTGAGAGGAGTGTCAATAAGGCTTGGATCAAATTTGGAAAGTTCATTGAACTTCCTCTCATACTCAGCGAAAGACATGGTACCCTGCTTTAAATCCATAAACTCGCGATAAAGCTGAGATTTCTCGGCTTTTGGCATCCATTTTGCCACAAAAGACTCCCTGGAAAAGACATACGGAAAATAAGCTTAGGATAGATTCAAAGAAAGAAAAAAAATAGGAAAAAATTTAAGATAATCCAAAGGATACCTAAACTGGTCCTAAGTGAGATCAACCTCAACGGTGTTAGCCGTAACGGACTCCCACCAATCTAAAGCAGAATCATGCAACTGCTAGGCTGCTAGCCGACGCTTCTGAGCATCAGTAATGTCAAGACCAGTAAATATCCTTTCAGCACTCCGCAACCACTGTTGAGCCTCAATAATAGTCTCGGAACCGGTGAATGGGATTCCCCTAGTTGAGAGAATTCCTTACAAAGAATAGTGAACCTGACTGGAGCAACAGGTCGAGGAGCTGGGGCAATACCGCGACCCCGGCCTCTAGCATTTCCTCGATTCATTCTGAAAAATATCAAGAATGAATTTAGGACAAGATTAATGACAAGCCAAAGATAAATTAAGATAAGGCAAGATAATACACTTGGATGAATATCTTAAAGAAAGAAAAATCCTAGCAAGGTACATATGAAGGAAGGAAAGTTAGAAAACATTCGAAAATCCTTTAAAACAAGAAAAATTTATATATCAAAATAATCTTTGAAAATCTTTTGAAAACATTTTGAAAAACATTTTATACTCTGAAAATACGTCTCTCAAAAAGATATGATTCTGAGATTGATTTCACTCATTCTAGGGTAGAAATACCCTATCTCTAATGAGTTTTTGCTCCGTAGAGGCAATGGTTGCCAAAAACCAAAGCTCTGATACCAACTGTAACAACCGCCAATTTCGTACCATTCAAATCGACAATAATCCACACATGTCAGACTTAAAGGATGCCAAATAACAGATTGTAAATAAATTTGGAGCAAATAAAATCAAATATACAGAATCACAGACATAGAACAATCAAAATAACTCGCAGCGGAATATAAAATAACATTGTAGTTCATGAAGCTACTATAACAGAGTCTCAAACCAAATACATAATATAGTCTAAAAACAAAAGAATAGAAATCCCAAATACATAGAAGTTCACTAATACATGAGATAAACTAATACAGCTGAAACAGTAATAGGAATATATGTAGATAAGCAGAAACTCCAGTGAAAGACCAGCTCCAGGAAGAGAATCCAAAGCTGTGAATACTCAATCTTACCCTAGCGTAAAGCAAAACACAAAACACTCGAGTCAGGACAATATATACTTATAGAATGTAAACCAACTCAAGTGAACTGTAATAAAGATAAAAGTAACTTAAATGATGCCTGGGACCACCCACCCTCTAAGGATCCGTTAAACTATTTACTATATAGTAATATTTCCCTATAATAATGATGACTACAGAAAATAAACATGCTTTTAAATAGCGTTCCGGGCTACCCATATCACCCTTCACACATAATAGTCCCAGTAGTCCATCCAATCTAATGCCATCTCCACTCCGGGTGACTGTCAGAGGATACCACATGGGCTACGGGAGAAAAACAGTTAAATTCAATATCATTTAAATTCAATATCATTTAAGTAACCTTATATTACATTTTTAAATATTTCCTTTAATTTATATAAACGTGGGATATTCATTAAATCACTTAAATCAAAATTCAGTTATAAAACTGTATCTTTAAATTTCAAATTCAATTGTTTCAAATTGATTTAATTAAACAAAATTCTTAATTAAATACAATTTCAATCAATTCAACTTTATCTCCCTTACTTATACAAATTATTACCAAAATCTATTTTGAAGTATAAACTTAAATACCTAAACATATTAGATGTATTAAATCAATCTTTATTAACCATAAATTTCTTTCCAAAACCATAGAATTTAATTTCAAAATAATTATATATGGATATGGATCAACGGTGTCTGTATATAATTTTCTATCATATGGTCTAATGATACAGATAATTATCATTTCAATCCATAATTTAAATATGTACGGGTAGATATCAATTCGTCCCGCAATCCCAAATCTAATTCTAATGAAAATCGTTTGGGTATATAATTTCAACCCATAACGATTTTCTCCTATTCAAAAGTCCATTCGGGTATGTATCATTTCAACCCATAGTGAATTTTTATACTAACAGAGAACTTGCAGAGTGACAGCAGATATGGAAATAGTATAACAGGCATATTTATCCTCAATAACAATATAATGTAAACAACTTCATATGGTGTCATATCCCACAGGTGAACATTTACATATAACAGCAATATAACAATTTAAATGACTACAGCAGCTTATTTCAATTGTCGTTTCAATTGAAATAAAATTTAATAAATATAAGAACGTTAATCGTGAGTGATTTCTCAACTTTTGAGGCTAGAGATGAAACGAGAATGAGATGAGTTACGGATCCAGCACAAATTTCAAATCAAAACTGGATGGCACGAATTCGACGGACAAGCTGATAGATAAGAAATCCATGGGAATGAATTCAAATCAATTTTGATGTAAACTAAAATATATACCTTATTTGTTGAAATCAATTTCCATTTGAAGCATAATAAATTATATATATATATATATATATATATATTCGAAATCAGAGTATATATAAAGTCAATAATAAGTAAAATGCAAACCACTACTATACATGTACAACCAACTCGCAAATATATAAATCACCGGCTTAAATTATTAAGTGAACTAATATAAATAATAGACTTACAAAGACTAAACTAAACATGTGCAAATTCTTGGATCTAAATACATATATCAGACTCCACATGCTTAGATGTAACACATCATAAAACTCATATACATATACTTTTATTTATAACTAACATAAAACATACATTTATATATCTACTGTGAACAAAATAAGAATTACTATAACTTATATACACTGTAATATGTGTTGCAACTTTATAATACACAGTATACCGTAAACGTATATTTTTATCAAAAAAATAAAAGAATAAACTAACATATATATATATATATATATATCTTAGAAAGAAAAAACAATTTGATAACTTTAAAATATTTAAGTGTAATATGCGAACAATTTATTAAGCATAATATATGCAGACATTCTTGCTAAATCGAATGGGAAATGCAAAACAGATCCAAAACCCATATATAGCAGGGCTCTATATATACCGATGCTGTACCAAAGTAAAGCTAAAAACATATACTAATCTACAAAGCAATAGCAACCCAAGTTTTAAAATGAATAATATAATACTTAAAACAAAATCTGATATATAGCACAATATAATGAAATATAACCTTTGCCTCTCCTATTTCCATAAGCATGCACGCCCTAGACAAGAAAATGAGAAGGTTCCATGATTGCATGGTCGGAAAAATGGGCGAGCTTCAGTCGTGGCGGCTGATGTGGAGACCAAGCACGAGTGCGTGGAGATAAGGCAGACTCGATAGATGAAGGAACGATGGCCGATAATGGGAAGGCTTGGCTGTGCGCGGCGGTGACCTGGAAGGCGGATGGTGGACGGGTTTGGTCGAAAGTCTTTGAGGCCGAGGAGGAACGATGGCATGGTTACGTGAGTGGGAGAGGAGAGTTACGTGAGTTGCTGTGTTTGAGGAGAACAGGCCATAGGGAAACACTGTAACGACCCGAAATTTTCGAAGCCGAAAATTCCAAATAGTTAAGAAAAGAAGAAAGAGATAGAAGAAGAAGAACAGAAAAACTAAACACCTCACATTAGCAGCGGATAAAATATAATAATAAATAATAACAGTTTACAAATGAATATTATATCTGTGATTACATTTAATATACATAAGAGTTTCACATATACATAGTCACAGAATATACACAATTATCATGTCTCAAAAATATAGCGGAAATACTCTATACGCTCTTGCCATCCAACTCGCCTCCTGAGCTCCAGAACGTACCTACCCGAAAATCTATAATACTCGGTCTGACCCGAGCATTACACAAAAGTAACACCCGGGTCAGGCTGGAAACTAGCGTGAGTAAACCCAACTAACATGGAACCCCAAAGCAACAACTTAGATAAACCCGGGGTAACATATATCAATTCACAAATCCTCAATTTGTTATAAACCTCACTTATTTCACCACCAATTTCTAAGTACCAAACTTAGATAAAATAATCCAATTTCACTTAAATCATTCCATTCCAACCTATTGATTTCACAAATCAATTTATAAAAATTCGAAGTAGTTTTGGGAATTACCTAATACCCGAATCCGGTCTCTTCGAAACTCATGTTATCCTAACCCAAATTATTCAAATGAAATACACAACATTTAATATCAGAGATATCAACTCATTCAAAACATCCAATACCAGTTAATCATCCATAAGCAAAGCTAAATCACATACAAATCAATTCAATTGATTCTAATTGAATTTCAAACCTCAATCGCTTAGATTCCTTCACTAATTAGTTCCAAATCAATTAATTTATCAACCCTTCCCTATCCATTCATCTTAATTAATCACCCTGGATTAATTATCTTTTAATTACATTAAGTAATTATCTTCCCATTATTAATTATCCTTAATCCCAATCAATAAGTAATCCTAATTACTTCATAAATTAATTAACAATATTAAATATTAATTACATTAATCCTTAATTGCTTATATTAATTAACTCCTCATAAGTCACGTATTATTGATTAATTTATCTTAATTAATCAATCTTTAATTATATCATTAATTATATAAATTAATGATTTCCAATTATATTTTAATTTTTTTCTTATCTAAATTAATTACATTAATTAAACCACAATATTAATCATCCTTGATTAATCTCAACCTGTAATGAACTATCTTTTTATTTACTTCATTGAATAAATTAATTTCTCGTTTTATAATAGAAACTTAAAGAAATTTAAAACCAAATATATTTTTAAATTCAAATTAATTTACAAATGCACTTTAACGTTTAAGTTGTTAAAACTTCAGTTTTCAAATATCACTTTCATTTCCTTCCAATACATTTTTATTTTTATATTTCACTTTCAAAATTCATCCTTATAATTCTCTCAAAAATCCAATTTATATATTTCGATAACTCAGGGTACCAAATATTCAAGCAAACCACAACATTCAACATTCCAATTATCCAAAATATCCATCACAGAATATCAATCATTCCAGTATATACTATATATTACTATATAATATAGCACATCAATTCAATTCAACCATTTAACCAATCATTTAAATTTAACCATTTAGATTTAAATAAAATCCAACAGAGGGAGATTTACTAACCTTTGATTTTGCAATCCAAATCCGACCTCGATTTGTTTCCTTCAGATTTAAACCTTGTATAAACGGTTATATGATTTATTAATATTTAAATTAAGCAAACAATTAATTTTCCATTAAATAAATTTAAATTTGAACTTCCCTTTAATAAATTGCTTAGTGACTGAAATAATTAAATTCCCATTTATAAATTTAATTAACTAGTGATTTTTGTTTTAAGCTAATAAATTTTAGTTTTTAAACTAATTCCCTTTTTAAACTACATATACTTAAATTTTTAATTTCTCTAAATTCAAAAATCTAATTTTTATATAATTTTCCATACATTTTAAAATTCCCATATTCTGCTAAAAATAAGCTATATGAATTTCATAAAAAATCTTATTTTATCTAAATTCTTCCACTCTTTAAAATTTTCTACCTTCCTTTGCAAGATCTTATCCACACATATATTTTCTGTTCATATACTTATCTATTATCTTCCAAGTTAAACATAGATTTGTACTTACAGTAAAAATCAAACTGTATATATATATATATATACACTAAAATAGAACAGAGTTGTTTTATAAAATTCATTATAACATATATGTATTTGGTTCCAATAATATATGTAATGAACCGTAGATTTTGACGATTAAATTTGTTAATTTAATAGGATTTTGTAATTTAAAATTTAGTAGAAGTAATAAAGGTGATAAATTTTTATTGGAATGAACGCTAAATTCAAATGTAGCAATGGTAATTAAAACCTATTTATAGTAACTTGAATAAATTCAAATGTAGAACTTAGTTATAGGTGTAAATTTATGGGTATAATAACAAATTTGTATAAATTACCTAATTAATTGGTCAATTAACTTATTAAAAAAAACTCATTTAAATGGTAAGTAATTTTAATGTGTTATTGATATAAACGTTACTTTTATGATTATTAATAAAGTAACGGAAGAGTAAATGAAAACTTAATAAAAACATAAATTTATTTTAAGGAAAGTAGAGATATATTGTATAAATTGATGTATTAGTGTAAATTTAATGGTGATTGGATAAATTAATATCATATGAGTTATTGCAACATTTATGGGAAACCATAAATCCATAAATGTGATTTAGGGAAACTAGTGACCGTTATTAATGGTTACTAGTTTACTTAGGCTATTAAGCGGTGAGTGGGAATCAATTGAATTTATCAATGAAATAAAATATTGATTTATGGAAATTGAATGTAAATTGAGGTAGTAAGTAATGCAGGACAATAAATAATTTATTTAGTACAATCCCCATTTTTATTTGTAAACAATTGTAAGGTTTTATTTTATTGAAATTTGAAAAATTAGGAAATAGATTCAAAATGTATACTAGATAATGAATTGCAATAATTAAAGATAATAATTAATGGATTAAATGGAATACCAATTTATTTATAAAGTGAATATAAATGAATGTGACAAAATGAATAAGAAATGCTAATTTATTCATAAAGTGATAGTTGATGTGAAAATGAATGGAAACAAGATGGAATTATTAATGGGATTTATGATTCTAAATTTGTATGTGTGCATTAATGTATAACGAAAGGGGAAAAACGAATCAATTAAGATATGTATTTATTTCTTTAGTATGTTGCATAAAATTTGGAAATCCTTTTGCAATCAGAAGAGATTAAGTAGCACGTTAAATGAGAAATACAATACATTAGTGATGTGTAATATAATTCATTGTTAATCGCATCCATAAAAAGTCAATTTATTAATAGAAAGATTTTAAAATCAATAAACAAATTTATTTGGATTTCAATTTATAATTTATAACGTTTAGGGTGAAATCAATTGCCATTAATTGTCCTAACTTGTGCAGTTAGAGTAGGTTTGATTTGTCATTTAAGAGGGTTAATTATATAAGATGTAAATGTTAAATTAATTTATAATACGAAGATAGGTTGATTTAAGGAGTGAAACCAAGATTTATTAACTTATTTATAATTCGAAACTTAATAAGTGGATTAATTTCAAATAAGTGGGATATAATATTAAAACATTACACAAATGAAAATTTAGGTAAAAATTGAGAATGTTAATAAAATGGGTTTTGATTCCAATATTTATTTCATCTGTTTGTAATAATGAATTTGAATAATATGAATAAAAATTTAATTCAAAGGAATTATTGGAATTTAATTTATAATTTCTAAATTTAACAAAATTGTAATTTAACGCTGAAATTGTTAAATGTATTAACACTTAATTTGACATCTAAATTCGTTTAAAATCAATGTAAATGATTAAGAAATTTTAAATAATAAGAATTGTCAAGCTTTATAAGTGAAATTAAAATTTTGATTTTTTTATTAAATATTAATTTATTAAATAAATGGAAAAATAGCCATTTTGGTTACTGACTTGGATGTCGACGAAGCCAGTTCATCAGATCTGTAACGGTGAATTATAATACTGTTTCAAGTTTCATAGCGATCGGACTTGTCGTTTGATCGTATGGACTCGCCATGACATTTATGCAATTGAAATCAATTTAAAAATTTTAATTTTTGCATAACTTCTTCATAAGATGTAATTTGGACGTGAAATTTTTTCCATCGCATTCAGAACATTTTAAAACACATATTTTTATATATGGGTTGACCCAATTTCGCTCCGGAGTCAGAACGGGCTTTTTGGGCCAATTATCGTTCAGCACGTTTGTTATCGGATCCATCTACTCTATTTCTAACCTACCTATATAAACCCAGTTATAAACCCTAGCCTCCATCTAATCTCATTTTTTTATGCATTCATTTTCATTAGCTCCTTCTCCTCTGAAATGGCAGACAAAATTTCAGATCCATATCCATTTCAAAATCAAAGTCAAAATATTCAAATTCCTCAGAAAAATCACAAAATAATATGTTGAAGCACTCGACGAGCGTAATTCAATGGTGTAATTCATTTTTCAATTTGACGCATCGTTCAACCAGAAATCACGGTCAAAATTGAATTGGTCGTTTTTGACTGGTGCCTCTTATCGGAGAATCCTTTCTAGGTTTTGTAGAGGGGCTAGCGCGTTGTTTATCGGTGAAGTTTGGAGGCGAATTGACGGTCGGATTTGCGGCAAAACGTGGTCAAAGTCGCGGCCAAAGGATGAGAGTGGGTTCGAGCGGTTGTCTCTGGGTGGGCGTTTGGAAGTAGTTGCCTGATGCCTCACGTGGTGACATGGCAATGATTGTTGGTGATTGTGTTCTTTTTTTTATTTATTTTTATTTGATTTCAACTCGCAATTATCGCTATAACTTCTACAGACGAACTTTGTTTCACGTGCGGTTTCTTTTGTTAGGATCGTATTGAAATTCCGGACTTGATGACGCTGGTTTGGACGAATTCTGAGATGGTCAAATTTTTGGGTTTAAATTGGAGTTGGATTCAATTTAAATTCAAAAGGCGAGTGTTTTAACCCACTCATAACTTCTAAAATTTCTTATGTCTGTTAAATTGACTTAAGATATGAGTAGAAATTTATTTATGACTGTTTGGCATGTTTATTCATCATCTCTGTTAAATCGCATTTATTTAATTTAACTGTTATTTAATTTTATTATTGCATATAAATTGACTGTTAAAATTTATTTATTTGCATATAATCTAATAGTTAAATAGTTAATAAATTCATTTTTGAATATAAACTGTTAGCTAATAACTGTTATTTATTACCTGTTATATTTTATATGCTATATATTGATGATTGGTTAAATTGATGATGATTGCAATAAATTGGTTAATGGTTGATATTGGGTGAATGGATGATGTGTTCTACATTTTTATAAACTGCAAGTTATTATGCATTTTCATTTCATTCGGGATTGCGGTTTGAAATGATATATGACTGTAATTTTTATTTTTAAATTGCGGATTGAAATGATAAATATCCGTATCACTTGACCATATGATAGAAAATTATATACAGGCACTGCGGTATATATAGAAAATTAATTTTTTTTTGAAATGATTTTTCTACGGTTTGAATAAGATACGGTTAATAAATATAAATTTTGATGTTTTATAAAATCTTATTTTATATATACATCTATAATTAAAGTATTGAATTTAAGCTATGTATGGACTTGTTAAATAAAATAAATAAGTTGAATAATGGAGTTTGATTATTTTATATGGTTTAGTACATGTTAAGATATTGAAAATATATAGAATTTTAGATGATTTAAATCAATTAAGATTGGGAGTTAAATTGGAAAATTTATTTGGAATTGAGCTTAATTAAGAATTTAACTTCATAAGTTGATGTAAAATTTACTAACTTGAAATTTTAAAAAGGGTATGATATTTATAACTGAATTTTATTCAAGGTGAATTAAGTAAATATTTCTAGTATAAATAAATTGAAGGAAATTTTCTTTTATAAGTAATTTGAGTTTTTACTTAAATGATTACGGGTTTATTATGCAACTATTTCAAACTAAATAATAGGACTTTAAATTGTTGAATAGAAATTTCCAACCTAAGTTCCAATTGTTCAATATTCAAAGTTTGAAATATATTGAAACTGAAGTGGTTAATGAAACTGAAAGCGATTTTTAAATCTATGGATTTTGACTTAATTTTAAATAAAATAAATTGTAAGTCACGGAGATTATTTTATTTTATAAAGTAACTTTAAATGCAAACTATTTTATTCTATATACCGTTTGAATATCCAAACCATCCAAGTTTTATAAGTTATGGTTTTAAACTATGAATTTTCGAAGTATTATGGTTGAAAGTTAAAATCCAAATGTTTGGTTTCCAATTATTATAAATTTTAAAGCAATATGATTGTGGAAAAGAAATATATTTGAAAAAAATGATATCATTGATTTGGGTTTTTAAAAATAATATCCAAATGATTTGTTTTGGAAATGGAAATGATATAGTATTTATGGGTTTTGAAATGGATAATTATATTCTTGTTTTAAAGTATAAACTATTTTAAAAAGACCGCAGTGTTATAATAACGGTTGGTTGTTGAAGAGACCGGGATCAAAAGTCGTCATACTCTCTGCCAACTCCGAAAACCACTTTAACAACCGTGTACGTGGTGGAGATTCCAGAATGAAGTAGGTTGGTGGCGGCGTTTCCTGTAAGGTAAATACATGGACCCAACTCCCGTGAGTTAGCATAAGGTGGCTAAAACAGGAGCGATTGATGGGATAATAAGGTAGTGTGACGTCCCACCTCTATACCCACGCTAGACAAGAACATTACTGTGAATGCTGTCAACTAGCACGGAGAATAAGGCTGTTGAGGAGCGACCATCTGTATAATTGCTTTGTGCGAGTACCGATATACCGGATAAAAATATAACTTTTTATCTCAAGAGGAAATCCGACATACCGACACAGACTCAAAGCTACTACACAGTGGCTATAAAGGTCTTCGGAAACAAATATAGAAATAAACATAACACAAATCAGTCACAGACAATTCATATCACAAAGGCGGAAATAGATATGAATATAACACTAACACATGAAAGTGTATATCAGAGTAGTGGTCTAAAAATATCCACAATATCCAAAAGAATAGTTACATGAACTACACAAAAGAATAAGTATACATTATGGAGTCTATATCTCGAATGTATACACCAAAACAAACTATTAATCTAAGTAGTTAACCAAAAGTCAGAGGAATCAATCCCAAGAGAGAAGTCAAGAAGAAGCACCTGTAACATCTCGGTCTGACCCGAGTATTATTTAATAAGAAAATAATAAACGGATCAGTCTAGTTATAAATATCAGATGAAACCATATAGAATAAGAGATATGACCAAACACATAATAATCACAATTCCAAGCTGTGATATATATAAGTAATTGAAAATCAACAAGAGATTAATCAATATCACCAAATCTACACAAGAATCAAAGAAATGTCATACTCCTTATTTCGTTCACCAAACCACAAATATTGACGATAATATCAACGTCAATCACAAAAGTCAATGACACACAAATTCACCAATGCACAAATATTGACAATAATATCAATGTCAATCACAAAAGTCAATGACACACAAATTCACCAATGCACAAATATTAATAAAACTTATCAATGGAAATCACGAAAATTGGTGAAACACAAATTCTAGAAATCATCTCAAGAAATCTAGAAATCACAAAGGGGGGGAGGCCTATCACAAACGGGAGCATAAAGCCCACCAACACGTGTATCACAAACGGAATGCTAATTCCATGGTTGCTAACCATCACAAATTGAGCCGAAGCTCCACAAACGGCCCGAAGACCATGGGTTGCTACCCCACCAAATTGAGTCGAAACTCCACAAAACGGGGTTTAGTCTCCCTCGCAGACAAAGAGACATCGCACATTGCTAGTCTAAATCACAAAGATGATCGTCATGATCATCAAGAAGTGTCAATTACACTAAGCTAGTAAATATATGAGTTTAGCATCGTGTCCCATAACCACTAGCGTAACTTAAATATTTACGAACAAATTATAAGTTTCCACTAGAAAATTGTCACAAGAGATTCAATCGAAAAAGTCCAAGAATTAACCGAACAAGTAAACGTAAGTGTTTCATACCACTTGTTTTACTAAGTCGTTTAATTAGATTTCTCATACGAGTGAGGTAAAGGTTTGTATATACTAATAGATTGGAAAACAGTTTAAGAAACGAGCTTTGTTATTGAAAATAGAGTTGAAATCATTTTGTTGAAAGAGTTTTGATATTTACTACTAGTATTGAAACCTTTATATTTTTAAAGTGACAAATCACAAAAATGATTGTAGAACAATCAATCACCGAAATTCACATTCGAAGACGTGAATAAAATCCAAAGAAATCAATACCGAATCCATCAAAATGGATATTCCCAAAAATCACGATGAAAATGTCATCAAAGTCCATAATAAATGATAACAACAAAAAGGGAATCAACATGAATCGATTAAAGTTGGACATATACTCAAAAACAGCGAAAATAGGCAAAACTGCACATTTCAGACGTCTGGGGGAAAGTCCAGACGTCTGGTTTTGGTTTCTGGAAATATTCCAGAAAACCAACCAGACGTCTGAAAACACAAATCAGACGTCTAACCTTATTCCAGACGTCTGAAACAATAATTCAGACGTCTGAAATTAGCCACTGCCTTATTTATTCTTCTGCCGTATTTTATTTTTCTCCAGGTTGCAAAACCAGACGTCTAGCATTGGTCTCCAGACGTCTGAAAACCTGGTAAGGGCAACAATTTGCCTAGGCCATATGGCCCAAACGATGTCGGGAGCGATCGAGCGAGCAATGACGACTAAGGATTTACGTCAAATGACAGCCCGGCCTTATAGGCTCTTTGATACACCCCAAATATCTTAATCAAACATCCATAAAAGGATTTTCACAAAAATTGGAATATTCACCCATTCGATCCAAATCAAAAGCAAATGAATATGCACAAATGTTACGAATTCATACCTAACCACAAAGTTGGATATAGACATAGATGTGAGATAAAAATCTCACCTTTTCACAAAATCAAACAAGAAGAAGCTTGAAAGCAAATGGAGAATCAACCACTCTTCAACACAACCCAATTGAGCTTGAATCTAAGCTCAAAAACAAGAACATTCCCAAAATTAGGTTTAGGAATTTCTGAAATTGGTAAGAGAATAAGTTGGAGAAGAAGAAGAGAAGCTTACCAATGGGTTCTTCTTGAGTTTGGAGCTAGGAATTTGATTTGCAAGAGAAACTAGGGTTTTGGAGTTTTTAATTTCCAATCTCTCCCACCATTAATGTTATAAAAACTGAAAAGAGAAGAGAATGAGGGTGAGTGGGGAAGAGTGGCTCGGATTTGAGCATAAGTTAACATAGGGCTGAGCCCAAAACCAAACCCAAAGTGAAAAGTAGCAAAAATTAACTTTCTCCAAACATATCGAAGCTTATACTCAAAAAGGTCGCAAACGGCATTTTAAACTCAATGGGAGTAGTCCCGAGTCCTAATTCGACCGTATGCAAAAAGTAGCTTTTTCGGACTAAAATCCGACTAACGATAAAATATTTAAATAAAATATTTAAATATAAAATCGATAAATATGCGGGTTATTACAGACTCCCCTCCTTAAAGAAATTGCATCCTCGCAATATTTAAGAAGAGAACATGAAGTAACAACCATAAAAGCATATTCAATCACAGAAGAAACTTGAAATAAGAAGTTCACCTCAAAGAGCACGAGAAAGTAAGTCCGTATGTGTTCGCGCGATGTACTCTCTAGATTCCAAAGAACAATCCTTAGGATTTGAAGACCATTGAACTTTAACAAGCGGAACATCTTTATTTCGAAGTCATTTGACTTCCGAAGCAATGATACGAATAGGATGTTGCTCATAAGTTAAATTAGGCGAAATTTCAATCTCTTCCACAACACCGGGCTCAAGAACAGAATCAGAATCTCGAAGACATTTCCGAAGTTGAGAAACGTGAAACACGTCATGGATAACAGAAAATTGAGCCGGTAATAAAAGGCAATAAGCCATGGAACCAATACGTTCAATGATAGGAAATGGCCCAATATATCGAGGCGCCAATTTTCTCGATCGACTGAAACGTACAACACCTTTCATAGGTGAAACACGAATGAACACAAGATCTCCCTCAGAAAATTCTAACTTCCTTCTCCGGTTATCGGCATATGATTTTTGTCTACTCTGGGCTTCTTTCATCCTATGACGAATAAGATCAATCTTTTCTGTGGAATCACGAATAAAATCTAGACCTAAAACCAGCTTCTCACCGGCCTCAAGCCAACAAGGAGATCGGCATGGCCTTCCATAGAGTGCCTCAAAAGGTGCCATACCAATACTAGATTGGAAGCTATTATTATAGGAAAATTCAACAAGTGAAATATGATCTTCCCAACTTCCACCAAAATCAAGAACACAAGCACGAAGAAGATCTTCAAGAGTTTGATTCACACGCTCGGTTTGTCCATCGGACTGGGGGTGATAAGCGGTGCTAAAATTAAGCTTCGTTCCTAAAGCTTTTTGAAGACTCTTCCAAAATCCACTAGTAAACAATGGATCACGATCGCTAACAATAGAAGTAGGAACTCCATGCAATTTAACAATTTCTTTGATAAAGATTTTGGCCAAAAGAGGAACGGTTCGATTAGATCGAACGGGAATAAAATGGGCGGATTTAGTAAGTCTATCAACGATCACCCATAAGCTATCATGACCCGAATGAGAACGGGGAAGGCCGTCAATAAAATCCACGGAAATTTGATCCCACTTCCAAATAGGAATTTCTTAAGGTTGCAATAACCCACCGGGCCTTTGATGTTCGCCTTTAACGAGTTGGCAAGTCATGCAACGCTTAACGAAGTTAGCGATGTCAAGTTTCATTCCCTCCCAATAATAAAGTCGCTTCATATCCGCGTACATTTTACTACTACCGGGATGAATGGAGAATTTAGAACGATGTGAATCTTCTAAAATATCTTTACGAAGATCACTAATATTTGGCACGATGAGTCTACCAAATCTCCGAACGCCGCCACGAGAATCGATATCAAAGTCTTTCAATCCTTCAATATCAATCTTATCCTTAATATTTTGGCTAAGAAGAGCCAATTCGGGATCTAGCCTTTGAGCTTCAAGAATGCGGTCTAAAAGAGAAGGATGAGCCTCAAGGTTACATAAAACAAGAGATGAACATAAATCGGGAACACGCTCTCGAATCTCACAAGTGGTTAAGATCTCGAGATCGTTCCATTCGGATATCATCATAGAAACAACAACTTGTTGTTTATGGCTAAGAGCATCGGCGACACGATTACCCTTACCGGGGGTATAAAGAATATCAAGATCATAAGGAGCTAGGAACTCGAGCCAACGCTGTTGACGCAAATTAAGTTCCTTTTGGGAGAATAAATACTTCAAGGACTTATGATCAGTATAAAGAACAAATTTCTCTCCTAAAAGATAATGACGCCAAATACGAAGGGCGAAAACAATAGCCGCGAGCTCTAAATCATGAGTGTCATATCTAGTCTCAGCAGGCTTCAATTGCCTAGAAGCATAAGCAATAACACGTTCTCTTTGCATGAGAACGTCACCCAAACCAATGCGACTAGCATCGGTATAGACAGCGAAATCTTGATTCCCCTCGGGAATAACAAGAATAGGAGCATCAGAAAGGAGTCCTTTCAATTTCTGAAAAGAAGCTTCACATTTGTCCGACCAAATGTATTTAATACCTTTCTTCGTTATGCCAGTGAGAGGCATGGAAATCTTGGAAAAGTCTTTGATAAAGCGACGGTAATAGCCCGCCAATCCAAGAAAACTACGAATCTCTGTCACACTCTCCGGTCTCTTCCAATCTTGAATCGCTTCAATCTTTGAAGGATCCACGGAAATTTCGGATTCGGAAATAATATGACCGAGAAATTTCACACGAGATTGCCAAAAGTGGCATTTAGAAAATTTTGCCTTTAATAGATTACTCCTAAGAGTTTCCAACACAATCCGAAGATGTTTTTCATGCTCCTCCTCGGTTTCTGAATACACAAGAATATCATCGATAAAGATGAGAACAAACCGGTCGAGAAAGTCTTTGAAAACTCTATTCATATGGTCAACGAAATAGGCCAGGGCATTCATCAAACCAAATGGCATGACAAGCCATTCGTAAGATCCATATCGAGTACGGAACGAGGTCAAAGGAATACTATCCTCTGCAATACGAAGCTGATGAAATCCAGTAGCTAAGTCTAATTGTCAAAAGACTTTGGCACCACTAAGTTGATCGAATAGATCATCAGTCCGAGGTAAAGGATATTTATTTTTGATAGTAAGATCATTAAGCTTGTGGTAGTCAACGCAAAGCCTAAGTGTTCCATCGGATTTCTTCACAAAAATAGCTGAAGCTCCCCAAGGCAGGGAACTAGAGCGAATAAATTGCTTCGTCTCCAATTCGGATAATTGTTTACGCATCTCCTCGTTTTCTTTATTCGTCATACGATACAGAGGACGAGTGATAGGTTGAGCTCCAGGAATAAGATTAATTCTGAACTCAATTGCTCGCTTAGGTGGTAATCCTAAAACGGGCTCGAATATGTCGGAAAATTCACGAACGACGTGAATAAGAGAAATAATATCACCCTCATCGTCATCATCGTCATCACGAGGATTTAAAGAATATAAAGATGCAACCAAGCTGGAATCTGAATCTTTAAGATTAATAGAAATCTGCTTAACAGATTAAGGATGTCGAAGATGAATAGTCCGCTCAGGACATAGGATATGAGCTTCATAACGATTAAGCCAATCCATTCCCAAAATCATTCCAAAGCCTAAATAACGCATGACATGCAAATCGGCTAGGAAAGGAAAATCACACAAAATAATTTCAACATCTTTACACAATAAACTGATTGTTGCGGATCCACCAACCGGATTCGCAATTCTCAAAGAAGTCATCAAACACAAAACATCCAAAGAAAAAGCATCAACAAGTTCTTTTGATATAAAAGAATGGGACGCACCCGTATCAAAAAGAACTCGAAT
This sequence comes from Allium cepa, assembly GCA_030765085.1. Classification (NCBI taxonomy): domain Eukaryota; kingdom Viridiplantae; phylum Streptophyta; class Magnoliopsida; order Asparagales; family Amaryllidaceae; genus Allium; species Allium cepa. The sequence goes on from CM060942.1 coordinate 72,650,955, forward strand.
AGGATGATCACGAAATAAAATAATTCCATCAAGGATAGAATGAGGCATACCTTGACCACGAGATGTGTTGCCAGGGGCTTGAGCAACATTTAACTTTCCCTCCATCCTGCCCTGAAGCTTGGGGCATGAAGATATAACATGTCCGGGAACTTTGCAGTAGCGACAAGAGAGAGACTTTGGGCACTTGTTCGCATAATGGTCCTTCGAACCCCAATTATAGCATTCCCTACGGCCAAAGGAAGAAGTCTTTGCCACGGAGGTTGCTTGTTTCCCCTTTTTATTGGGATAAGGACCTTTAAATTTGTTTGGCCTCTTCTTGTTATTGTTGAAGTTTGGTTTGGAACCCACCACTTCAACATCATTCTCTCTATCCGCCTCTTAAAGACGAAGAGCGATATCAACGAGTTGGTCGAAAGAAACTTCTAATTTGAGAAGTAATGGCTTCTTGAGACTTTTGTTTAAGCCATAAACGAATCTCTGGTTCTTCTTTAAAGGGGTGTTGATATATTCAACCCCATATTTGGAAAGCGACTCGAAAGAGGTGACGTAATCAGTCACGGAGGACTCACCTTGAACAAGGTCTATAAATCGTCGAGCCAATGTCACTTTCTCAGCTTCTGGCACGAATTTTAATTCGAAGCGTTCCCGGAATTGCTCCCAGGTGAGATCCGCTTCATTAATCTCAGAAATAAGAAGCTCGTACCAGTCCAATGCTCTTTCTCGGAGCACACTAGAGGCCACCTGAAATCGGTGAAGGTCAATAAGATTCATGCGCGAAAAGATGCGATCGCATGTTCTAAGCCAAGCTTGGACTTCAATAACAGTTTCGGAACCTTTGAATGGCTCCCCACCCAAATTGGTGTAATCGCTGCACAAGCGTGCAAATCCCGACTTTGGGTGAGTAGGTTCCGGGTTAGCTCCAGCTGCTTGAGCATTAGTTACCAAATCAAGAAGCTGTTGAGCAGTCATAAAAACTCCATCTTGGGGTGGAGCTCTAGATGGTACGGCTCTGGGGCGGCCAGGTCTAGACATTTCTCTTCCTTTAGAAAGAAAGAAGAAGAAGAAGAAAAAGGTTATTCACCAAATTGAATATCAAGCAATCTTGATAGATAAACAAGGAATCATAAGGAAAATAGGATGAATCGGTACGAAGACTCGAATTAAATCCTAAAGCACGACTCCTAAGATGGACTTAGGACGATGATCCTTGTTATAATATTCCATATTGTTCCGAAGTTTGGCTCTGATACCAAGCTGTGACGCCCCACCTCCATACCCATGCTAGACAAGAACATTACTGTGAATGCTGTCAACTAGCACGGAGAATAAGGCTGTTGAGGAGCGACCATCTGTATAATTGCTTTGTGCGAGTACCGATATACCGGATAAAAATATAACTTTTCATCTCAAGAGGAAATCCGACATACCGACACAGACTCAAAGCTACTACACAGTGGCTATAAAGGTCTTCGGAAACAAATATAGAAATAAACATAACACAAATCAGTCACAGACAATTCATATCACAAAGGCGGAAATAGATATGAATATAACACTAACACATGAAAGTGTATATCAGAGTAGTGGTCTAAAAAGATCCACAATATCACAAAAGAATAGTTACATGAACTACACAAAAGAATAAGTATACATTATGGAGTCTATATCTCGAATATATACACCAAAACAAACTACTAATCTAAGTAGTTAACCAAAAGTCAGAGGAATCAATCCCAAGAGAGAAGTCAAGCAGAAGCACCTGTAACAACTCGGTCTGACCCGAGTATTATTTAATAAGAAAATAATAAACGGATCAGTCTAGCTATAAATATCATATGAAACGATATAGAATAAGAGATATGACCAAACACATAATAATCACAATTCCAAGCTGTGATATATATAAGTAATTGAAAATAAACAAGAGTTTAATCAATATCACCAAATCTACACAAGAATCAAAGAAATGTCATACTCCTTATTTCGTTCACCAAACCACAAATATTGACGATAATATCAACGTCAATCACAAAAGTCAATGACACACAAATTCACCAATGCACAAATATTGACAATAATATCAATGTCAATCACAAAAGTCAATGACACACAAATTCACCAATGCACAAATATTGATAAAACTTATCAATGGAAATCACGAAAATTGGTGAAACACAAATTCTAGAAATCATCTCAGGAAATCAAGAAATCACAAAGGGGGGGAGGCCTATCACAAACGGGAGCATAAAGCCCACCAACACGTGTACCACAAACGGAATGCTAATTCCATGGTTGCTAACCATCACAAATTGAGCCGAAGCTCCACAAACGGCCCGAAGACCATGGATTGCTACCCCACCAAATTGAGTCGAAACTCCACAAAACGGGGTTTAGTCTCCCTCGCAGACAAAGAAACATCGCACATTGCTAGTCTAAATCGCAAAGATGATCCTCATGATCATCAAGAAGTGTCAATTACACTAAGCTAGTAAATATATGAGTTTAGCATCATGTCCCATAACCACTAGCTTAACTTAAATATTTACGAACAAATTGTAAGTTTCCACTAGAAAATTGTCACAAGAGATTCAATCGAACAAGTCCAAGAATTAACCGAACAAGTAAACGCAAGCGTTTCATACCACTTGTTTTACTAAGCCGTTTAATTAGATTTCTCATACGAGTGAGGTAAAGGTTTGTATATACTAATAGATTGGAAAACGGTTTAAGAAACGAGCTTTGTTATTGAAAATAGAGTTGAAATCATTTTGTTGAAAGAGTTTTGATATTTACTACTAATATTGAAACCTTTATATTTTTAAAGTGACAAATCACAAAAATGATTGTAGAACAATCAATCACCGAAATTCACATTCGAAGACGTGAATAAAATCCAAAGAAATCGATACCGAATCCATCAAAATGGATATTCCCAAAAATCACGATGAAAATGTCATCAAAGTCCATAATAAATGATAACAACAAAAAGGGAATCAACACGAATCGATTAAAGTTGGACATATACTTAAAAACAGCGAAAATAGGCAAAACTTCACATTTCAGACGTCTGGGGGAAAGTCCAGACGTCTGGTTTTGGTTTCTGAAAATATTACAGAAAACCAACCAGACGTCTGAAAACACAAATCAGACGTCTAACCTTATTCCAGACGTCTGAAACAATAATTCAGACGTCTGAAATTAGCGACTGCCTTATTTATTCTTCTGTCGTATTTTATTTTTCTCCAGGTTGCAAAACCAGACGTCTGGCATTGGTCTCCAGACGTCTGAAAACCTGGTAAGGGCAACAATTTGCCTAGGCCATATGGCCCAAACGATGTCGGGTGCGAACGAGCGAGCAATGACGACTAAGGATTTACGTCAAATGACAGCCCGGCCTTATAGGCTCTTCAATACACCCCAAATATCGTAATCAAACATCCATAAAAGGATTTTCACAAAAATTGGAATATTCACCCATTCGATCCAAATCAAAAGCAAATGAATATGCACAAATGTTACGAATTCATACCTAACCATAAAGATGGATATAGACGTAGATGTGAGATAAAAATCTCACCTTTTCACAGAATCAAACAAGAAGAAGCTTGAAAGCAAATGGAGAATCAACCTCTCTTCAACACAACCCAATTGAGCTTGAATCTAAGCTCAAAAACAAGAACATTCCCAAAATTAGGTTTAGGAATTTCTTAAATTGGTAAGAGAATAAGTTGGAGAAGAAGAAGAGAAGCTTACCAATGGGTTCTTCTTGAGTTTGGAGCTAGAAATTTGATTTGCAAGAGAAACTAGGGTTTTGGAGTTTTTAATTTCCAATCTCTCCCACCATTAATGTTATAAAAACTGAAAAGAGAAGAGAATGAGGGTGAGTGGGGAAGAGTGGCTCAGATTTGAGCATAAGTTAACATAGGACTGAGCCCAAAACCAAACCCAAAGTGAAAAGTAGCGAAAATCAACTTTCTCCAAACACATCGAAGCTTATACTCAAAAAGGTCGCAAACGACATTTTAAACTCATTGGGAGTGGTCCCGAGTCCTAATTCGACCGTATGCAAAAAGTAGCTTTTTTGGACTAAAATCCGACTAACGATAAAATATTTAAATAAAATATTTAAATATAAAATCGATAAATATGCGGGTTGTTACCGGTAGCACCTTTGACCGGACACATCCCTTCGATATTTTACTTTGACTTTTCGATTGATTCGATGGCCACTTTTGATTTCATTTGGGGGTGTGGCTCGAGGTGCGCGGTAGCTGCATGCTACGCGTTACCACCGACCCGGAAGCATAATAGGTATATCCACCCTGGCATTGCCTAGTTGTGCCGTGTCGCCTACCATACCGAGCCTTTACTATGAGTTTCTATTTGTGTCATACCTATGGAGTATCCTCTGGTAGCCTCCCGATCAGGAGGTATTACGGTACTGTATACACTATTGGCATTATTTGTTTTAAGGGCTATATGGGTAACCCCTTAACGCTATTAAAAAGTAAGTTTATTTTACAAATAGACAGTATTATAATAGCACAATATACTATATAGTAAACAGTTCAACGGATCCTTAGGACATGAAAATCCCGAGCATCTCTTGGGTTACTGCACTCCTATTTATTTCTGTTAATTTAACTCACATAAGATCTTTTAGTTCTGACTCGAGTGTTTTTGTCTTTTCAAATTCGCTTGGGTCAGTCCGAGCATTTCAGGATTTGAAGATTTAGATCTGGAGGACGAAGACAAAGATTTGTATTATTATTATTTATATTATTGCACTACACTCATACTGTTCCGCTGCATTGTTATTAGTGTGTGTAACTCTGATACGTGTTATATAAATAGTTTTGTAAACAGATTGTAAACTGTATATTTGATAATCTATATTTTATCCTTCCCTTGTGAGATTCTGTTTTCTTTTTATTTCTTTCTTATTTTTCTTATTTACCCCATAACAATCCGCCTTTCCATATGGTTTGAATTGGCACGTGTGTCGGTTTAAATCGTGCAAAAAGGCGGGTCGTTACAGTTGGTATCAGAGCTTTGGTTTACCGATAAACCTTGGCTTTGTGGGGTTTGACTCTTTACTAATAGGGTAGTAATACCCTATGGGAGTCGCTGAGTGTATATACATGAGAGAGCGTATTTGTTAGGGTTATAAAAAGGTTTTGATATTGTGTTGCTTTGTTTCGTTTTGTATATATAAACTCTGGTTGGTGCATGGAACGCTGTGACATCAGTAGGTGTTTCTAAACACTTAATAGGACAGATCGACATAATATTTGTTTTTAATATAGGTGAATGAAATAATTTTTCCTATTATATTTTCCATATATAAAATAAATTTTATAAATAAGATATATATTTGGTTGCTATATATTGGTTATTAGGCAACGAAATTTATAAATAATTGCTGAATTAAGAGTGAGAATAAAATGAATAAAATGAATAAAATTGGAAATTCAGAACTTAAGTTCCGGGGTTTTGAAACTTTCTTTTGAATGATCTTGAAATATAATAATAATTTTATTAGAAATATTTTCTGATATAAATATTTCAATATAATTTGAAAGAAATGTTTTAAATGAAATTTGGAAAAAGAAATAATTTATGTACTTCCATCTCTGTCACTGGAAAATAATTTCGGTGATGAGTGCACGCATCATCGACATTCATTTTCGAGTTTCGAAGAGGGAAGGCCACTGTAGTAAATTTTACTACAGATTTATTGTGATAAACAAAAGTAAATTTTTAATTCGTTTTAAATCTTCTTGGATATAAAATTGTAAGTTTATATTTATTTATTATTTTTAAATGGATTGAAATTTAACCCTGTATTTAATTCTTAATTTCTGATTTATTAATTGTTTCCATTATTGTAGTAAAATGGAATATAACTGATTAATAATTGGAGTCTTTAAGTAAAATAAGGAATTTAATGCTAAGAATAAATAGAATTAAAATGAAAGTTGAATTTGTAACTGATTAAACAAAAGATATAATTATGGAACATTTAATTTAATTAAAAATAATGGGTTAAACTGGTAAGATTTCTCATTACATTTTCTTATAGACATTTTAACTTTTATTATATGGTAAGTTATATATATGATTTGAGAATGTAGTCAATGAATTTGCTGTTATAAATGAGAATTTAATGTTATAAACGTAAGTTATGATTGAAACTTTACTATAAGTAAGTATAATTAAAGGTAAGTATTATAAATGGAATTTAGTAATAAATGAAAGAAAATAAATAAAATTAAGTAGTATATATAGAAGATAATAAACTTAAGTAAAAGATTGAAGCTATTTATTAACAAAATAAGTTGAAAGGATGAATGCAGTAGATATATATATATATATATATATATATATATAATTGTACACTTAAGTTAATGTATTAATATGCTAAGAAATTAATTTGCACATGGATGAAATGAAATTTTAATAAGTAAAGTTGATTTGTTGTTGGATTTGTCATTGTTTAGTTTATGGTTGTTTAGGCAAGATACTTTAAAATTAAATTGGATGAATGAATAATCTATCTAGTTTTATCTAAGGCTGTTGAGTAAATGATGCGCTAGTAGTTATTCTTCATTCCGTACAATTTAAAAAGTTTGAACCCGAACAACTATTTGTTTATTTGATTGAATGGTTGTCTTTGTATTTGTTGTGTATGTTGTTTGTTGAAATTGATGGTTGCTGTATTGATTTATTGTTAGCGGTTGAAACCACTTAAATATTTTATTTTATATAATTTTTAACCCTTTTAGATTATATAAGTGAAATGCAGGTTATAGAAGCAATTGCTACTGCTTTTGGTTCCATAAATAAGTGTTAATTGCCCGACAAATAGGTACGTTTTCGGATTATGGTTTATCACGATATTATATCGTTTTCCCATGTTGGGATATATATTATTTTGGAAAATAATTGTTGTATATTGTTATATTTATATTATATTTTCTTCCAAGCCCCTCCGTACAAAGGATACTCTGTCGAAATTTTCTGTAAAATTTTGGACTTTGAAATTATTTTGAAATGTTTTCCAAACTTTATAAATTTTAATATAAATAGATTTAATGGTTATAAAGTTTTAAATGAGATATATTTATTCCTAATTTTTTCCCCTTCTTTTTCCTTTTCGGGGATGAAAAGTTTGGAGTGGGGGAGAGTGTAACGACCTGTAGATTTTGATAATTAAATTTGTTAATTTAATAGGATATTGTAATTTAAAATTTAGTAGAAGTAATAAAGGCGATAAATTTATATTGGAATGAACGCTAAATTAAAATGTTGCAATGGTAATTAAAACCTATTTATAGTAATTTCAATAAATTCAAATGTAGAACTTAGTTATAAGTGTAAATTTATGGGTATGATAACAAATTTGTATAAATTACCTAATTAATTGGTCAATTAACTTATTTAAAAAAAACTCATTTAAATGGTAAGTAATTTTAATGTTTTATTGATATAAACGTTACTTTAATGATTATTAATAAAGTAACGGAAGAGTAAATGAAAACTTAATAAAAACATAAATTTATTTTAAGGGAACTAGAGATATATTGTATAAATTGATGTATTAGTATAAATTTAATGGTGAATGGATAAATTAATATCATATGAGTTATTGCAACATTTATGGGAAACCATAAATCCATAAATGTGATTTAGGGAAATTAGTGACCGTTATTGATGGTTAGTAGTTTACTTAGGCTATTAAACGGTGAGTGGGAATCAATTGAATTTACAATGAAATAAAATATTGATTTATGGAAATTGAATGTAAATTGAGGTAATAAGTAATGCAATACAATAAATAATTTATTTAGTACAATCCCATTTTTATTTGTAAACAATTGTAAGGTTTTATTTTATTGAAATTTGAAAAATTAGGAAATAGATTCAAAATGCATACTAGATAATGAATTGCAATAATTAAAGATAATAATTAATGGATTAAATGGAATACCAATTTATTTATAAATTGAATATAAGTGAATGTAACAAAATGAATAGGAAATGCTAATTTATTCATAAAGTGATAGTTGATGTGAAAAGGAATGGAAATAAGATGGAATGATTAATGGGATATATGATTCTAAATTTGTATATGTGCATTAATGTATAATGAATGGGGAAAATCGAATCAATTAAGATATGTATTTATTTCTTTAGTATGTTGCATAAAATTTGGAAATCCGTTTGCAATCAGAAGAGATTAAGTAGCACGTTAAATGAGAAATAAATTAGTTAATACATTAGTGATGTGTAATATAATTCATTGTTAATCACATCCATAAAATGTCAATTTATTAATAGAAAGATTTTAAAATCAATAAACAAATTTATTTTTATTTCAATTTATAATTTATAACATTTAGGGTGAAATCAATTGCCATTAATTGTCCTAACTTGTGCAGTTAGAGTAGGTTTGATTTTTCATTTAAGAGGGTTAATTATATAAGATGTAAATGTTAAATTTTTTGATAATACGAAGATAGGTTGATTTAAGGAGTGAAACCAAGATTTATTAACTTATTTATAATTTGAAACTTAATAAGTGGATTATTTTCAAATAAATGGGATATAATATTAAAACATTAGACAAATGAAAATTTAGGTGAAAATTGAGAATGTTAATAAAATAGGTTTTGATTCCAATATTTATTTCATCTGTTTGTAATAATGAATTTGAATAATATGAATAAAAATTTAATTCAAAGGAATTATTGGAATTTAATTTATAATTTCTAAATTTAACAAAATTGTAATTTAACGTTGAAATTGTTAAATGTATTAACATTTAATTTGACATCTAAATTCATTTAAAATCATTGTAAACGATTAAGAAATTTTAAATAATACGAATTGTCAAATTTTAGAAGTGAAATTAAAATTTTGATTTTTTTATTAATTATTAATTTATTAAATAAATGGAAAAATAGCCATTTTGGCCATTGACTCGAATTTCGACGACACCAGTTCATCGGATTCGTAACAGTGAATTATAATAGTGTTTCAAGTTTCATAGCGATCAGACTTGTTGTTTGATCGTACGAACTCGAAACGCATTGAAATTTATGCAATTGAAATTAATTTGAAAATTTTAGTTTTTGCATAACTTTTTCATACGATGGAATTTGGACGTGAAACTTTTCCATCGCGTTCAGAATATTTTAAAACACATATTTTGATACATGGGTTGACCCAATTTCGCTGCGGAGTCAGAACAGGCTTTTGGGGCCAATTATCGTTCAACACTTTTGTTATCGGATCCACCTACTCTATTTCTAACCTACCTATATAAACCCAGTTATAAACCCTAGCATCCATCTATTCTCATTTGTTTATGCGTTCATTTTCGTCAGCTCCTTCTCCTCCTCAAGGGTAGACAAAATTTCAGATCCAGATCCATTTCAAAATCAAAGTCAAAATATTCAAAGTCCTCAGAAAAATCTCAAAATAATATATGTTGAAAAACTCGATGAGCGTAATTCAAAGTGTAATTCGTTTTTCAATTTGACGCATCATTTGACCAGAAATCGCGGTCAAAATTGAATTGGGCGTTTTTGACTAGTGCCTCTGATCGGAAAATCCTTTTCTGGGTTTTGTAGAGGGGCTAGCGCGTTGTTTATCGGTGAAGTTTGGAGGCGAATTGACGGTCGGATTTGCGGCAAAACACGGTCAAAGTCACGGTCAAAGGATGAGAGTGGGTTTGAGCGGCTGTCTATGGTGCGCGTTTCGAAGTAGTTGCCTGATGCTTCAGGTGGTGACGTGGAAATGATTGTTGGTGATTGTGTTCTTTGTTTTATTTATTTTTATTTGATTTCAACTCGCAGTTATGCTATAACTTCTACATACAAACTCCGTTTCACGTGCTGTTTCTTTTATGAGGATCGTATTGAAATTCCAGGCTTGATGACGCTGGTTTGGACGAATTCTGAGACGGTCAAATTTTGTGGTTTAAATTGGAGTTGGATTCAATTTAAATTCAAAAGGTGAGTATTTTAACCCACTCACAACTTCTAAAATTTCGTATGTCTGTTAAATTGACTTAAGATATGAGTAGAAATTTATTTATGACTGTTTGGCATGTTTATTCATCATCTCTGTTAAATCGGATTTATTTAATTTAACTGTTAATTAATTTTATTATTGCATATAAATTGACAGTAAAATTTATTTATTTGCATATAAACTGATAGTTAAACAGTTAACAAATTTATTTTTGAATATAAACTGTTAGTTAATAACTGTTATTTGTTACCTGTTATATTTTATATGCTATATATTGATGATTGGTTAAATTGATGACGGTTGCAATAAATTGGTTGATGATTTATATTGGGTGAATGGATGATGTGTTCTACATTTTATAAACTGCAAGTTATTACGCATTTTCATTTCATTCGGGATTGCGGTTTGAAATGATATGTAACCGTAATTTTTATTTTTAAATTCCGGATTGAAATGATAAATATCCGTATCACTTGACCATAGGATAGAAAATTATATACAGGCACCGCGGTATATATATAAAATTATTTTTTTTTGAAATGATTTTTGTATGGTTTGGATAGGATACGGTTAATAAATATAAATTTTGATATTTTATAAAACCTTATTCTATATATACATCTATAATTAAAGTATTGAATTTAAGCTATGTATGGATTTGTTAAATAAAATAAATAAGTTGAATAATGGAGTTTGATTATTTTATATGGTTAAGTACATGTTAAGATATTGAAAATATATGGAATTTTAGATGATTTAAATCAATTAAGAGTTAAATTGGAAAATTTACTTGGAATTAAGCTTAATTAAGAATTTAACTTCATATGTTAATGTAAAATTTATTAACTTGAAATTTTAAAAAGGGTATGATATTTATAGCTGATTTTTATTCAAGGTGAATTAAATAAATATTTCTAGTATAAATAAATTAAAGGAAAATTTCTTTTATAAGTAATTTGACTTTTTACTTAAATGATTACGGGTTTATTAGGCAATTATTTCAAACTAAATAATAGGACTTTAAATTGTTGAATAGAAATTTCCAACCTTAGTTCCAATTGCTCAATATTCAAAGTTTGAAATATATTGAAACTGAAGTGGTTATTGAAACTGAAAGCAATTTTTAAATCTATGGATTTTGACTTAGTTTTAAATAAAATAAATTGTAAGTCGCGGAAATTATTTTATTTTATAAAGAAATTTTAAATGCAAACTATTTTATTCTATATATCATTTGAATATCCAAACCATCCAAGTTTTAGAAGTTATGGTTTTAAACTATGAATTTTCAAAGTATTGTGGTTGAAAGTTATAATCCAAATGTTTTTTTTTCCAATTATTATAAATTTTAAAGCAATATGACTATGGAAATGATATATATTTGAAAAAAAATGATATCATTGATTTGGGTTTTTAAAAATAATATCAAAATGATTTGTTTTGGAAATGGAAATGATATTGTATTTATGGGTTTTGAAATGGATAATTATATTCTGGTTTTAAAATATAAACTATTTTGAAAAGACTGCGGTGTTATAATAACGGTTGGTTGTTGAAGAGACCGGGATCAGAAGTTGTCATACACTCTGCCAACTTCGAAAACCACTTTAACAACAGTGTATGCGGTGGAGATTCTAGAATGAAGTAGGTTGGTGGCGGCGTTTCCTGTAAGGTAAATAAGTGGACCCAACTCCCGTGAATTGGCATAAGGTGGCTAAAACATGAGCGATTGACGGGTTAATAAGGTAGCACCTTTGATCGGACACATCCCTTCGATATTATACTTTGACTTTTAGATTGATTCGGTGGCCACTTTTGATTTTATTTGGGGGTGTGGCTCTAGGTGGGCGGTAGCTGCGCGCTACGAGTTACCACCGACCCGGAAGCGTAATAGGTATATCTACCCTGGCATTGCCTAGTTGTGCTGTGTCACCTACCATACCGAGCCTTTACTACGAGTTTCTATTTGTGTCATACCTATGGAGTATCCTCTGGTAGCCTCCCGATCAGGAGGTACTACGGTACTGTATAGACTATTTGCATTATTTGTGTTAAGGGCTATATGAGTAACCCCTTAACGCTATTAAAAAGTAAGTTTATTTTACAAATAGACACTATTATAATAGCGCAATATACTATATAGTAAATAGTTTAACAGATCCTTAGGAGATGAAAATCCCGAGCATCTCTTGAGTTACTGCACTCATATTGATTTCTGTTAATTTAACTCACATAAGATCTTTTAGTTCTGACTCGAGTGTTTTTGTCTTTTCAAATTCGCTCGGGTCAGTCCGAGCGTTTCATGATTTGAAGATTTAGATCTGGAGGACGAAGACGAAGATTTGTATTATTATTATTATTATTATTTATATTATTGCACTACACTCATACTGTTCCGCTGCAATGTTATTGGTATGTGTAACTCCGATATGTGTTATATAAATAGTTTTGTAAACAGATTGCAAACTGTATATTTGATTCACTATATTTTATCCTTCCGCTGTGAGATTATGTTTTCTTTTTATTTCTTTCGTATTTTTCTTATTTACCGCATAACAATCCGCCCTTCCGTATGGTTTGAATTGGCACGTGTGTCGGTTTAAATCGTGCAAAAAGGCGGGTCGTTGCAGTTGGTATCAGAGCTTTGGTTTAGCGATAAACCTTGGCTTTGTGGGGTTTGACTCTTTACTAATAGGGTAGTAATACTCTATGGGAGTCGTTGAGTGTATATATATGAGAAAGCGTATTTGTTAGTGTTATAAAAAGGTTTTGATATTGCGTTGCTTTGTTCCGTTTTGTATTTATAAACTCTGGTTGGTGCATGGGACGCTGTGACAGCAATAGGGGTTTCTAAATACTTAATAGGACAGACCGACATAATATTTGTGTTTAATATAGGTGAATGGAATAATTTTGCCTATTATATTTTCCATATATAAAATAAATTTTATAAATAAGATAAATATTTGGTTGCTATATATTGGTTATTAGGCAATGAAATTTATAAATAATTGTTGAATTAAGAGTGAGAATAAAATGAATAAAATTGGAAATTTAGAACTTAAGTTCCGAGGTTTTGAAACTTTCTTTTGAATGATTTTGAAATATAATAATAATTTTATTAGAAGTATATTCTGATATAAATATTTCAATATAATTTTAAAGAAATGTTTTAAATGAAATTTGGAAAAAGAAATAAGTTATGTACTTCCCTCTCTTTTACTGGAAAATAATTTCGGTGATGAGTGCACGCATCATCGACATTCATTTTCGAGTTTCGAAGAGGGAAGGCCACTGTAGTAAATCTTACTACAGATTTATTGTGATTAAAAAAAGTAAATTTTTAATCCGTCTTAAATCTTCTTAGATATAAAATTGTAAGTTTACATTTATTTATCATTTTTAAATGGATTGAAATTTAACCCTGTATTTAATTCTTAAGTTTCCGATTTATTAATTGTTTCCATTATTGTAGTAAAATGGAATATAACCCATTAATAATGGGAGTCTTTAGATAAAATAAGGAATTTAATGCTAAGAATAAATAGAATTAAAATGAAAGTTGAATTTGTAACTGATTAAACAAAAGATATAATTAGGGAACATTTAATTTAATTAAAAGTAATGGGTTAAACTGGTAAGATTTCCCATTACATTTTCTTATCGACATTTTAAGTTTTATTATATTGTAAGTTATATATATGACTTGAGAATGTATTCAATGAATTTGCTATTATAAATGAGAATTTATTGTAATAAACTTATGTTATGATTGAAACTTTACTATAAGTAAATATAATTAAAGGTAAGTATTATAAATGGAATTTAGTAATAAATGAAAGAAAATAAATAAAATTTAGTAGTATGTATAGAAGATAATAAACTTAAGTAAAAGATTGAAGCTATTTATTTACAAAATAAGTAGAAAGGATGAATGGAGTAGATATGTATAATTGTAGACTTAAGTTAATGTATTAATATGCTAAGAAATTAATTTGCACATGGATGAAATGAAATTTTAGTAAGTAAAGTTGATTTGTTGTTGGATTTGTTGTTGTTTAGTTTATGGTTGTTTGGGTAAGATACTTTAAAATTGGATTGGATGAATGAATAATCTATCTAGTTTTATCTATGGTTGTTGAGTAAATGATGCGCCAGTAGTTATTCTTCATTCCATACAATTTAAAAAGTTTGAACCCGAACAACTATTTGTTTATTTGATTGAATGGTTGTCTTTGTATTTGTTGTGTATGCTGTTTGTTGAACACGAACAACATAAATTTTTAATTTCTCTAAATTCAAAAATCTAATTTTTATATAATTTTCCGCACATTTTAAAATTCCCATATTCTTCTAAAAATAACCTATATGAATTTCATAAAAAATCTTATTTTATCTAAACTCTTCCACCCTTTAAAATTTTCTACTTTCCTTTGCAAGATCTTATCCACACATATATTTTCAGTTCATATACTTATCTATTACCTTCCAAGTTAAACATAGCTTTGTACTTAGAGTAAAAATCAAACTGTGTGTATATATATATATATTAAAATAGAACAGAGTTGTTTTATAAAACTCATTATAACATATATGTATTTGATTCCTATAATATATATTCAAATATATATATATATATATATATAAGTTTTAAAAAAAATAACTAGAAACATCTTTCTGTAACTATTAATCCATCAGTTTCTTCTTTCTTTGTCTTTTTTAAAATACACGTACAAATTAGAAATAAGGAAGCAGCATAACTAAAAATCGAATACAGCAGTCGCCAACCTCCCGGTGCGACATTGAGTTTGAGTTCACCGTGAACGAGTACCCCTCAGAGCCGTCGCCACTAATAACTCATGCACATCCCAAACCCTAAGCTGCCATCTTGCCAAATCCTCCAACACAATACTTCGAAACCCCCCAAAATTGATCGCCTCCCACAATCCAAATCTGCACCGATGGCCGCTCCACCCATAACGCACATCCACCAGGCGACGCCGCGGCTTGGACCTTTCTTTCCAATCTGAGTTCAACGTCGCGATTTCCACTCGGCTTTCCTTTTTTTTTGAAGATAAATTGATTTCTTCCATTTTCGAACTGGGTAAGAGCGGGGAAATGAGGGAAGGGAAAAAGTGCGATTCAATTTTAAAGAGGATCTGTTCGAACATCGTCTTATTTCTCATTTGCTTTTTTTTCGTTTTGAACGGTCGCCATTTTTATTTTTATTTTCTTTTGCTCAGCTTTTTGGTTTTCATAAGAAGGAAGACGCGTGATTTAAACGAAAAAGGGAAAGTAGGTCTGCGCGTTTCACAAAGTAGGGTGGCTGAAGAGAAAGGGTTCAGTGTACTTTAAATCGACGGGAATATATTATATTAAAATTCAAAATATCTAGATATTTAATCCATAATCCTGATTGAGGCGTGCAGCTAAGCGTTCCTAATGCTATACCCCTATTCCGAGCGCAATGGAACATGTTTCGAAAACTAATTCGATCATATGCACAAGTTACGGAAATAAACGATCAGTTTAAAATTAAATCAATTAAAATGGTTTTTAAGCGTTTAGAGCTCCCAGGGTCAAACGACAACTCCGATTGCTACGAAAATTGAAATCCGACAACAATTAACTATTACGGATCCAAAGAAACTGGTTTCGTAGAATTTCGAGACTGTGCCTCGGAAGGCTATTTTAAAATATCGATTTAAAGTGTATATTTTAAAATTGAACAAATGACCTTTAAAATAAATTTCAACAATTCTATTATCTTCAGTATCATCATTATAAACTTTATAACCCTTCATATTATTTTTAACAGGCTTGAAGTTCCATATTTAATATTTTACCCAATTTCAAATTATATAATTCAATAATTTAATTATCAAGTAAATATTAATATTGGAATCCAAGTTTAAAATTTACTTTTAAATATTTAAAATCAATTAATTATTCCAATTTAATTTGTTAAAAAATACGGGACGTCACAAACACGGCTGTGGAAAAATACTATTTGCTTTACCTTCTTTCGTTTGTTTTTTTTTTCAAAGAAAAGAAGAAGGAAAAGAAAATGAAAGAAGCGTTGAGGAAGGAAGCAGATCCAGATGATCAGGATAAAACATACGATACTAAATATAAAAGCCATATGCTGAAATGAAAGGACAGAGGTAACGTAATTGAAACGTATAGAAATAAATATGAGTAACGGGAATAGTAAATTCAGTGCAAGAAACTTCAGCGAAAAATAAAAGCAATGACCGTTCCAAATTTAAACTGACAAAGATAAGGTAAGGAGTATATACATATATAAATTTCGTATTGAATATGATACGTTTTTGAAGCCAATAGTACCAAAAATCAAGGAATGAAAAAGGCAATAGGGAAAAGAACGGAACAAACAGAAATGAAACGTACCAAAATAAATATGAGCAATTTTAGAAGCAACGATCACCGATTGATTTAGCTGACAAATATTAAAGTAATTGATTGATGCGCGTTTTAATTTTGAAACACAAAAGAAATCAAATGGTCACGGATCCGGTACCGATATGGTTACCAGTTTCGTGGATTCCGCTGTGTATTGGACATCAAAACACAGAAATAAATATACCATAGAGATCCGCTCGATGAGGCGATCAAAATGGTATACAGATATTAGTGGTATGATTGAATTATAAAAATTTGAATTTTCCCTAACGGAAAACGCAGCTTAAAACGCAGAAAATAAGATCGACGGAGCTATAGAAGTCCAAATTTTGAAAAACGAAAGATGACGTCTCACGCAGAAGAAGATTTAGAAATTTCTATAGAAAATATTCCAGTCTTGGAAATAAATTTATTATCAACAATTACTAACTGACTTGAATTAAATAGAATTTTAAGATGAAATAAACTTTCGTAAAATCTGTTGAAAATTTACCACCTTCTATATTTAAATATACGTATTCCAAATATAAAATTTTAATTTCAAATTTTATTATTTTAAATTTTATCCAAAGTTAAATACGGTAATAAAATAAATAAAATTAATAGAATTTTACAGGTCGTTACAGTAATCCCACCCGTACTGGGTGTCATCAGAGGGCACTCCATAGGTATGGTATGAAACAAACTTTTAGAAGGCGCGCTAGGGTAGGTGACACGACACAACTAGGCAATGCAAGGGTTGATAAGCTAATTACACTTCCGGACAGTTGGTAATGCATAGCCACAACTATCGCCCAACTCGAAACACACTTCTGAGAAAAATCACGGGTGGCTACCAAATAAATCAAAAGTCGGTATATAGTATCGATGGAGTGTGCCCGATCGGAGGAATGACCTCACTTGGCCCGTCGATTGCTCCTGTTTGAGCCACCTTATGCTAACTCATGGGAGTTAGGTTCACGTAAATAAACCTTTTGGATCGTCACCACCATCCTACTTCATTCTGAAATCTCCACCACGTACAGAGTTGTCAAAGTGGTTTTCGGTATTGGCAGAGAGTATGACAAGATCCGATCAATAACCAATCGCTTATTACACACCGAATGTTCTTTTACATTTCCAAAATCATTTAATAATCGATATCAAAGTGCCATATTCAATTCATATCATATCGCTTTCGAAATCATTACTTAATTTCGAAATCATATTCACCTTTGAAATCATAGTTCGAATTTATATTTCCTTTCAAAAGTTTTATTTCCAAAATAGGTTAAACTTTCATTTCAAAATATCATATTAAACCAAACATGTTATATTAAATTCCAACTTAGGTTATAACCCATATTCACTTAAAAATCGAGAATTTGAATATAAATCAATCCATTTTACTTAGTTTGGAATTTCGAACAAAATAGTTTTAAATAGTTGTAAATAGTTAATATGGATTTAAAATAGGATAAATATATTTAAAATAGATTAATTATATTTAAAATAAGTTAAAATGGTTTAATTAGTTTTAAAATTAATTAAATGGTTTTAAATATAGGTTAAATTGATTTAATATAGGTTAAAATAGTTTATAAATCCGAAATCTTAAGATTTAGAATCTTAAAAATAATATAATTTAAAATAGTTTATATTTGAAAACAATGATTTGGAATTTATATCAATTTTAAACTATTTATTTCATTTCAACAAAATCAGACCATTTCAATTTCGAAATAAAACTCAATTCCAAATCTTCAATTTATAGGATTCAATAAACTATTGAATTTCCTCTTAATTTTATTCCCTGTTCAAATAACCATTCGAATTACTCAAATTTCAAAATATTTCAAAATTATATTTCAAACTAATTTAATAGCTTAATTTCGATGGAATTTTATTATGCTTAAAGATTTAACTTTAAATTTCAATTTATTTCTTAAAACAATTCTTTTAAACCAATTTACATTTCAACAAAAAACTTGATTTCCCGATAATACTTCAATTTATGTAAATCAAATTTTACTTCAAAATATCATTTAATTACATTCAAAAAAATTAAGGACTTTAAAATCATTTAATTTAACCAATCCAGTGTCCGTATATAATTTTCTACCATATGGTCAAGTGATACGGATATTTATCATTTCAATTCGCAATTTAAAAATTTACAGTTATATATCATTTCAAACCGCAATCCCGAATTAATATAAAATACACAAAATAGCTCGAGTCTATCATTTCAACCCATAACGAATTTTCCCTATTCTATAGATGATTCGAGTATGTATCATTTCAACCCATAATGAACTTGCAATTTATAATGATATACAATACAACGTCCATTCATATACTATCAACAATCGACATCCATCACAATCATCATCCATATCAATCAATAAATGTCAATAAAGAACTGATAATCAATAACAGGTGTTTGACTAGCAATTTATATTCAATAATAAATAAAATAACGATTTAATTCAAATAAATTTAAATTAACTGAAATGATGATTTAAATTTATCGAACAACCATAAACAAAATTTTAATTCACATAGAAAATTAATTTAACTAACATAAAAATGTTAGAAGTTGTGAGTGGGTTAAAACACTCACCTTTGAATTTAAATCGAATTTAAATTCATTTTAAACCCAAAATTTGAACGGTCTCAAAATCCATCCATATCGGCATCAAAATGTCCGAAATTCTGATACGATCATAGTGGAGAAAACCGTGCATGAATTAGACCTCGTATGCACAAGTTACACATGTTAGAACATTTAAAGTTAAAAATAAAATTAAATTAAATAAAAAAAAGAACCCATACATACAACCACGTCACCGCCTTGGCCTGATTCCAAAAACGCTAATGCCTTATTATCATGAACGAAAACGGCCGTCGCAACCAAAAGCAAACGCCCCCTCCACGATCAACCTTCACCACGATCTAACTAGGCCAAATGCCTTTCCCTCCTAACGCCGAGTCTGCCTTGCCCCAGTGATCGCTTCCGCCACCATGATGGGCAACTGTGCCGAACACAAAAATCAGTCAAACATCATCAATTTCTAGTGGCAACAATGACTGGTCCGACAAACTACCCAGAACGATGAGCGCCATACATCACGCTCTTCACAACGGTGCCTTTCGATCGTCGCTTGGACGACGATCCACCGTTGGATCGTCAAAACTCTAAAATGAACGACCGAGGTTCATCCCTAATTCCTGGAAAAATGGTGATTCGATGAAAAAACGAATTGCAACTCTGAGATGCGCTCGTCGAGAGCTTCGAAACGGTATATAATTTGGTATATTTTGGAGGAGTTTATTTTTTTGATTCGAAATTGAATTGGGAATTTGGTTTTTGGTTTGTCTACCATTGGAATGTGTAGCATCAGAAATTTCTGTATGTACAAAAATGAGAAATAGAAAGACTGCTAGGGTTTATAACCGGATATATATAGGTAGATCAGGAATAGGAACAAATGGATCAAATCGATTGAAAGTTGAACGATAAACGACTCGAAAAGCCCGTTCTATCCTCGGAACAAAATTGGGTCAACCCATATATCGAAATAGATGTTTTTGATGATTTTAAGCTCAATGGAACCGGTTTCAAGTTCTAATTCCATTGTATGAAGAAGTTGTGCAAAAAGCAGCTTATTTCAAATTCATTTCAATTGAGTTGATTTCTAGGCGTTTCGAGCCCGCACGATCAAACGAAAAATCTGATCGTTACAAAACTTGTAAACTTACAATAACTCACTATTATGGATCCAATGAAAATGGTTTCATCGAAATCCAAGTCAGTGGCGAAAATGGCTATTTTCTCATTACTTAAATAAATTATTATTAAATTAAATTAAAATTGCAATTTAAATTCTATAATTAACTAATTTTATCATTTTTGATTTCTAAAACAACTACAATACTTTAAAAAAATTAGATATCAATTCAAAGTTAAATAATTCATCAATTTCAGTGTTAAATTTCAATTTTGTCAAATTCTGAAACTATAAATTAAATTTCAAGAATCCATTTATTAAATTTTTAAACCTTGTTATTCAAGTCTTTTATCATCTTATGGATATAATTATATCTTAGTGCACTTATAATGTCCAAATTCATCTTAATTTCAATTAACGTAGTATTTAATTTCATTTACTTACAATCAGTCTGTTTATTATAAATTGAATTCCAATTATTACAATTAATTCCAATATTTTGATTTGATTCAATTCAAATCCTTTTTATTAAGTCCTTTATTGCCCTATAAACCTATTTAACCTTTGTTTTACCTTCCATTGCCTTAATATACTCAATTTAACAACTTCTAAATATTGTATTACATTTCACATTAATGTAACATTTATTTACATTTATTAAAAATTGATTTCCAATTTCAATTCAATTAACTAAATAAACAGGTAACTTATAACAATCGTTACCATAACTTGTAATTATGCTTACGAATTCATTATTCACAAACAAATATTATACTTCCTATATAATACTGATTTTATTCAATTGCTATTAAATATCTGTCTCAAACAATAATTAAGTATTTACATTTGTTTCTTATATCCAATTTTATAACCAAATATAACACTTACATTATTTCAATTAATTGAACTTCCATAAAATGGTTATCTTTTCTTAAATTAACCTTATTCTATTTCATTCTGTTGATTAATTTCCCTTAATAAATCATAAATTTTCTGTTTTTCCCAATAATAAATAACAAAATTTAATTAAATTGACAAATTTAAATTATCGAAAATTTAAGGGTTGTTAGGTATATATATATATATACATACATACATATAAATGCAGTAAAAGTAAAATAAAAGTAAAAGAGCTGACACTAGGAGTTTTATACTAGTCTGAATAGACCAATCCTATATTCAGTCCAGTATAATATCTATAAAAATTTCCTTTCAAACACATAATTTAATCAGGTCGTAAGCAAACCAGAATACCATCTTGATTTTAAGGTAACAAGATATACCTTCTCGACTTTTCAAGCTCAGGCTGGACTCACTTGAATTAACTGGGCTACAAGATTACCCACTAGATTTAAATGGGTAACAAGCACACCCACTTAATTTGAATAGGCAGCAAACATGCCTACTTGATTCGAACGGACAATAAGTACGCGTACACAAATAGTAGTAGAGATTTGTTAACTCCTAATATAAAAAGTTGAATGAATCTTGCAAAACAATAAGTAGGTTATAGAATGAATGCAATAGAGTAAAGACTGAATTTGAGTGAATTTGAAGAGTATAGAAAGTGGATGTAACAACCCATAATTTTACTAAATATTTTAATTCAATTTTAATTGAAACTTTGATTTTAAATCATTCAAAAATTAGAATTTTGGAATTCTCCAATGTATTTTTGGATGCTTTTATAACTATTTTTCCAAATAAAATATACTAAAGATTTTCTGAAAATTTAATATTTTGGTCACTTTAGTCAAACTTTGACTATTAGTTGAAATTTGGAATTTTGAATTTTAACTTTCCAATCTTTTTCTGTGAAGCTGAGTTTGATTCTGATATTTGTAATTATTTTTGTTTCGTCAAATTTTATTTCATACTTTTTAAATCTGATAAATTTCAGCGTCTTACACGCAATTATTTTTAGTGTTTATTTGTTAGTATCTATTTATATTTTATATTTTGTTTGGCTTTGATCTTTTTATTTGGTTTTGGGCTTGTTTTGCAAGTGGGCTTGGCTAATGGGCTTAAGAAATTCCTAATAGACATGACTTTATCTATTCAACTTGAATAGATGCCTATCAATTTATGCTTGCCATTCAAAACATTTCTCATCTCCATCTCTTTCTCACTTAATTTCCTAAAGAAAATTTTTACAGTAAGTTTTTCCTTCTTGTAACAACCCGCATATTTATCGATTTTATATTTAAATATTTTATTTAAATATTTTGTCGTTAATCGGATATTGGTCCGAAAAGCTACTTTTTGCAAACGGTCAAATTATGACTCGAGACCACTTCCATTGAGTTCGAAATGCCGTTTACAACCTTTTTAAGTATAAACATTGATAGGTTTGGAGTTAGTGGAATTTCACTAACTTTTCCCGCTTTGGACTTTGGGTTAGTTTGGCCTATTAAGCCCAAGTTCCAACCCCCTTCTCCTCACTCTTCATAAATTTCCTAACTAACTCAAGCTTTGGCATTAATGGTGAAGAGAATGGGAAATTAAAACTCCAAGCACAAATTCAATTGCAAATCCAACATTCAACTCCAAATTCAAGTAGAAGATATTGGATTCAAGCTTTGGATTGCTTCTCCTTGCTTTCAAGCTTCATCTTCATAAATTTTAGTGCAAAGTTGAGATTTTTATCCCACAAATCTAGTCTATATCTATATTGGACTGTTGGGAATGATTCCCTATCACTTTAGCATGTACATTTCCATTTGGTTTGGATTGGATTGGCGAAAAATTCCAACTTTAAGTGTTTTTGGTGAAAATCTGCACTTAGGTCGCTTGGCCTTTGCTAGGTCGTTCGCGTGGAAAAGTCTCGGCCTTCAAATAGCTCGTTTCCGACCTAAAATGACCTATAACGTTAGGTCGCTCGGCGCTTCGGAATTGGGTCGTGGGTCGTTAGGCTTTAGGTCATAGGTCGTTCGAATGTTAGGTCGCTCGGCCCTTATCCCCTTAGGTCGCTAGGTCGTGACGTTTTAGGTCGTAGGTCGTTCGAATGTTAGGTCGCTCGGCCCTTATCCCCTTAGGTCGCTAGGTCGCGACGTTTTAGGTCGTAGGTCGTTCGAATGTTAGGTCGCTCGGCCCTTATCCCCTTAGGTCGCTAGCTCGCGACGTTTTAGGTCGTAGGTCGTTCGAATGTTAGGTCGCTCAGCCCTTATCCCCTTAGTTCGCTAGGTCGTGATGTTTTAGGTCGTAGGTCGTTCCAATGTTAGGTCGCTCGGCCCTTATCCCCTTAGGTCGCTAGGTCGCGACGTTTTAGGTCGTAGGTCGTTCGAATGTTAGGTCGCTCGGCCGTTATCCCCTTAGGTCGCTAGGTCAAGACGTTTTAGGTCGTAGGTCGTTCGAATATTCGGTCGCTCGGCCCTTATCCCCTTAGGTCGCTAGGTCATGACGTTTTAGGTCGTAGGTCGTATGGACCTTAGGTCGTAGGTCGTAGGGACCTTAGGTCGTAGGTCGTATGGACCTAGGTCGTAGGTCGTTAAGTTGTTAATACGTACGGCTCTTTACTACTTTAGGTCGCGTGACCTATAGGTCGCTTGCTCCAGTTAGGTCGCTCGGCCACTTTGTTAAGTCGCTCGTCCTGTTGCTCTGTTAGGTCGCAACCTTTATTAGGTCGGCCATGTTGGGTCGCGAGTCATCGTTAGGTCGCGAACACCACTAGGTCGTTTGACCCCTTAGACCCCTAGGTCGCAACCGTTAGGTCGCTCGACCCTATTCCTCTTAGGTCGTTATACCTCATTTTGTCTTCACTAGGTCGTACAGTTTTGGACGGGCGCTGCCCCGCACCCCGCCGGGGCCGCTGCCCCGCAGCCCGCTGGACCCCCGCGACCTGACCATGCAGGTCGAACCCCGTAAGCAGTGGCGTTGCCCCTGCACCCCCACCTTGGGGGGTTGCCATCCCCCTGGACCCGCCCTCTGTAGGGGATATTATCTGAAAAACATTGAGCTGATTTCCTTGGATTTTATTCACATCTCCGTATGCGATTTTTGTGACTGATTGTTTCTACAATTGCTTCTGTGTTTTGTCACTTTATAATATAAAGGTTTCAATACTAGTAGTAAATATCTAAACTCTTTTAACAAACAATTTCAACTCTATTTTTAATAACAAAGCTCTTTTCTTAAACCGTTTTCCAATCTATTAGTATATATAAACCTTTACCTCACTCGGATGAGAAATCTAATTAAACGACTTAGTAAAACAGGTGGTATGAAACGCTTGCGTTCACTTCGTCGGTTAATTCTTGGACTTGTTCGATTGAACCTCTTGTGGCAATTTTATTAGTGAAGATTTTCAGTTTGTTCGTAAATATTTAAGTTAAGCAAGTGGTTATGGGACATAAAGCTAAACTTCTATATTTACTAGCTTAGTGTAATTGACACTTCTCGTTGATCATGACAATCATTCTAATGATTTAGACTAGCAACTGTGCGAGGTTTTTTGTTGCGAGGTTAGACTAGACACCACTTGTGTGATTCCACTCACACATACCTTTTTGCTTTTTGGTTAGTCTGGACCTTAATCTGTGTGATTCCATTCACACATGTGGGGTAGCTCCCCTTGGTCTTCGGACTGTCATGTGATAGGCCTCTTTCTCTTTCCTATGATTTCTGGACTTCTTGCATTGATTTATAGAATTTATGTCATTGACTTGTTATGAGTACAAGTTTGGGGTATGATCCCCTTTCCGAATCTTTTAGAAGATTCTTGTGATATTGATTATCTCTTATTGATTGATCTTCTGTTGATCATTATTTACATACTTATAGTGGTATGTCATTATGGATATTTTATGTTTATGCCATATCTTTTATGTTATATCATGTTATCTGATATTTATAGCTAGGATGGCCCGTTTATTATTTTCTTAAATAATACTCGGGTCAGACCGAGATGTTACAAGTGCTTCTGCTTGACTTCTTCCCAGGGATTCATCACTCTGACTTTTGGCTAACTGTTTAGATTAGCAGTTTTTGTTGTATACACTTGATATAGACTCATAGTTGTATTCCTTTGTATAGCACGTGTTGCTATTCTTTTGTATTATCGTGGATCTTACTGACCACTACTCTGATGTACACTTTCATGTGTTAGTTATATATTCATATCTTCTTCCGCCTTTGTGATATGGATATCTGTGACTGATTTGTGTTATGATTATTTCTATGTTTGTTTTCGAAGATTATTTATAGCCACCGTGTGATAAGCAATTACATGGATGGTCGCTCCTCAACAGCCTTATTCTCCATGCTAGTTGACAGCACTACACCGTAGTGTTCTTGGCTAGTGTGGGTATAGAGGTGGGGCGTCACACTTCTTCTCCTCTTTTTCTTTTTTCTTT
The DNA here is from genome assembly GCA_030765085.1 of Allium cepa. Lineage (NCBI taxonomy): Eukaryota > Viridiplantae > Streptophyta > Magnoliopsida > Asparagales > Amaryllidaceae > Allium > Allium cepa. The sequence goes on from CM060942.1 coordinate 72,676,477, forward strand.
TTTTCCATGCATAGCAAAGCCATCATCAATACTCTCCTATAACGACCATCTCTCCACCATCATCACCTATGACTGGCCATCTCCACCATATCCTGGCCGTGACAACCATAGATCCAAACCCCATCTCCAAAATCCATAGAAACCCTAGCCGTGCACCACGAGATCCCCTTCCTCTTTGCTTGCCTTGGCCACCACCAACTTCAACTTCTCCAACGCCTTGTCGTGACCATTCCTTCGTCTCCAAGCCATGATCAGACCTGACCTGATCCAAGCCAAGCACCCAGGCCGAGCCACTTTAGTATACGGCCGAACCACTTGACCCACTTGACCTTCCATCTCCTTTTCTTTTTGCCTTTTCCTTGACCTTTTTTCTAACGACCCTGACTCGACCTTGGAAAATTGGCATTGAATACGTCACCCGTATTCAAATGCAGCAGATCCAAATGTCGAATCTGGTGTGCCAGAGCTTATAACAAATTAAGTACAACAAAATAACGGAAGAATAAGATAATATTATTGATATACAATATCTGATACAACCATTTGATACAAATGACTATCAATTTATTGAAAATAGATACAAGAAAATAATAGAGACAATAGTGGTGGAAAGACAATATCCTCAATGCCAAACTCCAAAAACTCCATCTCCAATCCAAAGCTAGCTCGAACCCCCATCAAGTTGAAGTGAAGCAACTCGATCCAAATGCGATCGCCAAATCCTAAGGCTGGATGCTATCGAAACTACTCCTACAATTTAGTTATTTGAAAAACCCAACTCTAGACTGCCCATGTGAAAAATTGTGGGAACCCAGAGTTTAGGAAGGGAACAATAAACTATGGGTCAGTCATGGGACTGGTATGAGAAAACAAAAATAGTTTTATCTTTAAAAAAAACAACAAAAGATTTTTAAAAGTTGAAAACCGCAATGCTGTTTTGGAAAATGAAACTACCATAAGGCCTCCCGGCACACACACCATGCAATCGCACACTTGGAGGAGATTTCTCCTTATGACAGTCAAAAATGCTTCATATGCGGAAACCATTTGATATTATTATTAGTGCATAGTGGAAAACATTTGCAAGTATAATATTAATCTTAGCCATCATACGTACCATTATGGTATGCTTACTATAGCTACCATATCAAATGACAGATTCTACAACTAAAACCGTACAAGGCGCGTATTGGATGATTGGATTTCCAACAAATGGTATGGCCAAGGAACTTCCTATTGCCACATGGGTATGCCGCTAGAGGGACGCCTCGAGAACCTACCCGGCTCTCTGCTAACACAAGGTCGGTTTCCTCCCTGCTCGGGAGTAATACCTAAAGATATGCCACCACCGGCCGTTTGCGACCTTTGTCCGAGGATCCTCAACCACAAAGCAACATCACACAGTAATAGATATACAGTGTCCACATGAGTTAAGTATCTGGGCTCCATACCATGATACCACCCTTTTCCCAAAGGAATGGACATACCTTAGGGTGCGACCGCTACAACCTTGCCGCATCTTTCCTATTTCGACCATTTCCCGGGTGTGAGGTCTTGATGCAGTCTCGTCCACAAAACTACGCTTTTTCATAAAGCCATGCTTTGATCAAGAAATGATCAGCAACACTTCGTATGCCACATTACCAAATTGGGAATGTATCACTAGTAACCATCAACTGCATAACCTTTGAGCTTGTACGTCTCAAAGAAGGGTGTTAAGCTAAGAGAATAAATTTTTTCCACCAAATAGAAATGTATGTGATAGAAACCGATTTTACATCTCAAAGTGTAATGTTAGACGCACATCCATACAAGTCTGTTCCGGGTTCGAACATAACCGAAGGCACTTCCGAAGAAGCCCTTGCAATCCGGATAATCACAATCCCAATCGGACTTCCCCTCACTTAGGGAATCTCTATACCGGTGCGACTCAATGCAGAGATAATCGACAGGTTATCCTTTCATTCTAGAAAATACCCGATCTTCATCACCGGTCTTCAAATGCTATCCATATCATCGTATCATTATTCGAAATGGATTATATGACATATGGTCCTCTCCCGGCTAAACCGAATAATGAGCGCAATATTTAAAAATATATGGATATTGGGATTTCAGTTAAGTCACAACTTATTATCCAAAACCTTTCTTTCAAATGGTTTAAACAAATTACCATTTCCAATCTTTTAAACAAAAGGATTCATTTCATGAAGTTCACTCATCTTTCACAAAGATTTATTTACGGCTTTTCAAAACAATTCAATTTCAAATTGGATTAACTCATCCAATCTTTGAATCAAAGATTTAATTTATCGCTTTCTAAACCATTTCAAATTCAAATCTTTTATATAAAAGATACACCATTTAAAATCCTCTTTAATAATCTTTCACAAAGGTTCATTTATAGCTTTCAAAAACAATTCACAGTTTCATTTCAAGCTTGAAATCTTTTGATACAAATTGGAAATCCTTTCCTTATATGAAAGCTTTTATTATTTGAAAACAAATAGTTTACGTTTTGGGAAAAACTGATTACATTTACATAAGTTAAAGCCATACAAGTATAAACTTGGGTTTAAATTTAAATTACCAAAACAATACTTTTAATTTGGAACACATTTATAACTTGTATAACCTTTTTAAACCAAAATTTCCAAACATAGAATTCAATTTCAAATCTTGAATTTAAATTCAAATTTAAGTTTCAAAACTTTATCAAGTTATTTAAAATAATTTTATCCTTGAAACCCCTTTTCAAAAGCTTTTCATATTTAATCCCAATTCCATTTCCCAAATCATTTGGATTCAAAATTCACTTTTAAAACCATTTCAAAAATCTGTGACTTAACCAATTTTCTCGTGCAAGCCATATTTGTGTATGTATAGTGTGGTCTAGGGGTTATACACACAATAGTGCAACAACATCATCAGTTAACACAAATTCAAATATAGAAATATATTTGATAAGCGTATAAACTATAATACTTATCTTTCATTCACAGATCATAGATATATATATCACAGATAATAAGTTTCATCCCAAATAATTAATTGCATCATAGAAAATTAATTACATCACATATGAATAAATTACACCACAGTACATAACTTCGAATAATTCATATCACTAGGTATCACATATCAGGAATATCAAACAATTCAACGTTTCATAGTATCCAAAATATCCATAAGCAAGATCAATTTTAATGATCTGATTTATCTAAATCAGATTAATAACTTATGAATAATTTTCTAATCATAGTTAATCAATATTAATTAATTACAAATTATTTGGATTAATTATTCTTTAATTAATCATCTTAATTAATTACAATAATTAATTAACCAACACTAATAATCATCCCTTAATCACCTTCATTTATTAATTAACCTTTTAAATTAACTAATTATTCTCAAATTAGTTATCTTAATTAATTAATCACATTAATTATCCTTTAACTAAATATTATTTAACCACTTGATTAATCAACTTTTTATCATTAATTAATTACTTTTAGTTAAGTAATTATCTTTAATTACTTCATCAAGTAATTATCCTTAATTAATCATAACCTTAATTAAAGGAAAATACTTTATACCAATTAATTTCTTAATTACATCATTTACTTAAATTAAATGATTGAAATTAATTTAATACAAAATCATTTGAAAACATTGATTAATTAAGTTTAAAACACAACCTTAATCACTTCTTAATTCAACCATCATCTTATTATCTTGTGAAAACACTTATGAATTTAATTACATAATTTATCTAATATATATTTACATTAACCAAAACAATATTTAGAACATTTTAACTTTAAACTTTAAATCCTGAAATTGTTCAAAACTTGTTCCATATTTCGTTTTGAAACTTAGTAAATATTTCCCTTGAAACATCATCATTTCTTTTTTTTTGCTTTGGTTATATTTTATTTGAAACTTGTTCAATAAATTTCTAGCTTTCTTTTTTTATAAAAAAACTTATTATACTAAATATACTTGAACTTGTTAAAATTTATTTGAAAATTTATTTATTTCAAGCTACCTTTATTTTGATCATGCTTTTATCTTAAAACTGGTTATTAAAAACTTTGGAAACCTGTTAACCTTATTTCTTCTCAACTTTATAAAACATGGTGACTTAATCTAGGATGTCTTGAGCCCAACCTGATCTGTAACAACCAGGTATTTTTAACCATTCGCATCTATTATAAGTGTACAGGTAGACACTCATGCCGGAATTGAATTGCTCAAAATACCGAGTTGTAAATAAAATTTGGCAAATGTCAGAATATACAGTAAACGAAATCACAGATCATAGACACAGAGTACTAATAGTGCAGCGGAAGTAAAAGAAATAGTAGTTCATAAAGCACTATATAAATATATCAGAGTTAAATAAAATACAACAGAAGAAATAAAGTACAACAGAAGTTTCAAATGATAACTAAGTACAAGCTGAATACAACAACAGAACTGAAATAGATAAGACTAGATAAGCAGATAATCTCCAGCGATTCCAATCTCCAAAAAGTGGAAATCCAAATCTGTGAATACTCAGGCTGACCCGAGCGTAAATAAAAATATAAACACTCGAGTCAGGACATATATACTTACACGATGTAAACCAACACAAATGAACTGTAGTAAGGTACAAGTAACTTAAAGGATGCTTGGGACCTCCCATCCTCCAAGGATCCGTTAAACTATATACTATGTAGTAATATCGCGTTATTATAATAGTGTCTATCAATAAAATAAACATACTTTTTCATAGCGTTGCGGGTTACCCATATAGCCCTTCACACATAATAGTCCCAGTAGTCCATCCAATATCTGCATATCTCCTGATCGGGAGACTACGAGAAGATAGGCATGGGCTACGGTAGAAAACCAAACTCGTAGTAAGGCTCGATATGGTAGGTGACACGGCACACAAGGCAATGCCAGGGTAGATATACCAATTACGACACTCGGGCTGGTGGTAACGCAGCAACCAAATACGCCCACCTCGGAACACATTCCCAAAATCGAAGGGGCGTCCAAACAATCAAAAAAGAAATAGAATGGTATCGAAGAAATACGTCCAACTAGAGGAGCTACCCCTTTTGGCCCGAGATCGCCCTTGTTTTAGCCACTTTAAGCCAACTCACGGGAGTTGAGTCCATGTAACATACCTCCAGAACGTCGCCACCATCCTACTTCATTCTGGGATCTCCACCGCGTACACGGTTAGTCAAAGTGGTTTTCGGTATCGACAGAGAGTATGCCCATATCCGATCCTGGTCTCTTTGCCAACCAATCGTTATTATAACCCGTGGTTAAAACTTTAAAATAATATTTTACACTTAAAATATAGATATAATTTCAATCCAAATTTTTATCAAAATAAATATTAAATCATTTCCAAAACCTTTTCAATATATCAACATATCATATCTTTCAAATTCAAATATTTATCAAAATAAATATCAAGTCATTTCTAACCATTTCAATATATTAAATTATCATATAATTTCAAAATTTCCTTTAATCATTTTAATATATTAAAATATCATAACCTTTCAAAGCTTCATTTCAAAAATATCATATCTTCCAGAACTTCTTTTCAAATCATTTTAATATCAACATATCATATCTTTCAAAACTCCATTTCAAATCATTTTAATATCAAATTATCATATCTTTCAAAACTTTATCTCAAATCATTTTAATATCGAAATATCATATCTTTCAAAACTTCATCTTCAAATCATTTTAATATCAATCATTTTAATATCAAAATATCATATCTTTCAAAACCACATTCATTTTAATTAAAATACCATTTCAACACACATTTCAAAATAGTTTATGTTTCAATACAAATTACTTCATTTTAAATCATAAAAATGAAGTTATTACATTTAACAATTAAATTATTAAATTCCAAAAATTTAAAATTTTCAATGTTCATTTATTCACTTAAATTTATTAAAACAATGAAAATTCAACTTTCGCAGCATTTGGAAAATGCTACAGTAAGTTACATTCAAAACAATTCAATTTATCAAAAGATAGCATTTAAAGATGCTGTTAATTAACTTCAAATATTCAATAGAATTTCACAAACACTTATATTTTTATTTAAATCATTTTTAACTTATAAAATCATACATTTTCACATTTATAATCATCATTTAATTTTCCTTAAATTCATGATTTTAAAAAGTTAAATTTTCTTTCAAAAGCCAATATTTATTAATAATTCACTTATTGAATTTCGACATTTAAATTTAAATTCATTACACTAAATTTAAACTTAACACTTCAGTTTAAAATTTCAAATATAACTTAATTCCATTTTTATTAACTTAACTTAAAATTCACTTTTAAGCAAAATTCACAAATTCCCATTTTGGTTATATTTCAAAATTTCAACTTAAATAATCATTCATTTCACATTTTAACTTTATTCAAAAACCATTGATATATTATAAAATCACTTTAAATTCATTTTAAATTCAAATTATCTTATTTACCATTTTCCAAATAAGTATAATTTTCCATTTTATTTTTTAACTTAAATATCACTTTTGACCAAAATTCCAAATTTTCAAACTTAAGTTATATTTCAATAATCCAATTTAACCATTCATTAATTACATTTTTAACTCATAGAAAAAAATCATAATTTCTTTATTATAAATCATTTCAAAAGTCTATTTAAATCAAATTTCATAAATTTATATTTTTAAAATACTTAATAATATTCAAAACACTTTATAAAAATAACCACGGACCTGTATATAGTTTTCTAACCTAGGTCAAGTGATACGGATATATATCATTTAAATCTGCACTTTACAAAGAAAAACTCGGGTTCTATCATTTCAAACCCACAATCCTAAGTTTTTAAAAAAAAGTTCAGGCCTATCATTTCAGCCCATAACGATCTTCTCTTATTCTAAAGTCCGTTCGGGTATGTATCATTTCAACCCATAGTGAATCTTATCTACAGGGAACTTGCAGTGTGATAAACAGATATAAATGAACAGTTAAAAACATATATAAATAACAGATGATATGACATGAAATTTAACAGGTTGAACATCATATATAAATAATCACATGGCAGTTATAACATCATATATTTTTTCTACACATTCAGTTGTTGTTGTTTCACAACTGCATAAGTATACATGTCGTGTGAGCTTTACTCACTTGTTAAAAGCTGGAGATAGCCAATAAAGCACACAACAGAGACTCTACGAAGGCACGACGACTCGAATATGACTGAAGAGTGGAGGGCCAAAGCTAATTGCCTTGTTCAAACATTTACACAATACAATACAACAACATAAGTTCAAAACAATTTACACTTGAACAACACCAAAAATAAAAGCCCAAAACAACTTCAAATGGTTTGCACTTGTTCTCAACTTCACATGGATCAGTTAGTGATGGAATAAGCTCAGCTAAGGCAGGGACTAAGGGCTGGGTTTGGTTCCAAATAGATTGGCCTAGCTTGGGTTTAAAGGTGCATTGATATATAGGTGCACAAAAATACACTACAAGGCAAACAAATCATCATTTCTATGCTCCTATTGCGCTCGGCTAGAGGCTAGGTGGCACAGCCAGTGGCTCAGGTGGTGGTGGGTGATGTGGCAGAGGGTAGAGGTAAAGTAAGGGGTGGTGGTGGAGGAGGAATGGCGGCTAGAGGGGGTAGAAGGTGGTGCTAGCAAACTAGGCTCGGTTTGTGTGAATAGGTGATGTATTTGTGGATTTGGGTGGATGTTCAAGCCTTGGTTGTGGTCGGCCTGATCATGGTGATGGACTAGGGGGTGGTTGATCAGAGAAGGAGGAGGTGAAGGTCGGCCTATGGCTGGGGCAAGGTGGCCGATCCAATCTAGTTGAGAAACAAATGCAAATTCAATAAAAAAATAAAAAATAAAACGAAGGAAAGGAAGGAGATTTTACCCAAACTTTCAAGAAATGGCCGTGAATTATTTTTGGATGAGAGAGTGGTTTTAGTTCACGTAAAAAATGAGGAAATGCAGCTGAGAAAAGAAACGAAAAGAACGACCAAATTATTGAGATGTAGGTTGGAAAATGAAAAGGCGGAAGAGGAAAAGACTTTGGAAGTTAAAGGGTTTAAAACTTTTCATATATCCAACCGTTTCTTTTGATTTTATAAATACAAAAAAGGCTGATAATAAAGAGTAAATAAACTCAGAAATAAAGTAAAGAAATAAATAAAATAAATAAATTTTAAATTAATTAAATTAAATGAAGGAAATAGCAATATATATAAGTAGGATAAATAAATTGAAATAAATTCAAATAAACTTCAGAAAAATTATATTATCACTTTAAAATATTAAAAGACAAAAATATACATATAATAACATATTAACACATATTAAAATAAAATATGACAAGGAAAATATAATTTTTATAATTTAAAATAACTAAAATTGCTAAGTAACTCAAATTGTACTCAATATTGAAATATACATAACTTTCACCGTTTAAATCCGTTTCCAACGAAACGAAAAGAAGTATTCATGTTATTAAATATATTTTCATAATAAAATATAAAATTAAAGAATTTAAATATTTTAATTTGAAATTTAAAATTCAAAGTTTGACCAGTTTGAACAGAAATTCACCTTTTAGTAAAATATCCAATTTATAACAGTTTGAAATTAGAATTCACATAAAAATCAACATTTGTATTTAAAATAACACAATTTCTTCATTTTAATAAATAAAATAAAGTTTTTAAATCAAAATTTCAATAAAATAATCAAAATAAACAACTAAAATGAATCACAAAATTCAGGGTTGTTGCACTCTCCCCCACTCAAAACTTTTCGTCCCCGAAAAGGAATGAGGTACGGGAAAGCACAGAAAAAGATAGAAATGAAATAAGATTACGACAAGGTAACAAGAAGATTGAGATTATACCTGATAATTGTTGTTATAGGTAAGTTTAACAAGGTGGAGGTGATCAAATCAAGAATACCAACACGAAAAATGAACCTCTAGAGTCTGAATCACCCTTTTCACTTGACCATCGGTCCATGAATGGAAAAGTAGTGTTCAGATCCAGATGAGTAACAAAAATTATCAATGATTATAGAAAAATTTCTAAACTGACTAGTATAAGCAATAGTCTTCCTATTATGTAACAAGATAAGAGAAATAAGGACAACCAAAAGATAGTTTGAAAAAACAAAAAACAAAAAATTTTTTTGAAATCATAATGCTTTGAAATCATAATACTTTGAAATCATAACAATTTAGAGATGTCATCATTTGGAAATCATACTACTAAAAATCATAACACTTTGGAAAAATTACTAAAAAAATACGCTTAGAAAATCATAACACTTTTAAAATAATATTCATTTAAACCATTTAATTCAAGGTCAAATAATATTCATTTCAAAATTGTACCGTTTCTAAGTTCATTCATTCGATTATAAAATTTCCGAAACATTGATTTTCAGAAACAGCAGCACTTATAATATGCTATGGTAGATATATTAGTATTTCAAATCAGTTCAATTTTAGAAATATTCATCTAGATATCATTTAACTTACGATTTATTAAAACAACTTTTATGAATGGAATACCCAAATAAACTATACTTCATTTATTAAGTCAAAATTCATTATTTTACCTAAATCTTAATTTAACAAATAACCTAACACTTTATTTAAAATACCCATTTCATAAATAAGATATTCCTTCAATAAGTTACACTTGAAATTTCCATTTGAAAATCAAATTCTCAATTATCAAATTTTAGTGATATTAAAAATACATATTAACTATTTAAATCAAAATTATTCATTTCAAGACATATCTATTGTATAAATAAAATATTTATCATAGTAAATATAACAATCAAATTTCTTTAATTTTATTTTCCAATTTAGACATCAATTAGACTATGATTCCAAGTTAAATAAACTTTATTACAAAATTCCCCATTAAAATGTATTTTATTTATCTATTCAAAGATACATTGTTTATTACACAAACATATTCATTTCAGGAAATAACCTTTATTTAAATTTTAAGGTTAGATTTAAGGTTCCATATTAAATAAAACTTGATTATTAAGTTATTTAAATAAAACTCTTTAAATTCCCTTTTCCTCTATTTACCTCTAATCTTTTATAACTAAAATTTAAGTGTATAACATTTATTACAACCACTCAAATTTTATTTATAAAATCTTTTTATATTGTATATTATCCAATTACATTGTTAACTTCTGAAATTAAGGTAAGTTATATTTGAATGAAATTGTAATATACAAATAAAACTTTCCAATTAAATCATTTAATGCTTGAATATTCATAAAAAAAATTGATTGATTTTTTTATAATTGAAATTATTCTTTAAAATAAATTTTAAGAAATAAATTTTCGATTTCTTCAAACTATTTAGAGATAAATAAATGCATGTACATAATTTATCAAATCAAATTTAAATCATATCTCTATATATATTATAAATCAAGTCATATTTTAGAAATTGAAATCAATTTGATTTCCCAAAACAAAGTTGTAGCAAGACTACAGAATGCTCTCTTAACTTCGAAACTCGAAAATAAACATCGATGATGCCGCGGTCATCACCGAAGTTATTTTCCAGCGACAAAGAGAAGAGCTTGGATAATTCAAAATGTTTGAAAGAATAGATTGGAAACAAAATACAAGATGATAAAATAACATAGTAGGGAGATGGGTAAACTTAAGTAAATCGTGGGCAACCTTAACCAGGTCAACCGTGACTTAAAGAATAAGATCAATATGGATTTTTCTGGGGTAAATCTACATTCGATCTCAAGAGATAGAGTTTGGATTAACAAAAGATATTAGCATCTAAACCAAGGATAGATATAAATCTCTTGTTAATCAATGCTAGTTGTAAAGGAGTTTCACCCATTTACAATTCAATTTTAAACTAGCGAGACCGTTGACTCACTAAAAAGATCATTTAAAGCGGAGTTATGGGATACTCCAGAATCAAAAGAAGATGAATAGTGCGGGACAAGAATGGATTTTGGAATCGTAGGGAACGTTCAAAAACTCAAAGAAATTCGAACCAAAGAGTAAGAGATTCAAACTCCAACGAAAGTGATTCTATAAATAATTTACTTTATATTCTAAGTTTTGCCTCAAAGCCATAGCTCTGATACCAAATGTAACAACCAGGTACTTTCAACCATTCGCATCCATTATAATTGTATAAGTAGACACTCATGCCGGAATTGAATTGCTCAAAATACCGCGTTGTAAATAAAATTTGGCAATTCTCAGAATATACAGTAAATAATATCACAGATCACAGACACAAAGTAATAATAGTTCAGCAGAAGTAAAAGAAATAGTAGTTCATGAAGCTACTATATAAATATGTCAGAGTTAAATAAAATACAAAAGAAGAAATAAAGTACAAAAGAAGAAATAAAGTACAACAGAAGTTTCAATATGATAACTGATTACAAGCTGAATACAACAACATAACTGAAATAGATAAGACTAGATAAGCAGATGATCTCCCGCGATTTTAATCTCCAGAAAGTGGAAATCCAAATCTATGAATACTCAGGCTGACCCGAGCCTAAATAATAAATACAAACACTCGAGTCAGGACATACGTACTTACACAATGTAAACCAACTCAAGTGAACTGTAGTAAAGGTACAAGTAACTTAAAGGATGCTTGGGACCGCCAATCCTCTAAGGATCCGTTAAACTATATACTATGTAGTAATATAGTGCTATTATAATAGTGTTTATCAATAAAATAAACATACTTTTTAATAGCGTTCCGGGTTACCCATATAGCCCTTCACGCATAGTAGTCCCAGTAGTCCATCCAATATCTGCATATCTCCTGATCGGGAGACTACGAGAAGATATGCATGGGCTAGGTAGAAAACCAAACTCGTAGTAAAGGCTCGATATGGTAGGTGACACGGCACACAAGGCAATGCCAGGGTAGATATACCAATTACGACACTCGGGCTGGTGGTAACGCAGTAACCACATACGCCCACCTTGGAACACATTCCCAAAATCGGAGGGGCGCCCAAACAATCACAAAAGCAATAGAATGTATTGAAGTAATGCGTCCGATCAGAGGAGCTACACCTTTTTGCCCGAGATCGCTCTTGTTTTAGCCACCTTAAGCCAACTCATGGGAGTTGGATCCACGTAACATACCTCAAGAACGTCGCCACAATCCTACTTCATTCTGGGATCTCCACCGCGTACATGGTTAGTCAAAGTGGTTTTCGGTATCGACAGAGAGTATGCCCATATCTGATCCCGGTCTCTTTGCCAACCAATCGTTATTATAACCCATGGTTATAACTTTAAAACAATATTTTACACTTAAAATATAGATATCATTTCAATCCAAATATTTATCAAAATAAAAATTAAATCATTTCCAAAACCATTTCAATACATCAACATACCATATCTTTCAAATTCAAATATTTATTAAAATAAATATCAAGTCATTTCTAACCATTTCAATATATTAAATTATCATATCCTTTCAAAACTTCCTTTAATCATTTTAATATTTTAAAATATCATAACCTTTCAAAGCTTCATTTTTAAAATATCATATCTTCTAGAACTTCTTTTCAAATCATTTTAATATCAACATATCTTTCAAAACTCCATTTCAAATCATTTTAATATCAAAATATCATATCTTTCAAAACTTCATCTCAAATCATTTTAATATCAAAATATCGTATCTTTCAAACTTCATCTTCAAATCATTTTAATATCAATCATTTTAATATCAAAATATCATATCTTTCAAAACCACATTCATTTTATTTAAAATACCATTTCAACACACATTTCAAAATAGTTTATATTTCAAAACAAATTACTTCATTTTAAATCATAAAAATGAAGTTATTACATTTGATAATTAAATTATTATATTCCACAAATTTAAAATTTTCAATGTTCATTTATTCGCTTAATTTAAAACAATGAAAATTCAATTTTCGCAACATTTGGAAAATGCTACATTACGTTACATTCAAAACAATTCAATTTATCAAATATAGCATTTAAAAATGCTGTTATTTAACTTCAAATATTCAATAGAATTTCACAAACACTTATATTTTTATTTAAATCATTTTTAACTTATAAAATCATACATTTTCACATTTAATCATCATTCAATTTCGTTAAATTCGTGATTTTATAAAGTTAAATTTTCTTTCGGAAATCAATATTTATTAATAATTCGCTTATTGAATTTCAACATTTAAATTCAAATTCATTACATTAAATTTCAACTTAACACTTAAGTTTAAAATTTCAAATATAACTTAATTCCATTTTTATTAACTTAACTTAAAATTCACTTTTAAGCCAAATTCACAAATTCTCATTTTGGTTATATTTCAAAATTTCAACTTAAATAATCATTCCTTTCACATTTTAACTTTATTCAAAAATCATTAATATATTATAAAATCACTTTAAATTCATTTTAAATTCAAATTATCATATTTACCATTTTCCAAATAAGAATAAATTTCCATTTTATTTTTTTAACTTAACTATCATTTTTGACCAAAATTCCAAATTTCCAAGCTTAACTTATATTTTAATAATCCAAATTAACCATTCATTAATTACATTTTTAACTCATAGAAAAAAAATCATAATTTCTTTATTATAAAACATTTCAAAAGTCTATTTAAATCAAGTTTCGTAAACTTATATTTTGAAAATACTTAAAAATATTTAAAACACTTTGTAAAATTAACCACGGGCTGTATATAGTTTTCTAACGTAGGTCAAGTGATACGGATATATACCATTTCAATCCGCAGTGTACAAAGAAAAATCCGAGTTCACTCATTTCAAACCCACAATTCCAATTTTTAAAAAAAAACCGTTCAGGCCTATCATTTCAGCCCATAATGATCTTCCCTTATTCTAAAGTCCGTTCGGGTATGTATCGTTTCAACCCATAGTGAATCTTATCTACAGGGAACTTACAGTGTGATATACAGATATGAATGAACAGTTAACAACATATATAAATAACAGATGATACGACATAAAACTTAACAGGTTGAACATCATATATAAATAATCACATGGCAGTTATAACATGATATATTTTTTCTACACATTCATTTGTTGTTGTTTCACAACTGCATAAATATAAATGTCGTGTGAGCTTTAGTCACTTGTTAAAAGCTAGAGATAGCCAACAAAGCACACAACGGAGACTCTACGAAGGCACGACGACTCGAATATGACTGAAGAGTGGAGGGCCAAAGCTAATTGCCTTGTTCAAACATTTACACAATACAATGCAACAACATAAGTTCAAAACAATTTACACTTGAACAGCACTAGAAATCAAAGCCCAAAACAACATCAAATGGTTTGCACTTGTTCTCAACTTCACATAGATCAGTTAGTGATGGAATAAGCTCGGCTAAGGCAGGGACAAATAGCTGGGTTTGGATCTAAACAGATCGAACTATCTTGGGTTTAAAGGTGCATCGATATATAGGTGCACAAAACTACACTACAAGGAAAACAAATCATCATTTCTATGCTCCTATTTTGCTCGGCCAGAGGCTAGGTGGGCCCAGCCAGTGGCTCAGGGGGTGGTGGGTGATGTGAAAGAGGGTGGAGGTTAGGTAAGAGGTGAATGGTGGTGGAGGAAGTGGCAGCTAGAGGGGGTAGAAGGTGGTGCTAGCAAACTAGGCTCGGTTTGTGTGAATAGGTGATGTATTTATGGATTTTGGTGGATGTTCAAGCCTTGGTTGTGGTCGGCCTGGTCATGGTGATGGACTAGGGGGTGGTTGATCAAAGAAGGAGGAAGTGGAGGTCGGACTACGACAGGAGGAGAGGTGGCCGATCCAATCTAGTTGAGAAACAAATGCAAATTCAATAAAAAATAATAGAAAAAAAAACAAAGGAAAGGAAGGAGATTTTACCCAAACTTTCTAGCAATGGCCGTGAATTATTTTTGGATGAGAGAGTGGTTTTAGTTCATGCGAAAAATAAGGAAATGCAGCTGAGAAAAGAAATGAAAAGCACGGCCAAAATTAATGAGATGTAGGTTGGAACATGAAAAGGCGGAAGAGGAAAAGACTTTGGAAGTTAAAGGGTTTGAAACATTTCATATATCCAACCATTTCTTTTGATTTTATAAATACAAAAAAGGCTGATAATAAAGAGTAAATAAACTCAAAAATAAAGTAAAGAAATAAATAAAATAAATAAATTTCAAATTAATTAAATTAAATGAAGGAAATAGCAATATATATAACTAGGATAAATAAATTGAAATAAATTCAAATAAACTTCAGAAAAATTATATTATCACTTTAAAATATTAAAAGAAAAAATATACATACAATAAAATATTAACACATATTAAAATAAAATATGGCAAGGAAAACATAATTTTTATAATTTGAATTAACCAAAATTGCTAAATAACTCAAATTGTACTCAATATTGAAATATACATAACTTTTTAAATACGTTTCCAAAGAAATGAAACGCAGTATTCATGTTATTAAATATATTCTCATAATAAAAGATAAAATTTAAGAATTTAAATGTTTAAATTTGAAATTTAAAAGTCAAAGTTTGACTAGTTTGAAAAGAAATTCACCTTTCAGTAAAATATCCAATTTATAACAGTTTGAAATTATAATTCACATAAAATCAACATTTATATTTAAAATAACATAACTTATTCATTTTAATAAATAAAATTAAGTTTTTAAGTCAAAATTTCAATAAAATAATCAAAATAAACAATTAAAATAAATCACAAAATTCAGGGTTGTTACATGATCTTTCCCGAACCACCTTTCATTTTTTCCCAAACCAATTTTTATATTAACATTTTTTTTCTTTCTTTAAAACTGTTATACACACGTGTACACTCGATAGCAGACCCGAGACTTTTTCTCCCATCCCCGAGATCGACTTCGAGTTTCTTCCTTCATTCCCAAACCTTCCAAACCATCATCAGATACACATGTGCACCATGCACACTGCCACGACCACCTCCGACTAACGACGCTTCCTTCAGCACATCATCGATGACCCGCCTGACTTCTCCAACCACCCAATTCAACGAAAACAACAGCAAAATGAAATCAAGTCGTTCGACCCAAAACTGGAATCAACCCGGATCTACAAAATCGATCACCGACGACATAGTAGTTCACCAGAGTTCATACCGCTTCATCCAGAGCCACGCCACGACGTGCAGCGACGAATCCCTTCGGTGCGATCGGACGAAACGTCCTGACGACGTCGCAAAAACACAAAATTTATCATCGACACAACCTCGGGTAGAAACCCTACTTCGATCGATTTCTATTACCACGATGATGTAAAACATTATTAGCCATTTTTTCAAAACTCTCTGATCATCGTTCTATCTCAAGCGAAATCCCCGACCTCCCCGGTCACTTAGATCATCAGAAAAGCCTCGAAAACTCCCTCACGTTCAACTTCCAAACCCTCGTGATTTACCCAATTAAAAATCTTAATTTTTATTTTAAAAATCATTATTTCCAAGAACAGATCACATAATATAATCGATTCAAGAAATTAAGATACTTGAGTTTTGCATTTATTTGAGTTTCACTGTAAATTCTTGTTTGAGATAAAATTTTACTTACTAATCTTCTTAAAAATATTATTAAGAGATAAATGATGCTTTAGCAAACACATTTTGCTTGAATCCTAAGGTCTAAAGAGGATTGGAGATGAAGATTTAAATTTTGAAAACAGGTTTGGAACCCTGTTAACCTGGAACAGAGGTATTTTTTTTTTGTACAGACATGCACTAGTATATCCATCTTTACAGAAGCTCATATTCACACAAGCATACACAAATACAGATAATTATATGCAAACCAAAAGATATGTATACAGGTTCAAGTGTTTGCTTACCTGAGTATAGGAAGAACAAAGAGCATGAGCCTGGAAGTAAAATATGGAAACTGGAATTGATTCAAATCCTGGAAACTTGGATTTACTTGGATGTGGAAGTTTTATTTGAACTTGAACTATGATAATCTAGGTTGTAGTTTGATTTGGCTTGTTGAAGTTAATTTGTGTTGAGTCAGTTGTTTGATTGCTTTGCATTGGATTTGAATTAGCATCCAGGTTTTATAAGTTTTTAAATGAAGATTAAGAGAGATGAGTAACCTGGTTTTACTTTTTTTATTTTCTATAATTTCTAAATTAAAAGGTATTGTGAATTTGCCACTTGTTTAACAATTATGTTATCTTGTTTACACTTATTTTATTTCATATCCTCGTAATTTTACAAATGTCATTTGTTACAATTTTATGTTTAATTCCCCTTTTGAAATAATTTTATAAACTTTGTTTCTAAACCCTTTTAGCTTTATATTTACAAAACATTTCTTAGTTTATAAAGCTTTTGTAAATCTTAAATAGTAATTCAAAAATTATTGTATTAATTTCAAAATATAGCTTCCAAACCAATATACATTAGAATTTTAGAAAACAACTTTTACTAATTTAAAATGTAGAGTTCTAAATCCAATAATTTTGAACATATCTATTATTGAATTTCAAATTCTATTTTTCAACTTCTTACAAAGCACATGTTTTTTTGGAGAAACTCAAATTAATTTACCAATTAATTTCACAATTTAATTTCAAAAATTATATTAATTATCAAATTAAATTTGATTCAAAACCCGGATCGTTCAGATTCCCCCTTAAGAAAATTTCGTCCTCGTAATTTGCTAGGGAGACAACAAAATATGGATACACAAAGATAGAGAAATGATTTCTTCAAATCAAACTGAACATCTTTTCTGCATTGTCTTACCAAATTAGAATATTAACAATAGATACAAGAACTAATCTATTTAACACTTCACAAGATATTCGGGTAATCCAGATCTACGAAGTATGTAGGAGCATTGGTTAGTTCGAAGGGCAACTAACTGTTCGTAGAATATATCTGGACCCCAAAGAATAAACAGTTATATGGATACAGTCCAAAAACTTTTAGTTTAGAAACCAAAGTGTATCTATCAACCATAGCATCCAAAGTAATCATTTCATCCAAACAAACAATTCTAACCCTTTTGTAGTTTATGTCCCATGCAAATATATCAAAGCTTCTTCCTGAAGCTGTCAGGAAACCATCAAAGAATTGAAAAGTGATGATGAACAAAAGAGATTGATTGTAACAACCCGCATATTTATCGATTTTATATTTAAATATTTTATTTAAATATTTTATCGTTAGTCGGATTTTAGTCCGAAAAAGCTACTTTTTGCATACGGTGGAATTAGGACTCGGGATCACTCCCATTGAGTTTAAAATGCCGTTTGCGACCTTTTTGAGTATAAGCTTCAATATGTTTGGAGAAAGTTGATTTTTGCTACTTTTCACTTTGGGTTTGGTTTTGGGCTCAGCCCTATGTTAACTTATGCTCAAATCTGAGCCACTCTTCCCCACTCACCCTCGTTCTCTTCTCTTTTCAGTTTTTATAACGTTAATGGTGGGAGAGATTGGAAATTAAAAACTCTAAAACCCTAGTTTCTCTTGCAAATCAAATTCCTAGCTCCAAACTCAAGAAGAACCCATTGGTAAGCTTCTCTTCTTCTTCTCCAACTTATTCTCTTACCAATTTCAGAAATTCCTAAACCTAATTTTGGGAATGTTCTTGTTTTTGAGCTTAGATTCAAGCTCAATTGGGTTGTGTTGAAGAGAGGTTGATTCTCCATTTGCTTTCAAGCTTCTTCTTGTTTGATTTTGTGAAAAGGTGAGATTTTTATCTCACATCTATGTCTATATCCATCTTTGTGGTTAGGTATGATTTTGTAACATTTGTGCATATTCATTTGCTTTTGATTTGGATCGAATGGGCGAATATTCCAATTTTTGTGAAAATCCTTTTACGGATGTTTGATTACTATATTTGGGGTGTATCGAAGAACCTATAAGGTCGGGCTATCATTTGACGTAAATCCTTAGTCGTGATTGCTCGCTCGATCGCTCCCGACATCGTTTGGGCCATATGGCCTAGGCAAATTGTTGCCCTTACCAGGTTTTCAGACATCTGGAGACCAATGCCAGACGTCTGGTTTTGCAACCTGGAGAAAAATAAAATACGGCAGAAGAATAAATAAGGCAGTGGCTAATTTCAGACGTCTGAATTATTGTTTCAGACGTCTGGAATAAGGTTAGACGTCTGATTTGTGTTTTCAGACGTCTGGTTGGTTTTTTGGAATATTTCCAGAAACCAAAACCAGACGTCTGGACTTTCCCCCAGACGTCTGAAATGTGCAGTTTTGCCTATTTTCGCTGTTTTTGAGAATATGTCCAACTTTAAACGATTCGTGTTGATTCCCTTTTTGTTATTATCATTTATTATGGACTTTGATGACATTTTCATCGTGATTTTTGGGAATATCCATTTTGATGGATTCGGTATCGATTTCTTTGGATTTTATTCACGTCTTCGAATGTGAATTTCGATGATTGATTGTTCTACAACCATTTTTGTGATTTGTCACTTTAAAAATATAAAGGTTTCAATACTAGTAGTAAAAATCAAAACTCTTTCAACAAAATGATTTCAACTCTATTTTCAATAACTAAGCTCGTTTCTTAAACCGTTTTCCAATCTATTAGTATATACAAACCTTTACCTCACTCGTATGAGAAATCTAATTAAACGGCTTAGTAAAACAAGTGGTATGAAACGCTTGCGTTTACTTGTTCGGTTAATTCTTGGACTTGTTCGATTGAATCTCTTGTGACAATTTTCTAGTGGAAACTTACAATTTGTTCGTAAATATTTAAGTTAAGCTAGTGGTTATGGGACATGATGCTAAACTCATATATTTACTAGCTTAGTGTAATCGACACTTCTTGATGATCATGACGATCATCTTTGTGATTTAGACTAGCAATGTGCGATGTTTCTTTGTCTGCGAGGGAGACTAAACTCCGTTTTGTGGAGTTTCGACTCAATTTGGTGGGGTAGCAACCCATGGTCTTCGGGCCGTTTGTGGAGCTTCGGCTCAATTTGTGATGGTTAGCAACCATGGAATTAGCATTCCGTTTGTGATACACGTGTTAGTGGGCTTTATGCTCCCGTTTGTGATAGGCCTCCCCCCTTTGTGATTTCTGGATTTCTTGAGATGATTTATAGAATTTGTGTTTCACCAATTTTCGTGATTTCCATTGATAAGTTTTATCAATATTTGTGCATCGGTGAATTTGTGTGTCACTGACTTTTGTGATTGACATTGATATTATTGTCAATATTTGTGCATTGGTGAATTTGTGTGTCATTGACTTTTGTGATTGACGTTGATATTATCGTCAATATTTGTGGTTTGGTGAACGAAATAAGGAGTATGACATTTCTTTGATTCTTGTATAGATTTGGTGATATTGATTAATCTCTTGTTGATTTTCAATTACTTATATATATCACAGCTTGGAATTGTGATTATTATGTGTTTGGTCATATCTCTTATCCTATATCGTTTCATCTGATATCTATAGTTAGACTGATCCGTTTATTATTTTCTTATTAAATAATACTCGGGTCAGACCGAGATGTTACAGGTGCTTCTGCTTGACTTCTCTCTTGGGATTGATTCCTCTGACTTTTGGTTAACTACTTAGATTAGTAGTTTTTGTTGTATACATTTGAGATATAGACTCCATAATGTATACTTATTCTTTTGTGTGGTTCATGTAATTATTCCTTTATGATATTGTGGATCTTTTTAGACCACTACTCTGATATACACTTTCATGTGTTAGTGTTATATTCATATCTATTTCCGCCTTTGTGATATGAATTGTCTGTGACTGATTTGTGTTATGTTTATTTCTATATTTGTTTCCGAAGAGCTTTATAGCCACTGTGTAGTAGCTTTGAGTTTTTGTCGGTATGTCGGATTTCCTCTTGAGATGAAAAGTTATATTTTTATCCGGTATATCGGTACTCGCACAAAGCAATTATACAGATGGTCGCTCCTCAACAGCCTTATTCTCCGTGCTAGTTGACAGCATTCACAGTAATGTTCTTAGCTAGCGTGGGTATAGAGGTGGGTCGTCACAGCTTGGTATCAGAGCCAAACTTCGGAAAAATATGGAATATTATAACAAGGATCATCGTCCTAAGTCCATCTTAGGAGTCGTGCTTTAGGATTTAATTCGAGTCTTCGTGCCGATTCATCCTATTTTCCTTATGATTCCTTGTTTATCTATCAAGATTGCTTGATATTCAATTTGATGAATAACCTTTTTCTTCTTCTTCTTTCTTTCTAAAGGAAGAGAAATGTCTAAACCTGGCCGCCCCAGAGCCGTGCCATCTAGCGCTCCACCCCAAGATGGAGTTTTTATCACTGCTCAACAGCTTCTTGATTTGGTAACTAATGCTCAAGCAGCTGGAGCTAACTTGGAACCTACTCACCCAAAGTCGGGATTTGCACGCTTGTGCAGCGATTACACCAATTTGGGTGGGGAGCCATTCAAAGTTTTCGAAACTGTTATTGAAGTCCAAGCTTGGCTTAGAACATGCGATCGCATCTTTTCGCGCATGAATCTTATTGACCTTCACCGAGTTCAGGTGGCCTCTAGCATGCTCCGAGAAAGAGCATTGGACTGGTACGAGCTTTTTATTTCTGAGATTAATGAAGCAGATCTCACCTGGGAGCAATTCCGGGAATGCTTCGAATTAAAATTCGTGCCAGAAGCTGAGAAAGTGACATTGGCTCGACGATTTATAGACCTTGTTCAAGGTGAGTCCTCCGTGACTGATTACGTTACCTCTTTCAAGTCGCTTTCCAAATATGGGATTGAATATATCAACACCCCTTTAAAGAAGAACCAGAGATTCGTTTATGGCTTAAACAAAAGTCTCAAGAAGCCATTACTTCTAAAATTAGAAGTTTCTTTCGACCAACTCGTTGATATCGCTCTTCGTCTTGAAGAGGCGGATAGAGAGAATGATGTTGAAGTGGTGGGTTCCAAACCAAACTTCAACAATAACAAGAAGAGGCCAAACAAATTTAAAGGTCCTTATCCCAATAAAAAGGGGAAACAAGCAACCTCCGTGGCAAAGACATCTTCCTTTGGCCGTGGGGAATGCTATAATTGTGGTTCGAAGGACCATTATGCGAACAAGTGCCCAAAGTCTCTCTCTTGTCGCTACTGCAAAGTTCCCAGACATGTTATATCTTCATGCCCCAAGCTTCGGGGCAAGAAGGAGGGAAAGTTAAATGTTGCTCAAGTCCCTGGCAACACATCTCGTGGTCAAGGTATGCCTCATTCTATCCTTGATGGAATTATTTTATTTCGTGATCATCCTATTCGAGTTCTTTTTGATACGGGTGCGTCCCATTCTTTTATATCAAAAGAACTTGTTGATGCTTTTTCTTTGGATGTTTTGTGTTTGATGACTTCTTTGAGAATTACGAATCCGGTTGGTGGATCCGCAACAATCAGTTTATTGTGTAAAGATGTCGAAATTATTTTGTGTGATTTTCCTTTCCTAGCCGATTTGCATGTCATGCGTTATTTAGGCTTTGGAATGATTTTGGGAATGGATTGGCTTAACCGTTATGAAGCTCATATCCTATGTCCTGAGCGGACTATTCATCTTCGACATCCTCAATCTGTTAAGCAGATTTCTATTAATCTTAAAGATTCAGATTCCAGCTTGGTTGCATCTTTATATTCTTTAAATTCTCGTGATGACGATGATGACGATGAGGGTGATATTATTTCTCTTATTCACGTCGTTCGTGAATTTTGCGACATATTCGAGCCCGTTTTAGGATTACCACCTAAGCGAGCAATTGAGTTCAGAATTAATCTTATTCCTGGAGCTCAACCTATCACTCGTCCTCCGTATCGTATGTCCAATAAAGAAAACGAGGAGATGCGTAAACAATTATCCGAATTGGAGACGAAGCAATATATTCGCTCTAGTTCCTCGCCATGGGGAGCTTCAGCTATTTTCGTGAAGAAATCCGACGGAACACTTAGGCTTTGCGTTGACTACCGCAAGCTTAATGATCTTACTACCAAAAATAAATATCCTTTACCTCGGATTGATGATCTATTCGATCAACTTAGTGGTGCCAAAGTCTTTTCACAATTAGACTTAGCTACTGGATTTCATCAGCTTCGTATTGCAGAGGATAGTATTCCTTTGACCTCATTCCGTACTCGATATGGATCTTATGAATGGCTTGTCATGCCATTTGGTTTGACGAATGCCCCGGCCTATTTCGTTGACCTTAATGAATAGAGTTTTCAAAGACTTTCTCGACCGGTTTGTTCTCATCTTTATCGATGATATTCTTGTGTATTCAAAAACCGAGGAGGAGCATGAAAAACATCTTCGGATTGTGTTGGAAACTCTTAGGAGTAATCAATTAAAGGAAAATTTTTCTAAATGCCACTTTGGCAATCTCGTGTGAAATTTCTCGGTCATATTATTTCCGAATCCGGAATTTTCGTGGATCCTTCAAAGATTGAAGCGATTCAAGATTGAAAGAGACTGGAGAGTGTGACAGAGATTCGTAGTTTTCTTGGATTGGCGGGCTAATACCGTAGTTTTATCAAAGACTTTTCCAAGATTGCCGTGCCTCTCACTGGCTTAACGAAGAAAGGTATTAAATACATTTGGTCGGACAAATGTGAAGCTTCTTTTCAGAAATTGAAAGGACTCCTTTCTGATGCTCCTATTCTTGTTATTCCCAAGGGGAATCAAGATTTCGTTGTCTATACCGATGCTAGTCGCATTGATTTGGGTGCCGTTCTCATGCAAAGAGAACGTGTTATTGCTTATGCTTCTAGGCAATTGAAGCCTGCTGAGACTAGATATGCCACTCATGATTTAGAGCTCGCGGCTATTGTTTTCGCCCTTCGTATTTGGCGTCATTATCTTTTAGGAGAGAAATTTGTTCTTTATACCGATCATAACTTGAAGTATTTATTCTCCCAAAAGGAACTTAATTTGCGTCAACAGCGTTGGCTCGAGTTCCTTGCTCCTTATGATCTTGATTTTCTTTATACCCCCGGTAAGGGTAATCGTGTCGCCGATGCTCTTAGCCGTAAACAACAAGCTGTTGTTTCTATGATGATATCTGAATGGAACGATCTCGAGATCTTAACCACTTGTGAGATTCGAGAGCGTGTTCCCGATTTATGTTCATCTCTTGTTTTATGTAGCCTTGAGGCTCATCCTTCTCTTTTAGACCGCATTCTTGAAGCTCAAAGGCTAGATCCCGAATTGGCTCTTCTTAGCCAAAATATTAAGGATAAGATTGATATTGAAGGATTGAAAGACTTTGATATCGATTCTCGTGGCAGCGTTCGGAGATTTGTTAGACTCATCGTGCCAAATATTAGTGATCTTCGTAAAGATATTTTAGAAGATTCACATCGTTCTAAATTCTCCATTCATCCCGGTAGTAGTAAAATGTACGCGGATATGAAGCGACTTTATTATTGGGAGGGAATGAAACTTGACATCGCTAACTTCGTTAAGCGTTGCATGACTTGCCAACTCGTTAAAGTCGAACATCAAAGGCCCGGTGGGTTATTGCAACCTTTAGAAATTCCTATTTGGAAGTGGGATCAAATTTCCATGGATTTTATTGACGGCCTTCCCCGTTCTCGTTCGGGTCATGATAGCTTATGGGTGATCGTTGATAGACTTACTAAATCCGCCCATTTTATTCCCGTTCGATCTAATCGAACCGTTCCTCTTTTGGCCAAAATCTTTATCAAAGAAATTGTTAAATTGCATGGAGTTCCTACTTCTATTGTTAGCGATCGTGATCCATTGTTTACTAGTGGATTTTGGAAGAGTTTTCAAAAAGCTTTAGGAACGAAGCTTAATTTTAGCACTGCTTATCACCCCCAGTCCGATGGACAAACCGAGCGTGTGAATCAAACTCTTGAAGATCTTCTTCGTGCTTGTGTTTTTGATTTTGGTGGAAGTTGGGAAGATCATATTTCACTTGTTGAATTTTCCTATAAGAATAGCTTCCAATCTAGTATTGGTATGACACCTTTTGAGGCACTCTATGGAAGGCCATGCCGATCTCCTTCTTGTTGGCTTGAGGCCGGTGAGAAGCTGGTTTTAGGTCCAGATTTTATTCGTGATTCCACAAAAGATTGATTTTATTCGTCATAGGATGAAAGAAGCCCAGAGTAGACAAAAATCCTATGCCGATAACCGGAGAAGGAAGTTAGAATTTTCTGAGGGAGATCTTGTGTTCATTCGTGTTTCACCTATGAAAGGTGTTGTACGTTTCAGTCGATCGGGAAAATTGGCGCCTCGATATATTGGGCCATTTCCTATCATTGAACGTATTGGTTCCATGGCTTATCGTCTTTTATTACCGGCTCAATTTTCTACTATCCATGACGTGTTTCACGTTTCTCAACTTCGGAAATGTCTTCGAGATTCCGATTCTGTTCTTGAGCCCGGTGTTGTGGAAGAGATTGAAGTTTCGCCTAATTTAACTTATGAGCAACATCCTATTCGTATCATTGCTTCGGAAGTCAAACGACTTCGATATAAAGATGTTCCGCTTGTTAAAGTTCAATGGTCTTCAAATCCTAAGGATTGTTCTTGGGAATCTAGAGAGTACATCGAGCGAACACATCCGGACTTACTTTCTCGTGCTCTTTGAGGTGAACTTCTTATTTCAAGTTTCTTTTGTAATTGAATGTGCTTTTATGGTTGTTACTTTATGTTCTTGTAACGACCCAGAATTTTGAACAATTTAAATTTGAAAATATTTAATTAATTTTAAATATTTGAATGATGGTTTGAACTGAATTCCAAATTTTCATAATAAATTGGCGATTTAATTCTAAAATTTAATCTATTGAAAGTAAATAAAAATTTGAATCTTCAATTTTAAGCTGATTAAAAATATTTCAAAGGCTTGTAAAATTCATATTTATAATACTGAAGATACTAGCAGTTTCAGAATCGAATTTGAAAGTGTTTTGATCAGTTTTGAATTTCTTTAGTTCGAGTTGAATTTAAAAATAGCCTTCCGATGCACAGTCTCGGAATTCGACAAAACTAGTTCCATTGGGTCCGTAATATTGTATTATTACCGGATTTCAAATTTCCTATTATTCGGAGTTGATATGTGAGCACACGGTAAGTGAACGCATTGAAATTTAAGTCGAATTCAATTTAAATTTAAATTTAAAATTTAGTCAAACATCCGCACGTTGCCTCCTTTAATCACGGCTAAAATCACGAGATTTTGTCTCCCTCGTACCCTACCTCCTCTCCTATATTCAAACGCACAGCAGAGAAAAGAAAAAAATAGTATCACGAAGGAAATCGTGCAAAAGCATGGTCGTGCTCGTTTAAAATAATTCCTCCCTCCCCTCATCCTTAAGTTCAAAATCAAAAACAAAATAAAAAATGGCCGATGTCTTTATCCTCTTCTCCCTCTTCTGTAAATAATAATAAAAAAAAGCCGAAGCCTGGGAGTAGAATCGCAAGTGGCCAGAGCAGCGGCAGAGGGTGGCATCGCCAAAGACGCGCGCTGTTGCAGCTAGGGCTTCGACGGCGAGGCATCGCGATGAGGCGGGGCGAACTCGAGCTTGGAGCTAGGGTTTTGGGGCGTAGTCGTGGCTCGGCGGCGAAATTCTGGTGGAGCTGTTCGATGTCACGGTGGCGACGTGAAGTCGCGATGTGTTGGAAGCGGTTCACGGCAGTGAAGATATACGAGGGAGGGGAAAGTTGGTCTCGAAGCTTTTGTCGCGATGGTTTTGTTGAGCCGAGCAAGGGGAGGCGAAGGTGTCAATGGAGGAGTCGACTGACAGGAAGATGGCAACTGCAGTTCGAAGAATCGAGGAGCGCCGGCCGCGACCAGTTGGAGGAGTTTTGTTGAGATGGTGACTGAGATCATTCGTAGGGTAATTGGTGAGTAAAGAAATTTATTGCTTTAATTTTTACCCAAATTTAACAAAGGATTGGCCAGTGGGAAATTAGTTAACTTCAGCCCTGAGCTGATTTATTTAAGTGTTAACTCATTAACAGTTTTAATTTGTTCATACGGAATAAATTTATTTACAGTAAGGTATAAACGAAATATTCACTTCAGTTTAAATCTGAACGTATATAGGTTTGAGTTTTACAATTTGTTTAATATTATAGTGAAGTATTGATGTTTACAGATGTATCTAGAGACATACAAATATTTAACAATTTTAGAATTTGTTAAAAGGAAAGTTAGTTTAAAATTGAGAAATATTAGTTTTAAAATTTAATCACCAGTGAATTTAAAATTATCAAATCAAAAATTGATTTCTCGATTATTACAAATAATAACAAACTGAGTAATTATTTATACAAGGTCTAAAAAAATCGAGGAAACAAGCCGGAATGGAAATGGACTGCAAAATAAAAGCTAAGGTGAGAACTTCTCACTCAAAAGGGTTTATTTAATTTTTAAATAGTTATATTTAAAATTTGTTGATTGATTGATTGATTGCTTGATTGTGATATTAGATATGGTAGGATATATCTATATATATAGCAATATATATATATATTGGCATATGTATATATTGCAGTTGATTGATTTCCCGCATTATATAGCGGATGTGACCCGATTGCGCCGCCTATTAAGCGGATAATATTTTATAAAATCCCATATACCGCGATATTCCACCTCGAAGTGGAATGGGTATTGTGCTAACATCTGTGGATGCAGGGAAACAGGTTGGAGGGATCCAACTGGATTCCTCACAAATATTTATATGATTATAGATATTGTGTGATTATTGGTTATCATATCGATATATGATATTTGTGTCGTGATTGACTATTCGATGCTGTTGCATCATCGGATTCATTTTTAAAGTAAAAAATAATAATAACGATTTTGAATTTAAAAGGGTTTTTAAAGTGATTTTTCAAAGAATATGTTTTATTAAATTTTTGTATTGATTCATTTTAAAATAAATAAACTTATAAATTTTTATGTTATAAAAATTAACATTTTTATGAAATATGACAGAAAGGTAATTTTTAAAATACATAGATTTTTATAAAATAGTTAAATTGGGATTTTGGGTAAATTTTATTATCGGTTTATATAAAAGATTTTATAAATGGATATTTGTGAATTAAATTTATTGGAATTCTGAAACGGGTTTATAAAGTGTTGAGTTGATGTATAAAATGACTTTCATTAAAATGTATAGATTTATAAGTTGTGAAAGTTATCAAATGAATTGATGTTGAAAATAAAAGTTTTATAGGAAATTAACTTATAAATTGGCTTTTGGGCATTTAAATGGGATACTGATAGAAACAGTTAATAAAAGAATTTTTTTTATAAGTTGAAATTGAAAGAAAATATATATAGGAATCTTATGAGTAATAAGATTTAAAAATTTGTGAAGTTCAAAGGAACGATTTGGTAAATAAATAATATTATAAGTATTCAACTTATAATATAGATTTTGTTTTATAATTGGGTCATATAAATTGAATTGGATTTAATAAAAGAGATTAGTAAATTGAAGTTTATAAATAGAGATGGAATTTATAAACATTTTTATAAATTCGGAAATAAATGGAATTTGACAAATTGAATATAGAATTTGTTAAAGGTGTTACATTCACGTTTTTGAACAGTGAATATATCGTTAAATAAAAGGGATATCTTTTGGGAAAAGGATGTTTTAAATAGAATTTAAAACGATTTAAAGATGTTTTAAAATGCATCAAGTATCGAAAACATAGATTTCAACATTCATTGTTGAAATAAACGTTTTCGAGAAATAGAAGGAAAGGAAGTCGTAGATTTCAACATTCATTGTTGAAATAGACGTTTTCGAGAAAATAAGGAAATAATGGACTATAACACTGTTGTTATAGTAAATGATTTCCGAAAGGAAATATTTTATATAGTATTGGGATTTATATATCTATTTTAATTTCGAATCCCTATACTAGTGAATTTGGGTTGTCGTAACGATGTTTTACGCAACATTCGTTTTGACCCAAATAACTGTGAATAAAAGAACGTTTCCTTAAAGAATGAAATCTATACTTAATAGTGATTTAAGTATATTGAATATTTTCAAATTGTTGAAAATAAATAAGATTTATGAATTACTTATTTTTAAATAAGTATGGAAATGCTTTTCCAATATGAAATGAAACGTTTTGAGAATTTATCTTCTTGAAGATAAATTGGAATTGAAGAATTGAACCTATTGAAAACTGTAGATCAATAGATAATTTGAAATATAAATTCACTATGGAATTTATAAATGGAAAGGGAAAATTGGTTTCAAAATAAACGTTGTTTATTTTTGAAGTGTGGAAATTTTATATCTTGTGAAGATATTGTATTTTTGGGGAAATAAATAATTTGGAAAATTATTTGGAATCTGATGATGTGGCGCATCTTTATTGATAGTTAAATAACCGACTATCAATATTTACCTTTAAATGGGTATTTGTTGTGATTGCTTGAATTGAATGCCACACTTATTTTAAAATAAGCGCTCACTATTCGGGTTAACCGGGAAAGGACCTTGGGGTCATATAACCAACTCCGAATATGTGATAAGTCGTTATGAATTGCATTTGAAGACCGGTGTTGAAGACCGGATATTTGTGAAAACGGATGGATTGCCGTCGAGTTACTCTGCATCGGCTGATCTCCGATATAGAGGTTTTATCACCCTTAGTGACGGGATGTCCGGACGTGATTAGTGAATATTCGGATTGCAAGGACTTCTTTGTAAGTGCCTTCGGTTCTGTTCAAGCCCGGAACAGACTTGTATGGATAGTATGTCTGACATTACAAGTTGAGATATAAAGCTGATTTCTTTCAAATATATTTCTGTTGGTGGCGGAGAATTTATTCTCTTAGCTTAACACCCTTCTCTGAGACGTACGAGCTCAGAGGTTATATAGTTGATGGTTATTAGTGATATACTCCCAATTTGGTAGTGTGATATGCTGAGTGTTGTTGTGAAATGATCGTTGAGTGATCATTTGTGATAGGATCATTTGTTTGATCGTCTATCTTGATGATCATTGCTTTGATCATTTGTTGACCCAAAGCACTGCTTTTGTAAAGCGTGGCTTTGTGGACAAGACTTCATCGAGCCTCACACCCCGGAAATGGTCAAAACAGGAAAGATGCGGCAAGGTTATTAGGGGTAGCACCCCTTTAGTGTTTGTCATTCCTTATGGATAGAGGTGGTATCATGGTATGGAGCCCAGATACTTAACCTATGTGGTTACTGCAAATTTATTACTTTGTGGTTGTTGGAAATCGGGGATCCTCGGATATAGATTGGTTACGATTGGGGAATGACATTTTCGTGTCAGTAGTTATCCAGTTAGGGGTAACCCGGCCTTGTGTTGGCAGAGATCCGGTTAGGTTCTCGGGACGTCATTACAGAGGCGTTTCCATGTGGCAATGGGAAGTTCCTTGGCCTGATCATTTGTTGAAAATCCATTCTTCAATACGAGCCTTATACGGTTTTAGTTGTAGAACCTGCCATCTAATATGGTAGCTATAGCGGGCATAATATAATGGTACCTATGCCGGCTAAGATTTATATTCTACTTTCGAAATTGTTTTCTACACTATGCACTAATAATAATATCAAAAAAATGATTTGATTTCTGCGTAGTAAGCATCTTTGACTATCATAAGGAGAAACCTCCTCCAAGTCTGCATTTGCATTGTGTGTGTGGCGGGAGACCTTATGGTAGTTTCATTTTCAAAAAGCATTGCGAATTTTCTTTTAAAATTTCTCCTGTTCTTTGTTTAAAAGATAAATAACTGTTTTTAGTTCTCACACCAGTCACATGACTGACCTGGAGTTTATTGTTCCCTTCCTAAACTCTGGGTGCCCACCAATTTCCACACGGGTAGTCTAGAGTTAGGTTATCAGGTCATTCTGGATTCAGGTGTTGCTATAGATATCTGGAGGCGAGCTGGATGGCGTATCATATTATCTATTGTATATAGTATTTTTTTTCCGCTGTTTGTTTGTTGTAAACTCTGATGATGAAATGTAATACGATGTGATGTAATGTATAAAATATACAGTTCTTTGTTTTAATGAATATTCATTTATCTATTATATGTTGTTCCGCTGCGATTGTGAGATTCTGATACTGTTACTGTCTGTTGTTCTTTCCTGTTCTGGTATTTGTTTTTTTCTGTTTTTCTTTCTTTTTCTCTCTCCTTCTACCTCTTTCTTCTTTCTTAAACCCTCATGGTTCGATTTTCCGGCCTTCGATTAAGCGGCATTTGATACGGTGGACGTATTAATGTCGATTTTCGGAAGTCGAAGAATCGGGTCTTGACATTTTGGTATCAGAGCATATGGTTAAGCGACAACCATGGTTATGTTGGGTGTTACTCATTAGAGATAGAGTTAGTAGTACTCTAGAATGTGTTTGAGTGTAATAATAGATATGAGTGCGTATTTGTTAGTGAATATAAAATTGTTTTATATTGTGATGATTGGTTTGTTGAGTGGTATATGAACCTTCGTCGGCGCAGCCTCGAAACTAAATCGAAGGGGTTTCTAAACACTTGAATGGAACAATTCGACACAATATTGTTTTAAAATTGGGTAAATGAAATAATTTTGCCCAAAACTATTTTTTTATATAAAAGAAATGATTTTCTGTAAATTATTATATATATATGGATGCTTGGATGTTAGGAATTGATAATGTTAAAAGTTATTACCATTGATTATTGGATAAAGAATTGGAATCATAATCTAAAGTTTAGAAAATGAAATCCATATACAAATGAAATTTGTGAATGTAAATTATAAATGTGACTTATAATTGGAAATACAATTCCAGAGAAGTTTTTGGAAATGTTTTTGAAAGAATTTGGAAATTTTAGAAATTAAATTCCTTTTTGATTTGGAAATGAATTTCAAAGGTTTTTGGAAAATTGTTTTGAAGGAATGAAAAGCACTAAACTTTTTTGGTCGCTGGAAAATAATTCCGATGATGATTGCAACATCATCGGTGTTCATTTTCGAGTTTCCAAAAGAGGAATTGCTGCCAAATTATTTTAATATAAAGTTGTTTAGAAAATTTGGGTTTGGTTTTGAAATTCAAAGGATGATTTGAATTGTTTTCAAAAATGGTTTTGAAAGGCTGAAAAGACTCTGGAATGCTATATAAAAATATTTATGGATTATTATTAAGTTGAAAATAAATTTGGAGTAATTAAAATGAATTGGAATTGAATTTGATTTAAGCAAAGCGAAG
This sequence comes from Allium cepa, assembly GCA_030765085.1. NCBI lineage: Eukaryota > Viridiplantae > Streptophyta > Magnoliopsida > Asparagales > Amaryllidaceae > Allium > Allium cepa. The sequence goes on from CM060942.1 coordinate 72,708,858, forward strand.
TATTGAAATGAAAATTAGTAAGCTAAACTAATTGAAGGAATGAAAGTAAGTATGATTTGTAAATGAATTGAATTAAATGAAAATGGAAATGAAATTGAAGATTGTTTACAAGGAAATGAACTTGAGTTTGAAGTGAAATAGCTTAAGTAAATTCAAGATAAATATGAAATGCAAATAGAACTGAAGTAGAATTAGAATGAATTGAAATGGTATCAATTTAAATTAGTATAAACTAGAATGAATATGAATTCGTTTGGCTTAGAAACAAATAGAATTGAGATTATAAATTGAATTCAAATAAAAATTGAAATTGTAAATTGAATTCAAATGAAATTAAAATGCAAAATTGAATGAAAATGAATGTATAACTCCAATAGTAAAGTAAAGATGATATAAGAAGTATATATCAAAATTTTGTAAAGGAAATGTGCAAAATGGTTTGAATATTGTAATGGATACTACTACTAGCAGGTTATACAGGTGTTATAAAGGAATTGGGATTTTGATTTCAAAGATAAAAATTGAATTGCCCGACAAAAAGTTACGTATTTCAATTTCAGTATGGGATTTGATGATTTTCTTCTCCAGCCACTTGGCTTTTTCATTTTATTTTTGATTCTGAGGGGCCGTGGTGCCATTTTGTAGTCGTACCGATCGGGCCGCGCAAAGGAGACGCTGGCGAAATATTTCGAAAATTTAGGGTGTTAGAAAAATTTTGAGAAAATTTGAAAAGTTTGAAATTTGAATTTGAATTTAAATTTGAATTGTGAGGTAAACAATGTTCTTTGAAATTTATAATTGAAGTTAGAAAGCTTGTTGAAATGATAATGAATCTTTAATAAAAAGATTTGTGTTAGAAAGTTGATAAAACTATTTGAATTGTGAAAAATAATAAACGGTTTAGGATCATTCTTCTTAACTTGCAATTTCGAGGACGAAATTCTTTTAAGGGGGGAAGATTGTAACGACCCAGAATTTTGAACAATTTAAATTTGAAAATATTTAATTAATTTTAAATATTTGAATGATGGTTTGAACTGAATTCCAAATTTTCATAATAAATTGGCGATTAAATTCTAAAATTTAATCTATTGAAAGTAAATAAAAATTTGAATCTTCAATTTTAAGTTGATTAAAAATATTTCAAAGGCTTGTAAAATTCATATTTATAATACTGAAGATAATAGAAGCTTCAGAATCGAATTTGAAAGTGTTTTGATCAGTTTTGAATTTCTTTAGTTCGAGTTGAATTTAAAAATAGCCTTCCGAGGCACAGTCTCGGAATTCGACAAAACTTGTTCCATTGGGTCCGTAATATTGTATTATTACCAGATTTCAAATTTCGTATTATTCGGAGTTGATATGTGAGCACACGGTAAGTGAACGCATTGAAATTTAAGTCGAATTCAATTTAAATTTAAATTTAAAATTTAGTCAAACATCCGCACGTTGCCTCTTTAATCACGGCTAAAATCACGAGATTTTGTCTCCCCCGTACCATAGCTACTCTCCTATTTTCAAACGCACAGCAGAGAAAAGAAAAAAATAGTATCACGAAGGAAATCGTGCAAAAGCATGGTCGTGCTCGTTTAAAATAATTCCTCCCTCCCCTCATCCTTCAGTTCAAAATCAAAAACAAAATAAAAAATGGCCGATGTCTTTATCCTCTTCTCCCTCTTCTATAATAAACAAAAAAAAAGCCGAAGCCTGGGAGTAGAATTGCAAGTGGCCAGAGCAGCGGCAGAGGGTGGCATCGCCAAAGGCGCGCGCTGTTGCAGCTAGGGCTTTAGCGGCGAGGCGTCGCGATTAGGCGGGACGAACTCGAGCTCGGAGCTAGGGTTTGGGGGCGTAGTCGTGGCTCGACGGCGAAATTCTGGTGGAGCTATTCGTTGACGCGGCGGCGACGTGAAGTCGCGATGTGGTGGAAGCGGTTCACGGCGGTGAAGATGAACGAGGGAGGGGAAAGTTGGTCTCGAAGCTTTTGTCGCGATGGTTTTGTTGAGCCGAGCAAGGGGAGGCGAAGGTGTCAATGGAGGAATCGACTGTCAGGAAGATGGCAACTGCAGTTCGAAGAATCGAGGAGCGCCGGCCGCGACCAGTTGGAGGAGTTTTGTTGAGATGGTGACTGAGATCATTCGTAGGGTAATTGGTGAGTAAAGAAATTTATTGCTTTAATTTTTACCCAAATTTAACAAAGGATTGGCCAGTGGGAAATTAGTTAACTTCAGCCCTGAGTTGATTTATTTAAGTGTTAACTCATTAACATTTTTAATTTGCTCATATGGAATAAATTTATTTACAGTAAGGTATAAACGAAATACTCACTTCAGTTTAAATCTGAACGTATATAGGTTTGAGTTTTACAATTTGTTTAATATTATAGTGAAGTATTGATGTTTACAGATGTATCTAGAGACATACAAATATTTAACAATTTTAGAATTTGTTAAAAGGAAAGTTAGTTTAAAACTGAGAACTATTAGTTTTAAAATTTATTCACCAGTGAATTTAAAATTATCAAATCAAAAATAGATTTCTCGATTATTACAAATAATAACAAACTGAGTAAATATTTATACAAGGTCTAAAAAAATCGAGGAAACAAGCCGGAATGGAAATGAACTGCAAAATAAGAGCTAAGGTGAGAACTTCTCACTCAAAAGGGTTTATTTAAATTTCAATAGTTATATTTAAAATTTGTTGATTGATTGCTTGATTGTGATATTAGATATGGAAGGATATATATATATATATATATATATATTGGCATATGTATATATTGCAGTTGATTGATTTCCCGCATTATATAGCGGATGAGACCCTATTGCGCCGCCTATTAAGCGGATAATATTTTATAAAATCCCATATACCGCGATATTCCACCTCGAAGTGGAATGGGTATTGTGCTAACATCTGTGGATGCAGGGAAACGGGTTGGAGGGATCCAACTGGATTCCTCACAAATATTTATATGATTATAGATATTGTGTGATTATTGATTATCATATCGATATATGATATTTGTGTCGTGATTGACTATTCGATGCTGTTGCATCATCGGATTCATTTTTAAAGTAAAAAGTAATAATAACGATTTGAATTTAAAAGGGTTTTTAAAGTGATTTTTCAAAGAATATGTTTTATTAAATTTTTGTATTGATTCATTTTAAAATAAATAAACTTATAAATTTTTATGTTATAAAAATTAACATTTTTACGAAATATGACAGAAAGGTAATTTTTAAAATACATAGATTTTTATAAAATAGTTAAATTGGGATTTTGGGTAAATTTTATTATCGGTTTATATAAAAGATTTTATAAATGGATATTTGTGAATTAAATTTATTGGAATTCTGAAACGGGTTTATAAAGTGTTGAGTTGATGTATAAAATGAATTTCATTAAAATTTATAGATTTATAAGTTGTGATAGTTATCAAATGAATAGATGTTGAAAATAAAAGTTTTATAGGAAATTAACTTATAAACTGGCTTCTGGGCATTTAAATGGGATACTGATAGAAACAGTTAATAAAAGAATTTTTTTATAAGTTGAAATTGAAAGAAAATATATATAGGAATCTTATGAGTAATCAGATTTAAAAATTTGTGAAGTTCAAAGGAACGATTTGGTAAATAAATAATATTATAAGTATTCAACTTATTATATAGATTTTGGTTTATAATTGGGTCATATAAATTGAATTGGATTTAATAAAAGAGATTAGTAAATTGAAGTTTATAAATAGAGATGGAATTTATAAACATTTTTATAAATTCGGAAATAAATGGAATTTGATAAATTGAATATAGAATTTGTTAAAGGAGTTACATTCACGTTTTTGAACAGTGAATATATCGTTAAATAAAAGGGATATCTTTTGGGAAAAGGATGTTTTAAATAGAATTTAAAACGATTTAAAGACGTTTTAAAATGCATCAAGTATCGAAAACATAGATTTCAACATTCATTGTTGAAATAGACATTTTCGAGAAATAGAAGGAAAGGAAGTCGTAGATTTCAACATTCATTGTTGAAATAGACGTTTTCGAGAAAATAAGGAAATAATGGACTATAACACTGTTGTTATAATAAATGATTTCCGAAAGGAAATATTTTGTATAGTATTGGGATTTATATATCTATTTCAATTTCGAATCCCTATACTAGTGATTTTGGGTTATCGTAACGATGTTTTACGCAACATTCGTTTTGACCCAAATAAATGTGAATAAAGGAACATTTCCTTAAGGAATGAAATCTATACTTAATAGTGATTTAAGTATATTTAATATTTTCAAATTGTTGAAAATAAATGAGATTTATGAATTACTTATTTTTAAATAAGTATGGAAATGCTTTTCCAGTATGAAATGAAACGTTTTGAGAATTTATCTTCTTGAAGATAAATTGGAATTGAATAATTGAACCTATTGAAAACTGTAGATCAATAGATAATTTGAAATATAAATTCACTATGGAATTTATAAATGGAAAGGGAAAATTGGTTTCAAAATAAACGTTGTTTATTTTTGAAGTGTGGAAATTTTATATCTTGTAAAGATATTGTATTTTTGGGGAAATAAATAATTTGGAAAATTATTTGGAATCTGATGATGTGGCGCATCTTTATTGATAGTTAAATAACCGACTATCAATATTTACCTTTAAATGGGTATTTGTTGTGATTGCTTGAATTGAATGCCATACTTATTTTAAAATAAGCGCTCGCTATTCGGGTTAGCCTGGAAAGGACCATGGGGTCGTATAACCCACTCCGAATATGTGATACGTAGTTATGAATTGCATTTGAGGACCGGTGTTAAAGACCGGATATTTGTGAAAACGGATGGATTACCGTCGAGTTACTCTGCATCGGCTGATCTCCGATATAGAGCTTTTATCACCCTTAGTGACGGGATGTCCGGACGTGATTAGTGAATATCCGGATTGCAAGGACTTCTTTGTAAGTGCCTTCGGTTCTGTTCAAGCCCGTAACAGACTTGTATGGATTGTATGTCTGACATTACAAGTAGAGATATAAAGTTGATTTCTTTCAAATATATTTCTGTTGGTGGCGGAGAATTTATTCTCTTAGCTTAACACCCTTCTCTGAGACGTACGAGCACAGAGGTTATATAGTTGATGGTTATTAGTGATATACTCCCAATTTGGTAGTGTGATATGCTGAGTGTTGCTGTGAAATGATCGTCGAGTGATCATTTGTGATAGGATCATTTGTTTGATCGTCTATCTTGATGATCATTGCTTTGATCATTTGTTGACCCAAAGCACTGCTTTTGTAAAGCTTGGCTTTGTGGACGAGACTTCATCGAGCCTCACACCCCGAAAATGGTCAAAATAGGAAAGATGCAGCAAGGTTATTAGGGGGTAGCACCCCTTTAGTGTATGTCATTCCTTCCGGATAGAGGTGGTATCATGATATGGAGCCCAGATACTTAACCTATGTGGTTACTGCAAATTTATTACTTTGTGGTTGTTGGAAATCGGGGATCCTCAGATATAGATCGGTTACGATCGGGGAATGACATATTCGTGTCAGTAGTTACCCAGTTAGGGGTAACCCGGCCTTGTGTTGGCAGAGATCCGGTTAGGTTCTCGGGACGTCATTCCAGAGGCGTTTCCATGTGGCAATGGGAAGTTCCTTGGCCTGACCATTTGTTGGAAATCCATTCTTCAATACGAGCCTTGTACGGTTTTAGTTGTAGAACCTGCCATCTAATATGGTAGCTATAGCGGGCATAATATAATGGTACCTATGCTGGCTAAGATTTATATTCTACTTTCGAAATTGTTTTCTACACTATGCACTAATAATAATATCAAAAAAATGATTTGATTTTTAAGTAGTAAGCATCTTTGACTATCATAAGGAGAAACCTCCTCCAAGTCTGCGTTTGCATTGTGTGTGTGGCGGGAGACCTTATGGTAGTTTCATTTTCAAAAATCATTGCGAATTTTCTTTTAAAATTTCTCCTGTTCTTTGTTTAAAAGATAAATAACTGTTTTTAGTTCTCACACCAGTCACATGACTGACCTGGAGTTTATTGTTCCCTTCCTAAACTCTGGGTGCCCACCAATTTCCACACGGGCAGTATAGAGTTAGGTTATCAGGTCATTCTGGATTCAGGTGTTGCTACAGATATCTGGAGGCGAGCTGGATGGCGTAGCATATTATCTATTATATATAGTATTTCTTTTCCGCTGTTTGTTTGTTGTAAACTCTGATGATGAAATGTAATACGATGTGATGTAATGTATAAAATATACAGTTCTTTGTTTTAATGAATATTCATTTATCTATTATATGTTGTTCCGTTGCGATTGTGAGATTCTGATATTGTTACTGTCTGTTGTTCTTTCCTGTTCTGGTATTTGTTTTTTCTGTTTTTCTTTCTTTTTCTCTCTCCTTCTACCTCTTTCTTCTTTCTTAAACCCTCATTGTTCGATATTTCGGCCTTCGATTAAGCGGCATTTGATACGGTGGACGTATTAATGTCGATTTTCGGAAGTCGAAGAATCGGGTCTTGACAGTTCTCTTCTTAAATATTGCGAGGACGCAATTTCTTTAAGGAGGGGAGTCTGTAACAACCTGCATATTTATCGATTTTATATTTAAATATTTTATCGTTAGTCGGATTTTAGTCCGAAAAAGCTACTGTTTGCATACGGTCGAATTAGGACTCGGGACCACTCCCATTGAGTTTAAAATGCCCTTTGCGACCTTTTTGAGTATAAGCTTCGATATGTTTGGAGAAAGTTGATTTTTGCTACTTTTCACTTTGGGTTTGGTTTTGGGCTCGGCCCTATGTTAACTTATGCTCAAATCTAAGCCACTCTTCCCCACTCACCCTCATTCTCTTCTCTTTTCAGTTTTTATAACATTAATGGTGGGAGAGATTGGAAACTAAAAACTCCAAAACACTAGTTTCTCTTGCAAATCAAATTCCTAGCTCCAAACTCAAGAAGAACCCATTGGTAAGCTTCTCTTCTTCTTCTCCAACTTATTCTCTTACCATTTTCAGAAATTCCTAAACCTAATTTTGGGAATGTTCTTATTTTTGAGCTTAGATTCAAGCTCAATTGGGTTGTGTTGAAGAGAGGTTGATTCTCCATTTGCTTTCAAGCTTCTTCTTGTTTGATTTTGTGAAAAGGTGAGATTTTTATCTCACATCTATGTCTATATCCATCTTTGTGGTTAGGTATGAATTCGTAACATTTGTGCATATTCATTTGCTTTTGATTTGGATCGAATGGGTGAATATTCCAATTTTTGTGAAAATCCTTTTATGGATGTTTGATTACGATATTTGGGGTGTATCGAAGAGCCTATAAGGCCGGGCTGTCATTTGACGTAAATCCTTAGTCGTCATTGCTCGCTCGATCGCTCCCGACATCGTTTGGGCCATATGGCCTAGGCAAATTGTTGCCCTTACCAGGTTTTCAGAAGTCTGGAGACCAATGCCAGACGTCTGGTTTTGCAACCTGGAGAAAAATAAAATATGGTAGAAGAATAAATAAGGCAGTGGCTAATTTCAGACGTCTGAATTATTGTTTCAGACGTCTGGAATAAAGGTAGACGTCTGATTTGTGTTTTCAGACGTCTGGTTGGTTTTCTGGAATATTTCCAGAAACCAAAACCAGACGTCTGGACTTTCCCCCAGACGTCTGAAATGTGCAGGTTTGCCTATTTTCGCTGTTTTTGAGTATATGTCCAAGTTTAATCGATTCGTGTTGATTCCCTTATTGTTGTTATCATTTATTATGGACTTTGATGACATTTTCATCGTGATTTTTGGGAATATCCATTTTGATGGATTCGGTATCCATTTCTTTGGATTTTATTCACGTCTTCGAATGTGAATTTCGGTGATTGATTGTTCTACAATCATTTTTGTGATTTGTCACTTTAAAAATACAAAGGTTTCAATACTAGTAGTAAATATCAAAACTCTTTCAACAAAATGATTTCAACTCTATTTTCAATAACAAAGCTCGTTTCTTAAACCGTTTTCCAATCTATTAGTATATACAAACCTTTACCTCACTCATATGAGAAATCTAATTAAACGGCTTAGTAAAACAAGTGGTATGAAACGCTTGCGTTTACTTGTTCGGTTAATTCTTGGACTTGTTCGATTGAATCTCTTGTGACTATTTTCTAGTGGAAACTTACAATTTGTTCGTAAATATTTAAGTTAAGCTAGTGGTTATGGGACATGATGCTAAACTCATATATTTACTAGCTTAGTGTAATCGACACTTCTTGATGATCATGACGATCATCTTTGTGATTTAGACTAGCAATGTGCGATGTCACTTTGTCTGTGAGGGAGACTAAACCCCGTTTTGTGGAGTTTCGACTCAATTTGGTGGGGTAGCAACCCATGGTCTTCGGGCCGTTTGTGGAGCTTCGACTCAATTTGTGATGGTTAGCAACCATGGAATTAGCATTCCGTTTGTGACACACGTGTTGGTGGGCTTTATGCTCCCGTTTGTGATAGGCCTACCCCCCTTTGTGATTTCTGGATTTCTTGAGATGATTTCTAGAATTTGTGTTTCACCAATTTTCATGATTTCCATTGCTAAGTTTTATCAATATTTGTGCGTCGGTGAATTTGTGTGTCACTGACTTTTGTGATTGACATTGATATTATTGTCAATATTTGTGCATTGGTGAATTTGTGTGTCATTGACTTTTGTGATTGACGTTGATATTATCGTCAATATTTGTGGTTTGGTGAACGAAATAAGGAGTATGACATTTCTTTGATTCTTGTGTAGATTTGGTGATATTGATTAATCTCTTGTTGATTTTCAATTACTTATATATATCACAGCTTGGAATTGTGATTATTATGTGTTTGGTCATATCTCTTATCCTATATCATTTCATCTGATATCTATAGTTAGACTGATCCATTTATTATTTTCTTATTAAATAATACTCGGGTCAGACCGAGATGTTACAGGTGCTTCTGCTTGACTTCTCTCTTGGGATTGATTCCTTTGACTTTTGGTTAACTACTTAGATTAGTAGTTTTTGTTGTATACGTTTGAGATATAGACTCCATAATGTATACTTATTCTTTTGTGTAGTTCATGTAATTATTCCTTTATGATATTGTGGATCTTTTTAGACCACTACTCTGATATACACTTTCATATGTTAGTGTTATATTCATATCTATTTCCGCCTTTGTGATATGAATTGTCTGTGACTAATTTGTGTTATGTTTATTTCTATATTTGTTTCCGAAGACCTTTATAGCCACTGTGTAGTAGCTTTGAGTTTGTGTCGGTATGTCGGATTTCCTCTTGAGATGAAAAGTTATATTTTTATCCGGTATATCGGTACTCGCACAAAGCAATTATACAGATGGTCGCTCCTCAACAGCCTTATTCTCCGTGCTAGTTGACAGCATTCACAGTAATGTTCTTGGCTAGCGTGGGTATAGAGGTGGGGCGTCACATTGATAGAGAAAGATTATTTCCTCTATTGTAGGGTGTTGACCATTTGTAGTGGTACTTTACTGTCCCCTTCTTGCACTCATTCATACTATCAGTGGATAGTAAGAGAATTTACTGAGGCACACGAACAGATATCTTTGGGATATACTCATCCTATGGTATATTTCACCCTATCTCTAATGTGTTTCCTAATGTTTTATACGCCTGAGCTAAAGTTTCAACCTTCAGCTCTGATACCAATTCTAACGATCCTGACTCGACCTTCGAAAATCGGCACTGAATACGTCGCCCATATTCAAATGTCGTAGATCAAAACGTCGAATCTGGTTCGCCGGAGCTTATAACTCATTAAGCATAACAACACAACGGAAGAAAAAGATAGTATCTGTAACGACCCAGAATTTTGAACAATTTAAATTGAAAATATTTAATTAATTTTAAATATTTAAATGATGGTTTGACTTGAATTTCAAATTATCAGAATGAATTTGGCAATTAAATTTTAGAATTTAATCTAATGAAAGTCGAACAAAATTTGAATCTTAAATTTTAAGCTGATTAAAAATATTTCAAAGGCTTGTAAAATTCATATTGATAATACTGAAGACAATAGAAGCTTCAGAATTGAATTTGAAAGAGATTTGTTCAGTTTTGGAATTAAATCATTTGAATCGATATTTAAAAATAGACGTCCAAGGCACAGTCTCGGAATTCGACGAACAGTTCCATTGGGTCCGTAATATTGAATTATTACCGGATTTCAAATTTCGTAGTGATCGGAGTCATTGGGTTGTCGTAACGATGTTTTACGCAAGATTCGTTTTGGCCCAAACAAATATGTTTAAGAGATTGATTTCCTTAAGGAATGACATATATACTTAATTTCGATTAGAGTATATTGAATATTTTCCAAGTGTTGAAAATAAAAAGACTTGTGAATTACTTATAAATAAATAAGTATGGAAATGTTTTTCCAATATTAAGTGAATATTTTGAATTTATGTTTTTGAAGATAAATTGAAAATGATTAATTGAAAACGTATATTCATAGATATTTTAGAATATAAATTCACAATGGAATTTATAAAAGGAAAGGGGAATTTGTTTAAAAATAAACGTTGATTTATTTTTGAAATGTGGGAATTAATTTACGGATTTGGAACGTAAATATAAAGTAAATCGCTAAGGATTTATTTGATTTATTTAAATGAACCATTTAAAATTTTAAAATGGATAAATAATTGGAAGTGTTTCCGTTTAAGGAAATTGATTTGAAATTTGTTTTCAAATGGTTGTAGTATTGAAAATTTATACCTTGTAAAGATATTTTTGGAAAATGAATAATTCGGATAATTATTTGGAATCTGGTGATGTTGTGCATATCCATTGATAATTCAATAACCGACTATCAATATTTACCTTTAAATAGGTATTTGTTGTGATTTGCTTGAAATTGAATGCCACACTTATTTTTTTAAAACAAGCGCTCACTATTCGGGTTAACCGGGAAAGGACCTTGGGGTCGTATAACCCATTCTGATTATGTGATACGTCGTTACGAATTGCATTTGAAGACCAGTGTTGAAGACTGGATATTTTCGAAAATGAAAGGGTTTCTTGTCGATTGTCTCTGCACTGGCTGATCCCCGATATAGAGATCTCCATATGTGATGGGAAATCCGGACGTGATTAGAGATTATCCAGATTGCAAGGACTTCTTCGTAAGTGCGTTCGGTTCTGTTCGATCCCGGAACAGACTTGTATGGACAGTATGCCTGACATTACAAATTGAGATATAAAGCTGATTTCTTTCAAATATATTTCTGTTGGTGGCGGAGAATTTATTTTCTTAGCTTAACACCCTTCTCTGAGACATACGAGCTCAGAGGTTATATAGTTGAAGGTTATCAGCAATATATTCCCAATTTGGTAATGTGACATGCTGAGTGTTGCTGTGAAATGATCATTGTTTGATCATTTGTGATATGATCATTGTTTGATCACCTATCTTTGTGATCATTTCTATGATCATTTGTTGACCCAAAGCACAGCTTTTGTATAAAGCATGGCTTTGTGGACGAGACTTCGTCGAGCCTCACACCCCGGAATGGTCAAAACAGGAAAGATGCGGCAAGGTTATGAGGGGTAGCTCCCTTTAGGGTATGTGCATTTCCTTCTGGAAAAGGGTGGTATCATGGTATGGAGCCCAGATACTTACTCATGTTGAAACACTTTATATATTATGGTGTGATGTTGATTACGAGCGCTCGGTTAAAGGTCCTAAAGGACCAGGGGATTGCATACTCGTGTCAGTAGTTACCCAGTTAGGGGTAACCCGGCCTTGTGTTGGCAGATATCCGGTTTGGTTCTAGGGGACGTCCTTCCAGAGGCGTTCTCATGTGGCAATGGGAAGTTCCTTGGCCTGGCCATTTGTTGGAAATCCAAAGAAACAATACGATCTTGTACGGTTTTAGTTGTAGAACCTGCTTCCTCAGGAGGTAGCTATAGTAGGCATAATATATGGTACCTATGCTGGCTAAGATTTATATTCTACTTTCGAAATGTTTTCTACACTATGCACTAATAATACTATCAAAATGATTTGATTTTGCGTAGTAAGCATCTTTGACTAACATAAGTAGAAATCTCCTCCAAGTCTGCGTTTGCATTGTGTGTGTGGTGGGAGGTCTTATGGTAGTCTCATTTTTAAAAAGCATTGCGAATTGACTTTAAAGATATTCCTCTATTTTTGATTTTAAAGATAAATAAACTTTTTTGAGTTCTCACACCAGTCACATGACTGACTCGGAGTTTATTGTTTTCCTTCCTAAACTCTGGGTGCCCACCAATTTCCACACGGTCAGTCAAGAGTTAGGTTTATCAAGATATTTGGAATTCAGGAGTTGCTGGAGGCAAGCTGGATGGCATGGCGTATTACTAATATATATTATTTCATTGTTATTTGTTGTTGTACACTCTGATGTAATGTAATGTAATGTAATAACTGATATAGTTCTTTGTTTAAAGATTATTCATTTATCTATTATATGTTGTTCCGCTGCGAATTGTGAGATTCTGATATTGTTCTGTTGTTTTCTGTCCCGTTCTATTTTCTTTCTTTTTCTCTCTTCTTCTACTTCTTCTTTCTTAAACCCTCATGGTTCGGTTTTCCGGCATTCGATTGATAGGCATTCGATACAGTGGACGTATTGATGTCGATATTCGGGAGTCGAAGAATCGGGTCCTGACAATGTGGTATCAGAGCATATGGTTAAGCGACAACCATGGCTCTGTTGGGTGTTACTCATTAGAGATAGAGTCAGTAGTACTCTAGAATGAGTTTGAGTGTAATAATAGATATGAGCGCGTATTTGTTAGTGAATATAAAAATTGTTTTATATTGTGATGATTGGTTTATTGAGTGGCATATGAACCTTCGTCGGCACCGTATGCACAACTATGCCGAAGGGGTTTATAAACACTTGAATAGAACAATTCGACATAATATTGTTTTAAAATTGGGTAAATGAAATAATTTTACCTTGATTATATTTTATATATAAAGGAATAAATTTTCAAATTTATTGAAGTGTATATAAGTTGTTTGGTTGTTGAATGAGTTAAATAAAAACATCTAAATAAAAGAATAATTGTATAAGCAAAAGTATTATAAGAATTGAATTATAATTAATGTGATTTACAATTGCGAAATAAACTTATATATACTAGTATAAATCGCACGTACGTGCATCTAATAGTTTCGATGGTTACAATATTTTATTTAAAAAGATTTTTTTGATGGTGTCGGTTGTAAATTTACGGTGCAATTCTATTGATGAGTAGTTGAAAAGGAGTGGTAGTGGAGATTGCAAACTGACAATAAGATTCCGTTGGTGGATGTAGAATATTTTCGGAATTTCAAAAGGACTTGATTGCAATTTTATTCATCGAATTTTCCTTATTAACAGTAGAGATAGAGATAGGCGTCTCAATGACTTCACTTAATGGGCTGTCAATTGCCAACATTTCATTTACTCATGGAAGCATCTATTCCAAGAAATCCATGATTATGTTTCTCTTTGCCTTCACTGATTCCTTTTGTTCATTTATGTTTTTTTTCTTATGCTAACCAACAAAAAAGTAGTGTAGACAAAAGGGTATTTTTGATATTTCAAAAAGACACCGTGTAAATTAGTTAATGGAGTTCTCTTTATTAGTAGTAAAGATAAGAAGTGAAACTATATGAATATATTTATGAATATGAGTTGTAAATAAAAATGAATTTTAAGTTAAATGGAATATAACTTAAGAGATGTTAAATGAAGTTGATATTTGGTATCAAAATAAATTGATAAAGTTAAGTGATAAATGTGAACTTGAGTTATGTAATGAAATTCAACCTCTGTAATTGAATTGAATTGAATTAATGGATTGAATGTTAATAAAATTGAATGTAAATTAAGTTGATATGAAAAAATGAATGTAGGTGTTAATTCATTAAAATTTAATGTTATTGGAAGTTGAATAATTGAATGAAAATCAATTTAATTAAACCAATTGAAAGTGATGGTGTTAAACCAAATTTAATGAATATAAGCAAATGGAATTGAATTGAAATTGTGAATTGAATTCAAATGAAATTGAAATGTAAAATTGAATGAAAATGGATATGTAACTTCAATAGTGAAGTAAAAATGTATGAGAAGCATATGTTAAAAAATTTGTAATGGAATTGGCAAAATAGTTTGAATGTTGGAATTGGATATTATGGCTAGCAGGATATGCAGGTGTAAAAAGAAGAAATGGAATTGAGATTTTGATTTCAAAGATAAAATTGAATTGCTCGACAAAAAGGTACGTATTTCAATTTCAGTATGAAATTTGGTGATTTTCTTCTCCAGCCACTTGGCTTTCTCTTTTCTTTTTGATTCTGAGGGGCCATGGTGCCATTTTGTAGTCGTACCGAGCTAGCCGCGCAAAGGAGACGCTGGCGAAATTTTTCGAAAATTTCTAGTGTTAGAAAAATTTTGAGAAAATTTTGAAAGTTTGAAATTTGAATTTAAATCTAAATTTGAGTTGTGGAGAAACAATATTGTTTGGAACTTAAAATTGAAGTTGGAAATTTAGTTGGAATGATAATGGATCTTTAATAAAAAAAGATTTGTCTTAGAAAGTTGATAAAACTATTTAGATTGTGAAAAATAATAGACAGGATAAGGGCATTCTTCTTAACTTGTAATTTCGGGAAGAAATTCTTTTAAGGGGGGAAGATTGTAACGACCCAGAATTTTGAACAATTTAAATTGAAAATATTTAATTAATTTTAAATATTTGAATGATGGTTTGACTTGAATTTCAAATTATTAGAATGAATTTGGCGATTAAATTTTAGAATTTAATCTATTGAAAGTTGAATAAAAATTTGAATCTTAAATTTTAGGCTGATTAAAAATATTTCAAAGGCTTGTAAAATTCATATTGATAATACTGAAGACAATAGAAGCTTCAGAATTGAATTTGAAAGAGATTTGTTCAGTTTTGGAATTAAATCGTTTGAATTGATATTTAAAAATAGCAGTCCAAGGCACAGTCTCGGAATTCGACGAAACCAGTTCCATTGGGTCCGTAATATTGAATTATTACCGGATTTCAAATTTCGTAGCGATCGGAGTCGTCATGCGAGCACACGGTGAGTAAACGCATTGAAATTGAATCGAATTCAGTTTGAATTTAAAATTTTATTTAGTCAAATATCAGCATGTTGTCTCCCTAACATCTCTCCTAAAATCACAGCAAGGATCACGGCTAAATCAGGCAAACACATTCTCCTTCCTTTCAGCCTCAATTCACGTTCTTTTGTCTCCCTCCATCCCTTTTCATTTATAAACACGCAACTTCCATTCTCGTTCAAACCAAAACAGTTGAAAGGTCGAAATAAAAATGATGGCTGTAGCCCCTTCACTTGAAAAAAAATGATGATATATAGTTTAAGTTTATACGAATCAAATCTAGGAATCAATTCAAATTCATGGCTGCTCTCTCTTTCAATTCCAAAATCGAAAACCCTAAGTCCATTCAAATAAATCAGAAAAATCGCGACTTCCTCCCAGACTCAAGACCAATCTAAAACCTATTGGATCTCGCGACGAGACCTTCGCGCGGTGCTCTCGATTTAGGGATGCGTGGCATTGGGTGGCGCGTCGACGAACGAGATGGGGAGTGGCTCGCGAGGAGGGTGGTGGACGTGGTTTCCTCAATTGGCAGCTATCGGCGGCGACGTCAGCTGGGAGGCTCGAGGCAGCGTCGCGAGATTGAGGAGGAGCAATGTGGTCGCGAGTTTAAATCTGAGATGGGGATCGCAGTAGTTCCGGGTCGCGTGTACAGTGAGGTATATTGGTTTTTTATTTTTGATTTAATTTAAATTTATATGCAGTTCGAAAAGGAAAAAAATGAAGATATATGAAACAGTTGTTAAATTTAATATATATACACAAATATATACATATAGTGGATTATAATATATGTATAAAAATTTAAACAGTAAACAGAAAAAAAAAGAAACAGATAAAAAAAATGTGTAAATAAACAGGAGATTTATTTTACAGTAAGATGTAAATCTGTTTCAGTTTTAGTTAGATATAAGTATACAGTTCATGTATGTATTATTATATACAAGGTAAATAACTTTTTTTAACAGTAAATAATATGTATATATATATATATATATATATATATGAGATATAGTTTCAAAGTAAAAAAATAAAAATAAATGAATGAATACATTATAAATTTACTCGTTTATTTTGAAAATAATTTCCTAAAGTAAATTTTGTTTCAAATTTAAATTTTTTAGTTAAAATAATTTATTAAACAAAGGAATTTTAAAAGATTGAAGAAATTTATATAAGCAAAATGTTTGAAATATTTATGGAAATGAGATTTTGGTTTAAAGTAAAAGGGAAGTTAGTTTGAAATTAAAAGGTTTAGTTAAATAAATTTATTTAAGTAAATCTAGTTGAAATTTAATTTGAATTAGACAAATTGTTAAGAGTAATATGTTTAAAATTGAAAGAAGTTAGTTTAATATAATAAGTAGGGGATTTATTTATAAAAGGAAGTTTGTTAGAAATTCAAATTATTTGGTGAAATAATTTATTAAAGGGAAATGGGTTTAAGAAATTTAATTATCAGTTTAAGATTAAATAAATCCATTAAATGGAAATTTATTATTATTCGATTCAGTTCAAATATTAATTAAGACCGTACAATTTATACAAGGTCAAAATTGTGAAGGAAACAAGCTGAAATGGAAAAATGGATTGCTAATAAAAGCTAAGGTGAGAACTTCTCACTCAAAAAGGGTTTTTATTTCAGTTTTAAATAGTTAAATTTAAAATTATTTAGTTGTGTTGATTTAATGCTTGTATGATGATTGTTATATATATATATATATATTGGATTGAAATAGACATTATACACCGTTAGTAAGCGGATGTTATTTATTACACACATATACCGTGATATTCCACTTTGAAGTGGAATTGGTAGTATATTAGTATATAGCAATATATATATATATATATATATATATATATTGGCATATGTATATATTGCAGTTGATTGATTTCCCGCATTGTATAGCGGATGAAACCCTATTGCACCGCCTATTAAGCGGATAATATTTTATAAATCCCATATACCGCGATATTCCCTCTCGAAGCGGAATTGGTATTGTGCTAATGTCTGTGGATGCAGGGAAACGGGTTGGAGGGATCCAACTAGATTCCTCACCAATATTTATTTGATTTTAGATATTGTGATATTTGATTGATTATCATATTGATATATGATGTTTGGAAGTCGTAATTGACTATTCGGTGGGTTGCATCATCGGATCTAATTTTGAAGTTTAAAAATAACGATTTTGATCTTAAGGGATTTCTAAAGTGATTTTTGAAAGTATACATTTATAAAATATTTTTGGAATTGATTCATCTTAAATAAATAAACGTTATAATTTTAATGTTATAAAAATTATGATTTTTGAGAAATACAGTTAAAAGTTGATTTTTGAAAATAGGGGATTAATGATTTTATAAAATAGTTTAAACTGGGATTTTTGAATTTATTATAAAAAGTTTAAAAATAGGATTTATAAAATTTGATCATTTTATAAATCCAAATGATGAAATTATGAAGGAGTTTAAAGACGTTTTTAAAAGAATAATATAAATTGATCCATATAAAAGATTTATAAATTGATATTTATAAATTAAAAATATTGGAATTGTAAAACGAGCTTTTATAAGTGTTAGAATGAATTGTGAATGAATTTCATAAATCAATGAAATCTATAGGATTATAACGGTGAAGTTATAAATGGAATTTTATAAACAGTAGGTTTATAAAATTTGTAAAGTTATTTATAAGAATAGATTTTGGATAAATAAATGAATCTTTTAAGTCATAAGATTTATAAATTTGGGAAGTTTAAAAGAACGTTTTCGCAAACAAATAAATTATAAGTATTTAACTTATAATATGAACTTTTAGTATATCATCGAGATATGAAATTGAATAGATTAATAAAGGAAATTATAAAAGGGAAGTTGTTATAAAATAAATAGAAATAGAATTTATAAACATTGTTTTATAAATCCGCAAACGACTTATTTTGATAAGTAAATTGTTATAACTTATTTATGGAGTTATATTCACGTTTTAGACAGTGAATAATCCTTTTGAAACAAAATGTATAGAAATGATGAAATTGGTTAATAAGTATATTCACGTTTTTCAATAGTGAATAATGTATTAAAGAAAATATTTTGGATGTGATTTTTTAAATAGAATTAAAACGATCTTAAGATGTTTTAAAATGTATTAACCATCGAAACCATAGATTTCAACATTCATTGTTGAAATAGACGTTTTCGAGAAATATAAGGAAATGGTAGACTATAACACTGTTGTTATAGTAAATGATTTCCGAAAGGAAATGTTTTGTATAGTATTGGGATTTATATATCTATTTTAATTTCGAATCCCTATACTAGTGATTTTGGGTTGTCGTACCGATGTTTTACGCAACATTCGTTTTGGCCCAAATAAATATGTTTAAGAGAATGATTTCCTTAAAGAATGAAATATATACTTAATTTCGATTAGAGTATATTGAATATTTCCCAAGTGTAGAAAATAAAAAGACTTGTGAATTACTTATAAATAAATAAGTATGGAAATGTTTTTCCAATATTAAGTGAATATTTTGAATTTATCTTTTTGAAGATAAAATGAAAATGAATAATTGAAAACGTATATTCATAGATATTTTAGAATATAAATTCACAATGGAATTTATAAAAGGAAAGAGGAATTTGTTTAAAAATAAACGTTGATTTATTTTTGAAATGTGGGAATTAATTTACGAATTTGGAACGCAAATATAAAGTAAATCGGTAAGGATTTATTTGATTTATTTAAATGAACCATTTTAAATTTAAAAATGGATAAATAATTGGAAGTGTTTCCGTTTAAGGAAATTGATTTGAAATTTTTTTTCAAATGGTTGTAGTATTGAAAATTTATGTCTTGTAAAGATATTTTTGGAAAATAAATAATTTGGAAAATTATTTGGAATCTGGTGATGTTGTGCATATCCATTGATAATTCAATAACCGACTATCAATATTTACCTTTAAATAGGTATTTGTTGTGATTTGCTTGAAATTGAATGCCACACTTATTTTTTTTAAATAAGCACTCACTATTCGGGTTAACCAGGAAAGGACCTTAGGGTCGTATAACCCATTCTGAATATGTGATACGTCATTATGAATTGCATTTGAAGACCGGTGTTAAAGACCAGATATTTCGAAAACGAAAGGGTTTCTTGTCGATTGTCTCTGCACTGGCTGATCCCCGGTATAGAGATCTCCATATGTGATGGGAAATCAGGACGTGATTAGAGATTATCCGGATTGCAAGGACTTCTTCGTAAGTGCCTTCGGTTCTGTTCGATCCGGGAACAGACTTGTATGGATAGTATGCCTGACATTACAAATTGAGATATAAAGCTGATTTCTTTCAAATATATTTCTGTTGGTGGCGGAGAATTTATTCTCTTAACTTAACACCCTCCTCTGAGACATACTGTAACGACCCGGAATTTTGAGCAATATCAATTTAATAATCTTTGATAATAATTAAATTGATTTGATCATTTTATATTGACAGTTAAGATTTTTTTTTTTAAAAAGATTGATTACAATAATTTGTTAATATCTATTAATATTTTTCTTTGCAATATAGATAAGCAAGATTTAAATTCTTTTGTAGTTTATAATAATTTGATTTGGAAATATTTATTTTGATAAATAAGAAGTTTTAATGTAATAAAATTTTATATTCAAATTGTAATATATATAAATGTATATATTGTGATTTGAGATTTGTCTTAAAATTTAATATGGTAAATTTCAAATTTAATATTAGGGTGTTTCTATTTGAAATGTGTTTATATATTTGTATATATATGTTTTAAATAGGAATTTTATTAATTTGAGTTTAATAAGTATTTCCAACTTTATTTAGATATATAAAAAATAGTTTTGAAAATTTGAAATGATAATTTGATTTAATGTCTTTGAAATGACATTTGAAATTTAAATTTTAATAATAAAGTTAATTTCTTATTTTATAAACATATATTTTAGCTTTTTTTTTAATAAGATAAAATTGTTTAAAAATTTATATAAGGAGTTAAACTAATTTCTCAATTTATAAACAAATGATAAATTAGATTGATTAAAATATAAGTTATTTAAAAATGCCTATATGAAATTGTTTTTAAGATAATGAAAGCCTAAAGTTTATTTTTACATGATGAAAACATTTTATCTAACATTACATAAACATATATAGAAGGCTTAAATAAATTATTAAAGATAAAAGAACATGTGTAAAACATTAATAAAACATTTAAATAACACTTATATAACACATGTAAGAATATTAATGTACATTAAGAACACTTGTAATCATATATGTATAGGTGTAAGCTAATTAGAATATAGATAGACAAATGTCACTCTCTAATAATTTAATGTAAAATTAAATTGTAAATTTCAAATGAGCTTCATTTTCAGGAAAAAGAATTCCTTTTACTCTCTTCAACAACAAAATAAATGTAAATCAAACAAAGATCTGGAAAAAAAACAAATGAATGAAAAACTGCAAAGAAATCTGGAAATAACAAGGAAGTAAAACCTGAAATGGCAAGCAAGATGTAAACTTCAACAATTCAAATGGTCAGCTACAAATCAACATGCAAAATTATTCAAGCAATTCAGGATTAAAATCAATATGCAATAAGTTCAAGTAGGAAAGCAGAAAATTTTAAAAGCCTGGAAATAAGAAAATGCAGTTCTGTTGTCTGCAGGATTCAAGGTGAGTAAAACAAATTTTAAAAACAGATTTCATTTAGTTATGTGTAGGAATCTATGATGTTTTACTTGATTTCTAGGAATAAAAATTGATGCATGCCTATCTGTTTCATTGATTATTTATATGGTAAAGAATATATCCTGTATTATCATAACAGTTTGAAACTTTCATGATATATTCAATATCTTATTACTGAATTAGATTTTGTCTTCGATTTGTAAACAAAAGTTGTTTGGGAACAAGAAATCTATCATCTAAAAATACTTGTAAGTTTTAAAAGTTAATAATTAGTTTTTTTTTAAATTTACGGTAAAATCAAGTATGGATCAAAAAAATTAATTAAATCAATTTTGAGTTTTGATTGCATGTATGAAATAGCCATTGAAAATTATGAATTTTAGTGTGATTATCATGATTTTTAATGAGTTAATTTGTGAGTATTTTGGATTTACTGTTTTGGGTATTTTTGCCAAATCACGGCAAACCACGGCGAGATGGACATTGCCGTTGAACTCGAAGGTCGAGGGTGGTTTAGTGATCATGCGAAAAATGGTTCATGAATTTTTAATCGAGTAGGATGGCCGAGAATTGAGAAGTTAGGGTTTTATTACCTGTTTTGGCCGATGTGTTCATCGTGGGTTCGTGGTGTCGTGGGGATACCGGAGGCTGTCGCGAGTGAAGCTATAGGTTTGAGTTGACGTGGAGAGGCTACGGCAGCGGTGGCATGTTTTCTCGAGCTTGGTGTTGCCGTAGAGGGGAGGTTTTGGGTGATGGTGTTTCGAACAGTTTGGGGTTGAAGGTCGAAATAGCGTGCTCGACTGAGTTTGGGTTTTCTGGGTTGGGAAACTAGATGTTGGGGTTGAGGGCGACTTGTGGATGACCGGCGTGGAGTTCGCCAGCGACCATCGGCGACGTGCACGTTTACATGCACGATCGTGTATTTTGATTTTGGGTTCTGGTAGATGGAGGGGTAAGACTCGAAGATGGCATCGGGTTTATGGCGTGCTTACTCGAAGAAGGCATGGGTAGGGGAGGATCTCGGGGTGTTTGCTTGTTTTACTCGGGGTAGGCACGGGTTTTTAGCAGGGTTTACTCGAGTATTTAGGTTTCAGGCTTTTGTACAGAAGTTAGGTATGATTAATACAAAGAATATTTGTTTTTAGAAATAAAGTCTTTAAAACAAAGGTTGTACAAGTTTCAAATTAAAATTGTTTCAAAGTTATGTTTTAAAACAAGTTTATATATTTTAAAATATGGAGTTTTAAAATAAAATGAGTGGATTTTAAAATAAAGTTTGTATTTAAACTTTAATAAATAAATTTGGAAAGGTTTTTAAAATTTAAAAAGTTCAAATTTTAAAATATGTTTAAATTATAATTGATTTCCAAATAATATTTTTTATTTAAATGAAGTTTAATGATTTAGAATTTGATAATCAATTGTGATAAAGATTATCTTTAGTAAGTTTGAATTTGATTTATTTAAAGATAATTAAATTTGTAAAGATAATTGAGATAATTAAATCATTTTTAATTATCAAGTTTTATTGTTAATAAATGATTTAATTAAGATAATGTTTTCTAAATCAAGAACCATTATTATATAAGAAGTTAAGATTTCATATAATTAATTTTAAATGATTAAGTTGAATAAGTTAATTAATTAATTAGTGATTAATTAGGATAATCACTTATGAGTTAATTTAATATAATTCCTTGGGGAAGTAATTAAGTGGTTAATTACTAAAGGTAATTAAATAAAGGATAATTACTTTATTAAAGGTAATTAAGTAAATGTGATTAAAGAATAATCACTTTAGTTATTAATTAAAGACTTAATTAATAATTAATTAAAGGTTTAAATTATTTGATTAATGATTAATTAATAAAGTATTAAGAGTAATTAATTAAGTGATTAATTACATGTTAAAGTAATTAATTAAGAAAGGATTTTAATTAAGGAAGTAGTCATTAATTAATAGGAATAATTAATTAATCATTAATTAATAATATAAGAATAATTAATTTGTAATTAAGTTTTAATTACTAATTGTAATTAAAGCAATAAATCAAAGGTGATTAATTAAAAGTAATTAATTAAGTATGATTAATTAAGAGTAATTAATCAAGTGTTATTAATAAAAAAAAAGTTAATCAAGTAAATTAATTAAAGGTAATTAAGAAATAATTACCAGAATAATTAGAGGATAATTAATCAAGGTTGATTAATTTAGAAAGTAACTAAGAGGTAATTACTTAGTATAATTTGGGATTAATTAATCAGGATGATTAATTAATATTGTAACTAAGTAAGAATTACTTATAGAAATTAAGTGATGATTAATCAGGGAAGATTAATTGAAATGGAATTAAGTAATGTGAGTTAAATAATTAATTTGTAATTAATTAATAAATAGAAGTTAGATTGATGATAATCCAAGTATTTAATTAAGGATTAATTTAATTTAAGGATTAATTGAATTAATCAAGTTTGAATCAAACTTGTTTATGAATGATTAAGGATTGATGATATATATCATTGAATGAGTTAATGATATTTGGTTGTTGTTAGATGATATTGATTGATATGTGATGATGTGAATAGGTTATATCTGGAATGTGGTTTATATGCTGCTATGTGATATGTATAGATGCATGTGATAATAGATGCTTATATATCTGTGTAATATGGTACATCTATTTATGTTAAGTGATATTTTCTGAAATATCTATTGTTTAAATCCCTTAAGAATAACTTGGACATTAAAACGGCGTTTGGTTTCGGTGAGACCGGGATCGGGTTTCCATATTTGGATATCCGAAAACCACATCGATTCCAATTAAACGTTAGGACGTTAATCCAAGTGGAGCAAGTGAAGACTCGAGGTGTAAGGACTATACGTAGTATAACTCTGTGGGTGATTCCGTAATGAGTTTGACGGAATAGTGCTTATAGATTCGAGATGGTGAATCAGAGTGCAAGGGCTATGGTCGTTGACTCTGAGGGTGATTCCAAAATGAGTGCAACGAGATAGTGCCTTCGGTTTCGTTCGAACCCGGAACGAACTTGCATGGATTGAATGCTTTCAGCACACTGTCAGGCGGACGATGAGCATTCTAAGATAATTGGTCCTATAAAGGTAATCGCAGCCTCAAGCCTCATCATCCGGGAATGGCTAAAACGCGGGAGGTGCAGTAAGGCTTCGTGGGTCGCTCCCACTGGAGAGCAAGATACATCCCTGTCTAGAGGTTCCTTTATATTTCAGCTGTGTGGGCAGTTGGTCTGCAGCCAACTGCGGGGTGGTATTGTTCGGGACTATTCAGTAAGGAATGGGCCCGGTCTTGTGTTGCAGGGGATGAAGGGAGTAATCCTCGGTACGGTGATCTAGGCCACGTACTGTGACGGGCGGTACCCCAGTAGCCCTGCCATTGATGGAAACCCATTTTCCCTACGAGACCCTACAGTTTTGTTTGTATTACCCACTTTTGTGGCTAGTAGCTGGAATTTAATCATGTAACAATTTCGGCTATTTTCTTATTTACTTGAAAACCCTAGACACTATTATAATATCACTGGATTTCCTATCAAATGTTTTGGTTAGCGTAAGGTAAAAACTTTTCCATGTTTATGTGTGGGAAGTCTTACGTGATACCTTTTCTTTTCAAAGGATTTTTCTAAAGTTAAGCAATCTTAAACCGTTTACTCACACTAGACCCCTGTCTGACCCGAGTGTTTATTTTCTGTTTGATTAAACTCTTGGGTACTCATATTATATATGAGTAGTCAAGTGATTCAGGTTATCCCTTGACGAATTCTGGAGGAGCTATGGGGCAGGAGGCTTCAGCGTGTAGATATATGGTTAGAGTTTCCGCTGTGTGTTATTCTGTGTTGATGTCTTGTATTGTATTAGACAGAAGTGTTATAACTATCTAAATTGAGATGTTTAGTTGTGTACTCCGATGTATATGATACTATGTATATGTTCTATATTATAATTAAATCGTTCCGCTGTGAGATTATGATGTGTTGTTTCTTTTCTTCTCTTTCTTTTCTTCTTCTATCCCTTTCTTTCTTAATTAGTGATGCGATTTTCCGGGAGTGGAAAGTCGGGTCGCTACAGTTGGTATCAGAGCATTAGGTTGAGTGAATACCTAGGCTCTGGAGTGGTGTCTATCTTGAGAGAGCGTACTTGTAATTATATATATATATATATATATATATATATATATTTATATAACTACCTAATTTGTTGGGTTATCTGTTCGAATTTTCCAACATAGGTTATAAAGGTAGAAAAGGTAGGAGTGTATGGAACACAACTACCACTAATGGAAGAGGTTTATATGTTGTGGTTGAGAGGTGTCTATCGAGATTGTAGACCTAATACTGTCTCGAATAAGTTGGGTAGATTGGTAAAAGGATTTCTTTGAGTTCAGAGGAGGTCTTCAAGAATTGGAGTATATTCTTGAAGTATGGGGTTGATTTTCTCTCTTATGAGCGGGATTTCTAAAAGTTGAGGTATCCGCTAAGGAGAAGCAAGTGGTGGTATCTTGATAGCTTCTAAAAGGATAGCTGTGTGATGAGATGCAGTATCCATAGATGGTTCTGAGGATGTTTCTTTTGGAGCCAGATTTAGATGGTATTGGAAGAGTATTGATGCCTACTACAATGAAGATTCGAATGTTTAGAGGTTCTCTGGATCTCAAGTAAGGGTGTCTTATCTATATTGAAGTGTGAGACTAAGGTCGATGAGTTACCTCATTTCATACATGGTCTCATTTGTTTTCCTTTCAAGAAGATAAGTGGTTGGTGTTTGGTTTGGAGCCGAGCTTCTTGAGAAGATGTCGACTCGTCTTAAGGATTTTTGGCAAAATTGGATGTTAGTTTGGTGTTTCAAGAAGCTTCTGGTTAAGATGATCTTGTGGCTTAGCAGTATCATTGAGGTGAAGTTAGGAAGTAGCAGCATAGATTTGTTTCTTCGATGATTCAGTAATCTTTGGGATTCTTCTATCGGCAGACCAGGCTAATAGAGAATGCTTATTCTTTTCTTTGGAAGGCTCAGCAGAGAAGGATATTTATTGGTGGTGATCTATCAGTTTTTATGATAGGTAAGCCATTCTTGAAGATTGGTCTTGAGTAGGAAAAGCTGTTCTAGTTGGGAAGACAGTTCTTTGGAATCAGAACTGAGTGGGATCGCAAAAGTTACTTGCGATTAGTTTGGGAATCTTTGAGTATTCTTTGGCTTGGGAATTGAGGCATCTCGAGTAGAGGTAAAAGCTATGGAAGTAGTCAGAGCTTCTGCAGATGTTTTTGAGGGAATCAGAAGTTGACCTGAATCGGAGATTGAGTTTTCTTATCGACTTGGATTTTAGGAGTAATTTTGATGGTTCAACCATATAGAGGGATGACTCTTGGAGCGAGAAGAGTTTAGGGAGGCAGCTCATAATTCTTTGGGTTGATCATCTTATTCTAAGTTAAGATTCTGTTTAGATGTTTGATCAAGAAGAATGGTCACTAAGATTTTTATGAGTCGGATGAACTGTGTATGGAGAAAGATTGTGCTTGAGTTCTTCGATAGCATTCTTATCTGCTCTAGATCAGAGTTGTCAGCGGAAGCGAGTTGGCAGTTATTCAGGTATGAGAACAACCGGGAATTGCAGTAAAGAGATTTCTACAGGAAATTCAAGTATGAAGGAATTTTCTGGATTTGGAAGGTAAGGTTATCAAGTGCAACTATTTGGCTATTCCAGATATGAGAGGTAGGTTTGAAGTCCATTGATACATGTGGTACAGAGTCGTATTTTGGATTTCAGCAAATTATTTTTGGAAAGCCATTTTGTTAAGTAGGACCTGGAGATTTGGTTTGAATTAGTGCTGTTGTTTCTTAAAGAAATCAGCAAGGGTTAGGCTGATCAAGAATATTAAAGGTGACTTAGGCATCAAAAGAGTTGTGTAGTTAAGAATTGAGAAATTGTGGAATGTGCAGTAGAGTTTGGATATTGATTTGGTTTTATCCAATCAAAGGAATTATAAGATTTGGTAAAACTGGAGAGTTCGCTCTGGACATATTTTGAGTTTTCCTGTGTTCTCTAGAGATTAGATTTTAGTCTACAAGATTGAATTGCCAGTTCGGATGACTGGAATTCATCGTATTTCACATATCTCTGAGGAATATGTGTATGATTCTTCGAGTGATAGAATTAGCAGTTCAGAAGGATCTGATAATTGGGCTGGTTTTGAGTTTAGTCTGATATCTTGTTCAGATTTGTAGGATCAGATGAGGGAGTTCTTGGTTTTAATAGTGTAGTTACTAAAGATTCTGTAGAGCGAGTATTCCGGTATAGGTACCTGGAAAACTCTTGATAATATTAGGAAGTTCTATTCAAAAAATTTTCTGGATAGATAAAATTGTTTGTTTGAATTAGTTGTTATGATTGATTGTATGATTGCTAATTTAAATTCTTTAGCTGGGTTATTAAATTATCTTTGCTTTTAAATTTCGGGGACGAAATTCTTTTAAGGGGGGAGGAATGTAACGACCCGGAATTTTGAGCAATATCAATTTAATAATCTTTGATAATAATTAAATTGATTTGATCATTTTATATTGACAGTTAAGATTTTTTTTTTAAAAAGATTGATTACAATAATTTGTTAATATCTATTAATATTTTTCTTTGCAATATAGATAAGCAAGATTTAAATTCTTTTGTAGTTTATAATAATTTGATTTAGAAATATTTATTTTGATAAATAAGAAGTTTTAATGTAATAAAATTTTATATTCAAATTGTAATATATATAAATGTATATATTGTGATTTGAGATTTGTCTTAAAATTTAATATGGTAAATTTCAAATTTAATGTTAGGGTGTTTCTATTTGAAATGTGTTTATATATTTGTATATATATGTTTTAAATAGGAATTTTATTAGTTTGAGTTTAATAAGTATTTCCAACTTTATTTAGATATATAAAAATAGTTTTGAAAATTTCAAATGATAATTTGATTTAATGTCTTTGAAATGACATTTGAAATTTAAATTTTAATAATAAAGTTAATTTCTTATTTTATAAACATATATTTTAGCTTTTGTTCTTAATAAGACAAAATTGTTTTAAAAATTTATATAAGGAATTAAACTAAGTTTCTCAATTTATAAACAAATGATAAATTAGATTGATTAAAATATAAGTTATTTAAAAATGCGTATATGAAATTGTTTTTAAGATAATGAAAGCCTAAAGTTTATTTTTACATGATGAAAACATTTTATCTAACATTACATAAACATATATAGAAGGCTTAAATAAATTATTAAAGATAAAAGAACATTTGTAAAACATTAATAAAACATTTAATTAACACTTATATAACACATGTAAGAATATTAATGTACATTAAGAACACTTTTAATCATATATGTATAGGTGTAAGCTAATTAGAATATAGATAAACAAATGTCACTCTCTAACAATTTAATGTAAAATTAAATTGTAAATTTCAAATGAGCTTCATTTTCAGGAAATAGAATTCCTTTTACTCTTTTCTACAACAAAATAAATGTAAGTCAAACAAAGATCTGAAAAAAAACAAATGAATAAAAAACTACAAAGAAATATGGAAATAACAAGGAAGTAAAACCTGAAATGGCAAGCAAGATGTAAACTTCAACAATTCAAATGGTCAGCTACAAATCAACATGCAAAATTATTCAAGCAATTCAGGATTAAAATCAATATGCAATAAGTTCAAGTAGGAAAGCAGAAAATTTTAAAAGCCTGGAAATAAGAAAATGCAGTTCTGTTTTCTGCAGGATTCAAGGTGAGTAAAACAAATTTTAAAAACAGATTTCATTTAGTTATGTGTAGGAAATATGATGTTTTACTTGATTTCTGGGAATAAACATTGATGCATGCCTATCTGTTTCATTGATTATTTATATGGTAAAGAATATATCATGTATTATCATAACAGTTTGAAACTTTCATGATAAATTCAATATCTTATTACTGAATTAGATTTGGCCTTCGATTTGTAAACAAAAGTTGTTTGGGAACAAGAAATCTATCATCTAAAAATACTTGTAAGTTTTAAAAGTTAATAATTAGTTTATTTTTTTAAAATTTACAGTAAAATCAAGTATGGATCAAAAAAATTAATTAAATCAATTTTGAGTTTTGATTGCATGTATGAAATAGCCATTGAAAATTATGAATTTTAGTGTGATTATCATGATTTATAATGAGTTAATTTGTGAGTATTTTGGGATTTACTGTTTTGGGTATTTTTGCCAAATCACGGCAAACCACGGCGAGATGGACATTGCCGTTGAACTCGAAGGTCGAGGGTGGTTTAGTGATCATGCGAAAAATGGTTCATGAATTTTTAATCGAGTAGGATGGCCGAGAATTGAGAAGTTAGGGTTTTATTACCTGTTTTGGCCGATGTGTTCATCGTGGGTTCGTGGTGTCGTGGGGATACCGGAGGCTGTCGCGAGTGAAGCTATAGGTTTGAGTTGACGTGGAGAGGCTAAGGCAGCGGTGGCATGTTTTCTCGAGCTTGGTGTTGCCGTAGAGGGGAGGTTTTGGGTGATGGTGTTTCCAACAGTTTGGGGTTGAAGGTCGAAATCGCGTGTTCGATTGAGTTTGGGATTTCTGGGTTGGGAAACTAGATGTTGGGGTTGAGGGCAACTTGTGGATGACCGGCGTGGAGTTCGCCAGCGACCATCGGCGACGTGCACGTTTATGTGCACGATCGTGTATTTTGATTTTGGGTTCTGGTAGATGAAGGGGTAAGACTCGAAGATGGCATCGGGTTTATGGCGTGCTGACTCGAAGCAGGCTTGGGTAGGGGAGGATCTCGGGGTGTTTGCTTGTTTTAATCGGGGTAGGCACAGGTTTTTAGCAGGGTTTACTCGAGTATTTAGGTTTCAGGCTTTTGTACAGAAGTTAGATATGATTAATACAAAGAATATTTGTTTTTAGAAATAAAGTCTTTAAAACAAAGGTTGTACAAGTTTCAAATTAAAATTGTTTCAAAGTTATGTTATAAAAAAAGTTTATATGTTTTAAAATATGGAGTTTTAAAATAAAATGAGTGGATTTTAAAATAAAGTTTGTATTTAAACTTTAATAAATAAATTTGGAAAGGTTTTTAAGATTTAAAAAGTTCAAATTTTAAAATATGTTTAAATTATAATTGATTTCCAAATAATATATTTTATTTAAATGAAGTTTAATGATTTAGAATTTGATAATCAATTGTAATAAAGATTATCTTTAGTAAGTTTGAATTTGATTTATTTAAAGATAATTAAATTTGTAAAGATAATTGAGATAATTAAAACATTTTTAATTATCAAGTTTTATTGTTCATAAATGATTTAATTAAGATAATGTTTTCTAAATCAAGAACCATTATTATATAAGAAGTTAAGATTTCATATAATTAATTTTAAATGATTAAGTTGAATAAGTTAATTAATTAGTTAGTGATTAATTAAGATAATAACTTATGAGTTTATTTAATATAATTCGTTAGGGAAGTAATTAAGTGGTTAATTACTAAAGGTAATTAAATAAAGGATAATTACTTTATTAAAGGTAATTAAGTAAATGTGATTAAAGAATAATCACTTTAGTTATTAATTAAAGACTTAATTAATAATTAATTAAAGGTGTAAATTATTTGATTAATGATTAATTAATAAAGTATTAAGAGTAATTAATTAAGTGATTAATTACATGTTAAAGTAATTAATTAAGAAAGGATTTTAATTAAGGAAGTAGTCATTAATTAATAGGAATAATTAATTAATCATTAATTAATACTATAAGAATAATTAATTTGTAATTAAGTTTTAATTACTAAATGTAATTAAAGCAATAAATCAAAGGTGATTAATTAAAAGTAATTAATTAAGTATGATTAATTAAGAGTAATTAATCAAGTGTTATTAATAATAAAAAAGTTAATCAAGTAAATTAATTAAAGGTAATTAAGAAATAATTACCAGAATAATTAGAGGATAATTAATCAAGGTTGATTAATTTAGAAAGTAACTAAGAGGTAATTACTTAGTATAATTTGGGATTAATTAATCAGGATGATTAATTAATATTGTAACTAAGTAAGAATTACTTATAGAAATTAAGTGATGATTAATCAGGGAAGATTAATTAAAATGGAATTAAGTAATGTGAGTTAATTAATTAATTTGTAATTAATTAATGAATAGAAGTTGGATTGATGATAATCCAAGTATTTAATTAAGGATTAATTTAATTTAAGGATTAATTGAATTAATCAAGTTTGAATCAAACTTGTTTATGAATGATTAAGGATTGATGATATATATCGTTGAATGAGTTAATAATATTTGGTTGTTGTTAGATGATATTGATTGATATGTTATGATGTGAATAGGTTATATCTAGAATGTGGTTTATATGCTGCTATGTGATATGTATAGATGCATGTGATAATAGATGCTTATCTATCTGTGTAATATGGTACATCTATTTATGTTAAGTGATATTTTCTGAAATATCTATTGTTTAAATCCCTTAAGAATAACTTGGACATTAAAATGGCGTTTGGTTTCGGTGAGACCGGGATCGGGTTTCCATATTTGGATATCCGAAAACCACATCGATTCCAATTAAACGTTAGGACGTTAATCCAAGTGGAGCAAGTGAAGACTCGAGGTGTAAGGACTATACGTCAGTATAACTCTGTAGGTGATTCCGTAATGAGTTTGACGGAATAGTGCTTATAGATTCGAGATGGTGAATCAGAGTGCAAGGGCTATGGTCGTTGACTCTGAGGGTGATTCCAAAATGAGTGCAACGAGATAGTGCCTTCGGTTTTGTTCGAACCCGGAACGAACTTGTATGGATTGAATGCGTTCAGCACATCGTCAGGCAGACGATGAGCATTCTAAGATAATTGGTCCTATAAAGGTAATCGCAGCCTCAAGCCTCATCAACAGGGAATGGCTAAAACAGGGGAGGTGCAGCAAGGCTTCGTGGGTCGCTCCCACTGGAGAGCAAGATACATCCCTGTCTAAAGGTTCCTTTATATTTCAGCTGTGTGGGCAGTTGGTCTGCAGCCAACTGCGGGGTGGTCTTGTTCGGGACTATTCAGTAAGGAATGGTCCCGGTCTTGTGTTGCAGGGGATGAAGGGAGTAATCCTTGGTACGGTGATCTTGGCCACGTACTATGACGGGCGGTACCCCAGTAGCCCTGCCATTGATGGAAACCCATTTTACCTACGAGACCCTACGGTTTTGTTTGTATTACCCACTTTTGTGGCTAGTAGTTGGAATCTAATGATGTAACAATTTCGGCTATTTTCTTATTTACTTGAAAACCCAAGACACTATTATAATAGCACTGTATTTCCTATCAAATGTTTTGGTTAGCATAAGATAAAAACTTTTTCATGTTTATGTGTGGGAAGTCTTACGTGATACCTTTTCTTTTCAAAGGATTTTTCTAAAGTTAAGCAATCTTAAACCGTTTACTCACACCAGACCCCTGTCTGACCCGAGTGTTTATTTTCTGTTTTATTAAACTCTTGGGTACTCATATTATATATGAGTAGTCAAGTGATTCAGGTTATCCCTTGACGAATTCTGGAGGAGCTATGGAGCAGGAGGCTTCAGCGTGTAGATATATGGTTAGAGTTTCCGCTTTGTGTTATTCTGTGTTGATGTCTTGTATTGTATTAGACAGAAGTGTTATAACTGTCTAAATTGAGATGTTTAGTTGTGCACTCTGATGTATATGATACTATGTATATGTTCTATATTATAATTAAATCGTTCCGCTGTGAGATTCTGATGTGTTGTTTCTTTTCTTCTCTTTCTTTTCTTCTTCTATCCCTTTGTTTCTTAATTAGTGATGCGATTTTCCGGGAGTGGAAAGTCGGGTCGCTACACATACGAGCTCAGAGGTTATGTAGTTGAAGGTTATCAGCAATATATTCCCAATTTGGTAATGTGATATGCTGAGTGTTGCTGTGAAATGATCATTGTTTGATCATTTGTGATATGATCATTTGTTTGATCACGTATCTTTGTGATCATTTCTATAATCATTTGTTGACCCAAAGCACAGCTTTTGTATAAAGCATGGCTTTGTGGACGAGACTTCGTCGAGCCTCACACCTCGGAATGGTCAAAACAGGAATGATGCGGCAAGGTTATGAGGGGTAGTTCCCTTTAGGGTATGTGCATTTCCTTCTGAAAAAGGGTGGTATCATGGTATGGAGCCCAGATACTTACTCATGTTGAAACACTTTATTTATTATGGTGTGATGTTGATTACGAGCGCTCGGTTAAAGGTCCCAAAGGACCGGGGGATGGCATACTCGTGTCAGTAGTTACCCAGTTAGGGGTAACCCGGCCTTGTGTTGGCAGAGATCCGGTTTGGTTCTCGGGGACGTCCTTCCAGAGGCATTCTCATGTGGCAATGGGAAGTTCCTTGGCCTGACCATTTGTTGGAAATCCAAAGAAACAATACGATCTTGTACGGTTTTAGTTGTAGAACCTGCTTCCTCGGGAGGTAGCTATAGTAGGCATAATATAATGGTACCTATGTTGGCTAAGATTTATATTCTACTTTCGAAATTTTTTCTACACTATGCACTAATAATACTATAAAAATGATTTGATTTTGCATAGTAAGCATCTTTGACTAACATAAGAAGAAATCTCCTCCAAGTCTGCGTTTGCATTGTGTGTGTGATGGGAGGTCTTATGGTAGTCTCATTTTCAAAAAGCATTGCGAATTGACTTTAAAGATATTCCTCTATTTTTGATTTTAAAGATAAATAAACTGTTTTGAGTTCTCACACCAGTCACATGACTGACTCGGAGTTTATTGTATTCCTTCCTAAACTCTGGGTGCCCATCAATTTCCACACGGGCAGTCAAGAGTTAGGTTTATCAGGATATTTGGAATTCAGGAGTTGCTGGAGGCAAGCTGGATGGCATGGCGTATTACTAGTATATAGTATTTCTTTTCTGCTGTTTGTTGTTATTTGTTGTTGTACACTCTGATGTAATGTAATGTAATGTAATAACTGTTATAGTTCTTTGTTTAAAGATTATTCATTTATCTATTATATGTTATTCCGCTGCGAATTGTGAGATTCTGATATTGTTCTGTTGTTTTATGTCCCGTTCTATTTTCTTTCCTTTTCTCTCTTCTTCTACTTCTTCTTTCTTAAACCCTCATGGTTCGGTTTTCCGGCATCCGACTGATCGGCCTTCGATACAGTGGACGTATTGATGTCGATATTCGAGAGTCGAAGAATCGGGTCCTGACAGTATCATTGATATACAATATCCGATACAACAATTTGATACAAATGACTATTCAAAGATAGATACAAGACAATAACAGAGACAGTTACAGTGGAAATACAATATCTTCAATGCCAAACTCCAAAAACTCCATCTCCAATCCAAAGCTAGCTCGAACCCCCATCAAGTTGAAGTGAAGCAACTCGATCCAAATGTGATCGCCAAATCCTAAGGCTGGATGCTATCGAAACTACTCCTCTATTTGGTTATCTGACAAAACCCAACACTAGACTGCCTGTGTGAAAAATTATGGGCACCCATAGTTTAGGAAGGGAATAATAAACTCCGGATCAGTCGTAGGACTGGTATGAGCAAACAAAAACAGTTTTATCTTTAAAACAAACAACAAAAGATTTTTAAAAGTCGAAAACCGCAATACTTTTTTGGAGAATGAAACTACCATAAGGCCTCTCGGCACTCACACCATGCAATCGCCCACTTGGGGAGATCTCTCCTTATGATAGTCAAAAATGCTTGATACGCGAAAAACATTTGATACTATTATTAGTGCATAGTGGAAAAGTATAATATTAATCTTAGCCGGCATACGTACCATTATAGTATGCCTACTGCAGCTACCATATTAAATGGCAGGTTCTACAACTAAAACCGTGCAAGACGTTTATTGGATGATTGGATTTCCAACAAATGGTCAGGCCAAGGAACTTCTCATTGCCACATGGTTACGCCTCTGGAGGGATGCCCCGAGTACCTACCCGGCTCTCTGCCAACACAAGGTCGGTTTCCTCCTTGGCCGGGAGTAATACCTAAGGATATGCCACCCCTGGTCATTTGCGACCTTTATCCGAGGATCCTCAACCACAAAGCAACATCACACAGCAATAGACATACAATGTCCACATGAGTTAAGTACCCGGGCTCCATACCATGATACCACCCTCTTCCAAAAGGAATGGACATACCCTAGGGGTGCGACCCCTACAACCTTGCCGCATCTTTCCTATTTTGACCATTTTCGGGGTATGAGGTCCTGATGCAGTCTCGTACTATGGTCAAGTGATACTGGTATTTATTATTTCAATCCGAAATTTAAACACATACGGGTATATATCATTTCAACCTGCAATCCCAAATTAAATTCAATGAAAATCGCTTGTGTTTATCATTTCAACCCATAACAATTTTCTCCTATTCAACATGATCATTTGGGTATGTATCATTTCCACCCATAGTGAATTCTATACTAATGGGGAACTTGCAGAGCGATAACCGATATGATAATAATATAATAGGCATATATCATCAATATAAATACAGATAATTGCGTCAGATGTCACAGGGAACAGATACAGATCATGACATATATATATAATAATGTAAATAACTACAGCAGCATATTTCAATTGTCGTTTCCATTGAAATCAAATTCAATAGATATAAGAACATTAATCGTGAGTGATTGTTCACATATCGAGTCTAGAGATGATTCTACAATGAAATGAGTTACAAATCCAAGCTTGAGTTCCAAAGTGAAGCAAAATTGAACACGAATTTGAAAAACAAGATTGATAAATAGAAATTGACGAAATCAGGTCAGAACTGGATCAATGAAGATCAAAGGTATAAGTGCACTTATATATATATATATATATATAACTTTATAAAACTATATATATATGTAAAATAATTATATCCTAAATTCAAACATATACCAAAATAAGATATGCATATTTAATCTCGAATCTATAACTTAACTTTAATATCAATGATAATATATATATATATATTATGTTATGAACCATTCAGACACGTACATTTATAAATCAAACATGGGTATATTACATGTAAGCCAAGATATGAATACACATAAAACAAGGTATGTTCATAATATTTCTTTTATAAAATCGTACAGATTATAATCCTTAACTATTATAAACTTCTTAAACTATAAACAATAAGCTATACTAGAGAAACCCAACTTTTATTAAACCAACTTATATTTATAGTATATATATGCAAACTGCTAACATACTTTATATGATAATATTACACAAACGTGGACCATACATTCACAATACTAACCAATATTAATCAAAAGAGTGTTGTACCATCCCTATATACTATTTATATAATAATGAACAGCGAAATGAACATATTATCCAACAGTACAAAATGTCATCAATATATAGAAATCAAAACACACTGTGCACTTTTATATACAATATACAAAATATATAAAATATATCGAAACAGAAGCAAGTTCAGCCACTAATAAAATATGCTTTTGTCAAAATATATAGCTATTGCGCATCTAATTTTATTTTATTTTATAAAAAACAACAATACAACTTACATAATATATATATGAAGTTTTAAATCTCAACTCAGAATATACAAACTTGTAATATGTGAAACCTGTGATTTCGAAATCTATATATACATTATATAAAACATCTACATATTCCAGGCAACAACTTAATTATCGTTTATATAAATGCAGACCGCTTATATGTATAATTATAAATAATGTATGAAACTAATATAACTAACAAAGTATTAGTATATCCGTTATACATAAAAATGTTTTTAACATATCCAACAGTAAATATGGTATATGTAGATTAATATATACACTATGTTGAGTCAATATTAAATTTAAAACTTATAAAAAATAAAGGTCTATAAATTTAAATTTTATAAATTCAGATTCATAACATCATACATACATACATACACACATACATACATACAAGCAGAACCGATGCTAACCAATAGTCAACATACAAAATTTATATACTAGTTGCAAAATATATAGACTCGCATATTTAAATTTTTTATTTATATAACTGACCATACAGAAAATAAATAAACACTTTTATAAATATATATATACATACAAATGGTATATACCTCATAGCACTCGGTTATATTTGTAGGCAGTTCAAGGAATCGGCTAAATAGGTGGAGGCTCTTGCAAGAGAAGGCTTGGCTATGGGTTCCAGAAGAGAGAGGGGAGAAGGTAGCTGAATGGATTGGCGGCTTTGGTTGAGGTCAGGAAGCTATAAAGAAGGCGTTAATGAAGGCAAGTTCAACTGAGGTTGTTGCGCGTTCCGATGGTGGAGGGTAGATGCGGATCTGGTTTATGCTGGGTTGATCAAGGGAGATGCTCAAAGGAAGAACAAGGAATACATGTAAAATAATTTTTTATTTACGGTGATAATCTTTTTAGAAGAAGAATGGAAAGAGAAGGAGAGGATGAATGGAGAGAAGTCGGCAAATAAAAGGATGAACGCACAAAAATAAAATAAATAAAATGTTGAATGGGAATTGAATCAACGGATGGCCATTCATTTTTTTGACATCAATTCAAGTGAACCCCCTTTGAATTCCAAACCCATTTGTCTACCCACTACATTAATTAAGATAAAATAAAAATCAAACAAAATCAAATATAAAATATGAAAATAACTACGCGTGATCAGCTGAGAAATTGTAGTTTTGAAAAGTATAAATCAAGTTTTAACAAAACGAAAAAAAGAGAAAATATTTGAATCAATTTTTTTGGATTTAAATTAAAATAAAATTACGCAAGAAAATAAATTTAATATTATCAGATCAAAATTTACCAGTTGCTACGTTTAATTAGACGCATTTCAAATATCAAATTTTTATTTAAAAATTGTATTATTTAAAATTTCACAAAATTCAATTATTAAATTAATTAAAACCGTTAATATATTAGGGCTGTTAAACTCTCCCTTATTCAAAACTTTCGTCCTCGAAAAGGAAGGAGGTAGGAGAATAGAAACGACTAGAAAGAAAATAGAGTGGAAAACAAAATAAAACAATTTACTTGACCTATATAAATTCTAACTTAAATTAATTAATATTCCACAATCGATTTTAAACTCAAGGTATTTCATTAAGTTGATTAAATTTCAATTTATAAATATTTGATACAAAAATGTTTCCTTCAATTAGAAATGTATTCAATTTGTCTCATTCGCTATTCAACTAACTTATTATTCTATTTAACTCTATTAACACTTTACAATTAAAATTTAAGTGTATAACATTTATCATAATCACTCAAATTTTATTCATAAAATCATTAATCACCATTTTACATTGTAAATTATTCAATTACATATTCAATTTCTAAATGATTTAGGTAAATTATATTGGAATTTAATTGAGTATTATACAGGCAAAATTTTCTTAATTTAATTACTTCGTGTTCAAACATTTATTCCAAAATTTTGGCTTCATTTTATAATTGAAAACATTCTTAACATAAGATGAAGAATTAAATTTCCGATTTCTCTTCAAACCATGTAGAAATACACACACACACACACACACACACTCTCTGTATCCAATCAAATTTATAAACATATACCTATATATATAGATCAAATCATACCTTAGAAATTCAAATCAATTTATTTTTCAAAATAAAAGTGTAGCAGAGCTACAAAATGGTCTCTTCATTTCGAAACTCAAGAATAAATGTTGATGATCCGGTGGTCATCACCGAAATTATTTTCCAATGACAAAAGGGAGGAGCACTGCTTTAAACTTTTAAAATTCTTTGGAAACCATTTCTATTCGAAAATACTTCAAATAATATGCATTTTAAAACTTTAAAACAGAGTTTGAAATTATCGAAAATTAAATTCTCATATTCTTGATTTAAAATCATTTCAAATTCCAAATCAAATTATAATCAAGTTTATAAATTTCCATTTATTTATAATGTTGAAATAGTCAATGGTTTTCAAAACAATAATTTAAAATCAAATATTATCAATTCGAACAGCTAAATTCATTTAACTATAAAATTTTTGAAACATTACTTATATCTTTAATATAATCATACAAAATTTATTTTATTAACCAAATTTGAAAACAATAAGGTGTCAGTTTGCCCTGTTCAAATGTTTTTGAAATCCTATCGATAGCGCTGATCAAATGAATCGATCAAAAATCCAAATCAACATCAACAACTCAAACAATACAGTATATATATAAAACATTTTTAATATAAATTTAAAAGACACTTTCTCGCTCGACAATACAAGAATGGATATTAAAGCAAGGATAGAGATTCAAATCTATTGGACTCAAATCAAAGAGAATTTGGATTCGAAGATAGATTTGAAACAAAGATAAGATAATTAAATAACGAAATAGGGAAATGGATAAGTTTATATAAATTGCGGGAAACCTTAACCGGGTCGACCGTGACTTCAAGAGTAAGATCGATGCAGAATTCTGAGGCAAATCGACATTCGATTGCAAAAGATAGAAATCATGCATAGCAGGAGATAGATAGCATCGTAAACCGAGGATACAGAAATCTCCGGTAAATCAATGCCTACTGTAAAGAAGTTTCACCCCTTTACAAATCATTCGAAGATTGGCGAGACCGTCGATTTATTATAGATATTGTTTGAAATGGAGTTATGGGATACTTCGTAATACGAATAGGAAGAGATAAGGATGGATTTTGGAATCGAGGGGAACGTTCCAAAGTTTAAAGGAAATCGAATTGAAGAAGAAGGAATTCAAGCTCGAAAGAAAGTGATTTTGTAATTAAATTTACTTTATACTTTGAGTTTGCCTACAATCAAAGGTTTGATACCAAATGTAACGACCTGATATTTTCAACCATTCGCATCCACACATGTCAGATTTGAATTGCTCAAAATACAAGATTGTTAATTTATATTTGGCAAAACTTAGCATATACACTAAATAAATAAATCACAGAATCACAAACACGGATTACTTTCAATATGCAGCGGAAATAAAATGAATAGTAGTTCATGCAGCTACTATATATATCAGAGTTAAAATAAGATACAATAGAAGTCTCGAATACAACAGTCAAATACAAGATTAGAACACATCACTAGAATCAACTGAATATCTGAAAGCTGGGTAGATAGCTGGATCTCTAAGCGAAGCTCCAACTCCAAAGGTGAGCCTCAAAAGCTGAACCACTCAGTCTGACCCGAGCGTAAAGCAAAACACAAAATACTTAAGTCAGGATTAACATTCTCGTGTCAATAAATACAACTCAAGTGAAATAACAACTAAAATACAAGTAAAAGGATTCGTTAAACTATCTACTATGTAGTAATATACGCTATTATAATAATGTCTAAAGTAAAGTATAATATATTTAAAATAGCATTAAGGCTTTACATTTTCCACCTTAACACATTTTATACATTCCCATGTCCATATAGTACCGTAATCTCCCACGTACTTGGCGTCGTTAGAGAGCACTCCATAGGTATGGTACAAAACAAAATCGTATACGGCGCGTTAGGGTAGGTGACATGACACAAAAGGCAATGTCAGGGTAGATATACCAATTACGCATTCAAGCTAGTGGTAACGCATAGCCGCAACGACCGCCCACCTCGAGCCACACTTCCAAATCAAAAATCAAAAGTGGCTACCAAATCAATCACAATGTCTGAATATAATATCGAAGGGGTGTGTCTGATCAGAGGAGCTACCTCATCGGCTCGAGAATCGCTCCTGTTTTAGCACCTTATGCCAACTCACGGGAGTCGGGTCCATGTACATACCTCAATAGGACGTCGCCACCATCCTACTTCATTTTGGAATCTCCACTGCGTCCGCAGTTGTTAAAGTGGTTTTCGAAGTTGGCAGAGAGCATGACAAATTCCAATCCTGGTCTCTTTAACAACCAAACGTTATTATAACACTGCGGTCATTTCAAAAATAGTTTATACTTCAATACCAAAATATCAGTGCCATTTTAAAACCATATCAAATATGATATCATTTCCATTTAAAAACCAAATAAGATATCATTTCAATTTGAAATATATCCATTTACAAAAATCATAGCGCTTCAAAATTATAACGCTTCGAAACCAAAACACTTGGAATTATAACACTTTGTAAATCATAATTTCAAAATCATAATACCTCCCATTTGACCGGTTTAGATATTAAAATAGTATACATAATAAAATAGTTTATAAAGAAAAACAGTTATAAGTTTAAAAAATTATATTAAAATAGATTATATTAAAATTGTTTTAAATAGAATTTAAAATACTTTATATAATAGAATAGCTTCCTCAAATCGCATAAATCAATTCCAAGCTAAATCAAATTCCAAAATTCAAATTTAATCAGATCTCGAATCATCAATTTCAATTCAATTAAGTTTCTCAATAAACCATTTCAAATTATATCGGTTTCAAAATAGATTTGAACCCCAAAATAAACCATTTCAGTTTGAAAATTTCCAAAGCTTTAAATATTCAAACATTTCAAAACTAAATTTGGTAATTTCATATATATCTAAATTTAACTTCATTATTATTTGTTTTTGAAATATCCACTTAATAAAACCGGTATCACTTAAATAAATCTCAAATAGCCTAAACTTAATATTTCCTTTACTTGAATAAAACTTGAAATATTTATTTAAATCACCTTAGCCAAAGTCAAGTTATAAAACCATATCCTTTAAAATCTCAAATTCAA
Organism: Allium cepa; assembly: GCA_030765085.1. Taxonomy (NCBI): domain Eukaryota; kingdom Viridiplantae; phylum Streptophyta; class Magnoliopsida; order Asparagales; family Amaryllidaceae; genus Allium; species Allium cepa. The sequence continues at coordinate 72,750,670 of CM060942.1, forward strand.
TAAATTCCAGATTGATTTTAATTAAATATAATTTTTAATTAAATACAATTTCAAACCAATTCCAAATCTATCTTCTCAACCTTAGTTTATTAAAATCATTATAAACTTTGTATTAAAATAAAATTTAAATAATGCTTAACCATATTATCATTTAATAATATCAAACTTTATTATCAAACTTATTTTATGTTGACACAAATTTATACATAGCTTAAGATCAAGAATTTAACTATATATAAAATAACATTTATATAATATCTAAAATCAATATTGTATAATTTCTTTTCTGAAACCATAATTCCAAAATACCTATATATAGACCAACGGTGTCTGTATATAATTTTTTATCGTATGGTCAAGTGATATTGATAATTATTATTTCAATCTAAAATTTAAATACATACGGGTATATATCAATTCAACGCGCAATACCAAATTAAATTCAATGAAAATCGCTTGGGTGTATCATTTCAACCCATAACAATTTTTTCCTATTCTACAAGATCGTTCGAGTAAGTATCATTTCAACCCATAGTGAATTTTACACTAACCTTGCAAAGCGATAACAAGTATGATAATAATATAAAAGGCATATATCATCGATATAACAAACAGATAATGGTGTCAGATGCCATAGGTGAACAGATACAGATAACATCATATATATAACAATGTAAATAACTACAACAGCATATTCCAATTGTCGTTTCAATTGAAATCAAAGTTAATAAACATAAGAACATTAAACGTGAGTGACTGCTCACCTTTCGAGGCTAGAGATGATTATACGACAAAATGAGTTACGAATCCAAGCACGAATTCCAAAGCGAAGCAAAATTGAACGCAAATTGGACGAACATGACCGATAAATAGGAATTGACGAAATCAAGTCAAAAGTGGATCGATGAAGATCAAAGGTATAAGTGCACCTATATATATATATATATATAACTTTATAAAACTGTATATATGTAAAATAATTGTATCCTAAATTCAAACATATACCAAAATAAGATATACATATTTAATTTCAGATCAATAACTTAACTTTAATACCAAAGATAAAATATATATATATATATATATATATATATATATATTATGTTACGAACCATTCGGACATGTACATATATAAAACTAACGTGTGTATTTTACATGCAAAATAAGATATAAATATACACAAAACAAGGTATGTTCATAATATTTCTTTTATAAAATCATACATATTATAATACTTAACTATTATAAACTTCTTAAATTATAAACAATAAGCTACTAGAGAAACCCAACCGTTATTACACCTACTTATATTTATAATATATATATATATATATATATATATATATATGCAGACTGCCAACATACTTTATGTGATAATATTACACTTACGTGGACCATGCATTGACAATACTAACCAATATTAATCAAAAGAGTGCTATACCATCCTTACATACTATTTATATAATAATGAACAATGAAATGAACATGCTATCTAACAGTACAACATGTCATCAATGTATAGAAATCAAAACAAACTATGCTCTTTTGTACACAATATAAAAAATATATAAAATATATCGAAACAGAAGCAAGTTCGGCCACTAACGAAATATGCTTTTGTCAAAATACATAGATACAACTATTGTTCATCTGATTTTGTAACTTTATAAAATACAACAAATACTACTTACATAACATATATATGAAGTTTTAAATATCAACTCGGAATATACAAACTTGTAACATATAAAACCTGTGTCTATATATACATTATATAAATCATCTACAGATTACAGGCAACAACTTAATTATCGTATATATAAATGCAGATCGCTTATATATAATTATAAATAATGTATGTAACCAATATAACTATCAAAGTATTAATATATCCATTATACAAAAAAATATTTTTAGCATATCCAACAGCAAATATGGTATATGTAGATTAATAATATAAACTATGTAGAGTCAACATTAAATTTAAAACTCATAAAAAAACAAAGGTCTATACACATAAATTTTATAAATTCAGATTCATACAAATATATATATATATATATATATATATATATACAAGCAGAACCGATGCTAACCAATAGTCAACATACAAAACTTATGCAGTAGCTGTATAATATATATAGACCATCATATTCAAACTTTTTATATATACAACTGACCATATAGAAAATAAACAAACACTTATATAAATTATATATATATATATATACACACACACACAACTGGTATATACCTCATAGAACTCGGTTATGTTTACAGGCAGTTCAACGAATTAGCTAAATAGGTGGAGGCTCTTGCAAAAGAAGGCTTGCCTATGGGTTCGAGAAAAGAAAGGGGAGAAGGTAGCTGAATGGATTGGTGGCTTCGGTTGAGGTCAGGAAGCTATGGAGAAGGCGTTGATGAAGGCAAGTTCAGCTGAGGTTGCTGCACTTTCCAATGGTGGGGGTAGATGCGAATCTGGTTTATGCTGGGTTGATAAGGGAAGATGCTTGAAGGAAGAACGAGGAATACAGGTAATTTTTTTATTTTTTTATGGTGATAATATTTTTAGAAGAAGAATGGAAAGAGGAGGAGAGGACGAATGGAGAGAAGTCGGCAAATAAAAGGATGAATGCACAAAAATAAAATAAAACGTTGAACGGCAAATTGAATCAATGGATGACTATTCATTTTGTTTTTAAATCGATTGAAGTCAACCCCCTTTGAATTCCAAACCCATTAGTCTACACACTACAATAATTAAGCTAAAATAAAAATCAAACAAAATATAATATAAAATATGAAAATAAAACACAAAAATAACTACGTGTGATTAGCTGAGAAATTGCAGTTTCGAAAAGTATAAATCAATTTTTAGCAAAACGAAAAAAAGAGAAATTATTTGAATCCATTTTTTTTAGATTCAAATTGAAATAAAATTACGCAAGAAAACAAACATTAATATTATCAGATGAAAATTTACCAGGTGCTATGTTTATTTAGACGCATTTCAAATATCAAATTTTTATTTCAAAATTTTATTATTTAAAATTTCACCAAATCAATTATTAATTTAATTAAAACCGTTAAAATATCCGAGTTGATACAGAAACCCTAGCCTCGCCGACCCTTGCGCCTACATCGAACAACCTACTAGAATATGCCGAGAATGACTACAGCCACTTAGTCGTGGCCTCCAATCACGATTCACTCGCGACGAAGTTTAAACTGCGGGAGGCTTCGTCAAGGATGAACTCGCGGCACGCTCCGCAAATCTCCCTCTTTGGTCTCTTCTTGAGTGCGACACTGCCTTGAAAACTCGCACGCGATTTTCCCCAAGACGATTTGAATCAATCGATCTCACATACTTGACGTTGAGCGCGCGACAATGTCGCGATGTATTTCTCTTTTTTTATACACGAACGAATCGATCTACGTGAAGAAGCACGCGACTTTGAAGAAGAAGATTTCTTTTAAATAGTGGCCGGTAATTTCGATTTTGAATGAAAAATGGTTTTCGTTTTGTAAGTGAATTTGATTTATACCTTTAAAATGCTCGGCTATGATAAGAAGGAGACGCGTGTGAAATTAAACAGAAAAAAGGAAACACGCTTCTTAGGGTGGACAAGTGGATATGATATGAAGAATAAATTTCTGATGTGAAGAAGTTTGACCAGTCAAATCATATGTATTATATTTACATTTTAAATTTAAATTGACTCGAAAATGCAACTTAAATTTTCAGACTCCTACCGAGGCAAGCCGCTTGGCGTTTATAATATTATATCCATATTTCGAACGCAATGGAAAAGATTTCGAGGCCTGATTCGATCGTATGGAGAAAAAGGTTTGGACCTAGTTATTATATTGAATTTTCGATATAGATCTAGCGCATTTATCTATTATACGGCCACATGACAACTCCAAAAGCTACAAAAATTGAAATTCGATAATAGTACACTATTACGAATCCAATGGAACTGCTTTCATCAAATTCCGAGACTTTGCCTCGGAAAGCTATTTTTTAAATATCAATTTAAATGATATATTTTCAAAACTGAACAAAACACTTTCAAATTCAATTTTTAAAGTTCTATTCCTTCAGTAATATTAATATCAATTTTATAAGCCTTCAAAGTATTTTTAACAAGCTCAAAACTGAAGATTCAATATTTTACCCAATTTCTAATTATTAAATTCAATAATTTTATTGTCAAATAAACAGTGATATTTGAAATTCAAGTTGAACTAAATTTCAAATATTTGAAATCAATTAAATATTTCAATTTCAAATATCCAGAAATTCCAGGTCGTCACAGATATCGATACATCCATTAAAAGTGGAGTATGCAACGATCTCCAAATGTTGGATAGTATATTTCTCATGTACGCTAGAGGCACCAAGGGGTTACATACATATAATTATTGGATACCTATGGAATGAATCACTTGATAGTTTTTTAGTTGCTAACATAATTAAGGCTAAACGAAAATATAAATATGCCAATATTATACTGTTATTTTGACTTGTGGGTATTATTGATATTCAATATGGAAGCCCTGCTTTGATTATAGTTAAATTGTAGCACAACATCCATCAAATGACAACATTGGGTCGAGTTGAAGCAATGGAAGTGAAATGCAATGCAAAAGAAGATTCGTATCCTTAGTTATATAAGGTTTGTAATGTAACATCCCTAACTTGGAGGTCCAAAACTAACGGCTACGGATGCTGCAACTATCTATAGTTATTAATCATCGATGACCAAATGCGATAATGTTAGAAACAGTGATATAACAGAAACACATGGATATGGAAAGATTTTAAAATCAACAAACAACTTTCTAATTTCATTTCAAAGCATTTAAATTCATTACATAATCCCACAATCGTTTGCTATGTTGAAAAAAAATATTATTATTACAACATACGCTAAGAGCAACATATGAAGATTCACCCTTGGATGATTGGAGTATATATCGGCAATTAAACTACTTTGAAACAAAAATAAAAAAGAACTCTAAATAGTTATCATGCCTCTTGCATGTCTTCGGAAGCTTATATTCCTAAAGAGGTACCAGAAAACCTTAACTCTCAAACTACTCATGTAACAGCCCTAGTTTTAGCTATTTATTTTATTTTAATTATTTAAACTTTGAAATATATTTTATATAAATTGTGTTTATCAAAATAGTTAATTATTTTATTTGGAGATATATTTTATAAAATTTGTATATGTCAATAAAATTAAATAATAACTGTGAAAATTTAAGCTATTTTTGAACTGTTAAATTTCGCGTTTAAAGGACGCGTCAATTATAGGGTATAAGTGACGTAATAAAACGTGTGTTTTTAAAATGTTATTTTTATGAAATTTTCTGATGTTTTGGACTGCGTCTGTTTAGCGTAGTGTAATAATAATATTTTCAAACCCTTTTGAAGAAAAATATCAGTCAGTTAATTTCTACCCAACATTACTTGGTTAACTAACAGTTTGATTTCAAATATATTTGTATACGTTTCTAAGCTTTGCATAAATTCTTGCCTTTCAAAACTTAATTCTATCAAACCAAATTTAAAGATTTATAAACTTGGAACGTGCACACGTATAAGAATAACGTGCAGACATAACTTCTCTTCCATCCTCTGATCAAGCATCTGGCCACTCGTTGCCTTTCAGTTAAATTTCTTTTCAATGCTTGCCTATGCGTTTCCAAGAATCACGCAAGCCATAAACCCCAGAATCAATGCATGTTTTAATTTTCATCAAATAACGTTCGAGCATTCAATCTGGAAACAATCAGCCTTCAAATATCACACTGTTTATTTGCAACAAATGGGATATCAATAGTTTTCAGGTCTAAAGATAAATCAACGCATGCCTTAAACCAAGCCTTTGTGTAACAGCCAAGGCATATTATTGGAAGCAAATCCCAACTTTTTCCCATTCTCTGTTTCATCAGTTTATCAAACCAAAAATCACGCATTTGATAAACTTTCTTGCTCTATTTCTTTAATCATCTGTGTATAAGCATTTATAAAAAGAAAATGAAGTATATCTCTCGGCCTCCCATTTATTTCGAAATTTACTATTGCCGATTCTTCAATCAGATAATCAATCAAAGTATTGAATCTTTGCCTATCCTTGCTAAACTCTCGCATGCCTGATTCATTTTTCTTGCATGCAAAGGAACCACAACCTCCTTATAAAAACTAGACATCTTATCACCTCTCTACATATTCGTCTACATCTCATATTTTGCTTTCAGTTCCTTCCTTCTCTTGCGAAAATTTTTAGGTATGATCTCTTCTTTTATATTTTTTTTTTTTTTTTTTCTTCTAGTTTCTCTGTTATTCTTTCCCTTGCTCGGCTACTTCCCCGGCCGTTGATGTTAAGGCTATAGGCAGACATATGTCACGACATACCGAGTTTTGTTTTGTTTTGACCGACCATTTTTTTGATAACTTTGGCAAACATTCATTTTATAAAAGCATGAGTTTGGGATAACATAGCCGAGACCTGATGCATATAAAAGCATACATTAGGACTGACCACTTTATCACTGCCTGATATGCATTTAGGAAGGTTTCAGCATGTATTGGTATGACCAAGCCTGAAGTATGTTGCCACTCTAGCCACACATGTTGAGTAAATAAAGTTTTAAGAGGGGGGAGGTACTGCAGATAGGCAGTGTTAGATTGAAGTTGAGATCTGAGTTGATAGAAGTGATGGGCAGAGACAAGCAGTGATGCAAAGTTAGTAAAACATGGTACATATAGGATGTGAGTTTTTCAGAGAGGAAGTCTGCATATATATAAATGTTGACATAGGCCGTACATGTTTGGTCACTAATCTGCATTTAGAGTCTGCATATATATAAATTGGATAGGCAGGTAAGTGTTGTTGTTCAAACTGTAGTGTTGGTGTGTAGTGCTTTAGAAAAAAAAAAGAGAAGAACTGGAAAGTTGTATTTGAGATGAATAAAAAGTTAGAACTATAAGGTTAGACTGGGTGTGCAAGATTGTATCACTGTGCACATTCGTATCCATGTAGCTGATGATGAGTTCTGTCTGTTGATTAGTATAAAGCATAAAGTTTTTTTTGTACTAAAGAGCAATATTGTAGATAAAGTAAGAATTTTAGGTAAGAAGTATTCTGGGAGAGGGTAGGAAGGTTCTGTGAAGGGAGGTTTTGGGCTGGAATTGGAATAATAGTAAGAAAAAAAAAAGGGAAGCATACGTGTGTGATGAAGTAGCATGCAAACTGAAGAAAAAGAAGAGTAGCAAATTAACTTGGAAGTTGGGTTTGGGGGGTACCACTGCTGGAAGAGATGTTTTTGTCTCGAAACTTTTGTGCTTTGTCCCGAAGATGTGTTGTTTTTCTCTCGAAGTTTTGAGCGTTTTGCTCGGAGAAACGGCTTGTCTTTCTCGAAGTAGATGGGTCTGTGGCTCGTGTTTTTTTTATAGGGGGTTTGGTGAGAGCCTGTTACAAGGGAAGTCTGGGGAATAGCGTGTGGTGTTTATATGGTGGCGTGAGTACATGTACGTGAGTAAGGGCAATAGATTTGTGCACGTGTATATGTCCCGGCATAGAGTAGGAAAACATCCCCATATTGCTTAGTCTGACTTTAGGAATTTTTTCGTAAATTTTAGAGTTAGCACGGTTCACATTTTGGGGTTTGTTTTGGTCATATTACACGGTGGAGTGGTCGAGCAAGTCAACAAAATTCTCGTTCTATTTTAAATTTTTTCGACCGTAAATTCTAAGTCGCGTTTCAAAATATTTGAATTTTTTCTAGATTTGAATCTAAGCGACATCAGAAGAAATTTGATCGTTATTCTCTGTCGTTCTTTCCCGGTGAATCGTCGTTTTGAAATTCAAATTTTCTGCAGCTTTCAGGTGAGTATTTCTCACCAGACATACGTATTTATATTTGGTAAATTATTGCAAGTGTATGTGTAAAATTTTATTTCACTATTATCTGTCGGTAGTGTGATATAGAATGATAAACCCTATTTAAATTGACACCTCATCAGTTATTATCTGTTGTATTGTTTCTGCAGTTATATTTTTATCTGTTTATTTACTGCTTAAATCACCACTGCAAGTTCCTTGTTAAAATTTGATTGTTATGGGCTGAAATGATAAGCCTAAATGATGATTATTGTTAAACTATTCTGTTAACTGCTTAACTGATAACTTGGGATTGCGGGTTTGAAATGATAGAACCCGGGGTTTTGTAAATTACGGATTGAAATGATATAAATCCGTATCACTTGACCTAGGCTAGAAAACTATATACAGGCCTGTGGTTCTTATAATATTTTCTGAAATATTTAAAATTATTTGGAAATAAATATTTGATTTAATATCTTTAAAAAGATTTTATTTGATTTTTGAATAAGTTAAAAATGTTAATAGATAAATAAATATTTGAATAAAATTTTGGAATATAACTTGTTTTGGAAATTCTGGATTTTGAAAGAATAAGATTTCAGTTAATAAATAAATAAATAAATAAGTTATATTTGGAAATATTTATTAAGTTAACAATCTACTACAGCATTTAAACGCTGTTTTTTTTGAAATTGGACTAGTTTTACCCGTAACTTTAGGTAACATTTCCTAAGTGCTACAGAATCTAGAATTGATTGTTTTAAAATTTATGGAATTTGATAAATTTTATTTTATGTTAAGTTTTGGAAAATCTTAAGATATGATATTTATGACTGGATTTTTCTTAACAAATTTAAGATGAATATTCTGGTATTAAGTAAATTTTGAAAATATTTAATAGCTAAATTTGGAGTTTTATTTAGGGAATTTATGGGAATATTCAAGACTAAAAAAAAAACATTGATTTGTTGAAAGAATAAAATCCAACCTTAGTTTTGAATAGTAATACTCCAATTGGATATATATATATATATATATATATATATATATATAGGAATTGTAATGATTTTGGGGAACATGAAGTGATATTTAAATTATGGTTTAAAATTTTAAATAAAGAAATATATTTGTAAAGCTATGTAAATTATCGTCTTTACAAAGTAACCATAAAGTTAAACCATTTATTCTATATACCGTTGAATGTCCAAACCATTGTGTTTGGGAGTTATGGCTTAAAGTAAAATTTCCAATATATTATCTTTTGAAGAAAATTCAAATATTTGGTTTCCAGATATTATAAATTTTAAGCAGTATGGTTTTGGAAAAGAATTATATTTGAATATAACGATATTATATTGTTTTGGGTTTTAAAATGATATCGTATTTATAGTTTGAAATGGAAATGTTTATCCTGGTTTTAAAGTATAAACTGTTTTAAATGACCACGGGTTATAATAACGTTTGGTTGGTAAAGAGACCGGGATCGGATATGGACATACTCTCTGTCGATACCGAAAACCACTTTGACTAACCGTGTACGCGGTGGAGATTCCAGAATGAAGTAGGATGGTGGTGACGGTTCTTGAAAGGTATATACGTGGACCTGACTCCCGTGAGTCGGCTTAAGGTGGCTAAAACAGGAGCGATTGACGGATTAATGAGGTAGCTCCTCTGATCGAACGCACTTCTTCGTATACCATTCTATTGCTTATGTGATTGTTTGGGTGCACCCTTGATTTGGGAGTGTTGTTCGAGGTGGGCGGTTGCTGCGGCTTCGCGTTACCATCGGTCCGGAAGCGTAATTGGTATATCTACCCTGGCATTGCCTAGTTGTGCCGTGTCACCTACCATATCGAGCCTTGTACGAGTTTGGATTTCTCCCGTAGCCCGTGTTGTATCCTCTGGTTGCTTCCCGATCAGGAGGAGCTATGATATTGGATGGACTACTGGGACTATTACGTGTTAAGGGCTATATGGGTAACCCCTTAATGCTAAGAAAAAAGTATGTTTATTTTATAAATAGACACTATTATAATAGCGCAATATACTTTATAGTAGATAGTTTAACGGATCCTTAGAGGATGGGCGATCTCAAGCATCCTTTAAGTTACTTGCTCTATATTTCAGTACACTTGAATTAGCTTACATCATATAAGTATGTATGTCCTGACTCGAGTGTTTTGTTTTATTTTACGCTCGGGTCAGCCTGAGTTGCAGCTTCAGTTTCCTTTCCGGAGCTAGGACATCCCGTAGATCATTCGTGCTGCCGGAAGCTTTTCAGTCTTTATCTTATTTGCAATCAAGACTTTGGAAGACTCTGTCTCTACTTATGTCTAAAGCTGTATTGCAGATTCTAAACTATGTAATTCTGTTTGGTTAAAGTTTTTATAGTGGCTTCATGAACCACTGAATTTTTAATTTCCGCTGCGGGATTCTGATATCTGTGTATGTGATTCTGTGATAATTTTACTGTATATTCTGAGTTTTGCCAAATTTATTCTACAACGCAGTATTTTGAACAATTCAATTCCGACATGTGCGGATGCGAAGGGTTGAAAATACTGGGTCGTTACAGCTGGTATCAGAGCTTTGGCTCTAGGCAAAACTTAGAATGTATGGTAAATTTGAATTATAGAATCACCTTCAGTTGAGCTTGAATCTCTTCTTTTCGAATTTTGGAACATTCCCTGTGGTTCCAAAGTTCATTCGTGTCCCTCGCTTTTCGTCTACTTTAGATTCTGGAGTGTCCCATAACTCCACTTCGGATGATCTTTATAGTGAATTGACGGTCTCGCTATTATCCTAATAAAGGGGTGAAACTCCTTTACCAGTAACATTGATTCACCAGAGATTCGATCCGACCCTTTAAGTCACGGTTGACCAGGTCAAGGTTGTCCGCAATTTAAACTTACCCAGTTCCTTGTTTTGTTATTTAATCATCAGATCTGCTGATTCCAACTTATCTTGAAATCTCTTTGATTTGATCAAATTTGAATTTCTATCCTTGTTTTGAAAATTTATTCCTATATTTGAAAGAAAATCTAATATATATATAAGTATAATTTTCAGAATTTTATAATTAATTTAACTATTTGTCAAGAGATAATAGTTTTGATTTTATTTATGGTTTTGTAAAGCCATGTGCTTTGTCTAATATAAATAATTGAATATAAACAATGGTTATAAATTAATTTGGAAACAGAAATGAATCTAAAACAAGAACTTGAGAAATTCAATTTCCGATGGTTCCAAACCTTGGGTTTAAAATTTTAAAAGGATTTATTATTTAAAGTATTTTCGAATAGAAATTTGTTCCCAAAGAATTTTAAAATTTAGTGCTCTTCTCTTTGTCGCTGGAAAATAATTTCGGTGATGACTGCAGCATCATCGACATTCATTTTCGAGTTTCAAAGTGAAAAGACCATTCTGTAGTCGGGCTACAGTGTTACCTTGAGATATTAATTGATTTAAATTTCTAGAATATGACTTAATTTATAAAATTGATTTAACATAGTATATACATATATTTAGTTAACTCTAAATGGTTGGAAAGGAATCAGAAATTTAATTCTTAAAGTTATCTTGAGAAAATATATATAACACTAAAATTTTAAAAAAAAAAAGGGGGTTCCAACTGGAGATAATTAAATTTGAAAGTTTTAGTTGTAAAATACCCAATTTCATTTCAACATAACTTACCTTGATTTTCAAAAGTTAAAGATGTAATTGGATAATATACAATATAAAAGGATTTTATAAAATTTGAGTGGTTATAATTAATGTTATACACTTAAATTTTAGTTATAAAAAGATTTATAAAGGTAATATAGAGAAAAGGAATGTAAGGAATTGTATTTAAATAACTTAATAATCAAATTTGATTTAATAAGGAACCTTAAATCAAACCAAGAAATTTTAATAAAGGTTATTTCCTGAAATGGATGGGTTTGTGTAATAAACAATGTATCTTTGAATAGAGAAAAATATTGAAGAGATATTTTGTAGTAAGGGTTATTTATCTTAAATTTATAGTTTAATTGATAGCTAAATGAATAAAGATGTAAAGAAATTTGATTATAAATATTTCATTCAGGAAATAGACATGTCTTGAAAAATGGATAATTATGATTAAGACGTATTTTAATATCACTAAAATTTGATAATTGAGAATTTGGTTTTCAAATGGAAATTTCAAGTGTAACTTATTAAAGGAATATCTTAATTATAAAATAGGTATTTTAAACAAAGTGTTAGGTTATTGCTAAATCAAGAGTTAAGTAGAATAATGAATTGATTGGAAAATACTATTATATCTACCGTAGCATATTATAAATGCTGCTGTTTTTAAAAATAAAATGTTTTGAAAATTTTATAATTGAATAAATGAACCTTAAAATATTTCAACTTTGAAATGAGTATTATTTGGCATTGAATTTAAAAGGTATAAATGAAGATTATTTTAAAAAGTGCTATGATTTTAGTAATATGATTTCCAGATGATGATATCTATAAATTTTAACGACCTTCAAAGTATTATAATCTCAAAAGCATTATGATTTCAAATTTATTATCTTATTTTGTTTATGAACTATTTCTAAGTGTCCTTGGTTTCCCTATCTGCTATAGAATGGGGAGGCTATTGCTTCTACCAGCCTATTTAGGAATCTTTCAATAATCTTTGAAACCTTTGTTACTCATCGAGACCTAAGCACCGTTTATCACCCATGGACTGACGGTCAAACTGAAGAGTAGAACCGATTCTGGAGGATCTTCTTCGTGTTTCAAATCCGGAACTATTCGTTTAAGATTCTTGTTTGTCTAGCTTATCCTCTTTTGATTCTTTTCCTTTCGTTCCTTTTCGAGGACGAAAAGTTTTTAAGTGGGGGAGAGTGTAACAGCCCTAGTTTTAGCTATTTATTTTATTTTAATTATTTAAACTTTGAAATATATTTTATATAAATTGTGTTTATCAAAATAGTTAATTATTTTATTTGGAGATATATTTTATAAAATTTGTATATGTCAATAAAATTAAATAATAACTGTGAAAATTTAAGCTATTTTTGAACTGTTAAATTTCGCGTTTAAAGGACGCGTCAATTATAGGGTATAAGTGACGTAATAAAACGTGTGTTTTTAAAATGTTATTTTTATGAAATTTTCTGATGTTTTGGACTGCGTCTGTTTAGCGTAGTGTAATAATAATATTTTCAAACCCTTTTGAAGAAAAATATCAGTCAGTTAATTTCTACCCAACATTACTTGGTTAACTAACAGTTTGATTTCAAATATATTTGTATACGTTTCTAAGCTTTGCATAAATTCTTTCCTTTCAAAACTTAATTCTATCAAACCAAATTTAAAGATTTATAAACTTGGAACGTGCACACGTATAAGAATAACGTGCAGACATAACTTCTCTTCCATCCTCTGATCAAGCATCTGGCCACTCGTTGCCTTTCAGTTAAATTTCTTTTCAATGCTTGCCTATGCGTTTCCAAGAATCACGCAAGCCATAAACCCCAGAATCAATGCATGTTTTAATTTTCATCAAATAACGTTCGAGCATTCAATCTGGAAACAATCAGCCTTCAAATATCACACTGTTTATTTGCAACAAATGGGATATCAATAGTTTTCAGGTCTAAAGATAAATCAACGCATGCCTTAAACCAAGCCTTTGTGTAACAGCCAAGGCATATTATTGGAAGCAAATCCCAACTTTTTCCCATTCTCTGTTTCATCAGTTTATCAAACCAAAAATCACGCATTTGATAAACTTTCTTGCTCTATTTCTTTAATCATCTGTGTATAAGCATTTATAAAAAGAAAATGAAGTATATCTCTCGGCCTCCCATTTATTTCGAAATTTACTATTGCCGATTCTTCAATCAGATAATCAATCAAAGTATTGAATCTTTGCCTATCCTTGCTAAACTCTCGCATGCCTGATTCATTTTTCTTGCATGCAAAGGAACCACAACCTCCTTATAAAAACTAGACATCTTATCACCTCTCTACATATTCGTCTACATCTCATATTTTGCTTTCAGTTCCTTCCTTCTCTTGCGAAAATTTTTAGGTATGATCTCTTCTTTTATATTATTTTTTTTTTCTTCTAGTTTCTCTGTTATTCTTTCCCTTGCTCGGCTACTTCCCCGGCCGTTGATGTTAAGGCTATAGGCAGACATATGTCACGACATACCGAGTTTTGTTTTGTTTTGACCGACCATTTTTTTGATAACTTTGGCAAACATTCATTTTATAAAAGCATGAGTTTGGGATAACATAGCCGAGACCTGATGCATATAAAAGCATACATTAGGACTGACCACTTTATCACTGCCTGATATGCATTTAGGAAGGTTTCAGCATGTATTGGTATGACCGAGCCTGAAGTATGTTGCCACTCTAGCCACACATGTTGAGTAAATAAAGTTTTAAGAGGGGGGAGGTACTGCAGATAGGCAGTGTTAGATTGAAGTTGAGATCTGAGTTGATAGAAGTGATGGGCAGAGACAAGCAGTGATGCAAAGTTAGTAAAACATGGTACATATAGGATGTGAGTTTTTCAGAGAGGAAGTCTGCATATATATAAATGTTGACATAGGCCGTACATGTTTGGTCACTAATCTGCATTTAGAGTCTGCATATATATAAATTGGATAGGCAGGTAAGTGTTGTTGTTCAAACTGTAGTGTTGGTGTGTAGTGCTTTAGAAAAAAAAAAGAGAAGAACTGGAAAGTTGTATTTGAGATGAATAAAAAGTTAGAACTATAAGGTTAGACTGGGTGTGCAAGATTGTATCACTGTGCACATTCGTATCCATGTAGCTGATGATGAGTTCTGTCTGTTGATTAGTATAAAGCATAAAGTTTTTTTTGTACTAAAGAGCAATATTGTAGATAAAGTAAGAATTTTAGGTAAGAAGTATTCTGGGAGAGGGTAGGAAGGTTCTGTGAAGGGAGGTTTTGGGCTGGAATTGGAATAATAGTAAGAAAAAAAAAAGGGAAGCATACGTGTGTGATGAAGTAGCATGCAAACTGAAGAAAAAGAAGAGTAGCAAATTAACTTGGAAGTTGGGTTTGGGGGGTACCACTGCTGGAAGAGATGTTTTTGTCTCGAAACTTTTGTGCTTTGTCCCGAAGATGTGTTGTTTTTCTCTCGAAGTTTTGAGCGTTTTGCTCGGAGAAACGGCTTGTCTTTCTCGAAGTAGATGGGTCTGTGGCTCGTGTTTTTTTTTATAGGGGGTTTGGTGAGAGCCTGTTACAAGGGAAGTCTGGGGAATAGCGTGTGGTGTTTATATGGTGGTGTGAGTACATGTACGTGAGTAAGGGCAATAGATTTGTGCACGTGTATATGTCCCGGCATAGAGTAGGAAAACATCCCCATATTGCTTAGTCTGACTTTAGGAATTTTGTCGTAAATTTTAGAGTTAGCACGGTTCACATTTTGGGGTTTGTTTTGGTCATATTACACGGTGGAGTGGTCGAGCAAGTCAACAAAATTCTCGTTCTATTTTAAATTTTTTCGACCGTAAATTCTAAGTCGCGTTTCAAAATATTTGAATTTTTTCTAGATTTGAATCTAAGCGACATCAGAAGAAATTTGATCGTTATTCTCTGTCGTTCTTTCCCGGTGAATCGTCGTTTTGAAATTCAAATTTTCTGCAGCTTTCAGGTGAGTATTTCTCACCAGACATACGTATTTATATTTGGTAAATTATTGCAAGTGTATGTGTAAAATTTTATTTCACTATTATCTGTCGGTAGTGTGATATAGAATGATAAACCCTATTTAAATTGACACCTCATCAGTTATTATCTGTTGTATTATTTCTGTAGTTATATTTTTATCTGTTTATTTACTGCTTAAATCACCACTGCAAGTTCCCTGTTAAAATTTGATTGTTATGGGCTGAAATGATAAGCCTAAATGATGATTATTGTTAAACTATTCTGTTAACTGCTTAACTGATAACTTGGGATTGCGGGTTTGAAATGATAGAACCCGGGGTTTTGTAAATTACGGATTGAAATGATATAAATCCGTATCACTTGACCTAGGCTAGAAAACTATATACAGGCCTGTGGTTCTTATAATATTTTCTGAAATATTTAAAATTATTTGGAAATAAATATTTGATTTAATATCTTTAAAAAGATTTTATTTGATTTTTGAATAAGTTAAAAATGTTAATAGATAAATAAATATTTGAATAAAATTTTGGAATATAACTTGTTTTGGAAATTCTGGATTTTGAAAGAATAAGATTTCAGTTAATAAATAAATAAATAAATAAGTTATATTTGGAAATATTTATTAAGTTAACAATCTACTACAGCATTTAAACGCTGTTTTTTTTGAAATTGGACTAGTTTTACCCGTAACTTTAGGTAACATTTCCTAAGTGCTACAGAATCTAGAATTGATTGTTTTAAAATTTATGGAATTTGATAAATTTTATTTTATGTTAAGTTTTGGAAAATCTTAAGATATGATATTTATGACTGGATTTTTCTTAACAAATTTAAGATGAATATTCTGGTATTAAGTAAATTTTGAAAATATTTAATAGCTAAATTTGGAGTTTTATTTAGGGAATTTATGGGAATATTCAAGACTAAAAAAAAACATTGATTTGTTGAAAGAATAAAATCCAACCTTAGTTTTGAATAGTAATACTCCAATTGGATATATATATATATATATATATATAGGAATTGTAATGATTTTGGGGAACATGAAGTGATATTTAAATTATGGTTTAAAATTTTAAATAAAGAAATATATTTGTAAAGCTATGTAAATTATCTTCTTTACAAAGTAACCATAAAGTTAAACCATTTATTCTATATACCGTTGAATGTCCAAACCATTGTGTTTGGGAGTTATGGCTTAAAGTAAAATTTCCAATATATTATCTTTTGAAGAAAATTCAAATATTTGGTTTCCAGATATTATAAATTTTAAGCAGTATGGTTTTGGAAAAGAATTATATTTGAATATAACGATATTATATTGTTTTGGGTTTTAAAATGATATCGTATTTATAGTTTGAAATGGAAATGTTTATCCTGGTTTTAAAGTATAAACTGTTTTAAATGACCACGGGTTATAATAACGTTTGGTTGGTAAAGAGACCGGGATCGGATATGGACATACTCTCTGTCGATACCGAAAACCACTTTGACTAACCGTGTACGCGGTGGAGATTCCAGAATGAAGTAGGATGGTGGTGACGGTTCTTGAAAGGTATATACGTGGACCTGACTCCCGTGAGTCGGCTTAAGGTGGCTAAAACAGGAGAGATTGACGGATTAATGAGGTAGCTCCTCTGATCGAACGCACTTCTTCGTATACCATTCTATTGCTTATGTGATTGTTTGGGTGCACCCTTGATTTGGGAGTGTTGTTCGAGGTGGGCGGTTGCTGCAGCTTCGCGTTACCATCGGTCCGGAAGCGTAATTGGTATATCTACCCTGGCATTGCCTAGTTGTGCCGTGTCACCTACCATATCGAGCCTTGTACGAGTTTGGATTTCTCCCGTAGCCCGTGTTGTATCCTCTGGTTGCTTCCCGATCAGGAGGAGCTATGATATTGGATGGACTACTGGGACTTTTACGTGTTAAGGGCTATATGGGTAACCCCTTAATGCTAAGAAAAAAGTATGTTTATTTTATAAATAGACACTATTATAATAGCGCAATATACTATATAGTAGATAGTTTAACGGATCCTTAGAGGATGGGCGATCCCAAGCATCCTTTAAGTTACTTGCTCTATATTTCAGTACACTTGAATTAGCTTACATCATATAAGTATGTATGTCCTGACTCGAGTGTTTTGTTTTATTTTACGCTCGGGTCAGCCTGAGTTGCAGCTTCAGTTTCCTTTCCGGAGCTAGGACATCCCGTAGATCATTCGTGCTGCCGGAAGCTTTTCAGTCTTTATCTTATTTGCAATCAAGACTTTGGAAGACTCTGTCTCTACTTATGTCTAAAGCTGTATTGCAGATTCTAAACTATGTAATTCTGTTTGGTTAAAGTTTTTATAGTGGCTTCATGAACCACTGAATTTTTAATTTCCGCTGCGGGATTCTGATATCTGTGTATGTGATTCTGTGATAATTTTACTGTATATTATGAGTTTTGCCAAATTTATTCTACAACGCAGTATTTTGAACAATTCAATTCCGACATGTGCGGATGCGAAGGGTTGAAAATACTGGGTCGTTACAACTCAAAACCAATTGAGCACCCGAGAGTTTAAGGGGAAAACATAAACTTCGAGTCAGACATAAATCCTGGTATGAATAACAATCTACTATCTCAAACCATTTAGATATCTAGTGAGACCATGCCGATTAGCGGAATGGGTTTTCCGCTCACTAGTATCTTATCCAAAACTTTATAAAACCATAAACCATGCTCCTGCATCCACAATGGTTAAAACATAGCAATTCAAAATACTATGATGATATGCATACAAGTAAATCAATTTTGGATTACCCATCCACATTCATTTTGACTATCTATCTCTATTATAGCTTCTAGGCTCACTATTAACTTATTAGTTTTCATAGGCTGACTAATAACCTATTCAGTAATTATGGACCTCCTGTCTGGTTTCATGATTTTCAAGGGATCACTAAGAACGTATTGGCCCCAGCCAATAACTTCATCATTCATGGGTTCTCCCTGAATGTAACAACCCATATTTTGATAATTAAAAAAATAAAATTTAATAAGGTTTTGGGCTTTAATATTGTCAGAAATTAAAATTTATGATTTATTTAGATTAGAAATGTTGACTTTAAGATAAATCTTAAAACAAATAATTTAATGAGATAAAACATATAATTGGCTAATATTGATTGAATGTAATTGACTACTTTACTATGTTAATGTAATTTCAATCAACTTAAATAATAAATGTTAATAAGGAATATAATAAACGATGTATAAATTGATGTAATCTTATGTTATTAATTGCAATTGGTTTTAATATGGAGTATGAAATCAATTATTTTGTACGTAAATTTATTAATCTTTGTTTGTAAATAATAAGTTAATAGATATGGATTATTAACGTATAACCATTGTTTTATTTATTTTCTTATTATTAAATCGGTTAGAAATTTATTGGTAATTAATGGAGAATCAACGTAATTAAAATATTACAATTGATATAAGAAGAAACGTTAACTGTTGAGTGGTGAGTGTAAAACTTAAGTCAATCAATTGCATAAGGGAATAGTTGATTTAATAATAAGAATGTAAACCAAAATAAAAGGATTTGTTTGAAATTTAAATATATAATGAACAGGTTTTATTACATTTGTAATTAAAAGATGGAATTAAATTAGTATGTGGATATTGGGTTTAACATAGAAAATTGGATTTCAAAGGAAACAATTGGACTAATTATCTTCTCTGTACTAGGGTATGTTTTGAGATTTAATCATTGTAAGTAATAGTAATTATATCTTGCCATTAATAAGAGATAGAAGTAAATGGTATTTAATTAATGATATGTGCAACATATGTTTTATGTTAAAAATATAATGAGAATTTTATTGAGAAATATTACATTCAAATTGTAAGCACTTAAATTTGGTACAAATATAATGATAGTATGAAATTAATTGATAAAGAAATGATGTGGTTGTACGAAGTATTATTTCTGTGACTCTTTAATGGGATAATCTTTAAATATAAGTTGGTTTAATGAAAAGAACATTTATTATCAAATAAAATGGATCTTTCATTTGTGAATGTAGTTTTAATTTCATTAAAATAAAGTATAGAATTATGATTTAAAGGAAGAAATATAAGTATATTTGAACTGTGTTTTAGCATATAGATGGATTACAAGAGTGGAAAAATAATTTATTTAAGTACATTATTTATTTCTCTACTGTATAAGCAACAAATTTATAAATGTGCTTAAATGACTAAAGGAAACAATTATTCTATTTTTCATCCATTTTAGTTGTCTGTTTCGAAATTTAACTTTATAAGTAACTGTAATTAATATGATTGAAATATTTCAATGAGAAGGGAAGAAAACGTTGACTGCAATTAATAGATTTAATAAAAGAAATGCATCTTTTGTGTTAAACAGAAAGGATGTTTTAACGGAAATAAAAGATCATCTTGGGAAAACCAAATTGAACGTTTTCATTTTTATGGTAAGTAATTTTTTTTATTATGCATAGATAAAAAAATTAAATGCGTACAAGTTTGAATATTATTTGAGTTAATAAAGTCAACTTGGTTACTTTTCACAAATTGAATTTCAAAAAGGTTGTGTGATGTACATGGTCCCTTCATTTCTTTTGTTATTAATTGTTGCATGTTTTGAGACGTATAAAAATAAAACTTTCATTTTGAACAAGAATGATTTTGGATAAAAAAATTGAATTTTATAATAACATATACACACACGCGCGCATTAATATTCAAACTTTTAAATATATCAAAGGGTTCATGGTTGTGTAAATAGCGTGGAATCAATTAGAAATTACTGTTTTTTACAGTTGTACATTGATTACATAAGTTTATATTCATTTTCCATTTTATATATGGTCAAAAATTGTAAATGGGTTGCATTAATGCGACCATTACAGTAATTAAAAAGTAAACTAAATCATTTTATAGTGCATAGGTTGATATATATTCATTAATCAATAAAATTTGTTTGAGTAACGTAAATAAATATATATTGAATGTTTGATTAATTGATTGGTTGATTGTTAATTGATTGATTGAGTTAATGTAGTGTGCATATATATTAGCATAAAACGAATGTGTTAGTATGGAATTTAATAGTGTAAATATATGTATATTTGGGTTTATTGATATAAATTAATTGGATCAAGTTTTGGAATGTCAACCCAAAAGGTTTGTTTATAGGAAATAGGTGGTCCCTTCATTTACTTTACATTTATTATCACGTTGCAATCTCAATCTTTTCGTTTTCAAGTAGTCTAATAATTAAACTACTCATTCATTTATTATAAATTAATGGTTGCTTCATTTGATTTATTTATAATTAATAATTTCCACATTCTTTCCATTTGTTTCTCCTTTATTCGTTTGCTCTTTTTGAATGCTTTACCTGAAGTTTTTTTCCTTTTCTGTTTTCTTCGTTTTTAATGCGAACATCCAAATTAATATGTATGACCTCTAATTAGCATTTACTATTTTCCATTTCAAAAGTTTATTTTGCTTATGAATCATTAGTTCTTGTAGCTTCCTTTCATTCGCAACTCTTGATGCTTCATATTTAAAACGGTAGATTTATTTTTATCTTTATTGATATATTTATTCCTTTAGTTTACATCTTTCAATACTACATTTTAGGGCTATTCATATTTTTACTTTATTTCAATTCCTAGTTTGTTTATATATACCTTATCAGCTTTTCATTTTTTTTCCATCTTCATTCATGTAGCCTCATTTCTAATCTCATCTTCTGTAGCTTCATTTTTCCAAATAAAATTTTCATCTCATTTCTTTTCAATCTTCACCTTCCTCATCCCCTTTTCTTTTTTTTCTAAAATCTCCTTCTTCTCTTTTTTTTTGCTTCATTTTTACGCTTTTTTATTCTTCTTCAAATCTTCTTCTTCTTTTTCAAAGCTTCCTTTTCTTTTTCAATTCTTCACCTCTTTAAATTTTCTTCTTCTTTTCCAAGCATTCTTCTTTTTCCAAATCCTTTTCTTCATACCCAGATCTATACAAACTTCTCTGTCTCTTCCAAAACATTGCAAAAAAAAAAGATTAAGATAGCAAGGAAATAAATCAAAAGGAGGAAGTAGTAGCGGATTCAAATCCGACTAGACAAGGGAAGTCCAAAAGGTGAGTGTTTAAACTCACTCACGAAATACTAAAATTTTATTGCAAGTTAAACCAGGTCATATAGTGATAAATTTTTGATTGTTGGTTTGGCATATTTATTAATATTTAATTTGAATAGCTAAATTCCAATATGTGATGACTAATAATTACCGTGACTTATTATTGAATTAGTTGATTTGTTGAATTGATTGATTTGAATGTTGATTGTATGTTGTGATGGATGCTATTGTGATTGAGTATATATTTGTTCATTTATTTGATATATCTTTGTTATCACCCTATAGTTTATTGTAATTATTTAAATTTCATATTGATTATTTGCACACTGAATAAGGATGGAAAACCCATGAATTTCAAGTATTTACATTGGAGAAAAAAAATAGTATGTTTAGATTTACTATTTGAACCATAAAAATGATTTTGGGAAGTAAACCGTCGTTACCGTACTTGAAAGTTTTCAAAATTAAATTTTGAAACATTGGGAAGTTTCCAAAAAAAAAGTGAATATTGAAACTTTAGAACATTTTTATAAATCAAATCTCTAAAACTATGAAATTTAACTGGGAATTATTCTGTAAATTGGTAATTTACTAGAATGGATCTATTGTGAAATCCATTTTATTTTGAATGTGGAAGCAATAACATTTCCAGAAATTTCAAAAAATGTAGTTATCTGCATTCCTTATTTCATATACTTTTGATTTAATTTGCATAAGAATTTTAGTTCTGGCTCGAGTGTATTATTTTACTTTATGCTCGGGTCAACCTGAGTTTTTCAGCATTGAGGACTATTTCTAGTGGACGAAGACGAAGATTCAGTATATTATTGCTATTTATTATTCCACTACATTCTGTGTTCCGCTGCATTATTTTGTTATTTATGATATATGTATAACTCTGATTTGAATTTGTAAAAGTGTGATCAAATGTTATTTGTAAAACGGCTTCATGAACAGTTTATTTGATTATTATATTTTGTCATTACGCTGCGAGATTTTGTATTTTTTTTTCTTTCCTTTTTTTTCTTATTTACCCCATTAACAATCCTCCCTTTTGAATGGTTTGATTATGACATGTGTGTTTATTGTCGATTTGAACTATCCAAAAGGGTATGCCGTTACACTGAACCTATTGGTATCTCCAAAAACTTCCCTCTTATCCTAATTTTCATGGGTTAAGTATGACTTCTGTCAATAACTAAATCCAAATATAGTTTTCGTGGGTTCACTACAAACCTATTGGCTCCTACCAATAACTTTTTCTAATCATGGTTTTCATGGGTTAAATATGAACCAGTCAATCTGACAACTTCTTTAATCAGTATTTAGATATCCTATATTCTGGTCTATTTGACCTTCTAGATGCAATTCTGATCATTTAAGAGTTAACTCAATTTACATTCACTATTGGGTCAACCTAGCTAATTATTCTACCCGTTTTCCTCAAAGTACAGTTATGGGTCCATATTAAAGAGAATATATATTAGAAGAAACAAACATAATAACATAATAATATCAACATCCGTTTTTTAATATCGTTGAAATCCTTTACAGTTGTAACATGGTTAATCCCTTTAACCTATGATTTTATCAAGGAAAGCTTCTTCAAAATATTCATAGTTAAAACAATTTCAAAATCCTTTATTTTAGCTATGGGTTTTCCTTTAAATATGAGATTGGGTCATTTGTTTTAAAACTAAGGCTTTCGAAACCTTAAAACTTTACTTTCAAAATCATTAGATAAACCTCCTTAGAAAGCATTCAAATCTTCTTTTCAAAACACTAAGCATGTGCCTTTCAAAAAATGTTAAAAATCTCACTCGAAACCATCAAAATATACCTTTTGAATGTATTAAAGCGTCATATATTAATTCTTAGAAGCATAGCTTCGAAATCAATGAAAGCACTACTTTTGAAACCATTGGTTTTATCTTTAAAAATATCTTTTGGGTTAAAGTGAATATATATGAAAGTAGGCCTTTCGAAACCTTTAATCTTCATATAAAATTGTTTGGGAAAAATTAATGGCTTCAAAACCATCTTTTTGAAAGATCAAATTTTTTATGTAAATCATTTAAAGGACAGCTTCGAAACCCCTTCCGAAGCCATTGCCTTTGAAACCCTTGAATCCTTTCAAAAGCTTAGGAAGTGGCTTAGTACAGGTTTAAATAAGAAACTACCTTCCGAATTAGTTGATGACTTCAATCTATTCGAAAGGCATAGGGACGACAGCAAGGTTTCGATTGGGTTGGGACTACCCTTTCGAAAGCATTAATTTATAACATAGGAACTTATTCAAAAGATACACTTAAACAAAAAGGAGGCAACCCCTTCGAAAGCTATTTAAAAGACCCTTTCAAAGCAATTGTTTCAACTCCTATAAAAGCATTTAGTAAAAATTGGCAAGCGTATTTCTTTAGAAAGTAAAAAAAAAAGGTTTCAACCCTATCGAAAGCAGGGGTTTCGACACCATGCCTCCGCCGTTCTTCCACCCACTAGGTACCATCAATGTGATACCTTGTGTATTGGTTTCGGCTTGGTTGGTTTTGACTTGGCGAAAGTGAAAGCATGGGGTCGAAAGGGGCTTCTAAAAGAGGCAAACCTACTTTTTTGGGCAAAGACCGATTTAATGTCATTTAAAGTTATTACTTTATGAATAACCTACTAATTTGTAAATATTTAATTGGTTTCCATAAACTTTTCAAATTCTTTCTCAAAATAACTACTGCATAGCTTTATATCTAAAGAAGGATTAATTTAACAAATAAGCCCTCCCATTAAGCAAAAAAATTAAAACTATTAAGTCTTCCTCCTAAAGTAAATTAAATTCCATAGTTAATTACATAGGAAAATCCCCAAAAAACATAGAAATTCACTTTCAATATGCTATCTAACGTTTAAAAATTTCATACGCGAATTCTTCATAAATAACCAAAATTAATTTCTAAACCCAATTATTCATATTTTCCATTGAAAATTCATAATAAGTTTTACATAGCTAGGAAAATTATAAAAATTAAAACCTATCTTCAAAATCATGTTTTTCATAACTTATAATTTCCTCACGGCATTCGAAATTCAGTATAATCAGTTTTACACTTAAAACAGTGTATGAAAAATTATCACACAATCTTGTTTGAATCAAACATGTTATAAAATCCAAGCATATCATCAGTCAAAAATCATCATAATGGATTTAAACTTGAATCCGAAAAAAAAAATGATCAAAAAATAAAACATATATGGTTTTGATTACTATTCACCTTGATTAGGAGAAGACTTTGAAATTTGATTGAGATTAATTCCCCTTGCTTTAAATCCTTAGCTTTAATTTGATTTCCTCCTCTTTTGGCCGGCTTCTCTTTCTTTTGTTTGCTTTTTGTGTTTTTAGAAAATGAACATGAATGGATAGGAAACGTGAATATTAAGGGTATGGGATTTTAGTGCGGTTGTTTCCTAATAAGCCATTGTTTTAATTAAGTAACATATAAAACAATTCATAAGCCCATTCATATAACTAAGCTCGGCCTCTAAGCATTTATTCAAATCTCAATCCCCTTATCTCTCTAATATTTACATTATTCTATTTAATTTACCTAATTAAATCTTCTGAATAATGTTATTAAAAATTAGGGGTGTTACAAGCTCCCCTCCTTAAAGAATTTCGTCCTCGAAGATCGGCAAGGTCTAAATAACTAATATAGCAATCGTCTATATCGACTCTTAGCAACCATACTAGCCTACCTAATTAGTAGTTTTCTATATAAATCTAATTTAGACATACCCTCAAAGCAGTTCATGGTAATTATCTCTAATCCGTTATTCTATCTCCTAAGTACAGTCATTCTCGTTGTCGCTCCACTAAAATTTCACCAACTTAACAGTGTTGTTCCTTAATCTTTTATCATCCTACAACCTGATCTTGTTGTCTAAAAAAGTCAAATTCAATTCGACTATCAAGTCCACCAACCTTCTCAAAGGTATAATAGTCTCTAGATCATGTACATACTTACAAAGATGAGACACATGAAACACATTGTGGACACCTACCATACTGCTCGAAAACTCTACTCTGTATGTGTGCTTTGCAATCCTCTCTATTACTTGGAATGGACCAATATATCTCGGTGCCAATTTCTTGGATTTTCCAAATCACACCACGCCCTTCATCGATGATACCTTAATGAAAAACCTATCTCCAAATGAGAATTCTAAGTCTTTACGCCTCTCATCTGCTTAATTTTTCTGTCTAGACCGAGCTTCCTTCATCCTTTTTTGGATAAACTCAATCTATTTCCTCTCAAACCAGATCTAGACCTAAGACTAATCTGTCCCATTCTCCAACCAACATGCTGAATATTTGTAAGGCCTTCCATACAAAGCTTCAAAAGAAGCCCATCCACCTGAGGGTGATACACAGTACTCATTATAAGCTTGGTACCTAATCCACCTGCAAACTCTTCTAGAATTCATTAGTGAATAAAGCATCTCTGTCACTGACGATACTACTAGGGATCCTACGTATTCTAACTATATACTTCATGAACAACTTAGCTAAAACAGTTGTCGTCCTGGTTGACTTAACTGGAATGAAATGAGCACTCTTGCTCAATCTGTCCACTGTAACCCATATACTTTCATTTGCTCTATTTCACTTTGGTGACCAATCTATAAAATCTATGGATATCAATCCAATTTCCAAACTCGAATGTCCAAAGGCTGAAGCAACCCACTCGGCTTTTGAAGTTCAGCCTTCACTTGTTGATAGTTTGCACACTTCCTAACCCATAAGCCAACATCCCTCTTTATACCTTCCCAATAGAAGCTTCACTTTATATCCTTATACATCGTAGTCCCTCTAAGATGAATCATAAACATGGAACGATGACATTCTCCAAGAACTTCCCTCCTTAAGTCCTCAACATTAAGAACACACAACCGTCCCTTTTTTCTCAACCATCCTTTCTGGTCAAGACTAGAATCCTTTAGATCATTGATCTCAGTTTCAACCTCAGGCCTTCTAATCTTCTAGACTAATAAAGGATCCTCCCTCTGCTTAGAAGCAATCATTTCGATCAACACTGGTCAAACTTATAAACAGGACAACATGGAGGTACTCTGATTAGAACTAGCAGTCGATCTTAAATGCACACTATAAGTAGCCAAAGCTTCTAAATCTTTCCATTCTGCCAACATAGCTAAAACCCCATTCTCATGTCTTCTGGTAAGAGCATCCCCTACTTTATTTCCTTTCTCAGGTGTATACTCTATACTAAAATCATAAGCAGCCAAAAACTTCAACCACCTTTATTGTCTCATATTCAACTCCTTTTGAGAGAATATGTACCTTAAATACTTATGATTCATGTATAGCTCAAATCTCTTAAGAGATAATGTCTCTAAATCTTCAATGTGAAGATTACCGCAACCAGCTCCAAATCATGAGTAGGATATCTCACTTCATGCGGTCTAATCTATCATGAAGCATAGGCAATAACTTTACTCTTCTGCATCAACACAGCTCCTAATCTAGTCCTATATGCATTAGTTTACACCACCAACCCTTGGTTTTCATTTAGGACTACTAACACATATGTGTTTGATTTAACTTAAGAAATGCTTCCCCACATTTTTCGGACCAGCCAAACTTTACATCCTTCCTGGTTAACTTATTTAAATGTGCTGCTATCCATGAGAAATACTTGATGAATCTCCGTTAATAGCCAGCCTTTCCAAAAAAACATGTAACCTCGGTCACCATCTCTAGTCTCTTCCAATTATTAACAGCTTCAATCTCATCTGGATTGACTAACAACCCTTTCCCTATAACCATGTGACCGAGAAACTTAACCTCTTTCTTTCAAAAATGTCATTTATAAAACTTATCCTTTAGCTGATGCTTCCTTGGCATCTCAAGCACTACTCTTAGATGATCTTCGTGCTCTCTCACATCTTTAGAATATGATAAATTGTCATCTATAAACACTTACAAGAACCTATCCAAGTACTCTCAAAAAATTCGGTTCATCAAATCCACGAAGAAAGAAGATGCGTTCGTTAATCCAAATGACACTATCAACCATTCATACGAACCATACCTAGTTCGAAATGTTGTGGATGGAATACTGTCATCTGCCACTCTTAACCAGTGGAAACTTGTCACCAAATCTAACTGGTAAAAAATTCTAGCTCTACACAACTAATCAAGTAGATCGTCAATTCCCGACAACAATACTTATTCCTAATCGGTCTCGTTCAACTTACGATAGTCAATACACATCTTTAACGATCATTTTGATTTCTTCACGAACACTACGGCCGCTCCCCATGGTGAACATCTTGGTCTAACAAAATTCCTCCCTTCTAGATCCACTAGCCGCACCTTCAATTACTTCATCTCAGTAAGTGTTA
Source organism: Allium cepa (assembly GCA_030765085.1). NCBI lineage: Eukaryota > Viridiplantae > Streptophyta > Magnoliopsida > Asparagales > Amaryllidaceae > Allium > Allium cepa. The sequence goes on from CM060942.1 coordinate 72,778,840, forward strand.
TCCTGCTAGGTGGTCAACTCACAGGTTCAACTTTTAGCATAAGATCTATCTAAACTCAACAGCACGTTTTGGTGGTGGTCCTATAACCGGCTAAAAGACATCAACAAATTCTCTTGCTACTCGAGCCTGACTTAACTCCTCTCCTACTTCCATAGCACTTAACAAAGCACAACTACTCCAGTAATACTTCTCCACTGAGAATTTAATTCGGTTATGACTATCAGGGTTTTTCAATGGTATTTTCCTATCCTGGCAAAATATCCTAGCCTTATACTTACCTAACCAATCTATACCCAAGATGATCCCAAAATCTACAAAATCAAAAACATACAGACTACATGCAAACTTATAGCTTAACAAATCAAGTTCTAACTGGTTAAATCTCATCCTTAGAGTTGCATACCCTCCTATCGGAATTGCAACCATTAAGGAAGTAATAAGGTATGGTTTTTAGCATAAAATATCAACCAAAAATTGAGTTGTACTGGTATCAAATAGTATAGTAACTGGCATACTCTGAATTAAAAGCGTATCTTCCATCATAATCTCCTCTATTTCAGTTGCAGTTGGCCTAGCAGATGATGGTCCAATAGCAAAGACCTTTCCCTTGTCCGTCCTGATTGGTTCTAGACACTGATTCTTATATTGCCAACCTGATCATATTTAAAGTACTTCACACCCATCTTTTCAGCAGCCTTCTTCCCCTTGCCTGATCGGCGCTCATGAGCATAATCACCTTTCTTGTCCACTTAAAGCAAACTAAATCAGCATTTGCCTTCTTGGCAACCTCTCCCTTGTGGTCTCACTTCTTCTTAAAGAACTCCCCCTTCTTTCCCTAAGAACCTTGGGTTTCAACCGACTTTCTCTTGAACCAATAGCAAGCCTCTCATCATGTCGGATTGCCATCTCCACAACTACATTACAAGTATCACGGAGATTACTCAAGGTCACCCTAGAAATCTCAGGCCTCAATCCCTAAATGAACCTCTTATTCCTTCTTATGACGGCTTCTATAGTGTAAGTCTACAGGGTGGATCGTGTAGTGTATATGCCAGTATATGTGACAAAATATATGATGCAACTAAAACAATATTAATCTACGTAAATATAGAATAAGCACACCAGGATTTTATACTTGTTCGGACCTCTCGACCTACGTCTAGTCCCGAAGCTTCCTTTTGGAATTCGACTATCAAACACCCTCACTTCTCCGAGAGGAATAGGCTTGGTTATAGTATATTGTTCTTGTCAAATATGTGTTCTATAACATGAATATTGACTAATAAGTACAAATGCTTCCACTATATATCTAGAGAGTATTGTCAGTGATGAACTAATATATGAAAGAGTGAAATACAAGTATAGATTGCTAGAGATCAAGAATATATAACAGAGTATGTAAGTACAGAGCGTAAGTAAGTAAGGTGAGATTTCTTCTTGATTCTAGATGATATATATAGTTGTAGAGAGGTTCCTTGAGTAGTTGCATCCATTAAGAAGTGCTCTATAGTTGCTTCTGTTGATGATGAAGAGTTGTAGTGAAGAGAAGATGAGATGTCTATTGAATGTGGCAGTTGAGGTTTGAATTTAAATTCCGAGTTCAAAATCAGACGTCTGGTATTTGTATCAGACGTCTGAACTATATTTGTTTTGTATATAATAAATTTTCAGACGTCTAAGTGCAACTACCAGACATCTGGTTTCGTCTATTTGTTGTTTCAGAGGACTTTTCCAAACATCTAGCTTATGCCCCAGACATCTGAAATCTGTGCATGTCTGTTTTGTGCATCTTTTCTATGCTTCTTTGATCCTATTGACTTGTAGTCTCTTGTAAAATTCTTTGAGCCTTGTTCCTATCCTTCAAGTGATGTTGCTCTAGCAAGTGCCTATATATAGGAATGCATATTCGATTTCCATTGTATAGGTGTTGTCATCGAAACCGTAGATTTGATTTTCTAACAATCTCCCTTTTTTTTATGATGACAACTATACAATGTACTTATATATAATTTTATAAATCTCCCCCTGAATATGTTCTTTCCATAATTTATTGTGATATTTATTATTTCCCTCCCTTTGGCATTATCAAAAAGAAATTATAACTTTTTAACTGTAGAAATTATTAAATATTTACTAATCGTTGTAAGAAATATACATAGAAATAACATACCAAAAGAGGAATTTCATTAGTCACATTAAATGAGTATGAATAAATGAGTACATTCATAGAATTTTATCATTTATACATAAGATTGAGTCCTAAAAATCTAAAAGTCTTTGGGGAAGCTTTCTCTTGATCATCTCCTTTATCTTCATTTTTGGAAGAGTTAGGTTGCCTTGTAGGGGATGTCGGAGCTTGTTCTAGAGGTTCGTTCTCCTCAAAATGTTTGAATGTTTAGAAGGAGAAGAAGGCAATGGGGTTGACCAATCTTCTGAATGGGGTGTAGGACCACGAACCCTTTGAAGAACCTCTTTAAGAACCATAAAATAGTTAAAAGAGATGTTTCAACTATGGCCAGGCATTTTGCAAAAGAAGTTTCAAAACAGTCAATGCGCTTAGCCAATACTTTTTGATTCCAAGATAAAATAAGCTAATTTTGAAGAGTTAGGTCTCGTGTATTTTCATTTGGATGCGTCTCTATGTGAGTCTACAAAAAATTCATCTTGGCACATATAATCAAATGGTGCAGGAGGAGGAGGAGTAGTCTTGCGATGTTGTTCCACCTCTTGTGATGGTTCAGGGTGTGTTTGAGGTAGGTGCATTAATGAGAAAAAAAATTTGGAAGCATATTTCAGAGAAATTTCTTCAAAAGTAGACAAATAGGAGGGCATGTTATAAGCTTGTAGAAGTCTCATGATATATGAAAGAAAGATGATGGATGGGCGTGATCGAGTCCAAAAGTGTTTGAGCTTGTCAAACATAAATTTTGCTCAATTGACCCTTGTTCCACTGAATATAGCATATAGAGCCTTGTGCTCTAGTTCGGCGATCTGCTTACGACTACCAAGGCAAGGAATGATAGTGTTGATAATCATTCTAGTGAGAAGCCTTGCCTTAGGTCGTAGATATTTGGATGCGAATTTATGAATTTCATCTTCCTACATTTGATGTGTGTGTTGTATTATATCTCGGTTTCAGACGCATACCTAGAATATTGTACAAATCTTCTTCGGTGTCGGAACATCCGAGAGTTCGGCTTATGATCCTGGGAGTAAGTCGAATTGTGTTGCCGTAAACACTAGACCATATCTAGTTATCATTGTTTTCAGTGTTCCAAGCTGCTGTGCTATCCAAATTAGCGTAGAAGAGAAATATGGCTAACCGATCGATTTGGATGTTATTGGGATTAAAAGTTATCAAAGTTTCCAAACCAACACTTTCACACATTTTGTCTAAATCATACATTGGGAACTTGAGTAAATTATAAAATGGACCTATATGGAGTTTCTTCTTTTGAATGTCCTTGTACCTCTTGAGCGAATGCGATAGATGCTTCATCCATAATTCTATTTGGTCGTCTAAGCAAACCTGGGGGTTTGAGGAAGTTGCTTGGTCTTCTTTTCGCTTACAGATCTTAGGATTTTTCCATTTTAGAAGCCATCAAATTTGATCAAATTTGGAAGATAAAGTATTTTTGAGAAGTAAGAAATCGAGTTTGTTGTAGAAATAAAATGAAACAAAGTGAGAGAAGTAAAAAAAATAGACGTTATCAGGGCGTATATGTGTGTCGATTGAATTTCAGACGTTTGGAAGGTAAATCAGACGTCTGATTTAACCTAGTTTGGAGACAGTAAATAGAATCAGACGTCTGATTGGTTGTGTTAGACGTCTGGATTTGGTCGATATGTAAAATTTGATAGTCAGAGAGAATTATCAGATGTCTGTTTGTATTATCAGACGTTTGGAATAAGTCAAATTTTTATTTCTGAATGACAGGTAGTTTTGGTAGACGTCTGGTTTAAATATTAGACATCTGAAAATGATTGAATTTTTGTAATATAGAGGCAGAGACTTTGTTCAAACCTATAGTTCATAGTTCAGACGTCTAAAATTGTTTAGTATCTATTTTTTATTAAGCAGAGGCAATTTTCAGACTTCTGGAAGGGTATATCAGACGTATGATATATGCACGATGATGTAAAATTTGTGTGATTTCAAAATGTCAGACATTTGATGGCAATGTTCAAACGTCTGAAATGGCCAATTTTTCAAAAAATTGGCCTAATTTGAAGGTTTTTGCTTATTTTTTGACCTTTTATTTTTATCAAAAGCATAGTATTTTTTGTGAAATAGAATTACAGATATACATAGATACAAATACTGTAACGACCCGAATTTTTGAACGTCTAATTTGCAATATTTAAATTGGATTTAAATATTTAATTTGATTTTAAGATGAACAGTTTGTTTTATATGATAGAAATGATTCAAAATTTAAATATAAGGACCTGTTGAATTAATTAATTATTAAAATAGTCATTGAATATCGGGTAAAATATTAAATCGGGGGTAGTAAGCTTGTTCAAAATATTTTAAAGGCTTATAGAATTTATATTGATAATACTGGAAATAATAGATGAGTTAAAATTTGAATTTAGCAGTGGTTTGTTCGATTTTAAAATTTTATCGTTTAAATTGACATTAAAAATAGCCATCCGAGGCATAGTCTCGGAATTGAACGAAACCAGTTCCGTTGAATTCGCAATATTGAATTATTGCCGGATTTCAAACTTTGTAATTTTCGGAGCTACTGGGTGATTGTACGATAAACAAACGCGCTATAAATTAATTGAAATTCGAGAGGGTTTAAATATAAAGTTTAAAATAAAATAATTAACCTAGCTTCCCCAACACACTTTCGCCCTATCAGAACGCTGTAGCCCATCTTCTTCCATAAGCTTTCCATTTTCTTTAAATCGCGATGTTTCTTTCTGCATTCTGAAATAAATTTCACTCCTCGAATAATGGCCGCCTTCCCTTCCTTTTTATCGCGATACTAAACCCTTCTTTTTCCCCTATTCTAATATACGAAATCCCTCCTCATATTGTAATTGACTGATTCTTTTCGTTACTTTTTTCCCTTCACGCCGATTCAACGACATCCATATTAAAAAAAAATAGAAGAATCGATGATTCGATCGACGAGGGGAGAGAGGGCCACCTCGATTAATCCACGGTCTTGATTTGAGGCGTTGTCGAGGTTAGCGTGTCGTCCTGGGGGCGGCCGCGGTTTGCGACCGAGAAGAGGGGAAGCTTCCGAGTGAGGCGCAACTTGCGTAGAGGGAAGAGCGTCGATGTTTGAGGCTCGGTCGAGCTCGTAATCGATTTCTGGCGCGTGAAGGATCTTGATGGATGACTGTGGAGGCCTCAGGATCGGTAGTTCAAGGCGGGGACGCGCGTGGTAGTGCTTGGGTGTTCGCGAGGAGGAGCTGGTGGCGACCTAGTGCAAGGCCAGGACTCGTGAGGAACGCGCGATGCTGAATAGAATTTCACGATGGCGTGCTCGAGGCAGAGATGGTGGGTGGGTTTGTGAAACGACAGTAAGGCATTCGTTTTTTTAATTTATTTCTCTGCTAAAATTAATTTAACTTCTACATCTATTTGGATAATAATTAATAAATCAAAATAAGTATACAGTATATATATATATTTGCAGTAAGGATATTTTCCCTTGATTTAAAATTTATATATATATATATATATATACACATATATATATAAATATATATATATATAAGCTTTTAAATATAAGAGTATGTGTTTTAAGGAAGAAAATAATAAACATATGTTATAGAAGAATTTTACAGTAAAGAAAAAATATATATATTTAGGCAAGACAGAAATTATATATATAGGACTTTGAAAAGTATAAAGATTAGTCTTTTAAAAATAAATTAATTTTCTTTAGAGTAAAAATATATACATATAGGACTTTGGAAATTTAATTCTTTTGTTTAAAATTTCACCACCAGTTAAAAATTAAATTATCAGATTAACATAAATTTATTTAAACGATAAATAATTATTTGATTGTTCGAATATTAATAAAATCCATGAAATTGTTATTTAAGGTCAAAAAATATGGAAACGAGTCAGGATTGAATCGGTTTGGCAAACCCAAAATCAAAGGTGAGTTAATCTCACTCAGTTGATTTTAAATTTAAATTGTTGAATTTAAATTTATTGTTGAATTACTTGAATGATGGTTAAAATTAGTGAATAATTAAATAGACCCTATATGCCTCATAATAGCGGATGATAATATATGAATCCCATATACTGCAATATTCCACCATTGAAGTGGAATTGGTATTTTATTTGTGCTAACATCTGTGGATGCAGGGAAACAGGTTGGAGGGATCCAACAGGATTCCGCAAAGATATTTATTCTATCTCATATATATGTTGTTCTGTGACAAGAAGATAAATTGAGATGGGTGGCCTTGTATATAAATTGAATTATTAACTGTTGAATAACAAAGAAGCTGAAATTTGAAATTTTAATGCTATTGATAAATTAATTCAAAGAAGTTAAATAAAACTCAAATAGGAAATATTATTGGAATTTGAAACTTCAACTTGAGAATGAAGAAAAAGAAAAAAAAGCATCTTATAATCTGAAATTGATTAAAGTTGAGTTTTTGGGAAAATTTAATATATTAAACACTGGAAGAATTATTGTAATCAACAAGTAAAATTTTATTTAAGAATAAAAAGAAAATGTTGTTAAGAAGCACAAATAAGGGATTTTTGTTAAGAAATAAAAAGGAATTTTATTAAGTAATGAATTTATTTAAAGAGAAATATGAAAATTTATATAAAAGAAATAAATTATTATGGTGGAATTCTTAAATAAAACTATCTTTATAAATAAAGTGAACTCAAAGAGATTTTATAAATTTATAAATGGAGTTTACAAATGAGATAGGAAAATATCAGTGTATATTGGTAAGGATAAGTCAAGGTGAACTTATATTGAGTTATAAATTTGTTTGAAATGGAAATAGTAGGATATTTCCGAAAGAAACAAGGTGAATGTGGACAAGAGGCATTTATAGATGGATATTGGATTTCCTAAATTATAAAGTTATTTTAAAAGGAATATTTTTAAATTACTATACTATATAGGTTTTATAAATCATTTTTGAATTTAAAATATTTCAAATTAGTTATTTTTGATGGCTTAGCAATTATTTGTAATAAACTCTAATTTTTCTAAAACCAGCTTTGAAACTTATAAATAACTAGATATAAATTTTAATATTTAATATTACTTATTTTATAAATCTATATGTTTTCAAAATGTTTTTAAAATCCATTTAAAATCCTCTTGTGATGGTAAGCAAATTAATTTACATGAGATAAGATTTAGGAGAAATCTTATAAAGTGGAGAAATTGAGTTTGAAAATCTATTAGCAGAAGTATAAATTGATTTTTGAGGAAGGAATGAGAAAATAAAGGATATTTTCAAAGGGTAAATCAAAATGTGGGGGAGTATAAGAAATCAATTAAATGATTTCATGGAAATAAAGGACTTTGAAATATTATTTCAAATGGGTTAAAATGGAAATAATATCTGAATGATATTTGAGATAAATAATTTGTGGAAATTATTTGATGGTTGCTTGTGTATGATTATTTCATAGTTTAATAACCGATTATCAATATTTGGCCAATGCGTTGATCGTTTCGAAGAGTCCGGGATCGGATTTAATTACCCAAAAACCACTTCGATCCGGTTTGAACGATAACGAATGAAGACCGTGAAGAGTTGAAGACAGTGATTCAGTTTGTCCAGACCCAGGGAAACTTGTATGGATTGAATGCTTTCAGAACATCGTCAGGTGTACGATGAGCATTCTAAGTGAGACACGTTCTTGAAAGGTAACGATTAGCCTCAAGCCTCATCAACCGGGAATGGCTAAACCAGGTGAGGTGCAGCAAGGTTAGATGGGTCAAGCCCAAGTAGGACAAGATTTTCCCCTGTCTAGATGTCCCTTTTTATTCGGATTAGTGAGCGGTTGGTCGCGCCAACTGCGGGGTTATCTTATTCCGGACTGTTCAGTAAGGAATAGTTCCGGCCTTGGGTTGCAGGGGAGTTTGGGTGGCTCCTCGGTACTCTGATCTAGACCAGGTACTATGACGGGCGGTACCCCGGTAGCCCTGCTGTTGTATGGAATCCAATCTCCAATAAGCGCTTGTATGGTTTTGATTTTGCCCAACTATTGCTGAAACGTGAGATGCAAGTATTTCAGCTAGATTCTATTTTACTTTCTATAGACACTATAATAATATCAGAGAATTTTAATAAAAATGTTTTAGCTATCGTAAGGTAAAAACCCGACATGTTTATTTGTGGCGTGGTCTTACGAGATGCTTTGTTTTTCAAAGGATTTTTGAAAATATAATAATCCAATTGAGTGTGATTTTCTCACGCTGGTTTTCCAGGATGACTCGGTTGTTGTTTTATATGATGCTCGGGTCAGACTGAGTTAAACAGGTTCAGGTTATATGCTGGAGCTCAGGAGACTAGCTGGATGACAGAACGTATTTCCGTATTTGTCTATTATTTCCGCTGTGTATGGACAATTATTAGTTGTCTCTGTATGGATGTTGATGTACTCTGATGATGGTATGTATGTATATGTATACAGTACAGATTTCTTGTATTTGAAACTGTATTCTATATATTATATTTTATTCCGCTACGATGTGAGATTCTGATGTTGTTTCTTTTCTTCTTCTACCTCTTTCTTCTATTACCCGAAGACTCGTACTTTTGTGCCACTTTGGATTGAACTGTTGTGGAATTTTGTTAGTTCAAAGGGGTATAGATTTGCTTTCCTTTACACTTGGTATCAGAGCTGAAAGGTTAAGTGAGAACCTTGGCTCTGGTGGGAATTACTCATTAGAGATAGAGTCATTAGTACTCTAGAATGAGCTTGAGTGTATTAATAGATATGAGAGCGTATTTGTTAGGGAATATAAAATGATTTTATATTGTGTTGATTGATTTATTGAGTGGTATATGAACCTTCGTCAGCACAGTCTGCACAACTATGCCGAAGGGGTTTCTAAACACTTGAATAGAACAATTCGACACGTTATTGTTTTCAAAAGTGGGTGAATGAAATAATTTCATCCAAAATATATTTTGATATAAAAAGAAATATTTTCTGAAATTATTATAACTTGGATGTTTGGATGCTAATAGTTTAAACAAATGAGAGTATAAAATAAGAAATAGTTTATATAACCAAGGATAGCATTGAATTTGAATGTTTGAATTAAAATCAAAAGTGAAATATATATATATATATATAAGAATTTAACTTGGATTATGATTTAAATTTTGGAATTCAATTAATGAATTAGCAAATGTTGTATGAGATTAAATTGGAAAATTATAATAATGATATAAATAAATTGATGAAGTAAATCAAATTTAGAATGTAAATGAATTGGATTGGGAAATTTAATAGAAATAAAATTTTGGTTGAGATTAACTTAAGCTTAATAATTATATTTAAATTTAAGATTTGAAATGAATTGAGATATGGATGATGTTAAATGAAATTAAGTTCTTGCTTAATTAAATCCAAGAGAATTGGTAGATTAAGGAGAATAGTATGATGCTCAATTTGGCAGAAGTTAAGTTAAATAAATTGAATTGAAATAAAATTCAGTTGAGTTATAGATGATGTTAAATAAATTAAATTCTTACTTAAATAAACAAAGGTAAGTTGAAATGAAATAAATAAGCCAAAATAGAATTGTTTTGAACTTTAGAAATGTAATAGAAATCCAAAATTGAATATGTAAATGAAATTTTGAATTGGTCAAATAGAAGTTGAATTGAGAATTAATAAAATTTGATTGTGAACTAAAGTGAATGGGAGGAGTAGACCTTGAGTTATAAATATAAAATTCAACTTGGATTGGTTAGCAAGTAAAATGAAACTGGATTATAAGCGAATTAGCTTGAAGTGCGAATAAAATCCAAATGATATAAATAAAGTGGAGATGGTCTTGAAATTAATTAATTAACTTAGAGAATGAATCGAACATTGAAATTGAAATTTTTAAAGGAAATAAATTAATTAATTAATTAAGCTAAGTGGTAAATGAAAGAGATTTGAATTAAATAGTATTAAATTAAGTTGGAAGAGAATTTATAGGAAAATGAAATGAAACTTAAGTTATGAATTTGGAATGGTTTAGGGTGAATTAACTTAAGTATAAAATTGAATGAATCATGGCTTACATGAAATTGGGAAATGATTGTTAAATTTTAAGCAGTGAGGTTGTTGAGCTTAATAAAAATGGGTTGAATAAAACCCAATGTAAAAAAAAAATTAAGTACATACAAATATATGAATTCTAAATAAATTAAAACGGAATGGGTTTAAATATAAATTGAATTGGAATCAATTTTAAAATAGTTATAAAACTAAAGAAATTGTTTGTTTGAATTAATATTGTCGAATTTGCATAGGAATAATTATTGTTTGTCGTGCACAAGACTAAATCAGTTCTATGGATTAATAGAAGTAAATAAACTTGATTTTTGAATCAATTGCAATGAATACAAAATATTTTGGATTAAAAATGAATAGAATGTAAGGAAATGATGTTAAGAATCATTCCGAATTGGATAGAATGATATAAATTGAGTAAAAGCAACTGAATTAATATGGAAACTGTAACATCCTGCCTTTTCGCACACTTTAAACCGACACACGTGCCAATTCAAACCATACGGAAGGGCGGATTGTTATGGGGTAAATAAGAAAAACAGAGAAGAAATAAAAACAAAACAGAATCTCACAGCGGAAGGATAAAATATAATAATAAATATACAGTTCAAAACAGTTTACAAACACTTGATTTGCTTTATACAATAAATATCAGAGTTACACATACCAATACAATCAATGCAGCGGAACAGTATGAGTGTGATGCAATACTATAGATAATAATAATACGACTCCTTCATCTTCGTCCTTCAAAGCTAAAGTCTTCGACCCTGAAACGCTCGGACTGACCCGAGCGAATTTGAAAAGACAAAAACACTCGAGTCAGACTAAAAGATCTTATGTGGGTTAAATTAATAGAAATAAATATGAGTAGAGTAACTCAAGAGATGTTCGGGATTTACATCTCCTAAGGATCCGTTAAACTATTTACTATGTAGTATATTGCGCTATTATAATAGTGTCTATTTATAAAATAAACTTACTTTTTAATAGCGTTAAGGGGTTACCCATATAGCCCTTAACACAAATAATGCCAATAGTCTATACAGTACCGTAATACCTCCTGATCGGGAGGCTACCAGAGGATACTCCATAGGTACGACACAAATAGAAACTCGTAGTAAAAGCTCGGTATGGTAGGTGACACAGCACAACTAGGCAATGCCAGGGTAGATATACCAATTGCTATCCAGGCTGGTGGAAACTCGTAGCCGCAGTTACCGCCCACCTCGGACTAACTCCCCAAAATCAAAATGTAGAAGTGGCCACTGAATCAAATCCAAGTCAAAGTATAATATCGAAGAGGAGCGTCCGATCAGAGGAATGACCTCATTGGCCTGAGAATCGCTCCTGTTTTAGCCACCTTATGCCAACCCACGGGAGTCGGGTCCACGTATTTACCTTACAGGAAACGTCGCCACCACCTACTTCATTCTGGAATCTCCACCGCGTACACGGTTAGTCAAAGTGGTTTTCGGTATCGACAGAGAGTATGTCCATATCCGATCCCGGTCTCTTTGCCAACCAATCGTTATTATAACGCCGCGGTTATTTAAAAACAGTTTATACTTTAAAACCAGAATATAATCTCTTTCAAAACCATAATATTACGATATCATTTCTTCTTTAAAAACACAAACAATTTATTTTCATATTATTTTATAAAAGCCCAAATCAATGATATCGTTTCCCAAATAAAATTTTCCTTTCCAAAAATTATGTCACTTTTTATTATTTAATATCCCATGTAACCAATATTTTGTTTGTAACTTTCAACATAATTCTTCGAAAATCCATAGTATTTTAAAACCATTATTTTCAAAACTAAATGGTTTGGATATTCAACGGTATGCGAATTAAAAAGGTTTAACTTTACTGTTGCTTTATAAAGAATAAATTACATGGCTTTCCAAATATTTCTTGTTTTAAAGTTAAACCAAAATCCAAAATATTACTTCAAGTCCCAAAACCATTTCAATTTTATATATATTTATATCCATTTTTGAGCATTAATATTTCAACTAAAGTTGGATTTTTATCCTTTCAAAATCAATATTCTATTAATTAATCTTGACCATTCACATAAAATCCATAATTAATAAGACTTCAATTTCTAGTAAAATATATATATATATATATATATAATTTTTCCACTTCAAATTATACTAGAATATCCATTTCTATTTATTTTGGGAAAATCCAATTACAAATATCATATCTTAAAATTTCCAACTTTACATTTAAACATAGGATATAAATTTACCAAACTCCATTTTCTAAATTTCTTCCATTTTCAATAAAGAAATTTATATTCCTTTTAATTTCAAAATTTCAACTTCATAGGTATATAAATATGGAATAAAATATTTATACAATATAAATTTAAGATTTATAGACCGTATTCAATCCAAACCATAGAAATCACATTAAAATAATTATATAGAGACCGCGGTGCCTGTATATAATTTTCTATCCTATGGTCAAGTGATACGGATATTTATCATTTCAATCCGCAATTAAAAAAATAAAACTTTGCGGTTTTATCATTTCAAACCACAATCCCGAATGAAATGTAAAATGTATGCTAACTTGCAGTTTAATGATATCGAATAAAACATCCATTCAACAACACATCCATCATCCAGTCACAAACATCAAGCAATATCAACCAATAACAAAATATGTTTGGGAATATACAACAGGTAATAATTGGCAGTTTAATTCAAATTATATTTATCAACTATAAATCTAACAGTTTATTTTCAGTGATAATTGACATAACTGTTAACTAGCAGTTCTTATGCAAACAAATAAATTATAACTGTAAATAAATACGCAATAAATAAATTAAATTAACAGTTAAATTAAATAAATGCAATTCAACAGATATAAATGAAATAAACATGCCAAATACTCATAAATAAATTTCTATTCATTTCTAAAATTAATTTAACAAACATAAAAACTTTTAGAAGTTGTGAGTGGGTTCAAACACTCACCTTTTGAATTTAAATCGAATTTAAATTCGATTTAAACCCAAAAATTCGCCCGTCTCAGAATTCGTCCAAACCAGTGTCATCAAGTCCGGAATTTAATTACGATCCTAATAAAAAAAATCTCGCGTCAATCGGATATCGTATGACGAAGTTATAGCGAAAAATCGAGTTGAAAAATCAAAGTTTAAATTAAACAAAGAGAACACATTCACCCTCTCCTCTGCCACGTCATCATCATCCAACATACTTTCTTCCCAGCAACGCACTGCATGCACGAGCTCTCCAGAACGCACGCAACCCTTGTTGACCGTACTTTGACCGCTGATAGCCATCACCATGCCTCTCCCTATGACCAACGCCAACCACCACCGTCATCCCCATGGCCAGGCGCCTCCATCCCCCTAGGTCCGGCCCCCTCAAGTCACGGCCGGCCGCCACCAATAGCCTAGGGCCGAAACCCTAATCCAATTATTGACATAGATCCAACCGTTGAAACAGCGAACAAACACCACAGATCAACTCCCCTCGGTCCCCTCTACAAAACCCAGAAACGGTTCGTCGATCCGACGACTTTGATTACGGCGAGATGAATGGCTACGAACTGTTCTAATTTATTCTGGGTGAACGACAGCTCCAATTGAAAAACGAATTTCACCATGAGATTACGCGTATCGAAAACATCAATATATATTTTTTTCAGAATTTTCTGAAATTTTTGAGTTTTGACTTTTGATTTTGAACTATGGATAGATCTGGAATTGGATCTGAGATGTATACATTTAGGGAAGAGAAAAGAGTGAAGAAATGAACGTACAGCAAAAGAATAGAGACTAGGGTTTATAGCTGTATATTTATAGATAGGCTAGAGGTAGGGTAGCTAGACTGGATACGCGAACGTACGGAATAAACTATGGCCCAAAAAGCCCGCTATGCCTCCGGAGCCGAATTTGTTAAATCTATATATCCAGATAGGTATTTTAAAATATTCTGAATGCGATGGAAAAAGTTTCGCGACCAAATTCGATCGTATGAAGAAGTTATGCTAAAAACAAGATTTCCAAATTGATTTCAAATTGATTTTAATAAAATTGATTTCAAGGCGTTTCGCGTCCGTACGATCAAACGACAAGTCCGATCGATACGAAACTTGAAACCCTATAATAATTCACCGATACGGATCCGATGAAACTGGTTTCGTCGAAATCCGAGTCCGTGCCCAAAATGGCTATTTTTAATATTTATTAAATAAATTAAAATAAATTATAAATCCAGTTTTTATGTTTCAACTTCTAATATTGGCCAAATTTTGTGACTTATATAATTCAAACAATCCCAAATGGTTTTCCAAGCTTGGATGTGAATTAAAATTTATAAGTATATCAATTTTGCAGTGTTAATTTCTGCGTTTTCTTATTATTTGGGAATTATAAATTTTATTCTCAAAACCCAATTATTTAATCTTATACTTTTATACTCTCATCTTAAATCTAATTAAATAAATAACTTGATTTCCATTTCAACTCATTTTTAATTGCAATTAACCTTTTTACCATAAATTAAATCCCAAATTATAAATAAACTTTTATTTCCATTTCCTTTTTCTCAACTGTTTATTAATTCCCATCCAAATGAATTCAACATTATGAATTTGATAAATTTATTAGATTTACTTCCTTTCTATATTTCTAAGTTATTGTTGTCAATATGAACATTAGTTTAAGATTTCACTCAAATGTTTACCAATTCCAATCTAAACTCAATAACGTCATAATTAACGTTAGAATCCGTTTTATTATGCATAAATTCTAAATTTTACTGACCCAAATTTTCTTCTTTTCATTCCATATTAATTGTCAATCCCATAGAAAAATTAACATTAGGTTCATACCTTTTTACAAATAACTCCAATTTCTTCCAAATAATAATTACATAAACTATTAAATATTAAATCCATTAAATTGCAATAAATTCAATTGATTGCAATTTATTTCCAAATAAATTTGGATTTTTATTTAGTTATACACAAAATTCCGTTATCACTTGCCTAACAAGGTTATTTTCACTTAAGATCTCACTGCATCCACATTTTCACATTTTCATTTCCTAGTTTCTTTACTTTATTCTACATAATTTATTACAAATGGGATTTTCTTTGGTTTACATCTTATTTGTATTTAACGTTTCTCAATCACCAATTCATTTCACTTTAACTGCGGTAAATTGGCGGATAAATTGAATTTGATTCCCAAAATCTAAATTAACAAGAAACAAGGGTAGGTAACATACAATAGTCATTACTCCAAATTCTAGTCACCTAAATAGGCTTTTATTCCTTGCAAATAAATGTTACTATTTATTTTCATAGTACAAATCTCAATGATTATTCCATTTTATATTTACTTAGGCCATTTATAGTCCACTATACATATCTACATAAATGGGTAATTTATTCAATTCATTAAGTGTCAATCCTATTAAGCCCTGTTTATATCTTTATGCATTCTTCTATTACTTTACAAAAGGGAATAACTTTTAAACTCATACACTTAATAACAAAACCGTTATAAATCCAATAAACTTCCAAATCCAAGTTTGTACACATTTTACACAACTATTATGATTTCACACAAACGTTGAACTTATTAAATGACCATTTATTATAATTTAATTCCCTTAATTGAATCAAATGCTTATTATTATATATATTCTTTTCATTCTACCATTCCTTCCCATGTTATATTCATTAACGTATTTACACATCTTTATCTTTCAAATATAAAATAACCAAACTGATTACAAACACTGTTTCTATCAATTTTCACAAGTTTGTTCAAAACTATACTTTTGTTTACATAAAATAAATTTTATGTTTCTATTAGTTCTCTTTTCCTTTCACTACAGGCCTAAATTATTACTATCTACACTAATTACATCTTTGTATTAATGAACACCATTTAAGTTAATATTTATACTAACATTCACAAATTCAATATTTATTTGTTTCTTCAAAATTACTTTAAATCAAGTTGTGAAAATTTACATTATCCACATCTATTATCATAAAATTTTATAGTTACACTAAATTGCAACCACTATACCAAATTTCTACATTTATTCTTAACCAAATTAGAAATTATATTAATTCATTTTATTAAATATCATAAATTTAACGGGTCGTTACAATCTCCCCCACTCAAAACTTTTCGTCCCCGAAAAGGAAAAAGAAGGGAGGAGGAAGATTTACAGTGCATCTTATTTCAAATATTAACTTATAAACAATATTTTACTGGATTAATTTCCTTTAATGAAATATACTTGTTTTATAATCATTATATCCTTTAATACTTGAATTATTAAAGTTGGAAAAATACTTTCACAAAATTCTAAGTCCAAAATTTCCTGAAAATTTTGGCAAAGTCTCCTTTGTACGGAGGGACTCTGGAGAAAATATAATATCCAAATATACAAATATATTACATATATTATCCAAAATAAAATATCCCAACACGGGAAAATATATAAAATAGCGCTTTATACGTAATCCGGAAACGTACCTATTTGTCGGGCAATACGCTTATTATTACGGAACCAAAAGCAGTAGCAGTTGCTTCCATAACCTGTATTTTCTTATAAGCCTAAAAGGTTAAATATTTATTTTAAAATGAACTATTCTATTGGATTCAATCATTCATATCCAATCAAATGCAATAACCATACAATCAAACAGCACACACCGCAAACAAAATCATTCAATCATACAAACAATTAGTTGTTAGGTTCAAATTCCGAAATTGTACGAAATGTAAAATAACTATCAAGTGCATCCTTTACTCAACAGTCTTAGATGGAACAAAGATAGATTATTTCTCCATCCAACAACTTCAAAATTCCTTACCCAACAACCATACATCAACCAAACAATTCAAATCAACACCAAAATAGCTTATTATACATTTATTTCATACTTCAGTGGTTTGATTTTCTTCCCTTCATTTATGAGGGATTTCTTTGTTCTTACAAGTTTTATTTTCCAATTATCACCAAATTTATTATATTTGTATTTCCTTTTTATTACTTAAGTTTATAAAATAATTCTCATTAATAACAACAAATATTTTGAATATCTTCCTTTCCTTACTCTTCACTTGTAAGATCTCCCTTAAATTCTTAATCTGCTAACATTCATTTTTATAAGTGGAAGTTTTTTATTTATCCATTAACTATGGATTACAGTCATTTAAATTCTTCCTACTTTCCATTATATTAGAATAGGGGAGATTAATACATACTTAAGTGAATAATCATATAATAAATTCTTATTTTGAATTTCATTTTATATACTTAGGTTCATATCATCTATTAATAATAAAATTTCAATTATAACCTAAGTTTTACCATTGAATTCTTATTATAACAGTAATTTATTGAATACTTCATTTTTCCTAAATTCCTACTTGTAAAATATTCAATTCCAGTTTCTCATTTAACACTTCAACTTTTATATTTGGGTAAGTTATTTATGTTAAGGAAATTGCAATTGAACTTATACAAGTTTAATCTCCATTCTTTTAATTAAATTTAATGTTTATCCATATTACTCTTTGTCTCATATGTATGCAAATTCCTCTTTATAGCTTTGCAATTATTCTCTTATTTCAATTAGAGGTTTCAATTCATTTATTACTTAACTTTTATTTCACTAACAAATTTTAAACAATTAATTAACGGAAAAATTTAGAATTAAATACCGGGTTAAATTTCAATTTATTTCAAAATAATAGATAAATAAGTTCTTACAACTCAATATCTCTAATTATAGTCAGAACAATAAAAGAAAATTTTTAGAAAAGTTCAAAATAAATCTGCAGTAAAATTTACTACAGTGGCATTTCCCCTTCGAAACTCGAAATGAAAGTCGATGATGCGGCCGTCATCACCGAATTTATTTTCCAGCGATAGAGAGGAAAGTACAGAATTTAATTTCTCCCAAAATCTTCTTTTTAAAACAATTCTTCCAAATTATACGAAATATTTATATAAGAAAATACTTATAAACCAAATCATTATATTTCATAAATTCTTTGAAAACAAATTTGGAAAAATCCCGGACTTAAGTTCTAAAATCTCCAATTTGACTTATTATAATTTCAACTTAGCTTCAGTTATTATAAATATTTTATTTCTTAACACCCAATCTATAGCAACCAAATATATATATATATATCTTTATAAAAATATTTTTATATATAGAAAATATAATAGGCAAAATTCTTTCATTCACCTATATTAAAACAAATATTATGTCGGTATGTCCTATTAAGTGTTTAGAAATCCCTATTGATGACATAGCGTCCCATGTATCAACCAGAATTTATAAATACAAAGCGGAACAGATTAACACAATATAAAAATCTTTTTATTAATACTAACAAATACGCTCTCTCATATATATACACTCAGCGACTCCCATAGGATATTTCTACCCTATTAACAAAGAGTCAAACCCCCACAAAGCCAAGGTTTGTCGCTAAACCTGGCTCTGATACCAACTGTAACATCCCGCCTTTTCGCACACTTTAAACCGACACACGTGCCAATTCAAACCATACGGAAGGGCGGATTGTTATGGGGTAAATAAGAAAAACAGAGAAGAAATAAAAACAAAACAGAATCTCACAGCGGAAGGATAAAATATAATAATAAATATATAGTTCAAAACAGTTTACAAACACTTGATTTGCTTTATACAATAAATATCAGAGTTACACATACCAATACAATCAATGCAGCGGAACAGTATGAGTGTGATGCAATACTATAGATAATAATAATACGACTCCTTCATCTTCGTCCTTCAAAGCTAAAGTCTTCGACCCTGAAACGCTCGGACTGACCCGAGCGAATTTGAAAAGACAAAAACACTCGAGTCAGACTAAAAGATCTTATGTGGGTTAAATTAACAGAAATAAATATGAGTATAGTAACTCAAGAGATGTTCGGGATTTACATCTCCTAAGGATCCGTTAAACTATTTACTATGTAGTATATTGCGCTATTATAATAGTGTCTATTTATAAAATAAACTTACTTTTTAATAGCGTTAAGGGGTTACCCATATAGCCCTTAACACAAATAATGCCAATAGGCTATACAGTACCGTAATACCTCCTGATCGGGAGGCTACCAGAGGATACTCCATAGGTACGACACAAATAGAAACTCGTAGCAAAAGCTCGGTATGGTAGGTGACACGGCACAACTAGGCAATGCCAGGGTAGATATACCAATTGCTATCCAGGCTGGTGGAAACGCGTAGCCGCAGTTACCGCCCACCTCGGACTAACTCCCCAAAATCAAAATGTAGAAGTGGCCACTGAATCAAATCCATGTCAAAGTATAATATCGAAGAGGAGCGTCCGATCAGAGGAATGACCTCATTGGCCTGAGAATCGCTCCTGTTTTAGCCACCTTATGCCAACTCACGGGAGTCGGGTCCACGTATTTACCTTACAGGAAACGTCGCCACCACCTACTTCATTCTGGAATCTCCACCGCGTACACGGTTAGTCAAAGTGGTTTTCGGTATCGACAGAGAGTATGTCCATATCCGATCCCGGTCTCTTTGCCAACCAATCGTTATTATAACACCGCGGTTATTTAAAAACAGTTTATACTTTAAAACCAGAATATAATCTCTTTCAAAACCATAATATTACGATATCATTTCTTCTTTAAAAACACAAACAATTTATTTTCATATTATTTTATAAAAGCCCAAATCAATGATATCGTTTCCCAAATAAAATTTTCCTTTCCAAAAATTATGTCACTTTTTATTATTTAATATCCCATGTAACCAATATTTTGTTTGTAACTTTCAACATAATTCTTCGAAAATCCATAGTATTTTAAAACCATTATTTTCAAAACTAAATGGTTTGGATATTCAACGGTATGCGAATTAAAAAGGTTTAACTTTACTGTTGCTTTATAAAGAATAAATTACATGGCTTTCCAAATATTTCTTGTTTTAAAGTTAAACCAAAATCCAAAATATTACTTCAAGTCCCAAAACCATTTCAATTTTATATATATTTATATCCATTTTTGAGCATTAATATTTCAACTAAAGTTGGATTTTTATCCTTTCAAAATCAATATTCTATTAATTAATCTTGACCATTCACATAAAATCCATAATTAATAAGACTTCAATTTCTAGTAATATATATATATATATATATATATATATATAGAATTTTTCCACTTCAAATTATACTAGAATATCCATTTCTATTTATTTTGGGAAAATCCAATTACAAATATCATATCTTAAAATTTCCAACTTTACATTTAAACATAGGATATAAATTTACCAAACTCCATTTTCTAAATTTCTTCCATTTTCAATAAAGAAATTTATATTCCTTTTAATTTCAAAATTTCAACTTCATAGGTATATAAATATGGAATAAAATATTTATACAATATAAATTTAAGATTTATAGACCGTATTCAATCCAAACCATAGAAATCACATTAAAATAGTTATATATAGACCGCGGTGCCTGTATATAATTTTCTATCTTATGGTCAAGTGATCCGTATATTTATCATTTCAATCCGCAATTAAAAAAATAAAACTTTGCGGTTTTATCATTTCAAACCACAATCCCGAATGAAATGTAAAATATATGCTAACTTGCAGTTTAATGATATCGAATAAAACATCCATTCAACAACACATCCATCATCCAGTCACAAACATCAAGCAATATCAACCAATAACAAAATATGTTTGGGAATATACAACAGGTAATAATTGGCAGTTTAATTCAAATTATATTTATCAACTATAAATCTAACAGTTTATTTTCAGTGATAATTAACATAACTGTTAACTAGCAGTTCTTATGCAAACAAATAAATTATAACTGTAAATAAATACGCAATAAATAAATTAAATTAACAGTTAAATTAAATTAATGCAATTCAACAGATATAAATGAAATAAACATGCCAAATACTCATAAATAAATTTCTATTCATTTCTAAAATTAATTTAACAAACATAAAAACTTTTAGAAGTTGTGAGTGGGTTCAAACACTCACCTTTTGAATTTAAATCGAATTTAAATTCGATTTAAACCCAAAAATTCGCCCGTCTCAGAATTCGTCCAAACCAGCGTCATCAAGTCCGGAATTTAATTACGATCCTAATAAAAAAAATCTCGCGTCAATCGGATATCGTATGACGAAGTTATAGCGAAAAATCGAGTTGAAAAATCAAAGTTTAAATTAAACAAAGAGAACACATTCACCCTCTCCTCTGCCACGTCATCATCATCCAACATACTTTCTTCCCAGCAACGCACTGCATGCACGAGCCTCCAGAACGCACGCAACCCTTGTTGACCGTACTTTGACCGCTGATAGCCATCACCATGCCTCTCCCTATGACCAACGCCAACCACCACCGTCATCCCCATGGCCAGGCGCCTCCATCCCCCTAGGTCCGGCCCCCTCAAGTCACGGCCGGCCGCCACCAATAGCCTAGGGCCGAAACCCTAATCCAATTATTGACATAGATCCAACCGTTGAAACAGCGAACAAACACCACAGATCAACTCCCCTCGGTCCCCTCTACAAAACCCAGAAACGGTTCGTCGATCCGACGACTTTGATTACGGCGAGATGAATGGCTACAAACTATTCTAATTTATTCTGGGTGAACGACAGCTCCAATTGAAAAACGAATTTCACCATGAGATTACGCGTATCGAAAACATCAATATATATTTTTTTCAGAATTTTCTGAAAATTTTGAGTTTTGACTTTTGATTTTGAACTATGGATAGATCTGGAATTGGATCTGAGATGTATACATTTGGGGAAGAGAAAAGAGTGAAGAAATGAACGTACAGCAAAAGAATAGAGACTAGGGTTTATAGCTGTATATTTATAGATAGGCTAGAGGTAGGGTAGCTAGACTGGATACGCGAACGTACGGAATAAACTATGGCCCAAAAAGCCCGCTATGCCTCCGGAGCCGAATTTGTTAAATCTATATATCCAGATAGGTATTTTAAAATATTCTGAATGCGATGGAAAAATTTTCGCGACCAAATTCGATCGTATGAAGAAGTTATGCTAAAAACAAGATTTCCAAATTGATTTCAAATTGATTTTAATAAAATTGATTTCAAGGCGTTTCGCGTCCGTACGATCAAACGACAAGTCCGATCGATACGAAACTTGAAACCCTATAATAATTCACCGATACGGATCCGATGAAACTGGTTTCGTCGAAATCCGAGTCCGTGCCCAAAATGGCTATTTTTAATATTTATTAAATAAATTATAAATCCAGTTTTTATGTTTCAACTTCTAATATTGGCCAAATTTTGTGACTTATATAATTCAAACAATCCCAAATGGTTTTCCAAGCTTGGATGTGAATTAAAATTTATAAGTATATCAATTTTGCAGTGTTAATTTCTGCGTTTTCTTATTATTTGGGAATTATAAATTTTATTCTCAAAACCTAATTATTTAATCTTATACTTTTATACTCTCATCTTAAATCTAATTAAATAAATAACTTGATTTCCATTTCAACTCATTTTTAATTGCAATTAACCTTTTTACCATAAATTAAATCCCAAATTATAAATAAACTTTTATTTCCGTTTCCTTTTTCTCAACTGTTTATTAATTCCCATCCAAATGAATTCAACATTATGAATTTGATAAATTTATTAGATTTACTTCCTTTCTATATTTCTAAGTTATTGTTGTCAATATGAACATTAGTTTAAGATTTCACTCAAATGTTTACCAATTCCAATCTAAACTCAATAACGTCATAATTAATGTTAGAATCCGTTTTATTATGCATAAATTCTAAATTTTACTGACCCAAATTTTCTTCTTTTCATTCCATATTAATTGTCAATCCCATAGAAAAATTAACATTAGGTTCATACCTTTTTACAAATAACTCCAATTTCTTCCAAATAATAATTACATAAACTATTAAATATTAAATCCATTAAATTGCAATAAATTCAATTGATTGCAATTTATTTCCAAATAAATTTGGATATTTATTTGGTTATACACAAAATTCCGTTATCACTTGCCTAACAAGGTTATTTTCACTTAAGATCTCATTGCATCCACATTTTCACATTTTCATTTCCTAGTTTCTTTACTTTATTCTACATAATTTATTACAAATTGGATTTTCTTTGGTTTACATCTTATTTGTATTTAACATTTCTCAATCACCAATTCATTTCACTTTAACTACGGTAAATTGGCGGATAAATTGAATTTGATTCCCAAAATCTAAATTAACAAGAAACAAGGGTAGGTAACATACAATAGTCATTACTCCAAATTCTAGTCACCTAAATAGGCTTTTATTCCTTGCAAATAAATGTTACTATTTATTTTCATAGTACAAATCTCAATGATTATTCCATTTTATATTTGCTTAGGCCATTTATAGTCCACTATACATATCTACATAAATGGGTAATTTATTCAATTCATTAAGTGTCAATCCTATTAAGCCCTGTTTATATCTTTATGCATTCTTCTATTACTTTACAAAATGGAATAACTTTTAAACTCATACACTTAATAACAAAACCGTTATAAATCCAATAAACTTCCAAATCCAAGTTTGTACACATTTTACACAACTATTATGATTTCTCACAAACGTTGAACTTATTAAATGACCATTTATTATAATTTAATTCCCTTAATTGAATCAAATGCTTATTATTATATATATTCTTTTCATTCTACCATTCCTTCCCATGTTATATTCATTAACGTATTTACACATCTCTATCTTTCAAATATAAAATAACCAAACTGATTACAAACACTGTTTCTATCAATTTTCATAAGTTTGTTCAAAACTATACTTTTGTTTACATAAAATAAATTTTATGTTTCTATTAGTTTTCTTTTCCTTTCACTACAGGCCTAAATTATTACTATCTACACTAATTACATCTTTGTATTAATGAACACCATTTAATTTAATATTTATACTAACATTCACAAATTCAACATTTATTTGTTTCTTCAAAATTACTTTAAATCAAGTTGTGAAAATTTACATTATCCACATCTATTATCATAAAATTTTATAGTTACACTAAATTGCAACCACTATACCAAATTTCTACATTTATTCTTAACCAAATTAGAAATTATATTAATTCATTTTATTAAATATCATAAATTTAACGGGTCGTTACAGAAACCCTATTACTTGTTTATAGAGCATGTTTGTATATATATTGTTTAAAAAAAATAGTCCTTATGATACTAAATTGATAGAAGTGGAGTAAAACTTGATTTGAAAGAAATTAATTTGAAAATAGGCTTGTGTGGACTTGAAAAGGGATTGAAGTTAAGTAAATGAGTCGTAACTCACTTAAAGTTGGATGCTAATGGTATATAAATTAGTTAAGAAGCCAATTGAATTGGTTGGAAACTATACAAATTGCTTGTGAAAGTATCTATAGTGCATTACTTATGTTATTGATTGTTGTGGTTGTTTAAATGGGTAAAACATTATAAATTTCATAAATATGTTACTTATATGTTTAAATTGAGTAAGTACAGGTACCAGAAGACTGTATAGCGGGATTTTGGTCACGCAAATGCTTAAATAAATACGCCACTTGCTTAAAATGCTAAATAAGGTATGCATACGCAATACAAACTAGGAAATATAAACTGTTTTTTATTTTTCCGACCGTGTGGGTCGATGTATATATATTTATATCTATTGTTAAATTGCAAAAGCTCCTCCGTACAAAGGGGACTCTGCCAAAAAATTTCGGAAATTTTGGGAGTTAGAAATTTTTTGAAGTTTTTGAAAATTCTGTTAACGACAAACGTTTTCAAATTGGAAATTGAAATAAATTAGTGAAGGAAACTAATTTAAAATAATGACATAAATTTGTTATAAATGAAAAATAGAATTTAAATATTCAGAGTTAAAGATAAATTGAATTCATATGGAAATGGAAGAATCAATTTGAATAAGAATAGATACAAACTAAGTGTATGATGAAAATAAATAATAAGAAACACATAAAATGCTTATACTAACTTAAATGAGGAATGATGCATTCTTAATTGGGAATTGATATTTCAAATATAATCTAAAATAATATTTGAATGAATATATATTGACATTTGTAAGAAAGTCGATAAAATGTTTTTGAATATTGTGATGGGACATATTGCTGTGTAAGATATGCAGGTAATATAAGGTAAAGAGAATTGATATTGATTTCAGAAGATAAATTTGAAATGCTCGACAAAAAGGTATGTGCTTAAATTTCTATATGAAATTGATTGGGATTTTGATTGAGCCACTTGGCTTTTTGTTTTCTTTTGAGATTTGGGAAGCCGTAGAGCCATTTTGTAGTTGTACCGAGCTAGCCGCGCAAAAGAGACGCTGGCAAAATTTTTTGGAAATTTAGGGAGCTTGAATGGTTAAACAAATAGTATAGTTTGAAACTAGGGAAAAGTTTAGGAAGTTAATAAGAAGGGTAATACATCTTTTATTAAAAAGATGTTGAATTGTTGATTTTGGAGAAATAGTAACGGGTATTGGACCATTCTTCCTAACTAATAATTTCGGGGACGAAATTCTTTTTAGGGGGGAGGAATGTAACGACCCGGATTTTTGAACGTCTAATTTGCAATATGTAAATTGGATTTAAATATTTAATTTGAACTTTAATTTGATTTTAATATGAACAGTTTGGTTTTATATGATAGAAATGATTCAGAATTTAAATATACCGACCTGTTGAATTAATTAATTATTAAAATAGTCATTGAATATCGGGTAAAATATTCGGGGGTAGTAAGCTTGTTTAAAATATTTTAAAGGCTTTAGAATTTATATTGATAATACTGGAAATAATAGATGAGTTAAAATTTGAATTTAGAAGTGGTTTGTTCGATTTTAAAATTTTATCGTTTAAATCGACATTAAAAATAGCCATCCGAGGCACAGTCTCGGAATTGAACGAATCCAGTTCCGTTGGATCCGCAATATTGAATTATTGCTGGATTTCAAACTTTGTAATTTTCGGAGCTACTGGGTGATTGTATAATAAACAAATGCGCTATAAATTAATTGAAATTCGAGAGGGTTTAAATATAAAGTTTAAAATAAAATAATTAACCTAGCTTCCCCAACACACTTTCGTCCCATCAGAACGTTGTAGCCCGTCTTCTTCCATAAGCTTTCCATTTTCTTTAAATCGCAACGTTTCTTTCTGCATTTTGAAATAAATTTCACTCCTCGAATAATGGTCGCCTTCCCTTCCTTTTTATCGCGACACTAAACCCTTCTTTTTTCCCTATTCTAATATACGAAATCCCTCCTCATATTGTAATTGACCAA
Source organism: Allium cepa (assembly GCA_030765085.1). Lineage (NCBI taxonomy): Eukaryota > Viridiplantae > Streptophyta > Magnoliopsida > Asparagales > Amaryllidaceae > Allium > Allium cepa. The sequence goes on from CM060942.1 coordinate 72,805,547, forward strand.
TTCTTTTCGTTACTTTTTTCCATCACGCTGATTCAATGGCATCCATATTAAAAAAAAAAGAGAGAAGAATCGGCGATTCGATCGATGAGGGGAGAGAGGACCACCTCGATTAATTCACGGCTGTGATTTGAGGCGTTGTCGAGATTAGCGTGTTGTCCTGGGGGCGGCCAGGGTTTGCGGCCGAGAAGAGGGGAAGCTTCCGAGTGAGGCACAACTTGGGTAGAGGGAAGAGCGTCGACGTTTGAGGCTCAGTCGAGCTCGTAATCGATTTCTGGCGCGTGAAGTATCGTGATGGATGATTGTGGAGGTCTCGGTGTCGGCAGTTCAAGGCGGGTACCGCGTGGTAGTGCTTGGGTGTTCGCGAGGAGGAGCTGGTGGCGACCTAGTACAAGGCCAGGACTCATGAGGAACGCACGATGCGGAATAGAATTTCGCGATGGCGTGCTCGAGGCAGAGATGGTGGGTGGGTTTGTGAAATGACAGTAAGGTATTCGTTTTTTTTAATTTATTTCTCTGCTCAAATTAATTTAACTTCTATATCTGGTTGGATAATAATTAATAAATCAAAATAAGTATACATTATATATATATATATTTGTAGTAAGGATATTTTCCCTTGATTTAAAATTTATATATATACATATACATAAGCTTTTAAATATAAGAGTATGTGTTTTAAGGAAGAAAATAATAAACATATGTTATAGAAGAATTTTATAGTAAAGAAAAAATATATATATTTAGGCAAGACAGAAATTATATATATATATATAACTTTGAAAAGTATAAAGATTAGATGTTTTAAAAATAAATTAATTTTCTTTAGAGTAAAAATATATACATATAGGACTTTGAAAATTTAATTCTTTTGTTTAAAATTTCACGACCAGTAAAAATTAAATTATCAGATTAACATAAATTTATTTAAACGATAAATAATTATTTGATGTTCGAATAATAATAAAATCCATGAAATTGTTATTCAAGGTCAAAAAATATGGAAACGAGTCAGGATTGGATCGGTTTGGCAAACCCAAAATCAAAGGTGAGTTAATCTCACTCAGTTAATTTTAAATTTAAATTGTTGAATTTAAATCTATTGTTGAATTTCTTGAATGATGGTTGAAATTAGTGAATAATTAAATAGACCCTATATGCCGCATAATAGCGGATGATAATATATGAATCCCATATACTGCAATATTCCACCATTGAAGTGGAATTGGTATTTTATTTGTGCTAACATCTGTGGATGCATGGAAACAGGTTGGAGGGATCCAACAGGATTCCTCAAAGATATTTATTTTATCTCATATATGTTGTTCTGTGAGAAGATGATAAACTGAGATGGGTGGCCTTGTATATAAATTGAATTATTAACTGTTGAATAACAAAGAAGCTGAAATTTGAAATTTTACTACTATTGATAAATTAATTCAAAAAAGTTAAATAAAACTCAAATAGGAAATATTATTGGAATTTGAAACTTCAACTTTAGGATGAAGAAAAAGAAATAAAAGCATCTTATAAACAGAAATTGGTTAAAGTTGAGTTTTTGGTAAAATTTAATATATTAAACACTAGAAGAATTATTGTAATCAACAAGTAAAATTTTATTCAAGAATAAAAAGAAAATGTTGTTAAGAAGTACAAATAAGGGATTTTTATTAAGAAATAAAAAGGAATTTTATTAAGTAATGAATGGGATTTATTTAAAGAGCAATATGAAAATTTATATAAAATAAATAAATTATTATGGTGGAATTCTTAAATAAAACTATCTTTATAAATAAAGTGAACTCAAAGAGAATTTATAAATTTATAAATGGAGTTTATAAACGAGATAGGAAAATATCAGTGTACATTGGTAAGGATAAGTCAAGGTGAACTTATATTGAGTTATAAATTTGTTTGAAATGGAAATAGTAGAATATTTTCCAAAGAAAGAAGGTGAATGTGGAAAAGATGCATTTATAGATGGATATTGGATTTCCTAAATTATAAAGTTATTTTAAAAGGAATATTTTTAAATTACTATACTATATAGGTTTTATAAATCATTTTTTAATTTAAAATATTTCAAATTAGTTATTTTTGATGGCTTAGCAATTATTTGTAATAAACTCTAATTTTTCTAAAACCAGCTTTGAAACTTATAAATAACTAGATATAAATTTTAATATTTAATATTACTTATTTTATAAATCTATATGTTTTCAAAATGTTTTTAAAATCCAATTAAAATCCTCTTGTGATGGTAAGAAAATTAATTTACATGAGATAAGATTTAGGAGAAATCTTATAAAGTGGAGAAATTGAGTTTGAAAATTTATAAGCAGAAGTATAAATTGATTTTTGAGGAATGAATGAGAAAATAAAGGATATTTTCAAAGGGTAAATCAAAATGTGGGTGAGTATAAGAAATCAGTTAAATGATTTCATGGAAATAAAGGACTTTGAAAATTTATTTCAAATGGATTAAAATGGAAATAATATCTGAATGATATTTGAGATAAATAATTTGTGGAAATTATTAGATGGTTGCTTGTGTATGGTTATTTGATAGTTAAATAACCGACTATCAATATTTGGCCAATGCGTTGATCAGTTCGAAGAGTCCGGGATCGGATTTAATTATCCGAAAACCACGTCGGTCCGGTTTGAACGATAACGAATGAAGACCGTGAAGAGTTAAAGATGGTTATTCGGTTTGTCCATACCCAAGGCAACTTGTATGGATTGAATGCTTTTAGAACATCATTAGGTGGACGACGAGCATTCTAAGTGAGACTCGTTCTTGAAAGGTAATGATTAGCCTCAAGCCTCATCAACCGGGAATGGCTAAAACAGAGGAGGTGCAGCAAGGTTAGGTGGGTCATGCCCAAGTAGGACAATATTTTCCCTTGTCTAGATGTCCCTTTTTATTCGGCTTAGTGAGCGGTTGGTGTAACAGTACGGGGTTTCCGATCTTCGAAAATTCAACATCGATACTCACTTTATCGACTGCCGAGAAATCGAAGGCCGAAAACACGGAATGTTATGGGTTTTAAAAAGAATTTAAGAAAAGAAGAGAGAGAAGAAGAGAGAAAATAGAGAGGAAAGAAGATAGACGATTTTTAGAAAACAGAGAATTTGAAAATAGAACGGGAACAGAAGATATAACAGAACAGAAAGAACAACATCAGAATCTCACAATTCGCAGCGGAACAACATATAATAATAAATGAATAATCTTTAAACAAAGAACTATATCAGTTATTACATTACATTTCATTTCATTACATCATATCATCAGAGTGTACAACATCATACAACAACAAACAGTGCAGCGGAAAAGAAATACTATATAAATAATACGCCATGCCATCCAGCTTGCCTCCAGCAACTCCAGAATATCCAGAATATCCTGATAAACCTAACTCTTGACTGCCCGTGTGGAAATTGGTGGGCACCCAGAGTTTAGGAAGGAAAACAATAAACTCCGAGTCAGTCATGTGACTGGTGTGAGAACTCAAAACAGTTTATTTACTTTAAAATCAAAATAGAGGAATATTTTTAAACTCAATTCGCAATGCTTTTAAAAATGAGACTACCATAAGGCCTCCCGCACACACACACATGCAAACGCAGAATCGGAGGAGATTTCTCCTTATGATAGTCAAAGATGCTTGATACGCATTTAAAATAACATTTGATATTATTATTAGTGCATAGTGTATAACAAATTCATTTCGAAAGTAGAATATAAATCTTAGCCAACATACGACCATTATCGTATGCCTACTATAGCTACTATCCAAACAGTGGTGACCACCATAAGTGAATAGCAGGTTCTACAACTAATACCGTACAAGTTTCGTATTGGGAATTGGATTTCCAACAAATGGTCAGGCCAAGGAACTTCCCATTGCCACATGAGAATGCCTCTGGATGGACATCCCCGAGAACCAAACCGGATCTCTACCAACACAAGGCCGGGTTACTCCTAACTGAGTAACAACTGACCGAATATGCCATCCCCCGGTCCTTTGGGACCTTTTCAACCGAGCGCTCGTAATCAATTCACACAATCATAAAGTGTTTTCAACATGAGTAAGTATCTGGGCTCCATACCATGATACCACCCTTTTCCAGAAGGAAATGGACACATCCTAAAGGGTGCTACCCCTCATAACCTTGCCGCATCTTTCCTGTTTTGACCATTCACGGGGTGTGAGGCTCGACGAAGTCACGTCCACAAAAACATACTTTATACAAAAGCCATGCTTTGGGTCAACAAATGATCAACACAATGATCACTAAGATAGACGATCAAATAAATGATCCTATCACAAATAATCAACACAATGATCATTTCAGCAACACTCAGCATGTCACATTACCAAATTGGGAATATATCGCTGATAACTTCAACTATATAACCTCTGAGCACGTACGTCTCAGAGAAGGGTGTTAAGCTAAAGAATAAATTCTCCGCCACCAACAGAAATATATTTGAAAGAAATCGGCTTTATATCTCAACTTGTAATGTCAGGCATACAATCCATACAAGTCTGTTCCGGGCTCGAACAGAACCGAAGGCACTTACAAAGAAGTCCTTGCAATCCGGATATTCACAATCCTGATCGGATTCGCCATCACATATGGAGAACTCAATACCGTAGCTACTCGGTGCAGAGTCAATCGATAGTTCATCCTATCGCTTTCGCAAATATCCGGTCTTCAACACCGATCTTCTAATGCGATTCACAACGACGTATCACATATTCGGAGTGGGTTATACGACCCCATGGTCCTTTCCCGGTTAACCCGAATAGTGAGCGCTTATTCAAAAATAAGTGTGCATTCAAATTCAATCAATTCACATCAAATACCCATTCAAAGGGAAATACTGATAGTCGGTTATTGAACTATTACTGGATATGCACACATCACCAGATTCCAAATAATTTTCCAAATTATTTATTTTCCAAAATATCTTTACTAGATATATAGTTTCAACACTTCAAAAATAAATCAATATTTATTTTTAACCAATTTCACTTTTCACATATAAATTCCATAATGAATTTATATTTCAAAATATCATGCATATACAATTTCAACTATCCATTTCAATTTATCTTCAAAAAAATAAATTCTAATTATTCACTTCATATTGGAAAACATTTCCATACTTATTATTCATAAGTAATTCACAAAACTTTTTATTTTCAACCTTGGAAAATATTCAATATACTTAAATCGAATTAAGTATATAATTCATTCTTTAAGGAAATCATTCCCTTAAACATATTTATTTGGGGCAAAACGAATGTTGCGTAAAACATCGTTACGACAACCCAAAATCACTAGTATAGGGATTCGAAATTAAAATAGATATATAAATCCCAACACTATTCAAAACATTTCCTTTCGGAAATCATTTACTATAACAACAGTGTTATAGTCCACTATTTCCTTTTATTTCTCGAAAACGTCTATTTCAACAATAAATGTTGAAATCTATGGTTTCGAATCTCAACACATTTTAAACCATCGTTAGATCGTTTTAATTCTATTTAAAACATCATATCTAAAACAATTTCTTTAACGTATCATTCACTATTCAAAAACGTGAATATACTATGTTAACAAATTTCATCCTTTTTATACTTTTTAACTTAAAGGATTATTCACAGTCTAAAACGTGAATATAACTCCATTTATAAGTTATAACAATTAACTTATCAAAATAAGTCGTTTGCGAATTCATAAAACAACGTTTATAAATTCCATTTCTATTTATTTATAAAAACTTCTTTTTTATAAATTCCTTTATTAACATATTTCAGTTTATAACTCAATTATAAACTAAATGTTTATATTATAAGTTAAATACTTATAAAACGATTATTTTATAAAATTGTTCTTTAAACTTCATAATTATAAATCTTATAACTTATAAGATTCATTTATTTAACCAAATCTATTCTTCAATTAACTTCTCAAATTTATAAATCTTACTATTTATAAATTTCATTTATAACTTCACAGTTTATAATTCTATAAATTTCATTCATTTATGAAATTCATTTTCACTACATTCCAACACTTATAAAAACTCGTTTTATAATGTCAATATTTCAATTTATAAATATCCGTTTATAAATCTCTTAATATGAATCAATTTATATTATTCTTTTTAAAACGTCTTTAATTTCCTTTATAGTTTCACCATTCTGATTTATAAAATAATTAAATTTTATAAATCCTCTATTTAAACTTTTCACAATAATTCTAAAATATCTCGATTAAACTATTTTATAAACTCAATAGCATCATATTCTCAAAAATCAGTTTTTAACTGTATTTCACAAAAATCATAATTTTTATAACATTAAAAATTATAACGTTTATTTATTTAAAATGGATTAATTCTAAAAATATAGTATATTTTCAAAAATCACTTTAAAACCATTTTAAAATCCCCAAAATCTGGGTCCAATGATGCTACACACCAAATAGTCAATCACGACTACAACGATATCATATATCAATATGATAATCCATCAAATATCAAAATATCTGAAATAAAATAAAACTGTTGAGGAATCCAGTTGGATCCCTCCAACCTGTTTTCCTGCATCCAAAAACAATAGCACAATACCAATTTCGCTCCAGTACGAAATTATCGCGGTATATGTTCTTAATAAATATTATCCGCTTAATAACGGCGTAATAGGGTCTCATCCGCTAAACAAAAAATGCGGGAAATCAACAACTGCAATATATACATATGCCAATATATATATATTGATATTATATATAATACCAATTTCACTGTTTATGAAATATTCGCGGTATATGTTTATATTAAATAACATCCGCTTACTAACGGCGTATAATGTCTATTTTAACAATCAATAGATATTATCATCATTCATACATGCATTCAAATATTTTAAATCTAACTATTTAAAATAAAATCGAAACCGATTCGATTGAGTGAGAAGTTCTCACCTTGGTTTTAATTTCCGTTTTAGCTTTTATTTCGAATAAAATTAAACGCGCGTTTAATTTTACCCGAAATTCTCACTAACTCCAAACGACTCCAAACCAACTCCATCGCGTAGTGCTCGTCCATACGATTCCAACGCAACTGAGTTTGCATTTTTTCGACCTCGTATGAAAAAGTTATGCAATTTACAAGTTTGTACACGTTTTAAATATAATTAAAACAACATTAATCCACAAATCTTATACCCAAAGCAATCCTAGCCACTAGATCCACTGCCAACTCATCTCCACCGCACCCCCCCTTCTTCCTAACACACGCAAGTTACAGGAGATAGCTGCACTTCCTTGAACCCATATTTCTAAACTAGGGTTTAGCTTTGCCACCTCCTCGAGCGACTAAACTCCATCATCTCTTCACCAACGAAGCGCCTCCCCACTAGCTACCCACGCCCAGCACCATGGCCAACTCGGCCTCGTGTATAGCCTAGGATTGCGTGCAAAAACTGATGGGAACGGCCACGTTTTGCTCCTCCATCGTCGCACCATTTACGATCATACCCGTATGGAATTAAAGCTCTCTCCATGCTCTTCAATGTTGTAGTTAACAACTTTGGCCAAAACTTCACGGATTGGAAGAGATTAAGGGTTGAAATTGGGACAATTCTGGCCATTGAATAATTAGGGCCGGCTGCAAATTGAATTAGGGTTTGATTTCTTTTTTTTTTATTTGTGTGTGGTGCTATTTATAAGAAAAGCAAGTGTAAACACTATTCATCCCGGGAATTCCGAACTCCGATTTAGGCGCCGTAACCAGCGTTTCTAAGGTTTACCCCACGTTCCGGACACAATGGAACAGGTTTCGGAAGCTAATTCGGAAGTATGTGCGAGTTATGGCTATAAACGCTCAATTTAAATTAAACCGATTTAAATCGATTTCTAGGCGTTTTAATTTGTACCGGACAAACGGTAAATCCAATTGACTTGAAATTTGAAACCTTACAATAATATCACATTACGGATCCGATGAAACTGGTTTCGTCGAAATCCGAGACTTTTTTGAAAAATGGCTATTTTGACTCGCCAAATTTAAATTAAAAACAATTCGATGCGTTTCGAGCTGCCACGATCAAACGATAGCTCCGATTGACACGAAATTTGAAATCCGGTAATAACTAACTATTACGGATCTAATGAAACTGGTTTCGTTCAATTCTGAGACTGTTCAAAAATTGGCTATTTTACAGTCGATTTAAATATTAAAATATTCAATTTTCACAAATTAACTTTTAATTCGATTTTAAAAGTTCTAAAATATCGTTCTAACTTCAATATGATAAAATAAAATTTTACAAATCATTTTCAATCATATTTAACCTCATTTTCAATTATTTCTATAATTTAACGTATTAAATTATCGATTTAATAATTCAATTAAATCCAATAAATCAAAATAAAATTTATTTGACTTATAAATTCACTTATTAATATTTAAAATTAATTAAATATCCAAATTTTAATTTATAAAAATTCTGGGTCGTTACAATCTTTCCCCCTTAAAAGAATTTCGTCCTCGAAATTACAAGTAAGAAGATTACAGAATCTATTAACTTTCCAAAATTTATAATTAAACTTCTTTCAAATCTTTACTAAATTTTCAAATCATACTTAGTTATCTTTTCAAAAACAATTACTATTGTTTAACTTTCAACTCTAAAATCAAAGTGAAAGTTTTCAAAATTTTCCAAATTTTCTCAAAATTTTTCTAACGCCTTAAATTTCCGGAAAAATTCGCCATAGTCTCCTTTGCGCGGCTCGATCCGAAAAAAAAAATGACAGTATATATATCACAAATATACATCTCATCAAGTAATGAGGCATCCCGCAGGGAAAATAGTGTAAAAGTACGATATTTAATCCGAGATATGTACCTTATATTTTATTAGCAAGCATATACGGCTAATATAGCGCTAAAGCGAACTCCAAATGCGAAGCAAACGCGATCCGCACCTACTAAACTCAACAAACAACATGAGAAACATGCATATATGACAATAGTATCGATATACAACATATAACAACATAATAACTATATATGTTACATAGCAAATGCAACAATAGCAATATACATTCAACCATCAACCTACTACATCCAACTAACATCCATTATCAATCAATATTCCTTCATATTCTCATTAATATTCAATGAAATGGGTTTTCAATTTAAATCATATTTGATTTACTTACATTGGATTTTTTTATCAACACTCATTCTCAATTCAATTAGTTTACATTCACTAATTAAATCCAATTCACTTTCAATTCTATTCAAATTTATTTACTTCTAATTTGAATTCAATTTCATAGCTTCCAATTTCATTAATTCAATTTCATTAACTCTTAATGAATTATATACAATCAATCAACAATCATATAACAACCAAAGTATATTAATTATAACCAAATTCCTTTGCTTATATTCATTCTTGGTTTAACATCTTTACTTTCCAATTGGTTTTATTAAATTGATTTTCATTCAATTTTATTCAACTTCCAATAAAATTAGATTTTAATGAATTAACACTTTCATTAATTATTCCATTCCAATTTATTCACATTCAATTGATTAACATTCAATCCATTCATTCAATTCAATTACAAAGTTGAATTTCATTCATATACTCAAGTTCACATTCATTTAATCCACTTGATTATTTACAACTCATATTCATATAATTTCACTTCTTACATATATAAGTTTATTTCACAATTGTAAATCACTTTAATTATAATTTCAATTCTTATAATTCTTTTGCTTATACAATTATTCTTTTATTTGGATTATTCAAATAACTAAACAATCACTTATATACACTTTAATAATTCTGAAAAATTATTCCTTTATATATAAAAATATAATCAAGTAAAATTATTTCATTTACCCAATTTAAAACAATATTATGTCGAATTGTTCTATTCAAGTGTTTAGAAACCCCTTCGGCAAAGTTGTACATACCGTGCTGAGGAAGGTTCATATGCCACTCAATAAACCAATCATCACAATATAAAACAATTTTGTATTCACTAACAAATACGCTCTCATAGCTATTATTACACTCAAACTCATTCTAGAGTACTACTGACTCTATCTCTAATGAGTAATACCCTACAGAACCATGGTTGTCGCTTAACCATCAGCTCTGATACCAAATGTAACAGTACGGGGTTTCCGATCTTCGAAAATTCAACATCGATACTCACTTTATCGACTGCCGAGAAATCGAAGGCCGAAAACACGGAATGTTATGGGTTTTAAAAAGAATTTAAGAAAAGAAGAGAGAGAAGAAGAGAGAAAATAGAGAGGAAAGAAGATAGACGATTTTTAGAAAACAGAGAATTTGAAAATAGAACGGGAACAGAAGATATAACAGAACAGAAAGAACAACATCAGAATCTCATAATTCGCAGCGGAACAACATATAATAATAAATGAATAATCTTTAAACAAAGAACTATATCAGTTATTACATTACATTTCATTTCATTACATCATATCATCAGAGTGTACAACATCATACAACAACAAACAGTGCAGCGGAAAAGAAATACTATATAAATAATACGCCATGCCATCCAGCTTGCCTCCAGCAACTCCAGAATATCCAGAATATCCTGATAAACCTAACTCTTGACTGCCCGTGTGGAAATTGGTGGGCACCCAGAGTTTAGGAAGGAAAATAATAAACTCCGAGTCAGTCATGTGACTGGTGTGAGAACTCAAAACAGTTTATTTACTTTAAAATCAAAATAGAGGAATATTTTTAAACTCAATTCGCAATGCTTTTAAAAATGAGACTACCATAAGGCCTCCCGCACACACACACATGCAAACGCAGAATCGGAGGAGATTTCTCCTTATGATAGTCAAAGATGCTTGATACGCATTTAAAATAACATTTGATATTATTATTAGTGCATAGTGTATAACAAATTCATTTCGAAAGTAGAATATAAATCTTAGCCAACATACGACCATTATCGTATGCCTACTATAGCTACTATCCAAACAGTGGTGACCACCATAAGTGAATAGCAGGTTCTACAACTAATACCGTACAAGTTTCGTATTGGGAATTGGATTTCCAACAAATGGTCAGGCCAAGGAACTTCCCATTGCCACATGAGAATGCCTCTGGATGGACATCCCCGAGAACCAAACCGGATCTCTACCAACACAAGGCCGGGTTACTCCTAACTGAGTAACAACTGACCGAATATGCCATCCCCCGGTCCTTTGGGACCTTTTCAACCGAGCGCTCGTAATCAATTCACACAATCATAAAGTGTTTTCAACATGAGTAAGTATCTGGGCTCCATACCATGATACCACCCTTTTCCAGAAGGAAATGGACACATCCTAAAGGGTGCTACCCCTCATAACCTTGCCGCATCTTTCCTGTTTTGACCATTCACGGGGTGTGAGGCTCGACGAAGTCACGTCCACAAAAACATACTTTATACAAAAGCCATGCTTTGGGTCAACAAATGATCAACACAATGATCACTAAGATAGACGATCAAATAAATGATCCTATCACAAATAATCAACACAATGATCATTTCAGCAACACTCAGCATGTCACATTACCAAATTGGGAATATATCGCTGATAACTTCAACTATATAACCTCTGAGCACGTACGTCTCAGAGAAGGGTGTTAAGCTAAAGAATAAATTCTCCGCCACCAACAGAAATATATTTGAAAGAAATCGGCTTTATATCTCAACTTGTAATGTCAGGCATACAATCCATACAAGTCTGTTCCGGGCTCGAACAGAACCGAAGGCACTTACAAAGAAGTCCTTGCAATCCGGATATTCACAATCCTGATCGGATTCGCCATCACATATGGAGAACTCAATACCGTAGCTACTCGGTGCAGAGTCAATCGATAGTTCATCCTATCGCTTTCGCAAATATCCGGTCTTCAACACCGATCTTCTAATGCGATTCACAACGACGTATCACATATTCGGAGTGGGTTATACGACCCCATGGTCCTTTCCCGGTTAACCCGAATAGTGAGCACTTATTCAAAAATAAGTGTGCATTCAAATTCAATCAATTCACATCAAATACCCATTCAAAGGGAAATACTGATAGTCGGTTATTGAACTATTACTGGATATGCACACATCACCAGATTCCAAATAATTTTCCAAATTATTTATTTTCCAAAATATCTTTACTAGATATATAGTTTCAACACTTCAAAAATAAATCAATATTTATTTTTAACCAATTTCACTTTTCACATATAAATTCCATAATGAATTTATATTTCAAAATATCATGCATATACAATTTCAACTATCCATTTCAATTTATCTTCAAAAAAATAAATTCTAATTATTCACTTCATATTGGAAAACATTTCCATACTTATTATTCATAAGTAATTCACAAAACTTTTTATTTTCAACCTTGGAAAATATTCAATATACTTAAATCGAATTAAGTATATAATTCATTCTTTAAGGAAATCATTCCCTTAAACATATTTATTTGGGGCAAAACGAATGTTGCGTAAAACATCGTTACGACAACCCAAAATCACTAGTATAGGGATTCGAAATTAAAATAGATATATAAATCCCAACACTATTCAAAACATTTCCTTTCGGAAATCATTTACTATAACAACAGTGTTATAGTCCACTATTTCCTTTTATTTCTCGAAAACGTCTATTTCAACAATAAATGTTGAAATCTATGGTTTCGAATCTCAACACATTTTAAACCATCGTTAGATCGTTTTAATTCTATTTAAAACATCATATCTAAAACAATTTCTTTAACGTATCATTCACTATTCAAAAACGTGAATATACTATGTTAACAAATTTCATCCTTTTTATACTTTTTAACTTAAAGGATTATTCACAGTCTAAAACGTGAATATAACTCCATTTATAAGTTATAACAATTAACTTATCAAAATAAGTCGTTTGCGAATTCATAAAACAACGTTTATAAATTCCATTTCTATTTATTTATAAAAACTTCTTTTTTATAAATTCCTTTATTAACATATTTCAGTTTATAACTCAATTATAAACTAAATGTTTATATTATAAGTTAAATACTTATAAAACGATTATTTTATAAAATTGTTCTTTAAACTTCAAAATTATAAATCTTATAACTTATAAGATTCATTTATTTAACCAAATCTATTCTTCAATTAACTTCTCAAATTTATAAATCTTACTATTTATAAATTTCATTTATAAATTCACAGTTTATAATTCTATAAATTTCATTCATTTATGAAATTCATTTTCACTACATTCCAACACTTATAAAAACTCGTTTTATAATGTCAATATTTCAATTTATAAATATCCGTTTATAAATCTCTTAATATGAATCAATTTATATTATTCTTTTTAAAACGTCTTTAATTTCCTTTATAGTTTCACCATTCTGATTTATAAAATAATTAAATTTTATAAATCCTATATTTAAACTTTTCACAATAATTCTAAAATATCTCGATTAAACTATTTTATAAACTCAATAGCATCATATTCTCAAAAATCAGTTTTTAACTGTATTTCACAAAAATCATAATTTTTATAACATTAAAAATTATAACGTTTATTTATTTAAAATGGATTAATTCTAAAAATATAGTATATTTTCAAAAATCACTTTAAAACCATTTTAAAATCCCCAAAATCTGGGTCCAATGATGCTACACACCAAATAGTCAATCACGACTACAACGATATCATATATCAATATGATAATCCATCAAATATCAAAATATCTGAAATAAAATAAAACTGTTGAGGAATCCAGTTGGATCCCTCCAACCTGTTTTCCTGCATCCAAAAACATTAGCACAATACCAATTTCGCTCCAGTACGAAATTATCGCGGTATATGTTCTTAATAAATATTATCCGCTTAATAACGGCGTAATAGGGTCTCATCCGCTAAACAAAAAATGCGGGAAATCAACAACTGCAATATATACATATGCCAATATATATATATTGATATTATATATAATACCAATTTCACTGTTTATGAAATATTCGCGGTATATGTTTATATTAAATAACATCCGCTTACTAACGGCGTATAATGTCTATTTTAACAATCAATAGATATTATCATCATTCATACATGCATTCAAATATTTTAAATCTAACTATTTAAAATAAAATCGAAACCGATTCGATTGAGTGAGAAGTTCTCACCTTGGTTTTAATTTCCGTTTTAGCTTTTATTTCGAATAAAATTAAACGCGCGTTTAATTTTACCCGAAATTCTCACTAACTCCAAACGACTCCAAACCAACTCCATCGCGTAGTGCTCGTCCATACGATTCCAACGCAACTGAGTTTGCATTTTTTCGACCTCGTATGAAAAAGTTATGCAATTTACAAGTTTGTACACGTTTTAAATATAATTAAAACAACATTAATCCACAAATCTTATACCCAAAGCAATCCTAGCCACTAGATCCACTGCCAACTCATCTCCACCGCACCCCCCCTTCTTCCTAACACACGCAAGTTACAGGAGATAGCCGCACTTCCTTGAACCCATATTTCTAAACTAGGGTTTAGCTTTGCCACCTCCTCGAGCGACTAAACTCCATCATCTCTTCACCAACGAAGCGCCTCCCCACTAGCTACCCACGCCCAGCACCATGGCCAACTCGGCCTCGTGTATAGCCTAGGATTGCGTGCAAAAACTGATGGGAACGGCCACGTTTTGCTCCTCCATCGTCGCACCATTTACGATCATACCCGTATGGAATTAAAGCTCTCTCCATGCTCTTCAATGTTGTAGTTAACAACTTTGGCCAAAACTTCACGGATTGGAAGAGATTAAGGGTTGAAATTGGGACAATTCTGGCCATTGAATAATTAGGGCCGGCTGCAAATTGAATTAGGGTTTGATTTCTTTTTTTTTTTTTATTTGTGTGTGGTGCTATTTATAAGAAAAGCAAGTGTAAACACTATTCATCCCGGGAATTCCGAACTCCGATTTAGGCGCCGTAACCAGCGTTTCTAAGGTTTACCCCGCGTTCCGGACACAATGGAACAGGTTTCGGAAGCTAATTCGGAAGTATGTGCGAGTTATGGCTATAAACGCTCAATTTAAATTAAACCGATTTAAATCGATTTCTAGGCGTTTTAATTTGTACCGGACAAACGGTAAATCCAATTGACTTGAAATTTGAAACCTTACAATAATATCACATTACGGATCCGATGAAACTGGTTTCGTCGAAATCCGAGACTTTTTTGAAAAATGGCTATTTTGACTCGCCAAATTTAAATTAAAAACAATTCGATGCGTTTCGAGCCGCCACGATCAAACGATAGCTTCGATTGACACGAAATTTGAAATCCGGTAATATCTAACTATTATGGATCTAATGAAACTGGTTTCGTTCAATTCTGAGACTGTTCAAAAATTGGCTATTTTACAGTCGATTTAAATATTAAAATATTCAATTTTCACAAATTAACTTTTAATTCGATTTTAAAAGTTCTAAAATATCGTTCTAACTTCAATATGATAAAATAAAATTTTACAAATCATTTTCAATCATATTTAACCTCATTTTCAATTATTTCTATAATTTAACGTATTAAATTATCGATTTAATAATTCAATTAAATACAATAAATCAAAATAAAATTTATTTGACTTATAAATTCACTTATTAATATTTAAAATTAATTAAATATCCAAATTTTAATTTATAAAAATTCTGGGTCGTTACAGTTGGTCACGCCAACTATGGGGTTATCTTGTTCGGGACTGTTCAGCAAGGAATAGTTCCGGCCTTGTGTTGTAGGGAAGTTAGGGTAGCTCGTCGGTACTCTGATCTAGACCAGGTATTGTGACGGGCGGTACCCCGGTACCCCTGCCGTTGTATGGAATCCAATCTCCAATAAGCGCCTGTACGTTTTTGATTGTGCCCAACTATTGTTGAAACGTGAGATGCAAGTATTTTAGCTAGATTCTATTTTACTTTCTATAGACACTATAATAATATCAAAGAACTTTAATAAAAATGTTTTAGCTATCGTAAGATAAAAACCCGACATGTTTATTTGTGGCTTGGTCTTACGAGATGCTTTGTTTTTCAAAGGATTTTTGAAAATATAATAATCCAATTGAGTGTGATTTTCTCACGCTGGTTTTCCAGACTGACTCGGGGGTTGTTTTATAAGATGCTCGGGTCAGACCGAGTTAAACAGGTTCAGGTTATATGCTGGAGCTCAGGAGACGAGCCGGATGACAGAATGTATTTCTGTATTTGTCTATTATTTCCGCTGCTTATGGACAATTATTAGTTGTCTCTGTATGGATGTTGATGTACTCTGATGATGGTATGTATGTATATGTATACAGTACAGATTTCTTGTATTTGAAACTGTATTCTATATATTATATTTTATTCCACTGCGATGTGAGATTATGATGTTGTTTCTTTTCTTCTTCTACCTCTTTCTTCTATTACACGAAGACTCGTACTTTTGTGCCACTTTGGGTTGAACTGTTGTGGAATTTTGTTAGTTCAAAGGGGTACGGATTTGCGGGCCTTTACAAATACAATGAGAGTAATTTAACTTGTTTAGGTGGCGATGGAGTATTGCGATCTTCGGACTTGTCATCCCTCCATGGCTTGAGTGGAGACCATATATTTCCATGTTCGTGGGTTATGGGGAACTAAAAAATCACCATGATGAAGGATCCAGAGTTGCACGATATGAGGCTGAAGGATCCAATGAACTGCAAGGAATCGAAAGTGGTACATGTACATCCTTCTTCCATGAGTTACAAATTTTATTGCTACTTACTGCAAAAAACTTAGTCATCCAGCCGTGACTTTTTTTTAAAATATAATTCTCGTTGTAGATATATTTGTTGCTTTTGATAGTGATGTATCTCATCAATTTTCTCCTTGGTGTTAGGAGAAACAAATAGAGCTCATTTGGAATTCTTGTTATCGAGAGTGAATCATGTGTGATAGGAGGACCACCTATACATCGGTTCCTGATTTGGTGTAGAGGTAGGAAGGCGGTGAAGTGTATTCGCTGAGCTATCCGTTATAGGTGTCGAGAAGGACAGATGAGAATTGTTGGAAGACATGATTATTATTTTTGTTGTTGTAAAAATATGAGATCTATATATTCTTTACATTTTGTTTTGTAAATATTTATATATAATTTTAAAAATTATTTATAGGTAATTCCAAAAAATAACCACCTAAAAAATTTAAGATGAAGGAGTTATCAATTTTAATTTGTGGATAGAAGAAACTTTTAGCTAAACATAGAATAAATGAAGATGTGGTATCGGTTTAGAAGATCATTGAGAGAGTATATTCCTAAATCATGTCGTAGTTTAACAAATGTTTGTTCGTTTAGTAGTTTTGTGAAAATATCTGCTATTTGATTCTCGGTATTTACGTATTCTAATGCAATAATTCCGTTTTCAACATTGTCACATAAAAAATAATGTCGTATATCTATATGTTTAGTACGCGAGTGATTTATGGGGTTTTTTGATAGATTTATTGCACTTGTGTTATCGCAATATATTGGTGATTTATTGATAACTTTGTCGACATCCTAAGTGTCTGTTGCATGTATATCACTTATGCACATGCTAGAGCTGTTGAAATATATTCGGCTTCAAAAGTGGATAAAGAGACATAATTTTGCTTTTTGCTAAACCATGAAACTAATGATTGTCAGATAAAGTGTCATGTTACGCTAGTACTCTTACGATCTGTTTTACATCCACCAAAATCCGCATCACTATACGAAACTAGTTCAAACGATGATCCCTTAGGGTAAAACAAACAGTAATCTCTACTACTTGATAGAAATCGTAAGATAGTTTAACAACTCTTTGGTGAGATTCTTTTGGTTTTGCTTGAAATCGAGCACAAAGACATACACTCATCATAATATCGGGTCGACTGGCCATCAAATAAAGTAAGGTGCCAATCATACTACGATATAATTTTTCATCGAAATCTTTTCCATTATCATCTTTTTCTATGTGAACACTAGTACTCATCATTGTTGGTTTGCTTGAAGTTTTATCCATTTCAAAAGGACGTAATAGATCGTTACGATATTTTTCTTGATGAATATAAATACTATATTCAAGTTGTTTTTTTCTAAACCTAAAAAGAAATTTAATTCTCCCATGTAAGACATTTCATATTCATTTTTCATAATATTTGAAAATTGATTACAAATATTTTCGTTCGTTGAGCCAAAAATATTATCGTCTACGTAAATCTGTAGAACAAAAATATCGTTATTTTCTCGTTTAATAAATAAAGTTGTATCCATTTTACCCATTTGAAAACCAGATGTAATTAAATGATTTTTAAGACGTTTGTACCAGGCACGGGTCATGTTTTAAACCATAAAAAGCTTTATGTAATTTAAAAACATGGTTGGGATATTTTTCGTGAACAAACAATGGAGGTTGTTTAATATATACATTTTCTTTAATAAAACCATTTAAAAAAGCACTTTTGACATCCATTTGAAATAGTTTAAAATTGTGATGATTTGCAAAAGCAAGTAAAGTAAGTATGGCCTCGAGTCTCACTACTGGAGCAAATGTTTCTTCGTAGTCGGTACTTTCTTCTGGATTATAACCTTGAGAAACTAAACATGCTTTATTTCTAACTATATTTCCGTTTTCATCTGCTTTGTTTTTAAATACCTATTTTGTTCCTATAATCGATTGATTTCCTGGTCTTGGTACTAATTCCCAAACATCATTACATTCAAATTAATTTAATTCTTCTTGCATAGCTATTATCTAAAAGTTATCATTTGAAGCTTCTTTATAAATTTTAGGTTCAAAATTTGACACAAATGCTATATGACTTATTTGGTTAAGTTGATTTCTAGTTACTGTAGAATTGAGATCTCCAATGATATTATCTTTTGGATAATCTATAAGAACTCTAAGAGATGATACTAAATTATTATTTTATGTGTTTGTCTCATTATTAAAAGAATTTATTGTATTTGTTATTGGAATTATTTCGTCATCGTCATTAGTATGATGATTAATAAGATTTTCATCAAATGAAATATGTAAACTGTGAAGAACCGTAAATCCGTACTCCTTGAACAGACGCTAATCTCCAGTGATTAACTCAAGATGAACGAAAATACGAACCTTTATGGTTGAAGAAGAAGAAAGAGGTAGAAGATAGAGAGAAAAAGATAGAACAGAACATAAAGAAACAACAGAACAATATCAGAATCTCACAATCGCAGCGGAACAACATTTAATAGATAAATGAATAAACTTTAAACAAAAGAACTATATCAGTTATTACATTACATCATTTTACATTACATTACATCATCAGAGTGTACAACAATAAATAACAACAAACAGCGGAAAAGAAATACTATATACTAGTGAATACGCCATGCCATCCAGCTTGCCTCCAGCAACTCCTCAATTCCATAATATCCTGATAACCTAACTCTAGACTGCCAGTGTGGAAATTGGTGGGCACCCAGAGTTTAGGAAGGAAAACAATAAACTCCGAGTCAGTCATGTGACTGGTGTGAGAACTAAAACAGTTTATTTATTTATTTATTTATTTTAAAACAAAGTACAGGATAATTTTTAAAATATATTCGCAATGCTTTTTAGAAAATGAGACTACCATAAGGCCTCCCGCACACACACACAATGCAAACGCAAAATCGGAGGAGATTTCTCCTTATGATAGTCAAAGATGCTTGATACGCATTAAGAAGAAACATTTGATATTATTAATAGTGCATAGTGTAGGAAAAATCATTTCGAAAATAAAGATATAAATCTTAGCCAGCATAGGCATTTAGCACTTATGCCTACTATAGCTACCATGTTCAATAACAGGTTACCGCCACATTCCATGGCAGGTTATACAACTAAAACCGTACAGGGTTCGTATACTTTCTTTGGATTTCCAACAAATGGTCAGGCCAAGGAACTTCCCATTGCCACATGGGTACGCCTCTGGAAAGACGACCCGAGAACCAAACCGGATCTCTGCCAACACAAGGTCGGGTTACCCCTAACTGGGTAACTACTGACACGAATATGTCATCCCCCGATCGTAACTGATCTATATCCGAGGATCCTCGATTTCCAACAACCACAAAGCAATAAATTTACAGCAACAACATAGATTAAGCATCTGGGCTTCATACCATGAGACCACCTCTATCCAGAAGGAATGACATACACTAAAGGGGCGCTACCCCCTAATAACCTTGCTGCATCCTTCCCGTTTTGACCATTTCCAAGGTGTGAGGTCCGACGAAGTCTCGTCCACAAAGCTACGCTTCATATAAAAGTTGTGCTTAAATTCACAAATGTTCAACAACACTTCGTATGCCACATTACCAAATTGGGAATGTATTACTAGTTACCATCAACTACATAACCTCTAAGGGTGTTAAGATAAGAGAATAAATTCTCCACCACCAACGGAAACATACTTGATAGAAACCAGCTTTACATCTCAAATTGTAACGTCGGACACACATCCATACAAGTCCCTTCCGGGATCGAACGGAACCGAAAGCACTTCCGAAGAAGTCCTTGCAATCCGGATATTCACTAATCACGACCGGACTTCCCATCACAAAGGGTAATAAATTTCTATATTGGAGATCAGCCGATGTAGAAACATTCGACGGTAATCCTTCCATTTTCACGAATATCCGGTCTTCAACACCAGTCATCAAATGCAATTCATAACGACGTATCACATATTTGGAATGGGTTATACGACCCCAAGGTCCTTTCCCGGCTAACCCGAATAGTGAGCGCTTATTCAAAAATAAGTGTGGCATTCAAATTCAGACAATCACAACAAATACCTATTTAAAGGTAAATATTGATAGTCGGTTATTTAACTATCAATAGGCGTGTTCAACATCCCAAATTCCAAATAATTTCCCAAATAATTTACTTTCCAAAATATCTTTACTAGATATATAATTTCCACACTTCAACCTTTTGAAAATAAATTTCAATCATTTTCCTTACGCGGAAATACTTTCATTTCAAAATGGTTCATTTAAACCAACTAAA
This sequence comes from Allium cepa, assembly GCA_030765085.1. Taxonomy (NCBI): domain Eukaryota; kingdom Viridiplantae; phylum Streptophyta; class Magnoliopsida; order Asparagales; family Amaryllidaceae; genus Allium; species Allium cepa. The sequence goes on from CM060942.1 coordinate 72,826,715, forward strand.
TAAATCCTAAACGATTTACTTTATATTTACGTTCCAAATCCGTAAATTAATTCCCACACTTCAAAAATAAATCAACGTTTATTTTTAAACAAATTTCCCTTCCCTTTTATAAATTCCATATTTATTTTACATTTCCAAAATATCTATGAATATACGATTTTCTAATTGACTTCTAATATTCATTTTCAATTTATCTTTAAAAGATAAAATCTCAAAACATTCACTTCAAATTGGAAAACATTTCCATAGTTATTTAATAATAAGTAATTCACAAACCCATTTATTTTCAACACTTGGAAAATATTCAATATACTTAAATCGAAATTAAGTATATATTTCATTCTTTAAGAAATCATTTTCTTAAACACATTTGTTTGGGCCAAAACAAATGTTACGTAAAACATCGTTATGACGACCAAAATCACTAGTACAGGGATTCGAACTTAAAATAAATATATAAATCCCAATACTATATAAAAAAATTCCTTTCAGAAATCATTTACTATAACAATAGTGTTATAGTCCATCATTTCCTTCTATTTCTCGAAAACGACTATTTCAACAATAATTGTTGAAATCCATGGTTTCGATAGTTAATCCATTTTAAAACATCTTTAAAACAATTAACTTCATTTGATAATATTCATATTCCCAAAACATATCCATTTTGTTTAATAATATATTCACTGTCCAAAATCGTGAATATACTTCACTAACCCAATTTCAATATCTACTACACGTTTTATTTCAAGAATTTATTCGCTATCCAAAATCGCGAATATACTTCTTTTAATAAATATCTATATTCAATTTAACAAAATCCGTTGATTTCGAATTTATAAACAATGTCTATAAATTCCATTTCTATTTATAAACTTCGATTTATAAGAAAATCCCTTTTTATAAACCAATTTAATTTATAACTCAACTTTATACCCAAAATCCGATTTATAAGTTAATTATTTATAAATCTTTTATTTTACAAAATCTATTCATTTCAAAACTTCACAATTTATAAATCTATAATTTCATTCACTTATGAAATCCATTTTTATTTCATTTTAACACTTATAAAAACTCGTTTTATAATTCCAATATTTTTTTGAACTTATAAAATATCAAATTTTGAATCTTTTATATAAATCGTTTTAAAACAATTCAAAAACCCCAATTTAACTGAACTTATTCTTTTGATAATTTACAAATCGTTATTTAAAGCTTATATACTTCAAAATCATACTTAAGTATTATTTTCCAAAAATAATAACTTTTATGAAAATAAAATTATAACCTTTTTTATTTTAACAATTCAAAATTTAATAAAACGTATATTTTCAAAAATCACTTTAAAATTCCTTTTAAAATCAAAAGCATCATTTTAAAACTTCAAAAATGGATCCGATGATGCAACAGCACCAAATAGTCAATCACGACAAACCAAACATCATATATCAATATGATAACCAACAAATATCACAATATCTGTAAATAAATCAATATAGTTGAGGAATCCAGTTGGATCCCTCCAACCTGTTTCCCTGCATCCACAGATGTTAGCACAATACCAATTCTGCTCCAGTACGGAATTATCGCGGTATATGGGATTTATAAAATATTATCCGCTTAATAGACGGTGCAATAGGGTCTCATCCGCTATATAATGTGGGAAATCAACTCCAAGTACATATACAATACCAATTCCAATCAAGAATGGAATTATTGCGGTATATGTTTTTAATAAATAACCTCCGCTTACTAAGGGCGTATAATGTCTATTTAACAATCAATAGATAATAATTCATCATTCAAACATAAAATCAAGAAATTTTTAAACCTAACTATTTAAAATTTAAGTCGAAACCGATTCGATTGAGTGAGAAGTTCTCACCTTGAATCCTCGATAGAAATTTGTAGCGTTTTATTTCGAATAAAATTAAATAGACGTTTAATTTTACCCAAATTTTCGCTAACTCCAAACGATTCCAATCCAGTTCCATTGCGAAGAGCTTACCGAAACGATTCCAACGCAAAAAGTTTCATCGAATTCCGACCTCGTACGAAAGAGTTACATAGTTTTAAACATCAAGCGATTTAAATTATAATTTTATTTACAAAAATCCATTTATAATTTTAAACCTCATCTAGACCGTTCGTTCCAATCCTTGCATCCAGGCTTCTCACGTATCTTCTTCCCCCAACCTGGAATTCCCGTTCGAACAACACGTAACCCACGCCGCCATCCCTTCGATAATTAACGCGACCAACTCGAGCTGAACGAAGATGATCGGCTAGTGCCGTTTGAACCGTCCACACCAGAGCTACTACCGGCCGAAGCCACACCCCACTCGGCTACCCCATTTACTCGAAAATCGTGCGCGAACGGTTGCTGTTTGAGCTAGAATTGCAACGATTCACTCAACGATTCTCGATCATAACCATTGGATATGAAGTACTCGAGGAGATCTACGTTTTTGTAGTTGGGGTCGTGGCCTAATATCGCGTGGATTGGATGAATTCGAGGGGAGAAGATGAGTGCATTCTGGCCGTTGAATTATTCGAGGAGACAAGGGTTTGAGCTGAAACCCTAATTCTCTTGTTTGAAAATGTGAAGATAGGAAGTCCTTTTATAGAAAATTTCCAAAATACTATTCATCGAAAATTATTCGAACTCCAAACGAAGCGTGCCGACTGGCGTTTCTAGGGTTTACCCCGCATTCCGAACATAATGGGATGTGTTTCGCAGGCTAATTCCATCGTATGTACGAGTTGCGGAAATAAACGATCGAATTTAAATTAAACCGATTAAACGATTTTCTAGGCGTTTTGGCTTGCTCCGGACAAACGATAAATTCGATTGACATGAAATTTGAAATATTACAATAATATGACATTACGGATCCGATGGAACTGGTTTTGTCGAAATCCGAGACTGTTTGAAAAATGACTATTTTTCAGTCGATAATTAAATATTAAAATATTCAATTTTCACAAATCAACTTTAAATTCGATTTTAAAAGTTCTATAATGTCATTATAACTTCAATATGGTATAATAAAATTTTACAAATCATTTCAATCATTTTAAACCCAATTTCCAATTATTTTTGTAATTTCAACTATTAAATTATCGATTTAATTATTCGATTAAATCCAATTATTCGAAATAAAATTTATTCGACTTATAAATATTACTTATTAATATTTAAAATCAATTAAATATACAAATTTTAATTAACAAAAATTCCGGGTCGTTACAATCTTCCCCTCTTAAAAGAATTTCGTCCTTGAAATTACAAAGTAAGAAAAAGTTAGAGAATCCATTAGCTTTTCCAAAATCAAAGTTAAACTTCTTACAATAACTTAACTAAGTTTTCAAATCCATACTTAGTTATTCTTTTTCAAAACCAACCACTATAGTTTAACTTCCAATTCCAAAATCAAGGTTATAGTTTTCAAAAAAAAATTCCCAATTTTCCCAAATTTTTTTCTAACGCCTTAAATTTTCGGAAAAATTCGCCAAAGTCTCCTTTGCGCGGCTCGATCCGAAAAAAAATGACAGTATATATATCACAAATATACATCTCATCAAGTGATGAGGCGTCCCGTAGGGAAAAAAGTGTAAAAGTACGGCATGTAATCCGAGATATGTACCTTATTTATTATTATCGAGCGTATACGGCTAATATAGCGCGAAAACGAGCTCCAAATGCGAAGCAAGCGCAATCCGCACCTAGTAAACACTCAACAACAACATGAGAAACATGCATATATGAAAATAATATCAATATACATCATATATCACTACAACAACTACATATGCCAATATAGCGAATGCAACAAAACAACAAATGCAACCATCAAACAACTATCATCCAATAACATCCAACAAATCAATAACCAAATCAATATTCTTTCATTTCTTATCAATATTCATTGAATTGGTTTTCCAATTTAATCACATTTGGTTCATTTACATTGGATTTTACTAACATTTATTCATATCCAATTTCAGTTAGTTTGCATTTACTAATTTACATTCAAGTTGGTTCATTTCCAAATCAAATTTCAATTCTATTCAAGTTCATTTTCTTCCAAGTTGGATTCAATTTCTTTAGCTTCTAATTTTTCTAATTCAATTTCATTAACACTTAATGAATTTATATACAATCAATTAATAACCATATAACAACCAATGTACATTCAACATAACCAAATTATTTAATTTACATTTCATTACATTCAATTTGGTTCAACACTTTTAATTTCAATTGGTTCAACATCCAATTGACTTTCATTCAATTATTCAATTAGCTTTTGAATGAATTAACATTCACATTCTTTATTCCATATCAATTTATTTTACATTCAATTGATTAACATTCAATCCATTAATTTATTCAATTGCTTGTTCATTTAACAATATAAAGTTGAATTTCATTTATATAACTCAAGTCCATATTCTTAATGACTTCATTTCATTAATTCACTTTATCATCTTACTTTCATACCAAAATCAACTCCATTCAACATCACTTAAGTTATATTCCATTAAACATCATTTATTTAATTTAACTTAAATTTCTACCTATAAATCCAATTCAGATTCCAATTCTGAAGTAAAATCTATATAACTTTTACCAAAGTCAAATTTCATTACTTATTCAAATTCAAATTTATTTTGCTTAACAAAATTGTTTAACCATTTTTAACAATTTGTTTCACTTTCATTTTCTCATTTCATAAGTTATACAACTTATATTCAACAATTACCACTTGGATTTTTATTGATTCACTTATACTTCCTTTAATTTAACTCCATTCTTTAAGTTAAATTTATGCTATCAAAATTCCAATTGTATAAGTTATCAACTCATTTATCATTCCCATAAATATTTTAAATAGGATTCCAGAGTCTTTTCAACCTTTCAAAACCATTTTTGAAACCAATTCTAATTATCTTTTTGAATTTCCAAAACCAAATCCAAATTCTCCAAACAACTTTCGTATAAAACAATTTGGCAGCAATCCCTCTTTTGGAAACCCGAAAATGAACACCAATGATGTTGCAATCATTACCGGAATTATTTTCCAGCAACCAAAAAGAGTTTAGAGCTTTAATTTCTCCAAAACAATTTTCCAAATTTTCAAATCCTTTCAAAACACTTCTCTGGAATTTTATTTTCAGATTATAAATCACATTTATAAATCTTTTTCTTATATAATTTCACTTATTATATATAAGATTATTTCCCAATTGTAAATCATTTTAATTATAACTTCATACTTATAATTCATTTGCTTATACAATTCATTCTTTTACAGCTGTTGTTTTTATTTAACTTATTCAACAACCAAACAATCAATTCATATATACTTTAATAATTCTGAAAAATTATTCCTTTATATATAAAATACAACCAAGGTAAAATTATTTCATTTACCCACTATAAATGATACTATGTCGGCTTGCCTCGTTTAAGAGTTTAGAAATCCTTATCGATAATATGGCGTCCCACATACCGACCAAAATTCAGAAGCAGCTCAACGGATAAGCAAACACAAAATAAAACATTTTTATATCCAATAACAAATACACGCTCATATCTATTATTACACTCACACTCATTCTAGAGTACTACTGACTCAATCTCTAATGAGCAAATCCCAACAGAGCCATGGTTGTCGCTTAACCATATGCTCTGATACCAAATGTGAAGAACCGTAAATCCGTTCTCCTTGAACAGACACTAATCTCCAGTGATTAACTCAAGATGAACGGAAATACGAACCCTTATGGTTGAAGAAGAAGAAAGAGGTAGAAGATAGAGAGAAAAGGATAGAACAGAACAGAAAGAAACAACAGAACAATATCAGAATCTCACAATCGCAGCGGAACAACATATAATAGATAAATGAATAATCTTTAAACAAAAGAACTATATCAGTTATTACATTACATCATTTTACATTACATTACATCATAAGAGTGTACAACAACAAACAACAACAAACAGCGGAAAAGAAATACTATATACTAGTGAATACGCCATGCCATCCGGCGTTCCTCTAGCAACTCCTCAATTCCAGAATATACTGATAACCTAACTCTAGACTGCCCGTGTGGAAATTGGTGGGCACCCTGAGTTTAGGAAGGAAAACAATAAACTCCGAGTCAGTCATGTGACTGGTGTGAGAAATAAAACAGTTTATTTATTTTTAAAACAAAGTACAGGATAATTTTTAAAATAGATTCGCAATGCTTTTTAGAAAATGAGACTACCATAAGGCCTCCCGCACACACACACACACAATGCAAACGCAGAATCGAAGGAGATTTCTCCTTATGATAGTCAAAGATGCTTGATACACATTAAGAAGAAACATTTGATATTATTAATAGTGCATAGTGTAGGAAAAATCATTTCGAAAATAAAGATATAAATCTTAGCCAGCGTAGGCATTTCGCACTTATGCCTACTATAGCTACCATGTTCAATAGCAGGTTACCGCCACATTCCATGGCATGTTATACAACTAAAACCATACAGGATTCGCATTATTTCTTTGGATTTCCAACAAATGGTCAGGCCAAGGAACTTCCCATTGCCATATGGGTACGACTCTGGAAAGATGACCCGAGAACCAAACCGGATCTCTGCCAACACAGGGTCGGGTTACGCCTAACTGGGTAACTACCGACACGAATATGTCATCCCCTGATCGTAACCGATCTATATCCGAGGATCCTCGATTTCCAACAACCATAAAGCAATAAATTTGCAGCAGCAACATAGGTTAAGCATCTGGGCTCCATACCATGAAACCACCTCTATCCAGAAGGAATGACATACACTAAAGGGGCGCTACCCCCTAATAACCTTGCTGCATCCTTCCTATTTTGACCATTTCCGAGGTGTGAGGTCCGACGAAGTCTCGTCCACAAAGCCACACTTTGTATAAAAGTTGTGCTTAAATTCACAAATGCTCAACAGCACTTCGTATGCCACATTACCAATTTGGGAATGTATCACTAGTAACCATCAACTACATAACCTCTAAGAGTGTTAAGCTAAGAGAATAAATTCTCCGCCACCAACGGAAATATACTTGATAGAAACCAGCTTTACATCTCAAATTGTAACGTCAGACACACATCCATACAAGTCCGTTCCGGAATCGAACGGAACCAAAGGCACTTCCAAAGAAGTCCTTGCAATCCGGATATTCACTAATCATGAGCGGACTTCCCATCACAAAGGGTAATAAATTTCTATATCGAAGATCAGCCGATGCAGAAACATTCGACGGTAATCCTTCCGTTTTCACAAATATCCAGTCTTCAACACCGGTCATCAAATGCAATTCATAACGACGTATCACATATTTGGAATGGGTTATACGACCCCAAGGTCATTTCCCGGCTAACCCGAATAGTGAGCACTTATTCAAAAATAAGCGTGGCATTCAAATTCATACAATCACAACTAATACCTATTTAAAGGTAAATATTGATAGTCGGTTATTTAACTATCAATAGGCGTGTTCAACATCACCAAATTCCAAATAATTTCCCAAATTATTTACTTTCCAAAATATCTTTACTAGATATATAATTTCCACACTTCAACTTTTTGAAAATAAATTTCAATCATTTTCCTTACGCGGAAATACTTTCATTTCAAAATGGTTCATTTAAACCAACTAAATTAACCCCAAACGATTTACTTTATATTTACGTTCCAAATCCGTAAATTAATTCCCACACTTCAAAAATAAATCAACGTTTATTTTTAAACAAATTTCCGTTCCCTCTTATAAATTCCATATTTAATTTACATTTCCAAAATATCTATGAATATACAATTTTTAATCGACTTATAATATTCATTTTCAATTTATCTTTAAAAGATAAAATCTCAAAACATTCACTTCATATTGGAAAACATTTCCATAGTTATTTAATAATAAGTAATTCACAAACCCATTTATTTTCAACACTTGGAAAATATTCAATATACTTAAATCGAAATTAAGTATATATTTCATTTTTAAGAAATCATTTTCTTAAACACATTTGTTTGGGCCAAAACAAATGTTACGTAAAACATCGTTACGACGACCCAAAATCACTAGTATAGGGATTCAAACTTAAAATAAATATATAAATCCCAATACTATATAAAACATTTCCTTTCGAAAATCATTTACTATAACAACAGTGTTATAGTCCATCATTTCCTTGTATTCCTCGAAAACGTCTATTTAAACAATAAATGTTGAAATCCATGGTTTCGATAGTTAATCCATTTTAAAACATCTTTAAAACAATTAACTTCATTTGATAATATTCATTTTCCCAAAACATATCCATTTTGTTTAATAATATATTCACTGTCCAAAATCGTGAATATACTTCACTAACCCAATTTCAATATCTACTACACGTTTTATTTCAAGAATTTATTCACTATCCAAAATCGCGAATATACTTCTTTTAATAAATATCTATATTCAATTTACCAAAATCCATTGATTTAGAATTTATAAACAATGTCTATAAATTCCATTTCTATTTATAAACTTCGATTTATAACAAAATCCCTTTTTATAAACCAATTCAATTTATAACTCAACTTTATACCCAAAATCCGATTTATAAGTTAATTATTTATAAATCTTTTATTTTTCAAAATCTATTCATTTCATAACTTCACAATTTATAAATCTATAATTTCATTCACTTATGAAATCCATTTTTTATTTCATTTTAACACTTATAAAAACTCGTTCTATAATTCCAATATTTTTTTAAACTTATAAAATGTCAAATTTTAAATCTTTCATATAAATCGTTTTAAAACAATTCAAAAATCCCAATTTAACGAAACTTATTCTTTTAATAATTTACAAATCGTTATTTAAAGCTTATATACTTCAAAATCATACTTAAGTATTATTTTCCAAAAATCATAACTTTTATGAAAATAAAATTATAACGTTTATTTATTTTAACAATTCAAAATTTAATATTTTCAAAAATCACTTTAAATTTCCTTTTAAAATCAAATTCATCATTTTAAAATTTCAAAAATGGATCCGATGATGCAACAGCGCTAAATAGTCAATCACGACAAACCAAACATCATATATCAATATGATAACCAACAAATATCACAATATCTGTAAATAAATCGATATAGTTGAGGAATCCAGTTGGATCCCTCCAACCTGTTTCCCTGCATCCACGGATGTTAGCACAATACCAATTCCACTCCAGTACGGAATTATTGCGGTGTATGGGATTTATAAAATATTATCTGCTTAATAGACGGCGCAATAGGGTCTCATCCACTATATAATGCACGAAATCAACTCCAAGTACATATATAATGCCAATTCCAATCAAGAATGGAATTATCGCGGTATACGTTTTTAATAAATAACCACCGCTTACTAATGGTGTATAATTACTATTTAACCATCAATAGATAATAATTCATCATTCAAACATAAAATCAAGAAATTTTTAAATCTAACTATTTAAAATTTAAATCGAAACCGATTCGATTGAGTGAGAAGTTCTCACCTTGAATCCCCGATAGAAATTTGTAGCGTTTTATTTCGAATAAAGTTAAACAGACGTTTGATTTTACCCGAATTTTTGCTAACTCCAAACGATTCCAATCCAGTTCCATTGCGAAGAGCTCATCGAAACGATTCCAACGCAAAAAGTTTCGTCGAATTCCGACCTAGTATGAAAGAGTTACATAGTTTTAAACATTAAGATATTTAAATTATAGTTTTATTTACAAAAATCCTTTTATAATTTTAAACCTCATCTAGACCGCTCATTCCAATCCTTGCATCCTGGCCACTCACGTATCTTCTTCCCCCAACCTGCAATTCCCGTTCGAACAACACGTAACCTACGCCGCCATCCCTTCGATAACTAACGCGACCAACTCGGGCTGAACGAAGATGATTAGCTAGTGCCGTTTGAACCGCCCACACCAGAACTACTACTGGCCGAAGCCACACCCCACTCGGCTACCCCATTTACTCGAAAATTGCGCGCGACCGGTTACTGTTTGAGCTGGAATTGCCAACGATTCACTCAACGATTCTCGATCATAACTGTTGGACATGAAGTACTCGAGGAGATCTACGTTCTACTAGTTGGGGCTGTGGCCTAATAGCGTGGATTGGAAGAATTCGAGGGGAGAAGATGAGTGCATTTCGGCCATTGAATTATTGGAGGCGGCTAGGGTTTGAGCTGAAACCCTAATTCTCTTGTTTGCAAATGTGAAGATAGCAAGTCCTTTTATAGAAAATTTCCAAAATACTATTCATCGAAAATTTTCCGAACTCCAAACCAAGCATGACGGCTGGCGTTTCTAGTGTTTACCCCGCGTTCCGAACACAATGTACCGTGTTTCGGAGGCTAATTCCTTCGTATGTGCGAGTTACGGAAATAAACGATCGATTTTAAATTAAACTGATTAAACGATTTTCTAGGCGCTTTGGCTTGCTCCAGACAAACGATAAATTCGATTGACTTGAAATTTGAAATCGTACAATAATATGACATTACAGATCCGATGAAACTGGTTTCGTCGAAATCCGAGACTGTTTGAAAAATGGCTATTTTTCAATCGATAATTAAATATTAAAATATTCAATTTTCACAAATCAACTTTAAATTCGATTTTAAAAGTTTTATAATGTCATTATAACTTCAATATGATATAATAAAATTTTACAAATCATTTTCAATCATTTTAAACCCAATTTCCATTTATTTCTGTAATTTCAACTATTAAATTATCGATTTAATTATTCGATTAAATCCAATTATTCGAAATAAAATTTATTCGACTTATAAATTTTACTTATTAATATTTAAAATCAATTAAATATACAAATTTTAATTAACAAAAATTCAGGGTCGTTACATAAATTTTCTTCAATTGTGTTATCTCATTTAATAAAAATTCTATATGCCTTACAATGATCGGAATATCTAACAAAGATTCCTTCATCGGCCTTCTGATCAAATTTTCCTCAATTATCTTTTGTAGTTAATATAAAACATTTTAATCCGAAAGTTTTAAAGTATGATACTTTAGGTTTTCTTTTAAAAAATATTTCAAAACAAGTCTATTTACTCATAGGTCGTATGGTTACTTGATTCAAAACATTACAGGCTGTGGCAATAGCTTCAACTCAAAAATGTTTTGGTAGACAACTACTATTTAATAGTGTTCGTGCGCATTCTTGTAACGAATGATTTTTTCTTTCTGCTACACCATTTTGTTGAGGTGTGCGGGAAAAAGAAAAATTATGACTTATACCTATTTTATTACACAAATTAGTAAAAAGATCATTTTTGAATTCTCCGCCGTGATCACTTCGAATATTATTAATTTTCAAATCCATTTGTGTTTTAATTCTTTTAACAGAAAATTTAAACATAACAAAGGTGTCACTTTTATGTTTTAAAAATAAAGTCCATGTATATCTTTGAAAATCATCAACCATGACGAAAACATATTTGTTGTGATTTATAGATCGTACTTGAGTTGGACCAAATAAATCTAAATGTAATATTTCCAATGGCTGTTTTGTAGAAATATTATTCTTAGATTTAAAAGAGCATTTCTTTAGTTTTCCAATTTGACAATCGTCGCATAAATTTTCTAATTTGTAATTTATTTTAGGTAAACCTCTAACTAGCTCATAATTTTCTAGTTTATTAATATGAAAAAATTGTTTATGCTATAATCATGGATCGTCATGTTTGGCGGTTGAACACAAATTCGAATTTTGATTTATATTCATATTTAAGACATAAATATTTTTGTTTCTAAAATCCTCTAAGATAAGTTGTTTGTTATTGTCAAAAATGTTACATATGTCTTTTTTGAAATTAATTTGAAAACCTTTATCACCTAATTGGCTAATACTAAGTAAGTTGTTTTTCAAATTTTCTACTAACAAAACATTTGTAACAATAGGAGAGTTAGAAATACCTGAGTTGATGACTTCTCTGATGCCAACGACGTATCCTTTTGAGTTATCTCCAAAAGTTACCGTTCCACCATCGATGTATGTTATATTTGATAACATTTTTGAATTTCCAGTCATATGCTTGGAGCATCGACTATCAAATGTCCATTTCTATTTATTTTTTATTTTCACACCTGCAAAATAAAAGATGATTTAGTTGGTACCCACATACTTTGTTAGGGTCCTAGATGTTAGGAGGAGTAGGTAGCCATACCCAAGAAGGTTTGATTCTTTTATGAACATAATTTTTATTATAGACTACATTTTATAAAAATTATTAATATGTTTTTCTCTAGTCAAATAATTATTTATCTTAGGAATCCAATTTTTTTTATTTTTGGTATTTGTTTTAGACTTAAGTGATCTTTTAGTCTTTTGATAAATATAACTATATTTCTTAATATTATTCCCTTTTTGTTTAGGGATATTTTTAAATCCTATTCCAATTCTATTGCCTGATGGTTTTGAAGTTTTGATAAGATTTTCCAAATCTTGTTTTCCTTTATTAATTTTTGAAACATTATTTGTAATTTTATCAAAATTTTTGTTTAATTCTAAATTTTCAATTTTCAATGTTTCAATATTACTTTTCAAGTTGATATTTTCTTTTAACAAGTCATCTTTTTCTAGTCTACTTTTATCAAATTCTATAACTATAATTTCATTTTCAGTCAAACTATTTTTAATTTTTTCTTAAGATAATTCTAGTTCCTCTTTAAAGTAATCTTTTCATCTTCTAACATTCCTACTTCAAGTTCTAATCTATTTATTTTGGCTATATGTTCTTTGTTCAATTTTTAGTTTGTCTAAATTTATCATCTAATTCCATGCTAAGTTCTAATAATTCATCATAACTAAGTTTGGGACATACCACATTAGTTCGTGTCATAAAGCACACGTTGCTTGTTCTCCGTCACTATCGCTATCACTGTCTGATGATGATGAAGAATTCGAGTCATCCTGCGTTACTTTGAAAGCTTTCTTCTTTTTGAATTTTTAAAATTTGTTCTCCTTTTTATCATTGTTGAGCTTAGGACAATCTTTCCTCATATGTCCAAATTGGTCACATTCATAGCATTTGATTGATGTTTGATTTGTTGAGCTTGATTTTCCTCCTTTTTGAAATCTAATCATTTTCCTAAACTTCTTGAATTTGTTGTAGTTTTTGGCAATAAATATAATTTATTCTTCGTCTAAGTCAGAGCGTTCATTCGTTGCTGGGAATGCTATGTTCTTCTTTTTCGAATTTTGTTCTTTTCGTGCCTGCAAATTAGCTTAATAGGACATTAAATTTCCTATCAATTCTTCAACTAAGAGTGTTGAGAGATCATTAGCTTCTTCGATATCTAATACTTTTCTTTCCCACTCCGGAGTTAAAGAACTGAGTATTCTAGATACTAAATCAAAACTTGTGAATTTGACTCCAAGTGCCGTTAAATCATTGTTGAATGGTTTGGAATCTAGAGTACATATCTATTATAGATTCATTTTGTTTCATTTTAAATGATGAAAATTGATTTTGTAAGATTGAAATTTTAGGTTGTTTAACTTTGTTTGTGCCTTCGTGTGTAACTTTTAAGGTACGCCAAATATCATATGCAGTGTCACGTAACATGACACGTGAAAATTCTTTCTTATCTAGTGAAAAAATAGAACATTCATAACTTTGGCATTATTAGAAGCGGTGGTTTTTTTTGGCATCATTCCATGTGTTCATGTAGTGTTAGGTGCTTCATATTTATTTTGAGTGGCTGACCAAATTTCTAATCCATTAGCTTCCATAAAAATTCTCATACGTGTTGACCAACATGCATAGTTAGCACCATTAAAAAGTGGGGGTCGTGTTGTGGATTGACCTTCTTGAAAAATACTTGCCATATTATAGTGATTCAAAAACGTGTTACTGTATTTTGATTAAACCTTTCTGTGATACCAATTGTAAGCCAACAGGGTGGATCGTGTAGTGTATATGCAAGCATAGTGACAAAATATATGATGCAACTAAAACAATATTAATCTAGGTAAATATAGAATAAGAACACCAGGATTTACTGGTTCAGACCTTCCATCTTACAACCATTCCTGAAGCTCCCCTTTGGAATTCGACTATCAAACACCCTCACTTTGCCCGGAGGAATAGGCTTGGTTACAATAAATTGTTCTTGTCAAATTGTGTTCTATAACAGGATATTGACTAATAAGTATAAATGCTTCCACTATAAATCTAGAAAGTATTGTCTGTGAAGAACTGAATAAATGGAAGGGTGAAATACAAGTATAGATTACTAGAGATCAAGAATATATAATATAGTATGTAAGTAGAGAGTGTAAGTAAGGTGAGATTTCTTCTTGATTCTTGATGATATATATAGTTGTAGAGAGGTTCCTTGAGTAGTTGCATCCATTAAGAAGTGCTCTATAGTTGCTTCTGTTGATGATGAAGAGTTGCAGCGAAGAGAAGCAGAGATGTCTATTGAATGTGGCAGTTGAGGTTTGAATTTAAATTCCGAGTTCAACATTAGACATCTGGTATTTGTATCAGACGTCTTATACTATATATCTTTTGTATATAGTAGAGTTTCTGACGTCTGAGTGCAACTACCAGACATCTGGTTTCGTCTGCTTGTTGTTCTAGAGGACTTTTCCACATAGCTGGCTTGTGCATCCAGACATCTGAAATTTATGCATGTCTGTTTTGTGCATCTTTTCTGTTACTTCTTTGATCCTATCGACTTGTAGTTTCTGGTAATGTTCTTTGAGCCTTGTTCATGTCTTTCCACTGACGTTGCTTTAGCAAGTGCCTGTATATAGAAATGCATATTCGATTTCCATTGTATAGTTGTTGTCATCGAAACCATAGATTTGATTTCCTAACATATGGTAGCATACCCATATCTAGACAACGCATCAAACTTATTAGAATATGCAATTACCGACATCTCTCCATACACCAAATCCATAAATTTTATCAGCAATATCGACTTAGCCACTTCAGACAAAAACCTCTGTTCAGTCCTCCTTCGGAACTCACCCCAAGTCAACTCTTCCTTCGAAACTTCTTCAGCAACATTATTCCACCATTGAAGTTCTGTCTCTTGCAACTTCCTAGAGGCCAGCCTCCTCTTCTGCTCATCATCTAAACCTAAATCAGTGAAGATTCTCTCACAATGCAACAGCTAATTCTCAACTTCTATGGCGTCCTCCGTTCCCATAAAATGCTTCCCACCCAGATAGGTGTAATTCCTGTTCAACTTAGCATAATTATTCCCAATTGGAGCCAAAGAATTATCTCCTCCTACATTCCCAGCAACACCAGCAACTCCTGCTTGCATCAGATTGACGATGAACTGATACATTATCCCCCGATATATTGGTGGATTTTCGGCACCACATTGGCATTTTCATTTTGGTTAGCATTAGCCTATCAACCCAGATTCCACCTGTTGGGTCGAGCATTTCCGTTGATTGTGGTGCTTCCTCCACCGAGATTTGCTCTTCTGTTTCCTGCCTCCATATCTTCTTTCTCATAAATCTTCATAGGGCCTTAGTATGATACTGAGGAACGGAATAAGAGAGAGGGGAATACATACATACATACATACATATATATATATATATATTAAATTCAAGTACGTTACTATAGCGTTAACCTAAACCTCGATCTTATTTTCTGATTCATTGGATTACGTTTTGAAAAATCATTTAGGTTTAACTTTATTTTAAGTTTGCATTAACCTACGCTCTTATACCAACTTGTAACATCCTCTACATTGAGGCACAAAACTAACGGCTACGGATGCTGCAGTCATCAATAGTTATTAATTCTCGGCAACCAAATGCGATAATGTTAGATACATTGATACAACAAAAACACATGGATATGGGAAATTATTAAAATCAACAAAACAACTTTCTCATTCTATTTCCAATCATTTCAAATTCATTACATAATTCTATAATCGTTAACCACGTTTGGAGAAAGTATAATTATTACAACATACGCCGACAGCGACATATGAAGATGTCTCATTGGATGATCAGAGTATATGTAGGAAATTAATCAACTTTGCTTTTACAACACAGTGGAATTCTTAACCCGCCTTATGTCAAGGAAGTATGCAAGAGGAGTTAACCGAATAGACTTCAAGGTTATCAAAGATGATGAGTGTAGAGTGATGATAATAGGACCCAGAGGAAGTGTACATATAGTTACAAAAAATCCCAGTTGAACAAAGTTGAAAGATAAACGATGCAGGATGCTTGAAATACAAGTAGCAGCTTGGATAGGCAAGGGATTGGTATGCTATATCTAGATGGATCAACACCCTTCAATGACATGGCTAATGAAAGGGGTCGGAATTCCACATCTAGAGGGGTCGGCATGGTAAGAAAGGCTTGGCGTAGCAGGAAGAAATAAGGAAGGGATCGATATCATGAAGGGTCGGCATACCTTATTCCACAAGAGAGGGGTCGACTCGCTTCATTAAGGAAGGCTCAGCATGGTCGATGGCGAAGGGATCGGTTTACTTCAATACAAGTGGATTGGCAGGCTCAATATGAGGGGATCGGTGTAGTTCAAGTATCTCAGCGAGGTGAAGAGGTCGACATAGGATGGGTCGGCATGACACGGGGGAAGCTCAAGGATCGGCGTATCTTGGATCAGTGCGGCATGGTTGGGCTCGGCATAGGAAGGGTCAGCCTGATTGGGCTCGGCATAGGGAGGAGTTGGCATGGAAGGGACCGATATAAGAAGGGGTCAGCATGTTGATGCTTTTTGAAGAGGGGTCGGCAAGGTGAGCTTGGATTGACGTAATATGGACCGATATAGAATGTCGAGATTATGGGTCTGGCATGGTATGGATCAGGTCGGCATACTGGAAGGTCGGTGTGGTATGAATCGGGTTGACATTGTGCGAATCAAGTCGGCATGGTATGGTTCGGCTCGGCATGATGATACAGATCGGTATAATGAGTTGGGCTTAGCTTTCCCGATATTGGGCCCATGTAGGTGAGAAGATCTAGCAGATGAAGTTTCACCTATAAATACAGCAGACTTTGCTTCAAAAAGAGGACCTTCATTTTGCATCCTTTTATCTTCTACCTAGAGGTTACTCTTCCATTTTCATTTTGGAATCTCAGATTGTAACTGCAATCAAATTTTAGCATAATAAAAAGGGTCGTTTTGAAGTAGATGTAGGCCATAGTTAGCCGAACCACTATAAGTCTTATATCTCTTTTACTTGCTTTCATTTAAATTTGATTATTCTTCATTTTATATTCTCCACATCATATACTTTATATGATCTTTGACTGGGTATTAGTGCTTTCACATGTTATTGGGTATTGATGGTCAATATTGATGCCAACATTTTGGTTCTTTCATTGAGAAGATTTTCACTCAGGAATTCGGAAGCAATGATCTCGGATTTAGAAGCTTGGATACTTCGATTTAGAAAGCAATGGATAGTCAATCCATAAGGAGAATGCAACCGAAAAGGAGTCATCATGAAGGGAGTCAGGAGGCTTCCTCAGGAGCTGGAGCTAATCAAGCATCTACATTACAAAGGATGAAATGGGAATGATGATGGATGCTATGCCGGAGATAATGTTGAAAAGGCAGGAGGAGATGATGTAGACTTTACTCCAATAGGTTAGACATGCAGGAACACAGAATCAAGGTGTTGAAGTAGTTGGAATCGCTAAAAATCAGAACTGGGAGCATGGGAGCGAAGCTAATAGACAGAGGAATGGAGCAGAGGAGCCGGTGGCGTCCCCGTGAGTCTAGAAGCATCGGCATCGATTCCCAATGTCTGTGTGGCATGCCTTAGGGTATGGTTGACCATGATGATGGGGGACCCACGGTTGGCACTATGTGGTTTGACGCTAATCAGAATATCGATGGTTAACCGGAGGAGTAGTTTTCGGAATTCCCTATAGACTCACGGGGCAGCTTGGGCATGATGATTGGAGGCTACGACTTGAAGACAATGATAGGTTTGCAGAGATGATAAGGAGAGCTATGCATGGAGGGTTAGAGAACAGGGATCTAGAGGATGTAAATAAAAGTCTCTCCACTCTATATATTAGGCGGGCTATGAATCCACTGGAGTTTAAACTACCAAAGCTTGAGACATACGATGGAAAGACAGATTCTACTGTTCATTTTACAAGGTACATGAGACACATGGAAGTGCTTGTGGCATCAGAGGGAGTCATGGCATGGTGCTCCCCCTTATGCTTAACAAATATAGCTACATTCAGGTTCAGACAGTTGTAAAGCAGCTCTGTTGGCACATGGACGTAGTTGATCGAAAGGTTTATGAGGCAATTTTAGGTCCACTTTGTGAGACCCAAGAGTGTGATGACTTTAACATTGATGAAGCAGTGGAAAGGAGAATCACTCGGGGATTTCTTAGCCAGGTTCGATGCAGCAATGGCTTCGGTGGATCGACCCAATCCATTGATGGTTCTGATGGCAGTAGTCTTAGCAACTGCGATAATTCAGACTTCAAGATATCATTGGAAAGCGATCCACCGGTGTATCTCAAAGAATTTACCTTAAAGTGGAAAGTTTTCAACAATAGGAAGATGCGAAGGTTGATAAAGAGAGGAAGCTAAAGTTTACGCGGTTGGAGGCGGAGGTTTACCCACGGATGATTCAAAAAAGGATAAGAAAACAAAAAACAAAGGATAACTCCGATGGATCAAAGCGGCTATGAAGGAAATCGAGATTCACCTTTTATACGGAATTTAACTGAAACATTAGAACAGATATATATATATATATATATATATATATATATATTTATATATATATATATATTTATATATATAGACACTGGGGGATAGGTCTCCTATCAAAGGCCAATGAGGAGGGAGCCTGCCAATAATGAAAAGAAATCAAAAAAATACTATCGGTTTCCATGAGATGGGTGAGTATAGTACAAACGATTGTAGGAACTTAAAGGATCATATTGAGCGACATATCCAAAAGGCAGGTTATTGCAATACTTAAGAACACGGGCAGCGGTGGTGGAACAGATTTGACCGACATCTGGATCGAACGAAGACTGTCCTGGATCGAGGCGTCAACTTGTCATCAATTGATCGGATTGGCAAAGAGTACGTAATAAATTCCACAATAAAACGGCTAAGTCACTTACGCATGTACGGGATCATGAATGATCCTTAGGAATGCTTTGAAATGACAATGAACCATCACACCCGAACATGCATGCACTTTGCTTTTTAATATTTTCTTTTGTTTCTCTTTTTCGCATCGGAACTCGATTTTATTAGTTGAATATTTTGATTATAAGACTCATTCGAACGTGAAATCTAACATTGATAATTCGGAGTCCCATCCGGGCGATCATATTTCGCCTTGAATGGCACTCGATCTGGAACGATCACATTTCACCTTTAATGGCACTCGATATCAAACGTTCACATTTCGCCCCGAACGGGACTCGATCTCGAACGATCGCATTTCGCCTCGAACCGCACCCGATCTCGAACGATCACATTTCGCCTTGAATGGCACTTGATCTCGAATGATCACACTCCACCTTGAATATGCACTCAATCTCGAACGATTGCATTTTACCTCGAATAGACACTCGATCCCATGTGATCATCCTTTACCTCAAGCAAACACTCCATCTCGCATGATCATCATTAGCCTGGGATGGCTATATATTTTATTAACGATCCTGAAAGATCGTTACTAATAATCAAGCTGGATCATTGATCTCTTCATAGGTCATCCACCTATTTCGAACATCGGACTTAAGGAAATTTAAAACATGCCTTCCTATTGCAAGGCATATTTTTGGGGGCAAGTTTTAACCCACCTTATGTCAAGACGGTATACAGGTAGATTTAACCCAATAGAATTCATGGTTATCAAAGCTAATAAGCGTAGAGTAACAATAATACGGAGGATGTATACCGATGGTTACAAAAAGTACGAAATGAACAAAGTTGAAAGATAAACGGCGTCGAATGCTTGAAATACAGGTAGTAGCTGGGAAAGGCAAGGGATCGGTATGCTACATCTAGATGGATTGGCACACTTCAATGACATGGCCAATGGAAGGGGTCGGCATTCCTCATCTAGAGGGGTCAGTATGGTAAGAAAGGGCTCGATGTAGTAAGAAGAAATAAGGAAGGGATCGACATCGTGAGAGGTCGGCATACCACATTCCAGAAGAGAGGGCTCAGCTCGCTTCATTAAGGAAGGCTCGGCATGGTCGATGGCGTATGGATTAGTGTATTTCAATACAAGGAGATTAGTAGGCTTAATTTGGAGGGATCGATGTAGTTCGAGTAGCTCAACAAGACGAAGGGTCCTCCACAGGATGGGTCGTCATGACCTAGGGGAAGCTCAGGGGTCGACATATCTTGGATCAATGCGGCACGTTTGGGCCGGCACAGGAAGGGATCAGCATGATTTGGCTCGACATAGGAAGGGGTCGGCATGGAAAGGATTGGCATAAGAAGCGGTCAGCGTATTGATACTTCTGGAAGAGGGGTCGACTTGATGAGTTTGGATTGACATATTATGGACCGACATAGAATGTGGAGATGATGGGGTCGGCATGGTATGGATCGGGTCGGCATATTGGAAGGCCCGCAAGGTATCAGTCGGTTCAGCATGGTATGGTTAGGGTCGGCATGATGATATGGATCAGCATAGTGAGTTGGGCTTAGCATTCCCTGTAGTGGACCCATATAGGTGAGAAGACTCGGTAGCCGAAGTTTCACCTATAAGTACAGCAGAATTGGCTTCAGAAAGAGGATCATCAATTTGCTTCTCTTTATCTTCCACCTAGACGTTACTTTGCCATTTTAATTCTGGAAACTTGGATTGTAATTGTAATCAAATTTCAGTATATTAAAATGAATTATTCTAGAGTGGACGTAAGCCCGAGTTAGTGGAACCACTATAAATCTTGTCTCTCTTTTACTTGCTTTCGTTTTAATTTGATTATTCTTCATATTATATTCTCTACATCATATATTACCATGAACTGTGACTCGGTATCGGTGCACTCACGTGTTACAAGGTGTTGGTGGTCAATTTTGACACCAATAGAAATTAAAAATAGAAATGAACTTTACATAGCTATCATGCCTCGTGCACATCTTCGGAAGCTTATTAGTCTAAAGAGGTACATGAAAACCTCAACTCTCAAACTACATAAAATTAATTGAGCACCCGAGAGTTTAAAGGAAAATATAAACTTCGAGTCGGATATAAAGCGCTGTATGAATAATAATCCACCATCTTAAACCATTTAGATATCTAGTGACACCATGCTATTAGCGGAATGAGTTTTCCCCTCACTAGTATCTTATCCAAAACTTTATAAAACCATATACTGTGCTCATGCATCCACAATGGTTAAAAAATAGCAATTCAAAATATTATTATGTTATGCAAACAAGTAAATCGATTCTGGATTACCCATCCCCATTCATTTTGACTACCAGTCTTTACTATAGCTTCTAGGGTCACTATTAACCTATTAATTTTCATGGGTTGACTAATAACTTTTTCAATAATTAAGGACTCCTTGTTCATTTTAGTTATTTTCATATGATCACTAAGAACTTATTGGTCTCTGCCAATAATGTAACGACCCGTAAACTTTCGATAATTAAAATAGCTAATTTAATATGATTTTGTGATTTAGTGTTAGAAAAAAAATTGCAATTCGTTTGGAATAATAATAACTGGAATGAATTGCAACAATAATTATCCAAATAATTATTTATAGATTGAATGGATTCCAATCTAATTGAATTAACTCAAATGTTATAACTTGGTTATAAGGGAATATATGGAAAAACAAATGTAAATAAGTGAATAAGAATTGTGAATTATTTAGGTAGAAACACAAATTTTAGCAGATTGGTTTCGAAGATTTGAATAGTAATAAGTATTGAAAAATAAATGCTACTTAGTGAATGCCTTTGCAATCAATAATTGGATAGGATAATAAATGTTGAATTCATTGGGTGTAATAGAGTAATTGATGGATAAGTAAAATCTATTTAAAATCAAATAATTGAATATTGGATAGGTAAATTGTTTAAAGTAAATATTTAAAACTTATTGAATAACTGTAAAATGGAAATAGTATTCTAAGATGTGAATTGGTTTTAAAAGTTGAATCTTATAAGTTCAATTTCAAATATTTCAAAGGATAATGAATTATTGGATAATCAAAATTGTTTAAATTTAATATTTGGAATTTATTGAATAATTGAATAACGGGTTTAATATGATTAAAAATGATTTGTAAAATTTTATTTTATCATATTAAAGTTAGAATGATGTTGTAGAACTTTTAAAATCGAATTAAAAATAAATTTGTGAAAATTGAATATTTTAATATTTAATTGACGAGTTAAAATAGCCATTTTTCAAACAGTCTCGGATTTCGATGAAACTAGTTTCATCGGATCCGTAACGTGATATTATTATAAGATTTCAAATTTCAAGTCAATCGGATTTATCGTTTGTCCAAGGCAAGCCAAAACGCAGAGAAATTTGTTTAATCGGTTTAATTTAAATTTGATCGTTTATTTCCGTAACTCGCACATATGATCGAATTAGCCTCCGAAACACGTTCCATTATGTTCGAAACATGGGGTAAACCTTAGAAATGCCTGCCGGCACGCTTCGTTTGGAGTTCGGAAAATTTTCGGTGAATAGTGTTTTTGCAATTTTCTATATAAGGACCTCTCTACTTCACTTTTGCAACCAAACCAAACCCTAACCCTAGTTTCTGAAGCCAGCCGCCACTATCATTTTCAATGGCCAGAAATTGTCGAACTACCTCCTCTATTATCTCCAAATCTATAAACAATTAGCAAAAGTCGTCAACTACAAAGTTGTAGAGGGCATCAAGATCTTGCTATCCAACGGTGGAGATCAGAAACGGAGCCACGGATTGACGGGAAATCAAGGTCAAATCTGCTACGTTTTTCACGCAATTCGAAACATAGGGGGGGCGGGTCTGGCCGCACTCACGGCGTAGGTGGCTCTGGTGATGGGCTTCGTGGTGGCGCTAGCTGATCGTTTTGGAAGTCAACGAGGTGGTCGTGATAATTGCTTGAAAATTGATGGCTAATGGGTTTGCATACGTGAATTGTCACGTTGAGGAAGAGGTGATGAGGGATGGCTCAGATCTGAAGATGTAGAAATCAATGGCCAGGATGGAGTTGAGGGTTTGATATTTAAAATAAAAGCTGAAATTGTATATTTAAATTCGTATAAACTTTAAAATAGCATAACTTTTTCATACGAGGTCGAAAACGCACAGAACTTTTTGCGTTGGAATCGTATCGACGAGCACTACGCTATGGAATTAGATTGGAGTCGTTTGGAGCTAGTGAAAATTTCGGGTAAAATTAAACGCTCGTTTAATTTTATTCAAAATAAAACGCTAGAACTACATTGAAATCAAGGTGAGTGTTTTATAACGCTGACATCGTGCTAAATATCGTTATGCTAGTTAAATTTGACATTAAGTGTTATGATTTTTATTTGTCGTTATTTGATAAAATTTAATTGTCATTTGAATTAACCATTGAAAATTTAATTGACAGTTAAATTGAAATTAAAATTGAATTACGATTAAATTACCTGATAGTGATAACTATGAAATTGCCATGAATTGTATTTCCTATTGGATGATGTATTTCGATGGATGCTATTGGTTGATATTTAAATGTTTCGATGCTTATTTGCTTATATATATCCAGTTATGCATACATATGAAACTGTGTTTTGATTTAAGTGATATATATTCATCCCTGACATTTAACTAAAATAAATAATTACTTGGCCATAGGATAGAAAATTATATACGGACACCGAATTGGCTAAATTAATAATTTTTAAAATCTTCGATTTGAAATTTATTTAAATGTTTTATTTACAAGTTATAAATAGAAATCAGTTTATAGAAATCGAATTTATCGGAAAATTGAGTTGGAATGTTGAAATAAATTTTGGTTAAAAGAAATTGTTAAATAATTAAAGTGGAGCCTTTGGAATTTAAAAAAAATGGGGATATGATTGAATTTCGAAAATTGAGTTGTTTAAAAATTTAACCTTAATTCGAGCTTTGAATATTACTAAGTAAAAGTGATATAAAAATGATATTTTGAAATCGAGCTTGGAATTGAATCATATTTGAAATTTGGATTTAAACTTGAATATTGATGGATAATTCTGTTAAGTTTTAATGTATATTTTTGAAAAATCAAGCTCCAAATCAATATAAATTGAAACTGAATTAATTGAAGGTGAATATAAAATTGAATAAATTTGAAGTCAAAGTTGACATTGATTGAACCGAAATCGAAATTGAATCGGTAGAAGGGAAATTGAAATTGTTTTGAATTGGGAAGTTATAATTGAAATGGTTTGGTTTTGAAGCTGTTTTATTTTTTTTTCCAAATTACTTAGTTATATAAACCATTTTTGAGTACTTAAACTATTTTAATCTATTTTAAATCTACTTAACCCAATTTAAATTATTTTAAACTAATTTATCTATTTTAAAGCCATTTTAGGACTTCAATTATTTTTAACTACTTTAATTATTTAAACTTCTTTTAAACTACTTAAAACTATTTTCTAAAATTCTAAGCTGGTCAATAAGGTGAAATGTTTATATTTAAATCTTGAATTTAAATACGAATTGGCTTAAATGAAGTTGCAACCTAAATTGAAATTCGAAATTATTTTGAAATCGAAATGAGATATTGATGCGAAAAAAATGTTTTTTGAAACGGAATCTTACATTTGAATACATACGATGATATTTGAAATGGATTTGTTTTTGAAGCGAATATGATATTTTGATATCAATTATGAATCGATTTGAAATGTAAAAGAGCCAACGGTGTAATAATACGTAGTTATTAAAGAGACCGGGATCGGAATGGACATACTCTCTGTCGATACCGAACACCACTTTAATAACTATTATACGCGGAGTGTTGATTCAGAATGAAGTGGACGGTTTGGTGAACGCGTTGACTGAAGAAAGAGAACGATATTGGATGACCCCTGACATGACTAAAACAGGAGCCGCGCCGGGCCATTGAGGTTCGCCATCTCTAGCGGACACACTTCTTCGATACCATATCTATTACATTTGTGATTCGATTTGGATGCACCCCTTGATTTGGGAGTGTTTTTTCGCGGTGTTGAGGTAGCTGCTGGCTATGCTCAACATCAGTCCGGATAACGCAACTACTAGTATCCTAGTTGGTATCGCCTCATGTATCTTGTCATACTGATTATCCTATTCGCGACCACTACGTTTTTTTTTGTGTTATGCCTATGGGGTACCCTCTGATAACCACTGGTTTACGGTGGGGTTTATGGTGCTGTATAGACTATGGCATTATAAAAATTTGTTAAGGGGGATTATGGTAACGCTTTACGCTATTTTGATACTTTATATTACTGATAGGCATTATCTACTTAGTGTACATTACTACCTAGTAGATAGTTTAACGGATCCTTAAGAGATGGAAAATCCCGTAACATCTCTTAAGTTATTGCACGCACGTTGACACTGGATATGAGATGTCAAACCCCGTAAACATCTATGATGCCGTTACACTCATATTTATTTACGATTGATTTAACTTACATGAGGATATTTTAGTCCTGACTCGAGTGTTTTGTCTTTTCATTACGCTCGGGTCAGACCTGAGTTTTTCAGCTTATTGAAGATCTATTCTGGAGGATGAAGGCGAAGATTTGGTATACTATTACTATTATTATCTTTGCATCATGTTGCCTGCTGCATTATTTTAATTGTTCTGTTGTATATGTATAACTCTGATAAACGTTGTATAAATAATTGTCAATGTATAGTAAACAGCTTCATGAACTGTTTATTTGACTAGTATATTTTATCGTTCCGCTGCGAGATTCTGTGTTGTTTCATTTTCTTTATTTCTCTTTCTTTTCTTTTCTTATTTACCCCAATAACCATCTTCCCTTTTGAATGGTTTGGAATCGGCATGTGTATTTGATCGTCAGTTTAAACTGTCCAAAAAGGCGGGTCGTTACAGTTGGTATCAGAGCTTTGGTTTAGCGATAACCTTTGCTTTGTGGGGTCTGACTCTTTATAAATAGGGTAGTAATACCCTATGATGAGTCGCTGAGTGTATATATATGGGAGGGCGTATTTGTTAGTGATATAAAATGTTTTATATTGTGTCGGTTGATTTGTTGAGTGGCTTATGGATTCTGGTCAATACGAGTAATTAACGTCATTGATAGGGATCTCTAAACACTTAAACAGAAAATTCGACATAGTATTGTTTTGAAATTGGGTAAATGAAATAATTTTGCTCTAATTATATTTTGTATATATAAAGAAAAATTTTCAGAAATTATTGTGACTTATCTAGCTTACCTGGTTGTTAGGAATGATAATATTAGTTATTATCATTAATTGGATATTGTACTTTAATAAATAAGGTGAATTACAAAATGAACAATGATAAAACACTTTTGGAATGTTTAAAGAAAGAAAATCCTATAAGAATATTTTATAAAGGTGACTAATAAATTAAAATAGATTTAAATTGGAAAATATTGAATTTAAGACCCGGTGGTTTTGACAATGGTTCTCAAAGTTTTGAACAAAATATATTGTGATATTAGTTGGAAAATATTTATGAGAAATATTTTGAAAGGATTTTTAAGAAGGAATGAATTCAGTACTCCTCTCTTCTGTCGCTGGAAAATAATTTCGGTGATGACAGCGCAGCATCATCGACGTTTATTTCCGAGTCTCAAAGTGGGGGCGACTTCTAAGAAGCTTTGCTTTTCTTTGAAATTATTTTGGGTAAATGGGTTTCGGTTTAAACTCCAAAGGTATGATTTGATATAAAAAGATATAAGTGTATATGTTTATTTCAAACGATTTGAAAAGAACCGGGCATTTAAATTTCTAAGTTATATTAATTAGTAATTTTCAAATTATTTGAACGAAATGCGAATAACCAGAATTTATAAAATAAGAGGATTAAGATATCCAAGCTTATGTTTGGGAAAACTTTAGAGTTGTAGTGTACCTTTAAAGTTGAAAGATAAAGAGGATTTAAATAAATCAAATTTGTGAACATTCTAATTAAGTAAAATGAAATTCTATAAATTTGTATAATACCAAATTTGCATTCTAATAACATATAGTGTGACTTACCAAATATTAAGAAGTTGAAATGATGTTTTGGATATGTAATGAGATATTGTACAAATAAACAGAACCTGGAAAGTAATTGAAATATACAAGTAAGGAAAACTCAAAAAGAATTAGAATGTATATAAATGAAAATTTTGGTTGTGATAAAAATGTTATATACTTAAATATAACATGAAATGATGAATGGATAAATGGAACAAGTAAGTGAAATTAAGTAAGAAGATAAATGAATCGTATTATATCTTTGTAAATTGGTTATAGAAAATAAATATAAATTGCAAAGGGATTGTAACCTTTAAGACAACTGTAAACTAAGAAAAGTCATTTATGAGAGGTTAGACTTTTATAGGATGATTAATAAACTAAAGTGCCGGTTAATAAATTGTTCCATAAATAAATTTGTTATTAACTAAAATTATGAAATTGAAGTAAATGTAAACAAAAGAATTTGGTATAGCTAAGAATCAATTGGAAAATGAAATTGAATTGAATTAAATTATATAGAATGTTTAAAATGAACTTGAGTAAGCAAATTCTATGATATAATGTTTAAGAAAAGATAATGTTAAAGAATATGCTATGTAAAGAAATGAATATACTAACTAAATAATGGATTGTGAGTAATTAAGTGAAAAAAATATAAAAACCAATAAAATAATTTAGTATAGATAAATTGGATAGAAATCCAATGGAAGGTAATACGTGAGTTGTACGTATATTATTTTGTTCGCATAACGATTTGATCCAAATTCAAGCACAAAATTTCGAGATGATTTATATCGATCCAAGTTAGGATTTTTCACTCGATTTTCGACGGTGAACCCTAGATATGGATTTTTAATTTGTAATGACCCGTAAATTTAACCTGTTTTAATAACGCTACTAATTGAATTTTTTGGAATTTTAAACGATAAAATTTTGAAATATAAATTTTATATTTGGAATGCGTCCAGTTAAACAGAGCAAATGGTAAATTTTCATCCGAAAATATGAAAATTTATTTCGTGCGTAAATTTACTTTAATTTAATCAGTTAAAAAGCGATGAAAATAAAATGTTTTCGGAACCTAAATATTTTTACATAGAAAAATTCTAAATCATCTTTTGAGCAAGTTGTCAGTTTGTCGTTTTTCCAAATTTGGACATCTTTAGCTCCGTCGATCTTATTTTTCTGTGATTTTTATGCATTTTCCGCTAGTAGGAATTTCGATTTTTTATAATCCAATCGTACCACTGTTATCAGTATAACGATTTGATTGTCTCAACGTACCGATCTCTACGGCATACTCATTTTTGTATTTTGACGTCTAGTGCACGCTGGAATCGGTGAACCGATTAATCATGTCGGTACCGTTTTGACCCTTTTGAATCCTTTATCTATTCGTTTATTCACTGTTTAAATTTCAAAGGAGGTTCGCATTTAATTTCCTTGAATTCAAGCACATGGACCTTTACAATTCCCTACGTTGAAATATTTCACCGGTTCCTTTCTCTCCTCATTTTGTTCTGCCCCTCCCTCTCTCACTGTTTTCTTCTTAACTTTTCACATTATCACACTGTACGTTAAAGTGTCTTGCTCTTTTCCCATTTATTTTTCATTCCTGTTGTAAAATCACAGGTTTCAAGATCCAACATGTTCTTTTTATCAAAAACAAGAGATAACATATTACGCATGCATGCCACCACTCCCTCCACCGATTTATCTCTACCTTGCGCCTCCGGTCCATTATCCTGACCCGCATCCACACACAACCTCCGCCGAGCCGCCACGACTGGGAGCCTTGGTCGCGCTCTACTCACTGACCACTGTCTCACCAAGAAACCGCTCGCCTTCATCTTCCACCGACCTCGGCCTTGTTACCCTGTCAGATCTGCAAGGGCCGAACCCACTTGAACTTCACTAGAGCGTGGACCCCACCTCGTCTCCACCCTGTCACTGCCATGAGCAGCGGCTCGCCGTCCACACTCCACAACTTCCAAGCCGAGCCTCCATCCTCATCGGCTACCCATAGCCGAGCTCGCAAACCATCCCTTCCCCACTCCACTTTTGCCGTGCTTGTATATTCAACTTTTCCTTCCTCTACCTGTTACCATCCGAAGCTGCTACCGCTTCCTTCTTTTATAAGGTATACTTCTTTTTATTTATATTTGTTTGTATATCAGTGTTTATTTTTATACTTAAGTTCTATATGTAATATATATATACAAATCTATTGCATAAAATAATGCATGCGAGTGGTAAACAAGCTATTTCTAGTCTTTATATTCCATATATATTTTACTGAAAAAAGGCAGTTTCGCACTTATGCATCGGAAATAGCTGAGCCTCCTTTTGTTGGATTTTTTTTCACGCATACCATGTTATATTATTTTATCTAATATTATATTAGATTTTATTATATTATATCTTGTTGTAGTATATATTTCGAAATAGATTTTGTAATAAAAACAAAGTTAAGGTTGAGAAGTTTTAATAGCCGTGTATAGATATTTATATATAAGCGTTATGCAGGCTGTAACTACTTAATTTAATCCTTATGTCTTGGTTCTAAAGTGTGTCAAGAGTTTTATGTATGTTGAAGTTTGGAGTTTCGTACCAGTATAATATAAATGGAAATATATATATTATCCGTCTATCGAGCTAAGGCGTTTGATTTCGTCAATTTCTCTGTATCAGCTTTGTCCGTCGTGACTGATTTCATCATCAAAATCTTGATCATCTAGCGTTGTGGTGGATTTGTAACACAATGTCAGTGTCCGTATCAATGTGCATATCCGTGTCATCTCTTGTTCTCTCTAGCCTCGAAAGGTGAGCAATCACTCACGATTAATATTCTTTTATTTATTAAATTTGATTTCAATTGGAACGACAATTGAAATATACTGCTTTTATTTATTGCACTGTTATTTTGTATCAGTTCACCTTTGACATCTGACACCGTTATCTGTTATGTATGCAATAATAAATCCAGTTTGGTTGATAATTGATTGATTGATTGTTGTTTATATTGGATGCTAAATTGTAATGAATAAGTGATAAATATTATGAAATTGAATTTGACGCAGGATAGTTAAAATTTTGAATTGACATACGTGTTGAATTTGCTTAGTTAAATTTGTGTAATACGACCTTTGAATGTTAGATAAAAAATTTGACATGTAGAATTTGTTAATTACACCTGGAACCATTGAATGTATGATTGTATAGGTTGACGTAATATGAAATTGAATAATTGATGTAAAGTGTAGAATTGCTTAGAATAATTAGTGTAATTATCTTTAATCTACATGAAATGATAGTGTAGATTTTAGAAATAATTATATTAATTTGCACAAACAACAATGTGAATTAATACGATTATTTCGGTATTATTTGAATTAATTATTGAATTGTCATTGATGTTGTTACTGCTTGTTTATTTACTATGACACCACCCCACTTATCACACTGCAAGTTCCTTTTATTATGCTTGATCTTGAATTGAATTTGGAATCGGGTTGAAATGATAAATACCCAAATGAATTTGACCTAGGATAGAGAATTTAATAAAATCCGATTGGTCAATAAATTGATATAAAAATAAAATAATGATTTTATTCAAGAAAAGAATAAGTTTTGAAATTAAGTTGGAATTTGTATTTTGAAAGGAAATTGTAAAGATTGAAATTTGAACAAATATTAACGTAGTAACTGATGAACGAACGTTGTTTGAAGTTTAATTATTTAATAATTAAATTTGGAATTATTAATAAATAAATTGGAATTGGTAATAATTAAGTTTTGAAATTATTAAGTTTGAAATCATTTAATAATTAAATTTGAAATTATAATTAAGTTTGGAATTATAATTAAGTGAAATTATTACGTTGAAATTATAATTAAATTGAAATGATTTGATAATTAAGTGGAAATGATTTAATAATTATGTTTGAATTTATAATCAAGTTTGTAATTATTAAAATTTGAAATTATTAATAATTAAGATTGAAATTATTTAATAATTGAATGAGATTTAATTATTTGATAATTGAATAAAAATTGAATTCTTTGATAAGAGAAATTGAACTTTTGAATAAGTGGATTTGAACTTCGTTAATAAATGAAATTGAGTTTCTTTATTTATTAATTAAGCTTTGGAAAATTTAAATAAGAAAATAGGTGAAATTAAACTTCTCGAATATATGAAATTTATTTCTTTATTAATTGAGTTTGAAATTTGTAACGAAGTCAATAAATAAGTGAAAATCGATTTTCTTTAACAAGAAATAAAATGAGATTTATTGAAATCAACGTAAGAATTGTAATTTAAAGAATTGATTTGACGAATTTATTTTATTTCAATTTGAAGTTTTGATATAATGAAGTTGAACGTATGTAATTGATTTAAATGAATTGGAATTTAAATAGAAGTTGTTTGAAGGATAAATTTACTTAGCGAATATCGAATGAAATTGATAAATGAATTAAAATTGATTTGAACGAAAATTAAACCATTTAAATGATTTCGGATTGAAACTTATATACGAACTTGAATCAATATTTGAATCGTTTAAATAAAAGATGAAATCGAATTTTAAGATTTTGAAATGGTAATTTGGAAGTTTTGAAACGTAAACTTTGGAAATTGATTTAGAAAGATAAACGAAATGTTGATTTACGAATTGAAATTGAAACTGAATTTTATTTGGTTTGAAATTTACTAAACGACCAATCGGTGTAATAATTACGAAAGTTATTAAAGAAACCGGAATGGGTTATGGATATACTCTCTATATAAACCGAAAACCACTTTAATAACTATACGCGGAGTGAGATCCAGAATGAAGTGGTTGGAATGACGAACGTTGATGACAGAAGAAAGAGAACGATAATGGATAGCCTTGACACTTGTGTCAAATTGGAAATGACTAAAATCAGGAGCCGTGCCGGGCCAAATGGGGTTAGCCACCCCGAGCGAACCCACTTCTTCGTAACTACTACTCATTACTTGTTATCGATTGGTGCACCCTCGTACTTTTCAGGAGTGTTGTTTTGCGGTGTTGCGATCGCTGCGGCGATGCGTTCTCACCAATCCTGATCAGGCGAATGGTAGTTTCACTACCTTGGGTATTGCCTCATGTGCCTTGTCATACTTGTATCCCTATATACGCGACCACTACGAATTTGTTTTGTGTTATACCTATGAAGTACTCCCTGATAACCCACTAGTTTACGGTGGAGTTTACAGTGCTGTATAGACTATGACATCTATATAAAATGTGTTAAGGGGGATAATGGTAACGCCTTAACACTATTTTGATACTTTATATTACTGATAGACATTATCTATTTAGCATATATTACTACATAGTAGATAGTTTAACGGATCCTTAGAGGATGGTGATTCCAACATCCTTTGAGTTACTTGTATTTCGATTACTTTTTCACTTGAGTTGGATTTATTGATATGAGAATATTAATCCTGACTCGAGTGTTTTGTGTTTTTCTTTACGCTCGGGTCAGACTGAGTGCACTAGCATTCGGGCTCACCTTTGGAGTTGGAGCTTTGCTTGAAGATACAGCCATCTATTCAGCTTTCGGATATCCAGTTGATTCCAGTGATGTATTCTGATTTGTACCTGATGTATCGTATTACTCTTCTGTTGTAAACTCTGATGTATCTTATATATTTATATAGTAGCTTCATGAAGTACTATTTTTCTTTTACTTCCGCTGCATATTATTACTCTGTTTATGTGATTCTGTGATTATTTATTTACTGTATATCTCAGTTTTGCCAAATTTAAATTAACGATTCGGTATTTTGAATTATTCAAGTCCGACATGTGCGGATGCGAATAGTCTAAAATAGCGGGTCGTTACAGTTGGTATGAGAGCTTTTGGTAGCTCTAGGCAAAACTTAGCATATATGGTAAATGTATTTACAGAATCACTCCCACTTGAGTTTCAATCTCTTCCTTTTGACTCAATTCCTTTGAATTTTGGAACGTCCCCTGTTGTTTCGAAATTCATTCGTGTCCCTCACTATTCATCTTCTTTCAATTCTGGAGTATCCCAAAACTCCACTTCGAATGACCCTTATAATGAATCGGCGGTCTCACCAATCTTCGAATTATTTGTAAGTGGGTGAAACTCATTTACAATAGACATCGATATACCGGAAATTTCCATATCCTCGGTTTACGATGCTATATATTCCCTGCTATACATGAATTCTATCTTTTGAGTTCGAATGTAGATTTACCTCGAAATTCTGCATCGATCTTATTCTAGAAGTTACGGTCGACCCGGTTAAGGTTGCCTGCGATTAATATAAACTTATCAATCTTCTTATTTTGATATTTAATCATCTTATATATCTTTATTTCAAACCTATCGTCGAATTAGAATTCTCTTTAACTTAAGTCCATCAAATTTGAATCTCTATCCTTACTTTGAAATCCATTCATGTATCGTTGAGCGAGAAAATGTATTTGTGAATTAATAATATAAAGATGTTATATATATATATATATATTGTGTTGTTTGCGTTGTTGATGTTGATTTGGTTTTCGATCGATTCGTCCGATCAACGCTATCGATAGAATTTCCAAAACACTTGAACAGAACAAACTGACACAATATTGTTTTCAAATTTAGTAAATGACATTTTTGAATGATTATATTATATATAAGTATAAATTTTTCTGAAATTAAATTTGTTAATTAATTTGTTGTTAGAAATGAAAATATTTGTTTTTCATTTACTGTTTTGCCAACCATTGATTTGACTAACATATAAATAAATGAATTTATAAACTTGGTTATATGTGATTTGGAGTTTAAAATGAATATAAATAAAGAATTTGAGAATTTAATTTACAATAATTTTGAATTATAATTTAAAGTGTTAAAATGTATATTATTAAAATATTTTCGAATATAAATGGTTTTCAAAGAATTTTAGTTGTTAAAATCAGTGCTCTCTTATTTGTCGCTGGAAAATAATTTCGGTGATGACGGCCGCATCATTGACATTCATTTTCGAGTTTCGAAGTGGAGAGACCATTCTGTAGCTTTGCTACAGTTTTTCTTTGGAAATTAAATCAATTTGAATTTCTAAGCATGACTTGATTTATAATATATATTGAAGATTTTAAAATTGATTTGATATTATATATATATTTGTATATCTATAAATTGTTTGAAGATAATCGAAAAATTAATGCTTAAATTTTCTTAATGGATGTTTAAATTATAATTGAAGCCAAATTTTGAATGAATAGTTAAATGTGAAATAATTGAATTAGGGAAATTTTACTTGTATAATACTCGATTGCATTATATATAACTTCCCTAAATTTTCAAAAGTTAACTATGCAATTGAATATTATATAGTAGAAAATGATATCAAAGGAATTTTTAAATAAATTTGAGTAGTTATAATAAATGTAAATATACTTAATATATATGTGATATAATATATTAAGTAGAATAAATTAAATAATTTGGAATAAAGAAGAATTAAATTTGTCGAATAGAATATGATTATAATAAATGACTATTCAAATTTATGATCTTTGAAATTGTTAATTTAAGAAAATTTGATAATCTACAATATAAATTGTCTTTATAAATAAAACTTGAGTGCGTATAAAAAGGTTAAACACTTAAAGTTTAATAATAAATTGGTTAATAGAGATAAATAGAATACTGGGTTAGTTGAATAATAAATGGATTAATAAAATAAATTGTTGTTTGAAATAAATTTTGTAATAAACAATGATAAATTGAAAATAAACCAAGTTAAGGAAATTCCTTGAGCTTAAAGTCAATTGTTGAATATAAATTAATTTAAATTGAAACTTATATGGTTTAAATAAATTGTTTATTATGTAATTCAATTCTATTTTCTTATGTTGTTTCTGTTCTCCTACTTCCTTCCTTTTCGGGGACGAAAAGTTTTGAGTGGGGGAGAGTGTAACGACCCGTAAATTTAACCAGTTTTAATAACATTGCTAATTGAATTTTTTGGAATTTTAAACGATAAAATTTTGAAATATAAATTTTATATTTGGAATGCGTCTAGTTAAACAGAGCAAATGGTAAATTTTCATCCGAAAATATGAAAATTTATTTCGTGCGTAAATTTACTTTAATTTAATCAGTTAAAAAGCGATGAAAATAAAAAGTTTTCGGAACCTAAATATTTTTACATAGAAAAATTCTAAATCATCTTTTGAGCAAGTTGTCAGTTTGTCGTTTTTCCAAATTCGGACATCTTTGGCTCCGTCGATCTTATTTTTCTGTGATTTTTATGCATTTTCCGTTCGTAGGAATTTCGATTTTTTATAATCCAATCGTACCACTATTATCAGTATAACGATTTGATTGTCTCAACGTACCGATCTCTACGGCATACTCATTTTTGTATTTTGACGTCCAGTGCACGCTGGAATCGGTGAACCAATTAATCATATCGGTACCGTTTTGACCCTTTTGAATCCTTTTTCTATTCATTTATTCACTGTTTAAATTTCAAAGGAGGTTCTCATTTAATTTCCTTGAATTCAAGCACATGGATCTTTACAATTCCCTACGTTGAAATATTTCACCGGTTCCTTTCTCTCCTCATTTTGTTCTGCCCCTCCCTCTCTCATTGTTTTCTTCTTAACTTTTCACATTATCACACTGTACGTTAAAGTGTCTTGCTCTTTTCCCATTTATTTTTCATTCCTGTTGTAAAATCACAGGTTTCAAGATCCAACATGTTCTTTTTATCAAAAACAAGAGATAACATATTACGCATGCATGCCACCACTCCCTCCACCGATTTATCTCTACCTTGCGCCTCCGGTCCATTATCCTGACCCGCATCCACACACAACCTCCGCCGAGCCGCCACGACTAGGAGCCTTGGTCGCGCTCTACTCACTGACCACTGTCTCACCAAGAAACCGCTCGCCTTCATCTTCCACCGACCTCGGCCTTGCTACCCCGTCAGATCTGCAAGGGCCGAACCCACTTGAACTTCACTAGAGCGTGGACCCCACCTCGTCTCCGCCCTGTCACTGCCATGAGCAGCGGCTCGCCTTCCACACTCCACAACTTCCAAACCGAGCCTCCATCCTCATCGGCTACCCATAGTCGAGCGCGCAAACCTTCCCTTCCCCACTCCACTTTTGCCGTGCTTGTATATTCAACTTTTCCTTCCTCGACCTGTTACCATCCGAAGCTCCTAACGCTTCCTTCTTTTATAAGGTATACTTCTTTTTATTTATATTTGTTTGTATATCAGTGTTTATTTTTATACTTAAGTTCTATATGTAATATATATACAAATCTATTGCATAAAATAATGCATGCGAGTGGTAAACAAGCTATTTCTAGTCTTTATATTCCATATATATTTTACTGAAAAAAGACAGTTTCGCACTTATGCATCGGAAATAGCTGAGCCTCCTTCTTTTGCTGGATTTTTTTTCACGCATACCATGTTATATTATTTTATCTAATATTATATTAGATTTTATTATATTATATCTTGTTGTAGTATATATTTCGAAATAGATTTTGTTATAAAAAAAAAGTTAAGGTTGAGAAGTTTTAATTGCCGTATATGGATATTTATATATAAGCGTTATGCAGGCTGTAACTACTTAATTTAATCCTTATGTCTTGGTTCTAAAGTGTGTCCAGAGTTTTATGTATGTTGAAGTTTGGAGTTTCGTACTAGTATAATATAAATGGAAATATATATATTATCCGTCTATCGAGCTAAGTCGTTTGATTTCGTCAATTTCTCTGTATCAGCTTTGTCCGTCGTGACTGATTTCATCATCAAAATCTTGATCATCTAGCGTTGTGGTGGATTTGTAACACAATGTCAGTGTCCGTATCAATGTGCATATCCGTGTCATCTCTTGTTCTCTCTAGCCTCGAAAGGTGAGCAATCACTCACGATTAATATTCTTTTATTTATTAAATTTGATTTCAATTGGAACGACAATTGAAATATACTGCTTTTATTTATTGCACTGTTATTTTGTATCAGTTCACCTTTGACATCTGACACCGTTATCTGTTATGTATGCAATAATAAATCCAGTTTGGTTGATAATTGATTGATTAATTGTTGTGTATATTGGATGCTAAATTGTAATGAATAAGTGATAAATATTATGAAATTGAATTTGGCGCAGGATAGTTAAAATTTTGAATTGACATACGTGTTGAATTTGCTTAGTTAAATTTGTGTAATATGACCTTTGAATGTTAGATAAAAAATTTAACATGTAGAATTGGTTAATTACACCTGGAACCATTGAATGTATGATTGTATAGGTTGACGTAATATAAAATTGAATAATTGATGTAAAGTGTAGAATTGCTTAGAATAATTAGTGTAATAATCTTTAATCTACATGAAATGATAGTGTAGATTTTAGAAATAATTATATTAATTTGCACAAACAACAATGTGAATTAATACGATTATTTCGGTATTATTTGAATTAATTATTGAATTGTTATTGATTGTTGTTACTGCTTGTTTATTTACTTTGACACCATCCCACTTATCACACTGCAAGTTCCCTTTATTATGCTTGATCTTGAATTGAATTTGGAATCGGGTTGAAATGATAAATACCCAAATGAATTTGACCTAGGATAGAGAATTTAATAAAATCCGATTGGTCAATAAATTGATATAAAAATAAAATAATGATTTTATTCGAGAAAATAATAAGTTTTGAAATGAAGTTGGAATTTGTATTTTGAAAGGAAATTGTAAAGATTGAAATCTGAACAAATATTAACGTAGTAACTTATGAACGAACGTTGTTTGAAGTTTAATTATTTAATAATTAAATTTGGAATTATTAATAAATAAATTGGAATTGGTAATAATTAAGTTTTGAAATTATTAAGTTCGAAATCATTTAATAATTAAATTTGAAATTATAATTAAGTTTGGAATTATAATTAAGTGAAATTATTAAGTTGAAATTATAATTAAATTGAAATGATTTGATAATTAAGTGGAAATGATTTAATAATTATGTTTGAATTTATAATCAAGTTTGTAATTATTAAAATTTGAAATTATTAATAATTAAGATTGAAATTATTTAATAATTGAATGAGATTTAATTATTTGATAATTGAATAAAAATTGAATTCTTTGATAAGAGAAATTGAACTTTTGAATAAGTGGATTTGAACTTCGTTAATAAATGAAATTGAGTTTCTTTATTTATTAATTAAGCTTTGGAAAATTTAAATAAGAAAATAGGTGAAATTAAACTTCTCGAATATATGAAATTTAGTTCTTTATTAATTGATTTTGAAATTTGTAACGAAGTCAATAAATAAGTGAAAATCGAATTTCTTTAACAAGAAATAAAATGAGATTTATTGAAATCAACGTAAGAATTGTAATTTAAAGAATTGATTTGACGAATTTATTTTATTTCAATTTGAAGTTTTGATATAATGAAGTTGAACGTAAGTAATTGATTTAAATGAATTGGAATTTAAATAGAAGTTGTTTGAAGGATAAATTTACTTAGCGAATATCGAATGAAATTGATAAATGAATTAAAATTGATTTGAATGAAAATTAAACCATTTAAATGATTTTGGAATGAAACTTATATACGAACTTGAATCAATATTTGAATCGTTTAAATAAAAGATGAAATCGAATTTTAAGATTTTGAAATGGTAATTTGGAAGTTTTGAAACGTAAACTTTGGAAATTGATTTAGAAAGATAAACGAAATGTTGATTTACGAATTGAAACTGAAACTGAATTTGATTTGGTTTGAAATTTACTAAACGACCAATCGGTGTAATAATTACGAAAGTTATTAAAGAAACCGGAATCGGTTATGGATATTCTCTCTATATAAACCGAAAACCACTTTAATAACTATACGCGGTGTGAGATCCAGAATGAAGTGATTGGAATGACGAACGTTGATGACAGAAGAAAGAGAACGATAATGGATAGCCTTGACACTTGTGTCAAATTGGAAATGACTAAAATCAGGAGCCGTGCCGGGCCAAATGGGGTTAGCCACCACGAGCGAACCCACTTCTTCGTAACTACTACTCATTACTTGTTGTCGATTGGTGCACCCTCGTACTTTTCAGGAGTGTTGTTTCGCGGTGTTGCGATCGCTGCGGCGATGCGTACTCACCAGTCCGGATCAGGCGAATGGTAGTTTCACTACCTTGGGTATTGCCTCATGTGCCTTGTCATACTTGTATCCCTATATACGCGACCACTACGAATTTGTTTTGTGTTATACCTATGAAGTACTCCCTGATAGCCCACTAGTTTACGGTGGAGTTTACAGTGCTGTATAGACTATGACATCTATATAAAATGTGTTAAGGGGGATAATGGTAACGCCTTAACACTATTTTGATACTTTATATTACTGATAGACATTATCTATTTAGCGTATATTACTACATAGTAGATAGTTTAACGGATCCTTAGAGGATGGTGATTCCAACATCCTTTGAGTTACTTGTATTTCGATTACTTTTTCACTTGAGTTGGATTTTTTGATATGAGAATATTAATCCTGACTCGAGTGTTTTGTGTTTTACTTTACACTCGGTTCAGACCGAGTGTACTAGCATTCGGGCTCACCTTTGGAGTTGGAGCTTTGCTTGAAGATACAACCATCTATTCAGCTTTCAGATATCCAGTTGATTCCAGTGATGTATTCTGATTTGTACCTGATGTATCGTATTACTCTTCTGTTGTAAACTCTGATGTATCTTATATATTTATATAGTAGCTTCATGAAGTACTATTTTTCTTTTACTTCCGCTGCATATTATTACTTTGTGTCTGTGATTATGTGATTATTTATTTACTGTATATCTCAGTTTTGTCAAATTTAAATTAACAATTCGGTATTTTGAATTATTCAAGTCCGACATGTGCGGACGCGAATAGTCTAAAATAGCGGGTCGTTACATAATTCGATTCTGGAATTCTCTATCATAGTATATGGCTATGCAAGGAGAGTATTCCTATCAAGGAACCAAATCTGAGTCCGCACTAGAGAGTCGTGTGACCGATACTAGTTTGGAAGTGAAATTGTGTGATCGAATAAGCGATTAGATTGATATTGCTCACTGATGACATATGTACGGCTTATGGACTTAATAAAAAGTTAATATTGGAAATTTAAGATGCCAAATATGTGAAGATAAATTTGTAACTTTTGAGATAACTATAAACTAAGAAAAGTCATATATAAGAAGTTAGACTTTTATGGAATGATTATAAATTAAAGTGAAGATTAATAAAATGTTCCGCAAATAAATTTGTTATTAACTAAAATTATGAAATTGAAGTAAATGTAAACAAAAGAATTTAGTATGGCTAAGAATCAATTGGAATTGAAAGAGATAAACCAAATTGAATGTACAATTAAAATTTTGGTTTGGTTGTTATATGATTGTTAGTTGATTGTATATAATTCATTAAGTGTTAATGAAATTGAAAGCTATAAATCATTGAAATCAAATTGGAAGTTAAATGAATTTAAATAGAATTTAATTTGATTCAAACTGGAAGTGAACTAATGTAAATATAAATTAGCGAATAACTAAATGAATTGAGAATGAATGTTAGAAAAATCCAACGTTAATGAATCAACTGCGATTAAAATTAAAACCAAGTCAATAAATATTAATGAGAAGTGAATTAATATTGATTGGTTATGGATTTGTTGGATGATAATTGATTTGGTGGCTGCATTTGTTGTTTTGTTGCATATGCTATGTTGGAACATGTAGTTGTTATGTTGCTATATTGTGTATATTGATATTATTTTCATATATGCATGTTCTCATGGTTTGTTGAGTGTTTAATAGGTGCGGATTGCGCTTGTTTCGCATTTGGAGCTCGCTTTCGCGGTATATTAGCCGTATATGCTCGCTAATAATATATAAGGTACATATCTCGGATTACATACCGTATTTTTACACTTTTTCCCTGCGGGATGCCTCATCACTTGATGAGATGTATATTTGTGATATATATACTGTCATTTTTTTCCGAATCGAGCCGCGCAAAGGAGACTCTGCCGAAATTTTTCGTAAAATCCAGGTGTTAGAATATTTTCAAGTTTTAAAATTTTATAACTTGTTTTGATAACTAACTTTTAAAGTTAGAAAGCCGTTCAGAGTAACTTAGTGGAATCGTAGTTATGACTTGATAAATGGAATTTCATTGTTTTATTAGTTGGTAACTTTGAATAATATATATCTAATGTTGAATTCTATACTTAGTTCCTTTTCTCTTCTTTTTCCTTTTCGGGGACGAAAAGTTTTGAGTGGGGGAGAGTGTAACGACCCGTAAATTTTTGATAATTAAAATAGCTAATTTAATAAGATTTCGTGATTTAGTGTTAGAAAAAAATTGTAATTCGTTTGGAATAATAACAACTGGAATGAATTGCAACAATAGTTATCCAAATAATTATTTATAGATTGAATGGATTCCAATCTAATTGAATTAACTCAAATGTTATAACTTGGTTATAAGGGAATATATGGAAAAACAAATGTAAATAAGTGAATAAGAATTATGAATTATTTAGGTAGAAATACAAATTTTAAAAGATTAGTTTCGAAGATTTGAATAGTAATAAGTATTGAAAAATAAATGCTACTTAGTGAATGCCTTTGCAATCAATAGTTGGATAGGATAATAAATGTTGAATTCATTGGGTATAATAGAGTAATTGATGGATAAGTAAAATCTATTTAAAATCAAATAATTGAATATTGGACAGGTAAATTGTTTAAAGTAAATATTTAAAACTTATTGAATAATTGTAAAATGGAAATAGTGTTCTAAGATGTGAATTGGTTTTAAAAGTTGAATCTTATAAGTTCAATTTCAAATATTTCAAAGGATAAGAATTATTGGATAATCAAAATTGTTTAAATTTAATATTTGGAATTTATTGATTGAATAACGGGTTTAATATGATTAAAAATGATTTGTAAAATTTTATTTTATCATATTAAAGTTAGAATGATGTTGTAGAACTTTTAAAATCGAATCAAAAGTAAATTAGTGAAAATTGAATATTTTAATATTTAATTGACGAGTTAAAATAGCAATTTTTCAAACAGTCTCGGATTTCGATGAAACTTGATTCATCGGATCCGTAGCGTGATATTATTGTAAGATTTCAAATTTCAAGTCAATCGGATTTATCGTTTGTTCGGGCCAAGCCAAAACGCATAGAAATTTGTTAAATAGGTTTAATTTAAATTTGATCGTTTTTTTCCGTAACTCGCACATATGATCGAATTAGCCTCCGAAACACGTTCCTTTGTGTTCAAAACGCGGGGTAAACCTTAGAAACGTCTGCCAGCACGCTTCGTTTGGAGTTCGGAAATTTTTCGGTGAATAGTGCTTTTGCAATTTTCTATATAAGGACCTCTCTACTTCACTTTTGCAACCAAACAAAATCCTAACCCTAGTTTCTGAAGCCAGCCACCACTATCATTTTCAATGGCCAGAAATTGTCGAGCTTCCTCCTC
Organism: Allium cepa; assembly: GCA_030765085.1. NCBI lineage: Eukaryota > Viridiplantae > Streptophyta > Magnoliopsida > Asparagales > Amaryllidaceae > Allium > Allium cepa. The sequence goes on from CM060942.1 coordinate 72,869,595, forward strand.
TATTATCTCCAAATCTATAAACAATTAGCAAAATTCGTCAACTACAAAGTTGTAGAGGGCATCAAGATCTAGCTATCCAACGGTGGAGATCGGAAACGGAGCCACGGATCGACGGGAAATCATGTTCAAAACTGCTGCGTTTTTCACGCAATTCAAGGCAGAGGGGGGGGCCGGGTCTGGCCGCACTCACGGCGTAGGTGGCTCTGGTGATGGGCTTCGTGGTGGCGCTAGCTGATCGTTCTGGAAGTCAACGAGGTGGTCGTGATAATTGCTTGAAAATCGACGGCTAATGGGTTTGCATACGTGAATTGTCACGTTGAGGAAGAAGTGATGAGGGATGGCTCAGATCTGAGGATGCAGAAATCAATGGCCAGGATGGAGTTGAGAGTTTGATATTTAAAATAAAAGCTGAAATTGTATATTTAAGTTCGTATAAACTTTAAAATAGCATAACTTTTTCACACGAGGTCGAAAACGCACGAAACTTTTTGCGTTGGAATCGTATCGACGAGCACTACGCTATGAAATTGGATTGGAGTCGTTTGGAGATAGTGAAAATTTCGGGTAAAATTAAACGCTTGTTTAATTTTATTCGAAATAAAACGCTGGAACTACATTGAAATCAAGGTGAGTGTTTTATAACGCTCACAACATACTAAATATCGTTATGCTAGTTAAATTTGACATTATGAAGTGTTATGATTTTTATTTCTCGTTGTTTGATAAAATTTAATTGTCATTTGAATTAACCGTTGAAAATTTAATTGACAGTTAAATTGAAATTAAAATTGAATTACGATTAAATTACCTGACATTGATAACTATGAAATTGCCATGAATTGTATTGCATATTGGATGATGTATTTCGATGGATGCTACTCGTTGATATTTAAATGTTTGGATGTTTATTTGCTCATATATATCCTGTTATGCATACATATGAAACTGTGTTTTGATTTAAGTGATATATATTCGTCCCTGACATTTAATTGAAATAAATAATTACTTGGCCATACGATAGAAAATTATATACGGACACCGAATTGGCTAAATTAATAATTTTTAAAATCATCGATTTGAAATTTATTTAAATGTTTGATTTAAAAGTTATAAATAGAAATCAGTTTATAGAAATCGAATTTATCGAAAAATTGAGTTGGAATGTTGATAAATTTTGGTTAAAAGAAATTGTTAAATAATTAAAGTGGAGACTTTGGAATTTAAAAAAATGGGGATATGATTGAATTTCGAAAATTGAGTTGTTTAAAGATTTAACCTTAATTCGAGCTTTGAATATTACTAAGTAAAAGTGATATAAAAATGATATTTTGAAATCGAGCTTGGAATTGAATCATATTTGAAATTTGGATTTAAACTTGAATATTGGTGGATAATTCTGTTAAGTGTTATAAATGGATATTTTTGAAAAATCAAGCTCCAAATCAATATAAATCGAAATTGAATTAATTGAAAGTGAATATAAAATTGAATAAATTCGAAGTCAAAGTTGATGTTGATTGAACCGAAATCGAAATTGAATCGGTAGAAGGGAAATTGAAATTGTTTTGAATTGGGAAGTTATAATTGAAATGGTTTGGTTTTGAAGCTGTTTTATTTTGTTTTCCAAATTACTCAGTTATATAAAACATTTTCGAATACTTAAACTATTTTAATCTATTTTAAATCTACTTAACCCAATTTAAATTATTTTAAACTAATTTATCTATTTTAAAGCCATTTTAGGACTTCATTTATTTTTAACTACTTTAATTATTTAAACTTCTTTTAAACTACTTAAAACTATTTTCTAAAATTCTAAGCTGGTCAATAAGGTGAAATGTTTATATTTAAATCTTGAATTTAAATACGAATTGGCTTAAATGAAGTTGCAACCTAAATTGAAATTCGAAATTATTTTGAAATCGAAAAGAGATATTGATGCGAAAAATGTTTTTTGAAACGGAATCTTACATTTGAATACATACGATGATATTTGAAATGGATTTGTTTTTGAAGCGAATATGATATTTTGATATCAATTATGAATCGATTTGAAATGTAAAAGAGCCAACGGTGTAATAATACGTAGTTATTAAAGAGACCGGGGTCGGAATGGACATACTCTTTGTCGATACTGAACACCACTTTAATAACTATTATACGCGGAATGTTGATCCAGAATGAAGTGGACGGTTTGGTGAATGCGTTGACTAAAGAAAGAGAACGATATTGGATGACCCCTGACATGACTAAAGCAGGAGCCGCGTCGGGTCATTGAGGTTCGCCATCTCTAGCGGACACACTTCTTCGATACCATATCTATTACATTTGTGATTCGATTTGGGTGCAACCTTGATTTGAGAGTGTTGTTTCGCGGTGTTGAGGTAGCTGCTGGCTATGCTCAACATCAGTCCGGATCACACAACTACTAGTATCCTAGTTGGTATCACCTCATGTACCTTGTCATACTGATTATCCTATTCGCGACCACTACGTTTTGTTTTGTGTTATACCTATGGTGTACCCTCTGATAACCACTCGTTTACGGTGGGGTTTACGGTGCTGTATAGACTATGGCATTATAAAAATGTGTTAAGGGGGATTATGGTAACGCCTTAACGCTATTTTGATACTTTATATTACTGATAGGCATTATCTACTTAGCGTACATTACTACCTAGTAGATAGTTTAACGGATCCTTAAGAGATGGAAAATCCCGTAACATCTCTTAAGTTATTGCACGCACGTTGACACTGGATATGAGTGTCAAACCCCGTAAACATCTCTGACGCCGTTACACTCATATTTATTTACGATCGATTTAACTTACATGAGGATATTTTAGTCCTGACTCGAGTGTTTTGTCTTTTCATTACGCTCGGGTCAGACCTGAGTTTTTCAGCTTATTGAAGATCTATTCTGGATGTTTATTTGCTTATATATATCCTGTTATGCATACATATGAAACTGTGTTTTGATTTAAGTGATATTTATTCATCCCTGACATTTAACTGAAATAAATAATTACTTGGCCATAGGATAGAAAATTATATACAGACACCGAATTGGCTAAATTAATAATTTTTAAAATCGTCGATTTGAAATTTATTTAAATGTTTGATTTACAAGTTATAAATAGAAATCAGTTTATAGAAATCGAATTTATCGGAAAATTGAGTTGGAATGTTGAAATAAATTTTGGTTAAAAGAAATTGTTAAATAATTAAAGTGGAGACTTTGGAATTTAAAAAAAATGGGGATATGATTGAATTTCGAAAATTGAGTTGTTTAAATATTTAGCCTTAATTTGAGCTTTGAATATTACTAAGTAAAAGTGATATAAAAATGATATTTTGAAATCGATCTTGGAATTGAATCATATTTGAAATTTGGATTTAAACTTAAATATTGATGGATAATTTTGTTAAGTTTTAATGGATATTTTTGAAAAATCAAGCTCCAAATCAATATAAATTGAAATTGAATTAATTGAAAGTGAATATAAAATTGAATAAATTTGAAGTCAAAGTTGACGTTGATTGAAGCGAAATCGAAATTGAATCGGTAGAAGGGAAATTGAAATTGTTTTGAATTGGGAAGTTATAATTGAAATGGTTTGGCTTTGAAGCTGTTTTATTTTGTTTTCCAAATTACTTAGTTATATAAACCATTTTTGAATACTTAAACTATTTTAATCTATTTTAAATCTACTTAACCCAATTTAAATTATTTTAAACTAATTTATCTATTTTAAATCCATTTTAAGACTTTAAGTATTTTTAACTACTTTAATTATTTAAACTACTTTTAAACTACTTAAAACTATTTTCTAAAATTCTAAGCTGGTCAATAAGGTTAAATGTTTATATTTAAATCTTGAATTTAAATACGAATTGGGTTAAATGAAGTTGCAACCTAAATTGAAATTTTAAACTATTTTGAAATCGAAATGAGATATTGATGCGAAAAATGTTTTTTGAAACGAAATCTTACATTTGAATAGATACGATCATATTTGAAATGGATTTGATTTTTGAAGCGAATATGATATTTTGATATCAATTATGAATCGATTTGAAATGTAAAAGAGCCAACGGTGTAATAATACGTAGTTATTAAAGAGACCGGGATCGGAATGGACACGCTCTCTGTCGATACCGAACACCACTTTAATAACTATTATACGCGGAGTGTTGATTCAGAATGAAGTGGACGGTTTGGTGAACGCGTTGACTGAAGAAAGAGAACGATATTGGATGACCCCTGACATGACTAAAACAGGAGCCGCGCCGGGCCATTGAGGTTCGCCATCTCTAGCGGACACACTTCTTCGATACCATATCTATTACATTTGTGATTCGATTTGGATGCACCCCTTGATTTGGGAGTGTTTTTTCGCGGTGTTGAGGTAGCTGCTGGCTATGTTCAACATCAGTCCGGATAACGCAACTACTAGTATCCTAGTTGGTATCGCCTCATGTACCTTGTCATACTGATTATCCTATTCGCGACCACTACGTTTTGTTTTGTGTTATACCTATTGCGTACCCTCTGATAACCACTAGTTTACGGTGGGGTTTACGGTGCTGTATAGACTATGGCATTATAAAAATGTGTTAAGGGGGATTATGGTAATGCCTTAACGCTATTTTGATACTTTATATTACTGATAGGCATTATCTACTTACCGTACATTACTACCTAGTAGATAATTTAACGGATCCTTAAGAGATGGAAAATCCTGTAACATCTCTTAAGTTATTGCACGCACGTTGACACTGGATATGAGATGTCAAACCCGTAAACATCTCTGACGCTGTTACACTCATATTTATTTACGATTGATTTAACTTACATGAGGATATTTTAGTCCTGACTCGAATGTTTTGTCTTTTCATTACGCTCGGGTCAGACCTGAGTTTTTCGGATTATTGAAGATCTATTCTGGAGGATGAAGGCGAAGATTTGGTACACTATTACTATTATTATCTTTGCATCATGTTGTCTGCTGCATTATTTTAATTGTTCTGTTGTATATGTATAACTCTGATAAATGTTGTATAAATAATTGTCAATGTATAGTAAACAGCTTCATGAACTGTTTATTTGACCATTATATTTTATCGTTCCGCTGCGAGATTCTGTGTTGTTTCATTTCCTTTATTTCTCTTTCTTTTCTTCTCTTTTCTTATTTACCCCAATAACCATCTGCCCTTTTGAATGGTTTGGAATCGGCATGTGTATTTGATCGTCGGTTTAAACTGTCCAAAAAGGCGGGTCGTTACAAATAACTTCATCATTCATGGGTTCTTCCTGAACCTATTGGTATCTCCAAGAACTTCCCTCTTATCCTAGTTTTCATGGGTTGACTAGGAACCTATTGACTTCTATTAATAAATTAATCCGGATATAGTTTCCATGGGTTCACTATAAACTTATTGGCCCTTCCAATAACTCTTTCTAATCATAGTTTTCATGGGTTTACTATGAACTAGTCTATCTGACAACTTCTTTAATCAGTGTTTAGGTATCCTATATTTCAGTCTACCTAACTTCCTGGATGCAATTCTACTCTTGAGAGTTAACTCAATTTATATGCACTATTAGGTCAACTAGTTGGTTATTCTGCCATTTTTCCCTAAAATATAGTTATGGGTCCATATTAAAGTGAATATGTATATTAGAAGTAGAAAAATAATAGCAACACCTATGGTTTAATATCCTTGAAATCATTTACATATGTAACATGGTTAATACCTTTAACCACTAATTTTATCAATAAAAGCTTATTCAAAAACTTCCCGGTGAATACCATTTCAAAACTTCTTTATTTTAGACATGGGTTTTCCTTCAAATATGAGATTGGTCGTTTGTTTTGAAAACTAAGGATTTCGAAACCTTAGAGCTTTACTTTCGAAACCATTGGATAACTCCTTCAAAAGTATTCAAATCTTATTTTCAAAACATTAAGCATATGCCTTTCAAAAAACTTTAAAACACCTCTTTCGAAACCATCAAAACATACCTTTCGAAAGTATTAAAGCATCATCTATTAATTCCTTGAAGCATAGCTTCAAAAACAATGGAAGTACCACTTTCGAAACCATTTGGTTTATCTTAAAACATCTTTTGGGTTAAAGTGAATATATATGAAAGAAGCCCTATCGAAAACTTTAATCTTCATATAAATTGTTTAAGGAAAATTGATGGCTTCAGAACCATCAATTCGAAAGCTCAGAACTTTTAAATAAAACATTTGAAAGATAGCTTTGAAACCCCTTTCGAAGCTATTGCCTTTGAAACCCTTGAATCCTTTCGAAAGCTTTAAGGAGTGGCTTAGTGCAGGTATAAAACAAAATCTATCTTTCGAATTGGTTGACGACTCCAGTCCATTCGAAAGGCATAGAGACGGTAGCACGATTTCAATTGGGTTGAGATTACCCTTTAGAAAGCATTAGTTTAGGACACGGGAACTCATTCGAAATCTACATTTAAACAAAAAGGTGGCAACCGTTTCAAAATCTATTCAGAAGACCCTTTTGAAAGAAATTGTTTCAACTCCTACAAAAGCATTTCGTAAAAACTAGCAAGCGTATTTATTTTGAAATTAAAACAATGGTTTCGACCCTATCAAAAGAAGGAATTTTGGCACCGTGCCTCCCACCTTTCTTCAATCCATTACATATCATCATTATGAAACCTTGTGTATTGATTTTGGCTTGGTTGGTTTCAATTTGGTAGAGGCAGAAGCATAGGGACGAAAGGTGCTTCTAAAAGAGGTGGAACCTACTTTTCTTGGTAAAGACTGATTTAATGCCGTTTAAAGTAATTACTTTAGAACTAATCTACCTATTTGTAAACATTTAATTGGTTTCCATAAACTTTTCAAATTCTTTCTCAAAATAACTTACGCATAGGTTCAGATCTAAACAAGGATTAATTTAACAAATAAGCCCTCTCATTGAGCAAAACAATTAAAACTATCACGTCCTCCTTCTAAAGTAAATTAATTTCAATAGTTAATTACATAGGAAAAATCCCTAAAAATCTTAAAAATTCACTTTCAACTTGTTATCTGACATATAAAATTTCAGACCTAAATTCTTCATAAAATAACTAAAATAATTTCTAAACCGAATTATTTATATTTTCCTTTGAAAATTCATAATTAATTTTCCATACCTTAGAAAATTATAGAAATTAAACCCCATCTCCAAAATCATGTTTTTCATAACATATGATTTCTTATTTCATTCAAAATTCAATTTAATCAGTTTTACCCTTAAAACCATGTATAAACAATTATCAAACAATCTTGTTTTAATCAAATATGTTATAACATCCACGCATATCATTAATCAATAATCATCATAATGGGTTTAAACTTAAATCTTAATATCAAATGATCATAAAACAAAGTAGAGACAGTCTTGATTATTATTCACCTTGATTAGGATATGGACTTTGAGATTTGACTGAGATTAATTCCCCTTACGTTAAATCCTTTGCTTTAATTTGATTTCCTCCTCTTTTCTCCTAAGTAATGGTCGGCTTCTCTTTCTTTTGTTTGCATTTTATTTTTTTAGAAAAATGAATGTGAAAGGATGGGAAACGAGAATATTAAGGGTATGGGATTTTGGTGTGGCTATTTCCTAATAAGCCTTTGTTTTAATTAAATATCATATAAAACCATTCATAAGCCCATTTATATAATTAGGCTCGGCCTTTAAGTATTTATTCAAATCTTAATCCCCTTATCTCTCTAATATTTACATTATTCTATTTAATTTGTCTAATTAAATCTCTTGAATAATGTTATTAAAAATTAGGGGAGTTACAAGTATCATGGTCAATTGAAGTCAACTCAATGTCAAAGTCTCGGGCTAGAGAAGTTGGGTTAATAATTACAATAATAATAACTATTATTGAACAGAGGACTTTATTTCTGGACTATAGAGTTGAATATGGATGATACTGGAATATTTACTGTTCCTAAATTCTATAAGCCCAAAGTGATGTAGTTTTGATGAAGATAATTGGTGCAAATAATTATCAGTACTGGCTAAAATTTAGTAAAGTAAAATTGGATTTTACTAAAACAAATTAAGCCATAATTTGGTCATAATTTCACAACACCTGCTAAGTGAAGTGTGAACAATAATACTCGCATAATCGAATTATTCAATATTAAATGCTAATCGAATTTATACCTAAGAGTCACACAATTGAAATATTGAATACTCCTTTACTATCAATTTAATTAATTTGTTGTTGTTATAATTAACTAAATTAATTAATATTTATGAAATATTAATTATAAAATTTTGATTGATGTGTATTGAGCGATAATAATAGTGTGCATATAATTGTTATATAAACACTAGTCGATATGCAATATCGATATGCATTTAAATTGGATTTAAATGCAATAAATATTGTTTGGGCTTGAAATGGACGCAATCCCATATAGAGCATGCTAATTTTGGCCATAATAGTGGCATAGAGGTTAACCATAAGATGACTAGGAGGGTGGGATTATGGATGTTTAAAAGTAGAGAATGGATAAGAGAGAATTTAAGGATCTTGACCTTACTTTTCCTCTCTAACCTCTCTCTTATTTGAATATCTAAACCCTCACTTTAGATAAGAGTTTTTTGCTTCCTTCATCCTCTTCTTTGCTAGTCGAACACTTCCCCTCCTCTCCTATAATATTTAAGCAATCTAAATACAAATTAAAGTCAAATAATTATCGACGGTTAGGCAATTCAAAAGCTAGCAACTTCGGGGTTGGAATTCGATTCAAGGTGTTCACTTCTACATTTAAATGTGCGAGATTTGTGCTTTAGCGAAAGGTATTCTTCTAGTTTACTATTATACCGTAGTGTTCATATGATTTTTGTTCTATAAATTATTGTGCTAAAAATATCATGTATCGATCGATTATCACATGTTGGCGGTCATATATACATAAGTGCATATATACATTAAAATAATATAAAAATTTATATGCATATTTGTTTATACATGCTCTTGGCATGAAATAAAAAAACTTTTTTATTTTCAAAATTTTAAATAATAATGTATTATATGGTTTAAAATATCAAATCTAGCTTTAAAAGATTAACACTAGATAATATATATAATTGAAAACTTAACAAAATCTAATTTTGTTAGTGTGATTTTTGACAGTAATAAAAAAATTAATTTTTTTGGATATTTAATATATATACTATTATTTAATTCAAAATTAATTATGTACGTAAAATGTATGTGTACATAGATATATTTATAAATAATATAAAATTCTAAAAAATTATATAATATAAAATGTACATTATAGTTTCGAAAATAATTTTAAATTATTTCTCTATGATTTATTAATTAATTATAAGTTTAAACCATTAAATTATTTTAAAATCGAAAATTAAATTAAAAAATTATTTTAATCATCAAGCCCATAGCAACAAAATATATTTTTAATTATAAATTTTATTTATCTATATATATATAATTATTATTAATAATTATATGATTATATGTAATACGTATTTAATTTAATTGTATATAATTTTAGTTTGAATTATATATTATAAATATTTTTCAAATTAAATTTTCAAATAATTTTATAATTTAATTATATTTATTCATGTGCATACATATGCATATATATATATATATATATATATATGTATGTATGTTTGTATGTATATGTATAAATAATTTCATGCGCGCACAAAAATACATATATTTAGACAATCCATTTGCATGCACGACGGGCTAACATGTTAATCGCGGTATAGGTCCCAACATCTACATACGGGCATGTTAAACCAAATACATGTTACCCTGTAGCACGCACACGTATACACATTTGTGTGTATGATACACATATGTTTGACATAATATAAATTATATAAAGAAAATTTATTTATTAATTTAAATAAAATATATATCTTATTAATATAAAATTTAGAAAGTTCAAAATGTATTAGACTATATAGGCCCATTAAAAATCAAATAATGGATTTTTTTTTGAAATTTACCCAATTCCTCCGCTATGGGTTGGCCATATTCTAATAATGGTACACTCAACAAAAATAACCTATTACAACGCCCTTTTTACAACGGGCAACAATTGTCCGTTTAAATAGTAAGATATTACAATTGTTTTTTATGGTCCATTATAACAGATACCACTTTTCAACAATCTTTTCAATTTGACCATTGTAACATACTACTATTACAACATTTTATATTTGCCTGTTGTAAAATATGCCTATTACAATGATTTTCTGCCCTTTGTAATAAATACCAGTTTTCATTCCTCCCTACCAATTGTAATAGATGCCTATTACAACTACATTCTTTTGCCTGTTGCAATATATGTCAATTTTAACAACTTTTTTATTCTAGTTGTAATAGTTACATTTTACAGTATTTTTAGTTTACCAATTGTAATATATACCAATTTTCGACCACTCTTAACCGATTATCATTATCTTTGAAAATTTTAGACGTTGTGAGAGGTTTAACCAGTATTTTAATAGACTTAATTTCACTTTCTAGATATTACTATGTAATTATATACAGAGATTTTTAAAATAAAATACAATGAGAAGGTTTTAAATTTAATCATATTAAAAACTAACTATTCAAAAAAAATTCACAAACGATAAATTTGTGTTACGTTAAACATTGGTTTACGTAGTAATTTTAGCAATATTGTTAGATAACGCTTTACAATAATTTTATTTAATAGAATAATATATTTATTATAGTTTTGACATTAATATTTTCTTATATTCATGAGTACTTTTCAACACGTGTTTGTTAATAAAAAATATATTTCACAAACAACATAGGAGTCCATTTTTCTATGTGTCATAGTACTTTTCGTTTCTGAAAATTTCATAGTGAGCGCTAGGTGAAAAATTTCCCTCTTCCCTGCTTCGTATCCTTCCCCTTAAGCACTTAAATTATATGCCCTTATGTTTTCTTCTTTAAGCTAATTAAGGCAAACGAAATCCAAACAAAACTTATCTTCATAGTTCAAATCCAGGTCATAGACGAATTCCAAGGTGGTGAAAAGGTTGGTGAACGAACTCCAAGGAGAAATCAATAAAATAATGTGAAATCGGTGATTAAATTAAGGGCCGAATTTGGTGATTCAATTAGGTCTCGAAATCGATGAAAAGCGAAGAGGTATCTTACTTCAATATCTTTGTTCTATGTTATTTTAAATTGCAGTCAGTTAGGGCATGTGATTTGATTAGATTTGGATGAAAATCAATGTTGAGCAGCGTATGTAGTTAGGGCTTGTTTGTATGCTTACTGATAATTAGTAATTGAATCCATGTGAAACTTTGTGATACCATTTTTGAAGTTGAAATGAAGTTATTTAACTAGGTATAATAATGCTTCTATCCTTCTGTACATAGAAATAATGGTAGCATGTCCTCACACACCATCCACTTGCTGCCCCTCTATCATCTCAAGAGTTTTGTTTGTTTTATGTATAACCAAATATTTTTGACTCGTGTTATAATCTTTAGTCGGAATTTGCAATTTTTTGATAAACTCAAACCTTAAGGTGTTTTATTAACTAAATAGTTGGACGGAGTGAGAAGAGCTCATAATAAATTTTGATAGGTATTTTCATTGTCTATATGGATTCATTGATTTGTAATATGAAAATATTCAATGCTTCCTCATGGATTTTGTAGCTTATGTTACAGGAGGTCTTGAGTGAATTAGTTTTGATTGTTAATAGAAAATATATGTTTTGAACCTTTTGATAGGTTCTTACGAGGTGTGTAATTATAATATGTCAATGTATTGTTTTCCTTATTAATTCTTGGACCACGACAACAAGGGAATTACATTGATGCGTATCTACAATCACTTATTGAAGATTTGAAGAAATTATGGGATGAAGGGGTGAAGGTGTATGATGCATACAATCGCAGTGAATTTAGATTAAACGCTATTCTGATGTGGACGATAAATAATTTTCCAGCTTATGAAAATTTAGCAAGTTGCACCATAAAGGGTTAGAGCGCATGTTCTATTTGTGGTGTTAATAATGCTTAATATGGCTACCATTTAGTAAGAAGTGTGCATATTTAGGCCATAGGCAATTTCTTGTTCCTAACCATGAATATTGCTAACGAAAAAACTAGTTTGATGGAACCATAGAGAATAGGTAAAGGCCTCATTACAAACCGGTTGTCAAGTCTTTGATATTGTTCAAGATATTTGTAATGACTGGGAGAAAAACTATAGGAGGAAGTGAAGGATAAAGAGAAAGAGAAAGAAAAAAGAAAAAGGGGAGATGAGAAGAAAAAGGAAGTCAAATGTTAAAGAAGAAGACTATTTTCTTTAACCTTGTTGGTAGGTAAATGTAATTAAAAACAAAAATGTCTTTTCTTTCCTATCTATGTGATCAATATTTTATTATAACTAGTTATACTCCATTTTTGATTCTCTTAGGTACTTCCTTTGCGACACAATCTAGATGTAATGCATGTTGAAAAAAATAATGGTGAAAGTATTCTTGGTACGTTAATTGATATTAAAGGAAAATCAAAAGATGGCATTAATTCATGTAAAGATCTAGAAGTACCGGGCAATAGGGAAAAGTTACATCCTATGGACATGGGAAGCAAAGCATTACTTGCAGTCGCGTCATGCACCTTAACTGACCAAGAAAAGGATATCTTTTACAATAGAATGAGGAGTTTGAAAGTACCTGATGGGCATAGATCAAATATTGGAAATTGTTTTGCAAAACAAAATAAAGTTTCAAGTCTTAGTCCCATGATCATCGATGCAACAACTATGCTCTGTATCACTGAGAGGACTTCTACCTAAAGGGACAAGGAATGCATTATTACGGCTATGATCTTTTTACAATGACATTTGCCAAACGGTGCTTGATAAAGATAAATTAGCAACTATGGAGAATAAAATCACAATAACACTATGCGATCACGAGAGATTCTTTTCTCCTTCCTTTTTGATATCATGATTCACTTAACAATACATTTAGCGAGGGAAGCAAGAATTTGCGGGCAAGTACAATATCGATAGATGTATCCATTTGAGAGGTAAAATTTGGCATGGGTACATATAATGGTTAATAATTTATGTGCTTATGAAAGTATTTTACTTATGCATCTTGATTATAGATACATGAAAACACTAAAGGGGTATGTTAAAAATCAAGCACGGTCCATAGGGTGCATAGTTGAGCGTTATTCTGTTGATGAATGCATGAAGGATGGTGCTGGATATATTGACAATGCATGAGAAATTAGACAAAGGAAAAATAGAAATTTAGTGGAACAAAGTGATCTCACACTTGACGGGAATCCTATTATCAAAGGAAAATTTATGGTAGTCACCAAGGAGGTGGTTGAAGCTACTCCTCGGTAGGTGTTGTTTAATACCGAGGAAGTGGAGCCTTATATAAAGTAAGCATAAATTCAATACAACTATTATGTGTGAAATAAATTAGATTTTGACATGTATACTTATGTATGTAGGATGCATAATGAGGAGCTGAAACGTTTGCATCCCCAGCTTTCACGAGATGATGTGAAACTTTTAAAGCTACATTCAGAGACTTTTAGTCAGTGGTTTGAAAAAAAGGTTGAAAGTGTTATATCTTCTTTTAAGATGGATAAGCTTGACATAAAAGTATATGTTATTGTGATTATTCTTTATATATAACATTAGGCTTTTGTAGGTTAAAGATGATAGAAAAACATCTGATGTTAGCAAACTAATAAATTGGCTTTCGCCTTCAAGTGATTTCTTATGCTAGTTATATATTAATGGTCGGCATTTTCATACAAAAGACTACGATAAGTCTACACAATATAGTGGTATTTCCATTGAGGCAAGTATTGTTCGCATAGATGGGTCTATTGAGAAAGTAATATATTATGGGGTTTTGCATGACATTTTGTTGTTAGACTACCGCCAGTTTCAAATTGCCTTGTTTAAGTGTGATTGGCCAAGATATGTTGGTCAGTTTACATCAATTCCAAAATCAATTTGCAAGCAACACTTTCATCTTGGCATCTCAAGCTCTACAAGTGTTTCTTTTTGTAAAGAAAGTAGTTTTTAAAATTGGTATGTTGTGCTAATAGCACCCCCTAGAGGTTTTCATGAGTTGGATAACTATGACAAGGAGGATGAGTCAACTAGCAAACTGGTAGATGAGTCACTGCTTGATGATAGAGATGTCGATAATGGGGATGAAGTTATATACAGAAGGATTGTGATGGAATTTTGGTATGGTATAAGCATCCTTTATTGATATTTGTGTTATACATAGTTGTGTTCGTAAAGAGTGTAAATATACATAATTAGATGCATATTTATATTAATTAACCATCAATTCCGATTTGTAAAATTGGAAAAAATAATAATCATTCTTTTGCAAAATATGGCCATTTTATATCAGGATTTTTATATTTTACAATAATGACTAATAATTATGATTTCTACTTATTTATATATGTATTATGATTTATTTCTAGGTTTATCCCTTAGCAGAAGTGAAGCATCAATGGGTACAATGGAGCAAGATCGAGGAGAGGAAAAATATAATTATCCCACATTTACATTTCACATACCATGTTGTTGCAAATTTTTTTAATTAGCTGTTTATTATCTTTCCTTGCATGGTTAAACATTCATTGCATCCTTGTACGAACAACTTCTTATTTTTAGCTGTCTAGATACAGTAATGTATTAAGGTTAGTAGATAACAATAGATGATTAATTAGTTGTCTAATTACAGTAGTACAATAGTGTGTAGTTATAGTAGCTAACTATCTTTGATATTTCGAAAAGGAATGATTCTAAATGGAGTAGCGTAACAAAGGTACCAATTTAACTGCCTTCGATGTTTCACGCACTGAAAGTGATGCTAACTTCAAGGATGAATTTAACCTTAATGACACCATTTACTAATACAAGCCCATACGGGTGTGCATATATACTTGTTGATAAGAAAACCAAGTACAAGTTGGCAAAATGAAATGCTAAAAAATGGTATATTTGGAAATATTTGAACTTTTTGAAATAGAAAATATGCCAATTTAAACTATGAATATGACATAAAGATTTGAATATATCTAAAAGATTGAGATATGGTTGGAGAGAATCAAACAGGGCAGTAGCTTGCCTAATATATTGAAGATACTTTTTTTGTTTATATATATCATAAAGTAAATACGGAGATCGTTCAAATTTAACATCGACTGAATAACATTAAGAAACTAACATCTTCACTACAACATATATTATGTTTATAAACGAATTAAAAAGCCCAAGCCCAATTGCTAGCTTAAAATTTTCCTCAGACTTTGCTATTTCTTCACTCCCTTAATATATTCATGATTACATACCTCATCATCAGATAATTTTTCTCCTAAAGCAATTAAAACTCATTATCAGGATTACATGCCTTTACTTAAATGTATGTGTGTTTTTTCTAGAAGCTACCCCATCTAATGCTTCTACTCTTAGAATAACTATACATTGTCCCCCATTATTCAGAATAATAAATTTATACCGAAACTATTGCCAAAAACAAGTGAAGTAAAAGGGCATATACAGTCAATTAACATAGCAGGAAATTATGAAACTGACTATTGGGCAGTGTATGGTTAAGACCAATTTAAGTTTTAAACTGTTATGAATTAGAGTTAAATACCCTATAATGAAGTGGTTTTTGGTGGTTTGGAATAAACATAGTTTGACAAAAATGTCGACTTGTATGTATAAAGTAGTGTTAAGAGGTAATCTATAGCTGAAAGATGACCAAATTGGGGCATCCCAGTTGATAACCAATGAACATCTTTTTCCTCAAAGTCCGACAGTCAATATCTATTGAATTTTATGAAGCTCAAATTGGAGATGTTGTAGATAAATTCCGGTGATTTTTGTGAGAAATCAATTTATAACCAATGAACATCTTTTTTCCTCATAGTCCAACAAGCCAATAGCTTGCAATTTAGTTACTGTTGTTGTAGTATGACCTATTGTTGCATATTGAGTTGTATATATAACATGCAATTGATAAGTAGTGTGTACATACTTTCTTGAGTTAGAATTTTGTTCCATAATCAATAGCATGAAATTGATAAGTAATGTGTATATACTTGCTTGAGTTGCGATTATTTTCCATATTCAATAACATGTAATTGATAAGTAGCGTGTATATGCTTGCATGTTTTAATGCGCGCAATAGTTGTGAAAAAATCTACACATTTATATAGTAATTTATGGTTTCTAGTTCTCATCGATAACTTCAGCTAATTTAAATGACAAGTGTCTACTTATTTCATATATCAAGTGTAGCAACAAGACATTCAAATAGGCAATCTCTATCTGCAGCTGCAGCTTCACGTGCAAATGATAAGACTGTTGGTGTAAAAATCAATGAAACAAGAGGTGTCAATGTTGAAGTTTCTCGTACTCATCAAAGTTTAAATAGTAATGTTAGAAGATCCCCTTGGAAGCATACTAAAATGCAGCCTCCACAAGACAAAATGAGGCTTCCACCTTTCAATATTCAGTCTCCCAATCTCAATTATGGTCCTAATTCAGCTGACTCTCCAAATATTACTCCCATAAACACAGATCCACTCAATGCCATGGATTCCCTGAACAACCTAGATTCTGATGATGGTATTAAACAAGAGACGACAAGGAAAAAAAGAGGAAAGACGATCTCGAAAATGTTCTCTTTAAGGCCGAATGAGAAGGCTGAAATTGAATTTAACAATCGAGGTCAACCAATAGATTCCAACTCTAAACACTTATCATCTTATCTTGGTACCTTAGCAAGGGAGATGGTACCTTTGACTATTTTAGAGTGGAAAAAAGTCGAAAAGGACTTAAAGAGAGATTATGGACCTCCAGGTATGAAAAAATTAACATCCTACACAATACTTTTTTTAATCTGAAATAAGAAAATGTTAGAAACTGAACTGGTTATTCCAATAGACTTAAGTCTACTTAGATGTTAGATGAGACAGCAAGTAAACTGATGTAGGAAAAAAAAGGGGTTGTCTAACTGGTTCCAGTTTAGGATAACTAATGAGGAAAAAAAAATTAAAATTGTTAGGAGAAGTAAACAAAAAAAATCAAACCCCATAACAAAAATAAATACAGTTACGTAAATACTCTCCTTTATCAGTGGGTAAATTTTAAACGATATACTAACACCATGTTTTTAGATAAATTTTGATAAACTTTTATCGCAAAAATCTATCAGAGGCACTAAAGCGTTTTTATGTGGAATTTGGAAAATTCGTATATTTTTATTTCAAAATTATGATTTTTATTTCTAGCAACAAGTAGATAAATTTTGATTTTTTATGTAGAAGAATGCAACTCCAGTTTGGTTTTGGTAAGGAATAGTACAAAAAAAACATTATATCTATCGTTTAATGATTTTTCGACAAACAATGCTATTTTTAAGATTTACAGAATAAGATAATTAGCATAATAGATAATTAGCATATATTATTACTGTTTTAGAATCATGTTGCATTTTTAGCACGACTGAATTTTTGTTTTGGCATTCTAGGTCATACAAGAATGAAATCTATGCAGCATCGTCCTGGAAACTTCAAAACAAACCAAACATCACCATCTAATAGTTGTCAACATGCTTACTTTCCTCTCCTTCCTTCTCTACCTTTTCTTTCAAAAACTTCCAATAAAAGTAAAGTAACCCTTCATATTCAAAAATCAATATCAATTAACCCACATGGTGAAAAAATCTTAAGGCATGTTTCATTGAATTCATATGGAGCAGGTTTACCATCATATACCCATTCTTAAGTGTATGGCATCACCTAGAGGATTTTGACCATAAATAATAGAGCTAGGTTTTTATCTCAGCAGAGATAGGGTCATCGACGGAGAATCGAAGGTTCCCATTGTGTTTGGCATGTCGAAGAGCGCTTGGAAGTATCGAAGTTTAGTGGTCCGACCGTGTCTTGTGATTAGAAAATTTTCACTATTGACACTGCTAAGGTTTGGTCGTAAATATTTATAGGTGACCGAGCTTCAAAGTTTGGGTTTAGGAAGGTGGAGTTCATAGAGAGCAACATCTCTACTACTAATAAAGAAAATTCGTTGAGTTAATTTACTCGGCATTTTTTGAAATTCCAAAAATGCCCTTGCTTTCCGTTTATAATAATATAAACAGTCCATGTGCGAAGCACGGGCCAATTCTAGTGTAGGTGAAGTAAGAACTTTAGATCATCAAGCATCAATGGTTTGGTAGTGTGCGTGCACAAGGCAGAGGAGCGTTTATATCAGGTTTGATGTGGGAAGACTGTGGAATTGGAGAAGAAGTATTAACAATGGGTAGTTATGATTAAAGTGTAATTAGTGATTTAATTAATATAATTTAATTATCAAATCTTAAAAGTTGAATAACTATCGAATATGAGATCGGATTTGGACGCGGTCTTTTGCAATAGACTTGTATCGACATTATATTTGCATTGGAACTTATTTCATTGGATTTAGAGCCAGTAAAATTTTGGAATTAGACCAAACCGAAATGCGAAAGTGTTTGTTGGAATTTCTGTGAGTACACTCATCTATTAAAAAAATTATGATATTTGCATCGCTATAGATTATTGTTGAATGCTTGGATGATAGCTTATATTATTGTTTGGTTGTTTCTTTCAATTATAAATTTTTGCTCGACAAGCGGATGGCATAAATAACCATTGTGTTGCAGGGGACAAAAACAAGAGGAAGTTAGAGTATGCGTAGCGAATAGGTCGCCATGGGACATTTTAAAAATTTACGCACATTGGTGTGAGTTATAGGGGACTTTTGTAGAGAGATCCTAAGGGCTTTCTCACCAATATTGATTTACTTATATTCTTATGCCACTTATATTATTGTTTGGTTAAAAAATTTATGACATACTATTTGATTATGTAAGTGTCATTATAATGATTATCGCTGTACCTTCACTTATGAAATATTATCCGCTTAAACCCCTGTTGTGTATTAAACTTGAGCTTGTACTTTTACAAAATAAATGTTTGGTCGTGATCTTGGATGTTGATATTTGTTTAAACAATATTTTCAAATATTTTAGGAATTTTGAAAAAAAGGGTAAGTATTAGTTAAAAGAATTTATAGTTTTGATTAATTATATTTCAAATGATTAATTTTGTTATAGTTTATAAAAATATTATAAATTTGATTAATTATCTTTAGGATATTTAATGTTGTTTTAAATTTATAAAAAGGTTATAAATTGGACTAATTATCTTTTAGGATAATTAATGTTTTCTTAAGTAATATAATAGATTATTAGTTTAATTAATCATTTTGATAATGATGTTTAAAATTAATTAATCATTTTAAACAATGATGTTTAAAATTAATTAATAATTTTTACTATTGGTGTTTAGGATTAATCAATCATTTTAATAAATTTTATTTAAAATTAATAAAATGATTTAGTAAAGATGTTTAAATTAATTCACTGATTTAATAAAAATGCATAAAGTTAATTAATTGATTTAATAAAGATGTTTAAATTAATTTATTGATTTAATAAAAGTGATTAAAGTTAGTTAACTGATTTAATAAAGGTGTTTAAATCTAATTAATGGTTTATCAAAGGTGTTGTAAGTTGATTAATTGTCTCTTGGGATAATTTATGTGGTTTTAAACTTATAAAAGAATTATATCAATTATTTTTTAGGTTGATTAACATCGTTTAAATTTTATAAAAGAATTTTAATTGATTTGTTATCTTCTGGGATAATAAATGTTGTTTGAAATTAAAAATGATAGTTTACAAATGAGAAAAATCTTTTGAATGGAATTGTTTTCAAAAATAAAACTAAGTGTAAATTGTTTTAGATTTGTAATAAACAATGTTTTTATGACATTTTTTACCCTTCTTTTCAATACAATAAGAAATATAATTTGCTCTTTAAAAAGAATATTTTCAAAACTGTTTTTAAAGTTTTTACAAATATTTGTGAATGGAAAACCAAACTCAAGTTCGGGTTTTAAAAGTGTAAAAGTTTGATTCAGTTACGAAAAGGATAAGAAATTTTATTTCCGTAAAATACGCCGCCTATATGGAAAGGATTTAGTCATACTCTTAACACGTCAAGGAATGGAAATCCATTTCTATCTCGAAGGTTAAAAGTGCTATCAAGGCAATGCCTAGAGGTAACACCATCTTAACTTGCTTGGCTTCATTGTTAACCGAAGGATAATATAAGTTTGAAATCCACGAGTAGTGGTAAAGGTATGAGACTTAATTTCCATATATGATCATTTTGACTATTCCTAATAGTTGATTTATTGACTATCCATTCAGCTTTTTCTTTGTATATCATCAATTAAGATGATTTATTGCTCATTTGAGCGTTGATATCCTTTCTCGGAAATGACTAAAACCAAATAGCGAGTGAACGTCTAGATTTGTTGCTCATTCGGTTGTATGCATGTAGAGATGTGAAATATTCGAATTCTCGACAAGGTTGGTGGGGTCCGGCTAGTACTATCCAGGAGAGTCGTAGGGAAAATGACCCTCTCAAGTTTATTGTCTAGAGGTATACTTTCGATAAAGGGGGCTCACCCTTCTAGCGTTGTTGGAAAATTCATTTCCTTGTTGTTGATTCAAATCTTTATATTGTTTTATTAATTGCATTAAGAAGTCACTGGAGCTCTTCTAAATGTTTAACTCTTTGTGTCCATTCTTTCAGTTTGGATTTTAACCTTGTTTATACCCATTCTTTCAATTTTGGGTCAGACCAAGTATTTTTTTCAAGTTTTTGTTGGTGTGACATGGTGCTCATGAAGTAAACCTAGATGTTCACATGCCATAGTATTTTATTTCTGCTATATTATTATATATACCCATCAACAATTTTAAGCTTAGGAAGTTATAGTTGTCCAAGTTAACGAGAATTGCTTTTAACATTAATTTACTATGTATTTTAGAGTGATGGCTTTTACTGTCTTTATATATTATATATTGTCGCTCCGCTGTGAAAATCCATTTCTCCTTTTCTTTTTCCTCTTCTTTTTTCCCCTAACAATCTGCCTTTTCGACAATTGGAGATTAGACAATGAAATACCGTAGATATATTTGGCGTCGACTTTCGACGATCGAAAGGAGGGTCCTTACAAGTGGTATCAAGCGGAAGGTTAAGCGAAAACCTTGGCTTTGGTGGGGTAAACCCATTAGAGATAAGGTAAGTGATACCTCAGAATGAGCTTGAGAATATTATATATGCAAGAGAATATTTTTTATTATTATAAAAATATATTGTGTTAATTGATCTACTGAGTTATTTATGAATTATGGTAGAGGCGTGGGATGTCACGGTGTCGATAAGGATTTTTAAACGCTTGAACAAGGCAAATTGGCATGACATTGATTTTTGAAAATTTGGCAAATGAAATGTTTTACCTTGTATTATATTTTCATATATACGAAGGAATAATTTTCAAATTTGAAGTTATTTATGGTATTTGTTGGTAATGATAATATTTCTTTATGATCATTATTGTTTGACTTGTTGTGCTCGGATAGTTATGAAGCATTGATTACTCTATCTTGATCATTAATTTAGATTTGACCAGTTTATGAGCATTTACTACCAGTTGTAAGTACATTAAAACCAAACCCTTATGAGTTAAATTTCTCAATTTGACTATAAGTTGTTTGGAGAAAATGTTAAG
Source organism: Allium cepa (assembly GCA_030765085.1). Taxonomy (NCBI): domain Eukaryota; kingdom Viridiplantae; phylum Streptophyta; class Magnoliopsida; order Asparagales; family Amaryllidaceae; genus Allium; species Allium cepa. The sequence continues at coordinate 72,891,358 of CM060942.1, forward strand.
TCATCATTCAATAATGTTAAGTTAAAATTAAAAAATTTAATAAAAATTATCTAATATAATCTAAATAGGAAGAGAAACCATTAGAGGATAAATTTTTGAGAAAATTTTATTGTAATAAAGGAGAATTATTATAATATTATATGATTTTAGAGGTATATTTTATATGAGTACGGTATATAAAATGATTTGTATGATCTAATAAAAGGTTTAAGAATTTTAAATCTTGGTATCGCTTGAAATGATTCCAAAAATTTTAGAGAAAAAGAATGGTGGTATTTCTTGGAAGTATTTTATAAGTCTAAATGTTTCAAAGAGGATTTTTAATAAAAAATTACATTTTCTTTGAATAGTTCATGAAAAAACTTCCCGATTAGTTTTGTGGTAATCTACATAGTCTACTAAGTGATGATCGAATGTTGCATTGGCAAATGTTGTAGTGCACTTAGTAAATTATTCTCCTTATCATTGTGCAATTTGAAATAAGTTTGAATCTGAACGAACCCAAGGTGAGTGTTAGTGGATGAATTATTGGAGTTATTTTATATACAGAAATTATGTAGTATGATTTTCAAAATGATGTTGACATAAAACCTAGGTGCTTAAGCCTAAGTTTCCTTAAAGGAAATTGGTTTTTAAAAAGGAGTTATTACGAATAATAATTTTATAAATAAAATTTTAAACTCTTGGAGATAGTTTGACCCAAGTTTTTAAGTGGGTTAAATTGGATAGGAAGGTTTTAATAAGTAATGTATTATTAAACATAGTTTTCATTTAAACATTTGTCATGTAAACTATTTATTTCTATTAGGCCAACTAGTAAATATCTGTCTTTAGAAAACTCTAAGGTAAAGAGGTCAAAAAGTTGAATCAGTTTTAAGATTCGTATTTTGTTTGGGCCTCCATTTGAACTTAAAATAATAAAAATATGCAATAAATAAATAAAATAAAATAGATATTTTGTATATACTCTTAGAAGGTAGAGGATAATTATACAGTAAATAGTAGTAGAGTAAGTTTTAAATTTAATGTTTTATAAATGTTTATCTTTATAAAATGTTGGAAATCTTAAGTGAAAAATTTATGGAGTAATTCATAAATAATTTTAGTATTGTATAAAATACTATAAATGGAAATGAAAATGATCAAGAAAGATTGATGTAGTTAAGAAACCAACCGGATTAAGTATGTAAATTATACGAAGATCATTTTATTCGCACAGTTCTTGATCTAGGATTCGAACACATAACTTAAGGGTGATTAACACTAGTCCAAAAAAGGATTTCTCACTTGATTCTTGTCGTCGAATACTTGATTCAAATCCTTGATATGTTACTATGGCTTTCTATTATAGTATATGGCTATGTAAAGAGAACCGAGGTCCCTAATCAAGGAACTTGATCAAAGTTTACATTATGGAGGTCGAGTGAGTGATAATAGTTCGGAAGTGAAGTCTATGTATCCAAGCAAGTGGTCGGATCAGATATTGTGTACGGACGATATATGTATATCATACAGGCTTAAATATATTTGTATACATGTGAACCTAAGAAAAAATCTAATTGTTGTTTGATGGTCATTTATCATTTTAAATACTGACTAAGTGTTGGTTTATTCCTTTACGGAATTTGATTTAATCGATCGTGTGATTATATGTACTATGGTTTATAAAATTGTTCTTTATTAGGACTTATATCTCAATGCTTCTGGAAAAGTGATTCGTAAAAGATATATTAATAATTAATATGTTGAAAACTTTGATGGAGTATTATTATTTCAAGATATTTGAAAGGAGTTTTGTGAAGTGATTTTTCAAATATTTTTTGTTATAACTAAAGTTTGGCGATTGGGAGTTTTTCACTTTGAAAGACTCGCTAGGCATATTTGTTCACTCTAGTTGTTGTTTGGGAGGAACTGGAATACCACCAAATGTTCCATGTGTTTTGATTTTACAGTTGTATCATGCTTCGGTAGGAGGAGCTTTCTACTTGTTATAATTGACGCTGGTTTTGATCTGTTTCTCTTTATAGGAATTTGAAAATATATTTTAAATATAAAAAACTTGGTAGTTAGTTCTAAATTTATCCTTTGAAAAAAATAGATGCTAAGTATTTTATTACAGAGTGCTCTTTGTACTTTTGTTTCATATGGTTTTTATATTTATTATGTTGCTATTGCTTATGATAGAAATAGCTTATGTATTGCTTTTTGTCAGCATTAATATCCTTTGGATTATGAGTGCAAAATAGGTACAGAGACGTAAGAGTTACTATTTGATTTCTTGCGCACTTGCATCTTCATTGAGATAATAAGTTGCTTGCAAAAGTAAAAATCAAACAAAAAGGAGGAGTAAAATTTGATGTTAGCATGACTGATGATTTTTCCCCAGATATGGGTGGCCACTTGGCTTTTGTTATATTTTGGTTGATTTATACCAGCTGTGGCGAGTTGTTTTTTTTGAACCAATTGCACAAAGGAGGTGCTGCCGAAATTTTTCATAATATAATGACTTTAAGAATTTAATAACTCATTTTGATTAACATGTTTTTAAACTTAAGGGTTTAGAGGGAATTTCTTCCTTTGGGAGTTTCGGGGATGAAATTCTTTTAATGGGGAGAATGTAACGACCCATAAATTTTATTATTTTCATTTTAATTATTTAATTAAATTTAAATATTGAAATAACAGGATTTTGAAGTTTAATAACTTAAATTCAAATATATTAATTAATTATATATTTTAATCATAAATTAAATACTAATTGAATGGATTTAATAGTCTTATTTAACTCCTTTTGAATAATAAATAATAGTGGTAAACTCATTTTATAAATTTACTTACAATAATAAATGGATCGAATAAATAATAAGAAAATCAATTGTTTATAATAAAAATTTATTTTTACTATAGTATTTTTAATTGAAGTTATAAAAAATTTCCATAATTTTTAATTTGGAAAATATTTATATTGATCGTTTGACCATTTTTTTGCAAACGGTGATATTTTTGTTTTTTTATAGAATAAGATTACCAATGTATAGTATTATTGTTTTGAAATCATGTCGCATCATTTAGCGCGACCATGATATTGTTTTGGCATTCGCAGTACATAGGAGAACGAAACCTTATACAATGTTAGGCTAGAAATTTCAAAATAAACCAAACATCAACATCTAAATTTTTTTACATGCTTACTTCCCTTTCATTCCTTCTCGACCTTTTTTTTCAAAAATTTTCGATAAAGGAAAGGTGAGCAACCATATTAAAAAATCAATACCAATTAATCCTTAAAATGAAAAATCTTAAAGCAAGTTTCTATGAATCTATATAAAGGAGATCTACCATCATATACCCATTTTGTAATGTACGATATCACTTGGAGGAGCTCGACCATAAACAGTAGAGCTAGGTTTTCATCTCAACAGAGATAGGGTTGTTGATGGAGGAATCAGAGGTCACCGTTGTGTTCGCAATGTTGAAGAGCACCTGAAAGCATCAAAGTTTGGTAGCCTGGTCGTGTCTTGTGAAGAGCGACTTTTCACTATCGACGCCGCTAGAGTTCGATCGTGAATTTTTGCAGGTGGTTGAGCTTCCATCTTTGGGTTCGGGAAGGTGGAGTTCATGGAGAGCAATGTGTTGGTTGTGACGACTTGGAATTTTTGGATATTTGAAATTGAAATGTTTAATTGATTTTAAATATTTGAAAGTTAGTCTAACCTGAATTTCAAATATCATGTTTATTTGGCAATTAAATTATTGAATTTAATAATTGGGAATTGGGTAAAATATTGAATCTTGATTTTTAAGCTGATTAAAAATATTTCAAAGGCTTGGAAAATGTAGAATATAATACTGGAGATAATAGAAGTGTTAATGTTAAATTTTAAGGTAATTTGTTTGGTTTTAAAATATATAGTATGAATTGATATTTAGAAATAGCCTTCGGAGGCACGGTCTCGGAATTTCAATGAAACCAGCTCCGTTGGATCCGTAATATTGTATTATCAAATTTCAAATTTCGTAGTGTTTGGAATTGTCTTGTGATCGTACGATAGGTAAGCGCGCTGAAATTAATATTAAAAATTCAATATAATGACTAGGCCCAAAACGATATCTTGTGACGACCGCCCATGACTCCCGCACCAAAACAGGGAAATGGCGCGCTGAAAGGTGTGCCAGGCAGCCATGGACGATAGTCAGGGTAAGATAAAACAGAAAACTCTATCGTATTAATCACAGCGCATGGATAAAATACAATAGACAATTTTATATATATATATATATATATATATATATATTGAAGCTCCACAGAACGGAATCATATCATATAAGCTTCATAGTAGTTTATTACATCAATCTGAACAGTCAAACAATCAAGCCTCACTACATATCACTCAGAGTATCAACAAACAGCGGAACATCCCGTACATATAGTAGGAAAACAATATGTAAAAGCCTCCAGCTCGTCTTCGTCATCAGCAACGTAGATAACCAAGGACAGCACCTGTCACCTGCTACCTAGTCTGCCCATCCCAAAATGGATGAACAGCCCAAGGTAATAAGAGTTGAACATAAAACCTTGAGTCAGACAAAGTCCTAGTGAGAAGTAAATCAACTATCAAACATACCAAAAGATCATAAAGGATAAAAGGAATAGGAACCCAACCATCCCACTCCACCTCTTTCTACAGTGATAGCCCCAGACACACTAAGCAGAAGCAAACATAGAAAAGCAGACATTCAAAGTAAAGCAATTATCACTCGAGTCAAGGTCGGTGTTTTTCAAATACAAACACCCAAGGCCTAAACCAAGATCAGATAAGAACCCAGAAAAACATCGCTCTTGAGTCCGAATGACGATACAACCAAACATCTATGACTCTGGCTATCACTGTTATCATTGCTTCGAAACCACCGTTAATTGAATGACCGGCACATTCTTTCAGTCGTAAGTCAAGGGCTAATGGTAACCCCGGTTCTAGACAAACTCCGCACGTCGTCGCAGCCCGTGCCTAGGACTTACCAACTCTGCCCAGAGTACTCGACCACCTACCTGTAGTCTTTTGGGTGTCCCGACCACCTACCTGTAGTCGTTTGGGCGCCCCATGTACTCTTGCTTTGAGTTTACTAGAACCTTCAACAACGATAAAATCCAAGCCTCGTAGTCATCCTCTTTGACGACTATTCTCATACTAGCCCAAGCTACCTCTCGAGCAATCCATTATCAACCAACTCGAACCATCCCTCGAGTTATCAACATGCTTGGGATGATCCCGTCTGGATTAAACCAAGCTCTCACATCATGCTTTGCTCCATCGCATCATAGCAAAGTCCATCATCTCAACATCATGCTTTGCTTCCTCTAATCATAGCAAAGTCCATCATCATCGAATCTATCCATATGAGCTTCATCACCCGCTTCATATGTCACAAGCAGCTTTAACCATTCAAGAGCCTTTCCTCTTGGCTTTTGAATCGTCTTTGACCAACTTGTCCAAATCAACTACTAGCTAATTTGAAACAATCAAATCAATCATAAACCCAAATATTCAAACATTCAAACAAGATCTAATAAGAAATTATACAAGAAAATGGCAATTTGGTAATTAAAGTGTCCAAATCTAACAAGCATGAATAATAGGCAAATGTCTCTACAACTTGATGAATAAACTTATATAAGTTAACATGTAGCAGAATGGGTATCCAAAACTTCATAGACTATGTATCTACATGCGGACTTAAGGAAAATGCATGAAATCACTATCCTTATCACACAAACAAGCCACCGATCCAATATACTCCTTTGGGTCCGTGTGAGAGATAACTACCACTCACCGAATCACCTGAACACCTCAAAAGCTACTAACTTCAGATCTGGACAGCGAAGAAACTAGCTTGGTCCGACAAGATTCCGCTTCAAACGATGAAATCTCTCTTTGAAGAATGTAGATCTTCAACTTTAGCTCTTGGATCTTCGATCTTGATCTTCGATTTGGATGGAAGGAAGCACTAGATTAAAGTGGAGAAAAGAAGTGAAGAAGTGTTGTAGTCAAGCTCTCAAAATGGCAGCACTTCGTCGCTTCAAAATCCGGTGCCAAAAAGTGAACCAAACCCCTCTATTTATAGGCTAAAATCCCTTAATTCGTACCCCCTTAAGTCGGTCACGACTCATCATCCCCATAAGTCGTCCATGACATAACAGCCCTTGCCGACCTAACGCCCTTGCCAACCTAACACATGCGCGACTTAACTATCCAACTACCTAAGCCTTACGCCAATGCGCGACCTAACAACTACACGAGTTACGACCTACGACACAAGCTAATGCGCGACTTAACACCCCTACGACCTAACGACTCAACAGGGGAAAGCAACCTAACACAACCCACGACCTACATCTTCATACGACCTAACCAGCCTGCCGACCTAACTATACGCCTAAGCCATAACTCATTCACGACCTAACTCTCTTAGGTCACCGGCTTCTTAGGTCGGTCAAACCCATAGGTCGCTCAAACTCCTAAGCCGCTAACTATCTTAGGTCGCTTCCTGTATTTAGGTCGTCTCAATCTATAAGTCGTAACTCGTTAACCTACTCCAACTACTAACTCGATAACGACCTATTCCTTAACCCGTTAACTCGTTCTAACACACTAACTCGCTCACTGTCTTAAGTCGTTCTACACACTAAACTGTTAACTCGTTCAAACCTATAGGTCGCTCCACCCGACCTATCTTTCACACGACCTAAACAACAACACGGACCAAATTCTACTCGAGCCAACATCCACATGACTTAAGCACTAAGTCGTTGACTCCCATAAGTCGTTCCACTATTCAAACTACAACACGACTTTGGCACTCTACGACCTAAACTAATACACGACATCACTCCGAACGACTTAAGCTTTGGTCGACAAATACTCTAAACGGTTTAACAACATCAACGACCTAATGTTGACAGTTTTACGATCTTTCGATCTGTAAAAATACGGGTCGTTACATTCTCTCCCCCTTAGGAATTTCGCCCCCGAAATTCCAAACAAACAAGAGCAACCAAAACTATTCTGCATGCCTACCATCCATAGCAATCATCAAACCATGCATCCAATTACTAGCCTAGCATGTAGAATTCTAAGACTAGAACAAGTTACAAATTCATGAGATGTCACGACACCTTAGGGCCATACCTCGAAGAGTTCAGGATGAGCTGCCTTCATCCTCTCTTCCTCCTCCCATGTACAGTCGTTAACATCATCACTCCATTGTACCTTGAGCAACTTGACTACCTTCCTCCTAAGCTGTTTTGTGTCGGTTTCAACAACACGAAGCGGCTTACGAGGTCTCGTAATAACTGGATCAACCTCCAAACCTTCACAGCTATCAGCATAAACCATTGTACTTGGGTCGTGCACATACTTCCGTAGATACGATATATGAAAAACATTGTGCACACCCGACATCTTTTCTGGTAATTCCAACTTATAAGCGAGCTTTCCAATTTGCTCGATGATCAGGAATGGTCCAACAAATCTCGGAGTCAATTTTCCTTTCTTCCCGAATCGAATAACATTCTTCAGTGGAGAAACCTTCACAAAAACCATATCTCCTACGTCGAATTCCAAATCTTTTTGACGCTTATCGGCATAACTTTTCTGACGATCTTGGGCTGCCTTCATTCGTCGCTGAATGGTCTCTATACAATCTGAAGTCTGTCGAATCATTTCGGGCCCAAGTATCAGCTTTTCTCCAGTTTCCAACCAACATGTCGGAGAGTTACACGGTCTTCCATACAATGCCTCATATGGTGCCATACTAATACTTGACTGGTAACTGTTATTATATGAAAATTCCACCAAATGAAGATGATCTTCCCATGATCCTCCGAAGTCCAAAACACATGGTCTGAGAAGATCTTCCAAAACTCGGTTGACTCTCTCGGTCCGACCATCTGTTAGGGGGTGATAAGCTGTACTCAAACACAACTTGGTTCCCAAAACTTCCTGGAAGCTCTTACAAAATTCACTAGTGAACAATGGATCTCGATCGCTCACTATACTCTTCGGAATACCATGGAATCGAACTATCCCCTTAACATATAGCTCATCCAATTTCGATGCAGTCCTAGTTGATCTAACAGGAATGAATCTTGCACTTTTAGTCAAACGATCTACGATGACCCAAATCCCTTCATTTCCTGCGCTGGTTCTAGGTAGACCATCAATAAAATCCATCGATATTTGTTCCCACTTCCATGTAGGAACTTCTAATGGCTGAAGCAATCCACTAGGCTTCTTCTGCTCGGCCTTTACCAACTGGCAGTTCATACACTTGGAAATAAAATTTCCAACATCCTTCTTCATACCTTCCCAGTAATAGGTTCTCTTCATATCCCGATACATCTTATTTCCACCTGGGTGAATTGTCAACTTTGAGTGATGACTTTCCTTCAAAACTTCATTCCTCAATCCATCTATATCGGGAACGACTAGTCGTCCTTGCTTCCGAAGCCAACCCTCTCGATCGACTTCGAATCCTTTATCCTTCTCTAGGTCTGATCCTGATTCCAAATCTCAGATAATCCTGACAAGCTTATCGTCTATCTTTTGGCTCTCGGCAATTCTTTCCACAATAGTAGGTCTTATCGGTAAGTTTGCCAACATCTCAGGTTCCAATTCACATCTAGGCCTGAAGTCAAATCCAGCTAAATACTCGAGATTCTTCCATTCTGAAAACATGGCTCCCAAACCTGCATGTCTTCGACTTAACGCATCTGCCACTGCGTTACCTTTTCCCGGAGTATAGGCTATACCAAAATCATATGATGCTAAAAACTCTAGCCATCGTTGTTGTCGAAGATTCAAATCCTTTTGGGAGAAAAGATACTTCAATGACTTATGATCTGTAAACAACTCAAATCGAACTCCCAATAGATAGTGTCTCCACATCTTCAAAGCAAATACAATTGCCGCTAACTCCAAATCATGAGTCGGATAATTCCTTTCATGCGGCTTCAGTTGTCGACTTGCATATGCAACAACTTTATCTTTTTGCATTAGCACTGCTCCAAGTCCATTACCACATGCATCGGTGTATACCACCATCTCATCATTCCCACTTGGAATAGTCAAAACAGGAGCACTTGTCAGTTGCTCTTTCAGGATTACGGAAGCTTGCTCACACTTATCATCCCATCAGAACACTTGGTTCTTTTTCGTCAATCCTGTTAATGGTGCAGCTATCTTGGAAAAGTCTTTGATAAACCGACGATAGTATCCTGCTAATCCAACAAAACTTCTCACATCAGATGCATTCTTAGGTCTAACCCAATCCTGGATTGCTGCCACCTTCGCGGGATCAACCGCTATTCCATTTCCAGAGATAATATGGCCTAAGAACCTCACTTCACTCTTCCAGAAGTGGCACTTCGAAAACTTAGCCTTCATCTGATGTTTCCGCAAGATTTCCAAAACAATACGCAAGTGCGTCCTGTGCTCTTCTTCGGTTCTGGAATAAATCAAAATATCATCCACGAACACAAGTACGAACTTGTTCAACTGATCTCTGAACACTCTATTCATAAGATCCACAAAATATGCTGGTGCATTGGTCAATCCAAAAGGCATTACCAGCCACTCATAGAAACCGGATGGTGTCCTGAAAGTAGTCTTCGGCACACTATCCTTCGCCACTCTTAACTGGTGAAATCCCATTGCCAAATCCATGTGAGAAAGCACCTTAGCTTCGTGAAGCTGATCAAACAAGTCATCTATTCTCGTCAATGGTTACTTGTTTTTCTTAGTCACCTTATTCAGCTCACGATAATCCACACACAACCTTAACGATCCATCCGCTTTGGTTGCGAACACAACTGGGGCACCCCATTCGGACACACTTCGCCGAATGAATCCTTTCTGTAAAAGGTCATCAACTTGCACCTTCAACTCTTGCTGTTCCCTAGGCGCCATCCGCCTAAGAGGCATCACAACAGGTCTGGCTCCTTCAACTAGATCGATACGAAACTCGATCTCCCTATGCGGCGGTAACCCTTTGGCCTCGTCAAAGACTTCCTCAAATCCATTAACAATAGGCACCGATGACAGTCCATCTCATTGAACAACCAGCGAATACATGAAGATCATGAAGTCGCCTTCCTCATGCTTACATCGTATTACAACCTTTCGCCCCTCCACATTCTCGACTGTCACCTCCAGCCTCTTACAATCAACCTTTGCCGCATACTTCCTAAGCCAGTCCATACCCAAAATAATTCCGAACCCCGCAATGTTCAGAGCAAAACAATCACAAACAAAAGAGCAATCACGACTCGATACAACTAGACCATGACATACCATACACAAACAAGATGAACCGCCAACTGGATTAGTCACAGCCAATGGTCTATCAACAATATCCGGTTCCAAACCCAACCGGCTTACAAGGTCATTACAAACAAAAGAATGCGACGCTCCAGTATCAAATAACACTCTAACTGGAACACCATAAATGGAAAGAGTACCTTGAACCACCACACTCTTTCCCTCCTCTTCAGCAGTAGGAGCCTTCAAAGATGATGGCACAGCCCCCAAAGTATAAGCTTGCACAATCTGTCTGTCTTTCCTTGGCTCTGGACAATTCTTCTTGATATATCCCAGCTTATCACAGTTGTAACACTTTCCTGGCACCTTGGGATTCTTACAATCTCTGGAGAGATGGCCCTTCTGCTGGCAGTTGTAGCAGGTCACTTCGCCATTCGGCTTCTTCTGGCCATCCTTACGCTTCTGTTGCTGCTGCTTCCTCTTCTTGTTGCCACCCTGCTGTGGTTTAGACTCCTCCTTGGTCACAGCAACAACAAATCCTTCCTTAGGAAACAGATTCTAATGCCTGAGAGCTTTCTCCACAAGCTTCTCAAATGGATCGTCCAAATGATCCATTAACTGCCTCCCAAGATAAGTGTCCAAGCCTGTCACAAACTTCTCGTTCTTCTGGTAGGGAGATTCAATATACGATCTGGAATACTTAGGCAAAGCTTCAAATTCAGAAACATACACAAGAACTGATCTTCCACCTTGCATGAGTTCCACAAACTTCTTAAACAAAATAGATTTCTGAGCCGTAGAGATGAACTTAGCTTCAAATCTGACTTGGAATTGCTCCCAAGTAATCTCTTCTTCCGGAGTATCAATGGTGATAGAATTCCACCAATCAGAAGCTCTCCCTTGAAGCTGTCTTGATGCAAGCTTCCTCTTAGTTGCATCCTCAATTCCCAAATCCCAAAGATCCTTCTACAAGCATCAATCCATCTCTGAACTTCTATGGTTGATTCTGTCCCCAAGAAAACCTTTCCTCCAAGAGCAGTATAGTCCTTACACAACTTAGCAAAATCCACTGGTCCTGGGGCTTGAACCTGAACTCCAACATCTACTGATGGCCCCGGAGCTGGCATCCTTCTCATGATCGAAGTCATCATAGCCTCGAACATAGAAGCATAATCGGCAGCCCCCTCAACAGCGTGGCCTCCCCTAGCAGCTGGTCTCCCTCTTCGACTCATTCCTAATATCTAAAAGAAATGATTAATATAGCCTGAGAAACAACTGCATAAGAAGTTCAAATCCTTCTAAGCTACTATATTGTATATAGTAATCATCCATCAAAATTACAATTACGTCTCTCATACGTAGTTACGGCAGCGAGCGTTGGCTAAAATCGATTAACCAAAGCTCTGATACCAAATGTGACGACCGCCCATGACTCCCGCACCAAAAGAGGGAAATGGCACGCTGAAAGGTGTGCCAGGCAGCCATGGACGATGGTCAGGGTAAGATAAAACAGAAAACTCTATCGTATTACTCACAGCGCATGGATAAAATACAATAGACAGTTATATATATATATAGTGAAGCTCCACAGAACGGAATCATATCATATAAGCTTCATAGTAGTTTATTACATCAATCTGAACAGTCAATACAATCAAGCCTCACTACATATCACTCAGAGTATCAACAAACAGCGGAACGTCCAGTACATATAGTAGGAAAACATTATGTAAAAGCCTCCAGCTCGTCTTCGTCATCAGCATCGTAGATAACCAAGGACAGCACCTGTCACCTGCTACCTAGTATGCCCATCCCAAAATGGATGAACAGCCCAAGGTAATAAGAGTTGAACATAAAACCTTGAGTCAGACAAAGTCCTAGTGAGCAGTAAATCAACTATCAAACATACCAAAAGAGCATAAAGGATAAAAGGAATAGGAACCCAACCATCCCACTCCACCTCTTTCTACAGTGATAGCCTCAGACACATTAAGCAGAAGCAAACATAGCAAAGCAGACATTCAAAGTAAAGCAATTATCACTCGAGTCAAGGTCGGTGTTTTCCAAATACAAACCCCCAAGGCCTAAACCAAGATCAGATAAGCACCTAGAAAAACATCGCTCTTGAGTCCGAATGACGATACAACCAAACATCCATGACTCTGGCTATCACTGTTATCATTGCTTCGAAACCACCGTTAATTGAATGACCGGCACATTCTTTCAGCCGTAAGTCAAGGGCTAATGGTAACCCCGGTTCTAGACAAACTCCGCACATCGTCACAGCCCGTGCCTAGGACTTACCTACTCCGCCCAGAGTACTTGACCACCTACCTGTAGTCTTTTGGGTGTCCCAACCACCTACCTGTAGTCGTTTGGGCGCCCCATGTACTCTTGCTTTGAGTTTACTAGAACCTTCAACAACGATGAAATCCAAGCCTCCTAGTCATCCTCCTTGACGACTTTTCTCATACTAGCCCAAGCTACCTCTCGAGAAATCCATTATCAACCAACTCGAACCATCCCTTGAGTTATTAACATGCTTGGGATGATCCCGTCTGGATTAAACCAAGCTCTCACATCATGCTTTGCTCCATCGCATCATAGCAAAGTCCATCATCTCAACATCATGCTTTGCTTCCTCTAATCATAGCAAAGTCCATCATCATCGAATCTATCCATATGAGCTTCATCACCCGCTCCATATGTCACAAGCAGCTTTCACCACTCAAGAGCCTTTCCTCTTGGCTTTTGAATCGTCTTCGACCAACTTGTCCAAATCAACTACTAGCTAATTTGAAACAATCAAAACAATCATAAACCCAAACATTCAAACATTCAAACAAGATGTAATAAGAAATTATACAAGAAAATGGAAATTTGGTAATTAAAGTGTCCAAATCTAACAAGCATGAATAATAGGCAAATGTCTCTACAACTTGATGAATAAACTTATATAAGTTAACATGTAGCAAAATGGGTATCCAAAACTTCATAGACTATGTATCTACATGCGGACTTAAGGAAAATGCATGAAATCACTATCCTTATCACACAAAGAAGCCACCAATCCAATATACTCTTTTGGGTCCGTGTGAAAGATAACTACCACTCACCGAATCACCTAAACACCTCAAAAGCTACTAACTTCAGATCTGGACAGCGAAGAAACTAGCTTGGTCCGACAAGATTCCGCTTCAAACGATGAAATCTCTCTTTGAAGAATGTAGATCTTCAACTTTAGCTCTTGGATCTTTGATCTTGATCTTCGATTTGGATGGAAGGAAGCACTAGATTAAAGTGGAGAAAAGAAGTGAAGAAGTGTTGTAGTCGAGCTCTCAAAATGGCAGCACTTCATCGCTTCAAAATCCGGTACCAAAAAGTGAACCAAACCCCTCTATTTATAGGCTGAAATCCCTTAATTCGTACCCCCTTAAGTCGGTCACGACTCATCATCCCCATAAGTCGTCCACGACTTAACAGCCCTTGCCGACCTAACGCCCTTGCCGACCTAACACATGCGCGACTTAACTATCCAACTACCTAAGCCTTACACCAATGCGCGACCTAACAACTACACGAGTTACGACCTACGACACAAGATAATGCGCGACTTAACACCCCTACGACCTAAAAACTCAACAGGGGAAAGCAACCTAACACAACCCACGACCTAAATCTTCATACGACCTAACCAGCCTGCCGACCTAACTATACGCCTAAGCCATAACTCATTCACGACCTAACTCTCTTAGGTCACCAGCTTCTTAGGTCGGTCAAACCCATAGGTCGCTCAAACTCCTAAGCCGCTAACTATCTTAGGTCGCTTCCTGTATTTAGGTCGTCTCAATCTATAAGTCGTAACTCGTTAACCTACTCCAACTACTAACTCGATAACGACCTATTCCTTAACCCGTTAACTCGTTCTAACACACTAACTCGCTCACTGTCTTAAGTCGTTCTACACACTAAACTGTTAACTCGTTCTAACCTATAGGTCGCTCCACCCGACCTATCTTTCACACGACCTAAACAACAACACGGACCAAATTCTACTCGAGCCAACATCCACATGACTTAAGCACTAAGTCGTTGACTCCCATAAGTCGTTCCACTATTCAAACTGCAACACGACTTAGGCACTCTACGACCTAAACTAATACACGACATCACTCCGAACGACTTAAGCTTTGGTCGACAAATACTCTAAACGGTTTAACAACATCAACGACCTAATGTTGACAGTTTTACGATCTTTCGATTCGTAAAAATACGGGTCGTTACATATCTTCTCCATACGATCGAATTAGAACACGAAACCTTTTCCATTGTGCTCAAAATAGGGTTTAATATTATAAATACCTAGCGGCACGCCTCGATAGAAGTTCGAAATTTTGAGCTTCGAATTAATGACGATTTAAATTTAAATTTAAATTTAAATTTGAATATTATATATATATATATATATATATATATATATATATATATATATTTCTCTTCAGTTTTCTGTAGACGCACCCAAAACTTGTCCAACCTGAGGACACGTTTCTTGCATCTTCCCATGCGTCTCCTCTATTAATAAAGTGAATGAAGCTTGGAATGAAATGCTCGAAAATTCATATTTCATTTTCGCGGTTCCTTTCTCCTCTTCTTTAATCTCGAAATCGAACCTTATAAAAAATGTTTGTGCTGTTCAAATCCAATCGAATCGGGGCTAGGATTGATCAAGCACAGCCTTCTTTCGTTCAAATCGATTTGAGCAAATCCAGGTTCGAGAAGGGACTAATATTTGAGGGTGCCAATCGCATTCGTGGGGTTTGAGCTAGAGGCACGGGTCATGTCGACGAGATTTCGAGCTCGAACACGAGATGCTTGGCCAGCCGACATTGGGAAGGCGGTGCTGCTGGTGGTACGTGGATTGAAGGTCGCATTCTCGAGCTAGGGCTACGTTATTCGTGCGACTCGAGCATCAATTTGATGCGTGGAGGTGGTCATGGCAAGGAGCAGCTAGGAGCCAATATGGGAGGGGTCTAGTGCCGCATTGAAATTCGCGACAGGGGAGGCACGGGCAAGGGAAGTCGAGCATTTGCCTGAACGTGGTCTAGTCTTATAGGTAATTTGAGATTTGAGTTTAAGTTGTTATTAGTTTATTAATCTATTTATAAATCGAAGTAATATATGAAGTTTTAAATAGTTAAATTTTTTTTAGTCAGATACATACATATATATATACAAGAAGCTGAAATATTTACAGTAAAGTTTAAGCCTGTATAGTCTAATTTTGTATATATATGTATATATAAATTAGAATGTATATACATATAATACATCAGCTTGTTGGTTAATTTAAAATATATGCAGAGGATAAAATATATTTATATATGTATATGTATGTATGTTACAGTAAAATGTATAAAAGCCATTCTATTTTAATTTAATATATGTGTGTAGGAGATTTTGGAGGAATTATAGGAATTTCAAATTGTGAAGAGTTATATAAAATTAGATCTTTAATATAGGTGTGCATCTACTATTTTTATGTATGTATTAAGGTTATTAGCTTGTTAAATTAACTTATCAAATTATTCATGGTACTAAAAAAAGGGGAAATTAGTTTAAATTTAAATTGTAAGTTAATGAAAATAATAAATGGTAATTTTTTTTCGATTAGTTCAAATATCAATAAACCCTACAATATTTATACAAGGTCTATAATCATGGAGAAGCAAGTCGAGATGGAAATGGAGTACAATCAAAAATCAAAGGTGAGTTCATCTCACTCATTCGTAATACATTTTGAATTTAAATAGTTAAATTAAAATTATTGGTTGAATGGTTGAATTGACTGGATGTGATATTATATAGTAGTATACATATACATACATACATACATACATACATACATACATACATACATACATACATACATACATACATACATACATATATATATATATATATATATATATATATATTAGAGTGATTGATTTCCTACATTATATAGCGGATGAGACCCTATGCGCCCCGCATAATAGCGAATGACCCTTTATTCCGTGATATCCCCTTCGAAGTAGGATTGGTATTTAATTGTTATGCTAACATCTGTGGATGCAAGGAATTGGTTGGAGGGATCCAACAGGATTCCTCAAAGCGTTGAATTTATTTTATTTTCACCGATGTGAATTATGTGATTATATGTGATAGATTATTGATTATATTAGGAATTGAAAATATTAAATGCTATGGTTTGATTAAATATATTTGGGTATATTGAGTTATCAAAATTATGTAGATTTGATTTTTGAAGGAAAATAAAAGGGAGAATTTTAAGGTAAATAATTATAGCGGTTTGGATTAATAAATTGGAAAAGGATAAATGTTGATTTTTAAATTCTAATAAATAAATTCTAAGTATGGAAAGTACATTTCGAATAAATAAAATAAATGAATTTTTAGACTTAAACGATGTTACTTAAAGAAATAAAGAATTTATTTTCAAATTCAAGATTTAAATTTGGAAAAGATAAAGAAGAAATTTGGGAAGTATGAAATTTGTATTTCAGTTTAAATAAGATTTTGAATCATAATAAAGAAGTTAAATATGAAATTAATGACTTTTTTAAATAAAATTGGATAAGCAAAGAAATTTATTTTGAAAAGGAGTAAATTTTGAAAATTGATTTAGTGTTTGAAACTGTGATTCAAAGGAAGATGAGACTATGAGATTTATAAACTGGGTTTATAAGGTGAAAGAAGATACCAATGGATATTCGAAAATATAAACCCACGATGGGAATTTATAAAGGAATGGGCAATTTGTTTTAAAGATAAATAGCGGTTTAGTTTAAAAGGTATGGAAATGGGAAGTGTATTTCCCTGGAAAGCCAAGTATATTTTAAAGGGGACTTTTTATGTATAAGATAAAGGCTTTAAAATTTTGTTTTAAAGAAAGGTTTTAGAAAATTTATTATTTTAAATTTTAATGTAAATATTATTCAAAATTGTTTTAGTAGTAATTATTTAAAGGTTAATTGGTATTATGTTTTAAAAACATAATTATTAATATTTATATTTTATTAAATGGTTTTATTTTAAAGATAATTTGGTAAAAGTTTTATAGAATTTCGTAACTCTTATTTTAAAATTTTGTTTGTCTTAACTTTTATTTCAAAAATTAGTTTTATATTTTATACAGTAGTTTTATTTTAAATATTTTTAAAGTACATATTTTTTAATAAAGTTTTTAAGTAATTTTAATTTATATGTTTTAAAGTGTATTTTTGAATAAAGTGATTTAATTTTTTTTTAAAAGCTTAAGTATTTAGGACTTGTGACTTTCAGCGGAAATAAAACAATTGGGTGGAAATTTATTTCCATGAGAGAGAGAAGTGTGATTTGAAAACTATTTTCCAAGGGTTAATTGTAGGAAAATATCTTACGAAGATATTTTAAAATAAATAATGTGGGAGAAATTATTAAGGCTTGATGATTGTTGTGGATGTTATCCGATAGTTAAATAATAGACTATCAATATTGGCCAATGCGATGATCGTTTCGAAGAGACTGGGATCGTGATTAATTTACCGAAACCACTTTGATCCGGTTTGAACGTTTTCGTAAGGAAGACAAGAGCTTGGAGAGCAGTGAAGTGCAAGTGCTAATCGCTACTATTGCTGAGGGTGATTCCATAATGGATGTAGTAGGAATAATGTCTTCCCTTCCGTTCGAACCCGAATGGACTTGTATGGATGAATGCTTTCAGAACATCGTCAGGAAGACGATGAGCATTCTAAGTGATTGTGTGCTAAAAAGGTGACGCTTAACCTCGAGCCTCATCAACCGGGAATGGTTAAAACAGGGGAGGTGCACGCAAGGCTAAGTTGGTAGCAACCAATTAGGGAAAGGTCACACCTGTCTAGATGTCCCTTTATTTCGGTTGTGTCGACGGTTGCTGATCCCAACTACGGGGTGAACTTATTCGGACTATCCACTAAGGGGTAGCTCTGGTCTTGTGATGCAGGGGATCAGGGTGGATCCTCGATACGATGATCTAGAACACATACTGTGACGGGCGGTACCCCAATGGCCCTGCTTGTATGGAATCCAATCTCCAATAAGCACCTATACAGTTTTGATTGTTCCCAACTATTGCTGAAATGAGAGATGCAAGCATTTAAGCTAGATTCTATTTTACTTTGTATAGACAATATTATAATATCAGACGATTTTTAATAGAAAATGTTTTGGTTATCGCAAGGTAAAAACCTGGCATTTTTATTTATGTTGTGGCCTTACGAGATACCTTTGATTTCAAAATGATTTTGAAAACTTTAATAGTCCAATTGAGTTTGTTTTCTCACTCTGGTATTCCAGACCGACTCGGGTGTTATTTCGCTATAATGCTCGGGTCAGATCGTGTATTATAGAATACAGATTCTGGATGGACAGCTATGGAGTCATAGCTCAAGAGACGAGCTGGACGGCGAGACGTACTTCCATACTTGATTATTTTTGTGCTGTGTAAGGACATATTAGTAAACAATCTGGATTTGATGAAATGATTTTTGTACTCTGAGAAATGTATGTATATATGATATTTGTATTTAAAGTCGATGTTATATATCATATTTTATCCCGATATGTTTATGAAATTCTGATGTTTTTTTTGATTTCTTCTTCTACCTCCTTCTTCTTTAATCCTAATGGTTCGGTTGTCTGGCATTTGATATAGTGGACGTATTAATGTCGATTTTTCGGGCTTAGAAAAGTCGGTTGTTACACTTGGTATCAGAGAAAAAGGTTAAGCGAGAACCTTGGCTCTGGTCGGGATTACTCATTAAAAATAGAGTCCGTAGATCTCTAGAATGGGTTTGAGTGTATTAATAGATATGAGCGCGTATTTGTTAGTGAATATAAAAATTGTTTTTAAATTGCGATGACTTATCGGTTGAATGTTTATAGATTCTGGTCAATATGTGGGACGCCACGTTATCGATAGGGGTTTCTAAACTCTTATACAAGATAAACCGAAACAATATTGTTTTAAATTAGGGTAAATGAAATAATTTTATCTAAATTATTTGTGTATATAAAAGAAATAATTTTCCATACATTATTAGAGTATGTGGTTGCTTGATTTTAGAGAATGATAATATTAATTTAATATCATTGTTGTATGGAAATTGAAATAAGGAAATAATAGTATAACCAGAATTAAAGATTAATTCATATAACAGAATAGAATTTGTAAATGTTAATTATAAATATGGTTTATACTTGGAAATGAAATGAAATTCTAGAGTAATATTTGAATATCGATTGAAAGAATTTGAAAATTTAAAATATGGAAATAAATTTTCCTTTGGATTTGAAAATGGTTATCAAATATTTTGGAGAAGTAGTGATACTATTTCGGAAATATTTTTGAATTGGATTTGAAATCTGGTGAGATTTGGAGTTTAGAAATATTTGAAATGTTTTGAAAAGAGTACAAGCATTGTACTCTCTTCGGTCACTGAAAAATAATTTCGGTGATGACTGCAGCATCATCGATGTTTAATTTCAAGTTTCCAAAAGAGGAATTGCTACCAAAACATTTAAATTTGGGTTGTTTGTAAAGCTAGGTTTGGTGTTAAAATTCAAAGGATAATTTGATATGCAAATGAATTGTGTGTGTATATATATTTGATTTCAGAAATGATTTTGAAATGTTGTTTAAACTCTAGAAGCTTAATTAAAAATGTTTATAGAATATAAATAGGTTTGATAACGATAAATTTTGAAATTTGTTAGAATAAAATTTAACTTAAGAAGAGTTAAATTTAAATAAGAATGAAACAAAATAAACCAGTAAAGTAAATTCGTAGAAGTTAAATTTTAAATTGAAATTGAAGTATAATTGAATCTATTAAAAATGAATTTAAGAAAAAGCCTAGGTAGATTAAGAGTAATAGATATTGGAACAAAAACAACTAAGTTTGAAGTAAATTTGTAAATAAACAAATAAAATTACATTTGAAAGTAAGTAAAATGGAAGCTGAATATTGGAATTAAAAATTTAATTGTGTTAAATTAAGAAAAATGGAAAATGAGTCTAGTTGGACTAAGGAAAGCTAAATATTGAAATTAAAATTAAACCAATTAATTTAAATGGTAAGCAAATGAATTAAAATTGAATATTAGGATGTTATTTAATTGCATAGTAATGTGAAGTTAAAAAATTAGTTTTAAGAATTAAAATTTTATTGGGAATTTGAAATAAATTAGTAAATGGACCTAATTTAAAATAATGATTTAAATCAGTTATGAAAGGAAGATAGTTGATAAAATTTAATATTCAGAGTTTGAAGATGAATTGAATTCAAGTAGAATTGAAAATGAAATTCTAGATGAAAATTGGGCAAAAGTATTGAGATTTAAAATTAATTAGTAAATTGACGCAAATTGAATTTATATGGAGTTGGAATCCAAATTAATTAACTGTAAATAAAAACCAAGTGGTGAAGTGAATGTAATAACATAAGAGTATATAAAATGCTTATATTAAACTTAACAAAAGTTAAGGGTGAAAGTTCTTAAGTAAATTTCGTATTGAAAATATACTAAGTTAATAATAGGATGATTGTAAGTAAGTGAATAGAAATCAAATTAAATGTGAATAAAGGAGAATTGATATAACTAATAATCAATTTAGATAAATACCTAGGGTGCACATATATTATTTCATTCGCATAGCGGTTTGATCCAGATTCGAGCATAGAATTTCGAGGAAGTTATACCGATCCGAGTTAGGATTTTTTCACTCGATTTTCGACGGCGAACCCAGGATATGTTGATCGATTCTAGAAATTTTCTATCATAGTTGTGAGTATGCAAGAAGAATGATGGTTTCTGATCAAGAAAGTAGATCTGAATCGCACTAGGGAGTCGGGTGGACGATACTAGTTCGGAAGGGAAATTGTGTGGTCGAGTGAGCGATCAGATTTGGTATTGCGTACGGATGATATATATAAATCGTACAGGCTTGAATGAATTAAATATTCAAAATGAATAAAATGATTTTGAAAGCTATGATTGGATATGATTGCTAAGTAGAATATACAGGTATTATAAAAGTAAAAAGGAAATTGGGATTTTTTGATTTCAGACGATAAATGGAATTTCTCGACATAAGGTATGTATTTAAATTTCCTTATGAAATTTGATGATTTTATGGTCTAGCCACGTGGTTTTTTGTTTTCTTTTGAAATCTGGAGGCCCATAGAGACATTTTGTAGTTGTACCTAGCTATCCGCGCAAAAGAGACGCTTGCGAAATTTTTAGAAAATTTTGAGAAATGGAAATTTTTTTGAGAAATTTGGGTAATTTAAAATTTGGATTTGAATTTAAATATGAATTGTTGAGAAAATAATAATTTTGGAATTTATGGATGTATTTAGAAAGTTAGTAAGTGTGATAGTGTGTCTTTAATAAAAAAATTGTGTTGGGAAGTTGTTTGAACTGAAATTTTGGGAAAAGTAATGGGTGGTGGAACAATCCTCTTAACTAGTAATTCCGAGGACGAAATTCTTTTAAGGGGGAATGAATGTGATGGCCCGAAATTTCTGGATATTTGAAATTGAAATATTTAATTAATTTTGAACATTTGAAAGTTAGTTTAACTTGAATTTCAAATATCACAGTTTACTTGACAATTAAATTATTGAATTTAATAATTGAAAATTGGGTAAAATATTGAATCCTGATTTTTAAGTTGGTTAAAATATTTCAAAGGCTTGGAAATTGTATATTTATAATGCTGGAGATAATAGAAGTGTTAAGATTAAATTTTAAGGCAATTTGTTCAATTTTAAAATATATAGTTTGGATTGATATTTAAAAATAGCCTTTTGAGGCACGGTCTCGGAATTTCGACGAAACCAGTTCAATTAGATCCGTAATATTGTATTAGTGTCGGATTTCAAATTTCATAGTGTTTGGAGTTGGCATGTGATCGTACGATAGGTAAATGCGTTGAAATTAATATCGAAAATTCAATATAATGAATAGGTTCAAAAAGCTATCTTCTCAATGCGATCGAATTAGGACTCGAAATCTTTTATGCTGTGTTTGAAATAGGGGTTTAACGTTATAAACGCCTAGCAGCACGCCTCGATAGAAGTTCGAAATTATGAGCTTCGAATTGAAGATGTCTAACGATCCTGACTCGACCTTCAAAAATCGGCACCTGCACTTCACTTGTACTCAAATGCTGCAGATTCAAACGCCGAATCTGGCTCGCCGAAGCTTTTAACACATTAAGTAAAACAACACAATGGAAGAAAAATGAACAAATGAATATATATACAACAGTATTTGATATAACACATTTGATACAACTAACTATCAAAATATCAAAGATAGATACATGACAATAACAATAGCAGCGGAAAGACAGTGTCTTCAATGCAAAACTCCAAAAATCCAGCTCCAATCCTAAGCTAGCTCGAACCCCCATCAAGTTGACTTAAGCAAGGTCGGTCATCCAAAGACTAAAGAAGATTCCCAAAGACTGAAAGCTACCAAACCCAAGATTTCGAAGGCTATCGAATCTACACATATTATTTGATTATCTGAAAACCTAACTCTAGACTACTTATGTGGAAATGGGGGCACCGAGAGTTTAGGAAGAGAACAATAAACTTTGGGTCAGTCATTGGACTGGTATGAGAAAAGAAAAACTATTTTATCTTTAAAACAACAACAAAAGATTTTAAAAGTTGAAAACCGCAATGTTTTTTAGAAAATGAAGCTACCATAAGGCCTCCCACCTTACACACAATGCAAATGCAGACTTGGAAGAGATTTCTCCTTATGAAAGTAAAAAATGCTTGATACGCGAATTTTTTTTAAATATTATTATTAGTGCATAGTGGAAAACCTTTGCAAGTATAATATTAATCTTAGCCAGCATACAACCATTATTGTATGCCGACTATAGCTACCATCTAAACAGTGGTGACCACCATAAGTAAATGGCAGGTTATGCAACTAAAACCGTACAGGGCTCGTATTGGATGAATGGTTTTCCAACAAATGGTCAGGCAAAGGAACTTCCCACACAAAATGGAATGCCTCTGGAGGGACGTCCCCGAGAACCTAAACAGATCTCTGCTACATAAGGACGGGTTACCCCTGCCCGGAAGTAATTACTGACACGAGTATGTCATCCCACGGTCGTTACCAGCCTTTATCTGAGGCCTCAACACCAACAACCACACAGTAAAGTATCTGGGCTCCATAACATTATACCACTTTCAAAATCAACATAAGTAAATATCTTGGCTCTATACCATGATTTCACTTTTTTATCCAGAAGGAAATGGTCATACCCTCAGGAGAAGCTACCCCCTGATAAACTTGCTGCCACGATTCCTGTTTCGACCATTACCGGGTTGTGAGGCTCGACGAAGTCACGTACACAAAGCTACGCTTTTCACAAAATCCATGCTTCGATCAACAAATGATCAGTAATACTTCGTATGCCACATTACCAAATGGGGAATCTATCACTAGTAATCATCAACTACATAACCTCTGAGCTCGTACGTCACAGAAAAGAGTGTTAAGCTAAGATAATAAATCTCTTCCACCAAACAGAACTGTATTGGATAGAAACCAGCTTTACATTTCAAAGTGTAATGTCAGACACACATCCGTACAAGTCTTTACAGGGTTTGAACAGAACCGAAGGCACTTCCAAAGAAGCCCTTGCGAATCCGGGTAACCCCATCCCGATCGGACTCCCCATCAAATATGGAGATCTCTAAACCGTAGCTACTCAGTGCAGAGTCATTCGACGGGTTATCCTATCATTCTCGAAGACACCCGGTCTTCACCACCATCTTCGAATGCTATGCATTTCGTCGTATCACTATTCGGAATGGTTTATATGACACAAAGGTCCTCTCCCACTTAAACCGAATAATGAGTGCAATATTTTAAAAACATATGGATATTGGGATTTTAGTTAAGTCACAACTTCAAAAACCCAAAACCTTTCTTTTCAAATGGTTTAAACAAATTACCATTTCCAAATCTTTTAACAAAAAGATTCACTGCACAAAGTTCACCCAATTTTCACAAAGATTCATTTACAGATTTTTGAAACAATTTCCATTTCAATTTGGATTAACTCATTCAATCTTTAAGTCAAAGATTTAACTTATAGCTTTCAAACCTGTTTCCAATGATTCATTCATAACTTAGAAAACCATTTTCATTTCAAATTTGAAATCCTTTCAACATAAATTGGAAATTCTTCCTTATGTAAAAGCTTTATTTATTTGAAAAGAAACAGTTTTCATTTCGAAAAAATCCGATTTCATTTATACAAGTCAAAATCTTTGGCTTAAATTCAAATTCCCAAAACAACACTTTTTAAAAATGGTTTAAAACCCATATAAACTTATATAACATTTTTAAATCATAAATTCTCAACATAGAATTCAATTTCAAATTTTGAATTAAATTTAAATCAAATTTCAAAAGTAAATCAAGCTATTCAAAATTAAATTTTATCTTTGAAACTCCTTTTCAAAAGCTTTTTATATTTTTAACCCAAATCCATTTCCAAAACCATTTGGATTCAAATTTGAATTTTTTTTAAAACCATTTCAAAAATCTGTGACTTAACTAATTTCCTTGTGCAATCCATATTTGTGTGTGTTGTAGTCTAAGGGTTTTACCCAATAGTGCAACATCATCAATCATTACAGATACAATCACAACAATATCGATAAGCGGTATAATCCTATTACGCTTATCTATATATACAGAATCACAGATAGATACTATAAATGCATTATAGATAAATAAATTACATCAATCACAACTTGAATTAAAACAATTCATATCATAAAGCATCACACAGCAGAGATGACAAAACAATTTAGAGCATTCAATAGAATACAATCGTCCATAAATAAGGTTAATTGATTATCTGATTAGTTGAAACCAAATTAATCACTAATTATAGTCGATTAACATTAATTAGTTACAGTTATGTTAATTAAATATCCTTTAAGTACATATTAATTAACCTTAATTAATGAATTAATTAACCTTTAATTATAAAAGGATTAATCTTAATTAATTAATTTCCCTCAATTAATTATCCTTAATTAATCAATTAATTAACCCTTAATTAATTATCATTTAATTAATTAATCCTCATTAATTTAAAATAAGTAATTATCCTTAATTACGTAATTAACCTTTATCATTAATTAATTACTTTTATTAATTAACTAACTTTTGATTAATTAATCACTTCTTAAATTAATTACCTTAATTATATTAATTAATTATCCTTAATTAATCATCCTTTAATTAATTATCTTGATTAATTAATCCTTAACTATAAATCAATTATCTTAAATTAGTAATTAATTAGCCTTAAATTAACTATTAATTAATTATTCAAGTAATTATAAATCATCTATCTTGATTTATCATTAAATCTTTATCAAAATTAATTAACCTTATAATTAATCAACATTAACATAAGAGATTAAGGTTAATGAAGAATTACAAATCAATATATCATCTTAATTTACATTTAATTACATTATTTATTTAAAATGATTAATCAATAAATAATTCCACAAATTAAATAATTTAAACTTAATTACTTTTAAAATATCTTACTGAAAACTTTTATTAATAAAATACCTAAATTAAAACCATTATCCACAACATGGATTGAAAATATGTAAAATTTTGAAAATTTTAAGGTCAAGAAGACTGCTTTTATATCAACCCTGAGAATCACTCTAGTCAACCACCGAGTCTACAAGCCCTTCACTTCGGATTTCTCCCAATCTCACCCGTGTATCTTTTTATTCAAACCTAAAATTTTGTTAAGTGTTGAACTCCGATGCCACTCAGAAATGCTCCGAGTTAGAACTCGAGCCACAACCCTTTTCTTCCCGATAAAACTTTGAGCCTACCTTCTTCATCCCTGATCCAACTACCCATACCTCACCGATACACGCGTGTACGTGCACAGATGGTCAGACCGTCTCTGACCAATCTCGCCACCTTAGGCAAGTCGACGGTGATGCCTACGAACTTCGTGACCCCCAAGAACCTCCAACCTCGACGTAAACAAAAATCGAGTTATACGATTTAAACTGGAACCAAAACCAACCACCTAAAAACATCTTGTTCTGATCATCACGGCCTCCTGACGCCATGCAACTTTGACCCAAATTTCGCCACACCCCGATGCGTCGTTTCCCCTCAGTGCAATGCATTCTGGAGCGATGTCTTCGACGCCATTGCCTCGCGAATACCATTGACAAAAACATAGTACTTAAACCCTAGATCAACTTCAAAAATCGACCACGATGAATATAAAAAACATCTCGTATTTTTCTGATGATCTATAATCCACAACCAAGCTACAACCTCATCCCCGAAACCCAAAATTACTCCAATCGTCAGAATTTGCCAACAAACCCAAATTTATTCATCCTCGCATTTCTCAGTGAATTCTTACTTAAAAATCTTGATATTTTCAACAAAATTCATAAAATTCAAGTGTGAATCCAAACATATAACTACAATTTATAATCTTGATACTTGGATTTCGCAAAAAAAATGCTTATCACTGTAATTTTCAAATTTCAGATGAATTTCTTTATAATTCTAATTGTTTTTTTTTTCATTCTTAAAATTTGTATCATATTGTTATGATAATTTTCCATTTAAAGATTAGTACTTAATTCTTTTTATAATATGAGATATGACTTTTCTTGATCATTGACAAATTGTTACTAAAACAGAGGCAAGTTCTTTTTCTTTTCATATACATGCATGCTCAGATAAACACAAGCATACATATATTCATACATGTAGAAAAACATCTACTATTTTGCTTCAAAGATCAATCACAACATCAAGACATAAAAATAGATTCAAGTCAAGTTTGCTCACCTGGATCTTGAGAAAAACAGGGAAGAACAGAGACCAGAGTTTTGATTTGAAGCTTGCGTGTTGATTTGCTATTTGATATCTTGAAATAAATGTTTGCTTGCTTTGATTCCTCAGGTTTGAATCCCCTGTGCTTGTTTAAATTTCTTGAACTTGGTTTTAATATTGAGATGCTTCAGTTTTGTTGAACTTTTGCATTGATTTCTTGCTTCCAGGCTTCTTCTTTTTCTTTGATTTTTTTTGTTTTCAGGTTTGTTTTAAAGTTTCCAGATTCTAACTTACTTGCTTGAATCCATTTCAGGTTCAATTCATTATTTAGTTTGATCTGAATTTGATCGTTAACTCGATCATGATCAGATCTTTGTTTTTGAGATTGTGATGATTTGGTTGAATTGTTTCAGATTTTCATTTTCAGGATTTATTTTGTTTTGATTTCCTTTTCTCAGGTTTTGAAGTTGTAGAAATAAGTTTGAGGAAAAGAAAATGGGAAGGGAAGTATAAATGTACATATGTTTGTTTTACAATTTATTTATTCATTTGAAAAGCAAAGGACACTTCTATTTTGCATAGTGAATCATCCAACACTTGTCAATTTCTTCATTGAAATGTTTACACTTGTGAAAAACTATTGAAATTATGTCTAATCCCCTTTGTTTTAATCAATTTATAAATTAAGTTTTAAACCTTATCATTCTATAATTTTGTAAATCACATTTTATACATTTTCAAACTATTATTTACACTTATAATTTTAAAAGATATATTCATATTAATTTTATAACTTTTTAAATGACCTTAAGAAAATAATGATTTGAAACCAAATTATACATTTAACACTTGATAATAATATTTAAATATAACTTTATACTACATATCTTCTTATTTAAATACATTTTCCTTCATTAACATTTTTATACAACTTTTTAAAGAAATTATTTAAAATGTAATTATACACAAATTACAAACCATATATACATATTTATTAGTTCTCTAAAATATAATGGTTTTTAACTTCAATTTATAAAATATTTACTTTTGTATTTCAAATTAAAAGTTCTATTTAAAATCATATTTATATTCATTTATATTAATCAAAAAAAAATCTATTTAAATTTGGAAAATACCAAATTAATTCGCAATTTAATTTCAAAAATGAAATTAATTTCCAATATGAATTTGATGTAAAAACGGGAATGTTACAAATTCCCCCTTAAGAAAATTTCGTCTTCGAAATTTGTGAGGGAGACAACCAAGAAAAGATGAAAGATATAGAAATATCTTTCCAGATCAAACTAAATATTTATTCTGCATTTGGCTTACCAAATTAGAACATCAACAATAATTGTGAGAACAAACTCATTCTATATTTCACAAGATACTCAGGTCACCTAATCTACGAATATGTAGGGGCACCGGTTAGTTCAAAGGGATAACTAACCGTTAGCAGAATATATCGAGACCCAAATAATAGATAATTGGTTTTAATCTTCCAAAATTCTCAAATACTGGGTATGGATTCCAAATTCAGGTCAGAATACTTCAAAGAATACGCCAGCTTGTCCCTCTTCGGACTTTGATCCTCACAAGAAATTACAATAGAATTTCAAATTTGGGTTTTAATCGAAATCGTTTTATCGGTAGAAATCTTCATATTTTTATATGTTAACAAGTTTATTTCAAATAATATCTCAAATTCGCCGAAGTTCAAAAAGGGAAGATTGATAAGAAACCGATGAAGATACGATGTAAGGATTTTCTACAACCAATTGTAGGGCCACCATCACACCAAAACTTCTTTTTCGAGCTTCCACGAAGAAATCAAAGAATTGAAACTGGATCAAAGGAGATTGATAGAGAAAAGGTTGTTTCCTTGTTGTTGTAGGGTATTGACCATTTGTACTGGTACTCCTATGTCCCCTATCTCGTCCCATTCTTGCACTCATACTTACTATCAGTGAATAGCAAAAGAATATACTGAGGCATAGAACGGATATCTTAGGGATATTCATTCTAGGGCATACCTCATCCTATCTCTAATGAGTTACTTAATGTGTTATACTCCTGAGATAAAGTTTCAACCTTCAGCTCTGATACCAATTCTAACGATCCTGACTCGATCTTCGAAAATCGGCACTCGTACTTCACTTGTACTCGAATGCTGCAGATTCAAACGCCGAATCTGGCTCGCCGGAGCTTATAACATATTAAGTATAACTACACAACGGAAGAAAAATGAATGAATGAATATACACAGCAGTATTTGATACAACCCATTTGATACAACTGACTATCAAAATATCAAAGATAGATACAAGACAATAATAGAGACAATGGTAGCGGAAAGACAATATCTTCAATGCCAAACTCCAAAAACTCTATCTCCAATCCAAAGCTAGCTCGAACGCCCATCAAGTTGACTTAAGCAAGGTTAGTCATCCAAAAAGTGAAGAAGATTCCCAAAGACTGAAAGCTACCAAACCAAAGACTTCAAAAGCTATCGAATCTACACCTATTATTTGATTATCTGAAAACCCAAGTCTACACTGCCCATGTGGAAAATTATGGGCACTTAGAGTTTAGGAAGGGAACGATGAACTCCGGGTCAATCATGGGACTAGTATGAGCAAACAAAAACTGTTTTATCTTTAAAACAACAACAAAAGGTTTTAAAGTTGAAAACTGCAATGCTATTTAGAAAATGAAACTACCATAAGGCCTCCCACCGCACACACAATGAAAACGCAGACTTGGAGGAGATCTCTCCTTATGACAGTCAAAAATGCTTGTTACGTGAAAACTATTTTAATATTATTATTAGTGCATAGTGGAAAACATTTGCAAGTATAATATTAATCATAGCCAACATACAACCATTATTTTGTGCCGACTATAGCTACCATCTAAACAGTGGTGACCACCATAAGTAAATGGCAGGTTATGCAGCTAAAACCATACAGGGCTCGTATTAGATGAATGGGTTTCCAACAAATGGTCAGGCAAAGGAACCTCCCACACAAAATGGAACGCCTCCGAAGGAATGTCTCGAAAAACCTAACCGGATCTCTACTACAGAAGGCCAGGTTACCCCTACCCGAAAGTAACTACTGACATGAGTATGCCATCCTACGGTTGTTACCGACCTTTATTCGGGGCCTCGACACCAACGACCACATAGTAAAGTATCTAGGCTCCATACCATGATACCACTTTCAAAATCAACATAAGTAAATATCTGGGCTCCATACCATGATATCACTTTTTTATCTAGAAGGAAATGGTCATACCCTCGGGGGGAGCTACCCCCAAATAACCTTGCTGCCACGATTCCTGTTTCGACCATTACCGGGTTGTGAGACTCGACGAAGTCACATCCACAAAGCTACGCTTTTCCCAAAAGCCATGTTTCGATCAACAAATAATCAGCAACACTTCATATGCCACATTACCAAATTGGGAATGTATCACTAGTAACCATCAATTATATAACCTCTGAGCTTGTACGTCTCAAAGAAGGGTGTTAAGCTAAGAGAATAAATCTCCGCCACCAAATAGAACTGTATTTGATAGAAACCAGCTTTACATCCCAAAATGTAATGTCAGACATACACCCATACAAGTTTGCTCCGGGTTTGAACAGAACCAAAGGCACTTCCAAAGAAGCCCTTGCAAATCCGGGTA
This sequence comes from Allium cepa, assembly GCA_030765085.1. NCBI lineage: Eukaryota > Viridiplantae > Streptophyta > Magnoliopsida > Asparagales > Amaryllidaceae > Allium > Allium cepa. The sequence continues at coordinate 72,922,326 of CM060942.1, forward strand.
TCCCCAATCCCGATCGGACTCCCCATCACATATGGAGAACTCTATACCATAGCTACTCAGTGCGAAGTCATTCGATAGTTTATCCTATCGTTCTCGAAGACACCCGGTCTTCACCACCGTCTTATAATGTTATCCATTTCGTCGTATCACTATTCGGAATGGGTTATATGACACAAATGTCCTCTCTAGGCTAAAGCGAATAATGAGCGCAATATTTTAAAAACATATGTATATTGGGATTTCAGTTAAGTCGCAACTTTAAAAACCCAAAACCTTCCTTTTCAAATGGTTTAAACAAATTACCATTTCCAAATCTTTTAACAAAAAGATTCACTTCTTAAAGTTCACCCAATTTTCACAAAGATTCATTTAGAGATTTTCAAAACAATTTCCATTTCAATTTGGATTAACTCATTTAATCTTTAAATCAAAGATTTAACTTATAGCTTTCAAACCTTTTTCCAAAGATTCATTCATAACTTGGAAAACCATTTTCATTTCAAACTTGAAATCCTTTCAACATAAATTGGAAATTCTTTCCTCATATAAAAGTTTTATTTATTCGAAAACAAACAGTTTTTATTTCGAAAAAATCCGAATTCATTTATACAAGTCAAAATCTTTGGGTTAAATTCAAATTCCCAAAACAACACTATTTAAAATTGGTTTAAAGCCCATATAAACTTATATAACCTTTTTAAATCATAAGTTCTCAACATAGAATTCAATTTTGAATTCAAATTTAAATCAGATTTCAAAACTAAATCAAGTTATTCAAAAATAACTTTTATCCTTGAAATTCTTTTTCAAAAGCTTTTTGAAATTTTAACCCAAATCCGTAAAACCATTTGGATTCAAATTTCAATTTTTTTTAAAACCATTTCAAAAATCTGTGACTTTACCAATTTCCTCGTGCAATCCATATTCGTGTGTGTATAGTGTAGTCCAGGGGTTTTACCCAATAGTGCAACGTCATCAATCACTACAAATACAATCACAGCAATATCGATAAGCGGTATAATCGTATAATGCTTATCTATATACACAAAATCATAGATAGATAATGAAAATGCATTATAGATAAGTAAATTACATTCATCACACCTTGAATTAAAACAATTCAAGTCACAAAGCATCATACACCAGAGATTACAAAACAATTCACAGCATTCAATAGAATACAATCATCCATAAATATGGTTAATTGATTATCTGATTAATTGAAACAAGATTAATCATTAATTCTGGTTGATTAACATTAATTAATTATCCTTTAATTATTTATTAATTAAACTTAATTAATAAATTAATTAACCTTTAATTATAAAGTAATTAACCTTAACTAATTAATTACCCTTAATTAATTATCCTTGATTAATTAATCAATTAATTAACCCTTAATTAATTTTCATTCAATTAATTAATCCTAATTAATTTAAAATAAGTAATTATCCTTAATTACTTAATTAACTTTTACCATTAATTAATTACTTTAATTAATTAACTAACTTTTAGTTTATTAATCACTTCTTAAAATAATTACCTTAATTATATTAATTAATTATCCTTAATTAATTATCCTTTAATTAATTATCTTGATTAATTAATCCTTAATTATAAATCAATTATCTTAAATTAATAATTAATTAGCCTTAAATTAACTATTAATTAATTATTCAAGTAATTATAAATCATTCATCTTGATTTATCATTAAATCTATATAAAAATAAATTAACCTTATAATTAATCAACATTAACATAAGAGATTAAGGTTAATTAAGAATTACAAATCAATATTTCATCTTAATTTACTTTTAATTATATTATTTATTTAAAATGATTGATTAATAAATAATGCCATAAATTAAATAATTTAAACTTAATTACTTTTAAAATATCTTAGTGAAAACTTTTATTAATACAGTACCTAAATTAAAACCATTATTCAAAACATGGATTGAAAATATTTTAAAATTTTGAAAATTTTAAGATCAAGAAGATTGTTTTTATATCAACCCCAGGACTCACACGAGTCAACCCCCGAGTCAACAAGCCCTTCACTTCGGGTTTCCTCCCAATCTCACCCGTGTATCTTTTTTTTCAAACCTAAAATTTTGTTAAGTGTTGAACTCCGATGCCACTCAGAAATGCTTCGAGTTAGAACTCGAGCCACAACCCCTTTCTTCCCGATAAAACTTTGAGTCCACCTTCTTCATCCCTGATCCAACTACCCATACCTCACCTATACACGCATGCACGTGTACAGATGGTCAGACCGTTTCCGACCAATCTCGCCACCTTCGGGAAGTCGACGGTGATGCCTACAAACTTCGCGACCCCCCAGAACCTCCAATCTCGACGTAAACAAAAATCGAGCTATACGATTTAAAATGGAGCCAAAACCAACCACCTACAAACACCTCGTTCCGATCATCACGGCCTCTTAACGTCACGCGACTTTGGTCCAAACTTCTCCACACCCCGATGCGTCGTTTTCCCCAAACGTGATTCGTTCCGGATCGACGTCTACGACGCCATTGCCTTGCGAATACCATTGACAAAACACGGTATTTAAACCCTAGGTCAACTTCAATCATCGACCACAATGAATAAGAAAACATCTCATAATTTTCTGATGATCTACAATCCCCCACCAAACTACAACCTCATCCCCGAAACCCAAAATTATTCCAATCATCAAAATTTGCCAATAAACCCAAATTTGTTCATCCTCGCATTTCTCAGTGAATTATTACTTAAAAATCTTGATATTTTAAACAAAATTCATAAAATTCAAGTGCGAATCCAAACATATAACTACAATTTATAATCTTGATACTTGGATTTTTGGAAAAAAAAATGTTTATCACTGTAATTTTCAAATTTCAAATGAATTTATTTATAATTCTAATTGGTGTTTTTCATTTTTAAAATTTGTATTACATTGTTATGATAATTTTCCATTTAAAGATCAGTACTTGATTCTTTTTATAATCTGAGATATGATTTTTCTTGATCTTTGACAAATTGTTACTAAAACAGAGGCAGGTTCTTTTTCTTTTCAATACAGGCATGGTCAGATACACACATGCATACATATATTCATACATGCAGAACAACATCTACTATTTTACTTCAAGATCAATCACAACATCAAGACATAAGAATAGATTAAAGTCAAGTTTGCTCACCTGGATCTTGAGAAAAACAGTGAAGAACAGAGACCAGAGTTTTGATCTGAAGCTTGCATGTTGATTTGCTATTTGATATCTTGAACTAAATGTTTGCTTCTTTGATTACTCAGGTTTGAATCCTCTGTGCTTGTTCAAATTGCTTGAAATTGGTTTAATATTGAGATGCTTCAGTTTTGTTGATCTTTTGCATTGATTTCTTGCTTCCAGACTTCTTCTTTTTCTTTTATTTTATTTTGATTTCAGGTTTGTTTTATAGTTTCTAGATTATAACTTGCTTGCTTGAATCCATTTCGGGTTAAAGTCATTATTTGGTTTGATCTGAGTTTGATCATTAACTTGGTCATGATCAGATCTTTATTTTTGAGATTGTGATGATTTGCTTGAATTGTTTCAGATTTTCATTTTCAGGTTTTATTTTGTTTTGATTTCCTTTTCTCAGGTTTTGAAGTTGTAGAAATAAGTTTGAAAAAAAGAAAATGGCAAAGGAAGTATAAATGTATATATGTTTGTTTTACAATTTATTTATTGATTTGAAAAACCAAGGACACTTGTATTTGCATAGTGAATCATCCAACACTTGTTAATTTCTTTATTGAAATGTTTACACTTGTGAAAAACTAATAAAATTATGTCTTGGCCCCTTTGTTGAAATCAATTTATAAATTATGTTTTAAACCTTATCATTCTATAATTTTGTAACTCACATTTTATACATTTTATTCATTTTCAATCTATTATTTACACTTATACTTTCAAAAGATATATTCATACTAATTTTATAACTTTTTAAATAACCTTAAGAAAAAAATGATTTGAAGTCAAATTATACTTTTAACACTTAATAATAATATTTAAATATGACTTTATACTACATATCTTCTTATTTAAATACATTTTCCTTCATTAACATTTTTATACAATTTTTTAAAGAAATGATTTAAAATGTATTTAGACCAAAATTACAAATCGTATATACATATTTATTAGTTCTATAAAATATAAAGGTTTTTAACTTCAATTTATAAAATATTTACTTTTGCATTTCAAATTAAAAATTCTGTTTAAAATCGTATTTATATTCATTTATATTAATAAACAAACAAATATCTATTTAAATTTGGAAAATACCAAATTAATTCACAATTTAATTTCAAAAATTAAATTAATTTCCAATTTAAATTTGATTTAAAACGGGAATGTTACAAGACGATTTAAATCTAAATCTAAAATTAAATTAAATTTTGAATATTACATATATGTTTTCTCTTCAGTTTTCTATAGACACACCCAACACTTGTCCAACCTGAGGATACGTTTCTTGCATCTTCACACGCGTCTCCTCTTTTAATAAAATGAATGAAGCTTTGAAATGAAATGTTGGAAAATTCAGATTTCTTTTTCCCGGTGCCTTTCTCTTCTTCTTCAATCATCAAATCGAACCTTGTAAAAAATGTGTGCGCTGTTCAAATTAAATCGTATCGGGGCTAGGATTTATCAAGCGCAATCTTCTTTCGTTCAAATCGATTTGAGAAAATCCATTTTTGAGAAGGGGCTGATATTTGAGGGTTTCAATCACGTTTGTGGGGTCGGAGCTATAGGCACGGGTCATGGCTACGTGAGCTCAAGCTCGAGCACGAGATGCTTGGCCAGACATTGGGAAGGCGGCGCTGCTGGTGGTATGTGGATTGAAGGTCCCGTTCTCGAGCTAGGGCTATGTTATTCATGCGAGTAAAGCATCAATTTGAGGCATGGAGGTGGTTCCTAGATCGAGCGTGGCAAGGCGTAGCTAGAAGCCGATATCGGAGGGGTGCAGTGTCGCATTGAAATTCTCGACAGGGGAGGCATATGCAAGGGAAGTCGAGCATTTGCCTGGGTGTGGTCTAGTCCTATAGGTAAATTTCAAGTTTTTATTAGTTTATTCATCTATTTATAAATCGAAGTAATATATAAGGTTTGAAACAGTTAAAAAAATTAGTCAGATACATGTGTATATACAGGAAGTTGAAATATTTACAGTAATGTTTAAACCTGTCTAGTCTAATTCTATATATATATATATATATAGGTTAGAATATATATATATATATATATATATATATATATATATATATATATATATATATTACATCCGCTTGTTGGTTAATTTAGAATATATGTAGAGGAGAAAAAATATATACGTATGTTACATTAAAATGTATAAAATCCATTCTATTTTAATTTAATTATGTATATAGAAGATTTTAGAGAGATTATAGGCATTTTAAATTATGAAGAGTTATATAAAATTAGATCTTTAATATAGTTGTAAACCTACTATTTTTATGTAAGTATTAAGGTTATTAACTTGTTAAATTAACTTATGAAATTATTTATGTTACTAAAAAAAGGGAAAATCAATTTAAATTTAAATTGTTAGTTAACGAAAATAATAAATGGTATTTTTTTTCGATTAGTTCAGATTTTAATAAACCCTACAATATTTATAAAAGGTCTAAAATCATGGAGAAGCAAGTTGAGATGGAAATGGAGTACAAACAAAAATCATAGGTGAGTTCATCTCACTCATTTGGAATATATTTTGAATTTAAATAGCTATATTTAAATTATTTGTTGAATGTTTGAATTGACTGGATGCGATATTATATATAGTAGTATACATATATATATATATATATTGGAGTGATCGATATCCTGCTTTATATAGCGGAAGAGATCCTATGCGCCCTGCATAATAGCGGATGACCCTTTATACCTCGATACACCCTTCTAAGTAGGATTGGTATTTAATTGTTGTGCTAACATCCATGGATGCAATGAATAGGTTGAAGGGATCCAACTGGATTCCTCAAAGCGTTGAATTTATTTTATATTCAACGATGTGAACTATATGATTATCTTTGATAGATTATTGATTATATTGGGAATTGACAACATTGGATGCTATGGTTTGATTAAATATATTTGGGTATATTGAGTTATCAAAAGATATATAGTTTGGATTTTTGAAGTAAAACAAAAGGGAGAATTTTTAAGTAAATAAATATAAAGGGTTGGATAAATAAATTGGAAAAGGATAAATGTTGATTTTTAAAATTCTAATAAATAAATTCTAAGTATGGAAAGTAATTTTGAATAAATAGGAATAAATGAACTTTTAGACTTAAATGATATTATTTAGAGGAATAAATAATTGATTTTCAAACTAAAGATTTAAATTTGGTGAAGATAAATAAGAAATTTGGAAAAAATATGAAATTTGTATTTAAGTTTAAATAAGATTTTGAATCATAATAAAGAAGTTAAATCTGAAATTAATGAGTTTTTGAAATAAAATTGGATAAGAAAAGAAAATTTTCAAATGGAGTAAATTTTGAAAATCAATTTGAAAATTGATTAGTGTTTGAAACTATGATTTAAAGGAAGATAAGACTATGGGATTTATAAACTAGGTTTATAAGTTGAAACAAGATATTAGTGGACATTTGAAAATATAAATTCATGGTGAGAATTTATAAAGGAATGGGTAATTTTTTTTAAAAATAAATAGTGGTCTATTTTAAAAGGAATGGAAATGGGAAGTGTATTTCCCTGGAAAGTCAAATATATTTTAAAGGAGACTTTTTATGTATAAGTTAAAGGCTTTAAAAATTTGTTTTAATGAAATGTTTTATAAAATTTATTACTTCTAAATGTTTTAAATTTTAAAGTAAATATTATCCAAATTTATTTTAGTAGTGATTATTTAAAGGTTAATTGGTATTACGTTTTAAAAAGATAATAATTAATATTTATATTTTGTAAAATAGTTTTATTCTAAAGATTGTTTAGTAAAAGTTTTATAGAATTTCGCAACTCTTATTCTAAAATTTAGCTTGGCTTAAATTTTATGTTAAAAATTATTTTATATTTTATAAAGTAATTTTATTTTAAAAATTTTTAAAGTATATATTTTTGAATAAAGTTTTTAGGTAATTTTAATTTAAATGTTTTAAAGTATATTTTTGAAAAAAGTGATTTAAATTATTTTTAAAATCTTAAGTATTTAGGACTTGGCGGTTTTCAGTGGAAATAAAACAAGTGGGTGGAAATTTATTTCAATGAGAGAGAGAAAGGTGATTTAAAAAATATTTTCAAAGGAAATGTAGGAAAATATCTTGCAAAGATATTTTAAAATAAATAATGTGGGAGAAATTATTACGGCTTGATGACTGCTGTGGATGTTGTTTGATAGTTAAATAACCGACTATCAATATTGACCAATGCGCTGATCGTTTTGAAGAGACCAGGATTAGGATTAATTTCCTGAAAACCACTTCGATCCGGCTTGAATGTTTTCGTAAGGAAGACAAGAGCTTGGAATGAGCAATGAAGTGCAAGGGCTAATCGCTACTAATCCTGAGGGTGATTCCATAATGGATGAAGTAGGAGTAGTGTCTTCGATTCCGTTCGACTCGAACGGACCTGTATGGATGAAGGCTTTCAGAACATCGTCAGGAGGACATGAGCTTTCTAAGTGATTGTGTGCTAAAAAGGTAATGTTTAAGCTCGAGCCTCATCAACCAAGAATGGCTAAAACATGGGAGGTGCATAGAAGGCTAAGTGGCTAGCAACAGATTAGGGTAAGGTCACCCCTGTCTAGATGTCCCTTTATTTCGGCTGTGTGGGCGGTTGTGGATCCCAACCGCGTGATGAACTTATTCGGACTATCCAATAAAGGGTAGCTCTGGTCTTGTGACATAGGGGATCAGGGTGGATCCTCGGTACGGTTATCTAGACCATGTACCATGACGGACGGTACCCCAGTAGCCATGCCATTTATGGAATCCTATCTTAAATAAGCACCTGTACGGTTTTGATTATGCCCAACTATTGCTGAAACGTGAGATGCAAGCATTTAAGCAAGATTCTATTTTACATTCTATAGACACTATTATAATATTAGAAGATTTTTAATAGAAATTGTTTTGGTTATCATAAGGTAAAATCCCAGCATGTTTATCTGTGACGTAGTCATATGAGATACCTTTGATTTCAAAATGATTTTGAAGAATTTAATAATCCAATTGAGTGTGTTTTCTCACTTTGGTATTCCAGATTGACTCAGGTGTTATTTCGCTATAATGCTCGAGTCATGCCGAGTATTACAGAATACAAATTCTGGTTGGACGGCTATGGAGCTCAGGAGACGAGCTGGATGGCGAGACATACTTTCGTATTTCATTATTTTTCCGTTGTTTAAGGATATGTTACTGAACTATTTGGATTTGATGAAATGATTATTGTATTCTGAGAAATGTATGTATATATGATAGTGCAAAATCTTTGTATTTAAAGTCAATGTTATATATCATATTTTATTCCACTTCGTTCGTGAGATTCTGATGTCGTTTTCTATTTCTTCTTCTACCTCCTTCTTCTTTAACCCTAATGGTTCGATTTTCCGGCATTCTATTATTCAGCGTTTGATACAGTGGACGTATTAATATCGATTTTTCATGCGTCAAAAAAATCGAGTCATTACATTGGTGAAGTCGGATCTTCATATCATTGAGTATCAATGGTTTGGTGATGTTCGTGCACAAGGTAGAGGAGAATGAATATCAAGCTTAAGGTGGGAAGAATATGGAATTGAGGAAGACATATTAACTATGGGTAACTATAAATAAAGTGTTATTAGTGATTTAATTATTATAATTTAATTTTCAAATTTAAAAATTGAATAACTTTTCAATACGAAGTCAAATTTGGATGCGGTCTTTTGCATTGGACTCATGTCAATGTTATCTTTGCGGTGGAACTGGTTTTGTTGCATTTGGTGCTAGTAAAATTTTATGCTAAAATCGAACGTCCCAAATAGGAATGTAAAAGCTCTACTGGAATTTTCATTAGTTTACTCATCTTCAAAAAAATTATATAATATCTATGTTGCTATAGATTATTGTTGATTGCTTAGATGATAATTTTATATTATTGTTTAGTTGTTTGTGTGTACTTTAAATTCCCGCTCGACAATAGGATGTCATAAATAACCTTTGTGTTGCAGGGGGGAAAACAAGTGGAAAGCAGAGTATACATGGCGAAGGTCGCTACGGAACACTTCGAAAATTTACACACATTGATGTGAATTTCACATGGGACTTTTATAAAGAGACACTAAGAGGATTCTCGCCAATATTGATTTACTTATACTCTTATGTTGCCTATATTTTTATTTGGTCGAAAATAATTATGATGTACTATTTGACTGTGTGAGTGTCGTTACAACAATTATCGTTGTACCGCCACTTATGAAATATCACCGCCTTAAACCCTGTTGTGCGTTAAACTCCAAATAAGCCTTTAAGTAGATTGAGCATCATTCCATATCTCTAGAGTACGCTAAAGATTTCTGACAAACCCAAAAGGTTGGTCAATCTCGTGACTTTACCAACATACCATTCACGTAGACTTCCATAGAATGTTCGATCTGACCTCCAAACATTGAATTCACCAGTCTCTGGTAGGTGGCTCCGTAATTTTTCAAACCATACTGCATGATTTGATAATAGTACAATCCCAGGTCGATTATGAAGCTGGTATGTTCTTGGTTCGAGATGTGCATCGGAATAGATGGAATAAACATCTATGAATGACGGCAATCCATGACTGGTGGTTTAATCCCCCAGTTGGTCAATCTTTGTTAGTAGGAAACTTTCTTTCAGGCATACCTTATTCAAATCTGAATAGTCAATGCATGTCTTCCATTCAGAATACTTGACGTGTATCCTCCATTTCGCATTGGATTTCTTGACTAGAACCGAATTTGATAGTTATTCAGAGTATAAAGCAAAGCAGATGAAGTCATTAGCCTTTAGCTTATTCACCTCCTCATTTACTACAGTAGACTGCTCTGGACCCTGGTTACATGCTTCATAGGAAGAGATCTAGTGTTTAGATTCAATGCATGGTATGCTTTCTGACGCAGCGGATAATTAACAAAACGATATGGATCGATGAAAGTAGCAATCGGTGGTTTGAAGATACTGAAATGCCCAAATTCGTTGATCCAAAGATACCGAATTCTAGCTATCTTCGTCACGTTGATCGCGCACGATACCGTGAAAGAAGATCTTCAATTCTTCAAGCGTTGATCAAGCGCACTTGATTCCGCGAATCGGCTTCAACAATCGTTGATTCGAGCGCACTCAAATAACCGAAAGTGGAGATAGGAGATTACACTCAACTACCAATTTAGGATGAAAGCACACGGCAATCAAACAAGAATTTTATTCAAAAATCAACCCCCTTCAAATGTACAACACACTCCTTATTTATAGTGTTTTCGACCCAGACCTTAAGTCGTATACGACTTACGACTTAACTAAGTTGGCAACGACTTAACACACATGCCGACTCAACTTATTACATCCCCCTCATATACATGATCGGCTTACATTCGACGACTCACGACTCAAAGCTTAAAGAGAAACAAATTACAACACAACACAACATATATATATACACAGCGACTCAATACAAGAAGTCTTACGACTTACGACTCAAGCATACAGCACCCCACACCTTCGGCCGACTCATTAACTTACCGACCTACGACTCATATACGCTGCGACTTAAGATTCATCTTCAAGCCCATCTTCATGCGCCTTAGCTTATCATAGATTTAGGTTGGCTACCGACTTATCTTAGGTCGTAGCTCGTTAGAGTTAGGTCGTTAACTCGGCACAACTACCCCTCTGGTTTCCAGTTAGCTCGGAAACGACTCAAATTTCCTTCATTAGCTCGCTTCTCTTCCCCACGTGTCCCCTCTGGTCTCCAGTTAAGTCGGAAATGACTTAAATCTTCCATTCTAAGTCGTGAATGACTTAAAGACATGCCCTTAGCTCGTATGTGACTTAGCTTAGGTCGTTTGCAGTCAACGTCTTGGTGGTTGGCTCCTGTAACCATAAGTCGTATACGACTTATCCTTCTAGCCTGAGCTACATCATCCTCCCTTGGTTGATAAAAATTCGTCCTTGAATTTGTATGTTCTTCCGCGTCAGATTGTTTATCTCTATAATATGGCATAAGATGTTTAACATTGAATACGTCAGAAGTGTACACATCCTCCGACAGTTTCAACTTATAAGCATTTTCATTAATCCGTTTCACAACTTCTACAGGACCAATTTTTCTGGCTTTCAACTTGTTATAAGCGCCCACTAGAAAACGATCCTTCGTTAACACAGCATATACCAAAATCACCTTCGTTAAATTCAACATTTCGTCGCTTCAAATCTGCAGTTCGCTTATATTTCTCATTTGCTTTCTCCAATAGCTCCTGAACGATTTTATGACATTCAGTCAACCCATCAACAAAGTCTACAGCTCATTTAACCGTCCCCTTCGGTTGTGGTACTGCTGCTAAATCCAACGGTCCCCTGGGTAAATTTGAACATACAATCTGAAATGGGCTGAATCCCGTACTACGATTCACTACATGATTATGAGCAAACTCGGCTTGGCATAACTTCATGTCCCAACTCTTCTGATTATCTTTCACAAGACATCGCAACAAATTTCCCAACGATCTGTTAACAACTTCGGTCTGTCCATCTGTTTGCGGATCATAAGCACTGCTAAAGTTTAACTTTGTTCCGACCATCTTCCAAAAACTCAACCAAAAATGGCTCAGAAAACGAGTATCTCTATCTGAAACAATAGATTCAGGTAAACCATGAAGTCTATATATCTCTTTGAAGAACAACTGTGCGATATGAACAGCATTCGCCGTCTTCTTACACGCAATAAAATATACCATCTTCGAGAAACGATCCACCACAACATATATAGAGTCATTCCCCCTTTGAGTTCTCGGCAAACCCAACACGAAATCCATGCTAATGTCTACCCATGGTTTTGTAGGTATAGGTAAAGGCATATATAAACCCGCATTTGTAGCTATTCCTTTCGAAACTTGACAAACATGGCATCTCTCCACAAACCTTTCAACCTCTTTCCTCATTGACGGCCAAAAGTAAGATTGGGAAATCAAATGCAATGTACGATCACGGCCCACATGTCCTTCCTCGTGCAATTCCTTGATAATGTTCATTCTCAAACTGCTCTCTGGTATACATAATCGATTCCCTTTAAATAAGAAACCATCAACCAACGCAAATTCATCAGTATCTCCATCCTTAACTTTCTCAACGAACTTTGCAAAGTAAGGATCCTCCTCAAACAATTCTGGCAACAATTCAAATTCTGTCACCTCAATTTTCATTGTTGTTAATAAATGACTCCTCCTACTCAAAGCATCAGCCACACGATTTGTTACCCCTGATTTGTGCTTTACAACAAAAGTAAACTGCTGCAAATAGGCAATCCACGATGCATGTCTCGATGGAATCTTATCCTGCCCTTGCAAATGCTTCAACGCTTCATGATCAGTATAGAGAACAAACTCCTTCTGAAATGGATAATGTCTCCAATGCTTTACTGCTTGAACAATTGCGTAAAACTCAACATCATAAGTGTTATATCTTAACTTAGCTCCAGACAACTTCTCACTGAAATAAGCAACTGGTCTTCCTTTCTGACTCAAAACTCCACCAAACCCAACCTTCGATGCATCAGTATGTAACTCAAACAACAACTGAAAATCCGGTAAAACTAGAATTGGTGCTGTCGTCAATAGTGTCTTAATTTTCTCAAAAGCAACCCCTGCTTCCTCTGACCACTCAAACTTCTTTCCTTTCATGCAATCAGTAACCGGTGCCATCACGCTACTAAAGTGTGGAATGAATCTTTGGTAGAATGATGCCAATCCAAGAAAACTCCTAACTTCAGTGATAGTCCTCGGCTGTGGCCAATTTCTAATAGCTTCAACTTTACTTTGATCCACCTGGATACCTTCTCCTGACACAACATATCCCAGAAATAAAACACTTCGAGTCATGAATACACATTTCTTCGTAGCTGCATAAAATTGTTCCTCACGAAGAATAATTAACACCTTTCTCAAATGCTCTACATGCTCTTCTGTACTTCCACTGTAGATCAGAATATCATCAAAATAAACTACCACAAACTTTCCAGTGTATGGTCTGAAAATTTGATTCATCACCCTCATGAACGTACTTGGTGCATTCGATAGACCAAACGGCATAACCAACCATTCATATAATCCTTCTCTCATCTTGAATGCGGTCTTCCATTCATCTCCCGGTCTAATTCGAATTTGATGATATCCGCTCTTCAAATCAATCTTCGAAAATATAGTTGCCCCACTCAACTGATCTAGCAAGTCATCTAACCTCGGCATTGGGAATCTGTAGCGCACTGTAATCTTATTCAATGCTCGATTTTCTGTGCACATTCTCCATGTTCCATCCTTCTTTGGCACCAAGAAAGCTGGTACTGCACAAGGACTCAAGCTTTCCTGAACATGTCCCTGCTCTAACAACTCTTCCACCCGCCTTCGTAACTCTTCATGTTCCTTCGGACTCATTCGATAATGTGGTCTATGCGGTAATACTGTTCCCGGAACAAGATCGATTTGATGTTGAATGTCTCTCAGTGGCGGTAACTCCTTAGGCAACTCTTCTGGAAATACATCCTCAAATTCTTTCAAAACGGGCTTCGCTTCTTCTGGAATCTCAACCTCTTCACTACAATCTCGTCCAATTAACAGGAATACTTCAGGCTCCTCTTAACTTTCTTAACAAACTCTTTCTATGATAGCAAAGTTTTTAGCTCTTCAATCTCCTCAGATTTACTCTCTCTCTGCTGTCTCTTCTTTGGAACTAAAATAATCTTAACGCCTTCAAACATAAAACTACAACTATTGGTTCGACCGTCATGCTGCACTGCTTGATCATACTGCCACGGTCTTCCCAAAAGCAAATGACAAACATCCATCTCAACTACATCACACCAAATCTCGTCTTTATATTTCTTTCTAATAGAAAATGGAACTCGAACTCGCCTATCCACCTTCACCTCTCCTCCTTTTCTTAACCACGCTAACTTGTAAGGATTAGGATGTTTCTCCAGTTTCAACTTCAACTTTCTCACAGCTTCAGTAGAGATAATATTGTCACAACTTCCTGCATCAATCACAAACTTACAAACTTTTCCCAGAATAGTGCATGTAGATTGAAAAATGTTGCTCCTCAACCAACTAGCTTCTTCTTCTTGTTTCGGAATTAAACAAGATCTCCTCACCATCAGATTACACCCTTCATCTCCCGACGCGATATCCTGTTCATTCTCCTCCACTGGACTAGAATCACCTTCACCAAAATCCTCACCTTCAACTTCAGCAATCATCGTTCTCTTCTTTGGATTTGGACATTCGTTACTCTTATAACCCACTTCTTGGCAGTTATAACACTTAAAGCTGTTAGTAATCTTCGCCTTCGCCACTTCATTCACAACTGGTTTATTGACAGCTTTAGTAACATTGGAATTCCCACTGGCACCCTTCACTTGATTGTTGGAATTTGTAAACACACCACCTCCACGTCTTCCTTCCTTCTCCCAAGCCAACGCTTTCTGGTGCACTTCAGCCCCAGATCTCGGATCAAACATATTAACCATATCCTGGATCTGCATTCGCAACCCTCCAACAAACCTAGCAGTCAACTGTTCCTCTGTCTCCATAATGTCATTTCGAGCAATCAGTTTATAAAACTCGTCAGCATAATCATTAACAGTCTTCGTTCCCTGCCTCAAGTTCTGCAACCTCTGGTACATAAGTGATTGATAATTGTAAGGTAAAAATGTAGCTTTCATCAACTTCTTCATCTTCTCCCATGATTCAATCTTCGACTTTCCCATTCTCTCCCTTGTAAGTTTAGTTTGCTGCCACCACGCCAAAGCTCTCCCCCTCAACCTAGTAGCAACCAACTTCACTCTTCTATGCTCAGGAACCTCCTTGAAATCAAAAATCTCTTCAACATTAGACAACCAATCAAGAAATTCTTCAGCTACCATTCCACCCTTGAACTCTGGATTTCCATCTTCATACCCGATTCCCATCGATGATCATCATCTACATCTCGATATGAATTTCGATTTGGTCTCGATCTCGATAATGAATGCTAGCTCTATCACCCTCTTCATCAAAATCAAATATACGTCTATATCGATCTCGACCATTATCATCCCTTCGATCACGCATATCCCTTCTACTATGTCTCTCTTCATCTCTATATGGCTCTTCTTCAAACTCATGTGGAGTTCTTCTCTCTTCATGTCCATAGTCATGGTGATCTCTCCTTGATGAAATTGATGTTTCTCTTCTCTCTCTAAAAGATTGCGGTGATACCCTTCTCGCTTCCGTAACCGATGGCGAAACTCTGTTTCCTCCATGGTTCGAGATTGGTGATCTCCTCCTTTGATTTTGATTCAAATCATTCATCAACTTCTCTAACTTTCCAATGCCTTCATCAAATTTCTCATTAATGCGTTGTTCCATTTGCTCGGCTTCTTCTCTTCTATACAATGCTTCAACATTTTGATGACGATTAGCTCTCCTTGGTGGCATGATTGAACTTCACCACACTTCAACTAATACTTCAAAAATCTTCAACACAAGTCAAACAAACACGGCTCCAACTTTGATCCAAAATGAAATGGATCGAAAGTTCTCCTCTTCTTGCAACTTCAAGATGAACATGATGAACTCCAAACTTCAAACTCCTTGGCTTCAAGACTCGTCTTAGCTATGATTGGCTAAGTCAAGCTCTGATACCAAAACTGACTCAGCGGATAATTAACAAAACGATATGGATCGATGGAAGTAGCGATCGGTGGTTTGAAGATACTGAAATGCCCAAATTCGTTGATCCAAAGATACCGAATTCTAGCTATCTTCGTCACGTTGATCGCGCACGATACCGTGAAAGAAGATCTTCAATTTTTCAAGCGTTGATCAAGCGCACTTGATTCCGTGAATCGGCTTCAACAATCGTTGATTCGAGCGCACTCGAATAACCGAATGTGGAGATAGGAGATTAGACTCAACTACCAATTTAGGATGAAAGCACACGGCAATCAAACAAGAATTTTATTCAAAAATCAACCCCCTTCAAATGTACAACACACTCCCTATTTATAGTGTTTTCGACCCAGACCTTAAGTCGTATATGACTTACGACTTAACTAAGTTGGCAACGACTTAACACACATGCCGACTCAACTTATTACATCCCCCTCATATACATGTTCGGCTTACATTCGACGACTCACGACTCAAAGCTTAAAGAGAAACAAATTACAACACAATACAACACATATATATACACAGCGACTCAATACAAGAAGTCTTACGACTTACGACTCAAGCATACATCACCCCACACCTTCGGCCGACTCATCAACTTACCGACCTACGACTCATATACGCTGCGACTTAAGATTCATCTTCAAGCCCATCTTCATGCACCTTAGCTTATCATAGATTTAGGTTGGCTACCGACTTATCTTAGGTCGTAGCTCGTTAGAGTTAGGTCGTTAACTCGGCACAACTACCCCTCTGGTTTCCAGTTAGCTCGGAAACGACTCAAATTTCCTTCATTAGCTCGCGTCTCTTCCCCACGTGTCCCCTCTGGTCTCCAGTTAAGTCGGAAACGACTTAAATCTGCCATTCTAAGTCGTGAACGACTTAAAGACATGCCCTTAGCTCGTATGCAACTTAGCTTAGGTCGTTTGCAGTCAACGTCTTGGTGGTTGGCTCCTGTAACCATAAGTCGTATACGACTTATCCTTCTAGCCTGAGCTGCATCACTTTCTCCCATGGCATTCCATACATATCAACATGCTACCAGGAGAACACATTCAGTTTTTATGGAGAAACCTTGTCAATTCCCTCTTCTTCAGGCAGAGTTAAGATCTAATTTTCAGGACTAGAGAGGATTATCCAGACTAATTGGGATGCTAATTGTCAACACGCTAGGGGACTCCCTTACATCCTCTGGCTCTTTCCTTGGATCCATAGCTTTGTGAAATCTTCTATGCTGATTCAGCTAGGGCTTAGGCGATGGCTTTTATGCATCGATTGATTTTCCACAAAGAGTCTTCTTTAAATCCTTTCCCTTCTCATTTCACTTTTCCTTCCTTAGCTCCATTACATGACATTCATTTTCAAAATTCTATTTACCCTAGATGACTCTTAACCCTTTCTCCTAGGGAATTTCATTCTCAAGTACCATGAGGCTAGGGCCACTTAAAAGCTAGCGAGGGCCGACCGATCCAAAAAAGCATTGTATGTTGACAAAACATCCATCACAATGAAGGTCATAACCCACATCCTTTTGCAGCCACATTGACCTAAAACCATTTGTAAATCCACAGATCTCCTAGGTCCCAAAGCCTCTTCAATAATCCCTAATATGGGATTTACAAGGTTTTAGATCCTTACCATCCATTATCATTTGTTAACAGATTTTCCACCATCAATAAGTAATTTCCTCACCATTATGGGCCCAATTACGGTCGATATCACCAAGGGATCAAGTGCCAGTACTTTAATCCTATCCATGCCTCGGTTTTTTAATACTATATTAGTCTTGGTTTTCGGCTACTTTGTTGGAGCTCTGTCTTCGATGACGAAGAAACTTTCTTGTACAACATACATAAAAGAACTCGCAAACCTTTCCATCTTATTCAATCTCTTCTCAGTTGGATGAGGCCAACTAAAACTTTCTCGTACAACATACCTAAAAGAACTCACATTCCTTTCCATCTCATTTAATCTATTCTCAGTTGGACGAGGCCAACTAGTTGTTGTGTTGGTAATAGTCTTTTCCCAAGCTACATAGACTCGATATCGCTAGGCCCAGCCTAGCCCTGTTGGAGCAAGTGCCCCTTGGGTCAAGCATTTCCTTGCCTGCCATCCTACGGGGCTTTCATATATTGTTGAAGCTTCTTCTTTAGAATCAGGTCCTCTATCACGTTATACTAATGTCTACATTCATTTATATTATAGCGGTGCATCTAGTGGAAACAATAGTACTTCCTAGATCTCTTCTCCTTTTCCATAGATTCCCTCACATCTGGCTTGTTGTAATGCTCTTTACCTTGCATCGCAAGGTAAATATTCACCATTAAGTTGTTCAATGGCATATAGTCCTCAAACTTTGGGAATCATGGATGTTTCTTGAGGTTTATTTTATATCTTCATTTCCCTGCTTACTTCTTCTTTGAGTCTCGCCCTTGTTTTCCACGTTTAGAACCACGTTTCCTGAACTCTTTTCGGCTTGCTTAACCACCACAATGCTCTATACCACTTCACTTGACTATTTACAACAAACTCTTCCAACCGATGTATTGCCTCCTCTAAGCGTAAATATTTGGTTTCCTTCCTATAGAATTCATTCATAGTCGGTGGCGATTTTATTTTCGACCACCTGATAAAATCGAGATCCAGGTGTATTCCCTTGATTTAATGTGATCAAGACAATGTCTTCTTTAGAATTGCTCACCTCCATTACTATTTAATTAAACCTGCTTATAAATCCCTTCAACAACTTTCTAGTATTCTAAAAAAGATTTGTTAATGACATAACATCCTTCGGAGGGGTTGTGTGCAAGCACAAAAAATTCAACAAACTTCTTAGCTGGCTTGTCAAAAAAAGATATGGATCTCTGTGGGAGCCAGGTGAACCACATCAAAGCAACTTCTTCAAAAAATATTGAGAAACATCGACATCTGATAGAAACTGTTGCACTTCTCATGTCCATATGCCCTTCATATTTTAGTGAACGCTGCATATTTCTGTTGCCTATTGTAGGATGGCATAGTTGGCATAGTGAATCTTATGGGATATTCCTCATGCAGTATATCTTTGATGAATGGGTTCCTACTAAAAGAAGAGCCAATTCGTGGTTGTTTCTGTACTGTTTTTCATTAACCACTTCTTTACCGTATCTGCCAGAAATTCCATAAAAGACTAACTTATGGTGGATCGATTATACAAATGACAGGTATACAAATAAATTAACTATGGTGTAATGATTAGTAAAGAATGTTAATAAGAATAATCACACCAGGGTTTTCAAATTGCTTCAGACCTCCCGTCCTACGTTCAGTCTTGAAGCTCCTCTTCTGAATTTCCTTCCACCAAATAACCCTCACTTCACCCGGAGGAACAGGTTTACAATAGCAGAGTTTCTTTATCAACCATGTGTTCTTTGTTACATGGATTTTGACTATATAGTACAATCGATCTTTTTATATCTCTTGAATGATTGAATACAATATTTTTCGAGAGAATATAAAAGTTATGATCTCTGATTTACAGATTGGATAGCAAGTGGATGATTAGAACAAGAGATGATTAAAATAGAAAGTCGAGTTGTATTTTGATCCTTCTTGACTATTGTTTATATAGTTTTAGTGTGTTGCTTCTAGTAGTTGCATCTCTTCCTTTTTAGTCTAAAGTCGTTCCTGTTCACTGGTGAGGAGTTGTGGAGGAGAGATGGGGTTGTATCTTTTTGAAGATGGCAGTTTTTATTTGAATTTTTTCCCCCGATCCCAGTTTCAGACATCTGAATGTTGTTTTCAGAAGTCTGGAACCTATTATTAATTTTAGTCTAGTATCTACATTCAGATGTCTGAAGTTCTGCATTCAGACGTCTGAACCTGTCAAGTGAGGTTTTTCTTGGTTCATTCTTGAGTGTTTGTGCCTTCGATCTTCGTGCAACTTTGTAGATGAATTTCTTTAATGCTTTAGTCATCGTCTTGTCAAGGTAGTGGTTTGTCTTGCTTTGTATCTATGTATTATACATACATATATATATATATATATATATATATATATATATATGATTTCCATTGTATAGTTGTTATCGTCGAAATCATAAACTCAAGGTTCTAACATTCTCCCTCTTTATGATGAGGACAACTATACAATGTACTTAGATAATAATTACAGATGGATTCTCCCCCTATAGGTGTGCATATCTATTTTTCTTCTTCTTTGTCATTGTCAAAAATAATTGAAGAACCATAATGCAAAGCCAAGTATGATAACAGACATAATTACAACAGTAACAAAAATTATGATTACATCTTGAAGCATAGCAAAATATTGATAGTATCTTACAAGTAATTTGAAAATAAGTTAACTATAACAAATTATTAATTGTATGAGGTCAACGTAGGTCATCACTAGGAGAGTCCAATTTCCCTTTGTCTTTGTCGTCGGTGTTTGGTGATGTGTGAGGAGATTGAGAAGGTGTGGACCAGTCAGAAGAAGTTTAACGGGCATGTTGAAGTGCTGATCAAGTTTGGAAACTACTGTACCAAGAGAATCTTAAACTTTGGAAAGCCTTGTGGTCAATGTGTGATCAAGCCTTACTATTTGTTTACTAAAGAGAATTTGATTTCTAGATAGGAGCATTTAGTTTTGTAAAGTTAAGTGAGCAATACTTTCATTAGCATTAGGCTGAGTTCATGCTTCCAAAATCTCTATAACAGAGTGATATTCAAACAAGGAAGGAGGAGGTCGAGATGGTAGCCTTGGTAGTTCTGTATCACCTTCTTATTGTTGTTGTTTTTGTTGTTCTTATTGTTGTGTAGAAGGAGGAGATTGATCTTGTGCATTTCTCCATTGTAGAAAAGTCATATAAAATGGTGGTTCCTTCGGCAAAAGCATAAGGTTGAAAATTTTTGTCCCGCTATATTTGATAGGTAACTCCTCAAAAGCAGAAGTGTATGAATGTTTAGTGCTTTAAGGATTTCACATAATATAAGCCGGGTAAATGAAAGTCTGGTGAGATCTATTCCAAAAACCTTTAAGTTCATCGAAAATGAACCGAGCCCAATTAATCGTAGTTCGATGAAAAAGAGCATATAGAGCTTTGTGCTCAAGATCAATAATTTCTTCATGGCTACCTAATCGGGAGGTAATGGTATTTATAAGCATTCAGATAAGGAGCCTAGCATGTGGCCTAAGGAATTTAGACGAAAATTGAGGCGCTTGATTCTCCCATAATTGATGAGTTATAATATCATGAGGTTTGAATCGCATATTCTCCATTTCAGATATTCTATGACCCGTATAAGAGCATTCTAAAGTTCGTCCAATTATAGTGGGGGTTAACTTGATTGTTGTCCCATAGACACTCGTCCATAACCACTGTTCATCATTCTCAGTAGTCCATACGGATGAACTATCCAAATTAGCATAAAAAAGGTATAGCCAATTTATCGATTGAGATATCGTTGGCATTACAAGAAATAAGCGTTTTTAAGTTACCTTGCTCACAGATGTCATCCATATCGTATGAAGGAAACTTGATTAGTTTATAGAAGGGTCCGAGATGCATCTTATTAATCTTCAATTCTTCAAACCGCCTTATAGTTGTTGGATTGTGGAATAACCAATCTTTGATTTGAGTGTCACTTACCATCAAGGGTTGAGAAGAGGATCCTTCTCAAAGCTTCCTTTCCTTAATTCCCATTTTTTGGTTCGTGGTGGAATTAATTAGTTGAGAAATTAGATTATTAGATTTTGATAATGTTAAATTTTGATTTGGAAATAAGTTGAAATAGGAAAAGTGGATTGATCGAGCAGAGATAGGGTTTAAAAAAACCTTTCATTTCTAGTTCCGGACGTGTGAAATAGTGGATCAGACGTTTGAAGATGCTTAATGTAGAAACAAAGAGTAGAATCAGACGTTTGGAAATAGTACTCAGACGTCTGGAAAGTTTAAATACTAGACAGAGAGTAACTTCAGACATTTGGAAAAAGGTTTAGACGTCTAAGAACATTTATTAGCAGTTTTAGATTCCTATTTCAGGCGTCTGGAATCTTTTTCAGACGTCTGAAAAAAATCCAGATTAGTTTTTTTTGTTTATATTTTTGTGAAGAGAACTTTATTTATTGAGTAGAATACAAATAAATATATATGTATAAAAACGTCTTTAAACGTAGTAGTTTATTTTTCCTGGTTACATTCCAGACGATTTTATGAATTCGGTTCGTAGATGCGATGACCATAGTTGATTGGGGACCAAGAAGGAGCTTTAGGTGAGGAAGTTGACGGTTCATCTCTAGAAGTTTCAACAAAGTGTGGAGATTTGATATGTGAAAACTTCTTTGTTAGAGAATGACCACGTATAGCATATAGAGCCTTTTTGAGGAAGTTCAAATGTTTGATTGTTCCTTCCTATCTATAGTATATTTCCTTTTGAGCATCCATCATTGTGAATTGTAACGTCATATTTCATCAAGTTTTTCATAGATTGTAGGTGGTTTTTCTCGTTTGGCTTTCTTCAATAGAGGTGATAATCCCCATCGACTTTTTGGTAAGTCAGGAGAGGTGGAGAATGAGGAGGTGAAGGAGTACGAAGAGAAGGAGTGGACATGTTTGAGGATGATGATCCAGAATTAAATGAAGTTGTTTCTTGAGATAACATTTTGATTTTTTTTATTTGATACATATTTTTAAAGACAAACTTCTGAAATTTAGATTTATAACAATCCAAATATAAAAATAGGTAGCATTTTTACTGTACAAAATTACTGTATAAATTTTAAAGGTTTTTAATCAGCTAAAAACTTGTGGATATAAGAATTTTTTCTTAGTTTAAAAGTTCATTAATTGAACAAATGCCTAAGTCTCGTCGTAAGTTTATGAAAGTTTGTTGGTTTAATGGTTTTGTAAAGATATCGGCTATTTGATTTTTAGTGTTAACATATTCTAAAGTTATAATTCCTTTTCCGACATTATCTTTTAAGACATGATGTCTTATATCTATATGTTTTGTTCGAGAATGATTTACCGGATTTTTAGATAGATTGATTGCGCTAGTGCTGTCATAATAAATTGGGGATTTTTCAATTATTTTTCCAAAATATTCTAAGGTTTGTTGCATGTAAATTACCTGTGCCCATGCTAATGCCGCCGAAATATATTCGGCTTTGCAGGTGGATAAAGAAACACATTTTTTTTACTAAACCATGAGGCGAGAGATTGTCCAATGAAATGACATGTTCCAATAGTACGTTTTCTATCCGTTTTGCATCCTCTAAAATCCACATCGCTATATGATACAAGTTCAAAGGAAAATCCATTCGGGTAGAAAAGTCCATAGTTTTTCGTGTTAGATAAATATCTCAAAATATGTTTAATGGCTCTTTGATGAGATTCTTTTGGTTTTGCTTGAAAACGTGTGCAAAGACAAACACTCATCATTACATCTGCTCGACTTACAGCTAAATATAATAACGAACCAATCATAATAAAAATGAATCAAAATTGAAAATTTAAAGCTTCAACCCAAAGCCTTTGGATTACCTCAAAATCAAAGTGCCAAGTAAAAATCTGGAAACTTTAAAACAAGCTGGAGCAAGAAATCAGTGCAAAAGATCAACAAAACTGAAGCAAAGTTTCAGATCAATTTAAAACTGAATCAAAACGCTTGAAGCAACTCAAAAAGATTCATCAATCAGAATCATCAACTTTCAGTTGTTCAAAGATTAACAAGAAATTCCCAGTTTACAAATTCACTTCAAGCATGTTCTTCTTAGTTTCTCCTTGATCAAGGTTAGTAAACCCTTTGATTTATAAATTTAAATTTGTTGTATGAAAAACATGTTAAGGTTGTAAAATTACATGCATGTGCACGGATTTGTGAATATATGTGTGTATTTAGTCTACATGCCTAAGAACAGACATTAGCCTCTGTTTTGAGTATTACCGGGTTCAATCCTATTTAAAAATCAAGAATCACCCTCTGATCATCTACTGATTATAATGTTCAAAGAAAATATGTTTGAATTGTCAGGATCTCTTCCATAAAAATATCTATAGGCACTAAATATAAATAGGTGTTTCGGAAAATAGCAAAACAAAGTTGAATCTCATTTTCTGTAAAAATGTAGATGATTAAAATTTAAGTTTTGAATGTACGATCTTGTTCACTTTTACAAATCATGATTTTTAAAATAAAAATCTAGATTTTTAGTGTGATTTTGGGTGAGAAAATGTGAGATGAACGGATTTGATTCTTTGGGCAAATTTCGGTGGTCGGCGACCTTGATCGTCTCGTGATCGGAGCTGTGGCTACCCGAGAGGTCGTAAAGTCTAGGAAAAATACTCGCTAAATTTTCTGACCACCGTAGTAGGTGATCGGAGTAGAATTATGGTTTAAGGTCTATGATTGTCAAGGTCAGGAAACCTCGTCAGCATTACCTCGTCAATGCATCGGAATTCATGGGACCGAGGGGAAAAGCTTGGGGGCTCTTCGGGGTAGCTGTGGTTGAAGTGATGCGGCCTCTGGCGTCATCATGCGGCGAAGTGGATCGAGTTTTGCGATCAAGTAGGCTTCAGGAAAGAAAAAAATTGGACCCGAATTCGCTCGATTTTGATTTAGGAAAAGTTCTGTACATTGGGTTGTTCGAATCGAAACTGGAGATCGTCGTTGATGCTCGGGTGAGTTCGTCGTCGATCGACGATGGTCAACGAGGTTATGCACGTATACGTGCATAAGTTGGTATCAGCGATTTGTGTTATTGGCGAAGAAAGGTGGGAGCTTGAGTTCAAGCGCGGGCAAATAGGGGACTAACTCGAAGTTTGACTCGGGTGATTTTGTAAATGTTTCATGTAAACCCTTAATTAAAATTTTAAGTTTTGAAAAATAAAGTTACTCGGGTTGGTTTTGGAGGAAACTCGAAGTGGATGGCATGTCGACCCGGGGGTGGACCCGAGTAGCTCTCAGGTTTGGTATAAAATAGTTTTCAACTTTAAAACCAAATATAGATCTTTTAGAAAACCTTTTTAACCCAATTTTTAAATAAATGGTTTTGACTTAAGTTTTAATTAATAAGGATTTCAAGTAAGTGTTTTTAAAGAAATTAAATTTTAGTTTTTGTTACATTATTTTATAAGATTATTTATATAAATTAAATAATGTAATAAAGAATGATAGTTAAGATAAAATGCTGCGTAAACTAATTTTTATCTCTTAAGTTAAGCTACGTAAACTAATTTTTATCTCTTAAGTTAATTTATGTGATAAGAATGATTTATTTAACAAGGTTTACAAGATAATCAAAATGATTAACAAAGATAAAAAG
Source organism: Allium cepa (assembly GCA_030765085.1). Classification (NCBI taxonomy): domain Eukaryota; kingdom Viridiplantae; phylum Streptophyta; class Magnoliopsida; order Asparagales; family Amaryllidaceae; genus Allium; species Allium cepa. The sequence continues at coordinate 72,947,591 of CM060942.1, forward strand.
ATTTATCTTTTAATTTATTAAGTAATTAATGATTTGTTAATATAGTTATTTTAAAAGTAATTATTTAATATTAAGGATTAATTTAATAAATAATTAAGGTTAATTAATTTGTAATTAATTATTAATTAATTAAGGAATAATTAATTAATAAAAGTAATTAAGACTTAATTAATTAACAATTAAGGGTTAATTTCCTAATGCAATTAATATTAGATTAATAAAGGGTGATTAATTAAAGGATAAATTTATTAAAGATAATTACTTCCTGTAATTAAATAAAAGCTAATTAATTAAAGAAATTAATAAATGATAATTAATTAAGGGTTACTTAATCAATTAAAGATAACTAGTTAAAAGGTGAGTTAAATAATTAAAGGGTAATTATTTAATAATTAAAGATTGATGAATTATAATTAAAGGTTAACTAATATTATTATTAATGGTTAATTAATAAATGATAAAAAGAATAATTAATCAAAATGATTTGTAGTTTATTAATGTTAATTAACCAGGATTAATAATTCATAAGTAATTAATCTGATTTGAATTAAATAGACAATTAACTGATCTCACTTATGAGTGTTTGGATTCCATTGGATGATTGAATTTTTTGATACCCCTAATATGTTCTATTTTGATTTCAGCTGTGTTTGATGTAATTTATTATCTGTAATATATATATCTGTGATCTATGAAGGGAAGATAAGCGTTATAGTCTATACCGCTTATCAAATATATTGTTGTATTTGAATCTGTGCTAATTGATGATATTGCACTTTTATTGTGTAAAACCCCTAGACCACACTTATGCACACATAAATATGGATTGCACATGGAAATTGGTTAAGTCACAGATTTTTGAAATAGTTTTAAAATTTGAATTTTTGAATCCAAATGGTTTTGGGAAAAAGATTGGGATTAAAATAAAAAGCTTTTGAAAAGGAATTTCAAAAATAAAAGTTATTTTTGAATAACTTGATTTAATTTTTAAATCTGATTTAAATTTGAATTCAAAATTTGAAATTGAATTATAATTACGATTTAAAAAGTTATACAAGTTTATATGGGTTTTAAACATTTTAAAAGTGTTGTTTTGGGAATTTGAATTTAACCCAAAGATTTTAACTTGTATAAATGAAATCAGATTTTTTCCCAAACAAAAACTATTTGTTTTCTAATAATAAAAGCTTTCACCTAAGAAATGAACTTCCAATTTGTGGTTAAAAGGTCTAAACTGAAAATGGTCTTCCAAGTTATGAATAAATCTTTGGAAACGGGTTTGAAAGATATAAGTTAAATCCTTAAAAATTAAATGAGTTAATCCAACCTAAAATGAAAATTGTTTTGAAATATGTGAATAAGTCTTTGTGAAAGCTAGGTGAACTTTGTGAATTGAATCTTTTTGTTTAAAAAGATTTTAAATGGTAATTTGTTTTAAACCATCTGAGAAGAAAGTTTGGGTTTTAAAGTTACGACTTAACTGAAATCCCATTATGCATATGTTTTAAATATTGCACTCATTATTCGGTTTAGTCGGGAGAGGACCTTGTGTCATAAGACCCATTTCGAATAATGATACGACGCTATGGATAGCATTTAAAGACCTGTGGTGAGGACTAGATATTTTCAAAAACGAAAGGATAACTCATCGAATTTCTCTGCGTCGACTGGTCCCCGGTATAGAAACTCCATATGTGATGGGAAGTCCGGACGTGGTTAGGAATTATCCGGATTTGCAAGGGCTTCTTCGAAAGTGCCTTTGGTTCTGTTCGAACCCGGAACAGACTTGTATGGATGTGTGTGACATTACACTTTGAGATGTAAAGCCGGTTTCTATCAAATACATTTCTGCTTAGTGGCGGAGAATTTATTCTCTTAGCTTAACACCCTTCTTTGAGTCGTACGAGCTAAGTGGTTATGTAGTTGATGGTTACTAATGATACATTCCCAATTTGGTAATGTGGCATACGAAGTGCTGCTGATCATTTATTGATCAAAGCATGGCTTTGTGAAAAATAGTAGCTTTGTGGATGAGACTTCATCGATCCTCACAACCCGGTAAAGGTCGAAACAGGAAAGATGCGGCAAGGTTTCAGGGGTAGCTCCCCTAGGGTATGACCATTCATTTTGGAAAAGGGTGGTATCATGGTATGGAGCTCAGATACTTGCTCATGTGTACACTGTAGTATATGTATTACTGTGTGATGCTGTTGGTGTAGTGGATCCTCGGATAAAGGTCGCAAATGAACGGGGGTGGCATATCTTAGGATTTACTTCCTGGGATGGGGGCAGCCGGCCTTGTGTTGGAAGAGAGCTGGGTAAGTTCAGGGGCATCCCCCTAGAGGCATTCCCATGTGGCAACAGGAAGTTCCTTTGCCTGACCATTTATTGGAAATCCAATCATCCTATACGAGCTTTGTACGGTTTTAGTTGTAGAACCGTCCATTTAAAATGGCAGCTATAGTAGGCATAGTATAATGGTACCTATGCTGGCTAAGATTAATATTATACTTTCGAATTGTTTTCCACTATGCACTAGTAATAATATCAAAAAGAATTTTGCGTAGTAAGCATGTTTGACTATCATAAGGAGAAATCTTCCCCATGTGTGCGATTGCATTATGCGTGTATCGGAAGGCCTTATGGTAGTTTCATTTTCCAAAAAGCATTGCAGATTTGAAATTTAAATTCCTTTGTTGTTTGTTTTAAAAGGTAAAAAACTATTTTTGTTTGCTCACACCAGTCCCATGACTGACTTGGAGTTTATTGACCCTTTCCTAAACTATGGGTGCCCACTATTTCCACACGGGGCAGTCTAGAGTTGGGTTTTAGAAATAGTCGAATAGTAGGAATTGATTCGTTAACCTTCGAAGACTTTTGGTTTGTGGATCGCATTTGCTACACTTCAGCATTCACGGACCGCACTTGCTTAGCTTGGTACATCGTTATTGGGAGATCGAGCTATTTATGGATTGATGCCATGGAGATGAAGATTACCGATACTGGAGTTCTCTTTTGAAGACCATATTGGAGATATTGTTCCGCATTTGGTGTTATCTTTTTCTTTTCACTGCTATTGTCTTGTATCATATCTTTGATGTATATTGATCTCTATTGTATCATCTGTTGTATCTTATTGTATCAGATACTGTACCAATGTTGTATATTGATATATACTTTTTCTTCCGATGTGTTGTACTTAATGTGTTATAAGCTCCGACGAACTAGATTCAACGTTTGGATCTGTGGCATTTGATTACGCGAGTCATATTCGGTGCCTATTTTCTAAGGTCGAGTCAAGGTCGTTATAATTTGTATTAGAGCTGAAGGTTGGAACTTTAGCTGAGGAGTATAACATGTTAAGTAGCTCGTTAGAGATAGGGTGAAGTATACCCTAGAATGAGTATATTCCCTAAGATATCTGTTCGAACGCCTCGGTAAATTCTCTTACTATACACTGATAGTGAGTATGAGTGCGAGAAGAGGACGAGATAAGGGACAGGGGAATACCACTATAAATGGTCAATACCATGTAATAGTGGTAACAACTTTCTTCTCAATCTCCTTTGATTCGATTTTGAATTCTTTGATTTCTTCATTGGAGCTACAAGAAGAAGCTTCGGTGCGTTGATGGCTTGCGAATCGTATAAATAAGTTCCTATCTCGTATTCTCGTTATCAGCTTTTCGTTTTGAACTTTAATGAATTTGGAAATTTGAAATTGATAATTTTAAATAAGTTGGGAATTTAAATTGAGTTGAATTGGTTAATAAAATATGAGGCTAAATTTGAGTTGTATCAATAAAACGATATTGTTTAAAACCAAATTGGAAATTCTATCGTAGCTTCTTGTGTAGATCGAAATCCAAAGAGGGACAAGTTGGTATATACTTTGGAGTATTACAACCTGAGTTAAGAATCCATATCTAGTGTTTGAGAATTATGGAGGACAAATCCATCTATCCACTCCCTGGGGACCGACATATTCTACGAACGATTAGTTATCCCTTCGAACTAATCAATGCCTTTGCATATTCGTAGACCGGTGAACCCAAATATCTTGTGCAATATTGTATTAGTTTGTTCTCATATTGTTGATATTATGATTTGGTAAGCCAAATGAAGAATTGATAACCAGTTTGATTTGGAAAGATATTTCTTTATCTTTCATCTATTCTTTGTTGTCTCCTTTGCCAATTTTGAGGACGAAATTTTCTTATGGGGGCAAAACTGGAACGATCCCGATTTCTGAGTCAAATTTAATTGATAATTAAATTAAATTTTGGATTTAATTGTGGATTAATTGAAAATTTATTTGGATTTGAAGTATAAAAATAAAATTTAATTGTATTTTAAGATGGAAATTCTAGGAAAATAGAACATATTGTAAATAGAATTTTGGGTATATTTGAATTCTCCAAATTTAAATAAGATATATTTTTGTGTAAATAAATTATAATTAGAAATTTGATTTGAAATTTAAGCATAAGTATCTTACAAATAAATTTTGGATTTAGGAAAAATAAATGTATTGGGAATAAATAGAAATTAAAGCTTTGAGATTAATAAAAAGTTGATGATAGTTTGTTTTCCAAATTTTTAAGTTTATTAATATTTGGAAGATGTAATAAATTTCAAAAGATTTATTTTTAAGATTTAATTCTCTTATATAAATATAAATGTGACTATTTGTTAATATGAAATCAAAATTTTTAAATCCTTCTTGTCTTTTAAAAGTTGTAAAGAATAAAAAAAATTATGAATGTAAATTGTATAAATATATAAGTATATAAATATGTTGAACTAAATTAAAGATTGAATGTGAAAAAAAATAGTGGAGATAAGATTTTATTATGTAAATATGAATATAAAAAAAACATAACCCATATACAAATAAAAGAAAAATATGTATTTATTTAAATGGGAAATATAATATAAAGTTATATTTAAGGTTATCAACATGAAAATTTAAGGTGTTTTGTAACGCCCTACCCCGAGACCCACCTTAGTAAAGAGAATTAATGAGTAATTCTATCTACTAAAGCGGAGAATAGGGCTGGTTAAGGGCGACCATCTATAACTTTGTCTTAAACATCTACCGAATACGTCGACAAATGCACTATGATTTTTCTTTTCTATCTCACTGGATCGACATACATAGTAAATGCTTAATCCAAAACTATAGGTGGCTAACGGATCTATCAGAAAAAAATACCATAACAAATGTAAAGCACATCACAGAACAGTAATCAACATCATATATATAAATATACACTGATACATGTTTAGTACAATACAATATGAATACAATAAAGGTGGTATTCGACCACACTATATACATGGAATCGAATATAAATACATCAGAGTCAAGTGGAAAGAAATATCAACCACAAAAGTGCTAGGATGATATCCAAGCAGATGCATCAAAGCAAAGTCCCGTAACTAATAGCTAACCTGAAACAACTCGGTCTGACCCAAGTGATAAACACACGGGTCAGGCAACTGAATCTTATCGTTAGAAAGGAATACGATAAGGTAAAGAGAAGAGCTTCACAACGGGATAACATAAGTAGGCATGAACATCTAGGGTTGATATCAAGTAACTTCACTATGTCTCTATGATGGTTTGCATATACATATACTTGGGTTAATCTGAAGGAATTCATGTATATGATATAAGGGAAAACATTCAAACATTATCCATGAATAAATAAAGCTCTCAAGTCGTACATAAATCCCAAGTATAAATCCATAAAATTCGAAATCACCAAAATCCTCAAATAAATCATATTTGCCTTATTTACATCTATAAGGCTAGGTAAACACATCAAAAATGGTGAAATTGTAAAAGAAATCTCATATTGGCCAATTATTACATGCAAAAGCATGTTGCACGTGCTATTTACCAGTACTGTTCACCATCATGGTACCATATCCATCTCTCGACCGGAATCCTAATCTCGAATTAATCCGGTCTATGACGTCATCTATATTCTCCCCGAACACCCGCCATCAAAAGTGATTGGAGCGCCTCACTCCAATCGGTGTCCGCTGAGTCCCCGCCATCAAAAGTGATCGAGTCAAGTATTACTCAACCCAATCGGGACTCTAAGTACTGGTAGTTCTCCCAGAATGTGTCAACAACTCTCGGATAGTAACCCGGAAAGTGGTAACGTATGTCACATACCATACGCTCTCACTTAGCGGTTTTCTAGCCGTTAGTTCGTGCCACACTAAGAAATCATCAACATCATCAAAAGAATCGCCTCATGTCATCGGCATATGGTACAAGATGCTAAACCCGTCTCATCTCATCGACGAGTAGAAACTCCATAAAAAATCAAACTCATCAAATTCCTTCAAAATCTTGCCTCATATCATTGGCAAGTATATCTCCATCAATATAGTCCTAATCTCGTATATACTCCCAAATAGGAGATCTCGGACTATACGTATTAGCCAAATGGACTAATATAATCTCAAACTCATACCACAATGTGGTTAACATCAAGGAGGAAATCAAATGATTCCTCAAAATTGTTTCGTTCGTACAAGTCCGAAATTAACCGATAAAGTAAATACTCAAGTCCCATACCTCGCGAATTTACTAAATCGTTTAATTTATTTCCTTATACGTCCGAAAAAGCATCAAAGTAATTAAAGTAAATAAAATTAATTATAATATATTTTACTAGAGAAAACGGGATTTTTAACCAATTTATAGAAATTTATCTAAAGGATTTTGAGTGAAAACCCATCATTTAAAGAATTTTAATGATTTTTGAAAGCCTAGAAAATAAAGAATAATTGTTTAAAAACCTTTAAAAATATATAAAAACATTTATTGCTCAAACCATGATTTTAGAAGATTTTATGCAATTTATTCGGATTTTTAAAACTCAGAAAACATCAATTTGCAATTTAATCGGCAAAAACCGATATTCAAATTTTAAATCATATTTAAAACCAATTTAAATTCAAGTCACATTCTAAATTTACTAGTCCATTGTTGGACAAAAGAATCAAATGTTAGCATCAAATTTCATAGTAAAATTCTTGCAAAAGCATGCAAATGAAATCATGAAAATCGAACAATTACATCAATATTGGGGCAGTTCATAACAGACCAACATTGTAAAACATCTATTTTCCACCACGCAAACTTCAAAATTCTACAAAATACAAAATACAAAAATTGTAGCCAACAGCCTCAGGTTTCCAAAACTTCATAAATTTTGATATTCCGATTTGTAACGAAGAAGTTATGATAGAAATACTACTAAGAAAGAAATTATTTGCGCTGCCTGTCAACACAGGACAGCGATGAAAATGCCAATTTTCCACTATGTAGACTTCTAAATCAGTCAAAACCAAAAACATGAACGTTTTGGTATATTTCACAAGGATTTCAGATCATCCAAGAAATCAAAATTCTGATAAGTAACACAAAAGTTATGTTGAAAACACTAAGCAGCCACTAGAATATTCTGGGCTTAATCCCTCTCGGATTTCCATTTTTGACAGCAACTAAGAAGGTCCAAACGGACTCAAAACCCAATGAAAGTTAACATGAACAAACTATAATCAGTCCTCTATGATCTAAAAAAAGATTGGCATCAATCCAACACCGGACGAGCCAGATATGAGCAAAACAAGACAGGGCATTTTCAGCATCAATCAATATAGAACAGAGGTAAAATTCAACATATTTAACCAAATATTTCAAGCAAGAGATTATTTGCTGCTGAAATTTGTTCACTTACAGTTGCTATAAGCCTTAGCTTACCTATTAGCAGCAAAAAGATGATTTAGGCTTGAAGATGGAAGTTTTCAACTCGAATTCGCCTTTGTCGTACCTATGATTGCTGAAAATAGGCATGCAAGAGAAGATAAATTACAAAACAAGAATTACAATAAACAAATATGGATTTCTCCTCAAATTTAAGATAGAGAAGGTTGGAGATTACCTTTTTGTAGAATTAGACCCGAATTTCTATTGATTTAGCAAAGAATTTTGTTATTTATGGCTAGGGTTTGAGAAGACCGCCATTGTTTTTAAGTTTCAGAAGTTTTGAGGAGAAGCCGTATACAATTGAAGAAGAAGAACGTACTTTTCCTCCAGATGTTTCCCATTAGGACTAATGGGTATGGGTTAGGTAATTAGGCCCAAAATTAGTTACTTAACAAAAATAATGAAGTTGATCAATTTACACTTATACAATGCTTAAATATTCATAACTTCTACATTTTTACACTGTTTTTAATGATTTTGGATGCATCGGATTCGTTATGTCATCTAGTTTTTAATAAAATTATCAAAACATAAGTTTTAACAATTCTTTTATTAAATTTCCATTTATTACTCAATTTATCCAATTTTCCCTTAATTGCAAAATAAATAAATTGCAAATTTAATACAATTGGTTAGATAAAAAGATGTTATGTACCTAAAACAAAACAAATACAGGTTTAGACATTATTAAATTATTTATCACATTTTTAATCATAGTTATCATGACTAATTATTTTATTAACTCATTTATATGTATATATATATATATAGTTAATTAATAAAATGACAATATTGGCAAACAAGCACAATATTGTACAAATTATCAATTTAATCAAATGTAGTCAATTAACTACATTCAAATTCATGAAATAAAGTAGAAACTTTATTTCACTCATGTCCATCATTTTTTATATACTCAAAGAAGATTACTTTTTCTTCTTATTCCCCACATTTTATTTTACAATAAAATGTATTATTGGTTTTAAAATTACCAATATGATTTCCCCAACCTAAACAAAATTCCATTAATTATTCCAAACCACTCCAACCATCGAAATGGAGTGATTAATTTATTTTGTTACAATTCATTAGCCCAAAAATTCAAATTCATTATGCATATGATGATTAAACAATTATTTAACAATTTTCTTTGTATTTAACAAAGAAAAGATGCAATTTGACAATAAATTACATTATCGCCAAATCGACATGTTAATTGAATATAGTTGCATCTCTATATTCGAAATTCATGAAATAAAGGAACAACTTTATCTCACACATATGTTTATTACTATTAATACAATAAAATCTTTCTACTTTTATTTTCCCTTTTATTTTACAATAAAAGGAGAATATTGGAATAAATTGACAATATTCCTTTAATGCTCCTACTAAATTCCATTAATGACAATTTCCAACTCAAAGATCACAATTAAGTTGTTTACTTCATCTTTCCTTCATCTTAAATTTGCTTCAATCATTTAATTTGAATTAAACCTTATTTTATATTGTTCTCCCAAAATTTATTAATATTATATTGTTTATTCCAAATAAACAATATAATTCATCATTTTCTTCCAATTAATTCAATTAATTCCAATATTAAATTATAATATTCATTATAATTTAATATTTGAGGTAATCTCCAACCAGGGTTGTTACAGACTCTCCCTCTTATAAAAATTGCGTCCTCGCAATTTCTAGAGGAAATCTGCATTCAACACAATTTATTCAATCGACAATGGATAAAAGAGAAGCTCGAAACTCAAACCATTCATATTCTCAACATAGAATGGTAGAGAGAAACAAGGAAAAACTTCCTTGGTTAATCCAAAGGCCCATCAAATGCTTATATAGCAATTTAGCAAACCATCGAATTTTCCAAGTAACTTGAAAGAATTTCGAAGATATCCCATCTTCGAAAAAAAACTCAATAAGATGCTCAACAATTAATCAATCAAAAATGATTGATTTCACAAAACTCTACGAATAGAGTCGGGACCAAACTCACTTAAACCCAAACTCTAAGCAATAAAGAATATCATCAATATGGTTTTCTACATAATAATGCGGAAAGAACATCCTCACAACATGATAAACACAATTGACAAGATGAATAAATCACGGAATGACTTCTTGCAAGGCCACCAAACTCGAATGACCGCGATAAGGCATATCGCTGATATTAACTCAAGGATAGAATATACTCAAGAAATAAGGATATAAGCTCAAATTACTTTTCAATCCAAGATATTTAGAATTTTTAAATCCCAACATCTTTTAAATTTTAAATCTCAATTTTTAACATTTAAAAATTTCAAACTCCTTACTATGCTACTTAGTAAGAAATTTAAAACTCAAATTAAAAGTCTAAATTTCTTATCATACTTCAAAATTAATTTTCAAAAGATTTTGTAAATCCATAATAATATTCCTTAAAATAAATTACGAGTTTAAATTCTCTTTAGTCTTTTTATTAAACCTCTTAAATAGTTTAAAACGATCTTCAAATCCCCTTATAACTCTTCTCTTAAAACATCCAATGTATATAATATAATTCTATAATCTCAAAATATACTTTAAATAAAGTATAGCTCAATAATTTTCTCACATATTCTCATCTTTACAATTTCAAAATAAATATATAAATAAATAAATGGCATTGCCTCTCCATTGAATTTCTAATAAATAGATATATCTGCTGGCTGCAGAGTCGATCAAACGATCAAAACTGCCTCGCCACTCTGTTAATCGTCTCTAAAATCAATGGCTGAAATTACCATTCAAAAATAAATTTAATATACAAACCCAAAATATAATTTTCAAATTTTTTTTAAAAAACACAAACCATCGTGTCTAATTGCCTCATCATAGTATTTAGGAGATTCCTATCGATAACGTTGATCAGGCGTGCGGACCAGAACTCTTAACTACTCGCTGGACAACCCAACACTCTCAAATTATTTCTATAAAAGAAATACTAAAATTTATTCTAAAAATATTCTTTGATTATTTTTTTTAAAATATCTCAAAGCTCAAATTTCTCTTTAAAACTCATATTTATGTAGCTTCAAAACTCAAACCAAAGAACATTAAGAGAATGCATAGAGATATTCGTAGAATATTCGATTCTCGAAATCAACAAAAGGAGATAGAGCGTTCGTCAATCTTACGATGTCACGAGCCACTCCCAAAAATCATCAAGATATAAGACAAGCAAGATATTCTTCTTGAACGAGATGAAACAAACAAACAATAAATCATTACTTCAAACAAAGTAATGCTATAGAGAATAACATCGATTGAGTATATGAAAAGGATAACTCGAAAAAACTGAATGATAAACTCAATCAAACTCGAACAATCTAGAAACTCACCTCATTCCTTAGTGGATATCCTCGTGGAAGGATAACCGAAGAGCTAAGAGCCAGGAATAAGGTTACATCAACACTCGATTGCCCGATTGGATGTTAGATCCAAAAGGACTCACAAAACTCAACCAAGTCACCTTGACTGGAATTCGAGATATATCATCAACATCTCAATACTCAAGAGTGAATTCAGAAACTTCGGAATCATCATTAACATTCCAAAGTGACAGAAATAATAAACCAATCAAAATAGGAAACCTAAATATACAATTGGATCCTAAAAAAACAAAGGATTGGACTTAATTCAAATAAGTCAATCCATCTCAAATCAAATGCATCTCAAGATCGTGAGTAACAAACAAATACTCACTAAAGCAGCAACAAATAGAAAACTCAAAATGCTTAGAATAAGCCAATCGTTGTGAATCCCTCCAATAGGATTCACAACACTCAAAGGAATGCAACAAAAATGCTCATAGAAATCAATCTTTTCCATCGATACGAACTCACTCGTATCGAAAAAAATTGAAAATAGAATAATCCTAAATAAGATAATTCATAAAAAAAGATAACATCAAACTCAATTATGGAATACTACGGAATACAATATATATTTTCCTAGACATATTCCATCCCGATAATCCCAAAACTCGAAAACAAATCAAGGCTCGATTTGAAAACAAGATCGAATAAAGGACAATGATTCACTCGTATTGTACTTCGATATATCATGATATACGTATTGTTCTGTGTTTATTATACTTTGTTCTAACCGCAGCTCTGATACCAAGCTGTAACGCCCCACCCCGAGACCCACCTTAGTAAAGAGAATTAATGAGTAATTCTATCTACTAAAGCGGAGAATAGGGCTGGTTAAGGGCGACCATCTATAACTTTGTCTTAAACATCTACCGAATACGTCGACAAATGCACTATGATTTTTCTTTTCTATCTCACTGGATCCACATACATAGTAAATGCTTAATCCAAAACTATAGGTGGCTAACGGATCTATCAGAACAAAATACCATAACTAAATGTAAAGCACATCACAGAACAGTAATCAACATCATATATATAAATATACACTGATACATGTTAAGTACAATACAATATGAATACAATAAAGGTGGTATTCGACCACACTTTATACATGGAATTGAATATAAATACATCAGAGTCAATTGGAAAGAAATATAAACCACAAAAGTGATAGGATGATATCCAAGCAGATGCATCAAAGCAAAGTCCCGTAATTGATAGCTAACCTGAAACAACTCGGTCTGACCCAAGTGATAAACACACGGGTCAGGCAACCGAATCTTATCGTTAGAAAGGAGTACGATAAGGTAAAGAGAAGAGCTTCACAACGGGATAACATAAGTAGGCATGAACATCTAGGGTTGATATCAAGTAACTTCACTATGTCTCTATGGTGGTTTGCATATACATATACTTGGGTTAATCTGAAGGAATCCATGTATATGATATAAGGGAAAACATTCAAACATTATCCATGAATAAAGAAAGCTCTCAAGTCGTACATAAATCCCAAGTATAAATCCATAAAATTTGAAATCACCAAAATCCTCAAATAAATCATATTTGCCTTATTTACATCTATAAGGCTAGGTAAACACATCAAAAATGGTGAAATTGAAATCATCATAACTCATAAAAGAAATCTCATATTGGCCAATTATTACATGCAAAAGCATGTTGCACGTGCTATTTACCAGTACTGTTCACCGTCATGGTACCATATCCATCTCTCGACCGGAATCCTAATCTCGAATTAATCCGGTCTATGACGTCATCTATATTCTCCCCGAACACCCGCCATCAAAAGTGATTGGAGCACCTCACTCCAATCGGTGTCCGCTGAGTCTCCGCCATCAAAAGTGATCAAGTCAAGTATTACTTGACCCAATCGGGACTCTAAATACTAGTAGTTCTCCCAGAATGTGTCAACAACTCTCGGATAGTAACCCGAAAAGTGGTAACGTATGTCACATACCATACGCTCTCACTTAGCGGTTTTCTAGCCGTTAGTTCGTGCCACACTAAGAAATCATCAACATCATCAAAAGAATCGCCTCATGTCATCGGCATATGGTACAAGATGCTAAACCCGTCTCATCTCATCGACGAGTAGAAACTCCATAAAAACATCAAACTCATCAAATTCCATCAAAATCTTGCCTCATATCATTGGCAAGTATATCTCCATCAATATAGTCCTAATCTCGTATATACTCCCGAATAGGAGATCTCGGACTATACGTATTAGCCAAATGGACTAATATAATCTCAAACTCATACCACAATGTGGTTAACATCAAGGAGGAAATCAAATGATTCCTCAAAATCGTTTCGTTCGTACAAGTCCGAAATTAACCGATAAAGTAAATACTCAAGTCCCATACCTCGCGGATTTACTAAATCGTTTAATTTATTTCCTTATACGTCCGAAAAGCATCAAAGTAATTAAAGTAAATAAAATTAATTATAATATATTTTACTAGAGAAAACGGGATTTTTAACCAATTTATAGAAATTTATCTAAAGGATTTTGAGTGAAAACCCATCATTTAAAGAATTTTAATGATTTTTGAAAGCCTAGAAAATAAAGAATAATTGTTTAAAAACCTTTAAAAATGTATAAAAACATTTATTGCTCAAACCATGATTTTAGAAGATTTTATGCAATTTATTCGGATTTTAAAACTCAGAAAACATCAATTTGCAATTTAATCGGCAAAAACCGATATTCAAATTTTAAATCGAATTTAAACCAATTTAAATTCAAGTCACATTCTAAATTTACTAGTCCATTGCTGGACAAAAGAATCAAATGTTAGCATCAAATTTCATAGTAAAATTCTTGCAAAATCATGCAAATGAAATCATCAAAGTCGAACAATTACATCAATATTGGGGCAGTGCATAACAGACCAACATTGTAAAATATCTATTTTCCATCACGCAAACTTCGAAATTCTACAAAATAAAAAATACAAAAATTGTAGCCAACAGCCTCAGGTTTCCAAAACTTCATAAATTTTGATATTCCGATTAGTAACGAAGAAGTTATGATAGAAATACTACTAAGAAAGAAATTATTTGCGCTGCCTGTCAACACAGGACAGCGATGAAAATGCCAATTTTCCACTATGTAGACTTCTAAATCAGTTAAAACCAAAAACATGAACGTTTTGGAATATTTCACAAGGATTTTAGATCATCCAAGAAATCAAAATTCCGATAAGTAACACAAAAGTTATGGCGAAAACACTAAGCAGCCACTAGAATATTCTGGGCTTAATCTCTCTCGGATTTCCATTTTTGACAGCAACTAAGAAGGTCCAAACGGACTCAAAACCCAATGAAAGTTAACATGAACAAACTATAATCAGTCCTCTATAATCTAAAAAAAGAATGGCATCAATCCGACACCGGACGAGCCAAATATGAGCAAAACAAGACAGGGCATTTTCAGCATCAATCAATATAGAACAGAGGTAAAATTCAACATATTTAACCAAATATTTCAAGCAAGAGATTATTTGCTGCTGAAATTTGTTCACTTACAGTTGCTATAAGCCTTAGCTTACCTATTAGCAGCAAAAAGATGATGATTTAGGCTTGAAGATGGAAGTTTTCAACTCGAATTCGCCTTTGCCGTACCTATGATTGCTGAAAATAGGCATGCAAGAGAAGATAAATTACAAAACAAGAATTACAATAAACAAATATGGATTTCTCCTCAAATTCAAGATAGAGAAGGTTGGAGATTACCTTTTTGTTGAATTAGACCCGAATTTCTATTGATTTAGCAAAGAATTTTGTTATTTATGGCTAGGGTTTGAGAAGACAGCCATTGTTTTTAAGTTTCAGAAGTTTTGAGGAGAAGTCGTATACAATTGAAGAAAAAGAACGTACTTTTCCTCCAGATGTTTTCCATTAGGACTAATGGGTATGGGTTAGGTAATTAGGCCCAAAATTAGTTACTTAACAAAAATAATGAAGTTGATCAATTTACACTTATACAATGCTTAAATATTCATAACTTCTACATTTTTACTCCGTTTTTAATGATTTTGGATGCATCAGATTCGTTATGTCATCTAGTTTTTAATAAAATTATCAAAACATAAGTTTTAACAATTTTTTTATTAAATTTCCATTTATTACTCAATTTATCCAATTTTCCCATAATTGCAAAATAAATTGCAAATTTAATACAATTCGTTAGATAAAAAGATGTTATGTACCTAAAACAAAACAAATACAGGTTTAGACATTATTAAATTATTTCTCACATTTTTGATCATAGTTATCATGATTAATTATTTTATTAACTCATTTATATATATATATATATATATATATATATATATTTAATTAATAAAATGACAATATTGGCAAACAAGCACAATATTGTACAAATTATCAATTTAATCAAATGTAGTCAATTAACTACATTCAAATTCATGAAATAAAGTAGAAACTTTATTTCACTCATGTCCATCATTTTTTATATACTCAAAGAAGATTATTTTTTCTTCTTATTCCCCATATTTTATTTTACAATAAAATGTATTATTGGTTTTAAAATTACCAATATGATTTCCCCAACCTAAACAAAATTCCATTAATTATTCCAAACCACTCCAACCATCGAAATGGAGTGATTAATTTATTTTGTTACAATTCATTAGCCCAAAAATTCAAATTCATTATGCATATGATGATTAAACAATTATTTAACAATTTTCTTTGTATTTAACAAAGAAAAGATGCAATTTGACAATAAATTACATTATTGCCAAATCGTACATGTTAATTGAATATAGTTGCATCTCTATATTCGAAATTCATGAAATAAAGGAACAACTTTATCTCACACATATGTTTATTACTATTAATACAATAAAATCTTTCTACTTTTATTTTCCCTTTTATTTTACAATAAAAGGAGAATATTGGAATAAATTGACAATATTCCTTTAATGATCCTACTAAATTCCATTAATGACAATTTCCAACTCAAAGATCACAATTAAGTTGTTTACTTCATCTTTCCTTCATCTTAAATTTGCTTCAATCATTTAATTTGAAATAAACCTTATTTTATATTATTCTCCCAAAATTTATTCATATTATATTGTTTATTCCAAATAAACAATATAATTCATCATTTTCTTCCAATTAATTCAATTAATTCCAATATTAAATTATAATATTCCTTATAATTTAATATTTAAGGTAATCTCCAACCAGGGTTGTTACATGTTTAAAAAATATAAATATAAGAAAACATATTACAAGATTTATAAATAAAGTAGGAGAGGGTTCAAGCACAAATTGTTTCATATTAACAAATTAATAAAATAAGGGGTACATTTATTTATAAAGTGTATATGATATAAAAAATTATTTAAAAAAATTCTTTTGTCTTTGAAAAATTACAAACGTTAAACATACATAAGGGAGTAATGGAATTAACATACATTGAAATCTCATGATTATCCTTTTACAAATGGCATCCAATATAATTAATGGATTAAAATAATACAATTGAAAATTACAGAAAACTTTTCAGCTCCCCATATGCAATTATTTAGCTTTTCAACAAATATGAAAAGAACAGTAACAATAGATTGAGAATCACAAATCTCAATATCAAAGGCAATAGTAAAAAGAGAAAAAAAAATCATAAAACTGCCATTATCATCTCTTCTCAAATCTGAAACAAAATATTCAAGTGCAACATGATCAAGCAAAGTAATTTCAACCTGGAAAAATGAATCAAAATTGAAAGTTTAAAGCTTCAACCCGAAGCCTGGTGGATTACCTCAGAATCAAAATCAATGTAGCATGATTCATCAATCAGAATCATCAAGGTTTAGTTGTTCAAAGACTAACAGCAAATTCCCATTTTACAAATTCACTTCAAGCCTGTTCTTCTCTGTTTCTCCTTGATCAAGGTGAGTAAACCGTTTGATTTCTGAATTTAATTTTTTTTTTGAAAAACATGTTAAAGTAGTTTGGAAAATTACTTGCATGTGTATGAATTTGTGAATATATGTGCGTATTTAGCTCTACAAGCTTGAGAACGAACATTAGTCTCTATTTTCAGTATTACGGGGTTCAATCCTGTTTAAAAATCAAGAACTCACCCTCTGATCACCTATTGATCATAATGTTCAAAGAAAATATGTTTGAATTGTCAGGATCTCTTCCTTAAAAATATTTATAGGCACTAAATATAAATAGGTGTTCTGGAAAATAGCAAAACAAAATGGAATCTCATTTTTTGTAAAAATGTAAATGATTAAAGTTTAAGTTTTGAATGTATGATCTTGTTCACTTTTCCAAATCATGATTTTTAAAATAAAAATCTAGAGTTTTAGTGCGATTTTGGGTGAGAAATCGTGACATGAACGGATTTGATTCTTTGGGCAAATTTCGATGGTCGGCGACCTTGTTCATCTCGTGATCGGAGCTGTGGCTAGCTGAGAGGTCGTAGAGTGTATGAAAAATACTCGCTAAATTTTCAGATCGTCGTAGTGGGCGATCGAAGTAGAATTAGGGTTTAAGCGCTATGATTGTCAAGGTCAGGAAACCTCGTCAGCACCGCCTCGTCAATGCATCAGAATTCATGGGACAGGGGGGAAAAGCTTCGAGGATCTTTGGGGTAGCTGTGGTTGAAGTGATGTGGCCTCTGGCGTCGTCATGTGGCGGAATGGACTCGAATTCGCCCGATTTTGATTTAGGCGAAGTTCTGTGCGTTGGGTTGTTCGAATCGAAGCTGGAGATCGTTGGTGATGTTCGGGTGAGTTTGTCGTCGATCGGAAATGGTCATCATGGTTGTGCACGTGTATGTGCATAGGCTGATTTCAGCAATTTGTGGTGTTGGGGAAGAAAGGTGGGAGATCGAGTTCAAGCGCATGCAAATAGGGGACTGACTAGAAGTTTAATTCGGGTGATTTTGTGAATGTTCCGGGTAAATCCTTAATCAAAATTTTTAGGTTCTGAAAAATAAATTTACTCAGGTTGGTTTTGGAGGAAACTCGAAGTGGATGGCATGTCGACTTAGTGGTGGACTCGAGTAGGTCTCGGGTTGGGTATAAAATAGTTTTCAACTTTCAAACCAAATATAGATCTTTTAGAAAACCTTTTTAACCCAAGTTTTTAAATAAATGGTTTTGACTTAAGTTTTGATTAATAAGGATTTCAAGTAAGTATTTTTAAAGAAATTAAATTTAATTTAAATTTTGTTACATTATTTTATAAGGTTATTTATATAAATTAAATAATGTAATGAAGAATGACAGTTAAGTTAAAATGGTACGTAAACTAATTTTTATCTCTTAAGTTAATTTGTGTGATAAGAATGATTTATTTAACAAGGTTTACGAGATAATCAAAATGATTAACAAAGATAAAAAGATTTATCTTTTAGTTTATTAAGTAATTAATGATTTGTTAATATAGTTACTTTAAAAGTAATTATTTAATATTAAAGATTAATTTAATAAATAATTAAGGTTAATTAATTTGTAATTAATTATTAATTAATTAAGGAATAATAGATTAATAAAAGTAATTAAGATTTAATTAATTAATAATTAAGGGTTAATTTCCTAATGCAATTAGTATTAGATTAATAAAGGGTGATTAATTAAAGGATAAATTTATTAAAGATAATTACTTTGTGTAATTAATTAAAAGATAATTACTTTGTGTAATTAAATAAAAGCTAATTACTTAAAGAAATTAATAAAGGATTATTAATTAAGGGTTAGTTAATTAACTAAAGATAATTAATTAAAATGTGGGTTAAATAATTAAACGGTAATTATTTAATAATTAAAGATAATGAATTATAATTAAAGGTTAATTAATATTATTATTAATGGTTAATTAATAAATGATAAATAGAATAATTAATCAAAATGATTCGTAATTTATTAATGTTAATTAACCAGGATTAGTAATTCATAAGTAATTAATCTGATTTGAATTAATCAGACAATTAACTGATCTCACTTATGAGTGTTTGAATTATGTCGGATGATTGAATTGTTTGATACCGCTGATATGTTCTGTTTTGATTTGAGCTGTGTTTTATGTAGTTTCATCTATGGATGAAAGATAAGCGTTATAGGTTATACCGCTTATCAAATATATTGTTGCATTTGAATCCGTGCTAATTGATGATGTTGCACTTTTATTGGGTAAAACCCCTAGACCACACTTATACACACACAAATATGGATTGCACGTGGAAATTGGTTAAGTCACAAATTTTTGAAATAGTTTTAAAATTTGAATTTTTTAATCCAAATGGTTTTGGGAAACGTATTGGGATTAAAATAAAAAGCTTTTGAAAAGGAATTTCAAAAATAAAACTTATTTTTGAAAAACTTGATTTAGTTTTGAAATTTGATTTAAATTCGAATTCAAAATTTGAAATTGAATTATATTTATGATTTAAAAAGGTTAAACAAGTTTATATGAGTTTTAAACACTTTAAAAGTGTTGTTTTCGGAATTTGAATTAAACCCAAAGATTTCAACTTGTATAAATGAAATCATATTTTTTCTGAAACGAAAACTATTTGTTTCCTAATAATAAAAGCTTTCACCTAAGAAATGTACTTCCAATTTGTGATTAAAAGGATTTCAAGTCTAAAATGAAAATGGACTTCCAAGTTATAAATAAATCTTTGGAAATGGGTTTGAAAGCTATAAGTTAAATCCTTAAAGATTAAATGAGTTAATCCAACTTGAAATGAAAATTGTTTTGAAATATGTGAATGAGTCTTTGTGAAAGCTAGGTGAACTTTGCGAATTGAATCTTTTTGTTTAAAAAGAATTGAAATAGTAATTTGTTTTAAACCATTTAAGAAGAATGTTTGGGTTTTAAAGTTGTGACTTAACTGAAATCTCATTATCCATATGTTTTAAAATATTATGTTCATTATTCAGTTTAGCCGAGAGAGGACCTTGTGTCATACAACCCATTCCGAATAATGATACGACGTTATGGATAGCATTTGAAGATCGGTGGTGAAGATCGGATATTTTCGAAAACGGAAGGATAACTCATCGAATGTCTCTACATCGACTGGTCCCCGGTATAGGGACTCCATATGTGATGGGAAGTCCGGACGTGATTAGGAATTCTCCGGATTTGCAAGGGCTTCTTTGGAAGTGCCTTCGGTTCTGTTCGAACCCAGAACAGACTTTTATAGATGTGTGTCTAACATTACACTTTGAGATATAAAGCCAGTTTCTATCAAATACATTTATACTTGGTGGCAGAGAATTTATTCTCTTAGCTTAACACCCTTCTCTGATATGTAAGAGCTCAGAGGTTATGTAGTTGATGGTTACTGGTGATACATTCCTAATTTGGTAATGTGGCATACGAAGTGCTACAGATCATTTGTTGATCAAAACATGGCTTTGCGAAAAAGCGTAGCTTTATGGATGAGACCAAATCGAGCCTCACAACCTGTTAATGGTCGAAACAGGAAAGATGCGGCAAGGTTTCAGGGGCAGCTCCCCTAGGGTATGACTATTCCTTCTGGAAAAGGGTGGTATCATGGTATGGAGCCCAGATACTGACTCATGTGGACACTGTAGTATATTTAATACTTTGTGATGTTATTGGTGTAGAGGATCCTCGGGTAAAGGTCGCAAACGACCGGGGGTGGCATATCTTTGGTTTTACTCCCCCGGAAGTGGGTGGTCGGCCTTGTGTTGGCAGAGAGCTGGGTAAGTTCTCGGGGCGTCCCTCCAGAGGCGTTTGTATGTGGAAATAGAAAGGCCCATAGTCTGTCCATTTGTTGGAAATCCTATTATCCAATACGAGCCTTGTACGGTTTTAGTTGTAGAACATTCCATTTAAAATGGCAGCTTAGGCATAGTATAGTGGTACCTATGCTGGCTAAGATTAGTATTATACTTTTGAAATGTTTTCCACTATGCACTAGTAATAGTATCAAAAAGGATTTTGCATAGTAAGCATATTTGACTATCATAAGGAGAAATCTCCCCCATGTGTGCGATTGCATTGTGTGTGTGCCGGGAGGCCTTATGGTAGTTTCCAAAAAGCATTGCGGATTTGAACTTTAAATTTCTTTATTGTTTGTTTTAAAAGATAAAAACTATTTTTGTTTGCTCACACCAGTCCCATGACTGACCTGGAGTTTATTGTTCCCTTCCTAAACTCAGGGTGCCCACTATTTTCCACACGGGCCGTCTAGAGTAGGGTTTTCCAGATAGTCAAATAGTAGGAATTGATTCGTTATCCTTCGAAGCCTTTTGGATTTGTGGATCGCATTTGCTACACTTCAGCATTCACGGACCGCGCTTGCTTAGCTTCGTGCATTTTTATTGGGCGATCGAGCTATTTCTGGATTGGTGCCTTGGAGATGAAAATTACCGATACTGGAGTTCTCTTTTGAAGACCATATTGGAGATATTGTTCTGTTGTTGGTGTTATCTTTTTCTTTCCGCTGCTATTGTCTTGTATCATATCTCTGATGTATATTGATATGTATTGTATCATCTGTTGTATCTTATTGTATCAGATACTATACCAATGTTGTGTATTGATATATTCTTTTTCTTCCATTGTGTTTTACTTAATGTG
This sequence comes from Allium cepa, assembly GCA_030765085.1. Taxonomy (NCBI): domain Eukaryota; kingdom Viridiplantae; phylum Streptophyta; class Magnoliopsida; order Asparagales; family Amaryllidaceae; genus Allium; species Allium cepa. Next base: position 72,969,421 of record CM060942.1, read on the forward strand.
TTATAAGCTCCGGCGAACCAAATTCGACGTTTGGATCTGCGGCATTTGATTATGAGTGTCGTATTCGGTGCCCATTTTCTAAGGTCGAGTCAGGGTCGTTATATTTTTCATGTTCAAATAATGGTGGTTGTTTGACATAAACATGTTCTTAGATAAAACCATTCAAAAATGAACTTTTGACATCCATTTGAAATAATTTAAAATTGTTATGACGAGCAAAAGCGAGTAGAGTTCGTATAGCTTCCAATCTAGCTACAGGTGCAAAAGTTTCTTCGTAATCAATTCCTTCTTCTTGATTATACCCCTGTGCTACTAAACGTGCTTTATTTCGAACTATAATTCCGGTTTCATCGGCTTTATTTTTAAATACCCATATAGTTCAAATGACGGATTGATCTTTTGGTCTTGGAATGAGTTATCAAACATTATTTCGTTCGAACTGATTTAATTCTTCTTGCATAGCTAAAATCCAAAAATCATCATGAGAGGCTTCGCCATTGTTTTTTGGTTTAAAATTTGAAATGAATGCAACATGACTTATTTGATTTAGTTGATTTCGAGTTACTCCAGAATTTATATCTCCAACAATGTTATCTATAGGATGATTCTTTAAAATCCTAGGAGGTGAAACTAAAGTATTATTTTGATCAATAGCTTCATTTTTATTGTGAAGTGTGTAAGAAGAATCATTTGGATGTATTTCTTCTTCGTCATTAATTTGTGTAGTTACAAAATTTTAATCAAAAGAAACATGTAAACTTTCTTCTATAATATTTGTCCTTTTGTTATAAACTCTATAAGCTTTGCTACGATCCGAATAGCCAAAAAATATTCCATAATCGACCTTAGGATCAAATTTTCTTAGATTGTCTTTAGTATTTAATATGAAACATTTTGATCCAAATGTTCTAAAATATGATACCATAGGTTTCTTACCAAAAAATATTTCATAACACGTGTTTTTTGTCATTGGTCGTAGTGTCACTCTATCCAAAACATAACAAGCAGTACAATAGCTTGGGCCCAAAAATGTTTTAGTAGATTCATACTGTTTAATGTTGTTCTTGCACATTCTTGTAATGTTTGATTTTTTCGTTCAACAACACCGTTTTGTTTTGGTGTACGTGGAATTGAAAATTTATGATTAATTCCCTTTTTATTGTAAAAGTTTGTAAAAGTTCATTTTCGAATTCTCCTCCGTGATCACTATGAATATTTTCAATTTTCAAATTCATTTGATTTTCAATTCTTTTTCCAAAAATTTCAAACATAGCAAAAGTGTCACTTTTATGTTTCAAAAACAAAGTCCATGTATATCGTGAAAAATCATCAACAATAACAAAAACATACTTATTTTGATTTATTGATCTTACTTGAGTCGGACCAAATAAATCTAAATGCCACAATACTAATAGTTGGTTTGTTGAAATATTATTTTTAGTTTTAAAAAAACTAATTTTTAATTTTTTATTTGACATGCATCACACAAATTATCTACCTTATAATTTATTTTTGGTAAACCTCTAACTAGTTCATGTTTTGATGATTTATTTATGTATTTGAAATTCATGTGACAAACTTGTTTATTCCATAGACATGGATCGTCAAGCTTAGCGGTCAAGCATAAATCCGAATTTTGTTTTATATTTATACTCATATTCAGAATATAAATATTTTTATTTCGAAATCCTTCAAATAATCAATTTTTATTATTATCAAATTTATTGCATCGATTTTTCTCGAAATTTATTTGAAAACCTTTATCACATAGTTGACTAATGCTTAGTAAATTATGTTTTAAATTTTCTACTAATAAAACATTAGAGATAATAAGAGAGTTAGAAATACCGACGTTTATGACTTCTCCAATTCCAATGACATATCCTTTTGAGTTGTCTCCAAAGGTTACGGTGCCTCCAACGATATATTTTATATTTGAGAGCATCTTGGCATTCCGGGTCATGTGTTTTGAACAACCACTATCGAGTATCCATTTCTCTTTTGCTTTTATTTTTGGGTACCTATAAAACAAAACTTATTCAATTGGTACCCACTTCTTTTACTAGGGTCTCATATGTTAGGAGAGGAGGGTAGCCATACCCAAGTGGGTTTTGGTCCTTTAAAAACATAATCATTGTTAAATACAACACTTGATAGAAAACTATCAATTTGTTTTTGTCTAATTAACTTAATATTAAACTTTCGTATCCAAATTTTTATATTTTTAAATTTTACATCTTTACTTAGCTTTGGTCTCTTTTTGAAACTTTGATATAAGATACTTCGTTTTTTATAGTATTACCTTTTTTCTTATGTGAATTCTTTTCAAATCCTAATCCATTTCGATAACCAGAGTGTTTCGAAATTTTAATTAAATTATCAAGATCTTGTCTTCCTTTGTTAAACTTTGAAGCTTTATTAGTATTTTTTTCTAGTTTTTCCTTTAATTCACAAATTTCATTTTTTGACATTTCTATACTAGTTTTTAGTTCAATATTTTCCTTAATCAAATTATTATTCTCAAGTTTTAACTATCTATTTCACAAAGTTGTGTATCATATTTGATAGACTTTTTACATTTTTCTTGTGAAAGCTCTAATTCTTCTTCTAAAATTACTTTTTCATCGCTTAATAATTCAATTTCTAGTTCTAATCGAATTATTTTGGCTATATGTTCTTTATTCAATTGTTTGATCTGTCGAAACTTGTCATCAAGTTCAATACTTAACTCTAATAATTCATTATAGCTAAGTTCAGGACATACCTCATTAGTGTTAGCCATAAAACATACGTTAGCTTGTTCTCCATTGTTATCACTATCACTCTCGGAAGATGATGATGAATCAGAATCATCCGAAGTGACTTTAAAAGCTCTTTTCTTCTTAAATTTCTCAATTTTGTTCGTTTTCTCATTGTTGAGTTTAGGGAAATCCTTCTGCATATGTCTGTATTGATCACATTCATAGCAATTGATTTGAGATATATTTGTTGTATTGGACTTTCTTTCTTTTTGGAATTTGGTCATCTTTCTAAATTTCTTGAATTTGTTGTAATTCTTAGCAATGAAGACTATCTCTTCTTCATCCAAATCCGAGTCATCATTCTTTGCTTAAAATGCTAAGTTCTTCTCTTCAACATTTTGTTCTTTTTTAGCCTGTAAGTTAGCTTCATAGGACATTAAATTTCCTATCAACTCTTCATCCTTGAGAGTAGAGAGATCATTAGCTTCTTCTATAGCTAATGCCTTCCTTTCCCAATCCTATGTTAAAGAATTGAGTATTCGAGACACTAAATCAAAATCGGTAAATTTAACTCCTAATTTCATAAGATCATGTTGGATAGTTTGAAATCTAGAATACATGTTAACAATAGTTTCATTTTTCTTCATTTTGAATGAAGAGAATTGGTTTTGCAAAATTGAAATCTTAGTTTGTTTGACCTTTGTTGTGCCTTCGTGTGTAATTTGTAAGGTATGCCAAATGTCATATGTAGTAGTGCATAACATGACACGTGAAAATTCATTTTTATCTAGAGTGCAAAATAAAACGTTCATAGATTTAGTATTGTTTGATGCTAAGGTCTTTTATGCATTGGTCCAAGTGTTCATAGCAGTGTCAGGTGGTTCATATTTATTTTGTGTAGCAGACCATATTTCTAGGCCATTGGCTTCCATAAAGTACGCATACAAGTGGACCAATATGCATTGCTTGAGCCATTAAATAGTGGGGGATGTGCGGTAGACTGAACTTCTTGACAGATACTTGCCATATTAGTGATTCAAAAACTTGTTGCGGTACTTTTAATCAAACCTTGCTCTGATACCAATTGAAAGACTAACTTATGGTGGATCGATTATACAAATGACAAGTTATAACTAAATTAACTATAGTGTAATGATTAGTAACGAATGTAAATAAGAATAATCACACCAGGGTTTTTATACTGGTTCGGACCTCACATCCTATGTCCTGTCCGGAAGCTCCTCTTTGGAATTTCCTTTCACCAAATAACCCTCACTTCACCCAGAGGAGTAGGTTTACAATAGCAGAGTTTCTTTGTCAACTATATGTTCTCTATTACATGAATTTTGACTATATGGTACAACTAAACTTCTTATTCTCTTGAATGTTTGAATACAATATTGCTCGACATTATTTAAGTGTATGATCTTGGATTTACAGATTGGATAGCAAGTAGATGATTAAGATAGAAAGTCGAGTTGTGCTTTGATCCTTCTTGATTCTTGTTTATATAATTGTAGAGTGTTGCTTCTAGTAGTTGCATCTCTTCCTTCTCGGTCTAGAATCGTTACTGATCATTGGTGAAGAGTTGTGGAGGAGAGATGGAGTTGGTCTTTTTGGAGATAACGGTTGTTATTTGAATTTTATGCCCTGAGCCCAGTTTCAGATGTCTGAATGTTGTTTTCAGACGTCTGGAACCTATTATTATTTTTAGTCTAGTATCTATGTTCATACGTTTATAGTTCTGCATTCAGACGTCTCAACCTGTCAAGTGAGGTTTTTCTGGGTTCATTCTTGAGTGTTTGTTCCTTCGATCTTCCTGCAACTTTGTAGATGAACTTATTTAATGCTATAGTCATCGTCTTGTCAAGGTAGTGGTTTTTCTTGCTTTGTATCTTTGTATGATGAAATATATGTGATTTCCATTGTATAGTTGTTATCGTCGAAATCGTAAACTTAGGGTTCTAACATTCTGGATCTATTAGATCTACTGGATGGTGATAATCATACCCTTCCTGAGTGTTTGGCTCTGTAAATGGTCTTGGTTAGTTCCATGATTCCTATGTTCCCCTATCCTTAGGAGAACTACTCTCTTAGTTTGTTTGTTTCTATGATTTCTACATGACGGATCAACAACAACCATATGAATCTCAACATTATGACCATCAGCAACACGACCAACATCTTCATCCAATCCAACTATACTCTAGAACCTAAGTCACGATGATAGGGACTGGTGCACCCATAGGAGATGGATTAGCATCGATCTATGCTCTTACATTCTAAGCACTGTCCAACTTACTTTTCGAAGTTTCGATTTCATTTCTCTTCATTTTTTTCTTCCCTCCTATGTGTTATCCACCTAAAGATAAAGAACTGTCCTTTTCTGAATCAGATTGTGATAAATCCCTCCCATTCCTTCTACAACCATGGGATAACGGTTTAGCAAATCCAGACTTTGCATTATTTTTTTCCTCATCGTTTTCTTACTTTCACGCGGCTTGACGTTTAACTTCTTCATTATATTATCAATCTCAACCATAGTTATCATATCTAAGGGTATATGAATTTCAACTTTTTTCTCTAGTTCTACCTCGCGGACTAAAGCAATCCAAAAGTAGAAAATAGATCCAAATATCGGGAGAATGATACGTTTTCATTAAAAGAACCAAAATGTTTACACCGAAAGTTGGCACAAGCATCAAAAATATTTCTAAAAGAGAATAACGTAAAGAAATTAAATGAAAAATGAGAGAAAACAAAATTTACCAATTATGTTGGTTCGACTAATCATTGGTCTTGTACTTTTTTCATGATTCTGGAAATCTTTTACAATTGTAATCTTATTGATCGATAGCCAATGGATCGGTATTGACCGAAGTGATTACAAGATAAGTACATAAATTTAGAATGTAAGCTAAAAAGATTCCCCAGACAATGCCTATCGCATTTTATTTATAATGGAAGGTCGACGAATCTCTCTCCACCATTTTCTTCCCCATGTTCCCCATGTCCAAAAGGAGTTGCTTGAAGAGATTATAACCAAATCAGTGGAGTTTAGGAATCCGTACCGAACCATGCCCAACGGATTAGTTACATCCATAAGATTGGATATAAAGTCTTCTTTGATCCCTTCATGTTGATTGGTTGGCTAGTATCTTCATTCGTAGAACTTGGATGCATTGATGTAAGCTCAAACTATGGTGAAATCTATGGTTCGTCGGTCAGTTCAAAGAATTTGGGCTTCTAATCTTGAAACTTGAATAAATGCACTAACGTTTGAGTCATGAGTAGTTGGCGATCCATCTCATATTGCATGAATAACTCAACAAGCACTTTATTTCCACTCAATAAGAAAACAAACATATTTTTAGGCAAGTTCCATGGATCCGTATCGATCCAAGACATTTAAAAAATTCTTGAACTTTGGCCTTGGATCTTTGGATGTTTTAGCATAATGGTTATTTCGAAAACTTTTGGTAGGTTAAGCTTCATCCATTGAGCTTGCTTGGTATCCGAGATTGAATGCAATTGTTCTAGATTCCTATTTGATTATCCTCCATTTGATTATTCCGAATCATCCAAATACAACTTGGTCAAAATGCTAATAACACAGTTGTGTAATTTTTTTAAATTGTTTAAGAAAGTAAATAAAATAATTCATAGTTTTTTTTTCAAATCCTCGTAAACCCAGATTCGTTAGTAAAATCTAGAAGGATCACAAACAAGTCTGCTAAAATGCTAAATTCCCAATTTAAGCAACCATTTCAGATGATTCGGCATGGTTGCTAAGAATCAAACCATCGCCATTCAATGAGGGATTGGACATGTTACACAATTGCACTAAGTCCATGAATGAAAACTCATAGTTTTTAGTTAAATGCACTCACACAAACATATACATACATGCATACAGATATATACGTGTATATTATAAATGTTATTATATATGTGTGTGAGTAAATAAATATATAATTATAATGTTATAATTAAATACTTGTTAAAAATTGTTTTGAATTATTGTTTGGCATTGTCTGATTAATTAATAAAATACATAAAAACTATATATGCTATATTATAATTAAATTAAATTATTAGTAATAAATAAATTACTTTCATATGTGTATATGTAAGTAATATGTATTGTGGCTAAAAATAATCCCAACTCATAATTTTGGAATAAATATATATGTAGTGTATGTCTACTATGGTGTCAAATGTGTTTGACGCCTGTACCACGTGAATGTATTATATACATTATTCCTTATATCACGTCATTTTTAATTACTAAAGACTATGAACCCTAAATAACGTTTCCCTTGATCATGTATGTATTAGGTCGATTACTTCCGTATATGTTGTTTGTTGAGAAAATTCAGGCAACTACGAAATGGTAGGTCAGATTAAATAATATCATATGGCTTGTTGAGAATGTTGAATATGCAAGCATATAATTTTTGTTTGATGATAATAAACATATATATATATATATTCATTTAAATGTATTTGTTAATCTACTATATTATTTTTCACATAATTAAATAAATATTTGGTGAATAAAATAAATAGCAAGGAATTTAAATTCAAATAATATTTTATTCAAACAAATATTTAATACAATTTTGAATAGTACAAATTCAAGCTCTCACTATACATATACAATTTTGATTACAATACAAATTCAATTACATCACAATCTATCATTTACAAATACACCTCACTACATATCGCTCATTCACTTGTAATTTATCTACAACTTTATTTCATATTGAATCCAGCATCTGGGCAATTTACAAAAATAAATACTGACGCGGTAAAATTGAAAATAACATATTTTTGCAGTATAAAATAAAATGTAATTTTGAAAATATTATTTGCCTCGGTTATTTGGGTTGTTCGTCATCATTTAATTTTGAATTCATCATACACAAACAGCTTGTGACATGCATAGTGTATCACTGTATATGCCATAAGGCCGTGCACACCGATATATACACTTGATAAAATTACAGGGACAGGTGAGCACAAGGTCAAACCAAAATCAAAAGCCGGTTTTAACTCAAGTGAAATAAATATACAGTCTCAATTTTAACACAAGGTCAAACCAGAGCTTTAAAGCTGGATTCAACACAGGCACAGTCCAAAAATACAAGCACAATATGTACAGAGTCAATGCAACAGTGGTGCACCATAAATTGACATAAGACATGGGCATACAACAAAAGCTCTGAGCAGACTCAACTAGCTCATGCTACTTAGACAGCAAAATACATGTGGATGAAACTACCGAGCTGGATATAGTACAAGTCCATACACAAGACTCCAATGTGTTTGCAGTGTAGACTATAAGAACAAAGCATGCACCAGTTCAGTATGCAATGTTCCCAGAACTGGTTCAGTAATCAAGTGAACAATGCAAAAAAGTCACATATACAAGGGTCAAGCAAATGATACATGCACAAGACTCAAGACCGCACAATTCAAGATGAATCATATCACAATACAATGCAACAAAAGATATCAGACTCGAAAGAACCAAGTACAACAAGAACAGAGTCTCGACTAAAATAGCACTAGCCCCAACATGAAGTTCAACAGCGTATATGTACAGCATGAACCAGACATGTACACGGGAGAAACCAGAATGCAACACACTGCAAATATAAGTGCAGACAAACTACATGAACCACACTGATTCAAATCAAATACAACCATACAAGTTTAGACATGAACAAGTTACAATATGCAAATATACATAGACGATGCACATACTAACAAATGGACAATAGTTCAACCAACATCAGTGCACATGAGTTCAAATGAAAAATCAGATGTCTAAAGACCAGACTCAAAGCAACTCGAGCTAGCTAAATGAACCCACTCCAAATTCAAATCCAGTGCAACTTCAACCTGAACCAGAGCATGCACAAGCTCATATGCAATATCAAAATACATGGTGTGTAACTAAAAATACCAAATTGAAGCAAGAAGACTTCAATATGCTGAGAGTCAAGGAAAGTGATCGAAGAATCAAAAGTCAGAGCTATGTCAAAATATCATCACAAAACTATCATAACTGAAGGCCAGCAAATCGTGGAAGTTATCACATAAACAAAGTCAAGACCGAACAACATGAAGCACATGGATGCAAGCATCAAGTAGCAGTTTTGATCAAAGACAAAGAATACAAAGTCAACTGAAAATCAAGTCATGGCAATCAAGAAATCAAATAGGTTCAACAGCAGTTTCGAACCAACTTTGAAACCGTGATATCCAAGAAATCGAACCAACTCAGAAATAAACACTATGGGTATGAAGCAATCAAGCAACAAAAATTATAAGAAATTGAAAACGTCAGAAATCATCACAATCATCAATGCAAAATCGAATGGCAAGCCAAAAATTATCAAATGAATTCGTATGAAATATACGAACGAAAAATAAGGAATTCGATTCCTATATTGCCCTAAAACATCATCGGCAAAAGGCATTCGAGTTCGAGCTAAATGGAGAAGAACAAACCATAAAACTCGAATAAAAGTCGAGCGCTGTATAAATCAAAAAGGAACAAACGTACCAATTCTTTCAATAATCAAACTCGACTAATTGGAAGCGATCGCAAACCAAGTTGAAGCTACCGTGAACATATAATCAACCGAAGAAAGGATTCGATGCATCATTGCATTCAATTTGACAAAGCGGCGGCTTCTAATTTAACAAATCCCTAAAAATTGAAAGAGGAACAAATGAACAAAAGAAAGCTGCCATTTTTCCATTCCCAAAGGATCGGGCTGATAATATAAAAAGCAAAAGGAGCCTACTTTTATTTTTGGCCAGCTTGTTTAATTTGGACTTTATATTTTGATTAGGGTTTTGTTTGTTTTAAAATTGTTTTTAAATGTGTATTTTCCTTTTAAGCTTGTGTATTGTCTAGTCGTGTGACTAGGGGACAAACTACGTGGCATAGTTTGACAATTCGCAACTCAGTGGCTGAGTTGTGGTAGGGTTTTCAGCGTAGGATTAAGGCTAGTCGATAGCGGGTGTCGCGAGTTTACGTGTGTAAGCGTTTGACTACTTAATTTCTAGTAGAAACCTTGAGTGCAGCATGTAGGTATGATTTTGCCATAGCTGGGTAAATTATGTGTCGTTCTATTTCTGCATTTATTATTCTGCTATTATATATGTTGCTATTATTTTGACACATCTGTGTTGAAATAATTTTATACAAACTTCCGCAATAGTTTTTATAATTGATAGTATCACCCTATTCACCCCCTCTATGGTGAAATCGATCCTACAAGTGGTATTGGAGCTTGGTACAAAAGCCATTTTTGTTTAAAAAGTTTGTTTTTTCAAAGACCAATTTTTTACGAATTTGAATTTCTAAAAAAATGGCTACTTTTACTAGGGGGCGGTCAAGTATTATTCCTCCTATTTTTGATGGAATAAATTTTTTTAATTGGAAATTGAAAATTGAAAATGGAATTTTATTTAAAATCTGTTAATATTAAATGTTGATATATTATTGAAAATGGGTGTGATATAAGAGACGAGAAAATTATCTCGATTAATGCTCTTGCTATGCGCATATTATATTCTCGTATTAATCAAGATAATTTTAAATTTATCTCTCATTGTGAAAATGTATAGGAAATCTGGAATGCTTTTGATGCAATATATGGTGCAAAAGTCAATAACAATGAGAAATCCTCCTCAATCGACTCAGCTAAAGAAACGAGCTTAATAGATTGGTAAAAAAACAGTAGTGATGAGGATGATGATGAAGATGGAGCAGCTGAGCTAGCATTACTAATGAAGATATTCAAAAAGTAGAACCACAAACACAGAAATCCAGCTCTAAATCAAAAATTGAAAAGCAGAATATTCAAAGCATTATACAACCCAAAAGAACGGGAGATCAACTGTCACAAGTGCAACAAACCCGGACACATCATGCCAACTTTTCCCCGAATTCAACTCGACAAAGAAAAGAAATCGAAAAGGATAAATTCTACAGCCACATGGAATAAAAGCGATAATAATAATAAAAGCACTAGTAGTAAGAGTGGAGAGCAGATTTGTGCCTTCGAGGTAATATAACAGATAGTGATGATGATGAGCCAAGCGAGGTATCAAAACTTTCTCACTCAAAGTTACTTATATATTTCCACGAAGTAAATGGCTGTTTTGAATGACTTAGGGAGAAGTATGCTAAAATTGAATCACAAAGAGATACTTTGATAGAAACAAATAAACAAATTGACCAATTAGTTACATACTATCAAAATAGGATCCCTAAATGTGATAAGTGTCCATCACTCGAAGAAGAAATTAAAAAATCAGAATTTATAATTAAATCGCTTGTAAACGAAATTCTGATTTTGAAAGAGAGTGAAAATACTAGGAGAGAAAATTTTATTAAAAAGTGCACTCAATTATTGAACAAAAATGAATCTCTCAAAACACAAGTCCAACAATTGTCTAAAACTTTATGAAAATTTGCCAAAATTGAAAAATCGTTGAATATGCTATTAGGAAAACAAACCGTTAATAAAATTAGATAAGGACTTGGATATAATGAATCTGAACTGGTTAGAAGAAAATTTAATCAAGTTAAAACCGAGTGCAAAATTTGTAGAAAAATTGGACACGCTCAAAATATTTGCTGGTATAGACCCAAACACGTGAAAACAATTCCAATTTGGTTTCCAAAAGGCACAAATATAAAATCTCTCAAAGTCGAACAAATCTGAGTGCCAAAAGGAACGTATATAAATAGTTATGGGTCTCCACAAAATTATTTGTCAAAATATTTTGCCACTAACAATCATGGACCTATAAAAACATATAGGTCACAAAAATCTTTTATTGTGTAGGTTTGGTGGCAGGCTAAGGAACTACAATAGTGTTACTTGGATTCTGCCTGTTTCAGGGACACAACGGGCAACAAAGAAAAGTTCCTTAGCCTAGCATAAAGGTGACAGAATCATAATGGGCAACAATGAAAATTTATCGTAAAGGTAAAACAGGTAATGGTATATTTATTTTGAACGATATATTCAATTTGATAATCAGCACTGTAATCTGAATTAAATCAGGAAGTAATGTGATGATGAAATGAATGATGATTTTGATTCTGACTTATTCAAAATTGTTGGCCCATTATGTTCTTATGCCTAGAACACTATAAAAACTGTAGAGTCTTTGAATTACTTCATATATATTAGTTGTGATTAATAATAGTGTTTTATTGGATGATAATACATTTAGTTATTTTACGGCTGAATCTATATTCATGGTTTTTGATTATTTACATGACTTCAATTCAAATTCAAGAGAATTTCATTTAAAAAGTTGTCAAAATGATTTTGAGATATTTTGTTGCACAACTCATGATCTGGTCGGTAACATTCAACTAATAATAAGTTTGAGTGAAAAGAAATTCAGATGCAGATTATACCGGTAATCTAGTTGATAGAAAAATTACTAATGGAACATGATTTATGATGAGCATTTGGTAACTGCATCGTTTTTCAAAGAAAATATCTGCATATTTTTCACTTCAAATAATTTTCAAATTGCAGACATTTTTTTTACAAAACCCCTTCTAGAAAATCATTTTTGACCTTGTTTCAAATTAGTCATTTTGGAAAATTTGGTTTTATAATTATTTTTGAATATGATTTTAAATGACTACATTGACTAATCTGACTCCCTAATGATTATCGAAAAGATAAAGAGTGACTGAAAAAGTGATGGTTAATATTAAACACATATTATAACTTGAGATGGTAAATTTAGTAAATTTCTTTAGAAATTTGAACAAGAGTTGTAAAAAAAATTTGTTGGTAAAAGTTACATAACCTTCTCTATTTCTATCATATTTCTAACGACCATCACTCATCAGAATTCGATATAGTTTTCCAGTATGTGATAATTTAAACAGGAATCGTTCCTTTTTCATTATATATTTTTTTTAAATAAAAAAAATCCAACGTATTCACTCTCATTTAAAAGTCCTCACGGTTATGCATGAATGAATTACTTGGAATTTTTGATTATGTGCTTCCATGCTCATTTAAAAGTCCTCAGGGTTATGCATGTATGGAACGCATATCAAAATTGATTTGTTAAATAAACAAGTTGATTCTAATCCCATTTAAAATTCCTCACCATTATGCGTGGTTAGAAGATACTTGAATTCATTTTTTTAAAATCAAATTGGAATACTAGTAATCTCATTTAAAAGTCCTAATGGTTATGCATGGTTGGTATATATTCAAATTCCTGATACAAATATACCACAAATAGACGCAACTTTATGGTTTTATATGACCACATCATTCCCATCATTCTAAAAGTAGAATATGTGCCTAATAGAGTATTTATGATTTTTGTTTGATTTTTTATTGAAATTTAAAACTTGTATTCGATTGAGTTTTAATGTTGTATTATTATCTATCACTTTAACTCTATTTTTCCAATACTATTACTCTTTTGATGATAACATAAGGGGGAGAGAAAAGTTAAGATTTTGACAGATAAATGTCAAATAGTTTCTATTTACATCTAGGCTCATTTGCAAATTTTTATTTACATGCACATATGAAGGGGGAGCTTTGTGTAGAGAGGAAGAATTTAAACAGGGGGACAAATAAAGTTTATCAATAATTAAAATATTTAACAAATTCAAAATTTTAAATATATATATGTTTGTTATCATCAAAAAGGGGAGATTGTTGAATAGGAAATCATATGATTTTTGTTTGATGATAATAAACATATATATATATATATTCATTTAAATGTATTTGTTAATGTACTATTTTACTCAATAGATTCTGTTTAGTAGAAAGACGGATATTCCCTGCTCATTATTAGACAATCACTTATTCACAAACCTCGTGTGGGGCTAATAGTTTTCATTTCCCATCTCATGGAAAACCCTTTTCGCTCTGCTTAGCCCTATCCTCTTCTAGGGGTATTTTAGTGATAGGTTCTATAGGAACTCTAATAATTAAATATTATTGAATTACCTTTCTTCATTTCTGATTTCAAAAATGCATCTCTTTTTTGAAAGGTAAACCCATAACTAAATTTCTCTTCTGATCGAAAAGAATACAACTTATCAAATCACATATAGATTTACTTGAGATTTTGATAGAAGTGTGTCGAAGCAATTTTATATTGTACCATACATGGTATTTTATTTCAAAATAATATTTATTACAATTTTGAATAGTACAAATTCAAGCTCTAACTATACATATACAATTTTGATTACAATACAAATTCAATTACATCACAATCTATCATTTACAAATACCCCTCACTACATATCGCTCATTCACTCATAATTTATCTACAACTTTATTTCAGATTGAATCCAGCATCTGAGCAATCTATAAAAATAAATACTGAGGCGGTAAAATTGAAAATAAAATATTTTTGCAGTATAAAATAAAATGTAATTTTGAAAATATTATTTGCCTCAGTTATTTGGGTTGTTCGTCGTCATTTAATTTTGAATTCATCATACACAAACAGCTTGTGACATGCACAATGTATCACTGTACATGCCATAAGGGCGTGCACACCGATATATACACTTGATAAAATTACAGGGACATGTGAGCACAAGGTCAAACCAAAATCAAAAGTCGTGTTCAACTCAAGTGAAATAAATATACGGTCACAATTTTAACACATGGTGAAACCCGAGCTTTAAAGCTGGATTCAACACAGGCGCAATCCAAAAATACAATCACAATATGTACAAAGTCAATGCAACAGTGGTGCACCATAAATTGACACAAGACATGAGCATACAACAAAAGCTCCAATCAGACTCTACTAGCTCATGCTAGTCAGATAGAAAAATACATGTGGGCGAGACAACCGAGCTGGATATACTACAAGTCCATACACAAGACTCCAATGTGGTTGCAGTGTAGACGATAAGAACAAACGATGCACCAGTTCAATATGCAATGTACTCAGAACTAGTTCAGTAATCAAGTGAAAAATGCAAACAAGTCGCATATACAAGGATCAAGCAAATGATACATGTACAAGACTCAAGACCGTACAATTCAAGATGAAATCATATCACAAAACAATTGTACAAAAGATACCAGACTCGATTCAACCAAGTACAACAAGAACAGAGTCTCGACCAAAACAGCACTAGCCTCAACATGAAGTTCAATAGCGTATATGTACAGCATGAACCAGACATGTACACATGAGAAATCAGAATGCAACACACTACAAATATAAGTGCAGATAAACTACATGAACCACACTGAATCAAATCAAATACAACCGGACAAGTTCAGGCATGAACAAGTTACAATATGCAAACATACATAGAAAGTGCACATATTACCAAATCGACAACAATTCAACCAATATCAGTGCACCTGAGTTCAAATGAAAAATCATA
Organism: Allium cepa; assembly: GCA_030765085.1. Lineage (NCBI taxonomy): Eukaryota > Viridiplantae > Streptophyta > Magnoliopsida > Asparagales > Amaryllidaceae > Allium > Allium cepa. The sequence continues at coordinate 72,984,607 of CM060942.1, forward strand.
TGTCCAAAGACCAAACTCAAAGCAACTCGAGCTAGCTAAATGAACCAACTCCAAATTCAAACCCAGTGCAACCTCAACCTGAACCAAAGCATGCACAAGCTCATATGCAATATCAAAAGACATGAAGTGTAACTACAAATACCAAAGTGAAGCAAGCAGACTTCAAGACGCAGAGAGTCGAGGAAAGTGATCGAAGAATCAAAAGTCAAAGCTGTGTCAAAATATCATCATAAAACTATCATAACCGAAGGCCAGCAAATCGTGGAAGTCATCACATAAACAAAGTCAAGACCGAACAACATGAAGCACAGGGATGCAAACATCAAGTAGCAATTTTGATCAAAGGCAAAGAATACGAGGTCAACTGAAAATCAAGTTGTGGTAATCAAGAAATCAAATAGGTTCAACGGCTGTTTCGAACCAACTTCGAAACCGCGATATCCAAGAAATGGAACCAAGTCAGAAATCAACACCGTGGGTATCAAGTAATCAAGCAACGAAAATTATACGAAATTGAAAATGTTATAAATCATCACAATCATCAATGCAAAATCGAACTGCAAGCCAAAAATTATCAAACGAATTCGTATGAAATATGAACGAAAAAAAAGGAATTCAATTCCTATATAAGCCCTAAAACATCACGGGCAAAAGGGATTCGAGTTCGAGCTAAACAGAGAAGAACAAATCATAAAACTCGATCAAAGTCGAGCGCTGTATAAATCAAAAAGGAACAAACGTACCAATTCTTTCAACAATCAAACTCGACTAATTGGAAGTGATCGCAAACCAAGTTGAAGCTGCTGTGAACATATAATCAACCGAAGAAAGGATTCGAAGCATCATTGCATTCAATTTGACAACGCAGCGGCTTCTAATTTAACAAATCCCTAAAAACTGAAGGAGGAACGAACGAACAAAAGAAAGCTGCCATTTTATCTTTCTCAAAGGATCGGGCCAATAATATAAAAAGCAAAAGGAGCCTACTTTTATTTAGGCCAGTTGTTTAATTTGGGCTTTATATTTTGAATAGGGTTTTGTGTGTTTTAAAATTGTTCTTAAATTCGTATTTTCCTTTTAAACTTGTGTATTGTCTAGTCATGTGACAAGGGGACAAACTACGTGGCGTAGATTGAGAATTCGCAACTCAGTGGCTGAGTTGTGTAGCATTTTGAGCGTAGAGTTAAGGCGTGTCGATAGCGGGTGTCGTGAGTTTACGTGTGTAAGCATCTGACTGTTTAATTTCTAGTAGAAACCTTGGGGGCAGCACGTAGGCAGGGGTTTGTCGAAGTTGGGTAAATTCTGTGACGTTCTATTTCTGTATTTATCATTCTGCTATTATCTGTGCTGCTATTATTTTGATATGTCTGTGTTGAAATAATTTTATACAAACTTTCGCAATAATTTTTATAATTGATAGTATCACCCTATTTACCCCCTCTATGGTGAAATCGATCCTACAAAGAAAACTCATGGTTAAAATTGAGATTAGGGAAAATACCTCGTAGTTTGGAGTTATATGGGATATAACCGATGCCGCCATTTATGGTCCTATGACATATTTAGAAAACTAAAGGTTGGATACCTCAAGATAAGTGGGTCCTAACAACCATTAGAGAAACTGAAAGGTTTTTATATTTTTCTTAGAGTTTTGGGAAATATAAAATGCAGTGGAAAACTAATTAGAAGGAATTAAATAAACCAATATAATAAGTATAAGAACACATGAATATTATAATATCTATTATTTAGATGAATTTGCATTAGTATAATGAATAAAATATTGATTAGTTAAAGTATATTTAAACGAATAATTTATAAATTGGCAGAGAATTATATATTCACCTAAACAAATTCTTATCTTTTTGTCACTTTAAATCCTTAAAGTACATGTGCATGTAGAAATCAATATAATATGGCTAAGTAATAAAATGGAAAAGTACAATTCAGCTTAGTATGAAATACAATTAAATAAGAAGTAGATAGTGTCACACTAGGATTTTACATCGGTTCAGACATCCTGCTCTACGTCTAGTATTGAAGCTCCACTTCGATATTTAACTACCCAAAAATTCTCTCACTTCAACTGGAGGAATAAGAAGTAGATAGTGGCTTATACTTCCCTGAATTAGGACTTCTACCAACTTTCAACTAATAGTTTGACTTTGGTAATCATTATGACTCAATACATGAATTTTGTCATTGAATGCAATAACTCCTATAAGCACTCGATATTATTGAGATGCAAATGAAAAAGGTTAAGGAAAAAATACAGCTTCGAATCCAAAATGAAATGCTCAAATATAAGGCACTAAAGTTTTTTTAGATCAAAAGCATAGAATAAGAGAAGAAGACAAAGTTGAGTCTTTTGGCTTTGATATATGGTGTATTTATGGTGGCATTTGGTTATGGTGAAGGGTTGTATTTTTTCAAAGTACTATGGTGAAGGGATGGAGGAAATGGTGAAGAGAAATGACGAGGAGGTGTATAAAATCATAGAAGAATCAAATTTCTATAAGCAACGTACACACATCAATGCACAAGTGGTACTCCCATCGATTGACTGGTAGCGCCGGTACACCGGTGCTTTAGCACATTAACCAAAAACTTATATTTCGTACCTATTTTACCTATTTCTCCATCTTCATTACTCCAAAAAATTTAGAAAAAGTCAAGGAAAACAAAAGACCTATTTTCAGAGTATGTGATATAGGTCATATGAGCGATTTTACCAATTTTCAACTCTAAGACTCAACTACCGACAGTATAAACAATGTACTCTTTTATATATCATCGAGTTTTGGTTCCATTTCCATTTTATATCCTTGAATCCATCGTAACTTGATGAATGATCTATCGCCTAATTTTCTTTTTCATCCGCTCATAATTTATAAGTTGTCATGAATAATATCAAGCAAGTTTAGTGAATAATATACGCTTCATCAACATTATGAAAATTGGGTTCCAACCACTTTTTGAAAATGAAATCACCTATAGCATATGATTTATTATATAATGCTCCATATATCTATAATACTCTCTATCAATATGATACTTCCCCCTTTGTTATCAACTCAAAGGGACAAACAGTGAAGTCATGCAATAAGCATATAACACAACATGGTTAACACAACACAAACATAGAATGCAATAGCATGAAACATCATAAATAAAACAAACTATAAAACATATAATGTAATACAAAATATCAATGCAAATGCTATAATGTCCTAGAATGCAAGTTAACATAAAAATAAGCGCTATAAAAAGTACCAATCACCGATTTGGTGGAGTCCACTAAGTACAATATTCTGAGGGTGTAGTGGGAACGCTCTTTGAAATAATTTTACATATAGTCTGGATCCTCTAGGTACCCATGGCCTAGTAGCCTAGTAGCATGTGTAGCTCCATTTCTGTTTTTGCTATGTCTTGAGCCATGGAATGAAGGCTTTGGAATGTAGGTTAGTTTGTCTAAAAACAAAAACTACCAAAGCATTGTTATGTCCATTTATGCTCTACGTGGTTCCTATGGAACTGCATAGTGATATCAACATCCTCTTTATCAACCCAAGGTCCTTGCCCTTTCATCAGTTAACCCTCATGGTCATTGATTTTCTTTCGTTTCTTCCTAATTCTTTAGCATCTGTTGTCTATTCTCTTCATCATTGTTTTGACAAGGTGACAAACATCTTTTGAAGTGTTCTCTTCCTCCTCAATTCCATAACCAGGGAGTATGTGTTTAAACCTTTCATTGCAAGGAGAATGTGGCCGAAAGTTCTCTAAAATCCTCATTCTCATAAAAAATCGCCTTATTAAAAACGATTCCAAAATTCGTTTGTTTGAACATGCTCATTCCTAAGGTTGATTTCAAAGCACCTAAATACAAATGTAAGAAAATTCCCATAAGGGTTGTATGACCTTGGTTTCATGGATCTATTACCAATCATTTTCCATAAAATAAAGTTAGCTCGGTTGACCCTTAATCCTCCTAGAATGCATGTATACATTTTTGATGAATGGGGAAAACTTCATATAAGTTGCGTATTATTGTATCGAAACATTTGAAGAATCGTACACATTAACAAAAACATATTTATTATGATTTATTATCTGACTTGCATTAGGGAGAAGAAATCTAAATGTACTAATTCTAAAGGTGATGCTAATCAAAATGTATTAATCCTAAGTCTAAGATTTGTATGCAATGTAGATTAACAATGTTTTGTCACTAATTTTAGATGTTAGAAATAGCAGGGCATCATATAATTCATCTTGTTAGATAAATTATGGTACCTTTCTCATAAATTTCTTTGCCTAACTTTGACTTTATGGGAGGGTACCATCACTCAGATATTCTTTATTTTGTGTCTTCCACAACAATGTCTCTTTCACTTTTTTGAATGCTCATGCCTAAAACTGTACACTGAAATAATTCCTAGGAAATCTACCACCCAAGAACTGATGAGCACGAAAAGAGAATCAACATCTGTATTGTTCACTCATGGTATGTCTCATACTATATAGTCATCGTGCTCATTTGAGAGTTCCTTGACCTTTTCTACGTTTAACGATAATCAAAAGACCCCTAGCCTCAAATGTGCTTATAATAAAGTTCATCACAGTTGGGAAGCGTTATAGATTCTCTATTATACAATCCTCAATTAATTATCAATCTTGGATTTGTAGCCAATTTTACATTTAAGTTCATCATATTTTGCTGTGAACTTCAATTTTAGTAGGATACAAATCTAGAGAACCCATTAGGTCTATTAACTGCGATCTTACATAAATGACTTGTATTATAATAAAATATAAAGGATGATCACAATCTATATCCATCTAGTATCACGCTAATGTTGCCCACTAATTTCCTATCCATAACAATTTAGCAAATAACAATTATTTAAGTATATCCATAAAAATATTAATCGGTTAATTAAGTTAATTAATATGAAATGGCAGGATTAATTACATGTTTATCTCTAGGACCCATGTTTATTTGTTGGGCAACAGCCGTGTAACATCGTGTTCTGTATAAGGGTAAAAATGAAATTATAAAATCAATAATACTATTATGGCATACCTAAAATTAATGAAATTATTTTTATTCACTTCTTTGATTTTGTTACATCTTTTCCCTAGTGCTTTCATCAAAGTATGGGAATATCTTCCTTGCAACATTGCTGTAAGTGAGGTATCAATTTTTCGAATTAAAGCTGAGATTATTTGTCGGCCATTATCATTTTTAATATCAAGGGCACGGTAATTCATTTCCAGAAGAAACCATAGGGAAGCTCGAGGTAAAACTAAGTATTTAAAAAATTTAGCAGTTGAAAAGATAATTACCTTTTGTGAATGATAAGAAATTTTGTGCTTTTTATTTACAGAAATGGAAGAATCAGAGGATGAACCTAATGGATGACTGCTCTTATAATGAAGGAATGCAAAAAATTTATAAACAATAATTATAAACATTCTTGTATGTTTGTATGTTAATAAATAAAGTGCGTTTCTTCTACCAATTTTATGTTGATTTCCACTTTATCATTTTACTTGGACCTTACACTTGATCTTCATTCATGAAACAAAAATGTAGTTAAACTACTTAGTTAGCCTCAACCATGAAATTTACACAATGAATAAATTGGCAACTTAATGTTATGCTTTCATTTTAATCATTCGCTTATGGGAGAATCTAAGAAGCTAGAGAATAAAGTAAAAAATATAACGATGCCACAATGTAGTGTTAATATTTGTACAAATTGTGTTTAGTGAAGATTCTAATATGATCAGTTGTCATTGTATCGTTTATATGGCTTTATCCTTTGTTCATTCTGTTGAGGTGTAATGTTCTATTTTTTTAGAAAAAGTTGTAGTTTATGGTTTGAATGTTCTATTGACATGTTACTATGCACAATTATACAAAATTATCTTTTAAAGTTTGATTGTATTGTGATACTAGGAAAAATGCTTATTTCACCTATCATTATAAATGAACCAATATATAAATTTTTATACTATTTTGATTAATTCACTCTTAGTGAGTCTGATTCATAATGTATGGAATTCGATCCAAAATTTATTAGAACTATATTCATTTAAGTACCTAAAAATTTTGAATTATTTATTTTGATATTAATCACCAAATTTGAGAATTAATTTTATGTACAACATTGTACTTGGTACTCCTTGGTCACTATCACCAAATGTGGCCATTTGATAGTCCAAAGAGCCTGTAGTTTTGACTCAAACTTCTTTTTTTAGATTTATGGGTAAAAGAAACCAAAAAACACATGTAATAGTGCATGCTCAATTTTTATCAACTTAAGGAATGATTTTCCAAATATGTCATCTACATGTTACATCTCTTTCCGGATCACTAATAAGTATTTTGTGCATTTATTAAATTTATAATAAGCTAGCTAAAACGATTTGGCAATGGATGCATACCTGTAACATTGAGGACTAATCCTTATTTAACATCTATGAGTAATTAGTATGGTGAATGTTACAGAATAAAGAGAATGGACGCCACGAGAGAGAGAACAAATTTATTGAATTGAGAGATAGAGATTACAATACAATCAAACTCCACATTTATAGACTCATTATACAGTGCAGATTACAAAAATGCCCTTTCTTATTTAGCATATTCATCCCTATAATTATATATATTACAACACTCCCCCTTGAATATGCGTATGTAAAGATGATAAGAGTAATTGCCTCATTAAAAACCTTGTTAGGAAAACCCAGTGGGAAAAAATCATAAACAAGGAAAAGAGTACAACATGATTTCATCTTTAAGTAACATATATTTTATAATGTTACTACGAGGGTTGACACTTCTGGATCAAGATAATGCCTCATTAAAACCTTACTAATAAAAACCCAGTGCGAAAAAATATTAATGAAGGAAAAAGAGTACATTATAGCATATTTCATACGCTCCCCCTGAATTATAACGCATTATTCAATTAGTTTGTTGATGCAGCTGACACATACCAATTTTGTACACATCTTTTGAAATGTTGATTTTGGAAGCGCCTTTGTGAATAAGTCCACCGGATTATCTTTGGATCGGATCTGTTTCACTTCTATCTTATTATCCTTCTGTAGCTCACGTGTGAAGAAAATATTAGGAGAAATATGTTTCATCTTATCACCTTAATGTAACCCGCTTGAATTTGAGCAACACAAGCTGCATTGTCTTCATAAATAACGGTTGACCCTTCTGTTACTGATGGAAGTTGGAAGCTTTGTCGAATATGCTCAATTAGTGACCTCCGCCAAATACATTCTTTACTTGCTTCATGTCGTGCTAGTATTTCAGAGTTATTGGGTGATGTTGCTACTAATTTTTGTTTTGTAGATCGCCTAGAAATTGCTGCATTGCTAAATTTGTCGTTCCACGAAGATATCTCATGATATGTTTCATACCATTCTAGTGTCTTTTTATTGGTTCTGAACTATACCTTGCTAGAAGATTTGCTGAAAATGCAATATCTGGTCTTGTGCATTGGGCCAAATATAATAATGCACCAATGGCACTAAGATATGGCACTTCCGGGCCAAGCACATTCTCATATTCTTCTTTTGGGCGGTAAGGGTCCTTTTTAATATCTAATGATCTAACAACCTTCGGCATACTAAGTGGATATGTTTTATCCATTTGAAAACGCTTTAGAATTTTCTCAATGTAGTTTGATTGATGGATTACTATGACATTATTACTATGCTCAATCTGTAGACCGAGACTGCTTTGATTTTGCCAAGATCTTTTATTTCAAATTCCTTCTTTAAATAATTTATTGTTTCATCAATCTCTTTTGGAGTCCCAATCAAATTTATGTCATCAACATAAACTGCTAAGATAGCAAATCCCTTTATCGATTTCTTTATAAAGACACATGGACAAATGAGATTGTTTTCATATCCTTCTTTTACCAAATATTTACAAAGACGGTTATACCACATCCTTCCAGATTGTTTCAATCCATATAGTGATCGTCTTAGTCTTAATGAGTACACGGACTTTGATTTTGCTTCAGGAAATTTATATCCATCTAGAATATTCATGTAAATGTTGGTATCTAATTCACCGTAAAGATAAGCTATCACAACATCCGTTAATCTTATATCGATTTTTTCAGAAGCTACGAGGCTTATCAAATATCGGAATGTTATGACATCCATAAAAGGGGAGTAAGTTTCCTTAAAGTCAAAACTTGGTCTCTACAGGAAACCTTGTGCGACAAGTCGTGCCTTGTACCTCACGACTTCATTTTTATCATTTCATTTTCTGACAAATGCCCACTTATAACCTACGGGTTTAACATTTTCTGGTGTTTTCTCTATTGGTCCTAATACGCCATGTTTTTCAAGTGAATCTAGTTCCACTTGGATAGCATCTTTCCATTTTGGAAAATCGTGTCTTTTTTGACATTCATTCATGCTATTTGGTTCATTATCATCATTCTCGTTATTCTCATTATGTTCATGACTTTCAATTATTTCAGTAGCTACTGCGAATGAGAATACATCATCAATTAATATTTTACTTCGATCCCATATTTCTCCATAGTTCGTATAAAATATTGAGATCTCATTATTATTAGGTACCATTTTATCGTTGGAATCTTCTTTTATCTCTTCTGGGATAATATTTCCTTCTGCACTTCTAGGAGAACTGGGATTTTCATTTGAGTGATCTTTTCGATCATTTATAACCTCTTCAGGAGGTTCCTTAATTGATGATTTTTCTTTAGACTTTCTTTTTCTAGGTGCCAAGTCTTTTGAACCAATTGGCCTTCCACGTTTTTGTCTTGCTTTAGATTCATTTGCTGCTATATTTACTTTTGAACCTTCAGGGACATCAATTTTTGCTGGTGCATTTGCTGCTGGAATATGTGATTTAGTTATTTTTGCAGTGTCACTAAATGCATCCAGCAGTTGATTTGCAATATTTTGAATATGTAAAATTCCTTATACCTCATATTGGCATTGTTTGGTACGTGGATCCAAATAAGGCATAGATGAATTATTCCATGATATTTCATGCCGTTCTACTACAATGGTCTTTCCTCCCCCTTACGGCGGGAAGATTGTCTCATCAAATTTACGGTCTGAAAATCTTTCAGTGAAGACATCACCTGTAAGAGGTTCAAGGTAACGAATTATCGTTGGAGAATCAAATCCCACATAAATTGTAACAACCCTGTATTTTGTAATTATTTTATTGTATATTTTAATATAAAATTTTGATTTAAATTTTTTTTTACTCATTTGGAATGATTAAGTTTATTATTTAAATATAAAATCTTGATTTTATATGAGTTATAATTCCAAACTGTGTAAGTTAAATATTTGCTTGAAATGTTGATTCTGGTCAAAACAGTCAAACTGTGACTTTTAACTTAAAATTTTAAAAGTTTGAAATTTAAATTTTTTTTTCTTTTATTATGAAAGTACATAAAATTCTAAGAACACCACTTTTCGTTTCGTTGAAATCGGATGTAAATTGTGAAAGTTATACCCTTTACAATATTGTGCGTATATAGGGTTATTTAACATTGACTATTTTAAATTGTATAAGTTACTTCTTCTTTGTTATATTTTACTTTAATATGTGATAATATGTTATGTTATGTATATTTTGACTTTTAAGTTTTTTTAAAATGATAATATAATTTTTCTAAAGTTCATTTGAAATTATTTCTAATTTTTAAAGCCTAGTGTGCAATTTTAAGCCATTTTCTTAATTTAATTATATATAATTAAAATTGATTGATTTATTTTATACATTCACTTTTATTGCTGTGTTTTACTTTTTTTTATTCATTTTCCATGTATTTAAATTTAATAAAATTTTTCCAAAGTGTATTGAAGTTATTTCTAATTCCTAAGTCTAGTTTTCATTTTCTGTGACATTTTTCTTATTTTTATCATATCTAATTAATAATTAATTATTAATATTTTGTTTATCTGTTATATTTTCGAATTATAACTGGAATTTATAAGTGTTTTCAGTTATTTAAGATGTATATGAATATATATAGGAAGTTTAAAAGGTTTGAAAGCAAAGAAACGTAAAACCGTTTTAACGTTTCTTCTTCCGTTTCTTTTCCAATTAATAGATTTAATTTCCTTTGACCGTTCCTTTCTTTATTGTAGCTGTGCATTTCTTACCTCATTTTCATGTGAAAACATTCCTCTCCACTTCATTTTTCACGGCTAGAAAGGTTTGGTAATGGCTCCTCTTTTCCTCTTCCTTTTGCTCTTCTTTTTCCATTGTTTTCTTATATTTTGCCTTGTTTTCTCATGTGTATTGCTTGGCCTCTCCTCCATAGCCACGGCCACTACCTCCTACACCTCTTCCCTGCCATCATCACTAGCTACCCCTCTGGTCTTGACCAAGGCCGAGCCCACCATGGTGCCAAAACTCCCAAAAAATGCAACAATGCCCTTGAACAATGCTAGTTTGACCACCTTTGCCTCATCTCCTTCAACCACCACCTTCCACCATCGATGGCCGCCACTAACACCACCTCCACCACCTCCCGCACCACCTGTACTCTCGGCCACACCATCCCCTTTGACCCCAAAGTACACGCCATGACCATACTAGCCTTGACCGTGCCTTGTAGTGCCTTGAAAATCATGTGTATGTTGATTGTTGTGTTGTTTTCCCTTCTCCACACTTTTGCACCATGTTAACCTATGTTAGGCTGACCATACCCAACCAAAACCTGATCCAAATCTTACCTTAGACATGTAGTATACCTTATGGCTGAACCTAGAGTGTGTTGGAAGCAAGTGCATAGCAACTCTGCCTTGATTTATGCAGTTATTTCTAGCCTAGTTTAGTCGTTTTTGAATTGAAAACTTATGTATTATTGTATTGTTTTGGGTATATGTTTACAAGACAAATATCAAGGCTCTCTATTCATTCAAATCAAAAGTCATGCTATATCGTTCTTGTCGTGCTTTTGGAATCGCACTTGTGTTTATTGTTTTGGTCTTTAGCTTGAACAAGTGAGTCTTTCTCACTCTGACATTTATACTTATGAAAAGTGAATTGATGACAAGTGTTTAGTAATAAAAAATGTTTATGCAAGTTAACGATGATCATATGATATGCTATGCCATGTTATTACCATATTATTTCCATCTTAAAACTGTTAATTTTCACCTGACATCTGATATATGACTGTATATTGTGATATTGACCTTGTTTATATTATTTCTGCATATGATCACACTGCAAGTTCCCTGTTAGAAAAAAATGTTATGGGCTGAAATGATAGGCCTGAATGGTTTAAAATTTTTCATTTTGACTTGGGATTGCGGGTTTGAAATGATAAAAACCGGATTTTCTTTATAAATTATGGGTTGAAATGATATATTACCCATATCACTTTACCTAGTGTAGAAAATTATATACAGGCCCGTAGTTAAAATATGTTTTTCTAAAATTTTAAATATTTTAGAAATTTAATTATTATAATATTTTTATTTTAAATTTAATAAAAAAAAGGATTTTTGTAAATTATTATTGATTTTCTGAACAATTGTAAGTGAAATGAATTAATGAAAAGTTAGAAAATTTTGAACGTAAGTTATTTTGGAAAATTTGATTTAATTATAATTGGAAATTTAAGTGAATATGAAATTATGATAAATTTATGATAATTTGAATTTAAATAAATTTAAAGTGATTTTTATATCATATTAATGATTTTAATAAATTTGAAATGTGAAATGAATGAATATTGTAAGTTGAAATTTTGAAATATAACTAAAACTGGAAATTTATGAAATTGACGTAAAAGTAAACTTTTAGTTAAGTAAATAAAAATAAAAATAAGTTATATTTGAGAATTTGAACTTAAGTGTTAAGTTGAAATTTAATGTAATGGTTTTAAAATTTCAACATTACATTTTAATGAGTGAATTATTATTAAATCTTGATTTTGAATGGAAATTTAACTTTATAAAATCATGAACTTAAGGAAATTTAAATGATGTTTACAAATGTGAAAAAGTATGATTTCATAAGTTAAAAATGTTTTTGATAAAAATATAATTGGTTGAGAAATTTTATTGAATATTTGAAGTTAATTGAATGCATTTTTGAAATGCTATTAATTACAATGTAAATGATATTACAGCATTTGTAAACGCTGTAGTTGATGATAATGAACTAAAAAGCTAAATTGAATTAAAAGCTATTATAGCCATCTTTGTAAGTGCTATAATTTTTGAATTTAACTAAGTTATTCGAAATTTAAGTAAACCTAGTATAACATTTTAAAATGTTGTCTTTTGTTAAATTGAACTGTTTTGAATGTAACTTTCCGTATAAGTTTTCTAAATAATGCGAAAAGTGAATTTTCACGGTTTTGATAAACTTAAGTGAATAAATAAACTTTGGAAGTTGAAATTTTTGGAAATTTAATAATTTAATTATTAAACATAATAACTTCATTGAAATGATAAAAAAGAATATTTGGAATATAAACTGTTTTGAAATATGAATTGAAATTGTATTTTAGATCGAATAAAATGAATAATGATTTGAAACGATGTTTTGAAAGGGTATGATATTTTGATATATTAAAATGATTTGAAATGAAGTTTTGAAAGATATGATATTTTTGATATTAAATGATTTGAAAACGGAGTTTGAAAGATAGGACATTTTGATATTAACATGATTTAAAAAGAAGTTCTGAAAGCTATGATATTTTGGAACTGAAACTTTGAAAGGTTATGATATTTTGATATATTAAAATAATTTGAAAGATAGTGTTGAAAGGGTATGAAAATTTAATATATTGAAATTGTAACGACCCGGTAAATTTGATAATGTTAAATGAATTAAATTAATAAAATTTCTAATCTAATTTAGAATAAAATAAAAGCTTTAAGATTTATTTGAGAAAATGTAGTAATTTGTTATAGTAATTGGAATCTAATTTTTATGACAATAGATTTGAATGATGTAAATCTGCACACCTGGTTATAAGTTAAATATAAGAAACCAATATAAATGATGAATCAGTGAATATTAATAAAAATATTTACTAGAATGGAATTCATTTAATATAAAATAAATAGTGGTGATTGTACATTTGGTTGTAATAATAAATAGTGTCTAAATAAAAGTGACCGTTGGATAAATCAATGCAATAAGTGTTGATAAGTAATTTTATTGAATGTTGTCGATAATATATGTACTTAAATTGGTAATAAATGGTTTTGCCTAGGTGATTATGTATTATTAAGCTATAACTAAATTTGAGGTTTGGTAGTAAATAGGAAATAAGGAAAATATGGCAGCTGGTAAATTAATAAATGAATTCTAATAATAAAGTAGTAATTAATGCATATGTTTTGGACATTGGTGATAATTACAAAGTTTGCCTATTCATCTAATTTATTTATTTAAATCTAAACCTATGGCAACATTTTGTTAATAAATGTTGTAAGTGGATTTGAATATCAAAGAATTACAAGTGTTTAGGTTAACCATTTATTTTATTCAGTTAAGAGTGGAAATAGATTGAAATAAATCTAAATTAATTTTTTTGGGTTGTTAATGTGTCTAGTTAATAAAGGAGAATTTATAAGGAATAAAGAATGCACAAATGAAATGTATTATAATCCAAAGGTTATTTATTACCCACAAAATGTTAATTACTGTATAGGAAGAGTCTAAATCCATAAATGAATTTATTGAAATTGCATTTATAATTTATAAGATTTAATGTAGACTTAATTTCAATTAACTGATTTAATAGTGCAGTTAGCGTAGTTTTATTTGGGAGTTGAAATAGTAAATTCTATTAGGTGAAGTTAAGGCTAATTCTATTTAAAATTTGACCTGTTGTTGATATAGATTTTAGGAAGCAGGATCTATAAATTAAATTGAGTATTAGATTCAATAATTGCATTTATTGCATAAATAAAGGGAATTTAACGTTAAATTGTACGTTTTTGAATTAAAAAGGAATTTGCGGATATTAAAGTGAAAACATAGACATGTTAAAGGGCATCTTTGTTTTGGATTTAAGTTGAGAATATAAAAGTATAAGATTAAATAATTGGGTTTTGAGAATAAAATTTATAATTTCTAAATAATAAGAAAGTGCAGAAATGAACACTGCAATTTATATCTTGTCAACTTTTAATTCACATCTAATCTTGTTTAATCATTGAAATTGATTTTGAATTTTATAGGCGATAAAACTTAGTCAATATTTGAAGTTAAATAAAAATTTGGATTTTTATGATTTATTTTAATTTAATTAATGAATATAAAAATAGTCATTTTTGCCACTGACTCGGATTTCGACGAAACTAGTTTCATCGGATCCGTAACGGTGAATTATAATAATGTTTCAAGTTTCGTAGCAATCGGACTTATCGTTTGATCGTACAGACTCGAAACGTCTTGAAATTTATGCATTGAAATCAATTGAATTTGGAAAATATTGATTTCAGCATAACTTCTTCATACGATCAAATTTGGACGTGAAACTTTTTCCATCGCGTTCGGAATATTTTAAAATACCTATTTGGATATATGGGTTTAATAAATTTCGTTCCGGGGTCAGAACGGGCTTTTTGGGCCAACTACCGTTTAGCACGTTCGTTATCCGTACCCACCTAGCCTTCTTCTATCTGTCTATATATATGCGATCATAAACCCTAGCCTCCCTTTTATTATCATTTTGCTGTACGTTCATCTTCTTCAAGCTTCTCTTTTTCTTCAATGGGGGCTAACCCTAGATCCAGTCAGTTCAAAAACAAAGTGAAAATTTAAAGTCCTCCTAAAAATCTCGAAAAAATATATATCATAGTTCTCGATGTCCGTAATCTGCTGGTGTGATTCGTTTTTCAATTGGAGCTATCGTTTATCCAGAACAATTCAAATCATTTTCGGCCTCACATCATCGTCGTAACAAAAGTTGTCGGATCGGAAAACGGTTTCTGGGTTTTGACGAGGGAACGAAGGGGACTGCATCCGTGTGGTTGATTTGAGAATCGACGGTTAGATTGCTTGCAATTTGTGAACTAGGGTTCTGAATCACTACCGTTTATTTGCAGCGCACGTGGTTTTTGGATGTTCGTAGTGACCGTCGCGTGGTGGCGTGAGGTCGAGGGGCCGTAAGGGGGTGATAGGCGCGGCCATCGGTGGAGATGGGGGCGCGTTTGGGCTGTTGATGGTGGCAACTTCGGTTGCGTTCGCGTATAAGGGATGACCGCTCCCTGTAGCCTGCATATGATGATGATGACGTGGAACTATGTTTGAGGTGTGAATGTGTACCATTTTTGTTTAAATTAATTTTGTTTTTCAACATCGTTTTAATGCATAACTTTCTCCTACGATATCCGTTCTACGTGCGGTTTTTTTTGTTAGGACCGTATTGGATTTTCAGACTTGATGACGCTGATTTGGACAAATTCTGAGATGGGCGAAATTTTGGGTTTAAATCGAATTTAAATTCGATTTAAATTCAAAAGGTGAGTGTTTTAACCCACTCACAACTTCTAAAAGTTTTTATGTTTGTTAAATTTATTTTAGATATGAGTAGAAATTAAATTATGACTGTTTGGTATGTTTTATTCAGCATATCTGTTAATTCGCATTTAGTTAATTTAACTGTTAATTTATTTTATTCATTGCATAAAGTTTGACAGTTAGAATTTATTTTGCACATAAACTGCTAGTTAACAGTCATTTAATTTATTATGGAATATAAACTGTTAGTTAATATCTGTTATTGATTTCTGTATAAATTCATATGCTATGTATCGATGATGGTTTAAATATGGATGATGATTGCAAATTTATGATTGATGATTGATATTTGGATGAATGAATGCTATGATTATATTATATAAACTGCAAGTCATCATGCATTTTCATTTCATTCGGGATTGCGGTTTGAAATGATATACAACCGCATTTTATTTTAAATTGCGGAGTGAAATGATAAATATCCGTATCACTTGACCATAGGATAGAAAATTTTATACAGGCACCGTGGTCTATATATATAAATATTTTTAAAAGTGATTTCTATGGTTTGAATGAGATACGGTTTATACAAATTTATTTTGATATTTTATAAAATATTATTCTTCGACATATACACATATGAAGTTAAAATTTTAAATTTAAGTTGTGTATAAACTTGTTGAATAAAATGATAAAAATTTGAAAAAAATGGAATTTGGTAAATTTATCTTATATGTTTAAGTTTGGAAATTTTAAGGTATGATATTTATAAATGGATTTTCCAAGATTTACTTAAATGGAATATTTAGTATAAATTAAATTGAAGAAAATAGTTAACTTCTAGAAATTGGAGTTTATTTATAGATTTTATGTAAATATTCAAAACTAAATAATAGAACATTTAATTTGTTGAAGAATAAATTCCAACTTTAGTTTTGAAATATTAATACTCCAAATGGATATATATATAAACAGAAATTGAAGTGGTTTTGGAACTTGAAAGTGATATTTAAATTTGGTTTAGACTTTAAATAAAGAAATATATTGGAAAGCCATGGAAATTACTTTTCTTTACAAAGTAACCTTAAAGTTAAACCATTTATTGTATATACCGTTGAGTATCCAAACCATACCAGTTTTAGAAGCTATGGTTTTAAAACTTATGAATTCCGAAATATTATGTTTTGAAAGTATAATTCAAATGTTTGGTCTCAAGATATTCTAAATTTTAAAGCATTATGATTTTGGAAAAGAATTATATTTGGATAAGATGATATCATATTGTTTTGGGTTTTTAAAAGATATCGTATTAATAGTTTTTGAAATGGAAATGTTTATTCTGGTTTTAAAGTATAAACTATTTTAAATGACCGCGGTGTTATAATAACGATGGGTTGGCAAAGAGACCGGGATCGGATATGGACATACTCTCTGTCGATACCGAAAACCACTTTGACTAACCGTGTACGCGGTGGAGATTCCAGAATGAAGTAGGATGGTGGCGACGTTTCCTGTAAGGTAAATACGTGGACCCAACTCCCGTGAGTTGGCATAAGGTGGCTAAAACAGGAGCGATCGACGGGTTAATGAGGTCATTCCTCTGATCGGACACTCCTCTTCGATATTATACTTTGACTTCGGATTGATTCAGTGGCCACTTCTATTTTGATTTTGGGGGAGTTTGTTCGAGGTGGGCGGTAGCTGCGGCTACGCGTTACCATCGACCCGGAAGCGTAATTGGTATATCTACCCTGGCATTGCCTAGTTGTGCCGTGTCACCTACCCTAGCGCGCCTTATATGATTTTAGCTTTGTACCATACCTATGGAGTGCCCTCTGACGACGCCCAGTACGGGGGAGATTACGGTACTGTATAGACTATGGGAATATATTCTGTGTTAAGGGCTATATGGGTAACCCCTTAACGCTATTTAAAAGTAAGTTTATTTTACAATTAGACACTAGTATAATAGCGCAATATACTACATAGTAAATAGTTTAACGGATCCTTAGGAGATGTAAATCCCGAGCATCTCTTGAGTTACTGCACTCATATTTATTTCTGTTAATTTAACTCACATAAGATCTTTTAGTTCTGACTCGAGTGTTTTGTCTTTTCAATTCGCTCGGGTCAGTCCGAGCGTTTCAGGATTTGAAGTTTAGCTCTGGAGGACGAAGATTTTAGTATTACTACCTACTATTTTATTTCACTACACTGTATTCCGCTGCATTGATATTGTTGGTATGTGAACTCTAATATTTAATTGTATAAAGAAGAATCAAATGTTTTGTAAACAGTTTTATATACTGTATATTTTATTACTATATTTTATCCTTCCGCTGTGAGATTCTATTTTGTTTTTTTTTCTTTTCTGATTCTTATTTACCCCATAACAATCCGCCTCTCCGTATGGTTTGAATCGACATGTGTGTCTGTTTAAATCGTGCGAAAAGGCGGGATGTTACAGAAATGGTTAGAAATGATTTGATATTTATTTTGATAAATATTTGAATTGAAATATATTTTATGTTGATACATAGAAATGGTTTTGGAAATGATTTAATCTTTATTTTGATAAAGGTTTGAATTGAAAAGGATATTTTATTTTGAAGTATAAAATATTGTTTTAAAGTTATAACTACGGGTTATAATAACGATTATTTGTTAAAGA
Organism: Allium cepa; assembly: GCA_030765085.1. NCBI lineage: Eukaryota > Viridiplantae > Streptophyta > Magnoliopsida > Asparagales > Amaryllidaceae > Allium > Allium cepa. Next base: position 73,002,804 of record CM060942.1, read on the forward strand.
GACCAGGATCGGATATTGTCTTATAGCCGGCCAATACCGAAAACCACTTTAACAACTGTGTACGCGGTGGAGATTTTAGAATGAAGTAGGATGGTGGCGACGTTCTTGAGGTATATTACGTGGACCCAACTCCTGTGAGTTGGCATATATGACTAAAACAGGAGCTATACCGGGCTACACAAAGGGTCGCACCCTTTCATCGAGCATGCTCCATCGAAAACCATTCTATTACTATTGTGATTCGATTCGGTGGCGCCACTTTGATTCGGGGGTATTGTTCGAGGTGGGCGGAAGCTGCTGGCTTGCCGCCGCCACCGGTCCGAGAGTGCAAACGGTGTATCCACCCTGGCATTGCCTCGCGTGTCGTGTCATATTCTTATATCGAGCCCACTACGATTTTGGTTTTAAAGATCCGACCGCGTTAAGGTTCACCATACCCTTAACGCTATTTTCTATATGATTATACTTTACTGATTAGACACTACCGTATATAGCGTATATTACTACATAGTAAATAGTTTAACGGATCCTTAAAGGATGGGCGGTCCCAAGCATCCTTTAAGTTACTGATGTATTTTGTTACTGTTCACTTGAGTTGATTTACAGTTTATAAGTATTTATGTCCTGACTCGAGGGTTTTGTGTTTTGCTTTACGCTCGGGTCAGATTGATTGAGTTAGCATTCAAGATTCACCTTCGGCGTTGGAGCTTTCCTTGAAGATCCATCCATCTATTTTGTTTCAGTATCCAGTGGTTCAGTGATGTATCTGATTTGTACCTAACGTATCATGTTACTCTTCTGTTGTATCTTATTTAACTCTGATGTATCTTATATTTTATATAGTAGCTTCATGGGCTACTATCTCTTTTTCTTCCGCTGCATTTTTATATACTCTGTGTCTGTGATCTGTAATTTTTCTTTACTGTATATTCTGAGGTTTGCCAAAATTTTATTTACAACATGGTATTTTGAGCAATTCAATTCCGGCATGAGTGTCTGCTATGCACTTATAATGGATGCGAATGGTTGAAAATACCTGGTCATTACAGTTGGTATCAGAGCTTTGGTAGCTCTAGGCAAAACTCAGCATATGGAGTGAATGTATTTACAGAATCACTTTCATTCGAGTTTGAATCTCTCCCTTTTGACTCGATTCCTTTAAATTTTGGAACATTCCCTACGGTACCAAAATCCATTCGTATCCCTCACTATTCATCTTCTTTTGACTCTGGAGCATTCCATAACTCCGCTTCAAATGATCTTTCTAGTGAGTCGGCGGTCACGCCAATTTCAAATTTAATTGAAAAAGGGGGAAAACTCCTTTGCAGTTAGCATCGATTCATCAGAGATTCTTATCTATCCTTGGTTTAGATGCTAATATCTTTTGTTATTTCAAACTTAACTCTTGAGATCGAATGTAGATTTACCCTAGAAAAATAAACATTGATCTTATTCTTTAAGTCACGGTTGACCCGGTTAAGGTTGCCCGTGATTTATATAAGCTTATCTATCTTCCTATTCTGTTATTTAATCATGTCATCCTTGTTTCCGACTTATTTTTAAATCATAATCTCCTTTGATTTGTGTTAATCAAAAATTTGAATATCTATCCTTCTTTGAAAATCTATTCATGTATAGTGTTTTTGTAAACTAATATTTAAAATTAAAATGTTTTATATATTGTGTTGTTTGGGTTGTTGATGTTGATATGGGTTTCTGATCGATTCGTCCGATCAACGCTATCGATAGGACTTCTAAAACACTTTGACAGAACAAACGGACACAATATATTTAAAAACAAAATTTGGTTAATGAAATAAATTTTGATATATAAGTAAATTTATGGAACTTAATGAAATGATTTAAATTGATAATTTGAAATGATTATACTTGATTTATCATTTATTGTTCTACAAATAGATCTATAAATATTTGTTTATAAATTTATTTGGGAACTGAAATGAATTTAAAACAAGAATTTGAGGATTTAAATTCCGATTATTTCGAACTTTGGTTTAAAGTTTTAAAAGGTTATATTATTTAAAGTATTTTGAATAGAATTTGTTTTCAAAGAATTTTAAAGGTTTAAAATTAGTGCTCTTCTCTTTGTCGCTGGAAAATAACTTCGGTGATGATCGCGACATCATCGACGTTCATTTTCGAGTTTCGAACTTAAGAGACTGTTCTGTAGTCTTCCTACAGCTTGGTTTTGGGAAATTAAATTGATTTGAATTTCTAAAATATGACTTGATTTATAATATATATATATATATATATGATTGATATTTGATTTGACATATTATATATGTATATATATTATTTCTTATCTGTAAATGGTCTGAAGAAATCAGAAATTTAATTCTTAAATTCTATTTTTAAAGAATAATTTCAATTATAAAAAGAATTTTTTTTTTGAATAAATGATTTAAGATTGAAATGATTGAATTGGAAATTTTATTTGTATAATACAATTGCATTCAAATATAACTTACCAAAATTTCAGAAGTTAAAAATGTAATTGGTTAATATACGATATAAAAAGATTTTATAAATAAAATTTGAGTAGTTATAATAAATGTTATACACTTAAATTTTAATTATAAAATGATTAACAGAGGTAAATATAATAAAGGGTAATTGAATAACTTACAATAAATTAATGTTAAAAGAACTAAGATTATAATAAGTGTAAGTATGTTTAACATAAGTGATAAATATAGTGAGAGGAATAAATTTAATTTTAATTAGAAATAAAGGAGAATTAAATTTACTAAATACATTGTGAGTGTAATAAATGATTATTTTTCTAGCCCATGGTTTTAAAAAAAAATGTTAATTTAAGATGATTGGATAATAAGATAATGAAATTTGAGATAGTTAAGATTTATTTAACTTGTGTAAAAGTTTATTTTCTATTTAAGTTGAAATTTCCATGGATTCAAATTTATTTCCTTATTTTGTTTTTCAAACTATCTTTTGGTTTTCCTTATCATCCTTATCTTGCTATAAACCGGTATAGGCATCTTTCTATAATCTTTCTGTTTAGAAATCTTTCTATAATCTTTGATAGACCTTTGGTAATCATTTTGAATACACCTTTTTCGTGCTTGTGTTCTTGATTCTGGAGGATCTTGGAAAGATCACCTCCACCTTGTAAAACTTACCTATAACAACAGTTATCAGGTATAACTTCAATCTTCTTGTCATCTTATCTTAATCCTATTTCACTCTATCTTTTCTGTGCCATTCCATACCTCATTCCTTTTCGGGGACGAAAAGTTTTGAGTGGGGGAGAGTGTAGCAACCCTGTATTTTGTAATTATTTTATTGTATATTTTAATTATTTTAATATAAAATTTTGATTAAAAAACTTTTTTTACTCATTTAGAATGATTAAATTTATTATTTAAATATAAAATCTTGATTTTATATGAGTTATAATTCCAAACTGTGTAAGTTAAATATTTGCTTGAAATGTTGATTCTGGTCAAAACAGTCAAACTGTGACTTTTAACTTAAAATTTTAAAAGTTTGAAATTTAATTTTTTTTCCTTTATTATGAAAGTACATAAAATTCTAAGAACACCACTTTTCGTTTCGTTGAAGTCAGATGTAAATTGTGAAAGTTATACCCTTTACAATATTGTGCGTATATAGGGTTATTTAACAATGACTATTTAAAATTGTATAAGTTACTTCTTCTTTGTTATATTTTAATTTAATATTTGATAATATGTTATATTATGTATATTTTGACTTTTAAGTGTTTTTAAAATGATAATATAATTTTTCTAACGTTAATTTGAAATTTATTTCTAATTTTTAAAGCCTAGTCTGCAATTTTAAGCCATTTTCTTAATTTAATTATATATAATTAAAATTTATTGATTTATTTTATACATTCGCTTTTATTGCTGTGTTTTACTTTATTTTATTCTTTTTACATGTATTTAAATTTAAGAAAATTTTTCCAAAGTGTATTGAAGTTATTTCTAATTCCTAAGTATAGTTTTCATTTTCTATGACATTTTTCTTATTTTAATCATCATATCTAATTAATAATTAATTATTAATATTTTGTTTATCTGTTATATTTTCGAATTCTAACTGAAATTTATAAGTGTTTTCAGTTATTTAATATGTATATGAATATATATAAGAAGTTTAAAAGGTTTGAAAGCAAAGAAACGTAAAACCGTTCTAACGTTTCTTCTTTCGTTTCTTTTCCAATTAATAGATTTAATTTCCTTTGACCGTTCCTTTCTTTATTGTAGCTATGCATTTCTTACCTCATTTTCACGTGAAAACATTCCTCTCCACTTCATTTTTCACGGCTAGAAAGGTTTGGTAATGGCTCCTCTTTTCCTCTTCCTTTTGCTCTTCTTTTTCCATTGTTTTCTTATATTTTGCATTGTTTTCTCATGTGTATTGCTTGGCCTCTCCTCCATAGCCACCGCCACCACCTCCTACACCTCTTCCCTGCCATCATCACCAGCTACCCCTATGGTCTTGACCAAGGCCGAGCCCACCATGGTGCCAAAACTCCAAAAAAACGCAACAATGCCCTTGAACAATGCTAGTTTGACCACCTTTGCCTCATCTCCTTCAACCACCACCTTCCACCACCGATGGCCGCCACTAACACCACCTCCACCACCTCCCGCACCAACTGTACTCTCGGCCACACCATCCCCTTTGACCCCAAAGTACAGGCCATGACCATACTAGCCTTGACCGTGCCTTGTAGTGCCTTGAAAATCATGTGTATGTTGATTGTTGTGTGGTTTTCCCTTCTCCACACTTTTGCACCATGTTAACCTATGTTAGGCTGACCATACCCAACCAAAACCTGATCCAAATCTTACCTTAGACCTGTAGTATACCTTATGGCTGAACCTAGAGTGTGTTGGAAGCAAGTGCATAGCAACTCTGCCTTGATTTATGCAGTTATTTCTAGCCTAGTTTAGTCGTTTTTGATTAAATCGCTTGTAAATGAAATTCTGATTTTGAAAGAGAGTGAAAATCCTAGGAGAGAGAATTTTATTAAAAAGTGCACTCAATTATTGAACAAAAATGAATCTCTCAAAACACAAGTCCAACAATTGTCTAAAACTTTATGAAAATTTGCCAAAATTGAAAAATCGTTGAATATGCTATTGGGAAAACAAACCGTTAATAAAATTAGATAAGGACTTGGATATAATGAATCTAAACTGGTTAGAAGAAAATTTAATCAAGTCAAAACCGAGTGCAAAATTTGTAGAAAAAATGGACACACTCAAAATATTTGCTGGTATAGACCCAAACACGTGAAAACAATTCCAATTTGGTTTCCAAAAGGCACAAATATAAAATCTCTCAAAGTCGAACAAATCTGAGTGCCAAACGGAACGTATATAAATAGTTATGGGTCTCCACAAAATTATTTGTCAAAATATTTTGCCACTAACAATCATGGACCTATAAAAACATATAGGTCACAAAAATCTTTTATTGTGTAGGTTTGGTGGCAGGCTAAGGAACTACAATAGTGTTACTTGGATTCTGCCTGTTTCAGGGACACAACGGGCAACAAAGAAAAGTTCCTTAGCCTAGCATAAAGGTGACAGAATCATAATGGGCAACAATGAAAATTTATCGTAAAGGTAAAACAGGTAATGGTATATTTATTTTGAACGATATATTAAATTTGATAATCAACACTGTAATCTGAATTAAATAAGGCAGTAATGTGATGATGAAATGAATGATGATTTTGATTCTGACTTATTCAAAATTGTTGGCCCATTATGTTCTTATGCCTAGAACACTATAAAAACTCTAGAGTCTTTGAATTACTTCATATATATTAGTTGTGATTAATAATAGTGTTTTATTGGATGATAATACATTTAGTTATTTTACGGCTGAATCTATATTCATGGTTTTTGATTATTTACATGACTTCAATTCAAATTCAAGAGAATTTCATTTAAAAAGTTGTCAAAATGATTTTGAGATATTTTGTTGCACAACTCATGATCTGGTCGGTAACATTCAACTAATAATAAGTTTGAGTGAAAAGAAATTCAGATGCAGATTATACTGGTAATCTAGTTGATAGAAAAATTACTAATGGAACATGATTTATGATGAGCATTTGGTAACTGCATCGTTTTTCAAAGAAAATATCTGCATATTTTTCACTTCAAATAATTTTCAAATTGCAGACATTTTTTTTACAAAACCCCTTCTAGAAAATCATTTTTGACCTTGTTTCAAATTAGTCATTTTGGAAAATTTGGTTTTATAATTATTTTTGAATATGATTTTAAATGACTACATTGACTAATCTGACTCCCTAATGATTATCGAAAAGATAAAGAGTGACTGAAAAAGTGATGGTTAATATTAAACACATATTATAACTTGAGATGGTAAATTTAGTAAATTTCTTTAGAAATTTGAACAAGAGTTGTAAAAAAAATTTGTTGGTAAAAGCTACATAACTTTCTCTATTTCTATCATATTTCTAACGACCGTCACTCATCAGAATTCGATATAGTTTTTCAATATGTGATAATTTAAACAGGAATCGTTCCTTTTTCATTATATATTTTTTTTAAATTAAAAAAATCCAACGTATTCACTCTCATTTAAAAGTCCTCACGGTTATGCATGAATGAATTACTTTGAATTTTTGATTATGTGCTTCCATGCTCATTTAAAAGTCCTCAGGGTTATGCATGTACGGAACGCATATCAAAATTGATTTGTTAAATAAACAAGTTGTAACGACCCAACTTCCTATGCCCAGGAAGAAGTATCGTTAATAAGAAAAGAATGAGGTGAGAAAATAGAAGAGACAGAGAAGAAAGAACAACAACATCAGAATCTTACAGCGGAACGAATAAATTATAATAATCACATAAGTATTTACATAATATACAACATCAATCAGAGTTATACAGATAATACATCACATACTAGACAGTTATAAACACCTGTCCAGTTATACAACTCAATATATAGAACAACTCAATCAAAACGACTCAGAGATACCAACACAGTGGAACTATATATATCTACAACGCTGAAGCCACCTGCTCCATTGCTCCTCCAGAATTCGTCAAAGCTAACCTGAATCCCTTGGCTACCCGTAAAAATTTGGGTACCCGAGAGTTTATGAAAACAAAAATAAACTCCGGGTCAGACATGGGTCTGGTATGAGTAACAGGTTAAAGTTGTTTAACTTTGAAAATCTTTTGAAAACAAAAGGTATCACGTAAGACTCCCCACACATAAACATGGAAAAGTTTTTACCTTACGCTAACCAAAACATTTGATAGGAAATTCTGTGATATTATAATAGGTCTAGGGTTTTAAGTAAATAGAAAATAGCCGAAATTGTTACATGATTAAATTCTAGCTACTAGCCACAAAAGTGGGTAATACAATCAAAACCGTGGGCACTTATTGGATTGTGGATTCCATACAATGGCAGGGCTACTGGGGTACCGCCCGTCACAGTATGTGGCCTAGATCAACGTACAGAGGATTACCCCCTTCATCCCCTGCAACACAAGGCCGGAACCATTCCTTACTGAACAGTCCCGAACAAGATAACCCTGCAGTTGGTGTACGTCCAACCGCCCACAAAGCCGAATAAAAAGGGACATCTAGACAGGGGAAAATCTTGTCCTGCTTGGGCATGGCCCACCTAACCTTGCTGCACCTCCCCTGTTTTAGCCATTCCCGGTTGATGAGGCTTGAGGCTACGATTACCTTTATAGAAAACATTACTTAGAATGCTCATCGCCCGCCTGACGATGTGTTGAAAGCATTCAATCCATACAAGTTCGTTCCGGGTTCGAACGAAACCGAAGGCATTATCTCGTTACACTCGTTTTGGAATCACCCTCAGAGTTAACGACGACAACCCTTGCACTCTGATTCTTCATCTTCCCTTCAGATTCACGACCTATGGTTAATTTGGAATCGATGTGGTTTTCGGATGTTCCTAATGCGGAAAACCCGATCCCGGTCTCATCGAAATCCAAAACGTGTCTTTTAGGGCCAAGTTGTCTATTTAGTCTTAACATATTAATTCAACATAACCAATGTATACACAGATGGATAATTCATAATATCACAATAAATAATCACGTCATCTCACATACAGATAATCAATATTTCCATCCATCAGATAATTAAATATTATCCTACTTAAACCAATAAATTAACTACTTCTATCTCTAATTAATTTAAAGTAAATTAAATTAATTACCATATCTATAAATCCTGCTTATACAACCATTAATTAATTACAAATCAAATTAATTAATCATACTCTAAATATTCACCTTGATTAAACATCTTGATTTATCACTTTCTAATTACAATAAGTAATTAGTCTTCAATTAATTGCACAAATTAATCATTTATAGTAATTAACATTTAATTACTTCATTTATATTTATTCTTAATTAATCTCCACATTATTAATTATTTCTTAATTAACAAATAATTAATTACATCATTAATTATTAATTAATGGTCTTTAATCTAGATATAAATTACTTTATTTAAACTGATTACATTAAGCAATTAATCCTTAATTAAACACAATTATTAATCATCCTTGATTAATATCAACCGGTAATTAACTATCATTAATTACATAAATTAATTATCCCCTAATTAATTATCTCCATTAATTAATCCTCTGGTTAATTCCAAAAGTAATCATCCAAATTACTTATTTAATATATCATCTTTCACTAATTACATTCAGTAATTAACATTAATTACTTGCTTAAGTAATTGTGCTCCATTGCATACACTAAGTAATTACACTTATCAATTTATCAAATGATTCTCTTTAAATTAATTAAAATAGATTGATTAACTTGAATTAATCATCCTATCAAAATTAATAAGTGATTAAATCTTAATTACTTTGGTCAAGTAATTTCATTAACAATGTACAATAGATTATCCAATTAATCTAATTAATTATCCAAAATTAATCCTATATATGAATTGACTAATAATTTCTACATTACTAATAACATTCCTTAATTTACTTCTTAATTGATCTTTAGTTATAAATCAATTTAAATTATTAACTTAAATACATAAGTCATTCCTTAATTACCCTATTATTCTCAAGATAATTTATTTCTTAATAAATGATTTTATTAACATCACATTTTAAATTTTCATTCAAATATCATTTGAATTGAAGATTAAATTCAATTTAAAATGTAAATAACATTTATTATTTACATATGAACTTATATAAGAAAATCTTTTAATTTAAACTACTTGAATCTTAATTCAAATTTAAATTTCCAAAATACATTAATATTTAACTTGCAAATCTCAAGTTAAACAAACTATTTACTTTTCATTCAAAAATCTTTAATTAAAGAATTCTCAAATCAAGTAAATTTTATTGAAACAAATTTATGTTTCAAAACTATTTTATTTGAACTTATTTTTAAAACATTCATATTCAAACTGATTTAAATTTTCAGATTGAATTCTAGGTGATCTTGAATTCCATCAAGTTATCTTTAATTCCAAACTTTTGATTTAACTTCCTAAACAAAATTTTAATTGAAAACTGACTTTTCACATCCAAATCCATTTTAAACTTTTAAAATTCAAATATCCATTTGAATCAATACCTTTAAACATTCGAATTGAACTGCTGCAACATTTTGTTTCAGGTCTAACCTTGAAAATCTGGAAACTATCAGGTTTTAAAACCTGAAACTCATTTTAGTATTAAAAACTGCATTTTACATTTAAAACATAAATTTGAATTCATACTTCTAATAAGATTTAGACTTTGTTAAATCTTAGTTGGCAACTTAAAATTCAAATACATCATGATTTCAACTAACTTACAATTAATTTTGCTTAAATTTAGTTTAAATTTTAAATGTACAGGTGTTTACACAACCTGTAGGAATTTGAACTTCCACCTGAACCCAAACAAATTGCTTCGGGTCAACTAGCTCTGTGCTTCGAGTAAAAATGAAATTTACTCGAGACTTCCCCGAGTCCAAAACCCTGCATACTAAAACTGTATAACAATACTCGAGCCAACCTATTTCTGCTTCGGGTTTTCCATCACATTGCTTCGAGTAATCAGCTCGAGTGACTCGAGTGCTTCCTGAGACCAAAAACTGCACACCAAAAACACAGTACTACCCTACTTCACTGGCACGGTGCACGTGCACCGTGGACCCTGCCAACTCCGGCCATCCCCTGACACTCCCCCACGACGCCAGTCACTTCCAGATCCCATTACAAACACCAGAAGCTAGCCCCTTGCTCTAAAACATAAATACACCTCCTCTACAACCTGGAAACACAACGAGCAAAAGCCCAAAACCTTAAACCTCCTCGCTCTTCAAATTCCGACCAATGGAGTACCACCGCCTCTGTCTACAGCTTCTACTATGTTCCCACAACCATCCCCCAGAGTTTCCTCAAACTCGATCCTTTCTTGGCCCCGAAACAATCAAATTTCCAGACATAGGCAAAACTAGGTCTAGGAGATAAAGCTAGCAACCACCGTCACCTCCGGTCATAGATGAACTTCCTGACAATTTTCCTGGCCTCACCGACCATCCAACTACCTCCAAAACAATCCTTAAGCCCTCCGATCAACTACACTTCCAGAGACAACCCAAATTGCTTGAATGGTTCAACCCAGTAAAGCATGTTCATAGCTCAACTAAAAAATGTAATTTAAGCTTTAAAAATCCTAATTTTGATGTAGTAATAAGTTCATAAACTTGAATTGATGGATCATGACAACTGAAGTTTTGACTTGTTTTATAATTTGCTCTGTTACTTCATTTTATTTTCTTTTCAGGCTTACTCAAATATGTATTTAACTTTCTTATAAATTTTAACCATCCATCTATGCTAATTCAAAAATTTTAGACTAAGTACTAATCCAAACAGTAAGAAAGTAAAAAGATGATGACTTTTGAATCACACTGATACTTGAAGTAAGAACAGAAGTTATAGAAATGGCTATGCAGAGATATCACAAACACAATCAGTATATACATATTACAGACATCGACCAAGCAACCATAGCTAAAATTTAAACCTCAAAGATGGTGTTACTCACGGCAATGGGAAAAACAAAGCAAGTTTTAAATGAATCAATTTGGATTTGCAGACTGAAACATACTGTAATTTCCATTTCATAGTAATCCAGAGAAAAAATGAATACATAAGTATTCATTCAATATATTTAGGCCTTCAACTATTTGCATGTAACAGGTTTAAAAACTTAAGAAATTTAAAAGTGTTGCTCACCATTGTATTTGGAAGAGACAGAGAAATCTTGCTTTGCAATGTTAATTCTTTAAAACTGAAACTGTAAAATGTTTCTGCTTTGACTTTACATTGATGCTTCAGTTGTTAAAATATAAGTGTTTGCTATGAAAGACTATGCTGAACGAATTAGAAAGCATGTATAAAAAAAGAAGTTTATAGGGGAAGGTGATAACCGGGACAAAAATTTCTTTGCAGGTACAAAATTTGTTTTATCAGGCCAGATACTTGCATACACTTGAATTGACAAAATTATGTGCTGATAAGATAGTGATTAATGCTTGGTTTCTCTATTAGTTGGCATAAGTATATTTTGGTTCAGCTGCTAAAATATATGTGTGTGTAAATGTACAACTTGCAGATCAAGATTTAGCTTACCCATGAAGCTACTTATTTATAAATTTCTGTTTTTATTGTTTCTAGTTTTGAACTATACTATACATCTTTTGTGAGGTGTTATTTCTATACTTTGACTAATACCATTTGACTAAAATGAAGATATTTTTATTTAGATTTGCATACTTGTCTCTCTTTTTTTTCCTTTTTATTCCTGTCTGCATGCTTCAATTATTATGTCTTGTATACTTACAAATATGTGTTTTGAATTTTCTTTGCATTTGCTTGCACTACAAATTTCTTACAGACCTTATATTTTTTCCTTTGCTATGACTTAGTCTTAGGTATTTAATTCTATTTTCTAGCATATGTTTCACTTTTACTTTCCTTTTTTATTTTTAACATAGACTAACCAATATTTGATTACTTATTATTATTTTACTTCATACTTATATTAATATTAGTAAATGTTTATTTTAAATTTGAACATTTTGAAACCTTTATCTTTAATTACCAAATCATAAATTTCATGCAAACACACATATAAATAAAGTTGACATTATTAAAAATTCATTTGTAAACATTTACATAATTAATAGAGCTCATTATTAAGTCAAATGATTTATAAAAGTATTTATCTATTAATAAACTGTTTTATTTTTTTATCAAGATAAATTTAAAACAAATTAAACAAACCTTTTTGCTAAGTTTAAATGTAAGCTAAAATTATTTTAAACAATTAAACTTAAATCTTGAATAATTTAAAATCATATAATCATTTATTAAATAGCTCAAATATCAAATTTCTAAATTATCAAAAATATTAGAATTAGAAACATGCCTACTTATTAAATTAAAACAAAGATTTTCCATGTACAATATGTACAGATATATATATACATTATAAATAGAAGGCAATTTGATTAACTTCTTAAAGATAATTTATCAGTTAAATATTTATTTAAAAGAAGATTATTAAATTATTGATAAATATTATCAAATCAATTTAATTTTTAATGTAGATTATTAAATTGATATTGTCCCAAATTTCCGGGATATCACATTCTTCCCTCCTTAGAAGAATTTCATCCCCGAAATTTAAAACAAAGGTAATTTAATAATCCAATTAAAAATTTAAATACGAAGCACAAGCATATATCAACATAAACTCACAATCATAGGAACCAATTCATCCAAACAAACAAATCTAACTATCCAGACACAATTCTAAATATAATTCTCTCGAGACTTCCTAAGTATAAGTACCGGGTTACTCGCTCTATAGAAGCCAAACAACCAATACTACTAAGCTACAGAGCTCCTACTCATATAGATCTATAAAACAAAACAAAATATCAGATCAAACTCAAGTCTGACTCAACAACCGAAATTCCCTGAACTGCTGACTCTAAAATCAAAGATAGATCTTACACGTATTCCCTCAGAGATAGGTGAAACACTCCTAATTCCAGTTATCCAAACTGACAACTCAATTCTGAAGCCAAACACTTATCCAAAATCAAATCTCCGATTACGGACTCCAAATTCCTTCGTCTCTAATCCACAAAACTCTTCAGACGATCCTGGGCTTCCTTCATCTTCCTGATCAGCTTAACTCTTGTTGTTGCCCCATAAACAAACTGAACCAAAGACAATCCAACAAATTGATCCTTCTAAGATCAACCAAAACTCAAAATACAACTCTATTCCAAAAACAGAAAACAGAACTCACATCTCCCGCATCTAGAAAAAATAGAACATGAGCACTCCAATCTGGTCTTAGATTCGGAGAAATTTCCTGTAGAACTCTCTAATCCAAACACTGCAATATCCAATTGCTTCCAAACTAAAACAGCAACCACCATGCTTCCACTGCGCCACTTTGACTGAACAGATGTAAATGCTGATGATGATCTCAAGCACAGACTGGTCAACACATTCCAAAAATAAAACTCAGAAGTTTCACCAAAATTCTGAGCTGTTTCACCAAACTCAATTACCAGATGTTGACAAACTCTAACTTCCAGAAGACATCTAGAAAAATTTCTGAAACCCCAAAAGAACACCCAAACCATCGCAAGTCACTTTTGCGATCGATACAGCCAAATTCCAAAGGAAACGGTTCTTTCTTTTTACAAATCAGAACAGCTTACACTTATGTGGCCAATCCATCGAAGAAACGGGTCCACATAATTACTTCTGAATTCCATTACAGAAAAACTGCTAAGCCAGAAAATCTCTTGCCAACACCAAAAATATTCCAAGCTGCATTGCTGCCACAGATGCTAAGATTTCCTATCCAAAGCTCTTCGAGAAACTCGGACCTCAAAACAAACAAAACACCCAGCTGAGCACAGTCACAACACCGAAGCAGTCACTTCACCTTACATGTTCCAAAGAAATATCGTCGGAGATATCCATAGTTGCTATGTCTCATTACACAGCTACTGCACCTTAATGTATCAAAATATCTTGACTTACTTTTGTCTACCCGACAGATTCTAGCTTAACCAAACTCTAACACTTCAAAGATGAACTCCGACCCTCAACAGGTTTCCTTTAGAGATCAATGAAATCCTTACACCATCCAAAAATTACTCGAGACAGTATTAGGCCTACAGTCTCAACAATTACTCTTCCAACCATTGATAGTTGTGTTACACACACCACTACCCATCTACCTTAATAACTTATATTGGATGACCCGGGCAGGTAACCCAACAATAGGTAGAAATATATATATATATATATATATATATATATATATATATATATATCAAAATTACAAATACGCTCTCTCAAGAAGAAATCACTTAAGAGCCTAGGTTTTCACTCAACCTATCGCTCTGATACCACTGTAACGACCCAACTTCCTATGCCCAGGAAGAAGTATCGTTAATAAGAAAAGAATGAGGTGAGAAAATAGAAAAGGTAGAGAAGAAAGAACAACAACATCAGAATCTTACAGCGGAATGAATAAATTATAATAATCACATAAGTATTTACATAATATACAACATCAATCAGAGTTATACAGATAATACATCACATACTAGACAGTTATAAACACCTGTCCAGTTATACAACTCAATATATAGAACAACTCAATCAAAACGACTCAGAGATACCAACACAGCGGAACTATATATATCTACAACGCTGAAGCCACCTGCTCCATTGCCCCTCCAGAATTCGTCAAAGCTAACCTGAATCCCTTGGCTACCCGTAAAAATTTGGGTACCCGAGAGTTTATGAAAACAAAAATAAACTCCGGGTCAGACATGGGTCTGGTATGAGTAACAGGTTAAAGTTGTTTAACTTTGAAAATATTTTGAAAACAAAAGGTATCACGTAAGACTCCCCACACATAAACATGGAAAAGTTTTTACCTTACGCTAACCAAAATATTTGATAGGAAATTCTGTGATATTATAATAGGTCTAGGGTTTTCAAGTAAATAGAAAATAGCCGAAATTGTTACATGATTAAATTCCAGCTACAAGCCACAAAAGTGGGTAATACAATCAAAACCGTGGGCACTTATTGGATTGTGGATTCCATACAATGGCAGGGCTACTGGGGTACCGCCCGTC
The DNA here is from genome assembly GCA_030765085.1 of Allium cepa. Taxonomy (NCBI): domain Eukaryota; kingdom Viridiplantae; phylum Streptophyta; class Magnoliopsida; order Asparagales; family Amaryllidaceae; genus Allium; species Allium cepa. The sequence continues at coordinate 73,018,076 of CM060942.1, forward strand.
ACAGTACGTGGCCTAGATCAACGTACCGAGGATTACTCCCTTCATCCCCTGCAACACGAGGCCGGAACCATTCCTTACTGAACAGTCCCGAACAAGATAACCCCACAGTTGGTGTACCTCCAACCGCCCACAAAGCCAAATAAAAAGGGACATCTAGACAGGGGAAAATATTGTCCTGCTTGGGAATGACCCATCTAACCTTGCTGCACCTCCCCTGTTTTAGCCATTCCCGGTTGATGAGGCTTGAGGCTACGATTACCTTTATAGAAAACATTACTTAGAATACTCATCGCCCGCCTGACGATGTGTTGAAAGCATTCAATCCATACAAGTTCGTTCCGGGTTCGAACGAAACCGAAGGCATTATCTCGTTACACTCATTTTGGAATCACCCTCAGAGTTAACGACGACAACCCTTGCACTCTGATTCTTCATCTTCCCTTCAGATTCACGACCTATCATTAATTTGGAATCGATGTGGTTTTCGGATGTTCCTAATGCGGAAAACCCGATCCCGGTCTCATCGAAATCCAAAACGTGTCTTTTAGGGCCAAGTTGTCTATTTAGTCTTAACAGATTAATTCAACATAACCAATGTACACACAGATGGATAATTCATAATATCACAATAAATAATCACATCATCTCACATACAGATAATCAATATTTCCATCCATCAGATAATTAAATATTATCCTACTTAAACCAAGCATCCAGATCATAAGATATTACCCATCTCATATCAATGAAATATCAATATCCTTCATTTATAAGCAATGATTTATAAACATACCATTTGTAATGAACTTAAAATGAATTAAATTAACTACTTCTATCTTTAATTAATTTAAAGTAAATTGAATTAATTACCTCATCTATAAATCCTGCTTATACAACCATTAATTAATTACAAATCAAATTAATTAATTATACTCTAAATATTCACCTTGATTAAACATCTTGATTTATCACTTTCTAATTACAATAAGTAATTAGTCTTCAATTAATTGCACAAATTAATCATTTATAGTAATTAACATTTAATTACTTCATTTATATTTATTCTTAATTAATCTCCACATTATTAATTATTTCTTAATTAACAAATAATTAATTACATCATTAATTATTAATTAATGGTCTTTAATCTAGATATAAATTACTTTATTTAAATCGATTACATTAAGCAATTAATCCTTAATTAAACACAATTATTAATCATCCTTGATTAATATCAACCAGTAATTAACTATCATTAATTACTTAAATTAATTATCCCCTAATTAATTATCTCCATTAATTAATCCTCTGGTTAATTTCAAAAGTAATCATCCAAATTACTTATTTAATATATCATCTTTCACTAATTACATTCAGTAATTAACATTAATTACTTTCTTAAGTAATTGTGCTCCATTGCATACACTAAGTAATTACACTTATCAATTTATCAAATGATTCTCTTTAAATTAATTAAAATAGATTGATTAACTTGAATTAATCATCCTATCAAAATTAATAAGTGATTAACTCTTAATTACTTTGGTCAAGTAATTTCATTAACAATGTACAATAGATTATCCAATTAATCTAATTAATTATCCAAAATTAATCCTATATATGAATTAATTAATAATTTCTACATTACTAATAACATTCCTTAATTTACTTCTTAATTGATCTTTAGTTATAAATCAATTTAAATTATTAACTTAAAGACATAAGTCATTCCTTAATTACCCTATTATTCTCAAGATATTTATTTCTTAATAAATGATTTTATTAACATCACATTTTAAATTTGCATTCAAATATCATTTGAATTGAAGATTAAATTCAATTTAGAATGTAAATAACATTTATTATTTACATATGAACTTATATAAGAAAATCTTTTAATTTAAACTACTTTAATCTTAATTCAAATTTAAATTTCCAAAATACATTAATATTTAACTTGCAAATCTCAAGTTAAACAATTTATTTACTTTTCATTCAAAAATCTTTAATTAAAGAATTCTCAAATCAAGTAAATTTTATTGAAACAAATTTACGTTTCAAAACTATTTTATTTCAACTTATTTTTAAAACATTCATATTCAAACTGATTTAAATTTTCAGATTGAATTCTAGGTGATCTTGAATTCCATCAAGTTATCTTTAATTCCAAACTTTTGATTTAACTTCCTAAACAAAACTTGAATTGAAAACTGACTTTTCACATCCAAATCCATTTTAAACTTTTAAAATTCAAATATCCATTTGAATCAATACCTTTAAACATTCGAATTGAACTGCTGAAACATTTTGTTTCAGGTCTAACTTTGAAAATCTAGAAACTATCAGGTTCTAAAACCTGAAACTCATTTTAGTATTAAAAACTGCATTTTAGATTTAAAACATAAATTTGAATTCATACTTCTAATTAGATTTAGAATTTGTTAAATCTTAGTTGACAACTTAAAATTCAAATACATCATGATTTCAACTAACTTACAATTAATTTTGCTTAAATTTAGTTTAAATTTTAAATGTACAGGTGTTTACACAACCTGTAGGAATTTGAACTTCCAACTGAACCCAAACAAATTGCTTCAGGTCAACTAGCTCTGTGCTTCGAGTAAAAATGAAATTTACTCGAGACTTCCCCGAGTCCAAAACCCTGCATACTAAAACTGTATAACAATACTCGAGCCAACCTATTTCTACTTCGGGTTTTCCATCACATTGCTTCGAGTAATCAGCTCGAGTGACTCGAGTGCTTCCTGAGACCAAAAACTGCACACCAAAAACACAGTACTACCCTACTTCACTGGCACGGTGCACGTGCACCGTGGACCCTGCCAACTCCGGCCGTCCCCTGACACTCCCCCACGACGCCAGTCACTTCCAGATCCCATTACAAACACCAGAAGCTAGTCCCTTGCTCTAAAACATAAATACACCTTCTCCTCTACAACCTGGAAACACAACAAGCAACAGCCCAAAACCTGAAACCTCCCCGCTCTTCAAATTCCGACCACTGGAGTACCACCGCCTCTGTCTACAGCTTCTACTATGTTCCCACAACCATCCCCCAGAGTTTCCTCAAACTCGATCCTTTCTTGGCCCCGAAACAATCAAATTTCCAGACATAGGCAAAACTAGGTCTAGGAGATAAAGCTAGCAACCACCGTCACCTCCGGTCATAGATGAACTTCCTGACAATTTTCCTGGCCTCACCGACCATCCAACTACCTCCAAAACAATCCTTAAGCCCTCCGATTAACTACACTTCCAGAGACAACCCAAATTGCTTGAATGGTTCAACCCAGTAAAACATGTTCATAGCTCAACTAAAAAATGTAATTTAAGCTTTAAAAATCCTAATTTTGATGTAGTAATAAGTTCATAAACTTGAATTGATGGATCATGACAACTGAAGTTTTGACTTGTTTTATAATTTGCTCTGTTACTTCATTTTATTTTCTTTTCAGGCTTACTCAAATATGTATTTAATTTTCTTATAAATTTTAACCATCCATCTATTCTAATTCAAAAAATTTAGACTAAGTTCTAATCCAAACAGTAAGAAAGTAAAAAGATGATGACTTTTGAATCACACTGATACTTGAAGTAAGAACAGAAGTTATAGAAATGGCTATGCAGAGATATCACAAACACAATCAGTATATACATATTACAGACATCGACCAAGCAACCATAGCTAAAATTTAAACCTCAAAGATGGTGTTACTCACGGCAATGGGAAAAACAAAGCAAGTTTTAAATGAATCAATTTGGATTTGCAGACTGAAACATACTGTAATTTCCATTTCATAGTAATCCAGAGAAAAAATGAATACATAAGTATTCATTCAATATATTTAGGCATTCAACTATTTGCATGTAACAGGTTTAAAAAATTAAGAAATTTAAAAGTGTTATTCACCACTGTATTTGGAAGAGACGGAGAAATCTTGCTTTGCACTGCTAATTCTTTAAAACTGAAACTGTAAAATGTTTCTGCTTTGACTTTACATTGATGCTTCAGTTATTAAAATATAAGTGTTTGCTATGAAAGACTATGCTGAACGGATTAGAAAGCATGTATAAAAAAAGAAGTTTATAGAGGAAGGTGATAACTGGGACAAAAATTTCTTTGCAGGTACAAAATTTGTTTTATCAGGCCAAATACTTGCATACACTTGAATTGACAAAATTATGTGCTGATAAGATAGTGATTAATGCTTGGTTTCTCTATTAGTTGACATAAGTATATTTTGGTTCAGCTGCTAAAAGATATGTGTGTGCAAATGTACAACTTACAGATCAAGATTTAGCTTACCCATGAAGCTACTTATTTATAAATTTCTGTTTTTATTGTTTCTAGTTTTGAACTATACTATACATCTTTTGTGAGGTGTTGTTTCTATACTTTGACTAATACCATTTGACTAAAATGAAGATATTTTTATTTAGCTTTGCATACTTGTCTCTTTTTTTTTCTTTTTATTCTTGTCTGCATACTTCAATTATTATGTCTTGTATACTTACAAATATGTGTTTTGAATTTTCTTTGCATTTGCTTGCACTACAAATTTCTTACAGACCTTATATTTTTTTTCCTTTGCTATGACTTAGTCTTAGGTATTTAATTCTATTTTCTAGCATATGTTTCACTTTTACTTTCCTTTATTATTTTTAACATAGACTAACCAATATTTGATTACTTATTATTATTTTACTTCATACTTATATTAATATTAGTAAATGTTTATTTTAAATTTGAACATTTTGAAACCTTTATCTTTAATTACCAAATCATAAATTTCATGCAAACACACATATAAATAAAGTTGACATTATTAAAAATTCATTTGTAAACATTTACATAATTAATAGAGCTCATTATTAAGTCAAATGATTTATAAAAGTATTTATCTATTAATAAACTGTTTTATTTTTTTATCAAGATAAATTTAAAACAAATTAAACAAACCTTTTTGCTAAATTTAAATGTAAGCTAAAATTATTTTAAACAATTAAACTTAAATCTTGAATAATTTAAAATCATATAATCATTTATTAAATAGCTTAAATATCAAATTTCTAAATTATCAAAAATATTAGAATTAGAAACATGCCTACTTATTAAATTAAAACAAAGATTTTCCATGTACAATATGTACAGATATATATACATTATAAATAGAAGGCAATTTGATTAACTTCTAAAAGATAATTTATCAGTTATATATTTATTTAAAAGAAGATTATTAAATTATTGACAAATATTATCAAATCAATTTAGTTTTTAATGTAGAATATTAAATTGATATTGTCCCAAATTTCCGGGATATCACACAAGTTGATTCTAATCCCATTTAAAATTCCTCACCATTATGCGCGGTTAGAAGATACTTGAATTCATTTTTTTAAAATCAAATTGGAATACTAGTAATCTCATTTAAAAGTCCTAATGGTTATGCATGGTTGGTATATATTCAAATTCCTGATACAAATATACCACAAATAGACGCAACTGTATGGTTTTATATGACGACATCATTCCCATCATTCTAAAAGTGGAATATGCGCCTAATAGAGTATTTATTATTTTTGTTTGATTTTTTATTGAAATTTAAAACTTGTATTCGATTGAGTTTTAATGTTGTATTATTATCTATCACTTTAACTCTATTTTTCTAATACTATTACTCTTTTGCTGATAACATAAGGGGGAGAGAAAAGTTAAGATTTTGACAGATAAATATCAAATAGTTTCTATTTACATCTAGGCTCATTTGCAAATTTTTATTTACATGCACATATGAACGGGGAGCTTTGTGTAGAGAGGAAGAATTTAAACAGGGGGACAAATAGAGTTTATCAATAATTAAAATATTTAACAAATTCAAAATTTTAAATATATATATGTTTGTTATCATAAAAAAGGGGAGATTGTTGAATAGGAAAGCATATGATTTTTGTTTGATGATAATAAACATATATATATATATTCATTTAAATGTATTTGTTAATGTACTATTTTATTTAATAGATTCTGTTTAGCAGAAAGACGGATATTCCCTGCTCATTATTAGACAATCACTTATTCACAAACCTCGTGTGGGGCTAATAGTTTTCATTTCCCATCTCATGGAAAACCCTTTTCGCTCCGCTTAGCCCTATCCTCTTCTAGGGGTATTTTAGTGATAGGTTCTATAGGAACTCTAACAATTAAATATTATTGAATTACCTTTCTTCATTTCTGATTTCAAAAATGCATCTCTTTTTTGAAAGGTAAACCCATAACTAAATTTCTCTTCTGACCGAAAAGAATACAACTTATCAAATCACATATAGATTTACTTGAGATTTTGATAGAAGTGTGTCGAAGCAATTTTATATTGTACCATACATGGTATTTTATTTCAAAAAAATATTTATTACAATTTTGAATAGTACAAATTCAAGCTCTAACTATACAGATACAATTTTGATTACAATACAAATTCAATTACATCACAATCTATCATTTACAAATACCCCTCACTACATATCGCTCATTCACTCATAATTTATCTACAACTTTATTTCAGATTGAATCCAACATCTGAGCAATCTATAAAAATAAATACTGAGGCGGTAAAATTGAAAATAAAATATTTTTGCAGTATAAAATAAAATGTAATTTTGAAAATATTATTTGCCTCAGTTATTTGGGTTGTTCGTCGTCATTTAATTTTGAATTCATCATACACAAACAGCTTGTGACATGCACAGTGTATCACTGTACATGCCATAAGGCCGTACACACCGATATATACACTTGATAAAATTACAGGGACATGTGAGCACAAGGTCAAACCAAAATCAAAAGTCGTGTTCAACTCAAGTGAAATAAATATACGGTCACAATTTTAACACATGGGCAAACCCGAGCTTTAAAGCTGGATTCAACACAGGCGCAATCCAAAAATAGAATCACAATATGTACAAAGTCAATGCAACAATGGTGCACCATAAATTGACACAAGACATGAGCATACAACAAAAGCTCCAATCAGACTCAACTAGCTCATGCTAGTCAGATAGAAAAATACATGTGGGCGAGACAACCGAGATGGATATACTACAAGTCCATGCACAAGACTCCAATGTGGTTGCAGTGTAGACGATAAGAACAAACGATGCACCAGTTCAATATGCAATGTACTCAGAACTAGTTCAGTAATCAAGTGAAAAATGCAAACAAGCCGCATATACAAGGATCAAGCAAATGATACATGTACAAGACTCAAGACCGCACAATTCAAGATGAAATCATATCACAAAACAATTGTACAAAAGATACCAGACTCGATTCAACCAAGTACAACAAGAACAGAGTCTCGACCAAAACAGCACTAGCCTCAACATGAAGTTCAATAGCGTATATGTACAGCATGAACCAGACATGTACACATGAGAAATCAGAATGCAACACACTACAAATATAAGTGCAGATAAAATACATGAACCACACTGAATAGTATCAAATACAACCGGACAAGTTCAGGCATGAACAAGTTACAATATGCAAACATACATAGAAAGTGCACATATTACCAAATCGACAACAGTTCAACCAATATCAGTGCATCTGAGTTCAAATGAAAAATCATATGTCCAAAGACCAAACTCAAAGAAACTCGAGCTAGCTAAATGAACCAACTCCAAATTCAAACCCAGTGCAACCTCAACCTGAACCAGAGCATGCACAAGCTCATATGCAATATCAAAAGACATGAAGTGTAACTACAGGTACCAAAGTGAAGCAAGCAGACTTCAATATGCAGAGAGTCGAGGAAAGTGATGGAAGAATCAAAAGTCAAAGCTGTGTCAAAATATCATCATAAAACTATCATAACCGAAGGCCAGCAAATCGTGGAAGTCATCACATAAACAAATTCAAGACCGAACAACATGAAGCACAGGGATGCAAGCATCAAGTAGCAGTTTTGATCAAAGGCAAAGAATACGAGGTCAACTGAAAATCAAGTTGTGGTAATCAAGAAATCAAATAGGTTCAACGGCTGTTTCGAACCAACTTCGAAACCGCGATATCCAAGAAATCGAACCAAGTCAGAAATCAACACCGTAGGTATCAAGTAATCAAGCAACGAAAATTATACAAAATTGAAAATGTTATAAATCATCACAATCATCAATGCAAAATCGAACTGCAAGCCAAAAATTATCAAACGAATTCGTATGAAAATATGAACGAAAAATAAGGAATTCGATTCCTATATAAGCCCTAAAACATCACCGACAAAAGGGATTGGAGTTCGAGCTAAACAGAGAAGAACAAATCATAAAACTCGATCAAAGTCGAGCGCTGTATAAATCAAAAAGGAACAAAAGTACCAATTCTTTCAACAATCAAACTCAACTAATTGGAAGTGATCGCAAGCCAAGTTGAAGCTGCTGTGAACATATAATCAACCGAAGAAAGGATTCGAAGCATCATTGCATTCAATTTGACAACGCAGCGGCTTCTAATTTAACAAATCCCTAGAAACTGAAGGAGGAATGAACGAACAAAAGAAAGCTGCCATTTTATCTTTCTCAAAGGATCGGGCCAATAATATAAAAAGCAAAAGGAGCCTAGTTTTATTTAGGCCAGTTGTTTAATTTGGGCTTTATATTTTGAATAGGGTTTTGTGTGTTTTAAAATTGTTCTTAAATTCGTATTTTCCTTTTAAACTTGTGTATTGTCTAGTCATGTGACTAGGGGAAAAACTACGTGGCATAGTTTGAGAATTCGCAACTCAGTGGCTGAGTTGTGTAGGATTTTGAGCGTAGAGTTAAGGCGAGTCGATAGCGGGTGTCGCGAGTTTACGTGTGTAAGCATCTGACTGCTTAATTTCTAGTAGAAACATTGGGGGCAGCACGTAGGCAGGGTTTTGTCGAAGTTGGGTAAATTTTGTGACGTTCTATTTCTGTATTTATCATTCTGCTATTAGCTGTGCTGCTATTATTTTGATATGTCTGTGTTGAAATAATTTTATACAAACTTTCGCAATAATTTTTATAATTGATAGTATCACCCTATTTACCCCCTCTATGGTGAAATCGATCCTACAAAGAAAACGCATTGTTAAAATTGAGATTAGGGAAAATACCTCGTAGTTTGGAGTTATATGGGATATAACCGATGCCGCCATTTATGGTCCTATGACATATTTAGAAAACTAAAGGTTGGATACCTCAAGATAAGTGGGTCCTAACAATCATTAGAGAAACTGAAAGGTTTTTATATTTTTCTTAGAGTTTTGGGAAATATAAAATGCAGTGGAAAACTAATTAGAAGGAATTAAATAAACCAATATAATAAGTATAAGAACACATGAATATTATAATATCTATTATTTAGATGAATTTGCATTATTATAATGAATAAAATATTGATTAATTAAAGTATATTTAAACGAATAATTTATAAATTGGCAGAGAATTATATATTCACCTAAACAAATTCTTATCTTTTTGTCACTTTAAATCCTTAAAGTACATGTGCATGTAGAAATCAATATAATATGGCTAAGTAATAAAATGGAAAAGTACAATTCAGCTTAGTATGAAATACAATTAAATAAGAAGTAGATAGTGTCACACTAGGATTTTACATCGGTTCAGACATCCTGCTCTACGTCTAGTATTGAAGCTCCACTTCGATATTTAACTACCCAAAAATTCTCTCACTTCAACTAGAGGAATAAGAAGTAGATAGTGGCTTATACTTCCCTGAATTAGGACTTCTACCAACTTTCAACTAATAGTTTGACTTTGGTAATCATTATGACTCAATACATGAATTTTGTCATTGAATGCAATAACTCCTATAAGCACTCAATATTATTGAGATGCAAATGAAAAAGGTTAAGGAAAAAATACAGCTTCGAATCCAAAATGAAATGCTCAAATATAAGGCACTAAAGTTTTTTTAGATCAAAAGCATAGAATAAGAAAAGAAGACAAAGTTGAGTCTTTTGGCTTTGATATATGGTGTATTTATAGTGGCATGTGGTTATGGTGAAGGGTTGTATTTTTTCAAAGTACTGTGGTGAAGGGATGGAGGAAATGGTGAAGAGAAATGATGAGGAGGTGTATAAAATCATAGAAGAATCAAATTTCTATAAGCAACGTACACACATCAATGCACAAGTGGTACTCCCTTCGATTGACTGGTAGCGCCGGTACACCGGTGCTTTAGCACATTAACCATAAACTTATATTTCGTACCTATTTTCCCTATTTCTCCATCTTCATTACTCCAAAAAATTTAGAAAAAGTCAAGGAAAACAAAAGACCTATTTTCAGAGTATGTGATATAGGTCATATGAGCGATTTTACCAATTTTCAACTCTAAGACTCAACTTCCGACAGTATACACAATGTACTCTTTTATATATCATCGAGTTTTGGTTCCATTTCCATTTTATATCCTTGAATCCATCGTAACTTGATGAATGCTCTATCGCCTAATTTTCTTTTTCATCCGCTCATAATTTATAAGTTGTCATGAATAATATCAAGCAAGTTTAGTGAATAATATACGCTTCATCAACATTATGAAAATTGGGTTCCAACCACTTTTTGAAAATGAAATCACCTATAGCATATGATTTATTATATATTGCTCCATATATCTATAATACTCTCTATCAATATGATACTTCCCCCCTTTGTTATCAACACAAAGGGACAAACAGTGAAGTCATGCAATAAGCATATAACACAACATGGTTAACACAACACAAACATAGAATGCAATAGCATGAAACATCATAAATAAAACAAACTATCAAACATATAATGTAATACAAAATATCAATGCAAATGCTATAATGTCCTAGAATGCAAGTTAACATAAAAATAAGTGCTATAAAAAGTACCAATCACCGATTCGGTGGAGTCCACTAAGTACAATATTCTGAGGGTATAGTGGGAACGCTCTTTGAAATAATTTTACATATAGTCTGGATCCTCTAGGTACCCATGGCCTAGTAGCCTAGTAGCATGTGTAGCTCCATTTCTGTTTTTTCTATGTCTTGAGCCATGGAATGAAGGCTTTGGAATGTAGGTTAGTTTGTCTAAAAACAAAAACTACCAAAGCATTGTTATGTCCATTTATGCTCTCTGTGGTTCCTATGGAACTGCATAGTGATATCAACATCCTCTTTATCAACCCAAGGTCCTTGCCCTTTCATCAGTTAACCCTCATGGTCATTGATTTTCTTTCGTTTCTTCCTAATTCTTTAGCATTTGTTGTCTATTCTCTTCATCATTGTTTTGACAAGGTGACAAACATCTTTTGAAGTGTTCTCTTCCTCCTCAATTCCATAACCATGGAGTATGTGTTTAAACCTTTCATTGCAAGGAGAATGTGGCCGAAAGTTCTCTAATTCTCATAAAAAATCGCCTTATTAAAAACGATTCCAAAATTCGTTTGTTTGAACATGCTCATTCCTAAGGTTGATTTCAAAGCACCTAAATACAAATGTAAGAAAATTCCCATAAGGGTTGCATGACCTTGGTTTCATGGATCTATTACCAATCATTTTCCATAAAATAAAGTTAGCTCGGTTGACCCTTAATCCTCCTAGAATGCATGTATACATTTTTGATGAATGGGGAAAACTTCATATAAGTTGCGTATTATTGTATCGAAACATTTGAAGAATCGTACACATTAACAAAAACATATTTATTATGATTTATTATCTGACTTGCATTAGGGAGAATAAATCTAAATGTACTAATTCTAAAGGTGATGCTAATCAAAATGTATTAATCCTAAGTCTAAGATTTGTATGCAATGTAGATTAACAATGTTTTGTCACTAATTTTAGATGTTAGAAATAGCAGGGCATCATATAATTCATCTTATTAGATAAATTATGGTACCTTTCTCATAAATTTCTTTGCCTAACTTTGACTTTATGGGAGGGTACCATCACTCAGATATTCTTTATTTTGTGTTTTCCACAACAATGTCTCTTTCACTTTTTTAAATGCTCATGCCTAAAACTGTACACTGAAATAATTCCTAGGAAATCTACCACCCAAGAACTGATGAGCAGGAAAAGAGAATCAACATATGTATTGTTCACTCATAGTATGTCTCATACTATATAGTCATCGTGCTCATTTGAGAGTTCCTTGACCTTTTCTACGTTTAACGATAATCAAAAGACCCCTAGCCTCAAATGTGCTTATAATAAAGTTCATCACAGTTGGGAAGCGTTATAGATTCTCTATTATACAATCCTCAATTAATTATCAATCTTGGATCTGTAGCCAATTTTACATTTAAGTTCATCATATTTTACTGTGAACTTCAATTTTAGTAGGATACAAATCTAGAGAACCCATTAGGGCTATTAACTGCGATCTTACATAAATGACTTGTAAAATATAAAGGATGATCACAATCTATATCCATCTAGTATCACGCTAATGTTGCCCACTAATTTCCTATCCATAACAATTTAGCAAATAACAATTATTTAAGTATATCCATAAAAAAATTAATCGGTTAATTAAGTTAATTAATATGAAATCGCAGGATTAATTACATGTTTATCTCTAGGACCCATGTTTATTTGTTGGGCAACAGCCGTGTAACATCGTGTTCTGTATAAGGGTAAAAATGAAATTATAAAATCAATAATACTATTATGGCATACCTAAAATTAATGAAATTATTTTTATTCACTTCTTTGATTTTGTTACATCTTTTCCTTAGTGCTTTCATCAAAGTATGGGAATATCTTCCTTGCCACATTGCTGTAAGTGAGGTATCAATTTTTCGAATTAAAGCTGAGATTATTTGTCGGCCCTTATCATTTTTAATATCAAGGGCACAGTAATTCATTTCCAGAAGAAACCATAGGGAAGCTCGAGGTAAAACTAAGTATTTAAAAAATTTAGCAGTTGAAAAGATAATTACCTTTTGTGAATGATAATAAATTTTGTGCTTTTTATTTACAGAAATGGAATAATCAGAGGATGAACCTAATGGATGACTGCTCTTATAATGAAGGAATGCACAAAATTTATAAACAATAATTATGAACATTCTTGTATGTTTGTATGTTAATAAATAAAGTGTGTTTCTTCTACCAATTTTATGTTGATTTCCACTTTATCATTTTACTTGGACCTTACACTTGATCTTCATTCATGAAACAAAAAAGTAGTTAAACTACTTAGTTAGTCTCAACCATGAAATTTACACAATGAATAAATTGGCAACTTAATGTTATGCTTTCATTTTAATCATTCGCCTTATGGGAGAATCTAAGAAGCTAGAGAATAAAGTAAAAAATATAACGATGCCACAATGTAGTGTTAATATTTGTACAAATTGTGTTTAGTGAAGATTCTAATATGATCAGTTGTCATTGTATCGTTTATATGGCTTTATACTTTGTTCATTCTGTTGAGGTGTAATGTTCTATTTTTTAAGAAAAAGTTGTAGCTTATGGTTTGAATGTTCTATTGACATGTTACTATGCACAATTATACAAAATTATCTTTTAAAGTTTGATTGTATTGTGATACTAGGAAAAATGCTTATTTCACCTATCATTATAAATGAACCAATATATAAATTTTTATACTATTTTGATTAATTCACTCTTAGTGAGTCTGATTCATAATGTATGGAATTCGATCCAAAATTTATTAGAACTATATTCATTTAAGTACCTAAAAATTTTGAATTATTTATTTTGATATTAATCACCAAATTTGAGAATTAATTTTATGTACAACATTGTACTTGGTACTCCTTGGTCACTATCACCAAATGTGGCCATTTGATAGTACAAAGAGCCTGTAGTTTTGACTCAAACTTCTTTTTTTAGATTTATGGGTAAAAGAAACCAAAAAACGCATGTAATAGTGCATGCTCAATTTTTATCAACTTAAGGATGATTTTCCAAATATGTCATCTACTTGTTCCATCTCTTTCCGGATCACTAATAAGTATTTTGTGCATTTATTAAATTTATAATAAGCTAGCTAAAAAGATTTGGCAATGGATGCATACCTGTAACATTGAGGACTAATCCTTATTTAACATCTATGAGTAATTAGTATGGTGAATGTTACAGAATAAAGAGAATGGAGGCCATGAGAGAGAGAACAATTTTATTGAATTGAGAGATAGAGATTACAATACAATCAAACTCCACATTTATAGACTCACTATACAGTGCAGATTACAAAAATGCCCTTTCTTATTTAGCATATTCATCCCTATAATTATATATATTACAACACTCCCCCTTGAATATGCGTATGTAAAGATGATAAGAGTAATTGCCTCATTAAAAACCTTGTTAGGAAAAACCCAGTGGGAAAAAATCATAAACAAGGAAAAGAGTACAACATGATTTCATCTTTAAGTAACATATATTTTATAATGTTACTACGAGGGTTGATACTTCTGGATCAAGATAATGCCTCATTAAAACCTTACTAATAAAAACCTAGTGGGAAAAAATATTAATGAAGGAAAAAGAGTACATTATAGCATATTTCATACGCTCCCCCTGAATTATAATGCATTATTCGATTAGTTTGTTGATGCAGCCGACACATACCAATTTTGTACACATCTTTTGAAATGTTGATTTTGGAAGCGCCTTTGTGAATAAGTCCACTGGATTATCTTTGGATCGGATCTGTTTCACTTCTATCTTATTATCCTTCTGTAGCTCATGTGTGAAGAAAAATTTAGGAGAAATATGTTTCATCCTATCACCTTAATGTAACCCGCTTGAATTTGAGCAACACAAGCTGCATTGTCTTCATAAATAATGGTTGACCCTTCTGTTACTGATGGAAGTTTGAAGCTTTGTCGAATATGCTCAATTAGTGACCTTGGCCAAATACATTCTTTACTTGCTTCATGTCGTGCTAGTATTTCAGAGTTATTGGGTGATGTTGCTACTAATTTTTGTTTTGTAGATCGCCTAGAAATTGCTGCATTGCTAAATTTGTCATTCCACGAAGATATCTCATGATATGTTTTATACCATTCTAGTGTCTTTTTATTGGTTCTGAACTGTACCTTGCTAGAAGATTTGCTGAAAATGCAATATCTGGTCTTGTGCATTGGGCCAAATATAATAATGCACCAATGGCACTAAGATATGGCACTTCCGGGCCAAGCACATTCTCATATTCTTCTTTTGGGCGGTAAGGGTCCTTTTTAATATCTAATGATCTAACAACCTTCGGCATACTAAGTGGATATGCATTATCCATTTGAAAACGCTTTAGAATTTTCTCAATGTAGTTTGATTGATGGATTACTATGACATTATTACTATGCTCAATCTGTAGACCGAGACTGCTTTGATTTTGCCAAGATCTTTTATTTCAAATTCCTTCTTTAAATAATTTATTGTTTCATCAGTCTCTTTTGGAGTCCCAATCAAATTTATGTCATCAACATAAACTGCTAAGATAGCAAATCCCTTTATCGATTTCTTTATAAAGACACATGGACAAATGAGATTGTTTTCATATCCTTCTTTCACCAAATATTTACAAAGACGGTTATACCACATCCTTCCAAATTGTTTCAATCCATATAGTGATCGTCTTTGTCTTAATGAGTACATGGACTTTAATTTTGCTTCAGGAAATTTATATCCATCTAGAATATTCATGTAAATGTTGGTATCTAATTCACCGTAAAGATAAGCTATCACAACGTCCGTTAATCTTATATCGAGTTTTTCAGAAGCTACAAGGCTTATCAAATATCGGAATGTTATGACATCCATAACAGGGGAGTAAGTTTCCTTAAAGTCAAAACTTGGTCTCTACAGGAAACCTTGTGCGACAAGTCGTGCCTTGTACCTCACGACTTCATTTTTATCATTTCCTTTTCTGACAAATGCCCACTTATAACCTACGGGTTTAACATTTTCTGGTGTTTTCTCTATTGGTCCAAATACACCATGTTTTTCAAGTGAATCTAGTTCCACTTGGATAGCATCTTTCCATTTTGGAAAATCGTGTCTTTTTTGACATTCATTCATGCTATTTGGTTCATTATCATCATTCTCATTATTCTCATTATGTTCATGACTTTCAATTATTTCAGTAGCTACTGCGAATGAGAATACATCATCAATTATTATTTTACTTCGATCCCATATTTCTCCATAGTTCGTATAAGATATTGAGATCTCATTATTATTAGTTACCATTTTATCGTTGGAATCTTCTTTTATCTCTTCTGGGATAATATTTCCTTCTGCACTTCTAGGAAATTGGGATTTTCATTTGAGTGATCTTTTCGATCATCTATAACCTCTTTAGGAGGTTCCTTAATTGATGATTTTTCATTAGACTTTCTTTTTCTAGGCGCCAAGTCTTTTGAACCAATTGGCCTTCCACGTTTTTGTCTTGCTTTAGATTCATTTGCTGCTATATTTACTTTTGAACCTTCAGGGACATCAATTTTTGCTGGTGCATTTGCTGCTGGAATATGTGATTTAGTTATTTTTGCAGTGTCACTAAATGCATCCAGCAGTTGATTTGCAATATTTTGAATATGCAAAATTCCTTATATGTCATATTGGTATTGTTTGGTACGTGGATCCAAATAAGGCATAGATGGATTATTCCATGATATTTCATGCCATTCTACTACAATGGTCTTTCCTCCCCCTAACTGCAGGAAGATTGTCTCATCAAATTTATAGTCTGAAAATCCTGCAGTGAAGACATCACCTGTAAGAGGTTCAAGGTAACGAATTATCGTTGGAGAATCAAATCCCACATAAATTGTAACAACCCTGTATTTTGTAATTATTTTATTGTATATTTTAATTATTTTAATATAAAATTTTGATTTAAAAACTTTTTTTACTCATTTGGAATGATTAAATTTATTATTTAAATATAAAATCTTGATTTTATATGAGTTATAATTCCAAACTGTGTAAGTTAAATATTTGCTTCAAATGTTGATTCTGGTCAAAACAGTCAAACTGTGACTTTTAACTTAAAATTTTAAAAGTTTGAAATTTAAAATTTTTTTCTTTTATTATGAAAGTACATAAAATTCTAAGAACACCACTTTTCGTTTCGTTGAAATCGGATGTAAATTGTGAAAGTTATACCCTTTACAATATTGTGCGTATATAGCGTTATTTAACAATGACTATTTTAAATTGTATAAGTTACTTCTTCTTTGTTATATTTTACTTTAATATGTGATAATATATTATGTTATGTATATTTTGACTTTTAAGTATTTTTAAAATGATAATATAATTTTTCTAAAGTTCATTTGAAATTATTTCTAATTTTTAAAGCCTAGTCTGCAATTTTAAGCCATTTACTTAATTTAATTATATATAATTAAAATTGATTGATTTATTTTATACATTCACTTTTATTGCTGTGTTTTACTTTATTTTATTCATTTTACATGTATTTAAATTTAAGAAATTTTTTCCAAAGTGTATTGAAGTTATTTCTAATTCCTAAGTCTAGTTTTCATTTTCTGTGACGTTTTTCTTATTTTAATCATATCTAATTAATAATTAATTATTAATATTTTGTTTATCTGTTATATTTTCAAATTCTAACTGAAATTTATAAGTGTTTTAAGTTATTTAAGATGTATATGAATATATATAGAAAGTTTAAAAGGTTTGAAAGCAAAGAAACGTAAAACCGTTTTAACGTTTCTTCTTCCGTTTCTTTTCCAATTAATAGATTTAATTTCCTTTGACCATTCCTTTCTTTATTGTAGTTGTGCATTTCTTACCTCATTTTCACGTGAAAACATTCCTCTCCACTTCATTTTTCACGGCTAGAAAGGTTTGGTAATGGCTCCTCTTTTCCTCTTCCTTTTGCTCTTCTTTTTCCATTGTTTTCTTATATTTTGCCTTGTTTTCTCATGTGTATTGCTTGGCCTCTCCTCCATAGCCACGGCCATCACCTCCTACACCTCTTCCCTGCTGTCATCACCAGCTACCCCTCTGGTCTTGACCAAGGCCGAGCCCACCATGGTGCCAAAACTCCAAAAAAATGCAACAATGCCCTTGAACAATGCTAGTTTGACCACCTTTGCCTCATCTCCTTCAACCACCACCTTCCACCACCGATGGCCGCCACTAACACCACCTCCACCACCTCCCGCACCACCTGTACTCTCGGCCACACCATCCCCTTTGACCCCAAAGTACATGCCATGACCATACTAGCCTTGACCGTGCCTTGTAGTGCCTTGAAAATCATGTGTATGTTGATTGTTGTGTTGTTTTCCCTTCTCCACACTTTTGCACCATGTTAACCTATGTTAGACTGACCATACCCAACCAAAACCTGATCCAAATCTTACCTTAGACCTGTAGTATACCTTATGGCTGAACCTAGAGTGTGTTGGAAGCAAGTGCATAGCAACTCTGCCTTGATTTATGCAGTTATTTCTAGCCTAGTTTAGTCGTTTTTGAATTGAAAACTTATGTATTATTGTATTGTTTTGGGTATATGTTTACAAGACTAATATCAAGGATCTCTATTCATTCAAATCAAAAGTCATGCTATATCTTGCTTGTCGTGCTTTTGGAATCGCACTTGTGTTTATTGTTTTGGTCTTCAGCTTGAACAAGTGAGTCTTTCTCACTCTGACATTTATACTTATGAAAAGTGAATTGATGACAAGTGTTTAGTAATAAAAAAATGTTTATGCAAGTTAATGATGATCATATGATATGCTATGCCATGTTATTACCATATTATTACCATGTTAAAATTGTTAATTTTCACCTGACATCTGATATATGACTGTATATTGTGATATTGACCTTGTTTATATTATTTCTGCATATGATCACACTGCAAGTTCCCTGTTAGAAAAAAATGTTATGGGCTGAAATGATAGGCCTGAATGGTTTTAAATTTTTCATTTTAACTTGGGATTGCGGGTTTGAAATGATAAAACCCGGATTTTCTTTGTAAATTATGGGTTTAAATGATATATTACCCATATCACTTTACCTAGCGTAGAAAATTATATACAGGCCCGTAGTTAAAATATGTTTTTCTAAAATTTTAAATATTTTAGAAATTTAATTATTATAATATTTTTATTTTAAATTTAATAAAAAAATGATTTTTGTAAATTATTGTTGATTTTCTGAACAATTGTAAGTGAAATGAATTAATGAAAAGTTAGAAAATTTTGAATGTAAGTTATTTTGGAAAATTTGATTTAATTATAATTGGAAATTTAAGTGAATATGAAATTATGATAAATTTATGATAATTTGAATTTAAATAAATTTAAAGTGATTTTTATATCATATTAATGATTTTAATAAAGTTGAAATGTGAAATGAATGAATATTGTAAGTTGAAATTTTGAAATATAACTAAAACTGGAAATTTATGAAATTGACGTAAAAGTGAACTTTTAGTTAAGTAAATAAAAATAAAACTAAGTTATATTTGAGAATTTGAACTTAAGTGTTAAGTTTAAATTTAATGTAATGGATTTTAAAATTTCAACATTGCATTTTAATAAGTGAATTATTATTAAATCTTGATTTTTGAATGGAAATTTAACTTTATAAAATCATGAACTTGAGGAAAATTAAATGATGTTTATAAATGTGAAAATGTATGATTTCATAAGTTAAAAATGTTTTTAATAAAAATATAATTGGTTGAGAAATTTTATTGAATATTTGAAGTTAATTGAATGCATTTTTGAAATGCTATTAATTACAATGTAAATGATATTACAGCATTTGTAAACGTTGTAGTTGATGATAATGAACTAAAAAGCTAAATTGAATTAAAAGCTATTATAGCAATCTTTGTAAGTGCTATAATTTTTGAATTTAACTAAGTTATTCGAAATTTATGTAAACCTAGTATAACATTTTAAAATGCTGTCTTTTGTTAAATTGAACTGTTTTGAATGTAACTTTCCGTATAAGTTTTCTAAATAATGCGAAAAGTGAATTTTCACGGTTTTGATAAACTTAAGTGAATAAATAAACTTTGGAAGTTGAAATTTTTGGAAATTTAATAATTTAATTATTAAACATAATAACTTCATTGAAATGATAAAAAAGAATTTTTGGAATATAAACTGTTTTGACATATGAATTGAAATTGTATTTTAGATCGAATAAAATGAATAATGATTCGAAACGAAGTTTTGAAAGGATATGATATTTTGATATATTAAAATGATTTGAAACGAAGTTTTGAAAGATATGATATTTTTGATATTAAATGATTTGAAAACGGAGTTTGAAAGATAGGACATTTTGATATTAACATGATTTAAAAAGAAGTTCTGAAAGCTACGATATTTTGGAACTGAAACTTTGAAAGGTTATGATATTTTGATATATTAAAATGATTTGAAAAATAGTGCTGAAAGGGTATGAAAATTTAATATATTGAAATGGTTAGAAGTGACTTGATATTTATTTTGATAAATATTTTGAATTGAAAGATATTTTACGATGATATATAGAAATGGTTTTGGAAATGATTTAATCTTTATTTTGATAAAGATTTGAATTGAAAAAGATATTTTATTTTGAAGTATAAAATATTGTTTTAAAGTTATAACTACGGGTTATAATAACGATTGGTTGTTAAAGAGACCAGGATCGTATATTGTCTTATAGCCGGCCAATACCGAAAACCACTTTAACAACTGTGTACGCGCTGGAGATTTTAGAATGAAGTAGGATGGTGGCGACGTTCTTGAGGTATATTACGTGGACCCAACTCCCGTGAGTTGGCATATATGACTAAAACAGGAGCTATACCGGGCTACACAAAGGGTCGCACCCTTTCATCGAGCATGCTCCATCGGAAACCATTCTATTACTGTTGTGATTCGATTCGGTGGCGCCACTTTGATTCGGGGGCATTGTTCGAGGTGGGCGGAAGCTGCTGGCTTGCCGTCACCACCGGTCCGGGAGTGCAAACGGTGTATCCACCCTGGCATTACCTCGCGTGCCGTGTCATATCCTTATATCGAGCCCACTACGATTTTGGTTTTAAAGATCCGACCGCGTTAAGGTTCACCATCCCCTTAACGCTATTTTCTATATGATTATACTTTACTGATTAGACACTACCGTATATAGCGTATATTACGACATAGTAAATAGTTTAACGGATCCTTAGAGGATGGGCGGTCCCAAGCATCCTTTAAGTTACCGATGCATTTTGTTACTCTTCACTTGAGTTGATTTACAGTTTATAAGTATTTATGTCCTGACTCGAGGGTTTTGTGTTTTTCTTTACGCTCGGGTCAGATTGATTGAGTTAGCATTCAAGATTCACCTTTGGCGTTGGAGCTTTCCTTGAAGATCCAGCCATCTATTTTTGTTTCAGTATCCAGTGGTTCAGTGATGTATCTGATTTGTACCTGATGTATCATGTTACTCTTCTGTTGTATCTTATTTAACTCTGATGTATCTTATGTTTTATATAGTAGCTTCATGAGCTACTATCTCTTTTTCTTCCGCTGCATTTTTATATACTCTGTGTCTGTGATCTGTAATTTTTATTTACTGTATATTCTGAGGTTTGCCAAAATTTTATTTACAACATGGTATTTTGAGCAATTCAATTCTGGCATGAGTGTCTGCTATGCACTTATAATGGATGCGAATGGTTGAAAATACCTGGTCGTTATAGTTGGTATCAGAGCTTTGGTAGCTCTAGGCAAAACTCAGCATATGGAGTGAATGTATTTACAGAATCACTTTCATTCGAGTTTGAATCTCTCCCTTTTGACTCGATTCCTTTGAATTTTGGAACATTCCCTACGGTTCCAAAATCCATTCGTATCCCTCAATATTCATCTTCTTTTGACTCTGGAGCATTCCATAACTCCGCTTCGAATGATCTTTCTAGTGAGTCGGCGGTCACGCCAATTTCAAATTTAATTGGAAAAGGGGGAAAACTCCTTTGCAGTTAGCATCGATTCATCAGAGATTCTTATCTATCCTTGGTTTAGATGCTAATATCTTTTGTTATTTCAAACTTAACTCTTGAGATCGAATGTAGATTTACCCTAGAAAAATCAACATTGATCTTATTCTTTAAGTCACGGTTGACCCGGTTAAGGTTGCCCGTGATTTAAATAAGCTTATCAATCTTCCTATTCTGTTATTTAATCATGTCATCCTTGTTTCCAACTTATTTTTAAATCATAATCTCCTTTGATTTGTGTTAATCAAAAATTTGAATCTCTATCCTTCTTTGAAAATCTATTCATGTATAGTGTTTTTGTAAACTAATATTAAAATTAAAATGTTTTATATATTGTGTTGTTTGAGTTGTTGATGTTGATTTGTGTTTCTGATCGATTCGTCTGATCAACGCTATCGATAGGACTTCTAAAACACTTTGACAGAACAAACGGACACAATATATTTAAAAAAAAAAATTGGTTAATGAAATAAATTTTAATATATAAGTAAATTTATGGAACTTAATGAAATGATTTAAATTGATAATTTGAAATGATAATACTTGACTTATCATTTATTGTTCTACAAATAGATCTATAAATATTTGTTTATAAATTTATTTGGGAACTGAAATGAATTTAAAACAAGAATTTGAGGATTTAAATTCCGATTATTTCGAACTTTGGTTTAAAGTTTTAAAAGGTTATATTATTTAAAATATTTTGAATAGAATTTGTTTTCAAAGAATTTTAAAGGTTTAAAATTAGTGCTCTTCTCTTTGTCGCTGGAAAATAACTTCGGTGATGATCGCGACATCATCGACGTTCATTTTCGAGTTTCGAAGTTAAGAGACTGTTCTGTAGTCTTCCTACAGCTTTGTTTTGGGAAATTAAATTGATTTGAATTTCTAAAATATGACTTGATTTATAATATATATATATATAGATATATGATTGATTTTTGATTTGACATATTCTATATGTATATATATTATTTCTTATCTCTGAATGGTCTGAAGAAATCGAAAATTTAATTCTTAAATTTTATTTTTAAAGAATAATTTCAATTATAAAAAGAATTTTTTTTTTTGAATAAATGATTTAAGATTGAAATGATTGAATTGGAAATTTTATTTGTATAATACAATTGCATTCAAATATAACTTACCAAAATTTCAGAAGTTAAAAATATAATTGGATAATATACGATATAAAAAGATTTTGTAAATAAAATTTGAGTAGTTATAATAAATGTTATACACTTAAATTTTAATTATAAAATGATTAACAGAGGTAAATATAATAAAGGGTAATTGAATAACTTACAATAAATTAATATTAAAAGAACTAAGAATAAAATAAAGCAGTTATAATAAGTGTAAGTATGTTTAACATAAGTGAAAAATATAGTGAGAGGAATAAATTTAATTTTAATTAGAAATAAAGGAGAACTAAATTTACTAAATACATTGTGAGTGTAATAAATGATTATTTTTCTAACCCATGGTTTTAAAAAAAAATTGTTAATTTAAGATGATTGGATAATAAGATAATAAAATTTGAGATAGTTAAGATTTATTTAACTTGTGTAAAAGTTTATTTTCTATTTAAGTTGAAATTTCCATGGTTTCAAATTTATTTCCTTATTTTGTTTTTCAAACTATCTTTTGGTTGTCCTTACCATCCTTATCTTGCTATAGACCGGTATAGGCATCTTTCTATAATCTTTCTGTTTAGAAATCTTTCTATAATCTTTGATAGACCTTTGGTAATCATTTTGAATACACCCTTTTCGTGCTTGTGTTCTTGATTCTGGAGGATCTTGGAAAGATCACCTCCACCTTGTAAAACTTACCTATAACAACAGTTATCAGGTATAACTTCAATCTTCTTGTCATCTTATCTTAATCATATTTCACTCTATCTTTTCTGTGCCCTTCCATACCTCATTCCTTTTCGGGGACGAAAAGTTTTGAGTGGGGGAGAGTGTAACAACGCTGTATTTTGTAATTATTTTATTGTATATTTTAATTATTTTAATATAAAATTTTGATTTAAAAACTTTTTTACTCATTTGGAATGATTAAAATTATTATTTAAATATAAAATCTTGATTTTATATGAGTTATAATTCCAAACTGTGTAAGTTAAATATTTGCTTGAAATGTTGATTCTGGTCAAAACAGTCAAACTGTGACTTTTAACTTAAAATTTTCAAAGTTTGAATTTTTTTTTCTTTTATTATGAAAGTACATAAAATTCTAAGAACACCACTTTTCGTTTCGTTGAAATCGGATGTAAATTGTGAAACTTATACCCTTTACAATATTGTGCGTATATAGGGTTATTTAACAATGACTATTTAAAATTGTATAAGTTACTTCTTCTTTGTTATATTTTACTTTAATATGTGATAATATGTTATATTATGTATATTTTGACTTTTAAGTATTTTTAAAATGATAATATAATTTTTCTAAAGTTCATTTGAAATTTATTTCTAATTTTTAAAGCCTAGTCTGCAATTTTAAGCCATTTTCTTAATTTAATTATATATAATTAAAATTTATTGATTTATTTTATACATTCACTTTTATTGCTGTG
Source organism: Allium cepa (assembly GCA_030765085.1). Taxonomy (NCBI): domain Eukaryota; kingdom Viridiplantae; phylum Streptophyta; class Magnoliopsida; order Asparagales; family Amaryllidaceae; genus Allium; species Allium cepa. Next base: position 73,042,698 of record CM060942.1, read on the forward strand.
TTTTACTTTATTTTATTCATTTTACATGTATTTAAATTTAAGAAAATTTTTCCAAAGTGTATTGAAGTTATTTCTAATTCCTAAGTCTAGTTTTCATTTTCTGTGACATTTTTCTTATTTTAATCATCGTATCTAATTAATAATTAATTATTAATATTTTGTTTATCTGTTATATTTTTGAATTCTAACTGAAATTTATAAGTGTTTTCAGTTATTTAATATGTATATGAATATATATAGAAAGTTTAAAAGGTTTGAAAGCAAAGAAACGTAAAACCGTTTTAACGTTTCTTCTTCCATTTCTTTTCCAATTAATAGATTTAATTTCCTTTGACCGTTCCTTTCTTTATTGTAGACGTGCATTTCTTACCTCATTTTCACGTGAAAACATTCCTCTCCACTTCATTTTTCACGGCTAGAAAGGTTTGGTGATGGCTCCTCTTTTCCTCTTCCTTTTGCTCTTCTTTTTCCAATGCTTTCTTATATTTTGTCTTGTTTTCTCATGTGTATTTCTTGGCCTCTCCTCCATAGCCACGGCAACCACCTCCTACACCTCTTCCCTGCCATCATAACCAGCTACCCCTATGGTCTTGACCAAGGCCGAGCCCACCATGGTGCCAAAACTCCAAAAAAATGCAACAATGCCCTTGAACAATGCTAGTTTGACCACCTTTGCCTCATCTCCTTCAACCACCACCTTCCACCACCGATGGCCGCCACTAACACCACCTCCACCACCTCCTGCACCACCTGTAATCTCGGCCACACCATCCCCTTTGACCCCAAAGTACAGGCCATGACCATACTAGCCTTGACTGTGCCTTGTAGTGCCTTGAAAATCATGTGTATGTTGATTGTTGTGTTGTTTTTCCTTCTCCACACTTTTGCACCATGTTAACCTATGTTAGGCTTACCATACCCATCCAAAACCTGATCCAAATATTACCTTAGACCTGTAGTATACCTTATGGCTAAACCTAGAGTGTGTTGGAAGCAAGTGCATAGCAACTCTGCCTTGATTTATGCAGTTATTTCTAGCCTAGTTTAGTCGTTTTTGAATTGAAAACTTATGTATTATTGTATTGTTTTGGGTATATGTTTACAAGACAAATATCAAGGATCTCTATTCATTCAAATCAAAAGTCATGCTATATCGTGCTTGTCGTGCTTTTGGAATCGCACTTGTGTTTATTGTTTTGGTCTTCAGCTTGAACAAGTGAGTCTTTCTCACTCTGACATTTATACTTATTAAAAGTGAATTGATGACAAGTGTTTAGTAATAAAAAATGTTTATGCAAGTTAATGATGATCATATGATATGCTATGCCATGTTATTACCATATTATTACCATGTTAAAACTGTTAATTTTCACCTGACGTTTGATATATGACTGTATATTGTGATATTGACCTTGTTTATATTATTTCTGCATATGATCACACTGCAAGTTCCCTGCTAGAAAAAAATGTTATAGGCTGAAATGATAGGCCTGAATGGTTTAAAATTTTTCATTTTGACTTGGGATTGCGGGTTTGAAATGATAAAACCCGGATTTTCTTTGTAAATTATGGGTTGAAATGATATATTACCCATATCACTTTACCTAGCGTAGAAAATTATATACAGGCCCGTAGTTAAAATATGTTTTTCTAAAATTTAAATATTTTAGAAATTTAATTATTATAATATTTTTATTTTAAATTTAATAAAAAAGGATTTTTGTAAATTATTATTGATTTTCTGAACAATTGTAAGTGAAATGAATTAATGAAAAGTTAGAAAATTTTGAACGTAAGTTATTTTGGAAAATTTGATTTAATTATAATTGGAAATTTAAGTGAATATGAAATTATGATAAATTTATGATAATTTGAATTTAAATAAATTTAAAGTGATTTTTATATCATATTAATGATTTTAATAAAGTTGAAATGTGAAATGAATGAATATTGTAAGTTGAAATTTTGAAATATAACTAAAACTGGAAATTTATGAAATTGACGTAAAAGTGAACTTTTAGTTAAGTAAATAAAAATAAAACTAAGTTATATTGAGAATTTGAACTTAAGTGTTAAGTTGAAATTTAATGTAATGGATTTTAAAAATTCAACATTGCATTTTAATAAGTGAATTATTATTAAATCTTGATTTTTGAATGGAAATTTAACTTTATAAAATCATGAACTTGAGGAAAATTAAATGATGTTTATAAATGTGAAAATGTATAATTTCATAAGTTAAAAATGTTTTTAATAAAAATATAATTGGTTGAGAAATTTTATTGAATATTTGAAGTTAATTGAATGCATTTTTGAAATGCTATTAATTACAATGTAAATGATATTACAGCATTTGTAAACGCTGTAGTTGATGATAATGAACTAAAAAGCTAAATTGAATTAAAAGCTATTATAGCAATCTTTGTAAGTGCTATAATTTTTGAATTTAACTAAGTTATTCGAAATTTAAGTAAACCTAGTATAACATTTTAAAATGCTGTCTTTTATTAAATTGAACTGTTTTGAATGTAACTTTCCGTATAAGTTTTCTAAATAATGCGAAAAGTGAATTTTCACGGTTTTGATAATCTTAAGTGAATAAATAAACTTTGAAAGTTGAAATATTTGGAAATTTAATAATTTAATTATTAAACATAATAACTTCATTGAAATGATAAAAAAGAATTTTTGGAATATAAACTGTTTTGAAATATGAATTGAAATTGTATTTTAGATTGAATAAAATGAATAATGATTTGAAACGAAGTTTTGAAAGGATATGATATTTTGATATATTAAAATGATTTGAAACGAAGTTTTGAAAGATATGATATTTTTGATATTAAATGATTTGAAAATGGAGTTTGAAAGATAGGACATTTTGATATTAACATGATTTAAAAAGAAGTTCTGAAAGCTACGATATTTTGGAACTGAAACTTTGAAAGGTTATGATATTTTGATATATTAAAATGATTTGAAAGATAGCGTTGAAAGGGTATGAAAATTTAATATATTTAAATGGTTAGAAATGACTTGATATTTATTTCGATAAATATTTGAATTGAAAGATATTTTACGATGATATATTGAAATGGTTTTGGAAATGATTTAATCTTTATTTTGATAAAGATTTGAATTGAAAAGGATATTTTATTTTGAAGTATAAAATATTGTTTTAAAGTTATAACTACGGGTTATAATAAGATTGGTTGTTAAAGAGACCGGGTTCGGATATTGTGTTATAGCCGGCCAATACCGAAAACCACTTTAACAACTGTGTACGCGCTGGAGATTTTAGAATGAAGTAGGATGGTGGCGACGTTCTCGAGGTATATTACGTGGACCCAACTCCCGTGAGTTGGCATATATGACTAAAACAAGAGCTATACCGGGCTACACAAAGGGTCGCACCCTTTCATCGAGCATGCTCCATCGGAAACCATTCTATTACTGTTGTGATTCGATTCGGTGGCGCCACTTTGATTCGGGGGTATTGTTCGAGGTGGGCGGAAGCTGCTGGCTTGCCGTTGTAACAACCCGCATATTTAACGATTTTATATTTAAATGTTTGATTTAAATATAGCGTCGTTATTCGGATTTTTGGGGTCCGAAATGTTACTTTCTGCAAATGGCCGAATTGGAGCTCGAAACCATTTCCATTGAGTCCAAAATGGCGTATTGCGATCTTTTTGAGCATAATCTTTGATATGTTTGGAGTTTGTGAAATTTTGGCTACCTTTTCTATTGGGTTTGGGGTTGGGTTCAGCCCACTAGCTCACTTAACCTCTTGCTCAACCCTTCTCTTCATTTCATCTTCATTTCAATTTATTTCTCAAACTAAAAACTGAAATGGGGGAAAGGAAAGTGAAATAGAAATTAGCAAGCCCTAGTTTCTCCTTTGTAGCTTGATTCTTGCTCCAAAATCAAAGAGAATCCATTGGTAAGTTCATCTCCATCTTCTCCATCTCTTCTCCTCTTCAATTTCTGTAATTTCCTAACCCTAACTTAGGAAATACTTGCTTTTGATTCTAGATTGAAGCTTGTAGTGTTGAAGTGGAGTGTAGTTGGTTGATCCCTTGCAATTGTGCTTCTTCATCTTCTTTGTTTTGTGTAAAAAGGTGAGTTTTGAACTCACATCTACTTCTCTTGATTTCATTGATGTTAGGTATGAATTCCTAACAACTTGTTCATATGCACTTGCAATTGGTTTGGGTTGAATTGGGAAATATACCAATTTTTAGTGTTTTGGGTTCAAATCTTTGAAATCCTAACTTTGATGTTTTAATCATGTTTTGGTGATGCATCGAGGAACATATAGGGCCGGGTTTGTCGATTGGCTTAAGCCCTTAGAGCCAATGTTCGTCCGATTGCATTTTGGGAGAGTTTGCTCTTCATTTGAATAAGGCTGAAAAACAGCCCAGGCATGATTCAGTCGACTGAAAACTCTGTTCAGTCGACTGAACCTGAAACCCGAGAGTTTCCAGGCATGATTCAGTCGACTGAAAAACTCTGCACAGTCGACTGAACTTGGGAACAGAAAGTTTCCTGAACCTGGAAAATTTTCCAGGTATAGGGTCATTCGACTGAAAACTCTGTTCAGTCGACTGAACCTGCTGTTTCTGCCCACTTTGCCTTTTGGGATTGAATTTTCAATTTAAATCGATTCATGATGATCCTATGTATGATTATCAATTGTTTTGACTTTGATGGTTCCTTTTAATTTTAATCCACGGGTTTTTATAAAATAATCTCTCGAATCGCATTTAAAAGTTCATTTCTCTAATTTATAAATTCTATGTAAAACACACACACTTTCGCACTTCGAACAAAGTGGAAGGGTGATTAAATGGTTGGGCAAAACACGGACCATGAATCTGTGCGTTTATCCTTCCGATTAATCCTTGACCTATTCGATTGATTGTTTTGACCTTCGGGTTTGGTTTATCGATGATATAAGGTAAACTTTGTACTGCTTTGAGTGTGAAAGGAACCGACGGATAGGAAACCGTTTAGTGCGAACGAGTGGTTATGGGACATACGTTAACAATTTTCGGATTCCTTTTCGAGAGTTGTGACACATTCCGCCAGTTGGTGGTGTCCAGTACTGGGTCTTCGACCTTCACCACTACGGTTTGTTGCCTCTGGGATAGTATCTTCGGACTGTCTCCCTAGGTTTGTTTCCTTTGAGTATGTTGCCTTCGGGTGTGTGCCTTCGGGTTTGTTGCCCTATATAGTTTCGCTCTGATGTCGGCCTTATGTGCCGCATGGGTGATACTTGGGTTTGGAGTCTTCGGGCTCATGGATCCTTGTTTGTACAGTACTGAGCTCGAGCAAATTTTATGATGTTTCATTGATATGTATATTCCCTTGGTATCGCCCTTCGGTATTGGTCTTTTTGAGCAGCATGGAGTATAGCGATTACCTTGTGGAACTTGTATACCTTATGGGTATTTGTTATTTGCCTTCTGGCTTGTTTTGGGATATTTGTATCCTTTGTTTCTATATGTTGCCGATGATATGAGGCTTGTTATATGTGATTCATCTCTTGTTGATGATTGTGTTATCTCCCCTAGAGATATTTATTATACTGTATGACCTTGCAGGTTTATTAGTGTTCAGTTTATCTAACTGATTTGTTATCTAGACTGACCCGTGTATTTTATACTCGGGTCAGACCGAGATGTTTCAGGTTAGGTGCTTTTGGGGACTTAGCCTATTTTGCTTCCGCATGGACTATTCGCTAGCTTCATTTTGTTATAGCGTCTTTTGTAGTCCTTATCTGTTGTAACTCTAATTTATACTCTTTCGTCTCGTCTGTATATTGTGGTCTCCTGTACCACTTGACATGTATTATTTTGTATACTCTGTGGTGTATCTGTGTATGTGTATATTATGATCGACTGTTCTGTGATGTATATTACATTTGAGTTGTTATATTTTCTTCTGATAGATCCTATAGCCATTGTAGTTTTGCTTTAAATATTTATTGAATAGGTCGGATTTTATGTGTTTCTACTTTTCGACATATTTAGTGAATAGTTAAGGTAAGATTGCACATGGTCGCTTCCATTATACTCTATTGTCCGTGTTACCTGACAGTATTATCTTTGTAATACTCTTTGTTAACGAGGCTCTCGGAGTGGGGCGTCACAGCGTGGTATCAGAGCTGAGTTCAGAACAAAATATGATAAACACGGAATAGATGCACATATTATGGTACATCAAAGTGTACAAGTGATACAGATCCTTGAGTCGTCGTGTCTCTTTATTCCATCAAGGTTAGATAGATATTGGAAATACGTCTAGGAATGCATTTTATTCCGTAGTATCCCATATTGTAATATCTACCTTGTGAATAATCTTGTTCTTATCTTACTTTCAGCTTATGTCTGGAAGAGGCAGGGGTCGACGTTCGGATGCTGGGCAATCTGGTGGCTCGCATCCGGATGGCGTATATGTGTCTGTCGATCAATTTTTGGAATTGTTTAGGAGCACTCAGCCTCCCGTTCCTCCTCGAGTGTCTCCACCTCGCAAGTCTGCTTTTGCACGTCAGTGCAGTGATTTTGCTCATCTTGGAGGAAAGCCGTTTAAGGGCTCCGAGTCTGTTCTTGAAGTCCAAGCTTGGCTTCGCACGTGCGAGCGTATTTTCTCTCGCATGGATCTTTCTGACCATGATAGAGTTCTTGTAACTTCTAGCTTATTACAAGAGCGTGCTCTTGACTGGTATGAGCTTCTTGTAGCTGAAATTGATGAGTCTACTCTTTCTTGGACTCAGTTTCGGGGACGATTTGAACTCAAGTTCGTTCCTGAATCTGAAAAAGTTTTATTGACCCGTCGCTTCCTTGAGTTGAAGCAAGGGAAATCTTCTGTTTCTGAGTATGTCGCATCGTTCGAGGCTTTATCTCAGTATGGTCTTGAATTCATCAGCACTTCTTATAAGAAGAATTTGAAGTTTGTTTCTGGCCTTAAGAAATATCTTAAGAAGTCCTTGTTGCTCCCGCTTAAACTTTCTTTTGAGGAATTGGTTGATTCGGCGCTTCATCTCGAGACCGTCGAGAAGGAGTGTGATAGTGATGTTGATGTTGAGGTTTCCAGAAACCCCAACAAGAAGCAGTTTCCAATTCAGAAGAAGCCTTTTCCTTATAAGAAGAAGAAGACCGGTGGTCCTAGCTCTCAGCCTCAATCTTCCGAAACACCTTTCGTTCGAAAGTGTTTTAATTGTGGTTCTCCGGATCATATTATTCGAGCTTGTCCAAAGCCTCTCTTCTGCCGTAATTGCAAGAAGGAAGGTCATCATGTTTCTGCTTGTCCTACTGCTCCTGCTAATGCAAAATATGGCAAGCTCAATGTGGCTAATGCTTCTGGAGGTCCTTCTCAATCCAAAGGTATGACTCCATCTATTTTGGAGGGTTCAATTCTATTTCATGATCATAGTATACGAGTTCTTTTAGATACGGGTGCTTCACATTCTTTCGTATCGAAGAAGCTTGTAGATGATTTATCTTTGGATGTTTCTTGTATGGTTACTTCTTTAAGGATTGCGAATCCAATTGGGGGATCCGCGACCCTTAGTTTGCTTTGTGATGATATTGAGATTGTTTTATGTGGCTTTTCTTTCCGTGCGAATCTGCACGTTGTTTCTCATTTGGGTTTTGATATGATTTTTGGTATGGACTGGCTAGTGAGGTACGATGCTAGGATTATTTATTCCGAGAGAATTTTATATCTTTGTCATCCTGATTCACCTTCTCAGTTATATCTTGTTCTTCGGGATGTGGATAATTCCGAGATGGCTTTGTATTCTCTTGATTCGCGAGATGGTGATGATGTATCTCGTATTCCTATTGCTTGTGACTTTTCTGATGTTTTTGAACCTGTTTCGGGTTTGCCACCCAAACGGGTAATTGAGTTCCGCATTGATCTCATTCCAGGCGCGCAGCCAGTTAGTCGTCCTCCCACGAGGATGTCTACAAAGGAAAATGAGGAACTCAAGAAGCAGCTTTTAGAGCTCGAGTCCAAGCAGTTGATTCAGTCCAGTTTTTCTCCGTGGGGATCTGCGGTTGTTTTTGTGAAGGAGTCTGATGGAACTCTTAGGCTTTGCATTGACTATCGCAAGCTTAACGAGTTGACCATTAGAAATAGGTATCCATTGCCTAGGATCGATGATATGTTCGATCTATTGAGTGGTGCCAAGGTATTTTCTCAGCTTGACCTTGCCACAGGTTTTCATCAGTTACGAGTCGCGGAGGATAGCATACCTCTTACCGCTTTCCGCACTCGTTATGGTTCTTTTGAGTGGCTCGTTATGCCGTTCGGTTTGACAAATGCTCCTGCTTTCTTTGTTGGCCTCATGAATGGCTTATTCCGGGAATATCACGATAAGTTTGTTCTTGTCTTCATTGATGATATCCTTATTTATTCTAAGTCTGAAGCTGAGCATGCTAATCACTTGAGAATTGTCTTGAGTACTCTCCGTCGTCATCAGCTTAAAGCCAAATTCTCCAAGTGCTGCTTTTGGGAGAATAAGGTTAAGTTCTTAGGCCATGTTGTATCTTCCGATGGCATTTCTGTCGATCCCTCAAAGATCGAAGCCATCCAGTATTGGAAGAGGCCTGAGAATGTTCATGAGATTCGTAGTTTCCTTGGATTGGCGGGTTATTACCGGCGGTTCATTAAGAACTTTTCCCGTGTTGTGCTTCCTCTCACAAGCCTTACTCGGAAAGGCATTCATTTTATTTGGTCCGACAAGTGTGAAGCTTCCATTCAGACATTGAAAGAACTTCTCACTAATGCTCCTATTCTTGTGGTTCCCGAAGGGAATCATGATCTTGTTGTCTACACCGATGCTTGTGGTAGTGGTCTCGGGGCTGTGCTTATGCAGAGAGATCGGGTAGTTGCTTATGCTTCTAGGCAACTGCGTCCGAATGAAGTTCGCTATGCCACTCATGATCTTGAGTTAGCCGCTATTGTCTTTGTCTTGAAGATTTGGCAACATTATTTATTGGGCGAGCGCTTCATTCTCTATACCGATCATAAATCTTTAAAGTATTTGTTTACTCAGAAGGAGCTCAATATGAGACAACAGCGTTGGCTCGAGTTTCTTGCTTCCTATGACTTTGATATCCAGTTTACCCCTGGTAAGGGTAATCGTGTTGCAGATGCGCTTAGTCGCAAACATTCGGCTGTTATTTCTATGATGCTTGTCGAATGGAATATTCTTGAGACTCTATCTTCTTGTGAAATTCGTGATCAAGGTTCATCTTCTGATTCTCCTATTCTATTATTTAGTTTGGGAGCTCGACCTATTTTATTGGATCGTATTGCCGATGCTCAGCGGCGTGATCCTGATTTGTTGCATTTTATTCAGCTTTGTGAGTCTGGATCTTGTGATGAGACGTTGCAAGATTTTAGCATTGATTCTCATAGGTGTCTTCGTAAGAAGAACCGTCTTTTTGTGCCTTCTGATTTATCACTTAGGCATGACATTCTTGATGATTGCCATCGTTCTAAGTATACCATTCATCCCGGTAGTGGTAAGATGTATGCCGATATGCGTCGTCTTTATTATTGGGAAGGCATGAAGCGCGATGTGGCAAGTTATGTGGGCAACTGCATGACATGTCAACGTGTGAAGGCCGTACATCAGCGTCCTACTGGACTTCTTCAACCTCTTGAGATTCCATTGTGGAAGTGGGATCAAATTTCTATGGATTTTATTGTCGGCCTACCTCGTTCGAGATCAGGTCATTCTAGTATTTGGGTTATTGTTGATCGCCTCACCAAGTCTGCTCATTTTGTCCCTATTAAGCCTAATAGGACAGCTTCGCATTTGGCCAAGTTGTATGTCAAGGAAATCGTAAGACTTCACGGTGTTCCTAGTTCTATTGTGAGTGATCGTGATCCTTTATTCACGAGTCTTTTTTGGAAGAGTCTTCAGCAAGCTTTGGGAACAAAGCTTAATTTTTCTACAGCTTATCATCCGCAGTCTGACAGACAGACTGAACGGGTGAATCGTATTTTGGAAGATTTTCTCCGTATTTCTATTTTTGATTTCGGTGGTTGTTGGGAGGATCACCTACCTCTTGTAGAGTTCTCCTACAACAATAGTTTTCAGTCTAGTATCGGTATGGCTCCTTTCGAAGCCTTATACAGAAGGCCATGTCGATCACCTTCTTGTTGGTTGGAATCTGGGGAGAAGCTTATTCTTGGCCCGGACTTTGTTCGTCATTCTTCTGAGAAGATTGATCTTATTCGATTGAGGATGAAAGAGGCACAGAGTCGCCAGAAATCCTACGCGGACAACCGTAGGAAGCCTCTCGAGTTCTCGATCGGCGATCTTGTTTTTATTCGTGTTTCTCCTTTGAAAGGGGTTATGCGTTTCAGTGCGACTGGAAAATTGGCTCCTCGTTATATAGGACCGTTTTCTATTACTGAACGTATTGGCCCTGTGGCTTATAGAGTTTCACTTCCAGCTCATTTATCTGGCATTCATGACGTGTTTCACATCTCGCAACTTCGGAAGTGTCTTCGAAAATCGAATTCTGTGATTGATTCTCCTGATTTGCAAGAGCTTGAGATCTCACCGGACTTATCTTTTGTACAGCAACCTATTCGCGTGCTTGACACGGAGGTGCGACACCTTCGGAACAAGGACGTGCCGCTCGTTAAAGTTCAATGGTCCGCTAATCCCAATGACTGTACTTGGGAAACCAGAGAGCATATCGAGCGATCTTATCCAGGTTTTCTATCCTTGCTTCGTAGTGATAAGTCTATTTCAGTGTCCAAAGTTTATTCTTTCTTTTGTATGTTGTATGTATGTAGTTGTTACAAATATCGTCTCTAGGAATTGCGGGGACGCAATTTTGTAAGGAGGGGAGATCTGTAACAACCCGCATATTTAACGATTTTATATTTAAATGTTTGATTTATATATAGCGTCGTTATTCAGATTTTTGGGGTCTGAAATGTTACTTTCTGCAAATGGCCGAATTGGAGCTCGAAACCATTTCCATTGAGTCCAAAATGGCTTTTGCGATCTTTTTGAGTATAATCTTTGATATGTTTGGAGTTTGTGAAATTTTGGCTACTTTTTCTATTGGGTTTGGGGTTGGGTTCAACCCACTAGCTCACTTAACCTCTAGCTCAACCCTTCTCTTCATTTCATCTTCATTTCATTTTATTTCTCAAACTAAAAACTGAAATGGGGGAAAGGAAAGAGAAATAGAAATTAGCAAGCCCTAGTTTCTCCTTTGTAGCTTGATTCTTGCTCCAAAATCAAAGAGAATCCATTGGTAAGTTCATCTCCATCTTCTCCATCTCTTCTCCTCTTCAATTTCTATAATTTCCTAACCCTAACTTAGGAAATACTTGCTTTTGATTCTAGATTGAAGCTTGTAGTGTTGAAGTGGAGTGTAGTTGGTTGATCCCTTGCAATTGTGCTTCTTCATCTTCTTTGTTTTGTGTAAAAAGGTGAGTTTTGAACTCACATCTACTTCTCTTGATTTCATTGATGTTAGGTATGAATTCCTAACACCTTGTTCATATGCACTTGCAATTGGTTTGGGTTGAATTGGGAAATATACCAATTTTTAGTGTTTTGGGTTCAAATCTTTGAAATCCTAACTTTGATGTTTTAATCATGTTTTGGTGACGCATCGAGGAACATATAGGGCCGGGTTGTCGATTGGCATAAGCCCTTAGAGCCAATGTTCGTCCGATTGCATTTTGGGAGAGTTTGCTCTTCATTTGAATATGGCTGAAAAACAGCCCAGGCATGATTCAGTCGACTGAAAACTCTGTTCAGTCGACTGAACCTGAAACCCGAGAGTTTCCAGGCATGATTCAGTCGACTGAAAAACTCTGCACAGTCGACTGAACCTGGAAACACAAAGTTTCCTGAACCTGGAAAATTTTCCAGGTATAGGGTAAGTCGACTGAAAACTCTGTTCAGTCGACTGAACCTGCTGTTTCTGCCCACTTTGCCTTTTGGGATTGAATTTTCAATTTAAATTGATTCATGATGATCCTATGTATGATTATCAATTGTTTTGACTTTGATGGTTCCTTTTAATTTTAATCCACGGGTTTTTATAAAATAATCTCTCGAATCGCATTTAAAAGTTCGTTTCTCTAATTTATAAATTCTATTTAAAACACACACACTTTCGCACTTCGAACGAAGTGGAAGGGTGATTAAATGGTTGGGCAAAACATGGACCATGAATCTGTGCGTTTATCCTTCCGATTAATCCTTGACCTATTCGATTGATTGTTTTGACCTTCGGGTTTGGTTTATCGATGATATGAGGTAAACTTTGTACTGCTTTGAGTGTGAAAGGAACTGACGGATAGTAAACCGTTTAGTGCGAACGAGTGGTTATGGGACATACGTTAACACTTTTCGGATTCCTTTTCGAGAGTTGTGACACATTCCGCCAGTTAGTGGTGTCCAGTACTGGGTCTTCGACCTTCACCACTACGGTTTGTTGCCTTTGGGATAGTGTCTTCGGACTGTCTCCCTAGGTTTGTTGCCTTCGGGTATGTTGCCTTCGGGTGTGTGCCTTCGGGTTTGTTGCCCTATATAGTTTCGCTCTGATGTCGGCCTTATGTGCCGCATGGGTGATACTTGGGTTTGGAGTCTTCGGGCTCGTGGATCCTTGTTTGTACAGTACTGAGCTCGAACAAATTTTATGATGTTTCATTGATATGTATATTCCCTTGGTATCGCCCTTCGGTATTGGTCTTTTTGAGCCGCATGGAGTATAGCGATTACCTTGTGGAACATGTATACCTTATGGGTATTTGTTATTTGCCTTCTGGCTTGTTTTGGGATATTTGTATCCTTTGTTTCTATATGTTGCCGATGATATGAGGCTTGTTCTATGTGATTCATCTCTTGTTGATGATTGTGTTATCTCCCCTAGAGATATTTATTATACTGTATGACCTTGCAGGTTTATTAGTGTTCAGTTTATCTAACTGATTTGTTATCTAGACTGACCCGTGTATTTTATACTCGGGTCAGACCGAGATGTTTCAGGTTAGGTGCTTTTGGGGACTTAGCCTATTTTGCTTCCGCATGGACTATTCGCTAGCTTCATTTTGTTATAGCGTCTTTTGTAGTCCTTATCTGTTGTAACTCTAATTTATACTCTTTCGTCTCGTCTGTATATTGTGGTCTCCTGTACCACTTGACATGTATTATTTTGTATACTCTGTGGTGTATCTGTGTATGTGTATATTATGATCGACTGTTCTGTGATGTATATTACATTTGAGTTGTTATATTTTCTTCTGATAGATCCTATAGCCATTGTAGTTTTGCTTTAAATATTTATTGAATAGGTCGGATTTTATGTGTTTCTACTTTTCGACATATTTAGTGAATAGTTAAGGTAAGATTGCACATGGTCGCTTCCATTATACTCTATTGTCCGCGTTACCTGACAGTATTATCTTTGTAATACTCTTTGTTAACGAGGCTCTCGGAGTGGGGCGTCACAGCCGTCACCACCGGTCCGTGAGTGCAAATGGTGTATCCACTCTGGCATTGCCTCGCGTGCCGTGTCATATCCTTATATCGAGCCCACTACGATTTTGGTTTTAAAGATCCGACCGCGTTAAGGTTCACCATCCCCTTAACGCTATTTTCTATATGATTATACTTTACTGATTAGACACTATCGTATATAGCGTATATTACTACATAGTAAATAGTTTAACGGATCCTTAGAGGATGGGCGGTCCCAAGCATCCTTTAAGTTACTGATGCATTTTGTTACTGTTCACTTGAGTTGATTTACAGTTTATAAGTATTTACGTCCTGACTCGAGGGTTTTGTGTTTTGCTTTACGCTCGGGTCAGATTGATTGAGTTAGCATTCAAGATTCACCTTCGGCGTTGGAGCTTTCCTTGAACATCCAGCCATCTATTTTGTTTTAGTATCCAGTGGTTCAGTGATGTATCTGATTTGTACCTGATGTATCATGTTACTCTTCTGTTGTATCTTATTTAACTCTGATGTATCTTATATTTTATATAGTAGCTTCATGAGCTACTATCTCTTTTTCTTCCGCTGCATTTTTATATACTCTGTGTCTGTGATTTGTAATTTTTATTTACTGTATATTCTGAGGTTTGCCAAAATTTTATTTACAACACGGTATTTTGAGCAATTCAATTCCGGCATGAGTGTCTGCTATGCACTTATAATGGATGCGAATGGTTGAAAATACCTGGTCGTTACATAAATTCCCAACCGTCGTTGAGGACCCATTTGAGTACGAAGTGGGGGACTAATAGGTATATGCACATCACAACCAAAATTTCGTAAATGTTAAATATTTGGTTGAGATCTAGTTAAGAGCTGTGATGGTGAAAGCTGATGATAAGCTGTTGGTCTAATTTTAACCAATTTCGATGCGTGCAAAATTGCTTGCCCCAAAGCTGAAACGGGTAGTTTTGATTGCATAAGAAATGGTCTTGCAATAAGTTGCAAGCACTTAACTAATGATTCTTCTAGACCATATTAAGTATGAACATGAGCTACTGGATGTTCAATTTCAATTCCCAATGATAGACAATAATCATCAAATACTTGAGAAGTAAATTCTCCAGCATTATCTAGTCGAATCGATTTAATTTGATGATCAGGGAAGTGTGCTCTCAATTTTATTATTTGAGAAAGTAGCTTGTCAAATGCCAAATTTCTTGTTGAAAGTAAACAGACATGTGACAAACGAGTTGATGCATCAATCAATACCATAAAATATTAGAATGGTCCGCATTCAGGGTGGACTGGGCCACATATATCACCTTGAATTCTTTGTAAAAATGTTGGAGATTCAGAAGTGATTTTACTATATGAAGGTCGAGCGATTAATTTTCCTTGTGCACATGGGGCACATAAGTAATCACTTGGTAAATTCAATTGGTTTGATAAATCATATCCGTTTGAGTTTTTGGCAATTTTACGCATTATAGTTGATCCAGGATGACCCAAGTGATCATGCCAAAGAATCAATGTCTTTGTATTTGTGAGATTCTGGCCCATGTTTATAGAGTGAGATTCAACTATGCCAATTTTTGTAAAAATATAAACCAGTTGAAATTGTACCAAATTTGTCTAGGATAAACTTCTGGCTTTCAATTCTAGAAATAACATAAAGATATTCTTTGTTGTTTTCATTTATAGTTTCAATATGGTATCCATTCATTCTTATATCTTTGAAACTCAACAAATTTCTTTTAGAGTTGCTTGAGTATAATGCATTTTGAATAAAGATATGCGTACCATTTGGTAATATTATATGGGCTCTTCCGGACCCGTCAATTATATTAGCAGATCCAGCTATAGTGGAGACTTTAGCTGAGAAATTTTCAGATAGTTCAGAGAAAAACTTATGGTTTTTCAAAATTATATGAGTAGTTGCACTATCTAGTAAGCATATATCATCACCCAAATGGCGTTCCATACCTTAAGAATTAAAGACAATGATTAGTCAATCATTAAAAATTTGTATGCATAAATAAATGTAATGTAAACAAACAAAGTAATATGATGAAAATAGGCTATTGATTAAAAACAACATCCACATTACACATTACTAGTACTGCAAAGGGAAATACAATTAAACAAACACAAACTTCAAACTGATTTATTGATGCAAGCTAATGAAATAAAACGAAAGTCGCATAACAAACTTCAAGACATTTCTAATTGATCAACTCGGTCATATCATTGATCATTGCACTTAGATTTTCATCATTAATGAAATTTCCATTGTCATCTTCGAAGACATCATCTAACTTCAGGTTAGCGTTTTCAGGTAACTTTTCGGCATTATTTGCCTCATTATTCTTTGAGCGATGATATTCTTCAACTGTTTTCTTTAATGATCTACATGTACGTGACCAGTGACCAGATCATCCACATCTATAACTAACTTCCTCATAATGCCTTTTATTTTCTGGAGCTGAATCATTGTTCTTTAAAGGCTCAATTTTCTTTTGTTGCTTTTCAAAGTTGGTGGTTTTGTTACCTTTAAAACCACCATAACCACCTCAGCTAGAGTTATATCCACATCCACGACCATGTCCTCTACCTTGACCCCTATCTCTTCCAGAGTGGGCAAAATTAGCATTAGCATCAGGTAATGCAGTCGAACCAGTTGGTCTTGAGGAATGATTTTTTATAAGCAATTCAATATTTTGTTCAGCAATTAGTAAGCATTCTATGAGTTTAGAATATTTTGTAAAATGACGCTCTTGATATTGCTGCTGCAGGAGTATATTCGAGGCATGAAATGTTGAGAAAGTCTTTTCAAGCATTTGTGCGTCATCCACCATTTCTCCACATAATTTCAGTTTAGAAGTGATTCTAAACATTGCAGAATTATATTCTCATACGGACTTAAAGTCCTGAAACCTAAGGTTCAACCACTCTTGCCTAGTGTTTGGAAGTATGACCGTCTTCTGGTGGTCATAACACTCCTTCAGGGAGTTCCATTAGTGGAGAGGGTCTTTTTCAGTCAAACATTCTGTTTTTAGATCGTCATGGATATGACGTCTTAAAAATATTAGAGCCTTTGCCTTGTCTTGCTAGGACATAGTATTGCCATTTTTAATGGCATTTTCTAAGCATTGAGATTGCAAATGAATCTCAGCATCCAGTATCCATGATAAGTAGTTATCTCCAGATATATCTAAAGCTTTAAATACAAGCTTGGTGATTTTTGCCATTTTGTGAACTGTTCATAAAATAAATTGCATAAGGTGAAAATATTCGCCACAACAGCATTCACTATTTGTTTGTTTCCAGCTAAAAAGAAGAAAAAAAAGGAAGTCTTCATTCATGGTATCAAACATTAACTATACAAAAAAATGTATCAACAAAACCAAACATTTGGATTTTGCAACTTTCATGTATTTATCAAATAAGAAAGGAAAGTCAGCTTTTACGTATATTCCATTCCAAACTTTTGAATTTTATTTGGCAATAGATCCGCAAAGAAAAAAAAGGAAATATTGAATTTAGAAGCCAAAGAATTAAAATAAGAGTGATACAAGAAAAGACATGAAAAATATAGAAGCAAACCCCAAACTAGCATGTGTTGAATTGACAGCTTTATCAAAAAAATCATGATATTGACAATTACCTTTTTGTAGAGAGGAGAAGCAACGAGTTTATAAAGAAATGCAAGAACAGTTCCTTTACCTGTTTGTTGTTTTAAAGGAAATGAGAAATAGAACGTATGTAGATATATTATAAAAGATTTGTTTGCACTAATATATAATAGGGTTTTGAATATGAATAGCCATAGAATTGGAATGGTCAAAAGAGGAACACTCAGAGTAATTAATATTTAATTACCTGTTGAGAACTTGGAAAGTTAGAAGGTGAACAGGTTGAGGTCAACAATTAATTCGCATTCCTTCGTGCTGATAACGTGTTACAGAATAAAGAGAATGGAGGCATTGAGAGAGAGAACAATTTTATTGAATTGAGAGACAGAGATTACAATATAATCAAACTCCATATTTATAAACTCCTTATGCAGTGCAGATTACAAAAATTCCCTTTCTTATTTAGCATATTCATCCTATAATTATATATATTACAACAGTGAACATAATTTTAGATTCTTTTTTCTATTTGTGCGTGCACGGGTGAATTCTACCATTGTTTTATTTTCTTTGTTTGGTATTTTCATATTAAATGAAGTTTGGACATGAAGAAAAATTATTTATGTTTTTTGACATGGTTGTTAAATTATATACATGAGTTATGCAACTCAATTATAAAAATTATTACTTGTATGTCATACTATTATTGAAACTATAAATTTCTGCACAAGGAAAAACGAAAAGCTCTTCCCAAAATTTTATACAGCTGTTGAATTCTACGTATTAATTTGAAGGTTTAAAAATTGCTTTCTTAGTTATGCTAGAAAATCGAATTAATGGTTATGAGCTATAAATTCTTAATAAGTGCAGTTTTTATGAAATGTTTTATTCATACTTTTTCTTTGTCATATATATATATATATATATATATATATATATATATATATATATATATAATTTTTGGGATTTCCGTTTTTACAAATTGAAATTGAATTTAAATTACTTTTTGATTTTTTGCAGTGCCTTTACAGAAAATAGCATACAATTTAGTATTTTTTTCAAACCTAATAATTTTTTTCAATGCTGAACTTTATGCGCACACACACACCCTAACACACACATACACATGCTCATACACACGTACATACATATACGAGTACAACCCATAACAATTAATTAGTTAGGATTTTTCTACTGAAATCATAGAGTAAGAGGAATATAAATATGCAATTTGTAAGTTTTAATTAAAACACAAATGAATAAATAAGATAAATGGTGATTCCATTTTTCAAACATACATTGCATGTAACCATTAAGGTTTTTTTTTTGTCTATCTATGTTTGAAGTCGTTCGAGTCTTAATGTTCCAATCAGGATGATAATAGATCCAAAAATACAAGGAAAGAGTCGAATTGAAAAAAATCCATAAATGTTCTCATTGTTTCACGGCTGATGCGGAAATCTAGGTTTTAAATTTCAATTGTTTTGACTTTAAATCATAGTTTATTTTGAAGATTGAGCAATGGAATTTGGTTCCAAAAGGAAATACACAATTAATGCTACATAAGGAAATGCACAATTGTTTTCTCCTTCAAAGAATGCTTCTTTATAGTTTAGCCGTTTTTATATGTAAAAATTGACCCTTCACTTCTAGAAAAGCCTGAAAAAAGTACTATGTTTTTGTCTTTTCATATGTCCATGATAAATTTGAATATCAAGGTTCCAATAGGGCTAACAAAATTTTAGAATTGTGACCATGCTATATTTGTCTTCCAACTTGATTAGGTACTTCGCCATAATAAATATTGTTACTCTTACCTTTGAGTACCTTTTAGAGCTAATGAAAGTTTAAAGCATATCAAATATTAACTACTTAGCTTAACACCCCTGTAAAATTTAACCTTTGAGTTCTTTCTAAAGCCAACAGAAGTTCAAAGTACTGATGCTTTTTAAAACAATATGTAAAACTCAACAATTGCATAACATATGCAAAAAAACTGCTTGAAATCTAATGTGTGATATATTAATGATGTATTGGCGATGTTATCCGATGTTAACTACATAGCTTAACACCCCTTTGAATTCAGCGATATTGGATCCAAGTTTATCTTCTATATCTTTTACCAATTTTCAAGTGATAATGAATCGAAGTTTTCTTCTATATCTTTTACCATTTTTATGCAGAAG
Organism: Allium cepa; assembly: GCA_030765085.1. NCBI lineage: Eukaryota > Viridiplantae > Streptophyta > Magnoliopsida > Asparagales > Amaryllidaceae > Allium > Allium cepa. Next base: position 73,062,011 of record CM060942.1, read on the forward strand.
CATTAGTGAAATATGCTTATAAAATTGGTGTAGCAACAACATGGAATAGTAGTTATTGCTTTTGCAAATTTGGTACAGTGATTCACATATAAGATGCTCATACTGAAGATGTTGGTGGTGCTAATCCAATATCAGTTAGTAGAAGGGCACTAGAAACTACTGAGTTTCAATGATGCATATTTATAATTAATGCATTTTTCAAGTATCTTTACACTTTTTGTAATTTCTTTTTTTTGTTGAGTATACCAAAGCATGCAGCATGTTTTTCATGTTTCTGGTATGTTTCATCAAAATAATATGATGTGTTTTTATCAGTTTAACTTAATTTTTGTTTAATTTTTTAAATACATATATAATTGCACTCACACAATATTTTAATTATCTTAAGTATGTTAATATTTGTTTTGGAGAAAAGTCAATTTTCTGTTCAAGAAGAATGAACTTTAAACTAATTTTGATTTTTTCCTTCTGAATTTATTTGTTTATGTACTTATATATCTTTTACTTTGTGTAACCAAAATCCAGCTTGGATGCTCTTTTATTTAAGTTGGAGGTTTTGGATCAAAAAACAAAATAAGAGGAATTTTAACACTCACTTTTGGTTCTCATGTGCGTGTGCTTGGACATTATGATCTGTAAAATATGCTTATTTTTCCCTTCAAAGAACTTTAATCATAATTTACATTGTCATGTTAATTAATTAGAGTTTTATATGATAGTTAAATCCATTATCTATTTATTATTTTACCACACTGTTCATTTCCCCCTCTTTTAAGGATAATTTTGGATATTATCGTGGTTGAATTACCTTACCATTACACAGTTTATTAATGTAGAGCATTATTTTCACTAGAGAAACACGGTCAATTAGCAATTCTTTAATCTATACAACCAGCCTTTCTTATGTTCTTCTTTTGATAGTAATCTATGTTTGTAGTGCCTTTGTGTGTCTTGGAACTTTCTGCCGCATTATATTCTACTAAAGGTGAATGTTTATTCCCTCTTATTAAGTTACAGTTCTTATCCAACTTGATATCACGTGCTGGCAATGAAGCATACATTTTTATTTTTTATCATTGTTTGCATTATAAGAACTTTATATAATGTGCATATGATCAAGTAAATATTATGTTGTAGTTTAGTATGGCAGCTATGGATACCACTTTCGTAGCAAAAGTGCTTTAGGTTTATTACCTGTGACTAATCTAGAAGACAATAAAAAATAACTTATATCAACTTTTTTTAAACTTTTTTAAACCGAATCATAGTTCTAGGATGTAACTATTTTAATAATGCTTCTAAAATGTTTAAGAGTGAATTAAATCATATTATTTTTATGTGTTCAGATTCATGATAGCCTACGGACCATAAATTCTACACATAATATATTACCATCAAATCATACAAGGTGGATGCAGCAAATGCTTCAAAAGAACACGTTCAACTTTGATTATTATGAAGATCAGATCTTGGGAATTAGTACTAAGCTAAATACTTTTGAAAGAAGGATGAAAGCATATTTTAAGGTGACAACTACTTGGTTGAGATACATTTTTGGAGCAATGAGTATTAAACTATTTTGGTATTGTTTTAATTATTAGTATGTTTTAAATTTAAAACTTTGAAACATTATGCTCTCTTTAGTATAAACAAACATGTATAGAAAACTAACATGAAAACAATTTGTTTTGCTCATAACGTGATGTTGTACCTTACTATGTTTTGAAAATTATTATTTGGATTACCTTTAGGGTACCATTTCATTTCATTGCAATGCGGTACAAATTTATAGCTTTGTTGGTGTCATTGGTATTGCGCTTGTTAGTGTAAAAATTTTTGTTAACTGTAAAATTTTTCATAGTTTTATTTCACGCATGTCTTTGTTATTTGAAATTCCATGTGTATCTTTCAATGTTAACAAATTTTAAGTGGGTACCACTAGATCCAAAGTGTGGTACACTTGGGACCAAAGAGGATTCCATGCATTTAGGCAATTCACCTTCTAGAAAATTTTGAATAAATATGAAAAGGTTGAAGTGAACAAAACTTGGGTAGTGCAATCAAATTTGAACATCTTTTGACAAAGTATTTCTTCTGTACCTCTGTTTCATTTTCATTTACGATATAAATGAGTGGCTTTGTTATGAAATTGGTATCCATTTCAGACTACTTACCATTTTAAAATATCTTGTAGTGCCAAAATTGACATTATCCCGGTAATGGTACAAACTTAATTTTTTCTATGTATGAATGTAAGCTATATTCCAATTTCATTGTCGTTTCTATACTTCATGTTATGTTCTATGTTTGGCTTATATTATGTGACAGCTAACGACATATGTATACCATGAAATATTTCATCAGTGTAGATTTGTGTGGTCATCTTACATATAAAATTACTCAACATCCATGTTTATTCAACACCAAGATTTCATTTTCATATTGACAATTGTGTGATAATGAGCGGTGTGACCATAGATACTGCAAAGAAAAATACAGAGTAGAGCACGCCAAGCTATTGAGGTTTAGGACCAGCCATTAAATAGTGCAAATTGCTTTACAAGTCTTTCATTCCTATAGTTTGACAAGGAGTTGATATACTGCTTAGATTTTAAGATTGAATTCACTAGATTTACTACTATATACAAGATTATTATACACAGAAGGCATGAAAAATGATAAGAGTTTCCACCAAGTTTCGAGAACTTGATTTCGGTCTCGGTTTCGGTCAATTTAGGAAATTTCGCTTGTTTCGGTTTTTGTTTCAATTTCGGTCCTGATATTGTATTTTTACATTTTTAATGAAAATGTAACAATAAACGATTCAAATTCATATAGAAATATAGCATACGATAAAATAATAATGTTACATACAACACTAAAACATGTAGAATATATTTCTCGAAGCTACATATGGATGTTTTTCACAATTTTCTTTATCGTCTTGAGTTGTGTAATATGATGGATAACCATATTGCATTTGACCTGGAACCATAAATATCCCCATCATGTAATCAAAAGACGATGGTTCATCATTGTGTGTTGTATATGTAGCTTGACTACTTTGACCACATGAGATATCACTATATGAGTTACCACCTATATAGTCAGAAGTAGAATACCTATAGGTTGGTGGATCAGTTGAAGTATATGGATTGTGGTGCTCGTAATCATGTTGATGTCCGGATTCAACATTTAAATTACCATCTCTTCGGTTAGGATCGCCGCTCGCACTCCTTCTTCTTGAATATGTTTGAGTTGGTCTATATAATTCGCACCATCATTAAAACTAATACCGTAATTACTTGTTAAACCAACGCCACTTCCACCCATGTTACCATGATCATCATTTGACAAGCTACTACTTTTTTCATTGCTTTAACTCTTTGTTGCTCGTGCAAGCATACCATCAACAGCAGCGACTGCGTCATTCAGTGTATTAGTCATCCAAGGGTCGTTGTCCAATAAGGGTGGTTCAATTTCAGTAGTCCATTCTGCTAATGTATCCTCTACATGGAATATATAGTCTAGATCGATCAACTGATTTTCAGTGTCGTGGCATCTTGAATTTTTTGCTCTTAGTCTCGTGTTGTAATGCATATATACTAATTTTTCAAGACTTTTCATATTTATTCTATTTCGTAATTTTGTATGAATCATTCAAAATGTATTCCAGTTTCTTTCGCATTTTGAAGATGAAACTATTTGGCTTAAAATATGCATTGCTAAATGTGTTAAATTTGTAGCATCCTCTCTTCCAATTATTGACCACCATTGAGCGGGAAAACATTAATGTGCAACCATATTCATCCCAGAAATTGTGTAATGTTTTAATATATTGTCCAATTTTTTCTATTTCCATTTTAAGGTACAAGTGTGATATTTCATATCCAGTTGGTGGATCAATTCCATGACTGCATTCTGTAATCGTGTCAACCATTGTCGTATAATATGGACTATTAGCAACGTTATGCGGAATATGGTTTGAAAAAAAAGAACTTAGAAATTGCTCGACCTATATGTTTTTTGGCATCTTTAATACCTTTTATTGCAGATTTAACAGAAGGTTGAGTTCTACCACCTCGTTTTTGCATGTGTGAGTTGATTCGTCCAGCAACATCATTGTCAAAATCATCATCTACTTGATAGATTTTCCAACAATATTAGATCTGTGCAACGTTTGACTTGAACCACCACCCGTTCGTCGAACGATATGAGATCTACGCAGCTCTTCATCTCTAAATGCATATCTGCTTTGTCGCATGACATGTTGAAGTTCTTCATCATCTTCATTTTCATTGTCTGATAGTTGGTGCGGTCTGCTCATTAGCTCCTCTTATAAGCGTTGTTTGTCAAGTTCTCTTTGCTTCGTTCATTTCTCTTTTGAATGATATGTGATCGTACAAGTTGTTTAACTTCTTTAGGGACAATTAGACATGCCGATACATCGCTGCCCACTCTTGTCAGATGTTCTTTGAAACATGCACACCGCCACCATTAATTAGTTTATTACAAAAGTTACATTTTGTTTTTCGAAGATTACCGTCGATCGTAGTAACATAATTCCAACCAATTTCATTCGAATTTGCCATAACGTACCTGCGATTATAAATAAACGATAAAATATTCCAAATCAAATCAAAAATAAAATACAAGTGCATAAATAACATTCATCGAAGTAGTCAGAATTCATTGTTCAAGTTCAAAATTTCGAGTCCAATATTCCAGTTCAATGTTCAAGCCCATATTCCAGTCCAACATATTCAAGTTCAACATTCAAGTCCATATTCAAATCAACATATTCAAGTCCAATATTCAGGTCAGTACAACAAATTCAGGTCAATCGACTTATTTAAGTCGGTTTAACATATTCAAGGCCGTTTGCATATTCAATATCAAACAATGCTCATGTTCAACATATAGTAGGAAAAAGGCAAGGCTTAAAAAAATAAACGATGCAATATTCCAAAGTCAATGCTAAGCAATTTAATATTCCAAATCATATCAAAAATAAAAAACAAATGCATAAATAACGTTCGTCGAAGTCATCAGAATTCATTGTTCAAGTTCGACATTTCGAGTGCAATATTACGGTCCAATGTTCAAGTCCATATTCCAGTCCAACATATTCAAATTCAACATTCAAGTCCATATTCAAATCAGCAAATTTAAGTCCAATATTCAGGTCAGTACAACATATTCATGTCAGTCACCTTATTTAAGTCAGTACAACATATTCAAGGCCGTTTGCATATGCAATATCAAACAATGTTCAACATATAGTAGGAAAAATGCATGGCTTAAAAAAATAAAAACAATGCCTATATTTATCATTTATGTTTAAAAACGAAAATATAAAAAAAAATGCTTAGAAAACAAGGCCTAAGAAAAAAAAAAGGTTGTTTATTTACCTTCGTTCCGCTTTATTAAAAAGAACACAAAGGCCAAGACAATATCTTTCCATTTCCTCCCACTTCACGACCAAACGCAGACGCATTAAAAAAAAAGCGAATGAAAGCTAGGGCAGAAGATAGAAAACGAAAATGGACAAAAAAAAATTACCTTCATTCGAAAAGTAAGTTAGGGCTGAAGACGGAAATCAAAAATCGCGAATTGAAGCCGAGCTCCTCCTGCTAACTCGAAGAACAATGCCGCGAGGTCGAAGCTTGGTCGAATTTGGGCGAATCGGCGATTCTTCTTGCTCGAATTGAGAGGATTGTTGAAGCACAAGCGGTAATTTACATTCGCGGTGGTCGTTTATTTATAAGCAAAAAATTTATGCTTTAACTGTTGAAGCATGGGATATCTGTTTTGCATTGTCGACTTTGGATTTTATGCGTAATTTGATTTCGGCTGTTGCTTTTTTATCATTTTCGCAATTGATTTTTTTTTATCGAAACAGTTTGACCGGAATGGGATTTTGACCTAATCCCGTCTCGGTTATGGCCGAAACTGATACAGATGGTCAGAATCTTGTGGTTCCGGCCGAATCCTCAATCAATGGTTTCCACCTTCTATTTCTTTTGATGAAGCAAAAAAAACAGCCACTTTGCTTATATGCAAGGCAGTCACATACCCAAGTGAGCAGATGCAGGTCCTTAAGGACTTGGCTATATACTCGTGTTAATAGTTATTGCCCATGTTTCAACTTACACTTTTTTTCCTTTGGGTTTGATTTGGAATTTTTATACGACCAAGTCAACATGATACATTGACAATGTCAATTAATGGTTCCTCCCAACTACCTAAATTAAAATGACATAACTGTTTTTACTTTTAAAGTTTGTATTCATGTACTTTATTTTTTTCTTCTAAATATTCTTACATGTGAAGGTTGTATTCAATCCAAATGGGTATCCGAAAAAAGAAAAAGTAGGAAGATGGTACACTTTTTATCTGGTTCGAGTTTACTAGGTAATAAGGCTAGGTAAATTATATAGGGGATATCAAACATGCAAGTTTAAACTTTAATGCATATATTAGTATTTTGAACCTATAATTTTCTTCTGTAACATGCTTTATAACCTGTGCTATTTTGTCGATTAAATTTCCAAGCATCTCAATAAATAATGAGATGTTGAACATGTAAAACTTACATACTTGCCCTTTGCTATCTTGCTGAGAAGTCAAAATGCATGAGATAAAACCGATAGGCCCTATATGAATTAAATAGAGCCAACACTAAATAGTATGTTATTTCTAAATTAAACAGAGCCAGCAATTATATATGAACCAATAGCAAGAGAAATCACAGTAAATGGTGCATAAACTAAAGTGCTCTACAGGCTTACAAAGTGTTACTCCGTTGAACAGATTCAGAAACAGAAGTTGAAGTTATACTACAATGGTTGTTCTTCATAATTGTATAGCTTTATACTGGAAGAAAAACTACAACTCGTGCATTTACATATGTCAAGTGCTAACTCAATGATTCTTGAGGTTCCAAGAGTGCTAGTTTAGACTTTGGTAGACTCAAAAATGTGGTGCATAAAGCCATCAACCAAATCCACCATAATAACATTAAATTTATATGTCCACCCTATTAACCGCTGTTCCTTTACAGACCCGTATATTCCTAATGCATTATACTCTGTTCCTTATAACATTGCTTTAATTTTTAAGGTGTGATCTGGCATATACACTCTACACAAACCTGTTAGTCCATGAAATCTCCGTAATCCCAAAAATATTGAAAACCCCATCTATGCAATAGATTATTTTTATCTTATTTTTGGCCATTATTTTGTTTATTTTAATTAATTCGGGCAGTATCATTGAATTGTATTTAATGAAAGCTCATGAATTACTACTATTATGTTAATTCCATTAGTCAGATGGTCAATTAATCGAGTATAAGGACTTTGAAGTTTATTTCATAGACTACGTACATAAATAACAAGCATGTAATCTCTTTAAGGATATAAATTATGTTGGCCAACTATATTGAAAACTGGTCCATACACAAAAGATAAATAAATATGTTTAGTGAGACCAATGTTTATCACTATACAAAGCATGGATAAGCTTGTATGTTTGTCATGCTTAGAAATTTATTTAGGATAATTGAAATTTGAAACTAAAACTACTTAATTCTAACATGGAGCAAGTAGTAGATGGACAATTCAAATAGGCAAGAAATGAATCTTAACTATGCACTCTTCCAAATTAAGGTTGTTGTGAAAAATCCTTATCTATGGTGTTCATGAACTCATTGGATTTCTGGTATGTTTATCTAGGTAGTTAGACATTGCTAAGAATGTGCTCATAGGAACACCAATAATATTCCGAAGAAGACATAATAAGACCTCTTGAGTTTTTGTTGGTTGTTATCTTGTAGACATTTATTCTTAACTATTTATAGACAAAATACTACATTCTTACTAGCCTAACGGTTCATCACTATCCTCATACTATCACCCAAATAATGGGTAAATTCAGATTAGTACTACCTAGCTCCCAACACTTATTGGTCATCCTTACTAACCTATAGTTCAATTTCTTCAAACTTGCTGCTCCATAACATCATTGTTAGGTATTAGTTACATGCATAGTTTTCATAACCCGACCCTGCTGCGGTTGAACTGCGAATAACTCCGAACCGTTGGGGTCAAAGGCCAGGAACTCAATCAGACCTCCTTCATGCAAGAACTTTGGTTCTACCTTTGAATTGGCGGTTTAACCCTTCATCTGAACGCGGTTGAACCCTCTCATATGCGTAATATCTTCGTTTCAAAATATGTTTTCAAATCTCCATCCGTTTTATGTTTGTAATTAGTGCAGCTAGTGTAATAAATTTTGTTTAATTTTTCATATTTGAATTAATGTGTGGATTATGAATTAATATCGTATATATTTATTGAAGATGTTGATTTATTGTGTACTTATTGTTGATACATTGCATCTAAATGTATTAATTTTCAAAAAAAAGTATGTGCGGTTCTTGACGGTTCGATCGGTCGAACCCTCAAAACCTCGAACCTTGAGTCCTCACGGTTTGATTCATGGTCCGGTTATGAAAACATTGGTTACATGCATCAGTCTGTGCGTTTCATTAGCTATTGGAAAGATTAAGCGGTAATACCATATAGCTACTCATTGTTATGATGCACCAAGTAGCCATTACTGCTAATTTTCCATAAATGTTTGACAATGCAATCTTCACATAATGTCTCTGGTTAGTCCATTTGAGATCTCATATTTTTGTTCTAATATTATGATAATGCATCAGTTTAGTCCATTGCTTCAGCCCAGTCGGCTCAACCTTGGTCCATGCTTAAGCCATATTCAGTCGCCCCTGTCTGTGTAGGAAGCTCTACTATGATTGATGTGACATTCATTTGCCTCAATCCATGTTTAATACCTTTCCGCTATTTCAACTGCCATCTGGTACATTACTTGTAACAGCTTCGCATTTTCGACTCTCAAAAGTCAACACTAATACATCCACGGTGTTCACGTGCCGAGCATTAAAGCACCGGAAAGACGGATTGATAAGGAGGGCACAGAAATAAAAGACAAAACAGAATCTCACAGCATGATAAGAATATCTTGCCGCATGTCCTAACCACTGCACTACCTTGAGGGTTTCCAATAATATCTAGTTCAACCAGAGATTTAACCAGACATGATTAAGCACAAAGAAACTATTAAGCCTCTTTAATTAATCCTTCCATAAATCACAACTACTTTGTAAATTCTTGCATTAAAACATTCTTGCAAAGATATATCCATAAACCCTTCTCCATTAGCCTATTTAATCAATCATTTCATAAATTAAAACAACTTTGTAAATTCTTGTATTAAAATATTCTTACAAAGATATATCCATAAACCTTTCTCTACTCTTTTCACTACTTGAAAAATATTTATATACTTATCTAATCAACTCTATAAGTGTACTCATAAACATTTCACTTTCAAAACATAGAATTTTTTTTCATATACTTGTATCAACCATATAAGCATATTCATAAAACACTGTATTTCCATTACTTAGAAAATGTATTCATATATTATCTCAAAGTTATAAGTATAAATCTTAAAAAAGATTTCATTTTCAAAAATCATACTTATTTGGGTTAAATCACTTAACATTTAAAAACATTGGTAAAACTAAACTTAAAAAACTTTCCTGTAACGACCCGTAAATTTTAACGGTTGTAATAACGTATTTAATTAAAATTTTGTGCGAATTTAAACGATAAAATTTTGAAATTTAAATTTGATATTTGGAATGCGCTCAATTAAACATAGCAACCGGTAAATTTTCGTCCGAAAATATGAAAGTTTATTTCGCGCGTAAATTTACTTCAATTTAATCAGTTAAAAAGCGACGGAAAAAAAATGTTTTCGGAACCAAAATATTTTTACATAGAAAAATTTTAAACCATCTTTTGAGCAAGTTATCAGTTGGTCATTTTTCCAAATTCGGACATCTTTAGCTCCGTCGATCTTAATTTTCTGCGATTTTTACGCATTTTCCGCTGGTAGAAATTCGAAATTTTATAATTCAATCGTACCACTGATATCCGTATACCGTTTTGATCGTCTTGTCATGCTGATCTCTACGGTATATTCATTTTAGTGTTTTGAAGTCCGGTTCGTCGCGGAAACCGTGAAACAGGCAGCAGTATCGGTACCCGTTCGAGTCTGTTTGTGTTCCGTGACCATTCAAATTTGCACTGGTTGAATTCAAATGGTGATCAGCTTTTACTATTATTATCAGTGCTTGAATTCATGCATTATCATTTTCCAAAGTTTGATTTATATTTCCCTTGCCGTTTCCATCTCTTTCATTTTCCCAATACTCTTTCTCTGTCATTATTTTTAAAGAAAAAAACTGTTGTCTTTTTGTTGCCTCACCATTCCAACTTACTGGCCACCAAATTTCTATTTGCATTTACCTTCTGCACGTCCTCTTCTTATGTAGAAAAGGAAATATTGTAACCCACTTTGAGATGTGATTTAGAAGCACAGCAAAAAAAAAAAAAAAAAAAAAAAATAGAAGGGAGGAACGATGATTACAACAGCCCGGTAACACATCAACCACTCACATAGCCTTTTCCTCGTCTGCAACCACCTTAGCCTCCTGACACAAACCCAGAGCACAACACAGCACCGACTGCACCTCCTCTACGCAAAACAACCACCCTCTCTCTCTCCATGGCCGACTAGACCACTAGGCAGCCTTGCTTCGCATGCCGACGTGGCTCCGGTCGACCACATCCCGCATGTCAACAGATGACCGCCGCCCGTTCCGTGCCAAACCCGAGCTCCACTTACAACCACGTCCTCCCCTCCGACTGTCTCCACCCAGACCTAGCGTCGAAACCCATGCAAGTGGCCGTCCCACCTAGGTATGTTTGCATGTCACCTTTTGCCGCGTGTGTATATAAATATTTATACAATGATTTATGTTGTAAATATTTTAAGAAATATATAGTTTAATGTATATATATTAAGTTGTCATCAATACATATGCTATACATTTTGTGCGGTTTTCATATGTGTGTAGTTTGCACAGCTAGTTTGTTTATGCATACATTTTCGCATTAAATTTATATATGTTTTTAAGAGTTGACTATGAAGGTTATGCATAATTGTTTATATAACTTTGTTGTTGCCTTATACGGTTACAGTAAAAATGCATATGGTCTGTTTTATGAAGGGATTTATATAAGATTTGTCTACTATCGGTTGTATATATAAACTATATTATATTATATAAGTTGTCTGCATAGTGTTTGACCTTATGTTCTAAGAGATTTACAATGGATGACGTGCTGTAGGTGTATATTTGCAGTTTTTAAATGTCCATGCATGGAGTAATTCATGCTATGATCTGTAAATATTATACTATTCAAAGCTATACATATATTATACTTTTGTATAAGTTACATTGAACTGATTGTATAGTTTAATTTGTTTAATACGTTTAAAACATTATATTATATAAGTTTTCATATGTGTTTTATTGTGTAAACTACAACATTGATTCACGCATAAGTGTGTACCGATGATACATATTAGTTGAATATATAGGTATAATTTACAATTCAGTTTGAATATATATACTAAGTTGCCTGTATGTATTATAGAACATAAAATCTGTTATAAAAAGTTTATAATATTTTTGTGGTACGGAGGCTACTGTAATGTATAAGTCTTTAAAAAAAAAATTAAAATATGATATATATATATATATATATATATATATTTGTGTATATATATGACCATATATAAGTTCAGTTATATCCAATTTTATTCATCGATCCAGTTCTGATTTTATTCGTCGATTTCGTGTCATCGGCCTTGATCATCATATTCTGCCAATCCAGGTTTTTTATGGAATCGCTTGGATTCGTGATTTGAATTTCAGTGTCCATATTAGTATGCGTATCCATGTCATCTCCTGTTCTCTCTAGCCTTGAAAGGTGAGTAATTACTCATGATTAACGTTCTTTTATTTATTAAATTTGATTTCAATTGAAACGACAATTGAAATATGTTGTTGTTATTTATTGCACTGTTATATGTGTTATTACCTGTACCAGTTCATCTGTGACATCTGACATCATTATCTGTTAATTATATGATGATAATCCAGTTTGGTTGATGATTGATTGATTGTTTGTTGTTTATATTGGATGTAAATTGAAATGTATAAAGTGATAAATATTATGTAATTTAATTTGACGTAGGATAGTAAAAAAATTGAAACAACATGTTTGTAAATTTGATCAAATGACATTGTATAATATGACCCCTTTAAATTTTAAATTAATTGACACGTAGGATTTGACTAATTATACCTTGAACCATTAAATGTATGTTGTTTAAATTGATGAAACTGAAATTGAAATTGAACAACAAGTGGGAAAAACCGTAATGTAATAATCTTTAATCTACATGAAATGATAGTGTAGATTCTAGAGATAATTATATTAATTCGCATAAATAACAATGCGAATTAATACGATTATTTCGGGATTATTTGAATTAATTATTGGATTGTTATTGATTGTGTTATTGCTTGTTTATTTACTTTGACACCATCCCTGTTATCACACTGCAAGTTCCCTTTGCTATGCTTTGATTTGTGAATTGAATTGGAATCGGGTTGAAATGATAAATACCCAAAATGAACTTGACTTAGGATAGAGAATTAAATAAACCGATTGGTCAATAATTTGATTTGAAATAAAATAAAGATTTTATTTGAAAATAAGGTTTTGAAATAAAATTTGGAACGTAAATTTTGATAAAAGGAAAATGTTAATATTGAAATCTGAAACAAAATATAAAGGTAATAACTGATGAAAGAACGTTGTTTTGAATTTAATTATTTAACAATTAAATTTGGAATTATTCATTGAATTAAGTTTGAAATGATTTAATAATTAAGTTTGAATTTATAATTAAGTTGAAATTATTTAATAATTGAATAAGATTGAATTATTTGATAATTGAATAAAATTTGAATTCTTTGATAAGAGAAATTGAACTTTTGAATAAGTGAATTTGAACTTCGTTAGTAAATGAAATTTTGTTTCTTTATTAGTTAAGTTTTGAAAAATTTAAGTAAGATGATAAGTGAAATTGAACTTCTTGAACATATGAAATTTAGTTCTTGATTAATTGAGTTTGAAATGTGTGACCGAGTAAGTAAATAAATGAAATTGAGTTTCTTTAAAGAAATAAAATGTGATTTATTGAAATTAATGTAAGACTTGTAATTTTGGATATTTGATTTGACGAATCTAATTTAGTTAAATTTGAAGTTTTGATATAATGAAGATGAACGTAAGTAATTGATTTAATGAATTGGGAATTAAGTAAATTGTTTTGAATGATAAAGTAACTTAACGAATATTGAATGAAATCGATAAATGAATTTGAAATTTATTTGAGTGTTAAATTAATTTATTTAAATGATTTCGAAATAAAATTCATGTATGAATTTGAATCAATAATTGATTTGTTTAAATAAAAGTTGAAATCGAATTATAAGATTTTGAAATGGTAATTGGGAAGTTTTGAAACGTAAATTTTGAAAATTGATTTAGAAAGACAAACGAAATGTTGATTTACGAATTCTAATTGAAATCGAAATAGATTTGGTTTTGAAATATATTAAACGACCAATCGGTGTAATAATTACGAAAGTTATTAAAGAAACCGGAATCGGTTATGGATATACTCTCTATCTAAACCGAAAACCACTTTAATAACTATACGTGGAGTGATGATCCAGAATGAAGTGGTTGGAATGATGCGCGATGACTAAAGAAAAAGAACGATAATGGATAGCCTTGACATTTGTGTCAAATTGGAAATGACTAAAATCAGGAGCCGTGCCGGGCCGAATGGGGTTAGCCACCTCGAGCGAACACACTTCTTCGTAACTACTAGTCATTAATTATGATTGATTGGTGCACCCTCGAAATTTCAGGAGTGTTGTTTCGCGGTGTTGCGATCGCTGCGGCGATGCGTTCTCACCAGTCCGGATCAGGCGAACGGTAGTTTCACTACCTTGGGTATTGCCTCATGTGCCTTGTCATACGTGTATTCCCGTATACGCGACCACTACGAAATTGTTTTGTGTTATACCTATGGAGTACTCCCTGATATCCCACTAGTTTACGGTGGAGTTTACAGTGCTGTATAGACTTTAACGCTTCTATAAAAATATGTTAAGGGGGATAATGGTAACGCCTTAACACTATTTTGATACTTTATATTACTGATAGACATTATCTATTTAGCGTACACTACTAAATAGTAGATAGTTTAACGGATCCTTAGAGTATGGTGATTCCAACATCCTTTGAGTTACTTGTATTTCGATTGCTATTTCACTTGAGTTGGATTTATTGATATGAGAATATTAATCCTGACTCGAGTGTTTTGTGTTTTGCTTTACGCTCGGGTCAGACTGAGTGGTTGATCAGCTTTCGAGACTCATCTTTGGAGTTGGAGCTTGCTTGAAGATCCAGCCATCTATTCTGCTTTCAGTATTCGATGATTCCAGTGATGTATTCTGATTTGTACTCGATGTATCATATTTCTCTTCTGTTGTAAACTCTGATGTATCTTATATATATATATATATATATAGTAGCTTCATGAACTACTATCTCTTTTACTTTCGCTGCATATTATTACTCTGTGTCTGTGATTCTGTGATTATTTATTTACAGTATATCTGAGTTTTGGCAAATTTAAATTAACAATTCGGTATTTTGAATTATTCAAGTCCGACATGTGCGGATGCGAATAGTCCAAAATAGCGAGTCGTTACATTTCCTTTTGGTGTAAGTAAATGGATTGTATAGAAATAAGACCAAATATACTAACCGCCACTTTTCAATTTCAAATGGTACTATCTCTTGATTAACAATAAAATTGGACAGGTTGGAAAACTATATTGCCTTGATGCACATTCTTAATTCGTAAGATAGAAACCAGTTTTCATACCTTGGAATTTGGTGTTACGTATGAGAATAATACATTTCATACAATCGTAATTTTAAATGATCATTTATGGAAATCAAATCTCATTATTATTTTATAAAACTCCTTTTTATAAACCTCGTTATATTTACAAACTTCATTTTGTAAATCTTTTTACAAAATTTCATTTATAAATCTCCTTTATGAATATCAGTTATAAATCTTCTTTTATAAACTTCAAGGTATAATTATGAAACTTCTTTTGTAAATATCAAAGTATAATTATAAAACTTTAAATTCATTTATAATGTTTTATGCGACTCATTCCTATTTATAACTCTTTTATAATTATAAAATAATCTTTTTAAATATTTCTTTCATATTTATAAAATCCTTCTATAAATTACCGTTTATAAATCTTTAAATATATCGCAAACTTTCAACTTCCATATAGAACAAAATATGTAACGACCCGTAAATTTTCGATAATTAAAATAGCTAATTTAATAAGATTTCGTGATTAGGTGTTAGAAAAAAATTTGTAAGTCATTTGGAATAATAATAACTAGAATGAAATGCAACAAATTTTATCTAAGTTAATTATTTATGAATTGAATGAAATCCCAAATCAATTGAAATAATATGTAGTCAAAGGTAACTGAATGAATTTGTATTGAATAGGTATTTGTGATGCTTGCTTATAAATAATAAACTTATAAGTAATTAAAAGTAACGGTGATAATTATTTAAGTTGCCTATTCATTTAGTTAGTCAAATTGAATTTGTGAACCAAATGCAATTGAAATGAAAGTTTATATATTAGTTGAGTGCATTATCTCTAACTGTAGTTAAATAATAAGGTGGAATTCATTTGATGTAATATAGTAAATCAACTGATAATGAAATTTTATTTAAAATTCCAATATTGAAATCCGTCAAATATTGAACAATTAAATTGTTAAAATTTAATATTTGGAATTTATTGAATAATTGAATAAGGGGAATTGAATAACCGTATAATGGAAATAGTTGTTCTATAATTTTAATTCGTTTCAAAAGTTAAATTTTATAAGTTCGTTTTGAATATTTCAAATGATAGTGATTTAAGAATAATCAAATTTGTTAAATTTAATATTACGAATTTTTGAATAATTAAATTTCGAATTTGATATGATTAATTTGATATTGAAATTTAATATATGAAAATAGAGTAAATAATTGAAATTTGATTTAATATGATTCAAATTGGTTTCCAAAGTGAATGTAAGTTATATTTGGATTTTAATAGAGTTAATAAGATTTTGAAATTGGAATTTATTGGGTAAATTGAATAACGGGTTTAATATGATTAAAAATGACTTGTAAAGTTTTATTTTATCATATTGGAGTTATAGTGATGTTGTAGAATTTTTAAAACTGAATTTAAAATTTATTTGTGAAAATTGAATATTTTAATATTTAATTAGCGACTGAAAAATCGCCAATTTTCGAACAGTCTCAGAATTGGACGAAACTAGTTCCATTGGATCCGTAATAGTTTGTTATTATCGGATTTCAATTTTCGTAGCAATCGGAGTTTTCGTTTGACCGTGGCAGCTCGAAACGCATCGAAATTGTTTTAATATTAATTTGGCGAGTTAAAATAGTCATTTTTCAAACTGTCTAGGATTTCGACGAAACCAGTTTCATCGGATCCGTAATGTGATATTATTATATGGTTTCAAATTTCAAGTCAATCGGATTTACCTTTTGTCCGGTGCAAGCTAAAAAGCCTAGAAAATCGTTTAATCGGCTTAATTTTAAATTGAACGTTTATTGTCATAACTCGCACAGACGATCGAATTAGCTTTCAAAACCTATTCCATTGTTTCTGGAACGCGTGATAAACCCTAGAAACGTCAGTTACCACGCGTAAATCGGAGTTTGGAAAAGCCGGATGAATAGTGTTCGTCAAAATTCTATAAATTGACCCCTTTATTCACAAAAATAAAAAAAATAAAAAGCTAGGGTTTGAAGGCCAACCGCCACTTTCTAAATTTAATGGCTAGGAACTCGTGATCTTCTTCCTCAAATATCTCTTCCTATACGCAATAATGGCCAACGTCTCCAACAGCAAAAGTGTGTAGCTTCGTGAGTTCTACAGATCCTATGGAGGATTCGTGGTATGGTGCTACGGATTGACACGAATTGGTGATTGAAGGCAGCCGTTTGTCTCACGGTTTTAGGGTGGTAGGTGGAGCCGAGCTTCACGGTGTCTTGGGCGAAGGTCGAAGCGGCGAAGGGCTACGAGGTGGCCTCATCTGATCGTCTTGGAAGTCGATGGATTGGTGGCGGCCAACTAGGGTTTTGAGCGTGGGATGGGTTCGGTTTCGCATGAGCAACCTGGAGCATGAACGCGCAGAGAAGAAGCAAGAAAATGGAGGCCTAGATTCTTCAATTGCAAAACGCACGGCCCTGATTCAATTGGGGTTAGAAAATGAGATATTAAATGTAAATTAACTATATTTAAATTCGTATTAACTTTAAAACTGTGTAACTTTTTCATACGAGGTCGAAAACGCACGAAACGAATTACGTTGCGTTCGTATCGTTGAGCTCTAAGCTATGGAAATGGATTGGAGTCGTTTGGAGCTAGTGGAAATTTTGGTTAAAATTAAACGCTTGTTTAATTTTATTCGAAATAAAACGCTGGAACTACATTGAAATCAAGGTGAGTGTTTTATAACGCTCACAACGTACTAAATATCTTTATGCTAGTTAAATTTGATATTATGAAGTGATATGAATTTTATTTGTCGTTGTTTGATAAAATTTAATTATCATATAGATTGCCATTTGAATTAACCGTTGAAAATTAAATTGACAGTTAAATTGAAATTAAAATTGAATTGCGATTAAATTACCTGACATTAATAACTATGAAACTGCCATGAATTATAGTGTTTATTGGATGATGCATTTCGATGGATGTTATTGGTTGATATTGAAATGTTTGGATGTTCATTTGCTTATATATATCCTGTTATGCATACATATGATATTGTGATTTAATTTAAGTAATATATACTCATCCCTGACATTTAATTGAAATAAATAATTACTTGGCCATAGGATAGAAAATTATATATGGACACCGAATTGGCTAAATTAATAATTTTAAAAATCGTCGATTTGAAATTTATTTAGATGTTTGATTTAAAAGTTATAAATAGAAATCAATTTATAGAAATCGAATTTGTCGAAAAATTGGGTTTGGAATGTTGAAATAAATTTTGGTTAAAAGAAATTGTTAAATAATTAAAGTGGAGACTTGGAATTTAAAATCGGGATATGATTAAATTTCGAAAATTGATTTGTATAAAGATATATCCTTAATTCGAGCTTTGAATATTACTAAGTAAAAGTGATATAAAAATGATATTTTGAAATCGAGCTTGGAATTGAACCATATTTGAAATTGGATTTAAACTCGAAAATTGATGGATAATTTTGTTAAGTGTTATAAATGGATATATATTTTCTTTTTAAAAAAAACCAAGCTCTAAATCGATATAAATTGAAATTGAATTAATCGAAGGTGAATATAAAATTGAATAAATTTGAAATCAAAGTTGACATTGATTTGAATTGAAATCGAAATTGAATCGGTAGAATGGAAATTGAAATTGATTTGAATTGGGAAGTTATAAATTGAAATGGATTGGTTTTGAAGCTGTTTTACTTGTTTTCCAAATTACTCTGCTATATAAACCATTTTCGAATACTTAAACTATTTTAATCTATTTTAAATCTACTTAACCCAATTTAAATTATTTTAAACTAATTTATCTATTTCAAATCCATTTTAAGATTCTAAGTATTTTAAGTATTTTAATTATTTAAAACTACTTTTAAACTACTTAAACTATTTTCTAAAAATTTCAAGCTGGTCAATAAGGTGAAATGTTTATATTTAAATCTTGAATTTAAATACGAATTGGATTAAATGAAGTTGCAACCTAAATTGAAATTCGAAATGATTTTGAAGTCGAAATGAGATATTGGTGAGAAAATTGATTTTTGAAACGAAATCTTACATTTGAATGGATACGATGATATTTGAAATGGATTTGATTTTTGAAGCGAATATGATATTTTGATATAAATTATGAATCGATTTGAAATGTAAAGGAGCCAACGGTGTAATAATACGTAGTTATTAAAGAGTCCGGGATCGGATATGGACATACTCTCTGTCGATACCAAAACCACTTTAATAACTATTATACGCGGAGTGTTGATCCAGAATGAAGTGGATGGTTTGGTGAACGCGTTGACTGAAGAAAGAGAACGATATTGGATGACCCCTGACATGAATAAAACAGGAGCCGCGCCGGGCCATTGAGGTTCGCCACCTCTAGCGGACACACTTCTTCGATACCATATCTATTACATTTGTGATGCGATTTGAGTGCACCCCTTGATTTGGGAGTGTTGTTTCGCGTTGTTGGCGTAGCTGCTGGCTATGCTCAACATCAGTCCGGATCACGCAACTACTAGTATCCTAGTTGGTATCACCTCATGTACCTTGTCATACTGATTATCCTATTCGCGACCACTACGTTATGTTTTGTGTTATACCTATGGGGTACCCTCTGATAACCACCAGTTTACGGTGGGGCTTACGGTGCTGTATAGACTATGGCATTATAAAAATGTGTTAAGGGGGATTATGGTAACGCTTTAACGCTATTTTGATACTTTATATTGCTGATAGGCATTATCTACTTAGCGTACATTACTACATAGTAGATAGTTTAACGAATCCTTAAGAGATGGAAAATTCCGTAACATCTCTTGAGTTATTGCACGCACGTTGACACTGGATACGAGATGTCAAACCCCGTAAACATCTCTGACGCCGTTACACTCATATTTATTTACAATTGATTTAATTTTCATAAGGATATCTTAGTCCTGACTCGAGTGTTTTGTCTTTTCATTACGCTCGGGTCAGTCCTGAGTTTTTCAGATTTTTGAAGATCTATTCTGGAGGATGAAGACAAAGATTGGGTATACTATTACTATTATTACCCTTGCATCATGCTATCTGCTGCATTATTTTATTGGTTCTATTGAATATGTATAAATCTGATAAATGTTGTATAAATAATGATCAAAATATAGTAAACAACTTCATGAACTGTTTATTTGATAATTATATTTTATCGTTCCGCTGCGAGATTCTGTGTTGTTTCATTTCCTTTATTTCTTTTCTTTTCTTTTCTTATTTACCCCAATAACTATCTGCACTTTTGAATGGTTTGGAATCGACATGTGTATTTGATCGTCGGTTTAAACTGTCCAAAAGGGCGGGTCGTTACAAAATACTTTCTATAAACAATCATTCCACATACTACCATAAATCCACAAATCTCATTTATTATTCAATTTCTCAAAATGATATCATTTCCCTTTTAAAAACCTTGTTTATAAATCTATTCTTTTTATCTATAAAATACCTTTTAAACTATTCTTTTATTTATAAAAGAACATTTATAGATCTATTCTCTTAATACAACATCTTGTATAAAACATTTCATAAATATCTATTCCAAAGTATTTCTATCTTCTTTTAAAAACAAAATCATTTTAAAATATAAGATAAACCCCTTCTTTTTATTTTAAATAAACATTATTATTATAATAACTTTTCTATTAAGATAAATACTTTCCAAAATAATTTTAAAATATTTACATATATACGTATATCAGGATAGAATAATAAAAGAAGTCGAAGTACAAACTATTCTTTTTATATCATAGAAAAACCTTTGGGATCGTTTTCACCCTAGAGGGGAGTGAATCGGGTCTACTAAATATAAATGTGAAATTAAAAATGAAAACAGAACAGAGAGTAATGTAGTAATAGATCTCACACGATTTTATCCAGCTTTGGAAAAAACCAGCCACGTGTTGTCCCTATGGTTTCTACTGGAAATTAAGTAATTAGTCGCTTACAAAAACACGTAAACTTGCAATACTCGCTAACTCGATTAACTTAATGTGTAAATTCAAAACCATGTCGCAACTCAGCCGCTAAGTTGCGAATTCTCAAACTATGCCACATAGTTTGTACCTAGTTACACAACTAGAAATTTGCAAAATTTTAAAAGAGAAAATAAAACTAAACAAACTCTTATATTTAAAACATAATCCCAATACACATAAAAAAGGACAGGACCCAATTAAAGATATAAATGATTTCTCCCTTTTTTATTTTGCATGTGTAATCTCTTCGGCCTAAAATAGATAAACGAGTTTCCCTTTTATTCTTTTGCTTCCTGCTGCCACCTTGTTCCTTTTGCGATCTGAAATTAGCACTTTGTTCCAATTGAAGATGTCGCTTGGAATTTGATCAATTGAAGTGATGATTTCGCTTCAGTTTGCTTCGTCAATCGATCCTAGTTTTGACTGCACTCGGTCGCTTCAATTGTGTCGAGAACTTCTTTGGTTATGACTTTGTTATGATATAAATTTGCAGTTTTAATTAAATTGATACTATCTTGACATTGATGATTTCTTCCAATCATGAATTGGGTTTAAATAGGGATAAAATCCCCAAAATTTCGTTCGTATATTTTGGTTCTAATTCTTTAATTAATTTGCTCGACCATTCGATTCTTTCTTGAACGATTGTGATGATTCTGATTTGTTCATTAGTTGATATATTCGAATATGTTTGAATCTGTTCCGTTCTTTGCTCCTATGACTTATTCATCGGTTGCTTACGGTTTGGTGTTTGAATATGAGATAAACTTGACTTGCTAAATTCTAATTTGTTCATCAGTGACTTTTTCTACTCCTTGACTTTGATCGAACTGCTACTGATATTTACCGAATTTTTGAACATTACAACAGTATTTACGTTTGGCCATTTCTTTGGTCACAACTTGGAGTCTTGGATGTTAGTTGCTCGAGTTTAATCTGATGTCTCCATGTATATACATACATATATGTATGTATATATGCATGTGATTAGTGTTGCGATGCTTTGTCCACCCAAGTGCTTGCATTCATGTGTGTTCATGTGTGTGTGATTGCTGCAACTCTAATGCATTGATGTCATCTCTGTTTCATGTCTATATCTGGTGAACCACTTTGTACATGTTGAAACTTAACTTGCATATGAACTTGTGCGTGTTGAAATGTTTGCATATGTCCATTTCCCTATTCCATATGAACTTGACATGTCTGACACTTTGTTGTTTTGATTGTATGTTATCATGCTGCTTTGCATTCAGGTAGGTTGTTTGTTGATTGCTTTTGATTGTGTGGTTCCATTTTGGTCCGGTTCCATGTTGACCTGTTGTCATGTTCAACTGCTTGCTCTGTGATTTGTATTCTCTGTTATCATTGATATAGCCTGATCTTTGTACATTTTTGGTGGTCTGGTTCCATATGTACACCGGTCGCATTTGGTGTGTTCATGAGTTCACTTGTCCTTGTTATTGTTTCCATGCCTTAATTCTGATTTCTGCCTTGTATTATGTTTTCATGCTCCATTGGGTTCATGCTTGAATGTAGCCTTGTTCCACTTGAAGTCTGGTCTGGTTCTAATGTGTTCGTGCCCGAATTTTGCCTGATGCATTGTTCCATTGCTCCATTGTTGTCTTTGCATGGTTGATTTCCTACATGCACATGTTGCCTTCGAAAAATTTGAATCTGGTTCGATTTGAAGTCTTGTTGCATTTTCTGTTTTGTTCTGTTCTCATGCCTCAATTTTTTGCATCTAAGTTGAATCCACTTTGGGTTTGACTTTATGCTCATATGTTCCTGCAATTTTAACAAGCAAGTGTATATTGATGTGCACGACCATGTAGCATGTACAGTGATACATTATGCATGTCACATGTTGTTCGCGTAAGATGAATTGAAAAATGATAACGAACAACCCAAATAATCGAGGAAAACAATATTTTCAAAACACACACTTTATTGTGCACTGCAAAATATTTCTTTTTCAATTTTACAACGTCAGTGTTTATTTTGCAGATAGTTCAGATGTTGGATACTGACTGGAACAGAGTTGAAGATCAATTAGGAGTGGTGAGTGAATATGCAGTGAGGTGAAACATGTATGTAAAATTGTATAGTGAAGCTTGTGTTGTAATTGAAATTGAAACTTGTATTTACAGTTCTGTAAATATAGTGAGAGCTTAAATTTGTAATATTTGAATTTGTAATAAAACATTTTTTCGAATTATTTTTTTGTTTAAATAAGAATTGCAAGTTATTTATTTTATTCAACGAATATTTATTTAATTATATGGAAAACTAAAATAGTACAATAGTAAATACATTTAAACGAATATGTATATGTTTATTATCATCAAACAAAAATCATACACTAGTATATTCTACAAAACCAAAATAGGTCAAATTAAAAAACATTTTTCAAACCGAAACCATTTTCTAATCAAAACAGAAATTAACAGTATTTCAAAATACTATATTGAGCAATAGTTACCAAATCAGATAACCCATGTCATTACTACTTTTTCTCTAAAAAGGTTCGACTTTTAACATGTATCAGTATCACATCCAATATGGCCAAACCATAAAATTTTGGCATTCAACAATTTATATAATTGGTAAATAAGTGAAATTAAAATCAACAGGTATATAACTAGAGTTAACAATTTATAACGGTGAGAAATCCGGATTTCTCTATAAAATTCCCTACATTTCATTTTAAAATGTCATTTATTTTTCACAAGCCGAAAATTATTCGAACCAAGAAAATTGTTCATCAAAGTGGGTAAACTATAATTTTTATCTACGATATATCATTATAGTAATCATTTAGAAGTGAGTAACTCAACAAAATTCCAACGGACGCTTAAGCGTTTCGGTTTGAACTAAAATCAAACGACGCTCGATTTTAGTCCAAAATTCTACCAACTCCAAATTTAATGAAACTAATTTCAACATGTAGCTATAAGAATAACAAGCATGACACAAGAGACATCTCTATTGGACCTCGTATGAGAGATATTCATTTATAAGCTTTCGATTTTAAAATTATAATTTTTTCCACTTATTACAAATTAAGTTTTAAATTACCCAAACAAAACTCTTCCCTCCTATGCTCCTTCTTCCTCAAATGGCCATGCATCTGTACATGTTAAAACCCACCATTCGATCACTTTTCTCTTCAAATTCTCTCATGTTTCTCCATGAAATCCAAACAATTAATTCTGTTCAACTCTACTACGCACGAGCTTTGCGACCAAATTCCCGAAATCGAGCTTGATGGCCTCCATTAATCGTGACACCCAAGCCTCTATGTAACGAGGCAAAAGTCGCATCTCACAAGACAAGACCACACATGCCAAAACCCCTTCCACCGATGCTCTTCGACGTAAGAAATGTAATGGAACCAACCTCGTCGTCTATCACCATGCAGATCTCTCCAAAACGCTAACCCTAATTTTTAACCCTCACGACCAAAACATGTCGAATAACCCAAACAATGCCAAACTCAACCATACTATATGGTCTTATAGATCTTATCCATACGAGTTCAATGATCCTTGTTTTATATTGTTCGATGGAGTATTTTGCTTGATTTGGATTTTTGAAATTCAAGTGACTTGCTTTCTTTGGTTACTGGAAGTAACAAAAATGAAAAGAGATTGAATAAAGAGAAGTTAGCGTTTGTTTATATGTCTTAGGTTAGAGGTAGGTTTATTTTACATTTCTCGACTCTCACCGCATAGAATTTTGTCTTTGTATGGACCGCAAACAAAAAAAAAATTATGATCGTGTAGAAAAATGCGATATGATCCCAAAATAATAATATATACACGGGTTATCTTATTACGAAAAATTTAAAAATAACACCGTGTTTTGAAAAATCGTTCAACGAAAATTTAAATATTTTCTAAATTAAAATTATTGAAAAATCAATAAATAAAAATGCGTCAATAAAATCTGGAAGATTTATAACAATTAATTTTTATTATTCATTATATTTGAATCAAAACTAAATATTTAAATAAATTAAATATTTATATTTGAAATGTTAAAGACTTTGGGTCGCTACATTCTCCTCCCTTTAAAAGAACTTTGTTCCTAAAATTTTCAGGGGAAGAAATGTGTCCTCTCACCCTAAAGCTTTAAAAATTTCTCACTATTAAACTTACAAAATGAACTATGAAACGGATTGTTTAAACTCATAAAATCCCTCAAGCTTTTAGAACCAATTAACTAAAATGAGTTATTAAACTTTCAAAGTCTCATATGTTACAGAAAATTTCAGTAGCACCTCCTTTGCGCGGCTCGATCAAAAAAACTACAACTCGCCACAACGGGCTTAAATAAAAAAAATCTTAAAAGTGGCCTCTCATATCTAGGGCATAAAATCATCAACATTGATATAAACGTGTAACTATTAGTCAAGCAATCCAATTATATTCATGAAACCAAAAGCAACAAGCTATCATTTTACTTCCATGAGCCTGTATCTCACTTATAAATGATATACCACCTTATAACTTGCATTATCTAATGTCTAAAGAATACAATTTCTTAAATCCTATAGGATGTACATATACATACATATGCAACATCAAATTCGATTACTCGCTCGATGACATAAATTTCACTTCCGAACTAATATCGCTTACTCAACTCCCTAGTGCGGACTCCGAACAAGTTCTTGATTAGAAATCTCCATTCTCCTTGCATAGTCATATACTATGGTAGAAAACTTCAGAATAAAATCAAAAATCTGTATCAAGTGTTCGACATTAAGAATCAAATGAAAAATCCTTATTTGGACTGGTGTAAATCACCTTGAAATCATGTACTTGAATCTGGATCAAGAATAGTGATGCGAACAAAATGATTTACATACAACTTACATATCTATTCCATTGTTTTCTTAATTCCACCAATTTATTTTTAATTGACAATCATTTAAAATCACATTTAATTACACTAATAGTATTTTTTTCTTTAATACTAAAATCATTCATGAACCATAATACCAACTGTAACGACCCGCCTTTTTGGACAGTTTAAACCGACGATCAAATACACACGTCGATTCCAAACCATTCAAAAGGGCAGATGGTTATTGGGGTAAATAAGAAAAGAAGAGGAAAGAGAAATAAAAGAAAGGAAACAACACAGAATCTTGCAGCGGAACGATAAAATATAATAATCAAATAAATAGTTCATGAAGTTGTTTACTATACTTTGATCATTATTTATACAACATTTATCAGAGTTATACATATAAAACAGAACAAACAAAATAATGCAGCAGACAACATGATGCAAAGATAATAATAGTAATAGTGTACCAAATCTTCGCCTTCATCCTCCAGAATAGATCTTCAAAAATCTAAAAAACTCAGGACTGACCCAAGCGTAATGAAAAGATAAAACACTCGAGTCAGGACTAAAATATCCTCATGTAAGTTAAATCAATCGTAAAGAAATATGAGTGTAACGGCATCAGAGATGTTTACGGGGTTTGACATCTCATATCCAGTGTCAACGTGCGTGCAATAACTTAAGAGATGTTACGGGATTTTCCATCTCTTAAGGATCCGTTAAACTATCTACTATGTAGTACAATACGCTATTATAATATGTCTACAGTAAAGTAAAGGAATTAAAATAGCGTTAAGGCGCTACCATAATCCCCCTTAACACATTTTTATAATGCCATAGTCTATACAGCACCGTAAGTCCCACCGTAAATTGGTGGTTATCAGAGGGTACCCCATAGGTATAACACAAAACAAAACGTAGTGGTCGCGAATAGGATAATCAGTATGACAAGGTACATGAGGCGATATCAACTAGGATACTAGTAGTTGCGTGATCCAGACTGATGTTGAGCATAGCCAGCAGCTACCACAACACCGCGAAACAACACTCCCAAATCAAGGAGTACACCCAAATCGAATCACAAATGTAAGAGATATGGCATCGAAGAAGTGTGTCCGCTAGAGGTGGCGAACCTCAATGGCCCGGCGCGGCTCCTGATTTAGTCATTTTAAGGGTCATCCAATATCGTTCTCTTTCTTCAGTCATCGCGTTCACCAAACCATCCACTTCATTATGATTCAACACTCCGCGTATAATAGTTATTAAAGTGGTTTTCGGTATCGACAGAGAGTATGTCCATATCCGATCCCGGTCTCTTTAATAACTACGTATTATTACACCGTTGGCTCTTTTATATTTCAAATCGATTCATAATTGATATCAAAATATCATATTCGCTTCAAAAATCAAATCCATTTCAAATATCATTGTATATTTTCAAATGTAAGATTCCGTTTCAAAAATCATTTTCCGCATCAATATCTCATTTCGGTTTCAAAATCATTTCGAATTTCAATTTAGGTTGCAACTTCATTTAATCCAATTCGTATTCAAATTCAAGATTTAAATATAAACATTTCACCTTATTGACCAGCTTGAAATTTTAGAAAAATAGTTTTAAGTAGTTTAAAAGTAGTTTAAATAATTAAAGTAGTTAAAAATACTTAAAGTCTTAAAATGGATTTAAAATATATAAATTAGTTTAAAATAATTTAAATTGGGTTAAGTAGATTTAAAATAGATTAAAATAGTTTAAGTATTCAGAATATGGTTTATATAACTGAGTAATTTGGAGAGAAAAATAAGACAGCTTCAAACCAAACCATTTCAATTATGGCTTCACAATTCAAAACAATTTAAATTTCCCTTCTACCAGTTCAATCCCGATTTCAATTCAAATCAATGTCAACTTTGACTTCAAATTAATTCAATTTTACATTCACCTTTAATTTATTCAATTTTAATTTATATCGATTTGGAGCTTGATTTTTCAAAATATCAATTTATAATACTTAACAAAATTATCTTCCAATATTCAAATTTAAAACCTAATTACAAATATGATTCAATTTCAAACTCAATTTCAAAATATCTTTTTATATCGCTTTTACTTAGTAATACTCAAAGCTCGAATTAAGGTTAAATCTTTAAACAAATCAATTTACGAAATTCAATCATATCCCCATTTTTAAATTCCAAAGTCTCCACTTTAATTATTTAACAATTTATTTTAACCAAATTTTATTTCAACATTCCTGTTAAATCTTTAAAACAGATATATTTCCGAAATTCAATCATATCCCGATTTTTAAATTCCAAAGTCTCCACTTTAATTATTTAACAATTTCTTTTAACCAAATTTTATTTCAACATTCCAAACTCAATTTTTCGATAAATTTGATTTTTATAAATTGATTTCTATTTATAACTTTTAAATCAAAACATTTGAATAAATTTCAAATCGACGATTTTAAAAATTATTAATTTAGCCAATTCGGTGTCCGTATATAATTTTCTATCCTATGGCCAAGTAATTATTTATTTCAATTAAATGTTAGGGATGAATATATATTACTTAAATCAAATCACAGTTTCATATGTATGCATAACAGGATATATATAAGAAAATAAACATCCAAACATTTAAATACCAACCAATAGCATCCGTCGAAATACATCATCCAATAGACAATACAATTCATGGTAATTTCATAGTTATCCATGTCAGGTAATTCAATCGCAATTCAATTTCAATTTCAATTTTAATTGTCAATTTAATTTTCAACGGTTAATTCAAATGACAATCTATATGAAAATTAAATTCTATCAAACGACGACAAATAAAATTCATCACTTCATAATATCAAATTTAACTAGCATAAAGATATTCAGTACGTTGTGAGTGTTATAAAACACTCACCTTGATTTCAATGCAGTTCCAGTGTTTTATTTCGAATAAAATTAAACGAGCGTTTAATTTTAGCCGAAATTTTCACTAGCTCCAAACGACTCCAATCCATTTCCATAGCATAGTGCTCGTCAAAACGATTCCAACGCAAAAAATTTCGTCGAATTCTGACCTCGTATGACAAAGATATGATAGTTTAAAGTTAACACGAATTTTTATATAAATTAATTACAACTTTAATTTAATTTTAAACCTAATCCATTTTTGGGCCGTTGGATTTTCCTTGCACGCATCAAGGCCAATGCCCCCCTTTTCTTCCATCACGCGATGCTCTCCAGGGTTTTAACGCACGACCGAACACATAAACCCAAACTAGGGTTGCATATCGCGGCCTCCACGATTGTCGATATCACGATCAGGATCCAACATCACGAAGCTCTCAGCCAAGAGCACCCTCGCCGTGAATGTCGCAGAGCTCGGTCTCTCTATAGCCTCGCAAAAACAAGAACAACGGCCGGCGTTCGAGCTTCAAAGTCTCTCTCCTCGCCATGCTAAATATGATCACCACCGTAGGATCTCTAGAGCTCATCGAGCTCCACGTTTTCCCAGTTAGAACTTCGGCTCGAAAGTTGATGGATCGACCAGAATTTTAGGAAGAAAAGGAATCGCTTTCGGCCATCTATTGTAATAAACGACGGCTACGAATGTTTTAACCTAGGGTTGACAGTGGACGCGAATTTATATATATATATATATATATATATATATATATATATACATATGCGAATTATTTTATTATTATTTCCAAATTTTAACGAGTTTTCAAATGAACTTCAAACGAAACGTGCCGGCTGGCGTTTATAAGGTTTACCCCGCGTTTCGAACATAATGGAACGTGTTTCGGAAGCTAATTCGATCATATTTGCGAGTTATGGCAATAAACGTTCGATTTTAAATTAAATCGATTAAACCGATTTCTATGCGTTTTAACTTGCCCCAGAAAAATGGTAAATCCGATTGACATGAAATTTGAAACCTTGCAATAATATAACATTATGGATCCGATGAAACTGGTTTCGTCGAAATCTGAGACTGTTTGAAAAATGGCTATTTTAACTCGTCAATTAAATATTAAAATATTCAATTTTCACAAATTTACTTTAAATTCAATTTTAAAAGTTCTACAACATCATTCTAACTTTAATATGATAAAATAAAATTTTACAAATCATTTTTAATCACATTAATCCCGTTATTCAATTATTCAACAAATTCCAAATATTTAATTCTTATTAACTCTATTATAATCCCGATATAATTTACATTCACTTTGGAATCCAATTTGAATCATATTAAATCAAATTTCAATTATTCATTCTATTTTCATATATTAAATTTCAGTATCGAATTAATCATATCAAATTCGGAATTTAATTATTCAAACATTTGTAATATTAAATTTAAGTAAATTTGATTATTCTTAAATCACTATCTTTTGAAATATTCAAACGAACTTGTAAAATTTAACCTTTAAAACTGTCCCATCTTAGAACCCTATTTTCATTTTGCAGTTATTCAATTATTAAATAAGTTTTAAATATTTAATTTAAACAATTTACCTGTTCAATATTCAATATTTGATTTTAAACAGATTTTTTTCTTATCAATTAATTACTCTATTATACCCAATGGATTCAACATTTATTATTATTCCAAACGACTTACAATTTTTTTCTAACACTAGATAACGAAATCTTATTAAATTAGCTATTTTAATTATCAAAAATTTACGGGTTGTTACACTCTCCCCCACTCAAAACTTTTCGTCCCCAAAAGGAAAAAGAAGGGAAAAGGAACTGTTATCCCATTTTTGGTCAAAACTGGAATATCAATGTTGTGTGCATTTCCACCACGACCGAACCAAGAAGAAGCAAGCAAGCTTATATAAGTCTGGGATTTCACTCATGATTCAAGTACAAAGGTTCATTCGGTAAAGCAAGGCAAGAGTTCGTTTGACACTACAATCCCCGAGTTCATCCGGTAATAAGTGTCATCCGGTGCTTAAAACCCCTCAGTTTCGTCCGGTAGTTCAAGTGTTTGAGTTCGTTCGGTATTCGAACTCCCCATGGTTCATTCGACATTCTCAAATATGAAGGCTCATTCGGCATTCCCAACACAAGGGATCATTCGGCATTCTCAGTATAAGATCCATTCGGTAGTACCCACACCGGACCAACCTCCACCGGTCCAAACCCTATATAGCCACTACCGAACCGCCACCTCTCCACGCCAATGCCGAACCAACATCACCACCGAACCAAAATACTACACCTTCCACCAAGCCAAGACGCTGCCGAACCAGAATGATGCCAAACCAGATTGCTTCA
The DNA here is from genome assembly GCA_030765085.1 of Allium cepa. Lineage (NCBI taxonomy): Eukaryota > Viridiplantae > Streptophyta > Magnoliopsida > Asparagales > Amaryllidaceae > Allium > Allium cepa. The sequence continues at coordinate 73,093,142 of CM060942.1, forward strand.
GCCCAGGCCCACCAGTAGCTATAGACATCCAGGAGCCCTGCCCCCAGCCTCACTCTATAAATAGAGGGGCAGGGGTACAACAATGGCGGACAAGTTGGAGAGCTCAAGCACGGATAGAACTTTCAAACAACATTCATATACTTGCTTTGTACTTGTAATCTGAAGAGAAAAAGGAGAATAACATATAAAGTGGACGTAGGCACGTTCTGGCCGAACCACTATAAATCTGTGTGTCTTTTACAGTTTAGTCCCTGCTTTTTACATATTTGCATAAATCACCCAAATCATTGAAAACAACATAAAATCAACTAAATCGTAGGACTTTGGGGTGTTTGCCCATTTTTTCTGCAAACATTTTGGTGCTTTCACCGAGAAGAACTAGCGCCCGCTATATCGGATAGAAGTTTGGATTTGGGAGACAATGGCTAGGCTAAATAGTAGAAGGCAAAGGGCTGAGAGAAGCCAACCGGAAGGAAGTCAGCAAGCATCCTCCGGAGCTGAGGAAGGACCGGCTTCGATCTACATAACCCGGGACGAAATGGAAGCCATAACAAATTCACTGCAAGAGAGGTTGTTGAAGAGTCAACAGGAGATGATGCAGACTTTCTTGGAGCAAATGAGAGCTGCTGGGGCCCAGAACTTAGGAACAACTACAGCGGCGGTGGATGCAGGACAAGGAGCTAGGGTTATGGAACCCAATGGAGGACAGGATGCAGAGCCATAGGGCAATCGACAAGGGCTTGGGGGCAGGCCCGTAGGATCCAACACAGGAGGACCTTTGGAAGGAGTTCAACAGGCTAGAACCGACGTTGCTGCTAGCGAGCCACATGAAGAGTATGTACCGGAATTCCCTCGGGGGCAACCCCCGACAGACAACGCTGGATTGGTAGATATAATCAGGAAGACTGTGCGAGGTGATTTGACCAGCGGGGACTTGGAAGGGGTAAACAGGAGTCCGTTCGCTCCGGAAATAAGGATGGCTCAGAATCCACCTAAGTTCAAGCTACCTAGCGTGGAGGTATACGATGGCAAGGCAGACCCTACGGATCACCTGATGAGGTACACCAGACACATGGAGGTGCTGGGGGCATCGGAGGAAGTTATGGCTCGATGCTTCCCTTTGTACTTAACGGACTTAGCTGCGATGTGGTTTAGGCAGCTGGGAGAAGGATCTATCAGGACTTGGAGGGAATTGGTGGAAAGGTTTTTGGGACAGTTTCGAGTTCATGTCAAGAGACCGAAGAACGTGATGACATTAACATCGGTGAAGCAAAGGATCGATGAATCGCTTAGAGCCTTTCTAACTCGATTCAGTGCCGCAGTTGCTTCGGTGGATCGGCCCGATCCATCGATGGTTCTAATGGCAGCAGTATCAGGAGTCAGGGAGAACTCGTATTTCAAGGTATCCCTGATACGAGATCCCCCACGGGGTCTCGACGAATTCTTTCACGAGGCAGAAAGGTTCCTTCGACAAGAAGATGCGAGTATGGATTTAAAGTTAAAAAAGGTTAATGCAATTGAGGTTGGAGGACCATCCAGCAAAGGTTTGGATAAAGACAAAGGAAAAAGTAAGTTTGACGATGATTCTAGAAATGCTAGGAAGCAATGGATGGATCCAAAGTTTCCCACGTACACAGGATTGAACGAGACACTGGAGCGGATATACCTGGATACTCGGAATCGCCTTCCCTACCGAAGGCCGGCTAGGAGAGAACCAACAGAACGGGAAAGAACATCAGGAAGGCACTGTCTCTTCCATGATTTGGATGGACACCACACCAACAGCTGCAGGCACCTAAAGGACATAATTAAGGAGCATGTAAGGAATGGACAGCTGCCACAATATGTTGGACCTCGGAATGCAACGGCGGGGCAGGAGCAACCACCGCCTACCTCAAGCTACGATGGCGGGAGGCCCAGGAATGATGGTCGGTTGATCATCCATTGACCAGGTTATTATGAAATAAGTAGCAAACTATTGGCAAGCAACCAAGTCATTTACACATGTACGGGGACGGAGATAGCCCCTAGGCATGCTCTGAATGATGATAAACTGCAATGCTATGGTTTGTGAAACTTATCTTTTGCTTTTGGATTGGACACTGCTTTTGTTTTTTGGTTTTCGGTTTTGGAGCTTGGATTGAGCTCCTGATTTTTCTTGCTTTTTGATTTGGATTTTCCTTTGAATGATTGTTTTCGGTTTTGGATGCTGGTTTGGATTTCTGGTTTTCTGGCTTTGATTTGGATTTTGGATGTGGATTTTGGATTTGGTTTCGATTGGATTTTTATCTGATTTTTGCTAAACGGTCGTCAGGTATGGATTATGCCTGGCAAGGGGTGAGTCGCTTCGCCCGAACATGGTAAATTGACTCAGTCAGGTCGTCGAGTATGGACTATGCTCGGCAAGGGTCCGGAGTGACCAGGATTCGGCCTAGGACTTAGGCCCTGTATTATCAATTGTTATTTTCAGGTCGTTGAGTATGGACTATGCTCCACAAGGGTCCGGAGAGACCAGGATAAGGCTTAGGACATAAGCCATGGCATTACACAGCGTCCAGGGACACTGGACCAAGGTCGTCAAGTGTGGATTATGCTTGGCAAGAACCCGGAGAGGTTAACACAGCGTCCAGGGACACTGGACCAAGGTCGTCAAGTGTCGATTACGCTTGGCAAGAACCCAGAGAGGTTAACAACAGCGTCCAGGGACAGTGGACCAAGGTCGTCAAGTGTGGATTACGCTTGGCAAGAACCCGGAGAGGTTAGCTCAACGTCCAGGGACACTGGACCAAGGTCGTCAAGTGTGGATTACGCTTGGCAAGAACCCGAAGAGGCTAGCTTAACATCCAAGGAGACTGGATCACGGCCGTCAGGTGTAGATTGCGCTCGGCAGGAGCCCGTAGAGATCCTGGATTCGGTTATTGGCTATTGGATAAGAACGGTTTGGGGCTCGGTTGTCGAGTTCGGATGGACATGGAATTGGCTCAAGCTTTGGTTATTGGATTTGGAACTGGATATCGACTCGGAGCAGTCAAGGATGATATTCTCTGGCAATATGGTTATGACTTTGGATAATGGATTCGGAACTATTCAAAACACGCCTTATTATCACAAGGCATGTTTTGGGGGGCAAAGTGTTACCCCATTTTTGGTCAAAACTGGAATATCAATGTTGTGTGCATTTCCACCACGACCGAACCAAGAAGAAGCAAGCAAGCTTATATAAGTCTGGGATTTCACTCATGATTCAAGTACAAAGGTTCGTTCAGTAAAGCAAGGCAAGAGTTCATTCGACACTACACTCCTCGAGTTCATCCGGTAATAACTGTCATCCGGTGCTTAAAACCCCTCAGTTTCGTCCGGTAGTTCAAGTGTTTGAGTTCGTTCGGTATTCGAACTCCCCATGGTTCATTCGGGATTCTCAAATATGAAGGCTCATTCGGCATTCCCAACACAAGGGATCATTCGGCATTCTCAGTATAAGATCCATTCGGTAGTACCCACACCGGACCAACCTCCACCGGTCCAAACCCCATATAGCCACTATCGAACCGCCACCTCTCCACGCCAATGCCGAACCAACATCACCACCGAACCAAAATACTACACCTTCCACCAAGCCAAGACGCTGCCGAACCAGAATGATGCCAAACCAGATTGCTTCAGCCCAGGCCCACCAGCAGCTATAGCCATCCAGGAGCCCTGCCCCCAGCCTCACTCTATAAATAGAGGGGCAGGGGTACAACAATGACGGACAAGTTGGAGAGATCAAGCACGGATAGAACTTTCAAATAACATTCATATACTTGCTTTGTACTTGTAATCTGAAGAGAAAAAGGAGAATAACATATAAAGTGGACGTAGGCACGTTCTGGCCGAACCACTATAAATCTGTGTGTCTTTTACAGTTTAGTCCCTGCTTTTTACATATTTGCATAAATCACCCAAATCATTGAAAACAACATAAAATCAACTAAATCGTACGGCTTTGGGGTGTTTGCCCATTTTTTGCGCAAACAGGAACTAAGTATAGAATTCAACATTAGATATATTTTATTCAAAGTTACCAACTTATAAAACAATGAAATTCCATTTATAAAGTCATTACTACGCTTCCTCTAAGTTACTCCGAACGGCTTTCCAACTTGAAAAGTTAGTTATCAAAACAAGTTATAAAAAAAATTTAAAACTTGAAAAATTTTCTAACACCCGGATTTACGGAAAATTTCGGCAGAGTCTCCTTTGCGCGACTCGATCGGAAAAAAAATGACAGTATATATATCACAAATATACATCTCATCAAGTGATGAGGCATCCCGTAGGGAAAAAAGTGTAAATGTACGGTATGTAATCCGAGATATGTACCTTATATATTATTAGCGAGCATATACGGCTAATATAGCGTGAAAGCGAGCTCCAAATGCGAAGCAAGTGCAATCCGCACCCACTAAACACTCAACAAAGCATGAGAAACATGCATATATGGAAATAATATCAATATACATCATATAGAAACATAACAACTACATATTCCAATATAGCAAATGCAACAAAACAACAAATGCAACCATCAATCAACTATCATCCAACTCTCATCCAACGAATCCATAACCAATCAATATAAATTCACTTCTCATTAATATTTATTGACTTGGGTTTCAATTTTTAATCACAGTTAATTCATTAACGTTGGATATTACTAACATTCATTCTCAATTCAATTAGTTAACATTCACTAATTTATATCTACATTAGTTCACTTCCAATTTGAGTCAAATTAAATTCTATTTAAATTTATTTAACTTCCAATTTGATTTCAATGATTTATAGCTTTCAATTTACACTTAATGAATTATATACAATCAACTAACAATCATATAATGACCAATCATATAATTTTAAAAGAATCATTTTATATTTGGCATCATAAATTTCCAATATTAACTTTAATTAAGTCCGTAAGTCATACATATATCATCCGTGAGCAGTATCAATCTAATCGCTTATTCGATCACACAATTTCACTTCCAACTAGTATCGCTCACCCGACTCTCTAGTGCGGACTCAGATTTGGTTCCTTGATTGGAAACTATTACTCTCCTTGCATAGCCATATACTATGATAGAGAATTCCAAAATCAAACTAAAAATCCATATCCAGGGTTCGCCGTCGAAAATCGAGTGAAAAATCCTAACTTGGATTGATATAAATCATCTCGAAATTTTGTGCTCGAATTTGGATCAAATCGTTATGCGAATAAAATAATATATGTACAATCTCACGTATTACCTTTCAATGGATTTCTATCCAATTTATCTATACTAAATTATTTTATTGGCCATTTTTTTATTTACAATTAATTATTCACAATCTATTATTCAGTTAGTATATTCATTTATTTACATAGCATGTTCTTTAACATTATCTTTTCTTAAACATCATATCATAGAATTTGCTTACTCAAGTTCATTTTAAACATTCTATATAATTTACTTAAATTCAGTTTCATTTTCCAATTGATTCTTAGCTATAAGAAATTCCTTTGTTTACATTTATTGCATTTTCATAATTTCAGTTAACAACGAATTCATTTGTGGAACATTTTATTAACCAACACTTTAGTTTATTAATCATCCTATAAAAGTATAACCTCTCATAAATGACTTTTCTTAGTTTACAGTTATCTTAAAGGTTACAAATTCAGAAAAAATTTACAACCCCTTTGCAATTTATATTTATTTTCTATAACCAATTTACAAAGATATAATACGATTCATTTATCTTCTTTCTTAAGTTCACTTACTTGTTCCATTTATCCATTCATCATTTCATGTTATATTTAAGTATATAACAATTTTTTTTTATCACAACCAAAATTTTCATTTATATACATTTTAATTCTTTTTGAGTTTCCTTACTTGTATACTTCAATTATTTTCAGGTTCTGTTTATTTGTACAATATCTCATTACATACCCAAAACATCATTTTAACTTTTAACATTTGGTAAGTCTTGTTATATGTTATCAGAATGTAACTTTGGTATTATACAAATTTATAGAATTTCATTTTACTTAATTAGAATGTTCATAAATTTAATTTGTTTAAATCCTCTTTACCTTTCAACTTTAAAGTTTTCCCAAACAATAGCTTAGATATCTTAATCCTCTTATTTTATAAATTCGGGTTATTCACATTTCATTCAAATAATTTAAAAATTATTAATTAACCGAACTTAGAAATTTAAATGCCCGGTTCTTTTCAAATCATTTGAAATAAACATATTGTAACAACCGTGGTATTTTCAACCATTCGCATCCATTATAAGTGTATAGGTAGACACTCATGCCGGAATTAAATTGCTCAAAATACCGCGTTGTAAATAAAAATTTGGCAAATCTCAGAATATACAGTAAATAAAAATCATAGAATCACAGACACAGAGTAATAATAGTGCAGCGGAAGCAAAAGAAATAGTAGTTCATGAAGCTACTATATAAAAATATCAGAGTTACATAAAATACAATAGAGGAAATAAGGTACAAAAGAAGTCTCACTTCGTAGAAGTCAACTAATACAAGCGCTGAAAGGAACAACAGGTTTCAAAAGATAAACATGACAAGTAGATAATCTCCAGCGATTCCAATCTCCAGAAAGTGGAAATCCAAATCTGTGAATAACTCAGGCTGACCCGAGCGTAAATAAAAATACAAACACTCGAGTCAGGACATACATACTTATACAATGTAAACCAACTCAAGTGAACTGTAGTAAAGGTACAAGTAACTTAGAAGATGCTTGGGACCACCCATCCTCTAAGGATCCGTTAAACTATTTACTATGTAGTATATTGCGCTATATACAGTAGTGTCTAATCAGTAAAGTATAATCATATAGAAAATAGCGTTAAGGGGATGGTGAACCTTAACGCGGTCGGATCTTTAAAACCAAAATCGTAGTGGGCTCGATATAAGGATATGACACGGCACGCAAGGAAATGCCAGGGTGGATACACCGTTTGCACTCCCGGACCGGTGGTGACGGCAAGCCAGCAGCTTCCGCCCACCTCGAACAATACCCCCGAATCAAATGTGGCGCCACCGAATCGAATCACAAAAGTAATAGAATGGTTTCCGATGGAGCATGCTCGATGAAAGGGTGCGACCCTTTGTGTAGCCCGGTATAGCTCCTGTTTTAGTCATATATGCCAACTCACGGGAGTTGGGTCCACGTAATATACCTCGAGAACGTCGCCACCATCCTACTTCATTCTGGAATCTCCACCGCGTACACAGTTGTTAAAGTGGTTTTCGGTATTGGCCGGCTATAAGACAATATCCGATCCCGGTCTCTTTAACAACCAATCGTTATTATAACCCGTAGTTATAACTTTAAAACATATTTTATACTTCAAAATAAAATATCATTTCAACCCAAATCTTTATCAAAATAAAGATTAAATCATTTCCAAACCATTTCAATATATCATCATACCATATCTTTCAATTCAAATATTTATCAAAGTAATTATCAAGTCATTTCAAATCATTTTTAATACATAAACATCACATCTTCCAAATTCAATATTTATCAAAATAATTATCAAGTCATTTCAAATCATTTTTAATACATAAACATCATATCTTCCAAATTCAATATTTATCAAAATAATTATCAAGTCATTTCAAATCATTTTTAATACATAAACATCACATCTTTCAAACTTCATTTTCAAATCGTCTTAATTTCAAAATATAAAACTTCATCTTCGAATCATTTAATATATACCAGAATATCATATCTTTCAAAACTTCATTTCAAATCATTTCCATATATCATATCCTTTCGAAACCACATTTCAATCATTTAATATATCAAAATATCGTCTCTCTTCACAACCACATTCATTTCAATATCATTATTCATTTTATTCAATTTAAAATACCATTTCAATTCATATTTCAAAACAGTTTATATTCCAAAAATCATTTTTAATCACTAAAATGAAGTTATTATGTTTAATAATTAAATTATTATACTTCCAAAATTTTCAACTTTAAATGTTCATTTATTCACTTAAGTTTATTAAAACAGTAAAGATTCACTTTTCGTGGCATTTAGAAAATGCTACGGAAAAATACATTCAAAACAGTTCACTTTAACAAAAGACAACATTTTAAAATGTTGTAATAGGGTTTACTTAAATTTCAAATAAACTTAGTTAAATTCAAAAATTATAGCACTTAAAAAAAATTTCTATAATAGCTTTTAATTCAATTTAGCTTTTTAGTTCATTATCGTCAACTACAGCATTTACAATGCTGTAATATCATTCACATTGTAATTAATAGAATTTCAAAAATGCAGTAAATTAACTTCAAATATTCAATAAAATTTCTCAACCAATTATATTTTTATTTAAAACATTTTTTTAGCTTATAAAATCATACATTTCACATTTATAAACATCATTTAATTTTCCTCAAATTCATGATTTTATAAAGTTAAATTTCCATTCAAAAATCAAGTTTTAATAATAATTCACTTATCAAAATGCAATGTTCAATTTTAGATTCACTACATTAAATTTCAACTTAACATTTATGTTAAAATTCTCAAATATAACTTATTTTTATTTTTATTTACTTAACTAAAATTTCCCTTTCAAGTCAATTTCATAAATTTCCAATTTTAGTTATATTTCAAAATTTCAACTTAAAATATTTATTCATTTCACATTTCAGCTTTATTAAAAATCATTAATATGATATAAAATCACTTTAAATTCAATTTATATTCAAATTATCATAAATTCATATTCAATTAAATTTCCAATTATAATTAAATCAATTTTTCCAAAATAACTTACGTTCAAAATTTCTAACTTTTCCATTAATTCAATTCACTTACAATTATTCATAAAATCAATAATATTTTACAAAAATCCTTTTTAATTATATTTAAATCAAAATAATATAATATTTACATTTCTAAAATAACTTTAAAGATTTTAGGAAAACATATATTAACTACGGGTCTATATATAATTTTCTACGCTAGGTAAAGTGATACGGATATGTATCATTTCAATCCGCAGTTTAAAAAGAAAAATCCGGGTTTTATCATTTCAAACCCGCAATCCCAAGTTAAATAAATGATTTGAAAATCATTCGGGCCTATCATTTCAGCCCATAACAATTTTCCCTCATTCCAAAGTCCGTTCGGGTATATATCATTTCAACCCATAGTGATTCTAATCAAAAGGGAACTTGCAGTGTGATAAACTGATATAAATAAACAGAATAGCATAATAAACAGTAACAAGTGATATAACAGGTGTAATAACAGGTGTAAACATCATATGATCATAATATAGCAGTTATAACATGATGCAATACATTTACAGATTCAAATGGTGTCGGTTTATCAGTTATATAGGTACAGATTGTCTGGTGAGAATAACTCACCGGTTTGAGCTGGAGACACAACAACGAATTTCACGAACGGAATCTACACAAGCACAAAAGCACGATACAGATACGAATGGAGGAGCCAAGGATTAATTCCCTTGAATACAAATCAAACAAACAATAACAAACATGAATTATAAACCAAGATATTACAAAACAATGCTAGGAATAAGTACACAATTCAAAGCTAGAACTTTTGCACTTGCATTCACCTTTGTATGCTTCAGCTATGGACTGGAAAAGCACTGTAATGGAATGGTTTTGGATCAGGTTTGGATGCAACAGGTCAGCGTATCATGGATTTGATGATGGTGCAAAGGTATGTGTACATGAAACTATGACTACAAGGCATAAACAAGGATTTTGGTCCATATTTGGCTCGACCTATGGCACACTTGGGCTGGCTATACTTACTCCAGATCTAGACAGTGGAGAGTGATGGTATAGCAGCACCCAAAGGTCATGTGGTTGCTGGTGGTGGTGGTTCTAGGGGTGGCCAAGAGGAGTATGTGAAAGGATATTGGCATTAAGGCTCGACTAGGCTAGTTTTAAGGGTTTGCTTGCAATTTTTGTGGAGTTTTCAACATGGGGAGGCCACGGCCTGATCTGGTTTAGGTCTGGACAGTGGGTAGGTGGAGGGTCAAAGGTTGTATCGTGGTGGTGGTGGAACAATAGGAGGTGGCCAAGGCAAGATATGAAGGAGATAGTGGAGTATATCGCTAGGCTAGGCAATTTCAAGGGGTTTGGTGCAAAGTTTGTGATGCTAACCTCAATGGATGAGAAAAACTTGGTTAATGTCAGAGGAGGGGGAGGAGGAGCTGCTGTAGATGGTGGAGGAGATGGTGGAGCCGATGGTGGAGAGGTTAGGCTGAGCAAAGCATGTAGAAGCAGGGCAAAAAATCAAGGCAAAAAAATGGAAAAAGGAAGAAGATGAGAGGAGAATGGAAGCCATATTTTTCTTTGAAGTGCCGTGATTTTTTAGGAGATGAAGGAGGACATTTGTTTACGTGCAAATGATATGTGATCAGCTGAAAGAAATGAGATATGGTTGGCCTCAATTGAATGCAAGAGTTAGAAAATGAAAAGGTGGGAAAACAAAGAGACTTAAGCAACTAAAGAGTCACAAAACCTTTCAAATTTCCACTAAATTCTTTTTAATTTTAAATAACTGAAATATATATATAAATCCAGATAAAAATACGAAAATTTAGTAAATAAACAATAATAAATAAATAAATTATTAATTATATATAGTTTAATTAAATAAAACAGCAAAATTTACAACTAGTCCTGAAAATATGAAAAATAAGTGCAATGAACTTGGAAAAAATTTTATGTACTTAAAAATATTTATAAATAAAGATAAGAACACAAAATAAAATGAATTCACAAAATAAATAAATAAATTTTAATTAAAATATAGTTTAGACGAAGAAAATAGCAGAAAAAGGAAACAGCCTTTTAAAAATAGGAAATCATCATAGTAAATTTTAGAAAAATCCTATTATTATTTTAATATATTTAGAGATGAAAATATACATAAATTAACATATCTACCCATATTAAAAGAAATATAAGAAAGAAAAATATGATTTATAAAATTTAAAATAGGCAAAATTGCACAATAAAACAAATTATACTAGAAATTGAAATGTACATAACTTTTACATTTTAACTCCGTTTTCAACGAAACGAAAAGTGGTGTTCTTAGAATTTTATGTAATTTCATAATAAAAGATAAAATTTATAATTTTAAACTTTTAAAATTTTAAGTCAAAAGTCAAAGTTTGACTATTTTGACCAAAATCAACATTTCAGGAACATATTCAAATTACACAAGTTTGGAATTATAATTTCATAAAAAATCAAGATTTATATTTAAGTAATAAAATTTAATCATTTAAAATAAGTAAAATAAGTTTTTTTTTAAATCAAAATAATTAAAATATAAAAAAAAATACAGGGTTGTCACACATATACACTTATATCTTTAATATATCAAATCATACCTTTGGATTTTAAACCAAAACACCCAAAATAATTTTGAAGAAAAGCAAAGCTTCTTAAAAGTCTCCCCCACTTTGAGACTCGAAAATGAACGTCGATGATGTTGCGCAGTCATCACCGAAATTATTTTCCAACGATATAAGAGAGGAGTACTGAATTCATTCCTTCTTAAAAATCCTTTCAAAATATTTTCTATAAATATTTTCCAACTAACATCACAATATATTTTCTTCATAGTTTTGAAAACCATTTTAAAAGTCCCTGGGTCTTGAATTCAATATTTTCCAATTTAAATTTGTTTTAATTTACAAGTCACCTTTATAAAATATTCTTATAGGATTTTCTTTCTTAGAATATTCCACAAGTTGTTTTATCATTGTTTATTTTATAATAAACCTTATTTATTAAATTACAATACCCAATTAATGATAACCACCAATATTATCATTCCTAACTACCAGGTAAGCTAGATAAGTCACAATAATTTCTGAAAATAAATCCTTTATATACAAAATATAATTAGGGAAAAAATTATTTCATTTACCCAATTTCGAAACAGTACTATGTCCAATTTTTCTGCTTAAGTGTTTAGAGATCCCTATCAATGACGTTAATTACTCGTATTGACCAGAATCCATAAGCCACTCAACAAGTCAACCGACACAATATAAAACATTTTATATCACTAACAAATACACTCTCTCATATGTATACACTCAACGATTCATCATAGGGTATTACTACCCTATTTATAAAGGGTCAGACCCCATAAAGCTAAGGTTATCGCTAAACCAAATATATAATACGAACTATAACGACCCGCCTTTTTGGACAGTTTAAACCAACGATCAAATACACACGTCGATTACAAACCATTCAAAAGGGCAGATGGTTATTGGGGTAAATAAGAAAAGAAGAGGAAAGAGAATAAAAGAAAGGAAACAACACAGAATCTTGCAGCGGAACGATAAAATATAATAATCAAATAAACAGTTCATGAAGTTGTTTACTATACTTTGATCATTGTTTATACAACATTTATCAGAGTTATACATATACAACAGAACAAATAAAATAATGCAGCAGACAACATGATGCAAAGAAATAATAGTAATAGTGTACCAAAACTTTCGCCTTCATCCTCCAGAATAGATCTTCAAAAATCTGAAAAACTCAGGACTGAACCGAGCGTAATGAAAAGACAAAACACTCGAGTCAGGACTAAAATATCCTCATTTAAGTTAAATCAATCGTAAATAAATATGAGTGTAACGGTGTCAGAGATGTTTACAGGGTTTGACATCTCATATCCAGTGTCAACGTGCGTGCAATAACTTAAGAGATGTTACGGGATTTTCCATCTCTTAAGAATCCGTTAAACTATCTACTATGTAGTACAATACGCTATTATAATATGTCTACAGTAAAGTAAAGGTATTAAAATAGCGTTAAGGCTTTACCATAATCCCCCTTAACACATTTTTATAATGCCATAGTCTATACAGCACCGTAAGCCCCACCGTAAACTGGTGGTTATGAGAGGGTACCCCATAGGTATAACACAAAACAAAACGTAGTGGTCGCAAATAGGATAATCAGTATGACAAGGTACATGAGGCGATACCAACTAGGATACTAGTAGTTGCGTGATCCAGACTGATTGTAACAACCCGCATATTTATCGATTTTATATTTAAATATTTTATTTAAATATTTTATCGTTAGTCGGATTTTAGTCCGAAAAGCTACTTTTTGCAAACAGCCGAATTAGGACTCGAGACCACCCCCATTGAGTTCAAAATGCCGTTTGCAACCTTTTTGAGTATAAGCTTCGATATGTTTGGAGAAAGTTGAATTTTGCTACTTTTTGCTTTGGGCTTTGGTTTGGGCTGAGCCAATTAACCACTTACTAACTCAGTCCCAATCCCCCTCTCCTCTTCATTACTTCATTCTAACTCCTCAAACTCAAGCTCCAACTGAAAATGGTGGAGAGGAAAGGGAATTAGAAACTCCAAAACCCTAGTTCCTCTTGCTAGCTCAAGTTCTTGCTCCAAACTAATAGAAGAACCCATTGGTAAGCTTCTCTTCATCATCTCCAACTCTTTCTCCATTCAATTTCAGAAAATTCCTAAACCTAATTTAGGAAATGTTTCTCTTTTAAGCTTAGATTCAAGCTTCTAGAGTTGGATTTGAAGAGTGGTTGATTCCCCTTTGTCTTCAAGCTTCTCATTCATTGTTCTTGGGTGCAAAGGTGAGATTTTTATCTCACATCTATGCTTATATTTATCTTCTATTGTTAGGTATGAATTCCTAACACTTATTCATGTGCATTTGACTTTGATTTGGATTGCTTTTGTGAATATTCCAATTTTTAGTGTTTTGAGTTCAATTCATTAAAAATCCTAACTTTGATGTTTGAACATGTTTTTGGTGATGCATCGAGGAGCTTATAGGGCCGGGTAGTCGATTGACATAAACCCTTAGCGCCGTTGCTCGTGCGAATGCAATTTGGTCAAGATTGAATCTCATTTGTAATAGGCATGGATGAGGCTGGAAACAGGCTCGGCCGACCGACCCCCTGGTCCGGTCGACCGACCTGCTTCTAAGTGCATAAGCACTTTCTGTTTTAGGTTCCGGTCGACCGACTACAGGGGTTCGGCCGACCGACCTTCTTCCCGAGGATTTTTGTGTAACAGGGTCTGGTCGACCGAGCCCTGCAGCCGATCGACTGACCTGATGATTTTTGCCAGATTAGCCTATTTCGCTAATCCGTTTGAATGAATCCGGATGGTAGGTCCGCAACACTCAATTTGCTTTCTATTGATGTCGAAACTATTTTATGTGATTTATCTTTCCGAGCCGATATTTTTACTTAGGCTTCGGAATTTACTTTTGTAAGGATTGGCTTAATTATTATGAGGCCATATCCTTTGTTCCGTGTGAACTATTCATCTTCGACATTTTCTATCTGTTAAGCAGATTTCTATTTTTCCTTTATGATTTTGATTCCAACTTGATGGCATCATTTTATTCCTTAAGCCCACTTACAAGGAAAGTGTTGTTTCTCTTATCTAAATAATTTGTGAAACTTTTCCAGTATTTTTGAGTTTGTCTTAGAATTATCACCTAAGAAATCTTTTGTGTGGTGCTAAGGTCTTTTCAGTTTGACCTTACCACCGGTTTTCATTTGCTACGAGTTGCGGAAATTAGCATTCCACTTACCGCATTCCGCACTCGTTATGATTCTTATGAATGACTTATTATGTCATTCAGTTTGTCACACTGATGTTGAGCATAGCCAGCAGCTACCCCAACACCGCGAAACAACACTCCCAAATCAATGGGTGCACCCAAATCGAATCACAAATGTAATAGATATGGTATCGAAGAAGTGTGTCCGCTAGAGGTGGCGAACCTCAATGGCTCGGTGCGGCTCCTGTTTTAGTCATGTCAAGGGTCATCCAATATCGTTCTCTTTCTTCAGTCAACGCGTTCACCAAACCATCCACTTCATTCTGGATCAACACTCCGCGTATAATAGTTATTAAAGTGGTTTTCGGTATTGACAGAGAGTATGTCCATATCTGATCCCGGTCTCTTTAATAACTACGTATTATTACATCTTTGGCTCTTTTATACTTCAAATCGATTCATAATTGATATATAAATATCATATTCGCTTCGAAAATCAAATCCATTTCAAATATCATCGTATCTTTTCAAATGTAAGATTCCGTTTCAAAAATCATTTTTCGCATCAATATCTCATTTCGGTTTCAAAATCATTTCGAATTTCAATTTAGGTTGCAACTTCATTTAATCCAATTCGTATTCGAATTCAAGATTTAAATATAAACATTTCACCTTATTGACCAGCTTGAAATTTTAGAAAAATAGTTTTAAGTAGTTTAAAAGTAGTTTAAATAATTAAAGTAGTTAAAAATACTTAAAGTCTTAAAATGGATTTAAAATTGATAAATTAGTTTAAAATAATTTAAATTGGGTTAAGTAGATTTAAAATAGATTAAAATAGTTTAAGTATTCAAAATATGGTTTATATAACCGAGTAATTTGGAAAACAAAATAAAACAGCTTCAAACCAAACCATTTCAATTATGACTTCCCAATTCAAAACAATTTCAATTTCCCTTCTACCGGTTCAATTCCGATTTCAATTCAAATCAATGTCAACTTTAACTTCAAATTAATTCAATTTTACATTCACCTTTAATTTATTCAATTTCAATTTATATCAATTTGGAGCTTGATTTTTCAAAATATCAATTTATAATACTTAACAAAATTATCTTCCAATATTCAAATTTAAAACCCAATTACAAATATGATTCAATTTCAAGCTCAATTTCAAAATATCTTTTTATATCGCTTTTACTTAGTAATATTCAAAGCTCGAATTAAGGTTAAATCTTTAAACAAATCAATTTACGAAATTCAATCATATCCCGATTTTTAAATTCCAAAGTCTCCACTTTAATTATTTAACAATTTCTTTTAACCAAATTTTATTTCAACATTCCTGTTAAATCTTTAAAACAGATAAATTTCCAAAATTCAATCATGTCCCGATTTTTAAATTCCAAAGTCTCAACTTTAATTATTTAACAATTTCTTTTAACCAAATTTTATTTCAACATTCCAAAGTCAATTTTTCGATAAATTCGATTTTTATAAATTGATTTCTACTTATAACTTTTAAATCAAAACATTTAAATAAATTTCAAATCGATGATTTTAAAAATAATTAATTTAGCCAATTCGGTGTCCGTATATAATTTTCTATCCTATGGCCAAGTAATTATTTATTTCAATTAAATGTCAGGGATGAATATATATTACTTAAATCAAATCACAGTTTCATATGTATGCATAGCAGGATATACATAAGAAAATAAACATCCAAACATTTAAATATCAACCAATAGCATCCGTCGAAATACATCATCTAATAGACAATACAATTCATGCAATTTCATAGTTATACATGTCAGGTAATTTAGTCGCAGTTCAATTTCAATTTCAATTTTAACTGTCAAATTAATTTTCAACGGTTAATTCAAATGACAATCTATATGACAATTAAATTCTATCAAATAACGGCAAATAAAATTCATCACTTCATAATACCAAATTTAACTAGCATAAAGATATTCAGTACGTTGTGAGCGTTATAAAACACTCACCTTGGTTTCAATGCAGTTCCAGCGTTTTATTTCGAATAAAATTAAACGAGCTTTAAATTTTACCCGAAATTTTCACTAGCTACAAACTTCTCCAATCCAATTCCATAGCATAGCGCTCATCGAAACGATTCCAACGAAAAAAGTTTCGTCGAATTCCGACCTCGTATGACAAAGATATGATAGTTTAAAGTTAACACGAATTTTTATATAAATTATTACATCTTTAATTTAATTTTAAACTAATCCATTCTGGGCCGTTGGATTTTCCTTGCACGCATCAAGGCCGATGCCCCCCTTTTCTTCCATCACGCGATGCTCCCCAGGGTTTTAACGCACGGCCGAACCCATAAACCCAAACTAGAGTTGCATATCGCGGCCTCCACGATTGTCGATATCACGATCAGGAGCGACCATCACGAAGCTCTCATCCAAGCGCACCCTCGCTGTGAACGTCGCAGAGCTCGGTCGCTCTATGGCCTCGCAAAAAAGTGAACAACGGCCAACATTCGAGCCTCAAAGTCTCTCCCCTCGCCATGCTAAATTCGATCACCACCGTAGGATCTCTAGAGCTCATCGAGCTCCACGTTTTCCTAGTTAGAACTTCGGCTCGAAAGTTGATGGATCGACCAGAATTTTGGGAAGAAAAGGAATCGTTTTCGGCCATCTATTATAATAAACGGCGGCTACGAATGTTTTAACCTAGGGTTGACATTGGACGCGAATATATATATATATATATATATATATATATATATATATATATATATATACACACACATACATACATACATACATACATACATGCGAATTATTTTATTATTTTTCCAAATTTTAATGAGTTTTCAAACGAACTCCAAACGAAACGTGTCGGCTGGCGTTTCTAGGGTTTACCCCGCATTCCGAACACAATGGAGCATGTTTCGGAAGCTAATTCGATCGTATGTGCGAAGTATGGCAATAAACGTTCGATTTTGAATTAAATCGGTTAAACCAATTTTTATGCGTTTTGGCTTGCCCCGCACAAACGGTAAATCCGATTAACACAAAATTTGAAATCTTGAAATAGTATAATATTACGGATCCGATGAAACTGGTTTCGTCGAAATCCGAGACTGTTTGAAAAATGGCTATTTTAACTCGTCAATTAAATATTAAAATATTCAATTTTCACAAATTTACTTTAAATTCAATTTTAAAAGTTCTACAACATCATTCTAACTTTAATATGATAAAATAAAATTTTACAAATCATTTTTAATCATATTAAACCCGTTATTCAATTATTCAATAAATTCCAAATATTTAATTCTTATTAACTCTATTATAATCCCGATATAACTTACATTCACTTTGGAAACCAATTTGAATCGTATTAAATCAAATTTCAATTATTCACTCTATTTTCATTTATTAAATTTCAATATTAAATTAATCATATCAAATTCGGAATTTAATTATTCAAACATTTATAATATTAAATTTAATTAAATTTGATTATTCTTAAATCACTATCTTTTGAAATATTCAAATGAACTTATAAAATTTAACCTTTAAAACCAATTCCCATCATAGAACCCTATTTTCATTTTACAGTTATTCAATTATTCAATAAGTTTTAAATATTTAATTTAAACAATTTACCTGTTCAATATTCAATATTTGATTTTAAATAGACTTTTTCTTATCAATCAATTACTTTATTATACCCAATGGATTCAACATTTATTATTATTCCAAACGACTTACAATTTTTTTCTAACACTAGATCACGAAATCTTATTAAATTAGCTATTTTAATTATCGAAAATTTACGGGTTGTTACATCCTTAAAATTTACTTAAGTTAAATTTAATTTCATAACCCAGGTTCAAATTTATATAATACTCTTCTACATCTTAGGAATATATAAAAAATTTCAAATTATTTTTTCTTAAACTAGGACGTTCAACAAACTTTAAAACTTGTTTAACATACTATTTTATTTTAAATTTAAAAATTACAAAACTTATTTTCTTATAATTTCACCAAAAACACTTAGCTTCAATTTCTGTATCAATTCGGAAGTTTCTGACTGTCCAAAATTGTTCAATTTTTTTTTTCATTTTAACAAATGAAAATACCAAACAACACATCATAATAAGACACATACAAATTACTCTGTATAGGATACTTGTGTCCATATAAAAACTTAACCGAAAACTTTAGAATTAAACACTTGGGTTTTGTTTCAAATCATTTTTGAAATAATACATACTTATGACTTTAGTATATCATACCATACTTTCGAGTTTAAACAAAATCTGTTTTACCAAAAAACCTTAAAGCAAATTACCATGGTCGTGATTCCCAACTTAGAAACTCAAATTATGAACATTGATGATGTTATAGTCATTACCAATATTGTTTTCTAACGATGGAAATGAGTTCAGTGCTTTCTTATCTTTTTAACAATTCTTTTAAAATATTCCTAGTCAAAAACACTTTCAAATAATACAACTATTTCTTTTCTCCAAAACTTTGAAAACAATTTCCAAAACACCAGTATTTAAGTTCTCAAATTCTCAGTTTAAATCCATTTTATTTAAAAATTGTTTATAAATCATACTTATAAAATTTCATTTCTTATATACACTCATTTCACAAATATAAATCTTTATTTAGATAATAATGAACAACTTTTATTAAAATAAAATTTTAATCCAATATTATCACTCAATGTAAAACTCGAAAGTGAATGCCGAAGATGCTGCAGCCATTACCAAAATTATTTTTCCAGTAACAAAAGTTAGTTCAGTACTTTCTTATCTCTTTAAAATACCTTTTGAAA
Organism: Allium cepa; assembly: GCA_030765085.1. Classification (NCBI taxonomy): domain Eukaryota; kingdom Viridiplantae; phylum Streptophyta; class Magnoliopsida; order Asparagales; family Amaryllidaceae; genus Allium; species Allium cepa. The sequence continues at coordinate 73,112,643 of CM060942.1, forward strand.
TATTGCTAGTCAAAAATACTTGCAAATAACACTATTATTATTTTTCTCCAAAACTTTGAAAAACAATTTTCAAGACACTTGATTTATGTTTTCGAATTCTCGATTTAAATCCTTTTTATTCATAAAAACTATTTATAAAGCATCTTATAAAATTTCACTTTCTTATGTAAACTCTTTTCGCAATATATACCTTGGATTAGATTATAATAAAAAACTTTTATTAAAATTAAATTTTAATCTAATGTTCTCACTGAATCCTTCTAGTAAAATCGTGAAACTGAATTTATAAGGTGTTCGTCTTTAACTCAACTAAAACAATAAATGCTCATAAACTATCCGAGCACAAACAATCAATCAACAAACAAAAGTCAATGATCGTAAACTGGATGAGCATGATTAAACAAATAATAAATGATAATAACTAAACATTATCGTTTCCTAACAAACAATCACGTCATGACAACTAAATCAATTTCTAAATATTTTCTTTTATATATAGAATATAAAGTCTAGGTAAAATTATTTCATTTACCTAATTCAGAACAATATTGTGTTGGTTTGTCTTATTCAAGTGTTTAGAAACTCCTATAGATACAGCCGTTCCTTCTGTATCGACCAGAGTTCATAACTCACTCAAATGACAAATCAATGCAACATATAACATTTTATAGCACTAATAAATAAGTGCTTATATACATATACAGTCAACCCATTATAGGACGTTACTAACCATACCCCTAATGAGTCTAACCCATCAAAGCCTAGGTGTTCGCTTAACCTAAGCTCTACTATCAGTTGTAACAACCCATCTTTTCGACCTTCAAAAGTCGACACTAATACATACACGATATTCACGTACCGAGCATTCAAGTGCCGGAAAGACAGATTTGGCGAAAGAAATAAATGACAAAACAAAATCTCACATCATGACGAGAATATAAAATATACAATAGAACTTTATAAAAGAAAACTGTGATATACGTACATCAATCAAAGGTCCCGTTCTTTTCATTTCTATCTCTCTCAACGAACAAGCCTTTACTTCCACTTCCTCCATTACTATCACCTACACACTACAAGAAAATATGCTTTTAGTTGCACTTATTAGTAGCGTTTCGAAGGCAAGTGCAGCTATTATTGTTTTATGCCCCATTATCACCGCAGCCAAAAGTTGCCGCTCACCTCGTCTACACATTTTTATTCACTTCCGCCAAAAGTTGCTGCCAACTTTTTACTTGATACGTTTTTCATTTTAGTTTTCGTGTTTCAATTTTCTTCACTTCTAAAAATTTACATGTCTCAGTTCCTCATCGTCGTTGTCCACTTCATTTTTCCTCCATCGCCATCATCGCACTTCTACTCTGTAATGGCTACTCCTCTTCATAGTCAATCAAATCCTCACCGACATGCTACTCCTTTTCCTTTTCATAGTCGAGTGAATATGTGCTAATCCTCTCCATCGATGATTTCATCATGCTACTCCTCGTCGATATGGATTTCTCTAAATTCGCTTCAGTTTATATTGTTCGATACTGAGTTTATATATGGATTTACACTGACCCTAATTCGCTACACGTCTTCGTCATTTTCCAAACCCTAATTTGTGCATAAACCTTAATTTGGAATAAGTAATGATGTGGTTACTATTTCCTGCAATATTTGTTTTATTCCTGGCATAACAAGCTAGAGTTGGTATAAGGGAAGTGCATTTTGTTCCATTCAGTTTCTTCGATAATTTGACTACCTTGACATGTATTAAGTCTGATGGAAGTTGGCATCGTGCAAGTAAGGGTGCTTCTTAGCAGATATTCTGATTTTCGCAACTTTATTCTAAAAAATAAAAAATAAGTAATGAAACCAGTTGTATCGGTTTTTATTCTTAAAAAATGGCTACATTTTGGAACAGGTCCTGTCTCTGTGAAAACTACAAAGAAGATGTCAGAAACAAGTTTCAGGTAATGTATATTATGTTTCATCATTTTAATAGTTTTATCATAAAATTGTTATCAAAAGAAGATGTTAGAAGTAACCAAAAATAGTTTTATCGATTTAAGCTATGTATATGCACTAGCAGCAAGTGTTTACCCTTTACAATTTGTTAGTTTTCAACAAGATATTTTGATTTTCCGGTTCAGATAATAAATAAACACAACCATAATAAATAATTTTATAAACTAAATAACATGTGTTCAACATAGATTGAACAGAAAAATCTTCTATGATAATAAATTAACTGTAGCGGGATGACATTGTCTGGACCCTAGATATGATTTCTATTGGAAGTAAATAGTTCTTCGTTTTGCAGCTTGCGTTGTATTCTTGTATATGCGTGTTTGCCTTTTTCAATCCACTTTTAAAAGAGCTTCTGGAAACAAAACATCCTACTGCATGGGTTGAATTTGAGAAGGGATTGAATGACGAGGTATGTATATGAGTTTTATATGAACAGACGTTATACTATTGTTTCTTTTATTTTCCTTCAAGGAAAACTCTAAAGGATTTATTTATTTATTTATTCATTTTAGAGTTACAGTGAGTGAAAATTTAAGTTTCTCATTGTGGTAACATATTCAAATATCTGAAGATCTGAGATACTTGAATTAAATGTTAATTGACAAATTTTGAATTGGTATTCAATAAAAAAAAAACTTATTTCAATTATAGGTTTTGTTTGAAACTTATTATAAAATAGATCTGATTGTCATTAGATTAGAAAATTGTGCTAGTGCATTTTAAAAGTACGCGCAAGCACAAAAAATTAAAAATTAAAAAAATATGAAGAAGTGTGCAAGCATAAAAGTTGATCTGGTGAAAACAGATCTGGTATTGTAGTAAGTTATAAATAGAGCCTATTGCTGATATAAGTTTCTCATATACCATTTATCATATCTATATTTTGTAATATTTATGGTTGAATTAATAATATGATATTCTAGGTTCTGTCATACTAGTATAAAGTACAGGACTTGATAAAAGAATTAAACAGTGTCAGGACTCAAAAGTCAAAACAGTATAATGATATTAATCATGCTTCTATTATATGTCCAATCACAACTCTTGTTACTAAACATTAGGTTGAGCTAGCCAAGAAGTTCTTCAAAGATGGAAGGGATTTCGATCTGCAAGGTTAGATTCTTCAATGCATAGCTTGAGGCACCAAACTCAATTATTAAAGTTTGATGGTGTAGGTTGTATAATGAAATTCGTTACTATGTTGAATGAATGATGTTATAAAATATGCCATCATCCTCTTTGGTTGAAGCCCTATATCTTAAAATCAATTGATTTTATTAACTTTAGTTCTTTATTTGAATATTTTTAAGAAAGTCTTCCCAAACTAGCACATTGACTTGCATGATGTATGTGCACCTATTACTGAAATGCTAGGGGATTGATGAAGGGGATTGATTGAATACGATACATGTAGTGAAGTAGGAGGCAAGGATGAAGGGCTGTGACAATATATAAAGGAGGAAGTAGTTGATGGTTATGGTGTTGTGTAGTTCTTTAGCAGAGGAAAGTTGATGGGTGCACAAGTTCTTAGTCGGGGATGCAGGTGGATTGATAGCAGGCAGGAGTTTATGAATGAAAGCAAAACAGGCAGGTGGAATTGCAGTAGTATGACATAGTTTTTGTTATGGCAGTGGAGTGGTAAGGGGAGAGTGATGAAATGTGATGGAAATTGTGTGGTAGTGGAGCAATGTAGTGGTTGAGTGGTGGTAGGGGAAAGTTGTACCGTGGATGGTTTAATGGCCAGATGATGTATAGATGCAGCAGTTTGAGGGAGGTATGTGTAGTGTGGCTGTTGTCGTATTGAGAAGCGGATGGTGGTTATGGAGGCTGATGTAGGGAATGGTAGTCAGTGGTGGAGCACAATGGAGGGGATATGGCAAGAAATAGTAGGAAAAAGTAGAGAATTGTGAATGGATGAAGTAGTGTAGATGAAGTAGTTGATGTCCTTAGGAAGCAGGGGTTGATTTAGGTGATTTGAATGGTATGAGAGGTTGTTTTTGGTGATGTGGTGGTTAACAGTTTGGATGTTTGAAATATTGCCAAAAGTTTGAACTTGGTAGAGTTTTTTGAAGTGAAGTAGTGGGATGATCGAGGCAGCAGTAGTAGTATTGATGAATTGTTCAGGCAGTGACGTATGCAGCTGGTTCAAGGGTGTGTAATGTAATATGAAATGGCAGAAATGCAAATGTATGTGATATTAAAGAGAGTGTATTTGTTGTGAGGAATAACTAAACATTATCATTTCCTAACAAACAATCACGTCATGACAACTAAATCAATTTCTAATATTTTCTTTTATATATAGAATATAAAATCTAGGTAAAATTATTTCATTTACCTAATTCAAAACAATATTATGTTGGTTTGTCAATTCAAGTGTTTAGAAACTCCTATAGATACAGTTGTTCCTTCTGTATCGACCAGAATTCATAACTCACTCCACTGACAAATCAATGCAACATATAACATTTTTTTAACACTAATAAATAGGTGCTTATATATATACAGTCAACCCATTGTAGGACGTTACTAACCATACCTCTAATGAGTCTAACCCATCAAAACCTAGGTGTTCGCTTGACCTTAGCTTTACTATCAGTTAAAACAACACATCTTTTCGACCCTCAAAAGTCGACACTAATACATCATGATATTCATGTACCGAGCATTCAAGTGCCAGAAAGACAGATTTGGCGAAAGAAATAAAAGACAGAACAAAATCTCACATCATGACGAGAATATAAAATATACAATAGAACTTTATAAAAGAAAACTGTAATATACGTACATCAATCAAATTCTCCCCTTCTTATCATTTCTATCTCTCTCAATGAACAAGCCTTTACTTCTACTTCCTCTATCACTATCACCAACACACTACAAGAAAATATGCTTTTAGTTGCACTTATTAGTAGCGTTCCGAAGGCAAGTTCAGCTATTATTGTTTTATGCCCTATTATCACCGCAGCCAAAAGTTGTCGCTCACCTCGTCTACACATTTTTATTCAATTCCGCCAAAGTTGCCGCCAACTTTTTACTTGTTACGTTCTTCACTTCCAAAAGTTTACATGTCTCGGTTCCTCATCGTCTTCATCCACTTCATTTTTTCTCCATCGCCATTATCGCACTTCTCCTCTGTAATGCGCTACTCCTCTTCATATTCAATCGAATCCTTACCGACATGCTACTCCTTTTCATAGTCGAGTGTATATATGCAAATCATCTCCATCGACGGACAATTTCATCATGCTACTCCTCGTCGGTATAGATTTCTCCAAATTCGCTTCAGTTTATATTGTTCGATACTAAGTTTATATATGGATTTACACTAACCCTAATTTGCTACTCGTCTACGTCATTTTTCCAAACCCTAATTTATGCATAAACCCTAATTGGAATAAGTTATGATGTGGTTACTATTTCCTGCAATATTTATTTTGTTCCTGGCATGATAAGCTAGAGTCGGTATAAGGGAAGTGCATTTTGTTCCATTCAATTTCGTTGATAATTTGACTACCTTGACATGTATTAAGTCTGATGGAAGTTGGCATTGTGCAAGTAACGGTGCTTCTGAGAAGATATTCCTATTTTCACCGCTTTATTCTAAAAAATAAAAAATAAAAAATGAAACCAGTTGTATTAGTTTTTAATCTTAAAAAATGGCTATCATTTTGGAACAGGTCCTGGCTCTGTGAAACTACAGAGAAGATGTTAGAAAAAAGTTTCAGGTAATGTACATTATGTTTCATCATTTTAATAGTTTTATCAGAAAATTGTTATCAAAAGAAGATGTTAGAAGTAACCACAAATAGTTTTATCAATTTAAGCTGTGTATATGCACTAGCAGCAAGTGTTTACCCTTTATAATTAGTTAGTTTTCAATAAGAAATTTTGATTTTCCGGTTCAGATAATAAATAAACACAACCATAATAAATAATTTTATAAACTAAATAACATGTATTCATCACAGATTGAACAGACAGATCTTCTATGATAATAAATTAATTGTAGCGGGATGACATTGTCTGGACCCTTGATATGATTTCTATTGGAAGTAAATAGTTCTTTGATTTGCAGCTTGCGTTGTATTCTTATATATGTGTGTTTGCCTTTTTCAAGCCACTTTTGTTATGTTCTCTTTTTCTTCTAGAATGTCAATGAAAGAGCTTCTAGAAACAATACATCCTACTGCATGGGTTGAATTTGAGAAGGGATTGATTGACGAGGTATGCATATGAGTTTTATACGAACATACATTATACTATTGCTTCTTTTATTTTCCTTTATGGAAAAATCTAAAGGATTTATTTATTTATTTATTTTAGAGTTATAGTGAGTGAACATTTAAGATTCTCATTGTGGTAACATATTCAATTATCTGAAGATCTAAGATACTTTGAATTAAATGTTAATTGACAAACTTGGAATTGGGATTCAATAAAATAGTTATTTCAATAATAGGTTTTGTTAGATCTGATTTTCAACAGATTAGAAAATTGTGCTAGCGCATTTTAGAAGTATGCGCAAGCACAAAGAATTATAAATTAAAAAAATACAAAGAAGTGTGCAAGCATAAAAGTTGATCTAGTGAAAATAGATCTAGTATTGTAATAAGTTATAAACAGAGTCTATTACTGATATAAGTTCCTCATTACCATTTATCATATCTATATTTTGTAATATTTATGGTTGAATTAATCATATGATATTTTAGGTTCTGTCATACTAGTATAAAGTACAGGACTTGATAAAACAATTAAACTGCGTCAGGACTCAAAAGCCTTGAATTGCATTGAAACCTTGTTGTGGCCTTGTTTTATGTTGTTTCACATGCACCGTACTCTTGCCCCATCACCATACATGTTTGGCCGACCCAATTGAACCCACAACCAGATCAAAACCATGCCTTAACCATGTATTCCAACCTACGGCCGAGCCTAAGGAAGGTTGAAAGCAAGTGCAAAGCTTTTAGCTTTGTTTTATGCTGTTAATTCTAGCATTGTTTTATCGTATTTTGGGTTGAAAGCTTATGTTTGTTATATTGTTTTGTTTGAATTGTATTCAAGGAAATTAATCTTTGGCTCTCCCACTCGAATCTTTGTCGTGCTTTCATTCCTATGAAGATTGCTGTTTGTGTGTTTCATTTATCATCTCCAGCCTATACCACTGAGTTATTCTCACCAGACAGTTTTATACTTATATAACTATTAAATCGATAACATTTGAGTTTGTAAATTGCATCACCATGTTATATCTGCTATGCTATAATCATATGATGTTCACCCATGCTCATTTACCTGTTATATCATATATCGTTCTTATTTTATGCTGTTCTTTTATTTATATCAGTTTATCACACTGCAAATTCCCTTTAGATTTGTATCACTATGGGTTGAAATGATACATACCCGAACGGACTTTAGAATACGGAAAAATCGTTATGGGCTGAAATGATAGGCCTAAACGATTTTTAGTTATTTCATTTTACTTGCGACTACTGGTTTGAAATGATAATCCCGGCCTTTCTTTGTAAATTAGGGTTGAAATGATATATTACCCGTATCACTTTACCTAGTGTAGAAAATGATATACAGACCCGTGATTAAAATATATTTTTCTAAAAAATTTAAAATATTTTAGAAATGTAAATATTATAATATTTTGATTTAAACTTAATTAAAAATGATTTTTTTAAAGTATTTTGATTTTTCTGAGAATTTATAAGTGAAATAAATTAATGATAAAGTGGAAATTTAAAATAAAAGTTATTTTGGAAATTTTGATTTAATTATAAATGGAATTTAAGTTAAATATAAAAATATGATAAATTTTTGACATTTTGAATTAAAGGAATTTAAAATGATTTTTATAATACATTAATGGATTTTGAATAAGTTAAATGTGAAATAAATGAATATTGAGTTGAATTTTGAAATATAACTTAAATTGGAAAATTGTGAATTTTGTTTAAAAGTGAATTTTGAAGTTAATTAAATAAAAATTAAAATAAGTTATATTTTGAAATTTAAACTTTAGTGTTAAGTTAAAAATTTAATTATATGAATTGTAATTGAATGTTGGAATTTAATACGTGAATTATTATTAAATATTGATTTTTGAATGGAAATTTAACTTTATAAAATCATGAATTTAAGGAGAATTAAATGATGGTTATAAAAGTGAAAAATATACGATTTTATAAGTTTGAAATGGTTTAAATAAAAATTTAATGGTTTGTGAAAGTATAGTGAATAATTGGAATTTAATTAACAGCATTTTTAAATGCTATTATTTCCTAAAGTAAAGGATATTACAACATTTGTAAATGATGTAGTTAATATAAATAAACTAAAGGGCTAAATTGAATTAAAGGCTATTATAGCATTTTTTAAGCGCTATAATTGTTGAATTTAACTGAGGTTTTATATGAATTAGTGTAACCCTATTACAGCATTTTGAATGCTGTCTTTTGTTAAATTGAATTGTTATAAAAGTAACTTTCGGTAGCATTTTTCTAAATGCCGCGAAAGTTGAATTTTCATTGTTTTAGTAAATTTAAGTGAATAAATGAAATTTGAAAGGTTAAAATTTTGGAAATTTGATAATTTAATTATTAAATATAATAACTTCATTTTTATGATTTAAAATGAAGTAATTTGTTTTAAAATATAAACTACTTGAAATGTGTGTTGAAATGGTATTTTAAGTAAATGAATGTGGTTTGGAAGATACGATATTTTGATATTTTGAAATGGATTTTTGAATGATATTTGATTTTGAAGTATAAAATACCATTTTGAAATTTTAACCATGAGATGTATTTAAATTATAGTTAACTGATTCTTAAAGATGGGTGATCCCAAGCATCCTTTAAGTTATTGTGCATTTCTATTATAGTTCACTTGAGTTGGTTTACATTATATAAGTATATATGTCCTGACTCGAGTGTTTTGTGTTTTACTTTATGCTCGGGTCAGCCTGAGTATTTATAGCTTAGCTTTGGCATTTCTTTTCTGCAGCTAGGAATCGCTGGAGATTCTGCTTCTCTTGTTATCTATTCCCTTTTAGTTTCAGTTGTTCTATTTCAGTACTGGTATTTATAAGCTTCTATATATTTTGGATTTCTATTGTATATGTTTCAAACTGATATTATGTATAATGTTTGAGAGTTTGTTATAGTAGCTTCATGAACTACTATGGTATTTTAATTTCCGCTGCGAGTTATTCTAATATTTATATGTCTGTGATTCTGTGATTGTATTTCATTTGCTCCAAATTTATTTACATTGCGGTATTTTGAGCAATTCAAGTCTGGCATGTGTAGATGTGAATGGTTGAAAATACCGAGTTATTACATTTTATTAGTACTAGGTGTGTAAATTTGTATACGAATGGCTATTGTATGTGAGTTTCGTCATTTTATCAAAAAAACTATTATATTAGAATGGTTATGGATATCTTATTTGATTAAATGATTAATATGTTCTTTTAATTGTTTGAATACGACGATTATGTGAGTGATTGTTGATTGATATAGCAGAAAAAAAAATAGACCATCAACATGAAATAATAGCATGAAAAAATGGTGCAAAATACTCCACAACTTTTACTAGCGTTTCAGAAATGCTACAAAAATAGATATAGTGGCCAAGAGTAGACGCAACCGTAAAGTAGAGGTAAAGTTGGAAACTCTGTTGGTAATGCTAGAAAATTTTATGGTGGCGTTTTTAAAACGCTACAAAAAGATTTATGGTGGCGTTTGATGAACACTGCAGTAAAAGGATTTATAGTGGCGTTGAAATAAATGCAACTAAAAATCATGGATTTTTAGTTGCGGGCTTTACCATGACGTTTATCAAAACGCTACCATAAGTTTTGGTTGCCTTTTTTGTGCGCCACCAAAAATAAAATTTCTCATAGTGACACCAAGCTCCTTTATTTGATTATTCAAATAGTCACTGAGTGAACCACTCAACACATCTTCCAATGTCAGGGTATCCTTGTCATAAATGAGACTATTGCCAAAGCCATTGTATCGCTTTAGAAGAAAACATAATAGAATCATAGCCTTCCATAGCTTAATAATCTTCAACTCAACAGAATTCATCAGCAAATCATTAAATGCAATTATTTATTATGTAATTGAAGTACAAAATTTTCATCTTATAGCTGAAAAAGTTCCTCAACGGTATCAAACGATTGGTATGTGACTTCTTTACATAGTGATCTTCCAACTTCTTCCAAATATCCTACTATTAGTTTCAACATTAATTTCAAAGGCAACATAATCTCATATAGCAAGTTGGAGAGCAGAAATACACCATTCTTTAATTTCCTCCCACTCAATAGCTGAAATATCTATAGGCAACTAATCGGTCCCAAAATTTACACTATGAACATGATTTCTTCTCAACACGGCTTCGTCTTCCATTTCCACTTCTCAAATTTACAATCTCCTTCCAAATTCTCAAACTTTAACTAGAAACTAAACTCCACATAAGATCACCTAGCATAGGGTGCATCTACTGGAGCTGAATTAACCTACGGTGTATCCTCATCCTTCGGACCTTCCATTCTATCAAACACCTTTCATCCAATAACAAACTATACAACTCTGATATCAGTTGTATAAGAAATTTGCATGTAATATCAATTTATCCCAAATCCTAGTGGAAGTCTATGTAGAATCTTGTAAAACTCAGATAAAATAGCAATCCACAATTAAATATAAGAAAAATTGAAATAAACCAAAAGTAAATTAGTTATAGAGATTTATAGTGATTCCACTATTGACATGATAGTGTTCATCCACTTGATAATGCATTTTATTGATAATTTTAGAGAGATCTACATGAGACTAATATATCTATTTTAGTAGAGGATTAAAGATTAATACCAAATAGTAAAGAAATTAAACCTAAGAGGATGATGATTTGTAATGAACAACTACATTTATATAGAGATCAATATTTAGAGTTGAAGAAATCGACTTACTTTAAAAATCAATGCCACATTAATTCAATACCTCATATATAAGCACATATATGTTCCAGTCTTCAGTTTCTTTTAATATGGATGTGCTTGATGAGAATTGATTATTTAATTTCATCTTCTGTATTTTTTTTCATGTAAATAATTACTTATGTTTTCTCCAATGAATTGAAAAGATAATTTATATTTTCGAACATATTTTTAAGTCATAATTTATAATTATCTGTTAAATAGTTTTGTTTTTGTTTCCCTACTCTTTCCTTCCTGCTTTCCTTCTCATTTTCCATTCTAAATTCTGAATTTGTAGTTGTGAACAATTGATTTACAATTATAAGTTTCTATAGAAATTTCTCCTTTTTTGAGTGCTTTATCATTGTTTTGATCCACTATTCCTTTAAATGGAGCCCATATATTATTTATGAATTAGAACCATATTCCTTTCGATTAGAGAGAACTCTAGTCTAGGGCCAAAGAACTCTAAATTTAAGTGCTTGAGTTTGGGAGCACAAGCACTCTCAAGAGCTTACACTATGGAGTTTATTCTTAGGTCATGCTTGAGAGGACTCAAAGCATGCTTTGGGTCCTCGGTAAAGGTTGGAGCACTCCTATCTTTGAATGGAGTGCTTGTTTTGAACGCTACCCAAAGCATGCTAAAAAAATAGCTAAGGTTGTACCTGAAGCTTTCTTTAGGTCTGGTTAGCTTGGAGCCTACATTAATAGACGCTCCCTATCCAAACTCGAGGGTTCCCTTTGCACTTCCCTGGAGCATTCTCTAAGGTTTAGCCTAAATGGACATGAGCTTTGCTTAGAGATTACTTGTGTTATTTTGAGTCCATTTTAGCTACTTTTTGCGCATTTTTGTAGTTAGTCTCATATCAAAATTTCCAAATTTTAAAGTGATTTTCCATTTTTCTCATTTTTCAATTCAAAAGTACTTTTGGGTTTGACTTGGGTCTTTCTTCAGATGCGACCAAAGGCTAGCATCAGGAGTTATGTTTCCTTATTTTAACTCGACTTTAATACTATCCTTTTAATAAATTTCCATCTATATTTTCTATACTTTAAAAGGGTTATAACTTTCATGATAGAATATTATTCAGATACCTGTGTTGTGGAAGTGAAAATGTTGTTATAGCTAATCTTTAAATACGTATCCATGAATCTGTTAAGAACCTTGATATACAAGAATTCTTTAGAAATACCACGTTAAGTTAATTGACCAATTGTCAAAAACCAATTTTTTCAGTTATACTACTATTAGACTAATAGTACTATGTCTTTACATCATGTTTTAAATAACTTCTATTAAATAGGATAGTTTAATTTTTTAACTATTGTTTGTCTATTATCATGTCGGTGAGATATGTGAGTTGCACGTTGTTTTCTTAGCGAGTTTGTAAGGCCATTTATAAGCAAAAAGTTATTCCATAGTAAAATGACTTCCTCTCAAATTTGCTAAGCTCTTTTAAATAATTCGTTTATTCTTAACATTCTGGTTTTAGAGCCATAAGTTTTAGAGATTTCCAAACATGGGAGCAGTGAAGGAAATTTTGTGTATGCCTCTATTCCACGCTTCAATGGTCATTATGACTATTAGATCATGCCGATGGAAAACTTTCTACGATTAAGGGAGTACAAGAGCCTTACAAAAGCAGGAATTATTGAAGAAGATGTTACATCATAGGTTACGGAAGTGCAACGACAAAGGATATATGAGATGAAGCTAAAGGACCTAAATGTAAAAAATTATCTCTTTCAAGCCATCAAACTCTTAATTCTTGAAACCATTCTTTAGAAGAATACTATCAAACACATTTGGGATACCATATTTTTTTCAAAGGAAATGCAAGGGTCAAGGGGTCTCACCTTCAAGCATCCCGATGAGAATTTGAAACCCTAAATATAAGATATAGCAAAGGTTATGGAGTACTTTTCTAGGGTCATGGTTGTGGCAAGCAAGATGCGTGTCTATGAAGAGGATATGCTGGATGTTAAGGTGGTGGAGAATTGCTCATTAACAGAAAAGTTTGACTATGTTGTTTCCTACATTAAGGATTCAAAGGAAATTGATTCTCTCAGTGTTGACGAGCTATAGAGCTTATTAATAATGTATGTACAGAAATTCAAGAGGCACAATGGAGAAGAGAAGGTCTTGAAGGTGACACATGATGGAGGTAGAGGTCATGGTCATGGTGCTTACAGGGGAAGAGGAAGAGGGAGAGGTCGGGTTGTTGTGCGGTAATTTCAATTGATTTGCACCAACTCCCAAAACACAGCAGAATGCTAATGTGTGGAAACAATCAAAAGAAGGATCTAGCTTGTCGATTAATTACCAACCACAAATTCAATGAAAAATAATCACCAAAAAAAGAAATATTGAAGAGTGGAGAACAGAGAGATTTAATGTGGTTTGGCTAAATCGCCAACGTCCACGGACCCAACAACTAAACTTTATTTCATCGAAGAAAGAGAGTACAAAAGAGAGAGATTATAAAATTATAGATAGTAGCGGAGAGACTAACCTATAATTAAATATTGAATAATCAATTTATCCAAAGACTTGCTTACGCTGAAAACCCTAAATTGATTGACTGCAGAAATTAGGTTTTACTGATGAAGAGGATACTGGTGGATGCTCTCTCACATGCTCACACAAATATGAAGATGAACTTCCTTCATTTAAATAGACTTAATGGAGGAGTTACTTAGAGACTAAGAAAATTAATTTTCAGATTATGTTTGAAACCTTTTCAAATATCCATGGTTTGATTTTTATGTAAAAAGATCTTGGTTTCCATAATTTTCCTTGCTTCAATCAATCTCCATCAGTAATCTTTTCTTTCGTCACATAATAAATTTTTTGACTAATTAATTTGTTAGCAACTAATTTGTTTCCCTTTTCTAAAAGATATCACATGTATCCTCCCTCTTTATCTTTCTATTACAGCCTAATTAATTGATTGACTGAATCAATTAATTATTTTCTTGTTTTCTTTGGAAAATATTTGAATCACATAAATTCAAGACTCCACCTTGATTCAAATATAACAATCTCTCTGCATCACCACATATCGACAAATTGTTGGGTCTATGTCAACAAACTTAATGTGAACTATTTTGGGCAATATTACCCAAACAGAGCTTTCAAATCTTTCCTAAGCACAAGAAAGATAGTATGCACATCAGCAAACATAATGCATACGAGAAAGTACCAAAATTCTTCAACAAATCCGATGTTTGAGACGAACATGTAGATACTAATCTTTGAGAGACCAATGGAGATTTAACAATGCGCTTCACCTTCTCGATTCCGAATTGAGTGAGGACATACTCAATATTATCTACTCCAATCTCCTCCACAATAATTTTTCTAGACTTTCCTAATTCAACATCAACAGACTCACCAATAAGCTCCACAACATTCAAAGCATAAGATGAAGAATCATCGCTACAAATATGTTTACAAATAGGGCCAACTGAACCGAAAGGCCATTCCAGCAAGTGAGCTCCACCTAGAGTATGAACCTCTGTAATCTTCTCATCAACCATGGTATGATCGAAAATACCAATATATCTTCGAATATGGAAACAATCTCATGACTTCAAATGTGTTTGGCAATTTTCTGTCCTCCCAATGTCATCATTTGATAGAGGCTCCGCCATCAACAAAGATCTCTCAACAAATATCGCATGCCTGCTAGTCACAGTTCTCCTAGTTGTTTTACACCACAACCGATACCTCTTTACTCCTTCTCTATAGCCTAAGAAAATATGATTGCTTTCCCTAGGCTTCAACTTATCATGTCTCTCATCTTCTAAATAAGCTGAACAACCAAACGCTTTAAGGAATGAATAATCAACATGCTCTCTTTTCCATATCTCTTCTGGGATCTTCGTATCTATGAAAATAGAAGGTGTGCGTTTGATAAGAAATACTGCAATAGATATCGCTTCTCTCCAAAATCTCTTTTCTAGACTAGCAGTCGTTCTTAAGCTTATAGCCCTCTCCCATAATTCCAATACATGCTCTCTGCCGCTCCATAAAAATATGACTCAGCGGAAATAGAAAAATCTCTATTTACGTGCTCAGACACACAATAGTTAGTGAATTCTTTTGACATAAATTCACTACTATTTCCACATTCAAACGCTTCCTTGACTGCTTCTCTACCAAGGTCTTCCACTTACAAAACTGGGCAAATATTTCATCTTTGGCCTTTAAGAAATAGACCCAGACCGTACGTGAGAAATCATCCACAAATAAGACGAAGTAACTAGCACCACCAAAAGATGAAACTGGGGTGGGTCCATACACATAAGAATAAACATACTCTAGAAACTCTATAGCTCTAGGTCTTCCAACATCAAATGTGACATGCTTCCTCTTTCCAAAAGAACAATCTCCATAAGAGCTAGGCTTTTGCTGACAAACACCATCAATCAATCCAAGCTTATTTAATACTTCAAGACTCTCCTCACCTACATGACCTAAATGAAGATGCCATAAATGAGTAGAATCTAAAATACTAGAATCAGTAGAAACTACCGACTCTTCTAAGACCATCTCTCCATGAAGCACATAAATATCATTAACTCGCACCCCTTTCATCACTAAGGAACCCTTCGCCACTCTCAAATTCTCTCCATCTATTATTATCCTCATACCAAGTCTACTCAAATCTCCAACTGATATAAAACTTTTACGCAGTATTGGGACATGTCTAACTTCCGTGATAGTCCTAACAACACCATCATGCATCCGTAACCTCACACTTCCAATGCCCACAACATGACAAGATGTGTCAATCCCCATATGAACTGCTCCGCCATCAATCTTCTTGTAATTGGCAAAACAGCTCCTATATGGTGTCATATGACAACAGGCTCCAGAATCAATCACCTAACTTATATGCTCTAAAGGTGAAATACTGGCCGAAAGTAATGATGTATCAATCTAACTGCTGGCAATATTGAAGCTTTCTCCTTCTTCTCTCTCTTCTTTCTAAGAGTTGGACCATCCCATATGAAATGTCCCTTCTTCTTACAATAATAGCAAGCACCCCTTCTAGGACCCACGAAATGAGACCTACGCATAACACTTCTACCACCAAGGTGCTTCTGGCTTTTATCACTTCCTTTAAACGAATGAAGTTGCTGCTAAAGAACAACGTCATTAGTCTTCACCTTCCATGTACCAAAAAATCATTTTCTAACAAATTTGGTGATGCCATAATTTTTCATACTGCTACTAAAAGAATTAGCCATTGATAACTAACCTGGAACAAGACAGCTAGCTCTGATACTAAACTGTTGTATGGAAATTTCAATTGATTTGCACAAACACCAAAAACGTAGAGGAATACTAATGCGTGGAAACAATCATAAGAAGTATCTAGCTTATCGATTAATTACCAACCACAAATTCAATGAAAGATAATCACCAAACAAAGAAAACAGAAGAGTGGAGAACAGAGAGATTTAACGTGGTTCCGCTAAATCGCCTACGTCTATAGACCCAATAATTATTCATTATTTCGCTGAAGAAAGAAAGTACAAAAGAGAGAGATTACAAAATTATAGGTAGTGGTGGAGAGATTAACCTATAATTACAAATTGAATAATCAATTTACCAAAAGAGTTATTACGACCAAAACCCTTAATTGATTGACTGTAGAAATTAGGTTTTACTAAAGAAGAGGATAATGGTGGATGCTCTCTCACACACTCACACAAATATGAAGATGAACTTCCTTCATTTAAATAGACTTAATGAAGGAGTTACTCAGAGATTAAGTGTAACGATACCGATTTTTGAGTCGAATTTAATTAGTGATTAGATTAAATTGTGGTTTCAATTATGAATTAATTGCGAGTTTATTTGGATTTGAATATAATAAATTGAACTAAATTTTAAGCCGGAAGTTCTAAGAATGAAATATATTGTGAATAGAATTTTTGGGTATATTTAAAATTTTCAAAATAAATAAGGTGTATGTTTATTTATATAAATAGATTATCACTTGGAATTTGATTTGAGATTAAAATTCAATAATTAATTTTTTTATTGAAACTAATTGGATTTAAAAGTTGTATTTTGGAATACAATATATATATATCTAATTTGAATTGTAGGTATATAATCTAATTTGATTTCGAAATCATTTGTTTTAAAAATGTATAAGTACAAAATAAAATGTATGAATGTAAAAGTAGATAAGAATAAATAAAAACTTAAATATACATATCTTTTAGAAATTAATAAGAAAACATATATATGTAAAAATTGTTTTGTAAATTTGTAAAATAAGATTTTAAGAGTGTATAACATTTAAACCATAATAAGTATAATCTGAAAATATACATATGCAATTATAAGATTAACAAGGGTTTAAACCATAATTTCAAAGTTAATTAAAGTAAGGACTTAAACACAATTTTTAAATTTATTTAGATTAAGGGTTTGAACACAAATTTCCTTCATGTTAACAAATGTATGGCAAGTAATCACAAAGACTAACAAGTGTAAACCATCCAATAAGAAATTAAACGTGTGTAAGTAAAATGGACAAGTAGCAAAAAATTTCTTCTTTTTGAAATTAAATTATATATAAAAAAATTGATGAATTAAGAAGAAATCAGTTTGAAACTTTTCAAATCTGAAAATAGAATTTCAAAACAAAGAAATAGTATAAAAAATAAAAGAGACAAACAAATCTGGAAATTCAAAGTAGAACCAAGAAAACATCTCAAACAACTTCAAGCCATAGCAATATAAATTCGAATTCAGAAATCATCACAACAATATCTTCAACAAAGTTCAACCTAAATTTAATGATCAATTCCAGAGCAAAGTCTTCAGCCTGGAAAATAAAGCAATTCGAAGCTTTAAACAAATTCAGCTGTTAAGATCAACCAAACTTCTTCAAGCCTAGAAAACTAACTCAAGCATGCAAATCAACCTGAATAAAGTTTCAGGAAATCTAAAACAAAAAAAATAAAAATCTCAAACTTAATGCAAAGATCTGAACAATTCAACCAAAGCAATCAGATTGCAGATCAAAGATCATGTTCAAAAACATATCCAGGTTTAAGCACTCAAATCTGATCTCCGCCTCCAAACTTCAGGTAAGCAACATTATCCTCCTTGATCTCGATTCCGTTATACCTTAATTGTGTGCCTGATGCTTGACTGAAATCATGAGATAAAGTATGAGGCATGGATGTGAATATCTATGCAAATTTGATTATGCATGCTTGTATGTATATACTTTGTGTGCATCCTGACATAAGAACAACCATAGAAAAAATCATATCTCAAAATGTTGATAGGTTTAGGTGATAACCTTTAAATGAAATTTATCATAATAGTGTAATACAAATTTTAAAATTATTTTCGAATATTTATGGAATAAATATTAAGAAAACTAGAGTATTGCAGTAATAAATAATTTATATCAGAAATTCAAATCTTATTATTTTAAGTTTCAGTCATCTATTTGGATTCGTGCTTGAATTATATGAATTTTGATAATAATATTGGGATTTTTAAGTTTGAAATACACAAGGATCATTGAGTTGAATGGCAAATGCGTATTGGTCAAATTCCGGCAATCAATCTCGATTTGGGCAACGAGATAATTGTTAAAGGAGGTTGAAGTCTCAGGGATCATCAGAAAATTGATGGATGAATTTATAATTCACCATGAAAGACAAGCAAGGTTGATTTTTCTTTTTAACCCTAAGTTTTAGTTACGACCGGAATTCGAGTAATTTCGGTGATGTTAGTGCATCGAGTCGTACCAAACCGAGAAGAATAGGAGCATGGCAACGTGACGTAGCTTTGGTCGTGTTGGCTAGGTCGTCGGTGGACAAGGTCGACGGCATGGGGTGGATTTAGGTTGCTGGGTGGGGTTTCCATATCGAGCTGATAAAACATTTCGATTTCATGATGAATTCGTTGATGTTGAATGGTTGAAGCATTCATGTAGTTGATCGTCGACATGCTGATAGCCGTGGAAGGGGTCGAAAGTGATCCAATCGCTTGTGCATGTGCACGCGTGTGCACTTGAGGCTGGGTTATTGAAGTGTTGGGGAAGAAGAAGGAAATACTCGCGTTTATTCTCGTGAAAATGGAATGATAACTCGGGGTAGGTTCGGTTGGGTATACGAATGAATGTAATAGTTTTAAATTTTTAACAGATCAAAGTTTTAAAGGAAAGAAATTAGAATAGAGGATCAATATATGTTTCACTCGGGTTTATTTGTGTGATTCTCGAAGCAGGTCTCGAGAATTTTAATTTTGAACCTGGGTTATATTAAAATGTAATTAATCAATTCTTTTAAGTTAAAAACAAAACCATTTTTTAAGTTTTAAGTTTATTAAAGTAACTAAATTTTAAAAGGAACATTTCCAAGTTTCAAAGCAAGTATTAATAAGTTTAAAACAGGTTTTCAAAGTTTCTAACATATTTCGAAATTGCTTGTTTAAAAGTAATTATAAAATAAGTAAATTCTTAAAAATTTTTCAAAGGTGACTTTATGATTAATTACTTAGTGCATTGAGGAATGATTAAATAAACGGATAATTTTTCAAGGTGGTTAATTTAATTTTATGGTTAATTAGATGATAATTGTTTAATGAAGTAATTAAATGATTATTAAATAAGGATTAATTATTGTAATTAATTAAAGGTAATTAATTATTAATATAGGGTTAATTAATTTAAAATTAACGATTAATTAATTAATGTAATTAATTAATGAAAATTAAATTAATGAAAGCAATTAAAGGTTATTAATTGCTTAAGGATAATCACTTAATTGAAATTAATTTATTAACGATTAAGGGTGGATTTATTAAGTGATTAACATTAATTTAAGACTAGGGATAGTCACTTATCGTAACTAATTAAGGACAATTAATTCGGTGGTAATTAATCAATTAAGGGTTAATCAATTAATTTAAAGATAATTAATTAAATGGTGAATTAAATAATTAAAGGTTAATAATTTAATAATTAAGGTTGATTAATTATAATTAAAGATTAATTAATTTATTATTAATGGTTCATTAAAAATGATTAAAGAATAATTAATCAAAATGATTTGTAATTTATTAATGTTGATCAACCAAGATTAGTGATTCATAAGTAATTAATCTAATTTGAATTAATCAGACAATTAACTGATCTTACTTATGAATGTTTGGACTATATTGGATGATTGAATTGTTTGATATCCCTGATATGTGATGCTCTGTTTTGATTTAAGCTGTGTTTAATGTAATTTATTATCTGTGATATATATCTGTGATCTATGAATGAAAGATAAGCATTATAGTTTATACCGCTTATCAAATATATTGTTGTATTTGAATATGTACTGATTGATGATGTTGCACTTTTATTTTCTAAAACCCCTGGACCGCACTTGTACACACATATATATGGATTGCACGTGGAATTGGGTTAGGTCTCATATTTTTGAAATAGTTTTTAAATTGAATTTTTGAATGGTTTTGGAAATGGATTGGGTTTAATATAAAAAAGTTTTTGAAAAGGAATTTCAAAGATAAAAGTTATTTTCGAATAACTTGATAAAGTTTGAAGTTTAAATAATTTGATTTAAATTTAAATTCAAAATTTGAAATCGAATTCTATGTTTGGAAACTATGGATTAAAGATGTTATACAAGTTATATGGGTTAAACTATTTTAAAGGCATTGATTTGGGAATTTGAATTTAATTCAAGGGCTTTAACTCGTGCAAATATAATTGGACTTCTCCGAAACGAAAACTATTTTTCAAATACCAAAAGCTTTCATATAAGAAATGAATTTCCAATTTGTGTTAAAGGGATTTCAAGTCTAAAATGAAAATGGTCTTCCAAGTTATGAATAAATCTTTGGAAACGGTTTGAAAGCTATAAGTTAAATCCTTGTTTTAAATATTGGATGAGTTAATCCTAATTAAAATTGAAACTTTTTTGAAAATCTATGAATGAATCTTTGTGAACCTGGGTGAACTTTGTGAAATGGATCTTTTTGTTTAAAGATTTGAAATGGTAATTTGTTTAAACCATTTGAAGAAAAATTTTGGTTTTTAAAAAGTTGTGACTTAACTGAAATCCCATATCCGTATGTTTTAAATATTACACTCACTATTCGGTTTAGCCGGGAGAGGACCTTGTGTCATAAACCTATTCCGAATAATGATACGTCGATATGGATAGCATTTGAAGACCAGTGATGAAGACCGGGCATTTTCAAGAATGAAAGGATAACCATCGATTGTCTCTACACTGATTCGCGTCGGTATAGAGATTTCCTAAGTGATGGGAAGTCCAATCGGGATTGTGAATGCTCGGATTTGCAAGGGCTTCTTCGGAAGTGCCTTCGGTTCTGTTCGAACCCGGAACAGACTTGTATGGATGTGTGTCTGACATTACACTTTGAGATGTAAAACCGGTTTCTATCAAATAATTTCTGTTTGGTGGCGGAGATTTATTCTCTTATCTTAACACCCTTCTCTGAGACGTACGAGCTCAGAGATTATGTAGTTGATGGTTACTAGTGATACATACCCAATTTGGTAATGTGGAATACGAAGTGCTACTGATCATTTGTTGATCAAAGCCTGACTTTGTGAAAAAATGTAGCTTGGTGGATAAGACCTCATCAAGCCTCATAACCCGAAAATGGTCGAAACAGGAAAGATGCAGCAAGGTTATGAGGGTCGCTCCCTTTAGTGTGTGTCATTCACTTCTAGAAAAGGGTGGTATCATGGTATGGAGCCCAGATACTTAACTCATGTGGTCACTGCAAATCTATTGCTTTATGATTGCTTTGTGGTTGAGAGGCACCTCGGATAAAGGTCGCAAACGACTGGGGGATGGCATGCTCGTGTAGTAGTTACCTAGTTACAGATGTAAGGCGGCCTTGTGTTGGTAGAGAGCTGGTTAAGCTCTCGGGACGTCCCTCCAGAGGCGTACCCATGTGGCTGCAGGAAGTTCCTTATCCTGACCATTTATTGGAAATCCAATCTTCAATGCGCGTCTTGTATGGTTTTAGTTGTAGAACCTGCCATTTACTTATGGTGGTCACCACTATTTTGATGGTAGCTAAAGTAGGCATAGTATGAAATGTCTATGCTGGCTAAGATTAATATTTTACTTTTGAAATGTTTTTTTCTACACTATGAACTAGTAATAATATCAAAGAAATTTTCTCGTATCAAGCATATTTGACTATCATAAGGTGAAATCTCCTCCAATTCTGCGTTTGCATTGTGTGTGCGGCGGGAGGCCTTATGGTAGTTTCATTTTCTAAAAAGCATTGCGAATTTAAATTTTAAAATCCTTGGTCGTTCGTTTAAAAAAAATGTTTTTTTGCTCATACCAGTCCCACGACTGACCTGGAGTTTATTGTTCCCTTTGTAAACTCTGGATGCCCATAATTTTCCCACACGGGCAGTCTAGAGTTGGGTTTTTCAGATAGTCAGGTTTAGTAGATTATCTGGTGCTAGTTCAGTCTTTGGATTCAGAATGACCTGGATTTCTTAGTGCATCATTATTGGGAGTTCGAGCTACTTCTGGATTGGTGCCTTGGAGATGGAGATTACCGATAATGAAGTTATGTCTTGAAGACCATATTGGAGATATTGTTCCACTACTTATGTTATCTTTTCTTTCCGCTGCTATTGTCTTGTATCGTATCTCTGACGTATATTGATATTCATTGTATCATTTAGTTGTATCAGATATTGTATCACTGTTGTATATTGATATATTTTTTCATCCGCTGTATTGTTATACTTAATGTGTTATAAGCTCCGGCGAACCAGATTCGACGTTTGGATCTGCGGCATTTGAATACGAGTGTCGTATTCAGTGCCGATTTTCAAAGGTCGAGTCAGGGTCGTTTCATTAACAAAATTAATTTTCAGATTATGTTTGAAACCTTTTCGAATATCCATGATTTGACTTCTATGTAAATGTTTAATGGTTATCCTGGTTTCCACAATTTTCCTTACTTGAATCAATCTCCATCAGCAATCTTTTCTTTCTTCATATAACAAATTCTTTGACTAATTAATTGGTTAGCAATTAATTAGTTTCCCTTCTCTAAAAGATATCACATATATCCTTCCTCTTTATCTTTCCGTTATATCCTAATTAATTGATTGACTGAATTAGTTAATTATTTTCGTGTCTTCTTTGAAAAATATTCGAATCACATAAATTCAACACGAGTAGGTTTCAATAAAGTAACAATAAAGTGTTATAGATGTCACAGTATGAATGTCCAACTTGGGATAATGAGGCCACTTATACCTAGCTTGGTGAAGAAGAGGAGCTGTTATTAATGGTGTATGTCGATTTGAATGAATCCAAGTAGGAAGATAGATAATTTCTTGATTCGGGATGTAGTAATGTTATGTGTGGTGACAAAGCTCTATTTTGCAATCTTAATGAAAACTACAAACACATACTGAAACTAGGGAACAACAGAAGGATGTTTGAAATGAGGAAGGGAGACGTGAGGTTGAAAATGAATGGAACCAATCATATGGTGATAGGTGTGTTCTTTATGGCCGATTTGAATAATAATTTATTGAGTATTGGATAGTTGCAAGATAGAGGTTTGGCTATTCTTATTCAAAATGGTTATGTAAAATTTATCATCCATAAATAGGTTTGATCATTCAAACTATGATGTCTTCCAACAGAATGTTCGCTTTATTGGCTACATCACAACCAAAAAATTAAATTTGTTTTCAGATATCTTCATATGGTTTGTCACACCTTTGGAACTGCAGATTTGGGCATTTGAGTCATAAAGGTTTTAAAACAATTCAGTCCATAAGAATGATGATTGGACTACCACAATTAGAGGAGCCAAAAACTATATGTACCAACTGTATGATTGGAAAGCAACATAAATACCCGATTCCTAAGAAAATTTATTGGAAAGCGACTCAAAAGCTTCAGTTAATCCATGTAGATATATGTGGTCCTATCTCACCTATTTCAAACAGCAATAAAGGTACCTGATTTGTTTTATGATATTTAGTGGAAAATTGTGGGTTTACTTCTTATTTGAAAAATCTGAAGCGTTGGTTAATT
Source organism: Allium cepa (assembly GCA_030765085.1). Lineage (NCBI taxonomy): Eukaryota > Viridiplantae > Streptophyta > Magnoliopsida > Asparagales > Amaryllidaceae > Allium > Allium cepa. The sequence continues at coordinate 73,136,770 of CM060942.1, forward strand.
TCAAGTACTTTAAAAACTACATTGAAAAAGAAACTAGTGCTTTATTAAATGCTTGTGCATGAATCGTGGACGTGATTTTACTTCACAAGCTTTTAATGAGTTCTACAGATCCAAGGAATAAAGAGGAAATTGAAACCAGCCCTATATCTACGGCAGAATGGAGTTGCACAGAGGAAGAATTGGTGCATCATGAATTTGGTTCAAAGAATTCTTTCATAAAAGAGAGTGATAAATACTTTGTGGCCAAAAGCAGTAAACTTGTCCATGTACATTTTCAATAGAAGCCTAAGTTCTACAGCTAAAAACATGACTCCGTAGGAAGCTTGAAGGGGGAGTAACACCTTCATTCGAACACTTTCGAGCGTTCAGGTGCATTGTACATGTTCATTTACGAAATGCTAAAAGGACCAAATAAGAAGATATATGTTTTGCCTGTGTGTTGTTGGGGATCAATGAGGAATTTAAAGCCTATTGGCTTTATATTCCCTTAACGACAAAATTTATCACTAGCAAAGATGTAGTCTTCGAAGAAAGTAGATGTTAGGAATGGGATGAGTGCCATCACCAACAGGTGATGGCTGCATTAGAATGGGGAGACAATATGGAAGAAGTTATGATAAGCGAAGAAGAGGAAACTGAAATTGATAGTAGTAATACTACTGATGTAGGTAAAGTAGAAGATATTAATGATGATGAAGGTGGTAATGGTAGTGTTGATTCTTCACATGAAGTGAACGAAAGAAGAATTTTTAGGCAACCTGCTTTGATATACGATGATGTAACTAGGAAATGATTATCTAAAGAAGAATCTGAATCTAACATGGCATTATTTATAAGTGATTCTAATGAAGGGATGCAATGGACTCGGAAATAACAGCAATAGAGAAAAATAAACTTGGGTTCTAACCGAGTCATCTATAGGCACAAAGAAGATATGGGTCAAATGGTTATATAAACGACCTTGGAACGAGACCAATTATCACTGATGCTAAATAATGTATTAATCCAATCGGTATGGTTGGATTCGTAAAAGAATGGTCGGAAAAAAATTTAACCTCCAAACAGGTTATTTCGTCGAGAGTTGTATATAAGTGATACAACTCTCGAAAAAATGACCTGCTTGTAGTTTAAATTTTTTTTCCTGTTATTTTTTATGAATCTAACCGGTACGGATTGGATTAACACATTACCAAGCATCAGTGGTTTGAATTTGATCTCGTTCCAAGGTCATTTAGCCTCCGAATGAAGGATTCTTTGTCTTAATATCGACGAACGACTATAAATTTAAAATTCAAGATCGACACCCTACAATTGTTAATTTTCTCATCATCTTCTGGAAATAGCTCAAGTATACATTAAATCTACACAAGATCCAATAAATTTAATTTTTTGCCTATTATTTTGTTTTATATAATTTTATCATGCTAAATATAGTTAAAAATTTATAATTAACTACCTAATGGTTTTAAAAAGTATTTTAATTCGTAAAAATATTACATAGAATCAACTTTATTGAAGTTTCTCAATGGACCGACTAAAAGTTGCATAGATTGATCATGCGAGTTAGATTTTCAATAACGTTAAATATTTGAATTACGTGAAGACGAATCATCGAAATTACTTATTTAACCGATTAGAACAGTCGTTACGTTGAATGGTTGTGCTAAAATATCTTATTTATTTCTTAGGAATTAACTTCGTATTTTTAAACATACTTTAAAAAGTAGAATGAATAAGAAAAAGTAATAATAATAGTCCAAAATTAACAAGATGTCGCTAGCCAATGGCATAATGAGTATATAGAAAGAAACTGCATGACTATTTCTTTATTCTTCCGTTCCTACCATATTTCAAAAGTGAAAAAAAAACAAAACCTAGAGCCGCCAACGCCCCCTCGACCACCATCGCCTCTCGTCAACTTCACCTAAGGCCATCATAACTAGTCGAAATGTCCAACTTCTCCTATTTCTTCTTATTGAGGTAAAATCTTAACCCCTATTTTGAATTTAGGGCTAATTAGTATGATTATGGATTTAAAATTGATGATTATTATATATTAGTAAATGATAATAGTGTATTACTAGATTTTAGGATATTAATTATTATTGTAATTGTTTAATTTGTAATTGTTTAATTTGTAATTGTTTAATTTGTAATTAAAAGGCAGGTTTAATTTAAAATCCGAAAATTAGCATATAATTATAGATTAATTTGTATGTTAATTAGTTCATGTTATTGTTTATTATAGTTTACAATAATTTTAGGGCCAATATATATGGTTGAAATAGTAATTACGTTAAATATAAAGCTTACGGTTAAACATAATTAATTAATTTTAATTAATTAATGTGTGTTAATTATAAATGTTAATGGTAAGTAAAAAATAAAGTTATTTTAATTTATTATAAGTGCAAAATTCAAATTTTAGTTAACGAAATAGTTAAACTAAATTTTTTAATAGTTAAATGAATTATAAATTATCTTTTAAAATTAAATTTTGTTAATAAAACATTTCAATAGTTGTAAGAGTTATAAAATATGTTAACTATAAGTGTTAGTGGTAAGTATAAAATAAAGTTATTTTGATTTAGTATAAGTGCAAACACCAAATTTTACTTTATAAAATAATTAAATTAAAAATTTAAAAATTTAAATGAATTATAATATGTTTTAAAATTTAAAATTTAGTTAATAAAATATTTAAATAGTTGAATAAATTATAAAATATATTAATTATAAGTGTTAGTGCTAAGTATAAAATAAAGTTATTTTAATTTATTATAAGTGCAAGCTTCAAATTTTAGTTTACAAAATATTTAAATTAAAAATCTAAATAGTTAAATGAATTATAAAAATATGCTTTATCAAATTTAATTAAATAAATATTTAAATAGTTTGCGGCAAATATTATATGTCTTACATGAGATCTCATGCTTCTGCTTCTCTTGCTACTGGGGAGGGTGCCAACGGCTAGGTGGATTATGCCCAAGGGCATCCATGATTCCGAAGAGTGGAGAGTGAGTATAAAATTTATTGCATCATCATTAGTATTTAGTGCATGTATATTATTTAAATTTATTAAATGCCTACATCAAAATTAATATAGAAGTTTTGAGCTGGAGCCTTTCAATTATATTCTGACCATCTTTAAAAAAACATACGTGAGTCAGATGTCGAGTTGTTAACCTCAGTCGGATGACATCCCACCGCATATTAAGAATGTTATATGGGCCGACGTGATGGTAAGTATAGATTTATAATTCATTTGAAAATGACATATTTGATCTTTGAAAATTAATAAACTGTATGTAATTTATTTTAATTTCAATGTGTTGGCTATAGTAGCTTTTGAGGAGGAAGACAAAGATATTCTTAGGAATCACTGGAATAAGGAACTGAGAAAAATTTGTAAGGATACCCTTTTCGGCGCAAAACAAGGAATGAAAAGCCCGATTGGATGAGCGCTAGTATTTGGATGGACTTTCAGCAACACTGGGAAACTCCAACATTGAAAGTAATTTTTCTAATTTTATTTTATTATTATAATTTATTTAAAGTTCGTATATTAATTGCATTAATTTAGTCATTCATATATTTGAATTTATAAAAAATTGTCGAGTGGAACTTGGCGAACAGGAATAAAAATCTTGTTGTATACCACAATGGCTCAAAATCCTTCCAACAATATCGAAAGGAATTGTTAAATTTATAAATTGCGATTATAAAAAATTTATAACATTATCTAATTATATATTTACATTGTTTATTCATATATAATTTCAAGCCAAGGTGAAGGACCGTATGCTTACATACGCGGAGGTCTTCACACGGACTCATGCCGTTGATCACACCAATGATGATGGCTCAGTTTCGTTTACTTGGATGAACCCTAAATCTCAAGCCACGATGGTAAACGTGCTTAAAAAATTTCCTTTTATTTCACATTACATAAGTTGTAAATTGAATATTTATTATAGTAAATCCTAATGACAGGAAAGAATTGAAACGGAGCGAGCTCGAGTGCTACAGTGCACCAGCCGAAAGGAGTTGACCGCCGAGGAGGAGAACCGAATTTTCGATGTGGTAACCGACGAGCCTGTGCAAAATAAACGATTTGGTTACAACAATCAGAATGTAACATTTACCAAGTTCAACAACTTCATTAACTAATCTATAAATTTTATTTAATATTAGGTATAAATTATAACTAACTATTAACTAATTTACAAGCGAGGCTATCCCAGACCGATTATAGGAAATCACAGGCCGAAGAGGAGATAGCACAACTCAAAGACCAGATATCAAAGTTGAATGATTGGCGGAAGAGCGGAGGATCGGCTATGCTGCTAGACGAGTGGATTGCATGGCAGAGCATGGGACATTTCCTTCGTATGGGTCGGAATACGACGATGAGTAGGTATGGTTGTATTTCTGATGGATACTTATTCATTTTATTTTGTACTTATTTGATACGTGTATTGATGGATTTGATACTTGTTTGATGGTTGTGAATGTTTTATGGATTTTTGAATTTTTGATGGCTGTTTTTTTATGGACTGAGGATTTGTACGTATAGTTGTGTTATTTGATGGAATATTGATGTAACTATTTATTTTTGTGATATACACTAGGTTGTGTGTGATATGTATGAGATTATGCTATGGTTGTAATAGTAAAATTAATTTGTATGTGTTATGTATGAGGTGGATAGACCAATGAATATATGTGTGCGGTTGGATGGTGCAAATAGCAGCAGTTATATATGTTAGCGACGTCATATAGGCACAGGCTAGCAACGGCTAATTTGCATGGGTTAGCAATGACTACTTACTCTGCATTGGCATACGTGGTGCACAAATTCATGTCACGTGTCCATCGACCTTCATTGGCTTGCCACGGCTAGGTTATCCCTAGCCGTCGTAAAGTTAACGACGAGGGCGATAGCTTTACAAGGCCGTCGCTAAAGTCGCAATCTTTTCTTCGATTGGCGATTTAAGAAGCGACGACTTTCATCGTCGACTAGCAACGACCGTTGACGGCTACTTGCCGTCACTAAACCTAGTATGTATTGCAGTATAAGTATCCTTCATTAATTTTAAAATTAATACTTTTATTATTTTCTATAGATTAATATTTATGTACTTAGATTTTTAATTTAACATTTAGCTTTCGTTACTGACGCAGTCTCGGAAGTAGATCTGAACCGACGGTCAAATCTATCCAGAATCTAATGATGAATTGCGGAATTATGAATCGATGATACAAGATGAATTGATGAATTGATAATACCAAAGGCCCAAATCCGTTGATCTCTCGACATACCGTATTCTAGCTATCTTCAACACGTTGATCGCACACGATGTCGCGTTAGAAGATCTACGATTCTTCAACGTTGATCTCGCGCATGACATTCCGTGAATTGGCTTCAAATTCGTTGATTCGAGCGCACTCGAATAACCGAAGATGGAGAAAGGAGTTCACACTCAACTTCCAATTTTAAAAGAGGCACAAAGCTCTTAATAAATTTTTATTCAAAATCAACTGCTTTTTACAATGCCAACACACCCCTATTTATAGGGTTTACAACACACATACAAACGATTTACATCACAAGCACAACATAGCTAACTCACGACCTACACATACAACACAGACGAGTTACAGCACATTCGACCTACGACCTAAAAATATACTAGTTACAATTGTTCGCGACTTACATCACAACAACATAGGAAACAAGCAGCCACTCAACACACTACAGTAGTGTCGTCAGACTTCGGCAGCGACCTAGGGTGGAGAGACCTATGGCTTCGCATTTTGTTCGCGACCTAGGGCGGAGCGATTCAGGGAAACCTCGTGACATAAGTCAGTTTGTTCGCGACCTAGGGAATTGGTGATGGAGTTAGGTCGCTGTTTGCACAAAAAATGGGCAAACACCTCCAAGTCGTATGATTTAGTCGATTTTATGTTGTTCTCAATGATTTGGGTGATTTATGCAAATATGTAAAAAGAAGGGACTAAACTATAAAAGGCACATAGATTTATAATCGTTTGGCTAGAATGTGCCTACGTCCACTTCATATGTTATTCCCTTTCGCTGTTCAGATTGCAAGTACAAAGCTTTGATTACAAGTGTATGAAAGTTGTTTGAAAGTTCTGTCCGTGCTTGAGCTCTCAAACTTGTCTGCCTTTGTTGTACCCTTACCCTTCTATTTATAGAGTGAGGTTGAGGGTAGGGGTCTTGGATGTATATAGCTGCGGGTGGGCCTGGGCTGACGTGATCTAGCCTGGCAATCTTGCTTCGGTAGTGCTTTGGTACGGTAGTTGGTGGAGCATTGTTTGGACCGGTGGTGGTTGGAGGGGTTTTGGTTCGGTAGTCTTTAGAGTGGTTTTGGTTCGGTGGTGGGAGGAGTGTGGTTGGTCCGGTAGTGGGTGAGAACACGCCCAACATTTGCCCCCCAAAGTGGGGCATACGCCCGTATATGCCGCGCTTTATTTTCCCAAGTACCGAATCGGTTGGTCCAGTCATCCAATGCTTGCTTATAAGTAGGGTCTTCACGCCTTTGTTATTCCATACCTTTTGAAATAGCCGAACCAAACCTTGGTCTTCCGAATCAACTATATCACCATACCACACTTGACTACCGGATCAACCATATCACCGAACCATACTTGACTGCCGGTCCAGGTGAGTTAGTCTTCTTTTGCCGAATGAACCTTATGCTTGAATTACCGAATGAGTTTGGGGAGTACGAGTGCCGAAGGGACTTCAATCTCGAACTACCGAATGAACTTGGGAGTACGAGTGCCGAATGGACTTCAATCTCGAACTACCGATTGAGCTTTTATGTTTTGAATTATGAATGAAATTCCAAGCTGTAGGTACTTGTTTGTCTACACCCCTTGTACTAACGATGTGTTTTCTCGTGTTGCGGATAATGTCTCATAAAGTAGAAACTCGTTCTGACAAGAAGAAATCCAAGGACAAAGAGGAGTCCTCCATAGTGCCCCAAGTTCAGTCAGAGCCAGAACGACATGGACCATCCCCGAGATCATTAGTAGATGGGTACTGTCCTTAGGAGCTTTTGAACCCACCGCCTGACTGCTTTCCTAGCTCCCCCAAAGACGAGCAGCTTGACGTTATATCTATATCCTTTGGGATTGATAGAGCGCATATGCTGTTGCCGGGGAAAGGAGTGATGTCATATAATCCCCCTGAAGGGTATTTTGCTTATAGTAGGTATCACTGTATGTGCGAGGCCATTCCTCCGATCAACGCTTGGATCGTCAGCTTCATCACATACTTGAAGGTGGCCCCTTTCCAGCTTCAGCCCAACTCCTATGCCATCTTGGTGAGTCTGTTTATTATCTTCTAGAGAAAATATGGGTGTCCTCCTTCCAACCGGGATATTCGGCATCTGTACAACCTGAGAGGCTACAAGAAGGGGTCTCCGTACATTAGCTTAGAATCGACCGTGTCTTTCAAGCCAGTCCTGGACATATATTCGAAATTTAGCATGTTCAAGATGGAATGGTTCTTTGTCAAGGATGACTCTGTTTCTTTCCACCGCTTCACCTCTTGCTGTAAGTCGGCTCTTACTTATAATTTCCATTCTGACTGTAATGCCCCTCCTTATGTGCTTTGTTTCTTGCTAGCGACAGGTGGCTTTGCGGTTGTAGAGAATGATCGTTTAGTTCGGATGGCTGGGGAAATAGAAGCCATTTCGGAAAAGGAGAGGGCAGCTTCTTATTTGATCAGGAATGCTACTCTTTAGGAGCACAACTTGATTCTGCCACGCCAGTATATGGTCAAGCAAAGAGACACAGCTGAGGAGAGGGCCGCCAAAGCTAAGGAGGGGCTACGGCGAAGAGAAACAAAAGGAAACCCTTCTCGAAACATCCAATTGCCGGGGGGAAGAAACTTAAGAAGTTCGACGGTCCCTCCCCCAACACATGTCCAGACATTCCGGAGGAGGAAGATGTGGAGGAGGAAAGTGGTGAGGATGAAGGAGGTGAGGAGGAGAGCGGAAGTGATGGAGTAGGTGATGGTGATGGTCATGGTGATGATGGTGGCGATGGACAGAGAGGTAGTGGTGCTGGGGCTTTGTCTTCTGAGCAAGCAGGTGTGATCCAGGAGTGGACGGACGATGCTTTCCGTCTAGCTTTCGAAGGGTTGGAGGAAGGTTCGGCTTTAGTGGAGAAGCCTAAAAAAGCTCACAAGGCCAGGACCGACGCTGATTCATCTTCTAAGAGCGCTTCAGCTAAGGCAACTCCTACGATTTAAGGTGAATTTTTGACTCCAGCCGACTCCATTTATGATAAGGACTTAGGAATATTTATGGTCAGCTCTCGTCTTGGAATGAGATCCAAGACTTATTGCAATATCCTACTCCTCCTCAGGGTTTGTATAACAAAAGCGTCTCTTCACTCTTCTTGACTTGGTATATTTCTTGAGTTATAGCTCAATGTATGCTTGTAACACTTAGTTTTTATCACAGAAGCGGGTAAGGCGGCAAAGACATCAGATGTTCGGTACCGTCTTGAACAATATAAACTTCTCAAGGCTTCTACTAAACCAAAGCCTCCGACTAACCGCCCTGGAGACGTAGTCGGCTACCATCCTCTTCTTGGAGTTATCGAAGAGGATATCCAAAGGAAGAAGAGGAGTCGTTCCTTGTTTGAACCCTCACCTGGTCCTCAGTCCCCAACTTAGCCTCTTCGGGATACCACGAAGAAGAATACTGGATTTATACCTCTCCGCATCCATCTGAAGATCCTACTATTACCCGGATAGGCCATCCCGGCTTGGCTCGTAATCCGTTTGCAGGTCACCCGGATCTGGATCCGGGTTCTTGTGATATTACTTTTGATGAGGCTACTGGTGAGCACCTTATTCCCTGTAATCCTATGGTGAGAGTATTGGATGAAGCTAAGTCCCTGGACCTTGATTTGCTTACCAATCGGGTCGTAACTTTGGGGGACGAAGCTAAGGCAAACATTGACTGGGTCGCTGAGGAGACCAGGAAGCTGATGGGGCATCATGCCCGACTGGTCAAGGCGGGAGAAGAAATCGGGAGTGCTAACATTCGATTGCGGTTAATGCCGACCAGGCCAAACAACTCGCTGATCAGGCCATTCAGATCTCTCAACATGAGGCCGCTTCTAGGCAATTAAAGAAAACCATGGAAGAGGCCAGCAGGGCAGAGTTACGGAAAATGGAGGCTGTTTGTAAGGAACGGATCGACATGGCTATTGCAACGATGGATGAGGTTCAGAAAGCAAATCTCGAGCAGGTGCCGGAGTTATCCGGGAAATTTGAAGCCACAGAGCTTGCTCAAACCAAGCTGAAGGAGGAGATGAAGGCGATGAGGAAATCCTTTCAGGTTGACTGCTCGCGATACCGATCGGAGAGGGACGCCGCCACTGCAAAGCTGTTGTCTTCCGAGGATCGAATAAGGGAGTTCGAGGAGAATTAGGGGATAATGGATGAGATGCTTCAAGATATATACATCCGCACTTGGAAACAGGGTAACTTATCTTGGATGGATGATTATCCCCGAGTCATGGCCAGGATTTATGTCAGGGCCCTGGAGGAGGCTAAGGCCGATGCAGATAAGGAGGGTGGCGTGGCCTTTAGAATGGATGTGGTTACGGCTCAATTCACCAAGGAGGAGAAAGTGGCGGCGAAGGAGGGTACGCGGCTGCTTACTGCTGAGGAGGTCGGTGTGCAATTAGAGGATGATGATCAAGGAGCCGATGATGGTAAGTCTTCCCTTTTAGCTTTTCGTAACTTGATTGCTTATTGTTTATTTAATGGATTCTTCTCCTAAATTGGACAGGCGGGACCTCTGAAGCACCAACTTCCTCTGGTCAACATGCTGAGAGTTCTGATCCTACGGTGAAGTAGATCTCAGAGGGCCAGTAGGATAGAGGTGAAGCTCTGATGCAGTCGACTCCTTGACTTGATTTGAATATCTTTTGGTTTACTTGACATTGCTATCTATGGTAGTCCCAAAACATTAATGTAACCTTTAGGCTGTAATTATGTTATTCGTAACGAACGACTTTATTCTTGGCATGTAATTTTTAACTTAAGCTGATTCTGTCATATTTGAATACTATCGTTATTTTGGTGTGTTGCATAAGAAATATAGCTGTGCATATTCATGTGATTTAATTGTGTTTGATGTCAAGTTCTTACTTAAAATATAATTTCATATCTTGCAATGTTAGTGTGATGTGCGAATAAATTATAGCTATGTATTCATGTACAAAAGAAGAATGTACCGCCCTTCATGTTTTAGTCGTAGACGGTTGCTTTAAGCGTCTTGTATGACTGAGAATGGAATGCAGCTGAGTGACCTGTCATCCAGTTGTGAGTTCCTATTCCCATTAGCGAGCGTCACCTATTTTGTATCATGTACTTTAGGGATCGTTATAGAGAATAAGAGGAAAGTTTTTAAATAAAATAGAAATATAAGAAATAGTAAAACTTCCAATCATGGAAGGCCTGCGATGTGCTTAAGTTCATGGCAAACGGGTTTTGTAGTCACTTTCCCTAGTTGTGGGTCTTGGAGACATTTGTCACCCATCATACGCCTCCACGGGGAGTTGCTCTTTTTTACCACATCCGCACTTAAGACACTCGGAGCCGAGATCGCGCACAGTAACTACCCGGGCCATTATGGCCCGTAATCATGGGTATTATTCGATTTACCGTGGCCGTCTAGCGTGGGTGCCGATCGTCAACCGTGAACTACCCCTGGCTGGCCACACCTTATGTTGGGGCTTAAAGTAGGTTCACGGTTGCTGGCGAGCCGAACGCCGTAATGAGCTACCTCGGCTATAGTCGGCCTTCTCGGTGGCTTATAATCGGCTCATTACAATTGGCTTTAAGGGCTGATCGCAAGCAATGAGTTAATCCGCAGCAGAGGGATGCTGGAGCAAAAGTGTCTCATTGGCGAGGGAATAGATTCGCATAGTATCTGTTAGGTCTTGTCCAGATGAAGTCGCGTTGTGATGTGTCTTGAATGGAAATGCCATTACACAGGATTTTGTTCAACAGAAAAGGATAAAGTTAACAAGCAGCCAAGATATAAAGGAACAAGTTAAAAAAGAGACAAATTTTTAAAGTGGTTCGGCACGAAAATGCCTACGTCCACTGATTCTCTTTGTTAATTCACTTCATATGGGCAGTACAAGTTAAGGAAAGTATCGACGAAGGTGTTGGATGTTCCATGCCCTCTGGAACACCTCTCCGTCCACTGTTGACTAAATATAAGCTCCGTAGTGGAGATCTTTATGAATTACATATGGTCCGTCCCAGATTGGATCTAGTGCACCGGGGCGCGGGAAGATTCGTTTGAGGAAAAGATCTCCTTCTTGTAAGCTACGATGATTGACTTTGGAGTCATATTGCGCCGCCACTTTTTGCTTGTGAGCTGCTGCTTTAGGCGCTGCATCGTTTCTCCTCTCTTCAAATAGATCCAAAGACATGTGAAGGAGTTCTTCGTTCTCTTCTGGTTTATAGTGGATCCTCCGGTGGGAAGGTACTACAGTTTTGACTGGGAGCATGGCCTCCGATCCGTATGCCAAAGAGAAAGGAGTATGCCCCGTTGATGTTCTGAATGATGTGCGGTAGGCCCAAAGTGCCGTAGGAAGTCCATCCACCCAAGCGCCTTTCGATTTTTCAAGATTCTTTTTGATTAAAGTTTTGAGAATTTTGTTGAAAGCTTTGACTTGTCTGTTTGCCGAGGGGTAAGACACAGATGAGAAGCTTTTGTGAATTCCATGCTTTTGGCACCAGTCGGCAAACTCTTCGCTGTCAAACTGAAGTCCATTGTCCGATATGATTTTGAGTGGAACCCCGTACTTGCATAGAACATTTTTGATCAAGAAGTTAATAACTTTTGCCGAGGATATTTTATTTAGAGGTTCCGCTTCCACCCATTTTGGTGAAATAGTCGACTGCTACTATAGCATATTTGGCTCCGCCTCGGCCCACCGGTAGTTCGCCAATCAGGTCAATTCCCCATACTGCAAAGGGCCAAGGGCTGGTCATTTGAGTAATCTCATTTGTTGGTAGACGAGGAATCTTGGCAAATTTATGACATCTGTCACATTTTTTAGCGAAGTCTAAGGCGTCTTTGTTTAAGGCGGGCCAGAAATATCCATATCGGAGTATTTTCTTTGCTAGAGTCTGCCCTCCAGTGTGATCTCTGCAGCTTCCTTGGTGGATGTTGGATAAGATTTCCTTTGCTTCCCTTCCAGCGACACATCTTAATAAGGGGTTAGAGAAGCCGCGCCGATATAGGATGCCTTCTTGTATTGTGTAGCGCGAAGCTTTCCTCAAGATTTTCCTGACTTCGTTACACTCGCTGGGCAGTGTGCCATCTTGTAAGAATTTTCGGATGGGAGTCATCCAAGTTTCCTCTTCAATTGCAGCTACCAGATTCACTTGCTCGAAACTCGGGGTTAGTTGCTTTGAGATGGCTACCGTTCCAGGACTGGTACCGTATTTCATGTTATCTTTCTTTGCCAGCTCGTCGGCCTCTTCGTTCTTTTCTCGAGGGATGTGTTTGATTAAATAGTGATCCAATTGATCGAGTAGCAGCTTGGTCTTCTTTAGATATGCCGTGAGTTGTTCTCCTCGAGTCTGAAATTCTCCTAGTATTTGGTTTACAATAAGTTAAGAATCACTATGAAGACATAAAGAACTGACTCCAATCCCTAAGGCAAGTTCTAATCCAACTATTACTGCTTCGTATTCTGCATCGTTGTTGGTGGCAGCGAATTCCAGCCTTACAGCATAGTGTAGCTTCCTCCCCTTGGGAGTGATTATTACAACACCTGCCCCCGAGCCTTGTTCGTTTGAAGCTCCATCCACAAAGAGATTCCACTTAATGTCTTTTTCTATTTCAGATTGCTCCTTACCTTCGTTGGTAGTGAATTCGGCAATGAAATCGGCCATGGCTTTTCCCTTGATGGCGGTGCGAGGATGGTAGGTGATATCATATTGACTCAGTTCAATGCACCATTTAAGTAGTCATCCAGAAGTGTCGGGACGATGGAGTACCTGCCTTAGCGGTTGATCGGTTAGAATTCTGATGGAATGAGATTGGAAATAGTGTCATAGTTTCCATGACGTGATTAGTAAACAGTATGCTAGCTTCTCAAGTTTAGGATATCTGGCTTCTGCCCCTGTTAACCTCTTGCTTACAAAGTATACTGGTCGTTGTGCGCGGTTGTCTTCTCTCACCAAAGCGGCGCTTAGAGCATGAGATGACACAGCAAGGTGTAGGTATAGCTCTTCGCCTTCGTTTGGAGTTGAGAGTACTGGTGGTCTCTGGAGGTGTTCGATTAGGTTAAGGAAGGTTGTTAAGCATTCGTCGGTCGATTCGAACTTTCCTTTGTCTATCTTTAGAGCCTCGAAGAAGGGGATGCACTTGTCAGTCGCTTTAGAGATGAATCTGCTTAGGGCGGCCACCTTTCCATTTAGGCTTTGCATTTCTTTTCGAGTGGAAGGTATCCTGGTATCTTTCAGGGCTCGGACTTGTTCGGGGCTTGCTTCAATTCCTCTGGCATGGACGATGAATCCCAAGAACTTTCCCGACGATACTCCGAATGAGCACTTTAGAGGATTCTGCTTCATTCCATATTGGCGAAGTACTTGAAACATCTCGCCCAGGTGGCTTACGTGATCGTTGTCTTTCCTCGATTTTACTAGCATGTCATCCACATAAACCTCCATAGTTCGTCCTATCAGTTCCACAAACATCTTGTTGACGAGGCGCTGATAGGTAGCCCCACCGTTTTTGTGTCCAAAAGGCATTACTCTATAGCAGTACAATCCCCGGTCAGTGATGAAACTAGTGTGGTCTTGATCGGGGGCTTGTATACGAATTTGGTTATCTCCTGAGTATGCGTCCATAAAAGATAAGAGTTTGTGCCCGACGGTGTCGTCCACAAGCTGATCGATTCGGGGGAGTGGGAAGCAATCCTTCGGGCAAGCGCCAGTTATTTGGAGAAGTCAATGCATGTTCGCCACTTCCCATTAGCCTTCTTTACTAGTACCGGGTTAGCGATCCACTCTAGGTAGATGGCTTCTCGTATGAAGTTATTGGCAAGTAGGTTCTTTACTTCTTCATCAAGGGCTGCTGATCGTTCTGCCCCCATACTTCTCTTTTTCTGCTTTACTAGTGCCTTGGTAGGATCGATGTTTAGTACGTGGCATGCCACGTCTGGGGAGATTCTAGTCATGTCAGCGTGCGTCCATGCAAACACATCCAAGTTGTGGCGGAGAAAATCAATGAGTTGATCCCTCAATTTTTCTCTTAGCCGAGATCCGATTTTCAGCAGTCTACTCGAGTCGTGTTTGTCTACAGATACAAATTCCATAGCCTGTGCAGGCTCGACAGTGGCCTCCTCCTCTTTGCTCCTGGGGTCTAATTCATTGAAAGGATCACTAGTATGTCGAAGAGGAGGGGCTTTCTTTAGTTGCTACGCTTCCAAGTTTTTCATGCAGAGAGTAGTCTCTGCATTCTTCCCTCTATCCTTCCTGCAATTATTGCGAAGTTCAGTTACATAGCAATCTCGAGCGGCGTCTTGATCTCTGGATTAACATCATCCTTAGCCTAAATAGTGGCATAAATCAAAGCCCGAGGAGTGGCATAGATTGAACGATTAAAACATCCAATGCCTAGAAGGCGGCACAAATCATAGGAATGAGACATCCAAAGCCCAATGCATGGTGCAAAACAAAGAAATCAAATATTTAAAGCCCGAGGAGTGGCACATGATAAAAGACTTATCCTATTATTTCCAAATGATTATTTCTGGACTTCTCTTAGGATTCTACTAAATGAGATCTCTATAGAATGTTCTCGGCTAATTAGATGTTGCTGAATTTACAGAACCGCTAAAGAGTAGGTTCAAGAAAAACATTAGGAATTTGGTTCAGAACTACAAACGAGGTAATATCCATTCAATTTACAAAATCATTTACAAAATATGTTATACAATGTTTCAAGATACAAGTGCAAAAAGATTAAAATATTTTATGGCTCAAAGATCCTGTGCTATCTCATTTAAATTCTTAGAAATTAAGGGATCAACAATACGGCGAATAGCTTCGCAAAGACTCCCTTAAGCTTCTTCTCCTTCGTCTTGTGTATTGGCAACATCAATAGACTCAATGTGAGTGTTCAAGGCGTAGTTGTAAGCTTTATTGGATCTCTTAATGGTCCTGTTTTGACTTTCTACCTCAGCAATTTGCTTTTTGAGGAAATATTTCCCGCGCTCAAGTTTTTCAACCTTGCCCTCATAATTCATGAAGTGTTGAGACGTCTTTTCTTCCTATTGCTTATTCATGTGTTGCATGATTTTGAATTTAACCTTCCTACACCGTTAACCGACTACTTTTTCATTCAAACCTGGAGGAGGGTTTATCATAGAAGGAAATTAACGGATTACTAGGAAGCGAGATCTTGTTGTCCTTCCAACATTAGGAATGGCAGGAGCAATCAATGGGATAAGATTCGGAATGCTTTATCCAACAATTCTTTCTAAAGATTTACAATGATCTTGACTATCTGATAGCTCTTTTTTCGGGTTTCTTATTCGTTGATAAAGCTTAGCCATCTCATTATCGAAATTAATTGAAGGATCAGACATAATTTGGTGCTTTAAGCCTAAAATTATTTCATCCTTTTTCTTGGATTCTGTTTCCAAGCCAGTGATATGTTCGTTAAAACCTCCAACGATCACTCTTTGAAGTAGGAATTTCCTATGCCATTCCTACACTTTCGAATTATTTAGGAGTTTGATTGTTGAGGCATCTTTAGAAGAACTCCATTGTTCGAAATCGGCAACCAACCTATTCTTAAAATCAATCAGTTGAGAGTGAGAGTCTGTAAGGGCAGCCATGATTGTTAAATGTTCTTCCTATTCAAACTAAGCAAAAATAAGAATTAGCATATGAAAAACCACTTCTTTCATTATGCCAACAAGGGTTACAACAGTGAACAACGTTAAAATTACATAACTCTCCTACCAAAGATAGGTCATAATCACAACTATATCTTACAATATTCAAAGTTTTGAAACGACATTTTCAACCTTCTCAAAAGATTTAGCCGATAAAGTGTGTGCCGCCTTGAAAGGATCCTTGCTACTTCTAGAGTAAAAACAGGGGGAAATCCGCTATAGTCTCATTCCCCAACTGGAGGACTATCGCGACCGCGTACTAGTTTTGTATTATAAGTTCAAATTTACCTAAGTAACATTTCCTTTTCTTCACCTGAAATTCAAAGTGAAATCGAGGGTACTAAATGTAAATCTCTAAGAAAACAATATCTTGCCAACTTTGATGTTTAGAGCAGTGAGGATTTTTCAGAAAAATCTCTTCTTAACTTGACATATTTACTCAAAATATCTTTGAAAACCAGGCTGCTCGAAAGGAGTTCATTCTGTATCACATAATGAATTAAAACTAAGAATAAGAAAACTAAAATAGTATAATTCATGGGCAAAATCCATATTACAATCTTATTTATGGTTCATACAAAACAGATCTATTAACAAACTCAAAAATAAATCTATTCTTGTCATCCTTAAGTTTTCAGGAGGTAGTGAGCAAGGAATAAAGTGTATTCTCGCAAAGTTCCAGCACTCCCTATGGTAGGATCAGATTTAAACTCATATAAATATCTTGTGATGACCCGAAATTTTGGGCAATATCAATTTAATAGTCTGTATTAAAAATTAAATTGATTTGACAATTTCGTTAATAAAATTTGAATTCATTTAATAATCTAATTAAATAAATATTTAATTGGTGAAATTTATCTTTTAAAAAGCTAATAATTTTTTTTCTATTTATAATATATATATATATATATATATATATTGTAAATAGAAAAGCTTGGTTCGAATTTGATAAAAAAATCTTGTTTTCAAAATCTAATATATATTTTAGTAATTTGGAAATTTTGATTTAAATTTAACATAAAGATTTTCAAAGCTATTAAATAAATAACTATATGGTTTTAAATTATTAAAGTAAATTGTTTAAAATGATTCTGGCTTAAGTTTAAATTTAAATTAACTAACAAAAGGTTTGTTTTATTTCTTTTTAAATATAGCTTGATAATATAAGTAATTTATTAATAAAGAGATAATTTCTTTTATAAATTATTTTCATTTGATAAATGAATTATTTTAAAACAATAATAATAATGTTATATATGTGTGTGTGTAAATATAGATTTTAAGTAGAATATTATTTTCAAATTGAAATGGTGGTTGTTTAAAAATATATATCAATTGATTCTTAAATTGATTTTAAATTGTATTTAAAAATTGAATTAAATTTATATTTTGGTTTCCAAAGGGTTGATATATATATATATATATATATCTTAATATATAGATTTTGGATTTAAAAGTATGACACAAATGATTTTTTATAAATATAGTTTGTTTTATTCTATTTCTTTAAAAAGGATTCTTATTTATATAAATTAAAATAAGTATTTAGTTATTAGGAAATTAATTAATAAAAACTTTATTCACATTTATAAATTTATTTTGCATGTAAAATTACAAATGTAAGTTAGTAAATCAATCTAAGCACATGTGTTAACAAGCTAATTAAAGGAGATGACAAGTGTCATTAAATTTAGTTTTTTTTCTTTTATTTTTATTTTTAAATCATTTCAGTTTATATAAGCATTTGCCTTCTTCCTTTATCCTTTTCTTTTTCTCATTTTCATTTCTAAACTAAAGAAAACTTATCTGTTGAAACTCATTAAATCTAAAACAAATCTGAGAATCAAAACCAAAAATCCTACCATCTCAAAAACAAATCAAATCATAATGCAAATCTAAAACCCTGTAACTGTTTCAAATCTAGAGCAAACCTATTCATTTTCAAGAGCAAGCCTGTAACATTTCCATAATGAAATCTGAAGCAATATCAAGTGCGTGCAGTTTATAAATCAAGCACTAAAGTTTCTAACAAGAAATTCAAGTTTTAACTCAATCAAAGGCATTTCAACACTCAAGTTTTAAAAAGCATCAAAAGCTGTTTTTCAAAATGAAGGCTTTGTCTTCCTTCTTCAATTCCGGTGAGTAACTTCACCTTTAAAAAAAAAATTAAGTATGTAAATTTAGTTGCATGCTTGTTAATATGAAATGAAATGTATTGAATGATATCAGCTATGTATATTTTCATGTATGGTATGCATGTTGCTTTCTTTAGAGTACTCTCTACTTATACCTTTCAGTTTTCCAATTTTGATTTAAAAATTCAAACCTTTTGATATTGACTCTGTTCAATGTTAATATTCAACTGAAACTTGTTTGTTACATGATAAAGTATAGTTTAAAATTTATTCATATTGAAATAAATTTGTATTAACTCTGGAACAACAGAGCAAAATTTGTATAAAGTAAAAATTCAAACTTCTAAATTCATAAATTTAGGAACATCAATTGAATCCTTGAACGAAAACATGAATTTTGAAAATAAAATCAAGATTTTTAGTAATAGGAGTTAAGTACAGTTCTGGTTTGAACTGGAAATGGTAAACTGTGATGTTCTGGTGATCTCTATGATCAAAGAGGTCGGGATTTTCAATGATGATAGTGGAGTGATCGTAGATAATAGGAAACCTGGTAGGAAGAAGATCAGAGCATGACGAAGGTGGTGGTTGAGGTTTTGAGTTTGGAACCCAAGTTTTTTACTAGGCTTGGTTAATTAATCACCACGACATTTGGAGTTGATCGAGTTCAACCAGATTTTTTTGTTATTATATTATGGTAGTTGACGAATGTGTGGTCGGAGTTGCTGTCACTCTGGGGCCGGAGATGTGGGAACAAGGCATTTCCAAGTGAGATGGTGTTTCCTGTATCTTGTTCTCGGTTTGGGTTTTTAAACTCAAATTTGATTTCGAGTTTGTAACATCGATTTGATGATTGGATTCTGGTGAGAGGATGGCAGCCATCTTGCTCGATGGTGTGGTGTTGGCCGGAGATGGTCGGAGGCACCGAACATGTGCACGGTTGACTGTGGATTTCTGGTGAAGTTTTGGTTTGGATAGAATAGTAGTCTCGGGTTTTTCTCGGAATAATTAGGTTTTTGCTCAAAGCAGTTTGGGTTTGGACTCGAAGTCATTTAGTTGATGGCTCGAGTAATGTTTGGTTACGGGTTTTTAACCTGTGCTAACGTGAAAATCGAACGCTAACACCCCGGTGTCAACTGAAGTTGGATGAAAGCACCACCCGTGTATACGGGAACTACAAGCAAGTAGAGAAAATACAGAAAAAAGCAGAAAAGACAAATTTTTTTATAGTGGTTCGGTTTAGAGTAAGCTTACGTCCACTTTAACTCTCTTTATTACTGATTTTGATTACAACTTAACAACAATCTTCAATTACAACACACTTTAGACCAGTGGATCAAACTTTTATAGAGAATAATCTTCCGAATTCATGTTGAATGATGTAGATTTCCTCTTGGAGATCGTCGTAGTGTCTTTGTTGTTTGGAGTACTTGAAGTGTTGAGTGAGTCGAGAATTCTGCAGAGTATCGGTGCTTGAAATGGTCGGCCAAAAAGTCACGTCAAAGTTGGAGCTAATGTTGTATTTATAAAGAAATCTGGACAGGAATTTTCGCCTAAGTTATAAGTCGCGACCGACCTAAGGAAAGTCGTAAGTCGCGCCCGACTTAAGGATCACGAGTTAGCAGGCAGCGGCATAGGCGAAGCGGTATTAAGTTTGTCTTCGTTCATCTGGATGCAAGTCTTAACTCGTTCGCGAGTTAAGAAGTCACGGTTTAAAATGAGGCGGCATTACCATAAGTCGTAAGTCGGTCACGGCTTAAATGCAGTTGCTTCCACTCGTTTCTATCTTGAGTCACTAGGTCGTCCTGTCTTTAAGTCTTTAAGTCGCAACTCCTCAAGTCGTGACATTTCTTGAGTCGTCCGGGCCTTAACTCATAAGTCGGCATCCTTGCTAACCCTTAAGTCGGCAATTAGTTGAATCGTCATTCATTTTAGGTCGGCAACAAGCTAAGGCTGTTGAGTCGGTAATCATTGTGAGTCGTGAGCCTGGTTTGAGTCGCTTGAGCAGAGGCGTTAACAATTGCCCCTCGAAGTACACGCTTAAATCGTGAGTTGTGTGCTTCGACTCAGTGCATGAGTCGTAAACGACTCAAAGAGGCTCATGACTCGTTAGTCTTCCCACCTTCCCCCCTGTTCCGTATATAAGCCGTTGAGTCGGTCCTTCCTCCTCACTTTACTGCTTATCTGTTTTATTTGGTCCTTCCATTAACGATCCTTCAAGTTTCCAAAGACAAATCCAAGCTAATTAGACATCAATTCATCTTCACCTTTATATTGCGTAAGTGAATTCAACTTCTGTTCAATCCACGACCACCATTGACTCAGGACTAGACTCCCCATTTTCTGACTCCAATTCATTTTTTTTCCGTGTTCCATCGCGAACCACGTTTCTGATTGATTTGCGTCTGTCATTGATCATATTGTTGTTATCGTTCGTGATAACATAGTAGTGCATCAGATTTGTCGCAAACTTGAAGCGATTCGAATTGGTTTTTTGGGTGATTTCTGACCATGTGAGGAGAAGATAATGGGTTACACTGTCTCAAATTAACTGGTATGTGAGTTTGGAGGAGATGAGACGGTCCTTAGCGGGTTAATGGGTTAGAAAGGAGTTAACTGGTTGAGGAGATGACCTAGAATTCTCACGACTTAGTTGGTTTTTTGGATCTACCGATTTAGGACTTAGGTCGTACGAGTGACTCAGCCCTTTAGATCCTTACTACGACTTATCCTTTAGACTGTGAACGTCTCAAGCTATAAGTCGTGAACGATTCAGCACCTGGGCTATTTTCCATACCGAGTTGCTCCTTGTGGCTTAACCCTTGACCGACTCAAGTAGATGAGACCTAGGCTTTGAGTCGCGACCGAGACAGGACTTCGAGAAATATGCTTTGTTCTGATTTGAGGCTCTTTCCTCCATGCACATTACGACTTACAGATCTTAACTTAACTCGCCGCATACCCCTTAGGTCGTGAACGAGTTGTCACTTAAAAGCATAATCCCAACTTGATTATTTAACTTGTATTACCGGACTGAATTGCCTAAACTCTGAATTGTTTGAACTTTGTTTCATTATTCCACAGATCCTGTTAACTTATAAGCTAACTATCTGCTGTAAATAACAACTACAGAAAACCAAGTCGAATATACTGCCATTGACTGCCTACATCAAATGACAGATTAGTTGACAGAAGGTAATTACCTAAAATAGATTGTATGAAATGCTGTGAACCAATCAACTACAAAGCATCGCTAACTTGACTTGTTCGCATTAACATCTCACTTGCATATTTGGATTTAAAAACAATAAGCCCTGGATTTCATAATTGACAAACGATTGCTAGTTTTTTTTTATTCCAGTTATATTTGCGTATTGCTTTGTTGATTTTACACGACACTTCACACATTTTTAGGAAACGTGCACCTTCACGTTTGAATATCCAGTTGCTTATGTAGAATGGCCTCACATCAAAAAGAAGTAACGAAACAGATTGGAGAGGCTCTTCCAATAGCTGCTCCACTGGATACTCCGTCGGAAAGAGTCTCAACTTCCTTAAACTACCGGACGTTTAGCTTATTGCGTGCTCAGTTTGGCATCGTTGAAACGTATGCTATATTGCCTGGGCCAAATAATTTTGCTGATAGCCCTCCCCGTGATTTCGTCGCTGTCAACCGCCAAATGTGCTTGTTCGGTGCTATTCCTCCCTTCATCGAGTTCCTTCAGCAATCTCTACTTTGATTGACTATCTCCCTGTTTCAACTGCACCCCAATAGTTACGCCATTCTGATGGGGTTGTGTGTTTTATTCATGAGAACCCTGGGTCGGTTACCGAGCTTTGAAGAAATTTGTTACTTATGTTCTTTCACCAAGATTAAAGACCATCCCCCCATTGTCGTCATAAGGAGTGTTAGGAATCGCAAACTCGTGACTGACCTACCCAAATTGCTCATGGATTTTTAAATCAGTTTTTCTTCGTTCGCTGCCCCTCAGGGTTTTATGCCATCTGGAGAGTAGGAAGTAAGATTACCTGCTTCTATTTTCCATTTTCGAACTTTTCGAATTTTGAGTTGTTAATCGTTAATTCCACTCTTTCCTTTTTCAGCACTTCCTTCCCTATCCAGAGATCCAGGCCATAAGCAAGTTTTTGAGAGACTGAGTGCCGTGGCTGCGGAAGAGAGAAGTGTAAAATTCTTGTTGAGGGATGAATTTTTGCACCAATACGGGCTTTTGCATACCTCTCGCTCTACACACCCCCAGAAGTCCCAGACTCTCCGGCTAGAGCGTCGGATGCCCCCGTTTCTACTGACACATCCATACCAAAAGAACCTGCTTCTGAGGCTTCTCTAGTGAAGCGCTCCACTTCTGTTGATGTCGCGGGGTCATCTGGCAAACTTGCCCCGGTCACTGAAGAAGAAGAGCCTCAGGAATCTCCTCCGCATTCAAAGAAGTCTGGTGACGAAGAAGCCGGGAAAACCAGCCCTGTCAAGCAGAGCAGGGACGACACTTTCGAAGGACTGAGCGACCTCTTTGCCACCTCGCAAGAGATCTTTAAAGATGATCCCATTACTACCGGGGTTTCTTCTTCAATAGTTGAGGCAACTTCTATTCTGCAACAGACTCCGTCAACTCAAGATTTGATGCTAACTTCTACACCCACAACTACTCCACAATTAAAGAGTGGTTCGTAGTTTGATGCGCGTAGTTTGCACATTACACACACTTAGAATCTTTCGGCACTTTTATGCTTCTGACTTTTTGTACTTTGAAGAATTCTAAAATTTATCTCTTTTTATTTCAGATCCTCCGATGGGATGCAGCGGATCCTACTATGATGACTTCCAGCGCTACGGGAGGCATAGCCAATATGATTATAGGCGCTACCTCCCCTCTTACAGAGAATCCGATGAAGAAAGAGCCGTACGAAAGGCTCAAGAGAAGAGGGCTCAAGAGGAGCGTTATGAAAGAAGAGAGAGGGAGGAGCGCCACGATTCTTCGCAGAGATGCGACGATTCCCATAAGAGAAAATCCCATGATGACCGAGGAAAAAGTCATATGGTTGAGGATTCAAGCAAGCGAGCCCGGCATGGTGAGAAGCATACCTCTACAACTCCTGAAAAGGTTACTGCCCCCGTCTTGCTTGACATTCCTTCTGGCTCTCCCGCTCTTGGGAAAACAGATATTCAAACAATAATCAATAGGCCTAAATTTCAAGTTGGACCGGGCCCAGCCACTTTGCAAAGCCGGTTTCCACAGTGGTGTCTGAAGGGAGTGCGGTTCGACCTTGACTTGGTCCCCATTGACAAGTCTGCCATGTTACGAAATCTCGATGCCGTCAAGCTTGATATTGAAAGGATGTCGAACTGGCAAAAGCTTGTTGACGAGCTCCAAAGGGTTAACCGTGCAAATATAGAGGCCATGCTCACTATGGAGAATGATAAAGCCGAATGGCAGAAGGTCCTTGAGCAACATGATACTGAAATGAGGAGCATCGCTACTTACAATGAAGAGCTTGAAGCGAAAGTTGAGGAACTTAAACAACAGCTTGCTACTTCTTTTACCACATATACTCAAAAAGAAGAAGTATTTCAGAAGCAAGTTCGCGATGCTCACGCAGCTCAACGACATGCCGAGGCACAACTTGAAGCCGAGCAGAAAACAGCAGAAATGTATCGTGCTGAGGTTACAGGTCTACAGGAGAAAGTCAGCTCCCAGGAGGCGGAAATTCAAATGCTTAAGCTTCAACTTTCCAAAGCTGAAAGAGAGCGTGATGAGGCCGTTACCGGCAAAATTGCAGCTGAAGAATCTCATAAGGTAACAAAGACCAACATCAGCTCAACATTATTTGACTTCTACCTGCATAGCGTCTTGGGGCGCGGTAGCCTCACCTTTCTAGGCCTCAAGTATGAAATTACTCTGGCTGAAGTTTGGGAGGCTGCACTTGATATGCTTGGTGGTAAAGGCGCTGGCTATGCCGAGTCAGCTCTTGAGGAGCATTACCTTGATGATGATGCTCGCGCCGCTCTCGCCAGGGGGAGAGAACAACTTGCAAAATTAAGGGCCGAAACGGCGGTAGGGGAATATTCGGGAAAAACTATCTCAACTGCTCCAATTTGACCTTCTCCTTCGGCCGAAATTGACATTATCGGTTCCAGTTCACATTCTCTATCTCCTGCTAAAGTTACCACCGAGATCACAAGCATACAAGGTGGAGATGAAAGCGACGAGAGTGCCGAGGCACAGGCTTACGAAGTTGATGTCAGGAAACCGACTTCTGCAGGTAACCCTACTGTTAATCTTGCCCAAGTAGACTGCTCATCTGTTTCTTACGAGCTTGATGAGCTTCTTGACTACTTCTTGAACCTCAGCGAACCTTTATCTCCTCTTTTTACTGACTTGAACCTTTTTCCTTCTGTAGAGAAAACATCGATCACTGTTCAAACTTCCCCTCCTCCAATTATTCCTCCTCCATCTATTCAGGTGACTCCTCCTTCTGCCTCGCAACCGGGATCACAAGAGGAGCAAATAGAAGCTCTCCAAGACTTGGACGATCCCATTGCTTCACAAGAACACAAGGGAGAAGAAACTGAAGAGAGTGAGAAGACTCCAGAAGCAACTGGTTCCGATGATGAACCATTAGCTAAACTTCTTTCTCCAGGGAGTGGGTCTTCCTCCAAGAAGAGAGGAAAGCAGGGAGTCTCCAAGAAGAAGAAGAGATCTTCAACTGGCGAAGAAAAAACGGAAGAAAGTCCGATTGAGCCCCTTTCTCCTTCATCCCCTACTCTTACAAGCCGGCCTAAGAAGTTGGTTATCCGGCCAGGTGCGGGCTCAAAAGGTGGATGGAAGAAGAAATGATGGCTCTGGTTCTGTGGCTTTCATATCGCTTTTTGCTTTTTGCATGTACTGACCGGAAATTGTGCGGGTACCGGCCCCCGTTTCCTTTATTTCGAAACTTGTATCTGTAAAAAATTGTAACAGAATTGAATAAAATGATCCTTTATTTGTACAAACTTCTTGTTTGAATTTGAGAATGCATTAAATATTCACTTTTGTACAAGTTTCTTTGCAAGATATTGCAGTGAGCTTGTGGTATACTGTTCGAGCGCAATTTTACCGATGTAGTTATACCATGTTGCCCCTATACCATAAGCTCATTGCAATATTTTACTTTATGAGGAACTTGTACTTTTATTTTTTAGAGAATAATTATTCCGTACTTGGAGGAATATTATTTCGTTAAAAAACAGAGTACAAATAAGTTTTTACGCTTCATCCTTCGAAGATATCACTTCTTCTTTTGTGCAAATACACATTTTACTGAATGAATTCTTCTATGTGGTAAAGCGGGTATCTGAAGGGTACTTTAACTTCTTTTTAAGGAAGAGAATTTTCCAGAATAGGTGGATCATTCTTCCTTTGAGAGTTAAAGTGTGCCTTTGAAAAATTACACCTCTGAGGAGGGCTTTCTCACGTTTCAACACTGGGAAGTTTTATTTCAATCTTGGTGAAACGTGTGCCTCCGAAGAGGTCTTTCTGCTTGCTTGTGCCTCCGGGAGGAGGTCTTTTCATTTCCGCCTCTGGGAAGAGGTCTTTCTATTTCTGCCTCTGGGAAGAGGCCTTTTTGTTTTTGTTGTGCCTCTGGGAAGAGGTCCTTTTTGGTTTCTGCCCCATGGGAGAGGCTTTTATTTTTCCCTGTTCGCTGGGAAGCGGGCCTCCGAAGAGGGCTTTTCATATTTATTTTACGGGAGTGTATCGAC
This sequence comes from Allium cepa, assembly GCA_030765085.1. Classification (NCBI taxonomy): domain Eukaryota; kingdom Viridiplantae; phylum Streptophyta; class Magnoliopsida; order Asparagales; family Amaryllidaceae; genus Allium; species Allium cepa. Next base: position 73,162,648 of record CM060942.1, read on the forward strand.
CGATGATGAAATGTGTGCCTCTGAGCTGGGTTACTGCCTGGAAGTTTGGAGTTTCTTTCTCTCGGTTGGACGGATTTACGGGAGTGTATGGACCGATCATTCCGCAACTTTGTATCGAGAAAGATCTCTCTTTTTATGGTTGGCCCGCCCGAGGTCTTTTAGCATTTCAACTGTGGTGAAATGGGCCTCCGAAGAGGGCTTTTTTCACGTTTCAACACCTGGAAGTTTTATTTCAATCTTGGTGAAACGTGTGCCTCTGAGTAGGACTTTTGCATGGAAGTTTGGAGTTTCTTTCTCTCGGTTGGACGGATTCACGGGAGTGTATCGACCGATCATTCCGCAACTTTGTAACGAGAAAGATCTCTCTTTTTCTGGCTAGGCCCACTCGAGGTCTTTCTCCTCCGAAGAGTTGTGCCTCCGTAGAGGGCTTGCGCCTCTGAAGAGGTCTTTTGTTGATTGATGCTTGCTCGCCCATGTTTCTTTCGCCATCCACTCATGTTGGCGATCCTCCTTGTCTTTTGCAAGTGTCAACACTTTTTAGTTGCCAATAATTTCCCTTATCCAAAGAAATATACTTCACAGTTAGGTGAGTTGGTGGTGATGGACACAGTTTGCTTAACTGGCTGTTTGTTCAAACATTTATAGTTAGTTAGAGATGGTCCATTTCCACCCACATTGCTCACTCTTGTTTGAAGCACTTCTTTTGTAGGATTTGAGTATGGAAATTTTTGATGGTTTAGTGTGTGTTTGCTTGGTCTTGGGATGGGTAAGCTTTACTTTCATGACCTGCATTATTAAATCGACATTTTAATGACACAATTAATGTATTTTATATGTCGAAATAAAACAAAGCAGTTTATAATAGTAGAGAACACAAGATTTATAGTGGTTCGGCCAAAAACTGGGCCTACATCCACTTTATAGCTTTTCATTATTCACTTGCTTTACAATTGCTTTCAATACAAGAATCATATTTTTGCAATTCTTTTACAATATTTCAGCAAAGCTTTCAAGTAAAATAAGGACGCAAATGATTGCTGTTCCACGCTCTTGGGATTGGTTCTCCTTCGACAGTTGTGAGTTTGAATGTGCCGTCAAGAAGCTTCGTGCCTATAACATATGGCCCTTCCCAGTTTGGCCCAAACACACCTGTGGCTGTCATGATTCTTTTCAGAATTAGGTCCCCAACTTCAAAGTTGCGCTAACGAACTTTGGAATTGAAGTGCTTGGCTATTCTTTGTTGATGAGCCGCAATTCTAAGTCTAGCCTCTTCTCTTCTTTCATTAAGGAGGTCAGGTGCGTCCAATTGCAGTTTTTCATTCTCATCTTTATCAAAATGGATTCTTCTATGTGAGGGGACTTCAGTTTCCACTGGAATCATTGCTTCTGATCCATATGCCAACGAAAATGGAGTATGCCCAGTTGCAGTTTTGTGGGTGGTTCTGTATGCCCATAGTGCAAGCGGTAACTTGTCAACCCAACCACTTTTTGCTTTTTCCAACTGATTTTTGATGGTTGATTTGATGATTTTGTTTACTGCTTCCACTTGCCCGCTTGCCTGCGGATGGGCCACTACTGAGAAACTCTTCTGGATTTTGAATCGTTTGCAGAAGTCCTGGAATTCCTCACTTTCAAATTGAGTACCATTGTCTGTGATTATTTTCTGCGGCACACCATACCTGCAAATGATATTTTTAGTCACAAAATTTATCATTTTCTTAGAGTTAATAGTAGCCAAAGGTTCAGCTTCAGCCCATTTAGTAAAATAATCAACTGCAACAATAGCATATTTAATCCCTGATTTGGCAGTTGGTAATGGCCCAATGAGATCCATTCCCCAAATGGCAAATGGCCACGGACTGACCATCTGTGTTAGCTCAGTGGAAGGTGCTCTAGGAATTTTGGCCAATCTCTGGCACTTGTCACATTTCCGAGAATATACAGCGGCGTCTTGATTAATTTCCGGCCAAAAATACCCATAACGGAGAATTTTCTTTGCTAATGTCTGACCACCCGTGTGATCTCCACATTCCCCTCCGTGTACTTCAGCTAGAATTGTCTTGGCTTCATCTTTAGTTACATATCGGAGTAATGGCATTGAAAAACCCCTCCTGTACAATCGGCCGTCTTGGACTATATATCTGGAGGCTTTCCTTAGAAGCTTCTGTCTTTCTCTCGAATTGTCTGGCAAAGAACCTCTGAGTAGATAGTCCAGTATTGAATTCATCCATGATTCTTGTTCCTGAGATATATTCATAATCTAGTCAACATCCATCTCGTCTGTACTTGGTGCTGACAGGACTTCTACGGGGACTAATCCCAATAGCTGAGCTTCACCAGTACTTGAATACTTCGCGAGGGAATCTGCCTTCATATTCTCTTCCCGGGGAATATGGTTTATTAAATAATGATCAAAATCTTCAAGAAGCTCCCAGGCCTTTGACAAATAAGCGGGGTAAATTTCCTCCTTTAGCTTGGAATTCCTTCTTGACTTGGCATACGATAAGCTGAGAGTCACTGAAGATCTGTAATATTCTGATATTTAGCTCTTTAGCGATTCTCAAACCTCCAATGAGAGCTTCATATTCTGCTTCATTATTAGTCGAAGGAAATTCCAGCCTCAGTGCATAACACAATGATCGTCCTTCAGGGGTTTCAAGGACAACCCCTGCCCCAGAACAGTAGTCATTCCTTGCGCCATCAATGTATAATTTCCATTTCACCGGGACGTCATTAGTTTCCTCTTCCTCACTATCACCTTTATCTGTGCATTCAGCAATGAAGTCTGCTAAAGCTTGGCCGTTGATAGCTCTTCAGGGATGGTAAGTGATGTCATATTGACTGAGTTCAATATTCCACTTTAAAAGACGGCCCGAAGTTTCAGGGCGAAACAGGACTTGCTTCAGAGGTTGATCAGTGAGGACTTTGATGGGATGAGCTTGAAAATACGGCCTCAATTTCCGTGGTGCAATCAATAGGCAATAGGCAAGATTCTCCAGCTTCGAGTAATTCATCTCTGCCCCAGTGAATCTTTTACTAATGTAATAGACTGGTCGCTGGATCCTTGTATCTTCTCGAACCAATGCTGCACTGAGAGCGTGATATGATATTGCCAGATATATGTAGAGATCTTCACCATTGTCGGGCTTAGAGAGTATTGGAGGCACATCCATATGACGAACCAACTCATCAAATGCGTTCTGGCACTCGGGAGTCCAGTCAAAGTTTTTCTTCCTTTCTTTAGAGCGTCAAAGAATGGAATGCATTTATCAGTAGCTTTAGAAATGAATCGGCTCAAAGCAGCAACTTTTCCGTTAAGACTCTGCAGTTCCTTCTTTGTTCTAGGAACTTTGACCTCCTTTAAGGCAGTGATTTGAGCAGGATCAGCCTCAATGCCCCTAGCACTCACAATAAATCCCAAAAACCTTCCGGACTCCACTCCGAATGAACATTTCAACGGGTTAAGTTTCATTCCGTATCTCCGGAGGACCGCGAACATTTCCTCCAAGTGATCCATGTGGTCCTGCTTTCTTTGACTTTACCAACATATCATCGACATAGACTTCCATTGTCTTTCCGATCTGCGGTTTAAACATGGTGTTAACAAGCCTTTGGTAAGTTGCCCCCGCATTCTTGAGTCCGAAGGGCATGACTTTGTAGCAGTAAAGACCAACATCCGTTATGAAGCTCGTGTCCTCCTGATCTGGCTCATGCATCATAATCTGATTGTATCCGGAGTAAGCATCCATAAAAGACAACAATTCATGTCCCGCCGTTCCGTCCACCAACTGATCAATTCTAGGTAGCGGGAAACGGTCTTTGGGGCAAGCTTTATTCAGATCTGAGAAGTCAATGCATACTCTCCACTTCCCATTAGCCTTTTTAACCGGGACAGGATTTGAGACCCAATCTGGGTAAACAGATTCTCTGATGAAACCATTCTCCATGAGTCGATCGACTTCTTCTTTCAACGCTGCTGACCTCTATGGACCTTGAGTTCTTCTTTTCTGTTTTACTGGGTGAACTTTGGATCGATGTTCAGAGCGTGTACCGCAATATCGGGTTATATTCCGCACATGTCGGCATGAGTCCATGCGAATACATCTAAATTTGCCTTCAAGAACGAGATCAGAATATTCTGAGCTGTAGTGTTGAGTTGTGAACCCACATTCAACACCTTGTTTGGGTCCTTTAAGTCAACAGGTACCGGCACTGTCACCTCTACCGGCACTACTCTATTCTCCCCTGCACTAGCTTTTCTTGGATCCATCTCTCTCCGGGCACCGCTATGTTCGCCAGTGCAGGGACCAACCTGTAGTTGGTACAAGGTTCGTTCTCTGATGCGGACTGAAGGCGCCGCATCTTTTCCCATTTCTCTCCTCTTTGTTTCGCGCAGCTCTGCAAGATAGCACTCTCGTCCCACGTTATGATCTCCTTTAATTATCCCAATTCCGTTATCAGTGGGAAATTTTATAATTAGACACCACGGACCGAGAACAGCTTTGAATGCAGCCAGGGTCGGTCGGCCCAAGAAAGCATTATAAGCAGAAAATTCTTCAACAATTATAAAGGTCTGCTTTCGAGCTACCTTTCTCAGCCCTTCTCCGAGCTCTACAATCAAGTCTATAGTCCCAATCGGCTGCTTTGGCTCCCCAGTGAAGCCAGCAATTTTCAATGACGAAGCCTGAACGTCCGCCATTGGTATCTTCATCTGATCAAAAGTTTTCTTAAAGAGAATATTACACGAAGCCCCGCAATCGACCAGAATTCTTCTCACAGTGGCCGGGCCAATACCGGCAGAAATGACCAGAGGATCTATCGTAGGGGCTTCAATACCCATAGAGTCCCTAATGCTAAATATGATGTCATCAGGGAAATTTTTTTGTTGTTTCAATGGCGCAGCATCCTCTAACACAAAAACACTTTCTTCTGCGGGTGCATGCTTCAGTGCACGAGCATACCTTTCCATCTCACCCCAGCTCCTGCCTGATGGGTGAGGACCTCCCGTTATCACATTAATGACAGGCCTGTCTGACTCATGTTCTACGGCCTTCTCACTCGAGCTTGGATGGTGAGCGGGGACTTGTTGCCTTTGGACCGATGAGGTTATTGTGTCCCTACCCCTTTTAACATACTGTTGGAGCTTGTTCTCTTTCAACAGTCGCTCAATTACTTCTTTCAAGTGTCGGCATTCGTTAGTGTCATGACCAGGCTGATTGTGAAACTGACAGAATCTTCCACTTTTCTCCATTTTACCTCCAACCCTCATCTTAGGTGGCGTAGGATAACTGATATTATCTTTGGTTGCAAAGAAGATATTTTCAGGGGTATCAGTCAAGGGTGTGAAGTTGAAAGCTCGACCCTTCTTTGCATCCCCTTGTTTCTTTCTGTCGTCGTTCCCCCTTTTCTGAGCATTGGATTCCTTTTTGTCTGGAGCGTTACTGTCATTCTTAATTTCTGCTGATGCCACCTTAGCCGGTGCTTGAAGGCTTTCCAGGCGCATGAACTCATTGGCTTTTTTATAGAATTTACCAAGTGAATTTGGTTCTTTCATTTTCAACCATTCTCCAAACTTGCTCAATTTATCAATTGCCCTCATCAAGTATGTTAAAACCATGCATGGCTCAGCATTATCAACCTCGGCCAAAGCTATGTTGAATCGATTCAGAAACGACTTGATGGATTCCCTTGGGTTTTGCTCCAGATTTGACAATGACATTATGTCCTTTGCTTTAGAGGCGTACAACCGAAACTGCTCCTTGAACTTCTTAGTTAAGTCCGAGAACTGATCAATGGATCTAACTGCCAGCTTGGTAAACCATAATAAAGCTACTCCTTCCAAATACACCGGGAAGTATCGGCATTTAATCTCATCGGATGCCCTGGCGCTAGTCATATGCCAGTCATATTTATACAGAAATTCGTTAGGATCACTTGTTCCTTTGTAAGCTGGAATAGTGGGCGGAACAAATTTTCTCGGGAATTCAGCTTTCAGAATCCTCTCAGTGAATGGAGTTTTGCTTGGAGCAAAGCCCCACTCTTTCTCATCCTCGTCCTTTCGCATACTTTCTTTCATGATTTGACGGACCATCCCTGAAAAATACTCTTCATCATCCACAGGCCCTGCGAGGAAAACGTCGCCATTCATTTAGAGTTCTGCCTTGATAATCGTTCACGAAGGGTCGACTGAGGTCCCGATCCTCCATCCTGAGGAAGTGGCCTTTCAACGGGGCTTACCTCCCTTTGAGAAGTATTCCCTCTAACACCTTGAGCTCTATCAGCAGAGTTTCCTTCTTTATTTGTTGGCTGACGATTAGCCTCGAGCAAATCATTTAGCTTATTCAATATCAAGGTATTCTGAGCATTCTGAGCCTCTAATTGTTGATTCAATCCCAAAACCACAACGTCTAATTCTGCTCGTGTAACTCCCACAGTTGGAGTTGTCTGATTTAGAGGAGGAGAAGTGGCGGTGTTCTCTTGAACATCATCAGATCTGGCAGATCTACGTTTCCTTCCGGGAGCCATAATTTTTGTTAAACTTCTGGTCTTAACGGAGATTCTTTCCTCACAGTTTGGTGAAGCAATTGTAACGCCCCAAAATTTTCGACTTTCGAAAATTCAACATCGATACTCACTTTATCGACTGCCGAGAAATCGAAGGCCAAAAACCCGGAATGTTATGGTTTTTAAGAAAAAGAATTTAAGAAAAGAGAAGAGAAAAAGATAGAAGATGGAGAGAAGAAAAGAAAACAGAAAATAGAGAAGAGATAGAAAACATAGAGAAAAGAAAATGGAAAATAGAACGGAACAGAAAATAACAGAACAACATCAGAATCTCACAATTCGCAGCGGAACAACATATAATAATAAATGAATAATCTTTAAACAAAGAACTATATCAGTTATTACATTTCATACATTACATCATATCATCAGAGTGTACAACATCATACAACATCAAACAGTGCAGCGGAAAAGAAATACTATATAACTAGTAATACGCCATGCCATCCATCTTGCCTCCAGCAACTCCAGAATATCCAGAATATCCTGATAAACCTTAACTCTTGACTGCCCGTGTGGAAATTGGTGGGCACCCAGAGTTTAGGAAGGAAAACAATAAACTCCAAGTCAGTCATGTGACTGGTGTGAGAACTCAAAACAGTTTATTTATCTTTAAAATCAAAATAGAGGAATATTTTTAAGTCAATTCGCAATGCTTTTTAAAAATGAGACTACCATAAGGCCTCCCGCACACACACACAATGCAAACGCAGAATCGGAGGAGATTTCTCCTTATGATAGTCAAAGATGCTTGATACGCATTTAAAAGAACATTTGATATTATTACTAGTGTATAGTGTAGAGGAAAATTCATTTCGAAAATAGAATATAAATCTTAGCCAACATAGACATTTCGAACTATGCCTACTATAGCTAACTATTGTAACGACCCGTAAATTTTCAATAATTAAAGCTGTCAATTTAATAAGATTTTGATAAATATTTTGGAAAAAAAAAAATTTGTAATTTAATAATGAAATGAATGCCAAAATGAGATGTAAGTTTGTACTTAAAAAAAAAAACTAATTAATAAAAATTGAAATGAAATTACAGTTTATTGAAGTAATGTAAATTGTTATACATGGCTATAAATTTATGTAAGAAAAAAAAAATGCAAACATTAAAATTTATAAATGATTTAGTATGAAAAATGACCATTGAATAAAGATTTGGTATATAAGAATGGTAACGTATGTTTGTGAACAGTGAATTCAAAGGTGTGATTAAAAGTTATAGTAACGGTTGTAGGTTACTATTTAATGGGTCTATTAATCTAGTTGTAGATGTTACATTTAGGTGTAAAATGGATATAAGTAAATAAATGTAAGTTGTGTGGGTAAATGAATTAGTGTATAATTTATGGTAATTGAATGAATTAAACATTATGTAAGCAATTATGATAATTAGTGGACATGATAAACTTGAGTGTAATATAAAGATAAGGATAACATTTATTGCAAGTTACATTTATTTAGGCTGCTAAATTTAAAGTATAAAATCAATTACACTTAAATGTAAGTAAATTTTCATTTATATGAGATAGGACAGTAATTGTAAAGTGTGAATGTAATGACATAAATGGGGATGTATATTTTATGAAATGTATATTTTATCCATAAGATGAAATAAAGGAATGAAACCAAGTTGGATAAATGGATTGAGGTTTTAATTATAATAAACGTATATATTTAGCAAACTCAATATAATTGAAAATAACAGTTATTATAATAGAAAGATGAAAATTTGAATATATATTTATGTAATGAATGATAAAAAAATAATAGCTAGGTTTATAGAGTGATAATATATTTATTAGAAGAAAAGAATTGAAGCAAGGCAATTATTGGAAATTTAATTAAATGTGAATTCAATTTCATAACAAATAGATTTATGGTAAGAGAATGAAATTAATTACTATGTAAACTGAAATTTGAATGAATTGGAAGTTATTAATGTATTAGTATCTAAACCAATGTTAATATGGATTTTTTTTTTTGAATTTAAACTTATACTTTTAATTTAGATAAAAATACAGTGTTTGCACACAATGACTTTCTATATTTTATTTCCCTATGTTTGTTTCTCTAATTTTTATTTTCTATTTTATTTGTATAAACTTTGAATATATTCATTTGTTCTTTGATTGATTTTTTCTTTGAATAATAGCTTAGGAATTTCAAGAGATATAGGTTACCTGTTTTGTACATTTATTGCATTTTCATTGCATGCAAACAAAGGAAAAATTTCACAAGATTCTTCCTCCTTAATTTGTGCCTTTTTAATTTCTTGCCTTTTTTTTTTCCTACCCTCTTTATTTCAAACCTTAGCAAATTACTTCCCACATCTCTAGCCGTGCATAACTCCATCTATTAGCCATGAGAAACATCTCATTTCCATATCTCTTCATTCTTATTCACGGCTAAAAAAAAAAAGGAAATTTAATTAAATCCATTAAGCTATTTGATTAAATAGGGAATAAATCCCCTCATTTACTAGCCTTTTTAATTCTTGCCATTCTTTTGGCCATTTATCTTCATAACCCTAGCCGCCATATCATATTTGCAATTCACGTACAAAGCTTTCCTACATCTCATTCTCACGTTCATTTCTATTTTGAGAAAAAAAATTCCATGGCTTCTCCTCCTTCTCTCTTCCCTTTTTTTTTTTTTTTCTTTCTTTTGTTTTCTATTTTGTTTAAGTAATGGCCTCCTCTTCTTCTTCCTTCTCTTTCTCCTCTTTTTCATTTTGTTTTCCTTTTGTTTTCTTCATGCTAGTTCAGCCACCACCTTGTTCACCTCTTCACCATAATTCCGACCTCATCCTCTCTCCACCACCTCCATAACCGGTCTCGCATGCCACCAAAACTATCATGGCCAAGACCCATGATGTTTAAGGTCAAGGTTATGCCATTTGATCCATATTCTTTTCATTTTATTTATTTTTTTTGATTTACAATCTTGTGTTGAATTATATCCTTATAATTTGTGTATTTGTTTATGTACAAGATTGGATCTTGACTCTCCATCACTCAAGTATAGTCGTGCTTTGTCGTGCCTTGTCGTGCTTTGCAGAGTTTAGATTTGTGTGTTGAATTTGATTTCTAGCTTTAAAAAGGTGAGTTTTATCTCTCTAGACATACGTACTTTTAATTTGTGAAACGATGACATGTGAATTGTATAAATTAATATGTTATGTTATTATGTTCATATATGCCTGTGATAAATCTATATGAGGTTAAATATTGCTATATCCCAGTTACATCATCTGTTATGATTTTATTTGTTATACTGTTATTTATTTCCTGTTTATCACACTGCAAGTTCCCTATCACTATGGGCTGAAATGATAGGCTCGAGTGATTTTATTGTATTTATTTTACTTGGGATTGCGGGTTTGAAATGATAGAACCCGGATTTTTCTTCTTAAATCATGGATTGAAATGACATATTATCCGTATCATTTGACCTAGGTTAGAAAATATCATACAGGCCCATGGTTATATTTTTAAATGATATTTTCCTAAAAATTTAGTAAGTACTTTAAATATTTCAGAAAATTATTAAGTATTTTGAATTATAAATATATGAAAATTTTAACTTAATTTGATTTAATGCTTTAAAGTGTAAAGAAATATTGTTTTTATATAAGTTAAATTTTTTATAAGTTAATTGGTTTTGAATGGAATTTAAAGAGTCTTATTTATGATAAATAACTTAATAATTAAGTTTGATTAAATTTGGAATCTTAAGTCTAGCCTAGTAATTGTAATAAAGGTTGTTTCCCACGATGGACATATTTTGTAAAATAAACAATGTATTTTTGAATAAATAAAATGAAATTCACTTATATGTGACATCTTGTAATAAGTTTTGGAATCATGGTGGAATTGATGTCTAAAGGAATAAAATTTGTAAAGAATTTGATTGTTTGACTATGATAAAATATTCTTTTGTAAAATGTTATGTTTTGTAAGGTAATAACTATGACTTTGAAATGGAAAAATGTAAGTTAAACACACATGTGAAAGGTGTAAGTTTTAATTAATGAAAGAAATTGGTAAGTTTTTAATTAATGCAAGAAATAGTGCAAGTTTTAATTAATGAAAGAAAAGGGTAAGTTTTAATTAATGAAAGAAACGTATATAAGTTTTAATTAATGAAAGAAACGTATAAGTTTTAATTAATGAAAGAAAAGGGTAAGTTTTAATTAATGAAAGAAACGTATGAGTTTTTAATTAATGAAAGGAACATGTAAATTCCTAATTAATGAAAGAAATAGTGCAAGTTTTAATTAAGGAAAGAAACATGTAAAGTTTTAAGTAGTATGGTATTGATTAAATTAATAAATGCTCATTACTGTAATAGGAATGTAAATTTGAAACGTACATTTGATAATATAAGTTTTAATTAGTGTAATATTGAAAAATGATAAATGCTCTTTATTATAATAAATGTAAGTTAAAACGTACATTGGACACGTAGATTTTAATCAATGTAGTGGTGTATTTTAAATTGATTAAAATGATAAATGTTACTTACTGTAATAATAAAATGTAAGTTGATAACGTACATTTGATAAGCAAGTTTTAATTTATGTGAATGGCATACTTTAAATGATTAAAATAATAAAGTTTCTTTATTGTAATAATAATGTAAGTTAATAAGGTGCTTTTAACTTAACATAAGAATTTCGGTTTAAATTGTATATTTCAGTAAGAAAGTTTATTTAACTATAAGGCTATGATAAATTGACATGTTAAAATTTTAAGCTTATCAATACTTTGATTATATACAATGTAAAGTGGAAAGTAGTACATTCCAAAAATGCTATGATTCCTTAAGGTAACATTTCCAAAATGCTATTATAATTTAAATTAATATTTCAAGTTTAATAAATTTAAAGAAATATTCAATGATTTGAAAATTTGGGTTTTATTTGAATGATATAATATTGAATTATTTTTGAAATGGAAATGATACAATTGTGATATTGTTTTGAAATGAGTATGATATTTTGGTCTTGAAAGTATAAATTATTTGAAATAAATATCCATGGGTTATAATAACGATTGGTTGTTAAAGAGACCGGAATCGGATATTGTCTTATAGCCGGACAATACCGAAAACCACTTTAACAACTGTGTACGCGGTGGAGATTCCAGAATGAAGTAGGATGGTGGCGACGTTCTCGAGGTATGTTACGTGGACCCAACTCCCGTGAGTTGGCATATATGACTAAAACAGGAGCTATACCGGGCTACACAAAGGGTCGCACCCTTTAATCGAGCATGCTCCTTCGGAAACTATTCTATTACTCTTGTGATTCGATTCGGTGGCGCCACTTTGATTCGGGGGTATTGTTCGAGGTGGGCGGAAGCTGCTGGCTTGCCGTCACCACCGGTCCGGGAGTGCAAACGGTGTATCCACCCTGGCATTGCCTCGCGTGCCGTGTCATATCCTTATATCGAGCCCACTACGATTTTGGTTTTAAAGATCCGACCGCGTTAAGGTTCACCATCCCCTTAACGCTATTTTCTATATGATTATACTTTACCGATTGGACACTACTGTATATAGCGCAATATACTACATAGTAAATAATTTAACGGATCCTTAGAGGATGGGCGGTCCCAAGCATCTTCTAAGTTACTTGTACCTTTACTACAGTTCACTTGAGTTGGTTTACATTGTATAAGTATGTATGTCCTGACTCGAGTGTTTGTATTTTTATTTACGCTCGGGTCAGCCTGAGTTATTCACAGATTTGGATTTCCACTTTCTGGAGATTGGAATCGCTGGAGATTATCTACTTGTCATGTTTATCTTTTGAAACCTGTTGTTCCTTTCAGCGCTTGTATTAGTTGACTTCTACGAAGTGAGACTTCTTTTGTACCTTATTTCCTCTGTTGTATTTTATGTAACTCTGATATTTTTATATAGTAGCTTCATGAACTACTATTTCTTTTGCTTCCGCTGCACTATTATTACTCTGTGTCTGTGATTCTATGATTTTTATTTACTGTATATTCTGAGATTTGCCAAATTTTTATTTACAACGCGGTATTTTGAGCAATTTAATTCCGACATGAGTGTCTACCTATACACTTATAATGGATGCGAATGGTTGAAAATACCACGGTTGTTACAGTTGGTATCAGAGCTTTGGTAGCTCTAGGCAAAACTCAGCATATGGAGTAGATGTATTTACAGAATCACTTTCATTCGAGTTGAATCTCATTCTTTTGACTCGATTCCTTTGAATTTTGGAACGTTCCCTATGGTTCCAAAATCCATTCTTATTCCCCGCTATTCATCTTCATTTGATTCTGGAGTATCCCATAACTCCACTTCGAATGATCTTTATAGTGAATTGGCGGTCTCGCCAATCTCAAAAATTCTCTTGTAAAAGGGGTGAAACTCCTTTACAACAGCATCGATTCACCAAAGATTTTATATCCTCAGTTTAGATGCTAGTATCTCCTATTATCCAAAACTCTATCTTATGAGGTTGAATGTAGATTTACCCCAGAAAATCCACTTCGACCTTATACTTTAAGTCACGGTTGACCCGATTAAGGTTGCCCGTGATTTATATTAGCTAATCCACCTCCCTACTCTATATTTAATCATCTTGTCTTTTGTTTCCAACATATTTTCAAACATTTTGAATTGTATTTGTCAATCTACATTTTTTTATATATTGTGTTGTTTGAGTTGTTGATGTTGATTTGGGTTTCCGATCGATTCGTCTGATCAACGCTATCGATAGGATTTCTAAAACACTTTGATAGAACAAACTGACACAATATTATTTTAAAATTTTGTTAATGAAATAAAATTTTGATATATATATATATCTATGGAACTTAATAAAATGATTCAAATTGATAATTTGAAATGATAATACTTGATTTATCATTTATTGTTCTATAAATGAATTTATAAATAATTGTTTATAAATTGATTTGGGAACTTAAATGAATTTAGAAAAGAAATCTGAGAATTTATTTTCCGATGATCTCGAACTTTGGTTTAAAAGTTTTAAAAGGGTTATATTATTTAAAGTATTTTGAATAGAATTTGTTTTCAAAGAATTTTAAAGTTTTTAAATCAGTGCTCTTCTCTTTGTCGCTGGAGAATAGTTTCGGTGATGACTGCAGCATCATCAACATTCATTTTCGAGTTTCGAAGTGAAGAGACCATTCTGTAGTTTTGCTACAGTCTTGCTTTGGAGAATTAAATTGATTTGGATTTCTAAAATATGACTTGACTTATACTATATATTAATATATGATGTAAATTTTATTTTATATATATATATATATTGTGTATGTATATATTTAGTTATTTACCTCTAAAAAAAAAATTGTTTGAAGTTAATCGGAAAATGAATTCTTGAATTTTATCTTAAAGGATGATTTAAAATTTTAAATGATCAAAATTTTGAATAAATACTTAAGCTTGAATAATTGAATTAGAAGGTTTGTTTGTATAATACTCAATTACATTGTAATATAACGTACCTAAAATTATTCAGAAGTGAATATGTAATTGGATAAAATACAATATAAAAGGATTTTTATAAATAAAATTTAAGTAGTTATAATAAATGTTATACACTTAAATTTTAGTTATAAAAGATTAATAGGGGTAAACAGAATAAAAGTTAATTGAATAATTTACAATATAATGGTGATAAAGGAATTTATAAATAAATTGGAGCAGATATAATAAGTGTCAATAAACTTAATATATATGATTAGATATATTAAGTGGAATAAATTTAATAATAATTATGGAATAAAGAAGAATTAAATTTATTGAATAAATTATGAGCATAATAAATGATTTTCAAATTCATGACTTTGGAAAATTGTTAATTTAAGAAAATAAAATTTGAAATAGTTAAGATTTATTTAACTTAAGTGAAACCAAATGAATGAAATCAATTATTAATTTAAGTTGAAGTTTCCATGGATTTAAATTTTATTATCTTCTTTGCTGTCTAATCTTTTTCTGTTAGGTTGTTCTATTCTCCCACCTCTTCCTTTTCGGGGACGAAAAGTTTTGAGTGGAGGAGAGTGTAACGACCCGTAAATTTTCAATAATTAAAGCTGTCAATTTAATAAGATTTTGATAAATATTTTGGAAAAAAAAAATTTGTAATTTAATAATGAAATGAATGCCAAAATGAGATGTAAGTTTGTACTTAAAAAAAAAAACTAATTAATAAAAATTGAAATGAAATTACAGTTTATTGAAGTAATGTAAATTGTTATACATGGCTATAAATTTATGTAAGAAAAAAAAAATGCAAACATTAAAATTTATAAATGATTTAGTATGAAAAATGACCATTGAATAAAGATTTGGTATATAAGAATGGTAACGTATGTTTGTGAACAGTGAATTCAAAGGTGTGATTAAAAGTTATAGTAACGGTTGTAAGTTACTATTTAATGGGTCTATTAATCTAGTTGTAGATGTTACATTTAGGTGTAAAATGGATATAAGTAAATAAATGTAAGTTGTGTGGGTAAATGAATTAGTGTATAATTTATGGTAATTGAATGAATTAAACATTATGTAAGCAATTATGATAATTAGTGGACATGATAAACTTGAGTGTAATATAAAGATAAGGATAACATTTATTGCAAGTTACATTTATTTAGGCTGCTAAATTTAAAGTATAAAATCAATTACACTTAAATGTAAGTAAATTTTCATTTATATGAGATAGGACAGTAATTGTAAAGTGTGAATGTAATGACATAAATGGGGATGTATATTTTATGAAATGTATATTTTATCCATAAGATGAAATAAAGGAATGAAACCAAGTTGGATAAATGGATTGAGGTTTTAATTATAATAAACGTATATATTTAGCAAACTCAATATAATTGAAAATAACAGTTATTATAATAGAAAGATGAAAATTTGAATATATATTTATGTAATGAATGATAAAAAAATAATAGCTAGGTTTATAGAGTGATAATATATTTATTAGAAGAAAAGAATTGAAGCAAGGCAATTATTGGAAATTTAATTAAATGTGAATTCAATTTCATAACAAATAGATTTATGGTAAGAGAATGAAATTAATTACTATGTAAACTGAAATTTGAATGAATTGGAAGTTATTAATGTATTAGTATCTAAACCAATGTTAATATGGATTTTTTTTTTGAATTTAAACTTATACTTTTAATTTAGATAAAAATACAGTGTTTGCACACAATGACTTTCTATATTTTATTTCCCTATGTTTGTTTCTCTAATTTTTATTTTCTATTTTATTTGTATAAACTTTGAATATATTCATTTGTTCTTTGATTGATTTTTTCTTTGAATAATAGCTTAGGAATTTCAAGAGATATAGGTTACCTGTTTTGTACATTTATTGCATTTTCATTGCATGCAAACAAAGGAAAAATTTCACAAGATTCTTCCTCCTTAATTTGTGCCTTTTTAATTTCTTGCCTTTTTTTTTTCCTACCCTCTTTATTTCAAACCTTAGCAAATTACTTCCCACATCTCTAGCCGTGCATAACTCCATCTATTAGCCATGAGAAACATCTCATTTCCATATCTCTTCATTCTTATTCACGGCTAAAAAAAAAAAAGGAAATTTAATTAAATCCATTAAGCTATTTGATTAAATAGGGAATAAATCCCCTCATTTACTAGCCTTTTTAATTCTTGCCATTCTTTTGGCCATTTATCTTCATAACCCTAGCCGCCATATCATATTTGCAATTCACGTACAAAGCTTTCCTACATCTCATTCTCACGTTCATTTCTATTTTGAGAAAAAAAATTCCATGGCTTCTCCTCCTTCTCTCTTCCCTTTTTTTTTTTCTTTCTTTTGTTTTCTATTTTGTTTAAGTAATGGCCTCCTCTTCTTCTTCCTTCTCTTTCTCCTCTTTTTCATTTTGTTTTCCTTTTGTTTTCTTCATGCTAGTTCAGCCACCACCTTGTTCACCTCTTCACCATAATTCCGACCTCATCCTCTCTCCACCACCTCCATAACCGGTCTCGCATGCCACCAAAACTATCATGGCCAAGACCCATGATGTTTAAGGTCAAGGTTATGCCATTTGATCCATATTCTTTTCATTTTATTTATTTTTTTTGATTTACAATCTTGTGTTGAATTATATCCTTATAATTTGTGTATTTGTTTATGTACAAGATTGGATCTTGACTCTCCATCACTCAAGTATAGTCGTGCTTTGTCGTGCCTTGTCGTGCTTTGCAGAGTTTAGATTTGTGTGTTGAATTTGATTTCTAGCTTTAAAAAGGTGAGTTTTATCTCTCTAGACATACGTACTTTTAATTTGTGAAACGATGACATGTGAATTGTATAAATTAATATGTTATGTTATTATGTTCATATATGCCTGTGATAAATCTATATGAGGTTAAATATTGCTATATCCCTGTTACATCATCTGTTATGATTTTATTTGTTATACTGTTATTTATTTCCTGTTTATCACACTGCAAGTTCCCTATCACTATGGGCTGAAATGATAGGCTCGAGTGATTTTATTGTATTTATTTTACTTGGGATTGCGGGTTTGAAATGATAGAACCCGGATTTTTCTTCTTAAATCATGGATTGAAATGACATATTATCCGTATCATTTGACCTAGGTTAGAAAATATCATACAGGCCCATGGTTATATTTTTAAATGATATTTTCCTAAAAATTTAGTAAGTACTTTAAATATTTCAGAAAATTATTAAGTATTTTGAATTATAAATATATGAAAATTTTAACTTAATTTGATTTAATGCTTTAAAGTGTAAAGAAATATTGTTTTTATATAAGTTAAATTTTTTATAAGTTAATTGGTTTTGAATGGAATTTAAAGAGTCTTATTTATGATAAATAACTTAATAATTAAGTTTGATTAAATTTGGAATCTTAAGTCTAGCCTAGTAATTGTAATAAAGGTTGTTTCCCACGATGGACATATTTTGTAAAATAAACAATGTATTTTTGAATAAATAAAATGAAATACACTTATATGTGACATCTTGTAATAAGTTTTGGAATCATGGTGGAATTGATGTCTAAAGGAATAAAATTTGTAAAGAATTTGATTGTTTGACTATGATAAAATATTCTTTTGTAAAATGTTATGTTTTGTAAGGTAATAACTATGACTTTGAAATGGAAAAATGTAAGTTAAACACACATGTGAAAGGTGTAAGTTTTAATTAATGAAAGAAATTGGTAAGTTTTTAATTAATGCAAGAAATAGTGCAAGTTTTAATTAATGAAAGAAAAGGGTAAGTTTTAATTAATGAAAGAAACGTATATAAGTTTTAATTAATGAAAGAAACGTATAAGTTTTAATTAATGAAAGAAAAGGGTAAGTTTTAATTAATGAAAGAAACGTATGAGTTTTTAATTAATGAAAGGAACATGTAAATTCCTAATTAATGAAAGAAATAGTGCAAGTTTTAATTAAGGAAAGAAACATGTAAAGTTTTAAGTAGTATGGTATTGATTAAATTAATAAATGCTCATTACTGTAATAGGAATGTAAATTTAAAACGTACATTTGATAATATAAGTTTTAATTAGTGTAATATTGAAAAATGATAAATGCTCTTTATTATAATAAATGTAAGTTAAAACGTACATTGGACACGTAGATTTTAATCAATGTAATGGTGTATTTTAAATTGATTAAAATGATAAATGTTACTTACTGTAATAATAAAATGTAAGTTGATAACGTACATTTGATAAGCAAGTTTTAATTTATGTGAATGGCATACTTTAAATGATTAAAATAATAAAGTTTCTTTATTGTAATAATAATGTAAGTTAATAAGGTGCTTTTAACTTAACATAAGAATTTCGGTTTAAATTGTATATTTCAGTAAGAAAGTTTATTTAACTATAAGGCTATGATAAATTGACATGTTAAAATTTTAAGCTTATCAATACTTTGATTATATACAATGTAAAGTGGAAAGTAGTACATTCCAAAAATGCTATGATTCCTTAAGGTAACATTTCCAAAATGCTATTATAATTTAAATTAATATTTCAAGTTTAATAAATTTAAAGAAATATTCAATGATTTGAAAATTTGGGTTTTATTTGAATGATATAATATTGAATTATTTTTGAAATGGAAATGATACAATTGTGATATTGTTTTGAAATGAGTATGATATTTTGGTCTTGAAAGTATAAATTATTTGAAATAAATATCCATGGGTTATAACAACGATTGGTTGTTAAAGAGACCGGAATCGGATATTGTCTTATAGCCGGACAATACCGAAAACCACTTTAACAACTGTGTACGCGGTGGAGATTCCAGAATGAAGTAGGATGGTGGCGACGTTCTCGAGGTATGTTACGTGGACCCAACTCCCGTGAGTTGGCATATATGACTAAAACAGGAGCTATACCGGGCTACACAAAGGGTCGCACCCTTTAATCGAGCATGCTCCTTCGGAAACTATTCTATTACTCTTGTGATTCGATTCGGTGGCGCCACTTTGATTCGGGGGTATTGTTCGAGGTGGGCGGAAGCTGCTGGCTTGCCGTCACCACTGGTCCGGGAGTGCAAACGGTGTATCCACCCTGGCATTGCCTCGCGTGCCGTGTCATATCCTTATATCGAGCCCACTACGATTTTGGTTTTAAAGATCCGACCGCGTTAAGGTTCACCATCCCCTTAACGCTATTTTCTATATGATTATACTTTACTGATTGGACACTACTGTATATAGCGCAATATACTACATAGTAAATAATTTAACGGATCCTTAGAGGATGGGCGGTCCCAAGCATCTTCTAAGTTACTTGTACCTTTACTACAGTTCACTTGAGTTGGTTTACATTGTATAAGTATGTATGTCCTGACTCGAGTGTTTGTATTTTTATTTACGCTCGGGTCAGCCTGAGTTATTCACAGATTTGGATTTCCACTTTCTGGAGATTGGAATCGCTGGAGATTATCTACTTGTCATGTTTATCTTTTGAAACCTGTTGTTCCTTTCAGCGCTTGTATTAGTTGACTTCTACGAAGTGAGACTTCTTTTGTACCTTATTTCCTCTGTTGTATTTTATGTAACTCTGATATTTTTATATAGTAGCTTCATGAACTACTATTTCTTTTGCTTCCGCTGCACTATTATTACTCTGTGTCTGTGATTCTATGATTTTTATTTACTGTATATTCTGAGATTTGCCAAATTTTTATTTACAACGCGGTATTTTGAGCAATTTAATTCCGGCATGAGTGTCTACCTATACACTTATAATGGATGCGAATGGTTGAAAATACCACGGTTGTTACAGTTGGTATCAGAGCTTTGGTAGCTCTAGGCAAAACTCAGCATATGGAGTAGATGTATTTACAGAATCACTTTCATTCGAGTTGAATCTCATTCTTTTGACTCGATTCCTTTGAATTTTGGAACGTTCCCTATGGTTCCAAAATCCATTCTTATTCCCCGCTATTCATCTTCATTTGATTCTGGAGTATCCCATAACTCCACTTCGAATGATCTTTATAGTGAATTGGCGGTCTCGCCAATCTCAAAAATTCTCTTGTAAAAGGGGTGAAACTCCTTTACAACAGCATCGATTCACCAAAGATTTTATATCCTCAGTTTAGATGCTAGTATCTCCTATTATCCAAAACTCTATCTTATGAGGTTGAATGTAGATTTACCCCAGAAAATCCACTTCGACCTTATACTTTAAGTCACGGTTGACCCGATTAAGGTTGCCCGTGATTTATATTAGCTAATCCACCTCCCTACTCTATATTTAATCATCTTGTCTTTTGTTTCCAACATATTTTCAAACATTTTGAATTGTATTTGTCAATCTACATTTTTTTATATATTGTGTTGTTTGAGTTGTTGATGTTGATTTGGGTTTCCGATCGATTCGTCTGATCAACGCTATCGATAGGATTTCTAAAACACTTTGATAGAACAAACTGACACAATATTATTTTAAAATTTTGTTAATGAAATAAAATTTTGATATATATATATATATATCTATGGAACTTAATAAAATGATTCAAATTGATAATTTGAAATGATAATACTTGATTTATCATTTATTGTTCTATAAATGAATTTATAAATAATTGTTTATAAATTGATTTGGGAACTTAAATGAATTTAGAAAAGAAATCTGAGAATTTATTTTCCGATGATCTCGAACTTTGGTTTAAAAGTTTTAAAAGGGTTATATTATTTAAAGTATTTTGAATAGAATTTGTTTTCAAAGAATTTTAAAGTTTTTAAATCAGTGCTCTTCTCTTTGTCGCTGGAGAATAGTTTCGGTGATGACTGCAGCATCATCAACATTCATTTTCGAGTTTCGAAGTGAAGAGACCATTCTGTAGTTTTGCTACAGTCTTGCTTTGGAGAATTAAATTGATTTGGATTTCTAAAATATGACTTGACTTATACTATATATTAATATATGATGTAAATTTTATTTTATATATATATTGTGTATGTATATATTTAGTTATTTACCTCTAAAAAAAAAAAATTGTTTGAAGTTAATCGGAAAATGAATTCTTGAATTTTATCTTAAAGGATGATTTAAAATTTTAAATGATCAAAATTTTGAATAAATACTTAAGCTTGAATAATTGAATTAGAAGGTTTGTTTGTATAATACTCAATTACATTGTAATATAACGTACCTAAAATTATTCAGAAGTGAATATGTAATTGGATAAAATACAATATAAAAGGATTTTAATAAATAAAATTTAAGTAGTTATAATAAATGTTATACACTTAAATTTTAGTTATAAAAGATTAATAGGGGTAAACAGAATAAAAGTTAATTGAATAATTTACAATATAATGTTGATAAAGGAATTTATAAATAAATTGGAGCAGATATAATAAGTGTCAATAAACTTAATATATATGATTAGATATATTAAGTGGAATAAATTTAATAATAATTATGGAATAAAGAAGAATTAAATTTATTGAATAAATTATGAGCATAATAAATGATTTTCAAATTCATGACTTTGGAAAATTGTTAATTTAAGAAAATAAAATTTGAAATAGTTAAGATTTATTTAACTTAAGTGAAACCAAATGAATGAAATCAATTATTAATTTAAGTTGAAGTTTCCATGGATTTAAATTTTATTATCTTCTTTGCTGTCTAACCTTTTTCTGTTAGGTTGTTCTATTCTCCCACCTCTTCCTTTTCGGGGACGAAAAGTTTTGAGTGGAGGAGAGTGTAACGACCCGTAAATTTTCAATAATTAAAGCTGTCAATTTAATAAGATTTTGATAAATATTTTGGAAAAAAAAAAATTTGTAATTTAATAATGAAATGAATGCCAAAATGAGATGTAAGTTTGTACTTAAAAAAAAAAACTAATTAATAAAAATTGAAATGAAATTACAGTTTATTGAAGTAATGTAAATTGTTATACATGGCTATAAATTTATGTAAGAAAAAAAAAATGCAAACATTAAAATTTATAAATGATTTAGTATGAAAAATGACCATTGAATAAAGATTTGGTATATAAGAATGGTAACGTATGTTTGTGAACAGTGAATTCAAAGGTGTGATTAAAAGTTATAGTAACGGTTGTAAGTTACTATTTAATGGGTCTATTAATCTAGTTGTAGATGTTACATTTAGGTGTAAAATGGATATAAGTAAATAAATGTAAGTTGTGTGGGTAAATGAATTAGTGTATAATTTATGGTAATTGAATGAATTAAACATTATGTAAGCAATTATGATAATTAGTGGACATGATAAACTTGAGTGTAATATAAAGATAAGGATAACATTTATTGCAAGTTACATTTATTTAGGCTGCTAAATTTAAAGTATAAAATCAATTACACTTAAATGTAAGTAAATTTTCATTTATATGAGATAGGACAGTAATTGTAAAGTGTGAATGTAATGACATAAATGGGGATGTATATTTTATGAAATGTATATTTTATCCATAAGATGAAATAAAGGAATGAAACCAAGTTGGATAAATGGATTGAGGTTTTAATTATAATAAACGTATATATTTAGCAAACTCAATATAATTGAAAATAACAGTTATTATAATAGAAAGATGAAAATTTGAATATATATTTATGTAATGAATGATAAAAAAATAATAGCTAGGTTTATAGAGTGATAATATATTTATTAGAAGAAAAGAATTAAAGCAAGGCAATTATTGGAAATTTAATTAAATGTGAATTCAATTTCATAACAAATAGATTTATGGTAAGAGAATGAAATTAATTACTATGTAAACTGAAATTTGAATGAATTGGAAGTTATTAATGTATTAGTATCTAAACCAATGTTAATATGGATTTTTTTTTTGAATTTAAACTTATACTTTTAATTTAGATAAAAATACAGTGTTTGCACACAATGACTTTCTATATTTTATTTCCCTATGTTTGTTTCTCTAATTTTTATTTTCTATTTTATTTGTATAAACTTTGAATATATTCATTTGTTCTTTGATTGATTTTTTCTTTGAATAATAGCTTAGGAATTTCAAGAGATATAGGTTACCTGTTTTGTACATTTATTGCATTTTCATTGCATGCAAACAAAGGAAAAATTTCACAAGATTCTTCCTCCTTAATTTGTGCCTTTTTAATTTCTTGCCTTTTTTTTTTCCTACCCTCTTTATTTCAAACCTTAGCAAATTACTTCCCACATCTCTAGCCGTGCATAACTCCATCTATTAGCCATGAGAAACATCTCATTTCCATATCTCTTCATTCTTATTCACGGCTAAAAAAAAAAAGGAAATTTAATTAAATCCATTAAGCTATTTGATTAAATAGGGAATAAATCCCCTCATTTACTAGCCTTTTTAATTCTTGCCATTCTTTTGGCCATTTATCTTCATAACCCTAGCCGCCATATCATATTTGCAATTCACGTACAAAGCTTTCCTACATCTCATTCTCACGTTCATTTCTATTTTGAGAAAAAAAATTCCATGGCTTCTCCTCCTTCTCTCTTCCCTTTTTTTTTTTTTTTCTTTCTTTTGTTTTCTATTTTGTTTAAGTAATGGCCTCCTCTTCTTCTTCCTTCTCTTTCTCCTCTTTTTCATTTTGTTTTCCTTTTGTTTTCTTCATGCTAGTTCAGCCACCACCTTGTTCACCTCTTCACCATAATTCCGACCTCATCCTCTCTCCACCACCTCCATAACCGGTCTCGCATGCCACCAAAACTATCATGGCCAAGACCCATGATGTTTAAGGTCAAGGTTATGCCATTTGATCCATATTCTTTTCATTTTATTTATTTTTTTTGATTTACAATCTTGTGTTGAATTATATCCTTATAATTTGTGTATTTGTTTATGTACAAGATTGGATCTTGACTCTCCATCACTCAAGTATAGTCGTGCTTTGTCGTGCCTTGTCGTGCTTTGCAGAGTTTAGATTTGTGTGTTGAATTTGATTTCTAGCTTTAAAAAGGTGAGTTTTATCTCTCTAGACATACGTACTTTTAATTTGTGAAACGATGACATGTGAATTGTATAAATTAATATGTTATGTTATTATGTTCATATATGCCTGTGATAAATCTATATGAGGTTAAATATTGCTATATCCCTGTTACATCATCTGTTATGATTTTATTTGTTATACTGTTATTTATTTCCTGTTTATCACACTGCAAGTTCCCTATCACTATGGGCTTAAATGATAGGCTCGAGTGATTTTATTGTATTTATTTTACTTGGGATTGCGGGTTTGAAATGATAGAACCCGGATTTTTCTTCTTAAATCATGGATTGAAATGACATATTATCCGTATCATTTGACCTAGGTTAGAAAATATCATACAGGCCCATGGTTATATTTTTAAATGATATTTTCCTAAAAATTTAGTAAGTACTTTAAATATTTCAGAAAATTATTAAGTATTTTGAATTATAAATATATGAAAATTTTAACTTAATTTGATTTAATGCTTTAAAGTGTAAAGAAATATTGTTTTTATATAAGTTAAATTTTTTATAAGTTAATTGGTTTTGAATGGAATTTAAAGAGTCTTATTTATGATAAATAACTTAATAATTAAGTTTGATTAAATTTGGAATCTTAAGTCTAGCCTAGTAATTGTAATAAAGGTTGTTTCCCACGATGGACATATTTTGTAAAATAAACAATGTATTTTTGAATAAATAAAATGAAATACACTTATATGTGACATCTTGTAATAAGTTTTGGAATCATGGTGGAATTGATGTCTAAAGGAATAAAATTTGTAAAGAATTTGATTGTTTGACTATGATAAAATATTCTTTTGTAAAATGTTATGTTTTGTAAGGTAATAACTATGACTTTGAAATGGAAAAATGTAAGTTAAACACACATGTGAAAGGTGTAAGTTTTAATTAATGAAAGAAATTGGTAAGTTTTTAATTAATGCAAGAAATAGTGCAAGTTTTAATTAATGAAAGAAAAGGGTAAGTTTTAATTAATGAAAGAAACGTATAAGTTTTAATTAATGAAAGAAAAGGGTAAGTTTTAATTAATGAAAGAAACGTATAAGTTTTAATTAATGAAAGAAAAGGGTAAGTTTTAATTAATGAAAGAAACGTATGAGTTTTTAATTAATGAAAGGAACATGTAAATTCCTAATTAATGAAAGAAATAGTGCAAGTTTTAATTAAGGAAAGAAACATGTAAAGTTTTAAGTAGTATGGTATTGATTAAATTAATAAATGCTCATTACTGTAATAGGAATGTAAATTTAAAACGTACATTTGATAATATAAGTTTTAATTAGTGTAATATTGAAAAATGATAAATGCTCTTCATTATAATAAATGTAAGTTAAAACGTACATTGGACACGTAGATTTTAATCAATGTAATGGTGTATTTTAAATTGATTAAAATGATAAATGTTACTTACTGTAATAATAAAATGTAAGTTGATAACGTACATTTGATAAGCAAGTTTTAATTTATGTGAATGGCATACTTTAAATGATTAAAATAATAAAGTTTCTTTATTGTAATAATAATGTAAGTTAATAAGGTGCTTTTAACTTAACATAAGAATTTCGGTTTAAATTGTATATTTCAGTAAGAAAGTTTATTTAACTATAAGGCTATGATAAATTGACATGTTAAAATTTTAAGCTTATCAATACTTTGATTATATACAATGTAAAGTGGAAAGTAGTACATTCCAAAAATGCTATGATTCCTTAAGGTAACATTTCCAAAATGCTATTATAATTTAAATTAATATTTCAAGTTTAATAAATTTAAAGAAATATTCAATGATTTGAAAATTTAGGTTTTATTTGAATGATATAATATTGAATTATTTTTGAAATGGAAATGATACAATTGTGATATTGTTTTGAAATGAGTATGATATTTTGGTCTTGAAAGTATAAATTATTTGAAATAAATATCCATGGGTTATAATAACGATTGGTTGTTAAAGAGACCGGAATCGGATATTGTCTTATAGCCGGACAATACCGAAAACCACTTTAACAACTGTGTACGCGGTGGAGATTCCAGAATGAAGTAGGATGGTGGCGACGTTCTCGAGGTATGTTACGTGGACCCAACTCCCGTGAGTTGGCATATATGACTAAAACAGGAGCTATACCGGGCTACACAAAGGGTCGCACACTTTAATCGAGCATGCTCCTTCGGAAACTATTCTATTACTCTTGTGATTCGATTCGGTGGCGCCACTTTGATTCGGGGGTATTGTTCGAGGTGGGCGGAAGCTGCTGGCTTGCCGTCACCACCGGTCCGGGAGTGCAAACGGTGTATCCACCCTGGCATTGCCTCGCGTGCCGTGTCATATCCTTATATCGAGCCCACTACGATTTTGGTTTTAAAGATCCGACCGCGTTAAGGTTCACCATCCCCTTAACGCTATTTTCTATATGATTATACTTTACTGATTGGACACTACTGTATATAGCGCAATATACTACATAGTAAATAATTTAACGGATCCTTAGAGGATGGGCGGTCCCAAGCATCTTCTAAGTTACTTGTACCTTTACCACAGTTCACTTGAGTTGGTTTACATTGTATAAGTATGTATGTCCTGACTCGAGTGTTTGTATTTTTATTTACGCTCGGGTCAGCCTGAGTTATTCACAGATTTGGATTTCCACTTTCTGGAGATTGGAATCGCTGGAGATTATCTACTTGTCATGTTTATCTTTTGAAACCTGTTGTTCCTTTCAGCGCTTGTATTAGTTGACTTCTACGAAGTGAGACTTCTTTTGTACCTTATTTCCTCTGTTGTATTTTATGTAACTCTGATATTTTTATATAGTAGCTTCATGAACTACTATTTCTTTTGCTTCCGCTGCACTATTATTACTCTGTGTCTGTGATTCTATGATTTTTATTTACTGTATATTCTGAGATTTGCCAAATTTTTATTTACAACGCGGTATTTTGAGCAATTTAATTCCGGCATGAGTGTCTACCTATACACTTATAATGGATGCGAATGGTTGAAAATACCACGGTTGTTACAACTATGTTCAATAGCAGGTTACCGCCACATTCCATAGCAGGTTATACAACTAAAACCGTACAAGTCTCGTATTGTTTCTTTGGATTTCCAACGAATGATCAGGCCAAGGAACTTCCCATTGCCACATGAGAATGCCTCTGGATGGACATCCCCGAGAACCAAACCGGATCTCTACCAACACAAGGCCGGGTTACCCCTAACTGAGTAACAACTGACCGAATATGCCATCCCCCGGTCCTTTGGGACCTTTTCACCGAGCGCTCGTAATCAATTCACACAATCATAACAAAGTGTTTTCAACATGAGTAAGTATCTGGGATCCATACCATGATACCACCCTTTTCCAGAAGGAAATGCACACATCCTAAAGGGCGCTACCCCTCATAACCTTGCCGCATCTTTCCTGTTTTGACCATTCACGGGGTGTGAGGCTCGACGAAGTCACGTCCACAAAAACATACTTTATACAAAAGCCATGCTTTGGGTCAACAAATGATCATAGAAATGATCACAAAGATAGACGATCAAACAAATGATCCTATCACAAATAATCAACACAATGATCATTTACAGCAACACTCAGCATGTCACATTACCAAATTGGGAATATATCGCTGATAACTTCAACTACATAACCTCTGAGCTCGTACGTCTCAGAGAAGGGTGTTAAGCTAAAAGAATAAATTCTCCGCCACCAACAGAAATATATTTGAAAGAAATCTGCTTTATATCTCAATTTGTAACGTCAGACATACAATCCATACAAGTCTGTTCCGGGCTCGAACAAAACCGAAGGCACTTACAAAGAAGTCCTTGCAATCCGGATATTCACAATCCTGATCGGATTCACCATCACATATGGAGAACTCAATACCGTAGCTACTCGGTGCAGAGTCAATCGACAAGTCATCCTATCGCTCTCGCAAATATCCGGTCTTCAACACCGATCTTCAATGCAATTCACAACGACGTATCACATATTCGGAATGGGTTATACGACCCCATGGTCCTTTCCCGGTTAACCTGAATAGTGAGCGCTTATTCAAAAATAAGTGTAGCATTCACATTCAAACAAATCACATCAAATACCCATTCAAAGGGAAATATTGATAGTCGGCTATTGAACTATCAATGGATATGCACACATCACCAGATTCCAAATAATTTTCCAAATTATTTATTTTCCAAAATATCTTTACAAGATATATAATTTTCACACTTCAAAAATAAATCAATATTTATTTTTAAACAACTTCCCTTTTCATTCATAAATTCCATAGTGAATTTATATTTCAAAATATCTATGAATATTCGATTTCAATTATTCATTTCAATTTATCTTCAAAAAGATAAATTCTCAAAATATTCACTTTATATTGGAAAACATTTCCATACTTATTTATTCATAAGTAATTCACAGATTTTATTTATTTTCAACACTTGGAAAGTATTCAATATACTTAAATCGAAATTAAGTATATATTTCATTCTTTAAGGAAATCATTCTCTTAAACATATTTATTTGGGCCAAAACGAATGTTGGGTAAAACATTGTTACGACTACCCAAAATCACTAGTATAGGGATTCGAATTTAAAATAGATATATAAATCCCAATACTATACAAAACATTTCCTTTCGGAAATCATTTACTATAACAACAGTGTTATAGTCCACTATTTCCTTTTATTTCTCGAAAACGTCTATTTCAACAATAAATGTTGAAATCTATGGTTTCGAATCTCAACACATTTTAAAACATCGTTAGATCATTTTAATTCAATTTAAACATCTCATTCAAAACAATTTCTTTAACATATTATTCACTATTCAAAAACGTGAATATACTACGTTAACAAATTTCATCCTTTTATTCATTTTATTTCAAAGGATTATTCATAGTTCAAAAACGTGAATATAACTCCATTTATAATTTATAACAATTTACTTATCAAAATAAGTCGTTTTCGAATTTATAAAACAACGTTTATAAATTCCATTTCTATTCATTTTATAACAACTTCCTTTTATAAATTTTCTTTATTAACCTATTCGATTTATAACTCAATTATAAAACAACGGTTCATATTATGAGTCAAATACTTATAAAACAATTACTTTACAAAAATCGTTCTTTTAACTTCATAATTATAAATCTTATAACTTATAAGATTCAATTATTTATCCAAAATTCATTCTTTCAATAACTTTGTAAATTTTATAAACCTACTGTTTATAAAATTCCATTTATAACTTCACTGTTTAAAATTCTATAAATTTCATTCATTTATGAAATTCATTTTCACTTCATTCAAACACTTATAAAAACTCGTTTTATAATCTCAATATTTCAATTTATAAATATCCATTTATAAATCTCTAAATATAATTCAATTTATATTATTCTTTTAAAACGTCTTAAATCTCCTTTATTATTTCACCATTTTGATTCATAAAATAATTAAATTTTATAAATCCTATATTTAACTTTTCATAATAAATTCAAAAATCCCGATTAACTATTTTATAAAATCATTAGCATCATATTCTCAAAAATCAGTTTCCAACTATTTTTCTCAAAAATCATAATTTTTATAACTTTAAAAATATAACGTTTATTTATTTAAAATGGATCAAATTCCAAAATTTTTTTATAAAACGTATACTTCTCAAAAATCACTTTAAAAATCATTTTAAAGTTTCAAAATTTGGTCCAATGATGCTACATACCAAATAGTCAATCACGACAACAACGATATCATATATCGATATGATAATCAATCAAATATCAAAATATCTGAAATTAAATAAATACTATTGAGGAATCCAGTTGGATCCCTCCAACCTGTTTTCCTGCATCCAAAAACATTAGCACAATACCAATTTCGCTCCAGTACGAAATTATCGCGGTATATGGGATTTTAAAATATTATCCGCTTAATAGCGGCGCAATAGGGTCTCATCCGCTAAACAAATAAATGCGGGAAATCAATAACTCCAATATATACATATGCCAATATATATATTGCTATTATATATAATACCAATTTCACTGTTTATGAAATATTCGCGGTATATGTTTTTAATAAATAACATCCGCTTAGTAACGGCGCATAATGTCTATTTTAACAATCAATAGATAACAATCATCATTCAAACATGCATTCAAATATTTTAAATCTAACTATTTAAAATAAAATCGAAACTGATTCGATTGAGTGAGAAGTTCTCACCTTGATTTTAATTTCGTTTTAGCGATTTATTTTGAATAAAATTAAACGCGCGTTTAATTTTACCCGAAATTTTCACTAACTCCAAACGAATCCAATCTAATTTCATCGCGTAGTGCTCGTCCATACGATTCCAACGCAACTGGTTTCGCGCGTTTTCGACCTCGTATGAAAAAGTTATGTATTTTTAAACTTTTACACGATTTATATACACAAATTACAAAAATTAATTATAATTTTCAAACCCACTGCTTCACAGCCCTTAGATCCAGATCCAACCCATCACAGCCGTGCGTGCCTCTCCTTCCCCAAACTCACGCAAGCTACAGACATACACGCGTAACAAAACCCATACAATCAAATACTAGGGTTTAAATTAGCAACTCCATCTCCCAACAATACTTCATCACGTCGGCACCAAATCGAAGCCACCTGAAGGCTCCACCCTCGGCCAAGGTCCGGCCACGCGCGGCACCCCCCTGCATAGAAATGCGTGCACGAACGCAATGGCTTTGAACTCCATTTGCCGCTGATTCCCTTCGAATTTCCCGATCATGACCGTTCAACTTGAAGCTCTCATCGAGCTCTATAACTTTCTAGTTGAAAGTTTTCGATATAAATGAACGGATTTGGAGATTTGAGGGGAAGATGGTTGGCAATTTTCGGCCATTGAAGCTAAGGTGGCGGTTGCGTTATAATTAGGGTTAGGTTTTTATTTTTAATTTGTGAATGAGGGTATGGTATATTTATAAGAAATTATTCAAAACACTATTCATCCGGAAATTCCGAACTCCGATTTACGCGCCGAAACTAACGTTCCTAAGGTTTACCCCGCGTTCCGGACACAATGGAACAGGTTTCGAAAGCTAATTCGGTCATCTGTGCGAGTTATGGCTATAAACGTTCAATTTAAATTAAACCGATTTAAATCGATTTCTAGGCGTTTTAATTTGTACCGGACAAACGGTAAATCCAATTGACTTGAAATTTGAAACCTTAAAATAATATCACATTACAGATCCGATGAAACTGGTTTCGTCGAAATCCGAGACTTTTTGAAAAATGGCTATTTTAACTCGCCAAATTAAAATTAAAAACAATTCGATGCGTTTCGAGCTGCCACGATCAAACGATAGCTCCGATTGACACGAAAATTGAAATCCGGTAATAACTAACTATTATGGATCCAATGGAACTGGTTTCGTTCAATTCTGAGACTGTTAAAAAATTGGCTATTTTTCAGTTGATAATTAAATATTAAAATATTCAATTTTCACAAATTAACTTTTAATTCGATTTTAAAAGTTCTAAAATATCGTTCTAACTCCAATATGATAAAATAAAATTTTACAAATCATTTTCAATCATATTTAACCCAATTTTCAATTATTTCCATAATTTAACATATTAAATTATCGATTTAATTATCTAATTAAATTCAATAATTCAAATAAAAATTTATTTGACTTAAAAATTCACTTATTAATATTTAAAATTAATTAAATATTCAAATTTTAATTATTAAAAATCCTGGGTCGTTACAATCTTCCCCCCTTAAAAGAATTTCGTCCTCGAAATTAACAAGTAAGAAAAGTTACAGAATCTATTAATTTTTTTTTCCAAAATCCATAGTTAAACTTCTTATAATACTTACTAAGTTTTTAAATCATACTTAGTTATCTTTTCAAAAACAACTTCTATTGTTTAACTTTCAATTCCAAATCAAAGTTAAAGTTTTCAAAATTTTCCAATTTTCTCAAAATTTTTCTAACGCCTTAAATTTCCGGAAAAATTCGCCATAGTCTCCTTTGCGCGGCTCGATCCGAAAAAAAAAACGACAGTATATATATCACAAATATACATCTCATCAAGTAATGAGGCATCCCGAAGGGAAAAAGTATAAAAGTACGGTATTTAATCCGAGATATGTACCTTATATTTTATTAGCAAGCATATACGGCTAATATAGCACGAAAGCGAGCTCCAAATGCGAAGCAAACGCGATCCGCACCTACTAATCACTCAACAAACAACATGAGAACATTCATATATGAAAATAGTATCAATACACAACATATAGCAACATAATAACTATATATGTCAACATAGCAATTGCAAACAAAAGCAACAAATGCAAACATCAACCAACTTCATCCATAACCAAATCAATATTCATTTATATTCTCATTAATATTCAATGAAATAGGTTTTCAAGTTAATCACATTTGATTCATAAACAGTGGATGTTTTTACTAACATTCATTTTCAATTAGTTTATGTTCACTAATTCATACTCAAGTTGGTTCACTTCCACATCAAATTCAATTCCATTTAAGATTCACTTAACTTCCAATTGAATTCCAATTACTTTAGCTACCAATTTCATTAACTCAATTTCATTAATACTTAATGAATTATACACAATCAATCAACTAACAACCATATAACAACCAATGTTTATTCAACATAACCAAATTATTTCACTTTACATTCATTTTGGTTCAACCCATTTAATTCCATTTTGTAACGACCCGCCTTTTTGGACAGTTTAAACCGACGATCAAATACACATGTCGGTTCCAAACCATTAAAAGGGCAGATAGTTATTGGGGTAATTAAGAAAAGAAAAGGAAGGGAAATAAAGGAAATGAAACAACACAGAATCTCACAGCGGAAGGTTAAAGTATAATAATAAAATAACAGTTCATGAAGCTGTTAATTAAATGAATACATTTGAAATGAATACATTTGATTATTATAATACAACATTTATCAGAGTTACATACACAACAAATATCATACAACAATGCAGCGGAATGGAATGAATATAATAGTAGTAGATCATATACCAAATCTTCGTCTCCGTCCTCCAAGGAAATGATCTTCAACCTAAACTGAAAGCTCAGGACTGACCCGAGCGTAATGAAAAGACAAAACACTCGAGTCAGGACTAAAATATCCTTCTGAAAGTGAAATCGATCTTAAATAAATATGAGTGTAACGGCGTCAGAGATGTTTACGGGGTTTGACATCTCCTATCCAGTGTCAACGTGCGTGCAATAACTCAAGAGATGTTACGGGATTTTCCATCTCTCAAGGATCCGTGAAACTATCTACTATGTAGTAATATACGCTAAGTAGATAATGTCTATCAGTAATATAAAGTATCAAAATAGCGTTAAGGCGTTACCATAATCCCCCTTAACACATTTTATATTCCCAAAAGCATATACAAGACCGTAGTTTCCCCAAAACCGGAAGTCACCAAAGGGCAATCCATATACTCAAGGTACAAATCAAAACGTAGTGGTCGCGAATAGGATAATCAGTATGACAAGGTACATGAGGCAATACCAACTAGGATACTAGTAGTTGCGTGATCCGGACTGATGTTGGGCATAGCCAGCAGCTACCCCAACACCGCGAAACAACACTCCCAAATCAAGGGGTGCACCCAAATCGCATCACAAATGTAATAGATATGGTATCGAAGAAGTGTGTCCGCTAGAGGTGGCGAACCTCAATGGCCCGACGCGGCTCCTGTTTTAGTCATGTCAGGGGTCATCCAATAATCGTTCTCTTTCTTCAGTCAACGCGTTCACCAAACCATCCACTTCATTCTGGATCATCACTCCGCGTATAATAGTTATTAAAGTGGTTTCGGTATCGACAGAGAGTATGTCCATATCCGATCCCGGTCTCTTTAATAACTACGTATTATTACACCTTTGGCTCTTTATATTTCAAATCGATTCATAATTGATATCAAAATATCATATTCGCTTCAAAAATCAAATCCATTCAAATATCATCGTATCTTTCAAAATATCAGATTTCATATTTAAATTCAAGATTTAAATATAAACATTTCACCTTATTGACCAGCTTAGGATTTTAGAAAAATAGTTTTAAGTAGTTTAAAAGTAGTTTTAAATAATTAAAATAGTTAAAAACACTTAAAATCTTTAAAATGGATTTAAAATAGATAAATTCGTTTAAAATAATTTAAATTGGGTTAAGTAGATTTAAAATAGATTAAAATAGTTTAAGTATTCAAAATGGTTTATATAACAGAGTAATTTGGAAAACAAATTAAAACAGCTTCAAAATCAATCCATTTCAATTATAACTTCCCAATTCAAATCAATTTCAATTTCCATTCTACCGATTCAATTTCGATTTCAATTCAAAACAATGTCAACTTTTACTTCAAATCAATTCAATTCTACATTCACCTTTAATTAATTCAATTTCAATTTATATCGATTTGGAGCTTGATTTCTCAAAATATCAATTTATAACACTTAACAAAATTTCCAACAATATTCAAGTTTAAATCCAAATTCCAAATATGATTCAATTCCAAACTCGATTTCAAAATATCATTTTCATATCACTTTTACTTAGTAATATTCAAAACTCGAAATAATGTTCAATCTTTAAAATAAATAGATTTTTGAAATTCAATCATATCCAAAAAAAAAAATTTTTTAAAGTCACAACTTAAATTATTTACCAATTTCTTTTAACCAAAATTTATTTCAACATTCCAACTCAATTTTTCGACAAATTCGATTTCTATAAATTGATTTCTATTTATAACTTTTAAATCAAAACATTTAAATAAATTTTAAATCGACGATTTCAAAAATTATTTATTTAGCCAATTCGGTGTCCGTATATAATTTTCTATCCTATGGCCAAGTAATTTTTTTTCAATTAAATGTCAGGAATGAGTATACATTACTTAAATTAATCTCAGTATCATATGTATGCATAACAGGATCTATATAAGCAAATAAACATCCAAACATTCAATTATCAACCAATAGCATCCATCAAAATACATCATCCAATAAACAATACAATTCATGGCAGTTTCATAGTTATCAATGTCAGGTAATTTAATCGCAATTCAATTTTAATTTCAATTTAACTGTCAATTTAATTTTTCAACGGTTAATGCAAATGACAAGCTATATGACAATTAAATTTTTACCAAACAACGACAAATAAAATCATAACACTTCATAATATCAAATTTAACTAGCATAAAAATATTTAGTACGGTGTGAGCGTTATAAAACACTCACATTGATTTTTCGATTTTAAATCAAATCGAACGACGTTCGATTTAACTCAAAATTTTCTCTAGCTCCAAATGATTCCAATCCAGTTGCATCGCGTAGAGCTCGTCCATACGATTCCAACGCAAAAAGTTTCGTCGAATTCCGACCTCGTATGACAAAGTTATGATGGTTTAAAGTTAACACGAATTTTTATATAAATTAATTACAACTTAATTAAATTTTTAAAACCCACCCCATCATCACCGTTGATCTCCTGCATAGCAGATCTGGGCCGCACCATCTTTCTCCCTCCAATTCACGTTCTTCTCCCAGGTTAGAGACGCAACATAGAACCCATCAAACGCGGCCTAGGGTTCCAAATCGCGGCCACCACGAACGTCGGGAAGTTGATCAGAGACCATCGTTGCGAAGCCCCGCTCGAGAGCCACCATCGGCTGCCACCATGCTGAACTCGGCCTCCCCTATCACCTCGAAAAACGTGAAAAACGCAGCCCCTTCCTACACGATTTCCCGTTGATTCGAAGCTCCGTTTTCGATCATCTCCGGATGGATTTGAAGCTTTCATCGTGCTCTACAACTTTGTAGTTGAGAGTTTTTGCTAATTGTTGATGGATTGAGAGGAAAATGAGAAAGAAGTTTCGAATTTCGTGGCCATTGATTCAGGAAATGGTGGCTAGGGCTGAAGTCAATTAGGGTTTCTGGATTAAAATAATAATAAAACTGCCTCGGTTTGCGTGCGTATTTATATAGGTAGGTCCAAAATCATCCGAACTCCAATCGAGACGTGCCGCCAGGCGTTTATAAGGTTTTACCCCCATTCCGGACGCAATGGAACTAGTTTCAAGGCCTAATTCGATCATATGTGAGAGTTACGGAAATAAACGATCAATTTTAAATTAAACCGATTAAACGATTTTCTATGCGTTTTGGCTTGCCCCGGACAAACGGTAAATCCGATTGGCACGAAATTTAAAACCTTACAATAATATCACATTACGGATCCAATGAAACTAGTTTCGTCGAAATCCGAGACCGTTTGAAAAATGACTATTTTAACTCGCCAAATTAATATTAAAACAATTTCAACGCGTTTCGAGCTGCCACGGTCAAACGACAACTCCGATTGCTACGAAAATTGAAATCCGATAATAACTAACTATTACGGATCCAATGGAACTAGTTTTGTCCAATTCTGAGACTGTTCAAAAATTGGCTATTTTCCAGTCGATAATTAAATATTAAAATATTCAATTTTCACAAATAAATTTTAAATTCAGTTTTAAAAGTTCTATAACATCACTATAACTCCAATATGATAAAACAAAATTTTACAAATCATTTTTAATCATATTAAACCCGTTATTCAATTTATCCAATAAATTCCAGTTTTAAAAATCTTATTAACTCTATTATAATCCCAATAGATTCAACATTTATTATTATTCCAAACGACTTACAATTTTTTTTTCTAACACTAAATCACGAAATCTTATTAAATTAGCTATTTTAATTATCGAAAATTTACGGGTCGTTACACTCTCCCCCACTCAAAACTTTTCGTCCCCGAAAAGGAAAAGAAGGGAAAAGAAACTAAGTATAGAATTCAACATTAGATATATTTTATTCAAAGTTACCAACTTATAAAATAATGAAATTCCATTTATAAGGTCATAACTACGCTTCCACTAAGTTACTCCGAACGGCTTTCTAAACTTAAAAGATAATTATCAAAACAAGTTATAAAAAAAATTTAAAAGTTGAAAAATTTTCTAACACCCGGATTTATGGAAAAATTCGGCAGAGTCTCCTTTGCGCGGCTCGATCGGAAAAAATATAATAGCATATATATCACAAATATACATCTCATCTCAATGATGAGGCATCCCATATGTGGGGAAACAACATATAAATATCACCAATATCATATAAAACCGTAAGCGTACCTTTTATTTAGCATTTATTAGCATTTTACTTACATTATGCGTTTAGCGTAGAAGCGAGCTCCACAACGAAGCGCAACCCCTTTGCTACCTACTAAAATGCTCAATAACTAAGTTAGAACCATGCATATAAAGATAGATCGCTATACTTAGCCTACACAACATATATATAACATATTTAGCTTCAAAACTGAGATTTCAATTTCTGGACAGCAAACAAATCTTAGCTTTAGGTCACCTAAGCGGTAAAATTTGACAATAGAATCTAAACAAAAGTTGTTGCATTAATTTCAGGCTTTCCGGAATGTCTAAAATCATCGAATTCGGATCATCCATTCAAAAGTTATGGCCGTTTTACTTAGGGGATACGCTTCAGCCTGGGCAGTGTTTGCGCAGGTCCGCGACTTTCACCCACATTTCCGACCTTCTAAACGACATCAAAACACAAAACACTTAAAACAAAAGTTTTAGCTTAAGTTCTTAGCTTTCAGAAAGTATAAGATCACCAAAATCCGATAAACCAGTCAAAAGATATGGCAAAAATACTAAGGGTGTATACTACAGATTTTACTTATTTTTACACAGGACAGCGAGTAACATTCAAGTTTTTACCAAGCAGACGAAGGAATTTTCTCAAGTTATCTAAACAAAAGTTGTGCTATAGTTTCTAAGCTTTCCGAAAAGTCCAAAATCGTCGAATTCCGTTCAGCCATTTAAAAGTTATGATTGTTTTCGTTTCAGCATATATTGGACAATGTTGGATTTTTTTTTTTTTTTCCAAAAATTTGCTTTTATTATTTCAAAGTACAAAACATCAAAACTTCAAATTTTTTAAAGAACAATCATAAACACAAAGTCATTTATTTCCTTATTCATCCATGCAATAGGTCTACATTTAACCTTTTTTCTGATTTATTCAAGTTTGTTTCATTCACATTTTTAATTCAAGTCAATTTGCTTCAATTTAAATTGAATTCAATTATATTTAATTTCACTTTGCTTCAAATTTGAATTTAATTATTTTACAATTTTACTCCATTTATTCAATTCCATTAACACTAATGAATTCTACTTAATCAATTATCATCCATCTAACAGCCAATGCATATCAAACATTAACATCCATCCAAAATCTACACTAAATCAATTATACATTTTCAAGTCAACTTTAATTTCATACACTTCCAAGTTTATTGACATTTAGCTATATTCAAATTTAATTAGTTTCCATTTACCAATTCTATATTTCATTAAGTTTTAAATTTTATTCATTCACTTATATATATCATTCATTTTACCGCTTAAATTTCTTTTATATTTACAACTATCAGTTAGATCTTCACATTTTATTTTTCACTCTCTCACTGGTATATTATTTCTCTACTTATCCTTATTAGCATTTTAAACCTTTTAAGTATTTGGTAAGTTATAGTTATGCAAATAGAATGTAGTTAAACAACATACAACTTCTTTCCATTTAAAGTTGAATTTTCAATTTATTAATTCTTAAGTCATTACTTAAATTTCACTATAATTTTTTTCACATTTACATTCACATATACTATTTCCATTTTATATTAACATAATTGTGAATCACCTTTAAATGTTAATTTAAATTCCAATTATTTACTAACAATTTTATTTATATTTGCAAACCATTGATTAAATGCATATTCCATTATTCAAACCTATACTTGTATATTATCCAATTAACAATTCATATAACATTTTGAACTTCTTAAATATTTTGGTAAGTTATATCTATGCTATAGAATGAATTTTAATACTATGCGAGTTTTACAGTTTCACTTTTTATTTTAAGTTCATAATTTCCTAATTCTAAGGATTTCTACTTCAATTGATATTTTCACTTAGCTCTTAGGTTCATTTCTCATTTCATAATTCAGGAGTTCCTTAATGATTCAAGTCTAAATTCATTTCAATCATTAAAAAAAATCATTAATTATTAAAGGACTTAAGAATTCCAATCCCGGTTTCATTTCAAATCAGGTTTTGAAATAATATATACTTATATAATTTATATATCAAATCATACTATAGAGAATACAAAAATAAAATAAAAGTTGAATTAAAACAAGGTTTAGACAAGCTATTAAGTGGTCTCCCCCACTCAGACTCTCGAAAATAAACGCCGATGATGCGTGCACTCATCACCGAAATCATTTTCTAGCGTCAAGAGAAGGGAATATAACACTTATAAAAAAAAAATCATTCGAAAACAATTTCAACTCAATTGTACTATCATATAATACTCATATTATATTTTTCAAATTCTTGTAAGTCAATTTCAAACACCGGAATTTAAATTCCCAAATCCAAGTTAAAATTCATTTATATTCATTATCAATTGATTTTATTTTCCTAAATCCATTGTTATTTAATCAATTGTTGTAAATATTGACTGATCAAACAATAGCGATAATAATCTAATATTATCATCTCCTAACAATCAATTCAATCAAAATGAATAAATATTCAAATAATTCTTTTATATAAAATATATTCCAAAATGATATTGTGTTGGTTTGTCCTATTCGAGTGTTTAGAAATTCCTATCGACGCCTTGGCGTCCCAAGTATCGACCAGAATTCATAAATACTCAACGGAACAAATTAACACAATATAAAACCATTTTATATCAAATAACAAGTACGCTCTCTCATATACACTCAACTCATTCATATAGTTTACCTCTATTTCAATGAGTTATTCCCCACTAGAGCCAAGGTTTATCGCTAAACCAAAGCTCTGATACCAACTGTAACGACCCGCCTTTTTGGACAGTTTAAACCGACGATCAAATACACATGTCGGTTCCAAACCATTAAAAGGGCAGATAGTTATTGGGGTAATTAAGAAAAGAAAAGGAAGGGAAATAAAGGAAATGAAACAACACAGAATCTCACAGCGGAAGGCTAAAGTATAATAATAAAATAACAGTTCATGAAGCTGTTAATTAAATGAATACATTTGAAATGAATACATTTGATTATTATTATACAACATTTATCAGAGTTACATACACAGCAAATATCATACAACAATGCAGCGGAATGGAATGAATATAATAGTAGTAGATCATATACCAAATCTTCGTCTCCGTCCTCCAAGGAAATGATCTTCAACCTAAACTGAAAGCTCAGGACTGACCCGAGCGTAATGAAAAGACAAAACACTCGAGTCAGGACTAAAATATCCTTATGAAAGTGAAATCGATCGTAAATAAATATGAGTGTAACGGCGTCAGAGATGTTTACGGGGTTTGACATCTCCTATCCAGTGTCAACGTGCGTGCAATAACTCAAGAGATGTTACGGGATTTTCCATCTCTCAAGGATCCGTGAAACTATCTACTATGTAGTAATATATGCTAAGTAGATAATGTCTATCAGTAATATAAAGTATCAAAATAGCGTTAAGGCGTTACCATAATCCCCCTTAACACATTTTATATTCCCAAAAGCATATACAAGACCGTAGTTTCCCCAAAACCGGAAGTCACCAGAGGGCAATCCATATACTCAAGGTACAAATCAAAACGTAGTGGTCGCGAATAGGATAATCAGTATGACAAGGTACATGAGGCAATACCAACTAGGATACTAGTAGTTGCGTGATCCGGACTGATGTTGGGCATAGCCAGCAGCTACCCCAACACCGCGAAACAACACTCCCAAATCAAGGGGTGCACCCAAATCGCATCACAAATGTAATAGATATGGTATCGAAGAAGTGTGTCCGCTAGAGGTGGCGAACCTCAATGGCCCGGCGCGGCTCCTGTTTTAGTCATGTCAGGGGTCATCCAATAATCGTTCTCTTTCTTCAGTCAACGCGTTCACCAAACCATTCACTTCATTCTGGATCATCACTCCGCGTATAATAGTTATTAAAGTGGTTTCGGTATCGACAGAGAGTATGTCCATATCCGATCCCGGTCTCTTTAATAACTACGTATTATTACACCTTTGGCTCTTTATATTTCAAATCGATTCATAATTGATATCAAAATATCATATTCGCTTCAAAAATCAAATCCATTCAAATATCATCGTATCTTTCAAAATATCAGATTTCATATTTAAATTCAAGATTTAAATATAAACATTTCACCTTATTGACCAGCTTAGGATTTTAGAAAAATAGTTTTAAGTAGTTTAAAAGTAGTTTTAAATAATTAAAATAGTTAAAAACACTTAAAATCTTTAAAATGGATTTAAAATAGATAAATTCGTTTAAAATAATTTAAATTGGGTTAAGTAGATTTAAAATAGATTAAAATAGTTTAAGTATTCAAAATGGTTTATATAACAGAGTAATTTGGAAAACAAATTAAAACAGCTTCAAAATCAATCCATTTCAATTATAACTTCCCAATTCAAATCAATTTCAATTTCCATTCTACCGATTCAATTTCGATTTCAATTCAAAACAATGTCAACTTTTACTTCAAATCAATTCAATTCTACATTGACCTTTAATTAATTCAATTTCAATTTATATCGATTTGGAGCTTGATTTCTCAAAATATCAATTTATAACACTTAACAAAATTTCCAACAATATTCAAGTTTAAATCCAAATTCCAAATATGATTCAATTCCAAACTCGATTTCAAAATATCATTTTCATATCACTTTTACTTAGTAATATTCAAAGCTCGAAATAATGTTCAATCTTTAAAATAAATAGATTTTTGAAATTCAATCATATCCAAAAAAAAATTTTTAAAGTCACAACTTAAATTATTTACCAATTTCTTTTAACCAAAATTTATTTCAACATTCCAACTCAATTTTTCGACAAATTCGATTTCTATAAATTGATTTCTATTTATAACTTTTAAATCAAAACATTTAAATAAATTTTAAATCGACGATTTCAAAAATTATTTATTTAGCCAATTCGGTGTCCGTATATAATTTTCTATCCTATGGCCAAGTAATTTTTTTTCAATTAAATGTCAGGAATGAGTATACATTACTTAAATTAATCTCAGTATCATATGTATGCATAACAGGATCTATATAAGCAAATAAACATCCAAACATTCAATTATCAACCAATAGCATCCATCAAAATACATCATCCAATAAACAATACAATTCATGGCAGTTTCATAGTTATCAATGTCAGGTAATTTAATCGCAATTCAATTTTAATTTCAATTTAACTGTCAATTTAATTTTTCAACGGTTAATGCAAATGACAAGCTATATGACAATTAAATTTTTACCAAACAACGACAA
The DNA here is from genome assembly GCA_030765085.1 of Allium cepa. Lineage (NCBI taxonomy): Eukaryota > Viridiplantae > Streptophyta > Magnoliopsida > Asparagales > Amaryllidaceae > Allium > Allium cepa. Next base: position 73,205,303 of record CM060942.1, read on the forward strand.
ATAAAATCATAACACTTCATAATATCAAATTTAACTAGCATAAAAATATTTAGTACGGTGTGAGCGTTATAAAACACTCACATTGATTTTTCGATTTTAAATCAAATCGAACGACGTTCGATTTAACTCAAAATTTTCTCTAGCTCCAAATGATTCCAATCCAGTTGCATCGCGTAGAGCTCGTCCATACGATTCCAACGCAAAAAGTTTCGTCGAATTCCGACCTCGTATGACAAAGTTATGATGGTTTAAAGTTAACACGAATTTTTATATAAATTAATTACAACTTAATTAAATTTTTAAAACCCACCCCATCATCACCGTTGATCTCCTGCATAGCAGATCTGGGCCGCACCATCTTTCTCCCTCCAATTCACGTTCTTCTCCCAGGTTAGAGACGCAACATAGAACCCATCAAACGCGGCCTAGGGTTCCAAATCGCGGCCACCACGAACGTCGGGAAGTTGATCAGAGACCATCGTTGCGAAGCCCCGCTCGAGAGCCACCATCGGCTGCCACCATGCTGAACTCGGCCTCCCCTATCACCTCGAAAAACGTGAAAAACGCAGCCCCTTCCTACACGATTTCCCGTTGATTCGAAGCTCCGTTTTCGATCATCTCCGGATGGATTTGAAGCTTTCATCGTGCTCTACAACTTTGTAGTTGAGAGTTTTTGCTAATTGTTGATGGATTGAGAGGAAAATGAGAAAGAAGTTTCGAATTTCGTGGCCATTGATTCAGGAAATGGCGGCTAGGGCTGAAGTCAATTAGGGTTTCTGGATTAAAATAATAATAAAACTGCCTCGGTTTGCGTGCGTATTTATATAGGTAGGTCCAAAATCATCCGAACTCCAATCGAGACGTGCCGCCAGGCGTTTATAAGGTTTTACCCCCATTCCGGACGCAATGGAACTAGTTTCAAGGCCTAATTCGATCATATGTGAGAGTTACGGAAATAAACGATCAATTTTAAATTAAACCGATTAAACGATTTTCTATGCGTTTTGGCTTGCCCCGGACAAACGGTAAATCCGATTGGCACGAAATTTGAAATCTTACAATAATATCACATTACGGATCCAATGAAACTAGTTTCGTCGAAATCCGAGACCGTTTGAAAAATGACTATTTTAACTCGCCAAATTAATATTAAAACAATTTCAACGCGTTTCGAGCTGCCACGGTCAAACGACAACTCCGATTGCTACGAAAATTGAAATCCGATAATAACTAACTATTACGGATCCAATGGAACTAGTTTTGTCCAATTCTGAGACTGTTCAAAAATTGGCTATTTTCCAGTCGATAATTAAATATTAAAATATTCAATTTTCACAAATAAATTTTAAATTCAGTTTTAAAAGTTCTATAACATCACTATAACTCCAATATGATAAAATAAAATTTTACAAATCATTTTTAATCATATTAAACCCGTTATTCAATTTATCCAATAAATTCCAGTTTTAAAAATCTTATTAACTCTATTATAATCCCAATAGATTCAACATTTATTATTATTCCAAACGACTTACAATTTTTTTTTTTCTAACACTAAATCACGAAATCTTAGTAAATTAGCTATTTTAATTATCGAAAATTTACGGGTCGTTACACATTTGGTTTAACATAACTTAAATTCCCACTTATAAATCCAATTCAGCTTCCAAATTCTAAAGTAAATTTTCCATTTAACTTTAAATTCACTTTTACTTACAACTCATATTCATAAATATATTCATATAGTTTCACTTCTCATATATATAAGTTTATTTCACAATTGTAAATCACTTTAATTATAATTCAATTCTTATAATTCTTTCTACTTATACAATTATTCTTTTATTTAGATTATTCAAACATCTAAACAATCAACTTACATACACTTTAATAATTCTAAAAAATTATTTCTTTATATATAAAATATACTCAAGTAAAATTATTTCATTTACCCAATTTTAAAACAATACTGTGTCGAATTGTTCTATTCAAGTGTTTAGAAACCCCTTCGATTCAGTTTCGAGGCTGCGCCGACGAAGGTTCATATGCCACTCAACAAACCAATCATCACAATATAAAACAATTTCGTATTCACTAACAAATACGCACTCATAGCTATTATTACACTCAAACTCATCCTAGAGTACTACTGACTCTATCTCTAATGTATCCAACAAAACCATGGTTGTCGCTTAACCATAAGCTCTGATACCAAATGTAACGCCCCGAAAATTTTCGGCTTTCGAAAATTCAACATCGATACTCACTTTATCGACTGCCGAGAAATCGAAGGCCAAAAACCCGAAATGTTATGGTTTTTAAGAAAAAGAATTTAAGAAAAGAGAAGAGAAAAAGATAGAAGATGGAGAGAAGAAAAGAAAACAGAAAATAGAGAAGAGATAGAAAACATAGAGAAAAGAAAATGGAAAATAGAACGGAACAGAAAATAACAGAACAACATCAGAATCTCACAATTCGCAGCGGAACAACATATAATAATAAATGAATAATCTTTAAACAAAGAACTATATCAGTTATTACATTTCATACATTACATCATATCATCAGAGTGTACAACATCATACAACATCAAACAGTGCAGCGGAAAAGAAATACTATATAACTAGTAATACGCCATGCCATCCATCTTGCCTCCAGCAACTCCAGAATATCCAGAATATCCTGATAAACCTTAACTCTTGACTGCCCATGTGGAAATTGGTGGGCACCTAGAGTTTAGGAAGGAAAACAATAAACTCCAAGTCAGTCATGTGACTGGTGTGAGAACTCAAAAAAGTTTATTTATCTTTAAAATCAAAATAGAGGAATATTTTTAAGTCAATTCGCAATGCTTTTTAAAAATGAGACTACCATAAGGCCTCCCGCACACACACACAATGCAAACGCAGAATCGGAGGAGATTTCTCCTTATGATAGTCAAAGATGCTTGATACGCATTTAAAAGAACATTTGATATTATTACTAGTGTATAGTGTAGAGAAAAATTCATTTCGAAAATAGAATATAAATCTTAGCCAACATAGACATTTCGAACTATGCCTACTATAGCTAACTATGTTCAATAGCAGGTTACCGCCACATTCCATAGCAGGTTATACAACTAAAACCGTACAAGTCTCGAATTGTTTCTTTGGATTTCCAACGAATGATCAGGCCAAGGAACTTCCCATTGCCACATGAGAATGCCTCTGGATGGACATCCCCGAGAACCAAACCGGATCTCTACCAACACAAGGCCGGGTTACCCCTAACTGAGTAACAACTGACCGAATATGCCATCCCCCGGTCCTTTGGTACCTTTTCACCGAGCGCTCGTAATCAATTCACACAATCATAACAAAGTGTTTTCAACATGAGTAAGTATCTGGGCTCCATACCATGATACCACCCTTTTCCAGAAGGAAATGCACACATCTTAAAGGGCGCTACCCCTCATAACCTTGCCGCATCTTTCCTGTTTTGACCATTCACGGGGTGTGAGGCTCGACGAAGTCACGTCCACAAAAACATAGTTTATACAAAAACCATGCTTTGGGTCAACAAATGATCATAGAAATGATCACAAAGATAGACGATCAAACAAATGATCCTATCACAAATAATCAACACAATGATCATTTACAGCAACACTCAGCATGTCACATTACCAAATTGGGAATATATCGCTGATAACTTCAACTACATAACCTTTGAGCTCGTACGTCTCAGAGAAGGGTGTTATGCTAAAAGAATAAATTCTCCGCCACCAACAGAAATATATTTGAAAGAAATCTGCTTTATATCTCAATTTGTAACGTCAGACATACAATCCATACAAGTCTGTTCCGGGCTCGAACAAAACCGAAGGCACTTACAAAGAAGTCCTTGCAATCCGGATATTCACAATCCTGATCGGATTCACCATCACATATGGAGAACTCAATACCGTAGCTACTCGGTGCAGAGTCAATCGACAGGTCATCCTATCGCTCTCGCAAATATCCGGTCTTCAACACCGATCTTCAATGCAATTCACAACGACGTATCACATATTCGAAATGGGTTATACGACCCCATGGTCCTTTCCCGGTTAACCCGAATAGTGAGCGCTTATTCAAAAATAAGTGTAGCATTCACATTCAAACAAATCACATCAAATACCCATTCAAAGGGAAATATTGATAGTCGGCTATTGAACTATCAATGGATATGCACACATCACCAGATTCCAAATAATTTTCCAAATTATTTATTTTCCAAAATATCTTTACAAGATATATAATTTTCACACTTCAAAAATAAATCAATATTTATTTTTAAACAACTTCCCTTTTCATTCATAAATTCCATAGTGAATTTATATTTCAAAATATCTATGAATATTCGATTTCAATTATTCATTTCAATTTATCTTCAAAAAGATAAATTCTCAAAATATTCACTTTATATTGGAAAACATTTCCATACTTATTTATTCATAAGTAATTCACAGATTTTATTTATTTTCAACACTTGGAAAGTATTCAATATACTTAAATCGAAATTAAGTATATATTTCATTCTTTAAGGAAATCATTCTTTTAAACATATTTATTTGGGCCAAAATGAATGTTGCGTAAAACATCGTTATGACAACCCAAAATCACTAGTATAGGGATTCGAATTTAAAATAGATATATAAATCCCAATACTATACAAAACATTTCCTTTCGGAAATCATTTACTATAACAACAGTGTTATAGTCCACTATTTCCTTTTATTTCTCGAAAACGTCTATTTCAACAATAAATGTTGAAATCTATGGTTTCGAATCTCAACACATTTTAAAACATCGTTATATCGTTTTAATTCAATTTAAACATCTCATTCAAAACAATTTCTTTAACATATTATTCACTATTCAAAAACGTGAATATACTACGTTAACAAATTTCATCCTTTTATTCATTTTATTTCAAAGGATTATTCATAGTTCAAAAACGTGAATATAACTCCATTTATAATTTATAACAATTTACTTATCAAAATAAGTCGTTTTCGAATTTATAAAACAACGTTTATAAATTCCATTTCTATTCATTTTATAACAACTTCCTTTTATAAATTTTCTTTATTAACCTATTCGATTTATAACTCAATTATAAAACAACGGTTCATATTATGAGTCAAATACTTATAAAACAATTACTTTACAAAAATCGTTCTTTTAACTTCATAATTATAAATCTTATAACTTATAAGATTCAATTATTTATCCAAAATTCATTCTTTCAATAACTTTATAAATTTTATAAACCTACTGTTTATAAAATTCCATTTATAACTTCACTGTTTAAAATTCTATAAATTTCATTCATTTATGAAATTCATTTTCACTTCATTCAAACACTTATAAAAACTCGTTTTATAATTTCAATATTCCAATTTATAAATATCCATTTATAAATCTCTAAATATAATTCAATTTATATTATTCTTTTAAAACGTCTTAAATCTCCTTTATTATTTCACCATTTTGATTCATAAAATAATTAAATTTTATAAATCCTATATTTAACTTTTCATAATAAATTCAAAAATCCCGATTAACTATTTTATAAAATCATTAGCATCATATTCTAAAAAATCAGTTTTCAACTATTTTTCTCAAAAATCATAATTTTTATAATTTTAAAAATATAACGTTTATTTATTTAAAATGGATCAAATTCCAATTTTTTTTTTATAAAACGTATACTTCTCAAAAATCACTTTAAAAATCATTTTAAAGTTTCAAAATTTGGTCCAATGATGCTACATACCAAATAGTCAATCACGACAACAACGATATCATATATCGATATGATAATCAATCAAATATCAAAATATCTGAAATTAAATAAATACTGTTGAGTAATCCAGTTGGATCCCTCCAACCTATTTTCCTGCATCCAAAAACATTAGCACAATACTAATTTCGCTCCAGTACGAAATTATCGCGGTATATGGGATTTTAAAATATTATCCTCTTAATAGCGACGCAATAGGGTCTCATCCGCTAAACAAATAAATGCGGGAAATCAATAACTCCAATATATACATATGCCAATATATATATATTGCTATTATATATAATACCAATTTCACTGTTTATGAAATATTCGCGGTATATGTTTTTAATAAATAACATCCGCTTACTAACGGCGCATAATGTCTATTTTAACAATCAATAGATAAAAATCATCATTCAAACATGCATTCAAATATTTTAAATCTAACTATTTAAAATAAAATCGAAACTGATTCGATTGAGTGAGAAGTTCTCACCTTGATTTTAATTTCGTTTTAGCGATTTATTTCGAATAAAATTAAACGCGCGTTTAATTTTACCCGAAATTTTCACTAACTCCAAACGAATCCAATCCAATTTCATCGCGTAGTGCTCGTCCATACGATTCCAACACAACTAGTTTCGCGCGTTTTCGACCTCGTATGAAAAAGTTATGTATTTTTAAACTTTTACACGATTTATATACAAAAATTACAAAAATTAATTATAATTTTCAAACCCACTGCTTCACAGCCCTTAGATCCAGATCCAACCCATCACAGCCGTGCGTGCCTCTCCTTCCCCAAACTCACGCAAGCTACAAACATACACGCGTAACAAAACCCATACAATCAAATACTAGGGTTTAAATTAGCAACTCCATCTCCCAACAATACTTCATCACGTCGGCACCAAATCGAAGCCACCTGAAGGCTCCACCCTCGGCCAAGGTCCGGCCACGCGCGGCACCCCCCCTGCATAGAAATGCGTGCACGAACGCAATGGCTTTGAACTCCATTTGCCGCTGATTCCCTTCGAATTTCCCGATCATGACCGTTCAACTTGAAGCTCTCATCGAGCTCTATAACTTTCTAGTTGAAAGTTTTCGATATAAATGAACGGATTTGGAGATTTGAGGGGAAGATGGTTGGCAATTTTCGGCCATTGAAGCTAAGGTGGCGGCTGCGTTATAATTAGGGTTAGGTTTTTATTTTTAATTTGTGAATGAGGGTATGGTATATTTATAGGAAATTATTCAAAACACTATTCATCCGGAAATTCCGAACTCCGATTTACGTGCCGAAACTGACGTTCCTAAGGTTTACCCTGCATTTCGGACACAATGGAACAGGTTTCGGAAGCTAATTCGGTCATCTGTGCGAGTTATGGCTATAAACGTTCAATTTAAATTAAACCGATTTAAATCGATTTCTAGGCGTTTTAATTTGTACCGGACAAACGGTAAATCCAATTGACTTGAAATTTGAAACCTTACAATAATATCACATTACGGATCCGATGAAACTGGTTTCGTCGAAATCCGAGACTTTTTGAAAAATGGCTACTTTAACTCGCCAAATTAAAATTAAAAATAATTCGATGCGTTTCGAGCTGCCACGATCAAACGATAGCTCCGATTGACACGAAAATTGAAATCTGGTAATAACTAACTATTACGGATCCAATGGAACTGGTTTCGTTCAATTCTGAGACTGTTCAAAAATTGGCTATTTTTCAGTCGATAATTAAATATTAAAATATTCAATTTTCACAAATTAACTTTTAATTCGATTTTAAAAGTTCTAAAATATCGTTCTAACTCCAATATGATAAAATAAAATTTTACAAATCATTTTCAATCATATTTAACCCAATTTTCAATTATTTCCATAATTTAACATATTAAATTATCGATTTAATTATCCAATTAAATTCAATAATTCAAATAAAAATTTATTTGACTTAAAAATTCACTTATTAATATTTAAAATTAATTAAATATTCAAATTTTAATTATTAAAAATCCTGGGTCGTTACAGCAATGATGTAAATACCCTGAGTTCAATTCTCAGTGAAAGCACCAAAAATGTTAACGTGAAAATCGAACGCTAACACCCCGGTGTCAACTGAAGTTGGATGAAAGCACCACCCGTGTATACGGGAACTACAAGCAAGTAGAGAAAATACAGAAAAAAGCAGAAAAGACAACAATTTTTATAGTGGTTCGGCTTAGAGTAAGCCTACGTCCACTTTAACTCTCTTTATACTGAATTTGATTACAACTTAACAACAATCTTCAATTACAACACACTTTAGACCAGTAGATCAAACTTTTATAGAGAATAATCTTCCGAATTCATGTTGAATGATGTAGATTTCCTCTTGGAGATCGTCGTTGTGTCTTTGGTGTTTGGAGTACTTGAAGTGTTGAGTGAGTCGAGAATTCTGCAGAGTATCGGTGCTTGAAATGGTCGGCCAAAAAGTCCCCTCAAAGTTGGAGCTAATGTTGTATTTATAGAGAAATCGGGACAGGAATTTTCGCCTAAGTTATAAGTCGCGACCGACTTAAGGAAAGTCGTAAGTCGCGCCCGACTTAAGGATCATGAGTTAGCAGGCAGCGGCATAGGAGAAGCGGTATTAAGTTTGTCTTCGTTCATCTGGATGCAAGTCTTAACTCGTTCGCGAGTTAAGAAGTCACGGTTTAAAATGAGGCAGCATTACCATAAGTCGTAAGTCGGTCACGGCTTAAATGCAGTTGCTTCCACTCGTTTCTATCTTGAGTCACTAGGTCGTCCTGTCTTTAAGTCTTTAAGTCGCAACTCCTCAAGTCGTGACATTTCTTGAGTCGTTCGGGCCTTAACTCGTAAGTCGGCATCCTTGCTAACCCTTAAGTCGACAATTAGTTGAAGCGTCATTCATTTTAGGTCGGCAACAAGCTAAGGCCGTTGAGTCGGTAATCATTGTGAGTCGTGAGCCTGGTTTGAGTCGCTTGAGCAGAGGCGTTAACAACCTGTTCTGTTTTTAAATTTAAAAATGAAGTATAAATGTAAAGTAAAGTTTAAAACAAGGTTTAAATCTGAGTTGAAATCTGGATTTAAGATAGTTTGAATCTTAGTTTTAAAATGATTTAAGTTTTTGGAATTTAAATGGTTTTCACATCTTTTAAGTGTTTGAAGTGTATTTGGTTTGAATTTCAAAATGAAATTTTAAATTGTAAAGTAAAGTTTTTAATCATAGTTTAATTTGGAAGAAAATTTAATCTGTATTCCAGTTTTGAAATTAAAGGTAGTTTTTGAATTTGAATTGTTTTAAACAACTTTGAATGGTTAAAGTATATTTTAAATTGATTTGAATTTTAAATGAATTTGATTTAAATTCTTTTAAATTTCTTTGGTAAGACAAGTATTTCTTTAAACATGTGATTTTAAAGGTTTTTAAATTTGGTTTTTAAACTTTGTTAAAAGTTAATTTGTATTCATTTTAAATCTTAAATTTAAAATGAAATTTTACAGTAAATTTAAAAGTAAATTGTTTTTAAATGCTTTGTTAATGATAATTTGATCGTTAATAAGAAAAATGTTTTATTTTTAAGATAATTAAGATTTAATGATTTGTAATTAAAATGGATAATTAACTTACTTAATTAATTAATGATTTAGATTAATTAAATAAGTAATTAATGTTTTAAATTAAATAATTGAGGTTTAATATTAATTATTTAGGAACAATTAATTAAGGATTAATAATTAGATAAGATTAGAATATTAATTAATAATTAAAGATTAATTAATCAAGTAATTTTAAAGATTAATTAAGTTACAGTTAAAACTTAATTGATTGAATAATTAGGATTAATTAATGAATTTTTAAAAGATAAATCAATTTGTAATTCATATTGATTAATTTAAGTATAATTACTTAAGAAAAGTAATTAAAGTTAATAAAGGTCATTAACTTGAGATTATTTAATAAATAATTAATGTGATTAATTATAATAATTAATCAGATTAATTAATTTAAGATGATCGATTTGGAATTGTTTAAGTCTAATTGCTTAACGGAAGTAATTAAGGAATTAAGTACTCAATGTAGTTAATTGAGTTTAATGTGACTAGTTAAGTTAACTAATTAAGTTTAATTAATTTAAGTTAACCATCGATTGATTTGTTAATATAATTACTTAATGTAATTAATGAAGTGTAATTACTCGATGAAGTAAATAACGGTAATTAGTAAATGTAATTAACGGAAGATGATTTAAGAATGAAAGTAATTTGGATTAAATTACTTTATATAATTAATCAAGGGATTAATTAAGAAGTAATTAATTTATTTGATGAAGTAATTAAGGGTAGTTAATTACTGAATGTGATTAATAAAAAGTGATTAATAAATGTGGTTTAATTTAAGATTAATTACTTAATGTAATTAATTTAAATAGAATAATTAATTAAAATGAAATTAGGGATCATTAATTTATATAATTAATGATGTAATTAAGGGTTGATTAATTAAGATTAATTAATCAATGATAAGTGATTAAAGAGTAATTAATTAATGTAATTAATTAAGGATTAATGTAATTAATTATGGTTAACTAATTTGTGAAGTAATTAAAGGTTAATTACTGTATTTGGTTAAGTATAATTAATTTATGAAATTAATTGAAGATAATTACTTGAATGTAATTAAAGGATAATTAATCAAGGATGGTTAATAAAGGTGAATAATTAGAGGATAATCAATTAATTAATTTGTAAATAATTAATGGTTTAGTAAGCAGGATTTATTGAATGAATTAATTAATTTAATTCACTTTAAATTAATTAGAGATGAAAGTAATTAATATAATTCATTTAAATTAATTATAGATAGTGATTAATCCTTGCTTATGTATGAATGGATGATATTGATTTGCCTTGAGTGGTTTGAGATCTCAGTTATGAGATAAGTAATACTGTGTGATATGGATGCTTTGGCTAAAGTATAATGCTAATATAGATTATCTATTTGTGATGATTGTATGGATTATCTGTTTATAGTGATAATGTATATTATCTATGTGTAATGATAAAGTGAATTACCTATGGTGGATCTGTGAATTTTCTATTTGTGTGTATATAGATAATAGAATTGAATTATTTTAAAATGTAAAACAACTTGGACCTAAAAGATGGCGTTTTGGATTTCGATGAGACCGAGATCGGGTTTCCAGATTTGGATATCCGAAAACAACATCGATCCAAATTAACGATAGGTCGTGAATCTCAAGTGAAGATGAAGATTCATAGTGCAAGGGTTATTGCCGTTAACTCTGGGGGTGATTCTAAAATGAGTGTAACGAGATAATGCCTTCGATTTCATTCAAACCTGGAACGAACTTGAATGGATTGAATGCTTTCAGAACATCGTCAGGTGGATGATGAGATTTCTATATGATGTGTCCTAATTAAGGTAATCGTTTCCTCAAGCCTCATCAACCAGGAATGGCTAAAACAGGGGAGGTGCAGGAAGGCTAAGTGGGTCATACCCAAGTAGGACGAGGTTCACCCCTGTCTAGATGTCCCTTTTATTTCGATTGTGTGGTTCGGTTGTTGATCACAACTGAGGGGTTGTCTTATTCGAAACTGTTCAATAAGGAATGGTTTTGGCCTGGTGTTGCAGGGGATTGGGAGTAATCCTCAGTACGGTGATCTTGGCCCCGTACTGTGCCGGGCGGTACCCCAGTAGCCATGCCATTGATGGAGACCCATTCTTTCTACGTGCCCTTACGGTTTTGAATGTATTACCCACTTTTATGGCTAGTAGCTGGAATTTAATGAATGTAACAATTTTGGCTATTTTCTATTTACTTGAAAATCCTAGACCCTATTATAATATCACTGGATTTCCAATCAAATGTTTTGGTTAGCGTAAGGTAAAAACATACCCATGTTTATGTGTGGGAAGTTTTATGCGATACCCTTTTGTTTCCAAAGGTTTTTTCAAAATTAAGCAACCTTAACCTGTTACTCATACTAGACCCATGTCTGACCCGGAGTTTATTTCTATTTTCTTAAACTCTTTGGTACTCAAATTTTATGAGTAGCCAAGGGTTCAGGTTAGCTTTGACGAATTATGGAGGAGCGATGGAGCAGGAGGTTTCAGCGCTGTAAATATATATAGTGTTCCGCTGTGTTGGTATCTCTGAGTGGTTTCTTTGTATTGTATTGAGTTGTAATAACTAGACAGGTGTTTATAACTGTCTAATATGTGATGTATTATCTATGTAACTCTGATAATTATTGTATACTATGCAATACTTATGTAATACTTATGCTATTAATATAATTTATTTGTTCCGCTGTTGAGATTCTGATGTTGTTCTTTCTTTCTTCTCTTTATTTTCCCTTTTGTATCCCTTTCTTTCTTTAAGATGATGCGTCGTCACAGTTGGTACCAGAGCGCTTGATTGAGTGAATACCTAGGCTTTTGAGTGATTTTCTTTCTTGAGAGAGCGTACTTGTAATTTGCATACATACATACATATATATATTTATATATATGTGTGTGTGTGTGTATATACCTGTTTTTTTGGTGACCTGTTCGGGTTTTCCAACAAAAGTTATAAAGGTAGTTATGGTGTGTGTGACACGACTATCAACGGTTGGAGTTTGAATGTTTGAGGTTGAACGTGGATCCGTCGAGATTGTAGACCCAATAACATCTCGAGCATGCTTTGTTGTGGTATAAGGATTTCATCGATCTTTGAAGGAAACCTTTTAAAGGTTCAGAGTCCATCTTTGAAGTTGGATGAGTAGAGTTTGGATCCATCGGTTGTGCAAAAGCAAGTGATTGTATCTTGGCAACCTCAGGAAGTAGCAGCTGTGTGATGAGATGCAGTGACTATGGATGTTCCCGAAAATGTTTTCTTTGGGACAAGTTTAAGGAAGTGTGTCTGCTTTGGTGATGTTGCTGAGTTCAGCAGGATGTTTCTGTTTGGTTTGAGGTCCGAGTTTCTCGAAGAGCTTTGGATAAGGAATTCTTTGGCATCTGCGTCAGTAGTGCAGCACGGAGTGTTCTGTGTGCCGGCAAGGAGGTCTTTTGTCTTAGCAATTTTCTAGAAGAGGAGTTCAGAAGCAGCAAAGTCGATTCTTTTCTTCGATGGATTGGTTACATTAGTGTAAGCTGTTCTGATTGGTAAAGAGTGAACAGTTTCTTTAGAATTAGGTTGGGTCTATCGCAAAAGTGACTTGCGATAGTTTGAGTGTTCTCTTGAGTTATCTGAGATTTTTCCAGATGTCTTCAGGGAAGTCAGAGGTTTGTCCGCATCTGGAGATTGAGTATTCTTGTCAACTTGGATTCCAGCCAATGGTTCAGCCTAGTTGAAGGATGGTTCATAGAGAGAGGGTTTGGTAAAGAAGCGCAGTTTTTATAGAACTTCTAAGTTTTTTCCTTTATGGATCTGCTGAACCATCTTTCTGGGATGGGTTGTCCAGTTTGTGCTTCTGTTCATCATCGGCATTGTTATCTACTTCAGATCAGAGTTGTGCAGCGGAAGTAGTTTGGGAGTGAATCTGTCTTGTCTTTTCGGGATAAGAGAAGTAAGTTTAGTCTTCTGATGTTTGTAGAGTAGAGTTAGTGTTCTTGATCATTTGTTGATCTTGAGGAGATCATTTTTGATGGGTTGTTTTGGGTCCAATTTGTTTCTAGAGGCATCAGCGAAGGTTGAGCTGATCAGGAAGGATATAGTCAGCCCAGGATTGTCCGAAGAGTTTTGTGGATAACAGACAAAGGAATTTGGGTTCCGGAGTCGGAGATTTGATTTTGGATAAGATTTCTCCGATGAAAGGAGCTATAAGTTTTGGGTAAGGCTGGGAAGCTAGCTCCGAGGTATTTTGGAGCTTTTCTGTTTTCTTGTGAGAATAAGTGTTTGGTCTACAGAATTGAATTGCTAGTTTGGATAACTGGAATTCTATATGTTTTACGTATCTTTGAGGGAGTACGTGTATGATCCATCTCTGGTTGTAGAACCAGTAGCTCAGGAGATTTGGTTGTTGAGTTAGAGTTGTCTGTGGTCTAATATCATGTTTAGTTTTGTACATCTAGATGAGCAAGGGCTTTGTAAATTAGCAATATTAATTGTTTGGATTCTGTAAAGCGAGTATCCCGGTATACATACTTGGGAAACTCTAGGAAATTCTATCCAAAATTTTGTCTGGATAGTTAGATTTGTTTATTTGAGTGAATTGGTTGCTATGGTTTTTAGCTTATGGTTGATAGTATATGCGTGTGGTTTAAATTAAAAATCTTTAATGAGATTACTAAATTACCTTTGCTTTTAAATTTCTGGGACGAAATTCTTTTAAGGGGAAGGAATGTGATGACACGGAATTTTAGGCAATATCAATTTAATAATCTGTATTAAAAATTAAATTCATTTTATAATTTTGTTGATAAAATTTGAATTGATTTAATAATCTAATTAAATAAATATTTAATTGGTGAAGTTTATCTTTTAAAAAGCTAATTAAATGTTTTCTTTTTATAATTTATATATATATATATATAAATAAATGTATATTATAAATAGAAAACCTTGGTTTGAATTTAATAAATTAAATCTTGTTTTCAAAATCTAACATATATTTGGGTAATTTGGAAATTTTGATGTAAATTTAACATAAAGCTTTTCAAAGCTATTAAATAAATAACTATATGGTTTTAAATTGTTAAGGTAAATTGTTTAAAATGATTTTGGCTTAAGTTTAAATTTAAATTAATTAACAAAAGGTTTGTTCTATTTCTTTTTAAATATAGCTTGATAATATAAGTAATTTATTAATAAAGAGATAATTTCTTTTATAAATTATTTTAATTTGATAAATGATTTCTTTTCGAACAATAATAATAATGTTATATATATATATATATATATGTAAATGTAGATTTTAAGTTGAATATTGTTTTCAAATTGAAATGGTGGTTGTTTAAAAATATATATCAATTGATTTTTAAATTGATTTTAAATTTTATTTAAAATTGAATTAAATTTATATTTGGATTTCAAAAGAGTGGATATATATATATCTTAATATATAGATTTTGGATTTAAAAGTATGACATAAATGATTTTGTATAAATATAGTTTATTTTATTCTATTTCTTTAAAAAGGATTCTTATTTATATAAATTAAAATAAGTATTTGGGTATTATGAAATTAATTAATAAAAGCTTTATTCACATTTATTAATTTATTTTGCATATAAAATTACAAAAGTAAGTTAGTAAATCAATGTAAGCACATGTGCTAACAAGTTAATTAAGGGAGATGACAAGTGTCATCAAATATATTTTTTAATCATTTCAGTTTATATAAGCATTTGCCTTTTTCCTTTCTCTTTTTATTTTTCTCATTTTCATTTCTAAACTAAGAAAAATTCTCAGTTGAAACTCATTAACTCTAAAACAAATCTGAGAATCAAAACCTGAAATCTTCCCATCTCAAAAACAAATCAAATCATAATGCAAATCTAAAACCCTGAAACTATTTCAAATCTGGAGCAAGCCTATACATTTTCAAGAGCAAGCCTGTAACATTTCCATAATGAAATCTGAAGAAAGATCTAATGCATGCAGTTTACAAATCAAGCACTAATGTTTTCAAACATGCAATTCAAGTTTTAACTCAGTCATTGGCATTTCAGCACTCAAGTTTTAAAAAGCATCAAAAGCTGTTTTTCAAAATGAAGGCTCTGTCTTCCTTCTTAAATTCTGATGAGTAACTTCACTTTTAAAAAATTAAGTATGTAAATTTGGTTGCATGCTAGTTAATTTGAAATGAATATGTATTGTATGATATCTACTGTGTATATATTCATGTATGGTATGCATGTTGCTTTCTTTAGAGTAATCTCTACTTATACCTTTTACTTTTCCAGTTTTGATTTAAAAATTCAAACCTTTTGATATTGACTCTGTTCAGACTTAAGATTCAAATGAATGATAAAGTATAATTTAAAATTTATTCAAATTAAAATAAGTTTATATTGACTCTGGAACAACAGAGCAAAATTTGTATAAAGTAAAAATTCAAACTTCTAAATTCATAAATTCAAGAACATCAATTGAATCCTTGAACCAAAACATGAATTTTAAAACTAAAATCTAGATTTTAGTAATAGGAGTTAAGTGCAGTTCTTGTTTGAACTGGAAATTGTAAACTGGATTTTTCGGTGATCTTTATGATCGAAGAGGTCGGGATTTTCAGTGATGATAGTGGAGTGATCGTAGATGATAGGAAAGTTGGTAGGATGAAGATCAGAGCATGGTGAAGGTGGTGGTTGAGGTTTTGATTCTGGAACCCTAGTTTTTAACTAGGCTTGGTTAATTAATCAACATGGCATTTGGAGTTGATCGAGCTCAACAAGATTTTTTGTGATGATAGCATGGTAGTTGGCGAATGTGTGGTCGGAGTTGCTGTCACTCTGGTGGCCGGAAATGTGGGAACGAGGCATTTCCAGGTGAGGTGGTGTTTCCTGTATCTTGTTCCTGGTTTGGGTTTTTAAACTCGAATTTGATTTCGAGTTTGTAACATCAATGTGATGATCGAATTCTGGTGAGAGGATGGTCGTCGTCTTGCTCGATGGTGTGGTGCTGACCGTAGATGGTTGGTGGCACCGTGCGTGTGCACGGTGCACTGTGGATTCTGGTGAAGTTTTGGTTTGGATAGAATAGTAGTCTCGAGTTTTTCTTGAAGTAATTAGGTTTTTGCTCGAAGCAGTTTGGGTTTGGACTTGAAGTCATTTACGTAATGGCTCGGGTAATGTTTCGTTACAGGTTTTGAACCTGTTCTATTTTTAAATTTAAAAATGAAGTTCAAAAGTAAAGTAAAGTTTAAAACAAGGTTTAAATCTGAGTTTAAATCTGGATTTAAGTTAGTTTGAATCTTAGTTTTAAAATGATTTAAGTTTTTGGAATTTAAATGGTTTTAACAACTTTTAAGTGTTTAAAGTGTATTTTGGTTTGAACTAAAAAATAAAATTTTAAATTGTAAAGTAAAGTTTTTAATCAAAGATTAATCTGGAATAAAATTTAATCTGTATTGCAGTTTTGAAATTAAAGAAGTTTTTGAATTTGAATTGCTTTAAACAACTTTGAATGGTTAAAGTATATTTTAAATTAATTTGAATTTGGAATGAATTTGATTTAAATTCCTTTAAATTTCTTTTGTAAGACAAGTATTTCTTTAAAATGTGATTTTAAAGGTTTTTAAATATGGTTTTTATACTTTGTTAAAAGTTAATTTGTATTCATTTTAAATCTTAGATTTAAAATGAAATTTTAAAGTAAATTTTAAAGTAAATTGTCTTCAAATGCTTTGTTAATGATAATTTGATCATTAATAAGAAAAATGTTTTATCTTTAAGATAATTAAGATTTAATGATTTTTAATTAAAATAGATAATTAACTTATTTAATTAATTAATGATTTGGATTAATTAAATAAGTAATAAAAGGTTTAAATTAATTAATTAAGGTTTAATATTAATTATTTAGGAATAATTAATTAAGGACTATTAATTAGATAAGATTAGAATATTAATTAATAATTAAAGGTTAATTAATCAAGTAAGTTTAAAGATTAATTATGTTACAGTTAAAACTTAATTAATTGAATAATTAGGATTAATTAATGAATTTTTAAAAGATAAATCAATTTGTAATTCATACTGATTAATGTAAGTATAATTACTTAAGAAAAGTAATTAAAGAATTGTTAGTAGTTAATGAAGGTCATTAACTTGAGATTATTTAACAATTAATTAATGTGATTAATTATAATAATTAATTAGATTAATTATCATAAAGATAATCAATTTGGAATTGTTTAAGTCTAATTACTTAAGGGAAGTAATTAAGGAATTAATTACTCAATATAATTAATTAAGTTTAATGTTACTAGTTAAGTTAACCAATTAAGTTTAATTAATTTAAGTTAATCACTGATTGATTTTTTTAATATAATTACTTAATGTAGTTAATGAAGTGTAATTACTTAGTGAAGTAATCAATGGTAATTACTAAATGTAATTAATGGAAGATGATTTATGAATGAAAGTAATTTGGATTAAATTACTTTGTATAATTAATCAAGGGATTAATTAAAGATAATTAATTAAGGAGCAATTAATTTATTTGATGAAGTAATTAAGGGTAGTTAATTGCTCAATGTGTAACGACCCACCATTCATCTCCACAGAACGACGCATCATTAATAAGAAAGAAAGGGGTAGAAAAGAGAAAGAAAGAGAAGAAAGAAGAAACAACATCAGAATCTCAACAGCGGAACTAATAAATTATATAAATAACACAAGTATTATAAAGTATACAAAAATTATCAGAGTTGCACAGATTATACATCACATACTAGACAATTATAAACACCTGTCTAGTTATTACAACTCAATACATCTCAGAGAAAGCACAGAGATACCAAACACAGCGGAACACTATATATCTACACGCTGAAGCCTCCTACTCCATTGCTCCTCCATAATTTGTCAAAGCTTACCTGAATCCCTTGGCTACTTGTAAAAATTTGAGTACCCATGAGTTTAAGAAAAACAAAAATAAACTCCGGGTCAGACATGGGTCTGGTGTGAGTAACAGGTTAAAGTTGCTTAACTTTGAAAAACCTTTGAAAAGAAAGGTATCACGTAAGACTTCCCACACATAAACATGGAAAAGTTTTTACCTTACGCTAACCAAAACATTTGATAGCAAATCCAGTGATATTATAATAGGTCTAGGATTTTCAAGTAAATATGAAATAGCCGATATTGTTACATGATTAAATTCCATCCACTAGCCTAAAAGTGGGTAATACAATCAAACCCGATGGCACTTATTAGATTTTGGAATCCATATAATGACAAGGCTACTGGGTTACCGCCCGTCACAGTACGTGGCCTAGATCACCGTACCGAGGATTTCTCCCAATCTCCTGCAACACAAAGCTGGATACATTCGTTACTGAACAGTCCCGAACAAGACATCCCCGCAGTTGGTGCGCATATCCAACTGCCCACTAAGCCGAATAAAAGGGACCTCTAGACAGGGGAAAATCTCATCCTACTTGGGCATAACCCTCTTAGCCTTGCTGCACCTCCATTGTTTTAGCCATTCTCAGTTGATGAGGCTTGAGGCTATGATTACCTTTAGGGAACACATCTTTTAGAATGCTCATCGTCCACCTGACGATGTTCTGAAAGCATTCAATCCATACAAGTTCATTCCGGGTTCGAACGAAACCGAAGGCATTACCTCGTTACACTCATTTTGGAATCACACTCAGAGTTAACGACAATAACCCTTGCACTCTGAATCTTCACCTTCACTTGAGATTCACGACCTATCGTTAATTTGGATCGATGTGGTTTTCGGATATCCAAATTTAGAAACTTGATCCCGGTCTCATCGAAATCCAAAACGCCATCTTTTAGGTCCAAGTTGTTTAAAGTTTAAAACAATTCAATTCTATTATCTATAAAACACAGATAGATAATCCACATACCACAATAGTTATTCATCATTATCATCACAATAGATAATACCTATTATCATTATCAAAAGATAATCCACATTATCATCAAAAACAGATAATCCGTATTATCATCATAACGCAACCAATGCATCCATATCACACAACATTACTTATCTCATTTCTGAGATTTCAAACTATCCAAGGCAACCAGTATCATCCATACATAAACAATGATCACACCATCTATAATTAATTTAAAATGAATTAAATTAATTACTTCCATCTCTAATTAATTTAAAGTGAATTAAATTAATTACTTACATCAATATAAAACTTGCTTACATAACTATTAATTAATTACAAATTAATTAATTAATTATCCTCTAATTATCAACCTTAAGTAATCACCCTTGATTAATTATCCTTTAATTATATTCAAGTAATTATCCTTTAATTAATTTCACAAATTAATTATTCTTAACCAAAACAGTAATTAACCTTTAATTACTTCATTAATTAATTAACCATAATTAATTACATTAATCCTTAATCAATTACATTAATTGATTACCTCAATCGCTTATCATTGATTAGTTAATCTTAATTAATCAATCTTAATTACATCATTAATTATATTACTTAATGATCCTCAATTAAATTTAAATTTAATACTTATTTAAATTAATTACATTAAGTAATAAATCTCAATTAAACTATAATTATTAATTACCTTTGATTAATCATATTCAGTAATTAACTACCGTAATTACTTCATCAAATTGATTACTCCTTAATTAATTTCTTTAATTAATCCTTTGATTAATTATACAATGTATTTCAATCCAAATTACTTTCACTATTAAACCATCATCCACTAATTACATCCAGTGATTATCATTAATTACTTCACTAAGTAATTATACTTCATTAATTTCATTAAGTAATTGTTAACAAATCATCTAGTAATTAAAATTAATTAAACTTAATTAATTAATCTAAACTAATCACATTAAACTCAATTAATTACATTTAGTAATTAATTCCTTAATTACTTCCATTAAGTAATTATATTTAACCAATTCACAAATGATTATCTTAAACTAATTAACCTAATTAATTATTAAAATTAATCATATTAATTAATTGTTAATAATCTTAAGTTAATGACCATCATTAACTATTAACCATTCTTTAATTACTTTTATTAAGTAATTAACTTACATTAATCATTATTAATTTCAAATTAATTAATCTTGAATATCTAATTAATTAATTATTTAATTAATTAAGTGTTAACTGTAACTTAATTAATTCATAATTACTTAATTAATTAACCTCCAATTATTAATTAATTTTCTAATTAATAATTCTTAATTACAAATTAATTATCCTTAATTAATTATTCTTAATCAATTAATTTTAAACCTTAATTACTTATTTAATTAATCCAAATCATGAATTAAATTAATTATCCATTTAATTCCCTAAAAATTTAATGAATTACAAATCATTAAATTCTAATTTACTTTAAGATCAAACTTTGTTCTTAATAAGGATCAAGTTATCATGTACAAAGTATTTTAAATCAATTTACTTAAATTTACTTTCAAATATCATTTTAAATTTAAGATTTAAAATGAATACAAATTATCTTTAACAAAGTTTAAAACACATTTCTAAAACCTTTCATTTCACAAGTTAAAGATGTACCCATTAATAAAGAAGTTTAAAAGGATTTAAAACCAAATTCATAATTAAATTACACCCTTAACATTCAAAATTATTTAAATCATTTTAAATTTAAAACTTTCCTTCAATTCAAAACCGGAATACATTTTAAATTTGAATTCAGATAAATCTTTAGATTTTAAAACTCTACTTACATTTTTAAACTTTATTTTAAAAATTCAAACTACAAAATCATTTTTAAAGTATTTAACAATTCAAGTTTAGAGTCTTAATTTATTTTAAAACTGAGATTTAAACTTAAATTTGAATTCCATAATTTAAACTTGGATTTAAATTTAGTTTAAACCTTTGCTTTTCATATTAAAACTTTAGTTTGAAATTTTTAAACAAACATTTTAAAATTTTAATTTTAGCTCATTAAATTTGTTCAAAATAATTTATTTTTATTTTAAAAAAAACATTCTTCAATTTCAAACTAGGATACAAAAGTTTATTTGGATCCATATCTAAAAATCTGGTTTAAACTTTATTTTAAAACTGATTTCAAATTCCAAAACCTGTTTTAAATTTTTTATAACAAACATTACTGGTTTCAGTTTAAAACCTGTCACAAATACCAAACCCGAGCCACCCCAAATTCCTGCTTCGAGACAAATCAATCCCATCTTCGAGCAAACTACCCAAAATCACGAGTAAAACTCGAGTACAATCTTCAGCTCAAACCAACAACCAACAGCATCCATACATGAGCACTGTGCACCTGCACACCGTTCTTGATTGATTCGATCAACGTCGACGATCTTCCCCTATCAACGAACAACTCCTCACTCCATTCTGATCATCACATCGCTCACATACAACTCGAATTTGAATTCGAGTTCAAATTTTACAACCTGGAACAGAACAGAACAACCCCTACCAAACCTGTCAACGCTTCATCCACGGCCCTCCGACCACCAGTTATTCTACATCACCGGCCATAGTCTCATCTACGACCAAGCTTTCAACTCCTAAAAACTAGATGAACTCGATCACCCCTACAGCCCGTGCCGACCCAATCAAGTTTCCTAGTTAAAACTAGGGTTACAGGAGAAATTCCACCACCACTGCTTCCACAGTGATTTGCCTCCGCTTCTACCAATTTTCCTCCACTCACCGATCACCCATCCACCACCAGAAGAAAGCCCGACCACCAAAATAAAATAGATCACCAGAAACCACCAATTTTCCATTTTCTGTTCATCACAGAACTTCACCCTCCTCCTCAAACTATAAATTATGATTTTAGTGTTGAAATTCATGTTTTGCTTTGTGCTTTCACTTTATAATACTGAATTCATAATTTACAAAGTTTGAGTTTTTCACTATGTATAACATTCACTGTTGTTTTTTTTTATATTCCAGAGACAGTCAGACTTGAAATTTAGCTTAAATAAGTTTTTAAACATTAATCCATAATAAATCAAACAACTTTTGTTTGTAAACCAAGTCCTAACAATAATTGTTTGAAAAGGGAACGAATTCAAATCCAAAACAGGAAACTAGAAACTAAAAACATGTAATATTCATATGGGAATAAACACGCATACAGCAGATTGCATTTTCATATATACATACTACAATATTTATCACAGAAATAACATGAAACCATATTCATTCTTAAGTTTTAAAAAAAATAGATGTTACTCACCTGTTTAAATTGGATGATAGAGCCATGATTTTAAAAAAAAGCTTTGAACTTTTAAAAATGGAAAATTTCTTTGCTTTAAATCTTGAATTGCTTGATGAAAGCTTGAGTTGCTAGAGCTTTAAAAACTTGATTTTTTAAAAGGAACTGCAAGCCTGCAACTGGTTAAATTCCAGATGCTAAAGAAATGCAGGCTTCAGAATTTTTTTGAGATGGTGACAGGTTTGCTTGCATGTTTGCAAAAGTTACAGGTTTGCTATGCATTTTTGAAGAAGAGTTCAGATTTTTGATTTGAACTTGCTTTGCGTGCTACAGATTTACAGGGTTTTGAAGATTTGCGGAGAAATGATTTGGTTTCTAGCTTGAGGAGTTTGATATGGAAATGAAATTACAGGCTTATGAAAATTAGAGATGGTTTGTATGCTTGAAGATGTGCAGGTTGAGATTGGAAGTGGATTACAGGTTTAAAAATGAAGATGAAATTTTCAAGCTTTGCTCTTGTTCTTGGATTGATTTTATTTTCTTTGTTTACAAATGAGATTAGGAAAAGAAAAAGAACGAGAGATGTTTGTTTATATAACTTAAATTATGGTTTAATAAAAATCAAAGAAAAATAAAATTAAAACATGACACTTGTCAAAACTCTTGTTTATTTATTTACACTTGTTTAAAACAACTTAATATACATAAATTTGTCTTTTTTAAGTAATTAGTATTTATTAAATGTTAATTAGTAATTAGTTAGATGTTAATTATAAAATAAATGTAAGCTTGTATTTAATTAGTTAGTTAATATATACTTATTTACATGTAGATAATTTTGAAATGAATAAATCCAATTTATAAAATAAAAGTTTATAAAAATATTTTAAAATCCAAAATAATTAAAAATATTAGTACGTTAAATTTCAAAGCTTTTAAATTCAAATTTAAATCATATTCAAGAATTAAAATTTGAAATCAAGTTATATATATACATATATAACTACATGATTCAAAAACAACTTTTTTTATTTAAAATCTATTTGGTAAAAACAATACATTATTATATTTTGAAAATAACAAATTTGATAACTTTAAATAATTTATAGAATAAATTACTTATTTTATCACACTATATTTAAAAAGGAACTCAAAATAAACCTTATTGTTAGTTTATTTAAATTTAAACTCAGAATCAATTTAAACAAATTAAATTTTTATCTTAACAATTTAAAACCATATATTATTTATTTAATAACTTTTAAAAGTTTAACTTTAAATAAAATCATAATTCCCAATTTACCAAAGATAAATATATTTAGAAAACAAGATTTATTTATTTATTAAATTTAAACAAGGTTTGTCTATTTACAATATATACATATTCTATATACATTATAAATAGAAAACAATTTATTAGCTTTTAAAAAATAAAAACTACCAGTTAAATATTTATTTCAATTGGATTATTAAATTAATTCCAATCTTATTAACAAATATTATCAAATAAGTTTAATTTTTAATTCAGATTATTAAATTGATATTGTCTAAAATTCTGGGATATCACATTTCTCCCCCCTTAAAAGAATTTCATCCCCGAAATTTAAAACAAAGGTAATTTAATAATCTCATTAAAGATTTAATTTTAAAACATAAGCATATATCAATGATATGCTAACAACCATAGCAACCAATTCATCCAATCAAACAATCTAACTACCCAGACAAAATTCTGGAAAGAGTTTCCTCGAGTTTCCTAGGTATAAATATCGGGATACTCGCTCTTACAGAATCCAAACAAGCAATACTACTAAGCTACATAGCTCTTATTCATCTAGATCCGCAAAACTAGACAGCATATCAGACTACAAACGAGTCGGACTCAACAACAAAACTCCTGAACTGCTGGTTTCAAAGCCAGAGATAGATCATACACGTACTCCCTCAGAGATACGTGAAACATATCGAATCCCAGTTATCCAAACTGGCAATTCAACCCTGAAAACCAAACACTTATCCTCACAAGAACATAGAAAAGATCCAAAACATCTCGGAGCTAGCTTCTCAGTCTTACCAAAACTTATAGCCCCTTCGATCAGAGAAAACTTATCTAAAACCAAATCTCCGACTCCGGAATCCAAATTCCTCCGTCTCTTATTCACAAAAATTCTTCAGACGATCCTGGGCTACCAACATCCTTCCTGATCAGCCCAACTCTTGCTGATGCCTCTAGAAGCCAACAGAACCAAAAACAACCCTGCACAATGATCTCCTCAAGATCAACCAAAACCAAGAACACAAACTCTACTCCATAAACAACAGGAGACTAAACTTACTTCTCCTATCCGGAAAAGAAAAACAGGTGCATGCACCAATCTGGCCTTATATCCTGAAAAAAATCCTGTAGGAACTTTCCAATCCAAAACACTGCAACTTTCAGTTGCTTCCACTCTGAAACAGCTACCACCTTGCTTCCGCTGCACAACTCTGATTTGGAGTAGAAGAAAATGCTTATGAAGAACATGAGCACAAACTGGTCAACACATCCTAGAAATATGGTTCAACAGATCCATACCAAAAAAACTCAGAACTTCCACCAAATCCAGAGCAGCTTCATCAAACTCTATCTCTAAGAACCATCCTTCGACTAAGTTGAACCACCGATTCCACTTGTGGAATCCTAGTCGATAAGAAAACTCAATCTCCAGATACAGACAAACCCCTGACTTCCCAGAAGACATCCGAAAAATCTCTGACAACCCAAGAGAACACTCAACTATCGCAGGTCACTTTTGTGTTCAACCTAGATGTGACGCCCCACCTTTATACCCTCGCTAGCCAAGAACACTACGGTGTAATGCTGTCGACTAGCGCGGAGAATAAGGCTGTTGAGGAGCGACCATCCGTGTAATTTCTTTGCGCGAGCATTGATATGTCAGATAGTACAGCATGCATTTCATTTAAGGAGGAAATCCGACATACCGATGCAAACTCAAAGCTATCACGCGGTGGCTATATATAATCCTCGGAAACAAATGTAGAAATAAGCATAACATAAATCAGTCACAGATAATTCATATCACAACGGCGGAAATAGATATGAATAAACCACACTTAAAAGTGTTTATCAGAGTAGTGGTCTAACAAGATCCACAATAACACAGAAGAATATAAATAAATGCGGAACACAGATTGAACAGAAAAGTCTCATATATATAATAACTGATGGCAGTTACAATACATTTGATATGGTACATATGATACAACTACAACAGTCGACTCAGAAGGTTATACATACAAGTACATTTTCAATATAATATACATGAATACATATCTTCCTATACAATCACATCGACTACTATACATGACGACTACTCCAAAAGATATGAAAGAACTTCATAGCTCAAGCAGCATCCCGAAGCTAAAAATCTACAACCTGTAAATACTCGGTCTGACCCGAGTATTAAATTCAAAAGAAAATAATACCCGGGTCAGTCTAATTCAAACTCAGTTGTTAGTGCATAGAAGCAGTAATAATACGAAAAATATCCTAAAATCAAAAGCAGATAGAATATTAATCAAAGAAATACCGTGTGGCTGCAGTTCACGCTTGCGTGCACTGCCGCACCACAACAGTGATGATGTAACCAATAAATACCGTGTGGCTGCAGTTCACGCTTGCGTGCACTGCCGAGCCACAACAGTGATGATGTAACCAATAAATACCGTGTTGCTGCAGTTCACGCTTGCGTGCACTGCCGCGCCACAACAGTGATGATGTAACCAATAAATACCGTGTGGCTGCAGTTCACGCTTGCGTGCACTGTCGCGCCACAACAGTGATGATGTACCCAATGAAAATTCACGAGCATCGCCGTGAATGTCATAAGGCCGAGTGTCGATTAAATTGCAGAGACAAATGCGAGATCAAGCCCAATGAATTATAGGCTCAACACAAGGGACATGCTACACAACATATAGAAGATTCGAAGCCATAAGCAGTGAAACCAATAGAACAAAATAATGCAAACCAACATCAGTGGTAAAGGTACAAAGATTGACCAGAAATGCAACTGCATATTACATGGGAGATGGCACTGTAAAATGAACCAAAGTTCGATTGAGAAATGAATAAGGCAAGCCGACATCAGTGACACAGCCTCAAAATGAAATGGTTATAAATAACCATATATATGCACATCGCAGCAAAGTCAAGTCAAGCCATGAGTTATCAACCAAAAGACACCAATGCATCAGCAAACACTAAATGAAATAGGACAGTAACAACATGGTGCATGAACACAGCATGCAACAGCCGAAACAACAATGAAGTCTAGAAAAGAAAAACAATGCTCAGTGCACAGCACAACCGGCTCAAGAAAGAATGGACCTGGGTCTATCAAGTGCAACAACAAGGCATAGTGCAGTGACGAATGTCAATAAGAAACAAGACAAACATAATTCAAAGTGACAACATCAAGAAATATTGGCAAATGCCAGGATCATACACCAAAGAGCAATGATCAGTTTGCAACGTACGAATGCCAAACCAATATACAACTTTCTTTTCCAAACTTGATGTAGAAAATATGCATAAACATGAATGCTTAGTTTATCTGCATAAAAATATGAAATCAGAAGTTGCAGTGCAACTACAAATTGCTCAATTATACCTGCATATAAAATATGCAGAAAGAAGCTGCAGTGCATAAACAAATGTGCTCAAGTATTTGCATATTAGTTATGCAATACCAAGTTGCAGTAAAAAAAAAAGTGCACAAACAAGCACAAATGTGCTTCAGAGAATATGCATCATGAAAGACATGAAGGCAGTGAAATGAAGGCTGGAAAAAGGCTACAATATGTTCAAGCGATGCCAATAACATCTAGAGTGAATGCTAGTAAATCACAAACCAATTGCTTCCAAAAATGCAACAGGTAAACAACTGTAAAACTGGGCAGTACAAGCATCACCATCAAGAACAAGGCACCATGCCGAAGCAAAAAGGAGAAAAGCCAGTAACATTTAAATGATTCGAGCAAGTGCAACAATGAAAAGAAAATACGACCGAAGTCAGAGGCAGATAAACCCGTGGTGGTCACGAGTTACCACAGTGCCGCGATGACAAAAGAAAATCAAATGAAATCATCATCATCACAGCAAAACAGTGTCGAGACAACCAAGTCAAAATCGTCCCCAATATTAAAACAAAATCGAATGGCCAAGCAACACAATTGAACGAAGAATTCGAACCTTAAATAACTCGAGATATGGATTAGATGTGAGCGAACTCACCTTATCGACGAGTTAAGCAGCAGCCGATTGTCGAAGCAAGCAACGGTGAACTCGATCGAAGGAGCAGCTACAAGTACAATCAATCATCAGAGAACAAGCGACGCAAGCAATTGATCATCAGAGAACGAGCACAAGAGCATCACAAACCAGCCGAAAACCCAATTTGGATCGCAAAGAGCTGAAGCCCTAGTTTCAGAAAGAGGAAGATCGGCCGCCATTTGTTTTCACAAACAAAAGAAAAAGGGTCGGGTCGAAAAAAGATGAAAATGAATAAAATGAAAGGGGGAGGGCCGGTTATTCTCTTTAGTAACCATCACGGCAACAAAAAGGCAATGGGCTAAAAAAAACAAAATTTCCAAAGCCCATTAATATTTAACTAAAGATTGGTATAAGAATTTTAATTAAATATTTAAAAACTTCAATTGGTAAATAGCGACAATATTTATCGTTTAATATCGATAATAAATCAACGTGAAATACCGGGTTGTTACAGACTCCCCTCCATAAAGAAATTGCGTCCTCGCAATCATAAGGAATAATGGACAAAAGGTAACAACCATAAAAGCCTATCATCATAAGAATGACGAAATTTGAAAATAATAAGTTCACCATGTAGAGCATGAAAGAAAAAGCCTAAACGTGTTTGCTCGATGAATTCTCTGGATTCCAAAGTGAAATCCATAGGATTTGAGAACCACTGAACTTTCACGAGAAGAACATCTTTATTTCGAAGGTGCTGAACCCCCGAAACATTGATGTGAATAGAATGTTGCTCAAAGTCAAATCTGGTGAAACTTCAATTTCTTCAATAATACCGGGCTCAAGAATAAAATCGGAATTCCTATGGCATTTTCGTAGAAGGAAGACGCGTGAAAACGTCATAATTAACAGAAAATATAGCCGGTATAAGAGGCGATAAGCCATGGAACCAATACGTTCAGTAATAGGAAATGACTCAATATATCGAGGCGCTAACTTTCCCTATCGACTGAGACGTAAGACACCTTTCACAGGTGAATCACGAATAATTTGGAACAACAGCGTAGTACAATAACGATACGCCAGATGAATCAAAGCTTCATTAATTCGGAACGCCGACGTAGTACAAAAACGGTACGTCCAATGAACCGATCAACATAAAAGAACATCAGACGTAAGTCCATAAAAGGAATGAGACGAAGCTCAATAAAACGAAGTACATCGAAACGTCTGATGAACCTGGTAAAAAGATGATTCCATTCGGACATCATCAAAGAACAACCACTTGTTTGCCTACGACAAGTGTATTGGTACAAGATTCCCCCTCCGGGAGTGGTAAAGAATATCAAGATCATAAAATGGAAGGAACTCGAGCCAACGTGGTTGACGTAAATTAAGTTTCTTATGAGAAAATAAATATTCCCAAGATTCATGATCAGGGTAGAGAACAAATTTCTTACCCAAAAATAATGATGCCAAAATTTTAGAAGCGAAACCAATAGCCACGATCACTAGATCATGAGTGGCATATATATAGTTTCAATAGGCATAAATGATTCAGAAGTACAAGAAATAGCATGTTTTCTGTAGCAAGAGAACAACATCCAAACCAATACGATTAGCATTGGTACACAAGATAAGGTCTTGATTCCACTCGAGAATCGCAAGAATAGAAGTATCGGAAAAGAGTTGTTTTAAATAATATTCTTTCCCGAAAAGCTAAAACTTTCGAAATTTACAATTTACTTTATGTAATTATCTTTTTAGAAAAATTTACATTTTTAAAATTCAATTTACTGTGTCTGATTGTCTCATCTAAGCGTCTAGGAGATTCCTATCGATAACGTTGATCAAGCGCATCGACCAGAATTCTTAAAGCACTTAATGGGCAATGCAATCACAAAATCATCTTTTAATTTCATAAAAGAAATTCACAATTTTCAATCTCAAACGGACAAGTCCGGAATTAAACCATAAAAATTTTGAAAACAATTTTTTTATTTGAAACAATTTGGAAAATAACAAATTTTTAAAACACGTGGTTAAGACAGCAACATCGGTAGCAATTGGCATCAAAATATAATACCAATGAATTTTCGTTCATCAAAAATGTCACAAGAATCTTCTCAAAGATAGAAAGGGGTATCATACCCTAAACTTGTATTCATAACAAGTCAATAACACACGAATTCACCAATGCACAAGAATTGATAAAACTTATCAATAGAAATCACGAAAATTGGTGAAGCACAAATTCTAGAAATCCTCACAAGAAATCCAGATAACACAAGCTAAGAGTATGAGAACTCGAACGCGAGTATGAAAACTCGAACCGGGGTATGAAAACTCGAACGCGAGTATGAAAACTCGAACGGAGTATGAAAACTCGAACGGAGTATGAAAACTCGAATGGAGTATGAAAACTCGAACGGAGTATGAAAACTCAAAGGAGAGTATGGAAACTCACCAACACGCGAGCATGAAAATTCATCAACACATGTAACGCAAAGCGAGAACGGGAGCACAGAATCTCACCTACACGTGAGCATGAAAATCACCAACACGGGCAACGCAAAGCGAGAACGGGAGCACGGAATCTCACCTACACGCGAGCATGAAAAATCATCAACACGTGCAACGCAAAGCGAGAACGGGAGCACGGAATCTCACCTACCCGCGAGCATGAAAAATCATCAACACGTGCAACGCATAACGAGAACGGGAGCACGGAATCTCACCTACACATGAGCATGAAAATCACCAACACGTGCAATGCAAAGCGAGAACGGGAGCACGGAATCTCACCTACACGTGAGCATGAAAATCACCAACACGGGCAACGCAAAGCGAGAACGGGAGCACGGAATCTCACCTACACGCGAGCATGAAAAATCATCAACACGTGCAACGCAAAGCGAGAACGGGAGCACGGAATCTCACCTACCCGCGAGCATGAAAAATCATCAAACGTGCAACGCATAACGAGACGCTATCTCATGGTTGCAAGCCATTAATTTTGACACACGAATGGCCCGAAGACCGTGGGGCGCTACCCCACATGTGTGAGACGAAATCACACCGATGAGGCCTAAGCTATCCACGCCGACAAAGAGATGTGTGTGAGTCAAAATCACACCGATGAGGCCTAAGCTATCCTCGCCGACAAAGAGATATGTGTGAGTCAAAATCACACCGACGAGGCCTAAGCTATCCACGCCGACAAAGAGATGCGTGTGAGTCAAAATCACACCGACGAGGCCTAAGCTATCCACGCCGACAAAGAGATATGTGTGAGTCAAAATCACACCGACGAGGCCTAAGCTATCCACGCCGACAAAGAGATGTGTGTGAGTCAAAATCACACCGGTGAGGCCTAAGCTATCCTCGCCGACAAAGAGATGTGTGTGAGTCAAAATCACACCGACGAGGCCTAAGCTATCCACGCCGACAAAGAGATGCGTGTGAGTCAAAATCACACCGACAAGGCCTAAGCTATCCACGCCGACAAAGAGATATGTGTGAGTCAAAATCACACCGACGAGGCCTAAGCTATCCACGCCGACAAAGAGATATGTGTGAGATGAAATCACACAAATGGTGTCTAGGCTAACCGAAAAGGTATGTGTGAACGAAATCACACAAATGGTGTCTAGCCTAACCAAAAGCGACATCGCACAATTGCTAGTCTAAATCATAAGAATGATCGTCATGATCAACGAGAAGTGTCAATTACACTAAGTTAGTGAATATAAAAGTTTAGCTTCATGTCCCATAACCACTTGCTTAACTCAGATATTTACGAACAAACTGTAAATCTTCACTAATAAAATTGTCACTAGAGGTTCAATCGAACAAGTCCAAAAATTAACCGACGAAGTGAACGCAAGCGTTTCATACCACTTGTTTTACTAAGCCGTTTAATTAGATTTCTCATACGAGTGAAATAAAGATTTGTATATACTAGTAGATTGGAAAACGGTTTGAGAAAAAGAGTTTTGTATTGAAAATAGAGTTGAAAACATTTTGATAAAGAGTTTTGATATTTACTACTAGTATTGAAACCTTTATATTTTTAAAGTGACAAATCACAAAAATGATTGTAGAAACAATCAATCACAAGAATTCACGTTCGAAGTCGTGAATAGAATCGAATGAAATCGATTAAAATTTGGAAACCAAATCAATTCACAAGAATTCACATGCAAAGATGTGAATAGAATCCGAAGGAATCAATATTGAATCCTTTAAAAAGTATGTTCACAAAAATCCCGAAGAAAATATCACCAAAGTTGCTAATAAATGATAGCAACAAATCGGGAAAATAATCAAGAATTGAATAAATTTAGAAATCAAATCAATTCACTAAAATTCACATTCGAAGACGTGAATAAAATCCAAAGAATTCGATTCTAAATCCGTCAAGGTTGGAATACCCAAAAATTCCAGAAATAGAAGTTATCAAAGTCGATAAAGGCGATAACAACTAAACGGAAAAGAAGAATCGATTATCAATTGGAAAAAATCAAAGCAAAACGAGCAAGGTACTCGAGACAGAAAATAGCAGGGCAAAAGTCGATCAAGTCAGCGACTCTATCTCAACTAAGCACTGATAAACTTTTGATTCTTTACAAGATCCAAAAGTCGTTGGGCAGATATGAATATGCCATCCAGAGATGGACTACTTGATTGAATAGCACTAAGATTGCCAGATTCAACCAAATCTTCTTCTTTAAGAAAAAAAAGAAGAAAGAAGAAGGTGATATTCACAAAAATGAATTTCAATCAAACTTGATTGATAAAACAAAGAATCATAAAGAGAATAGGATAGAACGGTACGAAAACCCGAATTAAATCCTAAAGCACGACTCCTAAAATAGACTTAGGACGATGATCCTTGTTATAATAATTCCATATTGTTCCGAAATTTGGCTCCGATACCAAGCTGTGACGCCCCACCTTTATACCCTCGCTAGCCAAGAACACTACGGTGTAATGCTGTCGACTAGCGCGGAGAATAAGGCTGTTGAGGAGCGACCATCCGTGTAATTTCTTTGCGCGAGCATTGATATGTCAGATAGTACAGCATGCATTTCATTTAAGGAGGAAATCCGACATACCGATGCAAACTCAAAGCTATCACGCGGTGGCTATATATAATCCTCGGAAACAAATGTAGAAATAAGCATAACATAAATCAGTCACAGATAATTCATATCACAACGGCGGAAATAGATATGAATAAACCACACTTAAAAGTGTTTATCAGAGTAGTGGTCTAACAAGATCCACAATAACACAGAAGAATATAAATAAATGCGGAACACAGATTGAACAGAAAAGTCTCATATATATAATAACTGATGGCAGTTACAATACATTTGATATGGTACATATGATACAACTACAACAGTCGACTCAGAAGGTTATACATACAAGTACATTTTCAATATAATATACATGAATACATATCTTCCTATACAATCACATCGACTACTATACATGACGACTACTCCAAAAGATATGAAAGAACTTCATAGCTCAAGCAGCATCCCGAAGCTAAAAATCTACAATACTCGGTCTGACCCGAGTATTAAATTCAAAAGAAAATAATACCCGGGTCAGTCTAATTCAAACTCAGTTATTAGTGCATAGAAGCAGTAATAATACGAAAAATATCCTAAAATCAAAAGCAGATAGAATATTAATCAAAGAAATACCGTGTGGCTGCAGTTCACGCTTGCGTGCACTGCCGCACCACAACAGTGATGATGTAACCAATAAATACCGTGTGGCTGCAGTTCACGCTTGCGTGCACTGCCGCGCCACAACAGTGATGATGTAACCAATAAATACCGTGTGGCTGCAGTTCACGCTTGCGTGCACTGCCGCGCCACAACAGTGATGATGTAACCAATAAATACCGTGTGGCTGCAGTTCACGCTTGCGTGCACTGCCGCGCCACAACAGTGATGATGTACCCAATGAAAATTCACGAGCATCGCCGTGAATGTCATAAGGCCGAGTGTCGATTAAATTGCAGAGACAAATGCGAGATCAAGCCCAATGAATTATAGGCTCAACACAAGGGACATGCTACACAACATATAGAAGATTCGAAGCAATAAGCAGTGAAACCAATAGAACAAAATAATGCAAACCAACATCAGTGGTAAAGGTACAAAGATTGACCAGAAATGCAACTGCATATTACATGGGAGATGGCACTGTAAAATGAACCAAAGTTCGATTGAGAAATGAATAAGGCAAGCCGACATCAGTGACACAGCCTCAAAATGAAATGGTTATAAATAACCATATATATGCACATCGCAGCAAAGTCAAGTCAAGCCATGAGTTATCAACCAAAAGACACCAATGCATCAGCAAACACTAAATGAAATAGGACAGTAACAACATGGTGCATGAACACAGCATGCAACAGCCGAAACAACAATGAAGGCTAGAAAAGAAAAACAATGCTCAGTGCACAGCACAACCGGCTCAAGAAAGAATGGACCTGGGTCTATCAAGTGCAACAACAAGGCATAGTGCAGTGACGAATGTCAATAAGAAACAAGACAAACATAATTCAAAGTGACAACATCAAGAAATATTGGCAAATGCCAGGATCATACACCAAAGAGCAATGATCAGTTTGCAACGTACGAATGCCAAACCAATATACAACTTTGTTTTCCAAACTTGATGTAGAAAATATGCATAAACATGAATGCTTAGTTTATCTGCATAAAAATATGAAATCAGAAGTTGCAGTGCAACTACAAATTGCTCAATTATACCTGCATATAAAATATGCAGAAAGAAGCTGCAGTGCATAAACAAATGTGCTCAAGTATTTGCATATTAGTTATGCAATACCAAGTTGCAGTAAAAAAAAAAGTGCACAAACAAGCACAAATGTGCTTCAGAGAATATGCATCATGAAAGACATGAAGGCAGTGAAATGAAGGCTGGAAAAAGGCTACAATATGTTCAAGCGATGCCAATAACATCTAGAGTGAATGCTAGTAAATCACAAACCAATTGCTTCCAAAAATGCAACAGGTAAACAACTGTAAAACTGGGCAGTACAAGCATCACCATCAAGAACAAGGCACCATGCCGAAGCAAAAAGGAGAAAAGCCAGTAACATTTAAATGATTCGAGCAAGTGCAACAATGAAAAGAAAATACGACCGAAGTCAGAGGCAGATAAACCCGTGGTGGTCACGAGTTACCACAGTGCCGCGATGACAAAAGAAAATCAAATGAAATCATCATCATCACAGCAAAACAGTGTCGAGACAACCAAGTCAAAATCGTCCCCAATATTAAAACAAAATCGAATGGCCAAGCAACACAATTGAACGAAGAATTCGAACCTTAAATAACTCGAGATATGGATTAGATGTGAGCGAACTCACCTTATCGACGAGTTAAGCAGCAGCCGATTGTCGAAGCAAGCAACGGTGAACTCGATCGAAGGAGCAGCTGCAAGTACAATCAATCATCAGAGAACAAGCGACGCAAGCAATTGATCATCAGAGAACGAGCACAAGAGCATCACAAACCAGCCGAAAACCCAATTTGGATCGCAAAGAGCTGAAGCCCTAGTTTCAGAAAGAGGAAGATCGGCCGCCATTTGTTTTCACAAACAAAAGAAAAAGGGTCGGGTCGAAAAAAGATGAAAATGAATAAAATGAAAGGGGGAGGGCCGGTTATTCTCTTTAGTAACCATCACGGCAACAAAAAGGCAATGGGCTAAAAAAAACAAAATTTCCAAAGCCCATTAATATTTAACTAAAGATTGGTATAAGAATTTTAATTAAATATTTAAAAACTTCAATTGGTAAATAGCGACAATATTTATCGTTTAATATCGATAATAAATCAACGTGAAATACCGGGTTGTTACACTAGACCAATTTCCAAAGAAAAAACTGTCCTCTCTTTTCCCAACAGAACAGTTTACACTGGCCAAGCCAATCCATCGAAGAAACAGATCCACTCTGCTAATTCTGACCACCACCTTTAGAAAAATTATTCAGCCAGAAAATTTCCTGCCAACACAGAATTCTCCGAGCTGCATCGCCGGCACAGATGCCAAAAACTTCCTAATCCAAAGTTCTTCAAGAAACTCGGACTTCATAGTCAACCAGAACATCCTCCTGAACCCAACCAGAACACCGAAGCCGACACACTACCCTAAACTTGTTCCAAAGAAACATCTTCGGACACAATCCATAGTCACCGCATCTCATCACGCAGCTGCTACTTCCTGAGGTATCAAGATACCATCACTTGCTTCTGCCCAACCGACAGATCCAAAACTCAACTTATCCAATCTTCAAAGATGAACTCCGAACCTCAACAGGTTTCCTTCAGAGATCGATGAAATCTTTACACTCTGGACAACTTACTCGAGACGGTATTAGGTCTATAGTCTCGACAGATACACTTCCAACCTCAAACATCAGACTCCAACCAATGGTAGTAGTTGTGCTACGCACACCACTACCTTATCTACCTTTATATCTAATATTGGAAAACCTGAACAGTTAACCCAATAGATAGGTAGAAATAGATAAATATATATAAATACACTTAAAATTACAAATATGCTCTCTCAAGAAAAGACCACTCCAAAGCCTAGGTATTCACCCAACCTAGCGCTCTGATACCACTGTAATAACCCGCCACTCATCACCACAGAATGAAGCATCATTAATAAGAAAGAAAGGGATAGAAAAGAGAAATAAAGAGAAGAAAGAAGAAACAACATCAGAATCTCAACAGCGGAACGAATAAATTATATTAATAACATAAGTATTACATATTATAGAATAATTATCAGAGTCACGGATTATACATCACATACTAGACAGTTATAAACGCCTGTCTAGCTATTACAACTCAAAACATCTCAGAGAAGACACAGAGATACCAAACACAGCGGAACACTATATATCTACACGCTGAAGCCTCCTGCTCCATTGCTCCTCCATAATTCGTCAAAGCTAACCTGAATCCCTTGGCTACTCGTAAAATTTTTAGTACCCAAGAGTTTTAGAAAAATAGAAATAAACTCCGGGTCAGACATGGGTCTGGTGTGAGTAACAGGTTAAAGTTTCTTAACTTTGAAAAACCTTTGAAAAGAAAGGTATCACGTGAGACTTCCCACACATAAACACGTAAGACAGGGGAAAATATCGTCCTACCTGGGCATGACCCACTTAGCCTTGCTGCACCTCCCATGTTTTAGCCATTCTTGATGAGGCTTGAGGCTACGATTCCTTTAGAGAACACATCTCTTAGATTGCTCATCGTCCAGCTGATGTTGTTCTGAAAGCATTCAATCCATACAAGTTCGTTCTGGGTTTGAATGAAACCGAAGGCATTACCTCGTTACACTCATTTTGGAATCACCCTCAGAGTCGACGACAATAACCCTTGCATTCTGAATCTTCATCTTCACTTGAGATTCATGAACTATTGTTAATTTGGATCGATGTGGTTTTCGAATATCCAAATCTGGAAACCCAATCCTGGTCTCAACGAAATCCAAAACACCATCTTTTAGGTCCAAGTTGTTTAAAGTTTAAAACAATTCAATTCTATTATCTATATACACACAGATATATAATCCACGTACCACAATAGATAATCATCATTATCATCACAACAGATAATCCCTATTATCATTATCAAAAGATAATCCATAGTATCATCAAAAATAGATAATCCATATTATCATCATAATGCAACCAATGCGTCCATATCACACAAAATTACTTATCTCATTTCTGGGATTTCAAACCATTCAAGGCGACCAGTATCATCCATACATAACCAATGATCTATAATCACACCATCTATAATTAATTTAAAATGAATTAAATTAATTACTTCCATCTGTAATTAATTTAAAGTGAATTAAATTAATTACTTACATCAATATAAATCTTGCTTACATAACTATTATTAATTACAAATTAATTAATTAATTATCCTCTAATTATCCACCTCAATTAATCACCCTTGATTATTTATCCTTTAATTACATTCAAGTAATTATCCTTTAATTAATTTCACAAATTAATTATTCTTAACCAAAATAGTAATTAACCTTTAATTACTTCATTAATTAAATAACCATAATTAATTACATTAATCCTTAATCAATTACATTAATTGATTACCCTTAATCACTTATCATTTCTTAATTAATCTTAATTAATCAATCTTAATTACATTATTAATTATGTTAGTTAATGATCATCAATTAAATTTAAATTAATTACTTATTTAAATTAATTACATTAAGTAATAAATCTCAATTAAACCATAATTATTAATCACCTTTGATTAATCATATTCAGCAATTAACTACCTTAATTACTTCATCAAATTAATTACTCCTTAATTAATTTCTTTAATTAATCCTTTGATTAATTATACAAAGTAATTCAATCGAAATTACTTTCACTATTAAACCATCATCCGCTAATTACATCCAGTAATTATCATTAATTACTTCACTAAGTAATTATACTTCTTTAATTTCATTAAGTAATTATTATCAAATCATCCAGTGATTAAAATTAATTAAACTTAATTAATTAATCTAAACTAATCACATTAAACTCAATTAATTACATTAAGTAATTAATTCCTTAATTACTTCCATTAAGTA
Organism: Allium cepa; assembly: GCA_030765085.1. NCBI lineage: Eukaryota > Viridiplantae > Streptophyta > Magnoliopsida > Asparagales > Amaryllidaceae > Allium > Allium cepa. Next base: position 73,243,964 of record CM060942.1, read on the forward strand.
ATTATATTTAACCAATTCATAAATGATTATCTTAAATTAATTAACCTAATTAATTATTAAAATTAATCATATTAATTAATTGTTAAATAACCTTAAGTTAGTGACCATCATTAACTATTAACCATTCTTTAATTACTTTTCTTATGTAATTAACTTACATTAATCATTATTAATTTCAAATTAATTAATCTTGAATATATAGTTAATTGACCTTTAATTATTTAATTAATTAAGTGTTAACTGTAACTTAATTAATTCATAATTACTTAATTAATTAAACTCTAATTATTAATTAATTTTCTAATTAATAACTCTTAATTACAAATTAATTATCCTTAATTAATTAATTTTAAACCTTAATTACTTATTTAATTAATCCAAATCATGAATTAAATTAATTATCCATCTAATTCCTTAAAAATTTAATGAATTACAAATCATTGAATTCTAATTTACTTTAAGATCAAACTTTGTTTTTAATAAGTATCAAGTTATCATTTACAAAGTATTTTAAATCAATTTACTTAAATTTACTTTCAAATATCATTTTAAATTTAAGATTTAAAATGAATACAAATTATCTTTAACAAAGTTTAAAACACATTTCTAAAACCTTTCATTTCACAAGTTAAAGATGTACCCATTTATAAAGAAGTTTAAAAGGATTTAAAACCAAATTCATAATTAAATTACACCCTTAACATTCAAAATTATTTAAATCATTTTAAATTCAAAACTTTCCTTCAATTCAAAATTGGAATACATATTTAAATTTGAATTTAGATAAATCTTTAGATTTTAAAACTCTACTTACATTTTTAAACGTTATTTTAAAAATTCAAACAACTTAATCATTTCTAAAGTATTTAACAATTCAAGTTTAAAGTCTTAATTTATTTTAAAATTGAGATTTAAACTTAAATTTGAATTCCAGAATTTAAACTTGGATTTAAATTTAGTTTAAACCTTTGCTTTTCATTTTAAAACTTCAGCTTGAAATTTTTAAACAAACACTTAAAATTTTTACTTTTAACTCATTAAAGTTGTTCAAAATAATTTATTTTTATTTAGAAAAAAACGTTCTTAAATTTCAAACTAGGATACAAAAGTTTATTTGGATCCATATCTTAAAATCTGGTTTAAACTTTATTTTAAAACTGATTTCAAATTCCAAAATCTATGTTAAAATTTTTATAACAAACATTACAGGTTTCAGTTTAAAACCTGTCGCAAATACCAAACCCGAGCCACCCCAAATTCCTGCTTCGAGACAAATCAATCCCATCTTCGAGCAAACTACCCAAAATCACGAGTAAAACTCGAATACAATCTTCATCTCAAACCAAAAACCAACAACATCCATACATGAGCACCGTGCACCTGCACACCGCTCTTGATTGATTCCGATCAACGTCGATGATCTTCCCCCATCGACGAACAACTCCTCACTCCATTCCGATCATCACATCGATCACATACAACTCGAATTTGAATTCGAGTTCAAATTTTACAACCTGGAACAGAACAGAACAAACCCCACCAAACCTGTCAACGCTTCATCCATGGCCCTCCGACCACTAGTAATTTTGCATCACCGGCTACAATCTCGTCTACGACCAAGCTTTCAACTCCTAAAACCTAGATGAACTTGATCACCCCTACCGCCCATGCCGACCCAATCACGTTGCCTAGTTAAAACTAGGGTTACAGGAGAAATTCCACCACCACTGCTTCCACAGTAATTTGCCTCCGCTTCTACCATTTTTCCTCTACTCATCGATCACCCATCCATCACCAGAAGAAAGCCCGACCCCCAAAATCAAATAGATCACCCGAAACCACCAATTTTCCATTTTCTGTTCATCAAGAATTGCACTCTCCTCCTCAAACTATAAATTATGATTTTAGTGTTGAAATTCATGTTTTTCTTTGTGTTTTCACTTTAAAATACTGAATTCGTAATTTACAAAGTTTGAGTTTTTCACTTTGTATAACATTCACTGTTGTTTTTTTATATGCCAGAGACACTCAGACTTGAAATTTAGCTTAAATAAGTTTTTAAACATTAATCCATAATAAATCAAACAACTTTTGTTTGTAAACCAAGTCCTAACAACAATTGTTTGAAAAGGAAATGAATTTAAATCCAAAACAGGAAACTAGAAATTAAAAAATGGAGAATATTCATATGGGAATAAACATGCATACAAAAGATTGCATTTTCATATATACATACTACAATATTTATCACAGAAATAACATGCAACCATATTCATTCTTAAGTTCAAAAAAAATAGATGTTACTCACCAGTTTAAATTGGAAGACAGAGCCATGATTATGAAAAAAAGCTTTGAACTTTTAAAACTGGAAAATTTCTTTGCTTTAAATCTTGAATTGCATGACGAAAGCTTTGAGTTGCTGGAGCTTTAAAAACTTGATTTTTTAAAAGGAACTACAGGCATGCAGCCGCTTAAATTCCAGATTCTAAAGAAATGCAGGCTTCAGATTTTTTTTTTTGAGATGGTGATAGGTTTGCTTGCATGTTTGCAAAAGTTACAGGTTTGCTATGCATTTTTGAAGATAAGTTCAGATTTTTGATTTGAACTTGCTTTGCATGCTACAGATTTACAGGGTTTCGAAGATTTATAGGGAAATGATTTGGTTTCTAGCTTGAGTAGTTTGATATGGAAATGAAATTACAGGCTTATGAAAATTGTAGATGGTTTGTATGCTTGAAGATGTGCAGGTTGATATTGGAAGTGGATTACAGGTTTAAAAATGAAGATGAAATTTTCAAGCTTTGCCCTTGTTCTTGAATTGCTTTTATTTTCTTTGTTTACAAATGAGATTAGGAAAAGAAAAAGAATGAGAGATTTTTGTTTATATAACTTAAATAATGGTTTAATAAAAATCAAAGAAAAATAAAATTAGAACATGACACTTGTCAAAACTCTTGTTTATTTATTTACACTTGTTTGAAACAACTTAATATACAAACATTCGTCTTTTTTAATTAATTAGTATTTATTAAATGTTAATTAGTATTTAGTTAGATGTTAATTATAAAATAAATGTAAGATTATATTTAATTAATTAGTTAATATATACTTATTTACATGTAGATAATTTTGAAATGAATAAATCCAATTTATAAATTAAAAGTTTATACAAATATTTTGAAATCCAAAACAATTAAAAATATTTATATATTAAATTTCAAAGCTTTTAAATTCAAATTTAAATCAAATTCTAAAATTAAATTTTTGAAATCAAGTTATATATATACATATATAACTACATGATTCAATTTTGAAAAAAAAAACTATTTTTATTTAAAACCTATTTGTTAACAACAATACATTATTATATTTTGAAAATAACAAATTTGATAACTTTAGATAATTTATAAAATAAATTGTTTCTTTATTAATAAATTACTTATTTTATCACACTATATTTAAAAAGGAAATCAAAATAAACCTTATTGTTAGTTTATTTTAATTTAATCTCAGAATCAATTTAAACAAATTAAATTTTTATCTTAACAATTTATAACCATATATTGTTTATTAAATAACTTTTAAAAGTTTAACTTTAAATAAAATCATAATTCCCAATTTACCAAAGATATATATATTTAGAAAACAAGATTTATTTATTTATAAAATTTAAAACAAGGTTTATCTATTTACAATATATACATATTCTATATACATTATAAATAGAAAACAATTTATTAGCATTAAGAAAATTAAAACTATTAGTTAAATATTTATTTTAATTGTATTATCAAATTAATTCCAATCTTATTAACAAAGATTATCAAATCAATTTAATTTTTAATTCAGATTATTAAATTGATATTGCCTAACATTCCGGGATATCACAGAATGTGATTAATCAAAAGTGATTAATAAATATGGTTTAATTCAAGATTATTTACTTAATGTAATTAATTTAAATAGAATAATTAATTAAAATTTAATCAGGGATCATTAATTTATATAATTAATGATGTAATTAAGGGTTGACTAATTAAGATTAACTAATCAATGATAAGTGATTAAAGAGTAATTAATTAATGTAATTAATTAAGGATTAATGTAATTAATTATGGTTAATTAATTTATGAAGTAACTAAAGGTTAATTACTATATTTGGTTACGTATAATTAATTTGTGAAATTAATTAAAGATAATTACTTGAATGTAATTAAAGGATAATTAATCAAGAATGATTAATAAAGGTGAATAATTATAGGATAATCAATTAATTAATTTGTAATTAATTAATGGTTAGGTAAGCAGGATTTATCGAATGAATTAATTAATTTAATTCACTTTAAATTAATTGGAGATGAAAGTAATTAATTTAATTCATTTAAATTAATTATAGATAGTGATTAATCCTTGCTTATATATGAATGTATGATATTGATTTGCCTTGAATGGTTTGAGATCTCAGTTATGAGATAAGTAATACTGTGTGATATGGATGCTTTGGTCAAAGTATAATGATAATGTGGATTATCTATTTGTGATGACTGTATGGTGTATCTGTTTATAGTGATAATGCGGATTATCTATGTGTAATGATAATGTGAATTATCTATGGTGAATCTGTGAATTACCTATCTGTGTGTATATAGATAATAGAATTGAATTGTTTTAAACTGTAAAACAACTTGGACATAAAAGATGGCGTTTTGGATTTCGATGAGACCGGGATCGGGTTTCCAAATTTGGATATCCGAAAACCACATCGATCCAAATTAGCAATAGGTCGTGTGTAACAACCCTGAATTTGGAACAATTTAAAAATGAAAATATTTAATTAATTTTAAATATTCGAATGATGATTTACTTGAATTTCAAATTTTCAGGATAAACTGACGATTAAATTTTAAAATTTAATCTATAAAAAGTTGAATAAAAATTTAAATTTGACTTTGGAGTTGAAATTTAATATTGAATTTGTATTTTAAATTCAAACTAATGACTTAGAAAAATAATTTGGATACAAGAATTATTATTTATGTAAATTTATAAATGGATGGTTAGTTTTAAATAACATTTTTCTTTTCTTTAAAATAAAAAGGAATAAAATTTTAATCAATATAAAATAAATTTTTTTTTTACACTTATTGAAGTGTGCAGTAATAAGTTGTTTGGGAACGTGTTTTCTTGAGTTTCCTTGAGTATTTGCAAAACAACTGCATTTCGACCTTGCCATGTTGCATAGGTTTTGGTGTTGCAGCTGCGTTAAGTCACTGACTTGACATTTTGCATTTGATTGAAGTTTGATTTCTGATAGTATTCTCTGTTGTGATGATTTCACACGTTGTTGTGGCGAAGCAGTGCACACAAGCGTGAACTGCAGCCACACGGTATTAATTTTATCGATATACTATTTTGTTTTGATTTATGATCTTTTGCATATTTCATTACGGTAGTGGCGAGGCAGTGCACGCAAGCGTGAACTGCAGCCACACGGAGTTAACATTTTAAATGTGGCGAGGTCGTACACGCGTGCGTGTACTGCAGCCCTACTAGACTTGATGTTTTAAATGATGTTTTCTATTGATGGAAATTTATTTTATGTTGCCAATTCAATATATTTTGAATCGCATTTTGATGATTTTGTAGTTAATTGCCGTTTTGGCAATTATATTGTTTTCTAAATTATCTTCGTTAATAATCCCTTCATCTATCTTCGTTGATAATTTGAATCTACTGATTTATTGTGTAACACGGTTAAGTGTTATATTTACTGTTATCCGATTTCTTGTTAAAGGATCGGATAGGTAAATTTATATTTGAATGTCGTCTAATTGTTAATTGATTATTATTGCCTCTATGCACCAATAACTGAGTTTGAATTAGACTGACCTGTGTATTATTTTCTTTTGAACGTAATACTCGGGTCAGACCCAGTATTTTACAGCTTGAAGATTTTCGGGCGGCGAAGTTAGAGAGAGAGTTGGGATAACGCTTCACTTTAGCTTTTCAGGGATTTATTTTTGTACTTAAAGAAATATTCCGCTGTATAAAATTTAATTCATTGTATAAACTTTGATATATGTACAAAAATTCATTTATGTGAAATATAATTATTCTGTGTTTCTGTGGCTGATTTTGTTTAAACTCTATAAACTGAATAACAATCCGTCATTTTGAACGTTTCAAGTTAGTTTAATTACCGACTGGGGGCGGTCAGAACGGTGGGTCGTTACATCGTGAATCTCAAGTGAAGATGAAGATTCAGAGTGCAAGGGTTATTGTCATTAACTCCAAGTGTTATTGTCATTAACTCTGAGGGTGATTCCAAAATAAGTGTAACGAGATAATGCCTCCGGTTTCGTTTGAACCCGGAACGAACTTGTATGGATTGAATGCTTTCGGAACATCGTCATGTAGATGATGAGCATTCTAAGTGATGTGTCCTGATTAAGGTAATCATAGCCTCAAGCCTCATCAACCGGGAATGGCTAAAACCGGGAGGTGCAGCAAGGCTAAGTGGGTCATACCAAAGTAGGACGAGATTTACCCCTATCTAGATGTCCCTTTTATTTCGGCTGTGCGGCGCGGTTGCTGATCACAACTGCGGGGTTGTCTTGTTCAAAACTGTTCAGTGAGGAATGGTTCCGGCCTTGTGTTGCAAGGGATTGGGAGTAATCCTCGGTACGGTGTTCTAGGCCCCGTACTGTGATGGGAGGTACCCCAGTAGCCCTACCATTGATGGAAACCCATTCTTCCTACGTACCCTTACGTTTTTGATTGTATTACCCACTTTTGTGGATAGTAGCTGGAATTTAATGAATGTAACAGTTTCAGCTATTTTCTATTTATTTGAAAACCCTAGACCCTGTTATAATATCACTGGATTTTCTATCAAATGTTTTGGTTAGCGTAAGGTAAAAACTAACCCATGTTTATGTGTGTGAAATCTTACGTGATACCCTTTTGTTTTCAAAGGTTTTTTCAAAGTTAAGAAACCTTAACCTATTACTCATACCAGACCCCATGTCTGTCAAAGAGTTTATTTCTGTTTTCTTAAAATCTTAGGTACTCAAATTTTATGAGTAGCCAAGGAATTCGGGTTAGCTTTGACGAATTGTGGAGGAACAATGGAGTAGGAGGCTTCAACGCTGTAAATGTATATAGTGTTCCGCTTTGTTGGTATCTCTGAATGGTTTCTTTGTATTGTATTGAGTTGTGATAACTATACAGGTGTTTACAACTGTCTAGTATATGATGTATTATCTGTGTAACTCTGATAATTGTTGTATACTATGTAATACTTATGTTATTAATATAATTTATTCATTCCGCCGTTGAGATTCTGATGTTGTTCTTTCTTTCTTCTCTTTCTTTTCTCTTTTCTGTCCCTTTCTTACTTCAAGATGAAGAGACTTTCTGTGGAGAAAAAGTCGGGTCGCCACATATCTCTTGTAGAAACGTATTGGTAAGCCTCCACTATAGTTGCCTAAATAAGAAAAGTCAACAAATTTTCCCTCTACTATAGGCCTCGATTAAAATTCTACTAAAATGTCTCTATCTTCAGTCAGCATCCAAAAGAGTGTTGTTAATTCATTATTTTCTTTTATGAGCTCAACTCGATGAAAACGCAATTTCTTCAATCGGGGGGCAATCTCTTTGTCCTTAATGTCGTTCAGCTTTGAAATTTTTTTTAGAAGATTTTGGTATTATTCTGATAGCTTATTATGCTCTTTTATTTGTTTGTTAAACTCCCTGTTCAAGTGATATATTTCTGCCTATCTCTACTCAAATATTACAACGCAATAGTTTTTGTTCCCCTCTTAGTCTAAAACAGTCAATGTACTAACTAAGAATCATTCAATAGCTTAAGACATCTAAAACCCATACCTGAGAAACTGGAAGGGTAGACAATTGTGCTTTCCCTTTATCTTTAGATCTTTCACCCTAAGAAACATCATCTTTCCTAGGAGGGGATATCTTGGGAAGATTAGCAGTCTCAGTCACCCCTATATCTTGTGCACTTGATTTAGGATTGGCATCTCCATATCCGTCATTATATTCTGAAGGCCTAAAAGGATCAACTCCACCACCTCCAGGGCCGACATTATGGCCACCATTGTTGTCATCATTATCCTCATCATCGCCCTTTAAATCATCATCGTTGTCATTCTCTTTTTCCTCTATATTTCAATCAGTCTCCTCATCCACTGGAAAATAGTCAAACGCTAATAACCTAGCCGCATCTATTCCTTCTTTTTCGGGTACTTCAGACTCCTATTCCAGCCCCTTGAATTTAGCCATAAATCTATCATCCAACTCAGGATCTAAAGAATATAAACCAAATCTGAATGTTTTTTTGCATTATTGGTGTAGGCAACGAGAAGTGCATCATTATAAGAATTTATGATAATCTCATCAAGAGGTCCTCCAAGAAAGTGAGACTTTTGTTTGGCATCTTTTTTAATGTCTGTTGTTAGGTCCAAAATTGGCCACTAACGCCCAAATGTAGATGAAATCACCAACTAACGGTCACAGATAACAGATAAGAGTATACGTAGAGAGTTATAATGTGAAGAACAGTCAAAATAGAAATTAAGCAGTAAAGAACAACAGATTTTAATAGTTGTTCGGCAAACTCTGACCTACGTCCACTCCAGAAGTTTACTTTTATTGCTGTAACAATTGATTACAGTTACAAAGGTGTAAACTAGGCTCAGCCTTTGAAAATTGAAGGTCAGAGAGTAGAAGAGAAGATCCCTTTCTTGAAGCCCTACATGCTCTATTTATAGACGTCCAGGTAGTTATTGGGCTCTCTGAATAACCAGAGCCCATTAGGGCCGAACGGCCCATGCCGAACCAAAATGCCATACCGAATGCAGTCGTACGCCGAACGAGATTGTCATGCCGAACGCACTTCATATGCCGAACGCTCTCTGATTTCGAACGATCCATCCAATGCCGAACGTCTCCAGATGCCGAATGACACATCCAATGCCGAACGATCCTTAATGCCGAACCTCCATCATGCCGAACCATGTCTGATACCGAATAGTTTCTAATGTCGAGCGCCCATCATGCCGAACGATCTCTAATGCCGAGCGCTTCTATATGCCGACCGCTCCTAGATGTCGAGTGCTACTGGATGCCGAATGCTACTGAATGCCAAACGATCCATCCAATGCCGAACGTCTCTAGATGTCGAACGACACATCCAATGCCGACCGATCCTTAATGTCGAACCTCCATCATGCCAAACCATGTCTGATGCCGAACAGTTTCTAATGCCGGGCTCCCATCATGTCGAACTATCTCTAATGCCGAGCGCTTCTAAATACCGAGCGCTCCTTGAATGCCGAACCACTCATGTATGCCGGACGCTCTATGTATGCCAAGTACTCTTGAATGCTATTTGAACGTGAACGCCAGACAACCATTTGTGCAGAACTTCCACCACACCGAACAATGTTTCCTAGACCCAAATTATAGTTGATTCATTATTATCCAATCATATTTCCATCTCCCAAGCACGTTGCGTCATCCATCCATCCACTCAACGGAATCCAACGTACACCAGCGTTGACGAACGTGTAGTGGATTACGTTAAACCCACCTGTCCATGGCCTTGCAAAAAGGAGGGTTAACACTTGCCTCCCAAAACATGCCTTGCTGTTGGAAGGTGTGTTTTGAATAATTCTGAATCTGATATCTGAAGTCCATAGCCAATTCCTTATCCATCCAGACTCGATAACCAAGTCTTAATCCAACCTTATCCAATAACGGTAACCGAATCCATGACCTCTCCGGTCAATATCCGAATCCATAACCTCTCCGGTATCTTGCCAAGCGCAATTTCCACATGACGACTATGGTCCAGTCTCTCTGAACGTTGAGTAATGCCATGGCTTAAGTCCTAAGCCAAATCCTGGTCACTCCGGACCCTTATCGAGTATAGTCCATACTCGACGACCCGAAATAATAACTAATAATACAGGGCCTAAGTCCTAGGCCGAATCCTGGTCTCTCCGGACCCTTGTCGAGCATAGTCCATACTCGACGACCTGAAATAGTAACCGATAATTTGAGGCCTAAGTCCTAGTCCGAATCCTGGTCTCTCCGGACCCTTGCCGAGCATAGTCCATACTTGACGACCTGAATAGGCCAATTCACCTTGTTTGGGCGAAGAGACTTACCCCTTGCCGGGCACAATCCATACCCGACGAACGTTTACAAAAACCAGATGAAAATCCAATCAAAAGCCAATCCAAAATCCAGACCAAATCAGAAAGCAAAAAATCCATATCAAAAATCCAAACCATTATCCAAACCAGAAAGCAATCATCCAAATAAAAATCCAAACCAAGAAACAAACAAAACCAGAAGTTCAAACCAAACCAGCAAAAAGAAAATGTCCAAGCCAAAAAAGAGAAAGCAGATTTCACAAACTAGAGCATCGCGGTTTATCATCATCTCAGAGCATGCCTAGGGGCTATCTCCGTCCCCGTACATGAGTAAGTGACTTGGTCGTTTGCCTGTAGTTTGCTACTTATTTCATAATATCATAGTCAATTGATAACCAACCAACCATCATTCCTGTGCCTCGCACCACCACTGTGTGAGGTAGACGGTGGTTGCTCCTGCCCCATCGCTGCATTCCACGCTTCGACGTGTTGTCCCACCTGTCCATCCATTACGTGCTCCTCAATTATGTCCATTAAGTGCCTGCAGCTGTTGGTATCGTGCCCGTTCAAATCGTGGAAGAGCCAGTGTTTTCCTGATGCCCTCATACGCTCGGAGGGTTCTCTCCTAGCCGACCTTCGGTAGGGAAGGCGATTCCTAGTCTCCAAATAAATACGTTCCAGCCTCTCGTTTAATCCAGTGTAGGTGGAGAATTCCTCTCTCCACCGCTTCCTAGCCTTTCTTACTTCGTCGTCCAGCTTCCGTTTTCCTTTATCTTTATCTTTCTCCAAGCCTCAGTTGGATGGCCCTCCATCCTCAGCCATGTTCACCTCCTTTAACTTCATATCTGAGCACACATCTTCCTGCCGAAGGAACTTCTCAGCTTCGTGAAAGAATTCACCGAGATCCAGTGGAGGGTCCCGTATCAGTGACACTTTGAAATCTGAATTCTCCCTAACTCCTGACACTACCGCCATCAAAACCATCGACGGTTCCGGCCGATCCACCGAAGAAACCTCTGCATTGAACCAAGTTAAGAAAGCCCTGAGTGATTCGTTTGTCCTTTGTTTTACCGATGTCAGACTCATTACATTCTTTGGCCTTTTGATATGTACACGAAACTGCTTCAGAAACCTGTCTACCAACTCCGTCCATGTCCCGATTGATCCTTCTTCCAGCTGCCTGAACCACATAACAGCTATGTCCGTTAAGAATAAAGGGAAACATCGAGCCATAACTTCTTCCGATGCCCCCATCACCTTCATGTGTCATGTATATCTCATCAAGTGATCAGTTGGATCGGCTTTTCCATTGTATGTTTTCACGTTAGGTAGCTTGAAATCTGGCGGATTTCGAGCTATCCTGATTTCACGAGTGAACGGACTCTTGTTTACTCCTTCCAGATCCTTATTGGTCAAACCGCCATAGATAGTTCGCCTGACAATCTCGGCTAATCCAGCATTGTCCGTCAAGGGTTGCCCTCCAAGTCCCCGAGGGAATTCTGATACATACTCTTCATCCCGCGCCCCTACATTCCTGTCAGCATCTTGTTGTGTAGTGCAAACTGGAATCCCTCCATGAATTGGTCTAGCATTTCCTGGTGGTGGCCCACGAGCCTTGGTCCTTCCAGATTGGCAGCTGTCTGCCGATTGGGGGCTGCTCCCCATTGAATCACTCTGTCAGCCTGTTGGTTAAGTTTCTCTAGTCCAGCCCCAAGACCTTGAGTACCTGCAGTTCGCGATTGTCCAAATTGTCTGAGAAGAGTATGCGTCATCTCCTCCTATCTTTTCATCATCGCTTCCATTTCCTCTCTGGTGATGTAGATGGATGCTCCACCTGCTCCTTTGAATCCAAGTTTCTAACTCAAAAATTCCCGAGTTCTTGTCTTCTCAGTGAAAGCACCAAAGTGTTAGGTCCAAAATTGGTCACCAACACCCAATTGTAGATCAAAGCACCAACTAACAGTCACAGATAACAGATAGAGTATACGTAGAGAGTTATAACGTAAAGAACAATCAAAATAGAAATTAAGCAGTAAAGAACAACAAATTTTTATAGTGGTTCAGCTAACTCCGGCCTAGTCCACTCTAGAAGTTTACTTTTATTGCTGTAACAATTGATTACAGCTACGAAGTTGTAAACTAGCCTCAACTTAGAAAATTGAAGGTCGAAGAGTAGAAGAGAAGATCCCTTTCTTGAAGCCCTACATGCTCTATTTATAGACACGTCCAGGTAGTTGTTGAGCTCTCTGAATAACCAGAGCCGATCAGGGCCGAACGGCCCATGCCGAACCAAAATGCCATACCGAACGCACTCGTACGCCGAACAAGGTTGTCATGCCAAATGCACTTCGTATGCCAAACGCTCCCTGATGCCGAATGATCCATCCAATGCCGAACGTCTCCAGATGCCAAACGACAGATCCAATGCTGAACGATCCTTAATGCCGAACCTCCATCATGCCGAACCATGTCTGATGCGGAACAGTTTCTAATGCTGAGTGCCCATCATGCCGAACGATCTCTAATGCCGAGCGCTTCTAAATGCCGAGCACTCCTGGATGCCGAGCGCTACTGGATGCCGAGCGCTACTGGATGCCAAACGATCCATCCAATGCCGAACGTTTTCAGATGCCGAACGACACATCCAATGCCGAATGATCCTTAATGTCGAACCTCCATCAAGATGAAACATGTCTGATGCCGAACAGTTTCTAATGCCGAGCGCCCATCATGCCGAACGATCTCTAATGCAGAGCGCTCCTGGAATGCCGAACCACTCATGTATTTCGGACGCTCTATGTTTGCCGATTACTCTTGAATGCTATTCGAACGTGAATGCCAGAAGAACCATTTGTGCCAAACCTCCACCACGTCGAACCATGTTTCTTAGACCCAAATTATAGTTGATTCATCTTTATCCAATCATATTTACATCTCCCAAGCACATTGCGTCATCCATCCATCCGGTCGACAGAATCCATCGTACACCAGCCTTGACGAACGTACAGTCGATTAAGTTTAACCCGCCTGTCCATGGCCTTGCAAAAATGCGGGTTAACATCTGTCACCTTGATAAAAAGATTAGTTTCTTCTCCAATCTCTTCTCGAGTGAAGTGTAACTCTTCTCAAGTGAGGTGCATTTGGCAATAAGCTTGTTCCTCTCTTTTTCAACCTCTTCAAGCATTATCGCAACCGCTATAATTCTATTATCTGAGATTTGTTCATCACCTCTCTCCTTGGTGATTATGGATTTGGTTTCTTTCAAAGAGATACTTAACCTTTCATTTTCACTGCCACCTCATCCTTGGTCGTAGAGAGATTGATGACCTAATTATTCAATGAAGAAATCTCCTCTTTAAGCTTTAACACTTCACTAAATGCGCCAGAAGCGCTATCTTGTAAAGAAAAAAAAAATTGTTTTGTTAACCAAAGATATGTAGAATAAATTTAAGTCACAAGGCTATGTTACTACAAACAAACTATTAGCCACTTATGTAATTATTCTTACCTTTATACATATATTTTTATTTTAAATTTTGATATCAAAGCTTAAGCATATACATCCAATTATCTTTTACCTTGTCCTTTTATTTATTTATTAAGGTTTGTACTTCTTTGTACATGTATGGATATTCATACATTCACATATGCATATTTATCCTACCATACTTGCATTTATAAATATTTATTTTATACATTTTGAAATACACGTGCTTATATACATATTTCTTACCTAATATAAACATATATAAATATATTATACTCATATGTTTTGAAACTTGTCATTATGCAACTTTTACATTCACGTATAAACATTTGCTTACATATGCAATATTTTTACAACATGTATATTTAACTCCACACTACCATTTACATACACATACACATTTATACATGTTTTCATATAAATTACTTTTCTATGGCATACATTCATATACTTGTATATTTATATACTTATGTATATATTATTAAACGTCATAAGTTTTGTCTGTATTTATATTTATACAAAAAATGTATTCTACCTTGAATTTTAAATGGTGGAGTTTTGTATTTCTCTAAAATTTATCAAATCCAGAAATTTTATTTAAAAGTTGAATATAGTTTTTAATAAATTTATAGATACAAATATTTTAACTATCATAAAATTAATTAATTTAACCAATCAAAATTAATATCCTAATACTTTAAAATCAGTTAATCACCCAATTACATACGTTAAAAATCAAGGTCATTACAAAGACTATCATTATTTTTTTCTCAAGACAACATAATATATGTTAAAAGCGTACATTTGAATATTTTAAAAATAAATATAATTTATCAAAGTGATAAATTTGCAAGTCGTTACAGACTTCCCTCTTAAAATAATTTCATCCTCGACATTACAACGTAAAGCTCGAAAGCGATTTCCAAAAATATTTATTTTTAAACTTATACTTCTATAATTTATATAGATTATACATATGCAAAATTTAATTTGATCTACAATTCGATAAAACTTTACTTTCGAATTAGTATCGATCCTTCGATTCTCTAGTACAGACTTTGATTGGGCTCAGAAACATCTATTTTCCATACATAGCGCTCAACTATGATAAAAAATGTAACTACCCGACTAAAAATCCTCATTAATGTTTGCCCTAAAGCATGAGTGATAAATTCATTTCGAATACTGAAATCCTATATTCGAGTCTTTAGGCCAAATTCGTGTTATGAAATAATTCATGTAAAATGCAAATACTTTTTATCCTAAATGTTTAGAAAATCTTGGTTTAAGTTTTTAAACATTTCATAAAGATTCTTTTGAAATTTTCTTAATTGGTTTGCATACTCACATTTGAACAAAGTTATAAACAAACTATATAATTATATTATACATGCTTTATATTTTACTTCCATCCATCATTTCTCCTTACATACTTAAATCTTTCTTAAGTCCTTCTAAACCTACTTGGGTTTTCATAATACTGATACAAACATAACTATCTTACAAGCCATACTTACATATGCTACTACATATATTAATACAAGATAGGTGTTTCCAAATCTTCCAATCTCATATCATAATTACTCCTCTGTATCTATGTTGATGGTCCACTTTCGTATCCAAATCAAAAATGACTTTTCCATCGTTATCACTATCTTCTTGTTCGTTATTGGGTTCGTTATCATCCTCAATTTGAAGTATCACATCCACTTTATATTGCAACTTAGGCTGGTTCCATGGCACATGGCCCAATCCAGGTGGCATATCTTGTATAATTTTTCCTTTTCTATTTCTTCTAAACCTTAGACTTCTTCTTCCTCGGGATCCAAAAATTCTTCCACTTCATGTTACATGTTGTCCCCATGAATGAGAGAATTTGACGACTCCTTGTGCCAAATAATATGGTCACCATCCAACTCCTATATGATGTTGCTATCTCTACTAATGTTGCTTGACTTATGGGATATTATAGTATTCTAATCTTCTTCATGTTTAGATTCATCTTCCATCGGCTCCTCCTCAGGAATTTATTCTTCCGGTTCAAGTTCAAAACTTACTAGGTCAGCAATCCACATTTTTCTAAGGCCTGAGGGGTCTCTTCGTCACTATACACTATAATAAGTTCTAGAGTTGGGTAAGAAATAGGGATATCGACTATAGGGTAACTGTTTTTATTTAGTCAGGTCTATGGATCTAATTCTCCTTTAATAATGGGCTTAATATTTCTAAGTGGCCTTTTTTCGGGATCTTCGGCATCATTATAAAGAATGATTAAACCATTATTTTCACCCTAGCTTGCTCTTGAGGTCTCCCCATTCGAATTCTTTTTCCTATAGCTTGAGGGTTTCTACAATTATCAACAAAAAATACTTAGATACTAAGCATTTCAATTCATTTAATTAGTCCACTTCACTAATTTATCCATTCTAATCACAATCAATTGAATTTCTGAAATTTAATTCTTTCAACTTAACTTAAGTTAAATTTCATTTATTTTATATCTCAGTCCCAACCGACACTATTTCCAATCAAATTTTATTTAACTTAGCTCAAGTTAAAATTATTTCCCGAAATTCAATTTCCATATTTTTCCTTTGAAATCATTCACCATTTATAAGTTCACACTTATTTCCTAGTACTTCCTAAAACCTTAAAATAAGGATTCTAGAATTTTTCAAACACCCGATATTTATTTCAAATCATTTTGAAACCAAGTATAGCTTTTGGGTTTAACGAACCGTTTCTTTGAAGTTTTCAAAGTCAACCTGATTTTTATCCAAAACAATTCCCTCGAAATCTCTACAACAACCTTTGTTTTTCACAAAAACCACCATATCAAATTTACTATGGTAGCAATCCGTCACTTAGAAACTCAAAAATGAATACTGGTGATGCTACAGTCATTACCAGAATTATTTTCCAGCGACTGAAGTGAGTTCAGTGCTATATCTCTTCCAATCCATTTCAAAACAATTTTCTTTTAAAAATATTCTCAAAATAGTACTCTTGTTATTATTTTCCACACCTCTTTAAAAAACATTTTTCCAATCTTCCTGGGATTTAAATTTCTAGATTCTGTTCTGAATCAAATTTTAATTATAAACTAGTTGTATAATTTACACTTATACAAATTTTCTTTTGGTTATATAAATCATTTCCAATTTTATAATCTTATTATATTATAATATTATCATCCAAACACTGCAAATAAATATAGTATTTTCAGAAAATGATTTCTTCTATATCAAAATATATCTTGGGTAAAGTTATTTCACTTACCCTATTTAAAAACAATAATGTATCGAATTTCTCTACTCAAGTGTTTAGAAACCCCTAACAATATAGTTGTACGGACTATGTCCACCAGAGTTCATAAGTCACTCGATAAATCAACCATCATAATATAAAACATTTTATATTCACTAAATACGCGCTCATATCGATTAATACACTAAAACTCATTCTAAAGCACTACTAACTCTATTTCTAATGAGTAGTCCCTACCAGAGCTAAGGTTCTCGCTTAACCTTCAGCTCGGATACCATGTGTAAAGGCCCGCAGTTCCTTACCCTTTGAGTTGATGAAAATTCACTTCTGTTCAACCCAAATTGTACGAAAGAGCGAATAACTAGGGAGAAGAAGAAAAGGTAGAAGAAGAAATAGAAAACAACAACATAGAATCTCATAGTCGCGTCGAAAACAAAATATAATACATAATAACAGAATTTTATACAAAAGAATATGTAACTGTTTTATATTTACAACCATCAGAGTACAACAATCAATACATCAAACTAGACATTTATATAAATTGTCCTTACACAGTGGAAATACAAGCCATGTATGGGAATACGTCTCTATCGTTAAGCTCGTCCCTTGAGCTCCATAACACTCTATCCTAAATAAGTAATATCTTTCTAACCCGAGCATTACAATAAAATAGCACTCGAGTCAGTTTGGAAAACTAGCTTGAGAAACACACTAAATTTTAATTATTAAAGTTATTAAAATCCTTTGAAAGACAAAGGTACCTCATAAGACCGCATCACCCATAAATACGATGGGTTTTTACATTACGATAACCAAAACACTTTATAGAAAATCCAGTGATATAATAATAATGTCTAAATACAAGTACTTATTCTAATAGCTAAAATTGTTACATTAATTATATTTCGGCATACAAGGCTCTACAAACAAAACCGTAAGCTCCTATTGGAGAATAGATTCCAACGAATGACTGGGTCACTGGGGTACCACCCATCACCGTACACCTACAGAACATTGTACCGAGGACCACCCTGGGATCCCTTGCTACACAAGACCAGCCTACCCCTAACTTGGACGGACCAAATATATTATCACCCTAGGATTTCCCACCCTTACTATCAAGCGCTTCTTCTTTCACATATACGCATATCTAAGACAAATAGGTTCCGAGGACATTTAGAAAAGTGATAACATACCCTACTTAGGTGCGACCCACTTAGCCTTGTTGCATCCCCCCAGTTTTAGTCATTTCCGGCTGATGAGGTTCAAGGCTAAGCATTACATTTCAAGAGCAATTTTACTTAGAATGCTCGTCGTCCTCCAATGACGATGTTCTGATAGCATTCAACCATGCAAGTTGTCCTGGGTCTGGACAAACTGAATCACCATCTTCATCATCTTCACAATATTCATTCCCTACGTTCAAACTGGATCGAAGTGGTTTTCAGATAATTAAATCCGACCCCAGTCTCTACGAAACGATTAATGAAATTGGTCAATATATATAGTCAGTTATTAAACTACCAATAAAACATCCATAAGCAGTACTAAGCCTTATTTTATAAATCTCCAAAATATTTATTTCATATATCTTCACCAAGATATTTATATTCAATCTATTCAATATTCTATATTTGAAAACAATTTCAACACTTATATCCATAACAGGGTATTTTACCATTTCAATAGTTAGAAATATTTTCAACTTCTTTTTTTTTCAACACTAGGACAATATTTCTATTCCAATCATTTCCACTAGAAATGTTTCCAAAACCTTCCTTTCGATACATAGGAAAATATTTATACGTATACTTTCCAAAATCTTTTTAATATCTAACTTGGAAATATTTCGTACTTATATCATAAGTCTTCGAATAAATTCTTCTTACGATTTTCAAACAAATTATACCTGTTTATAGTCCCAACCCAACATTTATAACTCCTTTAATGGATTCAAAATCTTCCCGAAGCTATTGCATCTAGGCATCGAAAATTTTCTTAATTCTCTAACATTCCATTTATAAATTTCTCTTAAAAATCTCATCCTATGATAAACCAGTTTACACATTTCGAGAGAGTTTATAAATAACGAGTATTTTTTTAAAGAATAGTAGTTTATTTAAAATATGTTTAAGTTATTATTTAAAATATTGAAAATACTTTTATACGTCTTTAACTCATTTTTAGGTGAACAAATAAATTTCCAAAGCTGAATTTAAAAGTTAGAATTTATTAATTAATACTTAACATTTGAAAATCTACTTTCTAAGAAATTTCAATCTCATCTAGTTTAAAATTCCATAGTTTTAAAATAATAAAATTTTACCTTTTTAACAAACTCACTTTTAAAATTTAAAATATATTTTTAAAATCTTAGTAACCAATTTAATTTATAACTTCCTTCCGATTTCACGACATATCGGTTCTTTATCGATTTCCTAACCATTCTCCCAATTTTCATCAAATATCGAATTCCTTTATCTATAAACATCGTTTACAAATTCCATAACCCCTTTGTTTTACCTGTCCATACAACAAAACTTATTTATTAAATTCCATTACATAAATTCATTCCTTATAAATTCCCTTTATACTTCCAATCTATTTTCGATATTAATTTTAACTCTTTTTATATTTCTAGAATATCATTAATAAAATCTCTTATATAATACTTTTTAAAAAAAAATCTCAATTCAATAGTTCACAACTGTTAAGTATAATCAAAAACCAAAGATATATATTTTTTGTAAATCAATTTTTTTAAAATAACTCCAATAACAAAATATATATTTTTATATCAAATTCCGTTTAATTCCAAAGATTTTAATAATATATTTACAGCATTTAAATTATCAAAATTCCGGTCAGTGTTACAATATCATCTAATAATTTCAATCACTACAATAATTTATACTAGATTATTCTACACAAGCAATATATCACTATATATGAAAAATAAACAACATATTTGAGGAATCCATTTGGATCCCTCCAACTTGTTTTCCTTTCATCCAAAGATTTTAATACAACATAAAAATATAAATCCCACTTTAAGAGGGATATCATGGTATATAGGGTCATCCGCTATTATGCGAGGCGCACAAGGTCTTATCCACTATAATGTGTGGGAATATCACTCCAAATATATATATATATATATATAATATCATTCATCGGATAATTATTAAATCAATCACGCATTCAATAATTAATTTTCACTTTTTTTTAAATTTAATCTAATAATTCAAATGAGTGATAAATTTTCTAATCTTTATTTTATTTGTAGACTATTCCAATCTCGACTGGTTTATAAATTTTGGACCTTTACACTGTCACAGCTCTCATCCCAAATCGATACTGTCTGTGCACGCCATTCCAGGCGCTCGACCTTACTCGTATGCAAGTTATACAACATTATAAGCATTTGATTCTAATAAATTAAATTACGAGATTTTAAAATAATTGAAAAATAATTTACCTGATTTTTTTTCAAAATCTTAATCATCATAGAACTCTTACTAGATTCATCAGACAATCAACCTCGCCTCAATTGCCATTGATCGTTGCTCAGGTTGATCATCATCTCCCCCTTCAGTCGCAACCACGCGCTTGCCTTTCCAACTTCTGCTACCTACTTCAAAACTCAATCGTGGCCGCGCTCACCTTCTTCGTTCGCTTCCGCCTCTATCGTGGCCCCTGATATCAAGCCTCCCCCATCCACCTACTCACGTGCGTACGCGAGCGATCCCCTCAGGTTGCCTCACCTTTCATTGATCGAACCCTAGC
The DNA here is from genome assembly GCA_030765085.1 of Allium cepa. Lineage (NCBI taxonomy): Eukaryota > Viridiplantae > Streptophyta > Magnoliopsida > Asparagales > Amaryllidaceae > Allium > Allium cepa. Next base: position 73,264,685 of record CM060942.1, read on the forward strand.
CTAAGGATGCCGACGACATCCTCCAGACTGCGAAGCATGATTCACGAGTCCCTTTTTATTCTTATGTTTTCTATTCAAACTCGATTTTGGTTTTCTCTTTTATTTCGATCTATGAATTCATTTTTCTTGTTTCTTTTTGGTTTTAAATTTTAGAGGAGATAAGGGGAGAAGACAGGCGGTTATTGCTAAAAGAAATGGCATGCTTGGGAAGATAAGGGAAATATATACGTTTCAATTGGAGGATAACGACCACGATCTGTATTTGAGTTGAATATATATATATATATATATATATATATATATATATATATATATATATATATATATATATATATTATTCCAAGTATCCCACTTTTCATATCACGTAAGTTCAAAACCCTATGGTGGAATGCCACTAGGCATTCATAATGTTATACCCCTATTCTGAATGCAACGGAAAGGTTTTGAGTCCTAATTTGATCATATGGAGAAGATAGCTTTTTGGACCCAATTATTATATTAAATTTCCAATATAAATTTCAACGCGTTTATATCCCGTACAGCCAAACGATAACTTCAAGTGCTATTAAATTTGAAATCCGATAGTAATACGCTATTACGGATCCAATGGAACTGGTTTCATCGAATTCCAAGAGTGTGCCTTGGAAGGCTATTTTTAAATGTTAATTTAAATGATATATTTTTCAACCAATTCCCAATCATTAAATTTTAATTTAAACCTCGAAAAGGATTCACTATTTTAACCAATTCCCAATCATCAAATTCCATAATTAAATTATCAAATAAATGGTTATATTTGAAATTCATGTTAAAAATTAACTTTTAAATATTTAAAATCAATTAAATATTCCAATTTCAAATATCCAAAATTATGGGTTATTACACATGATTTTGTTTCTCCTAGAACAATAAGTAGAATATTTCAAATAAAATTCATTGAAAATTCTCTTCCTAAAAACTCTTTTTGGATAGAAGTTGTCATTATCTAAATCCTTTTTCGAAATATTACTCTTAATCTTCTCAGTATTGTTATTGAACATCTTCTAGTTAAACTATGAAGTTCTAATCATAAGATGTTCATACTTAGATTTTCTAATCCTGATTTCAAACTATCGCTTAAGTTATAACATATCTAATTATATGTTTTTCAAAATATATTCTTTATATTCAAAATATGATCCTAGATAAAATTATATCATTTACCATATTTTTCTAGAAAAAAAATCATTTTAAATAATTTACAAATATGCACTCCTATATATTATACTCTCAACTCATTCTATTGTGTTATTAACCCTATCTCTAATGAGTTAACCATCTTAGGATATCAGTAACCCTATTTCTGATGAGATTTCAACCTTATCAAACTCAAGTGTTCGCTTCACCTAAATTCCGATACCAAATGCGACGAACGAGATTTTCGACCCTTGAAAATCAACATTAATACATCCTCGGTATTCACATGCAGCAAATTCAAGTGCCTTAAACCCGATCGTTGTGGGAGGAAAGAAAATAACGACGGAACATAATCTTACACGAATGGAATAACATATATTATTTCAATATATAATCTTTACAGTGGAAAATTTCAAATACATTTAGGAGAGGTTAACTTAATATTAACACTAATAGTTATAAATATCCGTCCTCGAAAATGCATGATACAATAGTAACCAGTGTCGTGGAAATGGATAACAATCTTCAAAAGAATCTTCTAGCTCCGTTATAACAACCAGTAATTTTACGATTATATATTTAAATGTTTTATTTAAATATAGCGTCGTTAGTTGAATTTAAAGTACAAAATGTGACTTTTTGTAAACAGTTGAATCCGAACTCGAGACCAGTTCCATTGAGTTTAAAACGACGTTTACAACTTGTTTAAGTATAAACATTGATATGTTTGAAGTTGATTAAAATTTTCGTATTTCATTTGGGCTTTGGGTTGTGTTCTAGCCCACTAACCCAATAAGAGAACCCAAACTTTCTACCAAATACCTCCCACTCCACTCCCCTTCCTTCTTTCCTTTTATAATTTATTTAAACTCTCAAGCTAAAGGAAAAATGGAGGAAAAAAGTGGAAATCGAAATTCCTAAGCCCTAGTTCTCTTAGGAGATTCAAGTTCCAAAATCAAGGAGAAGCTTAGGTAAGCATGCTTTTCATCTTCTCCATCTCAGTTCCTCTTCAATTCTTGATTTTTCCTGTAACCTAACTTAGGAAAATCTTTGCATGTAGTAGTAGGCTGAAGATCTTTGGGGTGTAGTTGAAGAGAAATCAATCTTAGCTTGTTTTAGAGCTTCCCTTTTCTTTTTTGGGTATAAAGGTGAGTTGTTAAACTCACATCTATGTCTATAGCTTTCGTTGTTGTTAAGTATGAATTCCTAAGATCTATTTCGTATTCAATTGCTTGTGAATTGAATTGTTTTGAAGAATTTTCTAATTTTGGTATTTCGAAGTCAAAATCTATGAAAATCCTAATATGGATGTTTGGACATGTTTTTTGGAGTGTATTGAAGAGCCTATAGGGCTGGACTGTCTCTTGGCATAAATCCCTTGGAACCATCGCTCATTAGATCGCTTCCGAGTTGATTTGGCCATCAATGGACAAGGCAAATTTTGCCCTAAGTTCAGCTCAGACGTCTGGGAAACACTCAGACGTCTGAAGCAAAGGAATAAAAATTCCAAACCTACGGCTCAAATATCTGAGGTTATTCCCAAACATCTAAGCGAGCTGGAAGGAATTTCCAGACCTTCAACTCAGACATCAGGAAAAACCACTAAACATCCAGCACAGTTAAATTCAGCCAATTTTCCTATTTTTATGTGGGTTTCCATTTTATCGGTTTTTGTTGATCCGATTAGTTATTGTCATTTATTATCGACTTTGATGACTTCTTTTTTGGATTTTTGGGAATATCCATCTGATGGATTTGATATCGTTTTCGTGTTTTTAATTCACGTCATCAAATGTGAATTTTTTGCGATAAATTGTTTTCAAAATCGTTTCGATGATTTATCACTTTTAAATACAAAGGTTTCTATATTAGTAGTAAATACTCAAACACTTTCACAAAAATGATTTCAACATTTCTTTTAATACAAAGCTCATTTTTGAAATCGTTTTCCAATCTATTAGTATATACAAACCTTTACCTCATTCGTACGAGAAATCCAATCAAACAACTTAGTAAAACAAGTGGTATGAAACGCTTGCGTTTACTTCGTCGGTTAATTCTTAGACTTATTCGATTCAAATCTTGTGACAATTTTCAAGTGGAAATCTACAATTTTTTCGTAAATATTAATGTTAAGCTAGTGGTTATGGGACATGAAGCTAAACTCATTTATTGCTAGCTTGATGTAATTTAAACTTATTGATCAATGACGATCATTTTGAGGTTTAGACTAGCGATATGCGATGTCTCATTATCCGTGTAGGGGACTGTACCCTGAGCTTTGTCCCATTTTTTATAGGTTAGCGACCTATGGGTTTTATGGAGTTCGGTTCATCGGGCATATCGTTTTACTACGTCGTTGTTCCGGCTTATTTGAGTTTCAGGTACCTCGAGCATATCGTTGTACTACGTCGTTGTACCAACTTTATGGGTTAGCGAACTATAGGATAGCGTCCCATTTGTGACACACGTGTTGGTGAATTCATGCTCCCATTTGTGATGGGCCTCTCCCTTTGTGTTTTCTAGATTTCTAATTATTGATTTTTAGAATTTGTGTTTCACCAATTTTTATGATTTCATTGATATGTTTTGTCAATATTTGAGGTTGTTGAATAAGCTAAAGAATATGATAAATCTTTTTTTTTGTTTTTAGAAAATTTGAGATATTGTATGATTTTCAATTGTTACCAAATATATACTTGTCACAACATGGTATTCTTGTTATCATATGTTTGTGTCACACCCCTTATCCTATCTCATCTTACGTGATATTTTAGCTAGACTGATCCACTTATTATTTTTCTTCTCAAATAATACTTGGGCCAGACCGAGGTGTTTCAAGTGCTTTCACTTGACTTCTTAATAGGGACAAGTTTCTGACTTTTGGCTATCTACTTTAGCTTAGTAGTTTTTTTATACATTCGAGATAGAGACTCCTTGATGTATACATATTCTTTTATCTAGCACTTGTACCTATTCTTTTGTGATGTATTGGATTTTGTATAACCACTACTATGGTTTTCACTTCAATGTGTTATATTCATATCTGTTTCCGCCTTAGTGATATGAATATCTGTGACTGATTTGTGTTATGCTTATTTTATATTTTTTTTCGAAGACCTCATATCCACTATGTAGTAGCTTTGAGTTTGTATTTGATATGTCAGATTTCCTCTTGAAATGAAATGCATGTCATACTAACTGACATTTCGATACTTGCACAAAGCAATTACACAGATGGTCGCTCCTCAACAGCCTTATTCTTCGTGCTAGTCGACGGAATTTCCCCATAGTGTCCATGGCTAGTGTGAGTATAGAGGTGGGGCATCACAGCTTGGTATTAGAGCCAAACTTCGAAACAATATAGAGTATTATGACGAGGACCATTGTCTAAAGTATTTCTTAGGAATTGTGCCATAAGATTTAATTCGAGTCTTCGTACTGTTCTATCTTATTTCTTTTATGATGCCTTGTTCAATCAATCAAGTTTGTTCAATATTCATTCTGAGAATAACCTTTTTTCCTCTTCTTTCTTTCTTTCTTAAAAGAAGAGAAATGGTTAGATCTAGTCATCCTAGCGCTGGTCAATCTAGTGCTACTCCTTTGGATGGCGTATTCATGTCTTTCCAACAGCTTTTGGATCTTGTAAAGAATACCCAAGCTATCGGACCCATACCTCAGCCTAGTCATCCTAAATCCGGGTTTGCATGCTTATGTAGTGATTTTACCAATTTGGGTGGAAGGCCACTCAAGGCTTTCGAAAGGTTATAGAAGTCCAAGATTGGCTTAGAATATGCGACCGCATCTTTTCTCGCATGAATCTTGTGGATTTACATCGAGTCCAAGTGGCTTCTAGCATGCTTCAGGAGAGAGCATTAGATTGGTATAAGTTTTAATTGTGGAAATTTTTGAAGCTGATCTTACTTGGGAGCAATTCCGAGAAAGTTTCGAGTTGAAGTTTGTGCCCAAAGCAGAAAAGTAACTTTAGCTCGATGCTTTATTGATCTTATTCAAGGTGAATCTTCCGTGACAGATTATGTCGCATCATTTGAATCCCTCTCTAAATATGGGGTCGTTTATATTAATGCCTCATTGAAGAAGAATCAAAGATTTATCTATGGTTTGAATAAAAACCTCCAAAAAGCTTTACTTTTGAAACTAGAAGTTCCTTTCGATCGGCTGGTAGATATCTCTTTTCTACTTGAAGAGGCCGATAAAGAAAGTGATGGTGATGTTGGGGTTCCCAAAAAGAATTTCAATAAAAAAAAAGAGGCATCTAGATAATAAGTTCTACCCTTATCCTAACAAGAAAGGGAAGAAAGCAATTTTGGTGGTAAAGACTCCTATCCCTAATCGCGGAGAATGCTACAGACGTGGATCTAAGAACCACTATGCAAATATAAGTGTCCGAAGCCCCTTACTTGTCGCTATTGCAAAAGTTCAGGTCATCTTGTGTCTTCATGTCTCTACTTAAAAGCGAGAAAGAGGGAAAGTTGAATGTTGTGCATGCCCCTAGTTCGCTTGGTCAAGGTATTTCTCATTCTGTCATTGATGGCATTATTAATCATCCCATTTGATTTCTTTTTGATACGGGTTTATCTCACTCTCTTACATCAAAAGAACTTGTTGATACTTTTTGTTTGAATGTTATGGGCTTGATGAATTCATTAAGAATTGCGAATCCGGTTGGTGGATCCTAGTTTATTTTTTAAGGATGTTGAAATTATTTTATGTGATTATGCTTTCCATGACAATTTGTATGTTATGCATTACTTAGGTTTCAGAATGATTTTAGGAATGGATTGACTTAATCGTTATGAAACCAACATCCTATGTCCCGAGAGGACTATCCATCTTCGACATCCCTAATCTGTTAAGCAGATTTCTGTTATTCTTAAATTTTCAGATTCCAATTCAGTGGCATCCCTATATTCTCTAAATCCACATGATGACCATGATGAAGATGTCATTTCCCTTATTCACGTTGTTTGTGAATTTCACGACATCTTTGAGCCGTTTTAGGATTACCACCAAAGCAAGCAATTGAGCTCAGAATTAATCTAATCCCTAAAGCTCTATTTATCACTCGTCCTCCTTATCCTATGTCCAATAAGGAAAATGAGGAGATGCGTAAAATATTATCCAAATTGGAAGCAAAACATTTATTTGTTCTAGTACCTCTCCTTGGGGAGCTTCAGCTATCTTTCTGAAGAAATCTGATGGTACACTTAGGCTTTTTGTTGACCACCGCAAGCTTAATGATCTTACCATCAAGAATAAACATCCCTTAACTCGGATTGATGATCTATTCGATCAACTTAGCGGTGTTAGAGTCTTTTCACAGTTAGACTTAGCAACCAGTTTTCATCAGCTTTGTATTGCAGAGGATAACATTCCTTTAACAACGTTCCTTATTCATTATGGATCTTATGAATGGCTTGTTATGCCATTTGGTTTAATTAATGCTCCTGCTTATTTCGTTTACCTTATGGACCGAATTTCCAAAAACTTCCTCGATCGATTTGTTCTCATCTTTATTGTTGATATTCTTATTTATTCTAAGAATATCTTCTAAAATCGAGGAAGAGCATGAAGAACATCGTCGAATTGTGTTGGAAACCCTCAAGAGCAATCAATTAAAAGCAAAATTTTCTATGTGCCACTTTTGGCAATCCCATGTGAAATTTTTAGGATATATTATTTCTGAATCGGAAATTTCTGTGTATCCTCCAAAGATTGAGGCGATTCAAAAGTGGAAGAGGACGGAGTGTGTGATGGAGATCAATAGTTTTTTTGGATTGGTAGGCTATTACGGTCGTTTCATAAAAGACTTTTCTAAAATTTCCATACCTCTTACTAGTTTGACAAAGAAGGGAGTTAAGTACATTTGGTCAGACAAGTGTGAAGCTGCTTTTTAGAAATTAAAAGAACTCCTCTTCGATGCTCTTATTCTTGTGATTCCTAAAAGGAACCTAGACTTAATTGTTTATACTGATGCTAGTCGTTTTGTTTTGGGATCCATTCTCATGAAAAGGGAACGTGTTATTGCTTATGCTTCTAGGCAATTAAAGCCTGCCAGGACTAGATATGCCACTCATGGTTTAGAGCTCACGGCCATTGTTTTCTCCCTTAGAATTTGGCATCACTATCTTTTGGGAGATAAATTTGTTATCTACACTGATCATAAATCTTTGAAGTATTTTTTCTCTTAAAAGAAACTTAATTTGTGTCAACAACGTTGGATCGAATTCCTTGCATCTTATGATCATGATGTTCTCTATACTTCAGGAAAGGGAAATCATGTTGCCGATGCCCTTAGTCGTATGAACCAAGTGGTTTTTTCCATGATGATATCCGGATGGAATGATGTCAAGGCTTTGTCCACTTGTGAGATTCGAAATCGTGATGCCAATTCATGTTCATCTCTTGTTTTATGTATCCTTGAGGCTCATCCTTCTCTTTTAGACTGCATCCTTGAAGCACAAAATCACGATCCCGAATCGGCTCATCTTAGCCAAAATTGTAAGGATAAAAATAATATTGATGGTTTAAAGGACTTTGGAATCGATGCCCGTGATGGCTTTCGAAAATTTGATAGATTTATCATGCCAAATATTAGCAATCTTTGTAAAGACATTTTAGAAGATTCTCATCATCCTAAATATACCATTCATCCCGGTAGTAGTAAAATGTACGTGGACATGAAACATATTTATTATTGGGATGGAATGAAATATGATATTGCTAAATTTATTAAGCGTTGCATGACTTGCCAACTCAAAAAGGCCGAGCATCAAAGTATCGATGGGTTATTGCAACCTTTGGACATTCTAGTTTGGAAGTGGGATCAAGTCTCCATGGACTTTATTGACAGTCTTCCCCATTCTCATTCGTGCCATGACAGCATGGTTGATTGTAGAAAAACTTAAAAAATCCATCCATTTATTTCCCGTTCAGTCCAGTTGGACCGTATCTTTTTTTGGTGTTAAATTATATGGAGTTCATACTTCTATTGTTAGCGATCGTGATTGATTATTTACTAGTGGATTTGGAAGGGTCTTGAAAAAGCTTTGGGAATGAAGCTTAATTTTAGCACTGTTTATAATCCTTAATCCGATGGACAAACGGAGTGTGTGATCAAACTCTTGAAGATCTCCTTCTTGCTTGTATTCTTGATTTTGTTGGAAGTTGGCTAGATCATATATCTCTTATTTAGTTTTCTCATAATAATAGCTTCTAGTCTAGTATTGGTATGGCACCTTTCGAGGCACTCTAAGGAAGGCCATGCCGATCTCCTTTGTGTTGGTTTGAAGCCTGTGAGAACTTAGTTTTAGGTCTAGATTTTATTCGTGATGCCATAGAAAAGATTTACCGAATTCATCATAGGATGAAAGAAGCTCAAAGTAGACAAAAATCCTATGTCGATAACCGAAGAAGGAATTTGGAATTTTCTGTGGGATAAATGGTATTCATTCATGTTTCATCTATGAAGGGTGTTGTGTGTTTCAGTCGATCGGGAAAGTTAGCACCTCGATATATTCGCTCATTTCCCATCACTAAATGCAATGGTTCAGTGGCCTATCGCCTTTCATTACCAGCTCAATTTTTTGCCATTCATGATGTATTCCACATTTCTCAACTACGGAAATGTCTTAGAGATTTCAATTTTGTTTTTGAGCCTCGTGTTATTGAAGAAATTTAAGTTTCACCTAATTTGACTTATGAGCAACATCCAATTTGTATCATTGCTATGGAGGTTAAATGCCTTTGCAATAAAGATGTTCGCTTTTAAAAGTTCAATGGTCTGCAAATCCTAAAGAATGTTCTTCGGAATCCAGAGAATTCATCGACCGAACACATCCGGACTTACTCCCTCATGCTCTTTAAGGTGAACTTCTTACTTCAATTTTTTTTTTGTGTTGTTATGCCTTAATGTGTTTGTTACTCTTTATTTTTTCTTCTTAAGTATTGCGAGGACACAATTTATTTAAGGAGGGGAGTATGTAACAACCCGTAATTTTATGATTAGATATTTAAATGTTTTATTTAAATATAGCACCGTTACTTGAACTTAAAGTCCGAAATGAGACTTTTTGTAAACAGTCGAATCCTATCTCAAGACTACTTCCATTGAGTTTAAAATGACATTTACAACTTGTTTAAGTACAAGCACCGGTATGTTTGGAGTCGATTAGAATTTTGGTATTTTGTTTGGGATTTGGGTTGTGTTCTAGCCCACTAACCCAATAAGAGAACCCAAAATTTCTACCAAATACCTCCCACTCCACTCCTCTTCGTTCATTCCTTTCATAATTTCCTAATACTCTCAAGCAAAATGAAAAACGGGGAAAAGAGAGGATATCAAAAGTCCTAAGCCCTAGTTCTCTTAGGAAATTCAAATTCAAGTTCTAAAATCAAGGAGAAGCTTAAGTAAGCATGCTCTTCATCTTCTCCATCGCAACTCCTCTTCAATTCTTGATTTTTCCTATAACCTAACATAGGAAAATCTTTACACGTATTAATTGGTGGAAGATCTTTGAGGTGTAGTTGAAGAGAAATACATCCTAACTTGCTTTAGAGCTTGTCTTTTCTATTTTTGGGTTTAAAGATAATTTCTTGAACTCACATCTATGTCTATAGCTTTCATTGTTGTTAAGCATCAATTCCTAAATCTATTTTATGTTCAATTGCTTTTGAATTGAATTGGTTTGATGAATTTTCCAATTTTGGTATTTTGAATTCAAAATCTATGAAAATCCTACCATGGATGTTTGGACATATTGTTTGGAGTGTATTGAAGAGCCTATAGGGCTGGGTTGTCGCTTGACATAAATCCCTAGCCATCGTCGCTCATTTGATCGCTTCCGATTTGATTTGTCCACCAATGGTCTAGGCAAATTTTGCCCTGGGCTTCAGCTCAGACGTTTGGGAAAACACTCAGACTTCTATGGAAAATTCTAGAACTACGGCTCAAACTTTTGAGGTTATTCCTTGACATCTGAGCGATCTGGAAAAAATTTCCTTACCTTCATCTCAGATGTTTTGGGAAAATCACCAAACATCTGGTGCTGTTAAAATCAACCAATTTACCTATTTTTATGTGTGTTTTCGTTTTATCGATTTTTCATGATCCGGTTAGTTCCTGCCATTTATTATCGACCTTGATGACTTCTTTTCTGGATTTTTGGAAATATGCATTTGATGGATTTGATATCATTTTCATGGTTTTAATTCATGTTGTCGAATGTGAATTTTTGGTGATAGATTGTTTTTACAATCTTTTCAATGATTTGCACTTTGAAATACATAGGTTTCTATACTAGTTGCAAATACTCAAACTCTTTCACAAAAACGATTTCAACATTTCTTTTAATACAAAGCTCATTTTTAAAAGCGTTTTCCAATCTATTAGTATATACAGACCTTTACCTCATTCGTACAAGAAATCCAATTAAATGGCATAGCAAAACAAGTGGTATGAAACGCTTGAGTTTACTTCGTCGGTTAATTCATAGACTTGCTCGATTGAAATCTTCTGACAATTTTCGAGTGGAAATCTACAATTTGTTCGTAAATATTTATGTTAAGCCAGTGATTATGGGACACGAAGCTAAACTCATCTATTTACTAGCTTGATGTAATTTATACTTATTGATCTATGATGATCATTTTGAGGTTTAGACTAGCGATATGCAACGTTTCATTGTCCGCGTGGGAGACTGTACCCCGTTCTGTTGAGCTTTATCTCAATTTTTGTTAGGTTAGCGACCTATGGGATTTATGGAGTGCAGTTCATCGTGCATATCATTGTACTAAATCATTGTTTCGGCTTATTTGAGTTTCAGGTTCCTTGGTCGTATCGTTGTACTACGTCGTTGCACCGGCATTATGGGTTAGCGACGTATGAGATAGCGTCCCGTTTTTGATATACATATTGGTGAGTTTTCATGCTCTCATTTGTGATATGCCTCCCCTTTATGTTTTCTGGATTTCGAATTATTAATTTCTAGAATTTGTGTTTCACTGATTTTTGTGATTTGCATCGATATTGTTTGTCCATATTTGAGTTTTGGTAAATAAGCTAAAGAATATGATAATTCTTTTTGTTGATTTGAGAAAATTTGAGACATTGTATGATTTTCACCTGTTATCAGATATATACTTGACACAACATGGTATTATTGTTATCATATGTTTGTCATATCTCTTATCCTATCTCATCTAACATGACATTTATAGATAGACTGATCCGTTTATTATTTTTCTTCTTAAATAATACTCGGGTTAGACAGTGGTGTTTTTTGTGCTTCCACTTGACTTCTTAGCAGGGACTAGCTTCTGACTTTTGGTTAACTACTTTAGCTTAGTAGCATTTATTTTTATACATTCGAGATAGTGACTCGTTGATGTATACATATTCTTTTATCTAGCACTTGTACCCATTCTTTTGTGATGTAGTGGATCTTGTATGACCACTACTTTGTTGTTCACTTCTATGTGTTATATTCATATATGTTTCTGCCTTAGTGATATGAATATCTGCGATTGAATTGTGTTATGCGTATTTTAAAGGCCTCATAGCCACTGTATAGTAGCTTTGAGTTTGTATTGGATATGTCGAATTTTGTCTTGAAATTAAACGCATGTCACACTATCTGACATATTGGTACTCGCACAAAGTAATTACACAGATGGTCGCTCCTTAACATCCTTATTCCTCATGCTTATTAACGGCATTACCCTATACTGTCCTTGGCTAGTGCGAGTATAGAGGTGGGGAATCACGTCACATCCATACTCGAAACTCTTTCAAAATGCTCCAAACTATATCTGACTATTATGCTGCTCAAAAAATAGGGCAACCTAGAGTTTAAGGGAAAGCAAATAAACTTTGGGTCAATCATGCGATTGGTATGAGAAACTAAAAATACGAGCATTTGAAAAAAGGGTATCTCATAAGACCACGCCGCACATAAATGTGTAACGGGTTTTTACTTTATGATAACAAAAACATTTCTACGCAAAATCCTATGATATTATTTTTACTGACGGGCTTGGTAAACCATTCAAATAAACTTGTTCAAAATGTTGAAATTGTTACATTGGTTAAATTTGGCGGGCATAATATGTTTACAACTAAGTCTGTAGGAGCCTATCGGAAAATTGCTTTCTACTGAATAGCGAGGTAAGGGACTACCTCCTGTACAGTACATTTCTAAAGGAATGTACCGAGGATCGACATCTTCAAAACCTCTACGAATTAAGACCATCCTACCCTAAACTAGTATATGGTACAGATAACAACAAATATGATATTACCTCGTCCATTCCCGGCCTATCCGAGATCTCACATATAATACACCACATTTTTTTTACCCGATGTCATAGCGGGCGCAAAATAGATCTAGAAAGTGATATCATACCTTAATGGTTGTGATCTACATAGACGTAGAGCAACCCCTGTTTCATAATATCCCCAATGTAAGGCTAGGTGTAATGTTTACCTTTCTTAAAACATTTTCACTTAAAATGCCGTATTGGCATTTCCAGTAATACAATATTGATTTCAATAAAAGTTGTAACAACCCTGTATTTTGTGATTATTTTTAGTTGTATATTTTAATTATTTTAATTTAACTTTGATTTAAAAACTTATTTTTTTTGAATGATTAATTTTGTTACTTTAAATATTAACTTTAGTTTTGATATGAATTATCATTCCTAAGCATGACTAAAAAGAATATTTTCCAAAAAGTGAATTTTGGTCAAAATAATCAAACTTTGAATTTTAATTTTAAATTATAAAAGTTTGAAAATTTAAATTTTATCTTTTATTATGAAAGTACATAAAATTTTAAGAACACTGCTTTTCGTTTCGTTGAAAACGGATTTAAATTGCAAAAGTTATACTGTTTTCAATATTGTGTGTATATTGGGTTATTCAGCAATAGTCTTTATTTTTAAATTATATAAATGACATTTTTTATTTGATATATCTTATTCTAACTGGTATATTTGTGTTATATTATGTATATTTTGACTTTTAAACAATTTTAAGATGATAATAGAATTTTTCCAAAATTTACTATATTTATTTCCTATTTTAAAGGCTGTTTCTATTTTTCTCCTATTTTCTTCATCTAAATTATATTTAAATAAAAATTTATATATTTATTTTGTGAATGCATTTTTTTTATGTTATTACCTTTATTTATAAATATTTTTCAAGTATATAAAAATTTTCCAAGGTCCATTGCGTTTATTTTCAAATTTCCTAGCCTAGTTTCTGTTTTCTTTGCTATTTCCTTAATTTAATTATATATAATTAAAATTTAGTAATTTATTTTATACATTCACTTTTATTTGCTATGTTTTAATTTATTAATATTCATTTTTCATGTATTTAAATTTGAATAGATTTTTCAAAGATTATTTGAGCTGTTTTCAATTTTAAAGCCTAATTTGCAATTTTAAGCCATTTTCTTAATTTAAATTCTATTTAATTAAAATTTAATTATTTATTTTAGATATTTATTCTTATTTCTGATTTTTTATCTTTGTTTCTCAGTTTATATGTATTTAAAAAATTACAAAAGTGTATATATATAGGAAATTTGAAAGGTTTAAAGGCTAAGAAACGTAAAAACGTTTCACCGTTTCTTTTATCGTTTCTTTTGTTATCAATACCTCTTTTATTTTGACCGTTCTTTTTCACATTTTTACCAGCCGACGTCCTCTTATTCTCACGAGTTTCAAAGCTTCTCAAACCCTAAAAATTCATGGCCTCCATCTTGGAATTTTTTTTTTTTTAGGTAAATTCATCTTTTCTTTCTACTTTTTCTCCTATTTCTATGCAAATTTGCTTTGCTTTCTCCCCTGATTGGAGCGGCTTTTCCCCTTGCTCCATGGCCACCACCTCCTTCCATCTCTTCCCGACCATCATCACCATCTACCCCATCAGCCATGACCAAGGCCGAACCCCCTTGATAGCCAATCTCTTCCAAATACAACCTAGATGCCTAGATCTATGCTTTGTTGACCACTTTTTGCTCATCCACTTCAACCACCACCCAAACCACCACCATAGCCGCCACCACTCCTCTGACCTGACCATGACACACCCTCTCCCACCTTTGGCCAGTCATGATGCACCACAGGCTGAGCCCACTCCCTGAGGCCGAGCCCTTGTTTTGACTAAAAACTACCTAGTTGCCTTCAATCCCACTTCACCTCCTCATGAATAAAACTCCACCTTGTCTTGCCCTGAACCCGAGTTATGTTAGCCCAAACCAGACCCAAACCTTGGCCATATCTGAACCAAATCAGACCCTAAGCCATACCAAATAGTAGAGAAGACAGAGCAAAAGACTGCGTAGTCGTATCTCCTTTAATTTCAATGTTATTGCATTTTAAAGTCGTATTGAATTTTGTTGTTTTGATTGTTTGTTTTGGGTTGTACACAAGATTTGTAGATTGGATTCTCTCTCCACTCATGTCCGTAGTCTTTTCATCATGTTTTTGTTTCCATTATGTCGTTGGTTTTGATATCTCCAGCACAAAGAGGTGAGTATTTCTCACCAGACATTATGTACTTATATAAGTAGTAAATTGACACCCTGTGAATCTGTAGAACTATATTAGCATGTTATAACTGCTTATATTATTATCATATGATGTTCACACCTGTTATTACACCTATTATATTATATGTTACTGTTATTTCATGCTATTCTGTATATTTTATCAGTTTATCACACTGCAAGTTCCCTGTAAATTAGAATCACTATGGGTTGAAATGATACATACCCGAACGGGCTTTAGAATAGTAAAAAATCGTTATGGGCTGAAATGATAGGCTTGAACAGCTTTTATTTAATTTATTTTAACTTGGGATTGCGGGTTTGAAATGATAAAACTCGGATTTTTCTTTGTAAATTACGGGTCGAAATGATATATTACCCGTATCACTTTACCCAGCGTAGAAAATTATATACAGGCCCGTAGTTAAAATATGTTTTTCTAAAAAATTTAAAATACTTTATAAAATTAATTATTACAATATTTTGATTTAAAATTAAATAAAAATATGATTTTTGTAAATATTATTGATTTTCTGAATAATTGTAAGTGAAATGAAGTAATGAAAAAGTTAGAAAATTTTGAATGTAAGTTATTTTGGAAATTTTGATTTAATTTTTAATGGAAATTAAATTAACTTTGGAAATATGATAAATTTATGATATTTTGAATTTAAATGAATTTAAAGTGATTTTATATCATATTAATGATTTTTAATACAGTTGAAATGTGAAATGAATGAATATTTACGTTGAATTTGGAAATATAACTTAAATTGGAATTTATGAATTTGGTTTAAAAGTGAAATTTTAAGTTAAGTTAAATAAAATGGAATGAAGTTATATTTTAAATTTTAAACTTAAGTGTTAAGTTGAAATTTAGTGTAATGAATTTAAATTTGAATGTTGAAATTTAATAAGTGAATTATTAATAAATATTGATTTTGGAAGGAAACTTAACTTTATAAAATCATGAATTTAAGGAAAATTAAATCATGCTTATAAATGTAAAAATGTATGATGTTATAAGTTAAAATGATTTAAATAGAAATATAAGTGTTTGAGAAATTCTATTGAATAATTGAAGTAATTAACAGCATTTTTAAATGCTGTCTTTTGTTAAATTGAATTGTTTTGAATGTAACTTTCTGTAGCATTTTTCAAATGCCGTGAAACTTGAATTTTCGTTGTTTTAATAAGTTTAAGTGCATAAATGAACATTGAAAGGTTTAAATTTTTGAAATTTAATAATTTAATTATTAAATGTAATAATTTCAATTTTTATGACTTAAAATGAAGTAATTTGTTTTGAAATATAACTATTTGATATATTAAAATAGTTGAAAATGAAGTTTGAAAGATATGATATTTTGATATATATAAATGATTCGAAGATGAAGTTTTGAAAGTTATGATATTTTGAAGTTAAAACGATTTGAAAATGAAGTTTGAAAGATATGATATTTTGGAAATGAAGCTTTGAAAGGTTATGATATTTTGATATACTAAAATGATTTGAAAGGAATTTTTGAAAGGATATGATAATTTAATATATTGAAATGGTTAGAAATGACTTGATATTTATTTTGATAAATATTTTAATTGAAAGATATGGTATGATGATATATTGAAATGGTTTGGAAATGATTTAATCTATATTTTGATAAAGATTTGGGTGGAAATTATATTTTATTTTGAAGTATAAAATATTGTTTTAAAGTTATAACTACGGGTTATAATAACGATTGGTTGTTAAAGAGACCGAGATCGGATATTGTCTTATAGCCGGCCAATACCAAAAACCACTTTAATAACTGTGTATGCGATGGATATTCCATAATGTAGTAGGATGGTGGCGACGTTCTCGAGGTATATTACGTGGACCTAACTCCCGTGAGTTGGCATAAATGACTGAAACAGGAGCTATACCGGGCTACACAAAAGGCCACACCCTTTCATCGAGCATGCTCCATCGGAAACCATTCTATTACTTTTGTGATCCGATATGTGGCGCCACTTTGATTCGGGGTTATTGTTCGAGGTGGGTGGAAGCTGCTGGCTTGCCGTCACCACTGGTCCGGGAGTGCAAACGGTGTATCCACCCTGGCATTGCCTCGCGTGTCGTGTCATCTCCTTATAGCGAGCCCCTTATGATTTTCGTTTTAAAGATCCGACCGCGTTAAGGTTCACCATCCCCTTAACGCTATTTTCTATATGATTATACTTTACTGATTCGACACTACTATATATAGCGTATATTACTACATAGTAAATAGTTTAACGGATCCTTAGAGGATGGGCGGTACCAAGCATCTTCTAAGTTACTTGTACCTTTACTACAGTTCACTTGAGTTGGTTTACATTCTATAAGTATGTATGTCCAAACTCGAGTGTTTGTATTTTTATTTACGCTCGGGTCAGCCTGAGTTATTCACAGATTTGGATTTCCACTTTCTGGAGATTGGAATCGCTGGAGATTATCTACTTGTTAAGTTTAATCCTTTCAGTTCGGTTGTTCTATTCAGCTTGTACTTGGTTATCATATTTAAACTTCTGTTATACTTTATTTCTTCTATTGTATCTTTTGTAACTCTGATATATTTATATAGTAGCTTCATGAACTACTATCTCTTTTACTTCCGCTGCATTATTATTACTCTGTGTTTGTGATCTGTGATTTTTATTTACTGTATATTCTGAGATTTGCCAAATTTTTATTTACAACGCGGTATTTTGAGCAATTCAATTCCGGCATGAGTGTCTACCTATACACTTATAATGGATGTGAATGATTGAAAATATCGGGTCGTTACAGTTGGTATCATAGGTTTGGTAGCTCTTGGCAAAACTTAGCATATGGAGTGAATGTATTTAAAGAACCACTTTCATTCGAGTTTGAATCTCTTCTTTTTGACTCGATTCCTTTGAATTTTGGAACATTCCCCACGGTTCCAAGATCCATTCGTATCCCTCACTATTCATCTTCTTTTGACTCTGGAGTATTCCATAACTTCGCTGCAAATGATCTTTCAAGTGAGTCGGCGGTAACGCCAATTTCAAATTGAATTGAAAAGAGGGGGAAAACTCTTTTACAATTAGCATCGATTCACCAGAGATTCATATCTATCCTTGGTTTAGATGCTAATGTCTTTTGTTATTCCAAACTTTATCTATTGAGATCGAATGTAGATTTACCCTAGAAAATCCACATCTATCTTATTATTTAAGTCACGGTTGACCCGGTTAAGGTTGCCCGCGATTTATTTAAGCTTATCCATCTCCCTACTCTGTTATTTAATCATCTTGTCTTTTGTTTCCAATCTATTCTTCCAAACATTTTGAATTATACTTGTATATCTATGTTTTGTTTTATATATTGTGTTGTTTGAGTTGTTGATGTTGATTTGGGTTTCGGATCGATTCGTCTAAACAACGCTATCGATGGGATTTCTAAAACACTTTGACAGAACAAACTGACACAATATTATTTTAAAATTTTGGTTAGTGAAATAAATTTTGATATATAAGTAAATTTATGGAACTTAATAAAATGATTTAAATTGATTATTTGAAGTGATAATACTTGATTTATCATTTATTGTTCTATAAATGAATCTATAAATAGTTGTTTATAAATTTATTTGGGAACTGAAATGAATTTAAAACAAGAATTTGAGAATTTAAATTCCGATTATTTCGAACTTTGGTTTAAAGTTTTTTTAAAAAAGGGATATACTATTTAAAGTATTTTCAAATTGAATTTGTTTCCAAAGAATTTTAAAGTGCTCTTCACTTTGTCGCTGGAAAATAACTTCGGTGATGATCGCGACATCATCAACGTTCATTTTCGAGTTTCGAAGCGAATAGACCGTCCTGTAGTCTTGCTAGAGCTTTGTTTTGAGAAATTTAATTGATTTGAATTTCTAAAATATGACCTGATTTTAATATATATAGATATATGATTGAAATTTGATTTGACATATTATGTATATATTATTACTTATCTCTAAATGGTTTGAATGTAATCGGAAAACTAGTTCTTAAATTTTATTTTAAAGACTAATTTCAATTATAAAAAAAATCAATCAAAATTTTAGATGAATATCAAGCATGAAATGATTTAATTGGAAATTTTATTTGTATAATACAATTGCATTCAAATATAACTTAACTTGACTTCAGAAGTTAACAATGTAATTTGGATAATATACAATATAAAAAGATTTTATAAATAAAATTGAGTGGTTATAATAAATGTTATACACTTAAATTTAGTTATAAAATGATTAAAAGAGGTAAATATTATTAAGAATAAAAGAAAGCAGTTATAATAAGTGTAAGTATGTCTAACATAAGTGATAAATATGATGAGAGGGATAAAGAGAATTAAATTTATTAAGTACATTGTGAGTGCAATAAATGATTATTTTTCAAACCCATGGTTTTAAAAAATTTCGATTTTAGATGATTGGATAATAAGATAATGAAATTTGAGATAGTTAAGATTTATTTAACTTGTCTAAAGATTTATTCTCTATTTAAGTTGAAATTCCCATGCTTTCAAATTTATTTCCTTATTTTGTTTTTCAAACTATCTTTTGTTTGTCCTTATCATCCTTATCTTGCGATAGACTGGTATAGGCATCTTTCTATAATCTTTCTATTTAGATATCTTTCTATAATCTTCGATATCTTTTGTACTCATTTTGAATTTGTTTTGCGTGCTTGTGTTCTTGATTTTGGAGAATCTTGGAAAGATCATCTCCACCTTGTCAAACTTACCTATAACAATAGCTATCATGTATAATTTCATTCTCCTTGTCATCTTGTCCTAATCTTGTTTCACTCTATCTTTTTCTGTGCTTTCCCATACCTCATTCATTTTCGGGGACGAAAAGTTTTGAGTGGAGGAGAGTGTAACAACCCTGTATTTTGTGATTATTTTTAATCGTATATTTTAATTATTTTGATTTAATTTTGATTTAAAAACTTATTTTTTTTTGAATGATTAATTTTGTTACTTTAAATATTGACTTTAGTTTTGATATGAATTATCATTCCAAAGCATGACTAAAAAGAATGTTTTCCAAAAAGTGAATTTTGGTCAAAATAATCAAACTTTGATTTTTAATTTAAATTTTTAAAAATTTTAAAATTTAAATTTTATCTTTTATTATGAAAGTACATAAAATTTTAAGAACACTGCTTTTCGTTTCGTTGAAAATGGATTTAAATTGCAAAAGTTATACTGTTTTCAATATTGTGTGTATATTGGGTTATTCAGCAATAGTCTTTGTTTTTAAATTATATAAATGACATTTTTTATTTGATATATCTTATTATAACTGGTATATTTTTGTTATATTATGTATATTTTGACTTTTAAATATTTTTAGGATGATAATAGAATTTTTTCAAAATTTACTGTATTTATTTCCTATTTTAAAGGCTGTTTCTATTTTTCTGCTATATTCTTCATCTAAACTATATTTAAGTAAAAATTTATATATTTATTTTGTGAATGCATTTTTTTATGTTATTATCTTTATTTATAAATATTTTTCAAGTATATAAAAATTTTCCAAGGTCCATTGCATTTATTTTCAAATTTCCTAGCCTAGTTTCTGTTTTCTTTGTTATTTCCTTAATTTAATTATATATAATAAAAATTTAGTAATTTATTTTATACATTCACTTTTATTTGCTGTTTTTTAATTTATTAATATTAATTTTTCATGTATTTAAATTTGAATAGATTTTTCAAAGATTATTTGAGTTGTTTTCAATTTTA
The DNA here is from genome assembly GCA_030765085.1 of Allium cepa. Taxonomy (NCBI): domain Eukaryota; kingdom Viridiplantae; phylum Streptophyta; class Magnoliopsida; order Asparagales; family Amaryllidaceae; genus Allium; species Allium cepa. Next base: position 73,285,229 of record CM060942.1, read on the forward strand.
AAGCCTAATTTGCAATTTTAAGCCATTTTCTTAATTTAAATTCTATTTGATTAAAAATTTAATTATTCATTTTAGATATTTATTCTTATTTCTGCTTTGTTATCTTTATTTCTTAGTTTATATGTATTTATAAAATTACAAAAGTATATATATATAGGAAATTTGAAAGGTTTAAAGGCTAAGAAACGTAAAGTCGTTTCACCGTTTCTTTTACCGTTTCTTTTGTTATCAATACCTCTTTTATTTTGACCGTTCTTTTCCTCATTTTTGCCAGCCGACTTCCTCTTATTTTCATGAGTTTCAAAGCTTCTCAAACCCTAAAAATTCATGGCCTCCATCTTGCAAAAAAAAATTTACGTAAATTACTCTTTTCTTTCTACTTTTTCTCCTATTTCTATGCAAATTTGCTTTGCTTTCTCCCCTGATTGGAGCGGCTTTCCCCCTTGCTCCACGGCCACCACCTCCTTCCATCTCTTCCCGACCATCATAACCATCTACCCCACCATCCATGACCAAGGCCGAACCCCCTTGATAGCCAAACTCTTCCAAATACAACCTAGATGCCTAGATACATGCTTTGTTGACCACTTTTTGCTCATCCACTTCAACCACCACCCAAACCACCACCATAGCCGCCGCCACCCCTCTGACCTGACCACGACACACCCTCTCCCAACTCTGCCCAGTCATGATGCACCACAGGACGAGCCCACTCCCCAAGGCCGAGCCCTTGTTTTAACTAAAAACTACCTAGTTGCCTTCAATCCCACTTCACCTCCTCATGAATAAAACTCCACCTTGTCTTGCCCTGAACCCGAGTTATGTTAGCCCAAACCAGACCCAAACCTTGACCATATCTGAACCAAATCAGACCCTAAGCCATACCAAATAGTAGAGAAGACAAAGCAAAAGACTGTGTAGTCGTATCTCCTTTTATTTCAATGTTATTGCATTTTAAAGTCGTATTGAACTTTGTTGTTTTGATTGTTTGTTTTGGGTTGTACACGAGAGTTGTAGATTTGATTCGCTCTCCACTCATGTCCGTAGTCTTTTCATCGTGCTTTTTTTTCCATTATGTCCTTGGTTTTGATATCTCCAGCACAAAGAGGTGAGTAATTCTCACCGGACATTATGTACTTATATAAGTAGTAAATTGACACCCTGTGAATCTGTAGAACTATATTAACATGTTATAACTGCTTATATTATTATCATATGATGTTCACACCTATTATTACACCTGTTATATCATATGTTACTATTATTTCATGCTGTTCAGTATATTTTATCAGTTTATCACACTGCAAGTTCCCTGTAAATTAGAATCACTATGGGTTGAAATGATACATACCCGAACGGAGTTTAGAATAGGGAAAAGTCGTTATGGGCTGAAATGATAGGCTTGAATGGTTTTTATTTAGTTTATTTTAACTTGGGATTGCGGGTTTGAAATGATAAAACCCGGATTTTTCTTAGTAAATTGCGGGTTGAAATGATATATTACCCGTATCACTTTACCTAGCATAGAAAATTATACATAGGCCCGTAGTTAAAATATGTTTTTCTAAAATTTTTAAAATACTTTAAAAATTAAATTATTATAATATTTTGATTTAAAATTAAATAAAAATATGATTTTTGTAAATATTATTGATTGTTTGAATAATTGTAAGTGAAATGAAGTAATGAAAAAGTTAGAAAATTTTGAATGTAAGTTATTTTGGAAATTTTGATTTAATTTTTAATGGAAATTAAATTAACTTTGGAAATATGATAAATTTATAATATTTTGAATTTAAATGAATTTAAAGTGATTTTATATCATATTAATGATTTTTAATGAAGTTGAAATGTGAAATGAATGAATATTTACGTTGAATTTGGAAATACAACTTAAATTGGAATTTATGAATTTGGTTCAAAAGTGAAATTTTAAGTTAATTTAAATAAAATGGAATTAAGTTATATTTGAAATTTTAAACTTAAGTGTTAAGTTGAAATTTAATGTAATGAATTTAAATTTGATTGTTGAAATTTAATAAGTGAATTACTAATAAATATTGATTTTGGAAGAAAACTTAACTTTATAAAATCATGAATTTAAGGAAAATTAAATTATGCTTATAAATGTGAAAATGTATGATGTTATAAGTTAAAATGATTTAAATAGAAATATAAGTGTTTGTGAAGTTCTGTTGAATAATTGAAGTTAATTAACAGCATTTTTAAATGTTGTCTTTTGTTAAATTTAATTGTTTTGAATGTAACTTTTTGTAGCAATTTTCAAATGCTGTGAAACTTGAATTTTCGTTGTTTTAATAAGTTTAAGTGCATAAATGAACATTGAAAGGTTTAAATTTTTGGAATTTAATAATTTAATTATTAAATGTAATAACTTCAATTTTTATGACATAAAATGAAGTAATTTGTTTTGAAATATAACTATTTGATATATTAAAATAGTTGAAAATGAAGTTTGAAAGATATGATATTTTGATATATATAAATGATTCGAAGATGAAGCTTTGAAAGTTATGATATTTTGAAGTTAAAACAATTTGAAAATGAAGTTTGAAAGATATGATATTTTGGAAATGAAGCTTTGAAAGGTTATGATATTTTGATATATTAAAATGATTTGAAAGGAATTTTTTAAAGGATATGATAATTTAATATATTTAAATGGTTAGAAATGACTTGATATTTATTTTGATAAATATTTGAATTGAAAGATATGGTATGATGATATATTGAAATGGTTTGGAAATGATTTAATCTATATTTTGATAAAGATTTGGGTTGAAATGATATTTTATTTTGAAGTATAAAATATTGTTTTAAAGTTATAACTACGGGTTATAATAACGATTGGTTGTTAAAGAGACCGGGATCGGATATTGTCTTATAGCCGGCCAATACCGAAAACCACTTTAACAACCGTGTACGCGATGGAGATTCCAGAATGAAGTAGAATGGCGGCGACGTTCTCGAGGTATATTGCGTGGACCCAACTCCCGTGAGTTGGCATAAATTACTAAAACATGAGCTATTCCCGGATACACAAAGGGTCGCACCCTTTCATCGAGCATGCTCCATCGAAAACCATTCTATTAATTTTGTGATTCGATATGTGGCGCCACTTTGATTCGGGGGTATTGTTCGAGGTGGGCGGAAGCTGCTGGCTTGCCATCACCACCGTTCCGGGAGTGCAAACGGTGTATCCACCCTGGCATTGCCTCGCGTGCCATGTCATCTCCTTATAGCGAGCCCACTACGATTTTAGTTTTAGAGATCCGACCGCGTTAAGGTTCACCATCCCCTTAACGCTATTTTCTATATGATTATACTTTACTGATTAGACACTACTTTATATAGCGTATATTACTACATAGTAAATAGTTTAACGGATCCTTAGAGGATGGGCGGTCCCAAGAAACTTCTAAGTTACTTGTACCTTTACTACAGTTCACTTGAGTTGGTTTACATTGTATAAGTATGTATGTCCTGACTCGAGTGTTTGTATTTTTATTTACGCTCGGGTCAACCTGAGTTAGTCACAGATTTGGATTTCCACTTTCTGGAGATTGGAATCGCTGGAGATTATCTACTTGTTAAGTTTCATCCTTTCAGTTCGGTTGTTCTATTCAGCTTGTACTTGGTTATCATATTTAAACTTCTGTTATACTTTGTTTCTTCTATTGTATCTTATGTAACTCTGATATATTTATATAGTAGCTTCATGAACTGCTATCTCTTTTACTTCCACTGCATTATTATTACTCTGTGTCTGTGATCTGTGATTTTTATTTACTGTATATTTTGAGATTTGCCAAATTTTTATTTACAACGCGGTATTTTGAGCAATTCAATTCCGGCATGAGTGTCTACCTATACACTTATAATTGATGCGAATGGTTGAAAATATCGGGTCGTTACAGTGGTATCAGAGCTTTGGTAGCTCTAGGCAAAACTCAGCATATGGAGTGAATGTATTTAAGGAACCAATTTCATTCGAGTTTGAATCTCTTCCTTTTGACTCGATTCCTTTGAATTTTGGAACATTCCCTACGGTTCCAAGATCCATTCGTATCCCTCACTATTCATCTTCTTTTGACTCTGGAGTATTCCATAACTCCGCTTCGAATGATCTTTCAAGTGAGTCGGCGGTCACGCCAATTTCAAATTGATTTGAAAAACGGGGGAAAACTCCTTTATAATTAGCATCGATTCACCAGAGATTTATATCTATCCTTGGTTTAGATGCTAATATCTTTTGTTATTCGAAACTTTATCTATTGAGATCGAATGTAGATTTACCCTAAAAAATCCACATCGATCTTATTATTTAAGTAACGGTTGACCCGGTTAAGGTTGCCCGCGATTTATTTAAGCTTATCCATCTCCCTACTCTGTTATTTAATCATCTTGTCTTTTATTTCCAATCTATTCTTCGAAACATTTTGAATTATACTTGTATATCTATGTTTTGTTTTATATATTGAGTTGTTGATGTTGATTTGGGTTTCCGATCGATTCGGTTAATCAACGCTACCGATAAGATTTTTAAAACACTTTGACAGAACAAACTGACACAATATTATTTTAAAATTTTGGTTAATGAAATAAATTTTGATATATAAGTAAATTTATGGAACTTAATAAAATGATTTAAATTGATTATTTGAAGTGATAATACTTGATTTATCATATTGTTCTATATATGAATCTATATATAGTTGTTTATAAATTTATTTGGGAACTGAAATGAATTTGAAACAAGAATTTGAGAATTTAAATTCTGATTATTTCGAACTTTGGTTTAATTTTTTTTAAAAAAAAGGGATATACTATTTGAAGTATTTTCAAATAGAATTTGTTTCCAAAGAATTTTAAAGTGCCCTTCTCTTTGTCGCTGGAAAATAACTTCGGTGATGATCGCGACATGATCAACGTTCATTTTCGAGTTTCGAAGCGAAGAGACCGCCCTGTAGTCTTGCTAGAGCTTTGTTTTGAGAAATTTAATTGATTTGAATTTCTAAAATATGACTTGATTTTAATATATATAGATATATGATTGAAATTTGATTTGACATATTATGTATATATTATTACTTACCTCTAAATGGTTTGAATGTAATCAGAAATTTAGTTCTTAAATTTTATTTTAAAGAATAATTTCAATTATAAAAAAATCAATCAAAATTTTAGATGAATATCAAGCATGAAATGATTTAATTGGAAATTTTATTTATATAATACAATTGCATTCAAATATAAGTTACCTTGACTTCAGAAGTTAACAATGTAATTTGGATAATATACAATATAAAAAGATTTTATAAATAAAATTGAGTGGTTATAATAAACGTTATACACTTAAATTTTAGTTATAAAATGATTAACAGAGGTAAATATAATAAAGGGTAATTGAATAACTTACAATAAAATAATGTTAAAAGAACTAAGAATAAAAGAAAGTGGTTATAATAAGTGTAAGTATGTCTAACATAAGTGATAAATATAATGAGAGGAATAAAGGGAATTAAATTTATTAAGTACATTGTGAGTGTAATAAATGATTATTTTTCAAACCCATGGTTTTAAAAAATTTTAATTTTAGATGATTGGATAATAAGATAATGAAATTTGAGATAGTTAAGATTTATTTAACTTGTGTAAAGATTTATTCTCTATTTAAGTTGAAATTCCCATGCTTTAATTTTTATTTCCTTATTTTGTTTTTCAAACTATCTTTTGTTTGTCCTTATCATCCTTATCTTGCGATAGACTGGTATAGGCATCTTTCTATAATCTTTCTATTTAGAAATCTTTCTATAATCTTTTGTACGCATTTTGAATTTATTTTGCGTGCTTGTGTTCTTGATTTTGGAGAATCTTGAAAGATCATCTCCACCTTGTTAAACTTACCTATAACCATAGCTATCATGTATATTTTCATTATCCTTGTCATCTTGTCCTAATCTTGTTTCACTCTATCTTTTTCTGTGCTTTTCCGTACCTCATTCCTTTTCGGGGACGAAATGTTTTGAGTGGGTGAGAGTGTAACAACCCTGCATTTTTGCGATTATTTTTAATTGTATATTTTAATTATTTTAATTTAATTTTGATTTAAAAACTTATTTTTTTTGAATGATTAATTTTGTTACTTTAAATATTAACTTTAGTTTTGATATGAATTATCATTCCTAAGCATGACTAAAAAGAATATTTTCCAAAAAGTGAATTTTGGTCAAAATAATCAAACTTTGAATTTTAATTTTAATTTCTAAAAGTTTGAAAATTTAAATTTTATCTTTTATTATGAAAGTACATAAAATTTTAAGAACACTGCTTTTCGTTTCGTTGAAAACGGATTTAAATTGCTAAAGTTATACTGTTTTCAATATTGTGTGTATATAGGGTTATTCAGCAATAGTCTTTATTTTTAAATTATATAAATGACATTTTTTATTTGATATATCTTATTCTAACTGGTATATTTGTGTTATATTATGTATATTTTGACTTTTAAATATTTTTAAGATGATAATAGAATTTTTCCAAAATTTACTGTATTTATTTCCTATTTTAAAGGCTGTTTCTATTTTTCTGCTATTGGCTTCATCTAAACTATATTTAAATAAAAATTTATATATTTATTTTGTGAATGCATTTTTTTATGTTATTAACTTTATTTATTAATATTTTTCAAGTATATAAAAATTTTCCAAGGTCCATTGCATTTATTTTCAAATTTCCTAGCCTAGTTTCTGTTTTCTTTGCTATTTCCTTAATTTAATTATATATAATTAAAATATAGTAATTTATTTTATACATTCACTTTTATTTGATGTTTTTTAATTAATTAATATTCATTTTTCATGTACCTAAATTTGAATAGATTTTTCAAAGATTATTTGAGTTGTTTTCAATTTTAAAGCCTAATTTGCAATTTTAAGCCATTTTCTTAATTTAAATTCTATTTAATTAAAATTTATTTATTTTGGATATTTATTCTTATTGCTGATTTGTTATCTGTATTTCTCAGTTTATATGTATTTATAAAATTACAAAAGTATATATATATATATATATATATATAGGAAATTTGAAAGGTTTAAAGGCTAAGAAACGTAAAGTCGTATCACCATTTCTTTTACCGTTTCTTTTGTTATCAATACCTCTTTTATTTTGACCGTTCTTTTCCTCATTTTTACCAGCCGACTTTCTCTTATTTTCATGAGTTTCAAAGCTTCTCAAACGCTAAAAATTCATGGCCTCCATCTTACAAAAAAAATTTAGGCAAATTCCTCTTTTCTTTCTACTTTTTCTCCTATTTCTATGCAAATTTGCTTTGCTTTCTCCCCTGATTGGAGCGGCTTTTCCCCTTGCTCCATGGCCACCACCTCTTTCCATCTCTTCCCGACCATCATTACCATCTACCCCACCAGCCACGACCAAGGACGAACCCCCTTGATAGCCAAACTCTTCCAAATACAACCTAGATGCCTAGATCCATGCTTTGCTGACCACTTTTTGCTCATCCACACAAACCACCACCATTGCCGCCACCGCTCCTCTGATCTGACCATGACACACCCTCTCCCACCTCTGCCTAGTCATGATGCACCACAGGCCGAGCCCACTCCCCAAGGCCGAGCCCTTATTTTGACTAAAAACTACCTAGTTGCCTTCAATCCCACTTCACCTCCTCATGAATAAAACTCCACCATGTCTTGCCCTGAACCCATGTTAGCCCAAACCAGACCCAAACCTTGACCATATCTGAACTAAATCAGATCCTAAGCCATATCAAACAAGAGAGAAGACAAAGCAAAAGACTGCGTAGTTGTATCTCCTTTTATTTCAATGTTATTGCATTTTAAAGTCGTATTGAACTTTGTTGTTTTGATTGTTTGTTTTGGGTTGTACACAAGAGTTGTTGATTTGATTTGCTCTCCACTATGTCCATAGTCTTGTCATCGTGCTTTTGTTTCCATTATGTCATTGGTTTTGATATCTCCAGCACAAAGAGGTGAGTATTTCTCACCAGACATTATATAGTTATATAAGTAGTAAATTGACACCCTGTGAATCTGTAGAACTATATTAACATGTTATAACTGCTTATATTACTATCATATGATGTTCACACCTGTTATTACACCTGTTATATCATATGTTACCGTTATTTCATGCTATTCTGTATATTTTACCAGTTTATCACACTGCAAGTTCCCTGTAAATTAGAATCACTATGGGTTGAAATGATACATACCCGAAGGGACTTTAGAGTAGGGAAAAATCGTTCTGGGCTGAAATGATAGGCTTGAACAGTTTTTATTTAGTTTATTTTAACTTGGGATTGCGGGTTTGAAATGATAAAACCTGGATTTTTCTTTGTAAATTACGGGTTGAAATGATATATTACCCGTATCACTTTACCTAGTGTAGAAAATTATATACAGACCCGTAGTTAAAATATGTTCTAAAATTTTTAAAATACTTTGGAAATTTAATTATTATAATATTTTGATTTAAAATTAAATAAAAATATGATTTTTGTAAATATTATTGATTTTTTAAATAATTGTAAGTGAAATGAAGTAATGAAAAAGTTAGAAAATTTTGAATGTAAGTTATTTTGGAAATTTTGATTTAATTTTTAATGGAAATTAAATTAACTTTGGAAATACGATAAATTTATGATATTTTTAATTTAAATAAATTTAAAGTGATTTTATATCATATTAATGATTTTTAATAAAGTTGAAATGTGAAATGAATGAATATTTACGTTGAATTTGGAAATATAACTTAAATTGGAATTTATGAATTTGGTTTAAAAGTGAAATTTTAAGCTAAGTTAAATAAAATGGAATTAAGTTATATTTGAAATTTTAAACTTAAGTGTTGAGTTGAAATTTAATGTAATGAATTTGAATTTGAATATTGAAATTTAATAAGTGAATTATTAATAAATATTTATTTTGGAAGGAAACTTAACTTTATAAAATCATGAATTTAAGGAAAATTAAATGATGCTTATAAATGTGAAAATGTATGATGTTATAAGTTAAAATGATTTAAATAGAAAAATAAGTGTTAGTGAAATTCTATTGAATAATTGAAGTTAATTAATAGCATTTTTAAATGCCGTCTTTTGTTAAATTGAATTGTTTTGAATGTAACTTTCTGTAGCATTTTTCAATTGCTGCGAAACATGAATTTTCGTTGTTTTAATAAGTTTAAGTGCATAAATGAACATTAAAAGGTTTAAATATTTGGAATTTAATAATTTAATTATTAAATGTAATAACTTCAATTTTTATGATTTAAAATGAAGTATTTTTTTTGAAATATAACTATTTGATATATTAAAATAGTTGAAAATGATGTTTGAAAGATATGATATTTTGATATATATAAATGATTCGAAGATGAAGCTTTGAAAGTTATGATATTTTGAAGTTAAAACGATTTGAAAATGAAGTTTCAAAGATATGATATTTTGGAAATGAAGCTTTGAAAGGTTATGATATTTTGATATACTAAAATGATTTGAAAGGAAATTTTGAAAGGATATGATAATTTAATATATTGAAATGGTTAGAAATGACTTGATATTTATTTTGATAAATATTTGAATTGAAAGATATGGTATGATGATATATTGAAATGGTTTGGAAATGATTTAATCTATATTTTGATAAAGATTTGGGTTGAAATGATATTTTATTTTGAAGTATAAAATATTGTTTTAAAGTTATAACTACGGGTTATAATAACGATTGGTTGTTAAAGAGACTGGGATCGGATATTGTCTTATAGCCGGCCAATACCGAAAACCACTTTAACAACTGTGTACGTGGTGGAGATTCCAGAATGAAGTAGGATGGCGGCGACGTTCTCGAGGTATATTACGTGGACACAACTCCCGTAAGTTGGCATAAATGACTAAAATAGGAGCTATACCGGGCTACACAAAGGGCCGCACCCTTTCATCGAGCATGCTCCATCGGAAACCATTCTATTACTTTTGTGATTCGATATGTGGCGCCACTTTGATTCGGGGGTATTGTTCGAGGTGGGCAGAAGTTGCTGGCTTGCCGTCACCACCGGTCCGGGAGTGCAAACGATGAATCCACCCTGGCATTGCCTCGCGTGTCGTGTCATCTCCTTATAGCGCGCCCACTACGATTTTGGTTTTAAAGATCCGACTGTGTTAAGGTTCACCATCCCCTTAACGCTATTTTCTATATGATTATACTTTACTGATTAGACACTACTATATATAGCGTATATTACTACATAGTAAATAGTTTAACGGATCCTTAGAGGATGGGCGGTCCCAAGCAACTTCTAAGTTACTTGTACCTTTACTACAGTTCACTTGAGTTGGTTTACATTGTATAAGTATGTATGTCCTGACTCGAGTGCTTGTATTTTTATTTACGCTTGGGTCAGCCTGAGTTATTCACAGATTTGGATTTCCACTTTCTGGAGATTGGAATCGCTGGAGATTATCTACTTGTTAAGTTTCATCCTTTCAGTTCGGTTGTTCTAATCAGCTTGTACTTGGTTATCATATTTAAACTTCTGTTATACTTTATTTCTTCTATTGTATCTTATGTAACTCTGATATATTTATATAGTAGCTTCATGAACTACTATCTCTTTTACTTCCCCTACATTATTATTACTCTGTGTCTGTGATCTCTGATTTTTATTTACTGTAAATTCTGAGATTTGTCAAATTTTTATTTACAACGTGGTATTTTGAGCAATTCAATTCCGGCATGAGTGTCTACCTATACACTTATAATGGATGCGAATGGTTGAAAATATCGGGTCGTTACAAAAGTATAACCTCTAAGCTTGTACATCTTAAAGAAGGATGTTAAGCATAAGAGGGGTAACCTCCTACACTACCAAATAGATATACCTTTGTAAATATCGGTGCACTATGATTTCAAAAATGTAATGTCTGACATTCAACCATACAAGTTGACCAAGAACAGGACTAAGCAAAGACATTCTCCTACCACATCCTTTTAGGAATTACACCTAAGATTAGTAGCGAGTAATCCTTGCATACGAATATCCCAGAGTGAAGGGACCATTGGTATTTATTTATCTCAAGAGCTACTATGAAACTATCAATAAGTAGTCCTTCTATTATGAAGACCCCCACCTTCAACTTCATTGTCTTAAACATGTCTTCACTTTCAAACTCGTAAATTAGTTGGAACTGGTTTTCGTATAAGAATCACCCAAATCCAACCCCGGTTCCTTTGAATCACTCATCGACAAAATGATGTCAAGTATATAGGTGCTTCTAATTTTATTGATTACTTTTCTCTTTATCAAAAAATATCTTCTAAAGATATATATCTTCAAATCATTTTTTTGGGTATATACGGAATCAACAAATCTCATTTATCAAATACTAGTTTAACTAAAACCTTTTTAAATCTTGGAGTAATTCTAAATCATTTTATCCGTTACTTAGGGAAAAATCTCTGAATCAATTATTTAAACCTTAACAACTATTTCTTATTTCCTAACCATAAATTTTTAAGCGGGTCAAAAACCATGTTATTTAAGACATTGTTTACTATAAACCCAAAACAATTAATTTTAACTAAAGGGATCCATGGGAACTTAAATAACTCAAAATCATTTCTTGAAATCTTGGCAACCGCTTTCATTTTCAACACATGTCTTTTTGATAAGTTGAAACCATGTTATCTAAGATGGTAAGTCCAAATTTGTTAGTATTCAAGTAAAACAGATCCATATATACTAATTCTACTCAACATCAACTTTCATATTCAACCTTTACAATCTTTCGACTAGCGGTGAAATCAACTTTTAAATTCACACAGATAGTATGGGTACCCTCCTCATAATTTAATACCAAATATATTTCTATACAATCCAAATTGTATTAAATTTGGAAAAAACTAAATTTCTTATGCTTGCCTCGTCTCCGACATTTCGACCTTATCTATTCCTCGTCCAGGAAAGTGGCTAGGTGAGCTAGGGCACTAGTTTCTCCTAAATATTTCCTTAGTTTAATCACTTTCCATTTGGATCTCATGAATAAAAAAATCTAGTCTACTCATCGACTTTTAGAGCCAAGATTAATCACTTGATTTTTAATAGTTTTTCATTAAATCATTTATTTAAACCTTTTAAAACAAATTATAAAACCTTAAAATCATATTAAAATATTTAGTTATTTATTTGAAAATATTTACAAAATATTTTGAAAAGAATACTTAATTTTAAAGCCATATTTCAAAAGTTATTAAAAGTGCTGCAAATAGTGCTGCGAATAGTGCTTTTAAGGCTTATTTGATCAAAACAACTTTCTTATCATTTAGAAATCAATTTTTATAACTCAAATATTTTTTAAAACATTTTACAATATTTATAGAATTTATTCTATATTTTTAAAGAATTAAAAATATCATTTATAAAGAAGTTATCGCTTTGGTTTATAAACTGTCGAAGCGCGACTATTTTGAAAACCTAATTTGCTCATATTTCAAAATCTACTAAATGAATTCTCGATCATTTTCTATCGTTTGAAAAGTATAATTGTAATAGTTCAAAAAATTCTTATTGCGAAGAATTCCGACTCCAAATCAATCATATAAGTTGATCTAATATTTTATGGCGCGAATTCGTGAACTACCATTGCCCAACATGCCTATTTTTGACTCAATTTTCATAACTTGTCTAAACTTAATCAAATTTGGTCTTAATGTTTATAAAACAATTATAAACCATGTAAAACCATTTTCAAGAGGTTTAACAATCTTATATACACTATTTCATTTATTAAAGGAAAGTGATTTCCATTGTAATATTCGACCTCTATTAAACGTGAATTATTTTAACATCAATATAAAAATACAACATCCAAACTTTATGATCAAACATAGTAAAAAACCATAGAAATCATATCACATCATTATACCCATATATATAAATAGAGTTTCTCACCTTCATTGGTTTCTAACTTCTAAGAAATTTGCTACAAATTCGCTATGATCAAATTAAAGCGTACGAAATCAAGCCTTTGGCTCCTGAATGGACTCGACATGTAACAGCCCGATATTTCGGACCATTCACATCCGCCCATGTCGGACTTGAATTGCTCAAAATATCATATGGTTAATTTAAATTTGGAAAAACCCTGCATAAACAGTAAATAAATAATCACAGATCACAGAAACAGAGTAATATATTGCAGCAGAATAGATAAATAGTAGTTCATGAAGCTACTATATAAACATTTGAGTTAGAAATAATTTACAGCAGATTATCTCAAATACAGTGAAGTCTCCAATGCAACAGATGACTTCTCCGAACAAATCAACTGGAAGAGCTGAAAGCTAAAGCGGTAGTTGGATCTCCAAGCGAAGCTCCAAACTCCAAAGGTGATTCTCAAATGCTGTATCACTCAGTCTGACTTGAGCGTAAAGCAATACAAAAAACACTCGAGTTAGGATTAATATTCTTATATCCTTAAATCCAACTCAAGTAAAATATCAACTGAAATACAAGTAACTCAAAGGATGTTTGGGATAACCATCCTTTAAGGCTTTGTGGAACTATCTAAAATGAAGAAATAAACAATATAACACCATGGTCCTTTCAAAATTATTTATTATTCAAAACCAAAATATCATTTTCACTTCAAATATATCTATTTTCCAAAATAGTGTGTATATATTTATATATATTGAATAATTTATAAAGTAAAGTACTTATAATTTCTTCAAGTTTCACCGATCACCTTAAAATTCAACTCGACTTCCTTGTTCAAATTAATTCAATCTCAAATTTTCAATTTCCAATCCAATTTAGTCTTCCAAATAACAAATTCAAATTATATCAATTTCAGTAAAGATCTGAATAACTATTTAAGTTCCCGTATTTTCAAAGCTTTAATATTCAACATTTCAAACTAAACCTAATAGTCTCATATAGATCTTGATTTAATCTTCATTATAATTTATTCTCGAAATATCCACTCAATATTATTTATATAGCCTTATATTTCAATTCTTTTTATTTGCCTTCAATTTCTTTAAGTGCAAATATTCATTAAATCGCTAAAATCACATTCATCTTATGAACTATATTTTAAGTTTTCAAATTCAATAAGTTTCGAATTGATTTACTCAAATAAAATTCTCAATTAATACCATTCCAATCAATTCAACTTTATCTTCCTTAACATATACAAATCATTCGAAATCTATTTAAAATATAATAATTAAACATATTCTATTGATTAAATCAAACTTTATTAAATTAAAGTTTACTATTAAATCTACTTTACATTAAACATATTTATATATACAATATTTCCAATAATAACTAAAACCTTATATTTCTTTCCTAAAATAATAGATATTATTTTCAAAATATTTATATATGGACCAATGGCGTCTGTATATACTTCTACCATATGGTTAAGTGATACGGATATTTATCATTTCAATCCGCAATTAAATATATATATACGGGTAGATATCCTTTCGACCCGTAATCCCAATTATGTTCAAATGAAAATCGCTTGGGTTTATCATTTCAACCCATAACAATTTTCTCCTATTCTAAAGTCCATTCGGGTATGTATCATTTCAACCCATAGTGAATTCTATATTACAGGGAACTTGCAGAGTGATAGCAGATAATAAAATAATAACAGGCATATATCATCAGTAATTTAAATAAAATATAAACAACAGGATATGGTGTCATATCCCACTAGTGAACAGTTACAGAAAATATCATATGAATAACAACTTAAATGACTACAGCATCATATTTCAATTGTTGTTTCAATTGAAATCAAATTTAATAAAATACAAGAACGTTAATCGTGAGTGATTGCCCACTTTCCGAGGCTAGAGAGATCTGAAATGGGTTATGGATCCAAGAATAAGATTGGCACGATAGGACGAACCGGGCTGATAAATAGAGATCGATGAAAATAGATTAGAAACTGCTTGATGTAGACCGAAACAAAAAATATAAAATCCCAAAATATTATTTGCTAAACTAATATTAACTTTGAGACTCATTAAAATTATATAAATATGTTTTCCAAAAATATAAATAGTTTAGAAACAACTATTGACCATACGTTCTGTATAATCAACATATATCCATTATACATTTAAACTAGACTATATTTAAATTATACTATGTTTAGTAATGTAATATAGAATACAGTACACTTATTATTAGGACTATAAATATAATATTTAACAATACACTTATAACAAAATATGTGACTGTAAAATTTCAGTTTTAATATAAACACAGAGAACGACCTTATATATTTATTAATATTCAGTTATATAAAAACTCTTGCTATATATTTATATTCAAAAGCTAATAACATAACTATACTGCAAAGGAATATGTAGTTGACAATATATAATACCTTTTTATACTTTCTTATGCACTTAATATACTCAACAACGAGTTTGTTAACTCCTATGTTCAGTGACACAAAGAAGTAAGCGACCTACGAGATAAGGACCTAACGACCTATCATAGGTAGCGGGCTAAGCGACCTAACTTATGAAGTGGAGAAGCGACTTAAGAAGGTTAGCGACTTAACAACTTATGTAACTCAGCGACTCAACGAGTTAATGAATCAACAGCGGGTTAGCGACTTAGCACTCAAGCGACTTAACACTAAAGAGGCTTAACGACTTAAGGAGAGCAGCGACTTAAAGGAGTAGATGGCCAGCGACCTAGTGACCTATTGAGTTACCGACCTAACTGCCTAAAAGAATGGGAAGACCTAACGACCTAAAGGTGGACGACCTAACTGCCTAAAGGAATGGGACGACCTAAAGGTGGACGACCTAACTACCTAAAAGAATAGGACGACCTAACGACCTAATGGTTAACGACCTAATGGCTTAAGTTCCCTGCGACCTAGAGATTTAAAGCGGCAACGACCTAATGATTTGATAACCTATTTTAGGTCATTCACGACTTAATACTTGGCGAAAAAACTATGCCGCTTCCCTAAAAGTCGCTAAGTCCTACCCGTTGGTTTGTTTGGACAAGTGCATACCCTTTAAGTCATAACTTGTATGCCTTTAGCTCGCCAACACTTCTTTAGGTCGCCCACACTTCTTTAGGTCGCTCACGACCTTCCTTAGGTCGCTCACGACCTAAGGCCTGTCCAAAGTTTTCTATAAATACACCCTAAGCTCCAACATGAAGGGGACTTTTCCGGTCATTTTCTTCAAAGCATCGATACTCTGCCATCTTCAAGCCGAGCCTTACTCCAACATTCGAAACTCACAAGAAGCTTCAGTTAACTTCAAAAAGGGATTCAACATATTCAACCATGAATTCATAGAACTCTCTTGCATCGAAGTTTTTCTAGCTACTTGTCTTTTGAAGTGAATTGTAATCGAAGGAAATTGTAAAGGATTGTAATCATATAAGCAATAAAAAAGGATTGAAGTCGACGTAGGCTCGATTATAAGCCGAACCACTATAAACTCTGTGTCTCTTACTGTTTTTCAATGAATTACTGCTTTTTCTGATTCCCGTGTTAACGGGTGGTGCTTTCATTCAATTTCAATTTGCATCGGGGTGTTAGTGTCTGACTTTTACGTTAACATTTTTGGTGCTTTCACTGAGAACCCAACTCAAGATACTGTCATCATAGCTTCACAGAAATTTGTAGAAAGGATCTCTCTAAAAACCAGGAGTTTATAAGAAATAATGGCCCCCGGAAGGAAACGCAAGTCTGTTAGATCCGAGATGTTCGCGAGACTACTGCCACTTCTCCTCCTTTAAGTCAAACAACTCCAACCGTTGGAGTTACACGGGAAGAGCTGGATACCGTGGTATCTGGGCTACATCGACAAATGGAAGCTCAGAATAACCTAATGCTGGAAAGGTTGAATGCTTTATTTGAGGCAAACCGCCAGCCGACAACTAAAGAGGGAAACCTTGCCAATAAAGTGCAGAATGTGGAAGGAAGGAATATCCCTCAAAGGCCAGCTGACCCATTGGAAAGGACACCTCCCCAAGCCGGAGGATCGGGGCCGCAACGAACCCTCCGTGAACGGTTGTCAAGACAAAATTCAGAGAGAATGGCTGATGTTTGTCCCGTTGAACCTCAAAATGATGAAGAGTATTTCTCAGGCATGGTTCGTCAGATTATGAAGGAAAGTATGCAGAGAAATGAGGATGAGAAAGAATGGGGTTTCGCTCCGCGCAAAACTCCATTCACTGAAAAGATTCTGAAGGCAGAATTCCCAAGGAAGTTCGTCCCTCCAACTATTCCAGCTTACAAGGGAACGAGCGATCCTAATGAGTTTCTGTATAAGTATGATTGGCACATGACGGGTGCCCGAGCCTCTGATGAAATCAAATGCCGGTATTTTCCGGTATACCTGAAAGGAGTTGCTTTACTTTGGTTCACAAAGTTGTCGATCTGATCGACAGACCAATTTTCTGATTTGACTCGGAAATTCAAGGAACAGTTTCGATTGTATACGTCAAAGGAAAAGGATATAATGTCGTTATCCAGCTTGGAGCAGAAACTTGGAGAATCCATTAGAGCTTTCTTGAATCGCTTCAACATAGCTTTGGCCAAGGTAGATAACGCAGAGCCACGCATGATCCTGACATACTTGATGAGGGCAATTGATAAATCAAGTGAATTTGGAAAGTGGTTGAAAATTAAAGAACCAAATTCGCTTGACAAGTTTTATAAGAAAGCCGATGAATTCATGCGCCTGGAAAGCCTCCAAGCATCGGCTAAGGTGGTATCTACAGGGGCTGGAAATAGTAATCCTATTCCAAATAAGAAGGAATCTGGCAATCAGAAGAGGGGGAACGATGGCCAGAAGAAGCAAGGAGATGCAAAGAAAGGACGTCCCTTCAACTTTACCCCTCTGACTGATACCCCGGAAAACATCTACTTTGCAAACAAAGACATGGTCGAATTCCCCACACCAGCTAAGCAAAGAGTTAATGGGAGAGCTGAGAAGAATGGAAGGTTTTGTCGGTTCCATAATCAACCCGGGCATGATACTAATGAGTGTCGTCACTTGAAGGAGGTAATTGAGGAACTATTGAAGAAAAACAAGCTCCAGTAATATGTAAGAAGGAACAAGAATGGCCCAACTTTCGTCAACTCAAGGACAACAGGTTCCTGTTCATCGTCCTAGCTCAAGTGAAAAGGCGACAGCTCATGAATCAGAGAGGCCTGTTATAAATGTGGTTACAGGAGGCCCTCACCCAGCTGCTAGGAGTTGGGGTGAGATGGAAAGATACGGACGTGCTTTGAAGTATGCACCGGTAGATGAAAGTGTTTTTGTGTTAGAAGATGCTACACCCCTAAAGCAGCAGAAAACTTTTAATGATGACATTATATTCAGTGCTAGGGATTCGATGGGTGTTGAAGCTCCTACCATTGATCCTTTGGTCATCTCCGCTGGCATTAGGCCAGCTACTGTGAAAAGAGTTCTGGTTGATTGTGGAGCTTCCTGCAACATTTTCTTCAAGAAGACTTTTGATCAGATGAAGATTCAAATGGCTGACGTTCAAGCTTCCTCAATAAAGATTGCTGGTTTGACTGGGGAGCCGAAATAGCCAATTGGAACTATCGATTTGTTCGTAGAGCTTAGAGAGGGCAGAGAAAAGTGGCTCGAAAACAGTCCTTTGTTATTGTTGAAGAGTTTTCTGCCTATAATGCCTTCCTAGGTCGACCAACTCTGGCAGCATTCAAAGCTATTCTTGCCCCATGGTGTCTGACCATAAAATTCCCCACAGATAATGGAGTCGGTGTGGTGAGAGGGGATCAGAATGCTGGGCGAGAATGTTATCTTACAGAGTTGCGTGAAACGAGGAAGAGAGAAATGGGAAAAGATGCGGCGGCCCCAGTCAACATCAAAGAATCAACCCTGTAGCAATTACAGGGTGGACCGTGCACAGGCGAACACAACGGTGCACGAAGGGAGATGGATCCCAGAAAAGCCAGTACAGGGGAGAATAGAGTGGTACCAGTAGAAGTGACAGTGCCGGTACCTGTTGACCCAAAAGACCCGAACAAAGTGTTGAATGTGGGATCGCAGCTTAATGCATCGGTTCAAAACGTTTTAATATCATTTTTGAAGGCAAATCTGAATGTATTCGCTTGGACTCATGCTGATATGTGTGGAATATCTCCAGAAATTGCAGTGCATACCTTAAATATTGATCCAAAGTTTACACCGGTAAGGCAGAGAAGAAGAACTCAAGGTCCTGAAAGGTCAACAGCATTGAAAGAAGAGGTTGATCGGCTCATGGAGAATGGTTTTATAAGCGAATCCACTTATTCGAATTGGGTCTCAAATCTTGTACTGGTTAAAAAAGCTAATGGAAAATGGAGAGTGTGCATTGACTTTTCAGATCTAAACAAAGCCTGCCCCAAAGACTGCTTCCCGTTACCCAAGATTGACCAGTTGGTGGATGGAACGGCGGGACATGAATTGCTATCTTTGATGGATGCCTACTCCGGATATAATCAGATCATGATGCATGATCCAGATCAAGAGGACACGAGCTTTATCACCGATGTTGGTCTTTACTACTACAGAGTCATGCCATTCGGACTTAAGAATGCGGGGGCAACTTACCGAAGACTTGTTAATGCCATGTTTAAACCGCAGATTGGCAAGACTATGGAAGTTTACGTCGATGATATGCTGGTAAAGTCAAAGAAAGCGGTGGACCACATGGACCACTTGGCAGAGATGTTCTCAATCCTCCGAAAGTACGGTATGAAGCTGAATCCTTTGAAGTGTTCATTTGGGGTAGAATCTGGAAAGTTTCTGGGTTTCATTGTAAGTGCAAGGGGCATTGAAGCTAATCCTGCTCAGATAACTGCCTTAAGAGAAGTCAAATCTCCTAGAACAAAGAAGGAATTGCAAAGTATCAATGGAAAAGTTGCCGCCTTGAGCTGGTTCATTTCCAAAGCCACTAATAAATGCATTCCATTCTTTGACGCTTTAAAGAAAGGGAGAAAAACTTTGACTGGACTCCTAAATGCCAGAAAGCTTTCGATGAGCTGATTCGCCACATGGAAACGCCTCCTATGCTTTCTATGCCCGACAATGGTGAAGATCTTTTTGTATATTTGGCAATCTCGTCTCATGCCCTCAGCGCAGCTTTGGTACGAGAGGATGCAAAAATTCAACGCCCGGTCTACATTAGCAAGAGATTCACTGAGGCAGAAAAGAACTATTCGAAGTTGGAAAAGCTTGCCTATTGTCTACTAATTGCATCAAGAAAATTGAGGCCATATTTTCAAGCTCATCCAATCAAAGTCCTCACTGATCTGCCTCTGAAGCAAGTCCTCTTTCGCCCTGAGACTTCGGGTCGCCTTTTGAAATGGAATATTGAACTTAGCCAATATGACATCACTTATCATCCCCGGAGAGCAATCAATGGACAAGCTTTGGCAGACTTCATCGCGGAATGTACAGACAAAGGTGATAGTGAGTAAGTAGTGACCGATAATCCTTCAATCCGGTGGAAATTGTACGTTGATGGCCCAAGAAACGATTACTGTTCCGGGGCCAGGGTTGTGCTTGAAACCCCTGAAGGACGTTAACTGTGTTATGCTTTAAGATTGGAATTCCCTTCGACAAACAATGAAGCAGAGTATGAAGCTCTTATTGCCGGTTTAAGAATTGCAAAAGAATTGAAAGTCAGGGCATTGCAGGTCTTAAGTGATTCACAGCTTATTGTGTGTCAAGTCAAGAAAGAGTTTCAAACCAAAGGGGGAAATCTGCCCGCTTACTTGTCAAGAGCCTGGGAGCTTCTCGAGGACCTGGACCATTATACGATAAACCATATACCTCGGGAAGAAAACATGAAGGCAGATTCCTTCGCGAAGTAGGCAAGCACTGGTGAAGATCAATTATTTGGATTAGTTCCTGTGGAGGTCCTGTCAACTCCAAGCATTGATGAAATGGAAATAGACTGGATCATGACCATATCTCAAGAACGGGAATCATGGATGACTCCAATAAAGGATTATCTGCTCAACGGATCTGCGCTAGAAAGTTCAAAATAGTGTCAGAAACTGTTGAGAAAGGCTTCAAGGTATACAATTAAAGATGGCCGATTGTATAGGCGGGGATTCTCAATGCCATTACTCCCATGTGTGACTAAGGAAGAAGCTGAAACAATTCTAACTGATGTATATGGAGGAGAGTGTGGAAACCATTCAGAAGGTCAAAATTTAGCAAAGAAAATTCTCCGTTATGGATATTTTTGGCCAGATATTAATCGTGATGCTGCGAGTTACGCCCGAAATTATGACCGATGCCAGAGATTCGCAAAAATCCCAAGAGCTCCTTCCACTAAGATAACATAGATGGTCAGTCCGTGGCCATTCGCTATTTGGGGAATAGATCTCATCGGGCCTCTGCCAACTGCAAAATCCAGAGTCGGATATGTTATTGTTGCTGTTGATTATTTTACTAAATGGGCTGAATCTGAACCCTTAGCTACTATTAACTCTAAGAAAATGATAAACATTGTAACTAAGAATGTCATTTGCAGGTATGGAGTGCCTCAAAAGATAATCACAGACAATGGAACCCAATTTGAAAGTAAAGAGTTCCGAGATTTTTGCAAAAAAATCAAGATTAAGAAAAGTTTCTCAACAGTTGCTCATCCACAGGAAAAAAGGCAAGTAGAAGCAGTAAACAAAATTATCAAACCAACCACCAAAAAACAGCTGGAAAAAGCAAAAGATGGTTGGGTCGATAAACTTCCGCTAGCACTATGGGCATATGAACTACACCTAAAACTGCGACGGGGCACACCCCATTTTCATTGGCATATGGATCAGAGGCAATGATTCCGGTAGAAATAGAGGTCCATTCACATATAAGAATCCATTTCAATCAAGCCGAAAATGAAAAGCTACAACTTGAAGCCCTTGACTTCCTTGATGAAAAAAGGGAAGAAGATGAGCTCAGAATTGCGGCTCATCAGCAAAGAATAGCCAGGCACTTCAATTCCAAAGTTCGCCGAAGCAGCTTTGAAGTTGGGGATCTAATCTTAAAAAGAATTATGATACCTACAGGCGTGCTTGGACCAAATTGGGAAGGGCCGTATGTTATAGGCCAAAAACTTCTTGATGGCACATTCAAACTTATAACTGTCGAAGGAGACCCAATTCCAAGAGCTTCGAACAGCAATCATTTGCGCCCATATTTTACTTAAAGGCTTTAATGAAATATTGTAAAAGAATGATGAATGTATGATTCTTGTATTGAAAGCTGTTGTAAAGTCAGTGCAATTGAATAATAAGAACTATAAAGTGGATGTAGGCCCAGTTCTTGGCCGAACCACTATAAATCTTGTGTTCTTTACTATTATAGACTGCTTTGCTTTATTTCGATATATAAAATACGTCAATTGTATTACTAAAATGTCGATTTAATATGCAGGCCATAAAAAAAAACTTACCCATCACAAGACCAAGCAATCCTCGACATCACCCAACAAGCAAACGCTAAGCCGTTCAAAATTTCCATACTCAAATCCTACGAAAGAAGTGCTTCGGACAAAAGTTAGCGATTCGGCTGGAAGTAGGCCATTGCTAACTAACTATGAATGTTTGTACAAACGAGCATCCAGTTAAATAGCCTGTGTCTGCCACCATCAACTCGCTTAACTATGAAGTATATTTCTTTGGATAAGGGAAATTGTTGGCAACTAAAAGGGAAGGGTATTTGGAAAAGGTAACGGGGATCGCCGAAATGAATAGATGGCAAAGAGACATGGGCAAGCAAGCATCAAACAGCAAAAGACCTCTTCGGAGGCACAAGCCCTCTTCGGAGGCACAACTCTTCGGAGGATAAAGACCATAAACGAGGTATGCCATAAGACTTTCTCAACAAAAAAGATTGGTATGGAATGACCGGGAGCACCTTCCCGACTGGAAGGCAAGGCGCTTGTTTACTAGCTGAGACAGTTTGCGCAGACAAGCGTCCAAGTAACTTGCGTCCGCCCCCTGAATCCATACGATGATCGGAGGCACCTTCCCAAGTGGAAGGCAAGGCGCTTGTTCACTAGTTGAGACAATCTACGCAAATAAACGTCCAAGTAACCTGCGTCCGCCCTGTAAATCCGGCCAACCATGAGGAAGAAACTTCTAGGTAGACTCGAAGGCACGCATTCCACCGAGATTTGAAATAAAACTTCACAAGAGCTGGAATGTGAAAAGCCCTCTTCGGAGGCCCATTTCACCATAGTTGAAATGCCAAAAGACCTCGAGCGGGCCTCGCCAGAAAAAGAGAGTTCTTTCTCGACATAAAGTTACGGACTGATCTGTGGCATAGAACACTTGTGTCCGCCCCGTGAATCCATCCAACTAAGAGAAAGAAGCTCCAAACTTCCAGGCAAAAGCCCTACTCAAAGGCACACATTTCAACGTGATCTGAAATAAAACTTCACACGAGTCGAAATGTGAAAAGCCCTCTTCTGAGGCCCACTTCCCAGCGAACAGGGAAAAAATAAAAGCCTCTCCCAAGAGGCAGAAACAAAAGACCTCTTCCCACAGGCACAATCAAACAAAAAGACCTCTTCCCAGAGGCGCAACCAAACAAAAAGACCTCTTCCTAGAGGCACAATCAAAAACTCTCTTCAGAGGCTCAAGCAGGTTGAAGCTCCTTTTTTGGAAGGCCCGCTGCACTATGAAGTGAAATTCACTTGCCAAAGCAAAAGTGACTTTTTTTCAAAAAGTGAAGTGTAAAAACTTTGCAATAAAAAAAAAGAGAAAAAGGAGACTCCTCCAATATGAAGTGCATTCTACTAAAATAGAAAAATATTTTCTTGGAACGGAAATATTATACTGTAAAGTACAAATGCAAACTTCCTTCAAATGAATGAGTTGTTCTCTAAAGGAAGAATACAAGTCTTCTTGAAACAGAAGAGTTGTTCTCCGAAACTTTGCCAATGTGAAAAAGATTGCAATAAACCTATGGTATGGGGGGCAATACAGTATAGTCATCACAAAAATGAAGGCAATGCTCAATAAACATACCATAGGTTTACTACAACCTCACATAAATAGGATAAAGAAACTTGCATAAAAACAGAAAGTAAAAGCGTTATCAAATACAGACAGAAATTTGTATAAGTAAAAGAACCATTTTATTGCATACTATGAGAATTTTATACATATGCAGGTTTCAAAGTAAAAGAAAGCGGGGACTGGTACCCGCACAATCTCCAGTCAACACAAGCTTATATACATGCAAAAAAGCAAAAAGTAAAGCAAAAGAAGGGAAAGCGGGACTCATCACTTCTTTCTCCCACCACCTTTAGAGCCTTCACCTGGCTTAATAGAAATTTTTTTAGGCCGGCTTAGGAGAGTTGGGGGAGAAGGAGAGAGAGCTAGTGCTGGATCAACTTCTGTTTCCTTTTCGGTAATAGAAATGCTTCTCCCTTTCTTCTTTGAAGTTGTACACTTCATCCTCCTCTTTGAAGAAGACTCACTCCCCGGAGTGACAAGAGCAGACAATTTTATGTCATCAAAAAGGGTTCGCTCCGGAGATACTTCGCCTCCTTCAAGTCCTTCGGCCTTCTGCTTTTGCAAAGCGGTTGGATCGTCCAAGTCTTGAAGGGCTCCTATTAATTCTTCCTGCGATCCCGTCTGGGAAGTAGGACTGATTTGAAAAGATGGAGGAGGAAGAGCTGGAGGAGGAGAAGTTTCTATGACACTAGGCGTTTTCGCTACAGAAGAAAAGCAAAAAATATTAGTATCTCCCGCGAAGAGAGGAGATAACGGCTCATCGAGTCTTAAGTAATAAGCAACAAGTTCATCAAGCTCGGCCGAAGCAAATGAGTAATCCGCTTGACCTGGTTCGACATCAATATTAGCTGGAGAAGTTGGCTTCCTAATGTCAACTTCATAAGCTTGTGCTTCAGTGCTCTCTTCGCCTTCATCTCTACCCTGTGCACTTGTAACCTCAGTTGTGACTTTAGCAGGGGGCGGAGAATGGGAACCGGAGCCTGTGATATCAACGTCGGCCGAAATTGGAGGAGGGACAGGGGCAATTAATGGTGTTTCTTTCTCTGGATGCTCCTCTCTCATCGTCCTAGCACGCTCTCTAGCGAGCTGCTCTTTTCCTCTGGCAAGGGCTGCACGAGCTCTGTCATCCAGATAATGTGCCTCGAGTTCTTCTTCGGCATACCCAGCATCTTTAAGCATATCAAGCGCGGTTTACCAGACTTCAGCCAAAGTGATTTCATATTTGTGGCCCAAAAATGCGAGACTGCCACGCCCTAGGACACTTTGCAAGTAGAAGTCAAACAATGTCGAACTGACATCGCCTTTAGTGGCTTGATGAGCTTCTTCAGCTGCAATTTTACCGGCAACAGCCTCATCGCGCTCTTTCTCAACCATAGCAAGTTGAGTTTTTAATGTCTCAATTTCGAGGTTCTGGGAGCTGGTCTATTGTCGCAACTATGCAACTTCAACGCGATAATCTTCTACAACCTTTTCCTGCCACTTGAGTTTATCTTCGGCCTCTCGTTGGCTAGCATGAGCATCCCGCACTTGCTGCTGAAGCACACTTTCCCTTTGAGAATAGGAAGTGGAGGAAGTAGCAAGCTCCTCTTAAGTTTTCCAACTTCCGCTTCAAGCTTTTCATTATAAGCGGCGATGCTCCTCATCTCTGCGTCATGTTGATCAAGAGTCTTTTGCCATTCAGATTTATCGTTCTCCATGGTCAACATAGCCTCAAGGTTCGCGTGATTCACTCTCTGGCGTTCGTCAACAAGTTTCTGCCAATTCGACATTCTCTCAATATCAAGCTTGACAGCATCAAGATTTCGCAACATGGCTGGTTTGTCGATTGGAACCTAACAAGATCAAAGCGAACTCCCTTCAAGCACCAGTTTGGAAATCGGCTTTGAAGAGTAGTGTGCCTGGTCCGACCTGATATGAGGGCCTGCCAATGATCGTCAGAATGTCGGTACGAGCAAGAGTGGGAGATTGAGGAGGAACCGAAGCAATGGTCCCTTTAAGAATGTCAGATGATGACTTTTCACCATGCTTGGTCTATTTTCTCAAATCTTCGGCAGCGTGGCTCTTTCCTTTTTCATCATGGGATTTTCGTTTGAGGGAATCACCTTCTCTGTAGGAAGAGTCGTGACATTCATCCCCTCTCCCGTACCGTTCTTCGTATGTTCTTCTCTCGTGAGCTTTTCGAGCAGCCCTCTCTTCATCAGTCTCCCTATGAGGTGGAAGATAGCGCCTGTAATCATATTGACTGCGCCTTCCATACTTCTTAAATTCATCATAATGCGAGCCACTTCGCCTCATTGGAGAACCTGAAATTTAAAAAAAAAAGCATAACTTGAGAATCTTCAAACTGCAAGGAGTTAAGCGCATATAAGTGCTGAAAAATCCTAAGTGTGTGCAACGTGCAGACTACGCGCATTGAACTACGAACCACTCCTCGGTTGTGAAGGAATGATGGGTGTAGTAGCTAACATCAACTCTTGAGTCGACGGGATCTGTTGCAAAACAGAAGCTGCTTCAACCACTGAAGAGGAAACCCTAGTGTCAACAGGATCATCTTTGAAGAGTTCATGTGAGGTGATAAACAGGTCGCTCAACCCTTCAAAGGTGTCGTCCCCGCTCTGCTTGGCAGGACTTGTTTTCCTGGCTCCTCCATCACCGGACTTCCTTGAATGTTGGGGGATTCTCGAGGCTCTTCTTCTTCAATGACCAGGGCAAGTGCAAATTTGCGAGATGACCCCGCGACATCAGTAGAAGTAGAGCATTTCACCGAAGAAGCCTCAGGAGCAGGATCTTTCAGTTTAGGCTCCTCAATAGAAACTGGGGCATCTGGTGCCTCGGCCGGAGAATCAGGAACTTCGAGGCTGAGTAGAGCGGGAAGGGTGTAA
The DNA here is from genome assembly GCA_030765085.1 of Allium cepa. Taxonomy (NCBI): domain Eukaryota; kingdom Viridiplantae; phylum Streptophyta; class Magnoliopsida; order Asparagales; family Amaryllidaceae; genus Allium; species Allium cepa. Next base: position 73,312,214 of record CM060942.1, read on the forward strand.
GAGTCCGAATTGATGAAGGAACTCGTCTCTTAGCAAAAACTTGATACTTCTCTCCTCAGCCGCCACGGCGTTAAGCCTCTCAAAAGTCTGCTTGTGGCTTGGATCTCTACAAAGAGGAGGAAGGGCTGCAAAAGTAGAAAGCGAGGTTAACACTTAGCAATTTGGATCTCGCAAAACTCAGAAGAGGAAAGAATGGGGATAAGTAAGCTTACCCCCTACCCTCCAGATAGCATAGAATCCCTAGAGGCAACGGACAAATAAGAACCGGTTTAGGAAATCATGAGCGCTATCAGGGAGATCGGTGATAAGCTTGCGTTTCCTGGCCCTCCTCACATATATAATGGACGGATGGTCTTTGTTTCTCGCAAATGTGCATAAATAGCAGATTTCTTCAAAGATTGGGAGGCGATCAAGCGTCGTTCTGAAGAGAATGCATAAACCCATCAAAATGGTATAGCCGTTGGGATGCAATTAAAAGGGAGACATAGCCAATCGACGAAGGATTTGTTGGAGAAAACTGTTGAAGGGAGGAATGGCTCCACAAAGGCACATTTGGCGGTTGACAGCAACAAACCCAAAGGGAGGACTGTCACAAGAATCATTTGGCCCAGGGAGAATAGCATCTGCTTCTACAATCCCAAATTGGGCGCGTAACTGGTTAAACACCCGGTAACTTAGGGTAGTTGGAGTTCTTTCTAGTGGGTTGACCAGTGGACCAGCCATCGGGAGGGCCTCTGCAGTTGGTACTACTCCTTCTTCTTGATGAGAAGCCATTCTACATAAGCAGTCGAATATTCAAATATGAAGGTGCACGTTTCCTAAATGTGTGAAGTGTTGTGCAAAACTAGTAGAGTGACAAGAAAACATGACTGAAATTAAATTAATAAACATGAAAATTTTCAGGACTTGTCCGAATATGAGTGCAGTACTGATACAAAAAATCAGCTCTAGTTGATTAATATCTCTTTACTACTTCACTTGAATTCGTTGATTCGCAGCATTTCATACGATTGTTTTAAGTTGATTATATTTTATACTAATCTGTCATTTGATGTGGGCAATCAGTGGCAGTATATTCACCCTAGTTTTCTGCAACTGTTATATTTAACAGGTTATTAGCATTGAATTTGGTATAATCTGTTAAGAAAGCATAGCAAAGAACAACGAAGTTCAAACAATTCAAAGTTCAAGCAATTCAGAGTTTAGGCAATTCAGTCCGGCAGTTCAAGTTAAGCACTCAAGTTGAGATTATGCTTCTAAGTGTGAATTCGAGTTGAACATCCAAGTATTTAATCGTCCACGACTTAAAAAAGATTTCTTGCGAGTTAAGTTAAGTCATTGGTTCTTTAAGTCATTGGTCCTTTAAATGGTGAGGCATAGTAAGGAGAAAAGGCTTCAGTTCAAAGTGACGTGAATTTCTACAAGTCCTAGCTCGGCCGCGGCTCAAGGCTTATGTCGCATCTAGTTAAGTCGCGAAGGTTTATAGGTCGAAGGTTTATAGGTCGCGAAGATTTATAGGTCGAAGGTTTATAGGTCGCGAAGGTTTATAGGTCGGAGGTTTAAAGGTCACCCAAAATTGCTGGGTCGTATCCAAGCTAATGTCTTACTTCACTCAACTGGCAAACCTCCAATCTAATTGGTAACTCATCATCCTTCTAAACCCATTAACCCGATTAACCATGAATCCTTTCCTCTGCTCAAACCTCTAAAAAGCATCATCTTCTCCTTCGAATCTCCAAGAACCATTACTAAACCTCTCCGATTCAAAGCATTTATTAGCTTCGAAGCTAATCGCTAGCAATTCAACAGGAATCAAAGGCAAATTCGAATATCAAATTGCAACATAACAACATAAATTGTGTGGAAATGGCCATGGGGGAATCGGCGACAAACGCAGCAAACAAAAGCTCGAGATTACATAAATTCGCTGATAGAATCAACGGTTGAAAGAAGAAAAAGATTTTGTGTTAAGTCTCTAAGCCTGAAAGTTTGGTTAATGGCGGCTTGGAACGATAGAACAGATGAAATAAAGAAGAAGCGAGCCAAGTGATTTATATGGGGAGAAAAGAGGAAGGCATATCGTTGCATGACCTGGTGAACCCAATGAGTCGCCCACGACTTAGGGACTAAGTCGAAGCACACGACCTACGACCTAGGCGTGTACTTCGAGGGGCAAATGTTAACTCCTATGTTCAGCGACTCAGTGACACAAAGAAGTAAGCGACCTACGAGATAAGGACCTAACGACCTAACATAGGTAGCGGGCTAAGCGACCTAACATAGGTAGCGGGCAAAACGACCTAACTTTCGAATTGGAGAAGCGACCTAAGAAGGTTAGCGACTTAACAACTTATGTAACTCAGCGACTCAACGAGTTAATGAATCAACAGCGGGTTAGCGACTTAGCACTCAAGCGACTTAACACTCAAGCGGCTTAACGACTTAAGGAGAGCAGCGACTTAAAGGAGTAGATGGACCAGCGACTTAGTGACCTATTGAGTTACCGACCTAACTGCCTAAAAGAATGGGAAGACCTAATGACCTAAAGGTGGACGACCTAACTGCCTAAAGGAATGGGACGACCTAAAGGTGGATGACCTATCTGCCTAAAAGAATGGGACGACCTAACGACCTAAAGGTTAATGACCTAATGGCTTAAGTTCCCTGCGACCTAAAGAGTTAAAGCGGCAACGGCCTAATGATTTGATAACCTATTTTAGGTTATTCACGACTTAATACTTGGCGAAAAAACTATGTCGCTTCCCTAAAAGTCGCTAAGTCCTACCCGTTGGTTTGTATGGACAAGTGCAGGCCATTTAAGTCGTAACTTGTATGCCTTTAGCTCGCCAACAATTCTTTAGGTCGCCCACACTTCTTTAGGTCGCTCACGACCTTCCTTAGGTAGCTCATGACCTAAGGCCTGTCCAAAATTTCCTATAAATACACCCTAAGCTCCAACATGAAGGGGACTTTTCTGGTCATTTTCTTCAAAGCATCGATACTCTGCCATCTTCAAGCCGAGCCTTACTCCAACATTCGAAACTCACAAGAAGCTTCAGTCAACTTCAAACAGGGATTCAACATATTCAACCATGAATTCGAAGAACTCTCTTGCATCAAAGTTTTTCTAGCAACTTGTCTTTTGAAGTGAATTGTAACTGAAGGAAATTGTAAAGGATTGTAGTCATATAATCAATAAAAAAGGATTGAAGTGGACGTAGGCTCGATTATAAGCCAAACCACTATAAACTCTGTGTCCCTTACTGTTTTTTCAGTGAATTACTGCTTTTTCTGATTCCCGTGTTAACGGGTGGTGCTTTCATTCAATCTCTATTTGCATCGGGGTGTTAGCATCTGACTTTTTACGTTAACAGAGTTATATATATATATAAGCGGCCATTCATTTTTATACGAAACAACAAGTATAAAATAACTTTTAAAACTTTATCATTATATATATATTTTATACACTGAACAGTTAAAATAACTTTTAAAACTTTTTTAAAAACTTTATCATTATAAAATAACCTTTAAACTTTTAAAATATACATCATACGAATGTTTTTAACCCACACAAAAAATATATGTTTCCTATATATCTAATTTATTTATTCTTATTATTGTTACTTTTTTTGTATATAAAGGAAAAGCGGTGCCTGAATAATAGTTTCTCATTCTCCTAGAGCATAGGTGACTAACAAAACAAGCATGGTCTAGCATGTGATAACATTTATTTTCTATTTTATAAAAGTGGTGCAAACATATTTACTCTATCTTAGAGTACAAGTAGAGCTAATGATTTTTTTTCAAGGCCTTAGCCAAATGTATATTTTTCTCAAACCAAAATACTTATTAACGTTAAGACCTTGAACAAACAAAGCTGAGGAGAATATTTTTACTGATTTAAAACCTGAAGTAAAACAGCGAGGCCACCTACATCCTTTTCCAGCGTGTTTATAAATGATATAAGCAAGAATCTGACTATACTGTGGAGGGTTCTCTTGATTGTGAAGGAGGGTAGGTGTCATGTGGTGAAATAGTAGAGCCAAAAATTTGAACAGAACAATGAAGAAAAGAGAAAAAGGAAGGAGGTAAAATAATTCGGTCATTACCTGATGCTTTGCTCACACGCAAGGAAGAAGGAGAGGAACCCAAAATGAGATGCAGATGAAGTTTGATATGTGGTTTGTATTTATTTGTGACAACACAATTGTTAAAGTGGGAAAGCAAAAATCAAGGCATGCAAATTTTAAAGCAAGGAAGAAAACGTGTTTAGCATTTAAAGAAAAGCTTGCGTGCATCAAGGAAAATATGGAAAGAAATTTAAAGATTGTGGAACGATTAGCAATTTGTGGATCATGTTCCTATTAAATTAGAAGGCAAAAGGAAAGTGAATATAATTTGCATGTAAATGGTGAGGCACATTTTATATTTAAAGGGAGTAATTTGCATTGATTTAGTAGAGGAAACGGTATGAAATAAATTGCTTTAGGAACGGTAGAGAAGTATGAAATGAACCGTGTTTTATAATCAAATACGCATTGATAACGGTGAAAGAAAAAGGCAGGAGGAAAGTTGATTTTGAACCGGATTGGATTTTAAAGATTTTATACCAATTTTAAACGAGAGGCAATTGGAAAGCGTAGAAAAATTTCCACATGAATCCAAGGTAAACATTTTAAACTAATTGAATGGTTAGGGAATTTAATTCTTTCCCACATAAAAAAATACGCCTACGGATAAATTTAATTATTATCCAAGGTAAGAAAATGAAACATGCGTAAAACTCACGCAAAAATATACGCCCAATTTATAACAAAGAAACGCTTTTAAATTTGTACGCTTTTCTTATGTAGTAAATATAGGTTTGATTAGCGTGATTTAAGAAGAAGAAAGAACGGCAATAAATCAACTTGCTTTGAAATGGAAAGGAAATTAAACTAGCGTTGATTTTTAATGAGCAGTTATAGGCAAGAAATAAGATATTGATAAAAAAAGGCCACGATTTTGATTGAGCACTGATTTTTCTTGTTATACACGGTTACTAGATTTTTAACAAATTTTAAGCAAATGGGTTTCGAAATTAAAGCAGAAGAAACGGTCGGCTAAGATTAGACTTTGGAATAAGATTTTTAAACAATATTGAATTCATTTCAAATTTAAAGCTCACGTTGATGGGAACAATGGCAAGAAATTAAAAAAGTGAACGGTTATAAAATTTGTAAATAACGTTCCTATTAAATCAAGAGGGTAAAAGGAAAGTGAATAAAATTAGAATGCGTACAACAGAAGCCGTGATTTTTGTCCAAAAAAAATGAAAATAACGGATTTAAATTTTATACGTTTTCTTGTATGTGTATATAAATTATTTATTCCATCAAATAACGCGCCTTTTAAACGCAAAATTAAACAGTTTATTTGTAGACAAAGTTTTTGAAATTTTATTACTTATATAAAAATATGATTTGTTTACACATTTACTAAGAAATTTATTTCAAAAATGTATATAAGTAAAATATAAAATATTAAATTTTAAAAGTATAAAATCAATTTTTTTTAAAGAACAAAAGGTGAAATAAACGTTATTACGAATATATTAAATTAAACCAAAAGATTAAAAATTGAAAATGTAAAGATTTATAACTTTAAAAGCTGTTAAGTTTTAACCAAAATAAGAATTTTAGAATTTTCACACTAATAAAAATCTTGGGTGATTATTTATAATTAAATTTAGACAATCAAATTTTCGAAAAATAAAACCCCATAGTTATAAATAAAGAATAAAATATTGCTAAAATTTGGGCTATTTCGCGGCATATGCTTGCAAATGGAAATGGACTTGGCCTTGGTTGAAGGAGATGGTGGTCGTGGGGTTTTGAGTGAGGAAAAGGGTTATTTGCCTTGATTCTGAAGGGGATTGCTTATGTATGTTTACTTATGTCAATTTAATTTCTTTTTGCAATATTTTTCTTCATAATTTCCTTAAGATAGGAAGCTATTGAAAAGCTTGAGAATGAGGAAGAAGATGAAGTAGAATAGTATGTAAAATTATGAAGAGAACGGTTGGTATTTATAGGAAAACTGTAACGACCCAGAATTTCTGTCAATTAAAATTCGTATATTTAACTGATTTTAAATATTAATAAGTGAAATTTATAAAACGAATAAATTTTACTTCAAATAATTGGATTTAATTGGATAATTAAGTCGATTATTTAATAGTTGAAATTATAGAAAAAATTGAAAATCGAGTTTAATATGATTGAAAATGATTTGGAAAATTTTACTATATCATATTGGAGTTATAGTGATGTTATAGAACTTTTAAAATTGAATCTGAAGTTAATTTGTAAAAATTGAATATTTTAATATTTAATTGACGTGTAAAAATAGACATTTTTCAAACAGTTTCGGATTTAGACGAAACCAATTTCATCGGATCCGTAATGTGATATTATTCTAAGATTTCGAATTTCGTGTCAATCCGGTTTACGGTTTGTCCGGGGCTAGCCAAAACGCATAGAAATTAGTTTAAATCAATTTAATTTAAATTGATCATTTACTGCCGTAACTCGCACAGATGATCGAATTGGCTCCCGAAACCTATTCCATTGTGTCCAGAACATGGGGTAAACCCTAAAAATGCCAGTCAGCGTGCGAGATTTGGAGTTCGGAAAATTTCGAGTGGATAGTAATTTGCAAATTTTCTATAAAAGGACCCATATTTCGCAATTTTGCAAGCAACCCTAGAGAATTAGGTTCAGCTGCCACCATTATCTCTAATGGCCGAAATCATCCCTCTTTTCTCCTCGAATTTCTTCAAATCCACAAAGCAATTCGTGAAACTTCCTAAATGAAAATCGTAGAGGGTGGTGAGATCTCCAGATCCAACGGCTGTGATCGAAAATGACGCGGCGGTCATTGTCAAATCGAGCTCAAACGTCTTATAGTCGTGCACGGTTTCTGAGGCCAGATCGAGGCCGAGCTTCATAAGGTAGGTGGCGGTGGTTCACGGTGTGGAGGCGTACGCATTGTCGTCGCTTGATCGAGTTCTGGTGGAGGATGGTGGCATGTGGCATAGAAAAAATTTATGTGAGTGATGGGTTGTTCACGCGACTTTTGTTTTGGGGAAGAAAGTATTGCATGCGGCCGAATCTGTATTTGAAAAATCAAGGGCCCAGATTTGCCGAAGGTTTAAAAATATAAAAGATTTGTAAATAATATTATAATTTAAATCGTGTAATGTTTAAAATAGTGTAACCTTTTCATACGAGGTCGAAAAAGCACGAAACAACTTGTGTTAGCTTTGTTTCGTCGAGCACTACGCTATGGAACTGGATTGGAGTCATTTGGAGCTAGTGAAAATTTCGGGTAAAATTAAACGCTTGTTTAATTTTATTCGAAATAAAACGAGGAAACTGAATTGAAACCAAGGTGAGAACTTCTCACTCAATCGAATTGTTTCAATTTAAATTTTAAATAGTTAGATTTAATATTGTTGATTGTTTGATTGGATGATAAACCATTATCTATTTATTGTTAAAAAAGACATTATACGCCGTTAGTAAGCGGAGGTTATTTATTAAAAACATACCGTGATAATATCACTGCAAAGTGAAATTGGTATTATTTATGTACTTGGAGTTGATTTCCCGCATTATATAGCGGATGAGACCCTATTGCGCCGTCTATTAAGCAGATAATATTTTATAAATCCCATATACTGCGATATTCCGTTTTGAACGGAATTTGTATTGTGTTAATGTTTGTGGATGCAGGGAAATAGGTTGGAGGGATCCAACTGGATTCCTCACCAGTATTAATTTGATTATAGATATTGTGATGTTTGTTGATTATCACATCGATATATGATATTTGGATGTCGTGATTGACTATTTGGTGCTGTTGCATCATCGGTTCCATTTTTGAAGTTTTAAAATAATGATTTTTGATTTTAAAAAGAATTTTAAAGTGACTTTTGAAAGTATACGTTTTATTAAATTTTGAATTATTAAAATAAATAAACATTATATTTTTATTGTTATAAAAGTTATATTTTTGGAAAATAGTAATTAAGTATAATTTTGGAGTTATATAAGTTTTAAATAACGTTTTGTAAATTATTAAAAGGATCGGTTTATTTAAATTGAGATTTTTGAATTATTATAAACGGTGTATATGAAAATCTCTAAGATTAATGTAAATAAATAAATAAATAAATAATATAGGAATTGTGAAACGAGTTTTATTAAGTGTTAAAATGAAGTATAAATGGATTTCACAAGTGAATAAAATTTATAGATTTATAAATTGTGAAGTTATGAAATGAATAGATTTTGTAAAATAAAAGATTTATAAATAATTAACTTATAAATCGGATTTTGGGTATAAAGTTGAGTTATAAATTTAATTGATTTATAAAAAAGGGATTTTATAATTGAAGATTTTATAAATAGAAATGGAATTTATAAACATTGCTTATAAATCCGAAATCAATTGAATTTGATAAATTTAATATAGAAGGTTATTAAAGGAGATATATTTGCGATTTCGGATAGCGAATTATCCTTGAAATAAAATGTGTACAAAATATTGAATTTGGTTAGTGAAGTATATTCACGATTTTGGACAGTGAATACATATTAAAGAAAATGGATATGTTTATGGGGAAGTGGTATTATAAAATGAAGTAAATTGTTTTAAAGATGTTTTAAAATGGATTAAGTATCGAAACCATTGATTTCAACATTTATTGTTGAAATAGACGTTTTCGAGAAATAGAAGGAAATGGTGGACTATAACACTGTTGTTATAGTAAATGATTTTCGAAAGGAAATGTTTTATATAATATTGGGATTTATATATATCTATCTTAATTTCAAATCCCTATACTAGTGATTTTGGATCGTTGTAACGATGTTTTACGCAACATTCATTTTGGCCCAAATAAATGTGTTTAAGTGAATGTTTTTCTTAAAGAATGAAATATATACTTCATTTTGATTTAAGTATATTGAATATTTTCCAAGTGTTGAAAATAAATGGATTCGTGAATTACTTATTATTAAATAACTATGGAAGTGTTTTCCAATATGAAGTGAATATTTTGAGATTTTATCTTTTAAAGATAAATTGAAAATGAATATTAAAAATCGATTTGAAAATTGTATATTCATAGATATTTTGGAATGGTAAATTCACTATGGAATTTATAAAAGAAAAGGAAATTTGTTTAAAAATAAACGTTGATTTATTTTTGAAGTGTGGGAATAAATTTACGGATTTGGAACGTAAATATAAAGTAAATCGGTAAGGATTTATTTAATTGGTTTAAATGAATCATTTTGAAATGAAATTATATCCCGTGTAGGGAAACGATTTGAAATTTGTTTTCAAAAGTGGTAAAGGTGAAAAGTGATTTGAAAATTTGTTTTCAAATGTTGAAGTGTGAAAAATATATATCTTGTAAAGATATTTTTGGAAAGTAAATAATTTGGAAAATTATTTGGAATCTGGTGATGTTGAGCATTCCTATTGATAGTTAAATAACCGACTATCAATATTTACCTTTAAATAGGTATTTGTCATGACTTGCTTGAATTTGAATGCCACACTTATTTTTAAATAAGCGCTCACTATTCGGGTTATCCAGGAAAGGACCTTGGGGTCGTATAACCCATTCCGAATATGTGATACGTCGTTATGAATTGCATTTGAAGTCCGTGTTGAAGACCGGATATTTTGGAAAACGGAAAGATTACCGTCGAATGTTTCTGCATCGGTTGATCTCTGATATAAAAATTTATTACCCTTTGTGATGGGAAGTCCGGTCGTGATTAGTGAATATGCGGATTGCAAGGACTTCTTTGTAAGTGCCTTCGGTTCCGTTCGATCCTGGAACGGACTTGTATGGATGTGTGTCTGACGTTACAATTTGAGATGTAAAGCTAGTTTCTATCAAATATATTTCCGTTGGTGGCGGGGAATTTATTCTCGTAGGTTAACACCCTTAGAGGTTATGTAGTTGATGATTACTAGTGATACATTCCCAAATTGGTAATGTGGCATAAAAAGTTCCGTTGAGCATTTGTTGAATTAAAGCACAGCTTTTGTATAAAGCGTAGCTTTGTAAACGAGTCTTCGTCGAGCCTCACAACCCGAAAATGGTCGAAACAGGAATGTTGCGGCAAGGTTTTTGAGGGGTCGTGCCCCAAAGGTATGTCCATTTTCTTCTGGATAGAGGTTGTATCATGGTATGGAGCCCAGATATTTAACCTATGTGGTTGCTGCAAATTTATTACTTTGTGGTTGTTGGTATTGAGGATCCTCGGATAAAGGTCGGTAACGACCGGGGGATGGCATACTTTTTGTGTGGAGTTATCAAGTTACAGCTTCATTTCACCCAGAAGCGTGTGGTAACTCGGCCTTGTGTCAGCAGAGATCCAGTTAGGTTCTCGGGGCATCTTTCCGGAGGCGTACCCATTTCGGTGTAGGAAGTTCCTTTGCCTGACCATTTGTTGGAAATCCAAAAAAACAATACGAACCCTGTACGGTTTTAGTTGTATAACCTGACATGGAATGTGGCGGTAACCTGCTATTGAACATGGTAGCTATATTAGGCATACGATAATGGTCGTATGTTGGCTAAGATTTATATTATACTTAAAATGTTTTCTACACTATGCACTAATAATAATATCAAAAATGATTTGATTTTTGCGTAGTAAGCATCTTTGACTAACATAAGAAGAAATCTCCTCCAAGTCTGCGTTTGCATTGTGTGTGTGGTGGGTGGTCTTATGGTAGTTACATTTTCAAAAAGCATTGCGAATTGACTTCAAAAATTATCCTGTTGTTTGTTTTTAAAGATAAACTATTTTAAGTTCTCACACCAGTCACATGACTGACTCGGAGTTTATTGTTTTCCTTCCTAAACTCTGGGTGCCCACCAATTTCCACACAGGCAGTCTAGAGTTAGGTTATCAGGATATTCTGGACTTCGGGGGTTGCTGGAGAAATCTGGAGGCAAGATGGATGGCATGGCGTATTCACTAGTATATAGTATTTCTTTTCCGCTGTTTGTTGTTGTACACTCTGAGGATGTAATGTAATGTGATGTAATGTAATAACTGATATAGTTCTTTATTTAAAGATTATTCATTTATCTATTATATGTTGTTCCGCTGCGATTGTGAGATTCTGATATTGTTCTGTTATTTCTGTTATGTTCTATCTTTTTCTCTCTTCTTTTATCTTTTTCTTCTTCTTTAACCATAATGGTACGGTTTTTCGGCATTCAATTGCTCGGCAGTTGATACAGTGTACGTATTGATGTCGGTTTTCGAGCATCGAAAAGTCGCAAACGTCACATTTGGTATCAGAGCATATGGTTAAGCGACAACCATGGTTCTGTTGGGTATTACTCATTAGAGATAGAGTCAGTAGTACTCTCGAAAGAGTGTGAGTGTAATAATAGCTATGAGCGCGTATTTGTTAGTGAATATAAAAAATGTTTATATTGTGTTTGGTTATCCGTTGAGTTGTTTGTGAATTCTGGTCGGTATGTGGGACGCCATATTATCGATAGGGGTTTCTAAACTCTTAAAAGAGATAAACCAACATAGTATCATTTTAAATTGGGTAAATGAAATAATTTTACCTCGATTATATTTTTATATATAAAGGAAATAATTTTTCAGAATTATTAGTGTATATAAATTGATTGTTGATTGTTGAAAATGTAAGAATGTATGCAAGTAAACAAAAGTTGTTTGACTAAGTTAAATTAAAACAAAAATTGTAAAAGGATGAATTGTACAAGCGAAGAATTATAAACTATGGAATTATAATTAATATGATTTACATTGTGAAATAATCTTACATATAAGAAGTGAAACTGTATGAATATATTTAAAAATATGGGTTGTAATTAAAACTGAATTTGAAAATTTTGGAGATTTGGAAAGTTTAAATTCCTTTTGATTTTGAAAATGAATTTCAAAGGATATGGAAAAGTACCATCCATTGAAAATTTATGAAGGTATTGGAACTCGGTATGAGTGTCCATTTGAATTGGAATCCCGCGTGATGGGATAATGTTGATTGATCATGATGTATACTAGCGTAATTCGAGGGGTGTGATGCCTACGGTTACAAGCGATTCCACTGGGATAGTGGCACAACCGCCGTGTAAACTGCGATCTAGATGCCATAGCGAAATTCCAGGGGCGAGATGCCTACGGTTACAAGCGATTCCACTGGGATAGTGGCATAACCGCTGTGTGAACTACGATCTATGGCAACAACCATGGCGAAATTCAAGAGATGTGAAATCTACAGATTACAAGCGATTCTACTGGGATAGTAGTGTAACCGCCGAGTAACTGTGATCCATGGGGGAACATGCTTTCCACATCCATTTTTAAAATGGAATATAACTTAAGTGATGTTGAATAAAGTTGATTTTGGTGTCAAAGTAAATTAATAAGTGAATTAATGAAATGAATTCATTAAAAATATGAACTTGAGTTGTATAAATGAAATTCAACCTTATATTGTTAAAGGAATTAGCAGTTGAATTAATAAATGGATGGAATGTTGAATAATTGAATGAAAATCAATTTAATGTAAACCAATTGAAAGTAAAAAAGTGTTGAACCGAATTGAATGTAAATTTAATAATTTGGTTATGTTATTTGATTTTTGAGTGATTGTATATAAATTCATTAATTGTGAATGAAATGAATTAATGAAATGGAAAGCTATAAATCATTAAGATCAAATTGGAATTTAAGTGAATCTTAAATAGAGTTGAATTTGAATTTGGAAATGAACCAACTTGAACATGAATTAATGGATGTAAGCTAATTGAATATGAATAAGTGAATGTTAGTAAAAACATACAGTGTTAATGAAATAAAATGTGGTTAAATGAAAAACCAATTCCATGAATATTAATGAGAAATGAAGGAATATTGATTTGGTTGTGGATTGATTTGAATAAACAATGATTTGTTGGATGTTTATTGGATGACAGTTGGTTGATGGTTGCAATTGTTGCTTTTGAGTGCATTGCTATGTTGGCACATGTAGTTGTTATGTTACTATATGATGTATATTGATATTATTTTCATATATGCATGTTTCTCATGGTTTGTTGAGTGTTTAGTAGGTACAGATTGCGCTTGCTTCGCGTTTGGAGCTCGCTTTCGTGCTATATTAGCCGTATACGCTCGCTAACAATAAATAAGGTACACATCACGGATTAAATATCGTACTTTTACACTTTTTTCCCTGCGGGATGCCTCATCACTTGATGAGGTGTATATTTGTGTTATATATACTGCTATTTTTTTCTTCAGATCGAGCGCGCAAAGGAGACTCTGGCGAATTTTTTCGAAAATTTAAGGCGCTAGAATATTTTTGAGAAAATTGGAATTTTTTTGAAAACTAAGTTGGACTTGGAAACTTAGTAAAGATTTTGTAAGAAGTTTAACTATGAATTTTGGGAAAGTTAAACACTTAAGAGATTTGTAAAAATCTAAATTGAACGACTTGTTTTAGAAAGTTAATGGATTCTGTAAATTTTTCTTACTTGGTAATTTCGAGGACCAAATTCTTTTAAGGGGGGAGTTTGTAACGACCCAAAATTTCTGTCAATTAAAATTCGTATATTTAGTTGATTTTAAATATTAATAAGTGAAATTTATAAGTCGAATAAGTTTTATTTCGAATAATTGGATTTAATCGGATAATTAAGTCGATTATTTAATAGTTGAAATTACAGAAAAAAATTGAAAATCGAGTTTAATATGATTGAAAATGATTTGGAAAATTTTATTATATCATATTGGAGTTATAGTGATGTTATAGAACTTTTAAAATTGAATTTGAAGTTAATTTGTGAAAATCGAATATTTTAATATTTAATTGACGTGTAAAAATAGCCATTTTTCAATCAATCTCGGATTTAGACGAAACCAGTTTCATCGGATCCGTAATGTGATATTATTGCAAGATTTCAAATTTCGTGACAATCAGATTTACGGTTTGTCCGGAGCAAGCCAAAACGCATAGAAATTAGTTTAAATCGATTTAATTTAAATTGATCGTTTATTGCCGTAACTCCCACAGATGATCAAATTGGCTCCCGAAACCTATTCCATTGTGTCTAGAACGTGAGGTAAACCCTAGAAACGCCAGTCACCGATCGAGATTTGGAGTTCGGAAAATTTCGAGTGAATAGTAATTTGCAAATTTTCTATAAAAAGCCCCATATTTCACAATTTTGCAAGAAACCCTAGAGAATTAGGTTCAGCCACCACCATTATCTCTAATGGCCGAAATCATCCCTCTTTTCTCCTCAAATTTCTTCAAATCCACAAAGCAATTCGTGAAACTTCCTAAATGAAAATCGTGGAGGGCGGTGAGATCTCCAGATCCAACGGCTGTGATCGGAAATGACGCGGCGGATCATTGTCAAATCGAGCTCAAATGTCTTATAGTCGCGCACGGTTTCTCAGGCCAGATCGAGTCCGAGCTTCATAAGGTTGGTGGCGGTGGTTCACGGTGTGGAGGCGAACGCATTATCGTCGCTTGATCGAGTTCTGGTGGAGGATGGTGGCGTGCGGCATCGAAAAAATTTACGTGAGTGATGGGTCGTTCACGCGACTTTTGTTTTGGGGAAGAAAGTATTGCCTACGGCCGGATCTGTATTTGAAAAATTAAGGGCCCAGATTTTCCAAAGGTTTAAAAATATAAAAGATTTGTAAATAATATTATAATTTAAATCGTGTAATGTTTAAAATAGTGTAACCTTTTCATACGAGGTCGAAAACGCACGAAACAACTTGCGTTGGCTTCGTTTCGTCGAGCACTACGCTATGGAACTGGATTGGAGTCATTTGGAGCTAGTGAAAATTTCAGGCAAAATTAAACGCACGTTTAATTTTATTCGAAATAAAACACGGAAACTGAATTGAAACCAAGGTGAGAACCTCTCACTCAATCGAATTGTTTCAATTTAAATTTTAAATAGTTAGATTTAAAATTGTTGATTGTTTGATTGGATGATAAACTATTATCTATTGATTGTTAAAATAGACATTATACATTGTTAGTAAGCGGAGGTTATTTATTAAAAACATATACCGCGATAATTTCACTCCAAAATGAAATTGGTATTATTTATGTACTTGGAGTTGATTTCCCGCATTATATAGCGGATGAGACCCTATTGCGCCGTCTATTAAGCGGATAATATTTTATAAATCCCATATACAGCGATATTCCATTTTGAACGGAATTGGTATTGTGCTAATGTTTGTGGATGCAGGGAAACAGGTTGGAGGGATCCAACTGGATACCTCACCAGTATTTATTTGATTACAGATATTGTGATGTTTGCTGATTATCATATCGATATATGATATTTGGATGTCGTGATTGACTATTTGGTGCTGTTGCATCATCGGATCCATTTTTGAAGTTTTAAAATAATGATTTTTGATTTTAAAAAGAATTTTAAAGTGGCTTTTGAAAGTATTCGTTTTATTAAATTTTGAATTGTTAAAATAAATAAACATTATAATTTTATTGTTATAACAGTTATATTTTTGGAAAATAGTACTTAAGTATAATTTTGGAGTTATATAAGTTTTAAATAACGTTTTGTAAATTATTAAAAGGATTGGTTTATTTAAATTGAGATTTTTGAATTATTATAAACGATTTATATTAAAGATCTCTAAGATTAATATAAATAAATAAATAAATAAATAATATAGGAATTGTGAAACGAGTTTTATTAAGTGTTAAAATGAAGTATAAATGGATTTCACAAGTGAATAAAATTTATAGATTTATAAATTGTGAAGTTATGAAATGAATAGATTTTGTAAAATAAAAGATTTATAAATAATTAACTTATAAATCGGATTTTGGGTATAAAGTTGAGTTATAAATTGAATTGATTTATAAAAAGGGATTTTACAATTGAAGATTTTATAAATAGGAATGGAATTTATAAACATTATTTACAAATCCGAAATCAATTGAATTTGATAAATTTAATATAGAAGGTTATTAAAATAGATATATTCGCAATTTCGGATAGCGAATTATCCTTGAAATAAAATGTGTAGAAAATATTGAATTTGGTAAGTGAAGTATATTCACGATTTTGGACAGTGAATACATTATTAAAGAAAATGGACATGTTTTTGGGGAAGTGGTATTATAAAATGAAGTTAATTGTTTTAAAGATGTTTTAAAATGGATTAACTATTGAAACCATAGATTTCAACATTTACTGTTGAAATAGGCGTTTTCGAGAAATAGAAGGAAATGGTGGACTATAGCACTGTTGTTATAGTAAATGATTTCCGAAAGGAAATGCTTTATATAGTATTGGGATTTATATATATCTATCTTAATTTCGAACCCCTATACTAGTGATTTTGGGTCGTCGTAATGATGTTTTACGCAACATTCGTTTTGGCCCAAATAAATGGGTTTAAGTGAATGTTTTCCTTAAAGAATGAAATATATACTTAATTTCGATTTAAGTATATTGAATATTTTCCAAGTGTTGAAAACAAATGGATTTGTGAATTACTTATTATTAAATAAGTATAGAAGTGTTTTCCAATATGAAGTGAATATTTTGAGATTTTATCTTTTAAAGATAAACTGAAAATGAATATTAAAAATCGATTTGAAAATCGTATATTCATAGATATTTTGGAATTGTAAATTCACTATGGAATTTATAAAAGAAAGGGAAATTTGTTTAAAATAAACGTTGTTATTTTTGAAGTGTGGGAATAAATTTACGGATTTGGAACGTAAATATAAAGTAAATCGGTAAGGATTTATTTAATTGGTTTAAATGAACCATTTTGAAATGAAAGTATATCCCGTGTAGGGAAACGATTTGAAATTTGTTTTCAAAAGTGGTAAAGGTGAAAAGTGATTTGAAAATTTGTTTTCAAATGTTGAAGTGTGGAAAATATATATCTTGTAAAGATATTTTTGGAAAGTAAATAATTTGGAAAATTATTTGGAATCTGGTGATGTTGAGCATGCCTATTGATAGTTAAATAACCGACTATCAATATTTACCTTTAAATAGGTATTTGTTGTGACTTGCTTGAATTTGAATGCCACACTTATTTTTAAATAAGCGCTCACTATTCGGGTTAGCCGGGAAAGGACCTTGGGGTCGTATAACCCATTCTAAATATGTGATACATCGTTATGAATTGCATTTGAAGACCGGTGTTGAAGACTGGATATTTATGAAAACGGAAGGATTACCATCGAATGTTTCTGCATCGCTTGATCTCCGATATAGAACTTTATTACCCTTTGTGATGGGAAGTCCGGTCGTGATTAGTGAATATCCGGGTTGCAAGGACTTCTTTGTAAGTGCCCTCGGTTCCGTTCGATCCCGGAATGGACTTGTATGGATGTGTGTCTGACATTACAATTTGAGATGTAAAGCCAGTTTCAATAAAATATATTTCCGTTGGTGGCGGGGAATTTATTCTCTTAGCTTAACACCCTTAAAGGTTATGTAGTTGATGGTTACTAGTGGTACATTCCCAAATTGGTAATGTGGCATACAAAGTGCTGTTGAGCATTTTTTGAATTAAAGCACAGCTTTTGTATAAAGTGTAGCTTTGTGAACGAGACTTCGTCGAGCCTCACAACCCGGAAATGGTCGAAACAGGAATTGTAACGACCCAGTATTTTCAACCCTTCGCATCCGCACATGTCGGACTTGAATTGTTCAAAGTACTGCGTTGTAGAATAAATTTTTCAAAACTCGGAATATACAGTAAATAAATCACAAAATCACAGACACAGATAATAGAACTCACAGCGGAAATAAATATTCAGTGGTTCATGAAGCCACTGTAAAACTTTTATCAAACAGAATTACATAGTTTAGAATCTGCAATACAGCTTTAGACATAAATAGAAATAGAGTCTTCCAAAATCTTGATTGCAAATAAGATAAAGACAGAAAAGCTTCCGGCAGCACGAATGATCTATGGGATGTCCTAGCTCCGGATAGAAAACTGAAGCTGCAACTCAGGCTGACCCGAGCGTAAAAATAAAACATAACACTCGAGTCAGGACATACATACTTATATAATGTAAGCTAATTCAAGTGTACTGTAATATAGAGCAAGTAACTTAAAGGATGCTTGGGACCGCCCATCCTCTAAGGATCCGTCAAACTATTTACTATGTAGTATATTGCGCTATTATAATAGTGTCTATTTATAAAATAAACTTACTTTTTAATAGCGTTAAGGGGTTACCCATATAGCCCTTAACACAGAATAATGCCAATAGTCTATACAGTACCGTAATACCTCCTGATCGGGAAGCTACCAGAGGATACTCCATAGGTACGACACAAATAGAAACTCGTAGTAAAGGCTCGGTATGGTAGATGACACGGCACAACTAGGCAATGCCAGGGTAGATATACCAATTGCTATCCAGGCTGGTGGAAACGCGTAGCCGCAGTTACCGCCCACCTCGGACTAACTCCCCAAAATCAAAATATAGAAGTGGCCACTGAATCAATCCAAAATCAAAGTATAATATCGAAGAGGAGGGTCCGATCAGAGGTATGACCTCATTGGCCTGGAATCGCTCCTGTTTTAGCCACCTTATGCCAACTCACGGGAGTCGGGTCCACGTATTTACCTTACAGGAAACGCCGCCACCAACCTACTTCATTCTGGAATCTCCACCGCGTACACGGTTAGTCAAAGTGGTTTTCGGTATCGACAGAGAGTATGTCCATATCCGATCCCGGTCTCTTTGCCAACCCATCGTTATTATAACCCGTGGTTACAAATTTTAAATGGTATTCATACTTTGAAATCAAAATAAATTTCAAATTCCTTTAATATCAAATCCTTGATTAAAACATTTCATTTGATAAGATACCATTACAACTTACTCAATTTGGAATTTAATGCTTTTCAAAATAGAAATAAATTTCTTCCTTTAAATCTATCCAAAGTCAGTTTCTCAAATTCTTATAATTATATATTAAATTCCAAAAATTTAACTTATTCCCGAAAATAAATTTCCATAGATTTTTAAACAAATAAGTTTCAACTACTGCAGCACCTAGGAAATGCTATCAAATGTTACGGGTTTAAAATAGTCCAATTTCAAAAAGACAGCATTTAAATGCTGTAGTAGATTATTAACTTAATAAATATTTCCAAATATAACTTATTTATTTATTATCTTCTTAACTGAAATCTTATCCTTTCAAAAATCCAGAATTACCAAAATAAGTTATATTCCATAATTTTATTCAATATTTATTTATTTATTAACATTTATAACTTATTTAAAATCAAATAAAAATCCTTTAAAGATATTAAATCAAAATATTTCTTCCAAAATAATTTTAAATATTTCAGAAAATATTATAAGAACCACGGGCCTGTATATAGTTTTCTAGCCTAGGTCAAATGGTACGGATTTATATCATTTCAATCCGTAATTTACAAACCCCGGGTTCTATCATTTCAAACCCGCAATCCCAAGTTAACAGTTAAGCAGTTTACAGAAAAATTGGACAATAATAATCATTTTAGGCCTATCATTTTAGCCCATAACAATCTAAATTTTACAGGGAACTTGCAGTGATGATTAAACAGTAAATAAACATTTAATGATATAACTGCAGAAATAATACAACAGATAAATAACTGATGAGGTGTCAATTTAAATGGGGGTCATCATTCTACGTTATACTACAGACAGATAATATTTAAATAAAATTTTACACATACACTTGCGATAATTTACCAAAATATATGTACGTATGTCTGGTGAGAAATACTCACCTGAATGCTGCAGAAAATTTTAAATTTCAAAACGATGATTCACCGGAAAAGAACTACAGAGAGTAACGATCAAAATCCCTCGGATGTCAAGCTTAGATTCAAATCTAGAAAAAGATTCAAAATATTGAATACGCGACTTTAGAATTTACGGTCAAAGAAAAATTTAAAAGTAGGGAGAGAATTTTTGTTTGACTTGCTCGACCACTCTACCGTGTACAACAACCAAAACATTTCCAAACACACGAACTGTGCTAACACAATAACCATGATAAAATTTCCTAAAGACAAACTAAGGCAAAACGGTGGAGTTTTCTGATTATGCCGGGGTACATGTACACGTGCACACTTCCATTACACTTACTCGCGTACACGCACTCACGCCAACATTTCCACATACTTACATCTCTTCTGCCACTTTCATTCATTATTTTCTTTTCCTTTTACCTGGATCCAACTACTAAAAATATCATCTACTACTGCAAATCAACCTAAGTTCTTACAATATTTCTTTACAGTCTAAATTTAAACTTGCAGGCTTTACAAACTTACAATCAGACAGGAATTCATCATCAGCTACACGCGCCACAACCCCACTTCTTCGAGCTAACCATGGAATTTCTTCGAGAAAAATGCAACAAATCTTCGGGACAAAATATAAAGACTTCGAGAATTTTATGCAACGACTTCGAGTAAAATCATGCGACTAAATCAAAGCATCTACTGAATGTGTACATCTCCTCTCCTCCTTATTCTCTGCTTCCTCTATCATATGAAGGTTACATATATGCAGACTAACTGAACTCACAGTCCTAGCCTACCTCTTTCCTATCCTCACCCCTTTTTTTTTTTTCCTTTTTTTTTTTTTTTTTTTTTTGCAAATGAAAGAAAACTCTCTAGGCCTTGTTAACATCCAACTCAAACATGCAAAAAGGGTTTCTCACTGTTCCTATCAGACCTCTACACGAACCAAAACAACTCCTAACCAGATACAAAACAAATGCATGCTTCTAAATATTTGTGACTGTGATACACGTACACGGTGACACCAATGCACAACCCAGTCTAACATCCCTGCCAACACATATTCACACAACAACAAAACAAAAAAACTAAGCATCATCAGATCCTTACTAAATGAACCCATCCCTCTTTCTTAAATATTTTGACAACACTGCCTTCCTACTCCTCTCAAACAACTCCAGACCAACTTATGTTCACGCAATTTATACCTCAAGTATATTTTTTTTTTCTTCGACAGATCTGTTCCCAAAATAACTTCCAGGCCCTACAACTTACCTGGCATGACATCAACACAGTCCCCATATACAAATTTGCACAACATTCCACTACCTATGTGTCGAGAGTTAAGCCTATAACACACACACAAGATCTCACTTCCTCTCTGTTTCTAGACCTAACTTTCCAAAACAAAAACAGTTCAACATATCCAGATCCCATATGTTTAGTTCAAGGCAGATGATAAGAGTCTCATAGAAAGACAAAGTGAATAAATGGTAGTGTGGCCGAGCAAGGCACAGATAGAACAACATCAAGAGAAAGAGGAAGGAAAACTGGAAGGAAAAAAAAAACAATAAGACTTATTACCTGATGGATCTTGAACGTACGAGGAAGGGGAAGGCAGAGATATTTAGATGCGGAGAAAGAAACTGGTGAGGTGTGTATATATATAGGCAGTGCGAATTAAAGGAGAGGTAAAAGCATCAGTTTTATTGATATAAATTTGGTTGATATGACTGCGAAATTTCCTCATCAGTTCAAAGGAAATAGATAAAGTTCGAACGTTGCAAAATTTAAAAAGATTTGAACTGCTGCAAGATCAATGGGGAGGGAGAGCAATCAGTTGAAGACTTGAAGCTATTAGAGACGAAAGATATGAATACGTGATTTTATTGCTGAGAAAAGAAA
Organism: Allium cepa; assembly: GCA_030765085.1. NCBI lineage: Eukaryota > Viridiplantae > Streptophyta > Magnoliopsida > Asparagales > Amaryllidaceae > Allium > Allium cepa. Next base: position 73,334,026 of record CM060942.1, read on the forward strand.
AGACAAAACACATTTCCAGTTTTGAACAAAAGAATATGTTCGAAAAGGTTTGATTGAGATCTTCTTGCGTGATGAAAGAACCACTGATATAGCATGTCAGTTACACAGATATAAAGTTGTTGACATGAATGCGTGAACGTTACTTAAGGGAATATTGATCAAAGGAAGGGAAAGCAAGCATCAGTTATATTGACATAAATTGTGAATATAGATACGTGATTAAAGCACAGGAAAAAAAATGGCAAGCGTGATAAATGGTTTGATTTATTCAATGAATTGCGAGATTCATGTACTTGATTTTGGTAGAGCTGTTGGAAGCAGAGAATGGGAGAATATAGGATATGCACGTTTCAGTCTTTAAAGTGCATGCATTGATTGTGTAAAAGGATATCAGAGGGAAAAATATTTCGAACGTTACTTCATATTCATTTTTATTTCATTTTATACATTTTGATCTTTAGTTTGAAAGCAATAAATGAAATGGTAGATTTTTATGCAAAGCTTTAGGAAAGAACGTATACAGATTAAATTTAAAAATCAAACTGTCGGTCTAAAATAATGTTTGCTATAAAACTACTGACTGATATTTTTTTCTTCAAATTTATTTGAAAACTTGATTTTTATACCGACAAATATTTGGACCATGAATTTGATTCGTCTCAGTTTTATTTGTTTTCTTAAGTATCAGTTTTATTTTTTTAACTGTGTAAATATGAATACGTGTGTGATGATTCATTTATTTTTAAATAAATTTTGATTTGTATTAAATATGTTTACAAATGTATTTGGACGTTTGCAGATACCATACTTGATCATAGGCAAGAACACAGGGGAAAAAGAAGAAGCTGTAGGGGTTTAAAGCTTTTAGTTACAAAAGTTATAAATATATTTGCGTGACATAAGATTTCGAACGTTTCTTCATGTCAAATTCATTTTATATATTTTGATTTTTAGTTTGAAAACAATAAATGAAATGGTAGATTTTATGTAAGCTTTAGGAGGGAAAAAAACGTATACCAAATAAACTTAAAACAACTGTCCTTTAAAACCAAATAACGTCCGTCTTAAAATCACTGACTGATATTTTTCTTCAAAAGTGTTTGAAAATATGATTTTTACACTACGTTGAACAGACGTAATCTAAAACATCAAATTTTTTTTATAAAAATAACATTTTTAAAATCACACGTTTTATTTCGTCACTTATACCCTAACATTGACGCGTCTTTTAAACGCGAAATTTAACAGTTCAAACATAGCTTAAATTTCCACAGTTATTATCTAATTTTGTTGACATACACAATTTTATAAAATATATCTCCAAATTAAATAATTAAACTATATTGGTAAACACAATTTATATGAAATATATTTCAAAATTTAAATAATTAAAAGAAATAAATAGCTATAAAACTAGGGTTGTTACACTCTCCCCCACTCAAGGACTTTTCGTCCTCGAAAAGGAGCGAAAGAAAAGAAACAAAGGAAAATAAGCTAGACAACAAGTACCGTAAACGAATAGTTCCGGATTTTGAAGCACGAAGAAGATCCTCTAGAATCGGATTTCCCTTTCAGTTTGACCGCCAGTCTATGGGTGGTAAGCGGTGCTCAGACCCCGATGAGTAAAAAAGATTTCAAAAATTATCGAAAGATTCCTAAATAGACTGGTATAAGCAATAGTCTCCCAATCCGTAGCAGATAGGGAAACCAAGGATATTTAAAGATCGTTTGAAAACAAAATAAGATAATAACTTTGAAATCATAATGCTTTTGAAATCGTAATACTTTGAAAGTCATTAAGATTTTATAGATTTTATCATTTGGAAATCATACTACTAAAATCATAACACTTTTAAAATAATCTTCATTTATTCAATTATAAATTTTCCAAAACATTTTATTTTTAGAAACAGCAGCACTTATACTATGCTACAGTAGATATAATGGTATCTCCAATCAGTTCATTATTTTACTCTTAATTTTTTATAAATAACCTACCACTTTATTTAAAATACCTATTTTATAAATAAGATGTTCCTTCAATAAGTTACACTTGAAATTTTCATAAAAAAAACAAATTCTCAATTATCAAATTTTAGTGATATTAAAATCCGTCTTAACTATTTAAATCCTATTTAAACATCACTTAAACTATGATTTTAAGATAATAATCCTTACTACAAAATATCCCTTTCAAATATATTTTTCTTATTCAAAGATACATTGTTTGTTACACAAACATATTCATTTCAGGAAATAACCTTTATTAACATTTCTTAGTTATATTTAAGGTTCCATATTAAATCAATTTTGATTATTAAGTTATTTAAATAAATTCCTTAAATTCCTTATTTACCTCCATTAATCTTTTATAACTAAAACTTAAGTGTATAACATTTATTATAACCACTCGAGGTTTATTTATAAAAATCCTTTTATATTGTATATTATCCAATTTCATTGTTAACTTTTGAAAATCAAGGTAAGTTATATTGAAATGAGATTGGGTATTATACAACTAAAACTTTCAAATTCAATTATCTCCAATTGGAATTTCTTATTCAAAATTTTATTTTATTGAAATTTTTCTTAAGAAAAAAAAAATTAAGAATTAAATTTCTGATTCCCTTCACACCATTTAGAGATAGATATACATAATATGTCAAATCAATTTTATAAATTAAGTCATATTCTAGAAATTCAAATCAATTAAAATCTCAAGGTAACACTGTAGCCAGACTACAGAATGGTCTTTTCACTTCGAAACTCGAAAATGAATGTCGATGATGCTGCAGTCATCACCGAAATTATTTTCCAGTGACAAAGAGAAGAGCACTAAATTTTAAAATTCTTTGGAAACAAATTTCTATTCGAAAATACTTTAAATAATATATCCTTTTTAAAAATTTTAAACTCAAGGTTCGAAATCATCAGAAATATAATTCTCAAGTTCTAGTTTTAAATTCATTTCTGTTTCCAAATTAATTTATAACCATTGTTTATATTTAATTATTTATTTTAGACAAAACACATGGTTTACAAAACCATAAATAGAATCAAAACTATTATCTCTTTGACAACTAGTTAAATTAATTATAAAATTCTGAAAATTATACTCATATATATAATATTAGATTTTTTTATTTTCAAATATAAGAATAAAATTTTCAAAACAAGGATAAAGATTCAAATTTGATGAACTCAAATTAAAGAGAATTCAAGATAAGTTGAAATCAGAGGATCTGATGATTAAATAACAGAATAAGGAACTGGGTAAGTTTATGTAAATCGCGGACAACCTTGACCTGGTCAACTGTGACTTAAAGAGTTGTTTGGGGTAAATCTATATTTGATCTGAAGAGATAGAGTTCGGAATAACCGAAGATACTAGCATATAAACCGAGGATAAATATAAATCTCCGGTGAATCAATGCTAATTGTAAAGGAGTTTCACCCCTTTATTAGAATAATGGCGAGACCGCCAATTCACTATAAAGATCATCCGAAGTGGAGTTATGGGACACTCCAGAATCTAAAGATGATGAAAAGTGAGGGACACGAATGAATTTTTTTGGAACCACAGGGAATGTTCCAAAATTCGAAAAGAAAGTGGTTCCAGCTCAAATGAACGTGATTCTGTAAATCAAATTTACCATACATTCTAAGTTTTGCCTAGAACCAAAGCTCTGATACCAAATGTAACGACCCAGTATTTTCAACCCTTCGCATCCGCACATGTCGGACTTGAATTGTTCAAAGTACTGCGTTGTAGAATAAATTTTTCAAAACTCAGAATATACAGTAAATAAATCACAGAATCATAGACACAGATAATAGAACTCACAGCGGAAATAAATATTCAGTGGTTCATGAAGCCACTGTAAAACTTTTATCAAACAGAATTACATAGTTTAGAATCTGCAATACAGCTTTAGACATAAATAGAAATAGAGTCTTCCAAAATCTTGATTGCAAATAAGATAAAGACAGAAAAGCTTCCGGCAGCACGAATGATCTATGGGATGTCCTAGCTCCGGATAGAAAACTGAAGCTGCAACTCAGGCTGACCCGAGCGTAAAAATAAAACATAACACTCGAGTCAGGACATACATACTTATATAATGTAAGCTAATTCAAGTGTACTGTAATATAGAGCAAGTAACTTAAAGGATGCTTGGGACCGCCCATCCTCTAAGGATCCGTCAAACTATTTACTATGTAGTATATTGCGCTATTATAATAGTGTCTATTTATAAAATAAACTTACTTTTTAATAGCGTTAAGGGGTTACCCATATAGCCCTTAACACAGAATAATGCCAATAGTCTATACAGTACCGTAATACCTCCTGATCGGGAAGCTACCAGAGGATACTCCATAGGTACGACACAAATAGAAACTCGTAGTAAAGGCTCGGTATGGTAGATGACACGGCACAACTAGGCAATGCCAGGGTAGATATACCAATTGCTATCCAGGCTGGTGGAAACGCGTAGCCGCAGTTACCGCCCACCTCGGACTAACTCCCCAAAATCAAAATATAGAAGTGGCCACTGAATCAATCCAAAATCAAAGTATAATATCGAAGAGGAGGGTCCGATCAGAGGTATGACCTCATTGGCCTGGAATCGCTCCTGTTTTAGCCACCTTATGCCAACTCACGGGAGTCGGGTCCACGTATTTACCTTACAGGAAACGCCGCCACCAACCTACTTCATTCTGGAATCTCCACCGCGTACACGGTTAGTCAAAGTGGTTTTCGGTATCGACAGAGAGTATGTCCATATCCGATCCCGGTCTCTTTGCCAACCCATCGTTATTATAACCCGTGGTTACAAATTTTAAATGGTATTCATACTTTGAAATCAAAATAAATTTCAAATTCCTTTAATATCAAATCCTTGATTAAAACATTTCATTTGATAAGATACCATTACAACTTACTCAATTTGGAATTTAATGCTTTTCAAAATAGAAATAAATTTCTTCCTTTAAATCTATCCAAAGTCAGTTTCTCAAATTCTTATAATTATATTTAAATTCCAAAAATTTAACTTATTCCCTAAAATAAATTTCCATAGATTTTTAAACAAATAAGTTTCAACTACTGCAGCACCTAGGAAATGCTATCAAATGTTACGGGTTTAAAATAGTCCAATTTCAAAAATACAGCATTTAAATGCTGTAGTAGATTATTAACTTAATAAATATTTCCAAATATAACTTATTTATTTATTATCTTCTTAACTGAAATCTTATCCTTTCAAAAATCCAGAATTACCAAAATAAGTTATATTCCATAATTTTATTCAATATTTATTTATTTATTAACATTTATAACTTATTTAAAATCAAATAAAAATCCTTTAAAGATATTAAATCAAAATATTTCTTCCAAAATAATTTTAAATATTTCAGAAAATATTATAAGAACCACGGGCCTGTATATAGTTTTCTAGCCTAGGTCAAATGGTACGGATTTATATCATTTCAATCCGTAATTTACAAACCCCGGGTTCTATCATTTCAAACCCGCAATCCCAAGTTAACAGTTAAGCAGTTTACAGAAAAATTGGACAATAATAATCATTTTAGGCCTATCATTTCAGCCCATAACAATCTAAATTTTACAGGGAACTTGCAGTGATGATTAAACAGTAAATAAACATTTAATGATATAACTGCAGAAATAATACAACAGATAAATAACTGATGAGGTGTCAATTTAAATGGGGGTCATCATTCTACGTTATACTACAGACAGATAATATTTAAATAAAATTTTACACATACACTTGCGATAATTTACCAAAATATATGTACGTATGTCTGGTGAGAAATACTCACCTGAATGCTGTAGAAAATTTTAAATTTCAAAACGATGATTCACCGGAAAAGAACTACAGAGAGTAACGATCAAAATCCCTCGGATGTCAAGCTTAGATTCAAATCTAGAACAAGATTCAAAATATTGAATACGCGACTTTAGAATTTACGGTCAAAGAAAAATTTAAAAGTAGGGAGAGAATTTTTGTTTGACTTGCTCGACCACTCTACCGTGTACAACAACCAAAACATTTCCAAACACACGAACTGTGCTAACACAATAACCATGATAAAATTTCCTAAAGACAAACTAAGGCAAAACGGTGGAGTTTTCTGATTATGCCGGGGTACATGTACACGTGCACACTTCCATTACACTTACTCGCGTACACGCACTCACGCCAACATTTCCACATACTTACATCTCTTCTGCCACTTTCATTCATTATTTTCTTTTCCTTTTACCTGGATCCAACTACTAAAAATATCATCTACTACTGCAAATCAACCTAAGTTCTTACAATATTTCTTTACAGTCTAAATTTAAACTTGCAGGCTTTACAAACTTACAATCAGACAGGAATTCATCATCAGCTACACGCGCCACAACCCCACTTCTTCGAGCTAACCATGGAATTTCTTCGAGAAAAATGCAACAAATCTTCGGGACAAAATATAAAGACTTCGAGAATTTTATGCAACGACTTCGAGTAAAATCATGCGACTAAATCAAAGCATCTACTGAATGTGTACATCTCCTCTCCTCCTTATTCTCTGCTTCCTCTATCATATGAAGGTTACATATATGCAGACTAACTGAACTCACAGTCCTAGCCTACCTCTTTCCTATCCTCACCCCTTTTTTTTTTTCCTTTTTTTTTTTTTTTTTGCAAATGAAAGAAAACTCTCTAGGCCTTGTTAACATCCAACTCAAACATGCAAAAAGGGTTTCTCACTGTTCCTATCAGACCTCTACACGAACCAAAACAACTCCTAACCAGATACAAAACAAATGCATGCTTCTAAATATTTGTGACTGTGATACACGTACACGGTGACACCAATGCACAACCCAGTCTAACATCCCTGCCAACACATATTCACGCAACAACAAAACAAAAAAACTAAGCATCATCAGATCCTTACTAAATGAACCCATCCCTCTTTCTTAAATATTTTGACAACACTGCCTTCCTACTCCTCTCAAACAACTCCAGACCAACTTATGTTCACGCAATTTATACCTCAAGTATATTTTTTTTTTCTTCGACAGATCTGTTCCCAAAATAACTTCCAGGCCCTACAACTTACCTGGCATGACATCAACACAGTCCCCATATACAAATTTGCACAACATTCCACTACCTATGTGTCGAGAGTTAAGCCTATAACACACACACAAGATCTCACTTCCTCTCTGTTTCTAGACCTAACTTTCCAAAACAAAAACAGTTCAACATATCCAGATCCCATATGTTTAGTTCAAGGCAGATGATAAGAGTCTCATAGAAAGACAAAGTGAATAAATGGTAGTGTGGCCGAGCAAGGCACAGATAGAACAACATCAAGAGAAAGAGGAAGGAAAACTGGAAGGAAAAAAAAGAATAAGACTTATTACCTGATGGATCTTGAACGTACGAGGAAGGGGAAGGCAGAGATATTTAGATGCGGAGAAAGAAACTGGTGAGATGTGTATATATATAGGCAGTGCGAATTAAAGGAGAAGTAAAAGCATCAGTTTTATTGATATAAATTTGGTTGATATGACTGCGAAATTTCCTCATCAGTTCAAAGGAAATAGATAAAGTTCGAACGTTGCAAAAATTAAAAAGATTTGAACTGCTGCAAGATCAATGGGGAGGGAGAGCAATCAGTTGAAGACTTGAAGCTATTAGAGACGAAAGATATGAATACGTGATTTTATTCCTGAGAAAAGAAAAGACAAAACACATTTCCAGTTTTGAACAAAAGAATATGTTCGAAAAGGTTTGATTGAGATCTTCTTGCGTGATGAAAGAACCACTGATATAGCATGTCAGTTACACAGATATAAAGTTGTTGACATGAATGCGTGAACGTTACTTAAGGGAATATTGATCAAAGGAAGGGAAAGCAAGCATCAGTTATATTGACATAAATTGTGAATATAGATACGTGATTAAAGCACAGGAAAAAAAATGGCAAGCGTGATAAATGGTTTGATTTATTCAATGAATTGCGAGATTCATGTACTTGATTTTGGTAGAGCTGTTGGAAGCAGAGAATGGGAGAATATAGGATATGCACGTTTCAGTCTTTAAAGTGCATGCATTGATTGTGTAAAAGGATATCAGAGGGAAAAATATTTCGAACGTTACTTCATATTCATTTTTATTTCATTTTATACATTTTGATCTTTAGTTTGAAAGCAATAAATGAAATGGTAGATTTTTATGCAAAGCTTTAGGAAAGAACGTATACAGATTAAATTTAAAAATCAAACTGTCGGTCTAAAATAATGTTTGCTATAAAACTACTGACTGATATTTTTTTCTTCAAATTTATTTCAAAATTTGATTTTTATACTGACAAATATTTGGACCATGAATTTGATTCGTCTCAGTTTTATTTGTTTTCTTAAGTATCAGTTTTATTTTTTTAACTGTGTAAATATGAATACGTGTGTGATGATTCATTTATTTTTAAATAAATTTTGATTTGTATTAAATATGTTTACAAATGTATTTGGACGTTTGCAGATACCATACTTGATCATAGGCAAGAACACAGGGGAAAAAGAAGAAGCTGTAGGGGTTTAAAGCTTTTAGTTACAAAAGTTATAAATATATTTGCGTGACATAAGATTTCGAACGTTTGTTCATGTCAAATTCATTTTATATATTTTGATTTTTAGTTTGAAAACAATAAATGAAATGGTAGATTTTATGTAAGCTTTAGGAGGGAAAAAAACGTATACCAAATAAACTTAAAACAACTGTCCTTTAAAACCAAATAACGTCCGTCTTAAAATCACTGACTGATATTTTTCTTCAAAAGTGTTTGAAAATATGATTTTTGCACTACGTTGAACAGACGTAATCTAAAACATCAAATTTTTTTTATAAAAATAACATTTTTAAAATCACACGTTTTATTTCGTCACTTATACCCTAACATTGACGCGTCTTTTAAACGCGAAATTTAACAGTTCAAACATAGCTTAAATTTCCACAGTTATTATCTAATTTTGTTGACATACACAATTTTATAAAATATATCTCCAAATTAAATAATTAAACTATATTGGTAAACACAATTTATATGAAATATATTTCAAAATTTAAATAATTAAAAGAAATAAATAGCTATAAAACTAGGGTTGTTACAGGAATGCTACGGCAAGGTTTTTGAGGGGTCACGCCCCTAAGGTATGTCCATTTTCTTTTGGATAGAGGTTGTATCATGGTATGGAGCTCAGATATTTAACTTATGTGGTTGCTGCAAATTTATTACTTTTTGGTTGTTGGTATTGAGGATCTTCGGATAAACGCCGGTAACGACCGGGGGATGGCATATTTTTTGTGTGGAGTTATCAAGTTACAGCTTTATTGCACCCAGAAGCGTGTGGTAACTCGGTCTTGTGTCAGCAGAGATCCGGTTAGGTTCTCGGGGCGTCTTTCCAGAGGCGTACCCATTTCGGTGTAGGAAGTTCCTTTGCCTGACCATTTGTTGGAAATCCAAAGAAACAATACGAACCCTGTACGGTTTTAGTTGTATAACCTGCCATGGAATGTGGCGGTAACCTGCTATTGAACATATTAGCTATAGTAGGCATACATAATGGTCGTATGTTGGCTAAGATTTATATTATACTTTCGAAATGTTTTCTACACTATGCACTATTAATAATATCAAAAATGATTTGATTTTTGCGTAGTAAGCATCTTTGACTGACATAAGAAGAAATCTCCTCTAAGTCTGCGTTTACATTGTGTGTGTGGTGGGAGGTCTTATGGTAGTTACATTTTCAAAAAGCATTGCGAATTGACTTCAAAAATTATCCTGTTGTTTGTTTTTAAAGATAAACTGTTTTAAGTTCTCACACCAGTCACATGACTGACTCGGAGTTTATTGTTTTCCTCCCTAAACTCTGGGTTCCCACCAATTTCCACACGGGCAGTCTAGAGTTAGGTTATCAGGATATTCTGGACTTCGGGAGTTGCTGGAGAAATCTGGAGGCAAGCCGGATGACATGGCGTATTCACTAGTATATAGTATTTCTTTTCCGCTGTTTGTTGTTGTTTGTTGTTGTATACTCTGATGATGTAATGTAATGTGATGTAATGTAATAACTGATATAGTTCTTTGTTTAAAGATTATTCATTTATCTATTATATGTTGTTCCGCTGCGGTTGTGAGACTCTGATATTGTTCTGCTGTTTCTGTTATGTTCTATCTTTTTCTTTCTTCTTCTATCTTTTTCTTCTTCTTTAACCATAACGATACGGTTTTCCAGCATTCGATTGCTCGGCAGTTGATACAGTGGACGTATTGATGTCGGTTTTCGAGCGTCGAAAAGTCACAAACGTCACATAAACTTTGGAAATAAATATCTAAATACATAATTACTCTTTTGCCCCTTGCCCATACCCCTCTATCGCCTCGAGGTGCAAGGCAATGCTACCCTCCCTTGATATTTGGTGGGTATTTATAGGAAAACTTTGGAAATAAATATCTAAATGTATAATTACTCCATGTTTGTGATGATGATGGTGTGCAAGTGAGTTGATATTTTCTTTTTAGGGTAGAAAATATCTTGGATATTCATACTTTTTACTATATGTAAATTATAATATAAACGATAAGTATATTTTTATGTATATATGTGTTCATGTATATGTTTAGGGTGTATATGTGTATGTTATATATGTTCCTAAGACATATAAACAAGGTTGCAACAACTTTGAAAAACTTCTGTTCGTTAAACCATTGAAAATCGAGAAGCCGATTTCCGGTCTCATTTTTCAGTTATAAATTAATTTACATATAAATGTAAGAAAAATAGAAACTAAATTTCATCATTATTAATTAAGTAAAATAGTTTCTTTCGAATTATAAAATCATATAAATTAATTTATCATATAAATTAATTTTAAATAATTATTTATAAAAAGTTTGATTATATTGATACATGAAAACAAATTTTCTTATATTTTCAAATTAAGTATATAACTTTATAAAACTATTATAAATGATTTACTATCGCTAGATAACTGATTAAAATGAATTAGTATCACTTAGAATAATTATTTGAATAATTATAATTACTAAATCATTAAATCTAAATTTAAATTCATAAATCAATTATTAAATATAATGCCATTATTCATGATGTCATACATACATTTTATTCCCAAAAATGAAATAAATAATTTTATTTCATATTATTATTTAAATAGATAAATAAGTTTATGTATCCAACACAGTGCACGACTTTAGATAATTATAGAGCTGTTTATTGATAATACAGTTTTCAGTCATTTTATAAATATTTTTCCAAAGTATATATTTTGTAGATACTTACCGATAATAAGATTATCATAATTATTTATTGTCCAAGACAATATAATATATGCTAAAAGCTTATATTTGAATATTTTAAAAATAAATACAATTTATCAAAGTGATAAGTTTGTGGGTCATTATGCTAGACCAAATACGCTTATCACCACTTTCCGATTTCGAGTAGTATCATCCCGTGATTACCTATGAAATCAGACAAGTTAGAAAACTATTCTAGCTTTAGTACACATTCTTATTTCATAAGACAGAGATGAGTGTCCATACCTCAAAATTTGATGTTAAGTATGAAAAGAATATTCTCCATACCATCGTAATTTGAAAGGATCATCAGCGGAAATCAGATCACGTTATTCTTTATAAAACTCCTTTTATAAACCTCTTTATATTTACGAACTTAGTTGTAAATCATTATAAAACTTCATTTATAAATCTCTTTATAAAATATCATTTATAAATCTTCTTTTACAAACCATAAAGTATAATTACAAAACTCCTTTTGTGAATCTCACAGTATAAATATAAACTTTAAATTCATTTATAAAATTTCTAGTATACAACTTTTTTCTGTTTATGATTCTTTTATAAATCTCCTTTTATAATTATGAAAAAATCCTTTTAAAACTTCGTTCATATTTATAAAATCCTTTGTTAATTCATTTTTATTTATAAACTACCGTTTATAAATCTCCAAATTTATCACAAACTTTCAGTTTCCAAATAGAATCAAACACTTTACGTAGATTGATCATTACACATACTACTATAAATCCTTAAATATGATTTATTATTCGGTTTCTCAAAATGGTATCATTTCAATTTTAAAAAAATTATTTATGAATCTATTCCTTCTATTTATAAAATACCCTTTTAAAATTATTCTTTTATCTATAAAAGAACATTTATAGATCTACTCTCTTAATATAACATTTAACATAAAACGTTTCATAAATATCTATTCCAAAATATTTCTATCTTTTTAAAAAAAAATGACTTTAAAATAAAAAATAAACCCCTATTTTTCATTTAAAACAAATATTCATTACTATAATAACTTTTTTGTAAAGATAAGTACTTTCTAAAATAATTTTAAAATGTTTATCTATCTACATATATTAGAAAAGATAATAAAAGAAGTCGAAGTAAAATAGACAAATAACAAACTATTTTTAAATTAAATATCACAAAAAGCTAAAAAGGTCAAATTAAAATTCATTTTCCCAATCAAAGCAGAGATCAATAGTATTCCGAAATACTGTATTGAGGCCAATAGCTACCATATCACTTAAGCAACGTCGTTACTACTTTTTTGCTGAAAAGGGTCGACTTTTAACATGTGCTAGTATCACATCCAATACGACCAAACTACCAAATTTTGGCATTCAACGATTTATATAAATGGTAATATTGAAATTAAAATCAACGTGTATAAATGGAATTAAAAATTTACAATTTACAATCTCCACGAAACGCAACCAAACCGGTTCCATTCAACTCTACTGCGTGTAAGCTTCGCGACCAACTGCCTAAAGTCAAGCATGGTGGCCTCCATAAACTCATGAAACAACAAGCCTGTACGTGATGAGGCAAAAATCGCATCTCACAAAGCAAGATCGCAAATGCCAAATTCCTCCCAACAATGCTCTTCGACACAAGGAATGCAATGGAACCAGCCTCGTCGCCTAGATCTCACCAAAACCTAAACCCTAATTTTTAGCCCTTATGACCAAAGAATATCGAACAACCCAACCAATGCCAAACTCAACTAAACTATGGATTTGTAGATCTCATCCATACGAGTTCAAAGATCCCTATTATATATATATATATATATATATATTTAGAGTATTTTGCTTAATTTGGATTTTTGAAATTCAAGTGACTTACTTTATTTGGTTTCAGGAAGTAAAAAATTAAAAGAGGTAGAAAAAAGAAAAGTCAGTGTATGTTGATTTGTCTTCAGGTGGAGGTAGGTTTATTTTACATTTTGTCGCATCTCGCCGTATAGAATTTCGTTCATATACAAACTGCGAACGATAAAATGAAAATTCGGTCGTGTAAAATGTGAAACGATCCCAAAATAATAATAATATACACATGTTATCATACTTGGTAAAATTTCAAAAATAACATAATTTTTCGAAACTGGAAAATACGCACAGTGAAGAAGTTGCAAAAAAATTAGTCTCACAGACAACAAGTTTGTTTTTTTAGTATGAAGGACACTTTTTAATGTAAACAAAAAATGATAGTTGCAACTTGTTAGGAAATCACATCTACTTTTTCGATGACAATAACTATACAATGAAAATCGAATATGTATATATATTGATATATACAGGTACTTGCTAGAACAACATCACTAGAAAGACAAGAATAATGCTCAAACAACACTACAAGAGACTACAAGTTGATAGGTACAAAGAAGCAATAGAAAAGATGCACAAAACAGACATGCACAAGTTTCACACATCTGGGTGCACAAGCCAGACGTATGGAAAAGTCCTCTAGAGCAACAAACTGACTAAACCAGACGTCTTGTAGTTGCACTCAAACGTTTGAAAATCTACTATGCACAAAAAATATACATAGTATCAGACGTCTCATACAAATACCAGACGTCTGATTTCAAACTTAGATTTTAAATATAAACTTCAATTTCCACATTCGAATAGACATCTCTGCTTCACTTCGCTGCAACTCTTCATCATCAACAGAAGCAACTATAGAGCACTTATTGATGGATGCAACTACTCAAGGAACCTCTCTACAACTATATATATCATCAAGAATCAAGAGAACAATCTCACATACTTACTTATGCTCTCTAATTACATATTCTATCATATATTCTTAATCTCTAGCAATCTATGCTTGTATTGCACTCTTCTATATATTCGGTTCTTCACACACAATACTCCTAAGATATATAATGGAAGCATTTGTGCTAATTAGTCAATATCCGTGTTATAGAATAGATATTTGACAAAAACAACTTGTTGTAATCAAGCCTATTCCTTCGGGCGAAGCGAGGGTGTTTGATAATCAAATACCAAAGGGGAGCATCGGGACTGGACGTAGGACAGGAGGTCTGAACCTGTATAAAATCCTGGTGTGCTTATTCTATATTTACTGAGATTAATATTTTTTTTAGTTGCATCATATATTTTGTCACATATACTTATATACACTATACGATCCACCCCGTGGACATTCGATTAGTATCAGAGAAAAGTTTGATCAAAGTATAGTATCACATTTTTGAATCACTTTAATATGGCAAGTATTTTTCAAGAAGGTCAATCCACAGCACTACCCCCACTTTTTAATGGTTCTAACTGTGCATATTGGTAAACACATATGAGAATTTTTATGGAAGCTAATGGATTATAAATTTGGTCAGCCGCTCAAATAAATATGTATCACATATCACTCCTACAAACATATGGAGTGATGCACAAAAATCGCAGCTTCTAATAATGCCAAAGCTATGAATGTTTTATTTTGTTTATTAGATAAGAATGAATTTTCACGTGTCATGTTATGTAACACTGCATATGATATTTGGTGTACCTTAAAAGTTACACGTGAAGGCACAAACAAAGTCAAACAAACTAAGATTTCATTTTACAAAATCAATTTTCGTCATTTAAAATGAAACTAAATGAATGTATAGTAGACATATACCCTAGATTCCAAACCATTCGACATGATAATGGCATTTGGAGTCAAATTCACAAATTTTGAATTAATATGTAGAATACTCAATTCTTTAACTCCAGAGTGGGAAAGAAAAGTATTAGCTATCGAAAAAGCTAACGATCTCTCAACACTCTTAGTTGAAGAATTTGATAGGAAATCTAATGTCCTACGAAGCTAATTTGTAGGCACGAAAAGAACAAAATTCGAAAATATGAACATTGCATTCCCAACAAAAAATGAAGACTCGAACTTAGGCGATTAAGAAATTGTATTTATTGCCAAAAATTACAACAAATTCAAGAAGTTTAGGAAAATGACTAGATTTCAGAATGAAGGAAAATCAAGCTCAATAAATCAAACATCAATCAAATGCTATGAATGTGACCAATTTGGTCATATGAAGAAAGAATGTCCCAAGCTCAATAATGATAAAAAAGAAGAATAAATTTGAAAAATTCAAAAAGAAGAAAGCTTTTGAAGTAACATGGGATGACTCAGATTCTCCATCTTCATCAGATAGTGACGGAGAACTAGCTAATGTATGCTTTATGGCACACACAGATGAGGTATGTCCTGAACTTAACTATGATGAATTATTAGAACTTAGCATGGAATTAAACGACAAATTTAGACAAATTAAAAACTTGAATAAAGAATATATAGCCAGAATAAATAGATTAGAACTTGAAGTAGGAATGTTAAAAGATGAAAAATTGTTTTAGAGGAAGAAATACAACTATCTCAAGAAAAAATTAAAAATAGTTTGGTTGAAAATGAGACTATGGCTATTGATTTTGATAAAACTACACTAGTAAAGGAAAACTTGTTTGCAGAAAATATCAACTTGAAGAGTAATGTAGAAACGTTGAAAATTGAAAATTTAGAATTAAAAGAAAAATTAGATAAAATTATCAAAATTTAATAAAGGAAAACAAGATTTGGAAAACCTTATCAAAACTTCAAAACCATCAAGTAATAGAAATGGAATAGGATTTAAAAATATTCCTAAATAAAAAGGGAATAATATTAAGAAATATGGCTGTATTTATCAAAAGATTAGAAGATCACCTAAGTTTAATACGAATACTAAAAATATAAAAATTTGGATTCCTATGACAAATAATAATTTGATTAGATAAAATCATATTAATGACTTTTTAGATAATGTAGTCTATAATAAAAATTCTATTCATAAAGGTACCAAACCGTCTTGGGTATGTCTACTTACTCCTCCTAACATCTAGGACCCTAATAATGTATATGGGTACCAATTAAATCATCTTTTAGTTTGTAGGTACCCAAAATAAGAAACAAGGAGAAATGGATACTTGATAGTGGATGCTCAAAAATGTTATCAAATATAATATACATCGATGGTGGAACGGTAACTTTTGGAGATAACTCAAAAGGATACGTCGTTGGCATCGGAGAAGTCATCAACTCAGGTATTTCTAACTCTTATATTATTACAAATGTTTTGTTAGTAGAAAATTTAAAAAAAACTTACTTAGTATTATCCAATTAGGTGATAAAGGTTTTTGAATTAATTTCAAAAAAGATAGATGTAACATTTTTGACAAAAACAAACAACTAATCTTAGAGGGTTTTAGAAACAAAAATATTTATCTCTTAAATATGAATATAAATCAAAATTCAAATTTATGTTCAACCGCCAAACATGACGATCCATGATTATAGCATAAACAATTTTTTCATGTTAATAAACTAGAAAAATATGAGCTAGTTAGAGGTTTAGCTAAAATAAATTACAAATTAGAAAATTTATGCGGCGATTGTCAAATTGGAAAACTAAAGAAAAGCTCTTTTAAATCTAAAAATAAAATTTCTACAAAACAACCATTAGAATTATTACATTTAGATTTATTTGTTCCAACCCAAGTACAATCCATAAATCATGACAAATAGTTTTTTGTAATAGTTGGTGATTTTTCAAGATATAAATGGATTTTATTTTTAAAACATAAAAGTGACACATTTGGAATGTTTAATTTTTTTGCTAAAAGAAATAAAACTCAAAAGGATTTGAAAATTAAAATATTAGAAGTAATCACAGTGGAGAATTGGAAAATGATCTTTTTACCAATTTTTGTCATAAAAAAGGTATAAGTCATAATTTTTCTTTTGCCCGCACACCTAAACAAAAAGGTGTAGTATAAAGAAAAAATCGTAAGTTACAAGAATGTGCACAAACACTATTAAATAGTAGCGGTCTACCAAAACATTTTTGGGCTAAAGCTATTGCTACGGCTTGTTATGTTTTGAATCGAGTAACTATACGACCTATAACTAAACATACTTGTTTTGAACTATTTTTTGAAAGAAAACCTAAAGTTTCATATTTTAAAATTTTCAAATCAAAATGTTTTATACTAAAACAAAAGATAATTTAGGAAAATTTGACCTGAAGTCTGATGAAGGAATCTTTGTTGGATATTTGAATCGTAGCCAGGCATATAGAATTTTTAATAAACGAACTAACACAATTGAAGAAAGTTTACATGTTTCATTTGATGAAAATTTTCTTAACCATCAAACTAATGACGATGAGGAAACAATTCCAATAATAAATCCAACAAATTCTTATAATAATGAGACAAATGCATAAAATAATACTTTAGTATCGTCTTTTAGAATTCTAAAAAATTATCCGAAAGATAACATCATTGGATATCTTTACTCCAGAGTAAATAGAAATCAACTTAACCAAATAAGTCATATAACATTTGCGTCAAATTTTGAACCGAAAAATTATAAAGAAGCTTCAAACGATAATTTTTGGGTAATATCTATGCAAGAAGAATTAAATCAATTTTAACAAAATAATGTTTGGAAATTAGTTCCAAGACCAGAAAATCAATTGGTTATTGGAAAAAAATGGGTTTTTAAAAAAAAGATGAAAACGGAAATGTAGTTAGAAACAAAGCACGTCTAGTCGGGTTATAATCAAGAAGAAGGTATTGACTATGATGAAACTTTCGCTCCAGTAGCAAAACTCGAGGCCATACGTACATTACTTTCTTTTGCAGTTCAAATGGATGTCAAAAGTGCTTTTTAAATGGTTTTATTAAAGAAAACGTATATGTTGAACAACCTCCATTGTTTGTCGACGAAAGATATCCCGATCATGTTTTCAAATTACAAAAAGCCTTACATGGTTTAAAACAAGTCCCCCGTGCTTGGTACGAATGTCTTAAAAATCATTTAACTACATCTGGTTTCCAAATAAGTAAAATCGATATGACTTTATTTATTAAACGAGAAAATAATGACATTTTAGTTGTATAAATTTACGTAGACGCTATTATTTTTGGTTCAACTAACAAATATCTTTGTAATCAGTTTTCAAATATTATGAAAAATGAATTTGAAATGTCTCACATGGGAGAATTAAACTTCTTTTTAGGTTTAAAAATAAAACAACTTGAAAATGGTATCCTTATCCATCAAGAAAAATATTGTAACGATCTACTACGTCGCTTTGAAATGGATAAAACTTCAAGCAAACCAACACCGATGAGTACTAGTATTCACTTGGAGAAAGATGATAACGAAAAAGATTTTGATGAAAAATTATATCATAGTATGATTGGATCCTTACTTTATTTGATGGCTACTCAACCCGACATTATGATGAGTGTATGTCTATGTGCCCAATTTCAAGCCAAGCCAAAAGAATCTCACCAAAGAGCTGTTAAACGTATCTTACGATATCTATCGAGTACTAAAGATGTAGCATCCTGGAATTTTTAACAATATCAATTTAATAATCTGTAGTTAAAATTAAGTTGATATTGATGTTCTGTTAATAATTATTCAAATAAATTTAATAATCTTCCTCAATAAATATTTAAATTGGTTATTTTATCTTTTAAATGATATAAATTGATTTCTATTTACAATATAAATATATGGTTCATATTTTAAATTAAATTGGATTTAGTTTTAAATTTAGAATAAATTCAACAAATTGGTTTTATGGCTTACTAAAATGAATATTTTGTAAAATGATCTTAATTTAATAAAAAGAGATTTATAAAAACAATATTGATATGGTATTGTCTTTATAAATATGTTTTGAATAAGAATTTGTAATTTTTATTTCAAATTGAATTTATATGTATAACTTGATTTGAAAAATATTTGATTTTGAATTTAGTTGAATTTAAATTTAAAAGTATAGAATTTTAAATTGTTTGATTGTCTTAATTTTTGATATGTATAAGTTCATTTATAAACATAATTTGTTTTTATTTCTTTTATAATTTATACACATGTTTTTAATATAAACAGACAATTTAAACTAAGCTAATACATGCATTAACTTGTAAATAAATACTAATTACCTTTAAAGGATAACATGTGTTGCATTCATAAGCAATGGTTTACTCAAGTGTTCGTTCTTTAACATTAATATAACATGTGTTTAAAAATTAGCCTATTAATTTGACAAGTGTTAAAATTTAGTTTCAATTTTTCTTTTCTTTTATTAAATCTGAAATACATTAGTTAAGTGTGCATCTTCATTTTCATATTGCATATTCTTTTCACTTCTTTAGTCAAAACTACATCTGTTCATAAACCTGCATATTCAAATCAAAATCTGCATCCACAAATTATCAAGAATCAGATCTGCATATCCTCAAATCTAAACATCTGCATGTTCCTCTTCATAAAAATCAAATCTGCATATTCTAAAATTCAAACCTGTATACTCCACCTCTTCAAATCAAATCCACCTTCATTCAAATTTCAAATAAAGTCCGCAAAATTTTAAAAAGGGCCTGCACTCTATTTTGAAAACCTGGAATGGATGAAGCCTGCACATGTTTGTTCTCTGCAAATTTTCAAATGAGCAACAACAGAGGGGTCAAGCCAGCATATGTTTTCTGCAATTTCAAAGAATCATCAGGGGTCTGCATTTTTTTTAAAGGTGAGTAACTTTAAATCTTAAATCTTTTTAAATAGGATTGCATGCTGGATTTATTTTTGTTTCGATAAACAAGTATTGCTGTGAACAAATGTATATAGGCTGTTGTTTATTTATTGTTCTGTTTTCTTGATTTTCAGGAATTTTTTTATCAAAACCTTATCTTTTAAATTTTAGTTTCTGATATGTTTAGATTTATTAAATAAGGTTATTAATTATCCTGACTTAACTTTTAAAGTTTTAAGTAAAAAAAATATGATATAAAAACAGTATTATCCCTGTGAATACAGGTAACACCCTTGCATGATTGATTTTTTCAAAACTCAACCCTATTGATATTATGCTTCAGATTCATAAATTAAAGTACTTACCATAACTTGATTTTTAAAGTAAGAAACAGGTTTTTTTAGAGTTTAGTTTTTATAGCAGTTAGTACTTGAACTGAAAATGGAAGATGTGCAATTTCTTGTGATTTATGAATTAAGAAATTCTGAAATTCTTCTGAGCAGTAGAGTAGGGTTTAGTGGTGCTTAGAAAAATCATGGATGGAAATGAATGTCATTGTGGAAGGTGCAGATCTGCAAAATTGTTTTAAACCCTAGTTTTATTTGGTTTAAAGAATTTGGTCATTTCGATTCATACGTTGGATCGAATGTCAAGATGTTTTGAGGATTTATAGTTTGGCCGTAGTTGAGTTCATGGCCGGAGGGGTCGATCGTCAAGAGGTCGGAGTGGTGGGTTTTGGCCGTTGACAGGTTTTAACATAAAACCTGTTTTATGTTTTCAGGTTTTGAAATTTTGGGTAAAGTTTGATTCTTGATTTTTGTTCGACTTGGTGTTGTAGTTAGGGTTTTGTTGGGTCACTGGAGGGTTGCTAGATCATCAATGATGACCAGTAGGGGCGGTAGTCGCCGTGTATATGCACGGCTATGTGATTCAGGTAAGCTGTTTTGGTTTGGGGGTTTTCATGGGAAGATGTGGGGTTTTACTCGAAGTGTATGGGGGAAAAACCCGAAGTAGGAAGGCTTCGACTCGAAGAAGAAATTGGGTTTCTCAGGTTGATCTGCAGTTTACAGGTTACAGAAACCTGTTTTTCTTTTTAAAAATTCTGGGTTTAAACTTTTTAAAATCTGTAGTTTTAGGTTTTAAAGCAAAGTTTAGGTTTAAATTCAAATCAATTTTGAATTTCTGATTTGAAATTCAAATTTCAGTTTTAAAACAGAAACTTAAGTCTAAAAATTTAACTTTATTAACTATATCATGTTGATAAGATAGTTTTAACATTTTTAATAATAAGATTTTAAAAATGTGAGTAGATTTGAAGTTAATTTAAAATCTGGGAATTCAAAAGTTTAATTTGAGTTTCAGTTTAATATTTTAAAGGAGGTTTGAATTGAAGTTTTAAATTAAAAATAAATTTAAGTTATCAAAAGTTTTGGAATGAATTTAACTTTAATTTTTTTTATATATAACATTTGTTTGATTTGCAACTTAAAAAGTTTTAAATTATTTAAAACTTTGATAAGTTTAAAATTATTCTATATTTAAGCTTGAATTTAAATTGAAATTCAAAAGAAAATTTCTCAAGTACCTTGTTTTATATCAAATTGTTTTAAACATAATTAAGTTATGTTTTATATTTGGAAATTTGATTAAGAATTATGTTTCAGAATTAATTAATAAGGTAATTAAGATTTGTTGATTAATTTAATTAATTAATTGAATTCTGAGTTAATAGTTGATTAATTATTAATCAAATTTTAATTATGATCATTAATTAAGTTATTAATTAATGATAAATGAATAATAATTATGTAATTAAGTTTTAAACTAAGGTTAATAGATTTAATAATTAACTTTAATTAATAAATAATTAAAGATAATTTAATTGGTAATGAATTTAAGTTAATTACCTTATAAATTAATTTGAGGACGGTTAATGAAGTACATTAACCATGATTATTTAACAATTAATTAATGTAGTTAATTATTATAATTAATTAGATTAATTAATTTAATAATAATCAATTAGGAATGGTTTGAGTATAATTACTTAGTAAATTAATTAAGAAATTAATTACTTAATGTAATTAATTTAATTTAATGAGATTGTTTATATTTAATTAATTAAGTTTAATTAATTTTAAACACTTGGGTTTTATAAATAATTACTTTATGTAAGTAATGATTGGAAATTACTTAGTTAAGTAATTGTTTAATAATTACATGATTGTAATTAAGTGGAGAGGGTTAATTGTGAGGTAATTTGGATAGATTATTTAGTAATTAATCAAGGGATTAATTAAGTAATTAATTAAAGGATAATTAATTTGTTTAATAAAGTAAATAAGTTAGTTAATTATTAAATGTATTTAATCTGGGATGATTAATAATTAATTATTAATTACTTAAAGTAATTAATAATTAAAGATCATTAATTATTTTAATTAATGATGTAATTAAGTTGATTAATTAAGATTAATTAATCAATAATAGATAATTAAGGTAATTAATTAATTAAGGATTAATGTAATTAATTATGATTAATTAATTAATTGAAGTAATTAAAGGTTAATTACTGTTTAGTTGAGGATAATTAATTTGTGAAATTAATTAAGGATAATTGCTGGAATGTAATTAAGTATAATTAATTAAGAGTGATTAATTAAAGTAATTTTTGATTGATTAATTGATTGTAATCAATTAAAAGTTAGAGTAAGCAAGGTTTATATTGATGAAGTAATTAATTTAATTTATTTTAAATTA
Organism: Allium cepa; assembly: GCA_030765085.1. Taxonomy (NCBI): domain Eukaryota; kingdom Viridiplantae; phylum Streptophyta; class Magnoliopsida; order Asparagales; family Amaryllidaceae; genus Allium; species Allium cepa. The sequence continues at coordinate 73,356,827 of CM060942.1, forward strand.
ATTAAAGATGGGTAATTAATTTAATTCATTTTAAATTAATTAGTAATAGAGATAGTTAATTTAATTCATTTTAAATTAATTATATTGTGATGAGTAAATCATTTCTTGTGGATGAATGGTTGAACTTGATTGTCTTGGATGCTTTGTGATCTCAGTAATGAGATAAATAATATTGTGTGGTATGGATGTTTGATTGTATTGTGATGATAACATAGGTTATCTATTGTGATGGTGATATATGGAATATCTATGTGATATTGGTGATATGAATTACCTGTTATGTGATAATGATTGATTATCGTTATGATTTGTATGTTATCTATCTGTGTGTATATAGATACCGTGTGTTTTAAACCTTTAAAACAACTTGGACCTTAAAAGACACGCTTTGGATTTCGATGAGACCGGGATCGGGTTTCCATATTTGGATATCCGAAAACCACATCGATTCCAAATAACGTTAGGTCGTGTATCAAAGTGGAGCATTGTGAAGACTCGAGGTGTAAGGACTATGAGTCAGTATAACTCTGTGGGTGATTCCGTAATGAGTTGACGGAATTAGTTCTTATAGATTCGAGATGGTGGTTTAGAGTGCAAGGGTTATTGTCGTTAACTCTGAGGGTGATTCCAAAATGAGTGTAACGAGATAATGCCTTCGGTTTCGTTCGAACCCGGAACGAATTTGTATGGATTGAATGCTTTTAGAACATCGTCAGGTGGATGATGAGAATTCTAAGTGATGTGTCCTATAAAGGTAATCGTATCCTCAAGGCTCATCAACCGGGAATGGCTAAAACAGGGGAGGTGCAGCAAAGCTTCGTGGGTCGCGCCCACTGGAGAGCAAGATTGATCCATGTCTAGAAGTCCCTTTATATTCGGCTGTGTGGGTGGTTGCTAGCTACAACCACGGGGTTGTCTTGTTCGGAACTATTCAGTAAGGAATGGGTCCGGCTTTGTGTTGCAGGGGGTTAGGAGTGATCCTCGGTACATTGATCTAGGCCACGTACTGTGACGGGCGGTACCCCAGTAGCCCTGCCATTGTATGGAATCCAAAATCCAATAAGTGCCAACGGTTTTGATTGTATTACCCACTTTTGTGGCTAGTAGCTGGAATTTAATAATGTAACAATTTCGGCTATGTCTTATTTATTTTAAAACCTAGACACTATTATAATATCATCGGATTTCCTATCAAATGTTTTGGTTAGCGTAAGGTAAAAACTTTTCCATGTTTATGTGTGGGAAGTCTTACGTGATACCTTTCTTTTCAAAAGGTTTTTGAAAGTTAAGCAACTTTAACCTGTTACTCACACCAGACCCATGTCTGACCCGGAGTTTATTTTTGTTTTTATAAACTCTTGGGTACTCAAATTTTTATGAGTAGTCAAGGGAATTCAGGTTAGGATTCAGGTTAGCTTTGACGAATTGTGGAGGAGCAATGGAGCAGGAGGCTTCTGTGTATAGATATATATCTAGTATTCCGCTGTGTGTTCTCTGAGTTGTTGTATTGAGTTGTATAACTAGACGGGTGTTTATAACTGTCTAGTATGTGTAGTATATCTGTGTACTCTGATAATGGTTGTAAACTATGTAATATTTATGTTATTAATACAATTTATTCGTTCCGCTGTGTAGATTCTGATGTTGTTTCTTTCTTCTTCTCTATCTTTTCTCTTTTCTATCCCTTTCTTTCTTAAAGATGATGCGATTTTCCGGGAGTGGAAATTCGGGTCGTCTCAAAAGATTACAGTTTGTTTTACCCTAAGGCATCATCGTTTGAACTTGTTTCATATAGTGAGGCGGATTTCGATGGATTTAAAACAAATAGTAAGAGTACTAGGAGAACGTTTCACTTTATTAGCCAATCAATAGTCTCATAGTTTAGCAAAAAGAAAAATTGTGTCACCTTATCGACTTGCGTAGCCGAATATATTTTAGCATCTCTGGCATGTGCACAAGTGATATACATGCAACAAACACTATGGATTTTGGCAAAATTATCAATGAATCACCAATACATAGCGATAACACGTGTGCAATAAATCTATCCAAAAACCTTGTAAATCACTCGCGTGCTAAACATATAAATATATGACATCATTTTTTACGTGACATTGTAGAAAAAGCAAATATTAAATTAGAATACGTAAATACCGAGAATCAAATAGCAGATATCTTTACAAAACCACTAAATGAACAAACATTTGTTAAATTGCGATGCGACTTAGGAATATGCTCTCTTAATGATCTTCTAAACTAATACTACATTTTCATTTATTCTATTTTTAGCTAACAGTTTTTTATCCACAAATTAAAAATTTTAAACTCCTTCACCTTAAATTTTTTAGGTAGTTGATTTCTGAAAATTACCTATGAATAACCTTTAAATTCATATATAAATAATTTTTCTTTACAAAACAAAAGGTAAAAATTATATAGATTTCATACTTTTTACAACAGAAAATATAAGCATGCCTTCCGACAACTCTTATCTCTCCTTCTCGACGCCATCAATGGATACACCTCATCGCCTTCCTACTCCTACACCAATCCAGGACTCGACATATAGGAGGTCCTCTTACCATACGGGATTCACTCCTGATAAAGAGAAGTCCAAACGATCTCTATTTATCTCTTCTAATGCGAGGAGAAAATCGATGAGATACATCACTACCAAAGACAACAAATAGACTTACAACTTGAATTATACTTTGAACAAAAGGTTACTGCACGACGACTTAGTTTTCTGGAGCAAGTAGCGACAAAATTTTGTAATTCACGAAAGAAGGATGTACATGAACTACTTCCGATTCCTTGTGATCCATTGGATCCTTCTGCCCCTTATCATACACCTTCGGGTCCTTCACCTAGGCGATTCTCTGGTTCCCCAAGAACCCAAGAATGAGGAAATATATGGTCTCCACTCAAGCCATGGAGGGATGACAAGTTTGAAGATCACACTGCTCTATCGTCATCAAAATAAATTTAATTATTCTCCTTTTATTTTTATCTACGTATATTTATATTCTGTTTCACAAATAATAATAAAATTGTGTTTTATTCAAATCAAACTCTCGAAAAATAAGCAACACCCTTCAAATTTGGCTATTTTAAGACAAATTGGTATTTTCAAACGTTTGAACTTTGCCATCAGATGTCTGACACTCTAGTATAATACAAATTTTTAATCATCGTGCATTTATCAAACGTCTAATAAATCCTTCCAGATGTCTAAAAATTACCTTTTCTTAATAAAAATAGAAACCAGTCTATTTCAGACGTTTGAACCAATGACTAGACGTATGAACAAAGTCTTTGCCTCTATAAAATCAAACTCAGACCATTTTCAGACTTGATATTATATCCAGACATCTACAAAAACTATCTGTGCTACAAAAATAACATTTCGATCTATTCCAGACATCTGATTCTACAAACAGACGTCTGATGATTCTCTCTGACTATCAAAATTTACAAATCGATCAAATGCAGACATCTACCACAAACAACCAGACGTCTGATTCTATTTATTGTCTTCAAACTATGTTAAATCAAATGTCTGAATTACCTTCCAAATGTCTGAAATTCAATCGACGCTCTTATATGCCCAGATAATGTCTATTTTTTACTTCTCTCATTTCGTTTCATTCATTTCCACTGCAAAATCAATTCCTTATTTCTCAAAAATACTTCCTCTTCCAAACCTGCTAAAATTCGATGGCTCCTAAAACAAAAAATCCTAAGATATCTAAGTGAAAACAAGACCAAACAACTTCCTCCAACCCCCAAGTTTGCTCTAACGTTTAAATTGAATGATGGATGAATCGTGTACCACATTCACTCAAGAGATACTAGGATATTCAAAAGAATAAACTCCATACAGGTCCATTTTATAATTTGCTAAAGTTCCCAATGTACAATTTAGACGAAATGTGTGAAAGTGTTGGTTTAGAAACTTTGATATGCTTTAATCCCAATAACATCCAAATTGATCAATTAGCCATATTTCTCTTCTTTGCTAATTTGGATAGCACAGCAGATTGGAAAACTGAAAAACGATGATAACTATGGTCTAGTGTTTATGGAAACAAAATTTGGCTTGCTCCAAGGATCATAGGCCGAACTCTCGGATATTCCGACATCGGAGAAGATTTATATAGTATTTTGGATATGCGTCTGAAACCAAGAGATAATATAACACATCTAATATGGGAAGATTAAATGCCTAGATTTTCATCCAAGTACCTACGACCTAAGGTGAGACTTCTCACTAGAATGATTATCAATATTATCATTCCTCGCCTTGGTAGTCATGAGAAAATCATGGAACTTGAGCACAAGGCCCTATATGCTATATTCAGTGGAACAAGGGTTAATTGGGCTAAATTTATACTTTACGAGCTCAAACATTTTTGGACTCGATCACGCCCATCCATCATCTGCCTTACATATATCATGAGACTTCTATGAGCTCACAAAATCCCCTCATATTTATCCACTTTTGAAGAAATTTCTTCGAAATATGCATTCATAAATTTTTTCTCCCTAATGCACTTACCCAAAAACCCTCCGGATTTTATATCATTTGAAGAGTTGATGCAATGTCTTTAAGCCAGACAAGTTGGGCCTCCACCCTAAACACAACCTGAACGATCACAAGAGGTGGAGCAACATCGCGATACTACTCCTCCTCCTCCTACACCATTTGATTATACGTGCCAAGATGATATTTTGGAAACTCGCAAAGAGACAAATCCAAATGAGAGTATTCGCGACCTAACTCTCCAAAATTAGCTTATTTTGTCTCGAAATCAAAAATTGTTGGCTAAGAGCATTGATAGTTTTGAAACATCTTTTGCTTCTCTCCTAGCCATAGTTGAAACGTCACTTTCAACTATCAATTCTAAAGGAGGTTCTTTAAAGGGTTCGTGGTCCTACACCACCTTAAGAAGATTGGCCAACTCTAGTGCCTTCTCCTCCTCTTTCAAAATATTACAAACTTTGTGACGAGGAGAAAGAACCTCTCGCACAAAATCCGAGATCTCCTAAAAAACAAGCTAGCTCTTCCAACAAAGAAGACGAAGGAGATGTTCAAGATAAAGCTTCCCTAAAAGATCCTTAGATTTCTTAGGATTCCATCTTTTGTATAAAAATGATACAAATCAATAAATGTAATCGATTAATATGATTAATGAAATTTCCTTTTTTGGTATGTTATTTCTTGTATATTTATGAATCCTACAAGGACTGGTAAATACTTAATGAAATGAACATGATGTCTACAATTAAAATATTATAAATCCTTTTTGATAATGCCAAAGGGGGAAAAATATTAAAGGTCACAATAAATGACGGAAAGCACATATTCAGAGATATATAAAATTATATATAAGTACATTGTATAATTGTCATCATAAAAAAGGGGAAGATTGTTAGGAAAACACATCTACTGTTTCGATGACAATAACTACACAATGGAAATTGAATATGCATATATATTGATATATACAGGTACTTGCTAGAACACATCACTAGAAAGACAAGAATAAGGATCAAACAACACTACAAGAGACTACAAGTCGATTGGTACAAAGAAACAACAGAAAAGATGCACATAACAGACATGTACAAGTTTCAGACATCTGGGTGCACAAGCCAGATGTCTGGAGAAGTCCTTTGGAACAAAAAACTGACTGAACCAGACGTCTGGTAGTAGCACTCAGACGTCTGATAATCTACTATGTACAGAAAATATATAGTATCAAAAGTCTGACACAAATACCAGACGTCTGATTTCAAACTCGGATTTTAGATTTAAACTTCAACTGCCATATTCAAATAGACATATCCACTTCTCTTCGTTATAACTCTTCATCATCAATAGAAGCAACTGCAGAGCACTTATTAATGGATGCAACTACTCAAGGAACTTCTCTACAACTATATATATCATCAAGAATCAAGAGAACAATCTCACTTACTTACTTACGCTCTCTAATTACATATTCTATCATATATTCTTAATCTCTAGCAATCTATACTTGTTATTCACTCTTTCATATATTCAGTTCTTCATTGACAATACTCTCTAGATATATACTGGAAGCATTTGTACTAATTAGTCAATATCTGTGTTATAGAACACACATTTGACAAGAACAACTTATTGTAATCAAGCTTATTCCTCCGAGCGAAGCGAGGGTGTTTGATATTCGAATTACGAAGGGGAGCTTCGGGATTGGTCGTAGGCCGGGTGGTTCGAACCACTCTAAAATCCTAGTGTGCTTATTCTATATTTACTCAGATTAATATTGTTTTAGTTGCATCATATATTTTGTCACATATATTTGCATATACACTATACGATCCACCCCGTAGACTTTCACAACTATCATTTTATGATTTACAATAAAAAGTGTCTTTCAACTTAAAAAGCAAACTTCTTGTTCTTAAAACTAAATTTTTCTCCAACTTTTTCCTAAGCCAAAGCACCCCTTATCGAAAAATTATCAAACGGAAATTTAAATATTTTTTAAATTAAAAATTATGGAAAAACCAAATAAATTAAAATAAAAATACATTAACAAAAATGCATCTTAACAATTAATTTTTGGATTATTTATTAGAGTTAAATCAAATCTGAATTTATAAATAATTTAAATTTCCTATTTGAAATGTTAAAAATTATGCATTGTTACATTATTTTAGTTCTGTTTATATCACATCGGTTCTCTATGACCATCTTCTTTAGCTAGCTCCTTTGATACATGTTCTTCTACTTCAATATTGAAACTAGCTCTATATGTTGTTTCTTGATATTCTAGCTAACAGTGCTTTGGATATGCCAGTTTGTCGATGTTCCATCAAATGATATAAATGTGATTTGGATTGGTTACTCTTACAGGAATAGCCAAATGGATCCTTTAGATATGTTATGTAATTCTTAGATTTTGATGATCATGAAATGATTCAAATATGGCTTGTATTAATTTTTCTTTGTTTATTATCAGTTAGATGACCTTATAGCGTAGTTACACTATTGAATATGCTCCATACTTAACATAATTTTTGTACTGTTGACTACTAGGCTTGTTGGTTATTTTATGTTTTTTAAATACTAAAGTATCATATGTACTCTCCTCAATATGAGGGTTACTCTTTTATCATAATAAAATGAAAAACAATACTATATGACATAGATAATTTTTTCAGTAACTATGACAAATCAAAATGGTCTTATTACTTTGTATTTTAGCACTTCCATCTTTTTATTATTATTCATTATTTAGATTCTTACTTAAAAACATAGCATATAAAACCAAGTATCACATTTTTAGCATAGCATGAATCATTGGGGACGATGAAAAATGTTCCCATATTAGAACTTTTTTGTAACAACCCTGAATTTTGAACAATTGAAATTGAAATATTTAATTGATTTTAAAATATTTGAATGATGGTTTAGCTTGAATTTCAAATATAAATAGGAATTTTTGAATTTAATTTGTTTAAGTTGGGTAAAAATTTAAATCTTTAGTTTTAAGCTGATTTAAAATATTTAAAAGGCTTAGAATTTTTTTTATTGAGAATATTGAAGATAATGGAAGCTTTAGAATTGAATTTGAAAATGATTTATTCGGTTTTGAAATTTTATTGTTTAAATCGATATTTAAAAATAGCCTTTTGAGGCACAGTCTCGAAATTCGATGAGACCAGTTCCTTTGGATTCGTAATATTGATTTATCGGATTTCTATTTTCGTAGCATTCGGATTTGTTGTGTGGCCCTACGATAAACAAACGCATTGAAATTCAAGTTGAAGATGGAATATTTTAACTGGTCCGGAAAGCTATCTTCTCCGTACGATTGAATTTGGACTCGAAACCATTTCCATTGTGTTCGAAATAGGGGTTTAACATTATAAACACATGGCGGCACGCTTCGATAGGAAGTCTAGAATCTGGAGTTGCATGATTAGAGATGATTTAAATTTAAAATCCAAATTTGAAATTAACCTATAGTTTAACTAGTAAAAAACATTTCACATCAGGCCATGACCACTTGTCTTCTGGCTGTCACCATTTGTCATACATGCAAAGATTTTAAGGCACGCGTTCGTTTAAGGTAAAATAAAAAAATTATATATGTATACAAGTAAAACAAAACGAAGAAAAAAATTATAATAAACATCTGCTCAAAAATCTTCTTCGTTTCAAAATCAATGGCTGCATGAAATCAATTCGAGCATTCAAAAAAAGGAAGATTATTTTTCAAAACAAGCAAGAAATCAAATAAATCGTCCTCACGCAGACCGATTCGAGATAGATTCAAACCAATTGGGTTGCCCAATGTAATCTGGAGTTCGAACATGACCTTGAGGCTAGCATGTTGGGGATAGGGGTTTCGAGGTCGGCGGTGCCGGGAAGGGATGATCGCGGCGATACTCATGATCTCGATCGACTTCAACCGTGAGCCATTCGAATTTAAACCGAAGTCAATTTAGACTTCGTCGAGGAGGATGAAGCCAAGCCAGCGGTGGCTGGAGCAAGCAAGGAACTTCGTGGTTGAGTCCGCAATGTCTGTTGGGCGTTCTTGGGTTTCCAAACATTCGGGGAAGTGGCGATAGGGCAGTCGAAGGGGGGCCGCGTTAGATTGCCAGTTGAGCCAGGGTTCGCGATGGTTTGGGCTCGAGTCTCTAGAGCTCGATAGTGAGGTATTTACAATCCTGTTTGTTTTAATCTAATTCAAATATATGTTGTAAATCAGAAAACAGAAAAAGAAAAAAAAGGTTAATAGTAAAGAAATCCTGCAGGTCATTTCTTGAAAAGTATACATATAAATTAATTTTTGATTTCTAAGTATATGTAGAGAAAATAAAAATTAAAAAAAATATGCATTTACATATTTTTAATTTTCTATATTATTTTCGAATAATGTACTTTTGGAAATTAATTTATTGGTTAACCTAGGTAATTATTTTAATTACTAAAAGATTTTAAAAGGAAAATTGTTAGTCTAAAATAAATTTTTAGTTAATTAAATTTACCAAACGAAACTGGTTATTCAATTATTTTGAATATTAATAAATTGTATAATTGTTTATGCAAGGTCAAATACAATGACGAAATCAAGTCCGGAGTGGAAATGGAATTGCATGCGTGGTAAAAGGTGAGAACTTCTCACTCAAAGAAGTTGATGCTTGGTTAATTTTAAATAAATAGATTTAAAGTTATAGATTTGTGTGCTTGGACGACTATTATTGTCAATTGGATTGAAATAAACCCTATGCGCCGCATAATAGCGGATGATATTATATTTAAACCCATATACCACGATATTCCACCTCGAAGTGGAATTTGTATTTTACATGTATTTGGAGTTATTGATTTCCCGCATTATGTAGCGGATGAGACCTTATGCGGCGCATAATAGCGGATGATATTTTATAAATCTCATATACCGCGATATTCCACCTCGAAGTGGAATGGGTATTTAATTGTTGTGCTAACATCTATGGATGCAGGGAAGCGGATTGGAGGGATCCAACTGAATTCCTCAAACATTTGAATTTATTTCATATGTTGTATGTTGATTTATTGAAAATCCGTGTGTGATTATATCTGTGATTGAAATCGTTGAAGGCTATGATTTAGCCGAATATATTTTTGGTATCGTAGGATACCAGAAATATGAAATTGAATTTTTGGAATTTAAAGTAGAAGCATTAAGCAAAATCATTTAAAGAATTGGGTCAATTTAAATGAGGAAATTTAAATAGATAAAGTTTTGTTTTTGAAAACTTATTGAATAAATTCCAAAATATGGGAAAAGATTTTAATAAATGGGTTTTGAATAATATTGTCTAATAGTTGGAAATTTTGTTTAAAATTCAAATTTTTAAATGAATTGGAAAAGATAAAGAAATTTATTATAAAAAAGGAAATAAATTGGGGAATTCATTTGGAAATTGATTTTGGTGATTGAAAATAAACCTTTAGGAAATCCATTTGGAAATTGATTTGGGTATTTGAACGAATTTGGGAAATCGATTTGAAATCGATTTGGTGTTTGAAAATAAATTTGGAAATCATTTGAAATTTTATTTGGTGTTGAAAGTGAACATTTGAAAATCGATTTGAAGATCGTATGTCAATGGATATTTGGAAATGTAAATCCACAATGGGAATTTAAAGATGAAAGGGAAATTTGTTTTAAAAATAAATATTGGTTTATTTTTAAAGTGTGGGAAGGAATTTACAGATTTGAAATGTAAGTTGAAATAAATCGAGAAGGGTTTATTAATTGGTTTAAACGGACCATTTTGAAATGAAAGTGTATTCTCCTTGGAAAGCCGAGTATATTTTCAAAGTAGATTTTAAATTATAAATTAAAAGTTCTAAAGTTGGTTTTAAAAGAATATTTTGGAGAAATTATTTGCTTAAGTTATTTTGAAAATCTTTAGAGTAAAGATTTATTTAGTAAATTATAGAAGTGATTGTTTAAAAATTTAATTGATAATTGTTTTAGAAAATAGTTATTCAAATATTTATACTCTATCTACTAATTTTATTTTGAAATTAGTTTGGACTTGTATTTTTCTTATGTAAAATAGTTTTTATTTTAAATATTGTAAGTAAAGTGTTTAAAATAGTTTTTATTTTAAATGTTTCTAAATATATATTTGGATAAGCGATTTAAATTATTTTTAAAAGTATTCCGACATGGCAGATTTTCAGTGGAAATAAATGATTTCGGGAACTTTATTCCTCGAGTGAAAAATGTTTTGAAATTCGTTTTCAAAAGGATCGAAGTGTGAAAATATATCTTGTGAAGGTATTTAGAAAAAAATAATTTGGCGAAATTATTTAAATATGATGATTTTTGTGAATGTTGTTGATAGTTCAATAAACGCTATCAATGTTGGCCTTTGAAATGGCACTTGAATTTGTTTTCAAAACAAGCGCTCGTTATTCGTTTAAACCGGGAGAGGAATTTATGTCATAAAACCCATTCCGAATAATGGTACGACGAAATGGGATTGCATTTGAAGATGGTGTTGAAGACCGGGTATTTGCGAAAGCGAAAGGATTACCAGTCGAATGTCTCTGCACCGAGTTGCTCTGGTATAGAGATTTTATCACCCTTTGTGATGGGGAGTCCGAACGTGTTTAGGGATTATCCGTATGTGCAAGGGATTCTTTGGAAGTTCCTTCGGTTCTGTTCGAACCCGGAACAGACTTGTATGGATGTGTATCTGACATTACACTTTGAGATGTAAAGCTGGTTTCTAACAAATTCATTTCTGTTGGTGGCGGAGAATTTATTCTCTTAGCTTAACACCCTTCTCTAAGATGTACGAGCTCAGAGGTTATGTAGCTGATGGTTACTAGTGGTAGATTTCCAATTTGGTAATGTGGCATATTAAGTGCTGATGATCTTTTGTTGATCGAAACATGGCTTTTGTTAAAAGCGTAGCTTTGTGGACGAGACTTCGTCGAGCCTCACAATCCGAAAATGGTCAAAACAGGAATGTTGCGGCAAGGTGTTTAGGGGTCGCGCCCCTAGGGCATGTCCATTTTCTTATGGATAAGAGGAGGTATCATGGTATGGAGCCCAGATATTTAACCTATGTGGTTGTTGCAAATTTATTGCTTTGTTGCTATTTGGTTGTGAATCCCGGGATAAAGGTCGGTTACGACCGGGGATGGCATACTTGTGTGTTAGTTATCTATGTTATAGCTTGGTTAAAGCATGCGATAACGTCGACCTTGTTAGCAGAGATCCGGTTAGGTTCTCTGGGCATCCTTCCAGAGGCGTACCCATTTCGGTGTAGGAAGTTCCTTTGTCTGACCATGGTTAGAAATCCAAACAAAACAATATGCGCCCTGTACGGTTTTAGTTGTATAACTTGCCATGAAATGTGGCGGTAACCTACTATTGAACATGGTAGCTATAGTAGACATACAACGAAATGTGGTATGCTGGCTAAGATTAATATTGTACTTTCGAAATGTTTTCTGCACTACGCACTAATAATAATAATATCAAATGGTTTTCGCGTATCAAGCATTTTTGACTTTCATAAGGAGAAATCTCCTCCAAGTGTGCGCTTGCATTGTGGGTGGCAGGGGGCCTTCTGGTAGTTTCATTTTCCAAAAGTATAGTGGTTTCTTTTTATTCTTTGTGAAAATAACTGTTTTTAAGTTCTCACACCAGTCCCATGACTGGCTTGGAGTTTATTGTTCCCTTCCTAAACTATGGGTGCCCATAATTTTCCACACGGGTAGCCTAGAGCTAGGTTATCAGGTCATTCTGGAATTCAGGAGTTGCTGCGAAGCTCAGGAGACGAGGTGGATGGCGAAGCATACTTCCGTATACTATTATCTTTTCCGCTGTGTGTTCAATTGTAGGGACAAGTTTATATAACTGTCCAGTTTTTTGTTAATGGTCGTAAACTCTGTTGATGTATTGTAATAACATATGTAGTTCTTTATTTTAAAGATTATTCATTTATATATTATATGTTGTTCCGCTGTGAAATGTGAGATTCTGTTATTATTTTTGTTTCTTCTTTTATCTTCTTCTTCTTTAACCCTAACGGTTCGGTCTTCCGGCATTCGACTGTGCGGCATTTGATACAGTAGACGTATTAATGTCGACTTTTGGGCGTCGAAAAATCGGGTCGTTATAATATGGTATCAAAGCATTTGGTTAAGCGACAATCATGGCTCTGGTGGGGATTACTCATTAGAGATAGAGTCAGTAGTACTCTAGAATGAATTTGAGTGTAATAATAGATATGAGCGCGTATTTGTTAGTGAATATAAAAGAAAATTGTTTTATATTGTGTTGACTTATTGGTTGAGTGTTTATAGATTCTTGTCAGCGCAGTCTAGCTAACTGTGTCGATAGGAATTTCTAAACTCTTAAACAAGATAAACCGACACAGTATTGTTTTAAAATCGGGTAAATGGGATAATTTTACCTAAACTATTTTTGCATATAAAAGAAATAATTTTCCGTAAATTATTTGGTTGCTTGGATGGTAGGAGATGATAATATTACATTATTATCATTAACGAATAATAAATTAAAACCAAAGGTTAAGAAATAAAATCCATATGCAAATGGGATTTGTAAATATAAAATTGTCAATGTGATTTATAGTTTGAAATAGAATTCCAGAGAAATATTTAAAAGAGATTGAAAGGATTTGAGAATTGAAGTTTGGAAATTTGAAAAAGATTAAATTCCTTTGAGTTTGAAAATGTTTTTCAAAGGTTTCGAAAAAATGTTTTGGAGGGATAAAAGCTCTAAACTCTTTAAGGCCGCTGGAAAATAACTTCGGTCATGACTGCAGCATCATTGGTTTTCATTTTCGAATTTCCAGGAGAGGAATTGTTGCCAAAATGATTTAAATTAAAATTGTTTGCAAACTGGGTTTTGTTTTGAATTCAAATGATAATTTGAACTGATTTCAAAAAAATGATTTTTGAAATGTTGGAAAAACCCTAGAATTTAATAAACATAGTTATGGAATAAAATTTATTGAGGTGGAAAATAAAATTATGAATGAATAAATAAATTTACAATTGCAAGTAAATATAACTAGAATTGGAATTGGAATTGAATTTGATTTGTGATAAAAAAAGAAAAAATGAAAAATTTGTCAAGGTGGACCAAAATAAATAAGATACTGAAATTAAAATTAGTAAGTGAAACTAATTGAAGGAATGACAAATTTAATATGGTTTGAAATGAATTGAATTCAATAATTATAAATGAAAGGTAAATTGAATTCATATGGAATTTGAAATCCAGTTTAAATATAAACGGTTATAAACCAAAATGGTGGAACTCTTAAGTAAAATTTGGAATTGAGGAAACATTCTAAATTGATAAGTGAATGAAGATTAAACTAGAAATTGTGAAATGATGATTGTGAATTACTGGATTGGAATGAATGATCAATGTGAATAAAAGAAAGGAAAATTGATAAAGCTAATAATCAGTTGGAATAAATACGTAGGATGTACGTATATTATTTTATTCGCATAACGATTTGATCCAGAATTCGAGCATAGAATTTCGAGATAATTATATCGATTCGATTTAGGATTTTTCAGTCGATTATCGACGACGAACCTGGATATGGGTTTTTGATAGAATCTAGAAATTCTCTATCATAGTTTACGGTTATGCAAGGAGAATAACGGTTTATGATCAAGAAACCAGATCTGAGTCCGCACTAGAAAGTTGGGGGGACGATACTAGTTCGGAAGTGAAATTGTGTGATCGAGTGAGCGATCGAATTTGGTATTGCGTACGAATTATGTAAGTAGATCGTATGGATCTGAATGAATTAATTGTTGAAATTTTGTAAAGTAATGTGCAAGATGATAAGCAGGATATACAAGTGTGTTAAAGAATATGGAAGTGGGATTTTGATTTCGAAAATAATTTAAATTTCTCGACAAAAGGTATGTATTTGAATTTCAGTATGAAATTTGATGATTTTCCTATCCAGCCACTTGGCATTTTGTTTTCTTTTTTAAAGCTGGGGGCCTGTTACGGCATTTTGTAGTCGTACCGAGCTAGCCGCAAAAAGGGACGTTGGCGAAATTTTTCAGAAATTTTAAGAGTTAGAAAATTTTTGACAAAATTTTGAAAATTTAAAATTTGAGTGTGGATTTAAATTTGAATTGTTAAAGAAACAATTTTGCATGAAAACTATGAAAGTATTTGGAAAGTTAGTTGAAATGTTAATGAATCTTTAATAAAAAGATTTTGGTTGGCAAGTGGTTAAAAACTATTTGGTTTGGGGAAAAAGATAATGGGTTAAGGATCATTCTTCTTAACTTGTAATTTAGGGACGAAATTCTTTTAAGGAGGGAGTCTGTAACGACCCTAAATTTTGAACAATTAAAATATTTAATTGATTATAAAATATTTGAATGATGGTTTAGCTTGAATTTCAAATATAAATATGAATTTGGCAATTAAATTTTTGAATTTAATTTGTTTAAGTTGGGTAAAAATTTAAATCTTCAGTTTTAAGCTGATTTAAAATATTCCAATGCTTAGAATTTTTTTATTAAGAATACTGAAGATAATGGAAGCTTCAGAATTGAATTTGAAAATGATTTATTTAGTTTTGAAATTTTATTGTTTAAATCGATATTTGAAAATAGCCTTTTGAGGCACAGTCTTAGAATTCGACGAGACCAGTTCCATTGGATCCGTAATATTGTATTATTATCGGATTTCAGTTTTTGTTGCATTCGAGTTGTTGTGTGGCCGTACGATAAGCAAATGCGTTGAAATTTAAATTGAAGATTTAATGTTTTAGCTGGTCCGAAAAGCTATCTTCTCCATATTATCGAATTTGGATGCGGAACCTTTTCCATTGTGTTCGGAATAAGGGTTTAACATTATAAACTCCTGGCGGCACGCTTCGATAGGAAGTCGAGGATTTGGAGTTGCATGATTAGAGATGATTTAAATTTAAATTTTAAATTTGAAATTAACCTATAGTTTGAATAGTCAAAAACAATTCACATCAGACCACGACCACTTGTCTTCTGGCTCTCACCATTTTTCATACATGCAAAGATTTTAAGGCACGCGTTCGTTTAAGGTAAAATAAAAAAATTATATACGTATACAAGTAAGACAAAACGAAGAAAAAAAATAAATATATACTCGAAAATCTTCTTCGTTTCAAAATCAATGGCTGCATGAAATCAATTCGAGCATTCAAAATAAAAAAATAAAAATGGTAAATTAATTTTCAAAACAAGCAAGAAATCAAATAAATCGTCCTCACGCAGACCGACTCAAGATCGATTCAAACCAATTGCGTTGCCCAATGTAATCTAGAGTTCGAACGTGACCTTGAGACTAGCACGTTGGGGATAGGGGTTTCGAGGTCGGTGGTGCCTGGAAGGGTTGATCGCGGCGATACTCATGATCTCGTTAGACTTCAACCGTGAGCCATTCGAATTTAAACCAAAGTCCATTTCAACTACGTCAAGGAGGGCGAAGCCAATTAAGCGGCGGCTGAAGCAAGGAACTTCGTGGTCGAGGCCGCGATGTCTGTTGGGCGTTTTAGGGTTTCCAAACATTCAGGGAAGTGGTGAGAGGGCGGTCGAAGGGGGGCATGTTCGATTGGAAGTTGGGACAAAGTTCGCGATGGTTTGGGCTCGAGTCTCTGGAACTCGGCGGTGAGGTATTTGCGATCCTGTTTGTTTTAATCTAATTCAAATATATGTTGTAAATTAGAAAACAGAAAAAGAAAATAAGGTTAACAGTGAAGAAATCCTGTAGGTTATTTATTGAAAAGTATATATATAAATTAGATTTTTGATTTCTAACTATATGTAGAGAAAAGAAAAATTAAAAAAAGATACGCATTTACACATTTTTAATTTACTAGATTATTTTAAAATAATGTACTTTAGGAAATTAATTTATTAGTTAACCTAGGTAATTATTTTAATTACTACAAGATTTTAAAAGGAAAATTATTAGTCTAAAATAAATTTTTGGTTAATTAAATTTACCAAACAAAAATTGGTTATTCGATTATTTTGAATATTAATAAATTGTATAATTGTTTATGCATGGCCAAATACAATGATGAAATCAAGTCCGGAATGGAAATGGAATTGCATGCGCAGTAAAAGGTGAGATGTAACAACCCAGAATTTTTGACAGCATATTTTAGTGAATATTTAATCTAATTTAAATTAAATACAAGCTTTTTAATTTTTAAAACTGATGAGATTTTTGATGTTTAATAGTTATATGTTTTATAAAAGAAAATTTTGATTCGAAAATTTAAAATAGAATGCTTCAAAACCATTTAAAACAAAATCGGTCTTATTCAATAAAATCAAATCAAAGATTCAATATTTTATTATTTGATAATTTATATGGATACGATTGTAGTTTTTAAAATAATAAGTTTAAAAATTAACAAACATAGTAATATTTACATAAACATGGAAATCTAACACATAAGTTTAAAACAATATAATTGATTATAAACATAAACATCCAAAACAAGTATGAATCATAATTATAAACATAAGTATAAACCATAATTATAAAATAGAAAATATAACTAACAATATGAATATACGAATATAAGTTACAACTAGGAATATAAAATTTACATATGAAATATTATGAATCAAATGCTTGAAAATCTAAAGTGCAAATAAATCACAATCAGTAAATTCAAAATAATAACCTGCAAAATTCATTTGTATAACATAATTTTTTTTTAACAAAAGCCATTTACATTATTGAATGTCATGTGAACATGTTCAATGCATAAGTAAAATGGGATACTTGTAACATATTTCTGTACTAAACATATATGTGCTGTTATACAGTTTATATGCATAAGGAAACAAAAGATTTCACTTCAAATTAATAATGAAAAAATCTGTGTCTTGTACAAAACAAACAGAAACCTGAAACATTTATTACTTGTTAGCATAAATGAAACATAAGCATTAATTAGATGTAAGCAAATATGAGAACATGCATTTAAGATTAGCACAACATATTGTTTAACAAGTACTATAGCCGAAATATCCTTATCACTTCATTCTGCATGATATTTTACTTGACCAATTAAAAAAATGAGAAAAATGACAAACAAATACAAACTGGCCAGCTACAACCTGTTAAGTAGCTTTAACATATATATGCACACATATATACTATGTTCAATTATAAAGCTTAACTAAACTTAAAAGCAACCCTGAGAAAAACATTGTTTTGCTTGCAACCATATATTAACCCAAAGCAGGAAACTAAAAAGAAGGGTTTCAGCGAATTTCTTTCTGTAGTGTCTTCTTCAACATCACTTTCTGTTCAGAGCTAGTTCTTGTGAGTAAACCTATTACTTGATTGATCTAAGAAATTCTGAGTTTGTTATATAGTTTGAATAAGAATTTGTATATTCCAGTACACTGCAAATAGTTGGGAACTGTTGTATATTCTTTGATTACAGAACAATAAATAGTAAGGAATTTGAATGTTTCTTTTCACAAATACTTTATACATAGGAATTTAAGTTAAATGTACTTGTAGAAAACTGAAAATCAGGATCAGAAGTTAAGTTTTGATGGTGACAGTGAAGTTCAAACTCTGTATATTCAAGTTTGTAGTAAGAAATCAATATGTGCAAAAATTCAAAGACTTTAAATTGTTAATTCGAATTCATATATTAAACAAACATGCAAAGTTAGGATTTTTAAAAATGAAATGATAATTTTTAGATCAAAGTTTGAGGTGCAGTTCAAAGAGAAGCCAAAAATTGATTTTTATCAATATTGGTTGATTCAAAAACATTTAATCGTTGAAATTTCCTGTGAAGTAAGCTTGAAGATAAATTAATATAACAAAAATGTCAAAATAATTTTCAAATGCGTAGGTTGTTAGTTTGAATCAAAAGTAGGGTTTTTGTCACAAGTTTAACTGAACTCTGTAAATTTCGATTTCGACTCACCTAGATGACGGAGCTTCACGAAAATTAGAGGAATGGCAGTATGGAGGCTAATGGTGGTGTAGCTGGAGTCTCGAAGCTTCCGGAGGTTTGTATTGCTTGCACGAGGAGGAAGTGGTCGGAGCATTATTTTTGATCTGAACCTCAAAACTGTCGTTTCTCGTTCTTGAGCTCCATCAGCGTTTTGGGGTGTTGGAATCCAAAGAGTGGATGGCAATCGACCTATCAGCGATCAGGTCAGGTGATGGAAGAGCGTCGGAGGGGGGCGTACGTGCACATATGGTTGTGCACGGCGTTGAAACTTGCCTGAGTTTTTACAAAAGGGAGCTCGAAAGAGTACTCGAGTAGTAGGTGAATTGGCCCGTGTAATTTGTATTTTGCATTGGAAAGAAATAGTTTAAATTTAAACTGTTATAAAAAAAACATGAAGAAGGTAAACAGGGGAGAACTCGGGGAAAACATAGAAATGCTCGAGTCCAACTCGAGTTTTGCTTGGGAAGTTCTCGGGTCAGCATAGTATTTGTCTCGAGTCAGATTGTTTTTGCTTAAATACTTAAGTATTTTGGTTTACATAGAATAAGAATAATTAAGGGAATAATCTTGGTTAGTTTAAGTTAATATTTGATTAAAAATTTAGTAAAGTAAGGTTTGTAAAGGAAGATGATGATTAATGTAAAAGTATAAGGTTATTAAAATTTAACTTATACTCGTAATTAAATTAAAGTAATACCGTTAAATTAAATTTGAAATTAGAAATAAATCATATGTTTAATCAACTTAACTTAAGAACATTAGTTAACTACTTCAAGTTTAATTAATCAATGGTAGTAACTTAAGTAACTAAGTAAAGGTAAATGATTCAATTGTTGATAATTCATTAATTGTAAATAAATGATTAATTAAATAATTTGTGATAAGTAAATATGTAATAAGATTGTAATAATTAATAAGTAAGTTATTAATTAATAAATTATGAATCAATTAATTAACTAAGTAAGTAAGTAATAATTAATAAAGTTATAAGTTAATTAATCAGTAATTCATAAAGAATAAACTAGTTTATCAATAAGTAATTAATTAAAGGTTAAGTAAATCAAACCAGTTGACATGAATTGATGATTCTTGTCTGATTGATTCTTATATCTATTTGATGACAGTTTGTGATATGTTATGATATACTATGGATATACCTATGATAATTGTATATAATTTATCTGTAATATATGTTATGTGGATTCTTAATATTGAATTGAACTGTTAAGTTAAATAGACAACTTGGCCCTTAAAATGGCGTTTGGACTCCGAAGAGACCGGGATCGGAAGAATCAATTTTGATTCTCCGAAAACCACATCGATCCAAATTAACGTTAGGTCGTGACTTGTCATTTGGAGATCGAGATGGTGTTTCAGAATGCAAGGGTTATCGTCGTTAACTCTAAGGGTGATTCCAAAATGAGTGTAACGAGATAATGCCTTCGGTTTCGTTCGAACCCGGAACGAACTTGTATGGATTGAATGCTTTCAACACATCGTCAGGCGGACGATGAGCATTCTAAGAATAATATTCAATAAAGGTAATCATAGCCTCAAGCCTCATCAACCGAGAATGGCAAAAACAGGGGAGATGCAGCAAGGTTAGGTGGGTCATGCCCAAGCAGGACAAGAAATTCACCTGTCTAGATGTCCCTTTTTATTTCGGCTGTGTGGGCAGTTGTTGGCCACAACTGCGGGGTTATCTTGTTCGGGACTATTTAGTAAGGAATGGTTCCGGCCTTGTGTTGTAGGGGAACGGGAGTGATCCTCGGTATGGTGATCTACGCCCCGTACTGTGACGGGCAGTACCCCAGTAGCCCTGCCATTGTTGGAAATCCATTTTCCCTACGAGACCCTACGGTTTTGATTTGTATTACCCACTTTCGTGGCTAGTAGCTGGAATTTAATGAATGTAATAATTTCGGCTATTTTCTATTTACTTGAAAACCCTAGACCCTATTATAATATCACTGAATTTCCTATAAAATGTTTTGGTTAACGTAAGGTAAAAACTTACCCGTATTTATTTATGGGGAGTCTTACGTGATACCTTTAGTTTCAAATGATTTTCAAAATTAAGCAATTTTAACCTGTTTACTGATACCAGACTCATGTCTGACCCGGAGTTTATATTTTGTTTTTCATAAACTCTTGGGTACTCAAATTTTTATGACTAGACAAGTGATAGGTATTTGGGAGTGTTGATTTCTGGAGGAGCTATTTTGGGAAGAAGACCATACGTATGTATCTATGTATGTAGTTCCGCTGTGTAGTTAGTGTATGCTGTATTTTGGATGTATGTATGGACATATATGTATATGTCAGTCCGGTTATATGATATTGTATGACTTTGATGTACGTATAACTATGTAATAGTTATGTGATGTATTATATTTTGTTCCATTCCGTTGTGAGATTCTGATATTGTTATTCTTTCTTTCTATTCTTTTCTATTTCTATCCCTTTCATTCTTAATGATGAAACGTCCTTCTGGGTTTAGAAGGGCAGGTCGTCACAGTTGGTATCAGAGCGCTAGGTCGAGCGAGTACCTAGGCTCTTGTGTTACATCTATCTTGAGAGTGCGTATTTGTATTTTCATATAATTATATATATATATCTATCTAAATTTGTTGAGTCACCTGTTCAGGTGCCCGACATGAGTTCAGGAAGAAGAGGTAGAGTTAGGGCCAGTACTTCAACAGATAATGGACGGAGTCAAAATGTTAGTGAGGCTGTCAATCCAGTACCGTCTCAAGTTAGTTTTGCAGCTTTATGCAAAGATTTCAAAAACCTTGGCGGCCAACCATTCAAAGGTCCAGAGTCAATAAATGAAGTTCAAGACTGGCTACGCTCTTGTGAGCGCGTTTTCAAGAGCATGAAATTGACTGATGAGCGTAAGAGGCATATGGCATCATGGCAACTGCAAGGTAGTGCAGCAACATGGTGGTATTTAACTATTGCGAATATTTCTGAGGATGACACTTCACAGGACAGATTCAAGGAATTGTTTGGAGAGAAGTTTATGCCAACGGTAGGGAGAACCCAATTGTATCAGGATTTTCTGTATTTGAAGCAGGGTAGTATGTCTATTTCGCAGTATGAAATCATATTCAACGAACTCTCTTGTTATGGACCAGTACTCATCGATACTCCTCTTAAAAAGAATGAGAAATTTGTGCAAGGGTTGAGGCCTGAATTCCATGGGAAATTAACGGTGCTTCTGAAAGGATCTTTTGTTGATTTGATTGATATGGCTTTAAGATATGAAAGTTTGATGAGTAAGAAGCCGGTGGCTCCAGTTGCAGCTTCAGGTGTGAATTTCACTAATTCGAATAAGCGAAAGTTCGATCCTAAATGGAGAAAGCCGAATAAGAAGAAACCGGGGAATAACAACGGACCTCGAAAGTGCTACATGTGTCAACAGGAAGGACATTTGGCAAATAAGTGTCCTAGAAAGGGATTCCAGCATCAACCATAGCAACCGCATCAGAGTGGCCCAGGATCAGCTATGGTTCAGAAATCATTATGCTTTAATTGTTATCAGCTAGGACACATGATCAAGAATTGTCCACTTCTGCAGAGGGCACCTCAGAATAAAGTTTTTGCTTTGGAAGCCGGACCATCTTCTTCTTCGATGGGCAAAGGAGTTTTAGAAGGTACTTTACTTTTAGATGGAAAATATATTAGAGTTTTGTTTGATTCGGGTGCTTCCTTGAGTTTTATTTCTTTGGACTCAGTTGAAAAGTTCTCTCTTACCCCTAGTTCTGTAGACAGTCCTATCTTGGTATCTAATCCTATAGGAGCGGTGACCAAATTAGACACTATCTGTAAGGACTTGAAGATCTCTTATCTATCCCACAGCTTTTCTTGTGACACGTATGTGTTGAATTTTAAGGGATTTGATCTTATTTTGGGAATGGATTGGCTGGACAAGTATAAAGCCGTCTTGAATTGTGATAAAAGAACAGTTTCATTGAAAACTGATCTGGGTAGAATTGCCAGAGTGTCATGTGATAATTCTGGAATTCACTTGAGCAATCTTTTGTATGGAATTGAGACTTCTGAAGAGAGAGTTGAAGATATCGATGTGGTTCAAGATTTTCCTGATGTTTTTGAAGAAGTTAAATATCTGCCACCACATCGAGAAATAGAGTTCCGTATTGATTTGATTCCAGGAGTTGTGCCAGTGATTCAGCCCAGCAGGAGAATGGCTCCTAGGGAAAGGGAAGAGTTAATTAAGCAGACTCAAGAACTTTTAGAGAAGGGATTGATTAGACCCAGTTTTTCTTGTTGGGGTTCGGCGTCAGTATTTGTGACCAAATCAGATGGATCACCGAGGTTCTGTGTGGATTACAGAGAATTGAACAAAGTGAATATCCGTAATAAATATCCTCTTCCTCGCATCGATGATCTTTTTGACCAGTTGCATGGTGCTTCTATCTTTTATCAATTGGACCTAGCTTCAGGTTTCCACCAGTTGAGGGTAGCTGAAGATAGTATTCCCTTGAATGTATTTAGGGGACCGAATTGTTTCTATGAGTGGTTGGTTATGTCGTTCGGATTAACCAACGCTCCTGCCTACTTCGTTGACCTCATGAACCGAGTCTTTAGGGATGTGCTGAATAAGTTTGTGCTGGTATTCATTGATGACATCTTGGTCTATTCAAAATCTGAAGAAGAGCACAGGGAACATTTGAGGATTGTATTAGAGACTCTGAGGAAGCATGTGCTGAAGGCGAAGTTTTCGAAGTGCCATTTCTGGAAATCGGAAGTTAAATTTTTAGGGCACATTGTTTCGGGTGAAGGCATTTCTGTAGACCCAGCGACTATTCTGGAATGGAAACAGCCAGAAACACCGTGGGAAGTTCGCAGTTTTCTAGGATTTGCTGGTTACTACAGGAAATTTATCAGGGATTATTCCAGGATTTCTTCACATCTGACTAAGCTGACCAGGAAAGGAGCAAAATTCAAATGGACGCCTCAGTGTGAAAAAGCTTTTCAGGAATTAAAGATAAGGTTAACTAGTGCACCAGTACTTGCTATTCCGGATGGAAAGAGCAAATTCGAGGTTTACACTAATGCTTGTATTGTTGGTTTGGGAGCAGTTCTGATGCAGAATGGAAGGGTATTCGCGTATGCTAGTCGGCAGTTGAAGCCTTATGAGAAAAACTACGCTACACGTGATCTTGAACTGCTAGCCATTGTTTTTGCTTTGAAAATTTGGAGACATTATCTTTTGGGAGAGAGATTCGAATTGTTCACGGATCACAAACCGTTGAAATATCTATTCTCTCAAAAAGATCTTAATCTGAGACAGTAGCGGTGGGTTGAATTTCTAGCATCCTATGATTTGGATATTCTGTACACTCCGAGGAAAGCGAATGTCGTAGCTCATGCTCTCAGCAGGAACGCAGTTCTTTCTCTTGTGGAAGTGGTTCCATCTCTTATTGAAAGGATCTCAAGCAAGCAAGAATCTGATAAGATGTTGAGGAGGATCATTAAAAGAGTCAGGAAGGGTCAGTGTCCTAGTTTTGAAATTGATGGCCAAGGAACACTAAGGATTAACGGGAGAATCTGTGTTCCGAATGATAAGGAGTTGAGGTAGGAAGTGTTGTCAGAAAGTCATCGCTCCAAATTGAATATTCATCCGGGAATTTCGAAGATGTACAAAGACATGAGGAGAGTCTTTTGGTGGAAGGGCATGAAGGAAGATGTAGCTGCTTTTGTGAACAGTTGTGTCATTTGTCAACAAGTTAAAGGTGATCAACAGAAATCTGCCGGGTTATTGCAACCTTTGGAAATTCCGAATTGGAAATGGGAAATGATCTCGATGGATTTTATCGATGGTTTTCCTAGAACCAGGAAAGGGAATGATGGTATATGGGTTATTGTGGATCGTTTAACTAAAAGTGCCCATTTTATACCAGTAAAGGCAACCCGCACTACAGTTTCTTTGGCAGAAATTTTCTTAAAGGAGATAGTTCGATTGCATGGTGTTCCAGTCAGCATAGTAAGTGACCATGATCCTATTTTCACTAGAAAATTTTGGGAAGCTCTGCAATCAGCAATGGGGACAGATTTGAGATTAAGTACAGCCTATCATCCTCAAACGGACGGACAGACGGAGAGGCTTAATCGTATTCTTGAGGATATGCTGCGGGCTTGTGTTTTAAATTTTGGAGGATCTTGAGAGGACCATCTTCATCTAGTGGAATTTTCTTATAATAACAGTTATCAAGCAAGTATTAAGATGGCTCCTTATGAAGCTTTATACGGAAGACCGTATAGATCCCCATCTTGTTGGATTGAATCGAAGGATCGTCTTGTACTCGGAGCCGATCTTATTCGAGAAGCTTCTGCGAAGGTTGAGCTTATCAAGAAAAGGATGAAAGCTTCTCATGATCGTCAGAAGAAATATGCTGACCGAAGGCGAAGACCATTGGAATTTGAGATCGGAGACTTGGTTTTTGTTAAAGTTTCCCCAATTAAAGGTGCCATAAGATTTGGAAAGACGGGAAAACTTGCTTTGAGATACATTGGACCATTCCGAGTGTTGGAAAGAATTGGAACTGTAGCCTATGGGATTGAATTGCCAGAGCGGATGTCTGGGATTCACAATGTGTTTCATGTATCGCATTTGAGGAAATTTGTTCATGATCCCTCACTGGTTGTAGAACCGGTAATTCAAGAAGATTTGAAAGTGGAACCCAATTTAACTATAGTCAGAAATCCAGTTCAGATTATGATTGAGACGAGAAGCAACTCAGGAACAAAGTGGTGAAACTCGTCAAGGTGCAATCGAGTGAGGATCCCAGAGATTGTACCTGGGAAACACTCGATAGTTTTAAGAATGCTTATCCGGATTTATGTTCGGATAACTAGTGGTGTTTGTCAGAGTTGGCTGTTTGTTTATTTGCTATTGTATGAATGTTATGTATGTTTGGATTGTTAATATAAAAGCTTTTGAATTAACTGTTGTTTAAATTTCGAGGACGAAATTCTTTTAAGGGGGGAGGAATGTAACAACCTGGAATTTTTGACGGCATATTTTAATGAATATTTAATCTAATTTAAATTAAATACAAGCTTTTCAATTTTTAAAACTGATGAGATTTTTGATATTTAACAATTATATGTTTTATAAAAGAAAATTTTGATTTGAAAATTTAAAATAGAATGCTTCAAAACCATTTAAAACAAAATCGGTCTTATTCAATAAAATCAAATCAAAGATTCAATATTTTATTATTTCATAATTTATAAGGATACAATTGTAGTTTTTAAAATAATAAGTTTAAAAATTAACAAACATAGTAATATTAACATAAACATGGAAATCTAACACATAAGTTTAAAACAATATAATTGATTATAAACATAAACATCCAAAACAAGTATGAATCGTAATTATAAACATAAATATAAACCATAATTATAAAATAGAAAATATAACTAACAATATGAATATACGAATATAAGTTATAACTAGGAATATAAAATTTACATATGAAATATTATGAATCAAATGCTTGAAAATCTAAAGTGCAAATAAATCACAATCAATAAAGTCAAAATAATAACCTGCAAAATTCATTTGTATAACATAATTTTTTATAAAGAAAGCCATTTACATTATTGAATGTCATGTGAGCATGTTCAATGCATAAGTAAAAGGGGATACTTGTAACATATTTCTGTACTAAACATATATGTGCTGTGATACAGTTTATATGCATAAGGAAATAAAAGATTTCACTTCAAATTAATAATGAAAAAATCCGAGTCTTGTACAAAACAAACAGAAATCTAAAACATTTATTATTTGTTAGCATAAATGAAGCATTAGAATTAATTAGATGTAAGCAAATATGAAAACATGCATTTAAGATTAGCACAACATACTGTTTAACAAGTACTATAGCCGAAATATCCTTATCACTTCATTCTGCAGGATATTTTACTTGACCAATTAAAAAAAATGAGAAAAATGACAAATGAATACAAACTGGCCAGCTACAACCTGTTAAGTAGTTTTAACATGTATATACACACATATATACTATGTTCATTTATAAAGCTTAACTAAACTTAAAAACAACCCTGAGAAAAACATTGTTTTGCTTGTAAACATATATTAACCCAAAGCAGGAAACTAAAAAGAAGGGTTTCAGGGAATTTCTTTCTGCAGTGTCTTCTTCAACATCACTTTCTGTTCAGAGCTAGTTCTGGTGAGTAAACCTATTACTTGATTGATCTAAGAAATTCTGAGTTTGTTATATAGTTTGAATAAGAATTTGTATATTCCAGTACACTGCAAATACTTGGGAACTGTTGTATATCCTTTGATTACAGAACAATAAACAGTAAGGAATTTGAATATTTCTTTTTGCAAATACTTTATACATAGGAATGTAAGTTAAATGTACTTGTAGAAAACTGAAAATCATGATCAGAAGTTAAGTTTTGAAGGTGACAGTGAAGTTCAAACTCTGTATATTCAAGTTTGCAGTAAGAAATCAATATGTGCAAAAATTCAAAGACTTTAAATTGTTAATTCGAATTCATATATTAAACAAACATGCAAAGTTAGGATTTTTAAAAATGAAATGATAATTTTTAGATCAAATTTTGTGGTTCAGTTCAAAGAGAAGCCAAAAATAATTTTTATCAATATTGGTTGATTCAACAAAATTTAATCGTTGAAATTTCCTATAAAGAAGCTTGAAGATAAATTAATATAAGAAAAATGTCAAAATAAGTTTCAAATGTGTAGGTTGTTAGTTTGAATCAAAAGTAGGGTTTTTGTCACGAGTTTCACTGAACTCTGTAAATTTTCGATTTCGACTCACCTAGATGACCGAGCTTCACGAAAATTAGAGGAATGGTAGTATGGAGGCTAATGGTGGTGTAGCCGGAGTCTCGAAGCTTCCGGAGGTTTGTATCCCTTGCACGAGGAGGAAGTTGTCGGAACATTATTTTTGATCTGAACCTCAAAACTATCGTTTCTCATTCTTGAGCTCCATCAGCTTTTTGGGGTGTTGGAATCCAAAGAGTGGATGGCAATCGACTTGTCAACGATTAGGCCAGGTGATGGAAGAGCGTCGGAGGGGGGTGTACGTGTATAGATGGTTGTGCACGGCGTTGAAACTTGCCTGAGTATTTTACAGAAGGGAGCTCGAAAGAGTACTCGAGTAGTAGGTGAATTGGCCCGTGTAATTTGTATTTTGCGTTGGAAAGAAACAGTTTAAATTTAAACTGTTATAAAAAAAATATGAAGAAGGTAAACAGGGGAGATCTCGGGGAAAACATAGAAATGCTCGAGTCCAACTCGAGTTTTGCCTGGGAAGTTCTCGGGTCAACATAGTATTTGTCTCGAGTCTGATTGTTTTTTCTTAAATACTTAAGTATTTTGATTTACAAAGAATAAGAATAATTAAGGGAATAATCTTGGTTAGTCTAAGTTAATATTTGTTTAAAAATTTAGTAAAGTAAGGTTTGTAAAGGAAGATGATGATTAATGTTAAAGTATAAGGTTATTAAAATTTAACTTATACTCGTAATTAAATTAAGTAATACCTTTAAATTAAATTTGAAATTAGAAATAAATCATATGTTTAATCAACTTAACTTAAGAACGTTAGTTAATTACTTCAAGTTTAATTAATCAATGGTAGTTACTTAAGTAATTAAGTAAAGATAAATGATTCAATTGTTGATAGTTCATTAATTGTAAATAAATGATTAATTAAATAATTTGTGATAAGTAAATATGTAATAAGATTGTAATAATTAATAAGTAAGTTATTAATTAATAAATTATGAATCAATTAATTAACTGAGTAAGTAAGTAATAATTAATAAAGTTATAAGTTAATTAATCAATAATTCATAAAGAATAAACTAGTTTATCAATAAGTAATTAATTAAGTTTAAGTAAATCAAACCAGTTGGCATGAATTGATGATTCTTATTTGATTGATTCTTATATCTGTTTGATGATGGTTTGTGATATGTTGTGATATATTATGGATATATCTATGATAACTGTATATAATTTATCTGTACTATCTGTTACGTGAATTCTTAATATTGAATTGAACTGTTAAGTTAAATAGACAACTTGGCCCTTAAAATGGCGTTTGGATTCCGATGAGACCGGGATCAGAAGAATCAATTTTGATTCTCCGAAAACCACATCGATCCAAATTAAACGATAGGTCATGACTTGTCATTCGGAGATCGAGATGGTGTTTTAGAATGCAAGGGTTATCGTCGTTAACTCTGAGGGTGATTCCAAAATGAGTGTAACGATATAATGCCTTTGGTTTCGTTCGAACCCGGAACAAACTTGTATGTATTGAATGCATTCAACACATAGTCAGGCGGAGGATGAGCATTCTAAGAATAATATTCAATAAAGGAAACCGTAGCCTCAAGCCTCATCAACCGGGAAAGGCTAAAACAGGGGAGATGCAGCAAGGTTAGGTGGGTCATGCCCAAGCAGGACAAGAAATTCCCCTGTCTAGATGTCCCTTTTTATTTCGGCTGTGTGGGCAGTTATTGGCCACAACTGCGGGGTTATCTTATTCGGGACTGTTCAGTAAGGAATGGTTCCGGCCTTGAGTTGTAGGGGGTCGGGAGTGATCCTCGGTACGGTGATCTAGGCCCCGTACTGTGACGGGCGGTACCCCAGTAGCCCTGCTATTTTTGGAAATCCATTTTCCCTACGAGGCCCTACGGTTTTTATTTGTATTACCCACTTTCGTGGCTAGTAGCTGGAATTTAATGAATGTAACAATTTCGGCTATTTTCTATTTACTTGAAAACCCTAGACACTATTATAATATCACTGAATTTCCTACAAAATGTTTTGGTTAGGGTAAGGTAAAAACTTACCCGTATTTATTTATGGGGAGTCTTACATGATACCTTTATTTTCAAATGATTTTCAAAGTTAAGCAATTTTAACTTGTTTACTCATACCAGACCCATGTCTAACCTGGAGTTTTATTTTGTTTTTCATAAACTCTTGGGTACTCAAATTTTTATGAGTAGCCAAGTGATAGGTATTTGGGAGTGTTGATTTCTGGAGGTGCTATTTTGGGAAGAAGACCAGACGTATGTATCTATGTATGTAGTTTCGCTGTGTAGTTAGTGTATGCTGTATTTTGGATGTATGTATGGACATATATGCATATGTCAGTCCTGTTATATGATATTGTATGACTCTGATGTACGTATAACTATGTAATAGTTATGTGATGCATTATATTTTGTTCCATTCCGCTGTGAGATTCTGATATTGTTATTCTTTCTTTCTATTCTTTTCTATTTCTATGCTTGGTTAATTTTAAATAAACTGATTTAAAATTATTGATTTGTGTGCTTGGATGAATATTATTGTCAATTGGGTTGAAATAGACCCTATGCGCCGCATAATAGCAGATGATATTATATTTAAACCCATATAACGCGATATTCCCCCTCGAAGTGGAATTGGTATTATATAAGTATTTTGAGTTGTTGATTTCCTCATTATATAGCAGATGAGACCCTATGCGCCGCATAATAGCAGATGATATTTTATAAATCCCATTTACCACGATATTCCACCTCGAAATGGAATGGGTACTTAATTGTTGTGCTAACATCTATGGATGCAGGGAAGCAGGTTGGAGGGATCCAACTGAATTCCTCAAACATTTGAATTTGTTTCATATGTTGTATGTTGATTTATTTATAATCTGTGTGTGATTATATCTGTGATTGAAATTGTTGAGGGCTATGATTTAGTTGAATGTATTTTTGGTATCGTAGGATACCATAAATATGAAATTGAATTTTTGGAATTTAAGTAAAAGCTTTAAGCAAATTCATTAAAAGAATTGGGTGAATTTAAAAGAGGTAAATAGATAAAGTTTTAATTTTGAAAACTTATTGAATAAATTCAAAAATATGGGAAAAGATTTTAATAAATGGGTTTTGAATGTTATTGTTTAACAGTTGAAAATTTTGTTTAAAATTCGGATTTTTAAATGAATTAGAAGAGAGAAAGAAATTTATTTTAAAAAAGGAAATAAATTGGGAAATCCATTTAGAAATTGGTTTTGGTGATTGAAAATAAACCTTTGGGAAATCCATTTGGAAATTGATTTGGGTGTTTGAAACGAATTTGGGAAATCGATTTGAAAATGATTTGGTTTTTGAAAATAAATTTGGAAATAATTTGAAATTTGATTTAGTGTTGAAAGTGAATATTTGAAAATCGATTTGAAGATCGTATATCAATGGATATTTGAAAAAGGAAATTCACAATGGGAATTTAAAGAGGAAAGGTGTGACGCCCCACCTCTATACCCACACTAGTCAAGAACACCACGGTGTAGTGCTATCAACTAGCACGGAGAATAAGGCTGTTGAGGAGCGACCATCCGTGTAATTGCTTTGCAAACCCAAAGCTACTACACAGTGGCTACAATAATCATCGAAAACAAATATAGAAATATACATAACATAAATCAGTCACAGATATCCATATCACTAAGGCGGAAAAAGATATGAATATAACACATGAAAGTGTACATCAGAGTAGTGGTCAAATAAGATCCACACTATCACGAAAGAATAGCTACAAGTGCTAGACAAAAGAATATGAATACATTAATGAGTCTACATCTCAAATGTATACAATAAAAACTGCTAATCTAAGTAGTTAACCAAAAGTCAAGGTAAAGATCCTGGATGAGAAGTCAAGCAGAAGCACCTGTAACATCTCGGTCTGTCCCGAGTGTTATTTTATAAGAAAATAATAAACAGATCAGTCTAGCTATAAATATCAGATAAAATGATATAGAATAAGAGGTATGGTATAAACGTACAATAACCGTAATGGCATACTATGAAAAGCATGTAAATGAACATCAACAAGAGATTAATCAATATCACAAGAATCTTCTCAAAGATCAAAAGGAATGTCAAACTCCATAAATTTGCATACACAAAAGTGTCAATGACACACAAATTCACCAATTCACAAATATTGATAAAGCTTATCAATGAAAATCACGAAAATTAGTGAAACACGAAATTCTAGAAATCTACACAAGAAATCCAGAAATCACAAAAAGGGGAAGGCCTATCACAAATGGGAGTATGAAAACTCACCAACACGTGTATCACAAAATGGAACGCTATTCCATGGTAGCTAAACATAAATTTTAAGCCGAAGCTCCACAAACGGTCCGAAGACCATGGGTAGCTACCCCACCAAATTGAGCCGAAGCTCCACAGAAACAGGGTTTAGTCTCCCTCGTAGACAAAGAGACATTACACATTCGCTAGTCTAAATCACAAAAATGATCATCATCGATCATCAAGAAGTGTCAATTACAGTGAGCTAGTAAATATAAAAGTTTAGCTTCATGCCTATAACCACTAGCTTAACTTAGATATTTACGAACAGATTGTAAGTTTCCACTAGAAAATTGTCACAAGAGATCCAATCGAACAAGTCCAAGAATTAACCGGCGAAGTAAACGCAAGCGTTTCATACCACTTGTTTTACTAAGCCGTTTAATTAGATTTCTCATACGAGTGATGTAAAGGTTTGTATATACTAATAGATTGGAAAACGTTTTAAGAAGAGGGCTTTGTAATAAAATAGTGTTGAAATTGCTTTGATGAAAGAGTTTTGATATTTACTACTAATATTGAAACTTTTATATTTTAAAGTGACAAATCACAAAAACGATTGTAGAAACAATTGATCATAAAAATTTCACATTCGAAGACGTGGATAAAATCCAATGAAATCAATTCCAAAGCCATCAAAGTATAAACACTCTTGCGACCTAACATGGTCGAACTAAGGTGCAAACGACCCAAAAGAAGTAGCGGTTTAATGGCGCGACCCAAGGTACAACAACCTAACGTGGTTAACGACCTAACTCGGTCGCGACTTAAGGTGTGCGACTTAACAGTGGAGAGCGACTTAGTGGATACGGAGTCAAGTGACCTAATGGATCGCGACCTAAGGAATTGGCAAGGTCGAGCCACCTAGTGGCTGCGACTTAATATGGAAACAGGTTCGAGCGACCTAATAAGGTAAGCATGCGGCCAAGATGGTGCGACCCAAGTGGTACGCGACCTAAGGAGGTACGCGACCTAAAGGGGTACGCGACCTAAAGACTCAATGCCGAGCGACCTAACGAGGTCAGTAAGGCCGAGCGACCTAATGCATGAGACGGCATGATGTGGTGCGACCTAACCTTAGCGTCCTCAGGAAATGGCGAACGACTTAAGGGCCACGACCCAAATAGATAGGCCAAGCGACCTAAGGTGCTACGACCTAATGGCGAACGACCTAATGTTGCCGAATGAATTAAGGCCGGAAACGACCTATATGCTGTGTGACTTTTCAACGGCCAAACGACCTAAGGCGCAGAAAACGCAAAAACACACGAAAATTGGAGTTTTTCACCAGTTCAATCCAAACCAAAAGCAAATGCTTATGGAAAAGTGTTACGAATTCATTCCCAACAATAAATGATAGTTATAGATAAGAATGTGAGATAAAAGTCTCTCCTTTTCACAAATTCAATGAAGAAGAAGCTTGAAATCAATGGAAGAAGCAACTACAAGCTTGAATCAATGGCTTCTCTTTGGATTTGGAGTTAGATGATGGATTTGCAAATGAACAAAGGCTTGGAGTTTCTATTTCCCATTCTCTTCCTCCATTTTTGATGAACATTTTGTTGTTAGGAAATGAAATGAAGTTATGAAGAGAAGAGGTGGTTGAGCTTGAGTTATAATGGGCTAAACCAACCCCAAGACCCAAAGTGTAAAAGTGACAAAATTTCACTAACTCCAAGCATATCAAAGTTTATACTCAAAAAGACCGCAAACATTGTTTTGGACCCAGTGGAAGTGGTCTCGAGTCCTAAATCAACCGTATGCAAAAAGTAACTTTTCGGACTATAATGCGACTAACGATAAAATATTTAAATAAGAATATTTAAATATTCAATCGTAAAATATGCGGGTTGTTACAGACTCTCCTCCTTAAAGAAATAGCGTCCTCGCAATATTCAAGAAGAAAATATATAGTAACAACCATAAAAGCATATTCAACCCAAAAGAAATTTGAAATAAGAAGTTTACCACAAAGAGCAGGAAAAAGTAAGTCCGGATGTGTTCACTCGATGAATTCTCTAGATTCCCAAGATCAATCCTTAGGATTTGAGGACTATTGAACTTTCACAAGCGGGACATCTTTATTTCAAAGTCGTTTGACCACCGAAGCAATAATACGAATAGGATGTTACTCATAAGTTAAATTCGACGAAACTTCCACAACACCGGGCTCAAGAATAGAATCGAAATCCCGAAGGCATTTCTGTAATTGAGAAACGTGAAACACGTCATGCATTGCAGAAAATTGAGCCGGTAATAAAAGGTGATAAGCCACTGAACTAATACGTTTGGTGATAGAAAATGGTCCAATATATCGAGACACTAATTTTCCCGATCGACTGAAACGTACAACACCCTTCATAGGTGAAACACGAATAAATACAAGATCTCCGACAGAAAATTCTAATTTCCTTCTCCGGTTATCGGCATAGGATTTTTTTTCTATTCTGGGCTTCTTTCATCCTATGACGAATAAGATCAATCTTTTCTGTTGAATCACGAATAAAATCTAGACCTAAAACTAGCGTCTCACCGGCCTCAAGCCAACAAGAAGGATATCGGCATGGCCTTCCATAGAGTGCCTCAAATGGTGCCATACCAATACTAGATTGGAAGCTATTATTATAGGAAAACTCAACAAGAGGAATACGATCTTCCCAACTTCCACCAAAATCGAGAACACATGCACGAAGAAGATCTTCAATAGTTTGATTCACACGCTCGGTTTGTTCAACGGACTGTGGATGATAAGCGGTGCTAAAATTAAGCTTCGTTCCCAAAGCTTTTTGAAGACTCTTCCAAAATCCACTAGTAAACAATGGATCACGATCACTAAAAATAGAAGTAGGAACTCCATGCAATTTAGCAATTTCTTTAATGAAAAGTTTGGCAAAAAGAATAATGGTTCGATTAGACCGAACGGGAATAAAATGGGCGGATTTAGCAAGTCTATCAACAATCAACCATAAGCTATCATGACTCGAACGAGAACGGGGAAGGCCATCAACAAAATCCATGGAAATTTGGTCCCACTTCTAAATTGGGATTTCTAAAGGTTGCAATAACCCAACGGCCTTTGATACTCTGCCTTGACAAGTTGGCAAGTCATGCAACACTTAACAAAGTTAACAATATCAGATTTCATTCCCTCCCAATAATAAAGTCGCTTAATATCCGCGTACATTTTACTACGACCGGGTTGAATGGTAAATTTCGAACAATGAGAATCTTCTAAAATATCTTTACGAAGGTCACTATATTTGGCACGATAATTCTTCCAAATTTTCGAATGCCGCCACTGTAGGATCTAGATTAACCCTAGAGGGGGGTGAATAGGGTTATAGCAAATTTTCTCGATTTAAACACTGAAATTAACTGCAGAATTAAATATGGTGAAAAAGTAAATCACACACAAAATTTACCCAGCTTCGGCAACCCCTGCCTACTGCTGCATTCACAGATTTCTATTAGAATTAAACAGTATCACGCTTACAAACGCTCTACTAGACTCGCAGACATTTGCTTCCGCTCACAAACACTCTACTAGACTCGCAAACATTTTCTCCCGCTCACAAACACTCTACTAGACTCGCACACCCTGCTCCCGCCTATAGAGTTTCGTTTACTCGCAAACTCTGCTCCCGCCTACAATAGAACTTTGCTTACTCGCAAACTCTGCTCCCGCCTACAATAGAACTTTGCAAACTCGCACACCCTGCTCACTGAACTAATTCTACATAGACAATATGACACTACCTAAACCTAGGTGGTGATTTACAAATTCTTTGACTCGAAAAGTAAAAACAGATTCAAAATTAAAACCGGAGCAAAAATTAAAATACAACTTGAATGCGTAATTTTTGCTCAAAATAAAAACTAAAAAACCCTTTATAATTTAAAAACTAAACCCCCTTTAATAATAAGTCACGGCCGGCCCAATATCTTATTTCACCCAATCTCCTTCTTGGCTTTGACCCGTTCCTTCTTTTGCTTGTAAAATGTCGGCCTTGCTCTTGAAATTAGGGCTTGAGTCTTTTACCAAATTAGGGCTTTTGATGCACGCCTATACTGATCGACTTTCTGATTTGGCTTGCTTACTACTTCTCTGATGATTCGCGATTTGTTCTCTGATGATTCGCAACTTGTTCTCTGATGATTCGCTTGTTGCTCGCTCGATCGAGTTGTTGATGATTTCGGTATGTAGTTTCTTTTGTTGCTCGTTTGATTGCTTGCTTCGATTGAACTCGATTTTTAACTCGATAGCCGATGATGTAAATTGGGATTGCGATTGATAGTTCGATTGTGAATTGAAGCACTTGCCCTTTTAATGATACCTTCGGGTTGAATTTATATGAATTCACGACTTCATCACTTTCCTAATTTTCTAATGCCTGTTGCGCACGTCTTTCCTGATTTTGTGTCACCTTGATACACACGGCTTTCCTGATATTTTTTAACTTGATAATCACGGTTTTGAATTGAGAGCGTTCGATCCTTCTTGTATAAAAAGGCAGAAACTTTCCCTTTTTAATTTGCGTTGACTTTTTCAAAGAATACAAATTTGAGTTGATCTGATGCATTTCTGTAACTTGCTTCTTTCACTTCGCTGTTTTGATTCCGTGACCATAACTGCTCTGGATTGAATAACTTGAATTTGTGATTCCATGTATCACTGCACTTCAAGTCTGTGAATTTTTCTGTACTGTTGAACTTTGTTCTCTGGCCATCTTTTCTATCACTTGGTACTGCCATGTATTTGCATAGTACCATAGCTTCTTTGTTGCACTCGAGTTAGTTCAAACATGAACTTGTTGTTTGGTTCACTGTGTCACTTAGGTGTACTTCATGTTAGATCGAATTGCACTTATTTGATTGTACTTGTGTTCTTTATTCATTGGGCTGGCTGTTGCCAAGTTGATATGCTTGTGATGCTTTGTCTCTGGCATTGACATTGACATTTGTATATATGACCTGGGCAGTTGAATCATTAACTGTTCATACTTGTGATCTTCATTTGGGTTATTGATCGTGTATATTCTCGAGTTGGTTGTGCACTGTTGATTAGT
This sequence comes from Allium cepa, assembly GCA_030765085.1. Classification (NCBI taxonomy): domain Eukaryota; kingdom Viridiplantae; phylum Streptophyta; class Magnoliopsida; order Asparagales; family Amaryllidaceae; genus Allium; species Allium cepa. The sequence continues at coordinate 73,393,636 of CM060942.1, forward strand.
TGATCTGAATTATTTGACTTGTACATGCTGTAGTGTCTGGTCTTTTCATTCATGTTGCAACTGCACTTTGATGGCTGTTCATTTGTATTCTGGTCAGTGGTGTTCATTGTAGTTGCACTGCAGTTTCATTATGACTGCGACTCCATGACTTGATCTTTGTTGAACTGGTTTTGTTTGGTCAGTACATTTATATGTTCTTCAAATCAGTGGTGCACTGTGCCATTTGATCTGTTGCACTGTTGGTTGACTATCTCCTTGAGTTGCAGTGAGCTCGACATTGTTGTTTACTTCACTTGTGGTCTTCATTTTTGATGCAGAACTTCAGTGCTTGTATTGACATGTTATGGCTTGTACTCGGTTTGCTTTTAATGCATTCTGGTGCGGTGTTGTTACTGCATTCATGATAGTTTGTATATGCATTTGCCTGTTGTTTCATTTGTCTGCTGGACTTGTTGTACATTGCATAGTGCATTGCCTTGTTTGTTGAAGTTGTGCTTGCACACTTGCTATTGTTGGCTGCGCATACGAGTTGGCGAGGCAGTGCACACGTGTATGAATGTACACGTGTGTATTGCAGCCACTTATGGTTACATGTCCCTGTAATATCTATATGCACGACTTTGTGATGAAAACAAGTGTGAATGATGACGAACAACCCAAATAACTGAGGCAAACCATATTTTCAAAAATCGTATTTCATTTTATATTACAAAAATATTTCTTTTTCAATTTTACTGCGTTAGTGAATATTTTTGCAGATTTCTCAGATGCTGGATTCAAACTGGAATGCAGTTGAAGACAAAATACGAGTATGAGTGATATGTAGTGAGGTTATCAATGTAAAAATATTTGTGATGTAATCGTGATGTAATCAAAAATGTATATGTATAGTGAGAGCATGAATTTGTACTATTCAGGATTGTAATAAATATTTGTTTGAATAAAATTTCTGTTTGAATTCAAAATCTGTGTAACTTGTGTAACTTGTTCTGTTTGAATTCAAATTCAAATTCTGTGTAATTTATTTTATTCAACAAATATTTATTTAATCTATGAAAAACAAAATAGTACATTACCATATACATTTAAAATGAATATATATTTTTATTATCATCAAACAAAAACATATAAGCGCATATTCAACAATCTCCCCCTTTTGATGATAACAAACATATATTTAAGATTTTGTACATGTTAAATGTATTTGACCAATTATATACTCTAATTGCTCCCCCTATTTAAATGCTTCCTCTCTACATGATGCTCCCCCTACATATATGCATACGAATAGAAATATTCAAATAAGCCTAGATGCAAATGGAAAATTATTTGACCTTTACTTGATTCTATTTGACAAAATCTTAACTTTTCTCTCCCCCTTTTGTTATCAGCAAAAGAATAATAGTGTGAGAGAAAAACAGAGATAAAGTGATCGATATTAATCCAACATTAATCTCAAATTGAATATAAATATTAAACTTCAATAAGAATCAAACAAAAACCATAACTACCCTTGTTAGGCGCATATTCCACTTTTAGAAATGATGGAAATTGATGTTCATATAAAATCATACAGTTGAATCTTCTTGTGGTACATTTATATCAGGAATTTGAATATCTACTAATCATGCATAACCGTTAGGACTTTTAAATGAGATTAGTAGTATTCCAATTTAATTTTAAAAATGAAATCAAGTATCTTCTAACCACGCATGACCGTGAGGACTTTTAAATGGAATTAGAATCAACTTGTCTATTTAAGCAATTAATTTTGATATGCGTTCCATACATGCATAACCGTAAGGACTTTTAAATGAGCATGGAAGCACATAATAAAAAATCCAAGTAATTCACCCATGCATAACCGTGAGGACTTTTAAATAAGAGTGAATACTTTTGATATTTATTTATTTATTTTTTAAAAAATGTGACATGAAAAATAAATGATTCGTGATTATAGTACCACATATCGACAAACTATATTGAATATTTGATAAACCATGGTCGATAGAAATAATGATAGATATAGAAATGGTCATGGAATCTTTACCGAACAAAAAGTTTTATAATTCTTGTTTTAATTCCTAAAGAAAATTTTCAAATATACTCTCTTGAGTAATGTATGTTGAATATCAACACTCATCACCTTTTCAATCACTATTTATCTTTTTGATAATTAGCAGGGAGTCGGATTAGTCAAAATTTGTCATTTAAAATCAAATAAAAATGAATAATCTGAAAATATGGTCAAACAATTATTTTCTCGAAGGGGTTATATGAGAAAAAAAATTCTGCTAAATGAAAAATTATTTCAAGTGAAAAATATGCAGATATTTTCTTTGAAAAAATGATGCAGCAAATGAATGTTTCAATTAATCACGTTACACTAGTAATTTCTCTATCAACTATATTACCAGTGTAATCTGCATCTGAATTTGAATTTCACTCAATATTCACTCGTAGGATGTTAAAAACCAGATTGTGAAATTTCAACAAACTATCTCAGACTGTAATTTGAAAATGAAGCCATGTTAACACTCAAACAAATATCATAGTGTTAATTTCAAAAACCGTAGGATGAACAGTTATATTCATGAGTAATCAACAGTCAATCAACATCATAATTATTTCAAAAACAATTTCTTGAAGTTCAACAATTTCTTTAAAAACTTTTTAGCAACTTTCACATGAAATCGTGCAAATTTACAAGTAGTGACCAAAATGTCAAAACAACTATATCTATGTGTAGCATGAGTAACCATCATTTGACCAAACAAATTTATATGGATTAGTTCACATTTGAAAATCTGATTGGTCATCATTTAAGCACAAATCAAGGTCATAAATAAGAACAAGTCAAAAGAAAAATCATATCAATAAGTCAGAATTAAAGACATCACATCATTATCACAATTTTGGCTGATTTAATTCACAATATGGTGCAGATTATCACATTTAATATACCTTCACCTGTTTTACCTTTACGATAATTTCTCATGATTGCCCATTGTGATTCTGTCACCTTTATACTAGGCTAAGGAACTTTGCTATGTTGCCCGTTGTGTTTCTGGAACAGCCAAAATCCAGAGAACACCGTTGTTGTTCCTTAGCCTGCCACCACACCTACGCGATGAAAGATTTTTGTGACCAATTTCTAGGTCCATGATTGTTAGTGGCAGAAGCATTATGAATAAACAAACCCTTTGGAACCCAAACTTGTTTAGTCCTTTTATTCTTGTTCCAATAGATATGAAATTTGTTTGTAGAATTCTTAGGAACCCAAACTTGTATAAATTTTGTGTTCTTGTTCCTATGACTACAATTTTCAACATGATGTCCAATTATTTCACATCTATCAAAGACACTTTTCCCTTTTGCATTATCCTCAGCTTGTGCTTTCCCAAAACCAAGTCCTATTCTGTTGTTAGCAAAAATTTGATTTCCCAATAGCATGTTGAAAGATTTTTCGCCTCTTGAAAAGTTATTCAAAGATTTCTTAAGATTTTGGACTTTGGTTTTTAGTGTTGTGTTTTCAGTGACAAGTGAGGTGCATCGATTTATAAAATCCTTTTTCCTAGTGTCAATGATTTCCTTAAGACTCAAGTTTTCTTTTTCAAGATTCTCAGAGTTATTCTTAAGTCTTGTCAATTCTGAATCTAAAACTTTACATCTTTTACATTCTAGGTTTTGAATATTTTCAAGTTCAGTTTCTAACCTAAAATTTTTACGAGCAAGTTCTCTCCTATCAGTTTTCAGTTTTTCAATTTTAGATTCAAGAGCATCAACTACTTTAGTGAGATCAAGACACATAAAAACAAGATCTCTATAGGAATACTCACCTGCCTCACTAGATTCCTCAGAGCTTGCTTCTGATTCTGATTTCGCCATAAGACACAAGTTACCCTCCTCTGAGCTGCTATCCGAAACTTCCTCTCCTTCTTCATCATCCCAAGTCGCTGCAAATACCTTCTTCGTCTTTTTCTTTCCTTTGTTTTTTTTGAGAAGTGGGCATTTTTGTATGAAGTGTCCAGGCTTCTTGCAGTTAAAGCACGTTGGTTCATTATCGGAATTGTCAGAATCTTTTGGCTTATTACGACTTGTTTTCTTCTTGCGTGGCTTGAATCTCGACCATTTTCTAAGATTATTGACAGCCATTGAAAGCTCCTCAATTGGACCTTCTCCTTCTTCATCGCTTTCTTCTTTGCTCTTTAAGGCAATCGTCTTCTTCTTTGGTTCGGAGTTGTTGCGTTCTTCCTTTGCTTTTAACTCAAGCTCATATGTCATCAAGTTACCAATCAACTCCTCCATGCTTAGTTTACTCAAATCTTTTGATTCTTGGATTGCCGTGACTTTTGCCTCAAAGTTCATCGGTAAGACTCGTAGTATCTTCCGCACAAGCTCTACCTCAGTGAATACCTTCCCAAGCACTCTAGCGTTGTACACCAAAGTTGAAAAGCGTCCAAACATGTCCTTTATGCTCTCGCCTTTGTCCATCACAAAGTTTTCGTATTCATTGCTGAATAGGGCTACACGAGACTCCTTGACTTGAGAAGTTCCTTCGCGTATCACCTCCAAAGTGTGCCAAATTTCCTGTGTTGTTGTACAATGAGAAATTCTATTAAATTCATTTTTATCAAGAGCACATATCAAAGCATTCATGGCTTTAGCATTTGTCGTTTTCAATCTCTTATCGTTAGCATCCCACCTATCCTTAGGTTTAGGAATCTCAGTATCACCAACGATTATAGTGGGAGGTTTATAGCCAGTTTCAATAATATCCCAAACATCATAATCAACGGAACTAAGGTAAATACTCATCCTAACTTTCCAATAAGCATAATCATTCCCGTTAAACATGGGTGGCCTAACGATAGATTGCCCCTCAGAAAAAGCATTATTTGATGAATTCATGACTCTAGAGTTAATGAAAAATACCGTGCTCTGATACCACTTGTAGGATCTAGATTAACCCTAGAGGGGGGTGAATAGGGTTATAGAAAATTTTCTCGATTTAAACACTGAAATAAACTGCAGAATTAAATATGCTGAAAAAGTAAATCACACACAAAATTTACCCAGCTTCGGCAACCCCTGCCTACTGCTGCATTCACAGATTTCTATTAGAATTAAACAGTATCACGCTTACAAACGCTCTACTAGACTCGCAGACATTTGCTCCCGCTCACAAACACTCTACTAGACTCGCAAACATTTGCTCCCGCTCACAAATACTCTACTAGACTCGCACACCCTGCTCCCGCCTATAGAGTTTCGTTTACTCGCAAACTCTGCTCCCGCCTACAATAGAACTTTGCTTACTCGCAAACTCTGCTCCCGCCTACAATAGAACTTTGCAAACTCGCACACCCTGCTCACTGAACTTATTCTAAATAGACAATCTGACACTACCTAAACCTAGGTGGTGATTTACAAATTCTTTGACTCGAAAAGTAAAAACAGCTTCAAAATTAAAACCGAAGAAAAAATTAAAATACAACTTGAATGCATAATTTTTGCTCAAAATAAAAACTAAAAAACCTTTATAATTTAAAAACTAAACCCCCTTTTAATAATAAGTCACGGCCGGCCCAATATCTTATTTCACCCGATCTCCTTCTTGGCTTTGACCCGTTCCTTCTTTTGCTTGTAAACTGTTGGCCTTGCTCTTGAAATTAGGGCTTGAGTCTTTTATCAAATTAGGGCTTTTGATGCACGCCTATACTGATCGACTTTCTGATTTGGCTTGCTTACTACTTCTCTGATGATTCGCGATTTGTTCTCTGATGATTCCCAACTTGTTCTCTGATGATTCGCTTGTTGCTCGCTCGATCGAGTTGTTGATGATTTCGGTATGTAGTTTCTTTTGTTGCTCGTTTGATTGCTTGCTTCGATTGAACTCGATTTTTAACTTGATAGCCGATGATGTAAATTAGGATTGCGATTGATAGTTCGATTGTGAATTGATGCACTTGCCCTTATGATGATACCTTCGGGTTGAATTTATATGAATTCACGACTTCATCACTTTCCTAATTTTCTAATGCCTGTTGCGCACGTCTTTCCTGATTTTGTGACACCTTGATACACACGGCTTTCCTGATATTTTTTAACTTGATAATCACGGTTTTGAATTGAGAGCGTTCGATCCTTCTTGTATAAAAAGGCAGAAACTTTCCCTTTTTAATTTGCGTTGACTTTTTCAAAGAATACAAATTTGAGTTGATCTGATGCATTTCTGTAACTTGCTTCTTTCACTTCGCTGTTTTGATTCCGTGACCATAACTGCTCTGGATTGAATAACTTGAATTTGTGATTCCATGTATCACTGCACTTCAAGTCTGTGAATTTTTCTGTACTGTTGAACTTTGTTCTCTGGCCATCTTTTCTATCACTTGGTACTGCCATGTATTTGCATAGTACCATAGCTTCTTTGTTGCACTCGAGTTAGTTCAAACATGAACTTGTTGTTTGGTTCACTGTGTCACTTAGGTGTACTTCATGTTATATCGAATTGCACTTATTTGCTTGTACTTGTGTCCTTTATTCATTGGGCTGGCTGTTGCCAAGTTGATATGCTTGTGATGCTTTGTCTCTGGCATTGACATTGACATTTGTATATATGTCCTGGCCAGTTGAATCATTAACTGTTCATATTTGTGATCTTCATTTGGGTTATTGATCGTGTATATTCTCGAGTTGGTTGTGCACTGTTGATTAGTTGATCTGAATTATTTGACTTGTACATGCTGTAGTGTCTGGTCTTTTCATTCATGTTGCAACTGCACTTTGATGGCTGTTCATTTGTATTCTGGTCAGTGGTGTTCATTGTAGTTGCACTGCAGTTTCATTATGACTGCGACTCCATGACTTGATCTTTGTTGAACTGGTTTTGTTTGGTCAATGCATTTATATGTTCTTCAAATCAGTGGTGCACTGTGCCATTTGATCTGTTGCACTGTTGGTTGACTATCTCCTTGAGTTGCAGTGAGCTCGACATTGTTGTTTACTTCACTTGTGGTCTTCATTTTTGATGCAGAACTTCAGTGCTTGTATTGACATGTTATGGCTTGTACTCGGTTTGCTTTTGATGCATTCTGGTGCGGTGTTGTTACTGCATTCATGATAGTTTGTATATGCATTTTCCTGTTGTTACATTTGTCTGCTGGACTTGTTGTACATTGCATAGTGCATTGCCTTGTTTGTTGAAGTTGTGCTTGCACACTTGCTATTGTTGGCTGCGCACACGAGTTGGCGAGGCAGTGCACACGTGTATGAATGTACACGTGTGTATTGCAGCCACTTATGGTTACATGTCCCTGTAATATCTATATGCACGACTTTGTGATGAAAACAAGTGTGAATGATGACGAACAACCCAAATAACTGAGGCAAACCATATTTTCAAAAATCCTATTTCATTTTATATTGCAAAAATAATTCTTTTTCAATTTTACTGCGTTAGTGAATATTTTTGCAGATTTCTCAGATGCTGGATTCAAACTGGAATGCAGTTGAAGACAAAATACGAGTGTGAGTGATATGTAGTGAGGTTATCAATGTAAAAATATTTGTGATGTAATCGTGATGTAATAAAAAATGTATATGTATAGTGAGAGCATGAATTTGTACTATTCAGGATTGTAATAAATATTTGTTTGAATAAAATTTCTGTTTGAATTCAAAATCTGTGTAACTTGTTCTGTTTGAATTCAAATTCAAATTCTGTGTAATTTATTTTATTCAACAAATATTTATTTAATCTATGAAAAATAAAATAGTACATTACCAAATACATTTAAAATGAATATATATGTTTATTATCATCAAACAAAAACATATAAGCGCATATTCAACAGCCACGAGAATCAATATCAAAGTCTTTCAAATCTTCAATACCAATTTTATCCCTCAATCTTTGGCTAAGAAGAGCCAATACAGGATCTAGTCCTTGAGCTTCAAGAATGCGGTCTAAAAGAGAGGGACGAGCCTCAAGACTACATAAAACATGAGATGAACATAAATCGGAAACTCGATCTCTAATTTCATAAGTGGATGAAATTCCGAGATCATTCCATTTAGATATCATCAAAGAAACAACCGCTCGTTGCTTCTGACTAAGTGCATCGGCAACTCGATTTCCCTTTCCCGGAGTATAAAAATATCAAGATCATAAGATGCAAGAAATTCGAGCCAACGCTGTTGACGCAAATTAAGTTCCTTTTGAGAAAACAAATATTTCAAAGACTTATGATCAGTATAGAGAATAAATTTTTCTCCCAAAAGATAGTGATGCCATATTCGAAGGGCGAAAACAATAGCCGCAAGTTCTAAATCACGAGTGGCATATCTAGTCTCTGCTGGCTTCAATTGCCTAGAAGCATAAGCAATAACACGTTCTTTTTGCATAAGAACGGCACCCAAACCAACACGACTTGCGTCGGTATAAACAATAAAATCTTGATTCCCTTCAGGAATAACAAGAATAGGAGCATCGGAAAGGAGTTCTTTTAATTTCTGAAAAGAAGTTTCACATTTGTCGACCAAATGTATTTAACACCTTTCTTTGTTAAGCAAGTAAGATACACGACAATTTTAGAAAAGTCTTTGATAAAACGAAGGTAATAACCTGCCAATCCAAGAAAGCTATAGATTGCCATCACACTCTCCGGTCTCTTTCAATTTTGAATCGCTTCAGTCTTTGAAGGATCCACGGATATTACGGATACGGAAATAATATGACCGAGAAACATCACACTAGATTGCCAAAAATGACATTTAGAAAATTTTGCTTTTAATTGATTACTCCTAAGAGTTTCCAACACAATCCGAAGATGCTTTTCATGTTTCTCTTCGGTTTTTGAATACACAAGAATATCATCAGTAAAGATGAGAACAAATCGATTGAGAAAATCTTTGAAAACTCGATTCATAAGATCAACGAAATAAGCCGGAGCATTCGTTAAACCAAATGGCATAACAAGCCATTCATAAGATCCATACCGCGTACGGAACGATGTCAAAGGAATGTTATCCTCTACAATACGAAGCTGATGAAATCCGGTCGTCAAGTCCAATTGTGAAAAGACTTTAGCACCACAAAGTTGATCGAATAGATCATCAATCCGCAGTAAAGGATATTTATTCTTTATAGTAAGGTCATTAAGCTTGCGGTAGTCAACGCAAAGCCTAAGTGTACCATCGGATTTCTTCACAAAAATTGCCGAAGCTCCCCAAGGTGAGGAACTAGAGAGAATAAATTTCTTCGTCTCCAATTCGGATAATTGTTTATGCATCTCCTCATTTTCCTTATTGGACAAACGATAAGGAGGACGAGTAATAGGTTGAGCTCCAGGGGTAAGATTAATTTTGAACTCAATTGCTCGCTTAGGTGGTAGCCTAAAACAGGCTCAAATATGTCAGAAAATTCACGAACAACGTGAATAAGAGGAATGACATCTTCCTCATCATCATTATCATCATCACGAGGATTTAGAGAATATAAAGATGCAGATAAAGTGGAATTCGAATCTTTGAGAATAATAGAAATCTGCTTAACAGATTGAGGATGTCGAAAATGAATAGTCCGCTTAGGACATAGGATATAAGCTTCATGATGGTTAAGCCAATCCATTCCCAAAATCATTCCAAAGCCTAAGTAAAGCATGACATGCAAATCGGCTTGGAAAGAAAAATCACACAAAATAATCTCGACATATTTACAAAGCAAACTAAGTGTTGTGGATCCACCTACCGGATTCGCGATTCTCAAAGAAGTCATTAAACACAAAACATCCAAAGAAAAAGTATCAACAAGTTTTTTTGAAATAAAAGAATGGAATGCACCCGTATCAAAAAGAACTCGAGTAGGTTGATCACGAAATATAATAATGCCATCAAGGATAGAATGAGACATACCTTGATTTTCGAGATTTGTTGCAAGGGGCTTGAGCCATATTCAACTTTCCCTCCCTCTTGCCTTGAAGCTTGGGGCATGAAGGTATAGCATGACCACGACTTTTGCAGTAGCGACAAGAGAGGGACTTTGGACACTTGTTCGCGTAATAGTCCTTCAAACCACAATTATAGCATTCCCCACGACCAAAGGAAGAAGTCTTTGCCACCGGAGTTGCTTGCTTCCCCTTCTTATTGGGATTATAACCTTTGAATTTGTTAGGCCTTTTCTTGTTGTTGTTGAAGTTTGGTTTGACTCCCACAACTTCAACATCACTCTCCTTATCAGCCTCTTCAAGACGAAGAGCGATATCTACGAGTTGGTCAAAAGAAACTTCTAATTTTAGAAGTAATGGCTTCGTGAGACTCTTGTTCAAGCCATAGACAAATCTCTGATTTTTTTTCAGTGGGGTATTAATGTATTTAACCCCGTACTTGGAAAGAGATTCGAAAGATGCGACATAGTCTATGAAAGAAGATTCACCTTGAACAAGGTCAATAAAACGGCAAGCTAATGTCACCATCTCCGCTTCTGGCACAAATTTTAATTTGAAGCATTCCCGGAAATTCTCCCAAGTAAGATCCGCTTCAATAATTTCAGACATAAGAATTTCGTACCAGTCTAATGCTCTTTCTTGAAGCATACTAGAAGCCACTTGAACACGGTGAAGATCAATAAGATTCATGCGAGAAAAGATTCAATCGCATGATCTTAGCCAAGCCTGGACTTCAATAATAGTTTCAGAGCCTTTGAATGGCTTCCCACCCAAGTTTGTATAATCGTTGCACAAGCGTGCAAATCCAGACTTAGGGTGAGTAGGTTCCGGATTAGAACCAGCTGCTTGAGCATTCTTAACTAAATCAAGAAGCTGTTGAGCAGTCATAAATACTCCATCTTGGGGAGTAACACTAGATTGACTGGCGCTGGGGCGGCCTGGTATAGCCATTTCTCTTCCTTAAGAAAGAAAGAAGAAGAAGAAGAAAAAGGTTATTCACCAAATGAATATCAAACATTCTTGATAGGTCAAACAAGGAATCATAAAAGAAAATAGGATAGAACGGTACAAGACCCTAATAAAATCCTAAAGCACGACTCCTAAGATGGACCTAGAATGATGATCCTTGTTAAATTATCCTACATTGTTCCGAAGTTTGGCTCTGATGCCAAGCTGTGACGCCCTACCTCTATACCCACGCTAGTCAAGAACACCACGGTGTAATGCTGTCAATTAGCACGGAGATTAAGGCTGCTGAGGAGCGATCATCTGTGTAATTGCTTTGTAAACCCAAAGCTACTACACAGTGGCTATAATAATCTTCGGAAACAAATATAGTAATATACATAACATAAATCAGTCACAGATATCCATATCACTAAGGAGAAAAAAGATATGAATATAACACAGTGTACATCAGAGTAGTGGTCAAACGAGATCCGCACTATCACGAAAGAATAGCTACAAGTTCTAGACAAAAGAACGTGAATACATTAATGAGTCCATATCATAAATGTATACAACAAAAACTGCTAATCTAAGAAGTTAGCCAAAATTCAAGGTAAAGATCCTGGATGTAAAGTCAAGCGAAGCACTTGTAACATCTTGGTCTGACCCGAGTATTATTTAATAAGAAAATAATAAACGGATCAGTCTAGCTATAAATATCAGATGAAATGATATAGAATAAGAGGTATGGTATAAACATATTATAACCATGATGGCATACTATGAAAAGCATGTAAATGAACATCAACAAGAGATTAATCAATATCACAAGAATCTTCTCAAAGATCCAAAGGAATGTCAAACTCCATAAATTTGCATACACAAAAGAGTCAATGACACACAAATTCACCAATTCACAAATATTGATAAAGCTTATCAATGAAAATCACGAAAATTGGTGAAACACGAAATTCTAGAAATCTACACAAGAAATCCAGAAATCACAAAAAGGGGGAGGCCTATAACAAACGGGAGTATGAAAACTCACCAACACATGTATCACAAAATGGAACGCTATTCCATGGTAGCTAACCATAAATTTTGAACCGAAGCTCCACAAATGGTCCGAAGACCATAGGTCGCTACCCCACCAAATTGAGCCGAAGCTCCACAGAAACGGAGTTTAGTCTCCCTCGTAGACAAAGAGACATCGCACATTTGCTAGTCTAAATCACAAAAATGATCATCATCGATCATCAAGAAGTGTAAATTATAGTGAGCTAGTAAATATAAAGGTTTAGCTTCATGTCCCATAACCACTAGCATAACTTAGAAATATACGAACAGATTGTAAGTTTCCACTAGAAAATTGTCACAAGAGATTCAATCGAACAAGTCCAAGAATTAACCGACGAAGTAGATGCAAGCGTTTCATACAACTTGTTTTACTAAGCCGTTTAATTAGATTTCTCATACGAGTGATGTAAAGGTTTGTATATACTAATAGATTGGAAAACGTTTTAAGAAGAGGGCTTTGTAATAAAATAGTGTTGAAATCGCTTTGATGAAAGATTTTTGATATTTACTACTAGTACTGAAACCTGTATATTTTTAAAGTGACAAGTCACAAAAAGGATTGTAGAAACAATCAATCACAAAAATTCACATTCGAAGACGTGAATAAAATCCAAAAAAGTCAATTCCAAAGCTGTAACGACCCGCCTTTTTGGATAGTTTAAACCGACGATCAAATACATATGCCGGTTCCAAACCATTCAAAAGGGCAGATGGTTATCGGGGTAATTAAGAAAAGAAAGGGAAGGGAAATAAAGGAAATGAAACAACACAGAATCTTGCAGCGGAACGATAAAATATAATAGTCAAATAAACAGTTCATGAAGTTGTTTACAATACTTTGATCAATTATACAACATTTATCAAAGTTATACATATACAACAGAACAAATAAAATAATGCAACAGACAGCATGATGCAAAGATAGTAATAGTAATAGTATACCAAATCTTCGTCTTCGTCCTCCTGAATAGATCTTCAAAAATCTGAAAAACTCAGGACTGACCCGAGCGTAATGAAAAGACAAAACACTCGAGTCAGGACTAAAATATCCTTATGAAAGTTAAATCAACCGTAAATAAATATGGGTGTAACGGCGTCAGAGATATTTACGGGGTTTGACATCTCATATCCAGTGTCAACGTGCGTGCAATAACTCAAAAGATGTTACGGGATTTTCCATCTCTCAAGGATCCGTTAAACTATCTACTATGTAGTACAACACACTATTATAATATGTCTATAGTAAAGTAAAGGTATTAAAATAGCATTTAAGGCGTTACCATAATCCCCCTTAACACATTTTTATACTTCCATAGTCTATACAGACCCGTAAGCCCCACCGTAAACTGGTGGTTATCAGAGGGTACCCCATAGGTATAACACAAAACAAAACGTAGTGGTCACGAATAGGATAATCAGTATGACAAGGTAAATGAGGCGATACCAACTAGGATACTAGTAGTTGCGTGATCCGAACTGATGTTGAGCATAGCCAGCAGCTACCTCAACACCGTGAAACAACACTCCCAAATCGAGGGATGCACCCAAATCGAATCACAAAAGTAATAGACATGGTATCGAAGAAGTGTGTCCGCTAGAGATGGCGAACCTCAATGTCCCGGCGCGACTCCTGTTTTAGTCATGTCAGGGGTCATCCAATATCGTTCTCTTTCTTCAGTCAACGCGTTCACCAAACCATCCACTTCATTCTGGATCAACACTCCACGTATAATAGTTATTAAATGGTTTTCGGTATCGACAAAGAGTATGTCCATATCCGATCCCGGTCACTTTAATAACTACGTATTATTACACTGGTGGCTCCTTTACATTTCAAATCGATTCATAGTTGATATCAAAATATCATATTCGCTTCAAAATCAAGTCCATTTCAAATATCATCGTATCTATTCAAAATGAAAGGTTCCGTTTCAAAAAAACATTTTTCGCCTCAATATCTCATTTCGATTTCCAAATCATTTCGAATTTCAATTTAGGTTGCAAATTCATTTAACCCAATTCGTATTTACATTCAAGATTTAAACATAAACATTTCACCTTATTGACCAGCTTGAATTTTTAGAAAATAGTTTTAAGTAGTTAAAAGTAGTTTTAAATAATTAAAATATTAAAATACTTAAAATCTTAAAATGGATTTAAAATAGATAAATTAGTTTAAAATAATTTAAATAGGGTTAAGTAGATTTAAAATAGATTAAAATAGTTCAAGTATTCAAAAATGGTTTATATAACAGAGTAATTTGGAAAAAAAAATAAAACAGCTACAAAACCAGTCCATTTCAGCTATAACTTCCAAATTCAAATCAATTTCAATTTCCATTCTACCGATTCAATTTCGATTTCAATTCAAATCACTGTCAGCTTTTACTTTAAATTAATTCAATTTTACATTCACTTTCAATTAATTCAATTTCAATTTATATCGATTTGGAGCTTGATTTTTCAAAAATATCAATTTATAACACTTAACAAAATTATCCTTCAATATTCAAATTTAAATCAAAATTTCAAATATGATTCAATTCCAAGCTCAATTTCAAAATATCATTTTTATATCACCTTTACTTAGTAATACTCAAAGATCGAAATAATGTTCAACCTTTTAAACAAATAAATTTTCGAAATTTAATCATATCCCAATTTTTTTAAATTTCAAAGTCTCAACTTAAATTATTTAACAATTTATTTTAACCAAAATTTATTTCAACCTTCCAAACTCAATTTTCGATAAATTCAATTTGTATAAATTGATTTCTATTTATAACTTTTAAATCAAAACATTTAAATAAATTCCACATCGACGATTTTAAAATTTATTAATTTAACCAATCTGGTGTCCGTGTATAATTTTCTATCCTATGGCCAAGTAATTATTTATTTCAATTAAATGTTATGGATGAATATATATCACTTAAATCAAATCACAGTTTCATATGTATGCATAACAGGATATATATAAGCAAATAAACATCCAAACATTTAAATATCAACCAATCGCATCCATCGAAATACATCATCCAATAGACAATACAATTCATGACAATTTCATAGTTATCAATGTCAGGTAATTTAATCGCTATTCAATTTTAATTTCAATTAACTATCAATTAAATTTTTAACGGTTAATTCAAATGACAATCTATATGAAAATTAAATTTTATCAAACAACGACAAATAAAATTCATATCACTTCGTAGTATTAAATTTAACTAGCATAAAGATATTCAGAATGTTGTGAGCGTTAGAAAACTCTCACCTTGATCTCAATGCAGTTCCAGCGTTTTATTTCGAATAAAATTAAACGAGCGTTTAATTTTACACAAAATTTTCACTAGCTGCAAATGATTCCAATCTAGCTCCATAGCGTAGTGCTCGTCCCTACGATTCCAACGCAACTTGTTTTGAAATTTTCTGATCTCGTATGAAAGAGATACAGCTTTTTAAAGTTTATACAAATTTTTATATAAATAATTGTACAATTTCTTTTAAATTTTCAACCACAAACTCAATCCTGGCCGTTGATTATAGCTCCAGAAAATCAAGGCCGCCTGCATCCTTCTTCCACGCGCTCGTTCGTGCCCAGGTAAATTCGAACCCATCACGCAAGCTAGGGTTTAAGAATCGCGACCAAACCTTCGACTTTGGCGACGATCAACAAGCGCCACATCAAAGAGCATCCTCCACTCCACCACTATCCCGAAGGACATGGCACTCGGCCCCCTCCCTACGCACAGAAACACGTGCGAACTGTAGCCATACGCGGTCCCAAAACTTCCTCTACACTACATCAATCACGATCATTACCGTTGAACTTATGGATCTCCTCATGCTCTACAACTTTCGTTTAGAAAATTTTGTGAATTGGTCAATGGATTGCAAGAAATTTGAGGGAGAAGACGAGTGTATTTCGGCCATTGGTTGGGTTAGTGGCGGCTGGGTAAAGAAACCCTAGGGTTGATTTTCTTTTGCAAAATGAAATAATATCGTGCTTATATAGAAATTCTTACGAACACTATTCATTCCGAATTTTCCGAACTCCGATTTACGCGCGGTGACCGGCGTTTCTAGGGTTTATCCCGCGTTTCAGGCATAATGGAATAGGTTTCGAAGGCTAATTCAATCATCTGTGCGAGTTACAACAATAAATGATCAAATTTAAATTAAACCGATTAAACGAATTTCTATGCGTTTTGGCTCGCCCTGGACAAACGGTAAATTCGATTAACGCGAAATTTGAAATCTTACAATAATATCAAGTTACGGATCTGATGAAACTAGTTTCCTCGAAATCCCAGACTGTTTGAAAAATGGCTATTTTAACTCGTCAATTAAATATTAAAATATTCAATTTTCACAAATTTACATTTAATTCGATTTTAAAAGTTCAACAGCATCCTTCTAACTTTAATATGATAAAATAAAATTTTACAAATCGTTTTTAATCATATTAAACCCGTTATTCAATTATTCAATAAATTCAAATTTCAGAATCTTATTAACTCTATTATAATCCTAATATAACTTACATTCACTTTGGAAACCAATTTGAATCATACTAAATCAAATTTCAATTATCCAATCTATTTTCATATATTAAATTTCAATATCAAATTAATCATATCAAATTCGAAATTTAATTATTCAAACATTTGTAATATTAAATTTAAACAAATTGATTATTCTTAAATCACTATCTTTTGAAATATTCAAAACGAACTTATAAAATTTAACCTTTAAAACCTATTCAAATCTTAGAACCCTATTTTCATTTTACAGTAATTCAATTATTCAATAAGTTTTAAATATTTACTTTAAACAATTTACCTGTTCAATATTCAATTATTTGATTTTAAATAGATTTTACTTATCAATCAATTACTCTATTATACCCAATGAATTCAACATTTATTATCCTATCCAACTATTGATTGCAAAGGCATTCACTAAGTAGCATTTATTTTTCAATACTTATTACTATTCAAATCTTCGAAACCAATCTATTAAATTTGTATTTCTACCTAAATAATTCACAATTCTTATATTTGTTTTTTTTTCCATATATTCCCTTATAACCAAGTTATAACATTTGAGTTAATTCAATTAGATTGGAACTCCATTCAATCTATAAATAATTACTTGGATAATTATTGTTGCTATTCATTCCAGTTATTATTATTCCAAACTAATTACAATTTTTTTTTCTAATCATTAAATCACGAAATCTTATTAAATTAGCTATTTTAATTATCGAAAATTTACGGGTCATTACAAAAGCCATCAAAGTGTAAATATACTCTTGCGACCTAACATGGCCGAACTAAGGTGCAAACGACCAAAAGAAGTAGCGGTTTAATGGCGCGACCCAAGGTACAACGACCTAACGTGGTTAACGACCTAACTCGGTCGCGACCTAAGGTGTGGGACTTAACAGTGGAGAGCGACCTAGTGGATATGGAGTCAAGCGACCTAATGGATCGCGACCTAAGGAATTGGCAAGGCCGAGCGACCTAGTGGCTGCGACCTAATATGGAAACAGGGTCGAGCGACCTAATAAGGTAAGCATGCGGCCAAGATGGTGCGACCCAAGTGGTACTCGACCTAAGGGGGTACCGGACCTATAGGGGTACGTGACCTAAAGACTCAATGCCGAGCGACCTAACGAGGTAAGTAAGGCCGAGCGACCTAATGCATGAGACGGCATGATGTGGCACGACCTAACCTTAACGTCCTAAGGAAATGGTGAACGACTTAAGGGCCATGACCCAAATAGACAGGCCAAGCGACCTAAGGTGCTACGACCTAATGGAGAACGACCTTATGTTGCCGAATGAATTAACGCCGGAAACGACCTATACGCTGTGCGACTTTTCTACGGCCGAACGACCTAAGGCGCAGAAAACGCAAAAACACACGAAAATTGGAGTTTTTCACCAATTCAAACCAAACCAAAAGCAAATGTGTATGTGTTAACCCCGTTTATTCAACGAGTTAAGGCCTGGGACGATCCACGACTTAAGGTGCTTAACGGTTCAAGAGGGATCTACGACTTAGGAAACCTCACGACTTAAGGTGTGTGACGACTTAACAAGTTATGGCATGAACGACTTACGACTTAAGGTCACCACGATCTAACAGCACAAAGTACTCCACGACTTAACAACTTAAGGTCTGGATGACTTAACGAGTTAAGGTCTACACGACTTAAGAATTGAAACGGTCTAAATAGTTTTCGATTCAAGCAGGTCTACAACTTAAAGCAATCTACGACTTAAGGAAGTCTACGACTTAAGGAAGTCTACAACTTAAGAGATGGCACGACTTAAAAGGTCTATAACTTAACGAATCAAGGCACGAAAAGGTTAAGACAACTACACTTAAGTCGCAACCGACTTACGACCTTTGCTAGGTCGATCACGACCTAAGACTACAGAGGCAAGTTCAATACCACGCCATGATTCGTTAACTCGTTGGCGACTTGGGAGTTGAGATGTGAATCCAAAAGAGCAAACTTACTCCAGTTAAGCCGCAACCCAAGACTTAGTTTAGGTCGGTCACGACCTACGACCTATGATGAGTCGTACACGACTTAAGCAAATAGATAAGAAGCCGCATCCGGTTAACTCGTGCACGGCTTAGGACTTGTAACATGAATTCGAACAGATAAGCAAACTTCTACCAAGCTACAAGCTGGACTCAATAGGTCGGCCATGTCCTACCCTAAGTCGGTCACGAGTTACGACCTAATAGGTAAAATTCTCTTTAAATACCAACGTACATTGAACGTGAAAGGGAATTTTTGGACAATCTCTTCAAGCGCCGATACTCTGCCAGTTTCTAAACCGACTCTATACTTGAAGTTTTGAAGAACACTACAAGCTACTTTGAAAGACTTTCACACGTCTGACATGGATTCGAAGACTTTCATCTACATCGAAGCTTAAGCTACTTGCTCAAAGTGTTTTGTAACTAAAGAGATTTGTACTTGAAGAGCATTGTATCGTTTTGTAACAAGATCAGCAATAAAGATACTTAAAGTGGACGTAGGCTACTCCTTAAGCCGAACCACTATAAAATCGCTGTCTCTTACTGTATTTTCTGTTATTTTAGCTGATATTCTGTTCCCGAACCGTCGGGCGGTGCTTTCACATTCACACTTCACACACCGGGGTGTTAGCGTTCGATTTTAAGCGTTAACATTTTTGGTGCTTTCACCAAGAACCCAACTCATGATACTTCCATCATTGCTCCACAAAAGTTGGTGGAAAGAGTTTCTCTCAAAACCAGAAGTCCATCGTAAATCATGGCTCCTGGAAGAAAGGGTAAATCTACTATATCCGAAACTGCTCAAGAAGGGACCTCTGCTTCCCCAATACCAGATCAGGCAACTCCTACTGTCGGAGTCACAAGAGCTGAATTAGACGATGCAGTGTCCAGGTTATATCAACAGATTGAAGCTCAAAATACTTTAATGATGGATAGATTGAATGCCACGCTTGGGGCAAGTCAACAACCAGAAAATAATGAAGTAAACCTTGCCGAAGATGTTCATGATTCCCAGGACAAAAGTATTCCTCGAAGAACAGATGGCATCGCCATAGGGGCACCCTCCCAAGCTGGGGGTTCAAGGCCGCAACCAACTGTTCGCGAATATTTGCCAAGGCAAACTTTCGAAAGAACAGCCGACGTCCGCCCAGCGAGGCCTCTGAACGATGAGGAGTACCTATCAGGGATGGTTCGCCAAATCATGAAAGAGAGCATGCAAAGGGAAGAAGATGAAAAAGACTGGGGCTTCGCTCCAAGAAAGACTCCGTTCACTGAAAAAATCTTGAAAGCAGAATTTCCAAAGAAATTTGTGCCTCCTACTATCCCGGCCTATAATGGAATTAGCGACTCTAACCATTTCCTATACAAGTACGGTTGGAATATGACAGGGGCAAGAGCATCTGACGAGGTTAAATGTCGATACTTTCCATTGTACTTGGAAGGTGTGGCCCTACTTTGGTTCACAAAGCTACCAGTCTGGTCAATAGACCAATTCTCCAACTTAACTCGAAAATTTAAAGAACAGTTCAGGCTATATGCATCGAGGGCAAAGGATATAATTTCGCTGTCCGGCCTTGAGCAAGCTCCCGGGGAATCTATTAAATCATTCTTGAATCGCTTGCACATAGCTTTGGCCGAAGTAGACAATGCAGAGCCCCGTATGATCCTGACCTACTTGATGCGAGCCATCGACAAGTCGGGTGAATTTGGAAAATGGCTGAAAATGAAGGAGCCGAACTCACTTGACAAGTTTCATAAAAAGGCCGACGAATTCATGCGACTAGAAAGCCTTTCTGGGCCAGCAAAAGTAGTTGTTGCCAAAGTCGAGGATAATAATGTTGCTTCTAACAAGAGAGAATCTGGTAACCAGAAAAGGAAAAACGACGAAGGAAAGAAGCAGAAAAATGAGAAGAAACCTCGCTGCTTCGATCCCTCAGACTTTACTCCTTTAACTGATACTCTAGAGAATATCTTTTTCGCAACCAAGGATGTTGTTGAGTATCCCAAACCACCTGAGATAAAGGGAGGTGCAGTGAATAATGGGAAGTTCTATCGATTCCACAATCAACCTGGCCATGACTGTAACGACCCATAAATTTCGACGATTAAATTTTAGTTAAAAAGGGATTATGAAATATAAAAAAAATTGTAAAGAAAAATAAAGATATATATAAAAGAGATAGAATTTATGCTGGAAAGAACGCTAAATGAAAATCCAATGATTGAGATAGTGTAAGATGTACCCCTGTGTGTAAGTTGAATAAATAAAGGAGATTTAAATTTATAACTAACAATGAATTGTAGAAACGGGTATTTAACTTAATTGTTGAAAGTTAGGTGAAATATCAATAAAGAAATAGCGTAAATTGTCACACTTGAATAAAATGTAAATTAAAGAAATAAAGACAAAATTTAAATTACCTATGTATTAATATATTAAAAAGGACTGTAATTGTATGTGAATTAAGGTGGTAATATAGATGGCAGTTGATGGATAACCAATTTAATGCAAATCCAAATGCAATTGAAACGGCTGTTTGAGTTTTGGAGTGAAAATGGGAATAGTGAATACAACATTATAACCTCTTAATTAAATATGATTGTTTAATTAATACTAAAAGTAATAAAAGTTGGTAATAGTATTAATGAAATAATAATAAGAAGAATTGAAATTGTATAATGGAAAATTTGTTAATAAATGGATGAAAATATTGGATGAACTAATTGATGGAAATAAAATCTAAAAGAATGTTGGATAGAACATAAGTGATTGAAATTTGGTAGTGTGTATTGGAAATAAAGTTCATCTAAATATTGAGAAATTTTAATGTTGTTATTATGAAAATGTTACTTTAGTAATTATTAAAATAGTAACGGAAAGTGTGAAGGTAAATTTATAAACGTAAAACTTATTTTAAGTAATTAATTGAGTGTAGACTTATGAAATAGATTTAATGACAATAATTATTGTACGTATTTATTCTATTTGTTGGTTAAGTTTTATTTTGATCAATTTCAATTAATGCACTAAATTATTGCAGTTAGTGTGGAATATTGGTGTTAACGAAAAAATTTAAACGCTAACACCCTGGTGTATAAGATGTGATTGTGAAAGCACCACCCGTTTGTACGGGAAACAGAAATAAGCAGAAAGTATGTAGAAAAACGGTAAGAGACACAGTATTTATAGTGGTTCGGCTTATAATCCAGCCTACGTCCACTTTAATCTTTTTATCACTAGTTTGATTACAATTCTTTACAAGATCTTTCAATTACAACACACTTCAAGTGATAGGATATGTGAAACAAGTAGCTCAAGCTTTGATGTTGACAATCATCTTCAAATCCATGGTGAATGTGGATGATTCCTTCATGGAGTTCCTTTAGAAGTTTGTTGGATCTAAAAAGCTTTGAAGTCGTCTGGAATTTGGCAGAGTAATGGCGCTTGAAGAGAATGAGCCCCCCAAAAGTCCTTTGCATGTTGGAGATGGTTTCATATTTATAGAGAGTTCTGGGTGGAAAAAGTGCTAAGTCCTAACTCGTGGCCGACTTAAGGTAAGTCGTTGCTGACTTAGGATGAGTCGTGACCGACTCATTGAGCTGAGTCTCTGGTTTGTAGAGAGCTTCCTGCCTTTTTCGAACCCACGCTTCAAGTACTAGGTCGTTTACGAGTTATCTGGTTGTAGTTTCTGGCTTGTTTGTATATGTCGTATACGACTCATCATAAGTCGTAGGTCGTGGTTGACTTAACCAGCTGCCTCCGGCTTAAAGCTGAGTTCAGGCTTTGTGAAGGCGAGTCCTAACTCGTAGACGAGTTAAGAGACAGTGTCTTTAGGTCGTACACCTTTTTTAAGTCGTAACACTTGTTAACTCGGTCAAGCTTTAATCTGTTATGTCGTAGCTCCCTTAAGTCGTATAGACTCCTTAGGTCATCAGGGTCTTAAGTCGTTATCTCTTCTTAACTCGTGAGCCGCTTATCTCGTAAGCAGCCTACCTCGGGTACTCCTTAACTCGTAGAGGCTTTAACTCGTAGGAGGTTTCTAATTCGTGTATCCTTTAACTCGTAGATGCCTTGAGTCGTAGGAAGCTTAACTCGTAAGGCTTCCTATCCCGTAGAGGCCTTAAGTCGTACAAATCCTTAGGTCGTGTGTTTCTTTAAATCGTAACATGTTCAAAGCCGCACAATCCTTTTAAGCCGTAGACCATTCATTTCCTTAAGTCGTGAAGCCTTTTGAGTCGTGAGCTGCTTAACTCATAGACCTGTTAACTCGTGAACGAGATAGGGTTAACATTTGCCCCTCGAAGCACACGCTTAGGTCGTAAGTCGTGTGCTTCGACTTATCATAACCCGGGCATGCCGATTCAAATTCCAACATTTCCAGATATAAAAGCCTGAGTCGTCCTTCCTCTTTCCTTCTTCTCATCACTTAACTTTTAAACTGTTTTCTGCCATTAACGCATCTCTGAGCTCTCCAAGGCAATTTCGATCCAAACTTCGTCCGATTCCTTCTAGCATCATACAATCGTAAGTGATCTTGTTCCTTCTTCGACCGTTAGCCATTGTTACCTTACATGTTCAGTCCCTCGTTTTTGGCTTGTCCTTTCAAATCCTACGAGCTTTATCAAATCGGTCATTGACGAACTTAAACTCGTTTGGCTTGACATAAGGTGATTCGCGATTTGAGGCGACTTGTAGTGTGATAGGTTAAGGCTATTGCTGTTGAGGAGGCCGTGGGTGAACAGGTTGAAAGTTAGAAGGGAAGGCAGGTTGGTTGAAAAACTTGATTCGAATAGAGTGAGGAATCGTCCCATATACAACTCAGAGATTTTCCATGCGACCTAGCAATTTTCATGAGCCGTAGCCGAGTTAAGACTTAAGGGATTTCCAGTTGCTTTGAATCAGAGCCTTTCTTCTGTTCCTTGAGTTACGACCTAGGATTTAGAGCATAATCAGCTTGATGTGTTGACGACTTAAGACAGGAACGACTTAACTCTTGAGTCGGTTACGACTTAACTCTTGAGTCGGTTACGACTTAGCACATGTATTTTTTTTAAACTCCACTTGAACCTTGAACTGCTGCTTGAATCTTTTACAGATTGCTTTAACTTGTAAGCTAATAACCTGTTAATATAACATTCACAGAAAACTGGGACGAATATACTGTCATTGATTGCCCACATCGAACGACAGATTAGTTAATGATAGATGATTAACTTAAATAAATCGTGTGAACGAAGTGCTATCGATTTCAAGTGGAATATTAAAGCAGCACTGGATTAGTCAATTGAAACTGACCAGCCCTCATTAGTATTACGCTTGAGCTTTAAATAACAAGTTCCGAAATTACCGTAGTCAATCAATCGTCAACCAGTTTAATTCCAGTTATCTTTACTTGTTATTATTATTATTTTTTTATTAGCTTTGCACGACACTTCACACTTTTTAGGAAACGTGCACCTTCGCATTTGAACATCCAGTTGTTTGTGTAGAATGACTTCTCAGGAAGGTGATACAACAGTTCGGACTGGAGAGGTAACTGTTCTTCCGGCTCCACTGGTTAATCCTCCCGAAAGAGCTCCTACTTCACTATCATACAAAGTTTTTCGCCAGTTGTGTGCTCAGTTTGGTATCGTTGAATCAGATGCCATTCTTCCCGAAAGAAATAACACTGCCGATATAGCTCCTTCTGGCTTTGTGACAATTAACCGGCAAATGTGCCTAAGTGGAGGCATTCCTCCTTTCAACGACTTTTTCCAACAACTTCTCCGTCAACTGTCCATTGCTCCATCCCAGCTACACCCCAATGGCTATGCCATTCTAATGGGGTTGTGTGTGCTTTTTAGGAGAACACTTGATCGACTTCCAAGCTTTGGTGAAGTTTGTTATCTATGCTCTTTTTCTCGGACTAAGGATCATCCTTCCATTACTGTTGTGAGGAGCGCCCGAAACCGCAAACTGATTGTTGGCCTCCCTGATACTGCTCACGGGTTTTTAACCCAATTCTTCTATGTTCGTTGCCCTCCGGGGTTTTATGGTGTGTGGAGAGTTGGAAGTAAGGGCGTTCAGCTTTATTCCTGACACATGTTTTCCTTATAAAATCTTTTCATAGCCTGAGTAGTTAGATGTTAATTTCCCTTTTTACTTTTCAGCGCTTCCACCTCCTTCTAGAGACCCAGGCTATAAGCAAATTTTTGAAAGATTGAATGCTGTGCCAGTAGAAGAGAGGAATATAAAGTTTTTGCTGAGAGATGACTTTTTACATCAATACGGGCTTCTTCACTCTTCTCGCTATACTCAGCCTCATGAAGCCCCGACTGAAGTTCCCGATTCCCCGACTGAAGCATCGGATGCCCCCGTTACTATCGAACAATCTTCATCAAAAGAGTCTAACATCGAAGCTTCATTGGTGAAATGTTCCACCCCTACCGACATTATGGGGTCATCTAGTAAGACGGCACTTGCCCCGATTGAGGAAGAAGAAGAACCTTCACAGCCTCTCGGGGGATTAGCTGATGTAGGAACTGAGAAAACAAGTCTCACCGAGCATGATGGTGACGATGTTTATGATGGGTTGAGCGACATAATAGTGACCTCACAGGAGCTTTTTAGAGATGACGTGTCTAAAACTATCTCTCCTATGATTGAGGCGACGTCCCTTCTTCGACTAACACCAACACAAACACCAACTCCTCATACCCAAGCTATCATCACCCCTACACCAATGAGTGGTTTGTAGCTTAATGCGCGTAGCTTGCACATCACACAACACTTAGGAATTTTCGGCATTTGTTCATATTTAACTTCTTTTCTTCGGGAGTTTCTAAGACTTGCTATTTTTGCCTTTTCAGATTTCTCTATGGGGCGCAGCGGCAGCGGTTCTTATTACAAGGACTTTCGACGCTATGGAGGGCGTGGCAGCTATGACTACAAGCAATACTATGCCGATCCCAGAGAAACCAATGAGCAGAGAGCTGCGCGAAAAGCTGAAGAGAGGAGAAGGTATGAAGAACGTCATGAGGGAGCGGGCACGCGACATGAATCCTTCCCAAGGGATGATGACTCCCATAAACGTAAAACGCACGATGATAGGGGGAAGAGCCATATTGAGGATTCGAGAAAGCGGACCAAACTTGGCGAGGAGCACGTGCCCGTGACATCTGAGAGACCTGGTGCCTCAGTTTCTATTGACATCCCTTCCGAATCTCCTGCTCTTGAAGGAAGTGCCATCCAAACACTTCTCAACAGGCCTTCATACCACGTTGAAAGGGGGCCCCCTACTTTGCAGAGCCGATTCCCGAACTGGTGTTTGAGGGGGGTACGCTTCGACCTTGATTTGGTCCCCATCGACAAAGAAGCTATGTACAGAAATCTCGATGCTGTCAAGCTTGATATCGATAGAATGTCTGGATGGCAAAAGCTGGTTGATGAACTTCAAAGAGTTAATCGGGCTAACATCGAAGCAATGCTGACCATGGAAAATGACAAATCAGAATGGCAGAAGATTCTTGATCAACACAACGCTGAGATGAAGGAGATAGCCGAATACAATGAAAAACTCGAAGCTGAAGTAAAGCAGCTCAAAGATGATCTTGCCTCTTCTACTAATACTTACACCCAAAGAGAAGAGGTATTGCAAAAACAAGTGCGAGATGCGCACGCCAGCCAGAGGGACGCTGAAGCTAAAGCTGAGAGGTTGGAACAAGCTGTAGAGAACCACCGCACTGATGTCACCCAGCTGCAGAATAAACTGAGCGCCCGGGACATGGAGATTGAAGCGCTAAAAGCCCAACTTGCTCAGACCGAAAAAGATCGAGATGAGGCCATGGCTGGCAAAATTGCAGCCGAAGAAACTGCTCAGACCATGGAAAACGATATCAATTCGACTTTATTCGATTTTTATTTACATTGTGTCTTGGGACGCGGCAGCCTCTCTTTTCTTGGTCCTAAGTATGAAATCACCCTGGCCGAGGTGTGGGAAGCTGCTCTTAACATGTTTAAAGACGCCGGGTATGGCGATGAAGATTTTGAGGCGCGTTACCTGGATGAGGGAGCTCGCGCTGCTCTTGCGAAGGGGCGAGAACAACTTGCCAGGATGAGAACTGGAATGGCGGAAGAGGAACGTTCTGGAAAGGAATTAACGCTTACTTCCTCTGTCCAACCTCCAGTTTCTCCTGTGGTTGACATCACGGGTTCTAGCTCCTCTACTCCGCCTGCAACTAAGACAGTAACTGAAACTACAAGTGCACAAGGCGGGGATGAAGGTGGTGAAAGCAACGAAGCACAGCGATATGAAATCAGCCTCAGAGATCCAACTACCCCAGGTAAACTTGACACCGGACCAGCCCAAGTGGTGAACTGCTCGTTCGCTCCTTGTGAACTTGACGATCTTCTTGATTATTTTTCAAATGTCAATGAATTCCCGACTTTTGATTATTCCTCAAATGTTAATGAATTCCCGACTTTTGACGAGCCGTCATCCCCTCTCTTTTCGAAAGATACTGATATTTTAAGTTTTTTCTCCTTTGTAGAGAAAGCACCGAGTCAAACTCAAGCTTCTTCTCCCCCGGTGATCCTTCCTCCATCTCTTCAAGTAGCGCCTCCTTCTGCCTCGCAACCTGGGTCACAAGAAGAACAAATAGAAGCTCTCCATGGCCTGGATGATCCCATTGCTTCGCAAGAGCAAAAAGATGAGGGACTTGAGGGAGGTGACATATCTCCGGAGCGAACTCCTTCTGACGATACAACTTTATCTAAACTTGTCACTCCAGGAAGTGAGTCTTCCTCAAAGAGGAGAAGGAAGCAAGGAGCATCAAGGAGGAGAGGGAAGATAATCATTGCCACTGAAGAGGAGCCGGAAGTTGGGCCAGCTGCGCCTACCTCTCCTTCCTCCCTTATACCCACTGGCCGACCTGAAAAGCTGATCATTCGGCCGGGTAAAGGGTCTAAAGGCAGCAAAAAGAAGTGAAGATCTTCAGTTTCTAGTTTTTTGTGTTTTGCATGTACTGGCCGAGAATTGTGCGGGTACCGGCCCCCGCTTTTCTTTATTTTGAAACCTGTACCTGCGTTGTAATTGAATAAAATGATTCCTCGTTTGTACAAACTTTTGTTTGAATTAAAGAATACATTTGTTATTCGTTTTGGCATGAGTTTATTTGATATTGCAGCGAGCTTATGGTATGTTACTTCAGCGTTACCTTTTGCTGGTTTAGTTATACCATATTGTGTGTAATTATACTATATTGCCCCCATTCCATAAGTATGCTGCAATATTCTATACCTCGAGGGGACTTACACTCTTATTTGCTAAAGAATAATTATTTTATTCTTTAAAGAAAATTTTATAGAGTACAACTCCCTTCGTATAAGTTTTTACGCTTGGTCGTTCGAAGAAATCACTTTTTTCTTTTGCTTATGTGCATATCTCATCAAGTGAATTCCTCTATGTGGTAAAGCGGACCTCTGAAGGGTACTTTAACTTCTTTTCTTTTTACGATCATTTCCCACAGTAGGCAAATTACTTTTCCTTTGAAAGTTAAAGTACGCTTTTGATGAGGATTTTTTTTTATAGAAAGTTGTACCTCTGAGGAGGGATTTTTTTTTTTTTTACGTTTCAACACTTGGAAGTTTTATTTCAATCTCGGTGAAACGTGTACCTCCAAAGAGTTATGCTTTAGAAATCCTTTTCACGTTTCAACACTTGGAAGTTTTATTTCAATCTCGGTGAAACGTGGGTTTCCAAAGAGGTCTTTTTTCTTAATTGTGTTCCCGGGAGGGGGTTGTACCTCTGAGGAGGGATTTCTCACGTTCCAACACTTGGAAGTTTTATTTCAATCTTGGTGAAACGTGTACCCCCAAAGAGTTGTGCCTTTGAAGAAAGCCTTTTCACGTTTCAACACTTGGAAGTTTTATTTCAATCTCGGTGAAACGTGTGCTTTCAAGAAGGTCTTTGTTTTTACATTTCAACTTTGGTGAAGTGAAATTCCGAAGAGCGGCTGCTACACTTCAACTCCTGGCGAAATGGGCCTCCGAAGAGGGCTTTTATTTTGTTTACATTTCAACTCTGGTGAAGTGAAATCCCGAAGAGCGGTTATAACACTTCAACTCCTGGTGAAATGGGCCTCCGAAGAGGGCTTTTATTTTGTTTACATTTCAACTCTGGTGAAGTGAAATCCCGAAGAGCGGTTATAACACTTCAACTCCTGGTGAAATGGGCCTCCGAAGAGGGCTTTTATTTTGTTTACATTTCAACTTTGGTGAAGTGAAATCCCGAAGAGCGGTTATAACACTTCAACTCCTGGTGAAATGTGCCTCAGAGAGGGTTTTCATCGCCTGGAAGTTACTCTCTCATGGTTGGAGGGTCATGACTCCTCCAATCTTTTTTGTTGAGTAGAGAACTTTCTTTTTTGTGGCATATGACCCATTAGAGGTCTTTTATTATCCGAAGAGTTGCGCCTCCGAAGAGGACTTGTGGCGCTGATGGTAGCTTTGGTTGTTCCTCTGTTCACTTGCTTATGCCTTTTCAGCGATCCTTTTTTTTTTTTTTTTTTTTTTTTTTTTTTCTTTTCAAGTTTTCATCCCCCTTTTTCTCACAAGTGGCTTGTTTAATCCAAGGAAGTGTACTTCATTGCCAGGCAAGTTCGTGAGAACGGGCACTAGCTTCCTCATTGGATGTTTGTTTGTTTAAACAATCTCAATTTATCAGCAAGGGCTCGTTCCTATCGAAATCATTAGCCGTTCAATTGAAGCATTTCCTATCTAGGATTTGAATTCGGGGTCTTTGTGACTTGAAATTTGTTTGTTGAATGATGGTGAGAATCGCTCGGTCTTATTATGCGCAAGTTTTATCTCCACTGTCTGCAAAAATTTAAATCGATATTTCAGCAATACATTTTGTGTATTTTTATATCGAAAACAAAGCAAACATATAATGATAATAAGGAACACAAGATTTATAGTGGTTCGGCCATGAAATTGGGCCTACATCCACTTTATATTCTTTCATTATTTACTTGCATCAGTTTCACAATTGCTTTCAATTACAGGAATCATACATTCATAATTCTTTTTACAATGTTTCAACAAAATTTTCAAGTAAAGTATGGACGCAAGTGATTGCTGTTCCATGCCCTTGGAATTTGATCTCCATCAACTGTGGTGAGCTTGAATGTGCCGTCAAGAAGTTTCTGACCTATCACATACGGTCCTTCCCAATTTGGCCCAAACACACCTGTCGCAGTCATAATTCTTTTTAGGACTAGATCTCCAATTTCAAAGCTGCGTTGACGAACTTTGGAATTGAAATGTCTGGCTATCCTTTGCTGATGAGCTGCAACTCTGAGGTTAGCTTCATCTCTTTTTTCATCAAGGAGATCCAGCGCTTCAAGTTGCAGCTTTTCATTTTCTGCTTGATTGAAATGGATTCTTCTGTGCGAAGGGACCTCTGTTTCAACCGGGATCATTGCTTCCGATCCGTATGCTAACGAAAAAGGAGTATGCCCAGTTGCAGTTTTGTGAGTAGTTCTGTATGCCCATAGTGCAAGTGGTAGTTTATCGACCCAACCACCTTTTGCTCTTTCGAGTTGCTTTTTGATGGTTGATTTGATGATCTTGTTCACTGCTTCCACTTGCCCGTTTGCCTGCGGATGAGCTACTGCCGAAAAGCTTTTCTGGATTTTGAATCGTTTGCAAAAATCCTGGAATTCCTCACTTTCAAACTGAGTACCATTGTCTGTGATTATTTTTTGAGGCACACCGTATCTGCAAATGATATTCTTGGTCACAAAGCTTATCACTTTCTTAGAAGTGATAGTAGCCAATGGTTCAGCTTCAGCCCACTTAGTAAAATAATCAACCGCAACAATAGCATATTTAATCCCTGATTTAGCGGTTGGTAGCGGCCCAATGAGATCCATTCCCCAAATTGCAAATGGCCATGGACTGATCATCTGTGTGAGTTCGGTAGAAGGTGCTCTAGGAATTTTGGCATATCTTTGGCACTTGTCACATTTTCGGGAGTAATCTGCGGCATCCCGATTAATTTCTGGCCAAAAATATCCGTATCGGAGAATTTTCTTTGCTAATGTTTGACCACCTGAATGATCACCGCATTCTCCTCCATGCACTTCAGTTAGGATTGTTTTGGACTCTTCCCGGGATACACATCGAAGCAATGGCATTGAGAATCCTCGTCTGTATAATTGACCATCCTGGATTATATATCGAGAAGCTTTTCTCAGTAGCTTTTGTCGTTCTTTAGAGTTTTCTGGTAAAGAGCCATTGAGTAGATACTTTGTTATTGGAGTCATCCATGATTCTTGCTCTTGCGACATACTCATAACCCAATCGATATCCATTTCATCAATGCTCGGATTTGACAAAACTTCCACTGGAACTAACCCTAAGGATTGGGCTTCGCCAGAACTTGAGTATTTTGCGAGAGAATCTGCTTTCATGTTTTCTTCTCGAGGAATATGACTTATCGTGTAATGGTCGAATTCACATAAAAGTTCCCAAGCCTTTGACACATAAGCGGGCAGATTTCCTCCTTTCGTTTGAAACTCCTTCTTGACTTGGCATACTATAAGCTGAGAATCACTGAAGATCTGTAACGCTCGAATGTTTAGTTCTTTAGCAATTTTCAAACCAGCGATCAGAGCTTCATATTCTGCTTCATTGTTTGTTGAAGGAAATTCTAATCTTAGCGCATAGCATAATGACCGGCCTTCAGGAGTTTCAAGAACAATTCCAGCACCTGAACAGTAATCATTTCTTGCGCCATCTACAAACAACTTCCATTGGGTTGGGGAGTTCTCGATTGTTTCTTCCTCGTTGTTACCCTTGTCTGTAAATTCTGCAATAAAATCTGCCAAAGCTTGTCCGTTGATCGCTTTTCTAGGATGATAAGTGATGTCATATTGGCTCAATTCAATATTCCACTTTAAAAGGCGGCCCGAAGTCTCAGGGCGAAACAAGACTTGCTTTAAAGGTTGATCAGTGAGGACTTTGATAGGATGAGCCTGGAAATATTGCCTCAACTTTCTTGAGGCAATCAATAGACAATAGGCGAGTTTTTCCAACTTGGAGTAATTCATTTCTGCCCCAGTGAGTCTTTTGCTGATATAGTAAACTGGATGTTGAATCCTTTTGTCTTCCCGTACCAGCGCTGCACTTAAAGCATGAGATGAAACTGCCAAGTATATAAGAAGATCCTCGCCATCGCCGGGCCTGGAAAGTATTGGAGGCGTTTCCATATGTTGAATCAATTCTTCAAAAGCTTTCTGGCATTCGGGAGCCCAGTCAAAGTTTTTCTTTCCTTTCTTTAGAGCGTCGAAGAATGGAATGCATTTATCAGTAGCTTTGGATATGAACCGACTTAAGGCGGCAATTTTTCCATTGAGACTTTGCAATTCCCTCTTTGTTTTAGGAGCTTTGACTTCTTTTAGAGCAGTGATTTGAGCTGGACTAGCTTCAATGCCCCTAGCGCTCACGATGAAACCCAAGAACTTCCCAGATTCTACCCCGAAAGAACATTTTAAAGGGTTAAGCTTCATTCCGTATCTTCGGAGAATTGCGAACATTTCTGCTAAGTGTTCGATGTGATCCACTGCTTTCTTAGATTTTACTAGCATGTCATCAACGTAAACTTCCATAGTCTTTCCCAACTGCGGTTTGAACATAGCATTAACCAGTCTTTGGTATGTTGCCCCCGCATTCTTCAACCCAAAGGGCATAACTCTGTAACAGTAAAGACCGACATCGGTGATAAAGCTTGTGTCCTCCTGATCTGGCTCATGCATCATGATCTGATTATATCCGGAGTAGGCATCCATAAAAGACAACAATTCATGACCCGCTGTTCCATCTACCAGTTGATCGATCCTGGGTAATGGGAAGCAGTCTTTGGGACAGGCCTTGTTTAGATCTGAAAAGTCGATGCACACTCTCCATTTACCATTGGCTTTCTTAACTAGCACTGGATTTGAAACCCAATTTGGATAGGTAGATTCTCTGATGAAATTATTCTCCATGAGCCGGTCAACTTCCTCTTTCAATGCTGTCGACCTTTCTAGACCTTGGATTCTTCTTTTCTGCTTTACTGGCGTGAACTTTGGGTCAATATTCAGAGCATGTACCGCAACTTCTGGGGATATTCCGCACATATCGGCATGGGTCCAAGCAAAAACATCCAGGTTTGCTTTCAAAAAAGATATCAAGGCATTCTGAACTGACACATTAAGTTGTGAACCCACATTCAGCACCTTGTTTGGGTCCTTCAGATCAACGGGCACCGGTATCGTTGTTTCTGCTGGTACCACCCTACTCTCCCCCGCACTGGCCTTTCTAGGATCCATCACTTTTCGTGCCCCGCTATGCTCGCCAGTGCAGGGTCCGCCCTGTAGTTGCTATAGGGTTGGTATTTTGATGCGGATTGGGGTTGCCGCATCTTTCCCCATTTCTCTCTTCCTTGTTTCTCGCAGCTCTGTCATATAACATTCTCGCCCAGCGTTCTGGTCTCCTTTAATAACCCCTACCCCATTGTCTGTAGGGAATTTAATAGTAAGACACCATGGGGCAAGGACAGCTTTGAATGCAGCAAGAATAGGTCGACCAAAGAAAGCATTATAAGCAGAAAATTCATCTACTATCACAAAAGTCTGCTTGCGAACTACTTTTCTTTCTCCTTCTCCGAGTTCCACAAGCAAGTCAATGGTTCCTACTGGTTGCTTTGGCTCCCCAGTGAAGCCAACAATCTTCTGAGATGAGGCTTGCACATCCGCCATCGGGATTCTCATCTGGTCAAACGTTTTCTTGAAGAGGATGTTGCAAGATGCGCCGCAATCAATAAGAACTCTTCTGACAATAGCCGGTCCAATACCGGCCGAGATGACTAACGGGTCCAAAGTAGGGGCCTCAATGCCCGTGGAATCTCTAGCCCTGAACACAATATCATCATTAAAAGTCCTTTGTTGTTTCAGGGGTGTAGAGTCCTCTAAAACAAAGACATTCTCTTCAGTTGGCATATGTTTCAGAGCTCGAGTGTACCTCTCCATTTCACCCCAGCTTCTGCCTGCTGGGTGGGGTCCTCCTGTGATGACATTAATAACTGGCCTTCCAGATTCATGTCCTGCGGCCTTCTCATTTGTCCTGGGCTGATGAGCAAGAGCTTGTTGCCCCTGACTTGACGAAGCAGGATCATTACCACTCTTCTTCACAAATTGCTGCAGCTTATTTTCTCTTAGCAATTCTTCGATTATATTTTTCAATTGACGGCAGTCGTCTGTGTCATGACCAGGCTGATTATGGAAGCGACAGAACTTCCCACTTTGCACAGCTTTTCTTCCGGTTCTGAGAACAGGAGGTTTGGGATACTCAAAAGAATCTTTTGTAGCCAAGTAGATGCGCTCTGGTGTTTCTAACAAAGGAGTATATTCTGATGGCTTGAAGGATCGAGGCTTCTTCGAATTGTGTTGTTTCCTTCCATCATTATTTTCTCTTTTCTGTCCCACAGATCCATTCTTACGTGGCGCAGCAGTGTTGTCTTCAGCTTTCTCTACTGTTGCCTTTGCCGGGACAGGACGGCTTTCCAAACGCATGAATTCATCCGCCTTTTTGTAGAACTTTTCCAGAGAATTTGGCTCCTTCATGTTCAGCCACTTTCCGAATTCACTTGACTTATCAATAGCTCTCATCAAATAGGTCAAGACCATGCGGGGTTCTGCATTATCCACCTCAGCTAACGCTATATTAAAGCGATTTAAAAAAGACTTGATAGTTTCCCCCGGATTCTGTTCCAAACCGGATAACGACATGATGTCTTTTGCCTTTGAAGCATATAGCCTAAATTGCTCTTTAAATTTCCTGGTTAGGTCTGAAAACTGATCGATGGACCGGACAGGTAGTTTTGTGAACCAAAGCAGAGCTACCCCTTCCAAATACACAGGAAAATAGCGGCATTTTATCTCGTCAGAAGCTCTGGCACCTGTCATGTGCCAATCATATTTGTACAGGAACTCATTTGGATCACTTGTCCCTTTGTAAGCTGGAATGGTCGGAGGGACGAACTTCCTTGGGAATTCAGCTTTTAGGATCTTTTCAGTAAACGGAGTCTTGCTCGGAGCGAAACCCCACTCTTTCTCATCTTCGACCCTTTGCATACTTTCTTTCATAATCTGTCGAACCATACCAGAAAGATATTCTTCGTCATTCCTATTTCTGGATCCTCCAGCCTCAGGCAATGTCTGTTCAAAGGGGCTAGCAGCCCTTTCGGGAATGTTTCTAGTTTCAGCATCATGGACATTACCGACAAAGTTCCTTTCATTATTCGCAGGTTGACGGTTTGCCCCGAGCAGATCGTTTAACCTATTCAGAATCAGAGCATTCTGAGCATTCTGAGCTTCCAATTGCGCGTTCTGGGCATTTATTTGCTGATTCAACCCAAAGATAGCAGCGTCCAATTCCGCTTTTGAAACTCCAACAGCTGGAGTGGCTTGATTTGGTGTTGGGGAAGTGGAGGTTCCCTCTTGAATGTTTGCAGGTCTCACAGATTTACTTTTCCTTCCAGGAGCCATGATTTCGGATAGACTTCTGGTTCTTAAAGAAACTCTATCTACAAATCTTTCTGAAACAATGATGATAGATGTCTTGAGTTCAATTCTCAGTGAAAGCACCAAAATGTTAACGAAAAAATTTAAACGCTAACACCCTGGTGTATAAGATGTGATTGTGAAAGCACCACCCGTTTGTACGGGAAACAGAAATAAGCAGAAAGTATGTAGAAAAACGGTAAGAGACACAGTATTTATAGTGGTTCGGCTTATAATCCAGCCTACGTCCACTTTAATCTTTTTATCACTAGTTTGATTACAATTCTTTACAAGATCTTTCAATTACAACACACTTCAAGTGATAGGATATGTGAAACAAGTAGCTCAAGCTTTGATGTTGACAATCATCTTCAAATCCATGGTGAATGTGGATGATTCCTTCATGGAGTTCCTTTAGAAGTTTGTTGGATCTAAAAAGCTTTGAAGTCGTCTGGAATTTGGCAGAGTAATGGCGCTTGAAGAGAATGAGCCCCCCAAAAGTCCTTTGCATGTTGGAGATGGTTTCATATTTATAGAGAGTTCTGGGTGGAAAAAGTGCTAAGTCCTAACTCGTGGCCGACTTAAGGTAAGTCGTTGCTGACTTAGGATGAGTCGTGACCGACTCATTGAGCTGAGTCTCTGGTTTGTAGAGAGCTT
Organism: Allium cepa; assembly: GCA_030765085.1. NCBI lineage: Eukaryota > Viridiplantae > Streptophyta > Magnoliopsida > Asparagales > Amaryllidaceae > Allium > Allium cepa. The sequence goes on from CM060942.1 coordinate 73,429,413, forward strand.
CCTGCCTTTTTCGAACCCACGCTTCAAGTACTAGGTCGTTTACGAGTTATCTGGTTGTAGTTTCTGGCTTGTTTGTATATGTCGTATACGACTCATCATAAGTCGTAGGTCGTGGTTGACTTAACCAGCTGCCTCCGGCTTAAAGCTGAGTTCAGGCTTTGTGAAGGCGAGTCCTAACTCGTAGACGAGTTAAGAGACAGTGTCTTTAGGTCGTACACCTTTTTTAAGTCGTAACACTTGTTAACTCGGTCAAGCTTTAATCTGTTATGTCGTAGCTCCCTTAAGTCGTATAGACTCCTTAGGTCATCAGGGTCTTAAGTCGTTATCTCTTCTTAACTCGTGAGCCGCTTATCTCGTAAGCAGCCTACCTCGGGTACTCCTTAACTCGTAGAGGCTTTAACTCGTAGGAGGTTTCTAATTCGTGTATCCTTTAACTCGTAGATGCCTTGAGTCGTAGGAAGCTTAACTCGTAAGGCTTCCTATCCCGTAGAGGCCTTAAGTCGTACAAATCCTTAGGTCGTGTGTTTCTTTAAATCGTAACATGTTCAAAGCCGCACAATCCTTTTAAGCCGTAGACCATTCATTTCCTTAAGTCGTGAAGCCTTTTGAGTCGTGAGCTGCTTAACTCATAGACCTGTTAACTCGTGAACGAGATAGGGTTAACAATTGGTAAGAGAATAAATAAGATGTAACCAAGGGAAAGGTCCATTTTATAATATAATAATTAGTGTGATCTTAGGAATGAATTAATTGAGGTTTAAGCTTTTATTTATGTGTAAAGTTAACAAAATTTCAATTAAATTGAAATCCAGTAATTTATGAAAATAAAGATGAGAATTGGGAAATATTACTGTAATGAATCATAAAAATGTTAACTGTGTGGTTGAGTAATAATTGATTTATTTTGAGTTGCAATCCAATAAAAATCAAATTTATTAGAATTTATTGCAATTAATTGGATTAATTGCAGTAACCTTTGGAAATTGGAACTTAGTAAAAATAATCTGGATTGGATTTCAAATAAATAGGTTAGGGTGAGTAGCTGAATTACATACTATGAATAAGTAAACCAGGAAGATTAAATTTAATTAATATAAAATAGTTGATTTATTGCAAATAAAAGATTTTGTAAATATTTAGTTAGGTGGAATTAAAGTTAATTACATAATAAGGTATGAATCCACTGCTAATTTTATTTATGGAAATGAAAAGAGTACCGAAAACAAGCTTTGTCAGTATATTTAAGTTTAATGTATAATAATAAGTTAATGGTAATAAAAGAAGTTTAAACATCTAAATATTCTGTTAATAGAGAGTTGAGTTTAAATCTAAGAATATTAAGAAGTAGATTTTTGAATACAACATTTGATCCATCCACTTAAAATGTATAGATAGGATAATCGCTGATTTTTGATTTAAGTAGTGCAAATGGAGATTTATCTATTTATTTGGAATTGGAATTTATAAGTGTATAAATAGGAAATAGGTGAAATTTATTTTAAATATTCATAAATGAAGATTTAGATGAAGGTGAGAATGGTAATGCTTTAAATAGTAGAGACGTACACAAATCAATGTAGGTAATTAGAAATAAAATGTTGTCGAAACGATAAAACGTTTCTTGTGAAAAATGGACGACATAACGAAAAAGGGTAATGTATTCACTTGAATATAAATTGAAACTTATTTAAGGTATTAATTACAATGGATAGAGATTTTGGGTAACATTGTAAATGATATGTAAGTAATGCAAATGTATGTCAATAGTAAGGGATTAGGATGAATTAAAAATTTGTAACATAGGAATTACCTGCCTATTTGTTAATAAAAATTTGAATGGTTAGTAAGTGATAATAGAATAAGTGTACATTAGTGAAATTGAGGTAACGTTGGTTTTAATGTTGAGAAAGTAAATGGGTATAGTAAAGTTTAAGTGGAATTGTAAGTATGTATAGGGGAATGAATTATTGCAGGGAAATATTTGGTAACCATTGCAATAAATGTAAATTAGTGTGCATTAATATGAAATTTAGTAATAGGTGTGAATAACTTAAATTTCTTCATAGGATAAAGAATGATGGAAATAACGTTTATTTAATATATCGGGATTTAATTGATCATAAAAGTTTGATTGCAAATCAAATGAAAAATGCTTAAATGGGAATTAAGTTATTTATTCATTTGGATTTAAAGCATGATTGAAATCATTGGAAACTGAATAAAACGTTTTATGTTGATTGAAATTTAAGTTGGAAGTAATTAAGATAAATAAAATATGTATAATATGGAATTCAAATGTACATAGAAATGTGGATTTTAGTATTTAAACGTAAATCTGTTGAGAATGGATAGAAATTTAATCTGTAATTATTACAGTAATTTAGAAATTTAGTTGAAATAGGAAATTTATCTATGTATTTGGAAATTTATGGAATTGTGAATTATATATATATATATATATATATATGGAAATTTAAATGAAGCATCTAATTATACATGTGTGAATACGCTTAAAATGCAATGTAAATGTTGAGAAAGAAATAATTTAATCCGTAACGTGTATAATTAATATCCTTTTGGGACCACTTCTGTTTGCACGTTAAAATTCGTGCACACCTATCCTTTTGCGATCTATCTATAAATATGCTGTGATAAACCCTAGCCTCCTTTCTATTGTCAATTGGCTGTAAGTTCATTTTTCTTCATCTCTTTCTCTTCCTCAATGGTTACAGAACCTAATCTATCTACAATTCAAATTTTCTAATAAAATTCAAACTCTCCACAAAAATTCCAGAAAATTTTATGATAAATTTCTCGAGACGCGTAATCTGCTGGTACAATTCGTTTTCTGTTTTGGATATTCGTTTGACCAGAAAAAAATTCGACGATGTGCTGTAGCTTTTAGCTGACGTGGCCATTGAAGTTAAGTGGGTTTTGTTTTATTTTATTTTATTTTATTTTTATTTTTGTTTTCAAATCGTTTAAAATGAATATCTTTTTCGTACGTTCTCCGATTCACGTGAAATTTCTTTTATTAGGATCGTAATTTAGTTCCGGATCTGATGACGCTAGTTTGGACAGATTTGGGGACCGTCGGATTTTTTGAGTTTAAATCGGGTTTAAATTCGATTTAAATTCAAAAGGTGAGTGTTTTAACCCACTCACAACTTCTAAAAGTTTTTATGTTTGTTAAATTCATTTTAGATATGAGTAGAAATTTAGTTATGACTGTTTGGCATGTTTTATTCATCATATCTGTTAAATCGCATTTATTTAATATAATTGTTCATTTAATTTTATTACTACATATAGATTTACAGTTATAGTTATTTATTTGCATATAAACTGTTAGTTTAATAGTGTTAAATTTATTTTTGAATCTAACTGCCAGTTATTACAGGTCGTATATTCTCGGATATATATTGATATTGATTTAGTATTGGATGATGATTTTGATTTGGATGATGATGGATGAATGGATGTTTTATTTTATATCATTTAACTGCAAGTTATCATGCATTTTTCGTTTCATTCGGGATTGTGGTTTGAAATGATATACAACCGCAAAATTTTATTTTATTTTAAATTGCGGATTGAAATGATAAATATCCGTATCATTTGACCATAGGATAGAAAATTATATACAGGCACCACGGTCTATATATAAAAAATTTTAAAGTGATTTCTATGGTTTGGATGGGATACGGTTTATAAAAATTTTAAGTTCTGATATTTTATAAATATTATTCTTCTACATATATACATATGAAGTTAAAATTTTTGAATTTAGGCTGTGTATAAATCTGTTAAATAAAAATGGAAAAAATTTAGAAAATGGAATTTGATAATTTATATTATATGTTTAAGTTTGGAAATTTTAAGGTATGATATTTATAAATGGAGTTTTTCCAAGATAAATTTAAATGAATATTCTAGTATAATTAAATTTAAGGAAATATTAAATTTCTAGAAATTGGAGTTGTATTTATGGATTTTATGTGAATATTCAAGACTAAATAATAGAACAATTGATTTGTTGAAAGAATAAAATTCCAACTTTAGTTTTAAAATATTAATACTCCAAATAGATATATATATATATATATAGAAATTGAAATGGTTTTGGAACTTGAAAGTGATATTTAAATTATGGTTTAGACTTTAAATAAGGAAATATATTTGTAAAGCCATAGAAAATATTTTTCTTTAAAAAGTAACCTTATAGTCAAACCATTTATTTTATATACCGTTGAATATCCAAACCATTCAAGTTCTAGAAGTTATGGTTTTAAAACTATGAATTTTCGAAATATTATGCTTTGAAAATATAATTCAAATGTTGGTTTCCAGATATTATAGATTTTAAAGCAGTATGATTTTTGGGAAAGAATTATATTTGGATAAAATGATATCATATTGTTTTAGATTTTAAAATGATATCGTATTCATAGTTTTGAAATGGAAAATTTTATTCTGGTTTTAAAGTATAAACTATTTTTAAATGACCGCGGTGTTATAATAACGATGGGTTGGCAAAGAGACCGGGATCAGATATGGACATACTCTCTGTCGATACCGAAAACCACTTTGACTAACCGTGTACGCGGTGGAGTTTCCAGAATGAAGTAGGTTGGTGGCGACGTTTCCTGTAAGGTAAATACGTGGACCCGACTCCCGTGAGTTGGCATAAGATGGCTAAAACAGGAGCGATCGATGGGTTAATGAGGTCATTCCTCTGATCGGACACTCCTCTTCGATATTATACTTTGACTTTGGATTGATTCAGTGGCCACTTTTACTTTGATTTTGGGGGAGATTGTTCGAGGTGGGCGGTAGCTGCGGCTACGCGTTACCATCGGCCCGGAAGCGTAATTGGTATATCTACCCTGGCATTGCCTAGTTGTGCCGTGTCACCTACCCTAGCGCGCCTTATACGATTTTGGCTTTGTACCATACCTATGGAGTGACCTCTGACGACGCCCAGTACGGGGGAGATTACGGTACTGTATAGACTATAGAAATATATTCTGTGTTAAGGGCTATATGGGTAACCCCTTAACGCTATTAAAAAGCAAGTTTATTTTACAAATAGACACTATTATAATAGCGCAATATACTACATAATAAATAGTTTAACGGATCCTTAGGAGATGTAAATCCCGAGCATCTCTTGAGTTACTGCACTCATATTTATTTCTGTTAATTTAACTCACATATGATCTTTTAGTTCTGACTCGAGTGTTTTGTCTTTTCAATTCGCTCGGGTCAGTCCGGGCGTTTCAGGATCGAAGACTTTAGCTTTGGAGGACGAAGACGAAGAACCCGTATTATTATTATTTATAGTTTTGCACCACACTCATACTGTTCCGCTGCATTGATTGTATTGGTATGTGTAACTCTGATACTTATTGTATAATGAAGAATCAAGTGTTTTGTAAACCGTTTACGAACTATATATTTATTATTGTATTTTATCCTTCCGCTGTGAGATTCTGTTTTTTTTTATTTTCTTCTCTGTTTTCTTATTTACCCCATAACAATCCGCCCTTCTGTATGGTTTGAATTGGCACGTGTGTCGGTTTAAATCGTGCGAAAAGGCGGGACGTTACAGTTGGTATCAGAGCTTTGGTTTAGCGATAAACCTTAGCTTTGTGGGGTTTGACTCTTTGTTAATAGGGTAGTAATACACTATGGGAGTCGCTGAGTGTGTATATATATGAGAGTGCGTACTTGTTAGTTTTATAAAAGGTTTTATATTGTGTTAATCTGTTCCGTTTTCTATTTATAAATTCCGGTTGATGCATGGGACGCTGTGACATCAATAGGGGTTTCTAAACACTTAATAGGACAGACCTACATAATATTTGTTTTAATATAGGCGAATGAAATAATTTTGCCTAATTTATTTTCTATATGTATAAAATAAAATTTTCAAATTATATCCATAATTGGTTGCTATAGATTGGTTGTTAGGAAATAGAGTAAATAATAATAGAAATAAAATTGAAGAAAATAGATAAATGAATTTGGAAATTTAGAACTGAAGTTCCGGGGGTTTTGAAATTCTTTCGAATAAATTTTGGAATATAATAATATTATTTATAAGTATTTTCTAATATAAGTATTTCAATATATTTTGGAAGAATTGTTTTAAAGGAAGATTTTGGAAAATAAGTTTGTACTTTCCTCTCTGTCGCTGGAAAATAAATTTCGGTGATGAGTGCACGCATCATCGACATTCATTTTCGAGTTTCGAAGAGGAAAGACCACTGTAGAAATTTACTGCAAATTTGTTTAAGAAAACTTTATCGTTTGATTATAATTAAAGTTATATAAGTAAAAAGAATATGTGTATCTACTATTTTAAACAATTTGGAATTAAACCCGGTATTTGGTTCTTAAAATTCCAGTTAATTAATAATTCAATTTAGTATAGAAAATGTGAACCTTTAATTAAAGAAAATTTAATACCATAGGAAGATGAGAAATGTAAATAAACAATTGTAAACATTAGTAAATGAATTAGTAAACTTCTTTATTTATAAGAATTAATGTTATAGGGTAGCAAATTTAGTGTAATTAAATTTTTACTATTATTAAATATAATAGTAACGTAAACCTTTAAATAAATAAATGAAATTAAAGGTAAGTTGAAATTGAAATTTATAAAACGAATATATTTATTTAACCATTAATTAATTAAAGAAATCGAGAAGAAACTTGTATAAATTTCACTTACATTCTTAAAACATATATAACTTACCATATAATAAAAGTTGCAATGTTAGTAAGGAAATGTAAGAGAAAACTTACAAGTGAAGATTGAGGAAATGAATAATTCAATGAATTTGCTATAATTAAGGAGAATTTAATGTTATTAATTTAAGTTATAATTGAAATTCTATCAAGTAAATATAATAAAATGGTAAGTATGACAGATAGATGATTTTAAACTCAAGTGATTAAAGTGTGAATAAATAAGATCATGAAATTTTAGTAAATAGTTCATGAAGAAGAAATAAACATTGGAAAAAGATTGAAGTTATTTGTTAACAAATAAGTATAAAGGAATAATTATAAGTAATAAGTAAATTAATGAAACAAACATTAATGAGTAAATGAAATTTAAAGGTTACGTGAATCATAAAAGGAAATCAAACAACTAAGCATGAAATCAATGTATAATAAGTGAATTTGGTCGTTGTTTTGAAATTATTATTGGTTGATTTATGTTTGGTTGGGTAAAGAAATGTGAAGTTGTTGGATGAATAAATAATCTATCTTTGTTCCATCTAAGACTGTTGAGTAAAGGATGCACTTGATAGTTATTTTCATTCCATACAAATTTCAAGTTCTGAACCCGAACAACTTCTTGTTTGTTGGATAAATGGTTGCTTTGTCTTGTGTATGTATGCTGTTTGTAAGGTTGATGGTTGTTATTTGATTTGGTTGATTAATGGTGAAATCACTTAAATATTTCACTGTATCTAAATTTGTATATTTTAGCTAAATTAACTAATTTTGTAAATTTAAAATATTGATTTCGAAATTCTTCTTTTCTCTTCTTTTCCTTTTCGGGGACGAAAAGTTTTGAGTGGGGGAGAGTGTAACGACCCGTAAATTTCGACGATTAAATTTTAGTTAAAAAGGGATTATGAAATAAAAAAAAATGTAAAGAAAAATAAAGATATATATAAAAGAGATAGAATTTATGCTGGAATGAACGCTAAATGAAAATCCAATGATTGAGATAGTGTAAGATGTATACCTGTGTGTAAGTTGAATAAATAAAGAAGATTTAAATTTATAACTAACAATGAATTGTAGAAACGGGTATTTAACTTAATTGTTGAAAGTTAGGTGAAATATCAATAAAGAAATAGCGTAAATTGTCGCACTTGAATAAAATGTAAATTAAAGAAATAAAGACAAAATTTAAATTACCCATGTATTAATATATTAAAAAGGACTGTAATTGTATGTGAATTAAGGTGGTAATATAGATGGCAGTTGATGGATAACCAATTTAATGCAAATCCAAATGCAATTGAAACGGCTGTTTGAGTTTTGGAGTGAAAATGGGAATAGTGAATACAACATTATAACCTCTTAATTAAATATGATTGTTTAATTAGTACTAAAAGTAATAAAAGTTGGTAATAGTATTAATGAAATAATAATAAGAAGAATTGAAATTGTATAATGGAAAATTTGTTAATAAATGGATGAAAATATTGGATGAACTAACTAATGGAAATAAAATCTAAAAGAATGTTGGATAGAACATAAGTGATTGAAATTTGGTAGTGTGTATTGGAAATAAAGTTCATCTAAATATTGAGAAATTTTAATGTTGTTATTATGAAAATGTTACTTTAGTAATTATTAAAATGGTAACGGAAAGTGTGAAGGTAAATTTATAAACGTAAAACTTATTTTAAGGAATTAATTGAGTGTAGACTTATGAAATAGATTTAATGACAATAATTATTGTACGTATTTATTCTATTTGTTGGTTAAGTTTTATTTTGATCAATTTCAATTAATGCACTAAATTATTGCAGTTAGTGTGGAATATTGGTAAGAGAATAAATAAGATGTAACCAAGGGAAAGGTCCATTTTATAATATAATAATTAGTGTGATCTTAGGAATGAATTAATTGAGGTTTAAGCTTTTATTTATGTGTAAAGTTAACAAAATTTCAATTAAATTGAAATCCAGTAATTTATGAAAATAAAGATGAGAATTGGGAAATATTACTGTAATGAATCATAAAAATGTTAACTGTGTGGTTGAGTAATAATTGATTTATTTTGAGTTGTAATCCAATAAAAATCAAATTTATTAGAATTTATTGCAGTTAATTGGATTAATTGCAGTAACCTTTGGAAATTGGAACTTAGTAAAAATAATCTGGATTGGATTTCAAATAAATAGGTTAGGGTGAGTAACTGAATTACATACTATGAATAAGTAAACCAGGAAGATTAAATTTAATTAATATAAAATAGTTGATTTATTGCAAATAAAATATTTTGTAAATATTTAGTTAGGTGGAATTAAAGTTAATTACATAATAAGGTATGAATCCACTGCTAATTTTATTTATGGAAATGAAAAGAGTACCAAAAACAAGCTTTGTCAGTATATTTAAGTTTAATGTATAATAATAAGTTAATGGTAATAAAAGAAGTTCAAACATCTAAATATTCTGTTAATAGAGAGTTGAATTTAAATCTAAGAATATTAAGAAGTAGATTTTTGAATACAACATTTGATCCATCCACTTAAAATGTATAGATAGGATAATCGCTGATTTTGTATTTAAGTAGTGCAAACGGAGATTTATCTATTTATTTGGAATTGGAATTTATAAGTGTATAAATAGGAAATAAGTGAAATTTATTTTAAATATTCATAAATGAAGATTTAGATGAAGGTGAGAATGGTAATGCTTTAAATAGTAGAGACGTACACAAATCAATGTAGGTAATTAGAAATAAAATGTTGTCGAAACGATAAAACGTTTCTTGTGAAAAATGGATGACATAACGAAAAAGGGTAATGTATTCACTTGAATATAAATTGAAACTTATTTAAGGTATTAATTACAATGGATAGAGATTTTGGGTAACATTGTAAATGATATGTAAGTAGTGCAAATGTATGTCACTAGTAAGGGATTAGGATGAATTAAAAATTTGTAACATAGGAATTACCTGCCTATTTGTTAATAAAAATTTGAATGGTTAGTAAGTGATAATAGAATAAGTGTACATTAGTGGAATTGAGGTAACGTTGGTTTTAATGTTGAGAAAATAAATGGGTATAGTAAAGTTTAAGTGCAATTGTAAGTATGTATAGGGGAATGAATTATTGCAGGAAAATATTTGGTAACCATTGCAATAAACGTAAATTAGTGTGCATTAATATGAAATTTAGTAATAGGTGTGAATAACTTAAATTTCTTCATAGGATAAAGAATGATGGAAATAACGTTTATTTAATATATCGGGATTTAATTGATCATAAAAGGTTGATTGCAAATCAAATGAAAAATGCTTAAATGGGAATTAAGTTATTTATTCATTTGGATTTAAAGCATGATTGAAATCATTGGAAACTGAATAAAACGTTTTATGTTGATTGAAATTTAAGTTGGAAGTAATTAAGATAAATAAAATATGTATAATATGGAATTCAAATGTACATAGAAATGTGGATTTTAGTATGTAAACGTAAATCTATTGAGAATGGATAGAAATTTAATCTGTAATTATTACAGTAATTTAGAAATTTAGTTCAAATTGGAAATTTATCTATGTATTTGGAAATTTATGGAATTGTGAATATATATATGGAAATTTAAATGAAGCATCTAATTATACATGTGTGAATACGCTTAAAATGCAATGTAAATGTTGAGAAAGAAATAATTTAATCCGTAACATGTATAATTAATATCCTTTTGGGACCACTTCTGTTCGCACGTTAAAATTCGTGCACACCTATCCTTTTGCGATCTATCTATAAATATGCTGTGATAAACCCTAGCCTCCTTTCTATTGTCAATTGGCTGTAAGTTCATTTTTCTTCATCTCTTTCTCTTCCTCAATGGTTACGAAACCTAATCTATTTACAATTCAAATTTTCTAATAAAATTCAAACTCTCCACAAAAATTCCAGAAAATTTTATGATAAAGTTCTCGAGACACGTAATCTGCTGGTACAATTCGTTTTCTGTTTGGGATATTCGTTTGACCAAAAAAAATTCGATGATGTGCTGTAGCTTTTAGCTGACGTGGCCATTGAAGTTAAGTGGGTTTTGTTTTATTTTATTTTATTTTATTTTTATTTTTGTTTTCAAATCGTTTAAAATGAATATCTTTTTCATACGTTCTCCGATTCACGCGAAATTTCTTTTGTTAGGATCGTAATTTAGTTCCGGATCTGATGACGCTGGTTTGGACAGATTTGGGGACCGTCGGATTTTTTGAGTTTAAATCGGGTTTAAATTCGATTTAAATTCAAAAGGTGAGTGTTTTAACCCACTCATAACTTCTAAAAGTTTTTATGTTTGTTAAATTCATTTTACATATGAGTAGAAATTTAGTTATGACTGTTTGGCATGTTTTATTCATCATATCTGTTAAATCGCATTTATTTAATATAACTGTTCATTTAATTTTATTACTGCATATAGATTTACAGTTATAGTTATTTATTTGCATATAAACTGTTAGTTTAATAGTGTTAAATTTATTTTTGAATATAACTGCCAGTTATTACAGGTCCTATATTATCGGATATATATTGATATTGATTTAGTATTGGATGATGATTTTGATTTGGATGATGATGGATGAATGGATGTTTTATTTTATATCATTTAACTGCAAGTTATCATGCATTTTCGTTTCATTCGGGATTGTGGTTTGAAATGATATACAACCGCAAAAATTTTTTTTTCTTAAATTGCGGATTGAAATGATAAATATCCGTATCATTTGACCATAGGATAGAAAATTATATACAGGCACCGCGGTCTATATATAAAATATTTTAAAGTGATTTCTATGGTTTGGATGGGATACGGTTTATAAAAATTTTAAGTTTTGATATTTTATAAATATTATTCTTCTACATATATACATATGAAGTTAAAATTTTTGAATTTAGGCTGTGTATAAATCTGTTAAATAAAAATGGAAAAAATTTAGAAAATGGAATTTGATAATTTATATTATATGTTTAAGTTTGGAAATTTTAAGGTATGATATTTATAACTGGATTTTTTCCAAGATAAATTTAAATGAATATTCTAGTATAATTAAATTTAAGGAAATATTAAATTTCTAGGAATTGGAGTTGTATTTATGGATTTTATGTGAATATTCAAGACTAAATAATAGAACAATTGATTTGTTGAAAGAATAAAATTCCAACTTTAGTTTTGAAATATTAATACTCCAAATGGATATATATATATATATATATAGAAATTGAAATGGTTTTGGAACTTGAAAGTGATATTTAAATTATGGTTTAGACTTTAAATAAGGAAATATATTTGTAAAGCCATAGAAAATATTTTTCTTTAAAAAGTAACCTTAAAGTCTTATTTTATATACTGTTGAATATCCAAACCATTCAAGTTCTAGAAGTTATGGTTTTAAAACTATGAATTTTCGAAATATTACGCTTTGAAAATATAATTCAAATGTTGGTTTCCAGATATTATAGACTTTAAAGCAGTATGATTTTTGGGAAAGAATTATATTTGGATAAAATGATATCATATTGTTTTAGGTTTTAAAATGATATCGTATTCATAGTTTTGAAATGGAAAATTTTATTCTGGTTTTAAAGTATAAACTATTTTTAAATGACCGCGGTGTTATAATAACGATGGGTTGGCAAAGAGACCGGGATCAGATATGGACATACTCTCTGTCGATACCGAAAACCACTTTGACTAACCGTGTACGCAGTGGAGATTCCAGAATGAAGTAGGTTGGTGGCGACGTTTCCTGTAAGGTAAATACGTGGACCCGACTCCCGTGAGTTGGCATAAGGTGGCTAAAACATGAGCGATCGACGGGTTAATGAGGTCATTCCTCTGATCGGACACTCCTCTTCGATATTATACTTTGACTTTGGATTGATTCAGTGGCCACTTTTACTTTGATTTTGGGGGAGTTTGTTCGAGGTGGGCGGTAGCTGCGGCTACGCGTTACCATCGGCCCGGAAGCGTAATTGGTATATCTACCCTGGCATTGCCTAGTTGTGCCGTGTCACCTACCCTAGCGCGCCTTATACGATTTTGGCTTTGTACCATACCTATGGAGTGCCCTCTGACGACGCCCAGTACCGGGGAGATTACGGTACTGTATAGACTATGGGAATATATTCTGCGTTAAGGGCTATATGGGTAACCCCTTAATGCTATTAAAAAGTAAGTTTATTTTACAAATTGACACTATTATAATAGCGCAATATACTACATAGTAAATAGTTTAACGGATCCTTAGGAGATGTAAATCCCAAGCATCTCTTGAGTTACTACGCTCATATTTATTTCTGCTAATTTAACTCACATAAGATCTTTTAGTTCTGACTCGAGTGTTTTGTCTTTTCAATTCGCTCGGGTCAGTCCGGGCGTTTCAGGATCGAAGACTTTAGCTTTGGAGGACGAAGACGAAGAACCCGTATTACTATTATTTATAGTTTTGCACCACACTCATACTGTTCCGCTGCATTGATTGTATTGGTATGTGTAACTCTGATACTTATTATATAATGAAGAATCAAGTGTTTTGTAAACCGTTTACGAACTATATATTTATTATTGTATTTTATCCTTCCGCTGTGAGATTCTGTTTTGTTTTATTTTCTTCTCTGTTTTCTTATTTACCCCATAACAATCCGCCCTTCTGTATGGTTTGAATTGGCACGTGTGTCGGTTTAAATCGTGCGAAAAGGCGGGACGTTACAATGACACTGACCAATGTCGCCAGTTAAAGAACGTGATTGCAGAATTGCTGAAACAAAATAGCTGCAACAGTATGTGAAGAAAAACAGAGTCGACCCAACCTCATTCACTCAGGGACAACAACGTCAATCTGGTTTAGGCAACAAAACTGCAGCACGAGAATCTGAAAAACTTGTTATTGACGTTATCACAGGGGGTCCTCACCCAGCAGGTGAAAGTTGGGACGAGTAGGAGTGATATTCTTATGCTTTGAGAAGAAATTAACCAAAGTGTTGCCAACTACCCACAAGAACTGCAGCTCAACATATTCCGCTCCAAAGGGAAATCCAACCCTGGAACCATGGAACAATAATCACTTCATTTTTAATATCTTTGCTTGAAATTGTGAAGTTACCACGAATGTGTCATTCTTATGTTGAAAAAACCGCTATAAAAGTAGTGTTGATCAATAAAAGAAAAATAGAAATCTTGTGTTCTTTACTACAATTTAATGCATGTTTTATTTCGATATGCAAATATATTTAAAATAGTGCTAAAATCTCGATTTCAAATTGCAGGCTATCAAAGCAAAGCTTACCTATTCAACACATCGCAAAGCTTAGCGGTTCCTACAAGTCACAAAAAGTCCCAAACCCTACTCCCATAAGAGGAGTGTTATTTACAAGTGGTTGATGATTCCACTAAAGTGGGCACCTTCCTAACGAGAAGGGTCCAGACCTTTGCCATTAAAACGTAATAGTTTGTGCTAACAAACATTCGGTGAAGTGGCTCGCATCTGCCCCGTGGATTCACTCAACAATAAAGTACACTTCTTCGGCAAAGGCGAACAGCTGCCAAGAGAATGGGATGTGAACTCGAAATCGCTAAGGAGTAGATGTTGAAAAGGACGTGACTAAAGCCCTCTTCGAAGGCAAAACGCTTCTCTATGGAGACCAAATGCTTCTCCTCAGAGAAAAAAAGCCCTCCTCGGAGGCAAAACGCTTCTCTACGGAGATCAAATGCTTCTCCTCAAAGACCAAAGCCCTCTTCGAAGGCAAAACGCTTCTCTACGGAGACCAAATGCTTCTCCTCAGAGACCAAAAGCCCTCCTCGGAGGCAAAACGCTTCTCTACGGAGACCAAATGCTTCTCCTAAGAGACCAAAGCCCTCTTCGAAGGCAAAACGCTTCTCTACGGAGACCAAATGCTTCTCCTCAGAGACCAAAGCCCTCTTCGAAGGCAAAACGCTTCTCTACACAGACCAATGCTTATCCTCAGAGACCAAAGCCCGCTTCGATGGAAAAACGCTTCTCTACGGAGACCAAATGCTTCTCCTCAGAGACCAAAGCCCTCCTCGGAGGCAAAACGCTTCTCTACGGAGACCAAATGCTTCTCCTCAGAGAACAAAAGCCCTCTTCGGAGGCAAGACGCATCTCTACGGAGACCAAATGCTTCTCCTCAGAGACCAAAGACCTCTTCGGAGGCACACGTTTCACCGAGATTGAAATAAAACTTCCAAGTGTTGAAACGTGAAAAGCCCTCTTCGGAGCCCATTTCACCAGGAGTTGAAGTGTAAAAGTCGCTCTTCGGAGGTCCACTTCACCAGAAGCTGAAATGATAAAAAGACCTCTTTAGAGGCACACGTTTCACCGAGATAGAAATAAAACTTCCAACTGTTGAAACGTGGAAAGCCCTCCTCAGAGGCACAACTCTTCGGAGGCACACGTTTCACCGAGATTGAAATAAAACATCCAAGTGTTGAAACGTGAAAAAGCCCTCCTCAGAGGTACAACTTTTCAAAGAAGCATTTCATCAGAAATGCAAAACAAAGATCAAAATGCCCTCCACCGAGGCGCAATATAAAAAAAAGGCCCCTTCAAAGGTACACTTTAGCTCTCAAAGGATGATTGGTTCATCTATTTTGAGAAGGCCCTTCCTCAAAAGACTAAAGTGCCCTTCAGTGGCCCGCTCTACCACATAGGAGAATTCGCTTTGTAAAAATGTATATATGCACAAAAGAAAAAGTGATATCCCCAAAGGTTGAAGCGTAAAAACTTATATGAAACGAGGTGTACTCTGTTTAGGGCGAAATGATATTTCCACAAATATGGAATAATTATTCTCCAAAAATAGGAGTACAAGTCCCCTCGAGATTGGAAATATTACATGAGCTTATGGTATGGGGGCAATACGGTATGGCTGCATTGGTAAAAGCAACGCCCGAACAGCATACCACAAGCTCACTGTAATATTACATAATGAAACTTGCATATATGTATATAAAAAAAACAAGAATAGATGCATTCTCAAACACAGACAGGAGTTTTTACAAGAAAGAGAATCATTTTATTTAACGTTATGAAAATTATGTACATATGCAGGTTTCAAAATAAAAGAAAAGCGGGGGCCCCAGGGATCCCAGATGATGGAACCCTAGGAGAGCCGCCGACTCCAACATTCGTCCATGTACGATCCATACTAGATCTGACCAACTTCCCATCCTACCTCCTCTACGTTCTTGACAGTCCATCTTTTTGTCGGTACCCGCACAACGTCCGGTCAGTACAAACAAAAAGCTAAAAGCAAAAAGTAAAAACAAGGAAGGGGAAGCAGGGCTCATCACTTCTTCTTCTTACCACCACCTTTGGAGCCTTTACCTGACCTAATAGGTAGTTTTTCAGGATGGCTTGGGAGAGTTGGAGGAGAAGGAGAGAGAGCTGGTGCTGGATCAACTTCCGTCTCCTTTTCAGTAGCAGAAATGCTTCTTCCTTTCCTTTTTTAAGTTGTACGCTTCCTCCTCCTTCTTGAAGAAGACTCGCTCCACAGAGTGACGAGAGCAGACAATTTCATGCCATCAGAAAGGGTTCGCTCCGGAGATACTTCGCCTCCTTCAAGTCCTCCGGCCTTCTGCTCCTGTGAAGCGGCTAGATCGTCCAAGCCTTGAAGGGATCCTGTAAATTCTTCCTGTGATCCCGGCTGGGAAGTTGGAGTAATTTGAAAGGTTGGAGGAGGAACAGCTGGGGGAGGAGAAGTTTCTATGACACTGGACACTTTCTCTACAGAAGAAAAGAGATTATAATCAGTAAAGAGAGGAGATAAAGGCTCATTGAGATTTAAAAAATAATCGAGAAGCAGTCCACTTGGGCAAGATTAACAGTAGAGTTACCTAGAGAAGTCGGCTTCTTAATGTCAACTTCATAAGCCTGTGCTTCGGTGCTCTTTTTGCCTTTATCTCCACCCTGAATGCTTGTGATCTCAGTTATAACTTTAACAGGGGACGGAGAATGAGAACCGGAGCCTGTGATGTCAACATCGGCCAAAACCGAAGGAGGGACGGGGGCAGTTAATGGTGCTTCTTTCACAAAGTGTTGCTCGCCTGCCTCAGCTCGTGCTTTGGCAAGCTGCTCTTTTCCACGGGCTAGAGCAGCTATGGCGTCATCATCTAGAAAGTGTTCTGTAAGAGATGCTTCAGCATAACCGACGCCTGCACCTCCAAGCATGTCAAGAATTGACTCCCAAACCTCGGAGAGGGTAATCTCATACTTCGGTCCTAAGAATGGAAGGCTCCCACGCCCCATAACGTTATGCACGTAGAAGTCAAATAAAGTGGAGTTGACATTGGCTTTAGTCGCCTCATGCAACTGTTCGGCAGCCTGCCTTCCAGCGATAGCTTCATCATGTTCCTTCTCGGTCTTTAATAATTGGGCCTTTAGCCTCATAATCTCCGAATCCTGGGAGTTGACCTTCTCCCGTAACTCTGCAACGTCAGCATGATACCTTTCCGTTGTTTTCTGCTCAGCCTCAAGTTGTGCGTCGGCATGTCGCTGAGCAGCGTGAGCATCGCGAACTTGCTTTTGAAGTACTTCTTCTTTTTGAGTATATGGGGTAGAAGAAGTAGCAAGCTCTTGTTTTAGTTTTTCAGCTTCCGCTTCAAGCTTCTTGTTGTAATCAGCGATGTTCCTCATCTCGGTATCATGCTGGCTTAAAGTTTTCTACCACTCGGCCTTATCATTTTCCATGGTCAGCATGGCCTCTAAATTCACGCGGTTGACCCTCTGAAGCTCATCAACAAGCTTTTGCCACCCTGACATCCGCTCGATATCAAGTATAACAGCATCAATATTTTGCAGCATTGCTTGTTTGTCAATAGGGACCAAGTCAAGATCGAACCGCACTCCCTTTAGGCACAAGTGCGGGAACCGGCTTTGCAGAGTAGCCGGGCGTGGTCCAATTTGGAATTTAGGCCTGTTGACTATTGTCTGAATATCTGTCTTCTCGAGAGCAGGAGAACCGGAAGGGATGTCAAGTGAGACGTGGGCAGCGGCCTTTTAAGAAGTTGTAGATGCAGGCTTTTCACCATGCCTGGCACGCTTGCTTGGGTCCTCAACTACATGACTTTTTCCCCGGCCGTCATGCGACTTTCTTTTGTGAGAGTCGTCACCTCTCTGGGAAGAATCACGGTGCTCCTCCCTTTCTCTCCTCTCATAACGCTCTTCTTGAGCCCTCCCCTCCTGAGCCTTTCGAGCGGCTCTCTCTTCGTCAGTTTCTCTGTAAACGGGAAGGTAGCGCCTATAGTCATATTGATCACGCCTCCCGTAACGCTGAAAGTCGTCGTAATAAGAGCCGCTGCGTCCCATCGGAGAATCTGAAATTGAAAAAAGACAAGTCTTAAAAGTCTTCAGAGAAAAGAAGTTAAGTACGAATAAGTGCTGAAAATCCTATGTGTGTGTGGTGTGCAAACTACACTCGTCAGGCTACAAACCACTCTTCGGCACAGGGGTGGTAGTGACTTGAGTGGCAGGCGTCAAAATTTGCTGAAAAGTGGATGTTGCCTCGACAACAGGAGAAGAAGCTATAGGGACATCATCTTTAAAAACTTCCTGTGAAGTTATGATCAGGTCGCTAAGCCCCTCAAAAGTATCATCACCGCCATGCCCGGCGGGAGTTTCTTTTTCGGCTTCCAGATCGGCCGCATCTTCAGAGCAACGAAGAGTTTCTTCCTCCTCAATAACTGGGACAAGTGCCGATTTGCTGGACGGACCCGCAACATCGGTAAGTGTGGGGCACTTCACCAGTAAAGTTTCAGTAGAGGGCTCCTTTGGCATAAGCCCTTCAGAAGGGATTGAGACATCTGGTGCCTCCGCTGGAGAATCGGGGACTTCATGAGGCTGAGTGGAGCGAGAAGGGTGAAGAAGTCCGAACTGGTGAAGCAATTCGTCGTTCAACAAAAATTTCATGTCCCGCTCTTCAATCGGTATAGCCAAGAGCCTCTCCAGAGTTGGCTTGTGGCTAGGATCTTTAGAAGGAGGGGGGAGCGCTGAAATGAAAAAACGAAGTTAACACTTGGCAATTCGGACTTCGCAAAACTCAGAGATTAGAAGAAGTAAAGGTAGATGATCTTACTTCCTTCCCTCTACATAGCATAAAACCCCGAGGGGGCAGCAGACAAAGAAGAACTGAGTTAAGAACCCATGAGCAGTGTCGGGAAGGCCAACGATCAATTTGCGATTTTGGGTGCTTCTCACGACGCTGATAGAAGGGTGATCCTTAGTCCTGGTAAAGGAGCATAAGAAGCAAATCTCGTAGAAGTTGGGAAGTCGATCAAACGTTCTCCTAAATAGCACACACAGCCCCATCAGAATGGCATAGCCATTGGGGTGTAGCTGGAATGGGGAGATGGCTAGTTGATGAAGAAGATTCTGGAGAAAGTTGTTGAAAGGGGGAATGGACCCACTTAGGCACATTTGCCGATTAACTGCTACAAAGCCAAGAGGCGCCACATCAGCAGTGTTAATTTTCTCAGGAAGAATGGCATCTGCTTCAGCAATGCCAAACTGAGTGCATAACTGACGAAAAACTTTGTATGATAAAGTGGTAGAGGCTCTCTCTGGAGAATTAACTAGGGGAGCCGGAATAAGAATGGTTTCTCCAGTCTGTGCTGTTATCTCTTCTTATTGAGAAGCCATTCTACACAAGCAACTGGATATTCAAATATGAAGGTGCACGTTTCCTAAAAGTGTGAAGTGTTGTGCAGAACTAATAAAAATAACAAGTAAATATAACTGGAATTAAACTAGTCGACAATTGATCGATTACCAAATTTCGGGACTTGTTAATTTAAAGTTCAGGTATAGTATTAGTGCAAACTGGGCAGTTTCGGTTGACTATTTCAATGTTGCGTTAATACTTTACTTGAATTTGATGATTTAAAAGCACTTCGTTCACACAATCTATTTAAGTTGATTATTTGTTGTTAACTAATCTGCCATTTGATGTGGGCAGTCAGTGGCAGTATATTCGTCCCAATTTTCTGCAAATGATGTATTGAACAGATTGTTAGCTTGCAAGTCAAAAGTGATCTGTGAAAGAATGCAACAAAGTTTAACAGTTTAAAGACTAAACAGTTCAAAGTCCAAACAATTCAGTTTTCATGCAGTTTACTTCAGCAATTCAAGTTAAAGTTCAAGTCAGAATTATGCTTCATGACAGTTCGAAGTGCTAACTCGTCCCCGACCTAAAGAATGTGGGACAAGTTAGGTCGTTTGTGCGCTAAGTCATTAATGCCTTAAGTCATTGGTTCTTTAAGTCGTAAGGCGTAGTAAGGGGAAAAGACTTCAGTTCGAAGCGACGTGAAATTCTCCAAGTCCTATCTCGGCCACGACTTAAGACTTATGTCGCAAAAGTTGGTAAGTCGGTCCAGAGTTAAGTCGCGGAGGTTATTGGGTCGCTCAAAATTACTAAGTCGCATCCAAGCTAATGTCACGCTTCCTTTGACCGGCCGACCTCTTCTTAAATCAGTAACCCGTCATCCTCCTAACCCGTTAACCCGTATAGGACAATATCTTCTCCTCTAAATTCGCGGATCAACTGACTTGAAATATGGTAACCCATCGTTTTCCCCTTGCAAGTCATCTAAAAACTCGATCGAACCGCTCCAAGATTGTCGGCAATCGATCGTAACGTGATTTGAGATGAAGCATGGTGTGAGGATCTGGATTGGGGTTAGAAAGTGGGAAGTCCATGTTCGAAAGGTAGCGGTAATCGTGAAATCGAGCAAGTAATGAGTTTACTTACGTAGTGTGATGATGAAGATTGTAGGAACTTGATTGGTGACGAGGTAAACTAATTGGATTCGTTTCTGGAAGCTTCAAAGGTCAATAATGGCGGAAGTAAACACAGAAGCAAGTAGGTGAAGAAGAAGCGAAGCCTTTTATACACCAGGACAGTGGAATTCGAATCGGCACACACGAGTTAAGGAAAGTCGAAGCACACGACCTACGACTTAGGCATGTACTTCGAGGGGCAAATGTTAACCCCGTTTAGTCAACGAGTTAAGGCCTGGGACGATCCACTACTTAAGGTGCTCAACGGTTCAAGAGGGATCTATGACTTAGGAAACCTCACGACTTAAGGTGTGTGACGACTTAACAAGTTAAGGCATGAATGACTTACGACTTAAGGTCACCACGATCTAACAGCTCAAAGTACTCCACGACTTAACAACTTAAGTTCTGGACGACTTAACGAGTTAAGGTCTACACGACTTAAGAATTGAAACGGTCTAAACAGTTTTCGACTCAAGCAGGTCTACAACTTAAAGCAATCTACGACTTAAGGAAGTCTACGACTTAAGGAATTATACGACTTAAGGAAGTCTACGACTTAAGAGATGGCACGACTTAAAAGGTCTACGACTTAACGATTCAAGGCACGAAAAGGTTAAGACAACTACACTTAAGTCGCAACCGACTTACGTCCTTTGCTAGGTTGATCACGACCTAAAACTACAGAGGCAAGTTCAATACCACGCCATGATTTGTTAACTCGTTGGCGACTTGGGACTTGAGATGTGAATCCAAAAGAGCAAACCTACTCTATTTAAGCCGCAAGCCAAGACTTAGTTTAGGTCGGTCACGACCTACGACCTAAGATGAGTCGTACACGACTTAAGCAAACAGATAAGAAGCCGCATCCGGTTAACTCGTGCACGGCTTAGGACTTGTAACATGAATTCGAACAGATAAGCAAACTTCTACCAAGCTACGAGCTGGACTCAATAGGTCGGCCATGACCTACCCTAAGTCGGTCACGAGTTGCGACCTAAGGGGTAAAATTCTCTATAAATACCAACCTACATTGAACGTGGAAGGAACTTTTTAGACAATCTCTTCAAGCGCCGATACTCTACCAGTTTCTAAACTGACTCTATACTTGAAGTTTTGAAGAACACTACAAGCTACTTTGAAAGACTTTCACACATCCGATATGGATTCGAAGACTTTCATCTACATCGAAGCTTAAGCTACTTGCTCAAAGTGTTTTGTAACTAAAGAGATTTGTACTTGAAGAGCATTGTATCGTTTTGTAACAAGATCAGTAATAAAGATACTTAAAGTGGACGTAGGATATTCCTTAAGCCGAACCACTATAAAATTGCTGTCTCTTACTGTATTTTCTGTTATTTTAGCTGATATTCTGTTACCGAACCGTCGGGTGGTGCTTTCACATTCACACTTCACACACCGGGGTGTTAACGTTGGATTTTAAGCGTTAACAGTATGGAAAAGTGTTAGGAATTCATTCCCAAGAATCAATGATAGTTATAGACAAGAATGTGAGATAAAAATCTCACCTTTTCACAAATTCAATGAAGAAGAAGCTTGAAATCAATGGAAGAAGCAACTACAAGCTTGAACCAATGGCTTCTCTTTGGATTTGGAGTTACGTGATGGATTTGCAAATGAACAAAGGATTGGAGTTTCTATTTCCCATTCTCTTCCACCATTTTTGATGAAGCTTTTGTTGTTAGGAAATGAAATGAAGTTATGAAGAGAAGAGGGGATTGAGCTTGAGTTATAATGGACTAAACCAACCCCAAGGCCCAAAGTGTAAAAGTGACAAAATTTCACTAGCTCCAAACATATTAAAGTTTATACTCAAAAAGATCGCAAACGTCGTTTTAGACCCAGTGGAAGTGGTCACGAGTCCTAATTCGACCGTATGCAAAAATGAACCTTTTGGACTATAATCCGACTAACGATAAAATATTTAAATAAGAATATTTAAATATTTAATCGTAAAATATGCGGGTTGTTACAAAAGGGAAATTTGTTTTAAAAATAAATATTGGTTTATTTTTAAGGTGTGGAAAGAAATTTACAGATTTGAAATATAAATTGAAATAAATCAAGAAGGGTTTATTAATTTGTTTAAATGGACCATTTTGAAATGAAAGTGTATTTTCCCTGTAAAGCCGAGTATATTTTCAAAGTAGCTTTCAAAGTATAAATTAAAAGTTCTAAAGTTGGTTTTAGGAGAATGTTTTGAAGAAATTATTTTCTTTAGTTATTTTAAAATGCTTTAGAGTAAGGATTTATTTAGTAAATTGTAGAAGTGATTATATAAAAATTTAATTTATAATTGTTTTAGAAAATGGTTACTTAAATATTTATACTTTATCTACTAATTTTATTTTGAAAATTAGTTTGCACTTAAATTTTTTATGTAAAATAGTTTTTATTTTAATTATTTTAAGTAAAGTGTTTAAAGTAGTTTTTGTTTTAAATATTTCCAAATGTGTATTTGGATAAGTGATTTAAATTATTTTTAAAAGTATTCGGACTTGGCAGATTTTCTAATGGAAATAAATGATTTCGAGAACTTTATTCCGCGAGTGAAAAATGTTTTCAAATTCGTTTCAAAAGGATTGATGTGTGAAAATATATCTACTGAAGATATTTATAAAATAAATAATTTGGGGAAATTATATAAATATGATGATTGTTGTGAATGTTGTTGATAGTTAAATAAATGACTATCAATGTTGGCCTTTGAAATGGCACTTGAATTTGTTTTCAAAACAATCGGTCGTTATTCGGTTAAGCCAGGAGAGGACTTTATGTCATAAAACCCATTTTGAATAATGATACGACGAAATGGGATTGAATTTGAAGATGGTGTTTAAGACCGGGTATTTTCGAAAGCGAAAGGATTACCTGTCGAATGTCTCTACACCGAGTTGCTCTCGTATAGAGATTTTATCACCCTTTGTGATGGGGAGTCCGGACGTGATTAGGGATTATCCGGATGTGCAAGGGCTTCTTTGGAAATGCCTTCGGTTCTGTTCGAACCCGGAACAGACTTGTATGGATGTGTGTCTGACGTTAAACTTTGAGATGTAAAGATAATTTCTATTAAATACATTTCTGTTGGCGGCGGAGAATTTATTCTCTTAGCTTAACACCATTCTCTGAGACGTACGAGCTCAGTGGTTATGTAGTTGATGGTTACTAGTGATACATTCCCAATTTGGTAATGTGGCATACGAAGTGCTGATGATCATTTGTTGATCGAAGCATGGCTTTTGTAAAAAGCGTCGCTTTGTGGACGAGAATTCGTCGAGCCTCACAACCCGGAAATGGTCGAAACAGGAATTCTACGGCAAGGTTTTAGGGGTCGTGCACCTAGGGTATGTCCATTTTCTTCTGGATAAGAGATGGTATCATGGTATAGAGCCTAGATATTTGACCTATGTGGTTGTTGCAAATTTATTGCTTTGTTGCTATTTGTTGATGAATCTCAGGATAAAGGTCGGTTACGACCGGGGATGGCATACTTATGTGTTAGTTACCTAAGTTATAGCTTAGTTAAAGCATGAGGTAACGTCGGCCTTATTAGCAGAAACCCGGTTAGGTTCTTATGGCGTCCTTTCAGAGGAGTACCCATTTCGGTGTAGGAAGTTCCTTTGCCTGACCATGGTTGGAAATCCAAACAAAACAATACGCTCCCTGTACGGTTTTAGTTGTATAACCTGCCACGGAATGTGGCGGTAACCTACTACTGAACATGGTAGCTATAGTAGACACACGACAAAATGTGGTATTCTGGCTAAGATTAATATTATACTTTCGAAAAATTTTCTGCACTATGCACTAATAATAATAATATCAAATGGTTTTCGCGTATCAAGCATTTTTGACTGTCATAAGGAGAAATCTCCTCCAAGTGCTCGCTTGCACTGTGGGTGGTAGGAGGCCTTATGGTAGTTTCATTTTCGAAAAGAATAGCGGGTTTCTTTTTATTTTCTTGGTGAAAATAACTATTTTTAAGTACTCACACCAGTCCCATAACCGACCTGGAGTTTATTGTTCCCTTCCTAAACTCTGGGTGCCCATAATTTTCCACACGTGCAGCCTAGAGTTAGGTTATCAGGTCATTCTAGAATTCAGGAGTTGCTAGGGAGCTCAGGAGACGAGTTGGATGGCGAAGCATACTTCCGTATACTATTATCTTTTCCACTGTGTATTCAATTGTAAGGACAAGTTTACATAACTGTCCGATTTGCTACTAATGATTGTAAACTCTGTTGATGTATTGTAATAACATTTGTAGTTCTTTGTTTTAAAGATTATTCATTTATATATTATATGTTGTTCCACTGCAAAATGTGAGATTCTGTTATTGTTTCTGTTCATCTTCTATCTTCTTCTTCTTTAACTTTAACGGTTCGGTTTTCCGACATACGACTGTGCAGCATTTGATACAGTGGACATACTAATGTCGACTTTCGGGCATCGAAAAATTGGGCCGTTACAATATGGTATCAGAGCATTTGATTAAGCGAAAACCTTGGCTTTGGTAGGATTACTCATTAAAGATAGAGTCAGCAGTACTCTAGAATGAGTTTGAGTGTAATAATATATTTGAGCGCGTATTTGTTAGTGAATATAAATTTTTTTGTTTTATATTGTGTTGACATATCGGTTGATTATTTATATATTCTGGTCAGTGCAGGCTAGCTAACTGTGTCGATAGGAGTTTCTAAACTCTTAAACAAGATAAACGGACACAGTACTGTTTTTACATTAGGTAAATGGGATAAATTTACCCAAACTATTTTTGCATATAAAAGAAATAATTTTCCGTAAATTATATGGTTTCTTGGATGCTACGAGATGATAATATTACATTATTATCGTTATCGAATAAGAAATTAAAACCAAAGGTTAAGAAATAAAATCCATATTCAAATGGGATTTGTAAATATAAAATTGTAAATGTGATTTATAATTTGAAATAGAATTCCAGAGAAATATTTGAATGAGATTGAAAGGATTTGAGAATTGAAATTTTGGAATTTGAAAAAGATCAAATTCTTTTGAGTTTGAAAATAGTTTCCAAAAGTTTTGGAAAAATGTTTTGGAGGGTTCGGTCGCTGGAAAATAACTTCGGTGATGACTGCAGCATCATCGTTTTCATTTTTGGATTTCCAAGAGAGGAATTACTGCCGAAATGATTTAAATTAAAATTGTTCCAAACTGGGTTTTGTTTTGAATTCAAAAGATAATTTAAATGATTTCAGAAAAATAATTTTTGAAATGTTGGAAAAACTCTGGAATTTGATAAAAATAGTTATGGAATAAAATTAATTGAGGTGGAAAATAAAATTATGAATGAATAATTAAATTTACGATTGCAAGTAAATAGAACTGGAATTGGTGTTGAATTTGCTTTGTGATAAACAAAGAAAAAATGGAAAATTTTTCAAGTTGGACCAAAATAAATAAGGTATTGAAATTAAAATTTGTAAGTGAAACTAATTGAAGGAATGACAAATTTAATATGGTTTGAAATGAATTGAATTCAATAATTATAAATGAAAGGTAAATTGAATTCATATGGAATTTGAAATCCAGTTTAAATATAAACGGTCAAAATGGTGAAATTCTTAAGTAAAATTTGGAATTGAGAAAACATTCTAAATTGATAAGTGAATGAAGATTAAACTGGAAATTGTGAAATGGTGATTGTGAATAACTGAATTGGAACGAATGATCAATGTGAATAAAGGAAAAGAAAACTGATAAAGCTAATAATCAATTGGAATAAATATATAGGATGTACATATGTTATTTTATTCGCATAATGATTTGATCCAGAATTTGAGCACAGAATTTCTAGATAATTATATCGTTCCGATTTAGGATTTTTCACTCGATTTTCGATGACGAACCTGGATATGGATTTTTGATTGAATCTAGAAATTCTCTATCATAATATACAGCTATGCAAGGAGAATAAAGGTTTCTGATGAAGAAACAAGATCTGACTCCGCACTAGAATGTCGAGGGGACGATACTAGTTCGGAAGTGAAATTGTGTGATCGAGTGAGCGATCGAATTTGGTATTGCGTACGAATGATGTAAGTAGATCGTATGGATCTGAATGAATTAGTGTTGAAATTTTGTAAAGTAATGTGCAAGATGATAAGGAGGATATACAGGTGTGATAAAGGAATATGAAAGCGGGATTTTGATTTCGAAAATAATTTAAATTTCTCGATAAAGGGTATGTATTTGAATTTCAGTATGAAATTTGATGATTTTCTTGTCCAGCCACTTGGCCTTTTGTTTTCTTTTTGAAATCTGGGGGCCCGTTATAGCATTTTGTAGTCATACCGAGCTAGCCGCGCAAAGAAGACGCTGGCGAAAATTTTCGAAAATTTTATGAGTTAGAAAATTTTTGAGAAAATTTTGAAAATTTAAAATTTGAATTTAGATTTAAATTTGAATTGTTAAAGAAATAATGTTGTTTGAAAACTATGAAACTCTTTGGAAAGTTAGTTGAAATGGTAACGAATCTTTAATAAAAATATTTTGTTTGAGAAGTTGTTTAAAACTATTTGGTTTTGGGAAAAGGATAATGGGTTAAGGATCGTTCTTCTTAACTTGTTATTTCGGGATGAAATTCTTTTAAGGGGGAAGTCTGTAACTACCTTGATTTTTGAACAATTGAAATTGAAATATTTAACTGATTTTAAAATATTTGAATGATGGTTTAGCTTGAATTTAAAATGTAAATACGAATTTGGCAATTAAATTTTTGAACTTAATTTGTTTATGTTGGGTAAAAATTAAATCTTCAGTTTTAAGTTGATTTAAAATATTTCAAAGGCTTAGAAATTTTTTATTGAGAATACTGAAGATAATGGAAGCTTCAGAACTGAATTTGAAAATGATTTATTCGGTTTTGAAATTTTATTGTTTAAATCGATATTTAAAAATAGTCTTTTGAGGCACAGTCTTGAATTCGATGAGACCAGTTCCATTAGATCTGCAATGTTGTATTATTATCGGATTTTAATTTTCACAGAATTCGGAGTTTTTGTATGGTCATACGATAAGCAAATGCGTTGAAATTTAAATTGAAGATTTAGTGTTTTAACTGGTCCGAAAAGCTATCTTCTCCATACCATCGAATTTGGACTCTGAACCTTTTCCATTGTGTTCGGAATAGGGGTTTAACATTATAAACGCCTGGCGACACACTTCGATAGGAAGTCGAGAATTCGGAGTTGCATAGTTAGAGATGATTTAAATTTAAAATTTAAATTTGAAATTAACCTATAGTTTGACTGGTCAAAAACAATTCACATCAGATCATGACCGCTTGTCTTCAGGCTCTCACCATTTGTCATACATGCAATGATTTTAAGGCATGCATTCGTTTAAGGTAAAATAAAAAATTTATATACATATACAAGTAAAACATAACGAAGAAAAAAAATAAAAATAAACATCTGCTCAAAAATCTTCTTCGTTTCAAAATCAATGCCTGCGTGAAATCAAATCGAGCACTCAAAATAAAAAGAAATGGCGGATTATTTTTCAAAACAAGCAATAAATCAAATAAATCGTCCTCACACAGACCGATTCGAGATCGATTCAAACCAATTGCGTTGCCTAATCTAATCTAGAGTTCGAACGCGACCTTGAGGCTAGCACGTCGGGGATAGGGGTTTCGAGGTCAACTGTGCCTTGAAGGGATGATCGCGGCGATACTCATGATCTCGTTCGACTTCAACCGTTAGCCATTCGAATTTAAACCGAAGTCGATTTCGACTTCGTTGAGGAGGGCGAAGCCAAGCAAGCGACGGTTGGAGCAAGGAACTTCATGGTTGAGGCCGCGATGTCTGATGGGCGTTTTAGGTTTTCCAAAAGTTAGGGGAAGTTTCAAGAGGGAAGTCGAAGGGGGGGTCGCGTTCGATTGCAAGTTGAGCCAGGGTTCGCGATGGTTTGGGCTCGAGTCTCTAGAGCTCGGCAGTGAGGTATTTGTGCTCCTATTTGTTTTAATCTAATTCAAATATATGTACTTCCCCGTGATCCTTGCTTCCGCCTCTGCTCCCTACTCCTTCTCAACAGGCCTGTACTTCCCTTTTCAAGCGCAAGCCGAGTAACGCGGGGAAGTACATTCCTGTTGAGATGTCGCCTGTATTCAAGAACGAGATTATGCTTCCTCCTTCTAATGTTATTGATGCTGGAACTAAAGTATGGTGCAACTATCTGGTCGGCTTTTTCCCTGATAAACCACTCTCTTATTTAACTATCATTAACTTCCTGAAAAATTATTGGAAGTTAAAAGGATCGATCTCTGTTCGATCAAATGGATTCCTGTTTTTATTTCTTCTATCCTATGATGAAGACCAAAACAGGATTCTACAAGGTGATCCCATTGTAATGTGAAATAAGCTCTTTATTGTTAAGCAGTGGGATACATATGTAGGAAATGCTTGTGAAACGATCTCTTCTGTACCAGTATGGGTGAAATTCTCTAATATTCCAATGTTTTCTTGGTCTCCCATTGGAATAAACTGGCTAGCTAGCAGATTGGGTAAGCTTGTATGTGTGGATGAATCAACAGAGAATATGGAGAGTCTATCCTTTGCTAAGTGTTTAGTTGAAATTAAACATAATCAGGAATTAATTGACTCCTTTCCTGTCCAGCTGCTTGATGGAGGAACCCTAATCATTCGTAGTGAGTACCATTAGAAGCCTGATATATGCTTGAGTTGTTGTGTTTTTGGTCACACTATGACCAACTGTGAAAAGCTTATCTCTACTATGGTCTATGAGAAGAAAGAGAAGAAAAATGAAGTTGTGGGTAAGGATGTTAATGAGACTGAAATTAAAAAGAAAGAAACTGTTAAAACTTTGAGATAGAGGAAACAAAAATGGCAAGTTGTAAGTAAAGCAAGAAGACTAAGGATTCTTCCTTCTTTACAATAAACAATATTGAGGACTCTCATGAAGTAAATAATCCTGATAGGA
Organism: Allium cepa; assembly: GCA_030765085.1. NCBI lineage: Eukaryota > Viridiplantae > Streptophyta > Magnoliopsida > Asparagales > Amaryllidaceae > Allium > Allium cepa. The sequence goes on from CM060942.1 coordinate 73,458,991, forward strand.
ATAAGGTTATGCAAAGGGAAGAGTTAGAGGAAGGGGAAATTGATACTATTTTGAATATTAAGGCAGCAAATTTGGTCAGGTGACTAATGTTATTGGTAATTCTAGTGTTTTGGAAGTAAATGAATATCATGCTATTGCTGAAATAGGAGAGATAAACGCTAAGGTGGATGCATGCAATTTAAACGATGATGAAAATGATTTGATTATTGTAGATGGTACAAGAGAAGTAAATGACCCCTCTAATAACTAGGAAATGTGTGACCATACAAAGCAAGATTCTGAACGTAATATTACCTCCCCAGTTGCATTCAAAAACAAGGAAAACAATCTTCGTCCTATTCCACCTTGCATTAGTAATTTTGCTGGTGTCCTTTCCCCCCACGAAAATGATTCTTTGCCATATCTCTCTCTTCCTGCTATCAGCGCTCAAATTCTCCCTTTGTCTTCGTCTCCAACTCGTATTAGAAATCAAACTTCATCTGCTGCAGTATCTAATCCTTCACCATTAAAAATCTAATTCAATTCTAGTTCCCTCTGTGCACGTGCACGTTGTGCACATTCAGAGTGATAAATTATGCTGTTCTGATGCTATTATCTCTCCGACCATTAATAACTCAGCTTACATGGAATCTGATCATCTATACCGACATATTAAAGGTCCCCAGGCCTGGAAACCTCCTCCCCCTTTTCTCTCCCCTCCCACTGAAACACCATCCAGCACATCAAATCTCATGGTCCAACTTGATGGCCATACCTCGTCTAGTAACGGTAAAGCAATCAAATCCTCTAAAATGCATCCTGAAATGGACCTCAACCCTTGTGATGGTACCACATCCTCTTCTACCCTCCTTGGAATTAATGTCCGAACCACTCCTCTAACCAGGCGTAGCAAAAAGAAACTTCTCCTTAACCAATTAGTTGATCAATGTTGAACAATATTGGTGTATGGAATATTAGTGGTGCACACTCGGAAATCAAATTAAATCAATGTAAGAACTTAATCATTTCTCATGCTCTGAGCATTCTTGCCATATTAGAAACCAATCTTAATGCTTCTCTTACTTCCAAGGATGCTAACTACATTAATTCGAACTGGATGTCGATTAATAATCTCTCTGATGTGCCTTATGGTAGAATTCTTGTTATTTATGACCCCTCCGTTTATTCAACTTCTCCTATCATTTCAACATCTCAGCTCATTCACATGCATTGTATCCGTATTCCTTCCTCTACTTCTTTTTATCTTACTGTTATTTATGACCATAATTCTGTTTTAGCCAGGCAATCCTACCTTGACCTCTTCCCATCGCTTAGACAAGAAACTCATCCATGGATAGTGATAGGCGATCCCATGTCTCTTCGAGAAATAAGAACTCTTAACTGTTCTATCACACATTGAAACCTGATTGAAATCAACTCTGTGGGAGCTCCGTTCTCATGGAATAATTCTAGAAGATCTTCTCCTCGTACCTTCTCTAAAATTGATTTTTCCTTTTCTAATCAGTTTGCTCTAACTAGATGGCCTAATATGTCTAATCTTCTTCGTATTCCTGGGCTTTCCGATCACTCTCCCCAAATATTATCTTTTGGAGCTACCATGAGGACAAGAAAAACTAATTTTAAATTCTTTAATGCATTGGTGCATCACCCTGAATGTGATAGCCCTGAATTTTTGACATCTATTAATTGGTAATTAGCAGAATTTGATTTATTAAAATAATAATTTGCAAATTAAAAAAAATAAAATTTGCTAATTAAAGATGTCTTAATGTATATGTAAGTGGATTGGAAACTATAATAATAGTTGAACTGAATAATGGATCTTAAAGTAAATTATTAATTTTATAAATAGATATGTGTAAACTCCATAAGGATGAAAATCTTAAGTATATACATATATAAATTCATTGTGGAAATATAATCCTAGTAAACATATTAAGATAATCATTTTAATAAATGGGCAAAATTTATCTTTTCAAAAACAAATAAATTAATGGTTGTTTTTGTATGTATAAGTAGTTGGCAAATAAGGTTTGTTTTTAAAATTAAAACATCTTAGAATAAATTTGTTCTAAAATTTATATTTAAATTTTTTTATTAATTATTTAATTGGAATTTTATTTCAATTTCTATAATGTGAATATAGGTTAATAAAAGAAAGGTTAAAGACATGGATACATACAAACTAAATTGTAGATATTTTTATAAATATATAAATACACATAAAAATATATTAATGCATGAACATTACAAATATAAGATAGATATAACATAAAAATGACAAATGTAAGAAATTTAGACAAGTGTCTTATTTTTCCTAATTTTCTTTTTTCTTTAATTTTAATAACCATAAATTTTATAAACTTCCATTCTTTCTTCTTCATATTTCTTTTCCTTCAAGCCAAGCAAGAATCCATGGCCACAAAACTAAAAACATTTTTACAATCCTGTAACCTCAAGCATTACCAAATCCTGTAAACATTTATACCAAACTCTGTAACTTCATGTCTGAAACCATATTCAAATCCTCAAGTTCAAAAACCTGTAGCTTTTTTTCAAATACTGATCCCCTCAAAAACAAATTGTAGCCAATCTTCAACCCAAATTTGTCAAAAAAAATAAACCCTGTAATGTTTTTATCAAGCCTGTAGCTTTTTCAAAACTGCAAACCCGAAATGTTTTCCTTTAATCTGAATTTCATTCCTCAAACAAAATAATCAACTCTGTAATTCTCTTTTGTCAAGCATTAATCAAAGGCTTGGAAAATCTTCTTTTATCATAAGCCTGAAACCAGAATTAGTTTCAAAACCTATAGAAGCATTAGAAAAAAAAAGATTGAGAACTTTCTATTATCAAGAACCTAGAAACAACAAATTTTCAAAACTCTTGATCATCATCATGTTTCCGGTTTTAAAGCAATTCAGTACCAAGCAACATAAGCTTTCAGAAGTCATCAACATCAGTAATATTTAAAGCTTTCAGGAATCAAGCTCTGTTTTTAAAATGGGTGAGTAAACGACTGATTTAAATCTTAAGTAGGTTAATTTTGTTGTTTGAGTAATTTCTATGATAATGATGCTTGTTTGGGATAATACTACATATATATATATATATATATATATATATATATATATATATATGAATGTGTTAATATGTGTGCATGTTAGTTTCTTTCTGTTTTTTTGAAACTGCAGTGTTTAAAATAAATTCAAAACCAATTTGTTACATCTCTGGTTAGTTTTCATGTTGAGATGTTTAAACAAAGATTGTTTAAAACAACAAGATTTAAATTGAAAAAAATATGGAAAAACACAAAAATTGATAATGATGCCTGTATGAGTTGTATGTAAATCTGTAGGTAGGGATGGATTTGAATCTGCATGCCTGAAGTTGTTGTTCCTCTGTTCATTCTTGAATTACAGAGTTTTATAAATAATTAAAAAATTCAAATTTCCCATATAAACACTTTACAGCTTTGAATTTTCAAATATATTAATCAAGTTTAAACTCATCAAGATTATAAAAAATATGTCTATGTAATTTAAGTTTTGAAATTTACCCGTAAACAAGAAATTGCAGAGGGAATTTGTGTAATGTAATAAATCAAATGTTGAATTATATTGATTCATGTATATGTATTGAATCATCATTGAAGATTATGATTTTTAAAAAAAAAAATCCAAATTTTTAGTGATGAAATGGATGTGAATTTGGGAAATATCAAGAATATGGTTCTTGAGCATTTTCTGTTGGTCAGTGGATTTTGAGTGGTTGAGTTTTCATTTAAAGCAAGGTGGACGATTAGGTTGTTGGGCAAAAATGAAGGTCGAGGCAACTGTGCACTGTGGCGTTGTCAGTGGTCGGGTTAAGTTTCTAAACCTAGCTTTTGTTGAAGTTGGATTTGGGGTTGTTGCATCTTCTCTGATGATGTGAGCTGCTTGGAACTTTGTTGAATGGAAGCATGGAGGCAGGGCATGGTACGGCCGGAGTTGTAATGACACCGGTGATTGGAATCGAGAAGCCAAGGAGATTTGTTGAAGGTCTTATTTGGGTCAAGTCCATCAGAGGTGCTCGATTTCAATTCGAGGTGCGTGTGAATGTTTAGGTGGTCAGACTGTAATGCTGTGGTGTTGGGTGACATGCTGGAGGCATTGACGATGGTCGGAGGTGACCAACGGCGGCGTGCATGTGCACGTGATGGAGGGTGCGTGTCAGAAGGGTTTGGCTGTGAAGTCTCGGAGTCGAGTTCGAGTTTTGGGGTGGGAAGTGGATTGCCTGTAGTTTTAAAATCTTGAATTTAATCAAGGTTTAAAAAAGAGAGGGAAGAAGTGAAACTCGGGTATGACCCGAGTAAGCTACGGATTTGACCCGAAGCAGCTAAGGTAAAACAGTAATTAAGGTTTTAAAAGTTTTTAAAACTTTTGTTTTGATTTTTAAAAATTTAAATTAGTTTAAAACTCTTATGTAAATTACTTGATGTTTTAATAAACGTTTTCCTAAACATATTTTAAGATGTTTTGAAGTTTGTTAAATTTAAACTTTGTTAAGAAATTTTAAAGTGATTTAAAATCGAGTTTTGAAAGCAAATTTTAAAAGTTTACATAAAAGACAAGTTTTAAATTCAAATTGAATTTTTTTTTCAAAAATTAATAATTGATAATTATTTAAGCTATTCAAAGTTGTGTTTTGATAACTTTAATTTTATCAAGTTAAATGATTGTTTTATTTTAAAAACTTAATTAATAATTTAATTAAGTAAAGATAGTTATAAAAGGTAAATGATGTAAATATGTTAAGGGTAATTAAAGCATTTACAAGATAATGTTTTATCTTAATGAAGGTTTTGATATCTTAATTTTGATTAAGTTAATTTAAAGAGGTTAAGTTCAATTAATTAGTTTAATTATAAAGGAATGATTAAGAAATTAATTAAAGGAAATTGCTTGATGAGAAATGAATAAAGGATAACTACTTGGTGGAAGAAATTAAGTTATAGTTACTTGGTGTAATTAAAGGATTAATCATAATCAAGGAGATGATTTAATTGATGACGTAAATAAGGAAAGTTAATGATTGATTGTGATTGACTAAGGATTAATTAATGAAAGTGATCAATCTTGCTTATGAATGATTGAATGATGATATATGCCTTGGATTGGTTGATATCTATGATAAGAACTGCTTTGTGATATGATATGTTTGGGTGGACAATGATGATGTGATTATCTATCATTTATAAATTGTTGTGTGAAAGTGTTATCCAATAATTAAAGTTGAATTGTATTTAATAACTTGGGTTAAAATGAAATTGGATTCGAAGAGACCGGAGTTGAGTATTAGTGAAATCAATAGGCTGGTATGGAATGATTTAAGTGAATTGGACTATTTAATCTAATTTTGATACTTAGAAATTGATGTGTGAAATAGGTGATGTCTATGACAACTTGTGAAGTTGTAAATTGATATAAATTACCCCAGGTTTATATAACTTGTATGTTTTTTTGTATTTCTTGATATATGGGTATACTCACGCTGGTTTCCAGCCTGACTCGGGTGTTACTTTGATGTAATGCTCGAGTCAGACCGAGTATTACGGATTTTTAGGTAAGGACGTTCTGGAGATCAGGAGGCGAGTTGGATGGCAGGAACGTATGGAGTATATTCCGCTGTGACATGTTGTAGTTTATCAAGAAATAGTTAATTTTTAACTGTCCAGTGTTTGCGTAAATATCGTAACTCTGTTGTATTGTACAAAATTTAACTGATACAGCTTCTTTGTATAAATGTATTTTTATGAGATATTAAATTTTATCCGCTACGAATGTGAGTATATGTGTTTTGTTTCTGTTTCTTCTTCTTTCTCTTTTCTTCTTTTCTTTACTATTTGAAAATTTCGAGATCGTAATTTTCAGGTCGTTACATTTGGTATCAGAGCTGAAGGTTAAGCGAGAACCTTGGCTCTGGTGGGATTACTCATTAAGGATAGGGTAAGTGGTACCCTAGGATGAGTTGAGTGTATATAAATATATATATGAGAGCGTACTTGTTATTTTATTATATAAAGATTTTAAATGATTTTATATAAGATTATGTTTTGATATATAGAGCAATATTTCTTTTTAATAAATATTAAGGTAATCGGTTGTTAAATAATTGAAATTAAATTAAGTGGTAATAGAAAACCAACCAAACTGAAATTAAACCTTGAAGTTGGGGAAGAATTTCAAAATAAGGTGAATTAGAATTAGTTTCAAACCAGAAAAATTATAACGACCCACCTTTTTGGACAGTTTAAACCGACGATCAAATACACATGTCGATTCCAAACCATTCAAAGGGGCAGATGGTTATTGGGGTAAATAAGAAAGAAGAGGAAAGAGAAATAAAAGAAAGGAAACAACACAGAATCTTGCAGCGGAACGATAAAATATAATAGTCAAATAAACAGTTCATGAAGCTGTTTACTATACTTTGACAATTATTTATACAACATTTATCAGAGTTATACATATACAACAGAACAATAAAATAATGCAGCAAATAGCATGATGTAGAGATAACAATAATAATAGTATACCAAATCTTCGTCTTCATCATCCAGAATAGATCTTCAAAAATATGGAAAAAAACTCAGGACTGACCCGAGCGTAATGAAAAGACAAAACACTCAAGTCAGGACTAAAATATCCTTATGAAAGTTAAATCAATCGTAAATAAATACGAGTGTAACGGCGTCAGAGATGTTTACGGGGTTTGACATCTCATATCCAGTGTCAACGTGCGTGCAATAACTTAAGAGATGTTACTGGATTTTCCATTTCTTAAGGATCCGTTAAACAATCTACTATGTAGTAATGTACGCTAAGTAGATAATGCCTATCAGTAATATAAAGTATCAAAATAGCGTTAAGGCGTTACCATAATCCCCCTTAACACATTTTTATAATGCCATAGTCTATACAGCACCGAAAGCCCCACCGTAAACTGGTGGTTATCAGACGGTACCCCATAGGTATAGCACAAAACCAAACGTAGTGGTCGCGAATAGGATAATCAGTATGACAAGGTACATGAGGCGATACCAACTAAGATACTAGTAGTTGCATGATCCAGACTGATGTTGGGCATAGCCAGCAGCTGCCCCAACACCGCGAAACAACACTCCCAAATCAAGGGGTGCACCCAAATCGCATCACAAATGTAATAGATATGGTATCGAAGAAGCGTGTTCGCAAGAGGTGGCGAACCTCAATGGCCCGGCGCGGCTCCTGTTTTAGTCATGTCAAGGGTCATCCAATATCGTTCTCTTTCTCCAATCAACGCATTCACCAAACTATCCACTTCATTCTGGATCAACACTCCGTGCATAAAAGTTATTAAAGTGATTTTCGGTATCGACAGAGAGTATGTCCATATCCGATCTCGGTCTCTTTAATAACTACGTATTATTACACAGTTGGCTCTTTACATTTCAAATCCATTTATAATTGATATCAAAATATCATATTCGCTTCAAAAATCAAATCCATTTCAAATATCATCGTATCTTTTCAAATGTAAGATTCCGTTTCAAAATTTTAATTTTCGCATCAATATCTCATTTCGATTTCATTATCATTTCGAAATTCAATTTAGGTTGCAACTTCATTTAATCCAATTCGTATTCAAATTCAAGATATAAACATAAACATTTCACCTTATTAACCAGTTTGGAATTTTAGAAAATAGTTTTAAGTAGTTTTAAAAGTGGTTTTAAATAATTAAAATAGTTAAAATACTTAAAATCTTAAAATGGATTTGAAATAGATAAATTAGTTTAAAATAATTTAAATTGGGTTAAGTAGATTTAAAATAGATCAAAATAGTTTAAGTATTCAAAATGGTTTATATAATTGAGTAATTTGGAAAACAAACTTAAACAGCTTCAAAACCAAACCATTTCAATTTCCCTTCTACCGATTCAATTTCGATTTCGATTCAATCAACGTCAATCTTTGATTTCAAATCTATTCAATTTTGTATTCACTTTCAATTAATTCAATTTCAATTTATATCGATTTGGAGCATGATTTTTTTTTAAAATATCCATTTAGAACACTTAACAAAATTATCCATCAATATTCAAGTTTAAATCCAAATTTCAAATATGATTCAATTCCAAGCTCGATTTCAAAATATAATTTTTATATCACTTTTACTTGGTAATATTCAAAGCTCGAATTAAGGTTAAATCTTTAAAAAAATCAATTCTCGAAATTCAATCAAATCCCAATTTTTAAATTTCAAAGTCTCGACTCATATTATTTAACAATTTCTTTTAACCAAAATTTATTTCAACATTCCAAAACTCACTTTTTTGATAAATTCGATTTCTATAAATTTATTTCTATTTATAACTTTTAAATCAAAACATTTAAATAAATTTCAAATCGACGATTTTAAAAATTATTAATTTAGCCAATTCGGTGTCCGTATATAATTTTCTATCCTATAGCCAAGTAATTATTTATTTCAATTAGATGTCAAGGATGAATATATATCACTTAAATCAAATCACAGTGTCAATGTATGCATAACAGTATATATAAGCAAAATAAACATCCAAACATTTAACTATCAACCAATAACATCCATCGACGTACATCATCCAATAGGCAATACAATTCATGGCAATTTCATAGTTATCAATGTCAGGTAATTTAATCGCAATTCAATTTCAATTTCAAATTAACTGTCAATTAAATCTTCAACGGTTAATTCAAATGACAATCTATATGACAATTAAATTCTATCAAACAACGACTAATAAAATTCATATCACTTCATAATATCAAATTTAACTAGCATAAGATATTTAGTACGTTGTGAGCGTAAAAAAACACTCATCTTGATTTCAATGCTGTTCCAGCGTTTTATTCCGAATAAAATTAAACAGACGTTTAATTTTGTTTGAAATTTTCTCTAGCTCCAAACGACTCCAATCCTGTTCCATAGCGTATTGCTCATCAAAACGAAGACAACGCAACTTGTTTCGTAATTTTCGACCTCGTACGAAATAGTTATAGTGTTCTAAAGATTATACGATTAAATATATCTATATTAATTTACATTTCATTTTTATTTTAATCAAACTTTAATCTCGGCCTCTCGTTTTTGAAGCCCTAGATCTGGGCCGTAACCCTTTTCCTTCGTTCCTTTCCTCCAGGTTGCGCACGAACAACAACCCAAAGCCGTTCGATTTTGCTTGATGCCGCACCACCCTAACGTCGACGAAATCCCATCATACTACCGCCATACGAAGCGCCATCACCAGATCCACCCACGGCCGCAACCCGTTGAAGTCCGGACGCCTCCTCCGCCTTGAAAATGCATGCGAACGGCGCACGTTCAAATGGAAATTGCCATCAATCCACCGCATTAATTTTGATCATAACCGTTGGATAGGTAGTTCTCGATGTTGTCTACAACTTTCATGTTGAAAGTTTCTTGAATTGATTGGTAGATTTGAAGAAAATTGGAGGAGAAGAGAACGAATTCGTGGCCATTGAATTTAGGCCGGTGGCTAGGGTTTCTGAGTGGAGTTGGTTGCAAAATGAAATAAATGAGGTCCTTTTATAGAAAATTTTCAAACACTATTTACCCCAAAATTTTCCGAACTCCGAATTACGCGCGGTGATCGGCGTTTCTAGGGTTTATCCCGCGTTCCGGACACAATGGAACAGGTTTCGGAAGCTAATTCGATCGGTTGTGCGAGTTATAGCGATAAACTATCAATTTGAATTAAATCGATTTAAACGAATTTCTATGCGTTTTGGCTCGCCCCGGACAAACGGTAAATCCGATTGACACGAAATTTGAAACCTTACAATAATATCATATTACGGATCCGATGAAACTAGTTTCGTCAAAATCCGAGACTGTTTGAAAAATGACTATTTTAACACGTTAAATTAATATTAAAACAATTTCGATGCGTTTCGAGCTGCCACGGTCAAACGACAACTCCGATTGCTACGAAAATTGAAATCCGATAATAAAAAATTATTACGGGTCCAACGGAACTAGTTTCGTCCAATTCTGAGACTGTTCAAAAATTGGCTATTTTCAATCGATAATTAAATATTAAAATATTCAATTTTCACAAATAAGTTTTAAATTCAGTTTTAAAAGTTCTATAACCTCACTATAACTTCAATATGATAAAATAAAATTTGACAAATCATTTTTAATCATATTAAACACGTTATTCAATTATCCAATAAATTCCAATTTTAAAATCTTATTAACCCATTATAATCCCGATATAACTTACATTCACTTTGGAAACCAATTTGAATCATATTAAATCAAATTTCAATTATTCACTCTATTTTCATATATTACGTTTCAATATCAAATTAATCATATCAAATTCGAAATTAATTATTCAAACATTTGTAATATTAAATTTAACAAATTTGATTATTCTTAAATCACTATTTTTTGAAATATTCAAAACGAACTTATAATATTTAACAAATTCAAATTATAGAACAACCATTTTCATCAAAACAGTTATTTAATTCCCGTTATTAAATTATTCAATAATTTCCAAATATCAAATTTAAACAATTTAATTGTTCAATATTTGGCGGATTTCAATATTGGATTTTTTTTCAAATAAAAAATTTCATTATCAGTCGATTTACTATATTACATCAAATGAATTCCACGTTATTATTTAACTGTAGTTAGAGATAATGCACTCAACTAATATATAACTTGCATTTCTATTGCAATTGGTTCACAAATTCAATTCGACTAACTACATGAATAGGTAACTTAAATAATTATCACCGTTTAACTTTTAATTACTTATAAGTTTATTATTTACAAACAAGTGTCACAATTATCTATACAGTACAAATTTATTCCGTTACTGTTGACTACATATTCTTTCGATTGATTTGGGATTTCATTCAATTCATAAATAATTAACTTAGGTAAAATTTGTTGCATTTCATATATTCCCTTATAACCAAATTATAACATTTGAGTCAATTCAATTAGATTGGAACTCCATTCAATCTATAAATAATTATTTGGATGATTATTGTTGCAATTCATTCCAGTTATTATTATTCCAAACGAATTAATAAATTTTTTTCTAACATTAAATCACAAAATCTTATTAAATTTGCTATTTTAATTATCGGAAATTTACGGGTCGTTACACTCTCCCCCACTCAAAACTTTTCGTCCCCGAAAAGAAAAAAGAAGGGAAAAGGAACTAAGTACAGAATTCAACATTAGCTATATTTTATTCAAAGTTACCAACTTATAAAACAGTGAAATTTCATTTATAAAGTCATAACTATGCTTCCACTATGTTACTACGAATGGCTTTCTAACTTTAAAAGTTAGTTATCAAAACAAGTTATAAAAAAATTTAAAACTCGAAATTTTTATAACAATCGGATTTACGAAAAACTTCGGCAGAGTCTCCTTTGCGCGGCTCGATCGGTACAGCTACAAAACGCCTCTACGGGCCCCAAGCCAACAAAAGAAAATCAAAAGCCAAGTGGCTCATCGAAAATCACCAAACCCAATGATAAAATAAACATGTACCTTATATTTTTATTAGCGAGCGTGTACGACTAATATAACACGAAAGCGAGCTCCAAATGCGAAGCAAGCGCAATCTGCACCTACTAAACACTCAACAAACCATGAGAAACATGCATATATGAAAATAATATCAATATACATCGTATAGCAACATAACAACTACATGTGCCAACATAGCAAATGCAACAAACAACAAATGCATCCACCAAATCAATTATCATCCAACTATCATCCAACAAATCCATAACCAATCAATATAAATTGACTTCTCATTAATATTTATTTACTTGGTTTTCCATTTTAATCACAGTTGATTCATTAACGTTGGATTTTTTTACTAACATTCATTATCAATTCAATTAGTTAACATTCACTAATTTATATTTTCATTCGTTCACTTCCTATTTGAATCAAATTAAATTCTATTTAAATTCATTTAACTTCCAATTTGATTTAAATGATTTATAGCTTTCAATTTCATTAACACTTAATGAATTATATACAATCAACTAACAATCATATAACAACCAAAGCATACCCAACATAACCAACTTATTAATTTTTACATTCAATTTGGTTTATCTCTTTTATTTATATATCCTGTTATATAATTTTAAAAGAATCATTTTCTATTCGGCATCTTAAATTTCCAATATTAACTTTAATTAAGTCCGTAAGCCATACATATATCATCCGTGAGCAATATCAATCTAATCGCTTATTCGATCACACAATTTCACTTCCAAACTAGTATCGTTCACACGACTCTCTAGTGCGGACTCAGATTTAGTTCCTTGATTGGAAACTGTTACTCTCCTTGCATAGCCATATACTATGATAGAGAATTCCAGAATCAAATTAAAAATCCATATCTAGGGTTCGCCATCGAAAATCGAGTGAAAAATCCTAACTTGGATCGATATAAATCATCTCGAAATTTTGTGCTCGAATTTGGATCAAATCGTTATGCGAATAAAATAATATACGTACGATCTCACGTATTACCTTCCAATGGATTTCTATCCAATTTATCTATATTAAATTATTTTATTGACATTCATTTTATTTACAATTAATTATTCACAATCCATTATTCAATTAATATATCTATTTCTTTACATAGCATACTCTTCAACATTATCTTTTCTTAAACATCATATCAAAGAATTTGTTTACTCAAGTTCATTTTAAACATTCTATATAATTTAATTAAATTCAATTTCATTTTCCAATTGATTCTTAGCTATAAGACATTCCTTTGTTTACATTTATTGCATTTTCATAATTTCAGTTAATAACGAATTCATTTGTGAAACATTTTATTAACCGTCACTTTAGTTTATTAACCATCCTATAAAAGTCTAACCTCTCCTAAATGACTTTTCTTAGTTTACAGTTATCTTAAAGGTTACAAATTCAAAAAAAAATCTATGCAATTTATATTTATTTTCTATAACCAATTTACAAAAGATACTATACAATTCATTAGTCTTCTTTCTTAAGTTCACTTACTTGTTCCATTAATCCATTCATCATTTCATGCTATATTTAAGTTTATAACATTTTTATCACAACCAAATTTTCATTTATATACATTCTAATTCCTTTGAGTTTTCCTTACTTGTATACTTCAATTATTTTCAAGTTTTGTTTATTTGTACAACATCTCATTACATATCCAAAACATCATTTTAACTTCTTAATATTTGGTAAGTCATATTATATGTTATTAGAATGCAAATTTGGTACTATACAAATTTATAGAATTTCATTTTACTAATTTAGAATGTTCACAATTTAATTTGTTTAAATCCTCTTTACCTTTCAACTTTAAAGTTTTCCCAAACTATAGCTTAGATATCTTAATCCTCTTATTTTATAAATTCTGATTATTCACATTTCATTCAAAAAATTTGAAAATTATTAATTAACATAACTTAGAAATTTAAATGCTCGGTTCTTTTCAAATCGTTTGAAATAAACATATACACTTATATCTTTAATATATATCAAATCATACCTTTGGAGTTTAAACCAAAACCCATTTACCCAAAATAATTTCGAAGAAAAGCAAAGCTTCTTAGAAGTCTTCCACACTTTGAGACTCGAAAATGAACGTCGATGATGCTGCGCAGTCATCACCGAAATTATTTTCCAGCGACATAAGAGAGGGGTATTGAATTCATTCCTTCTTAAAATCCTTTCAAAATATTTCTCATAAATATTTTCCAACTAATATTACTATATATTTCTTCAAAACTTTGAGAACCATTTTCCAAAATCTTCGGGTCTTAAATTCAATATTTTCCAATTTAAATCTATTTTAATTAATAAGTCAGCCTTATAAAATATTATTATAGGATTTTTTTTCTTAAAACATTCCACAAGTTGTTTTATTATTGTTTATTTTTCAATAAGCCTTATTTATGAAAACACAATATCCAATTAATGATAACAATCAATATTATCGTTTCCAACAAACAAATAAGCTAGATAGATCACAATAAATTTTGAAATGAATTCTTTATATACAAAATATAATTAGGGCAAAATTATTTCATTTACCCAATTTCAAAACAATACTATGTCGAATTGTTCTGTTCGAGTGTTTAGAGATCCCTTTCAATGACGTTAATTACTTGTATTAACCAGAATCCATAAGCCACTCAACAAATCAACCGACACAATATAAAACATTTTATATCACTAACAAATACGCTCTCTCATATATATATTCACTCAACGACTCATCATAGGGTATTACTACCCTATTTATAAAGAGTCAGACCCCACAAAGCTAAGGTTATCGCTAAACCAAAGCTCTGATACCAACTATAGCGACCCGCCTTTTTGGATAGTTTAAACCGACGATCAAATACACATGTCGATTCCAAACCATTCAAAGGGGAAGATGGTTATTGAGGTAAATAAGAAAAGAAGAGGAAAGAGAAATAAAAGAAAGGAAACAACACAGAATCTTACAGCGGAACGATAAAATATAGTAGTCAAATAAACAGCTCATGAATCTGTTTACTATACTTTGACAATTATTTATACAACATTTATCAGAGTTATACATATACAACAGAACAATAAAATAATACAGCAAATAGCATGATGTATAGATAATAATAATATTAGTATACCAAATCTTCGTCTTCATCCCCCAGAATAGATCTTCAAAAATCTGAAAAAAACTCAGGACTGACCCGAGCGTAACGAAAAGACAAAACACTCGAGTCAGGACTAAAATATCCTTATGAAAGTTAAATCAATCGTAAATAAATATGAGTGTAACAGCTTCAGAGATGTTTACGGGGTTTGACTCCATATCCAGTGTCAACGTGCGTGCAATAACTCAAGATATGTTACGGGATTTTCCATCTCTTAAGGATCCGTTAAACTATCTACTATGTAGTAATGTACGCTAAGCAGATAATGCCTATCAGTAACATAAAGTATCAAAATAGCGTTAAGGCGTTACCATAACCCCCCTTAACACATTTTTATAATGCCATAGTCTATACAGCACCGTAAGCCCCACCGTAAGCTGGTGGTTATCAGAGGGTACCCCATAGGTATAGCACAAAACCAAACGTAGTGGTCGCGAATAGGATAATCAGTATGACAAGGTGCATGAGGCGATACCAACTAGGATACTAGTAGTTGCGTGATCCAGACTGATGTTGGGCATAGCCAGCAGCTACCCCAACACCGTGAAAAAACACTCCCAAATCAAGGGGTGCACCCAAATCGCATCACAAATGTAATAGATATGGTATCGAAGAAGCGTGTCCGCTAGAGGTGGCGAACCTCGATGGCTCGGCGCGGCTCCTGTTTTAGTCATGTTAGGGGTCATCCAATATCGTTCTCTTTCTTCAATCAACGCGTTCACCAAACCATCCACTTCATTCTGGATCAACACTCCATGCATAAAAGTTATTAAAGTGGTTTTCGGTATCGACAGAGAGTATGTCCATATCCGATCCCGGTCTCTTTAATAACTACGTATTATTACACCGTTGGCTCTTTTACATTTCCAATCGATTCATAATTGACATCAAAATATCATATTCGCTTCAAAAATCAAATCCATTTCAAATATCATTGTATCTTTTCAAATGTAAGATTCCATTTCAAAATTCTAATTTTCGCATCAATATCTCATTTCGAAATTCAATTTAGGTTGCAACTTCATTTAATCCAATTCGTATTCAAATTCAAGATTTAAACATAAACATTTCACCTTATTAACCAGTTTGGAATTTTAGAAAATAGTTTTAAGTAGTTTTAAAAGTGGTTTTAAATAATTAAAATAGTTAAAATACTTAAAATATTAAAATGGATTTGAAAAGGATAAATTAGTTTAAAATAATTTAAATTGGGTTAAGTAGATTTAAAATAGATTAAAATAGTTTAAGTATTCAAAATGGTTTATATAGCTGAGTAATTTGGAAAACAAAATAAAACAGCTTCAAAACCAAACCATTTCAATTTCCCTTCTACCGATTCGATTTCGATTTCATTTCAATCAACGTCAATCTTTGATTTCAAATCTATTCAATTTTATATTCACTTTCAAATAATTCAATTTCAATTTATATCGATTTGGAGCTTGATTTTTTTTTAAATATCCATTTATAACCCTTAACAAAATTATCCATCAATATTCAAGTTTAAATCCAAATTTCAAATATGATTCAATTCCAAGCTCGATTTCAAAATATCATTTTTATATCACTTTTACGTGGTAATATTCAAAGCTCGAATTAAGGTTAAATCTTTAAACAAATCAATTCTCGAAATTCAATCAAATCCCAATTTTTAAATTTCAAAGTCTCGACTCATATTATTTAACAATTTCTTTTAACCAAAATTTATTTCAACATTCCAAAACTCACTTTTTCGATAAATTCGATTTCTGTAAATTTATTTCTATTTATAACTTTTAAATCAAAACATTTAAATAAATTTCAAATCGACGATTTTAAAAATTATTAATTTAGCCAATTCGGTGTCCGTATATAATTTTCTATCCTATGGCCAAGTAATTATTTATTTCAATTAGATGTCAAGGATGAATATATATCACTTAAATCAAATCACAGTGTCAATGTATGCATAACAGTATATATATAAGCAAATAAACATCCAAACATTTAACTATCAACCAATAACATCCTTCGACATACATCATCCAATAGGCAATACAATTCATGGCAATTTCATAGTTATCAATGTCAGGTAATTTAATCGCAATTCAATTTCAATTTCAAATGAACTGTCAATTTAATTTTCAATGGTTAATTCAAATGACAATTAAATTCTATCAAACAGTAACTAATAAAATTCATATCACTTCATAATATCAAATTTAACTAGCATAAAGATATTTAGTATATTGTGAGCGTAAAAAAAAACACTCACCTTGATTTCAATGCAGTTCCAGCGTTTTATTCCGAATAAAATTTAATGGACGTTTAATTTTATCCGAAATTTTCTCTAGCTCCTAACGACTCCAATCCAATTCCATAGCGTAGTTCTCATCAAAACGAAGACAACGCAACTTGTTTCGTAATTTTTCGACCACGTATGAACTAGTTACAGAGTTTTAAACATTATACGATTAAATATATCTATATTAATTTACATTTCATTTTATTTTAATCAACCTTTAATCTCGGCCGCTCGTTTCTGAAGCCCTAGATCTGGGTCGTAACCCTTCTCCTTCATTCCTTTCCTCCAGGTTGCCAACGAACAACAACCCAAAGTCGTTCGATTTTGCTTGATGCCGCACCACCCTAACGTCGACGAAATCCCATCATACTACCGCCATACGAAGCGCCATCACCAGAGCCACCCACGGCCGCAACCCCTTGAAGTCCGATCGCCTCCTCCGCCTTGAAAACGCATGCGAACGGCACGCGTTCAAATGGAAATTGCCATCAATCCACCGCATTAATTTTGATCATAACTGTTGGATAGGTAGTTCTCGATGTTGTCTACAACTTTCATGTTGAAAGTTTCTTGAATTGATTGGTAGATTTGAAGAAAATTGAAGGAGAAGAGAACGAATTCGTGGCCATTGAATTTAGGCCGGCGGCTAGGGTTTCTGAGTGGAGTTGGTTGCAAAATGAAATAAATGAGGTCCTTTTATAGAAAATTTTCAAACACTATTTACCCAAAAATTTTGCGAACTCCGAATTACGCGCGGTGACCAACGTTTCTAGGGTTTATCCCGCGTTCAGGACACAATTGAATGGGTTTCGGAAGCTAATTCGATCGTCTGTGCGAATTCTAGCGATAAACGATCAATTTGAATTAAATCGATTTAAACGAATTTCTCTGCATTTTGGCTCGCCCCGGACAAACGGTAAATCCGATTGACATGAAATTTGAAACCTTACAATAATATCATATTACGTATCCGATGAAACTAGTTTCTTCGAAATCCGAGAATGTTTGAAAAATGACTATTTTAACTCGTTAAATTAATATTAAAACAATTTTGATGCGTTTCGAGCTGCCACGGTCAAACGACAACTCCGATTGCTACGAAAATTGAAATCCAATAATAATAAATTATTACGAATCCAATGGAACTAGTTCGTCCAATTCTGAGACTTTTCAAAAATTGTTTATTTTCAGTCGATAATTAAATATTAAAATATTAAATTTTCACAAATAAGTTTTAAATTCAGTTTTAAAAAGTTCTATAACCTCACTATAACTTCAATATGATAAAATAAA
This sequence comes from Allium cepa, assembly GCA_030765085.1. Lineage (NCBI taxonomy): Eukaryota > Viridiplantae > Streptophyta > Magnoliopsida > Asparagales > Amaryllidaceae > Allium > Allium cepa. The sequence goes on from CM060942.1 coordinate 73,477,348, forward strand.
ATTTTACTAATCATTTTTAATCATATTAAACCCGTTATTCAATTATCCAATAAATTCCAATTTTAAAATTTTATTAACCCATTATAATCCCGATATAACTTACATTCACTTTGGAAACCAATTTGAATCATATTAAATCAAATTTCAATTATTCACTCTATTTTCATATATTAAATTTCAATATCAAATTAATCATATCAAATTAATCATATCAAATTCGGAATTTAGTTATTCAAACATTTGTAATATTAAATTTAACAAATTTGATTATTCTTAAATCACTATCTTTTGAAATATTCAAAACGAACTTATAAAATTTAACATATCCAAATTATAGAATAACCATTTTCATTAAAACAGTTATTCAATTTCCGTTATTAAATTATTCAATAATTTCCAAATATCAAATTTAAACAATTTAATTGTTCAATATTTGACGGATTTCAATATTGGATTTTTTCCAAATAAAAAATTTCATTATCGATCGATTTTTACATCAAATGAATTCCACGTTATTATTTAACTACACTTAGAGATAATGCACTCAACTAATATATAACTTTCATTTCAATTGCAATTGGTTCACAAATTCAATTCGACTAACTACATGAATAGGTAACTTAAATAATTATCACCGTTTAACTTTTAATTACTTATAAGTTTATTATTTACAAACAAGTGTCACAATTATCTATACAATACAAATTTATTCTGTTACTATTGACTACATATTCTTTCGATTGATTTGGGATTTCATTCAATTCATAAATAATTAACTTAGATAAAATTTGTTGCATTTCATATATTCCCTTATAACCAAGTTATAACGTTTGAGTCAATTCAATTAGATTGGAACTCCATTCAATCTATAAATAATTATTTGGATGATTATTGTTGCAATTCATTCCAGTTATTATTATTCCAAACGAATTAATAAAAAAAAATTCTAACATTAAATCATGAAATCTTATTAAATTAGTTATTTTAATTATCGAAAATTTGCGGGTCGTTGCAAAAATAGAATGGTTATTGTGTTTAATAATGGATGATTGTTTTCCAATAAAAAAATAAAATGTTTTAAGAAAGTAACCATTTAAAAAGAGTAACTTGTAAAATTTGAAAGGATGTAAATTAAAGTGGGTTTCAAATTGTGAAGTTTTGAATTCTAAATTTAAACATTTGAATTGGTTTAAAAATGTTATAGGAAATAATATTATTCAAACTATTTTGAATATGATCTTATTTTAAAATAAGAGATGTTATTTAATATATTCGAATGAAGGGGTCCTTTTTCAAACAAGGGTTGTTTGAAATTTTAAAGGAATTTGTTTGAATTTAAAACCAAAGGTGGTTTAAAATTTAAAAGTAACCAGGTGTGTAAAGGAAATAAACTCTTAAATTGAGTTTTAAATTTGGAATGAGATGTGATACCCAAAGTGATAAGTCTTTGAACTTAATAAGTGGGAAGATTATTTATGAGAAGTTCAAAATTTGAAATAGGAGTTCAAATTTGGGTAAGGTTGACTGGATTAAGTGAACTTAGTTTAACTTAGGGAAAAGTTAAATAAGTTGGAATGGTCAACCTGATTTGGAAATTTCAAGATGAAATTAAGATTTAATTTGGGAAGTTAAATGGTTAATTTGAATTAGGAAGTTTGAGAGATCTCAAAATGGTTTTGAGATCCAAAAAATTAGAAATGGATGGATGTTTTAAAATAATTTGAATGATACTATCCCGTCGTTATTAATAATCTTTAAGCTGAAATTGGATTCGTTTAATTAAATGAGAAATGAAGTGTGATAATATATCCATTATTGGGATAAAAGGAAATCACACTTGAATTTGAAATCAAGGATAAGGAATTACTTTGAACTAAAAATTTGAATAATTACACATGTAAATTAAAATTGTTTAAGGAACTAGTTTTAAACTAGAAGATAAAATTAGGTAATAAATTAAATATTTAAGATAAAAAAATTTTGAACTCTTATTTGAACTTTGGAAAAAGTTAAGTAAAGGTAATTTAAAATGGAATTTTGAGAATTTGACTCAAAATTAAATTGTTTAAAGGTTTGGGTTATTGTTGTAAAAATAAAGGTTAATTTAATTTGTGGTATAATATGTTAGGTCTGAACTATGAATTGAATTGTTTAAAAACTTTAAAGGGAAATTGATTTAAAGGAATTAAATCAACATTTGAAGTATTAACTCGAATTTATATAATTCGAGATGATTCATAGTGAACTGGAATTTGAAGTTGGTTCAAATTGAAATTTGATTTGAATATTTAGAAATTGTGATTAAAAGTTGAACAGTTTTAAATTCAAATGGAATTGGAATTGAATTTGGAAAGAAATTAAGGTTAATTCAACTTGAATTGGGTTAAATCAATTTCAATGGAAATTGAAGTTATTTAAATTGTAATTGAGTCAATTTAAATGGAATAGAAATTTAAATTGAATTGATTGGAAATGGAGGTTGGGAATTGAACAGTTTGACTCTGGACTATTTTCAAAATAAATTGTTTTAGTACAAATCTATTTTTTAAAACTATTTACTATACAACTTTTTCTTTTTTAAATCCAAATTATCTTATACTTATTTTGCAATTATCTTGGAACTATTTACCAATTTTTCTACTGTTTTATAAACTAATTTCTATTTTTCAACTACTTTATAACTAATTACTATTTTACAACTATTTTGCAATTATTTAAAATTTCTATAACTATTTGACTATTTTCCAACTATTTTGCAATTACTTAACTATTTTTACAGCTATTTTACAAACTAATAATTATTTTTCCACTATTTAACTATTTTAAACTTTTCAAGCTATTTTCTAAATTTAAGCTGGACAGATTTCAAACTGTTTATGATTTGTTATCACTTGAGATAAGAATTGAAGTGATAATGCAAATGGGATTGAAGCAATTGTAATAAGTGAATGAAATTAAGGTGAATGTGAATAGAAAGGGAATTCATTTGATTAATAAATCAACAAAGATAAATACGTAGGATGTACGTATATTATTCTATTCACATAGTGATTTGATCCAGATTCGAGCACATAATTTCGAGATAGTTATATCGATCCGAGTGGGATTTTTCACTCGATTTTCGACGGCGAACCTGGATATGGGTTGTTGATTGGTTCTGGATATTCTCTATCATAGTTATGACTATGCAAGGAGAATAACGGTTTCATATCAAGAAACCAGATCTAAATTCGCACTAGGAAGTCAGGTGGACAATACTAGTTTGGAAATGAAATTGTGTGATCGAGTGAGCGATCAGATTTGTATAGCGTACGGATGATATATGTACATGGTATGGATTTGAATAAAATTGATACTGGGAATTTTTGGTTTAGAAATGTGAAATGGTTTTTGAAATGAAAGTTACATTTTGTGAAGTATATGATGAAGTAACGTGGAAATTGGATATTTCTATGATAGAATTTTTTTTTTGGAAGTAAGTAATATGGTTAGTGACTTTATAGAGTAATAAAAAATATTTGATTTGGAGTAAATAAAGTTATATAACTTTGTTATATAAGATAAATCTCCCCTAATTGAATCTATTGCCAGAAGATAAGGATTTTGAAGGTATTTTGAAGTATAAAAGGAGTTTTATACAAGTTTGAAATGATCTAAAGTTTAAAGATTATATATATATATATAAAGGATCTTGTGAGGATTTTGGAAAAAGGTTTTGGGAACCTTTGGATTTGGAAAGGCTTTTGATTTTTGGGTAAAATCAATATTGAAATTGGAAAGACTAGTTTGAGAATAATCGAATTTGGGATAATCGATTTTGGTGTAAAGGAGCTTTGTATGAGATCATACAAGGTGTATCATTTGAAAGATACTATATGTGTATAGTATAAAGTGTTTTGATAATGGCTCTGGGGAAAAAGGCGCTACCTTAAAATGAACTTCTCAGGAGTACCACCGAGTGGTGCTGCCGTGAGCCCCAAGGGGGGTTCTAAAGTTGATCCTGTGAGGAGTCCGAACAAAATTAGTTCCTGAGGATTATGAGTAGTTTGTACCATAGCGAAAGTCGTGTGAGCCGCTGAGAGCCAACAGTCTGCGTTTGATTATATATCGGTAGACTGCGACCTATGTAGGTGGAGAAGTTTCATTTTGACAGCGAAAGTCGCATGTGCCGCTGAGAGCCAATAGTCTGCGTTTGATTTTATATCGATAGACTGCGATCTGTCATGGGTTCCATGGCGTAATCGAGAGGCCGTGGAGAGCCTACAGTTACATGGACTTTTGCTACGATGACAACGTAACCCAGGATGTAACTGCGACCATAGATGAGGGTGATGATTTCCAGAGCATTATCACCAAAGATATTTCCTCTATTTTCAAAAATGTTTTCTATATTTTCAATAAAATTGTTTTCCAAGTATTTTCACTGGGTGTTGAAAATGGTTCTACTAAGTACTTATAGATTTTCAGTCTTACGCCTGATCAACGTATGACCCAATTTCTGTAAGAACGAGGATGGACTTGTTGAAAACATCGAGTTATAAAAGTATTTTTATAAAAACTATTTTTATAATATTATGTGGATTTTAAAAGTGTTTTAAAAATAATCAAAAAGTAATTTAACTGCTATTAAGTATTTTAATAACTTCTGGTTTCGTTACTTTTCGGGGACGAAAAGGTTCAAAGGGGAGAGGAATGTGATAGCCCTAAATTTTTGACATCTATTAATTGGTAACTAGCAAAATTTGATTTATTAAAATAATAATTTGCAAATTAAAACAAATAAAATTTGCTAATTAAAGATGTCTGAATGTACATGTAAGTGGGTTGGAAACTATAATAATAGTAGAAGTAAATAATGGATCTTAAAGTAAATTATTAATTTTGTAAATAGATATGTGTAAACTCCATAATGATGAAAATTTTAAGTATATACATATATAAAGTCATTGTGGAAATATAATCCTAGTAAACATACTAAGATAATCATTTTAATAAATGGGCAAAATTTATCTTTTCAAAAACAAATAAATTAATTGTTGTTTTTGTATGTATAAGTTGTTGGCAAATAAGGTTTGTTTTTAAAATTCAAACATCTTAGAATAAGTTGGTTCTAAAATTTATATTTAAAAAAATATTATTAATTATTTAATTGGGATTTTATTTCAATTTCTATAAATTGAATATAGGTTAATAAAAGAAAGGTTAAAGACATGGATACATATAAACTAAATTGTAGATATTTTTATAAATATATAAATACATATAAAAATATATTAATGCATGAACATTACAAATGTAAGATAGATATAACATAAAAATGACAAATGTAAGAAATTTAACAAGTGTCTTATTTTTCCTAATTTTCTTTTTTCTTTAATTTTAAAAAGCACAAATTTTATAAACCTCCATTCTTTCTTCTTCATATTTCTTTTCCTTCAAACCAAGCAAGAATCCATGGCCACAAAACTGAAAACATTTTTACAATGTTGTAACCTCAAGCATTACCAAATCCTGGAACCATTTATACCAAATCCTTTAACTTCAAGTCTGAAACCATATTCAAATCCTCAAGTTCAAAAACCTGTAGCTTTTTTTCAAATATTGATCCCCTCAAAAACAAATTGTAGCCAATCTTCAACCCAAATTTGTCAAAAAAAACCAAACCCTGTAATGTTTTTATCAAGTTGTAGCCTTTTCAAAACTGCAAACCCGAAATGTTTTCCTATAATCTGAAGTTCATTCCTCAAACAAAATAATCAACTGTAATTCTTTTTTGTCAAGCATTAATCAAAGGCCTGGAAAATCTTCTTTTATCATAAGCCTGAAACCAGAATTAGGTTCAAAACCTGTAGAAGCATTAGAAAAAAAAGCTTGAGAACTTTCTGTTATCAAGAACCTGCAAACAACAAATTTTCAAATGTCTTGATCATCATCATGATTCCAGTTTTAAAGCAATTCGGTACCAAGCAACATAAGCTTTCAGAAGCCAACATTAGTAATATTCAAAGATTTCGGGAATCAAGCTCTGTTTTTAAAAAGAGCGAGTAAACAACTAATTTAAATCTTAAGTAGGTTAATTTTGTTGCTTAAGTAATTTCTGTGATAATGGTGCTTGTTTGTGATAATACTGCATATATACATACATACATACATACATACATGTATACGTATGTATGTATATATGAATGTGTTAATATGTGTGCATGTTAGTTTTTTTTTTTTTTTTTAAACTGCGGTGTGTAAAATAAATTCAACACCAGTATGTTACTTCTCTGGTTAGTTTTCATGTTGAGACGTTAAAACAAAGGTTGTTTAAAACAACAAGTTTTAAATTGAAAAAAAATATGGAAAAACACAAAAATTGATAATGATGCCTGTATGCAGTTGTATGTAAATCTACAGGTAGGGATCCATTTGAATCTGCATGCCTGGAGTTTTTGTTCCTATGTTCATTCTTGAACTATAGAGTTTGTAAATAAACAAAAATTCAAATTTCCCATATAAACACTTTGCAGCTTTGAATTTTCAAATATATTAATTAAGTTTAAACTCATCAAGATTATAAAAAAATATGTATAAGTAATTTAAGTTTGAAAAATTACCTGTAAACAAGAAATTGCAGAGGGAACTTGTATAATGTAATAAACCAAATGTTGAATTATATTGGTTCATGTATATGTATTGAATCATCATTGAAGATTATGATTTTAAAACAAAAATCCAAATTTTTAGTGATGAAATGGATGTGAATTTGGGAAATATCAGGAATATGGTTCGTGAGCATTTTCTGTTGGTCCGAGGATTTTGAGTGGTTGAGTATTCGTCTGAAGCAAGGTGGACGATCAGGTTGTTGTGCAAAAATGAAGGTCAAGGCAACTGTGCACTCTGGCTTTGTCAACGATCGGGTTAAGTTTTTAACCCTAGCTTTTGTTGAAGTTGGGTTTGGGGTTGTCGCATCTTCTCTGATGATGCGAGCTACTTGGAACTTTGGTGAATGGAAGCATGAAGGCAGGGCATGGTACGACCGGAGTTGTAATGACTCCGGTGATTGGAATCGAGAAGTCAAGGAGATTTGCTGAAGGTCGCATTTGGGTTGAAGTTCATAAGAGGTGCTTGATTTCAATTCGAGGTGCGTGTGAATGTTTGGGTGGTCTGATTGTAATGCTGTGGTGTTGGGTGACATGCTGGAGGCATAGACAGTGGTCGGAGGTGACCAACGGTGGCGTGTATGTGCACTTAATGGTGGGTGCGTGTCAGAAGGGTTTGGATGTGAAGTCTCGGAGTTGAGTTCGAGTTTTGGGGTGGGAAGCTCGAGTTCATAATTGAGTATGTTGGAATTGGATTGCCTGTAGTTTTAGAATCTTGAATTTAATCGAAGTTTAAAAGAAAAAAAGAGAGGGGAGAAGTGAAACTCGGGTATGACCCGAGTAAGCAACGGGTTTGACCCGAAATAGCTAAAGTAAAACAGTAATTAAGGTTTTAAAGTTTTTAAAACTTGTGTTTTGATTTTTCAAAATTTAAGTTAGTTTAAAACTATTATGTAAATTACTTAATGTTTTAATAAACGTTTTCTTAAACATATTTTAAGAAGTTTTGAAGTTTGTTAAATTTAAACTTTGTTAAGAAATTTTAAAGTGATTTTAAAATCGAGTTTTGAAAGCAAATTTTAAAAGTTTATATAAAAGACAAGTTTTAAATTCAGATTGAAAATAGTTTTCAAAAACTAATAATTGATAAACATTTAAGCTATTTAAAGTTGTGTTTTGATAACTTTAATTTTACCAAGTTAAATGATTGTTTTATTTTAAAAACCTAATTGATAATTTAATTAAGTAAAGGTAGTTATAAAAGGTGAATGATGTAAATATGCTAAGGGTAATTAAAGCATTTACAAGATAATGTTTTATCTTAATTAAGGTTTTGATATCTTAATTTTAATTAAGTTAATTTAAAGAGATTAGGTTTAATTAATTAGTTTAATTATAAAGGAACGATTAAGAAATTAATTAAAGGAAATTACTTGATGATAAATGAATAAAGGATAATTACTTGGTGGAAGAAATTAAGTTATAGTTACTCAGTGTAATTAAAGGATTAATTATAATCAAGGATATGATTTAATTGATGAAGTAAATAAGGAAAATTAATGATTGATTGTGATTGACCAAGGATTAATTAACGAAAGTGATCAATCTTGCTTATGAATGACTGAATGATGATAAGTGCCTTGGATTGGTTGATATCTCTGATAGGAACTGCTTTGTGATATGATATGTTTAGGTGGACAATGATGATGTGATTATCTATCATTTATAAATTGTTGTGTGAAAGTGTTATCCAATAATTAAAGTTGAATTGTATTTAGTAATTTGGGCTAAAATGACATTGGATTCAAAGAGACCGGAGTCGGGTATTAGTTAATACGCGAAACCATTTCGATTCTTTATAGATTGATATGTGAAATCAATAGGCTGGTATGGAATGATTTAAGTGAATTGGACCATTTAATCTAAGTTTTGCCACTTAGAAATCGATGTGTGAAATAGGTGATGTCTATGACAACTTGTGAAGTTGTAAATTGATATAAATTACCCCAGGTTTATATAAGTTGTATGTTTTTTTGTATATCTTGACAAATGGGTTTACTCACGCTAGTTTCCAGCCTGACCTAGGTGTTACTTTGATGTAATGCTCGGGTCAGACCGAGTATTACAGATTTTCAGGTAATGACGTTCTAGAGCCCAGGAGGCGAGTTAGAAGGCAGGAACGTATGGAGTATATTCCGTTGTGACATGTTGTAGGTTATCTTGAACTAGTTAATTTTTTACTGTCCAGTGTTTGCATAAACATCCTAACTTTGTTGTATTGTACGAAATTTAACTGATACAGCTTCTTTGGATAAATGTTATTTTATGATATATTATATTTTATCCGCTGTGAATGTGAGAATCTGTGTTTTGTTTCTGTTTCTTCTTCTGTCTCTATTCTTTTTTCTTAACTATCTGAAAATTTCGGGATCGTAATTTTTGGATAGTTACACTGAATTTTTTATTATTGTTAAAAAGGCGTGGTCCTCCTTTTCTGTGTGTAATCCTATGTTTATCTTGCAGTTTAAACTTAGAGCTGTCGAAGCTGAATTGAAAGTTTGGTCGTTGAGTAAATTTGGTAAAGGTAACCTGGCGTCTACCACTATCAGTCACAAACTTTATCAAGTTCAAGAGGCTATGATGTCTGACTCATTAATCATTGACTTAGTGGCTCAGGAGGCTACCTTATCTAACCAACTCTTTGATGCCTTAAGACAGGAAGGGAAAATGGTTAAACAAAAGACTAGAATGGAGTGGTTCAAGGATGGAGATCGAAACACTTCATTCCATCATTCTGCTCTTAAAGCTAAACAGTCTAGAGAGACAATTAACGTTCTGACTGATGAAAATGGTGAGAATGTCTCTGACCCTCCTCGTGTTGTTAACATGTTTCTTAATTATTTCAGCAAGTTACTTGGTAATAGTAATAATTTTGCTCCTTTGCTTGAGCTTCTTGACGTTGTTAGCCTTCCCGGAATTTCTACTACAGACAATGTCATGCTATCATCTGCAATTACTGACAATGAGATTAAATCTGCTCTGTTCTCTCTCAATGCTAACTCTACTGGAGGTCCTGATGGTTTTAATGCCACCTTTTTTACCTCATGCTGGGATATTGTTGGCCCAACTTTCTTGAAGGTTGTCCATAATTTCTTTAATAAATGCAAGATGATTGGATCTGTCAATGCAACGAACATAGCTCTCATCCCTAAAGTTAAAAACCCCCAGTAATGTCTCTGACTTTAGGCCTATCTCTTTCTGTAACACCATTTATAAGTGTATATCTAAAATTATCGCTAATAGGCTCAAGTTAGTATTGTCTAAGATCATTTCTTCCAATCAAGCAGCCTTTCTTAGCGGCAGGAGTATCCTTGATAATGTCTTGATGTCGCATGAACTTCTAAAAGGATACAACACCTCTCATGTTTCTCCCAGAGCCATGTTCAAGCTTGACATTTCTAAGGCTTTTGACTCGTTGCAATGGGACTCTGTATTTAGGATAATGGGCCTAATGAACTTTCCCAAACACTTTGTGGCATGGATTGAAGCATGCATCTCTACTGCCAAGTTCTCTGTTATGGTCAATAAATGTAATGAGGGTTATTTTCGAAGCAATCAGGGAATTAGGAAGGGAGATCCTATGTCTGCCAATTTATTCATTCTGGTTATGGAGGTAAACACAAATTCTTATTCCGCTTGTGCATGATGGTAGTTACTCAGTTCACCCTAAATGTAAGAATCCTCTCATCACATCTTTAATGTTTGTCGATGATTTGGTTATTTTTTTCAAGCCAAGTTTGATGACTTTGTCATCTATAATGGATGGTCTTAACAAGTTTTACAACATCACTGGCTTATCGATTAACTTATCCAAGTCAGATCTCATGATAGCTGGAGTAAGCATTGATGTTATAACCCAAATATGATACCTAACCTCTATAACGTGAAGAGCTGATTCTTATATGTACCTTGGTATCCCTATGGCTACTTCACGAATCTCTTATGCTCAATGTATTCCTCTATTTGAGAGAATCACTGCTAGACTCTTTTTGTGGTCCAATAGGTTGCTTAGTCAGGCAGGAAAGCTTACTCTTATCAACTCAATTATTTTCTCCATGTCAGTGTACTGGGCCAGATCTTTCATTCTTCCTACCAAGATGATTAATATGATAAAGAGTGTTATGTCTAACTTTTTCTGGCATGGTTCTATGAACTCTAATAAGCTAACTCCATGTGCCTTCTACAAACTTGAAATCCCGAAGTCCAAAGGTGGACTTGGTATCAAAAATATGCTTCTGTGGAATCGTGCTGCCATGGTGAATCACATTGACAACCTGCTGAATCACAAAGAGAATATATGGGTAATATGGTCGCATAGGTATATAATTCGAAATAAGAATTTCTGGACTATGCCTATACCGCAATCTTGTAGCTGGACGTGGAGGTGTATTCTGAATCTTAGAACTGATATACTCCCATGTGCTAGATGTAGAATTGGTACTAATAGTCGTGTGTCTTTCTGGAATGACCCATGGGTGAAGCATGCTGCTATCCTGAGTCACCTCCTCACCTACAATCAACAAACTCAATCTGGAATTAGTCCTAATGCTTTGGCTATTGACTTTCTTTCTAATGGTAGTGTTGTCCTTCCATACTTGAGTAATCAAAGTGTTCGTCAGCAATGGAATCTCCTTCTTGGCTGTCATGTCCCCTTATCTCAATATGATGGCATCTCATGGACTTTCTATCAAGACAGGTATAGAATTGGAGGCCTGTGCAAGCTTCTGGTTTGCCACAATAATAGAGTGACTCTCAGCTGGCACAAACGAATATGGCTAAATCATAACAGTGAGAGGCATAACCTTTTTCTCTGGAAGATCTTCACTGATTGCTTGAAAACCAAAATTAAGTTGAATCAGAGACGAATCAGTATTGATACTATGTGCATATTTTGTTTTGCTGCACATGAGGATACGCTGCACTTATTCTTTAACTGCCCGTATGTCAATAAGTTATGGTCTACTATTAATTCTACCACCACTGGTAGGTCGGTTGCCATGATCATTGAAATGGAATGGGATCTCATATACAAGGCTACGCGATGGAAAACTGAATCATATTTCGTTCTTCTTTTTACTCTTAAAATCTTCATCTCGATGATCTGGGATGAAAGGAATGCAATAATATTTACTGGGAAAAGGAAATCCTTCATGTAAATGAAAGTGAGTATTGTGGAAGGAATGAGGTTTGCTATATCTACTTCCAGTCATGCTTTTGAGCATGCATTTTTGAATGCTCTTCCATGATTCTTTCTTGGCTGGTTATGGTGTGTTGTTGTCTTTTTTCTTTTTTTTTCTTCTGTTTTTTAATATGCCTGTCCTTCTTTGTGTTCTTGTTCCTATGTCTCTTGCATGCCTAATTGTTCTAGGTTGCATTGTTTCTCCCGTCTTTGTAATTCTTTCTTGGTATATCAATAAAATGGTAGGGGCCCATTTTTAACCCCGTTGGCTTTGCCGTAAAAAAGAAAACAGAAAAAGAAAAAAAAAGGTTAACGGTGAAGAAATCCTGTAAGTTATTTATTGAAAAGTATATATATATAAATTAGATTTTTGATTTCTAAGTATATGTAGAGGAAAGAAAATTAAAAAAAGATACGCGTTTACATATTTTAATTTACTATATTATTTTGAAATAATGTACTTTTGGAAATTAATTTATTAGTTAACCTAAGTAATTATTTTAACTACTAAAATATTTTAAAAGGAAAATTGTTAATGTAAAATAATTTTTTAGTTAATTAAATTTACCAAACGAAAATTGGTTATTCGATCATTTCGAATATTAATAAATTGTATATTTGTTTGTGCAAGGTCAAATACAATGATGAAATCAAGTCCGGAATGGAAATGGAGTGGCATGTGTAGTAAAAGGTGAGAACTTCTTACTCAAAGTAATGGATGCTTGGTTAATTTTAAATAAATAGATTTAAAATTATTGATTTGTGTGCTTGGATGACTATTATTGTCAAGTGGATTGTAATAGACCATATGCACACCATAATAGCGGATGATATTATAATTAAACCCATATAACGTGTTATTCCACCTCGAAGAGGAATTGGTATTATATATGTATTTGGAGTTATCGATTTCCCGCATTATATAGCGGATGAGAACCTATGCGCCGCATAATAGCGAATGATATTTTATAAATCCCATTTACCGTGATATTCCATCTCGAAATGGAATTGGTATTTAATTTTTGTGCTAACATCTATGCATGCAGGTAAGCAGGTTGGAGGGATCCACTGAATTCCTCAAACATTTGAGTTTGTTTCATATGTTGTATGTTGATTTATTTATAATCTGTGTGTGATTATATCTGTGACTGAAATCGTTGAAGGCTATGATTTAGCTGAATATATTTTCGGTATCGTAGTATACCAGAAATGTGAAATTGAATTTTTGGAATTTAAATTAGAAGCTTTAAGCAAAATCATTTAAAGAATTGGGTGAATTTAAAAGAGGAAACTTAAATAGATAAAGTTTTATTTTTGAAAACCTATTGAATAATTTCCAAAATATGGGAAAAGATTTTAATAAATAGGTTTTAATTAATATTGTTTAATAGTTGAAAATTTTGTTTAAAATTCAGATTTTTAAATGAATTGGAAGAGATAAAGAAATTTATTTTGAAAAAAGGAAATAAATTGGGAATCCATTTGGAAATTGATTTGGGTGTTTGAAACGAATTTGGGAAATTGATTTGTAACTGATTTGGTGTTTGAAAATAAATTTGGAAATCAATTGAAATTTGATTTGGTGTTGAAATTTAATATTTGAAAATCGATTTGAAGATTGTATATCAATGGATATTTGGAAATGTAGTTCACAATGGGAATTTGAAGAGGAAAGGGAAATTTGTTTTAAAAATAAATATTGGTTTATTTCTAAAGTGTGGAAAGGAATTTACAGATTTGAAATGTAAACTGAAATAAATCGAGAAGGTTTATTAATTGGTTTAAATGGACCATTTTGAAATGAAAGTGTATTTTCCCTGGAAAGCCGAGTATATTTTCGAAGTAGCTTTTAAAGTATAAATTAAAAGTTCTAAAGTTGGTTTTAATAAGTTATTTTGAAAATCTTTAGAGCAAAGATTTATTTAGTAAATTATAGACGTGATTATTTAAAAATTTAATTGATAATTGTTTTAGAAAATGGTTATTTAAATATTTATACTCTATCTACTAATTTTATTTTGAAAATTAGTTCGGACTAAATTTTTTTATGTAAAATAGTTTTATTTTAAATATTTTAAGTAAAGTGTTTAAAATTGTTTTTATTTTAAATATTTCAAAATATATATTTGGATAAGTGATTAAAATTATTTTTAAAAGTATTCGGACTTGGCAGATTTTCAGTGGAGGTAAATGATTTTGGGAATTTTATTCCACGAGTGAAAAATGTTTTGAAATTCATTTTCAAAAGGATTAAAGTGTGAAAATATATCTTGTGAAGATATTTAGAAAATAAATAATTTGGGGAAATTATTTAAATATGATGATTGTTGTGAATGCTGTTGATAGTTAAATAACCGACTATCAATGTTGGCCTTTGAAATGGCACTTGATTTTTTTTTTCAAAACAAGCGCTCGTTATTCGGTTAAGCCGTGAGAGGACTTTATGTCATAAAACCCATTCTGAATAATGATACGACGAAATGGGATTGCATTTGAAGATGGTGTTGAAGACTGGGTATTTTCGAAAGCGAAAGGATTACCTGTCGAATGTCACTGCACCGAGTTGCTCCGGTATAAAGATTTTATCACCCTTTGTGATGGGGACTCCGGACGTGATTAGGGTTTATTCGGATGTGCAAGGGCTTCTTTGGAAGTGCCTTCAGTTCTGTTCGAACTCGGAACAGACTTGTATGGATGTGTGTCTGACGTTACACTTTGAGATGTAAAGCTGGTTTCTATCAAATACATTTTTGTTGGTGGTGGAGAATTTATTCTCTTAGCTTAACACCCTTCTCTAAGACATACGAGCTCAGAGTCTATGTATTTGATGGTTACTAGTGATACATTCCCAATTTGGTAATGTGGCATACGAAGTGCTGATGATCATTTGTTGATCGAAGCATGGCTTTTGTAAAAATCGTAGCTTTGTGGACGAGACTTCATCGAGCCTCACAACCCGAAAATGGTCGAAACCGGAATGTTTCGGAAAGGTTTTTAGGGGTCGCACCCCTAGGGTATGTCCAATTTCTTCTGGATAAGAGATGGTATCATGGTATGGAAGCCTAGAGTTAGGTTATCAGGTCATTTTGGAATTCAGGAGTTGCTGTGGAGCTCAGGAGACGAGCTGGATGGCGATGCGTACTTCCGTGTACTATTATCTTTTCCGCTGTGTATTCACTTGTAAGGACAAGTCTATATAACTGTCTGATTTGTTGTTAACGGTTGTAAACTCTATTGATGTATTGTAACAACATATGCAGTATAACGACCCTGACTCGACCTTCGAAAATCGGCACCGAATATATTCAAATGTCGCAGATCCAAACGTCGAATTTGGTTCGCTGGACCTTATAACACATTAAGTACAACAACACAGCATAAGAAATAAAATAATGCATCAATATACAACATTGATACAATATCCAGATACAATGATGATACAATAGAATGATACAATAGATATTAATACTATCAGAGATACAAGAAATAGCAGCGGAAATAATATCTTCAACGCCAAACTCCAATAACTCCATCTCCAATCCAAAGCTAGCGGGAACTCCCTTCAAGTTGAACTAGGCTAAGCAACGTCAGTCGTCCAAAACTGAAGAAGATCCCAAAGATAGAAAGCTACCATTCCAAAGACTTCGAAGGCCATCGAATCTATACCTATTACTGAATTATTTGAAAACCCAACTCTAGACCGCCCGTGTGGAAAATAGTGGACATCCAGAGTTTAGGAAAGGAACAATAAACTCCAGGTCAGTCGTGGGACTGGTGTGAGCAGATAAAAACAGTTTTATCTTTTAAAACAAACAACCAAAGAATTTAAAATAAATCCGCAATGATTTTTACAAAATGAAACTACCATAAGGCCTCCCGCCACACACGCAATGCAAACACAGAATAGGAGAAGATTTCTCCTTATGATAGTCAAATATGCTTGATACGAGAAAATTTCTTTAATATTATTACTAGTGCATAGTGTAGAAAAACCATTTCGAAAGTATAATATAAATCCTAGCCAACATACAACAAATATCGTATGGCTACTATAGCTACCATGTTCAAGGGCACGTTACCGCCACATTCCATGGCAGGTTATATAACTAAAACCGTACATGGCGTGTATTGTTTCGATTGGATTTCCAACAAATGGTCAGGCTAAGGAACTTCCTATTGCCACATGGGAACGCCTCTGGCAGGATGCCCCAAGAACATACCCGGTTCTCTGCTAACACAAGGCCGGCTACCCCCTTCCCGGGGAATAAAACCTAAGATATTCCACCCCCGGTCCTTTTGGACCTTTGTCCGAGAGCTCTCAACACCAACAACATCACACAGTAATAAATATACTACAGTATCCACATGAGTAAGTATCTGTGCTCCATACCATGATACCACCCTTTTCCAAAAGGAAGGGTCATACCCTAGA
The DNA here is from genome assembly GCA_030765085.1 of Allium cepa. NCBI lineage: Eukaryota > Viridiplantae > Streptophyta > Magnoliopsida > Asparagales > Amaryllidaceae > Allium > Allium cepa. Next base: position 73,493,606 of record CM060942.1, read on the forward strand.
GGAGCTACCCCTGAATCCTTGCCGCATCTTTCCTGTTTCGACCATTACCGGTTTATGAGGCTCAATGAGGTCTCGTCCATAAAGCTACGCTTTACACAAAACCATGCTTTGATCATCAAATGATCATCAACGTACAGCAGCACTTAGCATGCCACACTACCAAATCGGGAGTATATCGTTGATAACCTTCAACTACATAACCTCTAAGCTCGTACGTCTTAGAGAAGGGTGTCTGTAACAACCCTGTATTTTGTGATTTATTTTTTTGTATATTTTAATTATTTCAATTAAATTTTGATTTAAAAACTTATTTTTTTATTTTGAATGATTAATTTTGTTACTTTAAACATAAACTTTAGTTTTGATATGAATTATCATTCCAAAGCATGACTAAAAAGAATATTTTCCAAAAAGTGAATTTTGGTCAAATTAATCAAACTTTGACTTTTAATTTTAATTTTTAAAAGTTTGAAAATTTAAATTTTATATTTTATTATGAAAGTACATAAAATTTTAAGAACACTGCTTTTCGTTTCGTTGAAAACGGATTTAAATTGCAAAAGTTATATTGTTTTCAATATTGTGTGTATATTGGGTTATTCAACAATAGTCTTTATTTTAAATTTTATAAATGACATTTTATTTGATATATCTTATTCCAACTTGTATATTTATGTTATATTATGTATACTTTTACTTTTGGATATTTTTAAAATGATAATTGAATTTTTCAAAAATTTACTGTATTTATTTCCTATTTTTTAAGGCTGTTTTCTTATTTTCTGCTATTTTCTTCATTAAAATTATATTTAATTTTTTTTATTTGTTTTGTGAATTTACATGTATTTTATATTATTAATGTTTAAAAATATAATACAAGCTCATATGAATTTTCTAAAATTTATTTCATGTAATTTCAAATTTTCTAGACTAGTTTACTATTTTAGCTATTTTCTTTAATTTAACTTTATATATTTAATAAATATTATATATATATTTATATTTTGATAAATTTTCTAAATCGTATCTGTTATTATTATTAATTCCATAATATCAAGTTATGTAAACAAATTTAAGAAGTTTGAAAGGTTTAAAGGCTAAGAAACGTAATGTCGTTTCACGTTTCTTTTACAGTTTCTTTTGTCAACAATTCATCAGTTATTTTAGCCACTACTTACTTTATTTATTTATTTTATACATTCACTTTTATTTGCTGTGTTTATACTTTATTAGTATTAATTTTATATGTATTTTTATCAAAAATAGATTTTTCCAAAGATTATTTGGGTTGTTTCAATTTATTTAGCCTAGTTTCACATATATTGATATTTTCTTTATATAAATTATATAATTTAAAATGTATTTGTTTAATTTTCTTATTTACATTATTTCTGAGATTATTTACCTATATTATCAGGTTTTTTATGTATTTACAAAATAGAAAAGAGAAATTTGAAAGGCCTTAAACTTTCTATCTTCCTATGGGCCTTTATAGTCCACCCTTTTACTTTTAACCTAACATTTCACCAATTAACCCTAGCTATTCCTTTTTTTTTTTCTCCAGTCGACTTCCTCCTGTTATTCACGAATTTTCAAAGCTCCAAATCCCTAAAAATCATGGCCTCCATCTTGAAGAAAAATTTTTAGGTAAATTCCTCTTTTCTTTCTACTTTTTCTCCTATTTCTTTGCAAATTTGCCTTGCTTTCTCCCCTGATTGGAGCGGCTTTCCCCTTTGCTCCACGGCCACCACCCCCTTCCATCTCTTCCCGACCATCACCACCATCTAAACCTACAGCCATGACCATGGCCGAAAACCCCATGATGGTCAAACTCTACCAAATGCAACCAAAAGCCTAGATCTATGCTTGTTTTGCATTTTCTTGCTCATCCACTTCAACCACCACCCTAACCACCACCATAGCAGCAACCACCACCTCTGACCTGATCATCACACACCCCTCCAACCTCTGTCCAGATCTGAAACATCAAGAGCCGAGCCAAACAATGCATGTAGACGAGCCTTGTGGTGCACCAAAACTACACTATGTTGCCTAGTCTCTTGATATTCTTATGTTGTAACTTCCTCCACATGTTCTAGCCTTTATGCCATGCATTCCTATGATCAAACCTGAGCCAAAGTCATGTCAAACCTGACCTAAATAAACCCCTAGGTCGTGCAAAATAATAGAGAAAGCAAGGCAAAAGTCATTGCATTCATATCTCTTTTTATTCCTTTTTATTTCAAAGTTATTTCATATCTAGTTTTATTGAATTTGTGTTTGTTTGGATATTTTGTTTTGGGTTGTAACACATGTTCTAAGCTTGGATCTCTTCCCACTTGAGCCTATTGTTGTGTCATCGTGCCTTCTGGAATCAGTTGTGTCATTGGTATTGAAATCTCCAGCCATAAAAGGTGAGTAAAACACACACGACGTTTATACTTATGCAATTGTGAAACAACAGCAATTGAATGTGTAGAATTTTATGTGATGTTATAACTGACTGTGATTATTTATATATGATGTTAAACCTGTTCAATTTCATTTCATATCATCTTTTATTTTATATATGTTGTTACTGTTCATTCATATCTGTTTATCACCATTGCAAGTTCCCTGTAGACTAGAATCACTGTGGGTTGAAATGATATATACCCGAACGGACTTTAGAATAGGAAAAAATCGTTATGGGCTGAAATGATAGGCCTGAATGATTTTCAAATTTATTTCTTTTACTTGGGACTGTGGGTTTGAAATGATAAAACCCGGATTTTTCTTTGTAAATTACGGGTTGAAATGATATATTACCCGTATCACTTTACCTAATGTAGAAAATTATATACAGGCCCGTAGTTAAAATATGTTTTTCTAAAATGTTTAAAATATTTTAGAAATGTAATTATTATTATATTTTGATTTAAAATTTGTTAAAAATAAATTTCGTAAAGTATTATTGATTTTCTGAACAATTGTAAGTGAAATGAATTAATGAAAAGTTAGAAAATTTTGAACGTAAGTTATTTTGGAAAATTTGATTTAATTATAATTGGAAATTAAATTGAATATGAAATTATGATAAATTTATGATAATTTGAATTTAAACGAATTAAAAGTGATTTTATATCATATTAATGATTTTTAACAAATTTGAAATGTGAAATGAAAGAATATTTTATGTTGAAATTTTGAAATATAACTAAAATTGGAAATTTATGAAATTGACTTAAAAGTGAACTTTTAGTTAAGTAAATAAAAATAAAATTAAGTCATATTTGAGAATTTGAACTTAAGTGCCAAGTTGAAATTTAATGTAATGGATTTAAAATTGAACATTGCAATTTAATAAGTGAATTATTATTAAATCTTGATTTTTGAATGGAAATTTAGCTTTATAAGATCATGAACTTGAGGAAAAATTAAATGATGTTATAAATGTGAAAATGTATGATTTTATAAGTTAAAAATGTTTTAAAAAAAAATATAATTGGTTGAGAAATTATATTGAATATTTGAAGTTAATAGACTGTATTTTTGAAATGCTATTAATTACAATGTAAATGATATTACAGCATTTGAAAATGCTGTAGTTGACGATAATGAACTAAAAAGCTAAATTGAATTAAAAGCTATTATAGCAATTTTTGTAAGTGCTATAAATTGTTGAATTTAACTAAGTTTATTGGAATTTTAAGTAAACCCTATTACAACATTTTAAAATGTTGTCTTTTGTTAAATTGAACTGTTTTGAATGTATTTTTTCATAGCGTTTTCTAAATGCCACGAAAAGTGAATTTTCACTGCTTTGATAAACTTAAGTGAATAAATGAACTTTGGAAGTCGAAAATTTCGCAAATTTAATAATTTAATTATTAAACATAATAACTTCATTTTAATGATTAAAAATGATTTTTGGAATATATATTGTTTTGAAATATGGATTGAAATGATATTTTAAATTGAATAAAATGAATAATGATTCGAAATGAATGTGGTTTCAAAAATATATGATATTTTGATATATTAAAAGATTGAAATGTAGCTTTGAAAAAATATGATATTTTGATATATTAAAATGGTTTGAAAATGGAGTTTTGAAAGATATGATATTTTGATATTAAAATGATATGAAAAGAAGATCCGAAAGATATGATATTTTGGAATGATTTAATCTTTATTTTGATAAAGATTTGGGTTGAAATAATATTTTATTTTGAAGTATAAATATTGTTTTTAAAGGTTATAACTATGGGTTGTAATAACGATTGGTTGTTAATGAGACCGGTATCAGATATTGTCTTATAGCCGGCCAATACCGAAAACCACTTTAACAACTGTGTACACGGTGGAGATTCTAGAATGAAGTAGGATGGTGGCGACGTTCTCGAGGTATATTGCGTGGACCCAACTCCCGTGAGTTGGCATATATGACTAAAACAGGAGCTATACTGGGCTACACAAAGGGTCGCACCCTTTCATCGAGCATGCTCCATCGGAAACCATTCTATTACTGTTGTGATTCGATTCAGTGGCGCCACATTGATTCGGGGGTATTGTTCAAGGTGGGCGAAAGCTGCTGGCTTGCCGTCACCACCGGTCCGGGAGTGCAAATGGTGTATCCACCCTTGCATTGCCTCGCGTGCCGTGTCATACCTTATATTGAGCCCACTACGATTTTGGTTTTAAAGATCCGACCGCGTTAAGGTTCACCATCCCCTTAACGCTATTTTCTATATGATTATGCTTTACTGATTAGACACTACTGTATGTAGCGCAATATACTACATAGTAAATAGTTTAACGGATCCTTAGAGGATGGCGGTCCCAAGCATCTTCTAAGTTACTTGTACCTTTACTACAGTTCACTTGAGTTGGTTTACATTGTATAAGTATGTATGTCCTGACTCGAGTGTTTGTATATTTATTTACGCTCGGATCAGCCTGAGTTATTCACAGATTTGGATTTCCACTTTCTGGAGATTGGAATCGCTGGAGATTATCTACTTGTCAAGTTTATCTTTTGAAATCTGTTGTTCCTTTCAGCTCTTGTATTAGTTGACATCTATGAAGTGAGACTTCTTTTGTACTTTATTTCCTCTGTTGTATTTTATGTAACTCTGATATTTTTACATAGTAGCTTCATGAACTACTATCTCTTTTTACTTTCGCTGCATTATTATTACTCTGTGTCTTTGATCTGTGATTTTTATTTACTGTATATTCTGAGATTTGCCAAATTTTTAATTACAACGCGGTATTTTGAGCAATTCAATTCCGGCATGAATGTCTACCTATACACTTATAATGGATGCGAATGGTTGAAAATACCTGGTTGTTACAGTTGGTATCAGAGCTTTGGTAGCTCTAGGCAAAACTCAGCATATGGAGTGAATGTATTTACAGAACCACTTACATTCGAGTTTGAATCTCTTCCTTTTTGACTCAATTCCTTTGAATTTTGGAACGTTCCCTACGATTCCAAAATCCATTCGTATCCTTCACTATTCATCTTCTTTTGACTCTGGAGTATTTCATAACTCCGCTTCGAATGATCTTTCTAGTAAGTCCGCAGTTACGCCAATTTCAAATTTAATTGAAAAAAAGAAGGGGGAAAACTCCTTTACAAATTAGCATCGATTCACCAGAGATTTATATCTATCCTTGGTTTAGATACTAATATCTTTTGTTATTCCAAACTCTAACTCTCGAGATCGAATGTAGATTTACCCTAGAAAATCCACATTGATCTTATTATTTAAGTCAAAGTTGACCCGGTTAAGGTTGCCCGTGATTTATTTAAGTTAATCCACCTCCCTATTTTGTTATTTAATCATCTTGTTTTTCGTTTCCAATCTATTCTTCTAAACATTTTGAATTGTACTTGTATATCTATGTTTTGTTTTATATATTGTGTTGTTTGGGTTGTTGATGTGGATTTGGGTTTCCGATCGATTCGTCTGATCAACGCTATCGATAGGATTTCTAAAACACATTGACAGAACAAACTGACACAATATTATTTTAAAATTTGGTCAATGAAATAAAATTTTGATATATAAGTATATTTATGGAACTTGTTAAACTGATTTAAATTGATTATTTGAAGTGATAATACTTAATTTATCATTTATTGTTCTATAAATGAATTTATAAATAGTTGTTTATAAATTGATTTGAGAACTGAAATGAATTTAGAACAAGAAATTTGAGAATTTGATTTCCAATGGTTTCAAACCTTTTGTTTAAAAAGTTTTAAAAGGGATATATTATTTAAAGTATTTTCAAATAGAAATTTGTTTCCAAAGAATTTTAAAGTTTAAAATTAGTGCTCTTCTCATTGTCGCTGGGAAATAACTTTGGTGATGATCGTGACATCATCGACGTTCATTTTCGAGTTTCGAAGTGAAGCGACTGTTCTGTAGTCTTGCTACAGTTTTGTTGCTGGGGAATTTCATTGATTTGAATTTCTAAAATATGACTTGATTTATAATATATATAGATATATGATTGAAATTTGATTTGACATATTATATATATATTATTACTGATCTCTAAATGGTTTGGAGAAATCAGAAATACAATTCTTAAATTTTATTTTAAATAATAATTTCAATTATAAAAAGAGAATCAAAAATTTGGATAAATGATTAAAACTTGAAAGAATTGAATTGAAAAGTTTTATTTGTATAATATAATTGCATTCAAATATAACTTACCTTAATTTCAGAAGTTAACAATGTAATTGGATAATATACAATATAAAAAGATTTTATAAATGAAACTTGAGTGGTTATAATAAATGTTATACACTTAAATTTTAATTATAAAATGATTAACAGAGGTAAATATAATAAAGGGTAATTGAATAACTTACAATAAAATGATGTTAAAAGAACTAAGAATGAAAGAAAGCGGTTATAATAAGTGTAAGTATGTTTAACATAAGTGATAAATATAGTGAGAGGAATAAATTTAATTTTAATTAGGAATAAAGAAGAATTAAATTTATTAAGTACATTGTGAGTGTAATAAATGATTATTTTTCAAACCCACGGTTTTAAAATTTGTTAATTAAGATGATTGGATAATAAGATAATGAAATTTGGGATAGTTAAGATTTATTTAACTTGTGTAAAGATTTATTCTCTATTTAAGTTGAAATTTCCATGCTTTCAAATTTATTTCCTTATTTTGTTTTTCAAACTATCTTTTGGTTGTCCTCATCATCCTTATCTTGTTATAGACTGGTATAGGCATCTTTCTATAATCTTTGATAATCTTTGGTACTCATTTGAATCTATTTTGCGTGCTTGAGTTCTTGATTTTGGAGAATCTTGGAAAGATCATCTCCGCCTTGTTAAACATACCTGTAACAATAATTATCAGGTATAATTTAAGTCTCCTTGTCATTTTGTCCTAATCTTATTTCTCTCTATTTTTTTTCTGTGTTTTCCCGTACCTCATTCCTTTTCGGGGACGAAAAGTTTTGAGTGGGAGAGAGTGTAACAACCCTGTATTTTGTGATTTTTTTTGTATATTTTAATTATTTTAATTAAATTTTGATTTAAAAACTTATTTTTTTATTTTGAATGATTAATTTTGTTACTTTAAATATAAACTTTAGTTTTGATATGAATTATCATTCCAAAGCATGACTAAAAAGAATATTTTCCAAAAAGTGAATTTTGGTCAAATTAATCAAACTTTGACTTTTAATTTAAATTTTTAAAAGTTTTAAAATTTAAATTTTATCTTTTATTATGAAAGTACATAAAATTTTAAGAACACTGCTTTTCGTTTGGTTGAAAACGGATTTAAATTGCAAAAGTTATACTGTTTTCAATATTGTGTGTATATTTGGTTATTCAACAATAGTCTTTATTTTAAATTTTATAAATGACATTTTATTTGATATATCTTATTCCAACTTTTACATTTATGTCATATAATGTATAATTTGACTTTTTGATATTTTTAAAAAGATAATAGAATTTTTCAAAAATTTACTGTATTATTTCCTATTTTTTTAGGCTGTTTTCTTATTTTCAGCTATTTTCTTCATTAAAATTATATTAAAATTTATTTTTTTATTTGTTTTGTGAATGTACTTTTATTTTATATTATTATTTATGTTTAAAAATATATTACAAGCTCATATGAATTTTCTAAAATTTATTTCATGTAATTTCAAATTTTCTAGACTAGTTTACTATTTTAGCTATTTTCTTTAATTTAACTTTATATATTTAATAAATATTATATATATATATATATATTTATATTTTGATAAATTTTAGAAATCGTATCTTTTATTAGTATTAATTCTATAATATCAAGTTATGTAAACAAATTTAAAAAGTTTGAAAGGTTTAAAGGCTAAGATACGTAATGTCGTTTCACGTTTCTTTTACAGTTTCTTTTGTCATCAATTCATCAGTTATTTTACCCACTCCTTACTTTATTTATTTATTTTATACATTCTTTTATTTTCTGTGTTTATACTTTATTAATATTAATTTTATATGTATTTTAATTAAAAATAGATTTTTCCAAAGATTATTTGGGTTGTTTCAATTTATTTAGCCTAGTTTCACATATATTGATATTTTCTTTATATAAATTATATAATTTAAAATGTATTTATTTATTTTTCTTATTTACATTATTTCTGAGATTATTTATCTATTTTATCAGGTTTTTTATGTATTTACCAAATAGAAAAGAGAAATTTGAAAGGCCTTAAACTATCTATCTTCCTATGGGCCTTTATAGTCCACTCTTTTACCTTTAACCTAACCTTTCACCAATTAACCTTAACTATTCCTCTTTTTTTTTCCTCCAGCCGACTTCCTCCTGTTATTCCTGAATTTTCAAAGCTCCAAAACCCTAAAAATCGTGGCCTCGATATTGAAGAAAAAATTTCAGGTAAATTCCTCTTTTCTTTCTACTTTTTCTCCTATTTCTATGCAAATTTGCCTTGCTTTCTCCCCTGATTGGAGCGTCTTTCCTCCTTGCTCCACGGACACCACCCACTTCCATCTCTTCCCGACCATCACCACCATCTAAGCCTACAGCCATGACCATGGCCGAACACCCCTTGATGGTCAAACTCTTCCAAATGCAACCAAAAGCCTAGATCTATGCTTGTTTGGCCTTTTCTTGCTCATCCACTTCAACCACCACCCTAACCACCACCATAGCAGCAACCACCACCTATGACCAGATCATAACACACCCCTCCAACCTCTGTCTAGGTGTGAAACATCAAGAGCCAAGCCAAACAATGCATGTAGACGAGCCTTGTGGTGCACCAAAACTCCACTATGTTGCCTAGTCTCTTGATATTCTTATGTTGTAACTTCCTCCACATGTTCTAGCCTTTATGCCATGCATTCCTATGATCACAGCTGAGCCAAAGTCATGTCAAACCTGACCTAAATAAACCCCTAGGTCATGCAAAAGAATAGAGAAAGCAAGGCAAAAGTCATTGCATTCATATCTCTTTTTATTCCTTTTTATTTCAAAGTTATTTCATATCTAGTTTTATTGAATTTGCGTTTGTTTGGATATTTTATTTTGGGTTGTAACACAAGTTCTAAGCTTGGATCTCTTCCCACTTGAGCCTATTGTTGTGTCATCGTGCCTACTAGAATCAGTTGTGTCATTGGTATTGAAATCTCCAGCCATAAAAGGTGAGTAAAACTCACACGACGTTTATACTTATTCAGTTGTGAAACAACAACAATTGAATGTGTAGAATTTTATGTGATGTTATAACTGACTGTGATTATTTATATATGATGTTAAACCTATTAAATTTCATGTCATATCATCTGTTACTATATATATGTTGTTACTGTTCATTCATATCTGTTTGTCACCATTGCAAGTTCCCTGTAGACTAGAATCACTATGGGTTGAAATGATACTTACCCGAACGGACTTTAGAATAGGGAAAAATCGTTATGGGCTGAAATGATAGGCCTGAATGATTTTCAAATTTATTTCTTTTACTTGGGACTGCGGGTTTGAAATGATAAAACCCGGATTTTTCTTTGTAAATTACGTGTTGAAATGATATATTACCCGTATCACTTTACCTAGCATAGAAAATTATATACAGGCCCGTAGTTAAAATATGTTTTTTTTTAAAATGTTTAAAATATTTTAGAAATGTAATTATTGTTATATTTTGATTTAAAATTTGTTAGAAATAAATTTTGTAAAGTATTATTTATTTTCTGAACAATTGTAAGTGAAATGAATTAATGAAAAGTTAGAAAATTTTGAACGTAAGTTATTTTGGAAAATTTGATTTAATTATAATTGGAAATTAAATTGAATATGAAATTATGATAAATTTATGATAATTTGAATTTAAATGAGTTAAAAGTGATTTTATATCATATTAATGATTTTTAACAAATTTGAAATGTGAAATGAAATTATATTTTAAGTTGAAATTTTGAAATATAACTAAAATTGGAAATTTATGAAATTGATTTAAAAGTGAACTTTTAGTTAAGTAAATAAAAATAAAATTAAGTTATATTTGAGAATTTGAACTTAAGTGTCAGGTTGAAATTTAATGTAATGGATTTAAAATTGAACATTGCAATTTGATAAGTGAATTATTATTAAATCTTGATTTTTGAATGGAAATTTAACTTTATAAGATCATGAACTTGAGGAAAAATTGAATGATGTTATAAATGCGAAAATGTATGATTTTATAAGTTAAAAATGTTTTAAATAAAAATATAATTGGTTGAGAAATTATATTGAATATTTGAAGTTAATTGACTGTTTTTTTGAAATGCTATTAATTACAATGCAAATGATATTACAGCATTTGAAAATGCTGTAGTTGATGATAATGAACTAAAAAGCTAAATTGAATTAAAAGCTATTATAGAAATTTTTGTAAGTGCTATAAATTGTTGAATTTAACTAAGTTTATTCGAAATTTAAGTAAACCCTATTACAACATTTTAAAATGTTGTCTTTTGTTAAATTGAACTGTTTTGAATGTATTTTTCCGTAGCGTTTTCTAAATGCCACGAAAAGTGAATTTTCACTGCTTTGATAAACTTAAGTGAATAAATGAACTTTGGAAGTCGAAATTTTGGAACTTTAATAATTTAATTATTAAACATAATAACTTCATTTTAATGATTAAAAATGATTTTTGGAGTATATACTGTTTTGAAATATGGATTGAAATGGTATTTTAAATTGAATAAAATGAATAATGATTTGAAATGAATGTGGTTTCAAAAAGATATGATATTTTGATATATTAAATGATTGAAATGTGGTTTTGAAGACATATGATATTTTGATATATTAAAATGGTTTGAAAATGGAGTTTTGAAAGATATGATATTTTGATATTAAAATGATTTGAAAAGAAGATCCGAAAGATATGATATTTTGGAATGATTTAATCTTTATTTTGATAAAGATTTGGGTTGAAATAATATTTTATTTTGAAGTATAAATATTGTTTTAAAAGGTTATAACTACGGGTTATAATAACGATTGGTTGTTAAAGAGACCGGGATCAGATATTGTCTTATAGCCGGCCAATACCGAAAGCCACTTTAACAACTATGTACGTGGTGGAGATTCCAGAATGAAGTAGGATGGTGGAGACGTTCTCGAGGTATATTACGTGGACCCAACTCCCGTGAGTTGGCATATATGACTAAAACAGGAGCTATACTGGGCTACACAAAGGGTCGCACCCTTTCATCGAGCATGCTCCATCTAAAACCATTCTATTACTGTTGTGATTCGATTCGGTGGCGCCACTTTGATTCGGGGGTATTGTTCGAGGTGGGCGGAAGCTGCTGGCTTGCCGTCACCACCGGTCCGGGAGTGCAAACGGTGTATCCACCCTGGCATTGCATCGCGTGCCGTGTCATATCCTTATATTGAGGCCATTACGATTTTGGTTTTAAAGATCCGACCGCGTTAAGGTTCACCATCCCCTTAACGTTATTTTCTATATGATTATACATTACTGATTAGACACTACTGTATATAGCGCAATATACTACATAGTAAATAGTTTAACGGATCCTTAGAGGATGGGCGGTCCCAAGCATCTTCTAAGTTGCTTGTACCTTTACTACAGTTCACTTGAGTTGGTTTACATTGTATAAGTGTGTATGTCCTGACTCGAGTGTTTGTATTTTTATTTACGCTTGGGTCAGCCTGAGTTATTCACAGATTTGGATTTCCACTTTCTGGAGATTGGAATCGCTGGATATTATCTACTTGTCAAGTTTATCTTTTGAAATCTGTTGTTCCTTTCAGCTCTTGTATTAGTTGACATCTATGAAGTAAGACTTCTTTTGTACTTTATTTCCTCTGTTGTATTTTATGTAACTCCGATATTTTTATATAGTAGCTTCATGAACTACTGTCTCTTTTTACTTCCACTGCATTATTATTACTCTGTGTCCGTGATTTGCGATTTTTATTTACTGTATATTCTGAGATTTTCCAAATTTGTAAGTACAACGCGGTATTTTGAGCAATTCAATTTCGGCATGAGTGTCTACCTATACACTTATAATGGATGCGAATGGTTGAAAATACCTGGTTGTTACAGTGTCAAGCTAAGAGAATAAATTCTCCGCTACCAACAGATATGTATTTGAAAGAAATCGGCTTTACATCTCAAAGTGTAGTGTCAGACACACGACCATACAAGTCTGTTCCAGATTCGAACAAAACCGAAGGCACTTCCGAAGAAGCCCTTGCAAATCTGGGTATCCACAATCCCGATCAGTCTTCCCATCACTTAGGAAGTCTCTGTACCGTATATACTTAGCGCAGAGACAATCGATAGGTCATCCTATCGTTCTCGCAAATACCCGGTCTTCATCACTGGTCTTCAAATGTTATCAATAACGACGTATCATTATTCGAAATGGGTTATATGACACAAGGTCCTCTCCCGGCTAAATCGAATAATGAGCGTAATATTTGAAAACATATGGATATGGAATTTCAGTTAAGTCATAACTTTAAAATTCAAAACTTTCTTTCAAATGGTTTAAACCATATTACCACTTCAAATCTTAAACTAAAAGATTTATTTCACAAAGTTCACCCAGATTCACAAAGATCTATTTACTGATTTCAAACAATTTCCATTTTAATTGGATTAATTCATTTAATCTTTAAATCAATGATTTTACTCATAGCTTTCAAAAACATTTCCAAAGATTCATTCATAACTTGGAAAATCATTTCAATTCAAACTTGAAATTCCTTTAACACAATTTGGAAATTCATTTCTTATATGACAGCTTTTGTCAATTGAAAACAAATAGTTTTTATTTCGGAAAAATCCGGTTCCATTTATACAAGTCAAAATTTTTCAAACTCAGGTTAACTTTAGTTCCCAAAACAACACTATAAAAATGGTTTAAAAACACATAAACTTGTGTGACCTTATACATCATAAGTTCTCAAAATAGAATTCAATTTCAAATATTGAATTCAAGTTTAAATCAAAATTCAAAACTAAATTAAGTTATTCAAAAATTACTTTTATCAGTGAAATCCCTTATCAAAAGCTTTTTACTTTAAATCCGATCTATTCCAAAACCATTTGGATTTAAAAATTCAATTTTAAAATTTTATCAAAAATCTGTGACTTAACTGATTTCAATGTGCAATCCATATTTGTATGTGTATAAGTGTGGTCCAGGGGGTTTTATACAATAGTGCACAACATCAATCATCACAGATTCAATCATACCATTATTGATAAGCGGTACAACCCATAACTCTTATCTTCATTCGCAAATTCATAGATAAAGTAAATTTATCAATACCAAAAATTCATCATTACGCTTCGATGCGGGTTTCGGATAACAAACTGAAATCTGACTCCCTGTCGCATCGAAGTTTAAATGCTGTTTTAAGGGCAAAATGGATTTCACATACATATAGGAACAAATCACAAATCACAGTTCATCACAAAGCAATCACAGTATCACAACAGAAATATCAATCCAGTACAAAATATTTGATGATGGCCATTCATCTTTGATTAAGGTGATTGTGATTAAAGTGAATTAACCGTATAATTATCTTTATTAATTATTTAAAATCATTGTTTAAATTTTTACTTAATTATGAATTAATTCAATCTTAATCAACTTTAACAATTAATTATTCCTTTTTTTGATTATCTTAATTTATTATTCTTAATTGTTAAATAATTGAGTTTAATTACTTTTATAAATTGCCTATTCTTTAATCAATTAATTTTAAATTATAAAATCATTACAGACCTTAATGGTTAATTATTATTTCACCCTTATAGAAAAATTTGGTTTTCAAATTAACATTTAAACATTTGATTTACTTTTAAAATTTTATTAAGTTAAATTTTAAAACAACTTTTATAAAATTTAAAATATTCTTGAACTTCATAATTTTAAAATAATTAACTCAATATCATTTACCTTCAATTCCATTTACAACTGTCATTAATTTATTCAGAATTTTTTTTCAATTTGTTTTCCAAAATTTAGTTGAAACTGGATTTTTTGTTTTTATTGATCAACCCGAGGCTTGCTTCAGGTCGTCCCTTAGAATAACACCGCCCAGCTTCGAGATCTTCCCCAAATTGACCCATGACACTTTTTTTTTGCAAAAAGATTGCTAAGTTTTAAAAAAAACACGATACAACGTCAAAACGACTCGAGATCGCCTTCGAGTTTCCACCTTAATCCCCCGCGTACTACTTCGAATCACCCTTCTTCTTCCCCAGACTATCAACCTGACACACAACCCCTCTATGTGCACGTGCACGGCTAGATTCGCCACCGTTGGTTGGAGCTGCGGCCACCAACGAGTCGCCTACCATCCTCTAAAACACCACGAACACCAAGATCTCAAATTTATTTGGAAAGCACAAATCGAGCATCACGACCAAAAAATCATCAGGAACATCATCAGGTAAATGCCTCGCACCGCCTCCCCATTCTGTTATCGGCCACCAAATTTCGACCGACGCTCCATACACATGTTACGCCGCGATTGGCCCTATCACTGTGTAGTCTGATCACTTGTGGATGGTGCAGCACTGTTGTTTCTATCATGAAAAGAAAAAGGTCTTTAAACCCTAGTTTGACCTTGAATCAAAAATTTAAGGATTTAAAATTTATACTCGTATTTTTCTAATGATCTCGCACCTTCAATCTTGCTGCCACAACGAACTCGAGGCCTATAATTACATAGATCACCAGAATTTGCCAAAAGTTCACTTTCTGATCAACTTCCATTTTCCAGAGAAATGTCCAATGAAAAATTTTGATTTTTGTTTTTAAAATCATCATTTTTACTAGGTATTCACACAGTGTTATTAAAGTTAAAATTCGTGAAGTTCGAATTTCTTGAAAATTTTGAATTGTGACAGTGCTTCGTTGTTTACAGGAAGAAAGAACTATGTATATTATCCTAATTCATTACTGGCAAACATAACCCAAGTTTGAACAAAAACTCCAACTTGTTTCAATTTACTTTTAGAAGGAATGAGAGAGAGAGGCTGAGATTTGTTTGGATATTGGTTAACCTGTAAATCAAAAATTACTGTGTTTATTTAGTTCCCGGTAAAAAGAAAATTTCAACCCGCTTTGATTAATTACTAAAATGTAATACATGTTTTAAAATAATATTTCAACTTGTTTACAATCCTTGTCATAATCAAAGAGGGAGAGAGATTTAGATTTGTTTTGATATGGTTAACCTGTAAACCAACATTCAGAAGTAACTATGTTTTTACATTTTCTAGAAAGAAGGAAGCTTTTAATACTTTGCTTTGACAAATTACTGAAAACACAAAGCATATCCAAAACCACAATATATCATTCAATTTCAATAGGAATAGAGGAAAGGTTTTTTTTAATTTGGCATGGTTTACACTGTAAACCAAAGTGTTACAGGAAACAGAAAAAACAGAAGGAAGAAATCATATTTCCAGGAAATGAAAAAACTCAAGCATAGCAGCCCATTCACAAGCCAAAACTTTTCACATTCATGCAGGCATTTAAACACAAAAAATTTTTTTTGAAGAAATCATGGGGTTTACTCACTTATTTTCCAGATGACAAAAGGCTCTTGATAGTTTTTCAAACAGAGATGGAAGCCTGGCATTTTTTTTCTACTTTAAATTCTTTTAAGTATTAGATCTGCAAATGATGGTTACAGATCTATGATTATTCTTGGCTGTACTTATTCACTTAATAAATCAATACCATAATCTTAATTCACTTACAGTTAAGATTATTATTTTTAAACAGAGAAGCTTCTTTTTCAACAACTTTGAAAACCAGAGGTAAATTTTATCTTGGATCTTGATTTTCCTACAACAAATTGATTATTGATTGTTATTGTACTTGATTCGTTCTTCATTTCAGATTGTAATTCAAACTCAAATTTAAAAAAATTACTTGCCTTAAAATTATTTCCAGAAATCACTGCAATGGCCAGAAACTTGAAACTTCACCTCTAAGGCAAATCTGCAGTTTTTTTGTTTTGAATTTGTTGTTGAAACTTGATTTAAAAATCATAATTTTATAAACTATAAAGTTTTAAAAACTTACCTGAGCCTAAAGCTTTAAGATGATTCAGATATTTTCTTTTTCTTTTGAATTGGATTGAAGATGGGCAATTTCCTTTTTTTCTTAATTTTTCTTGCTTGAGTGTTGGAGTTTAAAGATTGATAAATCTTTGGTTACTAAACTTTTAAGAGATTTGGAGGTTTTAATATTTCAAATGGGAAGATGAAAGGTTTTCTGAATATTTTTTTTGATTATTTTATTAAGTAATGATGCCTTCATGCCATTTGTAAAGAGATATCATAAGTTGTAGATTTTGTTAATTATTTTACTCTATCTCCCATGTGAATTTTATTTACATTTGTTAACTTTTACAAGACCAGAAAATTTTATAAACTTTAATTTTTTATTCTATACACTTTATAAATAAATGTATATCTTTGCTCATTTGTATATATATGTATACAATTGTTGAAGAAATTGTTTTTAACCAATATTTATATATATATATATATACATTACATATATTACATCTTAATAATTTTAAATGCTACTTACTTTTTGGAAACAATTATTTTTAAATTTAAATTCAAACCTCAATTTTTAACTTGAAATATAAACTCTCATGTCCATTTACATATGCTTGAATAAATTTAAATTAAATCTCAGTGTGTATTCAATTTTACTAATATATGTAAAGTACATATGTGTATATAATTTAAATTCCAATGACATTCTAAAACATTCCGTACTTCAATATTTTACACTCAAAATAAGACTGGAATCTATTTATATATTATTATCACTTATTTTTATTTGTTTTAGACTTTTCTTCCAGTTTATTTTCAAATTAAATCCCAAAAGTTTAAAATATATTATTTATTTTAATTGACAATTTTGGGATGTTACATATTATCCATAAGATATTAAATATCCAATTTCAAAGCCTCAATTAAATTTTAAAATCAATGTTGTTTGTGTCAAAATTGGGCATAACACTCTTCGGGAGTCGTTGAAGAGATAATAACGAAGAATGTAAATTCAAAACAGATATTATCTAACAAAAACTCCAATCAGCAGTAAAATAAATGATTAGACAAGCGATTTATAGTGGTTCGGCGTGTTGCCTACGTCCACTGTGAAGTATTTTGATGTTTTATTGATTCTCTTTCAGTGATTACAAGTTGTTTCAGCGATCAATAGCAAGTTACAACTGGAAATTCGAAATCAGTAGTAAAATTATGATATAGGATGATGGAAATCTCGATCTGGCAGAGTCTGGGCGCTTGAGAGTCGAAAGATCCTTTTTCTGTTGGCTCTGGAGCTCTATTTATAGGCGTAGGCTGCCGATATTTCGCTGAAAACTCGGGAGACCACTTCTGGCTTGTGAGGGGGCCCACACGCGTGGCCTCAGGGAATATGGGCCCACTTTGACATCGATTCGAACTCCATTTGAATCAATCATAAAATCATCCAATCGAGGTGAAATTTGGTGTGGGCATTCTTCAACATGTATTCAAGCTTCTGTGAAAATTTCATGGCATTTAGATTTGTAGATTGGGAGATATGATGGATTCGAAATGGGGTTCACTACGTGGCTGTTCGGTTCGAAACCATGCATTCGAACCGATGGTCTCGAAACCATGGTGGCACATGTCTTCGTGTTGACGTGGAGCCCACACTTCGCCTCGATCCGGGTTTTGCTCCGAGTTGAATGCTTCGACTCCATATATTTCGATGCATTCGAAACGATGAAGGACACGTCACCTTGGCCAGTTGACCCAGTGGATTCGAATGAAGCTTCTTAGATGGATTCGAACAGGGCTCCAGTGATGGATTCGAAAGAGGCTTCATGGATGGGTTCGAACAACTGATGCTCGATGGATTCGAAGGTGATGGAGTCGAACCCGAGGCGTGTTGATAGGTTCGAAGTCGATGGATTCGTAGGTGATCGGTTAGAACCATTAATCAGCCATTGGTTCGATCCTAGGTCTTCCCCTCCAAATTGAATCGATCATAACTCGAGCATATGAACTCGGATTGACCTAAAATTTGAGATGATGACTTCTATGGTCTTTCTTGTTGTGTCCTATCAATTGTAGCTCACTATGGACTCGGACAAAATTCAGCGATATCCGTAGCGAAACGAAATATGACCAACCTCTGAGACGAACTATTCTCCGTTTTTCGATCGATATTTTGGTATCGCGGCTTTGCCAAAAAGCGGGATAACATTTTGCCCCCAAAGTACGTCTTGTGGAACATGACGTGCTTTGAATAGCAACAACTTCTCTCCGAACAATCACTGCTCTCTTTTTGTTGAGACTCGTACTCTGTATTGCTGCAACCTTGCGTTGATATGATTGATTGCTGTATAATAGCGCTTAGCCGTTGGCTGTTGCATTTGTAACAAGATAAGTGTTTGATCCCTGCAAATGCTTAAAATCGAATGTTAGTTCGATATATATGCACATATGCTAGTTTGATCTTTGTTAACGTCGTGCGTCTACAAGTCGTTGTTAGTTTTGTTTGCTATTGAATTTCGTATCGATTCTCTCCTGAACCGATTTTCAAATTTGAATTGAGACAACGCTTGATGGTTGTTTTGAAAAGTCCCTTCGTATCGATCCTCTCCTGAACCGATATTGAAAGTTGAAGGAATTGGATTTGTATTGTGCGAGTGTAAGATTTCGAACCGATGCGTTTGAGCATCGATGGATTCGAAACCTACGCTCGTATGGATGCAGTACGCTTATGCTATGATGGGTATGAAATTGACATTCGAAACCGATCTGAAAGGATGGATACGACATAGTAGTTCGTATCGATAGGTTATGGATGGATACGAAGTCGTTGATGTGCACAAGGGCTTCAAATCGATGCGCCCACCGTTTATTTCGCATCGCAGCTCATTGTCCTGCTGTGTACTTCGTATCGATGAAGTGTGAGCGTAACACCGAACCCACAAGGCATTAGACAAATGGCTTAGAATTGATGTTTCGAATCGATCCGCACTTTGACCGGTTGCGACCGGTCAAGTCTACAGGAAGTGGAATCGCCTCGGTTGCTTTCGAGGCTTCATATAAATAGCAGAGGGTTTCACTTTTTTCACTTTTTACTTTTTACTCTCGCCTTGCTTTTACTGTGCATTGCATCGTTTCGAAACTTCAGAGAAGAAGGCACTGTGTTTTTGTATTCGAAACATTCGAGATCCAAGCCTGTAATTACTTGAACCCATCACTCAAATTAGGTAATTAGCTTCGAATCCAAATGGCAAAGTTACTTCGAAACCGCGTCTTCTTTATCGATTGGCCACTCTGGTCATTGGTAAAGCCGGATCTGGTCTGGGGGATCTTCGAAACCATTCGGGGACTCCTGTTCGAATCGATGATGGCGGCATCATTTTTCTTGGATTTCGTATTGATCTCTTGGATGACCTTATGGGGGTGGCGCAGTTCGCACCGATTGATGGATTCGATGGGTCCATTCGAATCGATGGATTCGAATCCGTCGGCTATCGGTTCGAAGTTCTCAACTTTATATAGACTATGAAGAGGATCGATTCGGTCGATATCGATATTAAGTTGGGGGTTTCTGATCGGTACGAACTAGCCAAACAAGGATCGATTCGAAGTCATCCATTTTTGATCGATTCGAACTCGACACCTGACCATCGTTTCGAAGCGCGCCTTCCAGTCATCGATTCGAAGTGATGTTAGGTTGGTTTCAAACGAGGCCCCCGTGATCGGTTCGAACCCTCTATGATGGATTCCAAAGTTTGACGTTTCTAAGCATAACTCCGACGGGCTTCATTCCTTCATATTTGGATATATTAAACTGCATACTTGACCATCTTTCGAAGCTCGTCGATGGAACGATAACAACTTCTATTCAAATCAATTTCCATCATATAAACGGTTTTGTGATGACGGTCAACGATGACGGTCAACGATGACGGTCATTATAACTGGACTTCGTAGCTTTGTCGTTTGCATATTTCCTTTAGCTCTGCGATATTCATTCAAGTAATGCATGGCACTATACAACATACATTCATACACTTTACACTGGGGAACGCATGAGTCCTTTGTCGTCTAACGATGGTTTCTCATGAGTTAGCTGGTTATGGAACCTTCAAGTTCGCAACGGCAGGAGGTTCAAAGTACAGCTGCTCCTAGACTAGAGGTCCTAGATATCGAACCTGAGATCATTGGTCCGGCCCCGGACGAACTTCCCAATGCGTCTTTCATTGCCAATCCGTCGGATTCCGTTCAATCCAATATTTATGAAGATATGTTAGGGAGAATATGCTTGAGGCACGGCCTATCACTAGATGACGTCTTATTGCCGGGGCCGAATGATAGACCACACAACCCTCCGGAGGGAAATACAGCATTTAATCGCCACGCGTGCACGGCTGGGACGCTTCCTCCGTTCAACAAGTACATAAGGGAGGTGTTGTCTTTTTTGAGGATTGCTCCATCTCAACTACACCCGAACGGGTATGCCTCCGTGAATAGTTTATTCATTGTCTTCATGGAGTACCTTCATAGACCACCGATCCCGTCCGAGATCAGATATCTATTTAATTTCAAAACTCGAGGTGATTATCCTTCCTTCACATTTTTAGAAGCGGTGAGGAACTGCCAAGTGGTCACTAGGTCCTGGACCAAGTTGAGTTAGTATAGGATGGAATGGTTCTATGTCAGGTGTCCTCCGGGGTTTGCCCGGTGATGGTTATTCTGACGTAAGTGTAGTTGAGTTATCAAGTAATTACTAAGGCGATTGCGGTCAAAGCGAAACTTATGTTTTTTCTCTTTTTTACAGCGATGATTGAGCGACCTAAGGGCGAGCACTTTAAGGAGATGGTGCGAGTACTTCGAGAAGTCCCGAGTGAAGATAGGGATATCGAGTCGCTCTTGACGGACAGGAATCTTCGGACTTACGGGTTGATTGAACGAGGGAAGAGCATACTGTTTGACGGGGCACTAAGGATTGTCTCTAAAAAAACGAGTCAAGCACAAGAAGCTCAAAGTTATCATAGCCGAGGAGGTTGATTCTGAAAGAACTCATACTGACGACGAGCCGTTGTTGGAGCCTACAGACGTGGTTCAGGATGTTGAAGAGCAAAGAAAAGGCAAGGCAGCCGTCCTCACGCTAACTAAGAAGGGGAGATGGAAATCGGTTGTTAAGGCCCGATCTTCTCCCAGAGTTAGAATTTCTGAGATGTCTCCTCCGCGGACTGAAAGTCTTTACGAAGGGCTTACCGATCTTCCAATCCCGGATGATGTGTCTTTTCAAAATGATGCCGGGTTGGAGGAGTTCCATCGTACTCTAGAATTGAGCGAGCCTTTTATTACTAGCTCAGCCGACACTTCTGGTTGGTCGGGGGGAATACATATTCACACATATTTCATGACACTACATAGCCCTGAGTCCTAGGTCGTCGGTTTCGAGAAACCACTAACTTTATTCTCATTTCGCTTTGCAGATATTATGACTGGACGCGGCTCGATCTTAGGGAGCCTGCGACATGCTCGCAAATCTTCCTCATATTACGAGTCACAACGGAGAGAAAAAGATAGGGATTACGATCGTTGGTACTCCGGGTATTGTAGCCAAGAACGGAGAGATAGGGATTACAGACATCGGTCTCGATCGCGCACTCCTCCTCCAAGAGTTCCTATACAACCTCCTGTCCATGTTTCTCGTCCTTCTGATTCCTCGTACTACCAGTCGGCCTCGCAATCTTCTAAGCATGAATCGTTCCATCCCAGATCTGAGGCAATGCCCCCAATAGTCGTGGAACAAACTCCTACTGAAATTTCGGGGGAAGGAGCAATCAGGCTTGCTCAACTGAAGAAGGACTTTCCAAATATTTGCTTTGATAACTGCATTTTTCCTCTTCACTTGAAAAGAATCCCGCCGGAGGCCGAGCAGGCGGCGCACGATTATGTGCACGACTTTTATGCCCAATACAGTGCGTGGTACAAGGTGGCCGAGAAAGCGTCGTCATTGGCCTTTGAGCATGGGGCCACTATCGAGAAATTGCAGGCTAAGTTAGCTTAAAAAAGCCGTATTATTGATGTGCTAAACACTAAGGCTGAATCTTCTCGGAAATCTGAAATGGAGGCTATCACAAAGGCCGACGAAGCCCAAGCAACGATGGATAGGATGAAACGCGAGCCTATTCCACGGTAGAGGACATGGGCCATCGAAACACCCTGGTCACTGCTGAGAGGGATGCGGCCGTGAAGGAGTCAAACGAGCTTAAGTCCAAATTCGCCGAGATCGCCAAGGATAGGGATGATGCGAATAATGCAGCCCAGGAGGCGTGTGAACAGGCCGTGATTCTCCGGATTGAACGGGATGCAGCAGTAGCCAAGGTCCAGGCGGTTGAGACGGAGGTTGAGGAGAAAGTTCATCAAGCGGAGGCCAGGCTGGAGGCCGATATTGAAGATTTGCTTATCACTTACAATGCCAACGTGTTGAGACACCAAAATTTGGCCTGGCTCCAAGATTACCCGATACACCTCCGCAGCGCTTGGGGTCGATTGGTCGAGGAAGAAGAGGAAGCACACCCGTGTGAATCGGTCGATCGATTCGAACTTGAAAACCGGCTGTTGACAGACGATGAGAAGAAGGTCCTTCATGACGCTATTATCGCTCATGAGAAGGAGGTGATTGGTGGCCGATCCCTGGAGGTTGGAGAGGGATCAAGTGTTGAGCACCATTCTGCTGTCACTAAAGTCACCGCTCCATCTTTGTCAGTGCCTGTATCTGTGGTCGGTTCACAATCTGTTCTTGCTTACGACCCGGAACAGCCGCGGTTATCCCCCATTCGGGAGCACGTCTCTGAGGCTGTCCAACTGTCAATGAGCCAAACTGAGGAAGGTACTTGAACATATTTCAAGTGTGCTTTTATTAAAGCATTTGTTTCGAAGAGATTGCTTATATCTTCTTTTCCTCTTTGCTCAGTAACTGAAACTACTCCAGCATCTTCGGCTCAGGAGTCCATTCAAGGGCAAAAAGCCATCACCACTGAAACAACTGTCGTGACGACGACAGTGTCTACTGAGGTGGCACAGGGGAGATCCTTATCTCTTGACGAACAGATGGTGAGCGAGCTGCTTGGTCAACAGGGCGATCCGTTTACAGACTTGCCATTTATTATTAGTGACCTCCCGCCAACCTCTAGCTCTTTAATGCAGATTTCGGATGCCCCCAGCCAAGCCCAAACGATTCGTGATGAAGAGATCTTGGCCGAGATTCATGCAGAATTAGAAGCGGTGGGGCAAAGTAGCAGTGTTGGCGGTAGTACGACGGCGCATAGCCCAACGCCTTTAAGGACAACAACATCAGGTGGCACTATCCCATCTTCCATCGCGGGTCCGGTCCCTCCTACTCCTTCGGCAGGGATCCTTCATTTAGACTCGAGCTCTGAGGAGTACATTGACATTATGCCCCTGCCGAAGAGCAGCCACCGGAGAGGAGGCCGTCCAAACGAAGGATTTCCGTTCCTAGTGATTCTGATGATGAACCGCTGATTAGGAAGCCAAGAAAGAAGGAATAAATCGGCCTCCCAAGCAGATTTTTTGGTAGATAGGAACTTGTTTTCGTTTTTTGTTAGTAGGCCGTGTATAGATGCAGGTTCGGCCCCTGCAAGTAGGAAATTTTTGGAAGAACTCATCTTCATGTAATTCCTTGTCTCTGGTCGATTGAAATAAAATTTAGTTTCTCTGTTTCAATTCTCATTTCTTTTTGTGCTTAAGTGTTTGTAGTGTTTTGTTTTCAGTCCGGTGCACTTGTGGTGTTTTCACCATCGAGTAGAGTTCGCTTTTATTCGCCAAGTCTGAGAATCTTAGTCGCGAGTTGTGATTGACGAATGTGTTGAGTGATTAACACTTAGCTTTTTCGCCCCTAGTCTCGGGGAATAACATTTGTGCTCCGGTGGTTGACTGCGTTTATTGCAAACCTTAAGCACATGTCCACATTCTGGGGACTTAAGATAATTTGAGATCGATAATCCGATTCGTACATTGGGAATTCGAGAGTTACCGATGTTTGTAACACGGTTCGCGCTTCGGGAACTTGGAATTGATGTTCTCAATCCAATTCACACTCTGCGAATTTGGAGTTAGCATTAACAGTTCAGTTCGCGCTACAGGAATTTTGACTTGGTATTTGTGCTCCAATTCACACTCCGGGAATTTGGAGATAGCATGTATGTTTGGGTTCGCACTTCGGGAACCTGTAATTTATATATATACTCCATTCACATTCTACGAAGTTGGAGTTAGCCACTAGATGGTCGATCACATCTACGTGGGCTTTTTAGGTGTCCGTTCACACTTTGGTAACGATAGATTTGACGTTTATACTCCAATTCACACTATGAGAAGTTGGAGTCCGTTCGCACTCCGGGAATGAATTGTTGAATTTTTATACTCCAATTCACACTCTGGGAAGTTGGAGTCCGCTCGCACTCCGGCAATGAATTATTGAATGTTTATACTCCAATTCACACTCTGGGAAGTTGGAGTCCGTTCACGCTCGGGGAACGAATTATTGAATGTTTATACTCCAATTCACGCTCTGGGAAGTTGGAGTCCGTTCGCACTCCGGGAACGAATTATTGAATGTTTATACTCCAATTCACACTCTGGGAAGTTGGAGTTCGTTCGCACTCCAGGAATGATTTATCGAATGTTTATACTCCAATTCACACTCTGGGAAGTTGGAGTCCATTCGCACTCCGGGAATGATTTATTGGATGTTTATACTCCAATTCGCACTCTAGGAAGTTGGAGTCCGTTCACGCTCGGGGAACGAACTATTGAATGGACGGTCGTGTGTTGGTCCATTTCAGCCTTTGACGTGACGGCTTGCCCTCGAGCTGGGGTTTCACTTAGTGAGTGGCCGGTCGTATCACAGTCACTCGCTATTTGAAAAATTCCATTGTTCGATGGAACTTAGCTCTTCGTGTGTCATGATTGTTGAACGTTATATTCGGTGAACCACGGCTCTAGCTTGAAGAGATAGTATTTTATTGCTGAAATAAGAAAATATGGCAAAGTGTAACAACCCGCATATTTATCGAGTTTGTATTCAAATATTTTATTTAAATATTAACTCGTTAATCGGATTTTGGTCCGAAAAGCTACTTTTTGCAAACGGTCAAATTAGGACTCGAGACTACTTCCATTGAGTTCGAAATGTCGTTTACAATTTTTTTAAGTATAAACATCGATAGGTTTGGAGTTAGTGAAATTTCACTAACTTTTCCCGCTTTGGACTTTGGGTTAGTTTAGCCTATTAAGCCCAAGTTCCAACCCCCTTCTCCTCACTCTTCATAAATTTCCTAACTAACTCAAGCTTGGGCATTAATGGTGAAAAGAATGGGAAATTAAAACTCCAAGCACAAATTCAATTGCAAATCCAACATTCAACTCCAAATTCAAGTAGAAGATATTGGATTCAAGCTTTGGATTGCTTCTTCTTGCTTTCAAGCTTCATCTTCATAAACTTTAGTGCAAAGGTGAGATTTTTATCTCACAATTCTAGCCTATAACTATATTGGACTATTGGGAATGATTCCCTATCATTTTTGCATGCATATTTGCATTTGGTTTGGATTGGATTGGCGAAAAACTCCAATTTTTAGTTGTTTGGTGAACTTCCTGAGCTTAGGTCGCTCTGCCCGGGTATAGGTCGCTCGGAATCATTAGCTCGCGCGTGTGGAAAAGTCAAGGCCTGCATATTTCGTTCGCCTCGGATTTAGGTCGCCTCGGATTTAGGTCGCCTCGGATTTAGGTCGTAGGTCGTTGGACTTTAGGTCGTTCGCGTATAGGTCGTTCGGCCTTGCCTGCCTCATTAGGTCGTGGGACCTTAGGTCGTAGGTCGTTAGGCTTAGGTCGTTAAGTCGTTCCCTCTGTTGGAAACGTCTCCTCGGTCTTAGGTCGTTAGACCTTAGGTCGCCCCCCCTAGGTCGTTAGACCCTGAGTTGTTCCGCCTTCATTTAGCTCGCGCACTTCTTTAGGTCGCACACTCCTTTAAGTCGCATGACTCCCATCCCTTTAGGTCGTTGGACCTTGTTTTCCTTAGGTCGTTGGACCCTGTTTCCTTTAGGTTGTATGACCCACTAGGTCGCTTGGCCCCTTAGGTCGCGACATTTTTAGGTCGTGTTACCTATATACCCCTAGGTCGAAAGACCTTAGGTCGTGCACCTTTAGGTCGCGAACCCTATTAGGTCGCGAACACCTTTAGGTCGCGAACCACTTTAGGTCGCATGACCTCGTCTCCGTTAGGTCGTGAACCTTGTTAGGTCGCGAACACCCTTAGGTCGCGAACCACTTTAGGTCGCATGACCTCGTCTCCGTTAGGTCGCGAACCCATTTTAGGTCGCATGACCTTTACCCTTTAGGTCGCTGGACCACTAGGTCGTGCCCCTTAGACCCCTAGGTCGCAACCATTAGGTCGCTCGACTCTATCCTTCTTAGGTCGTTAGACCTCATTTTGTCTTCACTAAGTCGTACCGTTTTGGACGGGGCGCTGCCTCGCACCCCGCCGGGGGCGCTGCCCCCTGGACCCCCGCGACCTGACCGGGCAGGTCGAACCCCGTAACCGGTGGCGTTGCCCCCGCACCCCCACCTTGGGGGGTTGCCACCCCCCTGGACCACCCTCCGTAGGGGATCTTATCTGAAAAACATTGAGCTGATTTCCTTGGATTTTATTCACATCTCCGTATGCGATTTTTGTGACTGATTGTTTCTACAATTGCTTCTGTGTTTTGTCACTTTAAAATATAAAGGTTTCAATACTAGTAGTAAATATCAAAACTCTTTTAACAAACAATTTCAACTCTATTTTTAATAACAAAGCTCTTTTCTTAAACCGTTTTCCAATCTATTAGTATATACAAGCCTTTACCTCACTCGGATGAGAAATCTAATTAAATGACTTAGTAAAACAAGTGGTATGAAACGCTTGCGTTCACTTCGTCGGTTAATTCTTGGACTTGTTCGGTTGAACCTCTTGTGACAATTTTATTAGTGAAGATTTACAGTTTGTTCGTAAATATTTAAGTTAAGCAAGTGGTTATGGGACATGAAGCTAAACTTCTATATTTACTAGCTTAGTGTAATTGACACTTCTCGTTGATCTTGATGATCACTTTATGAATTAGACTAGCAATTGCGCGATGTCTCTTTCATTGCAAGGTTAGACTAGACACCACTTGTGTGATTCCATTCACGCATACCTTTCTGCTTTTTGGTTAGTCTTGACCTCAATCTGTGTGATTCCATTCACACATGCGGGGTAGCTCCCCTTGGTCTTCGGACCGTCATGTGATAGCCTCTTTCCCTTTTTATGATTTCTAGTTTTCTCGTGTTGATTTCTGGAATTTATGTCATTGACTTGTTATGAGTACAAGTTTAGGGTATGATGCCCCTTTAGATCTTTGAGAAGATTCTTGTGATATTGATTTACCTCTTATCGATTGATCTTCTGTTGATCATCATTTGCATACTTATAGTAGTATGTCAGTATGGATATTTTATGTTTATGCCATATCTTTTATTTTATATCATGTCATCTGATATTTATAGCTAGACTGATCCGTTTATTATTTTCTCAAATAATACTCGGGTCAGACCGAGATGTTATAGGTGCTTCTGCTTGACTTCTTCCCGGGATTTGCTACTCTGACTTTTGGCTAACTATTTAGATTAGTAGTTTTTGTTGTATACACTTGAGATATAGACTCATAGTTGTATTCTATTGCATAGCACGTGTTGCTATTCTTTTGTATTATTGTGGATCTTTTTGACCACTACTCTGATGTCCACTTTCATGTGTTATTTATATATTCATATCTTCTTCCGCCCTTGTGATATGGATGTCTGTGACTGATTTGTGTTATGCTTATTTCTATGTTTGTTTCCGAAGATTA
The DNA here is from genome assembly GCA_030765085.1 of Allium cepa. Taxonomy (NCBI): domain Eukaryota; kingdom Viridiplantae; phylum Streptophyta; class Magnoliopsida; order Asparagales; family Amaryllidaceae; genus Allium; species Allium cepa. Next base: position 73,522,142 of record CM060942.1, read on the forward strand.
TTTAAAGCCACCTTGTGATAAGCAATTACATGGATGGTCGCTCCTCAACAGCCTTATTCTCCGCACTAGTTGACAGCACTACTCCGTAGTGTTCTTGGCTAGCGTGGGTATTGAGGTGGGGCCTCACAACTTGGTATCAGAGCCAAACTTCGGAACAATGTAGAATAATCTAACAAGGATCATGTCCTAAGTCTTTCTTAGGAGTTGTGCCTTAGGATTTAATTCGAGTCTTCGTACCGATTCATCCTTTTTTCTTTATGATTCCTTGTTTTATCTATCAAGATTGCTTGATATTCATTTTGTGAATAACCTTCTTCTTCTTCCTTCTTTCTTTCTTAAGGAAGAGAAATGGTTAGTTCTAGCAGTCCTAGCACTGGTCAATCCAGTAGCCCTTCTCTGGATGGTGCATTCATGTCTGCCCAACAACTTTTGGATCTTGTTAACAATCAAGAGTTTATCTGTGCTTTGAGTAAGAACCCCGAAATTGTTCTACCTTTGAAACTTGAAGTTTCTTTCAATCGGCTTGTGGATGTTACTCTTCTTCATGGAGAGGTTGATAAAGGAATTGATAGTGATATTGGGACTTCCAAGAAGAGGCATACTAAGTTCAAGAGCCTTAATCCCAATAAGAGAGTGAAACAAACTACTTTTGTAGCAAAGACTCCAATCCCTAATCGTGGAGGATGCTACAATTGTAATTCTAAGGACCACTATGCAAAGGAGTGTCCGAAGCCACTATTTTGTCGCTATTGCAAAGATTCCAGTCATCATATTTCTGTCTGCCCCATACTTTTAAGCAAGAAGAGGGTGGAACCAGAAACTTCGGTAGCCAAGCTACATACCTCTTGTCGTAAACGATGTTACAATTGTGGTTCCACAGACCATTATGTAATTAAGTGCCCGGAACCTCTCTATTTCCGCTATTGCAAAGGCTCGGGCCATTACTTGTCTACATGTCCCAAGCGACCTAGCAAGAGAGAAGGAAGGCTAAATGCTTCTAATGAAACTTCTCTGGGTCAAGGTATTTCTTATTTAATCCTTGATTACATTTGTTTTCGATTATCCGATTCGAGTTCTTTTTTTTATATAGGTTCGTCTCATCATTTTTATATCAAAAGAACTTGTTGATTTTCTTTCTTTTTATGCTTAGGGCTTGATGACTTCTTTGAGGATTGCGAATCCGGATTAGTGGATCCGCAACACTCTACTTGCTTTTTAATGACATCGAAAATTATTTCATGTGATTTTTCTTTCCGAACCAATTTGCATGTTATGCATTGCTTTGGTTTCGGAATTGATTTTCGTAAAAGGATTGGCTTATTGCAAAGCCCATATCCAATTTTTCCGAAAAGACTATTCATTTTCGATATTTTCGATCTGTTAAGCAGATTCGTATTTTTCCTTTGTGATTTCGATTTCAAATCGATGGCATCATTTTGCTCTTTTAGCTCACATGTTGAGTAAAGAGATATCTTTCTCATTCTTAATCGGTTGAGAATTTTCCGGTATTTTTGAGTTTGTCTAAAGATTATCACCTAAGCAACCTTTTTGGGTGGTATTAAGGTCTTTCCAGTTTGACCTTGCCACCGAATTTCAATCGCTACGAGTTGCGGTGGTTAGCCTTCTACATACCGCATTCCGCACTCGTTATGATTAATATGAATGACATATTGTGTCATTCAGTTTATCCAGTCTATTTCATCCATTTTATAAATCGAGTATTCTATGAATATTTCAATAATTCCAATCTCGTATTTATTAATTTTGGATGAAAATTGAAATTTAAAATTTTGCAAATCTTTTTAAGAAGATATTTTAAATTCCTATAAAGAGATAATTTTGTGTTGTATTGCCCATTTAGTGTTTTAAGAATTCTGGTCGATGCGCTTGATCAACGCTATCGATAGGAATTTCCTAAACGCTTTGATGAGACCGTCAGACACAATAAATTGACTTGTAAAAACGTAAATTCTTCTAGAAAGATTATTACATAAAGATAAATGTAATTTGGAAAGTTTTAACTTTTCAGGAAAGAAGATTGTTTAAAAGATATTCTTTCATTTCGATACTCTTATTCTTGTGATTCCCCAGGGGAACCAAGACTTTATCTTTTGTACCAATGCTAATTGTATTGGTTTGGATGTCGTTCTCTTGCATAAGATAACGTGCTATCACTTGTGCTTTTAAATCATTAAAACCCAATTGAGACTAGGTATGCCACTCATGATCTAGTGCTCGCGGCTATCGTTTTCGCCCTTCGAATTCGGCGGCAATATCTATTGGGAGAGAAATTTATTCTTTACACGGATCATAAGTCTTTGAAATATTTATTTTCTTAAAAGGAACTTAATTTGCGTCAACAGCATTGGCTCGAGTTCCTTGCACCTTATGATCTTGATATTCTTTATACCCCCGGTAAGGATAATTTTGTCGCCGATGCTCTTAGCCGTAAACAACAAGCTGTTGTTTCTATGATGATATCCGAATGGAATGATCTCGAGGTTATATCTACTTGTGAGATTCGAGAGCGCGTATCCGATTTATGCTCATCACTTGTTTTATGTAGCCTTGAGGCTTATCCTTCTCTTTTAGACCGCATTCTTGAAGCTCAAGGGCTAGATCCTGAATTGGCTCTTCTTGGCCAAAATGTTAAGGATAGAATTGATATTGAAGTTTTGAAAGACTTTGATATTGATTCTCGCGGCGGCATTCGAAAATTTGGTAGACTTATCGTACCAAATATTGGTGATCTTCGTAAAGATATTTTAGAAGATTCCCATTGTTCTAAATTCACCATTCATCCCGGTAGTAGTATAATGTATGCTGATATGAAGCGACTTTATTATTGGGAGGGAATGAAATCTGATATTGCTAACTTTATTAAGTGTTGCATGACTCGCCAACTTGTCAAGTCCAAACATCAAAGGCCTGGTGGGTTATTGCAACCTTTAGAAATTCCAATTTGGAAGTGGGACCAAATTTCCTTGGATTTTTTTGATGACCTTCCCCGTTCTCGTTCGGGTCATGATAGCTTATGGGTTACAGTAGATAGACTTACTAAATCCACCCAATTTATTCATGTTCGGTCTAACCGAACCGTTCATCTTTGGGCCAAACTCTTTGTTAAAGGAGTTGTTAAATTCATGGAGTTCCTACTTCTATTGTTAGCTATCGGGATCCATTAATCACTAGTGGACATTGGAAAAGTCTTCGAGATTTTATCACCGCTTATCACCCCAGTCCGATGGACAAACCGGGCGTGTGAATCAAACTCTTGAAGATCTCCTTCGAGCTTGTGTGCTTGATGTCGGTGGAAGTTGGGAAGGCCATGCCGATCTCCTTCTTGTTGGCTTGAGGCCGGTGAGAAGCTGGTTTTAGTTCCAGAATTTATTCATGTTTCACCTATGAAAGGTGTTGTACGTTTCAGTAGGCCGTGAAAGTTAGCGCCTCAATATATTGGGCCATTTCCTATCACTGAACGTATTTGTTCCATGGCTTATCGCCTTTCATTACCGGCTCAGTTTTCTGCCAGGCATGATGTGTTTCACGTTTCTCAATTACGGAAATGCCTTCGAGATTCCGATTCTATTCTCGAGCCTGGTATTTTGGAAGAAATTGAAGTTTCGTTAAATTTATCTTATGAGCAGCAACCTATTCGAATTATTGCTTCGGAGGTTAAACGACTTCGAGATAAAGATGTTCCGCTTGTGAAGGTTCAATGGTCCTCAAATCCTAAGGATTGTTCTTGGGAATCCAGAGAATTCATCGAGCGTACACATCCGGACTTGCTTACTCCTGCTCCTTGAGGTGAACTTCTTATTTCAAAATTCCTCTTGTGTTAATATGCTTTTATGGTTGTTACTTTTTATTTCCATCTTATATATATTGCGAGGACGCAATTTCTTTAAGGAGGGGAGTCTGTAACAACCCGCATATTTATCGAGTTTGTATTTAAATATTTTATTTAAATATTAACTCGTTAATCGGATTTTGGTCCGAAAAGCTACTTTTTGCAAACGTTCAAATTAGGACTCGAGACCACTTCCATTGAGTTCGAAATTTCGTTTACAATTTTTTTAAGTATAAACATCGATAGGTTTGGAGTTAGTGAAATTTCACTAACTTTTCCCGCTTTGGACTTTGGGTTAGTTTAGCCTATTAAGCCCAAGTTCCAACCCCCTTCTCCTCACTCTTCATAAATTTCCTAACTAACTCAAGCTTGGGCATTAATGGTGAAAAGAATGGGAAATTAAAACTCCAAGCACAAATTCAATTGCAAATCCAACATTCAACTCCAAATTCAAGTAGAAGATATTGGATTCAAGCTTTGGATTGCTTCTCCTTGCTTTCAAGCTTCATCTTCATAAACTTTAGTGCAAAGGTGAGATTTTTATCTCACAATTCTAGCCTATAACTATATTGGACTATTAGGAATGATTCCCTATCATTTTTGCACGCATATTTGCATTTGGTTTGGATTGGATTGGCGAAAAACTCCAATTTTTAGTTGTTTGGTGAACTTCCTGAGCTTAGGTCACTCTGCCCAGGTATAGGTCACTCGGAATCATTAGCTCGCGCGTGTGGAAAAGTCAAGGCCTGCATATTTCGTTCGCCTCGGATTTAGGTCGTAGGTCGTTGGACTTTAGGTCGTTCGCGTATAGGTCGTTCGGCCTTGCCTGCCTCATTAGGTCGTGGGACCTTAGGTCGTAGGTCGTTAGGCTTAGGTCGTTAAGTCGTTCCCTCTGTTGGAAACGTCTCCTCGGTCTTAGGTCATTAGACCTTAGGTCGACCCCCTAGGTCGTTAGAACCTGAGTTGTTCCGCCTTCATTTAGCTTGCGCACTTCTTTAGGTCGCATACTCCTTTAAGTCGCATGACTCCCATCCCTTTAGGTCGTTGGACCTTGTTTTCCTTAGGTCGTTGGACCCTGTTTCCTTTAGGTCGTATGACCCACTAGGTCGCTTGGCCCCTTAGGTCACGACATTTTTTGGTCGTGTTACCTATATACCCCTAGGTCGAAAGACCTTAGGTCGTGCACCTTTAGGTCGCGAACCCTATTAGGTCGCGAACACCTTTAGGTCGCGAACCACTTTAGGTCGCATGACCTCGTCTCCGTTAGGTCGTGAACCTTGTTAGGTCGCGAACACCCTTAGGTCGTGAACCACTTTAGGTCGCATGACCTCGTCTCCGTTAGGTCGCGAACCCATTTTAGGTCGCATGACCTTTACCCTTTAGGTCGCTGGACCACTAGGTCGTGCCCCTTAGACCCCTAGGTCGCAACCATTAGGTCGCTCGACTCTATCCTTCTTAGGTCGTTAGACCTCATTTTGTCTTCACTAAGTCGTACCGTTTTGGACGGGGCGCTGCCTCGCATCCCGCCGGGGGCGCTGCCCCCTGGACCCCCGCGACCTGACCGGGCAGGTCGAACCCCGTAACCGGTGGCGTTGCCCCCGCACCCCCACCTTGGGGGGTTGCCGCCCCCTGGACCCCCCCTCCGTAGGGGATCTTATCTGAAAAACATTGAGCTGATTTCCTTGGATTTTATTCACATCTCCGTATGCGATTTTTGTGACTGATTGTTACTACAATTGCTTCTGTGTTTTGTCACTTTAAAATATAAAGGTTTCAATACTAGTAGTAAATATCAAAACTCTTTTAACAAACAATTTCAACTCTATTTTTAATAACAAAGCTCTTTTCTTAAACCGTTTTCCAATCTATTAGTATATACAAGCCTTTACCTCACTTGGATGAGAAATCTAATTAAGTGACTTAGTAAAACAAGTGGTATGAAACGCTTGCGTTCACTTCGTCGGTTAATTCTTGGACTTATTCGATTGAAGCTCTTGTGACAATTTTATTAGTGAAGATCTATAGTTTGTTCGTAAATATTTAAGTTAAGCAAGTGGTTATGGTACATGAAGCTAAACTTCTATATTTACTAGCTTAGTGTAATTGACCCTTCTCGTTGATCTTGATGATCGCTTTATGAATTAGACTAGCAATTGCGCGATGTCTCTTTCATTGCAAGGTTAGACTAGACACCACTTGTGTGATTCCATTCACGCATACCTTTCTGCTTTTTGGTTAGTCTTGACCTCAATCTGTGTGATTCCATTCACACATGCGGGGTAGCTCCCCTTGGTCTTCGGACCGTCATGTGATAGGCCTCTTTCCCTTTTTATGATTTATGGATTTGTCGTGTTGATTTCTGGAATTTATGTCATTGACTTGTTATGAGTACAAGTTTAGGGTATGATGCCCTCTTTAGATCTTTGAGAAGATTCTTGTGATATTGATTTACCGCTTTTCGATTGATCTTCTGTTGATCATCATTTGCATACTTATAGTAGTATGTCAGTATGGATATTTTATGTTTATGCCATATCTTTTATTTTATATCATGTCATCTGATATTTATAGCTAGACTGATCCGTTTATTATTTTCTCAAATAATACTCGGGTCAGACCGAGATGTTACAGGTGCTTCTGCTTGACTTCTTCCCGGGATTTGCTACTCTGACTTTTGGCTAACTATTTATATTAGCAGTTTTTGTTGTATACACTTGAGATATAGACTCATAGTTGTATTCTATTGCATAGCACGTGTTGCTATTCTTTTGTATTATTGTGGATCTTTTTGACCACTACTCTGATGTACACTTTCATGTGTTAGTTATATATTCATATCTTCTTCCGCCCTTGTGATATGGATGTCTGTGACTGATTTGTGTTATGCTTATTTCTATGTTTGTTTCCGAAGATTATTTAAAGCCACCTTGTGATAAGCAATTACATGGATGGTCGCTTCTCAACAGCCTTATTCTCCGCACTAGTTGACAGCACTACTCCGTAGTGTTCTTGGCTAGCGTGGGTATTGAGGTGGGGCCTCGCACAAAGTCAGTGCCTTATTACAAATTCAAATTTCAGAATGAAAAGGAAACTGCAAAGTATTCATAGATTGAAGGAGCCTGTCGTGTGTGACAGTGACGAGGATCTTCGTCGTTCCAGGCTCCTGATTAAGTAGGTCCGCCACTAATGGCGTTTATCACCAATCTTCCACGAGGACAAGTTGAGTCCTCTTGTCTTGGTCGATTAGGTCCATTGTTTGGATTTTATGGGCCCCCTTCTCTGGGTTGCGTTTTCCGCACAAACTGTTCCATCTTCCTTTCTCTGATCAGTTTTTCAACAAGATCCTGTAAGTGACGACACTTGTTCGTATTGTGCCCGTAGCTTTCATGGAACCTGCAAAACTTTCCCGTCTGGATTTGTCTCTCTGACGACGGTCTTGGTGCAGGTTTTTGATATTGAATTGTATCACAGGTTTGTAAATACAAGTCCTCTAGTGATGTATTCAGAGGAGTGTAACTGTCAAACATTGGATTCTTGCGCTGCGGGCCACGATTTTGATCTTGCTTTTTAGTTTGATTCACGCTTTCTCTTCGCCGAGCTTGTTTATTTTTAATGTTCAACTGAATTTTTTCGGAGCTCTCACCGGACTGTTTTATTGCAACATTGCTTTGGGTCCCATCCGCATTTGGCCATGCGTCAGTTTGCTTCCTAGACTGTTTCGCGTCTTCCCGTCTCAGGAATTGAGCTGCTTTGGCATGGAAACGGTCCAATGATGCAGGTGGTTTTCCAGCTAGCCAATTGCCAAATTCAGAATCGGGGTCGATCCCCCTAGTCAATGCCATATGGATGGAGTTGTCGTTTGGATTACTAATCTTCGCACATGTAGTATGGAATCTCTCTAAGTAGTGTCTAAGTGTCTCTCCAGGAGCTTGCATGACACTAGATAGAGTGTTGATATCTTTTGGCCTTGCGACGTGCATGCGGAATTGCTCGACAAATTTTGTGGCTAACTGATCGAAGGAAGAGATGGATCGAGGTGGCAACCGAGTGAACCACATGATAGCGATGCCCCCAAAGGATATGGGGAAACTACAACATTTCACTGCAACGTCAGCCCTGGCAGCAGTCATCAACCATTCATATTTTAGAATATGCTGGTTAGGGTCGGAATTTCCCTCGTACATGGGTAAAGTGGGCATTCGGAATCGCCGCGGGGGTTCAGCAATAAGAATATCGTCCGTAAAGGGAGTGTGACTTCGGGAAACTCCCCAATCGTCTTTTGTGAATCCCTGACTCTCAGGATCATCTGACGTATCATAGTTGAAAGATCCGGCATTTGCGCCAGAGTATGATCATGTTCCACACTTTGAGTTTGAACCGGATATCGTCGACGGTCCAAGTCTCGCCTTCTCGACTCATAGTCCTCTGGGACGTACGGTTCAGGAGTACGCCCGCTATGACGACGGTCCAGGTCCGACTGATCTTGGGCGTCGACCCATGGCTCAGTTGCAACGTTAGTGGTGCGGTATTCTGCGGTGTGGTGAGGAACGGGACCTCCTCGGGAGGAGGGTCTGGTTTGGAAACTGGTTGACGGACCAACTCTAAGTTGTCCAACGGTCAATGTCGATTGATTTCCCATGGGTGGCATACGACTCCCATCTAGCCGGGGTCGTGGAGGCCGGTTATGATAATCAGAGGATGAAGAACTTTCGCTGGATGAGCGTGAAGCATGGTCTCTCGTGGATCTCTTTCGTTTCTGGCGATCCAGCTTGCTGATTAACTCAGCGTTAGCGCGTAGCTATTCTTCTAGCTGTTGCCGACTCTGGGTCAGCTCTTAGAGTAACAACTGCAACTCTTGTCGAGTAACCGGACCGGACGGTTCAGAGTGCCCAGTAGCATCCTGATTAGATGGAGCTGGGGGCACAGGATTTTGTCTATCCTGTTCTTCTTGATTGACTGCGTTTGAGGTGGTTCTTGTGCTAACCATCTTGATAGTTGGATTCCTTTCCTAGACTTTATGCAAATCTGAATAGAACGGAAGGAATCTGAATATGAGGTCTGGATCTCTCTCTTAGATTTATGCACTCCGGTATCGAAGATAGATCCAAGGAGTAGGAGAAAATACTGGATTTCTCTCAGTGAAAGCACCAAAGTGTTTGTGTCAAAATTGGGCACAACACTCTTCGGGAGTCGTTGAAGAGATAATAACGAAGAATGTAAATTCAAAACAGATATTATCTAACAAAAACCCCAATCAGCAGTAAAATAAATGCGTAGACAAGCGATTTATAGTGGTTCGGCGTGTTGCCTACGTCCACTGTGAAGTATTTTGATGTTTTATTGATTCTATTTCAGTGATTACAAGTTGTTTCAGCGATCAACAGCAAGTTACAACAGGAAATTCGAAATCAACAGTAAAATTATGATATAGGATGATGGAAATCTCGATCTGGCAGAGTCTGGGCGCTTGAGAGTCGAAAGATCCTTTTTCTGTTGGCTCTGGAGCTCTATTTATAGGCGTAGGCTGCCGATATTTCGCTGAAAACTTGGGAGACCACTTCTGGCACGTGAGGGGGCCCACGCGCCTGGCCTCAGGGAATATGGGCCCACTTTGACATTGATTCGAACTCCATTCGAATCGATCATAAAATTATCCAATCGAGGTGAAATTGGTGTGGGCATTCTTCAACGTGTATTCAAGCTTCAATGAAAATTTCGTGGCATTTGGATCAGTAGATTGGGGATATGATGGATTCGAAATCGGGTTCACTGCGTGGTTGTTCGGTTCGAAACCATGCATTCGAATCGATGGTCTCGAAACCATGGTGGCACGTGTCTTCGTGTTGACGTGGAGCGCACATTTCGCCTCGATCCGGGTTTTGCTCCGAGTTGAATGCTTCGACTCCATATATTTCGGCGCATTCGAACCGATGAAGGACACGTCACCTTGGCCAGTTGACCCAGTGGATTCGAATGAAGCTTCTTAGATGGATTCGAACAGGGCTCCAGTGATGGATTCGAAAGAGGCTTCATGGATGGGTTTGAACAACTGATGCTCAATGGATTCGAAGGTGATGGAGTCAAACCCGAGGCGCGTTGATAGGTTCGAAGTCGATGGATTCGAAGGTGATCTGTTCGAACCATTGATCAGCCATCTGTTCGAAACCTAGGTCTTCCCCTCCAAATTGAATCGATCATAACTCGAGCATATAAACTCAGATTGACTTGAAATTAGAGATGCTGACTTCTACGGTCTTTCTTGTCATGTCCTATCAATTGTAGTTCACTCAAGACTCGGACGAAATTTAGCGATATCCGTAGCGAAACGAAATATGACCAACCTCTGAGACGAACTATTCTCCGTTTTTTGATCGATCTTTTGGTATCGCGGCTTTGCCAAAAAGCGGGATAACAAATGTCCAAATAAACAAATATCGTATTTAATTTGAAAAATTCAAATCAATTTACAATTTTATCCAAAAAAATTATTTTAATTATCAATTTAATTTTAACTAAAAATCAGTATCATTACAGATTCCCCCCCCCCTAAAAAAATGTCATCCTCGAAATTTGCAAGGAGGACGACAAAGAATAGATGATTGATAGAGAAATATCTTTCCAAATCCACTAGATATCAATTCTGTATTTGTCTTGCTAAATCATAATATCAACAATATGAGAACAAACTCATACAATTATTTCACAAGATACTCGGGTTCACCGGTCTACGAATATGCAAGGACATTGATTAGTTCGAGGGATAAGTAATCGTTCGTAGAATATACTGGATCCCAGAGAATAGATAGATAGATTCAATCTTCTACAATTTCTCAAACACTAGTTATGGGTTCCAACTTAGGTCGGAATATCCTAAAGTATACATCAATTTGACCCTCTTCGGACTTCAATCAACACAAGGAATTACAATAGAATTTCAAATTTCGTTTTAATCGACATTGTTTTATCGATACAAATTATTTAACTACATATTTTAGTTAACCAATTTATCAAATTTCAATTTCGCTAAAGTTACGAACGAAAAGCCGATAGAAATTTGACCAAGAGAATACGAAATAGAGACTTATCTACGATTTGTAGGGCCACCATCACACCGAAACTTCTTCCTTGAGCTGCTACGAAGCAATCAAAGAAACTGGAAAGATGAATCAAATGAGACTTATGAAGAAAGATATTTCCGTTGTTTGCAGGGCACTGAACATTTGTACTGGTATCTCCCTATCCCCTATCTCGTTCTCTTCTTGCCCTCATACTTACTATCGGTGAATAGTAAGAGAATCTACCGAGGCATTCGAACAGACATCTTAGGGTTACTCATTCTAGGGTATACTTCACCCTATCTCTAACGAGCCACTTAATGTGTTATACTCCTGAGCTAAAGTTTTAACCTTCAGCTCTGATACCACTTACAACGACCCTGACTCGACCTTCGAAAATCGGCACTGAATATGACATTCGTATTCAAATGTCGCAGATCCAAACGTCGAATCTGGTTCGCCGGAGCTTATAACACATTAAGTACAATAACACAGCGGAAGAAATGAAATAATACATCAATATACGACATTGATATAATATCAAAATACAATGACAATACAATAGAATGATACAATAGATATTAATACTATCAGAGATACAAGAAATAGCAGCGGAAAGAATATCTTCAATGCCAAACTCCAACAACTCAATCTCCAATCCAAAGCTAGTGAGAACTCCCGTCGAGTTGAACTAGGCTAAGCAACGTCAGTCGTCCAAGATTGAAGAAGATCCCAAAGACTAGAAGCTATCAATCCAAAGACTTCATAGACCATCGAATCTTTACATATTACTGGATTATCTGAAAGCCCAACTCAAGACTACCCGTATGGAAAATTGTGGGCACCTAGAGTTTAGGAAAGGAACAATAAACTCCAGGTCAGTCGTGGGACTGGTATGAGAAAACAAAAACAGTTTTATCTTCGAAAACAAACAACCAAAGAATTTAAAATAAATCCGCAATGCTTTCTAGAAAATGAAACTACCATAAGGCCTCCCGCCACACACAAAATGCAAACGCAGAATTGGAGGAGATTTCTCCTTATGATAGTCAAATATGCTTGATACGAGAAAATTTCTTTGATATTATTACTTGTGCATAGTGTAGAAAAACCATTTCGAAAGTATAATATAAATCCTAGCCAACATACGACCAGTATCGTATGCCTACTATAGCTACCATGTTCAATGGCAGGTTACCGCCACATTCCATGGCAGGTTACAACTAAGACCGTACAGGGCGCGTATTTTTTCGTTTGGATTCCCAACAAATGATCAGGCTAAGGAGCTTCCTATTGCCATATGGGAATGCCTCCGGCGGGACGCCCTAAGAACCTACCCGGTTCTCTGCTAACACAAGGCCAGCTACCCCCTTCCCAGGGAATAAATCCTAAGATATGCCACCCCCGGTCCTTTGGGACCTTTATCCGAGAGCTCTCAACACCAACAACATCACACAGTAATAAATATACTACAGTGTCCATATGAGTATGTATCTGGGCTTCATACCATGATACCACCCTTTTCCAAAAGGAATGGTCATAACCTAGGGGAGCTACCCCTGAAACCTTGCCGCATCTTTCCTGTTTCGACCATTACCGGTTTGTGAGGCTCAGTGAGGTCTCGTCCATAAAGCTATGCTTTTCACAAAGCTATGCATTGATCATCAACATACATCAACACTTAGCGTGCCACACTACAAATTAGGAGTATATCGCTGATAACCTTCAACTACATAACCTCTGAGCTCGTACGTCTCAGAGAAGGGTGTTAAACTAAGAGAATAAATTCTCCGCCACCAACAAATATGTATTTGAAAGAAATCGGCTTTACATCTCAAAGTGTAGTGTTAGACACATGACCATACAAGTCTGTTTCGGGTTCGAACGAAACCAAAGGCACTTCCGAAGAAGCCCTTGCAAATCCAGGTATCACATCTCGGTCAGACTTCCCATCACTTAGGGAGTCTCTATACCGTAGCTACTCAGTGCAGAGACAATCGATAGGTCATCCTATCGTTCTCGCAAATACCCAGTCTTCACCACCGGTCTTCAAATGCTATCTATAACGACGTATCATTATTCGGAATGGGTTATATGACACAAGGTACTCTCCCGGCTAAACCGAATAATGAGCGTAATATTTGAAGACATATGGATATGGAATTTCAGTTAAGTCACAACTTTAAAATTCAAAACTTTCTTTGAAATGGTTTAAACCAAATTACCACTTTAAATCTTTAACTAAAAGATTTATTTCACAAGGTTCACCTAGATTCACAAAGATCTATTTACTGATTTCAAACAATTTCCATTTTAATTGGATTAATTCGTTTAATCTTTAAATGATAGATTTTACTCATAGCTTTCAAAATTGTTTCCAAAGATTCATTCATAACTTGGAAAATCATTTCAATTCAAGCTTGAAATACCTTTAACACAATTTGGAAATTCATTTCTTATATGAAAGCTTTTGTCATTTGAAAACAAATTATTTTTATTTCGAAAAAATTTGACGCAGCGGAAATATAACGATGACGACGAAATGAAGATTGCGTGTCAAACTAATCGAAGGAACGATTAGAAGAAACAAGATGAATCGATGGATTGGAAAGTACTGAAGTGCCCAAATTCGTTGATCTCGAAAGATACCGAATTCTAGCTATCTCCAACACGTTGATCGTGCACGATACCGTGTTTAAAGATCTATGATTCTTCTACGTTGATCTCGCGCATGAGATTTCGTGAATCGGCTTCAAATCCGTTGATTCGAGCGCACTCAAATACCGCAAATGGAGAAAGGAGACAATGCTCAACTTCTAATTTCAAGAGGCGCAAAGCTCTCAAACACAATGTTTTTATTCAAAAATCAACAACCTTTACAAATGACCCAACATCCCTATTTATAGGGTTACAACACAACACCGCCTGCACAAGACCTAACACAGAGGCCGACCTACGACCCAACATATTTACACATATACGACCGACCTATCATAGGTCGTTAACGACCTAACCTACACAAGTTACAAACGGTACAAACAACTTAACCAAAACATGCGATCTACGACCTAAGTACAAACACCACACGACCTTATAATAATGCGACTCAACATTTACAACACGAGTTACGACCTAAGCAACACAGCCACATAAGCACCTCCGCGACCTAAGGTAGAAGCGACCTTCTGGAAGCGACTTAGGAAGATCAGCGACCTAAAGTATGTCCCATAGTTGTTAGGTCGAAACAACTAAGTCGTAGCTCGTTGATGTTAGGTTGGGTCGTGGATGAGATCGGAGCGGCCTAATGAATCGAGCACTGGATTGCTAGGTCGCTTGAATGTCTGATGTGTTATCCCGCTAACTCGCGAGCAACCTTCACTAGGTCGTGAGCGACCTAAGGCTCCTTCACTAGGTCGTGAACGACCTAAGGCTCCTTCCTTTGAACAACTCAAATCCGTTGAGTTGGTAGATTGCGCTGCATCATCCTCCCCCGGTTGAGAAGAATTCGACCTCGAATTTGCACCTTCCTCTACCTCGACAAGTTTATCCCCATGATATGGAATCAAATGTTTAACGTTGAAAACATCAGAAGTATGGACATGATCCGGTATTCTCAACTAATAAGCATTATCATTGATCTTCTTCAAGATTTCCACTGGACCAATTTTTCGACCTCTCAACTTGTTGTAAGTTCCCATTGGAAAACGATCTTTCGTCAACACAGCATAAACCAAATCGCCTTCTTTGAAGTCTACACTCCTTCTCTCCTTATCCGCCATTTGTTTGTACTTCTCATTTGATGCAAGCAATCGTTCATGTGCAGTTCTATGACACTCCTGCAACTCATTCACTAGATCGCAAGCTCGCTTAACAACTCCCTTCTGATATGGAACTGTCGTCAAATCCAACGGTCCCTTCGGAATTACCGAATATACAACTTGAAATGGACTAAATCCAGTACTTCGATTAACATCGTGATTGTGCGCAAATTCCGCTTAACATAACTTCACATCCCAGCTTTTCAAATTGTCTTTCACAAGACATCTCAATATGTTTCCCAACGATCTATTCACCACTTCCATTTGCCCATCTGTTTGCGAATGATAGGCGCTACTAAAATGAACGGCTGATGTTCTTCCCCAATTTCTGGTAAAATGGTGATTCGATGACAAAAACGAATTGCAACTCTAAGATGCGCTCGTCGAGAGCTTCGAAACGGTATATAATTTGGTATATTTTGGAGGAGTTTATTTTTTAATTCGAAATTGAATTGGGAATTTGGTTTTTGGTTTGTCTACCATTGGAATGTGTAGCATCACAAATTTCTGTATCTACAGAAATGAGAAATAGAAAGACTGCTAGGGTTTATAACCGGATATATATAGGCAGATCAGGAATAGGAACAAATGGATCGAATCAATTGAGAATTAAATGATAAACGACCCGAAAAGCTCGTTCTATCTTCGGAACAAAATTGGGTCAACCCATATATCGAAATAGATGTTTTTGATGATTTTAAACTCAATGGAACAGGTTTTAATTTCTAATTCCATTGTATGAAGAAGTTGTGCAAAAAGCAGCTTATTTCAAATTGATTTCAATTGAGTTGATTTCTAGGAGTTTCGAGCCCGCACGATCAAACGAAAAATCTGATCGCTACAAAACTTGTAAACTTACAATAACTCAATATTATGGATCCAATAAAAATGGTTTCATCGAAATCCAAGTCAGTGGCAAAAATGGCTATTTTCTCATTAATTAAATAACTTATTATTAAATTAAATTAAATTTGCAATTTAAATTCTATAATTAACAAATTTTATCATTTTTGATTTCTTAAACAACTACAATACTTTAAAAATTTAGATATCAATTCAAAGTTAATTAATTCATCAATTTCAGTCTTAAATTTCAATTTTGTTAAATTCTGAAATTATAAATTAAATTTCAAGAATCCATTTATTAAATTTTTAAACCTTGTTATTCAAGTCTTTTATCATCTTATGGATATAATTATATCTTAGTGCACTTATAATTTCCAAATTCATCTTAATTTCAATTAACGTAGTATTTAATTTCATTTACTTACAATCAGTCTGTTTGTTATAAATTGAATTCCAATTATTACAATTAATTCCAATATTTTGATTTGATTCAATTCAAATCCTTTTTATTAAGTTCTTTATTGCCCTATAAACCTATTTAACCTTTGTTTTACCTTCCATTACCTTAATATACTCAATTTAACAAATTCTAAATATTGTATTACATTTCACATTAATGTAACATTTAATTACATTTATTAAAAATTGATTTCCAATTTCAATTCAATTAACTAAATAAACAGGTAACTTATAACAATCGTTACCACAACTTGTAATTATGCTTACGAATTCATTATTCACAAACAAATATTATAATTCTTATATAATATTGATTTTATTCAATTGCTATTAAATATTTGTCTCAAACAATAATTAAATATTTACATTTGTTTCTTATATCCAATTTTATAACCAAATATAACACTTACGTTATTTCAATTAACTGAACTTCCATAAAATGGTTATCCTTTTCTTAAATTAACCTTATTCCATTTCATTCTGTTTATTAATTTCCCTTAATAAATCACAAATTTTCTGTTTTTCCCAATAATAAACAACAAAATTTAATTAAATTGACAAATTTAAATTATCGAAAATTTAAGGGTTGTTATATAGACACACACACACACACACGTAAAAATGCAGTAAAAGTAAAATAAAAGAAAAAGAGCTGCCACTAGGAGTTTTATACTAGTCTGAATAGACCAGTCCTATATCCAGTCCAGTATAATATCTATAAAAATTTCCTTTCAAACACATAATTTAATCAAGTAGTAAGCAAACCAGAATACCATCTTGATTTTAAGGCAACAAGATATACCTTCTCGACTTTTCAAGCTCAGGCTAGACTCACTTGAATTAACTGGGCTACAAGATCACCCACTAGATTTAAATGGGTAACAAGCACACCCACGTAATTTGAATAGGCAACAAACACGCCTACTTGATTTGAACTGACAATAAGTACGCTTACACAAATAGTAGTAGAGAGTTGTTAATTCCTAATATAAAAAGTTGAATGAATCTTGCAAAACAATAAGTAGGTTACATAATGAATGTAATAGAGTAAAGACTGAATTTAAGTGAATTTGAAGAGTATAGAAAGTGGATGTAACAACCCATAATTTTACTAAATATTTTAATTCAATTTAATTGAAACTTTAATTTTAAATCATTCAAAAATTGGAATTTTGGAATTTTCCAATGTATCTTTGGATTCTTTTATAACTATTTTTCCAAATAAAATATATTAAAGACTTTCTGAAAATTCTATATTTTGGTCAACTTTGGTCAAACTTTGACTTTTAGTTGAAATTTTTAATTTTGAATTTTAACTTTCCAATCTTTTTCTGTGAAGCTGAGTTTGATTCTGATATTTGTAATGCTTTTCGTTTCGTCACATTCTGTTTCATATTTTTTAAATCTGATAAATTTCAGCATTTTACATGCGATTATTTTTAGTGTTTATTTGTTAGGATCTATTTCTATTTTCTATTTTGTTTGGGCTTTGATCTTTTTATTTGGTTTTGGGCTTGTTTTGCAAGTGGGCTTCGCTAATGGGCTTAAGAAATTCCTAATAGACATGACTTTATCTATTCAACTTGAATAGATGCCTATCCATTTATGCTTGTCGTTCAAAACATTTCTCATCTCCATCTCTTTCTCACTTAATTTCCCAAACAAAATTTTTACAGTAAGTTTTTCCTTATTCTCCTCTTTTTCTTTTTTCTTTTTCTTTTTTTCCATGCATAGCAGAGCCATCATCTATACTCTCCTATAGCTGACCATCTCTCCACCATCATCACCTATGACTGGCCATCTCCATCACCTCATCTCCACCATACACTGGCCGTGACAACCATAGATCCAAACCCCATCTCCAAAAATCCATAGAAACCCTAGCCGTGCACCACTAGATCCTCTTCCTCTATTCTTGACTCGGCCACTACCGACTCCACCTTCTCCAACGCCTTGTCGTAACCATTCCTTAGTCTCCAAGCCATGACCAAACCTGACCTGATCCCAGCCAAGCACCCAGGCCGAGCCACTTTAGTATACGGCCGAACCACTTGACCCACTTGACCTTCCATCTCCTTGTCTTTTTGCCTTCCCCTCGACCTTTTTTCTAACGACCCTGACTCGACTTTTGAAAATCGGTATTGAATACGTCACCCGTATTCAAATGCAGCAGATCCAAACGTCGAATCTGGTTCGCCAGAGCTTATAACAAATTAAGTATAACAAAATAATGGAAGAAAAAGATAATATCATTGATATACAATATTTGATACAATAATTTGATACAAATGACTATCAATATATCAAAGATAGATACAAGACAATAGCAGAGACAACAGCAGTGGAAAGACAATATCCTCAATGCCAAACTCCAAAAACTCCATCTCCAATCCAAAGCTAGCTCGAACCCCCATCAAGTTGAAGTGAAGAAACTCGATCCAAATGTGATCGCCAAATCCTAAGGCTGGATGCTATCGAAACTACTCCTACTATTTGGTTATTTGAAAAACCCAACTCTAGACTGCCCATGTGAAAAATTATGGGCACCCAGAGTTTAGGAAGGGAACAATAAACTATGGGTCAGTCATCGGACTGGTATGAGCAAACAAAACAGTTTTATCTTTAAAACAAACAACAAAAGATTTTTAAAAGTTGAAAACCGCAATGCTGTTTTGGAAAATGAAACTACCATAAGGCCTCCCGACACACACACCATGCAATCGCACACTTGGGGGAAATTTCTCCTTATGATAGTCAAAACAGATTGATACGCGGAAACCATTTGATATTATTATTAGTGCATAGTGGAAAACATTTGCAAGTATAATATTAATCTTAGCCATCATACGTACCATTATGGTATGCCTACTATAGCTACCATATCAAATGGCAGATTCTACAACTAAAACCGTACAAAGCGCATATTGTATTATTGGATTTCCAAAAAATGGTATGGCCAAGGAACTTCCCATTGCCACATGGGTATGCCTCTGGAGGGACGCCGCGAGAACCTACCCGGCTCTCTGCTAACACAAGGCCGGTTTCCTCCCTGCTCGGGAGCAATACCTAAAGATATGCCGCCACCGATCGTTTGCGACCTTTATCTGAGGATCCTCTACCACAAAGCAACATCACACAGTAATAGATATACAGTGTCCACACGAGTTAAGTATCTGGGCTCCATACCATGGTACCACCCTTTTCCAGAAGGAATGGACATACCCTAGGGTGCGGCCGCTACAACCTTGCCGCATCTTTCCTATTTCGACCATTTCTCGGGTGTGAGGTCTTGATGCAGTCTCGTCCACAAAGCTACGCTTTTTCATAAAGCCATGATTTGATCAACAAATGATCAGCAACACTTCGTATGCCACATTACCAAATTGGGAATGTATCACTAGTAACCATCAACTACATAACCTTTGAGCTTGTACGTCTCAAAGAAGGGTGTTAAGCTAAGAGAATAAATTTTTTCCACCAAACAGAAATGTATTTGATAGAAACCGATTTTACATCTCAAAGTGTAATGTCAGACACACATCCATACAAGTCTGTTTCGGGTTCGAACATAACCGAAGGCACTTCCGAAGAAGCCCTTGCAATCCGGATAATCACAATCCCGATCGGACTTCCCATTACTTAGGGAATCTCTATACCGGTGCGACTCAATGCAGAGACAATCGACAGGTTATCCTTTCATTCTCGAAAATACCCGGTCTTCATCACCGGTCTTCAAATGCTATACATATCGTCGTATCATTATTCGGAATGGATTATACGACACATGGTCCTCTCCCGGCTAAACCGAATAATGAGCGCAATATTTAAAAACATATGGATATTGGGATTTCAGTTAAGCCACAACTTATTATCCAAAAAGTTTCTTTCAAATGGTTTAACAAATTACCATTTCCAATCTTTTAAACAAAAGGATTCGTTTCACGAAGTTCACTCATCTTTCACAAAGATTTATTTACGGCTTTTCAAAACAATTCCATTTTAAATTGGATTAACTCATCCAATCTTTGAATCAAAGATTTAATTTATCGCTTTCAAAACCATTTCCAATTCAAATCTTTTATATAAAAGATACACCATTTAAAATCCTCTTTAATAATCTTTCACAAAGTTTCATTTATAGCTTTAAAAACCATTCACAATTTCATTTCAAGCTTGAAATCTTTTGATACAAATTGGAAATCCTTACCTTATATGAAAGCTTTTATTATTTGAAAACAAATAGTTTACGTTTTGGGAAAAACTGATTACATTTACATAAGTTAAAGCCAAATAAGTATAAACTTGGGTTTAAATTTAAATTAACAAAATAATACTTTTAATTTGGAAAACATTTATAACTTGTATAACCTTTTTAAACCAAAATTTCCAAACATAGAATTCAATTTCAAATCTTAAATTTAAATTCAAATTAAAATTTCAAAACTTTATCAAGTTATTTAAAACAAATTTTATCCTTGAAACCCCTTTTCAAAAGCTTTTCATATTTAATCCCAATTCCATTTCAAAAATCATTTGGATACAAAATTCACTTTTAAAACCATTTCAAAAATCCGTGACTTAACCAATTTTCTCGCGCAAGCCATATTTGTGTGTGTATAGTGTGGTCCAGGGGTTGTACACACAATAGTGCAACAACATCATCAATCAACACAAATTCAAATATAGAAATATATTTGATAAGCGGTATAAACTATAACACTTATCTTTCATTCACAGATCATAGATATATATCACAGATAATAAATTTCATCCCAAATAATTAATTGCATCGTAGAAAATTAATTACATCACCTATGAATAAACTACATCACAGTACATAACTTCAAATAATTCATATCACCAAGTATCACATATCAGGAATATCAAACAATTCAACGTTTCATAGAATCCAAAACATCCATAAGCAAGATCAATTTTAATGATCTGATTTATCTAAATCAGATTAATAACTTATGAATGATTGTCTAATCCTAGTTAATCAATATTAATTAATTACAAATCATTTGGATTAATTATTCTTTAATTAATCATCTTAATTAATTACAATAATTAATTAACCAACACTAATAATCATCCCTTAATCACCTTCATTTATTAATTAACCTTTTAAATTAACTAATTATTCTCAAATTAATTATCTTAATTAATTAATCACATTAATTACCCTCTAATTAATTATTATTTAACCACTTGATTAATCAACTTTTAATCATTAATTAATTACTTTTAATTAAGTAATTATCTTTAGTTACTTCATCAAGTAATTATCCTTAATTAATCATAACCTTAATTAAAGGAAAATACTTTATTCCAGTTAATTTCTTAATTACATCATTTACTTAAATTAAATGATTGAAATTAATTTAATACAAAATCATTTGAAAACATTGATTAATTAAGTTTAAAACACAACCTTAATTACTTCTTAATTCAAACATCAACTTATTATCTTGTGAAAACACTTATGCATTTAATTACATAATTTATCTAATATATATTTACGTTAACCAAAACAATGTTTAGAACATTTTAACTTTAAACTTTAAATCCTGAAATTGTTCAAAACATGTTCCATATTTGGTTTTGAAACTTAGTAAATATTTCTCTTGAAACATCATCATTTCTTTTTTTTTTACTTTGGTTATATTTTATTTGAAACTTGTTTAATAAATTTCTAACTTTTTTTTATTTTTAATAAAAAAACTTATTATACTAAATATACTTGAACTTGTTAACATTTATTTGAAAATTTATTTATTTCAAACTACCTTTATTTTGATCATGCTTTTATCTTAAAACTGGTTATTAAAAACTTTGGAAACCTGTTAACCATATTTCTTCTCAACTTTTTAAAACCTGGTGACTTAATAAGGATGTCTTGAGCCCAACCTGATCTGTAACAACCAGGTATTTTCAACCATTCGCATCTATTATAAGTGTACAGGTAGACACTCATGCCGGAATTGAATTGCTCAAAATACCGAGTTATAAATAATATTTGGCAAATCTCAGAATATACAGTAAACTGAATCACAGATCACAGACACAGAGTACTAATAGTGCAGCAGAAGTAAAAGAAATAGTAGGTCATGAAGCTACTATATAAATATATCGGAGTTAAATAAAATACAACAGAAGAAATAAAGTACAACAGAAGTTTCAAATGATAACTAAGTACAAGCTGAATACAACAACAGAACTGAAATAGATAAGACTAGATAAGCAGATATTCTCCAACGATTCCAATCTCCAAAAAGTGGAAATCCAAATCTGTGAATACTCAGGCTGACCCGAGCGTAAATAAAAATACAAACACTCGAGTCAGGACATACATACTTACAAAATGTAAACCAACTCAAGTGAACTATAGTAAAGGTACAAGTAACTTAAAGGATGCTTGGGACCTCCCATCCTCTAAGGATCCGTTAAAATATATACTATGTAGTAATATTGCGCTATTATTATAGTGTCTATCAATAAAATAAACATACTTTTTAATAGCGTTCCGGGTTACCCGTATAGCCCTTCACACATAATAGTCCCAGTAGTCCATCCAATATCTGCATATCTCCTGATCGGGAGACTACGAGAAGGTAGGCATGGGCTACAGTAGAAAACCAAACTCGTAGTAAGGCTCGATAAGGTAGGTGACACGACACACAAGGCAATGCCAGGGTAGATATACCAATTACGACACTCGGGCTGGTGGTAACGCAACAACCACATACGCCCGCCTCGGAACACATTCGCAAAATCGAAGGGGCGCCCAAACAATCACAAAAGCAATAGAACGGTATCGAAGAAATACGTCCAACCAGAGGAGCTACCACTTTTGGCCTGAGATCGCTCATGTTTTAGCCACCTTAAGCCAACTCATGGGAGTTGGGTCCACGTAACATACCTCAAGAACGTTGCCACCATCCTACTTCATTCTGGGATCTCCACCGCGTACACGGTTAGTCAAAGTGGTTTCGATATCGACAGAGAGTATGCCCATATCCGATCCCAGTCTCTTTGCCAACCAATCGTTATTATAACCCGTGGTTAAAACTTTAAAATAATATTTTACACTTAAAATATTGATATAATTTCAATCCAAATCCTTATCAAAATAAAGATTAAATCATTTCCAAAACCATTTCAATATATCAACATACCATATCTTTCAAATTCAAATAATTATCAAAATAAATATCAAGTAATTTCTCACCATTTCATTATATTAAATTGTCATATACTTTCAAAACTTTCTTTAATCATTTTAATATATTAAAATATCATAACCTTTCAAAGCTTCATTTCCAAAATATCATATCTTCGAGAACTTCTTTTCAAATCATTTTAATATCAACATATCATATCTTTCAAAACTCCATTTCAAATCATTTTAATATCAAAATATCATATCTTTCAAAACTTCATCTCAAATTATTATAATATCAAAATATCATATCTTTCAATACTTCATCTTCAAATCATTTTAATTTCAATCATTTTAATATCAAAATATCATATCTTTCAAAACCACATTCATTTTATTTAAAATACCATTTCAACACATATTTCAAAATAGTTTATACTTCAAAACAAATTGCTTCATTTTAAATCATAAAAATGAAGTTATTACATTTAATTATTAAATTATTAAATTCCAAAAATATGAACTTTTCAACGTTCATTTATTCACTTAAATTTATTAAAACAATGAAAATTCAACTTTCGCAGCATTTGGAAAATGCTACAGTAAGTTACATTCCAAACAATTCAATTTATCAAAAGATAGCATTTAAAAATGCTGTTAATTAACTTCAAATATTCAATAGAATTTTACAAACACTTATATTTTTATTTAAATCATTTTTAACTTATAAAATCATACATTTTCACATTTACAATCATCATTTAATTTTCCTTAAATTCATGATTTTATAAAGTTAAATTTTCTTTCAAAAATCAATATTTATTAATAATTCACTTATTGAATTTCAACATTTAAATTTAAATTCATTACATTAAATTTCAAATTAACACTTAAGTTTAAAATTTCAAATATAACTTAATTCCATTTTTATTAACATAACCTAAAATTCACTTTTAAGCCAAATTCATAAATTCCCATTTTGGTTAAATTTCAAAATTTCGACTTAAATAATCATTCATTTCACATTGTGAATTTATTCAAAAACCATTGATATATTATAAAATCATTTTAAATTCATTTTAAATTCAAATTATCTTATTTACCATTTTCCAAATAAGAATAATTTTCCATTTTATTTTTTTAACTTAAATATCACTTTTGACCAAAATTCCAAATTTCCAAACTTAAGTTATATTTCAACAATCCAATTTAACCATTCATTAATTGAATTTTTCACTCATAGAAAAAAATCATAATTTCTTTATTATAAATCATTTCAAAAGTATATTTAAATCAAATTTCATAAATTTATATTTTTAAAATGCTTAAAAATATTCAAAACACTTTATAAAAATAACCACGGGCCTGTATATAGTTTTCTAACCTAGGTCAAGTGATACGGATATATATCATTTCAATCCGAGGTTTACAAAGAAAAATTCGAGTTCTATCATTTCACACCCACAATCCCAAGTTTAAAAAAAACGTTCAGGCTTATCATTTCTGCCCATAACGATCTTCCCTTATTCTAAAGTCTGTTCGGGTATGTATCATTTCAACCCATAGTGAATCTTATCTACAGGGAACTTGCAGTGTGATAAACAGATATAAATGAACAGTTAAAAACATATATAAATAACAGATGATATGACATGAAATTTAACAGGTTGAACATCATATATAAATAATCACAAGGCAGTTATAACATCATATATTTTTTCTACACGTTCAGTTGTTGTTTCACAACTGCATAAGTATAAATGTCGTGTGAGCTTTACTCACTTGTTAAAAGCTGGAGATAGCCAAAAAAGCACACAAAAGAGACTCTACGAAGGCACGACGACTCGAATATGACTGAAGAGTGGAGGGCCAAAGCTAATTGCCTTGTTCAAACATTTACACAATACAATACAACAACATAAGTTCAAAACAATTTACGCTTGAACAACACTAGAAATCAAAGCACAAAACAACTTAAAATGGTTTGCACTTTTTCTCAACTTCACATGGATCAGTTAGTGATGGAATAAGCTCAACTAAGGCAGGGACTAAGGGCTGGGTTTGGGTCCAAATAGATTGGCCTAGCTTAGGTATAAAGGTGCATAGATATATAGGTGCATAAAACTACACTACAGGGCAAACAAATCATTATTTCTATGCTCCTATTGTGCTCGGCCAGAGGCTAGGTGGGCCCAGCCAGTGGCTCAGGTGGTGATGGGTGATTGGGTAGAGGGTGGAGGTCAAGTAAGAGGTGCTGGTGGTGGAGGAAGTGGCGGCTAGAGGGGGTAGAAGGTGGTGCTAGCAAACTAGGCTCGGTTTGTGTGAATAGGTGATGTATTTGTGGATTTTGGTGGATGTTCAAGCCTTGGTTGTGGTCGGCCTGGTCATGGTGATGGACTAGCAGGTGGTTAATCAGAGAAGGAGGAGGTGGAGGTCGGCCTATGGCTGGAGGAGAGGTGGCCGATCCAATCTGGTTGAGAAAAAAATGTAAATTCAATAAAAAATAAAAAATAAAACAAAGGAAAGGAAGGAGATTTTATCCAAACTTTTAAGCAATGGCCGTGAATTATTTTTGGATGAGAGTGTGGTTTTAGTTCACGTAAAAAATGAGGAAATGCAGCTGAGAAAAGAAATGAAAAGCACGGCTTATTTCTCTCAAATTCCTTCTGCTCTTCAGCCGCTACTTGGTTTGAATTGGCTTGCCTGCAATGTTGGTAAATTGAAATGTTTTGACTCTAGTACAGTTGCGCGTGAGAAGCTTGTTTATGCCAAGGCCTTGATTGAGATTTCTCCCCATAAGCCTCTTCCTACCTCGATCCCTGTCTAGCTTGCTGTTGGTCACGTGGTGGATGTCCGTGTTCGTTATGGATGGGTCCCTGACATTTGTTCCTCCTGTCACTCCTTTGTCCATGTAGCTACTGCCTGCTCGCAATCTTCTACTGCTGCTCCTAAGATCCCTCTGCCTCGGCCCCCGCTCAGGAAATAGGTCCCTAAAGTCTCTATGGTTGCTTCTCCGTTATCTGACCCTGGACCTCCACCTTCCATAGCTAAGCTTGCTTCCCTTTTGGCTGGTGATAGTCCAGTGGATCACATTGCTGCGCCGGCTCTTTCTCCGTCTCTTGTTGTTTGGGCTAAGTCTGAACATTGTTGGGTTGATCGTCATTCTGACATGCGTTTCAACCCTGTGGATGATTCCTATTTTAGATATGTATCTTTTGATCTTTTGGACCATCGATGCCTATATTACAACATTTCTGTTGATTCCTTAGTACTTGACTTGCATGGTTCGTATGCTGCGATTAATACTGTACTTCTTGCTGATCGTGCCTGGGACCGATCTTTTATCTACTCTTCTGAAGCTGATATTTATGATCCTTCACTTGCTGTTCTATTTCGCCCCTATTTTGGACTTCTTAGGAATGGTTCCCTGGTTTGTTCCAGGCTTGATGAAGTCGTTTGTGTTTCTTCCTTTCTGGAGAAGAACTAGTCTTGTTTTTTATATTTAGTACTTGTGACATGTCTGTCACACTCCTGTGCTATTTTTTTCATTTCGTTTATAGTAGCTAAGGTGCCTCTACCTTACTCCTGTACTTTAATTTTTATTACGTTCGTAATAAAAAGTGGACGGTCCACTATAAAACTGGCTGGCCTTGCCAAAAAAAAATTAATGAGATGTAGGTTGGAAAATGAAAAGGCGGAAGAGGAAAAGACTTTGGAAGTTAAAGGGTTTAAAACTTTTCATATATCCAACCATTTCTTTTGATTTTATAAATACAAAAAAGGCTGATAATAAAGAGTAAATAAACTCAGAAATAAAGTATAGAAATAAATAAAATAAATAAATTTTAAATAAATTAAATTAAATGAAGGAAATAGCAGTATATATAACTAGGATAAATAAATTGAAATAAATTCAAATAAACTTCAAAAAATTATATTATCACTTTAAAATATTAAAAGACAAATATACATACAATAACATATTAACACATATTAATATAAAATATGACAAGGAAAATATAATTTTTATAATTTAAAATAACTAAAATTGCTAAGTAACTCAAATTGTACTCAATATTGAAATATACATAACTTTCACCATTTGAATCCTTTTCGAACGAAAAGAAAAGCAGTATTCATGTTATTAAATATATTTTCATAATAAAAGATAAAATTTAAGAATTTAAATATTTAAATTTGAAATTTAAAATTCAAAGTTTGACCAGTTTGAACAGAAATTCACCTTTTAGTAAAATATCGAATTTATAACAGTTTGAAATTAGAATTCACATAAAAATCAACATTTGTATTTAAAATAACATAATATATTCATTTTAATAAATAAAATAAATTTTTTAAATCAAAATTTCAATAAAATAATCAAAACAAACAGTTAAAATAAATCAAAAAATTTAGGGTTGTTGCACTCTCCCCCACTCAAAACATTTCGTCCCGGAAAGGAATGAGGTACGGGAAAGCAAAAAAAAAGATGGAAATGAAATAAGATTACGACAAGGTAACAAGAAGATCGAGATTATACCTGATAACTGTTGTTATAGGTAAGTTTAACAAGGTGGAGGTGATCAAATCAAGAATACCAAAACGAAAAATGAACCTCTAGAGTCGGAATCACCCTTTTCACTTGACCAACGGTCTATGAATGGAAAAACAGTGTTCAGATCCAGATGAGTAACAAAAATTATCAAAGATTATAGAAAAATTTCTAAACAGACTGGTATAAGCAATAGCCTTCCCATTCTGTAACAAGATAAGAGAAATAAGGACAACCAAAAGATAGTTTGAAAAAACGAAATAAAATAATAAATTTTTAAAACATAATGCTTTGAAATCATAATACTTTGAAATCATAACAATTTAGTGATGTTATCATTTGGAAATCATACTACTAAAAATCATAACACTTTGGAAAAATTACTAAAAAAATACTTAGAAAATCATAACACTTTTAAAATAATCTTCATTTAAACCATTTAATTCAAGGTCAAATAATATTCATTTCAAAATTGTAACATTTCTAAGTTATTCATTCAATTATAAAATTTCCAAAACATTGTATTTTCAGAAACAACAGCATTTATAATATGCTATGGTAGATATACTAGTATTTCAAATCAGTTCAATTTTAGAAATATTCATTTGGATATCATTTAACTTACGATTTATTAAAACAACTTTTATGAATGGAATATCCAAATAAACTATACTTCATTTATTAAGTCAAAAGTTCATTATTTTAGCTAAATCTTAATTTAACAAATAACCTAACACTTTATTTAAAATACCCATTTCATAAATAAGATATTCCTTCAATAAGTTACACTTGAAATTTCCATTTGAAAATAAAATTCTCAATTATCAAATTTTAGTGATATTAAAAATACATCTTAACTATTTAAATCAAAATTATTCATTTTCAAGACATATCTATTTTATAAATAAAATATTTATCATAGTAAATATAACAATCAAATTTCTTTAATTTTTTTCCCAATTTAGACATCAATTAGACTACGATTCCAAGTTAAATAAACTTTTTTACAAAATGCCCCATTATAATGTATTTTATTTATCTATTCAAAGATACATTGTTTATTACACAAACATATTCATTTCAGGAAATAACCTTTATTTAAATTTCTAGGTTAGATTTAAGGTCCACATTAAATAAAACTTGATTATTTAGTTATTTAAATAAAACCCTAAAAATTCCCTTTTCCTCTATTTACCTTGGTTAATCTTTTATTACTAAAATTTAAGTGTGTAACATTTATTATAACCACTCAAATTTTATTTGTAAATCTTTTTGTATTGTATATTATCCAATTACATTGTTAACTTTTGAAATTAAGGTAAGTTATATTTGAATGAAATTGTAATATACAAATAAAACTTTGCAATTAAATCATTTCATGCTTGAATATTCATCTAAAATTTTGATTGATTTTTTTATAATTGAAATTATTCTTTAAAATAAATTTTAAGAATTAAATTTTCGATTTCTTCAAACCGTTTAGAGATAAATAAATGTATGTACTTAATTTATCAAATCAAATTTAAATCATATCTCTATATATATTATAAATAAAGTCATAATTTAGAAATTGAAATCAATTTGATTTCCCAAAACAAAGCTATAGCAAGACTACAGAATGGTCTCTTCACTTCGAAACTCGAAAATGAACATCGATGATGTCGCGGTCATCACCAAAGTTATTTTCCAGCGACAAAGAAAAGAGCACTAATTTTAAACTTAAAAATTCTTTGGAAACAAATTTCTATTAGAAAATACTTTAAATAATATACCCCTTTTAAAACTTTAAACACAAGGTTTGAAACCATCGGAAATTGTAACGGCTCGAATTTTTCGCGTTCGAAAATCGACATCCATACTTTACATTGTACTCGAATGCCGCAGATTCGACCGCTCAAATTCGAGTCGCCGGAGCTTATAACACATTAAGTAAATAACACAGCGGAAGAAAATGAACAACATATATCAATATACAACATTTGATACAATAACTGATACAACATGAATGATACAACAGAATGGCACAATAGATATCAACATTATCAGAGATACAAAGAATAGCAGCGGAAATAAAAGATAACACCAGCAGCGGAACAGATCTCCAAAATAGTCTTCAAGGAAGAACTCCAGTATCGGTAATCTCCAAAGCACCAATCCAGAATAGCTCGAACTCCCAAATCAAAATGAAGAGAAGCAACTCGATCCAAATGCGATTGCCAAATCCTAAGGCTGAAAGCTATCGAATCTACACCTATTACTGATTATCTGAAAACCCCAACTCTAGACTGCCCGTGTGGGAAATAGTGGGCACCCAGAGTTTAGGAAAGGAACAATAAACTCCAGGTCAGTCATGGGACTGGTATGAGCAAACAAAAACATTTGGTCTTTTAAAACAAACAAAAGAATTTAAATTTGAAATCCGCAATGCTTTTTGAAAAATGAAACTACCATAAGGCCTCCCGGCACACACACAATGCAAACGCACACATGGGGGAGATTTCTCCTTATGATAGTCAAACATGCTTACTACGAGAAAAATTCTTTGATATTATTACTAGTGCATAGTGGGAAATCTTTCGAAAGTATAATATAAATCCTAGCCAGCATAGGTACCATGATACTATGCCTACTATATCTGCCATGTTAAATGGCAGGTTCTACAACTAAAACCGTACAAGGCACGTAATTGAAGAATGGATTTCCAACAAATGGTCAGGCTAAGGAACTTCCTACTGCCACATGGGATCGCCTCTGGTGGGACGTCCCGAGAACTAACGTTACGGTTAGATCTCTGCCAACACAAGGCCGGGTTACCTCTGTAACTAGGTAACTACTACACGAATATGCCATCCCCCGGTCCTTTGGGACCTTTACCCGAGCGCTCGCAACAACAACACCACACAGTAATAGGTATAGTGTATCAACATGAGTAAGTATCTGGGCTCCATACCATGATACCACCCTTTACCAGAAGGGAATGACATACCCTAAAGGGCGCGACCCTCATAACCTTGCCGCATCTTTCCTGTTTCGACCATTTCCGGGGTGTGAGGTCCTGATGCAGTCTCGTCCACAAAGCTACGCTTTGTGCAACAAAGCCATGCTTTGGGTCAACAGATGACCAAAGCAATGATCACAAAGATAAATGATCAAACAAATGATCATATCACAAATGATCAACCAATGATCATCACACAGCAGCACTCAGCATGCCACATTACCAAATTGGGAATATCACTGATAAATATCAACTACAAAACCTCTGAGTTCGTACGTCTCAGAGAAGGGTGTTAAGCTAAGAGAATAAATTCTCCGCCACCAAGCAGAAATGTATTTGATAGAAATCAGTTAACATCTCAAAGTGTAATGTCGGACATACAACCATACAAGTCTGTTCCGGGTTCGAACAGAACCGAAGGCACTTCCGAAGAAGCCCTTGCAAATCCGGGTATCCACAATCCCGATCGGACTTCCCATCACTAAGGAGAACTCTATACCGGAGCAACTCAGTGCAGAGTCAATCGATAGGTTATCCTATCGTTCTCACAAATACCCGGTCTTCACCACCGGTCTTCAAATGTTATCCATAACGTCGTATCACTATTCGGAATGGGCTATATGACACAAGGTCCTCTCCCGGCTAAACCGAATAATGAGCGCAATATTTTAAAACATATGGATATGGGATTTTAGTTAAGTCACAACTTATAAAATCCAAAACTTTTCTTTCAATGGTTAAACAAATTACCATTTTGAATCTTTAAACAAAAAGATTTATTTCACAAAGTTTCACCCAGTTTCACAAAGATCTATTCATAGATTTCAAACAATCCCCATTTCAATTGGATTAACCCAATTAAATCTTTAAATTAAAGATTTATAGCTTTCAAAACACATTTCCAAAGATTTATCTAAAACTTGGAAAACAATTTTTCTTTTAGACTTGAAAATCCTTTTAACACAACTTGAAAGTCCATTTCTTATGAGAAAGCAAATCTAATTTATACAAGTTGAAATCTTGAGTTGAATTTAAATTTCAAAACATCACCTTTAAAATGGTTTAAAAACCCATATAAACCCATTTATAAGTTGAATACCCTTTTTAAACAATAGTTTCCAAGTCATAGAATTCAATTTCAAATATTGAATTCAAATTTAAATTAATTTATTTACATTTCAAAACTCAATCAAGTTATTCAAATAACTTTTATTTTTGAAAACTCATTTTCAAAAGCTTCAATTCTAATTCCAAAACTATTTTGGAAAAAAAAAAAAAAATTCAATTTTAAAACAATTTCAAAAATCTGTGACTTAACCAAATTTCAACGTGCAACCCATATTTGTGTGTGTATAGTGTGGTCCAGGGGTTTTACACAATAGTGCACAACATCATCAATCAGCACAGATTCAATTATTACAATTCGATGTGGGTTTCGGATAACCAAACTGAAATCCGACTTCCTGTCGCATCGAAATTCAAATGTCGTTTTACGGGTCAAAGGGTTTCATATTCATACGACAGTATATTCATCACAAATATAGCAGATTAGCACAAAGTATCACATAGCATCACATCACATATCAAATATATCAATCCATCACAGAACATCCAATAACAATCAAACACCTTTAATTAAGATGAATAAACCGTGTGGTTATGAATTTGTTATTCACATAATTACTTCTATTTATAATCTTTAAATTAATGATTAATTATCATTAACTATAATTAATTAAGTTTTAACCACCTTTATTTATTAATCATTTATTAAATCAATTATCTTAATTAATTATCCTTTAATTGTAATTAATTAATCTTAATTACCTATTCCTCAATTAATTACTTTAAATAATAAACTTTTAATTATAGAATAATTAAATCTTAGTTAAAATTAATTGTCCTTAATAAATAGATTTATTATTCCTTAATTAATTTCAACAATTAATTATACTTAACCAATTACAATTAATTATATTCAATTAATTAATCTAGTCAATTATCAAAATTAATTGCATTAATTAATTACTAAATTATCCCTAGATAATTATCACCCATTAGTAACAACATTCAATAAATTTTACACTTAAGAAAATTTGAATTAGATTAATAAATCATTTCTAATTAATATTAATCTAAATCATTATTTAAAAATCAAATAATTAAGTGAAATCCTTAATTATTCAACTAATTTAATTACTTATTAATTGACCCATTTAAATTCAAAATGTATTAAAACAATACATTTCTAAATTTAAATTCAAATTCCATTTTAAAATTTTGATATTTTAAAATGTTTAACCATTTAAACCTAAATCTAAATTAACACTTCATATTTAATTCAATATTAATAGAACTAAATTCTTCCTAGTTTTAAAACTTATTTGAAATCAAATCTTATTTCAAATCTATGTTAAACATTGATATATGTTCATTCATTCTTCTATAAATTTATAAACTTGTTTGAAATCAAAACTGGGTTTCATAGTAAATTTGAAACTGTTTTTAATTTGATTTCAAACCAATTTAAATCTTATTTAAAAATGTTTAAATTTATTCAATATTTAAAACTTACAAAACCTGTTTAAATCAAAATCTGGTTTTGTAAAAAGTTAAACTTGAAAACTGTTTTAATTCTTGACTTAATTCCATATTTAAAACTTGTTTAAATTTTAAGAATTTCATTTTAAAAACTTTGAATTCAAAATTACATTTGAATTCAGATTCAAGTTACACTTGAATCAATTCCTGCACAAAAGTTAAATTTCATTCAACACTTTTAAAAACTGCAAACCATTTTCAGGTTTAAACCCTGAAAACAGTTTTAAATTTTTGATTTAAAACCAATCTTTAAATTTATTTAAGATATTACATTTTTGAAAACTTTGAATTCCAAACTCTATTTGAATTCAGATTTAACTTGTACTTAAATCAAATTGCAACTTAAAAATGGGTTTCATTAAAAACATTAAAACTGCAAAACAACTTTCAGTGTTTCAAAACCTGAAACAGTTTTAATTTTGATTTAAAACTAAACTTTAAAGTTGTTTAAGATATTTCATTTTTAAAACTTTGAATTACACTTAAATTCAGTTTTCAACTTTCACCTGAAATTAAATTCCCACACAAACATTTAAATTTTATTCAAGTGTTTGAAACTACAAAGCTTCAGGATTTTAAACCTGAAACTATTTGTTTTAAAACTCGATTTAAACAAAATTTTAAACTTGTTTAAATCTAAAAGTTTCATTTTTTTTTTTTACAACCTTGAATTTAAAACTCTATTTGAATTCAGATTCAATTTTCATTTAAATCAAAATTTTGCACTAGAATTTGAATTCAATCAACACTAAAAAAAAAACTGCAAAAAAAACTTCAGGTATAAACCTGTAACTCCTCTGACCCGAGAAACTCTCATGCTACTTCGAGTTTTCATGCTACCATCTCCGAGTCAAAAACAAAATCACCCGAGTTCTACTTCGGGTCAAAACCCTGCACACTACTAAACTGTCACCTGAGTTCAACATGCAACTAAATCAACCTGGAAACCAATTCACCTGACTCTCACTCTCTGATCATAATCACCAACATCTCCTCCATCCTCTCACCTCCATATTCCACTAACATAAACATCTTAACACCTGAGATTCACAAAGACTCACAGATACCTCAATTTCATATTTCTGTTTAAACAGAAATGCTTCCTCCCAATAGTTATTTAAACTGTAATATTTGTTTTAAAACTTCTACTTTCAAACATGCATTTCAATTTATACACTAGTTCAAATATTTATGATGTTTGATATATTTGTTTATTTCTAATGACGACTGATTTTGGTTTACAGAGGCTACAGATTTATTAAACTAACTTAAAATTTATAATTCTAAATTTACACCTAACTAACCTATTTACTTACACAGACTTTGCTAGCTGAAACCATTCAAGTGATAAAGCTTTTCCAATAAAGAATATACTAATTCATAACTAACACTATATGCAGTTTTCAAGAAATCAAAACATGCAAACATATTTACACACAGCATTTATCAATATAAGATTTACAGACAAACTTGTTTTCTTTTATTTTTCCTAAGTATTTACATGCATCAGACAATTCAAGCCTCCTTGCATTTGTGAGGTTACTTACTTTCAAAAGAAACAGAGGAGTTCTCATCAAACAGTTTTAAATTCAGGTGAATTAGCATTTAGTTCTGTAATTTGCACTTATCTTGATTTTAGAAAAAAAAACTGTTTTTAAAATAAAAGCTTACTCACATTCATGCAGGAAATAAAACACATATAAATTTAGGGCTAGGTTGCTCACAGACATACACACACTAAATTTATGTATACCTTCAACATGTAGGCATATTCAAAACCATACCAAAACACTATCACATGAAATCAAGATATGAACCAGATTTTGAAGACTTGGGGTGTAATTTGCTCACAAGCATGAAAACAAAGAAGCAACTAACATCAGAGTTTTATATATGCATCAGATAAAAGAGGGTGGAGGATTGCTCACATTGGAGTTGCAGCAGAGATAAGAACAGAGACAGGCTTTTGATTTTTTCCATATTCTGAATTTTGATTTGCTTTTTGAATTCTTGGTTTTCCTTTACTCCTGAACTGATAAACACAATTGTTTTTAAATCTTTTCTTTGTTACTGATTATCACTTCAGATTCAAATCCTTTTTAAAAGAAATTTTACTTTCCTTTTATTTGTTTTGAGAGAATTTACACTATCTTGATTCATTACAGGGATGCTTGCACTGCCCTGATCAAAAGAACCTGATTTCTACCTTGCACTCTATTTTCTTCCTGCAACTTATTAATAAAATAGTTTAAATTCTTTTGTTTTTTGTTACTGATTCACAACTCAAAAATTCAATTCTTAAAAAAAAAAAATGACTTGCCTTTGAAACTGTTTTCCAAAAATACTTGGCAAAACTGAAGCCCCTCTCTCTTTATATTTTCTTTTTAAAATCCTGCAGTTTAAATTGATAAAATTGTTTAAATATTTTTGCTCAAATACTGTTTAACAATATTTGATTCACATTTTTAAAGAAAGAATTTACTTGCCTTTTATTTGTTTCCAGAGAAAACTGCATTTGCTTTCAAATTTAAGTTGCTCCAGAATGATATTTGCATTGCTACTTGAATTGATCTGCACTCTGTTCTTGCTTGAAACCTGAGTTGCAAATGCTTGCTACTTTGATTGCATGTAGGCTTGATTTCTAGATCTAAGAAAATGCAGATTTTTCTTTTGAATTTGCATTGTAGTTTAAGTTTGAACTTGGATTTGGTCACTGGAATGTTGCATGCTTCCAGGTTTTCTTTTGCATTGAACTCTGATTTTACTTGATTACAGTTTGAATTTGTTGGAGCTTGATCTTGCATTTTCAGATTTGAGGAGAGAATGTTATTGTTTTGTTCTGATTTTTTTTTTCTTTGGTGTTATAGTTATGAAATGCCAAATCTTTTTTACTGTTTTCTCTTCAGATTTGGCTGAGATATCAATTGATTACATGTGGGAAAATGAAGAGTTTTTGAAATTTCTTTATCTTATTATTTTATTTTAAACAATTAAATTGAATGCCATTTGTAAGAAATCATTATAACTTTTAGATTTTGTTAACTCTTACACTCCATCTCTCATGTGTATATGTTTACATTTGTAAATCACATTTTATACATTTTCAAACTATTATTTACACTTATACTTTTCAAAAGATATGTATATATTAAACTTTAAATATAACTTTCAAAATACATATTACATATGTATGTTATAAATTTAAAAACAAATTTCTATAAATTTTAAAAGATAGAGTTTCTCTTTCAAATCCAATATATACTATTTAAACATTTATTTTTAAATTTTCTAATTCAAAAGTTCATATATAAAAAATCCATTTGTATTTTATTTGGAAAAACTCAATTTAATTCACAATTAAATCAAAAATTTATTTATTTATTTTGTTTGTTCAAATTTTTTTTTTTTTTTTTTTTTTTTTAGTTTTTAATTTCTAATTTATTTTTAATACATTTTATTAATTCATGAATTCTATTTTTAATGTTTAATATACAAATCATATTCAACTCCTTAGTTTAAATTATTTTATAGATTCTATTTTTAAATCTTTTAATTTAGCTCACATATTAATATAAATATATTTTATACATCTTATTTTTAAATTCAATATTTGTTTTATACATCACTTATCCTTAAATTCCTAATATAAATTTCTATTTATAATCAAAATTATTTATTTATCCTAGAAAATTTCCTAATAATTCACAATTTATTTTCAAAAATAGATTTAATTGCCAATTTAAACTTGATAAATTTCAGGAATGTTACAGATTTCCCCCCTCAAAATAATTTCGTCCTCGAAATTGCAAGGAAGACGAGAAAGAAAAGATAATAGATAAAGAAATGATTGATCAGATCAGATCGAAATATTTATTCTGCATTCGGCTTACCAAATCAGAATATCGACAATATGAGAACAAACTCATATAATCATTACACAAGATATTTGGGTCCACCGGTCTACGAATATGCAAGGGCATTGATTAGTTCGAAGGGATAACTAATCGTTCGTAGAATATATCGGATCCCAGAGAAAAGATAGATGGACTCAATCTTTCACAATTCCTCAAACGCTAGATATGGATTCAAAATTCAGGTCGGAATATCCCAAAGTATATACCAATTTGTACCTCTTCGAATTTGATATACACAAGAAATTACCATAGAATTTCGAATTTGTTTTTAACCGATATCGATTTATTGATATATAACAAATTTAACTTTATATTTGTTAACCAATCTTACCCAATTTATTTAAAATCTCTAACTTATTTAAAATTTTCAATTTCAATTTCAAATTTATTAGAGTCTAGAACGAAAAGCTGATAAGAAACGGATGAAGATACAAAGTAAGAATTTCTTGCAACGATTCGTAGGGCCATCATCACACCGAAGCTACTCCTCGAGCTGCTACGAAGTAATCAAAGAATTGAAAAGACGAATCAAAGGAAATTGATAGAGAAAAGATATTTCCACTGTTGCAGGGTATTGACCATTTGTAGTGGTACTCCCCTGTCCCCTATCTCGTCCTGTTCTCGCACTCATACTCACTATCAGTGGATAGTAAGAGAATTTACTGAGGCGTTCGAACAGATATCTTAGGGATATACTCATTCTAGGGTTTACTTCACCCTATCTCTAATGAGTTACTTAATGTGTTATACTCCTGAGCTAAGGTTTTAACCATCAGCTCTGATACCAAATTGTAACGGCTCGAATTTTTCGCGTTCGAAAATCGACATCCATACTTTACATTGTACTCGAATGCCGCAGATTCGACCGCTCAAATTCGAGTCGCCGGAGCTTATAACACATTAAGTAAATAACACAGCGGAAGAAAATGAACAACATATATCAATATACAACATTTGATACAATAACTGATACAACATGAATGATACAACAGAATGGCACAATAGATATCAACATTATCAGAGATACAAAGAATAGCAGCGGAAATAAAAGATAACACCAGCAGCGGAACAGATCTCCAAAATAGTCTTCAAGGAAGAACTCCAGTATCGGTAATCTCCAAAGCACCAATCCAGAATAGCTCGAACTCCCAAATCAAAATGAAGAGAAGCAACTCGATCCAAATGCGATTGCCAAATCCTAAGGCTGAAAGCTATCGAATCTACACCTATTACTGATTATCTGAAAACCCCAACTCTAGACTGCCCGTGTGGGAAATAGTGGGCACCCAGAGTTTAGGAAAGGAACAATAAACTCCAGGTCAGTCATGGGACTGGTATGAGCAAACAAAAACATTTGGTCTTTTAAAACAAACAAAAGAATTTAAATTTGAAATCCGCAATGCTTTTTGAAAAATGAAACTACCATAAGGCCTCCCGGCACACACACAATGCAAACGCACACATGGGGGAGATTTCTCCTTATGATAGTCAAACATGCTTACTACGAGAAAAATTCTTTGATATTATTACTAGTGCATAGTGGGAAATCTTTCGAAAGTATAATATAAATCCTAGCCAGCATAGGTACCATGATACTATGCCTACTATAGCTGCCATGTTAAATGGCAGGTTCTACAACTAAAACCGTACAAGGCACGTAATTGAAGAATGGATTTCCAACAAATGGTCAGGCTAAGGAACTTCCTACTGCCACATGGGATCGCCTCTGGTGGGACGTCCCGAGAACTAACGTTACGGTTAGATCTCTGCCAACACAAGGCCGGGTTACCTCTGTAACTAGGTAACTACTACACGAATATGCCATCCCCCGGTCCTTTGAGACCTTTACCCGAGCGCTCGCAACAACAACACCACACAGTAATAGGTATAGTGTATCAACATGAGTAAGTATCTGGGCTCCATACCATGATACCACCCTTTACCAGAAGGGAATGACATACCCTAAAGGGCGCGACCCTCATAACCTTGCCGCATCTTTCCTGTTTCGACCATTTCCGGGGTGTGAGGTCCTGATGCAGTCTCGTCCACAAAGCTACACTTTGTGCAACAAAGCCATGCTTTGGGTCAACAGATGACCAAAGCAATGATCACAAAGATAAATGATCAAACAAATGATCATATCACAAATGATCAACCAATGATCATCACACAGCAGCACTCAGCATGCCACATTACCAAATTGGGAATATCACTGATAAATATCAACTACAAAACCTCTGAGTTCGTACGTCTCAGAGAAGGGTGTTAAGCTAAGAGAATAAATTCTCCGCCACCAAGCAGAAATGTATTTGATAGAAATCAGTTAACATCTCAAAGTGTAATGTCGGACATACAACCATACAAGTCTGTTCCGGGTTCGAACAGAACCGAAGGCACTTCCGAAGAAGCCCTTGCAAATCCGGGTATCCACAATCCCGATCGGACTTCCCATCACTAAGGAGAACTCTATACCGGAGCAACTCAGTGCAGAGTCAATCGATAGGTTATCCTATCGTTCTCACAAATACCCGGTCTTCACCACCGGTCTTCAAATGTTATCCATAACGTCGTATCACTATTCGGAATGGGCTATATGACACAAGGTCCTCTCCCGGCTAAACCGAATAATGAGCGCAATATTTTAAAACATATGGATATGGGATTTTAGTTAAGTCACAACTTATAAAATCCAAAACTTTTCTTTCAATGGTTAAACAAATTACCATTTTGAATCTTTAAACAAAAAGATTTATTTCACAAAGTTTCACCCAGTTTCACAAAGATCTATTCATAGATTTCAAACAATCCCCATTTCAATTGGATTAACCCAATTAAATCTTTAAATTAAAGATTTATAGCTTTCAAAACACATTTCCAAAGATTTATCTAAAACTTGGAAAACAATTTTTCTTTTAGACTTGAAAATCCTTTTAACACAACTTGAAAGTCCATTTCTTATGAGAAAGCAAATCTAATTTATACAAGTTGAAATCTTGAGTTGAATTTAAATTTCAAAACATCACCTTTAAAATGGTTTAAAAACCCATATAAACCCATTTATAAGTTGAATACCCTTTTTAAACAATAGTTTCCAAGTCATAGAATTCAATTTCAAATATTGAATTCAAATTTAAATTAATTTATTTACATTTCAAAACTCAATCAAGTTATTCAAATAACTTTTATTTTTGAAAACTCATTTTCAAAAGCTTCAATTCTAATTCCAAAACTATTTTGGAAAAAAAAAAAAAATTCAATTTTAAAACAATTTCAAAAATCTGTGACTTAACCAAATTTCAACGTGCAACCCATATTTGTGTGTGTATAGTGTGGTCCAGGGGTTTTACACAATAGTGCACAACATCATCAATCAGCACAGATTCAATTATTACAATTCGATGTGGGTTTCGGATAACCAAACTGAAATCCGACTTCCTGTCGCATCGAAATTCAAATGTCGTTTTACGGGTCAAAGGGTTTCATATTCATACGACAGTATATTCATCACAAATATAGCAGATTAGCACAAAGTATCACATAGCATCACATCACATATCAAATATATCAATCCATCACAGAACATCCAATAACAATCAAACACCTTTAATTAAGATGAATAAACCGTGTGGTTATGAATTTGTTATTCACATAATTACTTCTATTTATAATCTTTAAATTAATGATTAATTATCATTAACTATAATTAATTAAGTTTTAACCACCTTTATTTATTAATCATTTATTAAATCAATTATCTTAATTAATTATCCTTTAATTGTAATTAATTAATCTTAATTACCTATTCCTCAATTAATTACTTTAAATAATAAACTTTTAATTATAGAATAATTAAATCTTAGTTAAAATTAATTGTCCTTAATAAATAGATTTATTATTCCTTAATTAATTTCAACAATTAATTATACTTAACCAATTACAATTAATTATATTCAATTAATTAATCTAGTCAATTATCAAAATTAATTGCATTAATTAATTACTAAATTATCCCTAGATAATTATCACCCATTAGTAACAACATTCAATAAATTTTACACTTAAGAAAATTTGAATTAGATTAATAA
Organism: Allium cepa; assembly: GCA_030765085.1. Taxonomy (NCBI): domain Eukaryota; kingdom Viridiplantae; phylum Streptophyta; class Magnoliopsida; order Asparagales; family Amaryllidaceae; genus Allium; species Allium cepa. The sequence goes on from CM060942.1 coordinate 73,563,482, forward strand.
ATCATTTCTAATTAATATTAATCTAAATCATTATTTAAAAATCAAATAATTAAGTGAAATCCTTAATTATTCAACTAATTTAATTACTTATTAATTGACCCATTTAAATTCAAAATGTATTAAAACAATACATTTCTAAATTTAAATTCAAATTCCATTTTAAAATTTTGATATTTTAAAATGTTTAACCATTTAAACCTAAATCTAAATTAACACTTCATATTTAATTCAATATTAATAGAACTAAATTCTTCCTAGTTTTAAAACTTATTTGAAATCAAATCTTATTTCAAATCTATGTTAAACATTGATATATGTTCATTCATTCTTCTATAAATTTATAAACTTGTTTGAAATCAAAACTGGGTTTCATAGTAAATTTGAAACTGTTTTTAATTTGATTTCAAACCAATTTAAATCTTATTTAAAAATGTTTAAATTTATTCAATATTTAAAACTTACAAAACCTGTTTAAATCAAAATCTGGTTTTGTAAAAAGTTAAACTTGAAAACTGTTTTAATTCTTGACTTAATTCCATATTTAAAACTTGTTTAAATTTTAAGAATTTCATTTTAAAAACTTTGAATTCAAAATTACATTTGAATTCAGATTCAAGTTACACTTGAATCAATTCCTGCACAAAAGTTAAATTTCATTCAACACTTTTAAAAACTGCAAACCATTTTCAGGTTTAAACCCTGAAAACAGTTTTAAATTTTTGATTTAAAACCAATCTTTAAATTTATTTAAGATATTACATTTTTGAAAACTTTGAATTCCAAACTCTATTTGAATTCAGATTTAACTTGTACTTAAATCAAATTGCAACTTAAAAATGGGTTTCATTAAAAACATTAAAACTGCAAAACAACTTTCAGTGTTTCAAAACCTGAAACAGTTTTAATTTTGATTTAAAACTAAACTTTAAAGTTGTTTAAGATATTTCATTTTTAAAACTTTGAATTACACTTAAATTCAGTTTTCAACTTTCACCTGAAATTAAATTCCCACACAAACATTTAAATTTTATTCAAGTGTTTGAAACTACAAAGCTTCAGGATTTTAAACCTGAAACTATTTGTTTTAAAACTCGATTTAAACAAAATTTTAAACTTGTTTAAATCTAAAAGTTTCATTTTTTTTTTTTACAACCTTGAATTTAAAACTCTATTTGAATTCAGATTCAATTTTCATTTAAATCAAAATTTTGCACTAGAATTTGAATTCAATCAACACTAAAAAAAAACTGCAAAAAAAACTTCAGGTATAAACCTGTAACTCCTCTGACCCGAGAAACTCTCATGCTACTTCGAGTTTTCATGCTACCATCTCCGAGTCAAAAACAAAATCACCCGAGTTCTACTTCGGGTCAAAACCCTGCACACTACTAAACTGTCACCTGAGTTCAACATGCAACTAAATCAACCTGGAAACCAATTCACCTGACTCTCACTCTCTGATCATAATCACCAACATCTCCTCCATCCTCTCACCTCCATATTCCACTAACATAAACATCTTAACACCTGAGATTCACAAAGACTCACAGATACCTCAATTTCATATTTCTGTTTAAACAGAAATGCTTCCTCCCAATAGTTATTTAAACTGTAATATTTGTTTTAAAACTTCTACTTTCAAACATGCATTTCAATTTATACACTAGTTCAAATATTTATGATGTTTGATATATTTGTTTATTTCTAATGACGACTGATTTTGGTTTACAGAGGCTACAGATTTATTAAACTAACTTAAAATTTATAATTCTAAATTTACACCTAACTAACCTATTTACTTACACAGACTTTGCTAGCTGAAACCATTCAAGTGATAAAGCTTTTCCAATAAAGAATATACTAATTCATAACTAACACTATATGCAGTTTTCAAGAAATCAAAACATGCAAACATATTTACACACAGCATTTATCAATATAAGATTTACAGACAAACTTGTTTTCTTTTATTTTTCCTAAGTATTTACATGCATCAGACAATTCAAGCCTCCTTGCATTTGTGAGGTTACTTACTTTCAAAAGAAACAGAGGAGTTCTCATCAAACAGTTTTAAATTCAGGTGAATTAGCATTTAGTTCTGTAATTTGCACTTATCTTGATTTTAGAAAAAAAAACTGTTTTTAAAATAAAAGCTTACTCACATTCATGCAGGAAATAAAACACATATAAATTTAGGGCTAGGTTGCTCACAGACATACACACACTAAATTTATGTATACCTTCAACATGTAGGCATATTCAAAACCATACCAAAACACTATCACATGAAATCAAGATATGAACCAGATTTTGAAGACTTGGGGTGTAATTTGCTCACAAGCATGAAAACAAAGAAGCAACTAACATCAGAGTTTTATATATGCATCAGATAAAAGAGGGTGGAGGATTGCTCACATTGGAGTTGCAGCAGAGATAAGAACAGAGACAGGCTTTTGATTTTTTCCATATTCTGAATTTTGATTTGCTTTTTGAATTCTTGGTTTTCCTTTACTCCTGAACTGATAAACACAATTGTTTTTAAATCTTTTCTTTGTTACTGATTATCACTTCAGATTCAAATCCTTTTTAAAAGAAATTTTACTTTCCTTTTATTTGTTTTGAGAGAATTTACACTATCTTGATTCATTACAGGGATGCTTGCACTGCCCTGATCAAAAGAACCTGATTTCTACCTTGCACTCTATTTTCTTCCTGCAACTTATTAATAAAATAGTTTAAATTCTTTTGTTTTTTGTTACTGATTCACAACTCAAAAATTCAATTCTTAAAAAAAAAAATGACTTGCCTTTGAAACTGTTTTCCAAAAATACTTGGCAAAACTGAAGCCCCTCTCTCTTTATATTTTCTTTTTAAAATCCTGCAGTTTAAATTGATAAAATTGTTTAAATATTTTTGCTCAAATACTGTTTAACAATATTTGATTCACATTTTTAAAGAAAGAATTTACTTGCCTTTTATTTGTTTCCAGAGAAAACTGCATTTGCTTTCAAATTTAAGTTGCTCCAGAATGATATTTGCATTGCTACTTGAATTGATCTGCACTCTGTTCTTGCTTGAAACCTGAGTTGCAAATGCTTGCTACTTTGATTGCATGTAGGCTTGATTTCTAGATCTAAGAAAATGCAGATTTTTCTTTTGAATTTGCATTGTAGTTTAAGTTTGAACTTGGATTTGGTCACTGGAATGTTGCATGCTTCCAGGTTTTCTTTTGCATTGAACTCTGATTTTACTTGATTACAGTTTGAATTTGTTGGAGCTTGATCTTGCATTTTCAGATTTGAGGAGAGAATGTTATTGTTTTGTTCTGATTTTTTTTTTCTTTGGTGTTATAGTTATGAAATGCCAAATCTTTTTTACTGTTTTCTCTTCAGATTTGGCTGAGATATCAATTGATTACATGTGGGAAAATGAAGAGTTTTTGAAATTTCTTTATCTTATTATTTTATTTTAAACAATTAAATTGAATGCCATTTGTAAGAAATCATTATAACTTTTAGATTTTGTTAACTCTTACACTCCATCTCTCATGTGTATATGTTTACATTTGTAAATCACATTTTATACATTTTCAAACTATTATTTACACTTATACTTTTCAAAAGATATGTATATATTAAACTTTAAATATAACTTTCAAAATACATATTACATATGTATGTTATAAATTTAAAAACAAATTTCTATAAATTTTAAAAGATAGAGTTTCTCTTTCAAATCCAATATATACTATTTAAACATTTATTTTTAAATTTTCTAATTCAAAAGTTCATATATAAAAAATCCATTTGTATTTTATTTGGAAAAACTCAATTTAATTCACAATTAAATCAAAAATTTATTTATTTATTTTGTTTGTTCAAATTTTTTTTTTTTTTTTTTTTTTTTTTAGTTTTTAATTTCTAATTTATTTTTAATACATTTTATTAATTCATGAATTCTATTTTTAATGTTTAATATACAAATCATATTCAACTCCTTAGTTTAAATTATTTTATAGATTCTATTTTTAAATCTTTTAATTTAGCTCACATATTAATATAAATATATTTTATACATCTTATTTTTAAATTCAATATTTGTTTTATACATCACTTATCCTTAAATTCCTAATATAAATTTCTATTTATAATCAAAATTATTTATTTATCCTAGAAAATTTCCTAATAATTCACAATTTATTTTCAAAAATAGATTTAATTGCCAATTTAAACTTGATAAATTTCAGGAATGTTACAGAAATTAAATTCTCAAATTCTTGTTTTAAATTCATTTCAGTTCCCAAATCAATTTACAAACAACTATTTATAAATTCATTTATAGAACAATAAATGATAAATCAAGTATTATCATTTCAAATAATAAAATTAAATCAGTTTATTTAGTTCCATAAATTTCACTATATATCAAAATTTATTTCATTAACCAAATTTTAAAATAATATTGTGTTAGTTTGTTCTGTCAAAGTCTTTTAGAAAACCTATCGATAGCGCTGATCAGATGAATCGATCGGAAACCCAAATCAACATTAACAACTCAAACAACATAATAAATAAAATGAAACATAGATATACAAGTATAATCCAAAATGTTTGATAGAATAGATTGGAAACAAAAGACAAGATGATAAAATAACAGAGTATGGAGATCGGTAAATTTAAGTAAATCGCGGGCAACCTTAACTGCGTCAACCGTGACTTAAAGAATAAGATCAATGTGGATTTTTCTGGGGTAAATCTACATTCGATCTCAAGAGATAAAGTTTAGATTAACAAAAGACATTAGCATCTAAACCAAGGATAGATATAAATCTCTTGTGGATCAATGCTAGTTGTAAAGGAGTTTCACCCATTTACAATTCAATTTTAAATTGGCGAGACCGTCGACTCGCTAAAAAGATCATTTAAAGCGGAGTTATGGGATACTCCAAAATCAAAAGAAGATGAATAGTGAGGGATAAGAATGGATTTTGGAACCGTAGGGAACGTTCAAAAATTCAAAGAAATTCGAACCAAAGAGTAAGCGATTCAAACTCGAACGAAAGTGATTCTGTAAATAATTTACTTTATATTCTAAGTTTTGCCTCAAAGCCATAGCTCTGATACCAAATGTAACAACCAGGTATTTTCAACCATTCGCATCCATTATAATTGTATAGGTAGATACTCATACCGGAATTGAATTGCTCAAAATACCGCGTTGTAAATAAAATTTGGAAAATTTCAGAATATACAGTAAATAAAATCACAGATCACAGACACAGAGTAATAATAGTGCAGCAGAAGTAAAAGAAATAGTAGTTCATGAAGCTACTATATAAACATATCAGAGTTAAATAAAATACAAAAGAAGAAATAAAGTACAACATAAGTTTGAATATGATAACTAATTACAAGCTGAATACAACAACAGAACTGAAATAGATAAGACTAGATAAGCAGATAATCTCCCGCGATTCCAATCTCCAGAAAGTGGAAATCCAAATCTGTGAATGCTCAGGCTGACCCGAGCATAAATAAAAACACAAACACTCGAATCAGGACATACATACTTACACAATGTAAACCAACTCAAGTGAACTGTAGTAATGGTATAAGTAACTTAAAGGATGCTTGGGACCGCCTATCCTCTAAGGATCCGTTAAACTATATACTATGTAGTAATATTGTGCTATTATAATAGTGTATATCGATAAAATAAACATACTTTTTAATAGCGTTCCGGGTTACCCATATAGCCCTTCATGCATAATAGTCCCAGTAGTCCATCCAACATCTACATATCTCCTGATCGGGAGACTACGAGAAGATATGCATGGGCTACGGTAGAAAACAAACTCGTAGTAAAGGCTCGATATGGTAGGTGACACGGCACACAAAGCAATGGCAGGGTAGATATACCAATTACGACACTCGGGCTGGTGGTAATGCAGCAACCACAAACGCCCACCTCGGAACACATTACCAAAATCGGAGGGGCGCCCAAACAATCACAAAAGCAATAGAATGGTATCGAAGAAATGCGTCCGATCAGAGGAGCTACCCTTTTTTGCCCTAGATCGCTCCTATTTTAGCCACCTTAAGCCAACTCATGGGAGTTGGATCCACGTAACATACCTCAAGAACGTCGCCACCATCCTACTTCATTCTGGGATCTCCACCGCGTACATGGTTAGTCAAAGTGGTTTTCGGTATTGACAGAGAGTATGCCCATATCCGATCTCGTTCTCTTTGCCAACCAATTGTTATTATAACTCGTGGTTATAACTTTAAAATAATATTTTACACTTAAAATATAGACATCATTTCAATCCAAATCTTTATCAAAATAAAGATTAAATCATTTCCAAAACCTTTTCAATATATCAACATACCATATCATTCAAATTCAAATATTTATCAAAATAAATATCAAGTCATTTCTAACCATTTTAATTTATTAAATTACTATATCCTTTCAAAACTTCCTTTAATCATTTTAATATATTAAAACATCGTAAACTTTCAAAGCTTCATTTCCAAAATATCATATCTTCCAGAACTCCTTTTCAAATCATTTTAATATCAACATATCATATCTTTCAAAACTCCATTTCAAATCATTTTAATATCAAAATATCATATCTTTCAAAACTTCATATCAAATCATTTTAATATCTAAATAGCATGTCTTTCAAAACCTCATCTTCAAATCATTTTAATATCAATCATTTTAATATCAAAATATCATATCTTTCAAAACCACGTTCATTTTATTTAAAATACCATTTTAACACACATTTCAAAATAGTTTATATTTCAAAACAAATTACTTCATTTCAAATCGTAAAAATGAAGTTATTACATTTGATAATTAAATTATTATATTACAAAAATTTAAAATTTTCAATGTTTATTTATTTACTTAAATTTATTAAAACAATGAAAATTCAACTTTCGCAACATTTGGAAAAAGCTACAGTAAGTTACATTCAAACAATTCAATTTATCGAAAGATAGCATTTAAAAATGCTGTTAATTAACTTCAAATATTCAATAGAATTTCACAAACACTTATACTTTTATTTAAATCATTTTTAACTTATAAAATCATACATTTTCACATTTATAATCATCATTCAATTTTCGTTAAATTCATGATTTTATAAAGTTAAATTTTTTTTTAAAAATCAAAATTTATTAATAATTCACTTATTGAATTTCAACATTTAAATTCAAATTCATTATAATAAATTTCAACTTAACACTTAAGTTTAAAATTTGAAATATAACTTAATTCCATTTTTATTAACTTAACCTAAAATTCACTTTTAAGCCAAATTCACAAATTCCCATTTTGGTTATGTTTCAAAATTTCAACTTAAATAATCATTCATTTCACATTTTAACTTTATTCAAAAATCATTAATATATTATAAAATCACTTTAAATTCATTCTAAATTAAAATTATCATATTTACCATTTTCCAAATAAGAATAAATTTCCATTTGATTTTTTTAACTTAACTATCATTTTTGACCAAAATTCCAAATTTCCAAACTTAAGTTATATTTCAATAATCCAATTCAACCATTCATTAATTACATTTTTAACTCATAGAAAAAAATCATAGTTTATTTGTTATAAAACATTTCAAAAGTTTATTTAAATCAAATTTCATAAATTTATATTTTGAAAATACTTAAAAAAATATTTAAAACACTTTATAATATTAATCACGGGCCTGTATATAGTTTTCTAACCTAGGTCAAGTGATACAGATATATACCATTTCAATCCTCGGTTTACAAAGAAAAATCCGAGTTCAATCATTTCAAACCCGCAATCCCAAGTTTTTAGAAAAACACCGTTCAGGCATATCTTTCAGCCCATAATGATCTTCCCTTATTCTAAAGTCCGTTCGGGTATGTATCATTTCAACCCATAGTGAATCTTATCTATAGGGAACTTGCAGTGTGATAAACAGATATAAATGAACAGTTAACAACATATATAAATAACAGATGATATGACATGAAATTTAATAGGTTGAACATCATATATAAATAATCACATGGCAGTTATAACATCATATATTTTTTCTACACATTCAGTTGTTGTTTCATAACTGCATAAGTATAAATGTCGTTTGAGCTTTACTCACTTGTTAAAAGCAGGAGATAGTCAACAAAGCACACAACGGAGACTCTACAAAGGCACGACGACTCGAATATGACTGAAGAGTGGAGGGCCAAAGCTAATTGCCTTGTTCAAACATTTACACAATACAATACAACAACATAAGTTCAAAACAATTTACACTTGAACAACACTAGAAATCAAAGCCCAAAACAACTTCAATGGTTTGCACTTGTTCTCAACTTCATATGGATCAGTTAGTGATGGTATAAGCTCACCTAAGGTAGGGACTAACGGCTGGGTTTGGATCCAAACAGATCGACCTATCTTGGGTTTAAAGGTGCATAGATATATAGGTGCACAAAACTACACTACAAGGCAAACAAATCATCATTTCTATGCTCCTATTGTGCTCGGCCAGAGACTAGGTGGGCCCAGCCAGTGGCTCAGGTGGTGATGGGTGATGTGGAAGAGGGTGGAGGTCAGGTAAGAGGTGGTGGTGGTGGAAGAAGTGGCGGCTAGAGGGGGCAGAAGGTGATGCTAGGAAACTAGGCTCAGTTTGTGTGAATTGGTGATGTATTTATGGATTTTGGTGGATGTTCAAGCCTTGGTTGTGGTCGGCCTAGTCATGGTGATGGACTAGGGGGTGGTTGATCAAAGAACGAGGAGGTGGAGGTCGGCCTATGGCTGGAGGAGAGGTGGCCGATCCAATCTAGTTGAGAAACAAATGCAAATTCAATAAAAAAATAGAAAAAAAACAAAGGAAAGGAAGGAGATTTGACCCAAACTTTCAAGCAATGACCGTGAATTATTTTTGGATGAGACAGTGGTTTTTGTTTAAGTGAAAAATGTGGAAATGCAGCTGAGAAAAGAAATGAAAAGCACGACCAAAATTAATGAGATGTAGGTTGGAAAATGAAAAGGCGGAAGAGGAAAAGACTTTGGAAGTTAAAGGGTTTGAAACTTTTCATATATCCAACCATTTTTTTTGATTTTATAAATACAAAAAGGCTGATAAGAGTAAATAAACTCAGAAATAAAGCAAAGAAATAAATAAAATAAGTAAATTTTAAATTAATTAAATTAAATGAAGGAAATAGCAATATATATAACTAGGATAAATAAAATGAAATAAATTCAAATAAACTTCAAAAAAATTGTATTATCACTTTAAAATATTAAAAGACAAAAATATACATACAATAACATATTATCACATATTAAAATAAAATGTGGCAAGGAAAATATAATTTTTATAATTTAAAATAACCAAAATTGCTAAATAACTCAAATTGTACTCAATATTGAAATATACATAACTTTTTAAATCCGTTTCCAAAGAAACGAAAAGCAGTATTCATGTTATTAAATCTATTCTCATAATAAAAGATAAAATTTAAGAATTTAAATATTTTAAGTTGAAATTTAAATGTCAAAGTTTGACTAGTTCGAACAGAAATTCACCTTTCAGTAAAATATCCAATTTATAACAGTTTGAAATTATAATTAATAAAAAATAACATTTATATTTAAAATAACATAACTTATTCATTTTAATAAATAAAATAAAGTTTTTAAATCAAAATTTCAATAAAATAATCAAAATAAACAATTAAAATGAATCACAAAATTCAGGGTTGTTACATGATCTTTTCCCGAACCACCTTTCATTTTTTCCCAAACCAATTTTTATATTAACTTTTTTTTTCTTTCTTTAAAACTGTTATACACACGCGTACACTAGATAGCAGACCCGAGACTTTTTCTCCCATCCTCGAGATCGACTTTGAGTTTCTTCCTTCATTCCCAATCCTTCCATACCATCATCATATACACATGTGCACCACGCACACTGCCACGACCACCTCCGACCAACGACGCTTCCTTTAGCACATCATCGATGACGCGCCTGACTTCTCCAACCACCCAGTTCAACGAAAATAGCAGCAAAATGAAATCAAGTCGTTCGACCCAAAACTGGAATCAACCCGGATCTACAAAATTGATCGTCGATGACATAGTAGTTCAACAGAGTTCATACCGCTTCATCCAGAGCCACGCCACGACGTGCAGCGACGAATCCCCTTGGTGCAATCAGACGAAACGTCCTGACGACGTCACAAAAACACAAAAATTATCATCGACACAACCTTGGGTAGAAATCCTACTTCGATCAATTTCTAATACCACGATGATGTGAAAAATTATTAGCCATTTTTTCAAAACTCTCTATTCATCCTTCTATCTCCAGCGAAATCCCCGACCTCCCCGGTCACTTAGATCATCAGAAAAGCCTCGAAAACTCCCTCAAGTTCAACTTCCAAACCTTCGTGATTTACCAAATTAAAAATCTTAACTTTTCTTTTAAAAATCATTATTTCCAAGAACAAATCACATAACATAATCGATTCAAGAAATTAAGATACTTGAGTTTTGCATTTATTTGAGTTTCACTGTAAATTCTTGTTTCAGATAAAAATTACTTTCTAATCTTCTTAAAAATATTATTAAGAGATAAATTATGATTTAACGAACACATTTTTCTTGAATCCTAAGGTCTAAAGAGGATTGGAGATGAAGATTTAAATTTTGAAAACTGGTTTGGAGCCCTGTTAACCTGGAACAGAGGCATTTATTTTTCTATACAAACATGCACTAGTATATTCATCTTTACAGAAGCTCATATTCACACAAGCATACACAAATACAGATCATTATATGCAAACCAGAAGATATGCATACAGGTTCAAGTGTTTGCTCACCTGAGTATGGGAAGAACAAAGAGCATGAGCCTGGAAGTAAAATTTGGAAACTGGAATTGATTCAGATCCTGGAAACTTGGATTTACTTGGATGTGGAAGTTTTATTTGAACTTGAACTTTGATAATCCAGGTTGTAGTTTGATTCGGCTTGTTGAAGTTGATCTGTGTTGAGTCAGTTGTTTGATTGCTTCGCATTGGTTTTGAATTAGCTTCCAGGTTTCATAAATTTTAAAATGAAGATGAAGAGAGATGAGTAACCTGGTTTTACTCCTTTTATTTTCTATAATTTCTAAATTAAAAGGTAATGTGAATTTGCCACTTGTTTAACGATTATGTTATCTTGTTTACACTTATTTTATTTCATATCCCCTTAATTTTACAAATGTCATTAGTTACAATTTTATGTTTAATTTCCCTTTTGAAATAATTTTATAAACTTTGTTTTTAAACCCTTTTAGCTTTATATTTACAAAACATTTCTTAGCTTATAAAGCTTTTGTAAATCTTAAATAGTAATTCAAAAATTATTGTATTAATTTTCAAAATATAACTTCCAAACCAATACACATTAGAATTTTAGAAAACAACTTTTACTAATTTAAAATGTAGAGTTCTAAATCCAATATATTTTCAACGTATCTGTTATTGAATTTTAAATTCTATTTTTCAACTTCTTACAAAGCACATGTTTTTTTGGAGAAACTCAAATTAATTTACCAATTAATTTCACAATTTAATTTCAAAAATTATATTAATTATCAAATTAAATTTGATTCAAAACACGGATGGTTCAGATTCCCCCTTAAGAAAATTTCGTCCTCGAAATTTGCTAGGGAGACAACAAAATATGGATACACAAAGATAGAGAAACGATTTCTTCAAGTCAAACTGAACATCTATTATGCATTGGCTTACCAAATCAGAATATTAACAATAGATACAAGAACTAATCTATTTAACACTTCACAAGATATTCGGGTAATCCAGATCTACGAAGTATGTAGGAGCATTGGTTAGTTCGAAGGGCAACTAACTGTTCGTAGAATATATCTGGACCCCAAAGAATAAACAGTTATATGGATACAATCCAAAAACTTTTAGTTTAGAAACAAAAGTGTATCTATCAACCATAGCATCCAAAGTAATCAAATCATCCAAACAAACTATTCTAACCCTTTTGGAGTTTATGTCCCATGCAAATATATCAAAGCTTCTTCCTGAAGCTGTCAGGAAACCATCAAAGAATTGAAAAGAGATGATAAACAAAAGAGATTGATAGAGAAAGATTGTTTCCGCTGTTGTAGGGTGTTGACCATTTATAGTGGTACTCTAATGTCCCCTTCTTGCACTCATACATACTATTAGTGGATAGTAAGAGAATTTACTAAGGCACATGGACGGATATCTTTGGGATATACTTATTCTAGGGTATATTTCACCCTATCTCTAATGTGTTTCCTAATGTGTTATACTCCTGAGCTAAAGTTTCAACCTTCAGCTCTGATACCAATTCTAACGATCCTGACTCGACCTTCGAAAATCGGCACTGAATACGTCACCCGTATTCAAATGCCGTAGATCCAAACGTCGAATATGGTTCGCCAGAGCTTATAACACATTAAGTATAACAACACAATGGAAGAAAAAGATAGTATCATTGATATACAATATCTGATACAACAATTTGATACAAATGACTATCAATATATCAAAGATAGATACAAGACAATAACAGAGATAACAACAGTGGAAAGACAATATCTTCGATGCCAAACTCCAAAAACTCCATCTCCAATCCAAAGCGAGCTTGAACCCCCATCAAGTTGATGTGAAGAAACTCAATCCAAATGCGATCGCCAAATCCTAAGGCTGGATGCTATCGAAACTACGCCTACTATTTGGTTATCTGACAAAACCCAACACTAGACTGCCTGTGTGAAAAATTATGGGCACTCAGAGTTTAGGAAGGGAACAATAAACTCTGGATCAATCATAGGACTAGTATGAGCAAACAAAAACAGTTTTATCTTTAAAACAAACAACAAAAGATTTTTAAAAGTTGAAAACCGCAATGCGTTTTTGGAGAATGAGACTACCACAAGGCCTCTCGGCACACACACCATGCAATCGCCCACTTAGGGGAGATCTCTCCTTATGGTAGTCAAAAATGCTTGATACGCGAAAAAAATTTGATATTATTATTAGTGCATAGTGGAAAGCATTTGCAAGTACAATATTAATCTTAGCTAGTATAATATTAAATGGCAGGTTCTACAACTAAAAATGTGCAAGGCATTTATTGGATGATTGGATTTCCAACAAATGGTCAGGCCAAAGAACTTCCCATTGCCACATGGATACGCCTCTGGAGGGATGCCCCGAGTCTGCCAACACAAGGTCGGTTTCCTCCCTAGCCGGGAGTAATACCTAAAGATATGCCACCCCTGGTCGTTTGCGACCTTTATCCGAGGATCCTCAAACACAAAGCAACATCACACAGTAATAAACATACAATGTCCGCATGAGTTAAGTATCCGGGCTCCATACCATGATACCACCCTTTTCTAGAAGGAATGGACATACCCTAGGGGTGCGACCCCTACAACCTTGCCACATTTTCCTATTTCGACCATTTTCGGGGTATGCGGTCCTGATGCAATCTCGTCCTATGGTCAAGTAATGGTATTTATTATTTCAATCCGAAATTTAAATACATACGGGTATATATCATTTCAACCTGCAATCCCAAATTAAATTCAATGAAAATCGCTTGGGTTTATCATTTCAACCTATAACAATTTTCACCAATTCAACAAGATCATTTGGGTATGTATCATTTCAACCCATAGTGAATTCTATAATAATAGGGAACTTGCAGAGCGATAAAAGATATGATAATAATATAATAGGCATATATCATCAATATAAATATAGATAATGGTGTCAGATGTCACAGGTGAACAGATATAGATCACGGCATATATATAACAATGTAAATAACTACAGCAGCATATTTCAATTGTCGTTTCCATTGAAATCAAATTCAATAAATATAAGAACATTAATCGTGAGTGATTGCTCACCTATCGAGGCTAGACATGATTCGACGATGAAATGAGTTACGAATCCAAGCATGAATTCCAAAGCGAATCAAAATTGAACACGAATTGGAAAAACAAGATTGATAAATAGAAATTGACGAAATCAAGTCAGAACTGGATCGATGAAGATCAAAGGCATAAGTGAACTTATATATATGTAAAATAATTATATCCTAAATTCAAACATATACCAAAATAAGATATGCATATTTAATCTCGAATCTAAACTTAACTTTAATATCAAAGATAACATATATATATATATATATATATAATGTTATGAACCATTCAGACACGTTCATTTATAAATCAAACATGTGTATATTACATGTAAGCCAAGATATGAATACACATAAAACAAGGTATGTTCATAATATTTCTTTTAAAAAATCATACAGATTATAATCCTTAACAATTATAAACTTCTTAAACTATAAACAATAAGCTATACTAGAGAAACCCAACTTTTATTATAGCAACTCATATTTATAGTATATATAAGCAAACTGCTAACATACTTTATATGATAATATTACACTAACGTGGACCATACATTCACAATACTAACCTACATTAATCAAAAGAGTGATGTACCATCCCTATATACTATTTATATAATAATGAACAACGAAATGAACATACTATCCAACAGTACAAAATGTCGTCAATATATAGAAATCAAAACAAACTGTGTACTTTTATATACAATATACAAAATATATAAAATATATCGAAACAGAAGCAAGTTCGGCTGCTAATAAAATATGCTTTTGTCAAAATATATCTATTGCGCATCTAATTTTATTACTTTATAAAATACAACAATACAACTTACATAATATATATATATATATATATATATATGAAGTTTTAAATTTGATGCAGGCCAGTTTACAAATTCAATGAAGTTAAGTCGTTTCGGTTTTTTTGGTCGTTCACGACCTAGTGAAGGTCACTTGGATACCTTAGGTTGCTTACGACCTAACGACCTAAAGGAGGCAGCGCAAGGTGAAGAGCCGTGTACTTTAGATCGCTTGCGACCTAACTATATCTGCCAGCTATGCTCGTGACTTAACGAGTCATGAGGTAGGTGGTTGCGATATAATGATGGTACAGTAAAACATGAAGTAACACGTGAATCAAGTCCTAGGTCATTCGCGAGTCACGACCTTAATGAGCCATAACCTATCAACCCACGAGGCCAGTTTGATGAAGTATTAGGTCATGAGCGACCTAACGATCCTTTTAAGTCGCACCAGCGACTTAGTGAAGCTCGCAAACGACCCAGTAAAGCTGGTCAACGACCTAGCGAGATACCGGAGCAGGGAAGTAGAAACGAGTTATGCAGTAAGTCTTTAGGTCGCACTGACCAAACTCCAACGACCTACCACCTAGATAGGTCGCGTGTAGAAAACCCAGATGTTGAAACCTTAAGTCGCTACTGTTTGGATTGCTTGTATATGTTGAGTCGTGTTGTTATTAAGTCGCGTGAAGTGTTTCTTTGTGAGTCGCATGTCGTTCGTGTCTGTTAAGTCGTGTATTTTTTGTGTCGTAACTGTTATGTCGTGGGGTTGTATAAGTCGTAGCCCGTGTGTTTTAGGTCGTTTGGGTCTGTTAAATCGCATGTCTTTAATGTTGAGTACATGTTCCATTTTTTATTGGGAAGAAGTATAAAGACGAGATTTGGTGTGGTGTAGTTGAGATGGATGTTTATCATTTGCTTTTGGGAAGACCATGGCAGTATGATCAAGCAGTGCAGCATGACGGTCGAACCAATAGCTATAGTTTTATGTTTGAAGGCGTTAAAATTATTTTAGTTCCAAAGAAGAGACAACAAGGCGAGAGCAAGTCAGAAGAGATTGAGGAGCTTAAAACTTTGTTGACTTTGAAGGAATTCATCGAAGAAGTAGAGGAGAGTCCAGAGGTGTTTTTGTTGATTGGACATGAAGCTACCGAATCCGTTGCAGTTCCAGAGGAAGTAAAGCCGGTATTGGAAGAATTCAGAGATGTGTTTCCTGAGGAGTTACCAACGGAGTTACCACCGTTAAGGGATATTCAGCATCAGATTGATCTTGTGCCAGGGGCAGTATTACCACACAGACCACATTACAGGATGAGTCCTATGGAGCATGAAGAACTCAGAAGGCAGGTGGAGGAGTTGTTAGAACAGGGGAATTTTCAGGAGAGCTTGAGTCCTTGTGCAGTGCCAGCTTTATTAGTGCCAAAGAAGGATGGTTCGTGGAGGATGTGTACGGACAGTCGGGCTCTAAACAAGAACACTGTGAGACACAGATTTCCTATGCCGAGGTTCAATGATTTGATTGTTCAGTTAAGTGGGGCTGTTGTGTTTTCGAAGATTGGTTTGAAGAGTGGATACCATCAGATTCGTATTAGACCGGGTGATGAGTGGAAGACTGCTTTTAAAACCAGGGAGGGTTTATACGAATGGTTGGTTATGCCATTTGGCTTATCAAACGCTCCTAGTACTTTTATGAGAGTGATGAACCAGATTTTCAGACCTTTTGTTGGGAAGTTTGTGCTTGTTTACTTTGATGATATTTTGATTTATAGTAGGAGTACGGTAGAGCACATCCAACATTTGCGAGAAGTACTGTTGATTCTACGACAGGAGGATTTTATGCTGCAATAAAGAAGTGTGTGTTTATGATGCACAGTGTTTTGTTTTTGGGATATGTTCCGTCGAAGGAAGGCATTCAAGTGGATGAAAGTAAAGTAGAAGCTGTCAGGAGTTGGCCACAACCAAAGACAATTACTGAAGTGAGGAGTTTTCATGGATTGGTATCTTATATCGAAGATTCATTCCACATTTTAGCAGTGTGATGGCACCTGTAACCGATTGCATGAAAGGAAAGAAGTTTGCATGGTCAGACGAAGCAGGGGTTGCTTTTGAGAAGATCAAGACACTGTTGACGTCAGCACCAATTCTAGTTTTATCGGATTTTCAATTGTTGTTTGAGTTACATACTGATGTATCGAAGGTTGGGGTTGGTGGAGTTTTGAGTCAGAAGGGAAGACCAGTTGCTTATTTCAGTGAGAAGTTGTCTGGAGCTAAGTTGAGATATAGCACTTATGATGTTGAGTTTTACGCAATTGTTCAAGCTGTGAAGCACTGGAGACATTATCTGTTTCAGAAGGAGTTTGTTCTTTATACGGATCATGAAGCTTTCAAGCATTTGCAAGGGCAGGAAAAAATTTCAGCTAGGCACGCTTCATGGGTCGCGTATCTATAGCAGTTTACTTTTGTTGTAAAGCACAAATCAGGGGTGACGAATCATGTAGCTGATGCATTGAGCAGGAGGAATCATTTGTTGATAACGATGAAGGTTGAAGTGACAGGATTTGAACTATTGCCAGAGTTGATTGAAGAAGATCCTTACTTTACGAAATTTGTTGAGAAAGTCAAGGATGGGAGTACTGATGAATTTGTGTTGGTGGATGGATTCTTATTCAAGCGGAATCGATTATGCATACCAGATTGCAGCTTGAGAATGAAGATTATCAAAGAGTTACATGAAGAAGGCCATGTGGGTAGAGATCGTACGTTGCAGTTGATTTCTCAATCCTATTTTTGGCCATCGATGAGAAGGGAAGTTGAAAAGTTTGTGCGTAGATGTCATGTTTGTCAGGTTTCGAAAGGGACAGCTACAAATGCGGGATGTATATGCCATTACCTATCCCTACAAAACCATGGATGGACATTAGCATGGATTTCGTGTTGGGTTTGCCGAGGACACAACGGGGAAATGACTCGACATATGTTGTGGTGGATCGTTTCTCGAAGATGGTACATTTTGTTGCTTGTAAGAAAACAGCGGATGTAGTTAATGTAGCACAGTTGTTCTTTATAGAAATCTATCGTTTGCATGGTTTACCAGTATCTATAGTTTCCAACAGGGATACCAGATTTCTGAGTCATTTTTGGCTAAGTTTGTGGAAGATGGTGGGAACGAAGCTGAATTTCAGTAGTGCTTATCATCCGCAAACTGATGGACAGACGGAGGTTGTGAACAGATCGCTGGGAAATTTATTACGGTGTCTTGTGAGGGTTAATCTGAAGAGTTGGGATGTGAAGTTATGTCAAGCGGAGTTTGCTCATAATCAAGCTATCAACCGTAGTACGGGTTTCAGTCCATTTCAGATTGTATATTCAAGCTTACCAAAAGGGCCGTTGGATTTAACGATAGTGCCGCAACCGAAGGGGATAGTTAAATGAGCTGCTGATTTTGTTGATGGATTGACGAAATGCCATGAAATCGTTCAGAAACGATTGGAGAAGACAAATGAGAAGTATAAACGATCTATAGATCTGAAGCGACGAAGTGTAGAATTTAACGAAGGAGATTCAGTCTATGCTGTATTAACAAAGGATCGTTTTCCATTAGGAACATATAATAAACTTAAAGCCCGAAAGATTGGTCCTGTAGAGACTGTGAAACGGATCAATGAAAACGCTTAGAGGTTTAAGCTGCCGGAGGATGTGTACACTTCTGACGTGTTTAATGTTAAACATCTTATACCTTATTATGGAGATGAACAATCCAATGGGGAAGAACTTTTAAATTCGAGGGCGAATTTCACCCAACCAGAGGAGGATGATGCAGGCAGTTACAAATTCAATGAAGTTAAGTCGTTCTGGATTTTTTTGTCGTTCACGAACTAGTGAAGGTCACTTGGATACCTTAGGTTGCTTACGACCTAACGAGCTAAAGGAGGCAGTGCAAAGTGAAGAGACATGTACTTTAGATTGCTTGCGACCTAACTATATGCTCGCGACCTAACGAGTCACGAGGTAGGAGGTTGCGACATAATGATGGTACAGTAAAACATGAAGCAACACGCGAATCAAGTCCTAGGTCATTCACGAGTCACGACCTAAATGAGCCACGACCTATCAACCCACGAGGCTAGTTTGATGAAGTATTAGGTCGCGAGCGACCTAACGATCCTTTTAAGTCGCACCAGCGACTTAGTGAAGCTCGCAAACGACCCAGTAAAGCTGGTCAGCGACCTAGCGAGATACCGGAGCAGGGCAGTTGAAACGAGTTATGCAGTAAGTCTTTAGGTCGCCCTGACCAAACTCCAACGACCTACGACCTAGATAGGCCGCGTGAAGAAAACCCAGATGTTGAAGCCTTAAGTCGCTACTGTTTGGATCGCTTGTATATGTTGAGTTGTGTTGTTATTAAGTCGCGTGAAGTGTTTCCTTGTTGAGTCGTATGTCGTTCGTGTCTGTTAAGTCGTGTATTTTTTGTGTTTTAACTGTTAAGTCGTGGGGTTGTATAAGTCGTAACATGTGTGTTTTAGGTCGTTTGGGTCTGTTAAATCGCCCGTCTTTAATGTTGAGTCGTTCGATAATAGGTCACTGTCGACCTATGCTAAGTCGTTCATACGAGTCTTGTACATATTGTAAGCATACAAATAGGCATGGTGTTGGTCATTTGTAAGATGGTTATGTTTGAATAAACTTTTGTTTGTGAAGCTTTGTGCCTCCATTAAATTGGTAGTTGAGTGTGATCTCCTATCTCCACTTTCGTCATTCGAGTGCGCTCGAATCTTCGATCGTTGAAGCCAATTCGCGGAATCAAGTGCGCTTGATCAACGCTCGAAGAATTGTAGATCTCTTTTCATGGTATCGTGCGTGATCAACGTATCAGAGATAGCTAGAATTCGGTATCTTCGGATCAACGAATTTGGGGCTTGCAGTATTTACAATCCACCAATTGCCAATTTCACCTTTTCATTTAATTTTCGTATTTCCGCTGCTTCAAAATCTCAACTCAGAATATACAAACTTGTAATATGTGAAACCTGTGATTTCGAAATCTATATATACATTATATAAAACATCTACATATTCCAGGCAATAATTTAATTACCGTATATATAAATGCAGACCGCTTATATATATAATTATAAATATTGTATGAAACTAATATAACTAACAAAGTATTAGTATATCCGTTATACATAAAAATATTTTTAACGTATCAACAGTAAATATGGTATATGTAGATTAATATATACACGACGCAGAGTCAATATTAAATTTAAAAATTATAAAAAATAAAGGTCTATAAATTTAAATTTTATAAATTCAGATTCATAAAAATACATCATACATACATAAATACATACAAGCAAAACCGATACTAACCAATAGTCAACATACAAAACTTATATACTAGTTGTAAAATATATAGACTAGCATATTTAAATTTTTTATTTATATAAATGACCATATAGAAAATAAATAAACACTTATATAAATTATATATATACATACAAATGGTATATACCTCATAGCACTCGGTTATGACTGCAGGCAGTTCAAGGAATCGGCTAAATAGGTGGAAGCTCTTGCAAGAGAAGGCTTGGCTATGGGTTCCAGAAGAGAGATGGGAGAAGGCAGCTGAATGGATTGGTGGCTTTGGTTGAGGTCAGGAAGCTATAGAGCAGGCGTTAATGAAGGCAAGTTCAACTGAGGTTGCTGCGCATTCCGGTGGTGGAGGGTAGATGCGGATCTGGTTTATGCTGGGTTGATCAGAGGAGATGCTCAAAGGAAGAACAAGGAATACAGGTAAAATATTTTTTTATTTACGGTGATAATCTTTTTAGAAGAAGAATGGAAAGAGAAGGAGATGATGAATGGGGAGAGTCGGCAAATAAAAGGATGAACGCCCAAAAATAAAATAAAATGTTGAATGGAAATTGAATCAACGGATGACCATTCATTTTTTTGACATCAATTCAAGTGAACCCCCTTTGAATTCCAAACCCATCTGTCTACCCACTACAATAATTAGGATAAAATAAAATCAAATATAAAATATGAAATAAAATATGAAAAAACTACGCGTGATCAGCTGAGAAATTGTAGTTTTGAAAAGTATAAATCAAGTTTTAACAAAACGAAAAAAAAGAGAAAATATTTGAATCAATTTTTTGGATTTAAATTAAAATAAAATTATGCAAGAAAATAAATTTAATATTATCAGATGAAAATTTACCAATTGCTATGTTTAATTAGACGCATTTCAAATACCAAAATTTTATTTCAAAATTGTATTATTTAAAATTTCACAAAATTCAATTAATTAAATTACTTAAAATCGTTAATATATTCGGGCTGTTAAACTCTCCCCTACTCAAAACTTTCGTCCTCGAAAAGGAAGGAGGTAGGAGAATAGAAACAACTAGAAAGAAAATAGAGTGGAAAAAAAAATAAAACAATTTACTTGACCTATATAACTTTCAACTTAAATTAAATAATATTCCAGAATTAATTTTAAACTCAAGGTATTTCATTAAGTTGATTAAATTTCAATTTATAAATATTTGATACAAAAAGGTTTCCTTAATTAGAAATGTATTTAATTTGTCTCATTTGCTATTCAACTAACTTATTATTCTATTTAACTCTATTAACACTTTATAATTAAAATTTAAGTGTATAACATTTGTCATAATCACTCAAATTTTATTCATAAAATCATTAACCACCATTTTACATTGTAAATTATTCAGTTACATATTCAACTTCTGAATGATTTAGGTAAATTATATTGGAATTTAATTAAGTATAATACAGGCAAAATTTTCTTAATTCAATTACTTCAAGTTCAAACATTTATTCCAAAATTTTGGCTTCATTTTATAATTGAAAGCTTTCTTAAGATAAGATGAAGAATTAAATTTCTGGTTTCGCTTCAAACCATGTAGAAATACGCACACACACACACACACACACACACTTTGTATCCAATCGAATTTATAAACATATACCTATATATATTGATCAAATCATACCTCATAAATTCAAATCAATTTATTTTTCAAAATAAAAGTGTAGTAGAGCTACAAAATGGTCTCTTCACTTTGAAACACAAGAATAAATGTCGATGATCCGGTCGTCATCACCGAAATTATTTTCCAGCGACAAAAGGGAGGAGCACTGCTTTAAACTTTTAAAATTCTTTGGAAACCATTTCTATTCGAAAATACTTTAAATAATATGCATTTTAAAACTTTAAAACAGAGTTTGAAATTATCGAAAATTAAATTATCAAATTCTTGATTTAAAATCATTTCAAATTCCAAATCAAATTATAATCAAGTTTATAAATTTCCATTTATTTATATTGTTGAAATAGTCAATGGTTTTCAAAACAATAATTTAAAATCAAATATTATCAATTCGAACAACTAAATTCATTTAACTATAAAATTTTCGAAACGCTACTTATATCTTTAATATAATCATACAAAATTTATTTCATTAACCAAATTTGAAAACAATAAGGTGTCAGTTTGCTCTGTTCAAATGTTTTGGAAATCCTATCGATAGCGCTGATCAAACGAATCGATCGAAAATCCAAATCAACATCAACAACTCAAACAATACAATATATATATAAAACATTTTTTATATAAATTTAAAAGACACTTTCTCGCTCGACAATACAAGAATGGATATCAAAGCAAGGATAGAGATTCAAATCTAATGGACTCAAATCAAAGAGAATTTTGATTCGAAGATAGATTTGAAACAAAGATAAGATAATTAAATAACGAAATAGGGAAATGGATAAGTTTGTATAAATTGCGGGCAACCTTAACTGGGTCGACCGTGACTTCAAAATAAGATCGATGCAGAATTCTAAGGCAAATCAAAGTTCGAGTGCAAAAGATAGAATTCATGCGTAGCAGGAGATAGATAGCATCGTAAACCAAGGATACAGAAATCTCTGGTAAATCAATGCTTACTGTAAAGAAGTTTCACCCCTTTACAAATCATTCGAAGATTGGCGAGACCGTCGATTTATTAAAGAGATTGTTTGAAATGGAGTTATGGGATACTCCATAATACGAATATGAAGAGATAAGGATGGAATTTTGAACCGAGGGGAACGTTCCAAAGTTCAAAGGAAATCGAATTGAAAAAGAAGGAATTCAAGCTCGAAAGAAAGTGATTTTGTAATTAAATTTACTTTATACTTTGAGTTTTCCTAAAATCAAAGGTTTGATACCAAATGTAACGACCTAATATTTTCAAACATTCACATCCACACATGTCAGATTTGAATTGCTCAAAATACCAGATTGTTAGTTTATATTTGGCAAAATTTAGCATATACAGTAAATAAATAAGTCACAGAATCATAGACACGGATTACTTTCAATATGCAACGGAAACAAAATGAATAGTAGTTCATGAAGCTACTATATATATCAGAGTTAAAATAAGATACAATAGAAGTCTCGAATACAACAGTCAAATACAAGATCAGAACACAACACTAGAATCAACTGAATATCTATAAGCTGGATAGATAGCCGGATCTCTAAGTGAAGCTCCAACTCCAAAGGTGAGTCTCAAAAGCTGAACCACTCAATTTGACCCAAGCGTAAAGCAAAACACAAAATACTCGAGTCAGGATTAACATTCTCATATCAATAAATACAACTCACGTGAAATAACAACTAAAATACAAGTAACTCAAAGGATGTTTGGGATAACCATCCTTTAAGGATCCTTTAAACTATCTTCTATGTAGTAATATACGCTATTATAATAATGTCTAAAGTAAAGTATAATATATTTAAAAATAGCATTAAGGCTTTACATTTTCCACCTTAACACATTTTATATATTCTCATGTCCATATAGTACCGTAATCTCCCACGTACTAGGCGTCGTCAGAGGGCACCCCATAGGTATGGTACAAAACAAAATCATATATGGCGCGCTAGGGTAGGTAACATTACAAAAAAAGGCAACGTCAGGGTAGATATACCAATTACGCATCCAGGCTAGTGGTAACGCATAGCCGCAACTACCACCCACCTCGATCCACACCCCCAAATCAAAAATCAAAAGTGGCTACCAAATCAAGCACAAAGTCTGAATATAATATCGAAGGGGTGTGTCCGATCAGAGGAGCTACCTCATCGGCTCGGGAATCGCTCCTGTTTTAGCCACCTTATGCCATCTCATGGGAGTCAGGTCCATGTATATACCTCAATAGGACGTCGTCGCCATCCTACTTCATTTTGGAATCTCCACTGCGTTCGCAGTTGTTAAAGTGGTTTTCGAAGTTGGCAGAGAGCATGACAAATTCCAATCCTGGTCTCTTTAACAACCAAACGTTGTTATAACACTGTGGTCATTTCAAAAATAGTTTATACTTCATTACCAAAATATCAGTGCCATTTTAAAACCATATCAAATATGATATCATTTCCATTTCAAAACCAAATAAGATATCATTTCGATTTGAAATATATCCATTTACAAAATTCATAGCGCTTCAAAATTATAACGCTTCGAAACCAAAACACTTGAAATTATAACACTTTGTAAATCATAATTTCAAAATCATAATACTTCCCATTTGGCCGGTATAGATACTAAAATAGTATATATAATAAAATAGTTTATAAAGAAAAACAGTTATAAGTTAAAAAATTATATTAAAATTGTTTATATTAAAATTGTTTTAAATAGAATTTAAAATACTTTATATAATAGAATAGCTTCCTCAAATCGCACAAATGAATTACAAGCCAATTCAAATTCTAAAATTCAAATTTAATCAAATCTCAAATCAACAATTTCAATTCAATTCAGTTTCTCAATAAACCATTTAAAATTATAACGGTTTCAAAATAGATTTGAACCCCAAAATAAACCATTTCAGTTTCAAAATTTCCAAAGCTTTAAATATTCAAGCATTTCAAAACTAAATTTGATAATTTCATATATATCTAAATTTAACTTCATTATTATTTGGTTTTGAAATATCCACTTAATAAAACCGGGATCACTTAAATAAATCTCAAATAGTCTAAACTTAATATTTCCTTTACTTGAATAAAACTTGAAATATTCATTTAAATCACCTTAACCAAAGTCAAGTTATAAAACCATGTCCTTTAAAATCTCAAATTAAATAAGTTCAAAATCGATTTTAATTAAATATAATTCTTAATTAAATACAATTTCAAACCAATTCCAAATCAATCTTCTCAACCTTAGTTTATTAAAATCATTATAAACTTTGTATTGAAACAAAATTTAAATAATGATTAACCATATTATAATTTAATAATATCAAACTTTATTATCAAACTTATTTTATGTTGAAACAAATTTATACATAGCTTAAGATCAAGAATTTAACTATATATAAAATAACATTTATATAATATCTAAAATCAATATTGTATAAAAAAAATTCCGAAACCATATTTTCAAAATATCTATATATAGACCAACGATGTCTGTATATAATTTTCCATCCTATGGTCAAGTGATACTGATATTTATTATTTCAATTCGAAATTTAAATACATACGGGTATATAACAATTCAACCCGCAATCCCAAATTAAATTCAATGAAAATCGCTTGGGTTTATCATTTCAACCCATAACAATTTTCTCCTATTCAACAAGATCGTTCGAGAATGTATCATTTCAACCCATAGTGAATTTTATACTAACATGTAACTTGCAGAGCGATAACAAGTATGATAATAATATAACAGGCATATATCATCAATATAACAAACAGATAATGGTGTCAGATGCCATAGGTGAACAGAAAAAGATATCATCATATATAACAATGTAAATAACTACAACAACATATTCTAATTGTCGTTTCAATTGAAATCAAATTTAATAAACATAAGAACATTAAATTTGAGTGACTGCTCACCTTTCGAGGCTAGAGATGATTATACGACAAAATGAGTTACGAATCCAAGCACGAATTCCAGAGCGAAGCAAAATTGAACGTAAATTGGACGAACAGGACCGATAAATAGGAATTGACGAAAGCAAGTCAAAAGTGGATCGATGAAGATCAAAGGTATAAGTGCACCTATATATATATATATATATATATATAACTTTATAAAACTATATATATGTAAAATAATTATATTATAAATTCAAACATATACCAAAATAAGATATAAATATTTAATTTCAGATCAATAACTTAGCTTTAATATCAAAGGTAAAATCTATATATATTATGTTACGAACCATTCAGACATGTGTATTTATAAAACTAACGTGTGTATATTACATGTAAAATAAGATATTAATATACATAAAACAAGGTATGTTCATAATATATCTTTTATAAAATCATACATATTATAATCCTTAACTATTATAAACTTCTTAAATTATAAACAATAAGCTATACTAGAGAAACCCAACCGTTATTACACCTACTTATATTTATAATATATATACACACACACATACATACATGCAGACTTCCAACATACTTTATGTGATAATATTACACTTACGTGGACCATACATTGACAATACTAACCAATATTAATCAAAAGAGTGCTATACCATCCTTACATACTATTTATATAATAATGAACAATGAAATGAACATACTATCTAACAGTACAACATGTCATCAATGTATAGAAATCAAAACAAGCTATGCACTTTTATACACAATATAAAAAAATATAAAATATATCGAAATAGAAGCAAGTTCGGCCACTAACGAAATATGCTTTTGTCAAAATACATAGATACAGCTATTGTGCATCTGATTTTGTAACTTTATAAAATACAACAATACAACTTACATAACATATATATGAAGTTTTAAATCTCAACTCAGTATATACAAACTTGTAATATATGAAACCTGGGTCTATATATACATTATATAAACCATCTATAGATTACAGGCAACAACTTAATTATCGTATATATAAATGCAGACCGCTTATATATAATTATAAATAATTTATGTAACCAATATAACTATCAAAGTACTAATATATCCATTATACACAAAATATTTTTAGCATATCCAACAGCAAATATGGTATATGTAGATTAATAATATAAACTACGTAGAGTCAACATTAAATTTAAAACTTATAAAAAAAACAAAGGTCTATACATATAAATTTTATAAATTCAGATTCATACAAATACATCATATATATATATATATATACACAAGCAGAACCGATGCTAAGCAATAGTCAAGATACAAAACTTATGCAGTAGCTGCATAATATATATAGACCATCATATTTAAGCTTTTTATATATATATATTTGACCATATAGAAAATAAATAAACACTTGTATAAATTATATATATATACAACTGGTATATACCTCATAGAACTCGGTTATGGTTACAGGCAGTTCAATGAATCGGCCAAATAGGTGGAGGCTCTTGCAAAAGAAGGCTTGGCTATGGGTTCGAGAAAAGAAAGGGGAGTAGGTAGCTAAATGGATTGGTGGCTTCGGTTGAGGTCAGGAAGCTATGGATCAGGCGTTGATGAAGGCAAGTTCAGCTGAGGTTGCTGCACGTTCCAATGGTGGGGGTAGATGCGGATCTGGTTTATGCCGGGTTGATAAGGGAAGATGCTTGAAGGAAGAACGAGGAATACATGTATTTTATTTATTTATTTATGGTGATAATCTTTTTAGAAGAAGAATGGAAAGAGGAGGAAAGGACGAATGGAGAGAAGTCCGCAAATAAAAGGATGAATGCACAAAAATAAAATAAAACGTTGAACGACAAATTGAATCAACGGATGACTATTCGTTTTGTTTTTACATCAATTGAAGTGAACCCCCTTTGAATTCCAAACCCATTAGTCTACCCATTACAATAATTAAGCTATAATAAAAATCAAACAAAATCAAATATAAAATATGAAAATAAAATACAAAAATAACTACGTGTGATTAGCTGAGAAATTGCAGTTTCGAAAAGTATAAATCAATTTTTAGCAAAACGAAAAATAAAGAAACTTTTTGAATCCATTTTTTTAGATTCAAATTGAAATAAAATTATGCAAGAAAATAAACATTAATATTATCGGATGAAAATTTACCAGCTGCTATGTTTAATTAGACGGATTTCAAATATCAAATTTTTATTTCAAAATTTTGTTGTTTAAAATTTCATAAAAATCAATTAGTTAATTTAATTAAAACCGTTAAAATATCCGAATTGATACAGATACCCTAGCCTCGCCGACCCTTGCACCTACATCGAACTGCCTACCAGAATATGCCGAGAATGACTACAGCCACTTAGTCGCGGCTTCCAATCACGATTCACTTGCGATGAAGTTTAAACTGCGGGAGGCTTCGTCAAGGATGAACACGCGGCACGCTTTGCAAATCTCCCTCTTTCGTCTCTTCTTGAGTGCGACACTGCCTTGAAAACGCGCACGCGATCTGCCCCAAGATGATTCGAATCAATCGATCTCACAATACTTGACGTTGAGCTCGCGACAATGTCGCGATGTATTTCTCTTTTTTTATACACGAACGAATCGATCTACGTAAAGAAGCACGCGACTTTAATCAAGAAGATTTCTTTTAAACAATGGCCGGTAATTTCGATTTTGAATGAAAAAAGGTTTTCATTTTGTAAGTGAATTTGATTTATACCTTTAAAATTCTCGGCTATGATAAAAAGGAGACGCGTGTGAAATTAAACAGAAAAAAGGAAACACGCTTCTTAGGGTGGACAAGTGATATGATATAAAGAATAAATTTCTGATATGAAGAAGTTTGACCAGTCAAAACATACGTAATATATTTACATTTTAAATTTAAATCGACTTGAAAATGCAACTTAAATTTTCAGACTCCTATCGAGGCATGCCGCTTGGCGTTTATAATATTATACCCATATTTCGAACGCAATGGAAAAGATTTCGTGGCCTAATTCGATCGTATGGAGAAGATAGTTTTTTTGGACCTAGTTATTATATTAAATTTTCGATATAGATCTAGCGCATTTATCTATTATACGGCCACATGACAACTCCAAAAGCTACAAAAATAGAAATTCGATAATAGTACACTATTACGAATCCAATGGAACTGGTTTCAACAAATTCCGAGACTATGCCTCGGAAGGCTATTTTTTAAATATCAATTTAAATGATATATTTTCAAAACTCAACAAAACACTTTCAAATTCAATTTTTAAAGTTTTATTACCTTCAGTAATATTAATATCAATTTTATAAGCCTTCAAAATATTTTTAACAAGCTCGAAACGGAAGATTCAATATTTTACCCAATTTCATATTATTAAATTCAATAATTTAATTGCCAAATAAACAGTGATATTTGTAATTCAAGTTGAACTAAATTTCAACTATTTGAAATCAATTAAATATTTCAATTTCAAATATCCAGAAATTCCAGGTCGTCACAGATATTGATACATCCATTAAGAGTGGAGTATGCATTGATCTCCAAATGTTGGATAGTATATTTCTCATGTACGCTAGAGGCACCAAAGGGTTACATATAATTATTGGATACCTATGGAATGACTCACTTGATAGTTTTTTAGTGGCTAACATAATTAAGGCTATACGAAAATATAAATATGCCAATATTATACAGTTATCTTGACTTGTGGGTATTACTGATATTCAATATGGAAGCCCTGCTTTGATTATAGTTAAATTGTAGCACAACATCCATCAAATGACAACATTGGGTCGAGTGGAAGCAGTGGAAGTGAAATGATATCCAAAAGAAGATTCATATCCTTAGTTATATAAGGTTTGTAATGTAACATCCCTAACTTGGAGGTCCAAAACTAACGGCTACGGATGCTGCAGCTATCTATAGTTATTAATCATCGATGACCAAATGCGATAATGTTAGAAACAGTGATATAACAGAAACACATGGATATGGAAAGATTTTAAAATCAACAAACAACTTTCTAATTCCATTTCAAAGCATTTAAATTAATTACATAATCCCATAATCGTTAACCATGTTGAAAAAATATATTATTATTACAACATACGCTGAGAGCAACACATGAAGATTCACCCTTGAATGATTGGAGTATATATCGGCAATTAAACTACTTTGAAACAAAAATAAAAAAGAACTCTAAATAGTTATCATGCCTCTTGCATGTCTTCGGAAGCTTATATTCCTAAAGAGGTACCAAAAAACCACAGCTCTCAAACTACTCAAAACCAATTGAGCACCCGAGAGTTTAAAGGGAAAACATAAACTTCGAGTCGGACATAAATCCTGGTATGAATAATAATCTACTATCTCAAACCATTTAGATATCTAGTGAGACCACGCCGATTAGCGGAATGGGTTTTCCGCTTACTAGCATCTTATCCAAAACTTTATAAAACCACAAACCGTGCTCCTGCATCTGCAATGGTTAAAACATAGCAATTCAAAATACTATGATGATATGCAAAAAAGTAAATCAATTTTGGATTACCCATCCCCATTCATTTTGACTATCTATCTTTATTATAGCTTCTAGGCTCACTATTAACTTGTTAGTTTTCATAGGCTGACTAATAACCTATTCAGTAATTATGGACCTCCTGTCCGGTTTCATGATTCTCAAGGGATCACTAAGAACGTATTAGCCCCCGCCAATAACTTCATCATTCATGGGTTCTCCCTGAACATATTGGTATCTCCAAAAACTTCCCTCTTATCCTAGTTTTCATGGGTTAAGTAGGAATCTATTGACTTCTGTCAATAACTAAATCCAAATATAGTTTTCGGGGGTTCACTACAGACCTATTGGCTCCTGCCAATAACTTTTTCTAATCATAGTTTTCGTGGGTTAAATATGAACCAGTCTATTTGACAACTTCTTTAATCAGTATTTAGATATCCTATATTATGGTCTATCTGACCTTCTAGATGCAATTCTGATCATTCAAGAGTTAACTCAATTTACATTCACTATTGGGTCAACCTAGCTAATTATTCTTCCTCAAAGTACAATTATGGGTCCATATTAAAGAGAATATATATTAGAAGAAACAAACATAATAACATAATAATATCAACATCCGTTTTTTAATATCCTTGAAATCATTTACAGATGTAACATGGTTAATCCCTTTAACCTATGATTTTATCAAGGAAAGCTTCTTCAAAATCTTCAAAGTTAAAACCATTTCAAAATTCCTTTATTTTAGCTATGGGTTTTCCTTTAAATATGAGATTGGGTCATTTTTTTTTAAAACTAAGGCTTTCGAAACCTTAAAACTTTACTTTCGAAATCATTGGATAAACCTCCTTAGAAAACATTCAAATCTTCTATTCAAAACACTAAGCATGTGCCTTTCAAAAAACGTTAAAAAATCTCACTCGAAACCATCAAAATATACCTTTTGAATGTATTAAATCGTCATATATTAATTCTTAGAAGCATAGCTTCGAAATCAATGAAAGTACTACTTTCGAAACCATTGGTTTTATCTTTAAAAATAACTTTTGGGTTAAAGTGAATATATACGAAAGTAGGCCTTTCGAAACCTTTAATCTTCATATAAATTGTATGGGAAAAATTAATGGCTTTGAAACCATCTTTTTGAAAGCTCAAATTTTTTGTGTAAATCATTTAAAGGACAGCTTCGAAACCCCTTCTGAAGCCACTGCCTATGAAACCCTTGAATCCTTTCAAAAGCTTAGGAAGTGGTTTAGTACAGGTTTAAATAAAAAACAACCTTCCGAATTGGTTGATGACTTTAATCTATTCGAAAGGCATAGGGACGACAACAATGTTTCGATTGGGTTGAGACTACCCTTTCGAAAGCATTAGTTTATAACATAGGAACTTATTCAAAAGATACACTTAAACAAAAAGGAGGCAATCTCTTCGAAAGCTATTTAAAAGACCCTTTCAAAGCAATTGTTTCAACTCCTATGAAAGCATTTAGTAAAAATTGGCAAGCATATTTCTTTAAAAAGTAAAAAAAAAAGGTTTCAACCCTATCGAAAGCAGGGGTTTCGACACCATGCCTCCTGCCGTTCTTCCACCCACTATGTACCATCAATGTGATACCTTATGTATTGGTTTCGGCTTGGTTGGTTTCGACTTTGCGAAGGCGGAAGCATGGGGTCGAAAGGTGCTTCTAAAAGAGGCAAACCTAGTTTTTTGGGCAAAGAGCGATTTAATGTCGTTTAAAGTTATTACTTTATGACTAACCAACTAATTTTTAAATATTTAATTGGTTGCCATAAACTTTTTAAATTCTTTCTCAAAATAACTACTACAAAGCTTTATATCTAAACAAGGATTAATTTAACAAATAAGCCCTCCCATTAAGCAAAAAAATTAAAACTATTAAGTCTTCCTCCTAAAGTAAATTAAATTCCATAGTTAATTACATAGGAAAATCCCCAAAAATCATAGAAATTCACTTTCAAGATGTTATCTAATGTTTAAAAATTTCATACGCGAATTCTTCATAAATAACCAAAATTAATTTCTAAACCCAATTATTCATATTTTCCTTTGAAAATTCATAATAAGTTTTACATAGCTAGGAAATTTATAAAAATTAAAACTTATCTTCAAAATCAAGTTTTTCATAACTTATAATTTCCTCACGGCATTCGAAATTCAGTATAATCAGTTTTACCCTTAAAACTGTGTATGAAAAATTATCAAACAATCTTGTTTGAATCAAACATGTTATAAAATCCAAGCATATCATCAGTCAAAAATCATCATAATGGATTTAAACTTGAATCCGAAAATCAAATGATCAAAAAATAAAACATATATGGTTTTGATTACTATTCACATTGATTAGGAGAAGACTTTGAAATTTGATTGAGATTAATTCCCCTTGCCTTAAATCCTTAGCTTTAATTTGATTTCCTCCTCTTTTGGCCGGCTTCTCTTTCTTTTGTTTGCATTTTATGTTTTTAGAAAAATGAACATGAATGGATAGGAAACGTGAATATTAAGGGTATGGGATTTTAGTGCGGCTATTTCCTAATAAGCCCTTGTTTTAATTAAGTAACATATAAAACAATTCATAAGCCCATTCATATAACTAAGCTGGGCCTCTAAGTATTTATTCAAATCTCAATCCCCTTATCTCTCTAATATTTTCATTATTCTATTTAATTTATCTAATTAAATCTTTTGAATAATGTTACTAAAAATTAGGGGTGTTACAAGCTCCCCTCCTTAAAGAATTTCGTCCTAGAAGATCGGTAAGGTCTAAATAACTAATATAGCAATCATCTATATCGACTCTTAGCAACCGTACTAGCGTACCTGATTAGTAGCTATCTATATAAATTTAATTTAGACATACCCTCAAAGCAGTTCATGATAAGTATCTGTAGTCCATTATTCTATCTCCCAAGTACAGTCATTCTCGTTGTCGCTCCACTAAAATTTCACCAACTTAACAGTGTTGTTCCTTAATCTTTTATAATCCTACAACCTGATCTTGTTGTCAAAAAGTCAAATTCAATTCGACTATCAAGTTCATCAACCTTGTTAAAGGTATAATAGTCTCTAGATCATGTACATACTTACAAAGATGAGACACATGAATCACATTGTGGACACCTACCATACTGCTCGAAAACTCTACTCTGTATGTGAGCTTTGCAATCCTCTCTATTATCTGGAACAGACCAATATATCTAGGTGCCAATTTCTCGGATTTTCCAAATCACACCACGCCTTTCATCGATGATACCTTAATGAAAAACCTATCTCTAAATGAGAATTCTTAGTCTTTACGCCTCTTATCTGCTTAATTTTGCTGTCTAGACTGAGCTTCCTTCATCCTTTTTTTGGATAAACTCAATCTATTGCCTCTCTAACCAGATCTAGACATAAGACTAATCTGTCCCAGTCTCCAACCAACATGCTGAATATTTGTAAGGCGCTCCATACAAAGCTTCAAAAGAAGCCATTCCTATACAAGTCTGATAATTATTATTATAGGAAATCTCAACCAATTGTAGGTGATCTTCCCAAGATTCACCAAAGTCCAATACATAAGCTCTCAACAAATCCTCGAGCACCTTATTGACTCTCTCTGTCCACCCATCCACCTGAGGGTGATACACAGTACTAATTTTAAGCTTGGTACCTAATACCACCTGCAGACTCTTCCATAATTCATTAGTGAATAAAGCATCTCTGCCACTAACGATACTACTAGGGATCCTACGTATTCTAACTATATTCTTCATGAACAACTTAGCTAAAACAGTCGTCGTCCTGGTTGACTTAACTGGAATGAAATGAGCACTCTTGCTCAATCTGTCCACTATAACCCATATACTTTCATTTGCTCTATTTCACCTTGGTGACCCATCTATGAAATCCATGGATATCGAATCTAATTTCCAAACTCGAATGTCCAAATGCTGAAGCAACCCACTCGGCTTC
Source organism: Allium cepa (assembly GCA_030765085.1). NCBI lineage: Eukaryota > Viridiplantae > Streptophyta > Magnoliopsida > Asparagales > Amaryllidaceae > Allium > Allium cepa. The sequence continues at coordinate 73,597,742 of CM060942.1, forward strand.
TGAAGTTCGGCCTTCACTTGTTGATAGTTTGCACACTTCCTAACCCACAAGCCAACATCCCTCTTTATACCTTCCCAATAGAAGCTTCACTGTATATCCTTATACATCTTGGTCCCTCTAAGATGAATCATAACTTGGAACGATGACATTCTCCAAGAACTTCTCTCCTTAAGTCCTCAACATTAAGAACACACAACCGTCCTTTCTTTCTCAACCATCCTCTCTAGTCAAGACTAAAATCCTTTAGATCATTGATCTCAGTTTCAACCTCAGGCCTTCTAATCTTCTCGAGTAATGAAGGATCCTCCCTTTGCTTAGAAGCAATCATTTCGATCAACACTGGTCGAACTTATAAATAGGACAACATGGAGGTACTCTGATTAGAACTAGCAGTCGATCTTAAATGCACACTATAAGTAGTCAAAGCTTCTATATCTTTCCATTCTGCCAACATATCTAAAACCACATTCTCATGTCTTCTGGTAAGAGCAACCCCTACTTTATTTCCTTTCTCAGGTGTATACTCTATACCAAAATCATAAGCAGCCAAAAACTTCAACCACCTTTATTGACTCATATTCAACTCCTTTTGAGAGAATATGTACCTTAAAGACTTATGATTCATGTATAGCTCAAATCTCTTAAGACATTTAATTCTCCCATGTAAGACATTCCAAATTCATTTTTCATAATATTTGAAAATTGATTACAAATATTTTCGTTAGTTGAGCCAAAAATATTATCGTCTACGTAAATCTGTATGACAAAAATATCGTTATTTTCTCGTTTAATAAATAAAGTTGTATCGATTTGACCCATTTGAGAACCAGACGTAATTAAATGATTTTTAAGACGTTCGTACCAGGCACCGGGTCTTGTTTTAAACCATAAAAAGCTTTTTGTAATTTAAAAACATGGTTGAGATATTTTTCGTGAACAAACAATGGAGGTTGTTCAATATACATTTTATTTAATAAAACCATTTAAAAACCACTTTTGACATCCATTTGAAATAGTTTAAAATTGTGATGATTTGCAAAAGCAAGTAATGTAAGTATGGGCTCGAGTCTCGCTACTGGAGCAAATGTTTCTTCGTAGTCGATACTTTCTTCTGGATTATAACTTTAAGAAACTAAACATGCTTTATTTCTAACTATATTTCCGTTTTCATCTACTTTGTTTTTAAATACTTATTTTGTTCCTATAATCGATTGATTTTTTGGTCTTGGTACTAATTCACAACCATCATTACATTCAAATTGATTTAATTCTTCTTGCATAGCTATTATCTAAAAGTTATCATTTGAAGCTTCTTCATAAATTTTCGGTTCAAAATTTGACACAAATGCAATATGACTTATTTGGTTAAATTGATTTCTAGTTACTGTAGAATTGAGATCTCCAATGATATTATCTTTTGGATAATCTTTAAGAATTCTAAGAGATGATACTAAAGTATTATTTTATGTATTTGTCTCATTATTAAAAGAATTTATTGTATTTGTTATTGGAATTATTTCTTCATCGTCATTAGTATGATGACTAAGAAGATTTTCATCAAATGAAACATGTAAACTTTCTTCAATTGTGTTATCTCATTTATTAAAAATTCTATATGCCTTACAATGATCGGAATATCAAACAAAGATTCCTTCACCGACCTTCTGGTCAAATTTTCCTCAATTATCTTTTGTAGTTAATATAAAACATTTTGATCCGAAAGTTTTAAAGTATGATACTTTAGGTTTACTTTTAAAAAATATTTCAAAACAAGTCTATTTACTCATAGGTCGTATGGTTACTTGATTCAAGACATTACGGGCTATGGCAATAGCTTCAGCTCAAAAATGTTTTGGTAGACCACTACTATTTAATAGTGTTCGTGCACATTCTTGTAACGTATGATTTTTTCTTTCTGCTACACCATTTTGTTGAGGTGTGCGGGAAAAAGTAAAATTATGACTTATACCTTTTTTATTACACAAATTAGTAAAAAGATCATTTTTGAATTCTCCGCCATGATCACTTCGAATATTATTAATTTTCAAATCCATTTGTGTTTTAATTCTTTTAACAAAAAATTTAAACATAATAAAGGTGTCACTTTTATGTTTTAAAAATAAAGTCCATGTATATCTTTGAAAATCATCAACCATGACGAAAACATATTTGTTGTGATTTATAGATCGTACTTGAGTTGGACCAAATAAATCTAAATGTAATAATTCTAATGGCTATTTTGTAGAAATATTATTCTTAGATTTAAAAGAGCTTTTCTTTAGTTTTCCGATTTGACAATCGTCGCATAAATTTCTAATTTGTAATTTATTTTCGGTAAACCTCTAACTAGCTCATATTTTTCTAGTTTATTAATATGACAAAAAATTTTATGTTATAATCATGGATCGTCATGTTTGGCGGTTGAACATAAATTTGAATTTTGATTTATATTCATATTTAAGACATAAATATTTTTGTTTCCAAAACCCTCTAAGATAAGTTGTTTGTTATTGTCAAAAATGTTACATCTGTCTTTTTTGAAGTTAATTTAAAAACCTTTATCACCTAATTGGCTAATAGTAAGTAAGTTGTTTTTCAAATTTTCTACTAACAAAACATTTGTAATAATAGGAGAGTTAGAAATACCTGAGTTGATGACTTCTCTGATGCCAACGACGTATCCTTTTGAGTTATCTCCAAAAGTTACCGTTCCACCATCGATGTAAGTTATATTTGATAACATTTTTGAATTTCCAGTCATATGCTTGGAGCATCGAATATCAAGTGTCCATTTCTATTTATTTTTTATTTTGGTACCTGCAAAATAAAAGATGATTTAGTTGGTACCCATATACTTTGTTAGGGCCCTAGATGTTAGGAGGAGTAGGTAGCCATGCCCAAGAAGGTTTGATACTTTTATGAACATAATTTTTATTATAGACTACATTTTATAAAAATTATTAATATGTTTTTCTCTAATCAAATTATTATTTGTCTTAATAGTCCAATTTTTTTATTTTTAGTATTTATTTTAGACTTAAGTGACTTTTTAGTCTTTTGATAAATATAACTATATTTCTTAATATTATTCCCTTTTTATTTAGGAATATTTTTAAATCCTATTCCAATTCTATTGCCTGATGGTTTTGATGTTTTGATAAGATTTTCCAAATCTTGTTTTCCATTATTAATTTTTGAAACATGATTTGTAATTTTATCAAATTTTCCGTTTAATTCTAAATTTTCAATTTTCATCGTTTCAATATTACTTTTCAAGTTTATATTTTCTTTTAACAAGTCATCTTTTTCTAGTCTAGTTTTATCAAATTCTATAACTATAATTTCATTTTCAATCAAACTATTTTTAATTTTTTCTTAAGATAATTCGGGTTCCTCCTTTAAAATAATTTTTTCATCTTTTAACATTCCTACTTCAAGTTTTAATCTATTTATTTTGGCTATATGTTCTTTGTTCAATTTTTAATTTGTCTAAATTTATCATCCAATTCCATGCTAAGTTCTAATAATTCATCATAACTAAGTTTGGGACATACCACATCAGTTTGTGCCATAAAGCACACATTAGCTTGTTCTCCGTCACTATCGCTATCACTGTCTGATGATGATGAAGAATTCGAGTCATCCTGCGTTACTTTGAAAGCTTTCTTCTTTTTGAATTTTTCAAATTTGTTATTCTTTTTATCATTGTTGAGCTTAGGACAGTCTTTCTTCATATGTCCAAATTGGTCACATTCATAGCATTTAATTGATGTTTGATTTGTTGAGCTTGATTTTCCTCCTTTTTGAAATCTAATCATTTTCCTAAACTTCTTGAATTTGTTGTAGTTTTTGGCAATAAATATAACTTCTTCTTCGTCTAAGTCGGAGTGTTCATTCGTTGCTGGGAATGCAATGTTCTTCTTTTTCGAATTTTGTTCTTTTCATGTCTGCAAATTAGCTTCATAGGACATTAAATTTCCTATCAATTCTTCAACTAAGAGTATTGAGGGATCATTAGCTTCTTCGATATCTAATACTTTTCTTAACCACTCCGGAGTTAAAGAACTGAGTATTCAAGATACTAAATCAAAACTTGTGAATTTGACTCCAACTGCCGTTAAATCATTGTTGAATGGTTTGGAATCCAGAGTACATATCTACTATAGATTCATTTTGTTTCAGTTTAAATGATGAAAATTGATTTTGTAAGATTGAAATTTTAGGTTGTTTAACTTTGTTTGTGCCTTCGTGTGTAACTTGTAAGGTACGCCAAATATCATATGCACTGTCACGTAACATGACACATGAAAATTCTTTCTTATCTAGTGAAAAAATAGAACATTTATAACTTTGGAATTATTAGAAGCAGTGGTTTTTTTGCATCATTCCATGTGTTCATAGTAGTGTTAGGTGCTTCATATTTATTTTGAGTGGCTGACCAAATTTCTAATCCATTAGCTTCCATAAAAATTCTCATACGTGTTGACTAACATGCATAGTTAGGACCATTAAAAAGTGGGGGTCGTGCTGTGGATTGACCTTCTTGAAAAATACTTGCCATATTATAGTGGCTCAAAAACATGTTACTGTATTTTGATTTAACCTTTCTTTGATACCAATTGTAAGCGTACAGGGTGGATCGTGTAGTGTATATGCAAGTATACGTGACAAAATATATGATGCAACTAAAACAATATTAATCTAGGTAAATATAGAATAAGCACACTAGGATTTTATACTGGTTCAGACCTTCCATCTTACAACCATTCCTGAAGCACCCCTTCGGAATTCGACTATCAAACACGCTCACTTTGCCCAGAGGAATAGGCTTGGTTACAATAAATTGTTCTTGTCAAATATGTGTTCTATAACACGGATATTGACTAATAAGTATAAATGCTTCCACTATAAATCTAGAAAGTATTGTCTGTGAAGAACTGAATAAATGGAAGAGTGAAATAGAAGTATAGATTGCTAGAGATCAAGAATATATAATATAGTATGTAAATAGAGAGTGTAAGTAAGGTGAGATTTCTTCTTGATTCTTGATGATATATATAGTTGTAGAGAGGTTCCTTGAGTAGTTACATCCATTAGCAAATGTCTATAGTTGCTTCTGTTGATGATGAAGAGTTGCAGTGAAGAGAAGCAGAGATGTCTATTTGAATGTGGCAGTTGAGGTTTGAATTTAAATTCCGAGTTCAACTTCAGACATCTGGTATTTGTATCAGACGTCTTATACTATATATTTTTTGTATATAGTAGATTCTCTGACGTCTGAGTGCAACTACCAGACATCTGGTTTCGTCTGCTTGTTGTTCTAGAGGACTTTTCCACATATCTGGCTTATGCATCCATACATCTGAAATCTGTGCATGTCTGTTTTGTGCATCTTTTCTGTTACTTCTTTGATCCTATCGACTTGTTGTTTCTGGTAATGTTCTTTGAGCCTTGTTCATGTCTTTCCACTGATGTTTCTTTAGCAAGTGCTTGTATATAGCAATGCATATTCGATTTCCGTTGTATAGTTGTTGTCATTAAAACCATAGATTTGATTTCCTAACATATGGTAGCATACCCATATCTGGACAACTCATCAAACTTATTAGAATACTTAATTACCGACATCTCTCCATACACCAAATTCATAAATTTTATCAGCAATATCGACTTAGCAACTTCAGACAAAACCTCTGTTCGGTCCTCCTTCGGAACTCACCCCAAGTCAACTCTTCCTTCGGAACTTCTTCGGTAACATTATTCCACCAGTGAAGTTCTGCCTCTTGCAACTTCCTAGAGGCCAGCCTCCTCTTCTGCTCGTCATCTAAACCCAAATCCGTAAAGATTCTCTCACAATGCAACAGCTAATTATCAACTTCTATGGCGTCCTCCGTTCCTATAAAATGCTTCCCACCCAGACTGGTGTAATTCCTGCTCAACTTAGCATAATTATTCCCAATTGGTGCCAAAGAATTGTCACCTCCTACATTCCCAGCAACACCAGCAACTACAGCTTGCATCAGATTGACGATGAACTGATACATTATTCCCCGATATATTATTGGATTTCTGGCACCACATTGGCATTTTCATTTTGGTTAGCATTAGCCTGTCAACCCAGATTCCACCTATTGGGTCGAGCATTTCCTCTTCTGTTTCCTGCCTCCATATCTTCTTTCTCATAAATCTTCGTGAGGCCTTAGTATGATACTGAAGAATGGAATAAGAAAGGGGGGAATACGTACATACACACATACATACATACATTAAATTCAAGTACGTTACTATAGCGTTAACCTAAACCTCGATCTTATTTTCTGATTCATTGGATTATGTTTTGAAAAATCGTTTAGATTTAACTTTATTTTAATTTTTCATTAACCTACGCTCTTATACCAACTTGTAACATCCTCTACATAGAGGCACAAAACTAACGGCTATGGATGCTGCAGTCATATATAGTTATTAATCCTCGGCAACCAAATGCGATAATGTTAGATACATTGATATAAACAAAAACACATGGATATGGGAAATTATTAAAATCAACAAAAAAACTTTCTCATTATATTTCAAAGCATTTCAAATTCATTACATAATTCTATAATCGTTAACCACGTTTGGAGAAAGTATAATTATTACAACATACTCCAAGAGAGACATATGAAGATGTCTCATTGGATGATCAGAGTATATGTAGGAAATTAAACAACTTTGCTTTTACAACACAGTGGAATTGTTAACCCGCCTTATGTCAAGGCAGTATGCAAGCGGAGTTAACCGAATAGACTTCAAGGTTATCAAAGATGATGAGTGTAGAGTGAAAATAGTAGGACCCAGAGGAAGTGTACATATAGTTACACAAAGTCCCAGTTGAACAAAGTTGAAAGATAAACGATGAAGGATGCTTGAAATACAAGTAGCAACTTGGATAGGCAAGCGATTGGTATGCTATATCTAGATGGAACATCACACTTCAATGACATGGCTAATGAAAGGGGTCGGAATTCCACATCTAGAGGGGTCGGCATGGTAAGAAAGGGCTTGGCGTAGCAGGAAGAAATAAGGAAGGGATCGATATCATGAAGGTTCGGCATACCTTATTCCACAAGAGAGGGGTCGACTCGCTTCATTAAGGAAGGTTCAGCACGGTCGATAGCGAAGGGATCGGTTTACTTCAATACAAGTGGATCGGCAGGCTCAATATGAAGGGATCGGTGTAGTTCAAGTAGCTCAGCGAGGTGAAGAGGTCGACATAGGATGGGTCGCCCTGACACGAAGGAAGCTCAAGGATCGGTGTATCTTGGATCAGTGCGGCATGGTTGAGCCCATCATAGGAAGGGATCAGCCTGATTGGGCTCGGCATAGGGAGGAGTTAGCATGGAAGGGACCGACATAAGAAGAGGTCAGCATGTTGATGCTTTTGGAAGAGGGGTCAGCAAGGTGAGTTTGGATTGACATAATATGGACCGATATAGAATGTCGAGATGATGGGTCTGGCATGGTATGGATCGGGTCGGCATACTGGAAGGTCGGTGTGGTATAAATCGGGTTGACATTGTACGAATCAGGTCGGCATGGTATGGTTCGGCTCGGCATGATGATACAGATCGACATGATGAGTTGGGCTTAGCTTTCCCGATATTGGGCCCATGTAGGTGAGAAGATCTAGTAGCTGAAGTTTCACCTATAAATACAGCAGGCTTGGCTTCAAAAAGAGGACCTTCATTTTGCATCCTTTTATCTTCTACCTTGAGGTTACTCTTCCATTTTCATTTTGGAATCTCAGATTGTAACTGCAGTGAAATTTTAGCATAATAAAAAGGGTCGTTTTGGAGTAGATGTAGGCCAGAGTTAGCCGAACCACTATAAGTCTTATATCTCTTTTACTTGCTTTCATTTAAATTTGATTATTCTTCGTTTTATATTCTCCACATCATATACTTTCTACGATCTTTGACTGGGTGTTAGTGCTTTCAAATGTTATTGGGTATTGATGGTCAATATTGATGCCGACATTTTGGTTCTTTCATTGAGAAGATTTTCACTCGGGGATTTGGAAGCAAAGATCTCAGATTTAGAAGCTTGGACACTTCGATTTAGAAAGCAATGGATAGGCAATCCACAAGGAGAATGCAATCGAAAAGGAGTCATCATGAAGGGAGTCAGGAGGCTTCCTCAGGAGCTGGAGCTAATCGAGCATCTACATTACAAAGGATGAAATGGGAATGATGATGGATGCTATGCCGGTGATAATGTTGAAAAGGCAGGAGGAGATGATGTAGACTTTACTCCAATAGGTTAGACATGCAGGAACACAGAATCAAGGAGTTGAAGTAGTTGGAATCGGTGAAAATCAGAACTGGGAGCATGGGTGTGAAGCTAATAGACAGAGGAATGGAGCAGAGGAGCCGGGGGCGGTCCCCGTGAGTCTAGAAGGATCGACAACGATCCCCAACGGCTGTATGGCATGCCCTAGGGTATGGCTGACCATGATGATGGAGGACCCACGGTTGGCACTATGTGGTTTGACGCTAATCAGAATATGGATGGCTAACCGGAGGAGTAGTTTTCGGAATTCCCTATAGACTCACGGGGCAGCTTGGGCATGATGATTGGAGGCTACGACCTGAAGACAATGATAGGTTTGCAGAGATGATAAGGAAAGCTATGCATGGAGGGTTAGAGAACTGGGATTTGGGGGATGTAAATAAAAGTCTCTTCACTCTAAATATTTGGCGGGTTATGAATCCACTGGAGTTTAAACTACCAAAGCTTGAGACATACGATGGAAAGACGGATTCTACTATTCATTTTACAAGGTACATGAGACATATGGAAGTGCTTGTGGCATCAGAGGGAGTCATGGCATGGTGCTCCCGCTTATGCTTAATAGATATAGCTACATTCAGGTTCAGACAGTTGGAAAGCAGCTCTGTTGGCACATGGGCGTAATTGATCGAAAGGTTTATGAGGCAATTTTAGGTCCACTTTGTGAGACCCAAGAGTGTGATGACTTTAACATTGATGAAGTAGTGGAAAGGAGAATCACTCAGGGATTTCTTAGCTAGGTTCGATGCAGCAATGGCTTCGGTGGATCGACCCAATCCATTGATGGTTCTGATGGCAGCAGTCTTAGCAACTACGATAATTCAGACTTCAAGATATCATTGGAAAGGGATCCACCAGCGGATCTCAAATAATTTACCATAAAGTGGAAAGTTTTCAACTATAGGAAGATGCGAAGGTTGATAAAGAGAGGAAGCTAAAGTTTATGCGGTTAGAGGCGGAGGTTCGCAGACGGATGATTTAAATAAGGATAAGAAAACAAAAAACAAAGGATAACTCTGATGGATCAAAGCGACTATGAAGGAAAACGAGATTCACCTCTTATACGGAAATTAATTGAAACATTAGAACATATATATATATATATATATATATATATATATACACACACACACACACACACACTAGGGGATAGGTCTCCTATCAAAGGCCAATGAGGAAGGAGCCTACCAATAATGAAAAGAAATCAAAAAAATATTATCGGTTCCATGAGCTGGGTGAGCATAGTAAAAACGATTGTAGGCACTTAAAGGATCATATTGAGCGACATATCCAAAAGGCAGTCTATTGCAATACTTAAGAACACGGGCAGCGGTGGTGGAACAGATTCGGCCGACATCTGGATCGAACGGAGACTGTCCTGGATCGAGGCGTCAACTTGTCATCAATTGATCAGATTGGCAAAGAGTAAGTAATAAATTCCACAATAAAACGGCTAAGTCACTTACGCATGTACGGGATCGTGAATGATCCTTAGGAATACTTTGAAATGACAATGAACCACCTCACCCGGAGATGCATGCACTTTGCTTTTTAATATTTTCTTTTGTTTCTCTTTTTCGCATCGGAACTTGATTTTATCAGTTGAATATTTTTGTTATAAGACTCATTCGAACGTGAAATCTAACATTGATAATTCTGAGTCCCATCCGGGCGATCATATTTCGCCTTGAATGGCACTCGATCTCGAACAATCACATTTCACCTTTAACGGAACTCGATCTCAAACGTTCACATTTTGCCCCGAATGGGACCCGATCTCGAAGGATCGCATTTCGCCTCGAACAGCACCCGATCTCGAACGATCACATTTCGTCTTGAATGACACTTGATCTCGAACGATCACACTCCGCCTTTAATATGCACTCAATCTCGAACGATTGCATTTTACCTCGAATAGACACTCGATCCCATGTGATCATCTTTTACCTCGAACAAACACTTGATCTTGCATGATCATCATTAGCCTGGGATGGCTACATATTTTATTAACGATCCTGAAAGATCGTTACTTGTAATCAAGCAGGATCAGTGATCTCTTCACAGGTCATCCACCTATTTCGAACATCGGACTTAAGGAAATTTTAAACATGCCTTCCTATTGCAAGGCATATTTTTAGGGGCAAAGTTTTAACCCACCTTATGTCAAGGCAGCATACAGGTAGATTTAACCCAATAGACTTCATGGTTATCAAAGCTATTGAGCGTAGAGTGACAATAATACGGAGGATGTATACCGATGGTTACAAAAAGTACGAAATGAACAAAATTGAAAGATAAACGGCGTCGAATGCTTGAAATACAGGTAGTAGCTTGGAAAGGCAAGGGATCGGTATGCTACATCTAGATGGATTGGCACACATCAATGACATAGCCAATGGAAGGGGTCGGCATTCCTCATCTAGAGGGGTCAGTATAGTAAGAAAGGGCTCGACGTAACAGGAAGGAATAAGGAAGGGATCGGCATCGTGAGAGGTCGGCATACCACATTCCAGAAGAGAGGGATCAGCTCGCTTCATTAAGGAAGGCTCGGCATGGTCGATGGCGTATGGATTAGTGTACTTCAATACAAGGAGATCAGTAGGCTTAATTTGGTAGGATTGGTGTAGTTCGAGTAGCTTAACAAGACGAAGGGGTCTCCACAGGATGGGTCGACATGACCTAGGGGAAACTCAGGGGTCCACATATCTTGGATCAATGCGACACATTTGGGCCGGCATAGGAAGGTATCGGCATGATTTGGCTGGACATAGGAAGGGGTCGGCATGGAAAGGATTGGCATAAGAAGTGGTCAGTGTGTTGATACTTCTACAAGAGTGGTCGACTTGATGAGTTTGTATTGACATATTATGGACCGGCATAGAATGTGGAGATGATGGGGACGGCATGGTATGGATCGGGTTGGCATATTGGAAGGTCTGCATGGTATCAGTCGGTTCAGCATGGTATGGTTAGGGTTGGCATGATGATACGGATCGACATAGTGAGTTGGGCTTAGCATTCCCTGTAGTGGGCCCATATAGGTGAGAATACTCGGTAGCCGAAGTTTCACGTATAAGTACATCAGACTTGGCTTCAGAAAGAGGATCTTCATTTTGCTTCTCTTCATCTTCCACCTAGAGATTACTCTACCATTTTCATTCTAGAATCTTGGATTGTAATTGTAATCAAATTTCAATATAATAAAAATAATTATTCTAGAGTGGACGTAGGCCAGAGTTAGTCAAACCACTATAAATCTTGTCTCTCTTTTACTTTCTTTCGTTTTAATTTGATTATTCTTCATATTATATTCTCCACATCATATACTATCTATGATATGTGACTGGGTATCGGTGCATTCACGTGTTACTGGGTGTTGGTGGTCAATTTTGACACCAATAGGAATTAAAAATAGAAATGAACTTTACATAACTATCATGCCTCGTGCACATCTTCGGAAGCTTATTAGTCTAAAGAGGTACGTGAAAACCTCAACTCTCAAACTACACAAAATGAATTGAGCACCCGAGGGTTTAAGGAGAAAATATAAACTTCGAGTCGGATATAAAGCGCTTTATGAATAATAATCCACCATCTCAAACCATTTCGATATCTAGTGACACCACGCTATTAGCGGAATGAGTTTTCCCCTCACTAGTATCTTATCCAAAACTTTATAAAACCATATACTGTACTCATGCATCCACAATGGTAAAAAATAGCAATTCAAAATATTATTATGTTTTGCAAGCAAGTAAATCGATTCTGGATTACGCATCCCCATTCATTTTGACTACCAGTCTTTGCTATAGCTTCTAGGGTCACTAGTAACCTATTAATTTTCATGGGTTGACTAATAACCTGTTCAGTAATTAAGGACTCCTTGTTCATTTTAATTATTTTCATATGATCATTAAGAACCTATTGGTCTCTACCAATAACTTCATCATTCATGGGTTCTTTCTAAACCTATTGGTATCTCCAAGAACTTCCCTCTTATCCTAGTTTTCATGGGTTGACTAGGAACCTATTGACTTCTGTTAATAACTTAATCCGGATATAGTTTTCATGGCTTCACTATAAACCTGTTGGCCCTTCCAATAACTCTTTCTAATCATAGTTTTCATGGGTTTACTATGAACCAGTCTATTTGACAACTTCTTTAATCAGTGTTTAGGTATCCTATATTTCAGTCTATCTAACTTCCTGGATGCAATTCTACTCTTGAGAGTTAACTCAATTTATATGCACTATTAGGTCAACTAGTTGGTTATTCTGCCATTTTTCCCCAAAATATAGTTATGGGTCCATATTAAAGTGAATATGTATATTAGAAGTAGCAAAATAATAGCAACACATATGGTTTAATATCCTTGAAATCATTTACATATGTAACATGGTTAATCCCTTTAACCACTAATTTTATCAATAAAAGCTTATTCAAAAACTTCCCGGTGAATACCATTTCAAAACATCTTTATTTTAGACATGGGTTTTCCTTCAGATATGAGATTGGTCATTTGTTTTGAAAACTAAGGATTTCGAAACCTTAAAACTTTACTTTCAAAACCATTGGATTACTTCCTTCAAAAGTATTCAAATCTTATTTTCAAAACATTAAGCATATGCCTTTCAAAAAACTTTAAAACACCTCTTTCGAAACCATCAAAACATACCTTTCGAAAGTATTAAAGCATCATCTATTAATTCCTTGAAGCATAGATTCAAAAACAATGGAAGTACCACTTTCGAAACCATTTTGTTTATCTTAAAACATCTTTTGGGTTAAAGTGAATATATATGAAGGAAGCCCTATCGAAAACTTTAATCTTCATATAAAATTGTTTGGGGAAAATTGATGGCTTCAGAACCATCTTTTTGAAAGCTCAGATCTTTTAACTAAAACAATTGAAAGATAGCTTTGAAACCCCTTTCGAAGCTATTGCCTTTGAAACCCTTGAATCCTTTTGAAAGCTTTAGGGAGTGGCTTAGTGCAGGTATAAAACAAAAACCATCTTTCGAATTGGTTGATGTCTCCAATCCATTCGAAAGGCATAGAGACGGTAGCAAGATTTCTATTGGGTTGGGATTACCCTTTGGAAAGCATTAGTTTAGGACACGGGAACTCATTCGAAATCTACATTTAAACAAAAAGGTGGCAACACTTTCAAAAACTATTTAGAAGACCCTTTTGAAAGAAATTGTTTCAACTTCTACAAAAGCATTTCGTAAAAACTAGCAAGCGTATTTATTTTGAAATTAAAACAATGGTTTCGACCCCATCAAAAGCAGGAATTTTGACACCGTGTCTCCCACATTTCTTCAATCCACTACATATCATCATTGTGAAACCTTGTGTATTGATTTTGGCTTGGTTGGTTTCAATTTGGTAGAGGCAGAAGCATAGGGGCGAAAGGTGCTTCTAAAAGAGGTGGAACCTACTTTTCTTGGTAAAGACTGATTAATGCCGTTTAAAGTAAGTACTTTATAACTAACCTACCTATTTGTAAACATTTAATTGGTTGCCATAAACTTCTCAAATTCTTTCTCAAAATAACTTCCGCATAGGTTCAAATCTAAACAAGGATTAATTTAACAAATAAGCCCTTCCATTGAGCAAAACAATTAAAACTATCACGTCCTCCTTCTAAAGTAAATTAATTTCCATAGTTAATTACATAGGAAAAATCCCCAAAAATCTTAAAATTTCACTTTCAACATGTTATCTAACATATAAAATTTCAGACCTAAATTCTTCATAAAATAACTAAAATTAATTTCTAAACCGAATTATTTATATTTTCCTTTGAAAATTCATAATTAATTTTCCATACATTAGAAAATTATAAAAATTAAACCCCATCTCCAAAATCATGTTTTTCATAACATATAATTTCTTATGGCATTCAAAATTCAATTTAATCAGTTTTACACTTAAAACCATGTATAAACAATTATCAAACAATCTTGTTTGAATCAAACATGTTATAAAATCCACGCATATCATTAATCAATAATCATCATAATGGGTTTAAACTTAAATCTAAAAATCAAATGATCATGAAACAAAGTAGAGATGGTCTTGATTATTATTCACCTTGATTAGGATATGGACTTTGAGTTTTGATTGAGATTAATTCCCCTTGCGCTAAATCCTTAGCTTTAATTTGATTTCCTCCTCTTTTCTCCTAAGTAGTGGCCGACTTCTCTTTCTTTTGTTTGCGTTTTATTTTTTTAGAAAAATGAATGTGAATGGATGGGAAACGAGAATATTAAGGGTATGGGATTTTGGTGTGGCTATTTCCTAATAAGCCTTTATTTTAATTAAATAACATATAAAACCATTCATAAGCTCATTTATATATTAGGCTCGGCCTCTAAGTATTTATTCAAATCTTAATCCCCTTATCTCTCTAATATTTACATCATTCTATTTAATTTGTCTAATTAAATCTCCTGAATAATCTTATTAAAAATTAGGCGAGTTACAAGTTTCATGGTCAACTGAAGTCAACTCAATGTCAAAGTCTCGGGCTAGAGAAGTTCGGTTAATAATTACAATAATAATAACTATTATTGAACAGAGGACTTTATTTCTGGACTATAAAGTTGAATATGGATGATACTGGAATATGTACTGTTCCTAAATTCTATAAGTCCAAAGTGATATAGTTTTGATGAAGATAATTGGTGCAAATAATTATCAGTACCGGCTAACATTTAGTAAAGTAAAA
Organism: Allium cepa; assembly: GCA_030765085.1. Classification (NCBI taxonomy): domain Eukaryota; kingdom Viridiplantae; phylum Streptophyta; class Magnoliopsida; order Asparagales; family Amaryllidaceae; genus Allium; species Allium cepa. The sequence continues at coordinate 73,612,807 of CM060942.1, forward strand.
TTGGATTTTACTAGAACCAATTAAGCCATAATTTGGTCATAATTTCATAACACCTGCTAAGCGAAGTGTGAACAATGATACTCGCATAATCGATTTATTAAATATTAAAAGCTGATCGAATTTAAACATAAGAGTCACACAATTGAAATATTGAATACTCCTTTACTATCAATTTAATTAATTTGTTGTTGTTATAAATTAACTAAATTAATGAATATTTATGAAATATTAATTATAAAATTTTGATTGATGTGTATTGAGCGGTAATAATAGTGTGCATATAATTGTTAGATAAACACTAGCCGATATGCAATATCGATATGCATTTAAATTGGATTTAAATGCAATAAATATTGTTTGGGCTTGAAATGGACGCAATCCCATATAGAGCATGCTAATTTTGGCCATAATAGTGGCATAGAGGTCAACCATAAGATGACTAGGAGGGTGGGATTATGGATGTTTAAAAGTAGAGAATGGATAAGAGAGATTCTAAGGATCTTGACCTTACTTTTGCTCTCAAGCCTCTCTCTTATATAAATATCTAAACCGTCACTTTAGATAAGAGCATTTTGCTTCCTTCATCCTCTTCTTTGCTAGTCGAACACTTCCCCTCTTCTCCTATAATATTTAAGCAATCTAAATAAAAATTAAAGTCAAACAATCATCGACGGTCAGGCAATTCAAAAGCTAGCAACTTCGGGGTTAGAATTCGACTCACGGAGTTCACTTCTACATTTAAATGTGCGAGATTTGGGCTTTAGCGAAAGGTATTCTTCTAGTTTACTATTATATTGTAGTGTTCATATGATTTTTGTTCTATAAATTATTGTGCTAAAAATATCATGTATCGATCGATTATCACATGTTGGTGGTCGTATATGCATAAGTGCATATATACATTAAAACAATATGAAAATTTATATGCATATTTGTTTATACATGCTCTTGGCATGAAATAAAAAAAAATATTTTCAAAATTTTAAATAATAATGTATTATATGGTTTAAAATATCAAATCTAGTTTTAATAGTTTAACACTAGATAATATATATAACTTAAAACATAACAAAATCTAATTTTGTTGGTGTGATTTTGACAACAATAAAAAAATTAATTTTTTTGGATATTTAATATACATACTATTATTTAATTCAAAATTAATTATGTACGTAAAATGTATGTGTATATAGATATATTTGTGAATAATATAAAATTCTAAAAAATTATATAATATAAAATGTACATTATAGTTTCGAAAATAATTTTAAATTATTTCTCTATTATTTATTAATTAATTATAAGTTTTAAACCAATAAATTATTTAAAATCAAAAATTAAATTAAAAAATTATTTTAATCATCAAGCCCATAGCAACAAAATATTTTTTTTATTATAAGTTTTATTTATCTATATATATAATTATTATTACTAATTATATGATTATGTGTAATACGTTTTTAATTTAATTATATATATACTTTTAGTTTGAATTATATAATATAAATATTTTTCAAATTAAATTTTCAAATAATTAATTATATTTATTCATGTGCATACATATGCATATATATATATATATATGTATGTATGTATGTATGTATATGTATAAATAATTTAATGCCTGCACACACATACATATATTTAGACAATCCATTTGCATGCACGACGGGCTAACATGTTCGTCGCGGTATAGGTCCGAACATCTACATACGGGCATGTTAAACCAAATACATGTTACCCTATAGCACGCACACGTATACACATTTGTGTGTATGATACACGTATATTTGACATAATATAAATTATATAAACACATTTTATTTATTATTTAAATAAAATATATATCTTATTAATAGAAAATTTAGAAAGTTCAAAATGAATTAGACTATATAGGCCTATTAAAAATCAAATAATGGATTTTTTTTTGAAATTTACCCAATTCCTCCGCTATGGGTTGGCCCTATTCCAATAATGGTACACTCAGTAAAAATACCGTATTACAACGCCCTTTTTACAACGAGCAACAATTGTCCATTTAAATAGTAAGATATTACAATTGTTTTTTATGGTCCATTACAACATATACCACTTTTCAACAAGCTTTTCAATTTGACCGTTGTAACATACTACTATTACAACATTTTATATTTGCCTGTTGTAAAATATGCCTATTACAATGATTTTCTGCCTTTTGTAATAAATACCAGTTTTCATTCCTCCCTGCCAATTGTAATAGATGCCTATTACAACTACATTCTTTTACCTGTTGCAATATATGTCAATTTTAACAACTTTTTTATTCTAGTTGTAATAGTTACATTTTACAATATTTTTAGTTTACCAATTGTAATATATACCAATTTTCGACCACTCTTAGCCGATTATCATTATCTTTGAAAATTTTAGACGTTGTGAGAGGTTTAACAAGTATTTTAATAGACTCAATTTCACTTTCTAGATAGTAGTACGTAATTATATACAAAGTTTTTTAAAATAAAATACAATGAGAATGTTTTAAAATTAATCATATTGAAAACTAACTATTCAAAAAAAATTCAAAAACGAGAAATTTGTGTTACGTTAAACATTGTGTTTACGTAGTAATTTTAGCATTTTTGTTAGATAACGCTTTACAATAATTTTATTTAATGGAATAATATATTTATTATAGTTTTGACATAAATATTTCCTTATATTCAAGAGTATTTTTCAACACGTGTTTGTTAATAAAAAATATATTTCACAAACAACATAGGAGTCCATTTTTCTATGTGTTATAGCACTTTTTGTTTCTGAAAATTTCATAGTGAGCGCTAGGTGAAAATTTTCCCTCTGCCCTGCTTCCCATCCTCCCTATTAAGCACTTAAATTATATAACCTTATGTTTTCTTCTTTAACCTAACTAAGGCAAACGAAATCCAAACTAAACTTTTCTTCATAGTTCAAATCCAGGTCGTAGACGAACTCCAAGGTGGTGAAAAGGTTGTTGAACGAACTCCAAGGCGAAATAAACAAAATCATGTGAAATCGGTGATTAAATCAAGGGCCGAATTTGGTGATTCAATTAGGTCTCGAAATCGATGAAAAGCAAAGAGGTATCTTACTTCAATATCTTTGTTCTATGTTATTTTAAATTGCAGTCGGTTAGGGCTTGTGATTTGATTAGATTTGGATGAAAATCAATGTTGAGCAGCGTATGTAGTTAGGGCTTGTTTGTATGCTTACTGATAATTAGTAATTGAATCCATATGAAACTTTGTGATACCATTTTGAAGTTGAAATGAAGTTATTTAACTAGGTATAATAATGCTTCTATCCTTCTGTACATAGAAATAATGGTAGCATGTCCTCACACACCATCCACTTACTGCCCCTCTAACATCTCAAGAGTTTTGTTTGTTTTATGTATAAACAAATATTTTCAACTTGTGTTATAATCTTTAGTCAGCATTTGCAATTTTTTGATAAACTCAAACCTTAAGGTGTTTTATTAACTAAATAGTTGGATGGAATGAGAAGAGCTCATAATAAATTATGATAGGTATTTTCATTGTCTATATGGATTCATTGATTTGTAATATGAAAATATTCAATACTCTTCATGGATTTTGTAGCTTATGTTACAGGAGGTCTTGAGTGAATTAGTTTTGATTGTTAATAGAAAATATGTGTTTTGAATCTTTTGATAGGTTCTTATGAGGTGTGTAATTATAATATGTCAACGTATTGTTTTCTTTATTAATTCTTGGACCACGTCAACTAGGGAATTATATTGATACGTATCTACAATCACTTATTGATGATTTGAAGAAATTATGGGATGAAGGGGTGAAGGTGTATGATGCATACAGTCGCAGTTAATTTAGATTAAACGCTATTCTGATGTGAACGACAAATGATTTTCCAGCTTATGAAAATTTAGCAGGTTGCACCATAAAGGGTAAGAGGGCATGTTTTATTTGTGGTGTTAATACATGCTCAATATGGCTACCATTTATCAAGAAGTGTGCATATTTAGGCCATAGGCAATTCCTTGATCCTAACCATGAATATTGCTAACGAAAAAACTAGTTTGATGGAACCATAGAGAATAGGTAAAGGCCTCATTACGAACCGGTTCTCAAGTCTTTGATATTGTTCAAGATATTTGTAATGACTGGGAGAAAAACCAGAGGAGGAAGTGAAAGATAAACAGAAAGAGAAAGAAAAAAGGAAAAGGGGAGATGAGAAGAAAAAGGAAGTCAAATGTGGAAGAAGAAGACTATTTTCTTTAACCTTGTTGGTAGGTAAAATGTAATTAAAAACAAATTTGTCTTTTCTTTCCTATCTATGTGATCAATTTTTTTATTATAACTAGTTATACTCCATTTTTGTCTCTCTTAGGTACTTCCTTTGCGACACAATCTAGATGTAATGCATGTTGAAAAAAATAATGGTGAAAGTATTCTTGGTACGTTAATTGATATTAAAGGAAAATAAAATGATGGCATTAATTCATGTAAAGATCTAGAAGTACTGGGTAATAGGGAAAAGTTACATCCTATGGACATGGGAAGCAAAGTATTACTTGCAGTCGCGTCATGCACCTTAACTGACCAAGAAAAGGAGATCTTTTAAAATAGAATGAGGAATTTGAAAGTACCTGATGGGCATAGATCAAATATTGGAAATTGTTTTGCAAAACAAAATAAAATTTCAAGTCTTAGTCCCATGATCATCGATGCAACAACTATTCTCTGTATCACTGAGAGGACTTCTACCTAAAGGGACAAGGAATGCATTATTACGGCTATGTTCTTTTTACAACGACATTTCCCAAACAGTGCTAGATAAACATAAATTAGCAACTATGGAGAATCAAATCACATTAACGCTATGCAATCACGAGAGATTCTTTTCTCCTTCCTTTTTGATATCATGATTCACTTAACAATACATTTAGCGAGGGAAGCAAGAATTTGCAGGCCAGTACAATATCGATGTATGTATCCATTTGAGAGGTAAAATTTGGCATGAGTATATATAATGGTTAATAATATATGTGCTTATGAAATTATTTTACTTATGCATCTTGATTATAGATACATGAAAACACTGAAGGGGTATGTTAAAAATCAAGCACGGTCCAAAGGGTGCATAGTTGAGCATTATTCTGTTGATGAATGCATGAAGGACGGTGCTGGATATAGTGACAATGCATGAGAAATTAGACAAAGGAAAAATAGAAATTAAGTGGAACAAAGTGATCTCACACTCGGCAGGAATCCTATTTTCAAAGGAAAATCTATGGTAGTCACGAGGAGGTGTTTGAAGCTACTCCTCGGTATATGTTGTTTAATAACGAGGAAGCGGAGCCTTATATAAAGTAAGCATAAATTCAATACAACTATTATGTGTGAAATAAATTAGATTTTGACATGTATACTTATGTATGTAGGATGCATAATGAGGAGCTGAAACGTTTGCATCCCCAGCTTTCACGAGATGATGTGAAACTTTTAAAGCTACATTCACAGACTTTTAGTCATTGGTTTGAAAAAAAGGTTGAAAGTGTTATATCTTCTTTTAAGATGGATAAGCTTGACATAAAAGTATATGTTATTGTGATTATTCTTTATATATAACATTAGGCTTTTGCTGGTTAAAGATGATAGAAAAACATCTGATGTTAGCAAACGCCGTCAAGTAATTTCTTATGCTAGTTATATATTAATGGTCGGCGTTTTCATACAAAAGACTACGATAAGTCTACACAATGTAGTGGTATTTCCATTGAGGCAAGTACTGTTCGCATAGATGGGTCTATTGAGAAAGTAATATATTATGGGGTTTTGCATGACATTTTGTTGTTAGACTACCGCCAGTTTCAAATTGCCTTGTTTAAGTGTGATTGGCCAAGATATGTTGGTCAGTTTACATCAATTCCAAAATCAATTTGCAAGCAACACTTTCATCTTGGAATCTCAAGCTCTACAAGTGTTTCGCTTTGTAAAGAAAGTAGTTTTTAAAATTGGTATGTTGTGCTAAGAGCACCCCTAGAGGTTTTCATGAGTTGGATAACTATGACAAGGAGGATGAGTCAACTAGCAAACTAGTAGATGGGTCACTACTTGATGATAGACATGTCGATAATGGGGATGAAGTTATATACAGAAGGATTGTGATGGAATTTTGGTATGGTATAAGCAACCTTTATTGATATTTGTGTTATACATAGTTGTGTTCGTAAAGAGTGTAAATATGCATAATTAGATGCATAGTTGTATTAATTAACCATCAATTCCGATTTGTAAAACTGGAAAAAATAATAACCATTCTTTCGCAAAGTATGGCCATTTTTTATCAGGATTTTTATATTTTACAATAATGACTAATTATTATGAATTCTACTTATTTATATGTGTATTGTGATTTATTTCTAGGTTTATCCCGCAGCAGAAGATAGCTGAAGCATCAATGGGTACAATGGAGCAAGATCGAGGAGAGGAAAAATATAATTATCCCACATTTACATTTCACATACCATGCTGCTGCAAAATTTTTTAATTAGCCGTTTATTATCTTTCCTTGCATGGTTAAACATTCATTGCATCCATGTACGAACAACTTCTTATTTTTATCTGTCTAGTTACAGTAATGTATTAAGGTTAGTAGATAACAATGGATGATTAATTAGTTGTCTAATTACAGCAGTACAATAGTGTCTAGTTATAGTAGCTAACTATCTTTTATATTTCGGAAAGGAATGATTCTAAATGGAGTAGCATAACAAAGGTACCGATTTAACTGCCTTGGATATTTCACGCACTGAAAGTGATGCTAACTTCAAGGATGAATTTAACCTTAATGACACCATTTACTAATACAAGCCCATACGGGTGTGCATATATACTTGTTGATAAGAAAACCAAGTACAAGTTGGCAAACTGAAATGCTAAAAAATGATATATTTGGAAATATTTGAACTTTTTGAAATAGAAAATATGCCAATTTAAACTATGAATATAACATAAATATTTCAATATATCAAAAAGATTGAGATATGGTTGGAGGGAATCAAATAGGGCAGCGACTTGCCTAATATATGGAAGATACTTTTTGTGTTTATATATATCATAAAGTAAATACGGAGATCGTTCAAATTTAACATCGACTGAATAACATTAAGAAACTAACATTTTCACTACAACATATATTATGTTTATAAATGAATTACAAAGCCCAAGCCCAATTGCTGGCCTAAAATTTTCCTCAGACTTTGCTATTTCTTCCCTCTCTTAATATATTCATGCATACATACCTCATCATCAGACTATTTTTCTCCCTAAAGCAATTAAAACTCTTTATCAGGATTACATGCCTTTACTTAAATGTGTGTGTGTTTTTTCTAGAAGCTACCCCATCTAATTCTTCTACTCTTAGAATAACTATACATTGTCCCCCATTATTCAGAATAATAAATTTATATCGAAACTATTGCCAAAAATAAGTGAAGTAAAAGGGCATATACAGTGAATTAACATAGCAGGAAATTATGAAACTGACTATTGGGCAGTGTATGGTTAAGAAAAAATTAAGTTTTAAACTATTATGAATTAGAGTTAAATACCCTATAATGAAGTGGTTTTTGGTGGTTTGGAATAAACATAGTTTGACAAAAATGTCGACTTGTATGTATAAAGTAGTGTTAAAGAGGTAACCTATAGCTGAAAGATGATCAAATTGGGGTATCCTAGTTGATAACCAATGAACATCTTTTTCCTCAAAGTCCGACAGTCAATATCTATTGAATTTTATGAAGCTCAAATTGGAGATGTTGTAGATAAATTCAGGTGATTTTTGTGAGAAATCAATTGATAACCAATGAACATCTTTTTTCCTCATGGTCCAACTGTCAATAGCTTGCAATTTTGTTACTATTGTTGTAGTATGACCTATTGTTGCATATTGAGTTGTATATATAGCATGCAATTGATAAGTAGTGTGTACATACTTGCGTGAGTTAGAATTTTGTTCCATAATCAATAGCATGCAACTGATAAGTAGTGTGTATATACTTGCTTGAGTTGTGTTAACCCTCAATTTTCTACGACTCAAAAACTGCACAACTCAAACAAATTATGTGACTTAACGAGTCAAGGATTGGCCGACTTAAAGGATTCAACGACTTAAGAAAGTGGACGGTCTACGACTCAAGTTATGGACGACCTAACGGTTTAGCGAGTTGAAGGACTTGGTGACTTACGACATAGAGAAATCTGTGACTCAACGGTTTAGAAGAGAAGGTATGCTCCATGACCTAAGGCATCCACGACTTAAGGTTCCTACGACTTAAGAGGGTATACAGTTTACGACTTAAGGAAGCCCGCGACTCAAGGACAGGATGACTAACGGTTCAAGAGAGAGCACGACTTAAGAAGGAAATGAGTTAAAGACTTAGAGCTATCTGCGACTTACGACCAAGCATGTGTCGTGAGCGACTTAAGCAAATGAGGCACTGCTCCTTACTTAACACAGTGACCTCTTAACTCGTACACGATTCAGGACCTGAGTTATTATCTGAAGGGAACAAGCTTATCAGTTAACTCGTACACGACTCACAACCTAGCTTGAGTCATCCACGACCTAAAGCTACTGGGTGAAGGTTCAATGCCGCATCAAAAGGACCATTTGACTCATTTGCGACTTAGATGATGACTCGTGTGCGACTTAGGACTTGTACAAATAATCTTTTGTGGGACCATGGGGCTGGGCCAGATAAGTCGGCCACGACCTGCCATAAGTCAATGACGACTTACGACCCAAGAGGAAAATTCCCTATAAATACCAACCCACCTCAAGCATGAAAAGGACTTTTGGCCAATCTCTTTAAGCGCCGATACTCTGCTGAATTCTCGACTCACTCAACACTTCAAGTTTGAAAGGCATCTCAACTAACTTCGAGAGGAAATCTAACGCAATCTACATGGACTCAAAGAATTCTTCTGCATCAAAGTTCTAGTTGTTTGTCTCATCGGAATTGTAATTGAAGATTGTTGTAAAGTTGTAACCAATTCAGTAATAAAGAGAATTAAAGTGGACGTAGGCCTACCCTAAGCCGAACCACTATAAAAGCTGTTGTCTTTTCTGCTTTCTCTGCGATTTTTCTACTTGTTTTTAGTTCCCGTGTTCACGGGTGGTGCTTTCGCTCAACTTCATTCTACACCGGGGTGTTAGCGTCTGATTTTTACGTTAACATTTTTGGTGCTTTCATTAAGAGCACAACTCAGGAAACTTCCACCATTGCTCCACAAAGGTCTGCTGAAAGGATTTCATTTAAAACCAGAAGTTTATTGGAAATAATGTCTCCTGGGAGATAACGAAGTTGTGTAAGATCCGACAATGTCAAAGAGAATACTGCTACCACTCCTCCTTCAAGTCAAGCAGCTCCAACTGTTGGAGTTACGCGAGCAGAATTGGACGCCGTAGTTTTGGGGCTGAATCAACAATTGAATGCTCATAATACGCAGTTGGAAGCCCAGAATGCCCAGAATGCCCTAATCTTGAGTAAGTTGAATGATCTGCTAGGGGCAAATCGTCAACCGGTTAATAACTATGGGAACCCTACTGTGGGAGTTCAGGATGTTGAAGGGAACATTTCTCAAAGAGTCGCAGACCCTGTAGAAAGGACTCCTCCTCAAGCTGGAGGATCAGGGCCGCAGCCGACCCTCCGTGAACGATTGTCAAGGCAGAATTCAGAGAGAGTGGCTGATGTGTGCCCTCTAGAGCCTCTAAATGATGAAGAGTATTTTTTGGGTATGGTTCGTCAAATCATGAAGTAAAATATGCGAAGAGATGAAGATGAGAAAGAGTGGGGTTTTGCTCCAAGCAAAACTCCATTTACTGAAAAGATCTTGAAGGCAGAGTTCCCAAGGAAATTCGTTCCCCCTACTATTCCGGGTTACAAGGGGACGAGTGATCCTAACGAGTTTCTGTATAAGTACGACTGGCATATGACTGGTGCCAGGGCGTCCGATGAAATTAAATGTCGATATTTCCCAGTATATCTCGAAGGTGTGGCTCTATTGTGGTTTACAAAGCTGCCGGTCCGGTCCATCGATAAGTTCTCCGATTTGACCAGGAAATTCAAGGAACAATTTCGATTGTGTGCTTCTAAAGCAAAGGATATAATGTCACTGTCAAGTCTAGAGCAAAATCCGAGAGAATCCATCAGGTCATTTTTGAATCGTTTTAACATAGCTTTGGCCGAGGTAGATAATGCTGAGCCACGCATGGTCCTAACATACTTGATGAGGGCGATTGACAAATCGAGTGAATTTGGAAAATGGTTGAAAATGAAGGAACCAAACTCACTTGACAAATTCTACAAGAAAGCAGATGAATTCATGCGCTTGGAAAGCCTCCAAACACCGGCTATGGTGGTATCAACGGAAGCCGGGAACAATGGTGCTGCTTCGAACAAGAAAGAACCTAACACTCAGAAAAGGGGAAATGATGGTGGAAAGAAACAGGGAGATGCTAAGAAAGGTCGTCCTTTCAATTTCACACCCTTGACCGATACCCCTGAGAACATCTTTTTTGCGACCAAGGATGATGTCAATTATCCGACACCACCTAAAATGAGAGTTGGGATTAGGATGGAAAAAAGTGGAAGGTTCTGCCGGTTCCACAACCAGCCCGGCCATGACACCAACGAATGCCGTAAGTTGAAAGAGGTAATTGAACAACTCTTGAAAGAAAACAAACTCCAGCAGTATGTGAAAAGGAACAGAAATGCCCCAGCTTCGTCAACTCAAGGACAACAAGTTCCCGCTCACCGTCCTGCCTCGAGTGAGAAGGCCGTAGAGCATGAATCGGAAAGACCTGTTATCAATATAATAACTGGAGGACCTCACCCAGCAGTAAAACGCTGGGGCGAGATGGAAAGGTATGCCCGGGCCTTGAGGCATGTACCAGCTGAAGAGAATGTTTTTGTTTTAGAGAATGATGCGCCTTTAAAGCAACAAAAGACTTCCACAGATGATATTGTATTTGCCAGGGATTCTTTGGGTATCGAGGCTCCGACCATAGATCCTTTGGTCATATCCGCTGGTATTGGGCCGGCAACTGTGAGAAGAGTTCTAGTTGATTGTGGAGCTTCATGCAACATCCTCTTCAAGAAGACCTTTGATCAAATTAAAATTCCAATGGCTGATGTACAAGCTTCATCACTTAAGATTGCTGGGTTTGCTGGAGAACCCAAATAGCCGATTGGGACCATAGATTTGTTTGTAGAACTTGAAAAGGGATTGAGGAAGGTGGCTCGAAAGCAAACCTTTATAATTGTTGAAGAATTCTCTGCCTATAATGCCTTTTTAGGCGACCAACTCTTGCTGCGTTCAAAGCTGTTCTTGCCCCATGGTGTCTGACTCTAAAATTCCCCACAGATAACAGAGTTGGTGTGATTAAGGGAGACCAACATGCGGGGCGAGAATGTTACTTTGCAGAGCTGCGTGAATCAAGGAGAAGAGAAATGGGAAAAGGTGCGGCGGCTCCAGTCCGCACCAAGGAACCAACCTTGTAGCAATTACAGGGTGGACCCTGCACTGGCGAATGTAGTGGCGCACGAAAAGAGATGGATCCAAGGAAAGCCAGTGCAGGGGAGAATAGGGTAGTAGCGGTAGAGGTAACAGTGCCGGTGCCCGTTGACCCAAAGGACCCAGACAAAGTGCTTAATGTGGGTTCACAACTCAACACAACAGTTCAGAATGTTCTGATTTCATTTTTGAAGGCTAATTTGGATGTATTCGCTTGGACTCATGCTGACATGTGTGGAATATCCCAGAGATTGCAGTATACACTCTGAACATTGATCCAAAGTTTACACCTGTCAAACAGAAGAGAAGAACCCAGGGTCCAAAGAGGACGACAGCGTTAAAAGAAGAAGTGGATCGGCTCATGGAGAACGGTTTCATCAGAGAATCTACTTATCCAAATTGGGTATCAAATCCATTGCTGGTGAAAAAGGCTAAGGGAAAGTGGAGAGTATGCATTGACTTTTCAGATTTGAATAAAGCCTGCCCCAAAGACTGTTTCCCGCTGCCCAGGATCGATCAGTTGGTGGATGGGACGGCAGGACATGAATTGTTATCTTTTATGGATGCATACTGCGGATATAACCAGATTATGATGCATGAGCCAGATCAAGAGGATACGAGCTTCATCACAGATGCTGGTCTCTACTGCTACAAGGCATGCCTTTCGGGCTCAAGAATGCAGGGGCAACTTACCAAAGGCTTGTCAATGCCATGTTTAAACCACAGATTGGCAAGACAATGGAAGTTTATGTTGATGATATGCTAGTAAAGTCTAAGAAAGCAGTGGACCACATGGATCACTTGGAAGAGATGTTTGCAGTACTCCGTAAGTATAGAATGAAGCTTAATCCCCTGAATTGTTCATTTGGAGTGGAGTCCGGAAAGTTTTTGGGTTTCATTGTGAGCGCTAGGGGTATTGAAGCCAATCCAGCTCAGATCACTGCCCTGGGAGAGGTCAAGGCTCCTAGAACGAAGAAGGAATTGCAAAGTCTCAATGGAAAGGTTGCTACTTTGAGTCGGTTCATTTCCAAAGCTACTGACAAATGCATTCCATTCTTTGATGCTCTGAAGAAAGGAAGAAAAAACTTTGAGTGGACTCCTGAATGTCAGAAAGCATTCGATGAGTTGGTTCGTCATATGGAAGTGCCTCCGATACTTTCAAAGCCTGACAGTGGTGAAGATCTCTTTGTATATTTGGCGATTTCGTCTCATGCTCTCAGTGCAGTGTTGGTACAGGAAGACGCAGGGATTCAACGCCCAGTCTATTATATCAGCAAAAGATTCTCTGGGGCAGAGATGAACTATTCAAGATTAGAAAAGCTCGCCTATTGTTTGTTGATCGCATCAAGAAAATTGAGGCTGTATTTCCAAGCTCATCCCATCAAAGTCCTCACTGATCAACCTCTAAAGCAAGTCCTATTCCGTCCTGAGACTTCGGGCCGTCTTTTGAAATGGAATATTGAACTCAGCCAATATGACATCACTTACCATCCTCGAAAAGCAATCAATGGACAAGCTTTGGCAGATTTCATCGCAGAATGTACGGATAAGGGTGATAGTGAGGAAAAAGTCATTGATAGCATCCCAATCCAATGGAAATTATATGTTTGTGGTGCAAGGAATGATTACTGTTCCGGAGCAGGGGTTGTCCTTGAAACCCCAGAAGGGCGATCGCTATGTTATGCGCTGAGACTAGAATTCCCTTCGACAAACAATGAAGCTCAATATGAAGCTCTCATCGCTGGTTTAAGGATCGCTAAAGAACTAAACATCAAGGCATTACAGATCTTTAGTGATTCTCAACTTATTGTTTGCCAAGTCAGGAAGGAATTTCAAGCTAAAGGAGGGAATCTTCCCGTCTATTTATCAAAAGCTTGGGAGCGCCTTCAAGATTTTGACCGTTATTCAATAAACCATATACCCCGAGAAGAGAACGTGAAGGCGGATTCTTTCGCAAAGTATTCAAGTACTGGTGAAGCTCAACTATTGGGATTAATTCCCGTCGAAGTCTTGTCAGCTCCAAGCACAGATGAAATGGATGTTGATTGGATTATGAATGTATCCCAAGGTCAAGAATCATGGATGACTCCGATACTTGAATATTTTCTCAATGGTTCTTTGCCAGAAAGTTCAAAAGAACGACAAAAGCTGATGAGGAAAGCCTCCAGATATATAGTTCAAGATGGTCGTTTGTACAGACGAGGATTTTCAATGCCATTACTCCGATGTGTGACAAAGGAAGAAGCTAAGACAATTCTGACTGAAGTACACGGAGGGGAATGTGGGGATCATACAGGTGGTCAAACTCTAGCAAAGAAAATCCTCCGTTATGGATACTTTTGGCCAGAAATTAATCAGGATGCTGCTGACTATTCCCGAAAGTGTGATAAATGCCAGAGATTCGCTAAAATTCCTAGGGCACCTTCTACTGAGCTAACACAAATGTCAGTCCATGGCGGTTTGCCATCTGGGGAATAGATCTCATTGGGCCTTTGCCGACTGCCAAATCGGGAATTAAATATGCTATCATTGCTGTTGATTACTTGACTAAATGGGCTGAAGCCGAACCGTTGACTACTATTACCTCTAAGAAAATGATAAGTTTTGTGGCTAAAAATATCATTTGCAGGTATGGTGTGCCTCAGAAGATAATTACAGACAATGGTACTTAGTTTGAAAGTAAGGAGTTCCAAGATTTGTGCAAACGATTCAACATCCGAAAAAGCTTCTCAGCATGGCTCATCTGCAGGCAAACGGGCAAGTGGAAGCAGTAAACAAAATCATCAAATCAACAATCAAAAAGCAGCTGGAAAAAGCAAAAGGTGGTTGGGTCGATAAGTTACCGCTTGCACTATGGGCATACAGAACCACCCGCAAAACTGCGACTGGGCATACTCCATTTTCATTGGCATACGGATCAGAAGCGATGATTCCAGTGGAAACTGAAGTCCCCTCACACAGAAGGATCCATTTTGATCAAAATGAGAATGAAAAATTGCAATTGGAAGCACTTGACCTCCTCGATGAAAGAAGAGAGAAGAGGCTAGACTTAAAATTGCAGCTCACCAACAAAGAATAACCAGGCACTTCAATTCCAAAGTTCATCAGCGCAGTTTTGAAGTTGGGGACTTAGTCCTGAAGAGAATTATGACAGCCATAGGTGTGTTTGGGCCAAACTGGGAAGGGCCATATGTTATAGGCGCGAAACTCCTTGATGGCACATTCAAACTCACAACTGTCGAAGGAGAACCAATCCTAAGAGCTTGGAACAACAATCATTTGCGTCCCTATTTTACTTGAAAGCTTTGCTGAAACGTTGTAAAAGAATTATGAATATATGATTCTTGTATTGAAAGCAATTGTAAAGCAAGTGAATAATGAAAAGCTATAAAGTGGATGTAGGCCCAGTTTTTGGCCGAACCACTATAAATCTTGTGTTCCCTACTATTATAAACTGCTTTGTTTTATTTCGTCATATAAAATACATTAACTGTGTTACTAAAATGTCGATTTAATAATGCAGGCCATAAAAACAAAGCCTGCCCATCGCAAGACCAAGCGATCTCCGACATCACCCAGCAAGCAAATGCTAAACCATTCAAAATTTCCATACTCAAATCCTACAAAAGAAGTGCTTCGAACAAAAGTTAGCGATGTGGATGAAAGTGGACCATTTCTAACTAACTGCAAATGTTTGTACAAACAAACAACCAGTTAAATAGCCTGTGTCTACCACCACCAACTCGCTTAACTATGAAGTATGTTTCTTTGGATAAGGGAAATTATTGGAAACTAAAAAGGGATGACACTTGCAAAAGACAACGGGGATCGCCAACATGAATAGATGGCAAAGAGACATGGGCGAGCACGCATCAAACAGCAAAAGACCTCTTCGGAGGCACAAGCCCTCTACAGAGGCACAACTCTTCGGAGGATAAAGACGTCGAGCGGGCTTAACCAGAAAAAGAGAGATCTTTCTCGATACAAAGTTGCGGACTGATCGGTCGATACACTCCTGTGAATACGTCCAACCGAGATAAAGAAACTACAAACTTCCAGGCAAAAGCCCTACTCAGAGGCACACGTTTCACCGAGATTGAAATAAAACTTCCAAGTGTTGAAACGTGAAAATCCCTCTTCGAAGGCCCATTTCACCACAGTTGAAATGCTAAAAGACCTCGAGCGGGCTAAACCAGAAAAAGAGAGATCTTTCTCGATACAAAGTTGCGGACTGATCGGTCGATACACTCCCGTGAATCCGTCCAACCGAGAGAAAGAAACTCCAAACTTCCAGGAAAAAACCGTACTCAGAGGCACACATTTCACTGTGATCGGTGATACACTCCCGTGAGATGAAATGTGAAAAGCCCTCTTCGGAGGCCCGCTTCCCAGCAAACAGGGAAAAATAAAAGCCCCTCCCAAGGGGCAGAAACAAAAGACCCCTTCCCAGGGGCACAATCAAACAAAAAGACCCCTTCCTAGGGGCACAATCAGACAAAAAACCTCTTCCCAGAGGTGCAATCAAACAGAAAGACCTCTTCGGAGGCACACGTTTCACCGAGATTGAAATAAAACTTCCAAGTGTTGAAACGTGGAAAGCCCTCCTCGGAAGCACAACTCTTCGGAGGCACACGTTTCACCGAGATTGAAATAAAACTTCCAAGTGTTGAAACGTGAAAAAGCTCTCCTCAGAGGTACAACTTTTCAAAGAAGCATTTCACCAGAAATGCAAAGCAAAGATCAAAAGTCCTCCACCGAGGCCCAATATAAAAAAAAGCCCTCTTCAAAGGCACACTTTAGCTTTCAAAGGAAGACTGGTTCTTCTATTCTTAAAAATACTCTTCCTCAAAAAGAAGTTAAAGTACCCTTCAGAGGCCCGCTTTACCACACAGAAGAATTCACTTGGTAAAAATGTGTGAAAGCACAAAAGAAAAAGTGATATCTTCGAAGGATGAAGCGTAGAAACTCATATGGAGTGAGCTGTACTCTATTTTGAGCAGAATAGTATTCCTCCAAGTATGGAATAGTTATTCTCCAAAAAATAAGAGTACAAGTTCCCTCAAAGTATAAAATATTGCAACGAGCTTATGGTATAGGGGCAACATGGTATAACTACATTGGTAAAAATTACGCTCGAACAACATACCACAAGCTCACTGCAATATCATATAAAGAAATTTGTACAAAAAAATGAATAGTAAATGCATTCTCAAATACAGACAGAAGTTTGTACAAACAAAAAGAATCATTTTATTCAATACTGTCAAAATTTTGTACAGGTACAGGATTCAAAATAAAAAGAAAAGGAAAAGCGGAGGCGGTACCCGCACAATCTCCGGCCAGTACATGCAAAAAGCAAAAAGTAAAAATAAATCGAAGCAGGACCCCTTACTTCTTCCTGCCACTACCCTTAGAGCCTTCATCTGACCTAATAGGAAGCTTTTCAGGACGGCTTGGGAGAGTCGGGGATGAAGGAGAGAGGGTTACTGCCGGATCAACTTTCGTTTCCTCTTCATAAACAAGAATGTCTTTCCTTCTCTTCTTGGAAGTGACACGCTTCCTCCTTCTCCTTGAAGAAGACTCACTTCCCGGAGTAACAAGAGCAGATAATTTTATGTTATCAGAAGTGGTTCGCTCCGGAGACACATTGCCTTTTCCAAGTCATTCTCCCCCGTGTTCTTGAGAAGCAATAGGATCATCTAAGCCATGAAGAGCCTCTATTTGCTCCTCTTGCAACCCGGGTTGAGAGGCGGATGGAGGAGTGACCTGGAGAGGCGGAGGAGGAATAATTGAAAGAGGAGGAGTCTGAACGATGCTCGACACTTTCTCTATGGAAGAAAAGAAGTTAAAGTCGGTAAAGAGAGGAGATAAAGGCTCATTGAGGTTCAGGAAATAGTCGAGAAGCTCATCGAACTCATAAGAAGCAAATGAGTGGTCTACTTGGGCAAGATTAACAGTAGAGTGACCTGGAGAAGTCGGCTTCCTGACATCAACCTCATAAGCTTGTGCTTCGGCGGTCTCTTCACCTTCATCTCCACCCTGTGTACTTGTAATCTCAGTTGTAACTTTAACCAGGGATGGAGAATGGGAACTAGAGCCGACGATGTCGATTTCGGCCGAAGGTGAAGGCTGGACTGGAAGAGTTGAAGTAGTTTTTCCTAAATGTTCCCCTTCGGCCACCTCGGCTCATAATTTTGCAAGTTGTTCTTTTCCCTTGGCGAGAGCAGCGCGAGCGTCGTCATCCAAGTAATGCTCCTCAAGAGCTGATTCGGCATAGCCAGCACCTTTACCGCCAAGCGTGTCAAGTGCGGCCTCCCACACTTCAGCCAGAGTAATTTCATACTTGGGGCCTAGAAAGGCGAGACTACCACGCCCCAAGATGCTATGCAGGTAAAAGTCAAATAATGTCGAGCTGATGCCGGTCTTCGTTGCCTCATGAGATTCTTCAGCTACAATTTTACCGGAACCGGCCTCATCACGCTCTCTTTCAACTTTGGAGAGTTGAAGCTTAAGCATTTAGATCCCGCCTCTTGAGAGTCGGTTTTCTTCCGAAGCTCTGCAATATCAGCAATATAGCCCTCATTGACTCTTTTTTGCACTTCGAGCCTGTCTTCGGCGTCTTTTTGGCCGGCATGAGCATCTCTCACTTGTTTCTGAAGCACCTCTTCTTTTTGAGTGTAAGAAGTAGAAGAAGTGGCGAGTTCTTCTTTAAGTTTCTCGACCTTTGCCTCAAGCTCTTCATTATAAGTAGTGATGCTCCTCATCTCGGTATCATGCTGCTCAAGAACCTTCTGCCATTCAGCTTTGTCATTCTCCATAGTAAGCATGGCCTCGAGATTCGCACGGTTTACCCTTTGAAGCTCTTCAACAAGCTTTTGCCAGTTCGACAACCTTTCAATATCAAGCCTGACGGCATCGAGATTTCGCAGCATGGCAGGCTTGTTAATAGGGACCAAGTCAAGATCGAACCGCACTCCCTTTAGGCACCAGTGTGGGACCCGGCTTTGCAGAGTAGCCGGGCCTGATCCAACTTGGAATTTAGGCCTGCTGATTATTGTCTGAATGTCTGTCTTCCCGAGAGCAGGAGAGCCAGAAGGAATGTCAAGTGAGACGGGGGCAGTGACCTTTTCAGGAGTTGTAGAACTATGCTTTTCACCGTGCCGGGCACGCTTGCTTGGGTCCTCAGCTATATGGCTTTTTCCCCGATCATCATGCGACTTTCTCTTGTGAGAATCGTCACCTCTCTGGGAAGAATCATGGTGCTCCTCCCTTTCTTTTCTCCCATAACGCTCTTCTTGAGCCCTTCTCTCCTGAGCCTTTCGAGCGGCTCTCTCTTCATCGGTTTCTCTGTGAACGGGAAGGTAGCGCCTATAATCATATTGACTACGCCTCCCGTAGCGCTGAAAGTCGTCATAGTAAGAGCCGCTGCGCCCTATCGGAGAATCTGAAATAAAAAAAAGATCTTCAGAGAAAAGAAGCATAACTTTAGAATCTTGAAAGTACAAAGAGTTAGGAGTATAAAAGTGCCGAAAGATTCTAAGTGTGTGTGATGTGCAAACTACGCGCATCAAACTACGAACCACTCTTTGATTGCGGAGTAATCGTGGGGGTAGTAGTTAACGTCAACTCTTGGGTCGACGGAGCTTGTTGCAAAGAAGAAGTCGCTTCCACTATTGAAGAAGAAACCCTAGTAGTGACAGGGTCGTCTTTAAAAAAGCTCTTGTGAGGTGACAAAGAGATCGCTCAACCCTTCGAAAGTGTCGTCCCCGCTCTGCCTGACAGGGCTTGTTTTCCGACTTCTTCGCCAGACTTCTATGAATGTTGGGGAGATCCTTGAGGCTCTTCTTCCTCAATTACTGGGGCAAGTGCGAATTTGCCAAACGTCCCCGCAACATCAACAGTAGTAGAGCACTTCACCAGAGAAGCCTTGGAGGCAGGTTCTTTTGGTATGGGTTCGTCAGAAGAAACTGGGGCATATAATGCTTTAGGTGGGGAGTCTGGAACCTCATGGCGGTGTGTGGAGCGAGAAGGGTGAAGAAGTCCGAACTGGTGAAGGAATTCATCGTTCAACAAAAATTTCATATCCCGCTCTTCAACCGGTACAGCTACGAGCCTCTCCAGAGTTGGCTTGTGGCTGGGATCTCTAGAAGGAGGGGGAAGCGCTGAAATAAAAAAATGAAGTTAACACTTAGCAATTCGGACTTCACAAAACTCAAAGTATAGAAGAGGTAGATGATCTTACTTCCTTCCCTCCACACAGCATAAAACCCCGGGAGGCAGCGGACAAAGAAGAATTGAGTTAAGAACCCATGGGTAGTGTCAGGAAGGCCAACGATCAATTTACGATTTCGGGCGCTTCTCACGACGGTGATAGAAGGATGATCCTTAGTCCTAGTAAAGGAACATAGGAAGCAAATCTCGTCAAAGCTTGGAAGTCGGTCAAATGTTCTCCTAAATAGCACGCACAACCCCATCAGAATGGCATAGCCATTGGGGTGTAGCTGGAATGGGGAGATAGCTAGTCAACGAAGAAGATTCTGGAGAAAGTTGTTGAAAGGGGGAATGGCCCCGCTTAGGCACATTTGCCAATTAACCGCTACAAAGCCAGTAGGCGCCACATCAGCAGTGTCACTTTTCTCAGGAAGAATGGCATCTGCTTCAGCAATGCCAAACTAACCACACAACTGACGAAAAGCTTTGTACGATAAGGTGGTAGGGGCTCTTTCTGGAGGATTGACTAATGGAGCTGGAATAAGAGTGGCCTCTCCAGCCTGGGCTGTTATATCTTCTTGCTGAGAAGTCATTCTAAGCAACTGGATATTCAAATATGAAGGTGCATGTTTCCTAAAATGTGTGAAGTGTTGTGTAAAATCAAGAAAGCAATAAGGGAATAAAACTGGAATGAAAACCAGCAAGCATTTGTCAGTTATGAAGTCCAGGGTTCGTTGTTTTAAAATATGAAAGAGAAATGTAGATGCAAACAAATCAGTTCAAGATAGCAATGCTTTGCATTAATATTTCACTTTAGTTGATTGGTTCACAGCATTTCATACAGTATGTTTAAGTTGATTACTCTATGTTGACTAATCTGTCATTTGATATGGGCAGTCAGTGGCAGTATATTCGTCCTAATTTTCTGTAAATAATATATTGAACAGGTTGTTAGTTAACACAAGTCAAAAGTGATCTGCGAAAGAATGCAATAAAGTTCAAGCAACAATTCATAGTCCAAACAAAGCTTAAAAGTACAAGTGCTAACTCGCCAACGACTTAAGAAATCTTTTCTACGGGTTAGGTTGAGTCGTTGGTTCTCTGGCTAACTCGTCCGTGACCTAAGTCATTAAGTTAAGTTAGGTCGTGTCAATCTCGAGTTGCTGGAACTTTTAGTCGGCTGCGCTCTAAGTAGTAAGTCGTGGAAGATAAAGGAAACTTCAATGCAAAGCAAAGAGAAACTCTCAAGTCCTAACTCAGCCACGACTCTTGGTTTAAGTCGCAAGGTATGTTAGGACGGTTCATAGTTAAGTCGCTAAAAGTTGCTGGGTCACGCAGAGGTGCCAAATTATACCTAAGGCAACATTCCACTCTCTTTAGCAAACATACCCTCTTACTCCTAACCCGTTAACCTTCTAACCCGTTAACCACCTAACCCATTAACCATCTAACTCCTAATCCGTTACTCACAGTGGATAACCCTAGTTCTACCACACTACTAGATCGCCTCAAATCATGAATCACTGCAAGATAGATTGAACTGCCTGCCCTAAGTCCATCAGTATAACAAAATTCGCGAGGGTTAAGGGGGAAAATCGGAGACAAAGATCAACGATGATCGGCAATTGGAAAAGAGGCAAAATATCTTACGTAGTGTGACGATGAAGATTGTAGGAACTTAATTGGTTTCGAGGTAAACTGGTTGGATTTGTTTCTGAAAGCTTCAAAGGTCAATAATGGCGGAAGAAAACACGGAAACAAGTAAGCGAAGAAGAAGCGACCTAAGCCTTTTATATCTCGAGGCAGAGGAATTTGAACCGGCACACCAGTTAAGACAAGTCGAAGCACACGACCTACGACCTAGGCGTGTACTTCGAGGGGCAAATGTTAACCCTCGATTTTCTACGACTCAAAAACTGCATGACTCAAACAAATTACGTGACTTAACGAGCCAAGGATTGGCCGACTTAAAGGAGTCAACGACTGAAGAAAGTGGACGGTCTACGACTCAAGTTATGGACGACCTAACGGTTTAGCGAGTTGAAGGACTTGGTGACTTACGACATAGAGAAATCTGTGACTCAACGGTTTAGAAGAGAAGGGATGCTCCACGACCTAAGGCATCCACGACTTAAGGTTCCTACGACTTAAGAGGGTATACAGTTTACGACTTAAGGAAGCCCGCGACTCAAGGACAGGATGACTTAACGGTTCAAGAGAGAGCACGACTTAAGAAGGAAATTAGTTAACGACTTAGAGCTATCTGCGACTTACGACCTAGCATGTGTCGTGAGCGACTTAAGCAAATGAGGCGCTGCTCCTTACTTAACACAGGGACCTCTTAACTCGTACACGATTCAGGACCTGGGTTATTATCTGAAGGGAACAAGCTTATTAGTTAACTCGTACACGACTCACAACCTAGCTTGAGTCGTCCACGATATAAAGCTACTAGGTGAAGGTTCAATGCCGCATCAAAAGGACCAGTTGACTCATTTGCGACTTAGATGATGACTCGTGTGCGACTTGGGACTTGTACAAATGAACTTTTGTGAGACCATGGGGCTGGGCCAGATAAGTCGGCCATGACCTACCATAAGTCAATGACGACTTACGACCCAAGAGGAAAATTTCCCTATAGATACCAACCCACCTCAAGCATGAAAGGGACTTTTGGCCAATCTCTTTAAGCGTCGATACTCTGCTGAATTCTCGACTCACTCAACACTTCAAGTTTGAAAGGCATCTCAACTAACTTCGAGAGGAAATCTAACGCAATCTACATGGATTCAAAGAATTCTTCTGCATCAAAGTTCTAGTTGTTTGTCTCATCGGAATTGTAATTGAAGATTGTTGTAAAGTTGTAATCAATTCAGTAATAAAGAGAATTAAAGTGGACGTAGGCTTACCCTAAGCCGAACCACTATAAAAGCTGTTGTCTTTTCTGCTTTCTCTGCGATTTTTCTACTTGTTTTTAGTTCCCGTGTTCACGGGTGGTGCTTTCGCTCAACTTTATTCTACACCGGGGTGTTAGCGTCTGACGGGGTGTTAGCATCTTATTTTTACGTTAACAAGTTGCAATTTTTTTCCATATTCAATAGCATGTAATTGATAAGTAGCGTGTATATACTTAATGTTCTAATGCGCGCAATAGTTGTGGAAAAATCTACACATTTATATAGTAATTTATGGTTTCTAGTTCTCATCGATAACTTCAGATAATTTAAATGATAAGTGTCTACTTATTTCATATATCAAGTGTAGCAACAAGACATTCAAAAAGGCAATCCCTATCAGCAGTTGCAGCTTTACGTGCAAATGATAAGACTGCTGGTGTAAAAATCAATGAAACAAGAGGTGCTGATGTTGAAGTTGCTCATACTCTTCAAAGTTTAAATAGTAATGTTAAAAGATCCCCTTGGAAGCATACTAAAATGCAGCCTCCAAAAACTGACAAAATGTAGCCTCTACCAGACAAAATGTAGCCTCCACCGTACAATATTCAGTCTCCCAATCTCAATACTGGTCCTAATTCAGCTGACTCTCCAAATATTACTCCCATAAACACAGATCCACTCAATGCCATGGATTCCCTGAACAACCTAAATTCTGATGATGGTATTAAACAAGAGACGACAAGGAAAAAAGAAGAAGAGGAAAGACGATGTTGAAAATGTTCTCTTTAAGGCCGAATGAGAAGGCTGAAATTGAATTTAACGATCGAGGTCAACCAATAGATTCTTACTCTAAACACTTATCATCTTATCTTGGTACCTTAGCAAGGGAGATGGTACCTTTGACTATTTTAGAGTGGAACAAAGTCGACAAGGACTTAAAGAGAGATTATTGACCTCCAGGTATGAAAAAATTAACATCATACACCTTACTTTTTTTAATCTGAAATAAGAAAATGTTAGAAACTGAACTGGTTATTCCAATAGACTTAAGTCACTTAGATGTTAGATGAGACAGCAAGTAGACTGATGTAGGAAAAAATAAAGGGGTTGTTTAACTGGTTCCAGTTTAGGATAACTAATGAGGAAAAAAAAATTAAATTGTTAGGAGAAGTAAACAAAAAAACTCAAACCCCACAACAAAAATAAATACAGTTACGTAAATACTCTCCTTTACCATTGGGTGAATTTTAAACGATATACTAACACCATGTTTTTAGATAAATTTTGATAAACTTTTATCGCAAAAATCTACCAGAGACACTAAAGCGTTTTTATGTGGAGTTTGGCAAATTTGTATATTTTTATTTCAAAATTATGATTTTTATTTCTAGCAACAAGTAGATAAATTTTGATTTTTTACGTAGAAGAATACAACTCCAGTCTGGTTTGGGTAAGGATTAATACAAAAAACATTATATCCATCGTTTAATGGTTTTTCGGCAAATAATGCTATTTTTAGGATTTAAAGAACAAGATAATTAGCATATATTATTACCGTTTTAGAATCATGTTGCATTTTTAGCACGACCGAATTTTTGTTTTGGATTCTAGGTCATACAAGAATGAAACCTATGCAGCATCGTCCTGGAAATTTCAAAACAAACCAAGCATCACCATCTAATAGTTGTCAACATGCTTACTTTCCTCTCCTTCCTTCTCTACCTTTTCTTTCTAAAACTTCCAATAAAAGTAAAGTAACCCGTCATATTCAAAAATCAATATCAATTAACCCACATAGTGAAAAAATCTTAAGGCATGTTTCTTTGAATTCATATGGAGCAGATTTACCATCATATACCCATTCTTAAGTGTATGACATCACCTGGAGGATTTAGACCATAAATAATAGAGCTAGGTTTTAATCTCTGCAGAGATAGGGTCATCGACGGAGAATGAAGGTTCCCATTGTGTTTGGCATGTCGAAGAGCGCTTGGAAGTATCGAAGTTTAGTGGTCCGACCGTGTCTTGTGATTAGCAAAATTTCACTATTGACACTGCTAGGGTTTGGTCGTAAATTTTTATAGGTGACCGAGCTTCAAAGTTTGGGTTTAGGAAGGTGGAGTTCGTAGAGAGCAACATCTCTACTACTAATAAAGAAAATTCGTTGACTTAATTTACTCGACTTTTTTGAAATTCCGAAAATGCCCTTGCTTTTCGTTTGCAATAATATAAACAGCCCATGTGCGAAGCACAGGACAATTCTAGTGTAGGTGAAGTAAGATCTTTATATCATCAAGCATTAATAGTTTGGTAGTGTGCGTGCACAAGGCAGAGGAGCGTTTATATCAGGTTTGATGTGGGAAGACTATGGAATTGGAGAAGAAGTATTAACAATGGGTAGTTATGATCATATGATCAAAGTGTAATTAGTGATTTAATTAATATAATTTAATTATCAAATCTTAAAAGTTGAATAACTATCGAATATGAGATCGAATTTGGACGCGGTCTTTTGCATTAGACTCATATCGACGTTATATTTGCATTGGAACTTATTTCGTTGGAATTAGAGCCAGTAAAATTTTGGACTTAGACCCAACCGAAATGCGAAAGTGTCTATTGGAATTTCTGTGAGTACATTCATCTTTTAAAAAAATTATGATAAAGTGTCTATTGCAATTTCTATGAGTACACTCATCTTTTAAAAAAATTATGATATTTGCATTGCTATAGATTATTGTTGAATGCTTGGATGATAGCTTATATTATTGTTTGGTTGTTTCTTTCAATTCTAAATTTCTGCTCGACAAGCGCATGGCATAAATAACCATTGTGTTGCAGGGGACAAAAGCAAGAGGAAGTTAGAGTATACGTAGCGAATAAATCGCCATGGGACATTTTAAAAATTTACGCACATCAGTGTGATTTATAGGGGACTTTTGTAGAGAGATCCTAAGGGCTTTCTCACCAATATTAATTTACTTATATTCTTATGTCGCTTATATTATTGTTTGGTTAAAAATATTTATCACATACTATTTGATTATGTAAGTGTCATTATAATGATTATCGTTGTACCTTCACTTATGAAATATTATCCGCTTAAACCCTTGTTGTGTATTAAACATGAGCTTGTACTTTTACAAAATAAATGTTTGGTCGTGATCTTGGATGTTGATAGTTGTTTAAACAATATTTTCAAATATTTTAGGAAGTTTGAAAATAAAGGATAAGTATTAGTTAAAAGAATTTATAGTTTTGATTAATTATCTTTCAAATGCTTAATTTTGTTTTAGTTTATAAAAATATTATAAATTTGATTAATTATCTTTTGGATATTTAATGTTGTTTTAAATTTATAAAAGGTTATAAATTGGACTCGTTATCTTTTAGGATAATTAATGTTGTCTTAAGTAATATAATAGATTATTAATTTAATTAATCATTTTAATAATGATTTTTAAAATTAATTAATCATTTTAAACAATGATGTTTAAAATTAATTAATAATTTTTACTATTGATGTTTTGGATTAATCACTCATTTTAATAAATTATATTTAAAATTAATAAAATGATTTAATAAAGATGTTTAAATAAATTCACCGATTTAATAAAAGTGCTTAAAGTTAATTAATTGATTTAATAAAGATGTTTAAATTAATTTATTGATTTAATAAAAGTGATTAAAGTTAGTTAACTGATTTAATAAAGGTGTTTAAATCTAATTAATGGATTTATCAAAGGTGTTGTAAGTTGATTAGTTGTCTCTTGGGATAATTAATGTGGTTTTAAACTTATAAAAGAATTATATCAATTATCTTTTAGGTTGATTAACATCGTTTAAATTTTATAAAAGAATTTTAATTGATTTGTTATCTTCTAGGATAATAAATGTTGTTTGAAATTAAAAATGATAGTCTACAAATGAGAAAAATCTTTTGAAACGAATTGTTTTCAAAAATAAAACTAAGTGTAAATTGTTTTAGATTTGTAATAAACAATGTTTTTATGACATTTGTTTTTACCCTTCTTTTCGATACTATAAGAAATATAATTTTCTCTTTAAAAAATATATTTTCAAAACTGTTTTTAAAGTTTTTACAAATATTTGTGAATGGAAAACCAAACTCAAGTTCGGGTTTTAAAAGTGTAAAAGTTTGATTCAGTTACGAAAATGATAAGAAATTTTATTTCCGTAAAATACGCCGCCTATATGGAAAGGATTTAGTCATACTCTTAACACGTCAAGGAATGGAAATCCATTTCTATCTCGAAGCTTAAAAATGCTATCAAGGCAATGCCTAGAGGTAACACCATCTTAACTTGCTTGGCTTCATTGTTAACCGAGGGATAATATAAGTTTGAAATCGACGAGTAGTGGAAAAGGTATTAGACTTAATTTCCATATATGATCATTTTGACTATTCCTAATAGTTGATTTATTGACTATCCATTCAGCTTTTTCTTTGTATATCATCAATTAAGATTATTTATTTCTCATTTGAGCGTTGATGTCCTTTCTCGGAAATGACTAAAACCGAATAGCGAGTGGACATCTAGCTTGGTTGCTCATTCAGTTGTATGCATATAGAGATGTGAAATATTCAAATTCTCGGCAAGGTTGGTTGGGTCCGGCTAGTACTATCCAGGAGAGTCGTAGGGAAAATGACCCTCTCAAGTTTATTGTCTAGAGGTATACTTTCGATAAAGGGGGCTCAACCTTCTAGCATTGTTGGAAAATTCATTTCCTTGTTGTTGATTCAAATCTTTCTATTGTTTTATTAATTGCATTAAGAAGTCACTAGAGCTCTTCTAAATGTTTAACTCTTTGTGTCCATGCTTTCAGTTTTGATTTTAACCTTGTTTATACCCATTCTTTCAATTTTGGGTCAGACCAAGTATTTTTACAAGTTGTTGTTGGTGTGACATGGCGCTCATGAAGTAAACCTAGATGTTCACATGCCATAGTATTTTATTTCTGCTATATTATTATATATACCCATCAACAATTGTAAGCTTAGGAAGTTATAGTTGTCCAAGTTAACAAGAATTGCATTTAACATTAATTTACTATGTATTTTAGAGTGATGGCTTTTACTGTCTTTATATATTATATATTGTCGCTCGGCTGTGAAAATCCATTTCTCCTTTTCTTTCTCCTCTTCTTTTTTCCCTAAAAATCCGCCTTTTCGGTAATTGGAGATTAGACAATGAAATACCGAAGATGTATTTGGCGTCGACTTTCGACGATCGAAAGGGGGGTCCTTACAACTGGTATCGAGCTGAAGGTTAAGCGAAAACCTTGGCTTTGGTGGGGTAAACCCATTAGAGATACGGTAAGTGATACCTTAGAATGAGCTTGAGAATATTATATATGTAAGAGAATATTTTTTATTATTATAAAAATATATTTTTTTAATTGATCTACCGAGTTATTTATGAATTATGGTAGAGGCGTGGGATGTCACGGTCTCGATTAGGATTTTTAAACGCTTGAACAAGGCAAATGGACATGATTTTGATTTTTGAAATTTGGTAAATGAAATGTTTTGCCTTGTATTATATTTTATATATACAAAGGAATAATTTTCAAATTCGAAGTTATTTATGGTATTTGTTGGTAATGATAATATTTCTTTATGATCATTATTGTTTGATTAGTTGTGCTCGGATAGTTTTGAAGCATTGACTATTGTATCTTGATCACTAATTTATACTTGACCAGTTTATGAGCATTTACTACCGGTTGTAAGTACATTAAAACCAACCCCTTATGAATTAAATTTCTCAATTTGACTTTAAGTTGTTTGGAGAAAATGTTAAGTCATCATTCAATAATGCTATGTTAAAATTAAAAAATTTAATAAAAATTATCTAATATAATCTAAATAGGAAGAGAAAACATATAGAGGATAAATTTTTGAGAAAATTTTATTATAATAAAGGAGAATTATTATAATATTATATGATTTTAGTGGTATATTTTATATCAGTACGGTATATAAAATGATTTATATGATCTAATAAAAGGTTTAAGAATTTTAAATCTTGGTATCACTTGAAATGATTCCAAAATTTTTAGAGAAAAAGAATGGTGGTATTTCTTGGAAGTATTTTATAAGTCTAAATATTTCAAAGAGGATTTTTAATAAAAAATTACATTTTCGTTGAATAATTCGTGAAAAAACTTCCCGATTAGTTTTGTGGTAATCTACATAGTCTTCTAAGTGATGATCGAATGATGCTTTGGTAAATGTTGTAGTGCACTTAGTAAATTATTCTCCTTATCATTGTGCAATTCGAAATAAGTTTGAATTTGAACGAACCCAGGGTGAGTGTTAGTGGATGAATTATTGGAGTTATTTTATATATAGAAATATATGCAGTATGATTTTCAAAATGATGTTGACATAAAGCCTAGGTACTTAGGCCTAAGTTTCCTTAAAGGAAATTGGTTTTTTAAAAAGGAGTTATTTTGAATAATAATTTGATAAATAAAATTTTAAACTCTTGGATAGAAAAGAGATAGCTTGACCCAAGTTTTTGAGTGGGTTAAATTAGATAGGAAGGTTTTAATAAGTAATGTATTATTAAACATAGTTTTTATTTAAACATTTGTCATATAAACTATTTCTTGTTATTAGGCCTGCTAGTAAATATCTGTCTTTAGAAAACTCTAAGGTTAAGAGGTCGAAAAGTTGAATCGGTTTTAAGATTCGTATTTTGTTTGGGCCTCCATTTGACTTAAAATAATAAAAATATGCAATAAATAAATAAAATAAAATTGATATTTTGTATATACTCTTAGAATGTAGAGGGGTATTATACAGTAAATAGTAGTAGAGTAAGTTTTAAATTTAATGTTTTATAAATGTTTATCTTTATAAAATGTTGGAAAGCTTAAGTGAAATTTTTTTGGAGTAATTCATAAATAATTTTAGTATTGTATAAAATACTATAAATGGAAATGAAAATGATCAAGAAAGATTGACGTAGTCAAGAAACCAACCAAATTAAGTATGTAAATTATACGAAGATCATTTTATTCGCATAGTTCTTGATCTAGGATTCGAACACATAACTTAAGGGTGATTTACACTAGTCCAAAAAAGGATTTCTCACTTGATTCTTGTCGGCGAATACTTGATTCAAATCCTTGATATGATACTATGGCTTTCTATTATAGTATATGGCTATGTAAAGAGAACCGAGGTCTCTAATCAAGGAACTTGATCAAAGTTTACATTAGGGATGTCGAGTGAGTGATAATAGTTCGGAAGTGAAGTCTATGTATCCGAGCAAGTGGTCGGATCAGATATTGTGTACGGACGATATATGCATATCATACAGGCTTAAGTATATTTATATACTTGTGAACCTAAGCAAAAATCTAATTGTTGTTTGATGGTCATTTATCATTTTAAATGCTAATTAAGTGCTGGTTTATTCCTTTACGGAATTTGATTTAATCGATCGTGTGATTATACATACTATGGTTTATAAAATTGTTGTTTATTAGGACTTAAATACCAATGCTTCTGGAAATGTGATTTGTAAAAGATATATTAATAATTAATATGCTGAAAACTTTGATGGAGTATTATTATTTCAAGATATTTGAAAGGACTTTTGTGAAGTGATTTTTCAAATATTTTTTGTTATAACTAAAGTTTGGCGATTGGGAGTTTTTCACTATGAAAGACTCGCTAGGTATATTTGTTCGCTCTAGTTGTTGTTTAGGAGGAACTGGAATGCCACCAAATATTCCATGTGTTTTGATTTTACAGTTGTATCATGCTTCGGTAGGAGGAGCTTTCTACTTGTTATAATTGACGCTGGTTTTGATCTGTTTCTCTTTAGAGGAATTTGAAAATATACTTTAAATATAAAAAACTTGGTAGTTAGTTCTAAATTTATTCTTTGAAAAAAAATAGATGCTAAGTTTTTTTTATTATAGAGTGCGCTTTGTACTTTTGTTTCATATGGTTTTTATATTTATTATGTTGCTATTGCTTACGATAGAAATAGCTTATGTATTGCTTTTTGTCAGCATCAATATCCTTTGGATTATGAGTGCAAAATAGTTACAGAGATGTAAGAGTTACTATTTGATTTCTTGCGCACTTGCATCTTCAATGTGATAATAAGTTGCTTGCAAAAGTAAAAATCAAACAAAAAGGAGGAGTAAAATTTGATGTTAGCATGACTGATGATTTTTCCCCGAATATAGGTGGCCACTTGGCTTTTGTTATCTTTTGGTTGATTTATACCAGCTGTGGCGAGTTGTTTTTTTTGAACCAATCGCACAAAGGAGGTGCTGCCGAAATTTTCCATAATATAATGAATTTAAGAATTTAATAACTCATTTTGATTAACATGTTTTTAAACTTAAGGGTTTAGAGGGATTTTCTTCCTTTGGGAGTTTCGGGGATGAAATTCTTTTAATGGGGAGAATGTAACAGCCCATAAATTTTATTATTTTCATTTTAATTATTTAATTAAATTTAAATATTGAAATAACAGGATTTTGAAGTTTAATAACTTAAATTCAAATATATTAATTAATTATATATTTTAATCATGAATTAAATACTAATTGAATGGATTTAATAGTCTTATTTAACTCCTTTTGAATAATAAATAATAGTGGTAAACTCATTTTACAAATTTACATACAATAATAAATGGATCGAATAAATAATAAGAAAATCAATTGTTAACAATAAAAATTTATTTTTACTATAGTATTTTTAATTGAAGTTATAGAAATTTTCCATAATTTTTAATTTAGAAAATATTTATATTGATCGTTTGACCATTTTTTTGCAAATGATGATATTTTTGCTATTTTATAGAATAAGATTACCAATGTATAGTATTATTGTTTTGAAATCGTGTCGCATCATTTAGCGCGACCATGTTCTTGTTTTGGCGTTCGCGGTTCATACGAGAACAAAACCTTATACAATTTCAGGCTAGAAATTTCAAAATAAACCAAACATCAACATCTAAATTTTTCTACATGCTTACTTCCCTTTCCTTCCTTCTCAACCTTTTTTTTCAAAAAAATTCGATAAATGAAAGGCGAACAACCATATTCAAAAATCAATACCAATTAATCCTTAAAATGAAAAATATTAAAGCAAGTTTCTATGAATCTATATGAAGGAGATCTACCATCATATACCCATTTTGTAGTGTAGGACATCACTTGGAGGAGCTCGACCATAAACAGTAGAGTTAGGGTTTCATCTCAGCGGAGATAGGGTTGTTGATGGAGGAATCAGAGGCCACCGTTGTGTTCACAATGCTGAAGAGCACCTGAAAGCATCAAAGTTTGGTACTCTGGTCGTGTCTTGTGAAGAGCGACTTTTCAATATCGACGCCGCTAGAGTTCGATCGTGAATTTTTGCAGGTGGTTGAGCTTCCATCTTTGGGTTCGGGAAGGTGGAGTTCATGGAGAGCAAGGTGTTGGTTGTGACGACTCGGAATTTTTGGATATTTGAAATTGAAATATTTAATTTATTTTAAATATTTGAAAGTTCGTTTAACCTGAATTTCAAATATCATGTTTATTTGGCAATTAAATTATTGAATTTAATGATTGGGAATTGGGTAAAGTATTGAATCTTGATTTTTTTAGCTGATTAAAAATATTTCAAAGGCTTGGAAAATGTATATTATAATACTATAGATAATAGAAGTGTTAAGATTAAATTTTAAGGTAATTTGTTTGGTTTTAAAATATATAGTATGAATTGGTATTTAAAAATAGCCTTCGGAGGCACAGTCTCGGAATTTCAACGAAACCAGCTCCGTTGGATCCATAATATTGTATTATCAGATTTCAAATTTTGTAGTGTTTGGAATTGTCTTGTGATCGTACGATAGGTAAGCGCGCTGAAATTAATATCAAAAATTCAATATATTGACTAGGCCCAAAAAGATATCTTCTCCATACGATCGAATTAGGACACGAAACCTTTTCCATTATGCTCAAAATATGGGTTTAATATTATAAACACCTAGCGGCACGCCCTGATAGAAGTTCGAAATTTTGAGCTTCGAATTAATGACGATTTAAATTTAAATTTAAATTTAAATATTATATATGTATATATGTATATATGTATATGTTTTCTCTTCAGTTTTCTGTAGACGCACCCAACACTTGTCCAACCTGAGGACACGTTTCTTGCATCTTCCCACGCGTCTCCTCTATTAATAAAATGAATGAAGCTTTGGAATGAAATGCTCGAAAATTCATATTTCGTTTTCGCGGTCCCTTTCTCCTCTTCTTCAATCTTGAAATCCAACCTTATAAAAATTGTGTGTGCTGTTCGAATCCAATCGAATCGGGGCTAGGATTGATCAAGCATAGCCTTCTTTCATTCAAATCGATTTGAGCAAATCCAGGTTCGAGAAGGGACAAATATTTGAGGGCGTCAATCACGTTCCTGGGGTCTGAGCTAAAGGCACGGGTCATGGCGATGAGATTTCGAGCTCGAACACTAGATGCTTGGCCAGTCGACATTGGGAAGGCGGTGCTGCTGGTGGTACGTGGATTGAAGGTCACATTTTCGTGCTAGGGCTATGTTATTCGTGCGACTCGAGCATCAATTTGAGGCATGGAGGTGGTTCTTAGATCGAGCATGGCAAGGAGCAGCTAGGAGCCAATATGGGAGGGGTCCGGTGCCGCATTGAAATTCGCGACAGGGGAGGCACGGGCAAGGGAAGTCGAGCATTTGCCTGGATGTAGTCTAGTCTTATAGGTAATTTGAGATTTGAGTTTAATTTGTTATTAGTTTATTCATCTATTTATAAATCGAAGTAATATATAAAGTTTTAAATAGTTAAAAGTAATTTAGTCAGATACATACATACATACATACATACATACATACATACATACATACATACATACATACATACATACATACATATGCAGGAAGCTGAAATATTTATAGTAAAATTCAAGCCTGTATAGTCTAATTTTGTATATATATTTATATATAGGTTAGAATATATGTACATAGAATACATCAGCTTGTTGGTTAGTTTAAAATATATGAAGAGGATAAAATATATGTATATATGTATATGTATATGTATATGTATGTATGTTACAGTAAAATGTATAAAAACCATTCTATTTTAATTTAATATATGTGTATAGAAGATTTTGGAGGAATTATAGGAATTTCAAATTGTGAAGAGTTATATAAAATTAGATCTTTAATATAGTTGTACATCTACTATTTTTATGTATGTATTATGGTTATTAGCTTATTAAATTAATTTATCAAAATTATTTATGCTACTAAAAAAAGGGAAAATCAGTTTAAATTTAAATTGTTAGTTAATGAAAATAATAAATGGTAATTATTTTTTTCGATTAGTTCAAATATTAATAAACCGTACAATATTTATACAAGGTCTAAAATCATGGAGAAGCAAGTCGAGATGGAAATGAAGTACCATCAAAAATCAAAGGTGAGTTCATCTCACTCATTCGGAATACCTTTTGAATTTAAATAGTTAAATTTAAATTATTGGTTGAATGGTTGAATTGACTGGATGTGATATTATATAGTAGTATACATACATACATATTGTAATATCTCGGAATTTTTAACAATATCAATTTAATAATCTGTATTAAAAAATTAAATTGATATTGGTATTTTTGTTGATAATAATTCAAATTGGTTTAAAAATCTTCTTCAATAAATATTTAAATTGGTTATTTTATCTTTTAAAAATAATAAATTGATTTCTATTTATATTATAAATATATGGTTTATATTTAAATTAGATTAGCATTGTTTTAATTAATAAACCATATTCTTCTAACTCTAATGTTTTTAGTAATTTGGAAATTAGTTTTTATTTAATAATAGCTCTTCGGAGTTATAAAATAAACGATCTTGGTTTAAATTAATAAATGAATCATGATTTAAAATTCTAATATATATTAATAATTTGGAAATTTTAATTTTTATTAAATATAAAGTTTTCAAAGCTATTTAATAAATAAATTTATGATTTTTAAATTGTTAAGAGAAAAATGTCTAAATATTTAAAATAGTTTTAACTTGAGTTTTAAATTTAATTAAATTAAAAAGGAGTTTTATAGCTTAATTAAATAGAAAATTTATTAATAAAAATATAATTTCCTTTAAAATGGTTTTAATTTAATAATGAGACATTTTAATACAATATTTACAATGTATTGTGTTATAAATAGATTTTTGGTTAAAAATAGCTATTGTTATTTCAAATTTTGATTTGTATTCATAATTTGATTTTTAATATTAGATTATGAATTTAATTTGAATTTAAATTCCAAAGTATAAATTTTAAATTGTTTTAATTTCCATATGTATAAGCTTCATTTATAAGTAAAAATTAATTTTAGTTCTTTTATAAGTTCATATACATATTAAACTAACAAAGTAAAATTTAGCTTAATACATATGTTAACTTATTAATCAAATACAAATTTTTTTAAATAAAAGGACAAGTGTCGTTAGATAAGCATCCAATGTGACAAATGTTGAGATTATTTACAAGTGGCATTTGAATTTGTTTTCTTTTGTTTTTATTTACAAATAATTTCAGCCTTCATACAAGCAAACCCTTTTCCATTCTATTCTTTTTCTTTTCAAAATCTAAAGCTTAGTTAACAAAATCTGAAAACAGTTTCTCTAAAACCAAAATCAGTAAATCCTCTTCATTCCAAAATCAGTAATCAAACATCTCAAAAGCAAATCCATTATCATATTCGAATCCTCGGTTCAAAAGTGTAAACCATTTATCCTTTAACCATCTTCAAATGCATAGCAAAATCCCTGGAACCATTTTCAAATTGAAATCAAACCCTTGTAACATAAGCAAATCTGGAAATTGATAATGCATGCAAATTTGCCATCTTCAAATTGCAGTTTTAACAAAATCTACATTTTCTGTAATCTGGAAAATATGTTCTGCAAACAAACTTACATTTTCAAGGGCAATCTGGGTTATCAATGAAATCAGTAGAATTAAAGCTTCAACTTGTATCTAGCCTTGTTTTTTTCAAGCTTCAGCATTTTGGTTTTCAAATGTTTCTCCTTCAAATTCAAAAGCATCTGGGATTTTGTTTCTGCATGAAAAGTCTTCAGCATAATTCAAAGTTTCTTTTTCAATTCCGGGAAGCTCTGTTCTTCCTCCATAAATTGGTGAGTAACTTTTAAATTTTTAAATATAAAAAAAGGTTGAATGCTAAAATGTTTAACATAGATAAACATTTCCTATGTGATGATAAAGTTGATGTGATATGTATTTGTTTGCATGCAGTATTTTCTGTAGTCTTTGTTGTTCAAGAAACTGTGACAAATCTTTATCTTTTAATCTAATTCCTGATGTAAGGAAATTTATAAAGAAGTGTTGTTTGATTCTCTTAAGTCAATACTTAAATTTAAGAAAGAAAAAAATATAATAAGTGTTTGTCACTGGAAAACACAAAGAAGATCAGTATAAGATAATTTTAACCAAAATTAAATT
This sequence comes from Allium cepa, assembly GCA_030765085.1. Lineage (NCBI taxonomy): Eukaryota > Viridiplantae > Streptophyta > Magnoliopsida > Asparagales > Amaryllidaceae > Allium > Allium cepa. Next base: position 73,649,041 of record CM060942.1, read on the forward strand.
AGGTTAAACTTGTAATGGAGTTTCACAAATATAAAGCATTAACTATCACTTGATTTTTAGATCAAGAATTAGGATTTTAAGGTGATAGATGAAGTTACAGTGGGGGTTTGAACTGTTATTGAATTTTTAGCAAAATCTGATGATTTTTGAATTTGGAAACCTTGAGTTACTTCGGGGTGATTGTGTAGGGATAGGAGATGATGGAAAAAATCTTGAATGTTGATAAAATTGTCAGTAATTACAGATTTGGGGATTTTACTTTTTAACCCTAGTTTTGCTGGGTTTTAAGGAATCAGTCATATTGGCTTGTATGATTGATCGAGTGTTACAAGCTTTTGAGGATTGATGGATTGGCCGTAGTGGAAGTTGAGGCCGGAGGGGTCGATCGTCGGGTGGTCTGAACGGCGACTTCTTGCCGTTGACAGGTTTTGAAGGGGAACTGATTGTTGTTTCCAGTTTTTGTGTTTAAGATCCTCAAACTCGAATTAGGGGTTTGAAGCATGAATCGATGGTCGTAGTGGGTTGCTGGGTTGGTTTCTGGTGTGACGCAATAGACGTTGACGATCTATTGTGGCCGGCGACGCCGTGCATATGCGCGGTGAAGAAATTGCACGGTGAAGTAAGAATACAGGTGATGTTTGGTTAGCTGAAAGGTGACTCGGGTAAACCCTTGTTTTGACTCGAAGTGATGGAGTGATTTCCTCGGAGATGATGGGTTGAGAACTCGAAGCAGTTTTTGTGGGGATCAGGTGTTCTGTTTTACAGGTTTTAATAACCTGTAGCATCTTGGTTTAAAAATTTGTAAACCCTGAATCTTTTAAATGATTAAGAAAATTTAAATCATATTTGAATTCCAATTTTGAATTTATTTGAATTCAAGTTAATTTAAAATCCCAGTTTAAATAAAATGAAGTTTAAAAGAAAATTTAGCTTAAGTTACTACTTTATTTTGATGAAGTAGTTTAATCTTTTAAAAATGAGGTTCTGTTGAAAATCTGAGAAGGATTTGAATTTCAAATTTAAAATCTCGAAATGAATTGCAGTTTTTAAAAAATTAAAGAAGGTTTAAATTTGACAAAAATTTAACTAAATATAAATTAAGGTATTGAAAGATTAAAAGTTATAAATAGTTTAAACTTTGATAGGTTTAAATTATTTTCATTTTAAACTTATATTTAAATTTAAATTTGAAGGTAATTTCAGAGGTACTTTGTTTCAAAACAAAATTTGTGTTTTAAACATAATTTAGAAATGTTTTATTTAAAAATTAAGTTAAGAATTGATGTTTTGAAATTAAATTATTAAAAAGGTAACTAAGAAATAATTAATTTATTTATTTAATTAATTATTAAGGTTTAATGCATATTGATTTAGGGGTTAATCAATTTGAAATTTAGATCATTAATTAGGTTATTAATTAATGATAAATAAATTATTAATTAAGTAATTAAGTTTTAATCAAGGTTAATTTATTTAAATAATTAGACTTTAAATTATAGATAATTAAAGATAATTAAATTTGTAATTAATCTCAATTAATTACTTAATAAAGATAATTAGAGAAGGGTTAATGAAGGTCATTAACCAGGATTATTTAAATAAAATAATTAATGTGATTAATATTTATAATTAATTAGACTAATTAATTTAATAATAATCAATTGTGAATTGTTGAGAATAATTACTTGATGAAGTAATTAAGAATTAATTACTTAACGCAATTAATTTAGTTTAAATATGATTGTTTAATTTAATTAATTAAGTTTAATTAAATTTAAACACTTGGGGTTTAAAAAAAATTACTTAATGTATTTAATGATTTGGAAAATTACTTAGTTAAGTAATTGATTGATAATTACAGGTTGTAATTTATTTGAAGATGTTTAAGAATGAAGTAATTTGAATTAAATTACTTATTAATTAATCAAGGGATTAACAAAAAAATTAATGAAGGATAATTAATTTGGTTTAATAACGTAACAGTTAATTACTAAATGTAATTAATCTGGGACGATTAATAATTATGAGTTAATCACTTAAGATAATTAATTTAGGGGATAATTAAAGATCATTAATTATTTTAATGATGTAATTAAAAGATGATTAATTATGATTAATTAATCAATGATAAGTAATTAAAGATAATTAATTAATGTAATTAATTAATGTAATTAATTAAGGATAAATTAATTAATTATGATTAATTAATTAATTAAAGTAATTAAAGGTTAATTACTGTTTGGTTGAGAATAATTAATTTGTAATTAATTAAGGATAGTTACATGAATGTAATTAAGAGTAATTAATCAAGAGTGATTAATTAGGATGATTTATTTTGAATAATTAACTGATTGTAATCAATTAAATGATTGAGAAAGCAAGATTTATATTGGTGAAGTAATTAATTTAATTTATTTTAAAATTAATTATAGATAAAGTAATTAATTTAATTCATTTTAAATTAATTAGAGATAGAGATAGTTAATTTAATTCATTTTAAATTAATTATATGGTGATGAGTAAATCATTGCTTATGTATGAATGGATGACATTGATTGTCTATGATGCTTTATGATCTCAGTAATGAGATATGTATTATTGTGTGGTATGAATGCTTGGTTGCATTGTGATGATAACATAGATTATATATTGTGATGGTGATATATGGAATATCCATTGGATATTGATAATGTGGATTACCTGTTATGTGATAATGTTGATTATCAGTTATGATTTATGAATTATCTATCTGTGTGTGTAACGACCCGTAAATTTCGACGATTAAATTTTAGTTAAAAAGGGATTATGTAATAAAAAAAAATTTGTAAAGAAAAATAAAGATAAATAAAAGAGATAGAATTTATGCCGGAATGAACGCTAAATGAAAATCCAATGATTGAGATAGTGTAAGATGTATACCTGTGTGTAAGTTGAATAAATAAAGGAGATTTAAATTTATAACTAATAATGAATTGTAGAAACGGGTATTTAACTTAATTGTTGAAAGTTAGGTGAAATATCAATAAAGAAATAGCGTAAATTGTCGCACTTGAATAAAATGTAAATTAAAGAAATAAAGACAAAATTTAAATTACCTATGTATTAATATATTAAAAAGGACTGTAATTGTATGTGAATTAAGGTGGTAATATAGATGGCAGTTGATGGATAACAAATTTAATGCAAATCCAAATGCAATTGAAACGGCTGTTTGAGTTTTGGAATGAAAATGGGAATAGTGAATACAACATTATAACCTCTTAATTAAATATGATTGTTTAATTAATACTAAAAGTAATAAAAGTTAGTAATAGTATTAATGAAATAATAATAAGGAGAATTGAAATTGTATAGTGGAAAATTTGTTAATAAATGGATGAAAATATTGGATGAACTAATTGATGGAAATAAAATCTAAAAGAATGTTGGATAGAACATAAGTGATTGAAATTTGGTAGTGTGTATTTGGAAATAAAGTTCATCTAAATATTGAGAAATTTTAATGTTGTTATTATGAAAATGTTACTTTAGTAATTATTAAAATAGTAACAGGAAGTGTGAAGGTAAATTTATAAACGTAAAACTTATTTTAAGGAATTAATTGAGTGTAGACTTATGAAATAGATTTAATGACAATAATTATTGTACGTATTTATTCTATTTGTTGGTTAAGTTTTATTTTGATCAATTTCAATTAATGCACTAAATTATTGCAGTTAGTGTGGAATATTGGTAAGAGAATAAATAAGATGTAACCAAGGGAAAGGTCCATTTTATAATATAATAATTAGTGTGATCTTAGGAATGAATTAATTGAGGTTTAAGCTTTTATTTATGTGTAAAGTTTACAAAATGTCAATTAAATTGAAAACCAGTAATTTATGAAAATAAAGATGAAAATTGGGAAATATTACTGTAATGAATCATAAAAGAAATGTTAACTGTGTGGTTGAGTAATAATTGATTTATTTTGAGTTGTAATCCAATAAAATCAAATTTATTAGAATTTATTGCAATTAATTGGATTAATTGCAGTAACCTTTGGAAATTGGAACTTAGTAAAAATAATCTGGATTGGATTTCAAATAAATAGGTTAGGGTGAGTAACTGAATTACATACTATGAATAATTAAACCAGGAAGATTAAATTTAATTAATATAGAATAGGATTTATTGCAAATAAAAGATTATGTAAATATTTAGTTAGGTGGAATTAAAGTTAATTACATAATAAGGTATGAATCCACTGCAAATTTTATGGAAATGAAAAGAGTACCAAAAACAAGCTTTGTCGGTATATTTAAGTTTAATGTATAATAATAAGTTAATGGTAATAAAAGAAGTTTAAACATCTAAGTATTCTGTTAATAGAGAGTTGAGTTTAAATCTAAGAATATTAAGAAGTAGATTTTTGAATACAACATTTGATCCATCCACATAAAATGTATAGATAGGATAATCGCTGATTTTTGATTTAAGTAGTGCAAACGGAGATTTATCTATTTATTTGGAATTGGAATTTATAAGTGTATAAATAGGAAATAAGTGAAATTTATTTTTAAATATTCATAAATGAAGATTTAGATGAAGGTGAGAATGGTAATGCTTTAAATAGTAGAGACGTACACAAATCAATGCAGGTGATTTGAAATAAAATGTTGTCGAAACGATAAAACGTTTCTTGTGAAAAATGGATGACATAACGAAAAAGGGTAATGTATTCACTTGAATATAAATTGAAACTTATTTAAGGTATTAATTACAATGGATAGAGATTTTGGGTAACATTGTAAATGATATGTAAGTAATGCAAATGTATGCCAATAGTAAGGGATTAGGATGAATTAAAAATTTGTAACATAGGAATTACCTGCCTATTTGTTAATAAAAATTTGAATGGTTAGTAAGTGATAATAGAATAAGTGTACATTAGTGGAATTGAGGTAACGTTGGTTTTAATGTTGAGGAAATAAATGGGTATAGTAAAGTTTAAGTGGAATTGTAAGTATGTATAGGGGAATGAATTATTGCAGGGAAATATTTGGTAACCATTGCAATAAATGTAAATTAGTGTGCATTAATATGAAATTTAGTAATAGGTGTGAATAACTTAAATTTCTTCATAGGATAAAGAATGATGGAAATAACGTTTATTTAATATATCGGGATTTAATTGATCATATAAGGTTGATTGCAAATCAAATGAAAAATGCTTAAATGGGAATTAAGTTATTTATTCATTTGGATTTAAAGCATGATTGAAATTTATTGGAAACTGAATAAAACGTTTTATGTTGATTGAAATTTAAGTTGGAAGTAATTAAGATAAATAAAATATGTATAATATGGAATTCAAATGTACATAGAAATGTGGATTTTAGTATGTAAACGTAAATCTATTGAGAATGGATAGAAATTTAATCTGTAATTATTACAGTAATTTAGAAATTTAGTTGAAATTGGAAATTTATCTATGTATTGGAAATTTATGGAATTGTGAATATATATATGGAAATTTAAATGAAGCATCTAATTATACAAGTGTGAATACGCTTAAAATGCAATGTAAATGTTGAGAAAGAAATAATTTAATCCGTAACGTGTATAATTAATATCCTTTTGGGACCACTTCTGTTTGCACGTTAAAATTCGTGCACACCTATCCTTTTGCGATCTATCTATAAATATGCTGTGATAAACCCTAGCCTCCTTTCTATTGTCAATTGGTTGTACGTTCATTTTTCTTCATCTCTTTCTCTTCCTCAATGGTTGCAAAACCTAATCTATCTACAATTCAAATTTTCTAATAAAATTCAAACTCTCCACAAAAATTCCAGAAAATTTTATGATAAAGTTCTCGAGACACGTAATCTGCTGGTACAATTCGTTTTCTGTTTTGGATATTCGTTTGACCAGAAAAAAATTCGACGATGTGCTGTAGCTTTTAGCTGACATGGCCATTGAAGTTAAGTGGGTTTTGTTTTATTTTATTTTATTTTATTTTTGTTTTCAAATCGTTTAAAATGAATATCTTTTTCATACGTTCTCCGATTCACACGAAATTTCTTTTGTTAGGATTTTAATTTAGTTTCGGATCTGATGACGCTGGTTTGGACAGATTTGGGGACCGTCGTATTTTTTTGAGTTTAAATCGGGTTTAAATTCGATTTAAATTCAAAAGGTGAGTGTTTTAACCCACTCACAACTTCTAAAAGTTTTTATGTTTGTTAAATTCATTTTAGATATGAGTAGAAATTTAGTATGACTGTTTGGCATGTTTTATTCATCATATCTGTTAAATCGCATTTATTTAATATAACTGTTCATTTAATTTTATTACTGCATATAGATTTACAGTTATAGTTATATATTTGCATATAAACTGTTAGTTTAATAGTGTTAAATTTATTTTTGAATATAACTGCCAGTTATTACAGGTCATATATTCTCGGATATATATTGATATTGATTTAGTATTGGATGATGATTTTGATTTGGATGATGGATGATAATGGATGAATGGATGTTTTATTTTATATCATTTAACTGCAAGTTATCATGCATTTTTGGTTTCATTCGGGATTGTGGTTTGAAATGATATACAACCGCAAAATTTTATTTTATTTTAATTGCGGATTGAAATGATAAATATCCGTATCACTTGACCATAGGATAGAAAATTATATACAGGCACCGCAGTCTATATATAAAATATTTTAAAGTGATTTCTATGGTTTGGATGGGATACGGTTTATGAAAATTTTAAGTTTTGATATTTTATAAATATTATTCTTCTACATATATACATATGAAGTTAAAATTTTTGAATTTAGGCTGTGTATAAATCTGTTAAATAAAAATGGAAAAATTTAGAAAATGGAATTTGATAATTTATATTATATGTTTAAGTTTGGAAATTTTAAGGTATGATATTTATAACTGGAGTTTTTCCAAGATAAATTTAAATGAATATTCTAGTATAATTAAATTTAAGGAAATATTAAATTTCTAGAAATTGGAGTTGTATTTATGGATTTTATGTGAATATTCAAGACTAAATAATAGAACAATTGATTTGTTGAAAGAATAAAATTCCAACTTTAGTTTTGAAATATTAATACTCCAAATGGATATATATATATATATATAGAAATTGAAATGGTTTTGGAACTTGAAAGTGATATTTAAATTATGGTTTAGACTTTAAATAAGGAAATATATTTGTAAAACCATGGAAATATTTTTCTTTAAAAAGTAACCTTAAAGTCAAACCATTTATTTTATATACCGTTGAATATCCAAACCATTCAAGTTCTAGAAGTTATGGTTTTAAAACTATGAATTTTCGAAATATTATGCTTTGAAAATATAATTCAAATGTTGGTTTCTAGATATTATAGATTTTAAAGCAGTATGATTTTTGGGAAAGAATTATATTTGGATAAAATGATATCATATTGTTTTAGGTTTTAAAATGATATCGTATTCATAGTTTTGAAATGGAAAATTTTATTCTGGTTTTAAAGTATAAACTATTTTTAAATAACCGCGGTGTTATAATAACGATGGGTTGGCAAAGAGACCGGGATTGGATATGGACATACTCTCTGTCGATACCGAAAACCACTTTGACTAACGGTGTACGCGGTGGAGATTCCAGAATGAAGTAGGTTGGTGGCGACGTTTCCTGTAAGGTAAATACGTGGACCCGACTCCCGTGAGTTGGCATAAGGTGGCTAAAACAGGAGCGATCGACGGGTTAATGAGGTCATTCCTCTGATCGGACACTCCTCTTCGATATTATACTTTAACTTTGGATTGATTCAGTGGCCACTTTTACTTTGATTTTGGGGAGTTTGTTCGAGGTGGGCGGTAGCTGCGGCTACGCGTTACCATCGGCCCGGAAGCGTAATTGGTATATCTACCCTGGCATTGCCTAGTCGTGCCGTGTCACCTACCCTAGCGTGCCTTATACGATTTTGGCTTTGTACCATACCTATGGAGTGCCCTCTGACGATGCCCAGTACGGGGGAGATTACGGTACTGTATAGACTATGGGAATATATTCTGTGTTAAGGGCTATATGGGTAACCCCTTAACGCTATTAAAAAGTAAGTTTATTTTACAAATAGACACTATTATAATTGCGCAATATACTACATAGTAAATAGTTTAACGGATCCTTAGGAGATGTAAATCCCGAGCATCTCTTGAGTTACTGCACTCATATTTATTTCTGTTAATTTAACTCACATAAGATCTTTTAGTTCTGACTCGAGTGTTTTGTCTTTTCAATTCGCTCGGGTCAGTCCGGGCGTTTCAGGATTGAAGACTTTAGCTTTGGAGGACGAAGACGAAGAACCCGTATTATTATTATTTATAGTTTTGCACCACACTCATACTGTTCCGCTGCATTGATTGTATTGGTATGTGTAACTCTGATACTTATTGTATAAAGAAGAATCAAGTGTTTTGTAAACCGTTTACGAACTATATATTTACTATTGTATTTTATCCTTCCGCTGTGAGATTCTATTTTGTTTTATTTTCTTCTCTGTTTTCTTATTTACCCCATAACAATCCTCCCTTCTGTATGGTTTGAATTGGCACGTGTGTCGGTTTAAATCGTGCGAAAAGACGGGACGTTACAGATGGTATCAGAGCTTTGGTTTAGCGATAAACCTTAGCTTTGTGGGGTTTGACTCTTTGTTAATAGGGTAGTAATACCCTATGGGAGTCGCTGAGTGTATATATATATGAGAGAGCGTACTTGTTAGTTTTATAAAAGGTTTTATATTGTGTTAATCTGTTCCGTTTTGTATTTATAAATTCCGGTTGATGCATGGGACGCTGTGACATCAATAGGGGTTTCTAAACACTTAATAGGACAGACCGACATAATATTTGTTTTAATATAGGCGAATGAAATAATTTTGCCTAATCTATTTTCTATATATATATAAAATAAAATTTTCAAATTATATCTATAATTGGTTGCTATAGATTTGTTGTTAGGAAATAGAGTAAATAATAATAGAAATAAAATTGAAGAAAATAGATAAATGAATTTGGAAATTTAGAACTGAAGTTCTGGGGGTTTTGAAAATTCTTTCGAATAAATTTTGGAATATAATAATATTATTTATAAGTATTTTCTAATATAAGTATTTCAATATATTTCGGAAGAATTGTTTTAAAGGAAGATTTTGGAAAATAAGTTTGTACTTTCCTCTCTGTCGCTGGAAAATAAATTTCGGTGGTGAGTGCACGCATCATCGACATTCATTTTCGAGTTTCGAAGAGGAAAGGCCACTGTAGAAATTTACTGCAAATTTGTTTAAGAGAACTTTATCGTTTGATTATAATTAAAGTTATATAAGTAAAAAGAATATGTGTATCTACTATTTTAAACAATTTGGAATTAATCACGGTATTTGGTTCTTAAAAATTCCAGCTAATTAATAGTTCAATTTAGTATAGAAAATGTGAACCTTTAATTAAAGAAAATTTAATACCATAGGAAGATAAGAAATGTAAATAAACAATTGTAAACATTAGTAAATGAATTAGTAAACTTCTTTATTTATAAGAATTAATGTTATAGGGTAGCAAATTTAGTGTAATTAAATTTTTACTATTATTAAATATAATAGTAACGTAAACCTTTAAATAAATAAATGAAATTAAAGGTAAGTTGAAATTGAAATTTATAAAACGAATATATTTATTTAACCATTAATTAATTAATGAAATCGAGAAGAAACTTGTATAAATTTCACTTGCATTCTTAAAACATATATAACTTACCATATAATAAAAGTTGCAATGTTAGTAAGGAAATGTAAGAGAAAACTTACAAGTGAAGATTGAGGAAATGAATAATTCAATGAATTTGCTATAATTAAGGAGAATTTAATGTTATTAATTTAAGTTATAATTGAAATTCTATCGAGTAAATATAATAAAAAGGTAAGTATGACAGATAGATGATTTTAAACTCAAGTGATTAAAGTGTGAATAAATAAGATCATAAAATTTTAGTAAATAGTTCATGAAGAAGAAATAAAACATTGGAAAAAGATTGAAGCTATTTGTTAACAAATAAGTATAAAGGAATAATTATAAGTAATAAGTAAATTAATGAAACAAACATTAATGAGTAAATGAAATTTAAAGGTTACGTGAATCATAAAAGGAAATCAAACAACTAAGCATGAAATCAATGTATAATAAGTGAATTTGGTCGTTGTTTTGAAATTATTATTGGTTGATTTATGGTTGGTTGGGTAAAGAAATGTGAAATTGTTGGATGAATAAATAATCTATCTTTGCTCCATCTAAGACTGTTGAGTAAAGGATGCACTTGATAGTTATTTTCATTCCATACAAATTTCAAGTTCTGAACCCGAACAACTTCTTGTTTGTTGGATAAATGGTTGCTTTGTCTTGTGTATGTATGTTGTTTGTATGGTTGATGGTTGTTATTTGATTTGGTTGATTAATGGTGAAATCACTTAAATATTTCACTGTATCTAAATTTGTATATTTTAGCTAAATTAACAAATTTTGTAAATTTAAAATATTGATTTCGAAATTTCTCTTTTCCCTTCTTTTCCTTTTCGGGGACGAAAAGTTTTGAGTGGGGGAGAGTGTAACGACCCGTAAATTTCGACGATTAAATTTTAGTTAAAAAGGGATTATGTAATAAAAAAAAATTTGTAAAGAAAAATAAAGATATATATAAAAGAGATAGAATTTATGCTGGAATGAACGCTAAATGAAAATCCAATGATTGAGATAGTGTAAGATGTATACCTGTGTGTAAGTTGAATAAATAAAGGAGATTTAAATTTATAACTAATAATGAATTGTAGAAACGGGTATTTAACTTAATTGTTGAAAGTTAGGTGAAATATCAATAAAGAAATAGCGTAAATTGTCGCACTTGAATAAAATGTAAATTAAAGAAATAAAGACAAAATTTAAATTACCTATGTATTAATATATTAAAAAGGACTGTAATTGTATGTGAATTAAGGTGGTAATATAGATGGCAGTTGATGGATAACCAATTTAATGCAAATCCAAATGCAATTGAAACGGCTGTTTGAGTTTTGGAGTGAAAATGGGAATAGTGAATACAACAGTATAACCTCTTAATTAAATATGATTGTTTAATTAATACTAAAAGTAATAAAAGTTGGTAATAGTATTAATTAAATAATAATAAGGAGAATTGAAATTGTATAATGGAAAATTTGTTAATAAATGGATGAAAATATTGGATGAACTAATTGATGGAAATAAAATCTAAAAGAATGTTGGATAGAACATAAGTGATTGAAATTTGGTAGTGTGTATTTGGAAATAAAGTTCATCTAAATATTGAGAAATTTTAATGTTGTTATTATGAAAATGTTGCTTTAGTAATTATTAAAATAGTAACGGGAAGTGTGAAGGTAAATTTATAAACGTAAAACTTATTTTAAGGAATTAATTGAGTGTAGACTTATGAAATAGATTTAATGACAATAATTATTGTACGTATTTATTCTATTTGTTGGTTAAGTTTTATTTGATCAATTTCAATTAATGCACTAAATTATTGCAGTTAGTGTGGAATATTGGTAAGAGAATAAATAAGATGTAACCAAGGGAAAGGTCCATTTTATAATATAATAATTAGTGTGATCTTAGGAATGAATTAATTGAGGTTTAAGCATTTATTTATGTGTAAAGTTAACAAAATGTCAATTAAATTGAAATCTAGTAATTTATGAAAATAAAGATGAAAATTGGGAAATATTACTGTAATGAATCATAAAAGAAATGTTAACTGTGTGGTTGAGTAATAATTGATTTATTTTGAGTTGTAATCCAATAAAATCAAATTTATTAGAATTTACTGCAATTAATTGGATTAATTGCAGTAACTTTTGGAAATTGGAACTTAGTAAAAATAATCTGGATTGGATTTCAAATAAATAGGTTAGGGTGAGTAACTGAATTACATACTATGAATAAGTAGACCAGGAAGATTAAATTTAATTAATATAAAATAGGATTTATTGCAAGTAAAAGATTATGTAAATATTTAGTTAGGTGGAATTAAAGTTAATTACATAATAAGGTATGAATCCACTGCTAATTTTACGGAAATGAAAAGAGTACCAAAAACAAGCTTTGTCAGTATATTTAAGTTTAATGTATAATAATAAGTTAATGGTAATAAAAGAAGTTTAAACATCTAAGTATTCTGTTAATAGAGAGTTGAGTTTAAATCTAAGAATATTAAGAAGTAGATTTTTGAATACAACATTTGATCCATCCACTTAAAATGTATAGATAGGATAATCGCTGATTTTTGATTTAATTAGTGCAAACGGAGATTTATCTATTTATTTGGAATTGGAATTTATAAGTGTATAAATAGGAAATAAGTGAAATTTATTTTTAAATATTCATAAATGAAGATTTAGATGAAGGTGAGAATGGTAATGCTTTAAATAGTAGAGACGTACACAAATCAATGTAGGTGATTTGAAATAAAATGTTGTCGAAACGATAAAACGTTTCTTGTGAAAAATGGATGACATAATGAAAAAGGGTAATGTATTCACTTGAATATAAATTGAAACTTATTTAAGGTATTAATTACAATGGATGGAGATTTTTGGTAACATTGTAAATGATATGTAAGTAATGCAAATGTATGTCAATAGTAAGGGATTAGGATGAATTAAAAATTTGTAACATAGGAATTACCTGCCTATTTGTTAATAAAAATTTGAATGGTTAGTAAGTGATAATAGAATAAGTGTACATTAGTGGAATTGAGGTAACGTTGGTTTTAATGTTGAGGAAATAAATGGGTATAGTAAAGTTTAAGTGGAATTGTAAGTATGTATAGGGGAATGAATTATTGCAGGGAAATATTTGGTAACCATTGCAATAAATGTAAATTAGTGTGCATTAATATGAAATTTAGTAATAGGTGTGAATAACTTAAATTTCTTCATAGGATAAAGAATGATGGAAATAACGTTTATTTAATATATCGGGATTTAATTGATCATATAAGGTTGATTGCAAATCAAATGAAAAATGCTTAAATGGGAATTAAGTTATTTATTCATTTGGATTTAAAGCATGATTGAAATTTATTGGAAACTGAATAAAACGTTTTATGTTGATTGAAATTTAAGTTGGAAGTAATTAAGATAAATAAAATATGTATAATATGGAATTCAAATGTACATGGAAATGTGGATTTTAGTATGTAAACGTAAATCTATTGAGAATGGATAGAAATTTAATCTGTAATTATTACAGTAATTTAGAAATTTAGTTGAAATTGGAAATTTATCTATGTATTGGAAATTTATGGAATTGTGAATATATATATGGAAATTTAAATGAAGCATCTAATTATACATGTGTGAATACGCTTAAAATGCAATGTAAATGTTGAGAAAGAAATAATTTAATCCGTAACGTGTATAATTAATATCCTTTTGGGACCACTTCTGTTTGCACGTTAAAATTCGTGCACACCTATCCTTTTGCGATCTATCTATAAATATGCTGTGATAAACCCTAGCCTCCTTTCTATTGTCAATTGGCTGTACGTTCATTTTTCTTCATCTCTTTCTCTTCCTAAATGGTTGCAAAACCTAATCTATCTACAATTCAAATTTTCTAATAAAATTCAAACTCTCCACAAAAATTCCAGAAAATTTTATGATAAAGTTCTCGAGACACGTAATCTGCTGGTACAATTCGTTTTCTGTTTTGGATATTCGTTTGACCAGAAAAAAATTCGACGATGTGCTGTAGCTTTTAGCTGACGTGGCCATTGAAGTTAAGTGGGTTTTGTTTTATTTTATTTTATTTTATTTTTGTTTTCAAATCGTTTAAAATGAATATCTTTTTCATACGTTCTCCGATTCACGCGAAATTTCTTTTGTTAGGATCGTAATTTAGTTCCGGATCTGATGACGCTGGTTTGGACAGATTTGGGGACCGTCGGATATTTTTGAGTTTAAATCGGGTTTAAATTCGATTTAAATTCAAAAGGTGAGTGTTTTAACCCACTCACAACTTCTAAAAGTTTTTATGTTTGTTAAATTCATTTTAGATATGAGTAGAAATTTAGTATGACTGTTTGGCATGTTTTATTCATCATATCTGTTAAATCGCATTTATTTAATATATCTGTTCATTTAATTTTATTACTGCATATAGATTTACAGTTATAGTTATTTATTTGCATATAAACTGTTAGTTTAATTGTGTTAAATTTATTTTTGAATATAACTGCCAGTTATTACAGGTCATATATTCTCGGATATATATTGATATTGATTTAGTATTAGATGATGATTTTGATTTGGATGATGGATGATGATGGATGAATGGATGTTTTATTTTATATCATTTAACTGCAAGTTATCATGCATTTTTCGTTTCATTTGGGATTGTGGTTTGAAATGATATACAACCGCAAAGTTTTATTTTTTTAATTGCGGATTGAAATGATAAATATCCGTATCACTTGACCATAGGATAGAAAATTATATACCGGCACCGCGGTCTATATATAAAATATTTTAAAGTGATTTCTATGGTTTGGATGGGATACGGTTTATGAAAATTTTAAGTTTTGATATTTTATAAATATTATTCTTCTACATATATACATATGAAGTTAAATTTTTTGAATTTAGGCTGTGTATAAATCTGTTAAATAAAAATGGAAAAATTTAGAAAATGGAATTTGATAATTTATATTATATGTTTAAGTTTGGAAATTTTATGGTATGATATTTATAACTGGAGTTTTTCCAAGATAAATTTAAATGAATATTCTAGTATAATTAAATTTAAGGAAATATTAAATTTCTAGAAATTGGAGTTGTATTTATGGATTTTATGTGAATATTCAAGACTAAATAATAGAACAATTGATTTGTTGAAAGAATAAAATTCCAACTTTAGTTTCGAAATATTAATACTCCAAATGGATATATATATATATATATATATATATATAGAAATTGAAATGGTTTTGGAACTTGAAAGTGATATTTAAATTATGGTTTAGACTTTAAATAAGGAAATATATTTGTAAAACCATGGAAAATATTTTTCTTTAAAAAGTAACCTTAAAGTCAAACCATTTATTTTATATACCGTTGAATATCCAAACCATTCAAGTTCTAGAAGTTATGGTTTTAAAACTATGAATTTTTGAAATATTATGCTTTGAAAATATAATTCAAATGTTGGTTTCCAGATATTATAGATTTTAAAGTAGTATGATTTTTGGGAAAGAATTATATTTGGATAAAATGATATCATATTGTTTTAGGTTTTAAAATGATATCGTATTCATAGTTTTGAAATGGAAAATTTTATTCTGGTTTTAAAGTATAAACTATTTTTAAATAACCGCGGTGTTATAATAACGATGGGTTGGCAAAGAGACCGGGATCGGATATGGACATACTCTCTATCGATACCAAAAACCACTTTGACTAACCGTGTACGCGGTGGAGATTCCAGAATGAAGTAGGTTGGTGGCGATGTTTCCTGTAAGGTAAATATGTGGACCCGACTCCCGTGAGTTGGCATAAGGTGGCTAAAACAGGAGCGATCGACGGGTTAATGAGGTCATTCCTCTGATCGGACACTCCTCTTCGATATTATACTTTGACTTTGGATTGATTCAGTGGCCACTTTTACTTTGATTTTGGGGGAGTTTGTTCGAGGTGGGCGGTAGCTGCGGCTACGCGTTACCATCGGCCCGGAAGCGTAATCGGTATATCTACCCTGGCATTGCCTAGTTGTGCCGTGTCACCTACCCTAGCGCGCCTTATACGATTTTGGCTTTGTACCATACCTATGGAGTGCCCTCTGACGACGCCCAGTACGGGGGAGATTACGGTACTGTATAGACTATGGGAATATATTCCGTGTTAAGGGCTATATGGGTAACCCCTTAACGCTATTAAAAAGTAAGTTTATTTTACAAATAGACACTATTATAGCGCAATATACTACATAGTAAATAGTTTAACGGATCCTTAGGAGATGTAAATCCCGAGCATCTCTTGAGTTACTGCACTCATATTTATTTCTGTTAATTTAACTCACATAAGATCTTTTAGTTCTGACTCGAGTGTTTTGTCTTTTCAATTCGCTCGGGTCAGTCCGCGCGTTTCAGGATTGAAGACTTTAGCTTTAGAGGACGAAGACGAAGAACCCGTATTATTATTATTTATAGTTTTGCACCACACTCATACTGTTCCGCTGCATTGATTGTATTGGTATGTGTAACTCTGATACTTATTGTATAAAGAAGAATCAAGTGTTTTGTAAACCGTTTACGAACTATATATTTATTATTGTATTTTATCCTTCCGCTGTGAGATTCTGTTTTGTTTTATTTTCTTCTCTGTTTTCTTATTTACCCCATAACAATCCGCCCTTCTATATGGTTTGAATTGGCACGTGTGTCGGTTTAAATCGTGCGAAAAGGCGGGGCGTTACAGTGTGTATATAGATACTATATTGAATTGTTTTAAAACCTTTAAAACAACTTGGACTTAAAAGACACGGTTTGGATTTCGATGAGACCGGGATCGGGTTTCCATATTTGGATATCCGAAAACCACATCGATCCAAATTAACGTTAGGTCGTGAATCAGAGTGGAGCTTTGTGAAGACTCGAGGTGTAAGGACTATACGTCAGTATAACTCTGTGGGTGATTCCGTAATGGGTTGATGGGATTATTTCTTATAGATTCGAAATGGTGATTCAGAGTGCAAGGGTTATCGTCGTTAACTCTGAGGGTGATTCCAAAATGAGTGTAACGAGATAATGCCTTCGGTTTCGTTCGAACCCGGAACGAACTTGTATGGATTGAATGCTTTTAGAACATCGTCAGGTGGACGATGAGCATTCTAAGATGATATGTCCTATAAAGGTAATCGTAGCCTCATGCCTCATCAACCGGGAACGGATAAAACAGAGGAGGTGCAGCAAGGCTTCGTGGGTAGCCCCCACTTGAGAGTGAGATTTACCCCTGTCTAGAGGTCCCTTTTTATTTCAGCTGTGTGGACGGTTTTTGAGCTCCAACCGTCGGAGTTATCTTGTTCGGAACTATTCAGTAAGGAATGGGTCCAGCCTTATGTTGCAGGGGAGCAGGGGTACTCCTCGGTACGGTGATCTAGGCCACGTACTGTGACGGGCGGTACCCCAGTAGCCCTGCCATTGTATGGAATCCAAAATCCAATAAGTGCCAACGGTTTTGATTGTATTACCCACTTTTGTGGCTAGTAGCTGGAATTTAATAGATGTAACAATTTTGGCTATTTCATATTTATTTGAAAACCCTAGACCCTATTATAATATCACTGAATTTGCTATCAAATGTTTTAATTAGCGTAAGGTAAAAACTTTTATATGTTTATGTGTGGGAAATCTTACGTGATACCTTTCATTTCAAAAGGTTTTTGAAAGTTAAGCAACTTTAACCTTTTACTCACACCAGACCCATGTCTGACCTGGAGTTTATTTTTGTTTTTCATAAACTCCTGGGTACTAAAAATTTTACGAGTAGCCCAGAGATTCAGGTTAGGATTTAGGTTTGCTTTGACGAATTGTGAAGGAGAAATGGAGCAGGAGGCTTCTGCGTAGATATATAGTATTCCGCTGTGTGTTCTGTGTTGTCTCTGAGTTGTATTGAGTTGTAATAACTAGACATGAGTTTATAACTGTCTAGTATGTGATGTATAGCTGTGTACTCTGATATGGTTGTAAACTTTATAATGTTTATGTTATTAATATAATTTATTCGTTTCGCTGTTTAGATTCTGATGTTGTTTCTTCTTCTCTTCTTTCTTTTCTCTTTTCTATCCCTTTCTTTCTTAAAAATTGTAACGCCCCACCCCGAGACCCACCTTAGAAAAGAGAATTAACAAGTAATTCCGTCTACTAAAGCGGAGAATAGGGCTTCTTAAGGGCGACCATCTACAATTTTGTCTTAAACATTTATTGAATACGTCGATAAATGCATTATAATTTTTTTTCAACTCAAGTGGATCGACATACCCAGTAAATGCTTAATCCAAAACTATAGGTGGCTAACGGATCTATCAGAACAAAATACAATACTGAATGTAAATCACATCACAGAACAGTAACCAACATCATATATATACATATACACTAATACGTGTTTAGTACAATACAATATGAATACAATAAAGATGGTACTCGACCACACCATAAATATCGAATCAAATATAACTACATCAGAGTATGCGAAAGAATAATAACTACTCAAGAGAAAGAAGAGCTGATATCCAACATCAACTTCAAGCTAAGCCCAGTAGATGATACCTGAAACAACTCGGTCTGACCCGAGTGAAAACACACGGGTCAGGCTAGCTAGAATTTATCATTAGTAAAGGTGATGATAAGAGATAAGGGGAAAACCATTCCATCATTACCAATGGAATGATATAGGTCATCAAGTTATCTCTAGAGTGATACATCAATGGTCCATCATGATTGCATAGAGGAATACAATACGTATATTAGATAGACATGGTTTATCTAATTATATATATAACCGAATGAAATGGGTGAGGATATGGACCGTAAAGTAAATCTTCATAAGATAATTAAACTTCAAGAATCCATCATAAATAAAACCCATCTAAGAGAAACTTCTTAATTATTATACCTCATCTCATCGGTGTAAATATAAATACATCTCAAATCCATCATTAAACTCATTATAAAGGAATCTTCATAATCATTTATACCTCATATCATTGGTATAAATATAAACCTATCTTAAATCTATTATCAACACTCATCATAAAAGCATTACCATAATTTATACCTCATCTCATTGGTATAAATATATAAAATGTCTCAAATCCATCTTGATAGAGCCCGGAAAGAATCCGAAACATCATATTCGAAATCACCATAAAACCATGTATATAAATTAGCCCTTTTCTTACATTAGGCTATAATAAAGCATCATCATCAAAACAGTGAAAACGAAACATCTAAACTTCATGGAAAACAGCACGTGCTTTACATCTTGACTAGTACTAGTAATTTGGTACCATACATCGTGATGACTTGGGGTCACATAAACATCATAACATCGTGATTGACTAGTCGGAACATCTTAATGACACCCAGTCACAAATCCGAGTAAAAACTTCATGGTGATTGGAGTTGAGTAATAACATCGAGAACATCATGGTGACTCCAATCGTACTTGGTCTAGTACTAGTAACATCTTGAATGTGTCTCAACTATTCGAATAGGAACCCAAAAGGCGAGAACGTATATCCCATACTATACGTTCTCCCCTAATGGTTTACTAATCGTTAGTTGGTTCCACATTAGAAAACATCATAAAACATCAGAACCATTATAAAACTCACTCTGCCTCATCTCATCGGCGAGTTAATATAATACCACACTCATCTCTACTCATCGACGAGTAATGGTTCCATCGTGACTTGTCTCATTTCATTGACAAGTAAAAATCATCATAACCATCTTAACTTCATAAATCATCACAAACATCTTAACTTCATGAATACTTCATAAATACACTTACCTCATATCATCGGCAAATGCAATTAAATCTCATAATGGTTTCTCATAAACCATCATCCCTGAAAAGGAAAATCTCATCTCAAGACTCACCTCATCTCATCGGCAAGTAAAACAACATCTTAAAACGGTCCTTCATCGAATATACTTCTAAATTGGAATTCTCGGACCATATAACTACCCAAAATTCAATAGCATCTTAAATCATCTCTAACAGTTCATCGAAAGAGTTTCGATCGTACAAGTCCGAAATTAACCGATAAAGTAAATTCACGAGTCCCATACCTCGTAATTTTACTAAACCGTTTAATTTACTTCCTCATACGTCCGAAAAAGCATCAAAATAATTAAAATGAATAAAATTAATTATAAAAGATTTTACTTGAGAAAATGGGGTTATAAAACAAATTTTAGAAACTTATCTAAAAGATTTTGAGAGAAAACACATCATTAAAAAGGATTTTAATAATTTTTAAAAGCCTTAAAAATAAAGAATAATTGTTTAAAAACCTCTAAAAATACATAAAAACATTTATTCTTCAACCATGATTTTAGAAGATTTTCTGGAATTTATTCGGAATTTTTTTTTCTTGAAAAACTCATAAAAACATCAATTTGCAATTTAATCGGCCTAAACCGATATTCAAATTTAAATCGAATTTAAATTAATTTAAATTCAAATCTCATCCTAACTTGATTAGTCCATTGCTGGACAAAATGATCAAATATTAGCATCTAATTTCATATATGAAAAAAAAAATTCGCAAAGAATGCAAATGGAATAGTCGAAATCAGACAAATTTAAATATTGTGGCTGTCAATGACAGGCCCGCAGTCAAAACATCAATTTTTCACCAAGTAAACTTCGACAATCTACAAATCTCAATACATAAAAGTTGTAGCCTACATCATAAGGTTTCCAGAACATCAAAAATTTCGTTTTTCTGATCAGTAACGAATAAGTTATGAGCCAAATGCTACTTAGAAAAATTTATGTGCACTGGCTATCCACAACGGCCAGCGATAAAAATGTCAATTATTCACTATATAGGCCTCAAAGACATTCAAAACTGAAAATAGAAAAGTTGTGGCATATTTCACAAGGATTTCAGAACATCTAAAATTTCTAAATTTCGATTTGAAACAAGAAAGTTATGATCAAATTACTAAAAACAAACATCAAACTCAGCCTAAACTTATGCATTTGCAGGACAGCGACAAACAATTGTAATTTTAGAATAGATAACTATGAAATCTGGCAAAACATATAAAACGAAAGTTGTAGCATAGTTTCTAAACTTTCCGGAATGACCAAGATCATCAAAATCGGTTAAGCAACGTAGTAGTTATGGCGAATTTAAATTAGCCTTTCACAGAGCAAATATTGATTTTGCTCTCGGGATTACAGTACAAAAATACGATTTTGACATAGTTAACTTCATAATTTCAGAAAACACAAAACATAAAAGTTGTAGAACGTAAATTATGCTTTCCAGATCATCAAAAATTATCAAAATTGAAGAAGTTAAGGCTAATTTAGTTTCAGCCTTAAGCACAGAGCAAATATTGATTTTGCTCTCGTGATTACAGTAGAAAAATTCGATTTTGACATAGTTAACTTCATAATTTCAGAAAAAACAAAACATGAAAGTTGTAGTACATAAATTTAGCTTTCCGGATCAGAAAAAATTATCAAAATCGGTTTAGAAACGAAAAAAGTTATGGTCAAATACGTTTCAGCTTCAAAGATGGACAGAATTCAGTTTTTACAGAAATAAAACATCAACCAAAAATCAATATTATCAAGCTATTTGCATATATTTTTGCATTTGAAGCTTTGTTTCAGCTAGATTTGTGAGTTTATTAACTCACCTTGCTGCCATAAAGATTGAACTTGATTTAGATGCCAAACATTAAAGCTTTTAGCCAAGAAAAGAGCATCCAAACCTATAAAACTACGAACAGGTACATGCAAACAAAGGAGAGAAGCAAATCAACAATTATCACTATAAAAACGGATTTTGATGAAGAGAAGGGTTTTAGAAATCAATTACCTGAGTTTAGCTCTTGCTTTATCTTTTTAAATCATCAATTTTTCTTTTAATTTGCTAATTTCTAGCTTAAGATTGAAGAGGATGGAAGTTCAGCCATTGTTAGGTTTTCTGGAGAGTTAAAGAAGAGGATGAAGAAGAAGAAAAAACGTACGTACAGGCTATTCCCTTCTCATCTCTTTTCTTAATTACAGACCAGAGAAATAATTATGGGCTAAAGTCCAATTAGAATAAGAAGTTAGGCTAAGTTCAATATCTTGCCACTAATTACATATTAACAATGCACACATACAAATAAACATATATTCAAGCTCCATTTCACATTTATAAATTATGAAACTTTAATCTCATGATAATAAATTTTTTTTATACACAAATAAATGATTATTAATATTATTAAAACATTTTATGATTATAAATCTTTAATTTAAAGAAATTGACAATTTTACCCTTTTTAATTACAAATCCCTTTGTAATTAACATTATAAAACACACAAAAATCATATTTTTGTGTAATAAAATTTTATAACTCATTTCAAATATAATTTTACACTTAAATTATATTTTTAAACTCAATTCCATCATTTTTTAAATATATCTCATTTTAAAATCAATTACTCCTTTTAAATATTATTAAAAGAAGTAAATAGCAATAATTAACAAAATTATTGCATTACCTCTAAATAAAAACATTTTCCTCGTTTTATTATCTCAACTCATCTTAATAGAGTTTTCAAAATTTTATTTTCTCATTTTATCCCAAAATACATTGTTTATTCCCAATAAACAATTTATATTCTTCAGTTATTATTAATTTTCACTATTAAATTATAGCTGCCGTTATAATTTAATACTCTCAGGTAATCGCTAAAACCAGGGTTGTTACAAACTCCTCCCCTTACAAAAATTGCGTCCTCGCAATTTCCTTTTATAAGGACTGTAACCAACATAAAATTCAATCGACAAAGGTGATAAACAAGCTCGAAACTGAAACCATTCATGCTCTCAACATAGAATGGTGGAGAGAAATAAGAAGACACTCCCTTAGTTAATCCAATGGTCCATCATATGTCAATATAATGACAAGCAAACCATCGAATTTTCCATGCAACTCGAAAGGATTTCGAAGATATCCCGTCTTCGAATCAATACTCAATAAAAAGCTCAACAAATTATCTATCAAATAAGATAGATTTCTCAAAACTCTATGAATAGAGTCGGGATCAAACTCATTCAAACCTGAACTTTTAAACAATAGAGAAGATCATCAACAAGATTTTCCGCATAATAATACGGAAAGAACATCCTCACAACAAGATAAACTCAATAGACAAGATAGATAAATCACACAAAATGGCTTCTCACGAGGCCACCAAACTCGAACGACTGCGAAAATGCACGCCGTCATCAATAGCACAAGAATAGAGTGAACTCAAGAACAAGAATATAAGCTCAAATTACTTTTCAATCCAAGATATTTAGATTTTAAATTCCAACATCATTTAAATTTTAAATCTCAATTTTCAACATTTGAAAATTTTCAAAATCTTTACTATATTACTTAGTAAGTAATATATAAATCAAATTAAAAGTCCAAATTCCTTCTCATACTTCAAAATTAATTTTCAATTTTTTTTTAAATCCATAATAATATTCCTCAAAATAAATTAAGGGTTTAAATTATCTTTACTCTTTTTATTAAACCACTTAAATAGTTTAAAACAATCTTCAAATCCCCTTATAACTCTTCCTTTAAAACATCCGATGTATATAATATAAATTCTAAAATCTCAAAATATACTTTCAATAAAGTATAGCTCAAAGTAAATAAATAAATAAATGGCATTGCCTCGCCATTGAACCTCTAATAAATAGATATATTTGTTGGCTGCAGAGTCGATCGAACGATCAAAACTGCCTCGCCACTCTGTTACTCGACTTTAAAATCAATGGCTGCAATTACCATTCAAAAATAAATTTAATATATAATCTCAAAATATATTTTCAAAATCTCAATTTTTAAAACACAAACCATTTTGTATGATTGCCTCATCATAGCATTTAGGAGATTCCTATCGATAACGTTGATCAGGCGCATCGACCAGAACTCTTAACTACTCGATGGACAACCCAACACTCTCAAATTATTTTTATAAAAGAAATACTACTCATGTAAATATATTCCCAAAATATTCTTTGATATTTTTTTTTAATCTCAAAGCTCAAATTTCTCTTTAAAACTCTTATTTATATAGCTTCAAAACTCAAACCAAAGAACATTAAGAGAATGCATCGAGATATTCCCAGAATACTCGATTCTCAAAATCAATAGAAGAAGATAGACTGTTCGTCAATGTCACGAGCCACTCCCAAAAATCATCAAGATACAGGATAAGAAAGATATTATTCTCGAAGGAGAAGAAGAAACAATCCACGAATCACTACTTCAGTCGGAGTAATGCTAAAGGATAACATTGATTGAGTATATGAAAAGAACACTCAAACGAAGCTGAATGATAAACTCAATCAAACTCGGATAATCTAGAAACTCACCTCATTCCTTAGTGAATATCCTCGTGGAAGGATAACCGAAGAGCCAAGAATAAGGTTACCTCAACAATCGATTGCCCGATTGGATGTCAAATCCAAACAGACTCACAAAACTCAACAAAGTCACCTTGACTGGATTTCGAGATATATCATCAACATCTCGATACTCAAGAGTGAACACAGAAACTTCGGAATCATCACTAACATTTCAAAATGATAGAAATAATAACCTAATCAAATTAGGATGCCTAAATAAATATAAGATCCTATAACAACAAAAGGATCGGACTTAACATCAAATAAGTCAATCTATCTCAAATCAGATACATCTCAAGATAGTGAGTAATAAACAAATACTCACTAAAGCAGCAACAAATAGAGAACTCAGAATGCTCACAACAAGCCAATCATTTTGAATCCCTTTAATAGGATCACAACTCTCAAAGGAATGCAACGAGAATGCTCAAAGGAATCGATCAGCTCCATCGATACGAATTTACTTGTATCGATAAAAATAAGAATAGAACAATCCCAAATAAGATTTTATATAAGACAAGATGACATCAAACTCTATTATGGAATAATATGGAATAAAATATATCTATAATCCTAGACATATTCCACCTCAACAATCCTAAAACCCGAAAAAGAATCAAGGCTCGATTCTAAAACAAGCTCGAATAAAGGACAATGATTCATTCGTATTGTACTTCGATGTATCATGATATACGTACTGTTCTGTGTTTATTCTACTTTGTTCTGACCACAGCTCTGATAACATGCTGTAACGCCCCACCCTGAGACCCACCTTAGCAAAGAGAATTAACAAGTAATTCCGTCTACTAAAGCGGAGAATAGGGCTGCTTAAGGGCGACCATCTACAATTTTGTCTTAAACATTTATTGAATACGTCGATAAATGCATTATAATTTTTTTCAACTCAAGTGGATCGACATACCCAGTAAATGCTTAATCCAAAACTATAGGTGGCTAACGGATCTATCAGAACAAAATACAATACTGAATGTAAATCACATCACAGAACAGTAACCAACATCATATATATACATATACACTAATACGTGTTTAGCACAATACAATATGAATACAATAAAGGTGGTACTCGACCACACCATAAATATCGAATCAAATATAACTACATCAGAGTATGCGAAAGAATAATAACTACTCAAGAGAAAGAAGAGCTGATATCCAACATCAACTTCAAGCTAAGCCCAATAGATGATACCTGAAACAACTCGGTCTGACCCGAGTGAAAACACACGGGTCAGGCTAGCTAGAACTTATCATTAGTAAAGGTGATGATAAGAGATAAGGGGAAAACCATTCCATCATTACCAATGGAATGATATAGGTCATCAAGTTATCTCTAGAGTGATACATCAATGGTTCATCATAATTGCATAGAGGAATACAATATGTATATTAGATAGACATGGTTTATCTAATTATATATATAACCGAATGAAATGGGTGAGGATATGGACCATAAAGTAGATCTTCATAAGATAATTAAACTTCAAGAATCCATCATAAATAAAACCCATCTAAGAGAAACTTCTTAATTATTATACCTCATCTCATCGGTGTAAATATAAATACATCTCAAATCCATCATTAAACTCATTATAAAGGAATCTTCATAATCATTTATACCTCATATCATTGTATAAATATAAACCTATCTTAAATCTATTATCAACACTCATCATAAAAGCATTACCATAATTTATACCTCATCTCATTGGTATAAATATATAAAATGTCTCAAATCCATCTTGATAGAGCCCGGAAAGAATCCAAAATATCATATTCGAAATCACCATAAAACCATGTATATAAATTAGCCCTTTTCTTACATTAGGCTATAATAAAGCATCATCATCAACAAAGTGAAAAAGAAACATCTAAACTTCATGGAAAACAGCACGTGCTTTACATCTTGACTAGTACTAGTAATTTGGTACCATACATCGTGATGACTTGGGGTCACATAAACATCATAACATCGTGATTGACTAGTCGGAACATCTTAATGACACCCAGTCACAAATCCGAGTAAAAACTTCATGGTGATTGGAGTTGAGTAATAACATCGTGAACATCGTGGTGACTCCAATCGTACTCGGTCTAGTACTAGTAACATCTTGAATGTGTCTCAACTATTCGAATAGGAACCCAAAAGGCGAGAACGTATATCCCATACTATACGTTCTCCCCTAATGGTTTACTAATCGTTAGTTGGTTCCACATTAGAAAACATCATAAAACATCAGAACCATCATAAAACTCACTCTGCCTCATCTCATCGGCGAGTTAATATAATACCACACTCATCTCTACTCATCAACGAGCAATGGTTCCATCGTGACTTGTCTCATTTCATCGACTAGTAAAAATCATCATAACCATCTTAACTTCATAAATCATCACAAACATCTTAACTTCATGAATACTTCATAAATACACTTACCTCATATCATCGGCAAATGCAATTAAATCTCATAATGGTTTCTCATAAACCATCATCCCTGAAAAGGAAAATCTCATCTCAAGACTCACCTCATCTCATCGGCAAGTAAAACAACATCTTAAAACGGTCCTTCATCGAATATACTTCTAAATTGGAATTCTCGGACCATATAACTACCCAAAATTCAATAGCATCTTAAATCATCTCTAACAGTTCATCGAAAGAGTTTCGATCGTACAAGTCCGAAATTAACCGATAAAGTAAATTCACGAGTCTCATACCTCGTAATTTTACTAAACCGTTTAATTTACTTCCTCATACGTCCGAAAAAACATCAAAAAAATTAAAATGAATAAAATTAATTATAAAAGATTTTACTTGAGAAAACGGGGTCATAAAACAAATTTTAGAAACTTATCTAAAAGATTTTGAGAGAAAACAAATCATTAAAAAGGATTTTAATAATTTTTAAAAGCCTTAAAAATAAAGAATAATTGTTTAAAAACCTCTAAAAATACATAAAAACATTTATTCTCCAACCATGATGTTAGAAGATTTTCTGGAATTTATTCGGATTTTTTTTTTGAAAAACTCATAAAAACATCAATTTGCAATTTAATCGGCCTAAACCGATATTCAAATTTAAATCGAATTTAAATTAATTTAAATTCAAATCTCATCCTAACTTGATTAGTCCATTGCTGGACAAAATGATCAAATATTAGCTCCTAATTTCATATATGAAAAAAAAATTCGCAAAGAATGCAAATGGAATCGTCGAAATCAGACAAATATAAATATTGTGGCTGTCAATGACAGGCCCGCAGTGAAAACATCAATTTTTCACCAGGTAAACTTCAACAATCTACAAATCTCAATACAGAAAAGCTGTAGCCTACATCATAAGGTTTCCAGAACATCAAAAATTTCGTTATTCCGATCAGTAACGAATAAGTTATGAGCGAAACACTACTTAGAAAAATTTATGTGCACTGGCTATCCACAACGGCCAGCGATAAAAATGTCAGTTATTCACTATATAGACCTCAAAGTGATTCAAAACTGAAAACAGAAAAGTTGTGGCATATTTCAAAAGGATTTCAGAACATCTAAAATTTCTAAATTTCGATTTGAAACAAGAAAGTTATGACCAAATTACTATAAACAAACATCAAACTCAACCTGAACTTATGCATTTGCACGACAGCGACAAACAATTGTAATTTTAGAATAGATAACTTTGAAATCTGGCAAAACATATAAAATGAAAGTTGTAGCATAGTTTCTAAACTTTCCGGAATGACCAAGATCATCAAAATCGGTTAAGAAACATAGTAGTTATGGCGAATTTAGCTTTAGCCTTTCACAGAGCAAATATTGATTTTGCTCTCGGGATTACAGTAGAAGAATTCGATTTTGACATAGTTAACTTCATAATTTCAGAAAACACAAAACATAAAAGTTGTAGAACATGAATTATGCTTTCCGGATCATCAAAAATTATCAAAATCGGATCAAAATTGAAGAAGTTAAGGCTAATTTAGTTTCAGCCTTAAGCACAGAGCAAATATTGATTTTGCTCTCGTGATTACAGTAGAAAAATTCGATTTTGACATAGTTAACTTCATAATTTCATAAAACAAAAAATATAAAAGTTGTAGTACATGAATTTAGCTTTCTGGATCAGTAAAAATTATCAAAATCGGTTTAGAAATGAAAAAGTTATGGATAAATTTGTTTCAGCTTCAAAGATGGACAGAATTCAGTTATTACAGAAATAAAACATCAACCAAAAATCAATATTATCAAGTTATTTACATATATTTTTGCATTTGAAGCTTTGCTTCAGCTAGATTTGTGAGTTTATTAACTCACCTTGCTGCCATAAAGATTGAACTTGATTTAGATGCCAAACATTAAAGCTTTTAGCCAAGAAAAGAGGATCCAAACCAATAAAACTAAGAACAGGTACATGCAAACAAAGGAGAGAAGCAAATCAACAATTATTACTATAAAAACGGATTTTGATGAAGAGAAGGGTTTTAGAAATCAATTACCTGAGTTTAGATCTTGCTTTATCTTTTTAAATCATCAATTTTTCTTTTAATTTGCTAATTTCTAGCTTAAGATTGAAGAGGATGGAAGTTCAGCCATTGTTAGGTTTTCTAGAGAGTTAAAGAAGAGGATGAAGAAGAAAAAAAAAACGTACGTACAGGCTATTCCCTTCTCATCTCTTTTCTTAATTACAGACCAGAGAAATAATTATGGGCTAAAGTCCAATTAGAATAAGAAGTTAGGCTAAGTTCAATATCTTTCCACTAATTACATATTAACAATGCACACATACAAATAAACATATATTCAAGCTCCATTTCACATTTATAAATTATGAAACTTTAATCTCATGATAATAAAATATTTTTATACACAAATAAAAGATTATTAATACTATTAAAACATTTTATTATCATAAATCTTTAATTTAAAGAAATTAACAATTTTACCCTTTTTAATTACAAATCCCTTTGTAATTAACATTATAAATCACACAAAAATCATATTTTTGTGTAATAAAATTTTATAACTCATTTCAAATATAATTTTACACTTAAATTATATTTTTAAACTCAATTCCATCATTTTTTAAATATATCTCATTTTAAAATCAATTACTCCTTTTAAATATCATTAAAAGAAGTAAATAGCAATAATTAACAAAATTATTGCATTACCTCTAGCTAAAAACATTTTCCTCGTTTTATTATCTCAAATCATCTTAATAGAGTTTTCAAAATTTTATTTTCTCATTTTATCCCAAAATACATTGTTTATTCCCAATAAACAATTTATATTCTTCAGTTATTATTAATTTTCACTATTAAATTATAACTGCCGTTATAATTTAATACTCTCAGGTAATCGCTAAAACCAGGGTTGTTACAAAAATGATGCGATTTTCTGTGGTAAGAAAGTCGGGTCGTTTCACTTGGTATCAGAGCATTAGGTTGAGTGAATACCTAGGCTCTATAGTGGTGTCTTTCTTGAGAGAGCGTATTTGTAATTTTAAATACATATATATTTATTTCTACCTATCTGTTCAGGTTTTCCAATATAAGTTATAAAGGTAGATGGGGTAGTAGTGTGTGTGACACGACTATCATTGGTTGGAATTTGAATGTTTGAGGTTGGAAGTATATCTGTCGAGACTGTAGACCAAATACTGTCTCGAGCAAGTTTTGTAGTGATGAAGAACTTCATTGATCTCTGAAGGAAACCTGTAAAGGTTCGGAGTTCATTTCTGAAGTTGACGAGTAGAGTTTGGATCTGTCGGTTGGGCAGAAGCAAGTGATGGTATTTTGGTACCTTAAGGAATAGTAGCTGTGTGATGAGATGCAATGACCATGGACGTTCCCGAAGATGTTTCTTTGGAACAAGTTAAGGAGGTGAGTCTGCTTAGGTGTTGTGGCTGTGTTCAGCCGGTGTTTCTGTTGCTTTGAGGTTTGAGTTTCTCGAAGAGCTTTGTTTTGGAATTCTTTGACATCTGTGGCAGCAGTGCAGCTTGGAGTGTTCTCGGTGTTGGGAAGAGATCTTATGGCTTAGAAGTTTTTCTGAAGTGGAGATCAGAAGCAGCATAGTGGACCCGTTTTTGGGAGGATTGGCTAGCGAAGAGTAAGCTGTTCTGTTTGGTAAAGGGAGAACGGTTTTCCTTGGATTTGGTTAGGTGGATCGCAAAAGTGACTTGCGATTATTTGAGTTTCTCTTGGGTTATCTGAGTTTTTATGGATGTCTTCAGGAGGTCAGAGTTTTGTTCGCATCTGGATATTGAGTTTTCTTATCGACTGGAGTTCCAGGAGTGGTACCGGTGGTTCAGCTTTATAGAAGAAAGGTTCCAAGGAGTTTGAATTTGTGTAGCAGCTCAGAGTTTCGGAGGAACTTCTGAATTTTCCATATGGATTTGCTGAACCATATCTCTAGGTTATGTTGTTTAGTTGTGCCTGTGTTCTTCTTCAAGCATTCTCTTCTACTTTGGATCAGAGTTGTGCAGCGGAAGCAGATTGGAAGTGCATCTGCTTTTCTTTTTCTGGACAGAAGAAGTTGTTGTCTTCTGTTGTTGAAGGGTAGGATTTGATTCTAGTTGATCTTGAGGAGATCATTTTGTTGTGTTGATTGGTCTAGTTTGTTTCTAGAAGCATCAGCAAGGATGAGCTGATCAATAAGGTTGTGGACAGCCTAGGATCGTCCGAAGAGTTTTGTGGATTTGAGACGAAGGAATTTGGATTCCGGAATCGGAGATTTAATTTTGGATAAGTTTTCCCCGATCAAAAGTGAGCTATAAGATTGGGTAAGTCTGAGAAGTTAGCTCTAAAGTGTTTTGGATCTTTTCTGTGATCTTGAAGGTTAAGTGATTGATCTATAGGATTGAATTGCCAGTTTGGATAACTGGGATTCGATGAATTTCACGTATCTCTGAGGGAGTACGTGTATGATCTATCTCTTATTGTGGAACCATCAATTGTGGAGTTTTGGTTGTTGAATCAGACTCGTTTGTAGTCTGATATCTTATCTAGTGTTATAGATGTAGTTGAATAAGAGCTTTTATAGCTTCATAGTATTGATTGTTTGGGTTCTCTAGAGCGAGTATCCCGGTATATATATACCTGGGGAAACTCGATAAAATTCTATCCAGAATTCATTTGGATAATTAGATTTGTTTGATTGGTTGTTTTTGGTTGTTAGCATAGGTTTGATATATGCTTGTGATTTAAAATTAAATCTTTAATGAGATTATTAAATTACCTTTGTTTTAAATTTCGAGGACGAAATTCTTTTAAGGGGGAAGGATTGTAATATCCCGGAATTTTTGACAATATCAATTTAATAATCTGTATTAAAAAATTAAATTGATATTGGTATTTTTGTTGATAATAATTCAAATTGGTTTAAAAATCTTCTTCAATAAATATTTAAATTGGTTATTTTATCTTTTAAAAATAATAAATTGATTTCTATTTATATTATAAATATATGGTTTATATTTAAATTAGATTAGCATTGTTTTAATTAATAAACCATATTCTTCTAACTCTAATGTTTTTTGTAATTTGGAAATTAGTTTTTATTTAATAATAGCTCTTCAGAGTTATAAAATAAACGATCTTGGTTTAAATTAATAAATGAATCATGATTTAAAATTCTAATATATATAATAATTTGGAAATTTTAATTTTTATTAAATATAAAGTTTTCAAAGCTATTTAATAAATAAATTTATGATTTTTAAATTGTTGAGAGAAAAATGTTTAAACATTTAAAATAGTTTTAACTTGAGTTTTAAATTTAATTCAAGTGACAAGGATTTTTATAGCTTAATTAAATAGAAAATTTATTAATAAAAATATAATTTCCTTTAAAATGGTTTTAATTTAATAATGAGACATTTTAATACAATATTAACAATGTATTGTGTTATAAATAGATTTATTGTTAAAAATAGCTATTGTTATTTCAAATTTTGATTTGTATTCATAATTTGATTTTTAATATTAGATTATGAATTTAATTTGAATTCAAATTCCAAAGTATAAATTTTAAATTGTTTTAATTTCCATATGTATAAGCTTCATTTATAAGTACGAATTATTTTTAGTTCTTTTTTAAGTTTATATACATATTAAACTAACAAAGTAAAATTTAGCTTAATACATATGTTAACTTATTAATCAAATACAAAAAAAATTAAATAAAAGGACAAGTGTTATTATATAAGCATACAAAGTGACAAATGTTGAGATTGTTTACAAGTGGCATTTGAAATTTTTTTTTCTTTTATTTTTATTTACAAATAATTTCAGCCTTTATATAAACAAACCCTTTTCCATTCTATTCGTTTTCTTTTCAAAATCTAAAGCTTAGTTAACAAAATCTGAAAACACTTTCTCTAAAACCAAAATCAGTAAATCCTCTTCATTCCAAAATCAGTAATCAAACATCTCAAAAGCAAATTAGTTATCATATTCGAATCCTCAGTTCAAAAATGTAAACCATTTATCCTTTAACCATCTTCAAATGCATAGCAAAATCCCTGGAACCATTTTCAAATTGAAATCAAACCCCTGTAACATAAGAAAATCTGGAAATTGATGTTGCATGCAAATTTGCCATCTTCAAATTGCAGTTTTAACAAAATCTGCATTTTCTGTAATATGGAAAATATGTTCTGCAAACAAACTTACATTTTCAAGAGCAATCTGGGTTATCAATGAAATCAATAGAATTAAAGCTTCAACCTGTTTCTAGCCTTGTTTTTTTCAAGCTTCAGCATTTTGGTTTTCAAATGTTTCTCCTTCAAATTCAAAAGCATCTGGGATTTTGTTTCTGCATGCAAAGTCTTCAACATAATTCAATGTTTCTTTTTCAATTCCGGGAAGCTCTGTTCTCCCTCCACAAATTGGTGAGTAACTTTTAATTAAATATAAAAAAAGGTTGCATGCTAAAATGTTTAACATAGATAAACCTGTGTGATGATAAAGTTGTTGTGATATGTATTTGTTTGCATGTAGTATTTTCTGTTGCCTTTGTTGTTCAAGAAACTTTGCCAAATCTTTATCTTTTAATTTAATTCCTGATGTAAGAAAATTTATAAAGAAGTGTTGTTTGATTCTCTTAAGTCAATACATAAATTTAAGTAAGAAAAAATATAATAAGTTTTTGTCACTGGAAAACACAAAGAAGATCAGTATAAGATAATTATAACCAAAATTAAATTAGGTTAAATTTGTAATGCAGTTTCACAAATATAAAGCATTAACTATCACTTGATTTTTAGATCAAGAATTAGGACTTTAAAGTGATAGATGAAGTTACAGTGGGGTTTCAACTGTTATTGAATTTTTAGCAAAATCTGATGATTTTTGAATTTGGAAACCTTGAGTTACTTCGGGGTGATTGTGTAGGGATAGGAGACGATGGAAAAAATCTTGAATGTTGATAAAATTGTCAGAGTAATTACAGATTTGGGGATTTTACTTTTTAACCCTAGTTTCGCTAGGTTTTAAGGAATCAGTCGTATTGCCTTGTATGATTGACCGAGTGTTACAAGCTTTTGAGGATTGATGGATTGGCCGTAGTGGAAGTTGAGGCCGGAGGGGTCGATCGTCGGGTGGTCTGAACGAAGACTTCTTGCCGTTGACAGGTTTTGAAGGGGAACTGATTGTTGTTTCCAGGTTTTGGGTTTAAGATCCTCGAAATCGAATTAGGGGTTTGAAGCATGAATCGATGGTCGTAGTGGGTTGCTAGGTTGGTTTCTGGTGTGACGCAATAGACGTTGACGATCTATTATGGCCGGCCACGCCGTGCATATGCACGGTGAAGAAACTGCACGGTGAAGTAAGAATACAGGTGATGTTTGGTTAACTGAAAGGTGACTCGGGTAAACCCTTGTTTTGACTCGAAGTGATGGAGTGATTTCCTCAGAGATGATGGGTTGAGAACTCGAAGCAGTTTTTGTGGGGATCAGGTTTTCTGTTTTACAGGTTTTAATAACCTGTAGCATCTGGGTTTAAAAATTTGTAAACCCTGAATCTTTTAAATGATTAAGAAATTTTAAATCATATTTGAATTCCAATTCTGAATTTATTTGAATTCAAGTTAATTTAAAATCCCTGTTTAAATAAAATGAAGTTTAAAAGAAAATTTAGCTTAAGTTACTACTCTATTTTGATAAAGTAGTTTAATCTTTTAAAAATGAGGTTCTGTTGAAAATCTGAGAAGGATTTGAATTTCAAATTTAAAATCTGGAAATGAATTGCACTTTTTAAAAAATTAAAGAAGGTTTAAATTTGACAAAAATTTAACTAAATATAAATTAAGGTATTGAAAGATTAAAAGTTATAAATAGTTTAAACTTTGATAGGTTTAAATTATTTTCATTTTAAACTTATATTTAAATTTAAATTTGAAGGTAATTTCAAAGGTACTTTGTTTCAAAACAAAATTTGTGTTTTAAACATAATTTAGAAATGTTTTATTTAAAAATTATTTTAAGAATTAATGTTTTGACATTAAATTATTAAAAAGGTAATTAAGAAATGATTAATTTATTTATTTAATTAATTAATAAGGTTTAATGCATATTGATTTAGAGGTTAATCAATTTGAAATTTCGATCATTAATTAGGTTATTAATTAATGATAAATAAATTATTAATTAAGTAATTAAGTTTTAATCAAGGTTAATTTATTTAAATAATTAGACTTTAAATTATAGATAATTAAAGATAATTAAATTTGTAATTAATCTCAGTTAATTGCTTAATAAAGATAATTAGAGAAGGGTTAATGAAGGTCATTAACCAGGATTATTTAAATAATTAATTAATGTCATTAATATTTTTAATTAATTAGATTAATTAATTTAATAATAATCAATTGTGAATTGTTGAGAATAATTACTTGATGAAGTAATTAAGAATTAATTACTTAATGCAATTAATGTAGTTTAAATATGATTGTTTAATTTAATTAATTAAGTTTAATTAATTTTAAACACTTGGGTTTTTAAAAAAAATTAGTTAATGTAATTAATGATTTGGAAAATTACTTAGTTAAGTAATTGATTGATAATTACGGGTTGTAATTTATTTGAAGATGTTTAAGAATGAAGTAATTTGAATTAAATTACTTATTAATTAATCAAGGGATTAATAAAAAAATTAATGAAGGATAATTAATTTGGTTTAATAAAGTAATTAAGTTAGTTAATTGCTAAATGTAATTAATCTGGGATGATTAATAATTATGACTTAATCACTTAAGATAATTAATTTAGGGAATAATTAAAGATCATTAATTATTTTAATAATGTAATTAAAAGATAATTAATTAATGTAATTAATTAATGTAATTAATTAAGGATAAATGTAATTAATTATGATTAATTAATTAATTAAAGTAATTAAAGGTTAATTACTGTTTGGTTGAGAATAATTAATTTGTAATTAATTATGGATAATTACATGAATGTAATTAAGAGTAATTAGTTAAGAGTGATTAATTAGGATGATTTATTTTGAATAATTAACTGATTGTAATCAATTAAATGATTGAGAAAGCAAGATTTATATTGGTGAAGTAATTAATTTAATTTATTTTAAAATTAATTATAGATAAATTAATTAATTTAATTCATTTTAAATTAATTAAAGATAGAGATAGTTAATTTAATTCATTTTAAATTAATTATATGGTGATGCGTAAATCATTGCTTATGTATGAATGGATGACATTGATTGTTTGGGATGCTTTATGATCTAAGTAATGAGATAAGTATTATTGTGTCGTATGAATGCTTGGTTGCATTGTGATGATAACGTAGATTATATATTGTGATGGTGATATATGGAATATCTATTGGATATTGATAATGTGGACTACTTGTTATGTGATAATGTTGATTATCAGTTATGATTTAAGAATTATCTATCTGTGTGTATATAGATACTGTATTGAATTGTTTTAAAACCTTTAAAACAACTTGGACTTAAAAGACACGCTTTGGATTTCGATGAGGCCGGGATCGGGTTTCCATATTTGGATTTCCGAAAACCACATCGATCCAAATTAAAGTTAGGTCGTGAATCAGAGTGGAGCTTTGTGAAGACTCGAGGTGTAAGGACTATACATCAGTATAACTCTGTGGGTGATTCCATAATGAGTTGACGGGATTAGTTCTTATAGATTCGAGATGGTGATTCAATGTGCAAGGGTTATCGTCGTTAACTCTAAGGGTGATTCCAAAATGAGTGTAACGAGATAATGCCTTCGGTTTCGTTCGAACCCGGAACGAACTTGTATGGATTGAATGTTTCAGAACATCGTCAGGTGGACGATGAGCATAAGAT
This sequence comes from Allium cepa, assembly GCA_030765085.1. Taxonomy (NCBI): domain Eukaryota; kingdom Viridiplantae; phylum Streptophyta; class Magnoliopsida; order Asparagales; family Amaryllidaceae; genus Allium; species Allium cepa. The sequence continues at coordinate 73,685,683 of CM060942.1, forward strand.
GATATGTCCTATAAAGGTAATCGTAGCCTCAAGCCTCATCAATCGGGAATGGATAAAACAGGGGAGGTGCAGCAAGGCTTCCTGGGTAGCCCCCACTTGAGAGTGAGATTTACCCCTATCTGGAGGTCCCTTTTTATTTCTGCTGTGTGGACGGTTTTTGAGCTCCAACCGTCGGGGTTATCTTGTTCTGAACTATTCAGTAAGGAATGAGTCCGGCCTTGTGTTGTAGGGGAGCGGGCGTACTCCTCGGTACGGTGATCTAGGCCACGTACTGTGACGGACGGTACCCCAGTAGCCCTGCCATTGTATGGAATCCAAAATCCAATAAGTGCCAATGGTTTTGATTGTATTACCCACTTTTGTGGCTAGTAGCTGGAATTTAATAGATGTAACAATTTCGGCTATTTCATATTTATTTGAAAACCCTAGACCCTATTATAATATCACTGAATTTCTAATCAAATGTTTTGGTTAGCGTAAGGTAAAAACTTTTCCATGTTTATGTGTGGGAAGTCTTACGCGATACCTTTCTTTTCAAAAGGTTTTTGAAAGTTAAGCAACTTTAACCTGTTACTCACACCAGACCCATGTCTGACCCGGAGTTTATTTTTGTTTTTCATAAACTCTTAGGTACTCAAATTTTTACGATAGCCAAGGTATTCATGTTAGGATTTAGGTTTGCTTTGACGAATTGTAGAGGAGAAATGGAGCAGGAGGCTTCTGCGTTAGATATATAGTATTCCGCTGTGTGTTCTATGTTGTCTCTGAGTTGCATTGAGTTGTAATAACTAGACAGGTGTTTATAACTGTCTAGTATGTGATGTATAGCTGTGTACTCTGATATGGTTGTAAACTTTATAATGTTTATGTTATTAATATAATTTATTTGTTCCGCTGTTTAGATTGTGATGTTTTTTCTTCTTCTCTTCTTTCTTTTCTCTTTTCTATCCCTTTCTTTCTTAAAATGATGCGATTTTCTGTGGTAAGAAAGTCGGGTCGTTTCACATATACATACATATACATACATACATACATACATACATACATACATACATACATACATACATACATACATACATACATACATACATACATATACATATACATATATATATATTAGAGTGATTGATTTCCTACATTATATAGCAGATGAGACCCTATACGCCCCGCATAATAGCGGATGACCCTTTATTCCGTGATATCCCCTTCGAAGTAGGATTGGTATTTAATTACTGTGCTAACATCTGTGGATGCAAGGAATTGGTTGGAGGGATCCAACAGGATTCCTCAAAGCGTTGAATTTATTTTATATTCAACGATGTGAATTATGTGATTATATGTGATAGATTATTGATTATATTAAGAATTGAAAATATTAAATGTTATGGTTTGATTAAATATATTTGGGTATATTGAGTTATCAAAAGTTATGTAGATTGGATTTTTGAAGGAAAATAAAAGAGAGAATTTTAAGGTAAATAATTATAGCGGTTTGGATTAATAAATTAGAAAAGGATAAATGTTGATTTTTAAATTCTAATAAATAAATTCTGAGTATGGAAAGTACATTTCGAATAAATAAGTATAAATGAATTTTTAGACTTAAACGATATTACTTAAAGGAATAAAGAATTTACTTTCAAATTCAAGATTTAAATTTGGAAAAGATAAAGAAGAAATTTGGGAAAAGTATGAAATTTGTATTTCAGTTTAAATAAGATTTCGAATCATAATAAAGAAGTTAAATCTGAAATTAATGACTTTTTAAATAAAATTGAATAAGCAAAGAAATTTATTTTGAAATGGAGTAAATTTTGAAGATATATTTGAAAATTGATTTAGTGTTTGAAACTGTGATTTAAAGGAAGATGAGACTATGGGATTTATAAACTGTGTTTATAAGGTGAAACAAGATACCAATGGATATTCGAAAATATAAACTCATCGTGGGAATTTATAAAGGAATAGGTAATTTGTTTTAAAGATAAATAGTGGTTTAGTTTGAAAGGTATGGAAATGGGAAGTGTATTTCCCTGGAAAGCCAAGTATATTTAAAGGGGACTTTTTATGTATAAGATAAAGGCTTTAAAAATTTGTTTTAAAGAAATGTTTTAGAAAATTTATTATTTTAATTTTTTTTTAAATTTTAATGTAAATATTATTCAAAATTATTTTAGTTGTAATTATTTAAAGGTTAATTGGTATTATGTTTTAAAAACATAATTACTAATATTTATATTTTATTAAATGGTTTTATTTTAAAGATAATTTAGTAAAAGTTTTATAGAATTTCGTAACTCTTATTTCAAAATTTAGTTTGTCTTAACTTTTATTTTAAAAATTAGTTTTATATTTTATAAAGTAGTTTTATTTTAAATATTTTTGAAGTACATATTTTTTAATAAAGTTTTTAAGTAATTTTTATATGTTTTAAAGTATATTTTTGAATGAAGTGATTTAAATTATTTTTAAAATCTTAAATATTTAGGACTTGTGGTTTTCAGTGGAAATAAAACAATTGGGTGGAATCCTGCTTGTATGGAATCCAATCTCCAATAAGCACCTATACAGTTTTGATTGTGCCCAACTATTGCTGAAATGAGAGATGCAAGCATTTGAGCTAGATTCTATTTTACTTTTTATAGACAATATTATAATATCGGACGATTTTTAATAGAAAATGTTTTGGTTATCGTGAGGCAAAAACCTGGCATTTTTATTTGTGACGTGGTCTTACGAGATGCCTTTGATTTCAAAATGATTTTGAAAAATTTAATAGTCCAATTGAGTTTGTTTTCTCACTCTGGTATTCCAGACCGACTTGGGTGTTATTTCGCTATAATGCCCGGGTCAGATCGAGTATTGTAGAATACAAATTATGGATGGACGGCTATGTTTGTGAGATTCTAATGTTGTTTTCTATTTCTTCTTCTACCTCCTTCTTCTTTATTCCTAATGGTTCGGTTTTCTAGCATTTGATACAGTGGACGTGTTAATGTCGATTTTTCGGGCTTAGAAAAGTCGGTTGTTAAACTTGGTATCAGAGAAAAAGGTTAAGCGAGAACCTTAGCTCTGGTCGGGATTACTCATTAAAAATAGAGTCCGTAGATCTCTAGAATGAGTTTAAATGTATTAATAGATATGAGCATTTATTTTTTAGTGAATATAAAAATTGTTTTTATATTGTGATGACTTATCGGTTGAATGTTTATAGATTCTGGTCAATATGTGGGACACCACGTTATCGATAGGGGTTTCTAAACTCTTATACAAGATAAACCGACACAATATTGTTTTAAATTAGGGTAAATGAAATAATTTTATCTAAATTATTTGTGTATATAAAAGAAATAATTTTCCGTAAATTATTATAGTATGTGGTTGCTTGATTTTAGAGAATGATAATATTAATTTATTATCATTAATGTATGGAAATTGAAATAAGGAAATAATAGTATAAATAGAATTAAAGATTAATTCATATAACAGAATAGAATTTGTAAATGTTAATTATAAATATGGTTTATAATTGGAAATGAAATGAAATTCAAGTGTAATATTTGAATATGGATTGAAAGAATTTGAAAATTTAAAATATGGAAATAAATTTTCCTTTGGATTTGAAAATGGTTATCAAAGATTTTGGAGATATAGTAGTGATACTATTTTGGAAATATTTTTGAATTGGATTTGAAATCTGGTGAGATTTGGAGTTTAAAAATATTTGAAATGTTTTGAAAAGAGTAAAAGCATTGAACTCTCTTCGGTCACTGAAAAATAATTTCGGTGATGACTGTAGCATCATCAATGTTTAATTTCATGTTTCCATAAGAGGAATTGCTACCAAAACATTTAAAACTGGGGTTGTTTGTATAGCTAGGTTTGGTGTTAAAATTCAAATGATAATTTGATATGCAAATGAATTGTGTGTGTGTATATATATATTTGATTTCAGAAATGATTTTTGAAATGTTGTTTAAACTCTAGAAGTTTAATTAAAAATGTTTACAGAATATAAATAGGTTTGATAACTGATAAAATTTGAAATTTGTTAGAATAGAATTTGACTTAAGAAGAGTTAAATTTAAATAAGAATGAAACAAAATAAACCAGTAAAGTAAATTCGTAGATGTTAAAATTTTGAATTGAAATTGAAGTGTAATTGAATCTATTAAAAATGAATTTAAGAAAAAGTCTAGGTAGATTAAGAGTAATGGATATTGGAACAAAAACTACTAAGTTTGAAGTAAATTTGTAAATAAACAAATAAAATTACATTTGAAAGTAAGTAAAATGGAAGCTGAATATTGGAATTAAAAATTGAATTGTGTTTAATTAAGAAAAATGGAAAATGAGTCTAGTTGGACTAAGGAAAGCAAAATATTGAAATTAAAATTAAACCAATTAATTTAAATGGTAAGCAAATGAATTAAAATTGAATATTAGGATGTTATTTAATTGTGCATAGTAAAGTGAAGTTGAAAAATTAGTTCCAAGAATTAAAAGTTTATTGGGAATTTGAAGTAAATTAGTAAATGGAACTAATTTAAAATAATGATATAAATCAGTTATGAATGGAAGATAGTTGATAAAATTCAATATTCAGAGTTTGAAGGTGAATTGAATTCAAGCAGAATTGAAAATGAAATTCTAAATGAAAATTAGGCAAAAGTATTGAGATTTGAAATTAATTAGTAAATTGACGCAAATTGAATTTATACGGAGTTGGAATCCAAATTAATTAACTGTAAATAAAAACCAAGTGGTAAAGTGAATGTAATAACATAAGAGTATATAAAATGCTTATATTAAACTTAACAAAAGTTAAGGGTGAAAGTTCTTAAGTAAATTTGGTATTGAAAATATACTAAGTTAATAATGGGATGGTTGTAAATAAGTGAATAGAAATCAAATTAAATGTGAATAAAGGAGAATTGATATAACTAATAATCAATTGAGATAAATACGTAGGGTGTACGTATATTATTTCATTCGCATAGCGGTTTGATCCAGATTCAAGCATAGAATTTCGAGGCAGTTATACCGATCCGAGTTAGGATTTTTTCACTCGATTTTCGACGACGAACCCTGGATATGGTGAACGATTCTAGAAATTTTCTATCATAGTTGTGAGTATGCAAGGAGAATGATCGTTTCTGATCAAGAAAGTAGATCTGAGTCTACACTAGGGAGTCGGGTGAACGATACCAGTTCGGAAGGGAAAATGTGTGATCGAGTGAGCGATCAGATTTGGTATTGCATACGATGATATATATATATATATATATCGTACAGGCTTGAATGAATTAGATATTGAAATGAATAAAATGATTTTGAAAGCTATGATTGGATATGATTGCTAAGTAGAATATACAGTTGTTATAATAGCAAAAAGGTAATTGGGATTTTTTGATTTCAAAAGATAAATCGAATTGCTCGACAAAAGGTATGTATTTAAATTTCCATATGAAATTTGATGATTTTCTGGTCTAGCCGCGTGGTTTTTTGTTTTCTTTTAAAATCTGGAGGGCCATAGAGGCATTTTGTAGTTGTACCTAGCTATCCGTGCAAAAGAGACGCTTGCGAAATTTTTTGAAAATTTTGAGAAATAGAAAATTTTTGAGAAATTTGGGTAATTTAAAATTTGGATTTGAATTTAAATATGAATTGTTGAGAAAATAATATTTTTGGAATTTATGGATGTATTTAGAAAGTTAGTAAGTGTGATAGTGTGTCTTTAATAAAAAAAATGTGTTGGTAAGTTGTTTGAACTGAAATTCTGGGAAAAGTAATGGGTTGTGGAACATTCCTCTTAACTAGTGATTCCGAGGATGAAATTCTTTTAAGGGGGAATGAATGTGATGACCCGAAATTTCTGGATATTTGAAATTGAAATATTTAATCGATTTTGAATATTTGAAAGTTAGTTTAACTTGAATTTCAAATATCACTGTTTACTTGACAATTAAATTATTGAATTTAATATTTGAAAATTGGGTAAAATATTGAATCCTGATTTTTAAGCTGGTTAAAAATATTTCAAAGGCTTGGAAATTGTATATTTGTAATGCTGGAGATAATAGAAGTGTTAAGATTAAATTTTAAGGCAATTTGGTCAATTTTAAAATATATAGTTTGGATTGATATTTAAAAATAGCCTTTCGAGGCACAGTCTTGGAATTTTGACAAAACCAGTTCAATTAGATCCGTAATATGGTATTAGTATCGGATTTCAAATTTCGTAGCGTTTGGAGTTGTCATGTGATCGTACGATAGATAAATGCGCTGAAATTAATATCGAAAATTAAATATAGTGAATAGGTTCAAAAAGCTATCTTCTCCATGCGATCGAATTAGGACTCGAAATCTTTTATGTTGTGTTTGAAATAGGGGTTTAACCTTATAAACGCCTAGCAGCACGCCTCGATAGGAGTTCAAAATTATGAGCTTCGAATTGAAGACGTCTAACGATCCTGACTCGACCTTCGAAAATCGGCACCCGCATTTCACTTGTACTCAAATGCCGCAGATTCAAAAGCCGAATCTGGCTCGCCGGAGCTTATAACACATTAAGTATAACAACACAGTGGAAGAAAAATGAACAAATGAATATATACAATAGCAATTGATACAACGCATTTGATGCAACTGACTATCAAAATATCAAAGATAGATACAAGACAATAACAGAGACAATAGCAGCGGAAAGACAGCGTCTTCAATGCAAAACTCCAAAAAATCCATCTCCAATCCTAAGCTAGCTCGAACCCCCATCAAGTTGACTTAAGCAAGGTCAGTCATCCAAAGACTGAAGAAGATTCCCAAAGACTGAAAGCTACCAAACCAAAGACTTCGAAGGCTATCGTATCTACACCTATTATTTGATTATCTGAAAACCCAACTCTAGACTACCCGTGTGGAAATGAGGGCACCCAGAGTTTAGGAAGAGAACAATAAACTTCGGGTCAGTCATGGGATTGGTATGAGCAAACAAAAACTGTTTTATCTTTAAAACAACAACAAAAGATTTTAAAAGTTTAAAACCGCAACGTTTTCTAGAAAATGAAACTACCATAAGACCTCCCACCTCACACACAATGCAAATGCAGACTTGGAAGAGATTTCTCCTTATGACGGTCAAAAATGCTTGATACGTGAAAACATTTTTAATATTATTATTAGTGCATAGTGGAAAACATTTGCAAGTATAATATTAATCTTAGCATACAACCATTATTGTATGCCGAATATAGCTACCATCTAAACAGTGGTGACCACCATAAGTAAATGGCAGGTTATGCAACTAAAACCGTACAGGGCTTGTATTGGATGAATGGGTTTCCAAAAAAGGTCAGGCAAAGGAACTTCCCACACAAAATGGAATGCCTCTGGAGGGACGTCCCTTAGAACCTAATCAGATCTCTGCTACATAAGGACAGGTTACCCCTACCCTGAAGTAACTACTTACACGAGTATGTCATCCCACGGTCGTTACCAGCCTTTATCTAAGGCCTCGACACCAACAACCACACAGTAAAGTATCTAGGCTCCAAAACATGATACCACTTTCAAAATCAACATAAGTAAATATCTTGGCTCTATACCATGATTTCACTTTTTCATCCAGAAAGAAATGGTCATACCTTCAGGAGGAGCTACCCCGTAATAACCTTGCTGCCACGATTCGTGTTTCAACCATTACCGGGTTGTCAGGCTCGACGAAGTCACGTACACAAAGCTACGCTTTTCACAAAAGCCATGCTTCGATCAACAAATGATCAGCAATACTTCGTATGCCACATTACCAAATTGGGAATCTATCACTAGTAATCATCAACTACATAACCTCTGAGATCGTACGTCATAGAAAAGAGTGTTAAGCTAAGAGAATAAATCTCCGCCACCAAACAGAACTGTATTTGATAGAAACCGGCTTTACATTTCAAAGTTTAATGTCAGACACACATCCATACAAGTCTTTTAAGGGTTTGAACAGAACCGAAGGCACTTCTAAAGAAGCCCTTGCAAATCCGGGTATCCCGAATCCCGATCGGACTCCCCATCACATATGGAGATCTCCAAACCGTAGCTACTCAGTGCAGAGTCATTCGACAGGCTATCCTATCATTCTCGAAGACACCCGGTCTTCACCACCATCTTCAAATGCTATGCATTTCGTCGTATCACTATTCGGAATGGTTTATACGACACAAAGGTCCTCTCCCGGCTAAACCGAATAATGAGTGCAATATTTTAAAAACATATGGATATTGGGATTTCAATTAAGTCACAACTTTAAAAACCCAAAACCTTTCTTTTCAAATGGTTTAAACAAATTACCATTTCCAAATCTTTTAACAAAAAGATTCACTTCACAAAGTTCACCCAATTTTCACAAAGATTCATTCACAGATTTTTGAAACAATTTCCATTTCAATTTGGATTAACTCATTCAATCTTTAAATCAAAGATTTAACTTATAGCTTTCAAACCTGTTTCCATTGATTCATTCATAACTTAGAAAACCATTTTCATTTCAAATTTGAAATCCTTTCAACATAAATTGGAAATTCTTTCCTTATGTAAAAGCTTTATTTATTCTTAAAGAAACAGTTTTCATTTCGGAAAAATCCGATTTCATTTATACAAGTCAAAATCTTTGGGTTAAATTCAAATTCCCAAAACAACACTTTTTAAAAATAGTTTAAAACCCATATAAACTTGTATAATGTTTCTAAATCATAAATTCTCAACATAGAATTCAATTTCAAATTTTGAATTCAAATTTAAATCAGATTTCAAAAGTAAATTAAGTTATTCAAAAATAACTTTTATCTTTGAAATTCCTTTTCAAAGGCTTTTTATTTTTTTAACCCAAATCCATTTCCAAAACCATTTGGATTCAAATTTCAATTTTTTTTAAAACCATTTCAAAAATGTGTGACTTAACTAATTTCCTCGTGCAATCCATATTTGTGTGTGTTGTAGTCTAGGGGTTTTACCCAATAGTGCAACATCATCAATCATTACAGATACAATCACAGCAATATCGATAAGTAGATAATCCTATAACGCTTATCTATATACACAGAATAACAGATAGATACTATAAATGCATTATAGATAAATAAATTACATTCATCACAGCTCGAATTAAAACAATTCAAATCACAAAGCATCACACAGCAGAGGCGACAAAACAATTTAAAGCATTCAATAGAATACAATCATCCATAAATAAGGTTAATTGATTATCTGATTAGTTGAAACCAAATTAATCACTAATTCTAGTTGATTAACATTAATAAGTTACAGTTTATGTTAATTAAATATCCATTAAGTATTTATTAATTAACCTTAATTAATGAATTAATTAATCTTTAATTATAAAAGGATTAATCTTAATTAATTAATTACCCTCAATTAATTATCCTTAATTAATTAATCAATTAATTATCCTTAATTAATTAATCAATTAATTAACCCTTAATTAATTATCATTAATTAATTAATCCTCATTAATTTAAAATAAGTAATTATCCTTAATTACGTAATTAACTTTTACCATTAATTAATTACTTTTATTAATTAACTAACTTTTGATAAATTAATCACTTCTTAAATTAATTACCTTAATTATATTAATTAATTATCCTTAATTAATCATCCTTTAATTAATTATCTTGATTAATTAATCCTTAATTATAAATCAATTATCTTAAATTGATAATTAATTAGCCTTAAATTAACTATTAATTAATTATTCAAGTAATTATAAATCATCTATCTTGATTTATCATTAAATCTTTATCAAAATTAATTAACCTTATAATTAATCAACATTAACATAAGAGATTAAGGTTAATGAAGAATTACAAATCAATATATCATCTTAATTTACATTTAATTACATTATTTATTTAAAATGATTAATTAATAAGTAATTCCACAAATTAAATAATTTAAACTTAATTATTTTTAAAATATCTTACTGAAAACTTCTATTAATACAATACCTAAGTTAAAACCATTATCCACAACATGGATTTAAAATATTTTAAAAATTTGAAAATTTTAAGGTCAAGAAGACTGTTTTTATATCAACCCCGAGACTCACTCGAGTCAACCCCCGAGTCTACAAGCCCTTCACTTCGGATTTCTCCCAATCTCACCCGTGTATCTTTTTTTTCAAACCTAAAATTTTGTTAAGTGTCGAACTCCGATGCCGCTTAGAAATGCCCCGAGTTAGAACTCGAGCCATAACCCCTTTCTTCCCAATAAAACTTTGAGTCTACCTTCTTCATCCTTGATCTATCTACCCATACCTCACCTATACACGCGTGCACGTGCACAGTTGGTCAGATCGTCTCCGACCAATCTAGCCACCCTAGGCAAGTCGACGGTGATGCCTACGAACTTCGTGACCCCCAAGAACCTCCAATCTCGACGTAAACAAAAATCGAGTTATACGATTTAAACTGGAACCAAAACCAACCACCTACAAACATCTTGTTCCGATCATCACGGCCTCCTGATGCCATGCAACTTTGAACCAAACTTCGCCACACCCCGATGCGTCGTTTCCCTCCAGTGCAATGCATTCTGGAGCGACATCGACGACGCCATTGCCTTGCCAATACCACTGACAAAACATAGTACTTAAACCCTAGATAAACTTCAAACATCGACAACGATGAATATAAAAAACATATCGTATTTTTTTGATGATCTACAATCCACCACCAAGGTACAACCTCATCCCCGAAACCCAAAATTATTCCAATCATCAGAATTTGCCAATAAACCCAAATTTGTTCATCCTCGCATTTCTCAGTGAATTCTTACTTAAAAATCTTGATATTTTCAACAAAATTCATAAAATTCAAGTGTGAATCCAAACATATAACTGCAATTTATAACCTTGATACTTGGATTTCGCAAAAAAAATGTTTATCGCTGTAATTTTCAAATTTTAGATGAATTTCTTTATAATGCTAATTGTTTTTTTTTCATTTTTATCATATTGTTATGATAATTTTCCATTTAAAGATCAGTACTTAATTCTTTTTATAATCTGACATATGATTTTTCTTGATCTTTGACAAACTGTTACTAAAACAGCGGCATGTTCTTTTCATTTCATATGCAGGCATGCTCAGATACACACATGCATACATATATTCATACATGTAGAACAACATCTACTATTTTACTTCAAAGATCAATCACAACATCATGACATAAGAATAGTTCAAGTCAAGTTTGCTCACCTGGATCATGAGAAAAACAGAGAAGAACAGACCAAAGTTTTGATCTAAAACTTGCATGTTGATTTGATATTTGATATCTTGAACTAAATGTTTTCTTGCTTTGATTCCTTAGGTTTGAATCCTATGTGCTTGTTTAAATTGCTTGAACTTGGTTTTATTATTGAGATGCTTCCGTTTTATTGATCTTTTGCATTGATTTCTTGCTTCCAGGCTTCTTCTTTTTCTTTGATTTGTTCTATTTTCAGGTTTGTTTTAAAGTTTCCAGATTCTAACTTGCTTTCTTGAATCCATTTCCGGTTAAAGTCATTATTTGGTTTGATCTGAGTTTGATCATTAACTTGGTCATGATCAGATATTTGTTTTTGAGATTATGATGATTTGCTTGAATTGTTTCCAATTTTCATTTTCATGATTTATTTTGTTTTGATTTCCTTTTCTCAGGTTTTGAAGTTGTAGAAATAAGTTTGAAGAAAAGAAAATGGGAAGGGAATTATAAATGTACATATGTTTGTTTTACAATTTATTTATTCATTTGAAAAGCAAAGGAAACTTCTATTTTGCATAGTGAATTATCCAACACTTGTTAATTTATTCATTGAAATGTTTACACTTGTGAAAAACTATTGATTTGTTTGAATCAATTTATAAATTAAGTTTTAAACCTTATCATTCTATAATTCTGTAAATCACATTTTATACATTTTCAAACTATTATTTACACTTATAATTTCAAAAGATATATTCATATTAATTTTATAACTTTTTAGATAACCTTAAGAAAATAATGATTTGAAATCAAATTATACATTTAACACTTGATAATAATATTTAACTATAACTTTATACTACATATCTTCTTATTTAAATACATTTTCCTTCATTAACATTTTTATACAACTTTTTAAAGAAATGATTTAAAATGTAATTATGCACAAATTAAAAACCATATATACATATTAATTAGTTCTCTAAAATATAAAGGTTTTTAACTTCAATTTATAAAATATTTACTTCTGTAAATCAAATTAAAAATTCTATTTAAAATCATATTTATATTCATGTATATTAGTAAAAAACAAATATCTATTTAAATTTGGAAAATACCAAATTAATTCACAATTTAGTTTCAAAAATTAAATTAATTTCCAATTTGAATTTGATGTTAAAACGGAAATGTTACAGTGTAACAACCCGCATATTTATCGATTTTATATTTAAATATTTTATTTAAATATTTTATCGTTTGTCGGATTTTGGTCCGAAAAGCTACTTTTTGCAAACACTCAAATTGGGACTCGAGACCACCCCCATTGAGTTCAAAATGACGTTTGCGACCTTTTTGAGTATAAACTTCGATATGTTTGGAGATAGTAGAATTTTGACCTTTTTCACTTAGGGCTTTGGTTTGGGCTGAACCCATTAGCCTCTTACTAACTCAGTCCCAACCCACTCCAACTCTTCTTTACTTCATTTCATATTCCTAACACTCAAGCTCAAGCAAAAATGGTGGAAGAGAATGGGAATTAGAAACTCCAAGCCCTAGTTCCTCTTGCTAGCTCAAGTTCTTGCTCCAAAATCAAAGAGAACCCATTAGTAAGCATCTCCTTCTTCTTCTCCAACTCATTCTCTCTTTGATTTCAGAAATTTCCTAAACCTAACTTAGGGAATGTTCTTCTTTTAAGCTTACGTTCAAGTTTCTAGTGTTGAGATTGAAGTGTGGTTGATCTCCCCTTGTCTTCAAGCTTCTCGTTCATTGTTTTTGGGTTCAAAGGTGAGATTTTTATCTCACATCTATGCTTATATTTATCTTCGATTGTTAGGTATGAATTCCTACCACTTATTCGTGTGCAATTGCTTTTGGTTTGGATTGATTTGGTGAATATTCCAATTTTTAGTGTTTTGGGTTCAAATCTTTAAAAATCCTAACTTTGATGTTTGAATGTGTTTTTGATTGTGCATCGAAGAGCTTTTAGGGCCGGGTAGTCGATGGGCATAAACCCTTAGCGTCGTTGCTCGAGCGAATGCAATTTGATCGAGTTTGCACCTCTTTTGAAATAGGGCAGGGGAGTGCTGGCAACTGGTTCGGCCGACCGAGCCCCTAGGCCGGTCGACCGACCTGCTACCCAGGCACTTCCTGCCTCTGTTTGGAAGTGCCGATTACAGGCCTCGGCCGACCGAGCCCCTGGGCCAGTCGACCGACCTGGTGCCCCGGGCACTTCCAACCCCTGGTTCGGTCAACCGACTCAGGGAGTCCGGCCGACCGACCTGCTGCATTTTTGCCTATTTCGCCTAGTTGTTTGAATTTCCAACTTTAATCGATTCGTGTTGTTTCCTGTGTGTTGTTATCATTTGTTATGACTTTGATGACTCCTTTTTAGGGATTTTTGAATATCCATTTTGATGGATTCTTTATCGGTTTCTTTGGATTTTATTCACGTCTTCGAAGGTGAATTTTAATGATTGATTGTTCTTACAATCTTCTTTGTGATTTGTCACTTTAAAAATATAAAGGTTTTCTATACTAGTAGTAAATATCAAAACTCTTTCTTCAAATGATTTCAACACTATTTTATTACAAAGATCGCTTTCTCAAACCGATTTCTAATCTATTAGTATATACAAACCTTTACCTCACTCGTATGAGAAATCTAATTAAACGACTTAGTCAAACGAGTGGTATGAAACGCTTCGTTTACTTCGTCGGTTAATTCTTGGACTTGTTCGATTGAATCTCTTGTGACAATTTTCTAGTGGAGACCTACAATTTGTTCGTAAATATTTAAGTTAAGCTAATGGTTATGGGACATGAAGCTAAGCTCATATATTTACTAGCTTATTGTAATCGACACTTCTCGTTGATCATGACGATCATCTTTGTGATTTAGACTAGCAATGTGCGATGTCTCTTTGTCCAAGTCGAGGACGATACTTCATTTTTGAGGAGCTTCAGCTCACCGGGAGGAGCTTCGGCTCAATGTCCGCAATGGGGGACTATACCCTGTCATGAGGAATTTCGGTTCACTAGGAGGAGCTTCGGCTCAATGTCCGCAATGGGGGAATATACCTTGTGATGAGGAACTTCGGTTCACCAGGAGGAGCTTCGGCTCAATGTCCGCAATGGGGAACTATACCCTGTGAGGAGGAGTTTTGACTCACCAGGAGGAGCTTCGGCTCAAAGTCCGCAATGGGGGACTATACCCTGTCAGGAGGAGTTTTGACTCACCAGGAGGAGCTTCGACTCAATGTCCGCAATGGGGCAATATACCCTGTCATGAGGAACTTCGGTTCACCAGGAGGAGCTTCGGCTCAATGTCCGCAATGGGGGACTATACCCTGTCATGAGGAACTTCGGTTCACCAGGAGGAGCTTCGGCTCAAAGTCCGCAATGGGGGACTATACCCTGTCAGGAGGAGTTTTGACTCACCAGGAGGAGCTTCGGCTCAAAGTCCGCAATGGGGGACTATACCCTGTCAGGAGGAGTTTTGACTCACCAGGAGGAGCTTCGGCTCAATGTCCGCAATGGGGGACTATACCCTGTCTGGAGGAGCTCCGGCTCATTTTTATGGGATTGGCCATCCTTTTCTTGTGATTTTTGGATTTCGTGTGTTGAATTCTTGAATTTATGCTTCACCTATCTTCGTGATTTCTATTGATTTGATTTATCAATTATTGTGGCTTGGCGAATGAAATTAGGAGTATGACATTCCTTTTGATCCTTGAGTAGATTATTGTGAAATTGATTAATCTCTTGTTGATTTTCAATTACTTATATATCACAGCTTGGCATTGTGATTATTATACGTTTAGTCATATCTCTTATTCTATATCATTTCATCTGATATTTATAGCTAGACTGATCCGTTTATTATTTTCTTCTTAAATAATACTCGGGTCAGACTGAGATATTACAGGTGCTTCCTCATGGCTTCCTATTTGGAACCATCTTCTGACTTTTGGCTAACTACTTTAGTTTAGTACTTTTTGTTTTATACATTTGAGATACAGACTCTATGATGTATACTTATTCTTTTGTCTAGCACTTGTATCTATTCTTTCTGATATTGTGGATCTTATTTGACCACTACTCTGATATACACTTTCATGTGTAATATTCGTATCTATTTCCGCCTTTGTGATATGAATTGTCTGTGACTGATTTATGTTATGTTTATTTCTATATTTGTTGCCGAAGATATTACAGCCTCTGTGTAGTAGCTTTGAGTTTGTGTCGGTATGTCGGATTTCCCTCTTGAGAAAGAAATGCATGTTATACTATCTGACATATCGATGCTCGGGCAAAGCAATTACGCGGATGGTCGCTCCTCAACAGCCTTATTCTCTGTGCTAGTTGACAGCATTCACCGTAGTGTTCTTGTCTAGCGTGGGTATAGAGGTGGGGCGTCACAGCTTGGTATCAGAGCCAAACTTCGGAACAATATGGAATATTATAACAAGGATCATCGTCCTAAGTCCATCTTAGGAGTCGTGCTTTAGGATTTTATTCGGGTCTTCGTACCGTTCTGTCCTACTTTCTTTTATGATTCCTTGTTTTATCTATCAAGATTGCTTGATATTTATTTTGAGAATAAATTTTTCCTCTTCTTTCTTTCTTTCTTAAAGAAGAGAAATGGTTAGACCAGGCCGTCCCAGCGCCGGTCAATCTATTGCTACTCCCCAGGATGGAGTATTTATGTCTGCCCAGCAGCTTCTAGATCTTGTAAAGAATCAAGAGTTTATCTATGCTTTGAGTAAGAACCCCGAAATGGTTCTACCTTTGAAACTTGAAGTTTCTTTCAATCAGCTTGTGGATGTTACTCTTCTTCATGGAGAGGTTGGTAAAGGAAGTGTTTGTGATATTGGGACTTCCAAGAAGAGGCATATTAAGTTCAAGAGCCTTGATCGCAATAAGAGAGTGAAGCAAACTACTTTTGTAGCAAAGACTCCAATCCCTAATCGTGGAGGATGCTACAATTGTAATCTATGGAACACTATGCGAATATGTGTCCAAAACCCCATTCTTGTCGCTATTGCGAGAAACCGGGTCATCTTTTGTCTGCGTGTCCCAAACTTTTGAACAAGGACATGAGAAAGCTAAATATTGTGCAAGCCCCTAGCAACTCTTCTCTTGGTCAACGTACTTTTCACTCAATCCTTGATGGCATTGTTTTATTTCGTGATCTTCTTATTTGAGTTCTTTTTGATATGGGTTCCATCTCACTATTTTATATCAAAAGAACTTGTCGATTCTTTTTTTCTTTGAATATTTTGGGCTTGATGACTTCTTTGAGGATTGTGAATCCAGGTGGTAGAACTGCAACACTCAATTTTCTTTTATTTGATGTTGAAAATTATTTTATATGATTTTTCTTTCCGAGCCGATATTTTTACTTAGGCTTCGGAATTGATTTTTGTAAGGATTGGCTTAATCGTTGTGAAGCTCATATCCTATTTTCCGTGTGGATTATTCATCTTCGACATTTTCTATCTGTTAAGCAGATTTCTATTTTTCCTTGTGATTCCGATTTCAAATTTTTGAAGGCATCATTTTATTCTTTAAACCCTCATGATGAGGAAAGTTTTATTTCTCTCATCTAAATAGTTTGTGAAATTTTTTGGTTTATTTGGACTTGTCTTAGGATTATCACCTAAGTAATATTTTGTGTGGTGCTAAGGTCTTTTCAGTTTTACCTTGCCACCGATTTTCATTTGGCTACGAGTCACGTGAGTTAGCATTCCACTTACGCACTCCGCACTCGTTATGATTCTAATGAATGACTTATTTTGTCATTCAATTTGTCCAGCTTATTTCATCCATTTTATATATCAAATATTCTATGAATATTTTGATGAGACCATTCTTTTATTTATTGATTTTTGGATGAAAATAGCAATTTAAAATTTTGCAAAATCTATTTCATAAGATTTATTTAGAAGTATAACCAGATTTTTGTTCTTAAAACGAACAAATAATATTCTTAGAAGTTTTTGAGAAACTTACTTATCCTATATAATACGATTTTATGATTGTATTGCCCATTTAGTGTTTTAAGAATTTTGGTCGATGCGCTTGATCAACGTTATCGATAGGAATCTCCTAAACGCTTAGATGTTACAGTCAGACACAATAAATTGACTTGTAAAAATGTAAATTTATCTAGAAAGATAATTACTTAAAGATGATTGTAATTTTGAAAGTTTTAGTTTTTCGGGAAAGAGGATTATTTTAAAGAATTCTTCCTTTCGTTACTCTTATTCTTGTGATTCCTGGAGGGGAACCAAGACTTTGCTATTTGTACCGATACTAGTCGTATTGGTTTGGATGTCGATCTCTTGCAAAGGAGAACGTGCTATCTCGTGTGCTTCTAAATCATTAAAAGCCGATTGAGGCTAGGTATGCCATTCATGATCTAGTGCTCGCGGTTATTGTTTTCGCTATTAGAGTTTTGACATCATCATCTTTGGGGGAGAAATTTGTTCTCCACCTCGATCATAAAATCTTTGGAATAATTATTTTCTCATATGGACCTCCATGTTGACTCGAGTTCCTGACATCTTATGATCTTGATATTCTTTTTATTCCCGAGAAGGAAAATCGTGTTGCCAATGCGCTTTGTCGTAAGCAACAAGTGGTTGATTCTTTGATGTTGTCTGAATGGAATTATCTTTTTATCAAGTTCATCGGACGTTTTGGTACACTTCGTTTTATTGAGCTTTATCTCATTCCGTTTATGGACTAGTGTCCGGTGTCCTTTTATGGTGTTCGGTTCATCGGATGTACTGTTATTATACTACATCGATGTTCCGTCTTATTTGATTCATTGGATGTACCATTTGTACTACATCAATGTTTCTGCTATTTGATTCATTGGATGTACCGTATGTACTACATCAATGTCTTTGCTTTGGTTTATTGGGCATACAGTTTTTGTACTACGCTGATGTTCCAAATTATTTGAGTTTCTAGTTTCTCGGGCGTACTGTTATTATACTACGTCGTTGCACCAGCTCAATTTTCTGCTATTCTTGACGTTCTCCACGTCTTTTATCTACGGAAATGCTTTTACGTTTCCGGTTTTATTCTTGTGCATGGTGATATTGTGGAAATTGAAGTTTCACCAGATTTGATTTATGAGCAACATTCCATTCCCATCATTACTTCGGAGGTTGAGCGCCTTCGGAATAAAGATGTTCTTTTTGTGATAGTTCAATGATTCTCAAATCCTAAGGATTGCTCTTGGGAATCCAGAGAATTCATTGAGCGATCCCATTGAGGCTTACTCTTTCATGCTCCTTATGGTGAACTTCCTATTTCAAATTTTCTTTTGTGTTGATATGCTTCTATGGCTGTTACTTCTTATTTTCTTCTTAAGCATTGCGAGGACACAATTTCTTTAAGGAGGGGAGTCTGTAACAACCCGCATATTTATCGATTTTATATTTAAATATTTTATTTAAATATTTTATCGTTCGTCGGATTTTGGTCCGAAAAGCTACTTTTTGCAAACAGTCGAATTGGGACTCCAGACCACCCCCATTGAGTTCAAAATGACGTTTGCGACCTTTTTGAGTACAAACTCCGATATGTTTGGAGATAGTAGAATTTTGACCTTTTTCACTTAGGGCTTTGGTTTGGGCTGAACCCATTAGCCACTTACTAACTCAGTCCCAACCCACTCCAACTCTTCTTTACTTCATTTCATATTCCTAACACTCAAGCTCAAGCAAAAATGGTGGAAGAGAATGGGAATTAGAAACTCCAAGCCCTAGTTCCTCTTGCTAGCTCAAGTTCTTCCTCCAAAATCAAAGAGAACCCATTAGTAAGCATCTCCTTCTTCTTCTCCAACTCATTCTCTCTTTGATTTCAGAAATTTCCTAAATCTAACTTAGGGAATGTTCTTCTTTTAAGCTTACGTTCAAGCTTCTAGTGTTGAGATTGAAGTGTGGTTGATCTCCCCTTGTCTTCAAGCTTCTCATTCATTGTTTTTAGGTTCAAAGGTGAGATTTTTATCTCACATCTATGCTTATATTTATCTTCGATTGTTAGGTATGAATTCCTACCACTTATTCGTGTGCAATTGCTTTTGGTTTGGATTGATTTGGTGAATATTCCAATTTTTAGTGTTTTGGGTTCAAATCTTTAAAAATCCTAACTTTGATGTTTGAATGTGTTTTTGATTATGCATCGAAGAGCTTTTAGGGCCGGGTAGTCGATGGGCAAAAACCCTTAGTGACATTGCTCGAGTGAATGCAATTTGATCGAGTTTTCACCTCTTTTGAAATAGGGCAGGGGAGTGCTGGCAACAGGTTCGGCCGACCGAGCCCCTGGGCCGGTGGACCGACCTGCTACCCAGGCACTTCCTGCCTCTGTTTGGAAGTGCCGATTACAGGCCTCGGCCGACCGAGCCCTTGGGCCGGTCGACCGACCTGGTGCCCTGGGCACTTCCAACCCCTGGTTCGGTCAACCGACTCAGGGAGTCCGGCCGACCGACCTGCTGCATTTTTGCCTATTTCGCCTAGTTGTTTGAATTTCCAACTTTAATCGATTCGTGTTGTTTCCTGTGTGTTGTTATCATTTGTTATGACTTTGATGACTCCTTTTTAGGGATTTTTGAATATCCATTTTGATGGATTCTTTATCGGTTTCTTTGGATTTTATTCACGTCTTCGAAGGTGAATTTTAATGATTGATTGTTCTTACAATCTTCTTTGTGATTTGTCACTTTAAAAATATAAAGGTTTTCTATACTAGTAGTAAATATCAAAACTCTTTCTTCAAATGATTTCAACACTATTTTATTACAAAGATCGTTTTCTCAAACCGATTTCTAATCTATTAGTATATACAAACCTTTGCCTCACTCGTATGAGAAATCTAATTAAATGACTTAGTAAAACGAGTGGTATGAAACGCTTGCGTTTACTTCGTCGGTTAATTCTTGGACTTGTTCGATTGAACCTCTTGTGACAATTTTCTAGTGGAGACCTACAATTTGTTTGTAAATATTTAAGTTAAGCTAGTGGTTATGGGACATGAAGCTAAGCTCATATATTTACTAGCTTACTGTAATCGACACTTCTCGTTGATCATGACGATCATGTTTGTGATTTAGACTAGCAATGTGCGATGTCTCTTTGTCCATGTCGAGGACGATACTTCATTTTTGAGGAGCTTCGGCTCACCAGGAGGAGCTTCGGCTCAATGTCCGCAATGGGGGACTATACCCTGTCATGAGGAACTTCGGTTCACCAGGAGGAGCTTCGGCTCAAAGTCCGCAATGGGGGAATATACCCTGTCAGGAGGAGTTTTGACTCACCAGGAGGAGCTTCGGCTCAAAGTCCGCAATGGGGGACTATACCCTGTCAGGAGGAGTTTTGACTCACCAGGAGGAGCTTCGACTCAATGTCCGCAATGGGGCAATATACCCTGTCATGAGGAACTTCGGTTCACCAGGAGGAGCTTCGGCTCAATGTCCGCAATGGGGGACTATACCCTGTCATGAGGAACTTCGGTTCACCAGGAGGAGCTTCGGCTCAAAGTCCGCAATGGGGGACTATACCCTGTCAGGAGGAGTTTTGACTCACCAGGAGGAGCTTCGGCTCAAAGTCCGCAATGGGGGACTATACCCTGTCAGGAGGAGTTTTGACTCACCAGGAGGAGCTTCGGCTCAATGTCTGCAATGGGGGACTATACCCTGTCTGGAGGAGCTCCGACTCATTTTTATGGGATTGGCCATCCTTTTCTTGTGATTTCTGGATTTCGTGTGTTGAATTCTGGAATTTATGCTTCACCTATCTTCGTGATTTCTATTGATTTGAATTATCAACTATTGTGGCTTGGCGAATGAAATTAGGAGTATGACATTCCTTTTGATCCTTGAGTAGATTATTGTGAAATTGATTAATCTTTTGTTGATTTTCAGTTACTTATATATCACAGCTTGGAATTGTGATTATTATACGTTTAGTCATATCTCTTATTCTATATCATTTCGTCTGATATTTATAGCTAGACTGATCCATTTATTATTTTCTACTTAAATAATACTCGGGTCAGACTGAGATATTACAGGTGCTTCCTCATGGCTTACTATCTGGAACCATCTTCTGACTTTTGGCTAACTACTTTAGTTTAGTAGTTTTTGTTGTATACATTTGAGATACAGACTCTATGATGTATACTTATTCTTTTGTCTAGCACTTGTATCTATTCTTTCTGATATTGTTGATCTTATTTGACCACTACTCTGATATACACTTTCATGTGTAATATTCATATCTATTTCCGCCTTTGTGATATGAATTGTCTGTGACTGATTTATGTTATGTTTATTTCTATATTTGTTTCCGAAGATATTACAGCCTCTGTGTAGTAGCTTTGAGTTTGTGTCGGTATGTCGGATTTCCCTCTTGAGAAAGAAATGCATGTTATACTATCTGACATATCGATGCTCGCGCAAAGCAATTACACGGATGGTCGCTCCTCAACAGCCTTATTCTCCGTGCTAGTTGACAGCATTCACCGTAGTGTTCTTATCTTGCGTGGGTATAGAGGTGGGGCATCACATACAGATTCCCCCCTTAAGAAAATTTCGTCTCTGAAATTTGCCAGGGAGACAACCAAGAAAAGATGAAAGATATAGAAATATCTTGCCAGATCAAGCTAAATATTTATTCTGCATTTGGCTTACCAAATTAGAACATCAACAATAATTGTGAGAACAAACTCATTTTATATTTCACAAGATACTCGGGTCACCTGATTTACGAATATGCAGGGGCACTGGTTAGTTCGAAGGGATAACTAACCGTTCGCAGAATATATAGAGACCCAAATAATAGATAATTGGTTTTAATCTTCAAAAATTCTCAAATACTGGGTATGGATTCCAAATTATGGTCAGAATACATCAAAGTACACTCCAGCTTGTCCCTCTTTGGACTTTGATCCTCACGAGAAATTACAATAGAATTTCAAATTTGGGTTTTAATCGAAATCCTTTTATCGGTACAAATCTTCATATTTTTATATGTTAACAAGTTTATTTCAAATTATATCTCAAATTCACTGAAGTTAAAAACTAGAAGATTGATAAGAAACCGATGAAGATACGATGTAAGTATTTTCTACAACCATTCGTAGGGCCACCATCACACCAAAACTTCGTTCTCGAGCTGCCACGAAGAAATCAAAGAGTTGAAACTGGATCAAAGGAGATTGATAGAGAAAAGGTTGTTTCCTTGTTGTTGTAGGGTATTGATCATTTGTACTCGTACTCCCATGTCCCCTATCACGTCCCCTTCTTGCACTCATACTTACTATCAATGAATAGCAAGAGAATTTACTGAGGCATATGAACGAATATCTTAGGGATATTCATTCTAGGGTATACCTCATCCTATCTCTAATGAGTTACTTAATGTGTTATACTCCTGAGCTAAATTTTCAACCTTCAGCTCTGATACCAATTCTAACGATCCTGACTCGATCTTCAAAAATCGGCACCCGTACTTCACTTGTACTCGAATGCTGCAGATTCAAACGCCGAATCTGGCTCGCCGGAGCTTATAACATATTAAGTATAACAACACAGCAGAAGAAAAATGAATGAATGAATATATACAACAGTATTTGATACAACACATTTGATACAACTGACTATCAAAATATCAAAGATAGATATAAGATAATAACAGAGACAACAGCAGCGGAAAGACAATATCTTCAATGCCAAACTCCAAAAACTCCATCTCCAATCCAAAGCTAGCTCGAACGCCCATCAAGATGACTTAAGCAAGGTTAGCCATCCAAAAGCTGAAGAAGATTCCCAAAGACTGAAAGCTACCAAACCAAAGACTTCGAAGGCTATCGAATCTACACCTATTATTTGATTATCTGAAAACCCAAGTCTAAACTGCCTGTGTGGAAAATTATCGGCACTCGGAGTTTAGGAAGGGAACGATAAACTCCGGCTCAATAATGGGACTGGTATGAGCAAACAAAAACTGTTTTATCTTTAAAACAACAACAAAAGATTTTAAAGTTGGAAACCATAATGCTTTTTAGAAAATGAAACTGCCATAAGGCCTCCCACCGCACACACAATGAAAACACAGACTTAGAGGAGATCTCTCCTTATGACACTCAAAAATGCTTGTTACGCGAAAACTATTTTAATATTATTATTAGTGCATAGTGGAAAAAATTTGCAAGTATAATATTAATCTTAGCCAACATACAACCATTATTGTGTGCCGACCATAGATACCATCTAAACAGTGGCGACCACCATAAGTAAATGGCAGGTTATGCAACTAAAACAATACAGGGTTCGTATTGGATGATTGGGTTTCCAACAAATGGTTAGGCAAAGGAACTTCCCACACAAAATGGAATGCCTCCGAAGGGACGTCCCGAAGAACCTAACCGGATCTCTACTACAGAAGGCCTGGTTACCCCTACCCGGAAGTAACTACTATAAAGTATCTCGACACCAATAACCACACAGTAAAGTATCTAGGATCCATACCATGATACCACTTTCAAAATCAACATAAGTAAATATCTGGGCTCCATAACATGATATCACTTTTTTATCGAGAAGGAAATGGTCATACCCTCGGGGGGAGCTACCCCCAAATAACCTTGCTGCCACGATTCCTGTTTCGACCATTACCGGGTTGTGAGGCTCGACGAAGTCACATCCACAATGCTACGCTTCTCCCAAAAGCCATGTTTCGACCAACAAATGATCAGCAACACTTCGTATGCCACATTACCAAATTGGGAATGTATCACTAGTAACCATCAATTATATAACCTCTAAGCTTGTACGTCTCAGAGAAGGGTTTTAAGTTAACAGAATAAATCACCGCCACCAAATAGAACTGTATTTGATAGAAACCAGCTTTACATCTCAAAGTGTAATGTCAGACACACACCCATACAAGTCTGTTCCGAGTTTGAACAGAACCAAACGCACTTCCAAAGAAGCTCTTTTAAATCCGGGTATCCCCAATCCCGATCGGACTCCCCATCACATATGGAGATCTCTATAACGTAGTTACTCAGTGCGGAGTCATTCGACAGTTTATCCTATCGTTCTCGAAGACATCCGGTCTTCACCACCGTCTTCTAATGTTATTCATTTTGTCGTATCACTATTCAGAATGGGTTATATGACACAAAGGTCCTCTCTCGGCTAAACCGAATAATGAGCGCAATATTTTAAAAACATATGTATATTGGGATTTCAGTTAAGTCGCAACTTTAAAAACCCAAAACCTTTCTTTTCAAATGGTTTAAACAAATTACCATTTCCAAATCTTTTAACAAAAAGATTCACTTCACAAAGTTCACCCAATTTTCACAAAGATTCATTCACAGATTTTCAAAAAAAATTCCATTTTAATTTGGATTAACTCATTTAATCTTTAAATCAAAGATTAACTTATAGCTTTCAAACCCTTTTCCAAAGATTCATTCATAACATGGAAAACCATTTTCATTTCAAACTTGAAATCCTTTCAACATAAATTGTAAATTCTTTCCTTATATAAAAGTTTATTTATTTGAAAACTAACAGTTTTCATTTCGAAAAAATCCGATTTCATTTATACAAGTCAAAATCTTTGGGTTAAATTCAAATTCCCAAAACAACACTATTTAAAAATGGTTTAAAACCCATATAAACCTGTATAATCTTTTTAAATCATAAATTCTCAACATAGAATTCAATTTTGAATTCAAATTTAAATAAGATTTCAAAACTAAATCAAGTTATTCAAAAATAACTTTTATCTTTGAAATTCTTTTTCAAAAGCTTTTCGAATTTTTAACCCAAATCCATAAAACCATTTGGATTCAAATTTCAATTTTTTTAAAAACCATTTCAAAAATCTATGACTTTACCAATTGCCTCTTGCAATCCATATTTGTGTGTGTATAGTGTAGTCCAGGGGTTTTACCCAATAGTGCAACGTCATCAATCACTACAGATACAATCACAGCAATATCGATAAGCGGTATAATCGTATAACGCTTATCTATATACACAGAATCACAGATAGATAATATAAATGCATTATAGATAAGTAAATTACATTCATCACAGCTTGAATTAAAACAATTCAAATCACAAAGCATCATACAACAGAGATTACAAAACAATTCACAGCATTCAATAGAATACAATCATCCATAAATATAGTTAATTGATTATCTGATTAATTGAAACCAAATTAATCACTAATTCTGGTTGATTAACATTAATTAATTATCCTTTAATTATTTATTGATTAAACTTAATTAATGAGTTAATTATCCTTCAATTATAAAAGAATTAATCTTAACAAATTAATTACCCTTAATTAATTATCCTTAATTAATTAATCAATCAATTAACCCTTAATTAATTTTCATTTAATTAATTAATCCTAATTAATTTTAAATATAGTTAATTAATTATCTGATTAATTGAAAGCAGATTAATCACTAATTTTGTTTGATTAACATTAATTAATTATCCCTTAATTATTTATTGATTAAACTTAATTAATGAATTAATTATCCTTTAAGTATAAAAGAATTAATCTTAACAAATTAATTACCCTTAATTAATTATCCTTATTTAATTAATCAATCAATTAACCCTTAATTAATTTTCATTTAATTAATTAATCCTAATTAATTTAAAATAAGTAATTATCCTTAATTACTTAATTAACTATTACCATTAATTAATTACTTTTATTAATTAACTAACTTTTAATTAATTAATCACTTCTTAAATTAATTACCTTAATTATATTAATTAATTATCCTTAATTAATTATCCTTTAATTAATTATCTTGATTAATTGATCCTTAATTATAAATCAATTATCTTAAATTAATAATTAATTAGCCTTAAATTCACTATTAATTAATTATTCAAGTAATTATAGATCATCTATCTTGATTTATCATTAAATCTTTATAAAAATAAATTAACCTTATAATTAATCAACATTAACATAAGAGATTAAGGTTAATTAAGAATTACAAATCAATATTTCATCTTAATTTACTTTTAATTATATTATTTATTTAAAATGATTAATTAATAAATAATGCCACAAATTAAATAATTTAAACTTAATTACTTTTAAAATATCTTACTGAAAACTTTTATTAATACAGTACCTAAATTAAAACCATTATTCAAAACATGGATTGAAAATATTTTAAAATTTTGAAAATATTTTAAAATTTTGAAAATTTTAAGATCAAGATGATTGTTTTTATATCAACCCCAAGACTCACACGAGTCAACCCCTGAGTCTACAAGCCCTTCACTTCGGGTTTCCTCCCAATCTCACCCGTGTATCTTTTTTTTCAAACCTAAAATTTTGTTAAGTGTTGAACTCCGAGGCCACTCAGAAATGCTTCGAGTTAGAACTCATGCCACAATCCCTTTCTTCCCGATAAAACTTTGAGTCCACCTTCTTCATGCCTGATCCAACTACCCAGACCTCACCGATACACGCTTGCACGTGTACAGATGGTCAGACTGTTTCCGACCAATCTCGCCACCTTCGGCAAGTCAACCGTGTTGCCTACAAGCTTCGCGACCCCCCAGAACCTCCAGTCTCGACGTAAACAAAAATCGAGCTATATGATTTAAACTGGAGCCAAAACCAACCACCAGCAAACACCTAGTTCTAATCATCACGGCCTCTTAACGTCACGCGACTTTGGTCCAAACTTCGCCACACCCCGATGCGTCGTTTTCCCCAAATGCGATTCGTTTCGGAGCGACGTCGACGACGCCATTTCCTTGCGAATACAATTGACGAAACACAGTATTTAAACCCAAGATCAACTTCAATCATCGACCATGATGAATAAAAAAACATCTCATAATTTTCTGATGATCTACAATCCTCCACCAAGCAGCAACATCAACCCCGAAACCCAAAATTATTCCAATCATCAGAATTTGCCAATAAATCCAAATTTGTTCATCCTCGCATTTCTGAGTGAATTCTTACTTAAAAATCTTGATATTTTCAACAAAATTCATAAAATTCAAGTGCGAATCCAAACATATAACTACAATTTATAATCTTGATACTTGGATTTCCGGAAAAAAATGTTTATCACTGTAATTTTCAAATTTCAGATGAATTTCTTTATAATTCTAATTGTTTTTTTAATTTTTAAAATTTGTATTACATTGTTATGATAATTTTCCATTTAAATATTAGTACTTAATTCTTTTTATAATTTGAGATATGATTTTTCTTGATCTTTGACAAATTGTTACTAAAACAGAGGCAGGTTCATTTTCTTTTCATATACAGGCATGCTCAGATACACACATGCATACATATATTCATACATGAAGAACAACATCTACTATTTTACTTCAAAGATCAATCACAACATCTAGACATAAGAATAGATTAAAGTCAAGTTTGCTCACCTGGATCTTGAGAAAAACGGAGAAGAATGGAGACCAGAGTTTTGATATAAAGCTTGCACGTTGATTTTCTATTTGACATCTTGAACTAAATGTTTGCTTCTTTGATTACTCAAATTTGAATCCTTTGTGCTTGTTTAAATTGCTGGAACTTGGTTTTAATATTGAGATGCTTCGGTTTTGTTGATATTTTGCATTGATTTCTTGCTTCTAGGCTTCTTCTTTTTATTTTATTTTTTTGTTTTCAGGTTTGTTTTATAGTTTCTAGATTATAACTTGCTTGCTTGAATCCACTTCAGGTTAAAGTCATTATTTGGTTTGATCTGAGTTTGATCATTAACTTGGTCATGATCAGATCTTTATTTTTGAGATTGTGATGATTTGCTTGAATTGTTTCAGATTTTCATTTTCAGGTTTTATTTTGTTTTGATTTCCTTTTCTCATGTTTTGAAGTTATAGAAATAAGTTTGAAAAAAAGAAAATGGCAAGGGAAGTATAAATGTATATATGTTTGTTTTATAATTTATTTATTGATTTGAAAAACCAAGGGCACTTGTATTTGCATAGTGAATCATCCAACACTTGTTAATTTCTTTATTGGAATGTTTACACTTGTGAAAAACTATTAAAATTATGTCTAGGCCCCTTTGTTAAAATCAATTTGTAAATTAAGTTTTAAACCTTATCATTCTATAATTTTGTAACTCACATTTTATACATTTTCAATCTGTTATTTACACTTATACTTTCAAAAGATATATTCATATTAATTTTGTAACTTTTTATATAACCTTAAGAAAAAAATTGATTTGAAATCAAATTATACTTTTAACACTTAATAATAATATTTAAATATAACTTTATACTACATATCTTCTTATTTAAATACATTTTCCTTCATTAACATTTTTATACAACTTTTTAAAGAAATGATTTAAAATGTATTTAGACCCAAATTACAAATCGTATATACATATTTATTAGTTCTCCAAAATATAAAGGTTTTTAACTTCAATTTATAAAATATTTACTTCTGTATTTCAAATTAAAAATTCTATTTAAAATCATATTTATATTCATTTATATTAATAAACAAACAAATAACTATTTAAATTTGGAAAATACCAAATTAATTCACAATTTAATTTCAAAAATTAAATTAATTTCCAATTTAAATTTGATTTAAAACGGGAATGTTACAAGAGGATTTAAATCTAAATCTAAAATTAAATTCAAATTTAAATATTATATATATGTTTTCGCTTCAGTTTTCTATAGACGCACCCAACACTTGTCCAACCTGAGGACACGTTTCTTGCATCTTCACACCCGTCTCCTCTTTTTCCCGATACCTTTCTCCTCTTCTTCAATCTTGAAATCGAACCTTATAAAAAATGTGTGTGCTGTTCAAATCAAATCGTATCGGGGCTAGGATTTATCAAGCGCAGCCTTCTTTCGTTCAAATCAATTTGAGAAAATCCAGTTTTGAGAAGGGGCTGATATTTCAGGGTTTCAATCACGTTTGTGGGGTCGGAGCTATAGGCATGTTCATGGCTACGTGAGCTCAAGCTCGAGCACGAGATGCTTGGCCAGTTGACATTGGGTAGGCGGCGCTGTTGGTGGTATGTGGATTGAAGGTCGTGTTCTCGAGCTAGGGCTACATTATTCGTGTGAGTCAAGCATCAATTTGAGACATGGAGGTGGTTCTTAGATCGAGCGTGGAAAGGCGTAGCTAGGAGCCGATATAGGAGGGGTGCGGTGTCGCATTGAAATTCTCGACAGGGGAGGCATATGCAAGGGAAGTCGAGCATTTGCTTGGGTGTGGTCTAGTCCTATAGGTAAATTTCAAGTTGTTATTAGTTTATTCATCTATTTATAAATCGAAGTAATATATAAGGTTTGAAACAGTTAAAAAAAATTAGTCAGATACATGTATATATATCCAGGAAGCTGAAATATTTACAGTAATGTTTAAACCTGTCTAGTCTAATTCTATATATATATATATATAGGTTAGAATTTATATATATATATATATATATATATTACATCTGCTTGTTGGTTAATTTGGAATATATGCAGAGGAGAAAAAATATGTATGTATCTTACAGTAAAATGTATAAAATCCATTCTATTTTAATTTAATTATGTATATAGAAGATTTTAGAGAGATTATAGGAATTTTAAATTATGAAGAGTTATATAAAATTAGATCTTTAATATAGTGGTAAACCTACTATTTTTATGTATGTATTAAGGTTATTAACTTGTTAAATTAACTTATCAAATTATTTATGTTACTAGAAAAAAGGGAAAGTCAATTTAAATTTAAATTATTAGTTAATGAGAATAATAAATGGTAATTTTTTTTCCGATTACTTCAAATATTAATAAGCCCTACAATATTTATACAAGGTCTAAAATCATGGAGAAGCAAGTCGAGATGGAAATGGAGTACAAACAAAAATCAAAGGTGAGTTCTTCTCACTCATTTGGAATACCTTTTGAATTTAAATTATTTGTTGAATGTTTGAATTGACTGGATGTGATGTTATATAAAGTAGTATACATATACATACATACATATACATATATATATATGTGTGTGTATGTGTGTGTGTGTGTGTGTATTGGAGTGATTGATTTCCCGCTTTATATAGAGGAAGAGATCCTATGCGCCCCGCATAATAGCGGATGACCCTTTATACCTCGATACCCCCTCGAAGTAGGATTGGTATTTAATTGTTGTGCTAACATCCGTGGATGCAGGGAATAAGTTAAAGGGATCCAACTGGATTCCTCAAAGCGTTGAATTTATTTTATATTCAACGATGTGAACTATATGATTATCTTTGATAGATTATTGATTATTTTGGGAATTGACAATATTGGATGTTATGGTTTGATTAAATATATTCGGGTATATTGAGTTATCAAAAGATATATAGATTGGATTTTTGAACGAAAACAAAAGGGAAATTTTTTAAGTAAATAATTATAAAGGGTTGGATAAATAAATTGGAAAAGGATAAAAGTTGATTTTTAAAATTCTAATAAATAAATTCTAAGTATGGAAAGTAGATTTTGAATAAATAAAAATAAATGAACTTTTAGACTTAAATGATATTATTTAAAGGAATAAAGAATTTATTTTCAAACTAAAGATTTAAATTTAGAGAAGATAAATAAGAAATTTGGAAAAAATATGAAATTATTATTTCAGTTTAAATAAGATTTTGAATCAAAATAAAGAAGTTAAATCTGAAATTAATGAGTTTTTGAAATAAAATTGGATAAGAAAAGAATTTTTTTTAAGTGGAGTAAATTTTGAAAATCAATTTGAAAATTGATTTAGTGTTTGAAACTATGATTTAAAGGAAGATAAGACTATGGGATTTATAAACTAGGTTTATAAGTTGAAACAAGATATTAGTGGATATTTTAAAATATAAACTCATGGTGGTAATTTATAAAGGAATGGGTAATTTGTTTTAAAAATAAATAGTGGTTTATTTTAAAAGGAATGGAAATGGGAAGTGTATTTCCCTGGAAAGCCAAGTATATTTTAAAGGAGACTTTTTATGTATAAGCTAAAGGCATTAAAATTTGTTTTAAAGAAATGTTTTATAAAATTTATTACTTTTAAATGTTTTAAATTTTAAAGTAAATATTATCCAAATTTATTTTAGTAGTAATGATTTAAAGGTTAATTGGTATTACGTTTTAAAAAGATAATTATTAATATTTCTATTTTATAAAATAGTTTTATTCTAAAGATAGTTTAGTAAAAGTTTTATAGAATTTCGCAACTCTTATTTTAAAATTTAGCTTGGCTTAAATTTTATATTAAAAATTATTTTATATTTTATAAAGTAGTTTTGTTATAAATATTTTTAAAGTATATATTTTTGAATAAAGTGTTTAGGTAATTTTAATTTAAATGTTTTAAAGTATATTTTTGAAAAAAGTGATTTAAATTATTTTTAAAATCTTAAGTGTTTAGGACTTTGCGGTTTTCAGTGGAAATAAAACAAGTGGGTGGAAATTTATTTCGACGAGAGAGAGAAAGGTGATTTAAAAACTATTTTCAAAGGAAATGTAGGAAAATATCTTGCAAAGATATTTTAAAATAAATAATGTGGGAGAAGTTATTAAGGCTTGATGATTGTTGTGGATGTTATTTGATAGTTAAATAACCGACTATCAATATTAGCCAATGCGTTGATCGTTTCGAAGAGACCGGGATCGGGATTAATTTCCCGAAAACCACTTCGATCCAGTTTGAATGTTTTCGTAAGGAAGACAAGAGCCTGGAATTAAAGACGGAACAATGAAGTGCAAGGGCTAATCACTACTAATCCTGAGGGTGATTCCATAATGGATAAAGTAGGAGTAGAGTCTTCGGTTCCGTTCGAACTCGAACGGACTTGTATGGATGAATGCTTTCAGAACATCGTCAGGAGGACGATGAGCTTTCTAAGTGATTGTGTGCTAAAAAGGTAATGCTTAAGCTCGAACCTCATCAACCAGGAATGGCTAAAACATGGGAGGTGCACAGAAGGCTATGTGGCTAGCAACAGATTAGGGTAAGGTCACCCCTGTCTAGATGTCCCTTTATTTCGGCTGTGTGGGATGTTGTGGATCCCAACCGCGTGATGAACTTATTCGGACTATCCAATAAAGGGTAACTCTGGTCTTGTGACGTAGGGGATCAAGGTGGGTCCTCGGTACGGTTATCTAGACCACGTACCGTGACGGACGGTACCCCAGTAGCCATGCCATTTATGGAATCCTATCTCCAATAAGCACCTGTATGGTTTTGATTATGCCCAACTATTGCTGAAACGTGAGATGTAAGCATTTCAGCAAGATTCTATTTTACATTCCATAGACAATATTATAATATTAGACGATTTTTAATAGAAAATGTTTTGGTTATCATAAGGTAAAAGCCCAGCATGTTTATTTGTGACGTAGTCTTAAGAGATACCTTTGATTTCAAAATGATTTTGAAAACTTTGATAATCCAATTGAGTGTGTTTTCTCACTTTGGTATTCCAAACTGACTCAGGTGTTATTCCGCTATAATGCTCGAGTCAGACCGAGTATTATAGAATACAAATTCTGGTTAGACGGCTATGGAGCTCAGGAGACAAGCTGGATAGCGAGACATACATTCATACTTTATTATTTTTCCATTGTGTAAGGACATGTTACTGAACTATTTGGATTTGATGAAACGATTGTTGTACTCTGAGAAATGTATGTATACATGATAGTACAAAATCTTTGTATTTAAAGTCAATGTTATATATCATACTTTATTCCGCTGCGTTCGTGAGATTTTGATGTTGTTTTTTATTTCTTCTTCTACCTCCTTCTTCTTTAACCCTAATGGTTAGATTTTCCGGCATTCGATTATTTGGCGTTTGATACAGTGGACGTATTAATGTCGATTTTTCATGCGTCAAAATATCGGGTCATTACATTGGTGAAGTCGGATCTTCATATCATTGAGTATCAATGGTTTGGTGATGTTCGTGCACAAGGCAGAGGAGAATGAATATCAAGTTTAAGGTGGGAAGAATATGGAATTGAGGAAGACGTATTAACTATGGGTAACTATAAATAAAGTGTTATTAGTGATTTAATTATTATAATTTAATTTTCAAATTTAAAAATTGAATAACTTTTCAATACGAAGTCAAATTTGGATGCGGTCTCTTGCATTGGACTCATGTCAGTGTTATCTTTGCTATGGAACTGGTTTTGTTGGATTTGGTGCTAGTAAAATTTTATGCTTGTGGTAACCGGATTTTTGGGCATTGTAATTAGTAATATAATTGGGTTAATTAATAGAAATACTGAATTTATTGATAAATAAAATTTTAAATAGATTATTGATTACAAATTGAATATGGGATTGTTTAAAATATATGCAAATATATATATATTTGTTTGAGTTGATTTTTAATTGGATCTAAACTTGAAATTTAAAAGATGCATATCTTAAAAATGAATTTGGAATATGTTTGTTATTAATACATAATTTAGTTTTAAAACATATCTTTGAAATTTTATAAATGTTAGTATAAGAGATTTTATTTAATAGGGATATAAATTGGTAAAACATATACATAGGTATAAATTAAATATAATTAGGCATATATTAGATAAAGGGCAATTTTATCATACAAATTACAAATGTAAAATATTTAAATCATGGAAGCTAACAAGTGTAATAATTCTAACATAAAATTTAACAAGTGTCATTGATACATCTTCTTCATTTTCTTTTCTAATTTCTTTTCAATTCAAGAATTAAGAAGAAGAAAAATTAAAATAGAAATTTATTTAAAATACAAGGACTTGTGTAACCATATTAACATCTCATAAACATTTGTAAAGCAATTAAGAATTAAATGACAAGTGTAAGTTTACATTACAAGCGTCTTATTCTTAAAATTTATTTTCTTTAATTTTAATAAACACAACACTTTCATTTCCTTTTACCTTCATTTTTCCAAATTTATGGCCACTAGAAATCTTTCTCAAATCTGATAATTTAAAACTAAAAAGAAAATCAAAATCTGAAGTCAAAATTAAAAATCTGCAAGCAAAGTACTTCATATCAACTTCAAACTGCAAAATTAAGATCGTACAACCTTCAAATCTGCAACTTCAACCTGTGATGCAAATGGATGAGCAACTCAGATCAGTTTCAACTTTTAGAACAACAAATTAGAGGCATGCAGTAAGATTTTCAACATTCTTTAAAAGCATCAGATTGAGGCATGCAAGGATTTTCAAAATCAAAAGCTTTTTCATATTTTAAATGTTCAAGAGCCTGGAAATGTGAAAAAAAAATTGCTCTGCCTGGTTCAAACAGGTGAGTGAACTATCCCTTTCCATTTTGAGTCTGCCAGTATCTTGATTAAATGAAATGTCTGAGGTTTGGGTGTGAAAGTTGCTTGCATGTATATCTTTACCTGGAAATGATGCATGCATGCTTGAAAAAAAAAACATATACTCTGTTTAAACCAAATTCAATGAGTAACACCACAGTTTTAAAAAGTTTAAATAAATATTTATGTTGCCTGATCATCTATAAAATAAGTATGTTATGATTGAATTATCAGTGAGTTTTGGGTATATATGGAGTGTTTTTGTGCATATATTTGTATCTCCTCTAATTTTGGTTCTAGGACCAGTTTCTTAAAAAAAAAGAATCCTTTTCTCAAGTTAAATATTTTGTTAAGGCTTAGGTCCTGAAATAACTATATTAATCATATCATAATTTAGTTTAGAAACTTATTAAGTAAAAAAAAAACAAATTGGGTGATGACTCTATAAATTGAAGAACATCAGAGTATGATAAATAAAGGTAAAATCTCAAACATGATAATTTATAAATTTAATGTTATAAACTGAAAACTTAAACAAAAATAAGATTTTTAAAACTAAAAGCATATGGTTTAGTTAGGAATTGGAATTACAGAACCCATTTGAACAGAAAATGGGTTTTAGTCAATCTTTGGTGATTGAGTTGATCGGAGGGTTTGGGGTTCTTGGTGGAGGTAGGTAGTGATCAGACGGTGTGGCAAAAATGTCAGGAAGATGAACATGGATGGGTGGAGGCGATGGGAGGTGGATGGAGTTGGTAAACCTAGTTTTTAGTAGTTCTGAAGTTTTGGATCATTGCGATACTCTGGTTGATCGAGTTCGATGGAACTCAGGGGAAAAGTAAGTAGGACATGGATGAGGGCATGGCCGGAGTCGCCGTAGTTCTGATGGCCAGCGATGGAAGTACGGGGTGTTTTCAGGTTTTGGGGAATGGGGTGTGTTGTTGCTACCAGGTTTTGTATTGGGGTACTCGCATTTGTTGTCGTGATGATTATTGGGTTCTGACGATCGATGATGGATCTGTAGGCATTAGTCGTCGTGCTCAAGGCAGAGGTGATGACCGGTGGTGGCCAGGACCACCATGCATATGCACGGTGCAGAAATTTGTTCAGGTGATGTTTTGTTTTTAGGAGATGGTGTACTCGAGTTTCACTCGGGAAAC
Organism: Allium cepa; assembly: GCA_030765085.1. NCBI lineage: Eukaryota > Viridiplantae > Streptophyta > Magnoliopsida > Asparagales > Amaryllidaceae > Allium > Allium cepa. The sequence continues at coordinate 73,721,478 of CM060942.1, forward strand.
TTGATCATTTGCTCGAAGTTATTTGGTTTGTGTCTCGAACTAGTTCAGAGATTTACCCGAAGTAAATAGGGAAGGCTCGTGCATCTTCTGCAGATACAGGTTTCTCTGAAACCTGTAAAATTTCCATTCAAAATTGATTTAAAATCTGAAAAAAAGTTTGAAATAGAATTTAAAATCTAAATTTAAAATATGGATTCAAACTAAGTTTGAATTCCAGTTTTAAAATTTAATTTAAACTTTATTAATTAAAATGTTTTAACAACTTCAAAAGAGATTAAGTATTTGAATTTAAGATTAAGCTTTAAATTTAAGTAGAGATTTAAACATAAGTTTAAATCTGGAATCAAACTTCAATTTGAAACAATTTTTAGAAAATAAAGGAAGTTTTAAAAGAAATTTTAAATGTTTTAACAAATTTGGATATTGAAACATATTTAAATATGATTTGTATTTTGAAATGAATTTGGGTTTTAAATTCCTTTTAACTTCTTCTATAGAATAAGTAAATCTTTAGCATAAGTTTTTAAAGGGTTTTAAGATGTTTTTAAAACTTTGATAAGTTAAGTTTGATTTCATTTTAAATTTAAATGTAATTTGAAACAAATTTTAAGTCGCGTTGTTTTAAATTACTTTGTTAATGATAATGAAATCATTAATAAGAGATGTTTTATCTTTAAGTAAATCAAAGATTTAATGATTTTGATTCTTTAAATTAATAAGGTAATTTAAATAATATAATTAATTTATTTATTTAATTAATTATGAATTGTACTAAATTAATTAAGGTTAAGCTAAGTAATTAAGATAAATTAAATTTGAAAATTAATATTAATTAATTTAAGTTAATTACTTAAGAAAGGTAATTAAGAATTTTTTAATAAGTTAATAAAGGTCATTAACTTGGGATTGTTAATTAATTAATGTAATTAATTTTGATAATTAATTGGATTAATTAATTTGGATAATCAATTATGGAATTTGGTTAAGTTTGATTATTTTATGGAAATAATTAAAGATAATTAATTACTCATTGTAATTAATTTATTAATTTGATTAGTGTAAATTAATTAATTAAGTTTAATTAATTTAGGATGATCATTGAATGGGTTGATAAGTAATCAATGAGGAATAATTACTTAGAGAAGTAATTAAGTTAAATAAATTACTGGAGGTAATTATTGAAGTATGAAAGAGTTTTTAAACTAATTACTTTGTGTAATTAAAGGTAATTTCTTTGTAGTAGTAATTAATGATTAATTACTTAGTATAATTAATTTAAGCATTGATTAATTAAGACATTTGAAAATTATTTAGAGATGTAATTAATTGAAGGTAATTAATTACTAATGGAAGTAATCAAGATTGATTAATAAATATAATTAATTATTAAATGTAATTACTTAAGGAAGTAATTAATGGTGACTACCGGATGTAATTATAGATGTTGATGTAGAAAGTAATTTGGTTTATATTAAATTCCTATGTAATTAATCAGGGGATTAATTGAGATAATTAATTAAGAGTAATTAATTTTTGAAATAAGGTGATTAAGGATAGTTGATTTATGAATGGGATTAATCAAGGGATTAATTAGCGAATAAATTAAGGATTAATTTATTCAATGAAGTAATTAAAGGTAGTTGATTACTGGATGTTATTAAGCAAGGATGATTAATAATTATGGTTAATAAGTAATTAACGAAGTAATTAAAGGTTAATTATTGTATTTGGTAAGGATAAATTAATTGGTGAAATTAATTAAGGGATAAATAGAATGATAGTGGGAAGCCTTTGATTACTCGTTATCCCTAATATGTGGTCAGTAATGCTACGTGATAAGATATATTTTGGTTTTAACTATGATGATGTGGCTATCGGTTGATGATGAATTACTGTAACATCCTATATTTAAAATTGAATTGTATATAACTTGAATAATTTAAGTTAAGATGACAATGGTTTCGAAGAGACCGGAGTCGGATATCAATAAATACCCAAAACCACTTCAATTCCTTATAATTGTTATGTGAAATCAATAGGCTGAAGAGAAATGATTTAAGTGAATTGCACCATTTAATCTAAGATTGGGTACTTAGGAATTGATGTGAGAAATAAGTGATGACTATGATAATTTGAGAAATTGTTTATGGATGTAAGTTACCCGGGTTCATATTAGCGGTATACTTTTGTATTTCCTTGTTAGATGAGTTTACTCAAGCTGGTTTCCCAGCCTGACCCGGGTGTTACTTTGATGTAATGCTTGGGTCAGACCGAGTATTACAGCTTTTCAGGTAAGGACGTTCTGGAGCTCAGGAGGCGAGCTGGATGGCAGGGACGTATAGAGAGTTTCCTCTATGATATTGTATATATCTGAGACATGTTAAATTGTATCTGTCCAATGTTGTATAAAGTTGTTGTAACTCTGATATTGTAACATTCTCATTTTTAAATCAAAATAAAATTGGTAAGTTATTTAATTTTAGCAATTTAATTGTGGATTAATTAGGTATTTTCCAAATTTAAATAGATATTTGTTTGTTTATTAATGAAAATGAATATAGCTATGATTTTAAAATAGAATCTCTAATTGGAAATTGAGAAATAAATATTTTGGATAATATATTAATTTTAAATTATTGTGAATTTATTTGAAAATTTTGAATAAATATGTATGGATTGCAAGTAAAAATTGTAAATGAAATTTTGATTTATATTTGAATTTTTCAAATTTAATAAAGATATATGTTCATTTAATTATAAAAATGAATTATAATTAATAAATATAATGAACTAAGTTTAAAATAATATTGTCATAAGGATTGAATACATATTGGAATTGAATTTAAGTTTAAAATGAATGTTTTTAAAATAAATGGAATTTAAAATTCATTGAGATATAATGTATATAATGTAAATATTGGCTAAGAAAAAAAAAATCTTTTAACATTGTATATGTATATACACACATACAAATGAATTAAGAGGTGTGTTCATTTATAAAATAAATATGATATAAAAAGATTGTCTTTGAAAATTGTAAATGTAAACATTTACATAAGGAAGTGAAGAAGTAAACATACATATGTAAGTTTGAATTTGTACAAGTGTTTGATCTCATGATTATTTTGTCACAAATGGCATTCAATTTAATTGTTTAAATAAAATAATAGAATTAAAAATTACAAGAACTCTTCATTTTCCCATATGCAATCATATTAAACATCTCACCAAATCTAAAAAAATCAGTAATCAAAGATTTAGCTTTTTAAAACTTCGACACCCAAGAAAGCAAATAAAGATGGAAAGAAAGAAATGATAAAACCAGAAAAAAAGAAGCAGTTTTCAAAAGCTTCAGTTCAAATTTGTTTCCAGCAAGTTTAAATTCAAAAACAAAGAAGCAACTCAGTAAACATGCAAGTTCAAGGTCACTGGAAATCAAATGTTTCAGCAAACAAACTAGATTTCCCGATCAAAGCAGAAGTGAAAACAATTTATATTCACAAGTTTGAAACCAAAGAAATCAAGCAACTTGAGAAATTTGGAAATCAAATGCAAAGCTCTCTGGAAAATAAAATAAAGGCAAGTAATTTTCTTTAAAAGTTTGAATTGAATGTTGTTGATCAATAATAAAGCAAGAATCTAAGAAATTGTATTAATCCAAGTTAGAGGAAACAAATCAAGATAAAGGCTAAAGTAAACTGTGGTTTCAACTGTAGAAATAAAAGGAGCTTCTCTGTGTATAGCAGAGATTCATACTGTAAGTAATTAGAAATAATTGTATTTAAATAAATTAAGTACAACAAAGAGTAAATAGAAATCTGTATTTACAATTTACAGATCTAAAACTCCAAGATTTAAAGAAAAAAAAGGCAGGCCTTCATCTATCTTTGAAAACTGTCAGGCAAAGCTTGTCTCTGCCTCAACCCCTTTCATGTGAGCAACTCTAAATCCCAATTTTTTTCTTTGGTTTGCATGCTTAATTTCCTCTGAATATATGTATGAAGATTCTTGGTTTCAGTTGTTTAATTTTAGCAATTTAATTGTGGATTAATTTGGTATTTTCCAAATTTAAATAGATATTTGTTTATTTATTAATGAAAATGAATATAGCTATGATTTTAAAATAGAATATCTAATTGGAAATTGAGAAATAAATATTTTGGATAATATATTAATTTTAAATTATTGTGAATTTATTTGAAAATTTTGAATAAATATGTATGGATTGAAAGTAAAAATTGTAAATGAAATTTTGATTTATATTTGATTTTTTCAAATTTAATAAAGATATATGTTCATTTAATTATAAAAATGAATTATAATTAATAAATATAATGAACTAAGTTTAAAATAATATTGTCATAAGGATTGAATACATATTGGAATTGAATTTAAGTTTAAAATGAATGTTTTTAAAATAAATGGAATTTAAAATTCATTGATATATAATGTATATAATGTAAATATTGGCTAAGAAAAAAAAATTCTTTTAACATTGTATATGTATATACACATATACAAATGAATTAAGAGGTGTGTTCATTTATAAAATAAATATGATATAAAAAAATTGTCTTTGAAGATTGTAAATGTAAATATTTACATAAGGAAGTGAAGAAGTAAACATACATATGTAAGTTTGAATTTGTACAAGTGTTAGATCTCATGATTATTTTGTCACAAATGGCATTCAATTTAATTGCTTAAATAAAATAATAGAATTAAAAATTACAAGAACTCTTCATTTTCCCATATGCAATCATATTAAACATCTCACCAAATCTGAAAAAAATCAGTAATCAAAGATTTAGCTTTTTAAAACTTCGACACCCAAGAAAGCAAATAAAGATGGAAAGAAAGAAATGATAAAACCAGAAAAAAAGAAGCAGTTTTCAAAAGCTTCAGTTCAAATTTGTTTCCAGCAAGTTTAAATTCAAAAACAAAGAAGCAACTCAGTAAAAATGCAAGTTCAAGGTAACTGGAAATCAAATGTTTCAGCAAACAAACTAGATTTCCCGATCAAAGCAGAAGTGAAAACAATTTATATTCACAAGTTTGAAACAAAAGAAATCAAGCAACTTCAGAAATTTGGAAATCAAATGCAAAGCTCTCTGGAAAATAAAATAAAGGCAAGTAATTTTATTTAAAAGTTTGAATTGAATGTTGTTGATCAATAACAAATAAAGAATCTAAGCAATTGTCTTAATCCAAGTTAGAGGAAACAAATCAAGATAAAGGCTAAAGTAAACTCTGGTTTCAACTGCAGAAATAAAAGGAGCTTCACTGTGTATAGCAGAGATTCATACTGTAAGTAATTAGAAATAATTGTATTTAAATAAATTAAGTACAACAAAGAGTAAATAGAAATCCTTGTTTACAATTTACAGATCTAAAACTCCAAGATTTAAAGAAAAAAAAAGGCAGGCCTTCATCGATCTTTGAAAACTGTCAGGCAAAGCTTGTCTCTGCCTCAACCCCTTTCATGTGAGCAACTCTAAATCCCATTTTTTTTCTTTGGTTTGCATGCTTAATTTCCTCTGAATATATGTATGAAGATTCTTGGTTTCAGTTGTGAATGACGGGCTGCATGGGGGTTTTCACTGGGTTGTAGTTTGAATTGCACTAAATACTTGTGTGAAAGAAACTAAAATAAAACCAAATCAGTAGCTTTCAAATTTCCGACCTGAAAACTTGGGTAGAAGAAAAAGCAATTTGAAGATTTAAACTCAAATAGATCTAGGGTATCTTAATCATTTTTGGATGTGAGCAAACTCGTAAACCAAATCCCTCTTTTACCTATTGTTGCTTGTGAATGAACTTTTACCTTGAATTTGTTATGATCTGGATGTAGGTTGAAGTTTTGTCTGGGAAGAATAAAATACCTACAGGTTGTATATATGCATTGCAGGTGTGCATATCTGCTCTGTTCTTAGCAACATGGTTCTAATCAGAAAAAGAAAAATCAAATATCTCTTCAAATGATTAGTGTATGCCATGATTTGTTTTTAAAGAAAGTTTGTTCGTGTTAATCTAATTCTATTTTTTAAAAAAAATTATAAGTACAATTAAGCAAGATAATTTACTGGGAAGGGAAAATTTACAGAGAAATCATAAAAACATGATAAATTCAAATCTCGAAATATATTGATTCACATACATCATTGTGTTCAACATTGTAAACCATGATTTTTAAAATGAAATTCATGATTTTTAAGTTAGAAAATCACGAGCAATTGGGAGTTGAACGGGAATTCAAATTGTGAAAAATTTCGGTGACTTTGAGATCGTATGATCTCGAGCTTGGCGTCAGGGTTAGCATGAGCGCTGATGATCATCAGAAAAATGGACACAACATTTTTAGATCATCGGAGAAGCTATACGATGAGGATTTAGGGTTTGTGGGCATGTTTGAGGTGCTCGCGTTCTTAAGCAAACCGCGTCATCATCAAGAGGTCTGAAATGATTGGTCTCGGGGGGAAGGGTTCAGGGGTCATTGAGGCAACTGTGGACGAAGTTGTTTGGGTTCTGGTGGCGTCAGGTGGTGGGGCGAGGTGAATTAGTGGGTAGATTCGATTCCAGTGTGGGTTCTAAGCAAGAGTTGATCGGATAAACTTCGAATTGGTCGCTGACTCATGGAATTGGGTAGTCTGGTAGGTAGAGTTGGCTGCCGATGACTTGTCGACAGTCGTAGGACTGACCGGAGGTTGTCAGGGCATTGTGCAACATGCACGTGCACGTTTTGTTTTCTGGCCATTCCAGTTTTGGGAAGAGGGTGAGGGACTCGAAGAGTTACTCGTGTGAATCCGCGTAGGTACTCGAAGATGGGCTCGTGTTGATTGGGGGTCATTTCGGGTTGAATTTAAAAACTTAACAAATTTTTGCAAAGGATGGGAAACACGGGAAAATCTGGGGAAAACTCGAAGTTGGGGGTGTTTTTCCTTGGGTATGACTCGAGGGAGGCTCGGGTTTGTCATCAAACAGCAAGCAATCCAGTTTTTCTTTTAACTAGATTTTGGAACACAAGTTAATTAATTTTTCTGAATTAATTTATAAATGGAATATAGGTAAGAGGTATTGAAAAACAATTATTTGAGATTTATGGAGTCCAAGAATATTTATATTTTATATTTTCTTTTAAACAAAAGTTGTTTTAAAAGTTTAACTTTAAAAAAAAATTCTAGAAGTAAATCACAATATCAAATGTTAACTGTAAACCAAATTCATTTATATGACTAAATAATGATTAACAATTAATGTTTTTGACAATGATTTTTTAATAGTTAATCAATTTAAGAATAGTCAATTAACAATGATAATTAAGTTTAATCAGGTTAACAATTAAGAATTTGTAAGTTATAATAATTAATTAAAGGAATAATTAGTTAATAAAACCAATTAAGATTAAATTGATTCATAATTAAGTAAAATTAAACATTGACTTAAAACAATTAAAGAGAGAATTAATCAAAATGATTTGTAATTTATTAATGATAAATTAACCAAGATTAGTAACTAATCTTAAGCGATTAAAATTGATTTGAATCAAACAATTAACTGATCTTACTTATGGATGTTTGATTGTTAGATGATATGTGATGGATCGATGTATCTGTTATGTGATGTGATGCCATGTAATGTTTTATGCTAAACTATTAGATCTGTGATGTATATATTGTTATATGTATATGCAACCCCTTGACCCGTAAAACGACATTTGAATTTCGATGCGACAGGGAGTCGAATTCCAATTGTTTATCCGAAACCCACATCGAATCATATTAGTGAATCTTTGTGATTGATAAATTCATCTTATCTATGAATCTGTGAATAAAGATAAGCGTTATGGGTTATACCCCTTATCGATATGATTGAATCTGTGATGACTGATGTTATGCACTATTGTGTTGAACCCCTGGACCACACTTATACACACACAAATATGGATTGCACGAGGAAGTGGGTTGAGTCACAGATTTTTGAAATATATTTAAAATTGTATTTTTGAATCCAAAATAGTTTTGGAATTAGAATTGGAACTTTGAAAATGAATTTTTTCAAAAATAAAAGTTATTTTGAATAACTTGATTGAGTTTTGAAATTTAAATAATTTGATTTAAATTTGAATTCAATATTTGGGATTGAATTCTATGGCTTGGAACCACGGTTCAAAAAGGTTATTCAACTTATAAATGGGTTTATATGGGCTTTTAAACCATTTTAAAAGCATTGATTGAGAATTTAAATTCTAAACCCAAAGATGTTAACTTGTATAAACATAATTGAATTTTTCCGAAACAGAAACTATATGTTTTCAAGTAATAAAGGCTTCCACATAAGAAATGAACGTCCAATTTGTGTTAAAAGGATTTCAAGTCTACAATGGAAATAGTTTTCCAAGTTATGAATAAACCTTTGGAAACGGGTTTGAAAACTATAAATTAAATCTTAATTTAAAGAATTAATTGAGTTAATCCAAATTGAAATGAAAATTGTTTTGAAATCTATGAATAGATCTTTGTGAAACTGGGTGAAACTTTGTGAAATAAATCTTTTTGTTAAAAGATTTAAAATGGTAATTTGTCTAAACCATTTGAAGAAAAGCTTTGGATTTTTTAGTTGAGACTTAACTGAAATCCCATGTCCATATGTTTTAAACTATGGCGCTCATTATTCGGTTTAGCCGGGAGAGGACCTTGTGTCATATAGCCCATTCCGAATAGTGATACAACGTTATGGATTGCATTTGAAGACCGGTGTTGAAGACCGGGTGTCTTCGAGAACATTAGGATAACCTATCGATTGACTCTGCACTGAGTTGCTTCGGTATAGAGTTCTCCACATGTGATGGGAAGTCCGATCGTAATTGTGGATACCCGGATTTGCAAGGGCTTCTTTGGAAGTACCTTCGGTTCTGTTCGAACCCGGAACAGACTTGTATGGTTGTATGTCCGACATTACACTTTGAGATATTAAACTGATCTCTATCAAATACATTTCTTCTTGGTGGAGGAGAATTTATTCTCTTAGCTTAACACCCTTCTCTGAGACGTACGAGCTCAGAGGTTATGTAGTTGATATTTATCAGTGATATATTCCCAATTTGGTAGTGTGACATGCTAAGTGCTGCTGTGTGTTGATGATCATTTGTTGATCATTTGTGATCAAAGCATGGCTTTTGTACAAAGCGTAGCTTTGTGGACGAGACTACATCGGGACCTCACACACCGAAAATGGTTGAAACAGGAAAGATGTGGCAAGGTTATGAGGGTCGCGCCCTTTAGGGTGTGTTATTCCTTTCTGGTAAAGGGTGGTATCATGGTATGGAGCCCAGATACTTACTCATGTGGATACTGCAGATCTATTACTTTGTGATTGCTTTGTGGTTTTGAGGCGCCTCGGATAAAGGTCCTAAAGGACCGGAGGATGGCATGCTCGAGTAGTAGTTACCTAGTTACAGAGGTAACCCGACCTTTTGTTGGTAGTGATCTGGTTAGGTTCTCGGGACGTCCCGCCAGAGGCGATCCCATTGACATTAGGAAGTTCCTTAGCCTGACCATTTAATGGAAATCCATTCATCCAATACGTGCCTTGTACGGTTTTAGTTGTAGAACCTGCCATTTACTTATGGTGGCGCCCCACTGTTTAGATGGTAGCTATAGTAGGCATACGATACTGGTCGTATGTTGGCTAGGATTTATATTATACTTTCAAAATGGTTTTTATGCACTTTGCACTTATAGTAATAATATCAAAGAAATTCCTCGTATTAAGCATATTTGACTATCATAAGGAGAAATCTCCTCCAATTCTGCGTTTGCATTGTGTGTGTGGCGGGAGGCCTTATGGTAGTTTCATTTTCTAAAAAAACATTGCGGATTTCAAAATTTAAATTATTTTTTTTGTTTTAAAGACTAAATGTTTTTGTTTGCTCATACCAGTCCCACGACTGACATGGAGTTTATTGTTCCTTTCCTAAACTCTGGGTGCCCACTATTTTCCCACACGGGCAGTCTAGAGTTGGGTTTTTCAGATAGTCAGGTCTAGTAGGTTGTCTGGAGCTAGTTCATTATTTGGATCTGAACTGCACTTTCTTATTTTGTGCATCATTATTGGGAGTTCGAGTTATTTCTAGATTGGTGCTTTGAAGATGGAGTTCTTTCTTGAAGACCATACCAGAGTTGTTGTTTCGTTGCTATGTTATCTTTTCTTTCCGCAGCTATTATCTTGTATCATATCTCTGATGTAAATTCATTATATCATCTATTGTATCTGATATTGTATCAATGTTGTATATTGATATATGCTACTCTTTTTCTTCCGCTGTGTTGTTTTACTTAATGGTGTTATAAGCTCCGGCGAACCAGATTCGGCGTTTGGACCTACGGCATTTGAGTACGAGTGTCGTATTCGGTGCCGATTTTCGAAGGCCGAGTCAAGATCGTCACATTTGGTATCAGAGCTGAAGGTAAAAAAAACTTTAGCTCAGGAGTATAACACATTAAGTAGCTCATTATAGATAGGGTGAAGTATACCCTAGAATGAGTATATCCTTAAGATATCTGTTCGAACGCCTCAGTAAATTCTCTTACTATTCACCGATAGTATGTATGAGTGCGAGAAGAGGACGAGATAGGGGACAGGGGAGTACCACTATAAATGGTCAATACCCTGCGACAGTGGAAACACCTTTCTCTATCAATCTCCTTTGATTCGATTTCCAAATTCTTTTGATTTCTTAGTAGCAGCTCCAGAAAGAAGCTTTGGTGTGATGGTGGCCCTACGATCGTTGTAGGAAATCCTTATTTCGTATCTTCATCCATTTCTTATCAGGTTTTCGTTTTAAACTTTAATGGATTTGAAACTAAAAATTTAAATTAAATAAAGTGAAAATTTAAATTAAGTAAATTGGTAAATAAAATATGAAGCTAAATTTGAATTGTATCAATAAAACGATCGCGGTTAAAACCAAATTGGAAATTCTATCGTAATTTCTTGTGGATATCAAAGTCCAAAGAGGGACAAGTTATATATAATTTGGGATATTCCAACCCGAATTTGGAATCTTACCCAGCGTTTGACAAATTATAGAAGATTGAATCCATCTATCTATTCTTTGGGATCCGATGTATTCTACAAACGATTGGTTATCCCTTCGAACTAAACAATGCCCTTGCGTATTCATAGACCGATGGACCTAAATATCTCTTGTGTAATATTATATGAGTTTGTTCTCATATTTTTGATATTCTGGTTTGGTAAGCCAAATACAGAATTAATATTCATTTTGATTTGAAAGGATATTTCTCTATCTTTCACCTTTTCCTTATTGTCTTCCTTGCAAATTTCGAGGGCGAAATTTTTTCAAGGGGGGAATCTGTAACATTCTCATTTTTAAATCAAATTTAAATTGGTAAGTTATTTAATTTTAGCAATTTAATTATGGATTAATTTGGTATTTTCTAAATTTAAATAGATATTTGTTTGTTTATTAATGAAAATGAATATGGCTATGATTTTAAAATAGAATCTCTAATTGGGAATTCAGAAATAAATATTTTGGATAATATATTAATTTTAAATTATTGTGAATTTATTTGAAAATTTTGAATAAATATGTATGGATTGAAAGTAAAAATTGTAAATGAAATTTTGATTTATATTTGATTTTTTCAAATTTAATAAAGATATATGTTCATTTAATTATAAAAATGAATTATAATTCATAAATATAATGAACTAAGTTTAAAATAATATTGTCATAAGGATTGAATACATATTGGAATTGAATTTAAGTTTAAAATGAATGTTTTTAAAATAAATGGAATTTAAAATTCATTGATATATAATGTATATAATGTAAATATTGGCTAAGAAAAAAAATTCTTTTAACATTGTATATGTATATACACATATACAAATGAATTAAGAGGTGTGTTCATTTATAAAATAAATATGATATAAAAAAATTGTCTTTGAACATTGTAAATGTAAATATTTACATAAGGAAGTGAAGAAGTAAACATACATATGTAAGTTTGAATTTGTACAAGTGTTAGATCTCATGATTATTTTGTCACAAATGGCATTCAATTTAATTGCTTAAATAAAATAATAGAATTAAAAATTACAAGAACTCTTCATTTTCCCATATGCAATCATATTAAACATCTCACCAAATCTTAAAAAAATCAGTAATCAAAGATTTAGCTTCTTAAAACTTCGACACCCAAGATAGCAAATAAAGATGGAAAGAAAGAAATGATAAAACCAGAAAAAAAGAAGCAGTTTTCAAAAGCTTCAGTTCAAATTTGTTTCCAGCAAGTTTAAATTCAAAAACAAAGAAGCAACTCAGTAAACATGCAAGTTCAAGGTCACTGGAAATCAAATGTTTCAGCAAACAAACTAGATTTCCCGATCAAAGCAGAAGTGAAAACAATTTATATTCACAAGTTTGAAACCAAAGAAACCAAGCAACTTCAGAAATTTGGAAATCAAATGCAAAGCTCTCTGGAAAATAAAATAAAGGCAAGTAATTTTATTTAAAAGTTTGAATTGAATGTTGTTGATTAATAACAAATAAAGAATCTAAGCAATTGTCTTAATCCAAGTTAGAGGAAACAAATCAAGATAAAGGCTAAAGTAAACTCTGGTTTCAACTGCAGAAATAAAAGGAGCTTCTCTGTGTATAGCAGAGATTCATACTGTAAGTAATTAGAAATAATTGTATTTAAATAAATTAAGTACAACAAAGAGTAAATAGAAATCCTTGTTTACAATTTACAGATCTAAAACTCCAAGATTTAAAGAAAAAAAAAGGCAGGCCTTCATCTATCTTTGAAAACTGTCAGGCAAAGCTTGTCTCTGCCTCAACCCCTTTCATGTGAGCAACTCTAAATCCCATTTTTTTTCTTTGGTTTGCATGCTTAATTTCCTCTGAATATATGTATGAAGATTCTTGGTTTCAGTTGTGAATGACGGGCTGCATGGGGATTTTCACTGGGTTGTAGTTTGAATTGCACTAAATACTTGTGTGAAAGAAACTAAAATAAAACCAAATCAGTAGCTTTCAAATTTCCGACCTGAAAACTTGGGTAGAAGAAAAAGCAATTTGAAGATTTAAACTCAAATAGATCTAGGGTATCTTAATCATTTTTGGATGTGAGCAAACTCGTAAACCAAATCCCTCTTTTACCTATTGTTGCTTGTGAATGAACTTTTACCTTGAATTTGTTATGATCTGGATGTAGGTTGAAGTTTTGTCTGGGAAGAATAAAATACCTACAGGTTGTATATATGCATTGCAGGTGTGCATATCTGCTCTGTTCTTAGCAACGGGGTTCTAATCAGAAAAAGAAAAATCAAATGTCTGTTCAGATGATTAGTGTTATGCCATGGTTTGTTTTTAAAGAAAGTTTGTTCGTGTTAATCTAATGCTATTTTAAAAAAAAATTATAAGTAAAATTAAGCAAGATAATTTACTGGGAAGGGAAAATTACAGAGAAATTTTAAAAACATGATAAATTCAAATCTCGAAATATATTGATTCACATACATCATTATGTTCAACATTGTAAACCATGATTTTTAAAATAAAATTCATGATTTTTAAGTTAGAAAATCACGAGCAATTGGGAGTTGAACAGGAATTCAAATTGTGAAAAATTCCAATGACTTCGAGATCGTATGATCTCGAGCTTGGCGTCAGGGTTAGCATGAGCGCTGATGATCATCAGAAAAATGGACACAAAATTTTTAGATCATCGGAGAAGCTATACGATGAGGATTTAGGGTTTGTGGGCATGTTTGAGGTGCTCGTGTTCTTAAGCAAATCGCGTCATCATCGAGGGGTCTGAGATGATCGGTCTCGGGGGAAAGGTTCAGGGGTCATTGAGGCAACTGTGGACGAAGTTGTTTGGGTTCTGGTGGCGTCAGGTGGCGGGGCGAGGTGAATTAGTGGGTAGAGTCGATTCCAGTGTGGGTTCCAGGCAAGAGTTGATAGGCTAAACTTCGAATTGGTCACTGACTCGTGGTGTTGGTTAGTCTGGTAGGTAGAGTTGGCTGTCGATGACTTGTCGACAGTCGTAGGACTGACCGGAGGTTGTCAGGGCATTGTGCAACGTGCACGTGCACGTTTTGTTTTCTGGACATTCCAGTTTTGGTAAGAGGGAGAGGGACTCGAAGAGTTACTCGTGTGAATCCGCGTAGGTACTCGAAGATGGGCTCGTGTTGGTTTGGGGTCGTTTCGGGTTGAATTTAAAAACTTAACAAATTTTTGCAAAGGAGGGGAAACACGGGTAAATCTGGGGAAAACTCGAAGTTGGGGGTGTTTTTCCTCGGGTATGACTCGAGGGAGGTTCGGGTTAGTCATCAAACAGCAAGCAATCCAGTTTTTCTTTTAACTAGATTTTGGAATACAAGTTAATTAATTTTTCTGAATTAATTTATAAATGGAATATAGGTAAGAGGTATTGAAAAACAATTATTTGAGATTTATGGAGTCCAAGAATTTTTTATATTTTATATTTTCTTTTAAACCAAAGTTTTTTTAAAAGTTTAACTTTAAAAAAAAATTCTAGAAGTAAATCACAATATCAAATGTTAACTGTAAACCAAATTCATTTATATGACTAAATAATGATTAACAATTAATGTTTTTGACAATGATTTTTTAATAGTTAATCAATTGAAGAATAGTCAATTAACAAAGATAAATAAGTTTAATCAGATTAACAATTAAGAATTTATAGGTTATAATAATTAATTAAAGGAATAATTAGTTAATAAAACCAATTAAGATTAAATTGATTCATAATTAAGTAAAATTAAACATTGACTTAAAATAATTAAAGAGAGAATTAATCAAAATGATTTGTAATTTATTAATGATAAATTAACCAAGATTAGTAACTATTCTTAAGCAATTAAAATTGATTTGAATCACACAATTAACTGATCCTACTTATGGATGTTTGATTGTTAGATGATATGTGATGGATTGATGTATCTGTTATGTGATGTGATGCCATGTAATGTTTTATGCTAAACTATTAGATCTGTGATGTATATATTGTTATATGTATATGCAAACCCTTGACCTGTAAAACGACATTTGAATTTCGATGCGACAGGGAGTCGGATTCCAATTGGTTATCCGAAACCCACATCGAATCATATTAGTGAATCTTTATGATTGATAAATTCATCTTATCTAGAATCTGTGAATAAAGATAAGCGTTATGGGTTATACCGCTTATCGATATGATTGAATCTATGATGACTGATGTTATGCACTATTGTGTTGAACCCCTGGACCACACTTATACACACACAAATATGGATTGCACGACGAAATGGGTTAAGTCACAGATTTTTGAAATATATTTAAAATTGTATTTTTGAATCCAAAATAGTTTTGGAATTAGAATTGGAACTTTGAAAATGATTTTTTTTCAAAAACAAAAGTTATTTTGAATAACTTGATTGAGTTTTGAAATTTAAATAATTTGGTTTAAATTTGAATTCAATATTTGGGATTGAATTCTATGGCTTGGAACTATGGTTCAAAAAGGTTATTCAACTTATAAATGGGTTTATATGGGTTTTTAAACCATTTTAAAAGCATTGATTGAGAATTTAAATTCTAAACCCAAAGATGTTAACTTGTGTAAACATAATTGAATTTTTCTGAAACAGAAACTATATGTTTTCAAGTAATAAAGGCTTCCACATAAGAAATGAACTCCAATTTGTGTTGAAAGGATTTCAAGTCTAAAATGGAAATAGTTTTCCAAGTTATGAATAAATCTTTGGAAACGGGTTTGAAAACTATAAATTAAATCTTAATTTAAATATTTAATTGAGTTAATCCAAATTGAAATGAAAATTGTTTTGAAATCTATGAATAGATCTTTGTGAAACTGGGTGAAACTTTGTGAAATAAATCTTTTTGTTAAAAATTTAAAATGGTAATTTGTCTAAACCATCTGAAGAAAAGCTTTGGATTTTTTAGATGAGACTTAACTGAAATCCCATATCCATATGTTTTAAACTATGGCGCTCATTATTCGGTTTAGCCGGGAGAGGACCTTGTGTCATATAGCCCATTCCGAATAGTGATATGACGTTATGGATTGCATTTGAAGACCGGTGTTGAAGACCGGGTGTCTTCGAGAATGTTAGGATAACCTATCGATTGACTCTGCACTGAGTTGCTCCGGTATAGAGTTCTCCACATGTGATGGGGAGTCCGATCGTAATTGTGGATACCCGGATTTGGAAGGGCTTCTTTGGAAGCGCCTTCGGTTCTGTTCGAACCCGGAACAGACTTGTATGGTTGTATGTCCGACATTACACTTTGAGATATTAAACCGATCTCTATCAAATACATTTCTGCTTGGTGGCGGAGAATTTATTCTCTTAGCTTAACACCCTTCTTTGAGACGTACGAGCTCAGAGGTTATGTAGTTGATATTTATCAGTGATATATTCCCAATTTGGTAGTGTGACATGCTAAGTGCTGCTGTGTGTTGATGATCATTTGTGATCAAAGCATGGCTTTTGTATAAAGCGTAGCTTTGTGGATGAGACTGCATCAGGACCTCACACATCGGAAATGGTCGAAACATGAAAGATGCGGCAAGGTTATGAGGGTCGCGCCCTTTAGGGTGTGTCATTCCCTTCTTGTAAAGAGTGTTATCATGGTATGGAGCCCAGATACTTACTCATGTGGATATTGTAGATCTATTACTTTGTGATTGCTTTGTGGTTTTGAGGCACCTCGGATAAAGGTCCCAAAGGACCGGGGGATGGCATGCTTGAGTAGTAGTTACCTAGTTACAGAGGTCACCCGGCCTTGTGTTCGTAGAGATCCGGTTAGGTTCTCGGGATGTCCCGCCAGAGGCGATCCCATTGATAGTAGGAAGTTCCTTAGCCTGACCATTTGATGGAAATCCATTCATCCAATACGTGCCTTGTACGGTTTTGGTTGTAAAACCTGCCATTTACTTATGGTGGCGCCCCACTGTTTATATGGTAGCTATAGTAGGCGTACGATACTGGTCGTATGTTGGCTAGGATTTATATTATACTTTCGTAATGGTTTTTATGCACTTTGCACTTATAGTAATAATATCAAACAAATTCCGCATATTAAGCATATTTGACTGTCATAAGGAGAAATCTCCTCCAATTCCGCGTTTGCATTGTGTGTGTGGCGGGAGGCCTTATGGTAGTTTCATTTTCTAAAAATATTGCGGATTTCAAAATTTAAATTCTTTTATTTGTTTTAAAGACTAAATGTTTTTGTTTGCTCATATCAGTCCCACGAACGACCTGGAGTTTATTGTTCCTTTCCTAAACTCTGGGTGCCCACTATTTTCCCACACGGGCAGTTTAGAGTTGGGTTTTTCAGATTGTCAGGTCTAGTAGGTTGTCTGGAGCTAGTTCATTCTTTGGATCTGAACTGCACTTGCTTATTTTGTGCATCATTATTGGGAGTTCGAGTTATTTCTGGATTGGTGCTTTGAAGACGGAGTTCTTTCTTGAAGACCATATCAGAGTTGTTGTTCCGCTGCTATGTTATCTTTTCTTTCCGCTGCTATTATCTTGTATCATATCCCTGATGTAAATTCATTATATCATCTATTGTATCTGATATTGTATCAATGTTGTATATTGATATATGCTATTCTTTTTCTTCCACTGTGTTGTTGTACCTAATGGTGTTATAAGCTCCGGCGAACCAGATTCGGCGTTTGGACCTGCGGCATTTGAATACGAGTGTCGTATTCGGTGCCGATTTTCGAAGGCCGAGTCAGGATCGCCACAGATATGTCGATATAAATTAATAGATACAGTTTTATTTGATATAACTATATATTATTGATATTATATTTTATCCGCTGCGAATGTGAGATTGTGTGTTTCTTTGCTATTCTTCTTCTTCTTCTTTCTCTTTCTCCTTTTCTCTAACTATCTGGAATTTTTGGGATCGAAAATTTCCGGGTCGTTTCATTTGGTATCAGAGCTGAAGGTTAAGCGAGAACCTTGGCTCTGGTGGGGATACTCATTAAGGAAAGGGTCAATGGTACCCTAGAATGAGTTGAGTGTATAAATATGAGAGAGCGTACTTGTTATTTTCTTATATAAAGGTTTTTAAATGATTTCAAAAGCAAATGAATCTTATATAAGAAATATATTATCTATAATATTAAGGAAATTGGTTGTAGTATTAATTAAATTAGAAGTTATAGTAAGAATTAAGTGGTAATAATTACAACCAAATTGGAATTAAATTTAAAGACAAGTTTGAAATGGATTCAAACTGAAATTAAATCTTGAATTTGGGAAAGGTTTCAGGATAAGAATAATCAGTTAATTTATGTAATTAATTAAATTTGATGAGATTAATTAATGGATAATAATTGAAATTGATAAATAAGAAGGAGTTACTTAATGAAGCAACTAGAGGTAAGTAATTTAAGGGACAATTACTTAATGAAGGTAATTAAGAAATAAGTTAATTACCGAATGTGATTAATTGGAATTAATTAATGATGTGATTAATTTAAAGAAATAATAAATAATATTATTTAATGCATTTAAATAAAAAGGTCCTATTTCAAACAAGAGTTGTTTGAAAATTTAAAGAAATATTGTTATGAATTAAAACCAAAGGTGGTTTAAAATTTTAAAGTATAACTTGGTATGTGAAAGAAATTAATATATATGTGGATATACTTAAATATCAAAGGTGGTTTGAGATAAACTCTAAATGTTGAGTTTTAAATATGGAATGAGATATGATACCCAAAGTAATAAGTTTTTGAACTTAATAAGTGGGAAGAATTATTTATGGAGGTTTAAAATTTGAAATGGAAGTTCAAACTAGGTAAGGTTGACTGGATTAAGTGAATTGAGTTTAACTTGGAAAAATGTTGAATATGTTGGGATGTTCAACCTGATTTGAAAATTTTAAGATGAAATTAAGATTTAACTTGGGAAGTTAAATGGTTGATTGTAACTTAGAGTTTGAGTGATCTCAAATTGGGATTAAGATCTAGAAATTTAAAATGAATGGATGTTTTAAAATGAATTAGATGACATCATCCTATTGTTGTTAAAAATCTTTAAGCTGTGAATCAGATTTGTTTAAATGAATGAGAAATGGAGTATGGTAATCCATTGTTGGGATAAAAAGGTAAATTGATTTAAAGGAATTAAATCAACAATTGAAGTATTAACTAGAATTTATGTAATTCGAGACGGTTCATAGTGAACTGGAATTTGAAGTTGGTTCAAATTGAATTTGATTTGAATAATTTGGAATTGTAATTTAAATTGAATAGTTTTAAATTCAAATGGAATTTGAATTGAATTTGGGAGGAAATCAAGAATAATTCAACTTGATTTGGAAATAGAGTTTGGAATTGGGGTTAATTCAAATTGGAGTTGAAATGAATTGAAATAGGAACTAGTTCAATTGAAATTAATTTGGCTAATAACCAATAAGACAAATACGCAGGGTGTACGTATGTTATTCTATTCGCATAGTGATTTGATCCAGATTCGAGCACAGAATTTCGAGATAGTTATATCGATCCGAGTGAAATTTTTCACTCGATTTTCGATGGCGAACCTGGATATGGGTTGTTGATTGGTTCTGGATATTCTCTATCATAGTTATGACTATGCAAGGAGAATGAGGGTTTCTGATCAAGAAACTAGATCTATGTCCGCACTAGGAAGTCGGGTGGACGATACTAGTTCGGAAGTGAAATTGTGTGATCGAGTGAGCGATCAGATTGGTATAGCATACAGATGATATGTGTACATCGTACGGATTTGGATGAAGATGATATTAAAAGAGAAATCAAATTTGAATATCTGATTTTGAGTAACCAAAGTAAATATCTTTGTTTTATAAAATTAAACTCCCCTTATTGAATCTTTTGCCAGAAGAAAAAAAGTTTTTGGAAATGTTTGAAGTATAAAAGGAGTTTTATACAAGTTTGAATGATCCTAAGTTTTAAAAAAAAATTATATCTACATATATAAAGGATCTTATGAGGATTTTGAGAGAAAAAAGGGTTTTAGGAACCTTTGGATTTGGGAAAGGCTTTTGATTTTTGGGTAAAATCAATATGAGAATTTGGAAAGCCTAGTTTGAGAATTATCGAATTTGGAATAATCAATTATGTGTAAAGAAGCTTTATATGAGATAGTACTAGATGTATGATTTAAAGATACTATATATATATAGTATAAAGTGTTTTGATGATGGCTCTGGGGAAAAAGGCGCTACCTTGGAATGGACTTCTCAGGAGTACCACCGGGTGGTGCTGCCTTGAGCCCCAAGGGGGGATTCAAAAGTTGATCCTGTGAGGAGTCCGGACAAAACTAGTTCCTGAGGATTATTGGGTAGCGAAAGTCGATGGCGCTGATGCATACAGGGGCGTTTGGGTTATGCTGTGACGACAGTGTAACTCGATGTCACTGCGATCTACTGCGGGGACCATAGCGAAAATCGTGTGGAGGATGAGTATCAACGGTCTACACTTGATTTTGCCGGGAAGGCAACGCAACATCGGTAGACTGCGATCTATGGTCAAGTGGAGTGGAGAAGTTTCATTCTTTTGGCAGCGAAATTCGATGGCGCTGATGCCTACACCTATATGGGTTTTTGCTGTGATAGCTACGTAACCCCAGTTGTAGCTGCGATCTGTAGCGGGTTCTATGGTGTAATCGAGAGGTGCAGAGGCCTGTAGTTATCTATAGATTTTGTCGGGATGGCAACGTAACCATCGGGTTAACTGCGACCATGGATGGGGGTGATGATTTCCAGAGCGTTTTCACCAAAGATGTATCCTCTATTTTCAAAAACTGTTTTCTATATTTTCAATAAAAATTATTTTTCAAGTATTTTCACTGGATGTTGAAAATGAGTCTGCTAAGTATTTATAGATTTTCAGTCTTACGCCTGATCAACGTATGACCGAATTTCTATGAGAACGAGGACGGACTTGTTAAAACATCGAGTTATAAAAAGTATTTTTATAAAACTATTTTAGCAGTATTACAGATTTTAAAGGTGTTTTAAAATGATCAAAGAATATATTAACTGGTTTTTAAAATATTTAATGAATTCTGGTTTCGTTCCTTTTCGAGGACGAAAAGATTCAAAAGGGGGGAGGAATGTGATAACCCGGATTTCTAGGCATTGTAATTAGTAATATAATTGGGTTAGTTAACAGAAATACTGAATTTATAGATAAATAAAATTTTAAATAGATTATTGATTACAAATTGAATATGGGATTGTTTAAAATATATACAAATATATATATATATATATATATATATATATTTGTTTGAGTTGATTTTTAATTGGATTTAAACTTGAAATTTAAAAGATGCATATCTTAAAAATGAATTTGGAATATGTTTGTTGTTAATACATAATTTAGTTTTAAAACTTATTCTTTGAAATTTTATAAATGTTAGTATAAGAGATTTTATTTAATAGGGATATAAATTGGTAAAACATATACATAGGTATAAATTAAATATAATTTGGCATATATTATATAAAGGGCATTTTTATCATACAAATTACAAATGTAAAATATTTAAATCATGGAAGCTAACAAGTGTAATAATTCTAACATAAAATTTAACAAGTGTCATTGATACATCTTCTTCATTTTCTTTTCTAATTTCTTTTCAATTCAAGAATTAAGAAAAAAAATTAAAATAGAAATTTATTTAAAATACAAGGACTTGTGTAACCATATTAACATCTCATAAACATTTGTAAAGCAATTAAGAATTAAATGACAAGTGTAAGTTTATATTACAAGTGTCTTATTCTTAAAATTTATTTTCTTTAATTTTAATAAACACAACACTTTCATTTCATTTTACCTTCATTTCATTTTTCCAAATTTATGGCCACTAGAAATATTTCTCAAATCTGATAATTTAAAACTAAAAAGCTAATCAAAATCTGAAGTCAAAATTAAAAATCTGCAAGCAAAGTACTTCATATCAACTTCAAACTGCAAAATTAAAATCCTACAACCTTCAAATCTGCAACTTCAACCTGTGATGCAAATGGATGAGCAACTCAGATCAGTTTCAACTTTTAGAACAACAAATTAGAGGCACGCAGTAAGATTTTCAACCTGTGTTACTTTGATATAATGCTCGGGTCAGACCGAGTATTACAGCTTTTCAGGTAAGGACGTTCTGGAGCTCAGGAGGCGAGCTGGATGGCACGGACATATAGAGAGTTTCCTCTATGATATTGTATATATCTGAGACATGTTAAATTGTATCTGTCCAATGTTGTATAAAGTTGTTGTAACTCTCATATGTCGATGGAAATTAATAGATATAGTTTTCTTTGGTATAACTATATATTACTGATATTATATTTTATCCGCTGCGAAGTGAGATTGTGTGTTTCTTTCTATTATTCTTCTTCTTCTTTCTCTTTCTCCTTTTCTCTAACTATCTGGAATTTTCGGGATCGAAAATTTCCGGGTCGTTTCAATGCTAAAATCGAATGTCCCAAATTGGAATGTGAAAGCTCTACTGGAATTTTAATGAGTTTACTCATCTTCAAAAAAATTATATGATATCTATGTTGCTATAGATTATTGTTGATTTCTTGGATGATAATTTATTTTATTGTTCGGTTATTTGTGTGTACTTTAAATTCCCGCTCGACAATAGGATGGCATAAATAACCATTTTGTTGCAGGGGGGAAAACAAGTGGAAAGCAAAGTGTACATAGTGAAGGTCGCTACAGAACACGTCGAAAAATTTACACATATTGATGTGACTTTCACATGGGACTTTTATAAAGGGACACTAAGAGGATTCTCGCCAATATTGATTTACTTATATTCTTATGTTGCCTATATTTTTATTTGGTCGAAAATATTTATGATGTACTATTTGACTGTGTGAGTGTCGTTACAACAATTATCATTGTATCGCCACTTATGAAATATCACCCCCTTAAACCCTTGTTGTGTGTTAAACTCCAAATAAGCCTTTAAGTAGATTGAGCTTCATTCCATATCTCTAGAGTACGCTAGAGATTTATGACAAACCCAAATGGTTGGTCAATCATCATAACTTTACCAACATACCATTCACGTAGACTTCCATAGAATGTCCGATCTGACCTCCTAACATTTAATTCACCAGTCTCTGGTAGGTGGCTCCGTAATTTTTCAAACCATACTGCATGATTAGATAATATTACAATCCCAGGTCGATTATAAAGCTGGCACGTTCTTGGTCCAAGATGTGCATCAGAATAGATGGAATAAATATATATGAATGACCGCAATCCGTGGCTGGTGGTTGAATCCCCTAGTTGGTCAATCTTTGTTAGTGGGAAACTTTCCTTCAGGCATACCTTATTCAAATCTGAATAGTCAATGCATGTCCTCCATTTTGCATTGGATTTCTTGACTAGAACCGAATTTGATAGTTATTCAGAGTATAAAGGAAAGCAGATGAAGTCATTAGCCTTTAGCTTATTCACCTCCTCATTTACTACAGCAGACTACTCTGGACCCTGGTTACGTGCTTCATAGGAAGAGATCTAGTGTTTAGATTCAATGCATGATATGCTTTCTCCCATGACATTCCATACATGTCAACATGCTACCAGGCGAACACATTAAGTTTTTATGGAGAAACCTTGTCAATTCCCTCTTCTTCTTCAGGCAGAGTTAAGATCTAATTTTCAGGAATAAATAGGATTATCCAGACTAATTGGGATGCTAATTGTCAACTCGCCAGGGGACTCCCTTACATCCTCTGGCTCTTTCCTTGGATCCATAGCTTTTGAAATCTTCTATGCTGATTCAGTTAGGGTTTAGGCGATGGTTTTTATGCATCAATTTATTTTCCACAAAGAGTCTTCTTTAAATCATTTCCCTTCTCATGTCACTTTTCCTTCCTTAGCTCCATTACATAGAATTTATTTTCAAAACTCTATTTACCCTAGATGACTCTTAACCCTTCCTCCTAGGGAATTTCATTCTCAAGTACCATGAGGATAGGGCCATTTAGAAGCTAGCGAGGGTCGGTCGATCCAAAAAAGCATTATATGTTGACAAAACATCCATCACAATGAAGGTCATAACCCACATCCTTTTCCAGCCACATTCACCTAAAACCATTTGTAAATCGACAGATCTCCTAGGCCCCACAGCCTCTTCGATAATCCCTAATATGGGATTTATAAGGCTTAAGATCCTGACCATCCATTATCATTTGTTAACAGATTTTCCACCATCAATAAGAAATTTCCTCACTATTGTGGGCCCAATTACGGCCGATATCACCAAGGGATCAAGTGCCAGTACTTTAATCCTATCCATGCCCAAGTTTTTTAATACTATATTAGTCTTGGTTTTCGGCTACTTTGTTGGATCTCTGTCTTCGATGACGAAGCAACTTTCTTGTACAACATACCTAAAAGAACTCGCATACCTTTCCATCTCATTCAATCTCTTCTCAGTTGGATGAGGCCAACTAAAAATTTCTCGTACAACATTCCTAGAAGAACTCACATTCCTTTCCATCTCATTTGATCTATTCTCGGTTGGATGAGGCCAACTAGTTGTTGTGTTGGTAATATTCTTTTCCCAAGCTACATAAACTCGACATCGCTAGGCCCAGCCTAGCCCCATTGGAGCAAGTGCCCTTGGGTCAAGCATTTCCTTGCCTGCCATCCTACGAGGCTTTCATATACTGTTGAAGCTTCTTCTTTCGAATCAGGTCCTCTATCACATTATGCTAATGTCTACATTCATTTATATTATAGCGGTGCATCTAGTGGAAACAATAGTACTTCCTAATCTCTTCTCTTTTTCCATAGATTCCTTCATATCTGGCTTGTTGTAATGCTCTTTACCTTGCATCCCAAGGTAAAAATTCTCCATTAAGTTGTTCAATGGCTTATAGTCCTCAAACTTTGGGAATCATGGATGTTTCTTGAGGTTTATTTTATATCTTCGTTTCCCTGGTTACTTCTTCTTTGAGTGTCGCCCTTGTTTTCCATGTTTAGAAACACGTTTCCTGAACTCTCTACGGCTTGCTTAACCACCACAATGCTCTATACCACTTCACTTGACTATTCACAACAAACTCTTCCAACCAATGTATTGCCTCCTCCAAGCGCAAATATTTGGTTTCCTTCCTATAGAATTCATTCATAGTCAATGGCGGTTTTATTTTCAACCACCTGATAAAATCGATATCCAGGTGTATTCCCTTGATTTAATGTGATCAAGACAATGTCTTCTTTAGCATTGCTCACCTCCATTACTGTTGTATTAAACCTGCTTAAAAACCCCTTCAACAATTTTCTAGTATTCTAAAAAATATTTGTTAATGACATAACATCCTATGGAGGGGTTGCGTGCAAGCAAAAAAAAATTCAACAAACTTCTTAGCTTGCTTGTCAAAAAAAGATATGGATCTCTGTGGGAGCCAAGTGAACCACATCAAAGCAACATCTTCAAAAAATATTGAGAAACATAAACATCTAATAGAATCTGTTGCACTTGTCATGTCCATATGCCATTCATATTTTAGTAAATGCTGCATTGGTTCTGTTGCCTATTGTAGGATGGCATAGTTGGCATAGTGAATCTTATGGGATATTCCTCATGCAGTATCTCTTTGATGAATGGGTTCCTACTAAAAGAAGAGCCAATTCGTGGTTGTTTTTGTACTGGTTTTCATTTACCACTTCTTTACCGTATCTGCCAGGAATTCCATAAAAGACTAACTTATGGTGGATCGATTATACAAATGACAAGTATACAAATAAATTAACTATAGTGTAATGATTAGTAAAGAATGTTAATAAGAATAATCACACCAGGGTTTTTATGCTACTTCAGACCTCCCATCCTGCATTCAGTCTCGAAGCTCCTCTTTGGAATTTCCTTCCACCAAATAACCCTCACTTCACCCGGAGGAACAGGTTTATAATAGCAGAGTTTCTTTGTCAACTATGTGTTCTTTGTTACACGGATTTTGACTATATAGTACAATTGAACTTTTTATATCTCTTGAATGATTGAATACAATATTGTTCGAGAGAATATAGAAGTTATGATCTCTGATTTACAGATTGGATAGCAAGTGGATGATTAGAACAAGAGATGATTAAAATAGAAAGTTGAGTTGTGTTTTGATCCTTCTTGATTCTTGTTTATATAGTTTTAGTGTGTTGCTTCTAGTAGTTGCATCTCTTCCTTTTTAGTCTAAAGTCATTCCTGTTCACTGGTGAGGATTTGTGGAGGAGAGATGGAGTTGTATCTTTTCGAAGATGACAGTTTTTATTTGAATTTTTTGCCCCGATCCCAGTTTCAGGCATCTGAATGTTGTTTTTAGAAGTCTGGAACCTATTATTAATTTTAGTCTAGTTTCTACATTCAGATATCTGAAGTTCTGCATTCATACGTCTGAACCTGTCAAGTGAGCTTTTTCTTGGTTCATTCTTGAGTGTTTGTGCCTTCGATCTTCATGCAACTTTGTAGATGAATTTCTTTAATGCTTTAGTCATCGTCTTGAAAAGGTAGTGGTTTGTCTTGCTTTGTATCTATGTATCATATATATATTTATACATACATACATACATACATACATATATATATATATGATTTCCATTGTATAGTTGTTATCGTCGAAATCATAAACTCAAGGTTCTAACATTCTCCCTCTTTTTGATGAGGTCAACTATACAATGTACTTAGATAATAATTACAGATGGATTCTCCCCCTAAATGTAATCTCCCCCTATAGGTGTGCATATCTATTTTTCTCCCCCTTTGTCATTATCAAAAATAGTTGAAGAACCATAATGCAAAGCCAAGTATGATAAACATATATAATTACAACAGTAACAAAAATTATGATTACATCTTGAAGCATAGAAAATATTGATAGTATCTTACAAGTAATTTGAAAAGAAGTTAACTATAACAAATTATTAACTGTATGAGGTCAAGGTAGATCATCACTAGGAGAGTCCAATTTCCCTTTGTCCTTGTCGTCGGTCTTTTGGCGATATGTGAGGAGATTGAGAAGGTGTGGACAGTCAGAAGAAGTTTAACGGGCATGTTGAAGTGCTTGATCAAGTTTGGAAACTACTGAAACCAGAGAATCTTCAACTTTGGAAAGCCATGTGGTCAATGTGTGATCAAGCCTTGCTATTTGTTTACTAAGGAGAATTTGATTTCTAGATAGGAGCATTTGGTTTTGTAAAGTTAAGTGAGAAATACTGTCATTAGCATTAGGCTGAGTTCATGCTTCCAAAATCTCTATAACAGAGTGATATTCAAATGAGGAAGGAGGAGGTGGAGATGGTAGCCTTGGTAGTTCTGTATCACCTTCTTATTGTTGTTGTTGTTGTTGTTGTTCTTATTGTTGTGTAGAAGTAGGAGGTTGATCTTGTGCATTTCTCCATTGTAGAAAAGTCATATAAAATGGTGGTTCCTTCGACAAACGCATAAGGTTGAAAATTTTTGTCCCGCTATATTTGATAGGTAACTCCTCAAAAGCAGAAGTGCATGAATGTTTAGTGCTTTAAGGATTTCACATAATATAAACCGGGTAAATGAAAGTCTGGTGAGATCTATTCCAAAAACCTTTAAGTTCACCGAAAATGAACCGAGCCCAATTAATCATAGTTCGATTAAAAAAAGCATATAGAGCTTTGTGCTCAAGATCAGTAATTTGTTCATGGCTACCTAATCGCGAGGTAGTGGTATTTATAAGCATTCGGATAAGGAGCCTAGCATGTAGCCTAAGGAATTTAGATGAAAATTGAAGCATTTGATTCTCCCATAATTGATGAGTTATAATATCATGAGGTTTCAATCACATATCCTCCATTTCAGATATTCTGTGACCCGTATAAGAGCATTCTAAAATTTGTCCAATTATAGTGGGGGTTAACTTGATTGTTGTCCCATAGACACTTGTCCATAACCACTGTTTTTCATTCTCAGTAGTCCATACGGATGAACTATCCAAATTAGCATAAAGAAGGTATAACCAATTTATCGATAGAGATATAGTTGGCATTACAAGAAATAAGGGTTTTTAAGTTACCTTGCTCACAGATGCCATCCATATCGTATGAAGGAAACTTGATTGGGTTATAGAAGGGTCCGAGATGCATCTTCTTAATCTTCAAGTCTTCAAACCGCCTTATAGTTGTTGGATTGTGGAATAACCAATCTTTGATTTGAGTGTCAGTTACCATCAAGGGTTGAGAAGAGGATCCTTCTCAATGCTTCCTTTTCTTGATTTCCATTTTTAGGTTCGTGGTGGATTTAATTAGCTGAGAAATTAGATTATTAGATTTTGATAATGATAAATTTAGATTTGGAAATGAGTTGAAATAGGAAAAGGGGATTGATCGAGCAGAGATAGGGTTTCAAAAACCTTTTGTTTCTAGTTCCAGACATCTGAAATAGTGGATCAGACGTCTGAAGATGCTTAATGTAGAAACAAAGAGTAGAATCAGACGTTTGGAAATAGTACTCAGACATCTGGAAAGTTTAAATACTAGGCAGAGAGTAACTTCAGACATTTGGAAAAGAGTTTAGACGTCTAAGAACATTTATTAGTAGTTTTAGATTCCTATTTCAGGCGTCTGGAATCTTTTTCAGACGTCTGAAAAAAATCCAGATTAGTTTTTTTTTGTTGATATTTTTGTAAAGAGAACTTTATTTATTGAGTAGAATACAAATAAATATGTATGTATAAAATGTCTTCAAACGTAATAGTTTATTTTCGTGGTTACATTCCAGATGATCTTATGAATTCGGTTCATAGATGGTATAACCATAGTTGATTGGGGACCGAGAAGGAGCTTTAGGTAAGGAAGTTGACGGTTCATCTCTAGAAGTTTCAACAAAGGGTGGAGATTTTATATGTGAAAACTTCTTTGTTAGAGAATGACCACGTATGAATATAGAGCCTTTTCGAGGAAGTTCAAATGTTTGATTGTTCCTTCCTATCTATAGTATAGTTCCTTTTGAGCATCCATCATTGTGAATTGATAATGTCATATTTCATCAAGTTTTTCATAGATTATAGGTGGTTTTTCTCATTTGGATTTCTTCAATAGAGGTGATCATCCCCATCGACTTTTTGTTAAGTTAGGAGAGGTGGAGAATGAGTAGGTGAAGGAGTACGAAGAGAAGGAGTGGACATGTCTGAGGATAACGATCCAGAATTATATGAAGTTGTTTCTTGAGATGACATTTTGATTTTTATATTTGATACATATTTTTAAAGACAAACTTCTGAAAGTTAGATTTATAACAATCCAAATATAAAAATAGGTAGCATTTTAACGGTACAAAATTACTGTCTCAATTTTTAAAGGTTTTTAATCAGCTAAAAGCTTGTGGATATAAGAATTTTTTCTTAGTTTAAAAGTTCATTAATTGAACAAATGCCTAAGTCTCGTCGTAAGTTTACAAAAGTTTGTTCGTTTAATGGTTTTGTAAAGATATCGGCTATTTGATTTTCAGTGTTAACATATTCTAAAGTTATAATTCCTTTTCCGACATTATCTTTTAAGAAATGATGTCTTATATCTATATGTTTTGTTCGTGAATGATTTACCGGATTTTTAG
Source organism: Allium cepa (assembly GCA_030765085.1). Classification (NCBI taxonomy): domain Eukaryota; kingdom Viridiplantae; phylum Streptophyta; class Magnoliopsida; order Asparagales; family Amaryllidaceae; genus Allium; species Allium cepa. The sequence continues at coordinate 73,751,166 of CM060942.1, forward strand.
ATAGATTGATTGTGCTTGTGTTGTCACAATAAATTGGGGATTTTTAAATTATTTTTCCAAATTCTTCTAAGGTTTGTTGCATGTAAATTACCTGTGCCCATGCGAATGCCGTCGAAATATATTCAGCTTTGCAGGTGGATAAAGAAACACAATTTTTTTACTAAACCATGAGACGAGAGATTGTCCAATGAAATGACATGTTCCACTAGTATGTTTTCTATCCATTTTGCATCCTTTAAAATCCACATCGCTATATGATACAAGTTCAAAGGAAAATCCATTCGGGTAGAATAGTCCACAGTTTTTCGTGTTAGATAAATATCACAAAATATGTTTAATGGCCCTTTGATGAGATTCTTTTGGTTTTGGTTGAAAACGTGTGTAAAGACAAACACTCATCATTACATCTGCTCGACTTACAGCTAAATATAATAACGAACCAATCATACTCTTATATAATTTTTCATCAAAATCTTTTCCATTTCCATCTTATGAAGATGAACTGTTGTACTCATTGGTGTAGGTTTATTATATGTTTTATCTATACCGAAACGTTTTAATAGTTCGTTACAATACTTTTCTTGATGTATAAAGATACCATTTTCTAGTTGCTTTATTTGCAATCATAAAAAGAAATTTAATTCGCCCATATGTGACATTTCAAATTCATTTTTCATTATATTAGAAAACTATACACATAAATTTTCATTAGTTGATCCAATACAATACCATCGACATAAATTTGAACTACTAAAATATCATCATTTTCTCTTTTAACAAATAGAGTCATGTCAATTTTACCAATTTGAAATCTTGATGAAATTAAATAATTTTTAAGCCTATTATACCATGCTCTAAGGGCTTGTTTTAACCCATATAATGCTTTATTTGATTTAAAAATATGATTTGGAAATTTTTTGTAACGATCATGTTTTTTGAGTCAAATTTAATTGATAATTAAATTAAATTTTGGATTTAATTGTGGATTAATTGATAATTTATATGGATTTGAAGTATAAAAATAAAATTTAATTGAATTTAAGATGGAAATTCTAGGAAAATAAAATATATTATAAATAGAATTTTGGGTATATTTGAATTCTCCAAATATAAATAAGATATATGTTTGTTTAAATGAATTATAAATAAAAATTTAATTTTAAATTTAAGCATAAGTATCTTACATATAAATATTTGATTTAGGAAAAATAAATTTATTGGGAGTAAATACAAATTAAAGCTTTGAGATTAATAAAAAGTTAATGATAGTTTGTTTTCTAAATTTTCAATTTTATTAATATTTGGAAGATGTGATAAATTTCAAAAGATTTATTTTTAAGATTTAATTGTCTAATATAAATATAAATGCGACTATTTGTTAATACGAAATCAAAATTTTTAAATCTTTCTTCTCTTTTAAAAATTGTACAAAAAAAATGTATGAATGTAAATTGTATAAATATATAAGTATGTAAATATGTTGAACTAAATTAAAGATTGAATGTGAAAAAAAACAGTGGAGATAAGATTTTATTGTGTAAATATGAATATAAAAGAAAACATAACACACACATAAATAAAAGAAAAAAATGTATTTATTTAAAGGGAAACATAATATAAAGTTATATTTAAGTTTTATTAACATGAAAATTTAAGGTGTTTAAAAAATATAAGTATGAGAAAACATATTACAAGATTTATAAATAAAGTAAAGGAGAGGGTTGAAACACAAATTGTTTCATATTAACAAGTTAATAAAATAAGGGGTACATTTACTTATAAAGTGTATATGATATAAAAATTTATTTAAAAAAAATTATTTTGTCTTTGAAAAATTATAAATGTTAAACATACATAAGGGAGTAATGGAATTAACATACATTGAAATCTCATGATTATCTTTTTTACAAATGGCATCCAATATAATGAATTGAATAAATTAATACAATTAAAAATTATAGAGAACTTTTAGCTCCACATATGCAATTGTTTAGCTTTTCAGCAAATCTGAAAAGAACACTAACATAGATCGAGAATCATAAATCTCAATGTCAAAGGCAATAGTAAAAAGAGGAAAAAAAATCAGAAAACTTACATTATCTTCTTTTCTCAAATCAGAAACAAAATTTTCAAGTGTAACATGATCAAGCAAAGTAATTTCAACCTGTAAAAATGAATCAAAATTGAAAGTTTAAAGCTTCAACCTGAAGCCTTTGGATTACCTCAAAATCAAAGTAGCAAGTAAAAAAATCTGGAAACTTTAAAATAAGATGGAGCAAGAAATCAGTGCGAAAGATCAACAAAACTGAAGCAAAGTTTCAGATCAATTTAAAACTGAATCAAAAGGTTTGAAGCAACTCAAAAGGATTCATCAACCAGAATCATCAAGTTTCAGTTGTTCAAAGGTTAACAGCAAATTCCCGGTTTACAAATTCACTTCAAGCCTGTTCTTCTCAGTTTCTCCTTGATCAAGGTGAGTAAACCCTTTGACTTATAAATTTAAATTTGTTGTATGAAAAACATGTTAAAGTAGGTTGTAAAATTACTTGCATGTGCACGGATTTGTGAATATATGTGTGTATTTAGTCTGCGTGCCTGAGAACAGACATTAGCCTCTGTTTTGAGTATTACAAGGTTCAATCCTGTTTAAAAATCAAGAACTCACCCTCTGATCATCTAATGATTATAATGCTCAAAGAAAATATGTTTAAATTTTCAGGATCTCTTCCATTAAAATATCTGTAGGCACTAAATATAAACAGGTGTTTTGGAAAATAGCAAAATACAATCTCATTTTCTGTAAAATGTAAATGATTAAAATTTAAGTTTTGAATGTACGATCTTGTGCACTTTTACGAATCTTGATTTTTAAAATAAAAATCTAGATTTTTAGTGCGATTTTGGGAGAGAAATCGTGAGATGAACGGATTTGATTCTTTGGCAAATTTCGGTGGTCGGCGACCTTGTTCGTCTCGTGATCGGAGCTGTGGCTACCCGAGAGGTCGTAAAGTCTAGGAGAAATACTCGCAAAATTTTCCGATCACCGTAGTGGGTGATCGGAGTAGAATTAGGGTTTAAGGTCTATGATTGTCAAGGTCAGGAAACCTCGTCAGTATTGCCTCGTCAATGCATCAGAATTCATGGCACCGGGGGGAAAAGCTTCGGGGCTCTTTGGGGTAGCTGTGGTTGAAGTGATGCGGCCTTTGGCGTTGTCATGCGGCGGAGTGGATCGAGTTTTGCGATCAAGTAGGCTTCAGGAAAGAAAAAAATTGGACCCGAATTCACTCGATTTTGATTTAGGCAAAGTTCTGTACATTGGGTTGTTCGAATCGAAGCTGGAGATCGTTGTTGATGCTCGGGTGAGTTCGTCGTCGATCGACGATGGTCATCGAGGTTATGCACGTATACGTGCATTGGTTGGTATCAGCGATTTGTGGTGTTGGGGAAGAAAGGTGGGAGCTCGAGTTCAAGCGCGTGCAAATAGGGGACTGACTCGAAGTTTGATTCGGGTGATTTTGTAAATGTTCCGGGTAAACCCTTAACCAAATTTTTAAGTTTTGAAAAATAAAGTTACTCGGGTTGGTTTTGGAGGAAACTCGAAGTGGATGGCATGTCGACTCGGGGGTGGACTCGAGTAGGTCTCGAGTTTGGCATAAAATAGTTTTCAACTTTAAAACCAAATATAGATCTTTTAGAAAACCTATTTAACCCAAGTTTTTAAATAAATGGTTTTGACTTAAGTTTAATTAATAAGATTTCAAGTAAGTGTTTTTAAAGAAATTAAATTAAATTTAAATTTTTTTACATTATTTTATAAGATTATTTATATAAATTAAATAATGTAATGAAGAATGATAGTTAAGATAAAATGCTATGTAAACTAATTTTTATCTCTTAAGTTAAGCTACGTAAACTAATTTTTATCTCTTAAGTTAATATATGTGATAAGAATGATTTATTTAACAAGGTTTACAAGATAATAAAATTGATTAACAAAGATAAACAAATTTATTTTTAATTTATTAAGTAATTAATGATTTGTTAATATAGTTATTTTAAAAGTAATTATTTAATATTAAGGATTAATTTAATAAATAATTAAGGTTAATTAATTTATAATTAATTATTAATTAATTAAGTAATAATTAATTAATAAAAGTAATTAAGACTTAATTAATTAACAATTAAGGGTTAATTTCCTAATGCAATTAATATTAGATTAATAAAAGGGTGATTAATTAAAGGATAAATTTATTAAAGATAATTACTTTGTGTAATTAAATAAAATCTAATTACTTAAAGAAATTAATAAAGGATAATTAATTAAGGGTTAGTTAATCAATTAAAGATAATTAATTAAAAGGCGAGTTAAATAATTGAAGGGTAATTATTTAATAATTAAAGATTGATGAATTATAATTAAAGGTTAATTAATATTATTATTAATGGTTAAAAATGATAAAAAGAATAATTAATCGAAATGATTTGTAATTTATTAATGTTAATTAACCAGGATTAATAATTCATAAGTAATAAATCTGATTTGAATTAATCAGACAATTAACTGATCTCACTTATGAGTGTTTGGATTCCATTGGATGATTGAATTTTTTGATACCCCTGATATGTTCTATTTTGATTTGAGCTGTGTTTGATGTAATTTATTATTTGTAATATACTTATCTGTGATCTATGAATGAAAGATAAGAATTACAGTTTATACCGCTTATCAAATATATTGTTTTATTTGAATCTGTGCTAATTGATGATGTTGCACTTTGATTGTGTAAAACCCCTAGACCACACTTATACACACATAAATATGGATTGCATGTGGAAATTGGTTAAGTCACAGATTTTTGAAATAGTTTTAAAATTTGAATTTTTGAATCCAAATGGCTTTGGGAAAAAGATTGGGATTAAAATAAAAAGCTTTTGAAAAGGAATTTCAAAAATAAAAGTTATTTTTGAATAGCTTGATTTAGTTTTGAAATCTGATTTAAATTTGAATTCAAAATTTGAAATTGAATTATATTTATGATTTAAAAAGGTTATACAAGTTTATATAGGTTTTAAACATTTTAAAAGTGTTGTTTTTGGAATTTGAATTTAACCCAAAGATTTTAACTTGTATAAATGAAATCAGATTTTTCTCCGAAACGAAAACTATTTGTTTTCTAATAATAAAAGCTTTCACCTAAGAAATGAACTTCCAATTTGTGATTAAAAGGATTTCAAGTCTAAACTGAAAATGGTCTTCCAAGTTATGAATAAATCTTTGGAAACGGGTTTGAAAGCTTTAAGTCAAATCTTTAAAGATTAAATGAGTTAATCCAACTTGAAATGAAAATTGTTTTGAAATATACGAATGAGTCTTTGTGAAAGCTAGGTGAACTTTGAGAATTGAATCTTTTTGTTTAAAAAGATTTTAAATGGTAATTTGTTTTAAACCATTTGAGAAGAAAGTTTGGGTTTTAAAGTTGTGACTTAACTAAAATCCCATTATCCATATGTTTTAAAATATTGCACGCATTATTAGGTTTAGTCGGGAGAGGACCTTGTGTCATAAAACCCATTCCGAATAATGATATGACGCTATGGATAGCATTTCAAGACCTGTGGTGAAGACCGGATATTTTCAAAAATGAAAGGATAACTCGTCGAATGTCTCTGCATCGACTGGTCCCCGGTATAGAGACTCCATATGTGATGGGAAGTCCGGGCATGATTAGGAATTATCCAGATTTGCAAGGTCTTCTTCGGAAGTGCCTTTGGTTCTGTTCGAACCCGGAACAGACTTGTATGGATGTGTGTGACATTACACTTTGAGATGTAAAGCCGGTTTCTATCAAATACATTTCTGCTTGGTGGCGTAATTTATTCTCTTAGCTTAACACCCTTCTCTGAGACGTACGAGCTCAGAGGTTATGTAGTTTATGGTTACTAGTGATACATTCCTAATTTGGTAATGTGGCATACGTAGTGCTGCTGATCATTTGTTGATCAAAGCACTTGCGAAAAAGCGTAGCTTTGTGGATGAGACTTCATCGATCCTCACAACCCGGTAATGGTCGAAATAGGAAAGATGCGGCAAGGTTTCAAGTGTAGCTCCCATAGGGTATGACCATTCATTTTGGAAAAGGGTGGTGACATGGTATGGAGCTCAGATACTAGCTCATGTGGACACTGTAGTATTTTTGTTACTGTGTGATGCTGTTGGTGTAGAGGATCCTCGGATAAAGGTCGCAAATGACCGGGGGTGGCATATCTTAAGTTTTATTTCCTAGGATGGGGGTAGCCGGCCTTGTGTTGGAAGAGAGCTAGGAAAGTTCTCGGGGGGGTCCCTCTAGAGGCGTACCCATGTGGCAATAGGAAGTTCCTTTGCCTGACCATTTATTGGAAATCCAATCATCCTATACGAGCCTTGTACGGTTTTAGTTGTAGAATCTTCCATGGCAGCTATAGTAGGCATAGTATAATGGTACCTATGCTGGCTAAGATTAATATTATACTTTCGAAATGTTTTCCACTATGCACTAGTAATAGTATCAAAAAGAATTTTGCGTAGTAAGCATGTTTGTCTATCATAAGGAGAAATCTCCCCATGTGTGCGATTGAATTGTGCGTGTATCGGAAGGCCTTATGGTAGTTTCATTTTCCAAAAAGCATTGCGGATTTGAAATTTAAATTCCTTTGTTGTTTGTTTTAAAAGATAAAAAATTGTTTTTGTTTGCTCACATCAGTACTATGACTGATTGGAGTTTATTGATCCCTTCCTAAACTCTGGGTGCCCACTATTTTCCACACGGGGCAGTCTAGAGTTGGGTTTTCCAGATAGTCGAATAGTAGGAATTGATTCGTTAGCCTTCGAAAACTTTTGGTTTGTGGATCGCATTTGCTACACTTCAGCATTCACGGACCACACTTGCTTAGCTTGGTGCATCGTTATTGGGAGATCGAGCTATTTCTGGATTGATGCCTTGGAGATGAAGATTACCGATACAGTAGTTCTCTTTTGAAGACCATATTGGAGATATTGTTCCGCATTTGGTGTTATCTTTTCTTTTCACTGCTATTGTCTTGTATCATATCTTTGATGTATATTGATATCTATTGTATCATCTGTTGTATCTTATTGTATCAGATACTGTACCAATGTTGTATATTGATATATTCATTTTCTTCCGCTGTGTTGTACTTAATGTGTTATAAGCTTCGGCGAACCAGATTCGACGTTTGGATCTGCGGCATTTGATTACAAGTGTCGTATTCAGTGCCATTTTCTAAGGTCGAGTCAGGGTCGTTATAATTGGTATTAGAGCTGAAGGTTGAAACTTTAGCTCAGGAGTATAACATGTTAAGTAGCTCGTTAGAGATAGGGTGAAGTATACCCTAGAATGAGTATATTCCCTAAGATATCCATTCAAACGCCTCAGTAAATTCTCTTACTATACACTGGTAGTGAGTATGAGTGCGAGAAGAGGACGAGATAGGGGACAGGGGAATACCACTATAAATGATCAATACCATGTAACAATGGAAACAACTTTCTTCTCAATCTCCTTTGATTCGATTTCGAATTCTTTGATTTCTTCATAGCAGCTACAAGAAGAAGCTTCGGTGTGGTGATGGCTTGCGAATCGTATAAATAAGTTCCTATCTCGTATTCTCGTTATCAGCTTTTCATTTTGAACTTTAATGAATTTGGAAATTTGAAATTGAAAATTTTAAATAAGTTGGGAATTTAAATTGAGTTAAATTGGTTAATAAAATATGAGGCTAAATTTGAGTTGTATCAATAAAACAATATTGTATAAAACCAAATTGGAAATTCTATTGTAACTTCTTGTGTAGATCGAAGTCCAAAGAGGGACAACTTGGTATATAGTTTGGAGTATTCCAACCTGAGTTTAGAATCCATATCTAGTGTTTGATAATTATGGAAGATCAAATCCATCTATCCATTCTCTGGGGACCGACATATTCTACGAACGATTAGTTATCGCTTCGAACTAATCAATGCCCTTGCATATTCGTAGACCGGTGGACCCAAATATCTTGTGTAATATTTTATGAGGTTGTTCTCATATTGTTGATATTATGATTTGGTAAGCCAAATGCAGAATTGATAACCAGTTTGATTTGGAAAGTTATTTCTCTATCTTTCATCTGTTCTTTGTTGCCTCCTTTGCAAATTTCGAGGACAAAATTTTCTTAAGGGGGGAAAACTGGAACGATCCCAATTTTTGAGTCAAATTTAATTGATAATTAAATTAAATTTTGGATTTAATTGTGGATTAATTGGAAATTTATTTGGATTTGAAGTATAAAAATAAAATTTAATTGAATTTTAAGCTGGAAATTCTAGGAAAATAAAATATATTGTAAATAGAATTTTAGGTATATTCGAATTCTCCAAATTTAAATAAGATATATTTTTGTGTAAATAAATTATAAATAGAAATTTGATTTGAAATTTAAGCATAAGTATCTTGCAAATAAATATTGGATTTAGGAAAAATAAATGTATTGGGAATAAATAGAAATTAAAGCTTTGAGATTAATAAAAAGTTAATGATAGTTTGTTTTCCAAATTTTTAAGTTTATTAATATTTGGAAGATGTAATAAATTTCAAAAAATTATTTTTAAGATTTAATTCTCTTATATAAATATAAATGTGACTATTTGTTAATATGAAATCAAATTTTTTAAATCCTTCTTCTTTTTTAAAAGTTGTACAAAATAAAAAATAAAAAAATGTATGAATGTAAATTGTATAAAAATGTAAGTATATAAATATGTTGAACTAAATTAAAGATTGAATGTGAAAAAAAACAGTGGAGATAAGATTTTATTGTGTAAATATGAATATAAAAAAAACATTACCCGTACATAAATAAAAGAAAAATATGTATTTATTTAAATGGGAAACATAATATAAAGTTATATTTAAGTGTTATTAACATGAAAATTTAAGGTGTTTAAAAAATATAAATATAATTACAAGATTTATAAATAAAGTAAAGGAGAGGGTTCAAGCACAAATTGTTTCATATTAACAAATTAATAAAATAAGGGGTACCTTTATTTATAAAGTGTATATGATAAAAAAATTATTTAAAAAACATTTTTGTCTTTGAAAAATTACAAATGTTAAACATACATAAGGGGGTAATGGAATTAACATACATTGAAATCTCATGATTATCTTTTTACAAATGGCATCCAATATAATTAATGGAATAAAATAATACAATTAAAAATAATAGAAAACTTTTCAGCTCCCCATATGCAATTATTTAGCTTTTCAGCAAATCTGAAAAGAACAGTAACAATAGATTGAGAATCACAAATCTCAATATCAAAGGCAACAATAAAAAGAGAAAAAAAATCAGAAAACTGCCATTATCTTCTCTTCTCCAATCTGAAACAAAATATTCAAGTGCAACATGATCAAGAAAAGTAATTTCAACCTAGAAAAATGAATCAAAATTGAAAGTTTAAAGCTTCAACCTGAAGCCTGGCGGATTACCTCAAAATCAAAATCAAAGTAGCAAGTAAAAATCTGGAAACTTTAAAACAAGCTGGAGCAAGAAATCAATGCAAAAGAACAACAAAACTGAAGCAAAGTTTCAGATCAATTTAAAATTGAATCAAAACGCTAAAAGAAATTCAACAAGATTCAACAATCAGAATCGTCAAGTTTCAGTTGTTCAAAGACTAACAACAAATTCCCATTTTACAAATTCACTTCAAGCCTGTTCTTCTTTGTTTCTCCTTGATGAAGGTGAGTAAACCCTTTGATTTCTGAATTTAAATTTGGTTTTTGAAAAACATGTTAAAGTCGGTTGGAAAATTACTTGCATGTGTATGAATTTGTGAATATATGTGTGTATTTAGCCTTACATGCCTGAGAACAGACATTACTCTCTATTTTGAGTATTACAGGGTTCAATCCTGTTTAAAAATCAAGAACTCACCCTCTGATCATCTATTGATCATAATGTTCAAAGAAAATATGTTTGAATTGCCAGGATCTCTTCCTTAAAAATATTTGTAGGCACTAAATATAAATAGGTGTTCTGGAAAATAGCAAAACACAGTGGAATATCATTTTTTGTAAAAATGTAAATGATTAAAATTTAAGTTTTGAATGTATGATCTTGTTCACTTTTCCAAATCATGATTTTTAAAAAAAAATCAAGATTTTTAGTGCAATTTTGGGTGAGAAATCGTGAGATGAACGGATTTGATTCTTTGGGCAAATTTCGATGGTCGGCGACCTTGTTCGTCTCGTGATCGGAGCTGTGGCTAGCTGAGAGGTCGTAGAGTCTATGAAAAATACTCGCTAAATTTTCTGATCATCGTAGTGGGTGATCGAAGTAGAATTAGGGTTAAAGCGCTATGATTGTCAAGGTCAGGAAACCTCGTCAGCACCGCCTCGTCAATGCATCGGAATTCATTGGACTGGGGGGAAAAGCTTCGATAATCTTTGGGGTAGCTGTGGTTGAACTGATGTGGCCTCTGGTGTCGTCATGCAGCGGAGTGGATTGAGTTTTGCGATCAAGTAGGCTTCAGGAAAGAAAAAATTGGACTCGAATTCGCTCGATTTTGATTTAGGCAAAGTTCTGTACATTTGGTTGTTCGAATTGAAGCTGGAGATCGTTGGTGATGTTCGGGTGAGTTTGTCGTCGATCGGCAATGGTCATCGTGGTTGTGCACGTATACGTGCATAGGTTAATATCAGTGATTTGTGGTGTTGGGGAAGAAAGGTGGGAGATCGAGTTCAAGCGCATGCAAATAGGGGAGTGACTAGAAGTTTGATTCGGGTGATTTTGTGAATGTTCCGGGTAAGCCCTTAATCAAAATTTTTAGGTTTTGAAAAATAAACTCGGGTTGGTTTTGGAGGAAACTCGAAGTGGATGGCATGTCGACTTAGGGGTGGACTCGAGTAGGTCTCGGGTTGGGTATAAAATAGTTTTCAACTTTCAAACCAAATATAGATCTTTTCGAAAACCTTTTTAACCCAAGTTTTTAAATAAATGGTTTTGACTTAAGTTTTGATTAATAAGGATTTCAAGTAAGTATTTTTAAAGAAATTAAATTTAATTTAAATTTTGTTACATTATTTTATAAGATTATTTATATAAATTAAATAATGTAATGAAGAATGATAGTTACGTTAAAATGCTACGTAAACCAATTTTTATCTCTTAAGTTAATCTGTGTGATAAGACTGATTTATTTAACAAGGTTTACAAGATAATCAAAATGATTAACAAAGATAAAAAGATTTATCTTTTAATTAATTAAGTAATTAATGATTTGTTAATATAGTTATTTTAAAAGTAATTATTTAATATTAAAAATTAATTTAATAAATAATTAACGTTAATTAATTTGTAATTAATTATTAATTAATTAAGGAATAATTAATTAATAAAAGTAATTAAGATTTAATTATTTATTAATTAAGGGTTAATTTCCTAATGTAATTAATATTAGATTAATAAAGAGTAATTAATTAAAGGATAAATTTGTTAAAGATGATTACTTTGTGTAATTAATTAAAAGATAATTACTTTGTGTAATTAAATAAAAGCTTATTACTTAAAGAAATTAATAAAGGATAATTAATTAAGGGTTAGTTAATTAATTAAAGATAATTAATTAAAAGGTGAGTTAAATAATTAAAGGGCAATTATTTAATAATTAAAGATTAATGAATTATAATTAAAGGTTAATTAATATTATTATTAATGGTTAATTAATAAATGATGAAAAGAATAATTAATCAAAGTGATTCATAATTTATTAATGTTAGTTAATCAGGATTAGTAATTCATAAGTAATTAATCTGATTTGAATTAATCAGACAATTAACTAATCTCACTTATGAGTGTTTGGATTATGTCGGATGATTGAATTGTTTGATACCCCTGATATGATCTATTTTGATTTGAGCTGTGTTTGATGTAGTTTATTATCTGTAATAATTATATCTGTGATCTGTGAATGAAAGATAAGTGTTATAGTTTATACCGCTTATCAAATATATTGTTGTATTTGAATTTGTGCTAATTGATGATGTTGCACTTTTATTGGAAAAACCCCTAGACCACACTTATACACACACAAATATGGATTGCACGTGGAAATTGGTTAAGTCGTAAATTTTTGAAATAGTTTTAAAATTTGAATTTTTTAATCCAAATGGTTTTGGGAAATGGATTGGGATTAAAATAAAAAGATTTTGAAAAGGAATTTCAAAAATAGAAGTTATTTTTCAATAACTTGATTTAGTTTTGAAATTTTATTTAAATTTGAATTCAAAATTTGAAATTGAATTATATTTATGATTTAAAAAGGTTAAAAAAAATTATATGGGTTTTAAACATTTTAATAGTGTTGTTTTGGGAATTTGAATTTAACCCAAAGATTTTAACTTGTATAAATGAAATCATATTTTTCCTGAAACGAAAACTATTTTTTTCTAATAATAAAAGCTTTCACCTAAGAAATGAACTTCCAATTTGTGATTAAAAGGATTTCAAGTCTAAAATAAAAATGGACATCCAAGATATGAATAAATCTTTGGAAAAGGGTTTGAACGTTATAAGTTAAATCCTTAAAGATTAAATGAGTCAATCCAACTTGAAATGAAAATTGTTTTGAAATATTTGAATGAATCTTTATGAAAGCTAGGTGAACTTTGCGAATTGAATCTTTTTGTTTAAAAAGATTTGAAATAGTAATTTTTTTTAAAGCATTTGAGAAGAAAGTTTGGGTTTTAAAGTTGTGACTTAACTGAAATCCCATTATCCATATGTATTTAAATATTGCGCTCATTATTCGGTTTAGCCGAGAGAGGACCTTGTGTCATACAACCCATTCCGAATAATGATACGACGTTATGGATAGCATTTGAAGATCGGTGGTGAAGACCGGATATTTTCAAAAATGGAAGGATAACTCGTCGAATGTCTCTACATCGACCGGTCCCCGGTATAGATACTCCATATGTGATGGGAAGTCTGGACGTGATTAGGAATTATCCGGATTTGCAAGGGCTTCTTTAGAAGTGCCTTCGGTTCTGTTGGAACCCGGAACAGACTTGTATGGATGTGTGTCTGACATTACACTTTGAGATATAAAGCCAGTTTCTATCAAATACATTTCTACTTGGTGGCAGATAATTTATTCTCTTAGCTTAACGCCCTTCTCTGAGATGTACGAGCTCAGAGGTTATGTAGTAGATGGTTACTAGTGATACATTCCTAATTTGGTAATGTGGCATACGAAGTGCTACCGATCATTTGTTATTCAAAACATGGCTTTGCAAAAAAGCATAGATTTGTGGACGAGACCTCATCGAGCCTCACAACCTATTAATGGTCGAAACAGGAAAGATGCGGCAAGGTTTCAGGGGCAGCTCCCCTAGGGTATGACTATTCCTTCTGGAATAGGGTGGTATCATGGTATGGAGCCCAGATACTTACTCATGTGGACACTGTAGTATATTTAATACTTTGTGATGTTATTGGTGTAAAGGATCCTCGGGTAAAGGTCGCAAACGACCTAGGGTGGCATATCTTAGGTTTTACTCCCCCAGAAGGGGGTGGTCGGCCTTGTGTTGGCAGAGAGTTTGGTAAGTTCTCAGGGCGTCCCTCGAGAGGCGTTCGCATGTGGCAATAGGAAGTTCCTTAGTCTGGCCATTTGTTGGAAATCCAATCATCCAATACGAGCCTTGTATGGTTTTAGTTGTAGAACCTGCCATTTAAAATGGAAGCTATAGTAGGCATAGTATAATGGTACCTATGCTGGCTAAGATTAATATTATACTTTCGAAATGTTTTCCACCATGCACTAGTAATAGTATTAAAAAGGATTTTGCGTAGTAAGCATATTTGACTATCATAAGGAGAAATCTCCCCCATGTGTGTGATTGCATTGTGTGTGCCGGAAGGCCTTATGGTAGTCTCATTACTAGTATAATATTGATTTGTTAGCCTTCGAAGCCTTTTGGATTTGTGGATCGCGTTTTCTACACTTCAGCATTCACGGACCGCACTTGCTTAGCTTGGTGCATCGTTATTGGACGATCGAGCTATTTCTGGATTGGTGCCTTGGAGATGAAAATTACCGACACTGGAGTTTTCTTTTGAAGACCATATTGGAGATATTGTTCTGCTGTTGGTGTTATCTTTTTCTTTCCGCTGCTATTGTCTTTTATCATATCTCTGATGTATATTGATATTTATTATATCATCTGTTGTATCTTATTGTATTAGATACTATACCAATGTTGTGTATTGATATATTCTTTTTCTTCCGCTGTGTTGTACTTAATGTGTTATGAGCTCCGGCGAACTAGATTCGACGTTTGGATCTGCGGCATTGATTACGAGTGTTGTATTCGGTGCCCATTTTCTAAGGTCGAGTCAGGGTTGTTATATTTTTCATGTTCAAATAATGTTGGTTGTTTGACATAAACAAGTTCACTGATAAAACCATTCAAAAATGCACTTTTGACATCCATTTGAAATACTTTAAAATTGTTATGACAAGCGAAAGCGAGTAGAGTTCGTATAGTTTCCAATCTAGCTACAGGTGCAAAAGTTTCATCGTAATCAATTCCTTCTTCTTGATTATACACATGTGCTACTAAACGTGCTTTATTTCGAACTATACTTCCGGTTTCATCGGCTTTCTTTTTAAATACCCATTTAGTTCGAATGACGGATTGATCTTCTGGTCTTGGAACGAGTTCTCAAACATTATTTCGTTCGAACTGATTTAATTCTTCTTGAATAGCTAAAATCCAAAAATCATCATAAGAGGCTTCATCATTGTTTTTTGGTTCAAAATTTGAAATGAATGCAACATGAATTATTTGATTAGTTGATTTCGAGTTACTCTAGAATTTATATCTCCAATAATGTTATCTATAGGATGATTCTTTAAAATCCTAGGAGGTGAAACTAAAGTATTATTTTGATCAATAGCTTCATTATTATTGTGAAGTGTGTAAGAAGAATCATTTGGATGTATTTCTTCTTCATCATTAATTTGTGTAGTTACAAAATTTTCATTAAAAGAAACATGTAAACTTTCTTCTATAATATTTATCCTTTTGTTCTAAATTCTATAAGCTTTGTTACGATCTAAATAGCCAACAAATATTCCATAATCGGCCTTAGGATCAAATTTTCTTAGATTGTCTTTAATATTTAATATGAAACATTTTGATCCAAATGTTCTAAAATATGATACCATAGGTTTCTTACCAAAAAATATTTCATAACACGTGTTTTTTGTCATTGGTCGTAGTGTCACTCTATTCAAAACATAACAAGCAGTAGCAATAGCTTCGGCCCAAAAATGTTTTGGTAGATTCATACTGTTTAATATTGTTCTTGCACATTCTTGTAATGTTTGATTTTTTTTGTTCAACAACACCGTTTTGTTGTGGTGTACGTGGAATTGAAAATTTATGATTAATTCCCTTTTTATCGTAAAAGTTTGTAAAAAGTTCATTTTCTAATTCTCCTCCGTGATCACTACGAATATTTTCAATTTTCAAATTCATTTGATTTTTAATTCTTTTTCCAAAAATTTCAAAAATAGAAAAAGTGTCACTTTTATGTTTCAAAAACAAAGTCCATGTATATCGTGAAAAATCATCAACAATCACAAAAACATACTTGTTTTGATTTATTGATCTTATTTGAGCAGGACCAAATAAATCTAAATGCCACAATATTAATGGTTGGTTTGTTGAAATATTATTTTTAGTTTTAAAAAAACTCCTTTTTAATTTTCCAATTTGACATGCATCACATAAATTATCTACCTTATAATTTATTTTTGGTAAACCTCTAACTAGTTCATGTTTTGATGATTTATTTATACATTTGAAATCATGTGACAAAATCGTTTATCCCATAGCCATGGATCGTCAAGCTTAGCGGTCAAGCATAAATCCGAATTTTGTTTTATATTTATACTCATATTCAAAATATAAATATTTTTATTTCGAAATCCTTCAAATAATAAATTTTTATTATTATCAAATATATTGCATCGATTTTTCTTGAAATTTATTTGAAAACCTTTATCACATAGTTGTCTAATGCTTAGATAAAACATTAGAGATAATAAGAGAGTTAGAAATACCGACGTTTATGACTTCTCCAATTCCAATGACATATCCTTTTGAGTTGTCTCCAAAGGTTACGGTGCCTCCAATGATATATTTTATATTTGAGAGCATCTTGGCATTCCTGGTCATGTGTTTTGAACAACCACTATCGAGCATCCATTTCACCTTTGCTTTTATTTTTGGGTACCTATAAAACAAAACTTATTCAATTGGTACCAACTTCTTTTACTAGGGTCTCAAATGTTAGGGGAGGAGGGTAGCCATACCCAAGTGGGTTTGGGCCCTTTAAAAACATAATCATTGTTAAATACAACACTTGATAGAAAACTATCAATATGTTTTGGTCTAATTAACTTATTATTAGACTTTCGTATCCAAATTTTTATATTTTTAAATTTTACATCTTTACTTAACTTTGGTCTCTTTTTGAAACTTTGATATAAGATACTTTTTTTATAGTATTACCTTTTTTTCTTATGTGAATTCTTTTCAAATCCTAATCCATTTCGATAACCAGAGTGTTTCGAAATTTTAATTAAATTATCAAGATCTTGTTTTCCTTTGTTAAACTTTGAAGCATTATTAGTAATTTTTTCTAGTTTTTCCTTTAGTTCACAAATTTCATTTTTTGACATTTCTATACTACTTTTTGTTCAATATTTTATTTAATCAAATTATTATTCTCAAGTTTTAACCTATCTATTTCACAAAGTTGTGTATCATATTTGATAGACTTTTTACATTTTTCTTGTGAAATCTCTAATTCTTCTTCTAGAATTACTTTTTCATCCCTTAACAATTCAATTTCTTGTTCTAATCGATTTATTTTGGCTAGATGGTCTTTATTCAATTTTTTGATCTGTCAAAACTTGTCATCAAGTTCAATACTTAACTCTAATAATTCATTATAGCTAAGTTCAGGACATACCTCATTAGTATTAGCCATAAAACATACATTAGCTTGTTCTCCATTGTTATCACTATCACTCTCGGAAGATGATGATGAATCGAAATCATCCCAAGTGACTTTAAAAGCTCTTTTCTTCTTAAATTTCTCAATTTTGTTCGTTTTCTCATTGTTGAGTTTAGGGCAATCCTTCTGCATATGTCTGTATTGATCACATTCATAGCACTTGATTTGAGATATATTCATTGTATTGGACTTTACTTCTTTTTGGAATTTGGTCATCTTTCTAAATTTCTTGAATTTGTTGTAATTCTTGGCAATGAAGACTATCTCTTCTTCATCCAAATCCGAGTCATCATTCTTTGCTTAAAATGCTATGTTCTTCTTTTCAACATTTTGTTCTTTTCTAGCCTGTAAGTTAGCTTCATAGGACATTAAATTTCCTATCAACTCTTCATCCTTAAGAGTAGAGAGATCATTAGTTTCTTCTATAGCTAATGCCTTCCTTTCCCAATCCTATGTCAAAGATTTGAGTAATCGACACACTAAATCAAAATCAGTAAACTTAACTCCTAATTCCATAAGATCATGTTGGATAGTTTGAAATCTATAATACATGTCAACAATAGTTCCATTTTGCTTCATTTTGAATGAAAAGAATTGGTTTTGCAAAATTGAAATCTTAGTTTGTTTGACCTTTGTTGTACCTTCGTGTGTAATTTGTAAGGTATGCCAAATGTCATATGCAGTAGTGCATAATATGACACGTGAAAATTCATTTTTATCTAGAGTGCAAAATAAAACGTTCATAGCTTTAGCATTGTTTGATGCTAAGGTCTTTTATGCATTGGTCCAAGTGTTCATAGCAGTGTCAGGTGCTTCATATTTATTTTCTATAGCAGACCACATTTCTAGACCATTGGCTTCCATAAAAATACGCATACAAGTGGACCAAATTGCATTGTTTGAGCCATTAAATAGTGGGGGACATGCGGTAGACTGATCTTCTTGAAAGATACTTTCCATATTAGTGATTCAAAAACTTGTTACAGTACTTTTAATCAAACCTTTCTCTGCTACCAATTGAAAGACTAACTTATGGTGGATCGATTATAAAAATGACAAGTTATAACTAAATTAACTATAGTGTAATGATTAGTAACGAATGTAAATAAGAATAATCACACCAGGGTTTTTATACTGGTTCGTACCTCCCATCCTATGTCCTGTCCGGAAGCTCCACTTTGGAATTTCGTTTCACCAAATAACCCTCACTTCACCTAGAGGAGTAGGTTTACAATAGCAGATTTTCTTTATCAACTATATGTTCTTTATTACATAAATTTTGACTATATGGTACAATTGAACTTCTTATTCTCTTGAATGTTTGAATACAATATTGCTCGACAGAATATATAAGTGTATGATCTTAGATTTACAGATTGGATAGCAAGTAGATGATTAGAACAAGAGTTGATTAAGATAGAAAGTCGAGTTGTGTTTTGATCCTTCTTGATTCTTGTTTATATAATTGTAGAGTGTTGCTTCTAGTAGTTGCATCTCTTCCTTTTCAGTCTAGAATCTTTACTGTTCACTGGTGAAGAGTTGTGGAGTAGAGATGGAGTTGGACTTTTTGGAGATGACAGTAGTTATTTGAATTTTTTGCCCTAAGCGCAGTTTCAGACGTCTGAATGTTGTTTTCAGACGTCTGGAACCTATTATTATTTTTAGCCCAGTATCTATGTTCAGACGTCTAAAGTTCTTCATTCAGACGTCTCAACCTATCAAGTGAGGTTTTTCTGGGTTCATTCTTGAGTGTTTGTTCCTTCAATCTTCGTACAACTTTGTAGATGAATTTATTTAATGCTATAGTCATCGTCTTGTCAAGGTAATGGTTTGTCTTCCTTTGTATCTGTGTATGATGATATATATGTGATTTCCATTGTATAGTTGTTATCGTCGAAATCGTAAACTTAGGGTTCTAACATTGTGGATCTATTAGATCTACTGGACGGTGATAATCATACCCTTCCTAAGTGTTTAGCTCTATAAATGGTCTTGTTAGTTCCATGATACCTATGTTCCCTTGTCCTTAGGAGAACTTCTCACTTAGTTTATTTGTTTCTATGATTTCTACATGACGGATCAACAACAGCCATATGAATCTCAACATTATGACCATCAGCAACACGACCATTTCTACGACCAACATCTTCATCCAATCCAACTATACTCTAGAACCTAAGTCACGATGATAGGGATTGGTGCCGCCATAGGAGATGGATTAGCACCGATCTATTCTCTTACATTCTAAGCACTGTCCAACTTACTTTTCGAAGTTTCAATTTCATTTCTCTTCATTTTTTGCTTCCCTCCTATGTGTTATCCACCTAATGATAAATAACTGTCCTTTTTTCTGAATCAGATTTTGATAAATCCCTCCCGTTCCTTCTACAACCATGGGATAACCGGTTTAGCAAATCCAGACTTTGCGTTATTTTTTTCCTCATCGTTTTCTTACTTTCACGCAGCTTGACATTTAACTCCTTCATCATCTTATCAATCTCAACCTTAGTTATCATATCTATGGGTATATGAATTTCAACATTTTTCTCTAGTTCTACCTCGCGGACTAAAGCAATCCAAAAGTAGAAAATATATCCAAATATTGGGAGAATGATATGTTTTCATTAAAAGAACCAAAATGTTTACACTGAAAGTTGGCATAAGCATCCAAAATATTTCTAAAAGAGAAAAACATGAAGAAATTAAATGAAAAATGAGAGAAAACAAAATTTACCAATATGGTGGTTCGACTAATCTTTGGTCTACATCCACTTCTACTTTGTTTATGATTCTGGATATCTTTTACAATTGCAATCTTATTGATCGATGGCCAATGGATTGGTAATGACCCAAGTGATTACAAGATAAGTACATAAATTTAGAATGTAAGCTAAAAAGATTCCCTAGACAATGCCTATCGCCTTCTATTTATAGTGGAAGGTTGACGAATCTCTCCCCACAATTTTCTTCCCCATGTTCCCCATGTCCAAAAGGAGTGTCCTTGAAGAGATTATAACCAAATCAGTGGAGTTTAGGAATCCGTACCGAACCATGCCCAATGGATCAGTTACATCCATAAGATTGGATATAAAGTCTTCTTTGATCCCTCCATGTTGATTGGTTGGCTAGTATCTTCATTCGTAGAACTTGGATGCATTGATGTAAGCTCAAACTATGGTGAAATCTATGGTTCGTCGGTCAGTTCAAAGAATTTGGGCTTCTAATCTTGAAACTTGAATAAATGCACTAATGTTTGAGTCATGAGTAGTTGGCGATCCATCTCATAATGCATTAATACCTCAACAAGCACTTTATTTCCACTCAACAAGAAAACAAACATATTTTTATGCAAGTTCCATGGATCCGTATCGATCCAAGAAATTTAAAAAATTCTTGAACTTTGGCCTTGGATCTTTGGATATTTTGGCATAATGGTTATTTTGAAGACTTTTGGTAGGTTAAGCTTCATCCATTGAGCTTGCTTGGTATCCGAGATTGAATGTAATTGTTCTAGATTCCTATTTGATTATCCTCCATTTGATTATTCTGAATCATCCAAATACAGCTTGGTCAAAATGCTAATAACATAGTGGTATAATTTTTTTAAATTGTTTAAGAAAGTAAATAAAATAATTCATAGATATTTTTTTCAAATCCTAGTAAACCTAGATTCGTTAGTAAAATCTAGAAGGATCACAAGCAAGTCCGCTAAAATGCTACACTCCCAATTTAAGCAACCATTTTAGATGATTCGGCTTGGTTTCCAAGAATCAAATCATCGCCATTCAATGAGGGATTAGACATGTTACACAATTGCACTAAGTCCACAAATGAAAACTCATAGTTTTTAGTTAAATGCACTTACACAAACATATACATACATGCAAACAGATATATACGTGTATATTATAAATGTTATTATATATGTGTGTGAGTAAATAAATATATAATTATAATGTTATAATTAAATACTTGTTCAAAATTGTTTTGAATTATTATTTGGCATTGTCTGATTAATTAATAAAATACATAAAAACTATATATGCTATATTATAATTAAATTAAATTATTAGTAATAAATAAATTACTTTCGTATGTGTATATGTAAGTAATATGTATTGTGGCTAAAAATAAGCCCAACTCATAATTTTGGAATAAATATATATGTACTGTATATGTCTACTATGGTGTCAAATGTGTTTGACACTTGTACCACGTGAATGTATCATATACATTATTCTTTAAATCACGTCATTTTTAATTATTAAAGACTATGAACCCTAAATAATGTTTCCCTTGATCATTTATGTATTAGGCCGATTACTTCCGTATATGTTGTTTGTTGAGAAAATTCAGGCAACTATGAAATGGTAGGTCAGATTAAATAATATCATATGGCTTGTTGAGAATGTTGAATATGCAAGCATATGACTTTTGTTTGATGATAATAAACATATATATATATATATATATATATATTCATTTAAATGTATCTTTTAATATACTATTTTATTTCTCAAATAATTAAATAAATATTTGGTGAATAAAATAAATAACAAGGAATTTAAATTCAAATAATATTTTATTCAAACAAATATTTATTATAATTTTTAATAGTACAAATTCAAGCTCTCACTATACATATACAATTTTGATTACAATACAAATTCAATTACATCACAATCTATCATTTACAAATACACCTCACAACATATCGCTCATTCACTCGTAATTTATCTACAACTTTATTTCAGATTGAATCCAGCATCTGAGCAATTTACAAAATTAAATACTGACACGGTAAAATTGAAAATAAAATATTTTTGCAGTATAAAATAAAATGTAATGTTGAAAACATTATTTGCCTCGGTTATTTGGGTTGTTCTTCATCATTTAATTTCGAATTCATCATACACGAACATGTTGTGACATGCATAGTGTATCACTGTATATGCCATAAGGCCGTGCACACCGATATATACACTTGATAAAATTACAGGGACAGGTGAGCACAAGATCAAACCAAAATCAAAATCAGGGTTTAACTCAAGTGAAATAAATATACAGTCACAATTTTAACACAAGGTCAAACCCGAGCTTTAAAGTTGGATTCAACATAGGCACGGTCCAAAAATACAAGCACAATATGTACAAAGTCATTGCAACATTGGTGCACCATAAATTGACACAAGACATGGGCATACAGCAAAAGTTCCGAGCAGTCTCAACTAGGTCATGCGAGTCAGACAGCAAAATACATGTGGACGAAACAACCGAGCTGGATATAGTACAAGTCCATACGCAAGACTCCAATGTGGTTGCAGTGTAGACTATAAGAACAAAGCATGCACCAGTTCAGTACGCAATATACCCAGAACTAGTTCAGTAATCATGTGAACAATGCAAACAAGTCACATATACAGGGGTCAAGCAAATGATACATGTACAAGACTCAAGACCGCACAATTCAAGATGAAATCATATCACAAAACAATGCGACAAAAGATACCAGACTCAAAAGAACCAAGTACAACAAGAACAGAGTCTCGACCAAAACAGCACTAGCCCCAACATGAAGTTCAACAGCGTATATGTACCACATGAACCAGACATGCACGCAGGAGAAACCAGAATGCAACACACTACAAATATGAGTGCAAACAAACTACATGAACCATACTGACTCAAATCAAATACAACCAGACAAGTTTAGACATGAACAAGTTACAATATGCAAATATACATAGACAGTGCACATACTAACAAATGGACAATAGTTCAACCAACATCAGTGCACATGAGTTCAAATGAAAAATCAGATGTCCAAAGACCAGACTCAAAGCAACTCGAGCTAGCTAAATGAACCCACTCCAAATTCAAACCCAGTGCGACTTCAACCTGAACCAGAGCATGCACAAGCTCATATGCAATATCAAAATACATGGAGTGTAATTAAAAATACCAAAGTGAAGCAAGAAGACTTCGATATGCAGAGAGTCAAGGAAAGTGATCGAAGAATCAAAAGTCAGAGCTGTGTCAAAATATCATCACAAAACTATCATAACTGAAGGCCAGCAAATAGTGGAAGTTATCACATAAACAAAGTCAAGACAGAACAACATGAAGCATAGGGATGCAAGCATCAAGTAGCAGTTTTTATCAAAGACAAAGAATAAAAAGTCAACTGAAAATCAAGTCATGGTAATCAAGAAATCAAATAGTTTCAACAGCAGTTTCGAACCAACTTCGAAATCGTGATATCCAAGAAATCGAACCAAGTCAGAAATAAACACTATGGGTATCAAGTAATCAAGCAACGAAAATTATAAGTAATTGAAAATGTCAGAAATCATCGCAATCATCAATGCAAAATCGAATGGCAAGCCAAAAATTATCAAATGAATTCGTATGAAATATACGAACGAAAAATAAGGAATTCGATTCCTATATTTGCCTTAAAATATCACCGGCAAAAGGCATTCGAGTTCGAGCTAAACGGAGAAGAACAAATCATAAAACTCGAATAAAAGTCGAGCGTTGTATAAATCAAAAAGGAACAAACATACCAATTCTTTCAATAATCAAACTCGACTAATTGTAAGCGATCGCAAACCAAGTTGAAGCTACCGTGAACATATAATCAACCGAAGAAAGGATTCGATGCATCATTGCATTCAATTTGACAAAGCGGCGGCTTCTAATTTAACAAGTCCCTAAAAATTGAAAGTGGAACGAACGGAAAAAAGAAAGCTGCCATTTTTCCTTTCTCAAAGGATCGAGCCGATAATATAAAAAGCAAAGGAGCCTACTTTTATTTTTGCCCAGCCTGTTTAATTTGGACTTTATATTTTGACTACGGTTTTGTGTGTTTTAAAATTGTTTTTAAATTTGTATTTTCCTTTTGATCCTGTGAATTGTCTAGTCGTGTGACTAGGGGATAAGCTACGTGGCATAGTTTGAGAATTCACAACTCAGTGGCTGAGTTGTGGCAGGCTTTTGAGCGTAGAGTTAAGGCTAGTCGATAGCGGATGTCGCGAGTTTACATGTGTAAGCGTCTGACTACTTAATTTCTAGTAGAAACCTTGAGGGCATCACGTTGGTAGGGTTTTGCCAAAGCTGGGTAAATTATGTGTCGTTCTATTTCTGCATTTATTATTCTGCTATTATATATGCTGCTATTATTTTGATATATCTGTGTTGAATAATTTTATACAAACTTCCGCAATAGTTTTTATAATTGATAGTATCACCCTATTCACCTCCCTCTATGGTGAAATCGATCCTACAAGTAGTATCGAAGCTTGGTAAAAAAGCCATTTTTGTTTTAAAAAGTTTGTTTTTTCAAAGAACAATTTTTTACGAATTTGAATTTTTAAAAAATGGCTGCTTTTACTAGGGACCGGTCAAGTATTATCCCTCCTATTTTTGATGGAATAGATTTTTTGAATTGGAAATTGGGAATTGAAAATTGAAAAGGGAATTTTATTTAAAATCTGTTAATATTAAATGTTGGGATATTATTGAAAATGGGTGCGATATAACAGACGAGAAAATTATCTCGATTAATGCTCTTGCTATGCACATATTATATTCTCATATTAATCAAGATAATTTCAAATTTATCTCTCATTGTGAAAATGCACAAGAAATCTGGAATGCTTTTGATGCAATATATG
This sequence comes from Allium cepa, assembly GCA_030765085.1. Classification (NCBI taxonomy): domain Eukaryota; kingdom Viridiplantae; phylum Streptophyta; class Magnoliopsida; order Asparagales; family Amaryllidaceae; genus Allium; species Allium cepa. The sequence goes on from CM060942.1 coordinate 73,775,978, forward strand.
GTGCAAAAGTCAATAACAATGAGAAATCCTCCTCAATCGACTCAGCTAAAAAACAAGCTTAATAGGATTGGTAAAAAACAGTAGTGATGAGGGCGATGATGAAGATGGAGCAGCTGAGCTGGCATTACTAATGAAGATATTCAAAAAGTGGAACCACAAACACAGAAATCCAGCTCTAAATCAAAAATTGAAAAGCAGAATATTCAAAGCATTATACAACCCAGAAGAACGGGAGATCATCTGTCATAAGTGCGACAAACCCGGACACATCATGCCAAATTGTCCTCGAATTCAACTCGACAAAGAAAAGAAATCAAAAAGGAGAAATTCTATAGCCACATGGAATAAAAGCGATAATAATAATAAAAGCACTAGTACTAAGAGTGGGAGAGCAGATCCGTGCCTTCAAGGTAATATAACAGATAGTGATGATGATGAGCTAAGCGAGGTATCAAAACTTTCTTACTCACAATTACTTATATATTTCCACGAAGTAAATGGCTGTTTTGAATGACTTAGGGAGAAGTATGCTAAAATTGAATCACAAAGAGATACTTTGATAGAAACAAATAAACAACTTGACCAATTAGTTACAAACTATCAAAGTAGGATCCCTAAGTGTGATAAGTGTCCATCACTCGAAGAAGAAATTAAAAAATCAGAATTTATAATTAAATCGCTTGTAAATGAAATTCTGATTTTGAAAGAGAGTGTAAATTATAGGAGAGAGAATTTTATTAAAAGGTGCACTCAATTATTGAACAAAAATGAATCTCTCAAAACACAAGTCCAACAATTGTCTACAACTTTATGAAATTTTTCCAAAATTGAAAAATCGTTGAATATGCTATTAGGAAAACAAACCGTTAATAAAATTAGATAAGGACTAGGATATAATGAATCTAAACTGGTTAGAAGCAAATTTAATCAAGTCAAAACCGAGTGCAAAATTTGTAGAAAAATTGGACACACTCAAAATATTTGCTGGTATAGACCCAAACACGTGAAAACAATTCCAATTTGGTTTCCAAAAGGCACAAATATAAATCTCTCAAAGTCGAACAAATCTGAGTGCCAAAATGAACGTATATAAATAGTTATGGGTATCCACAAAATTATTTGTCAAAATATTTTGCCACTAACAATCATGGACCTATAAAAACATATAGGTCACAAAAATCTTTTATTGTGTAGGTTTGGTGGCAGGCTAAGGAACTACAATAGTGTTACTTGGATTCTGGTTGTTTCAGGGACACAACGGGCGACAAAGCAAAGTTCCTTAGCCTAGTATAAAGGTGACAGAATCATAATGGGAAATAATGAAAAATTATTGTAAAGGTAAAACAGGTAATGGTATATTTATTTTGAACGATATACTAAATGTGATAATCAACACTGTAATTTGAATTAAATCAGCCAGTAATGTGATGATGACATGAATGATGATTTTGATTCTGACTTATTCAAAATTGTTGGCCCATTATATTCTTATGCCAAGAACACTATAAAATCTCTAGAGTCTTTGAATTACTTCATATATATATTAGTTGTGATTAATAATAGTGTTTTATTGGATGATAATACATTTAGTTATTTTACGCCTGAATCTATATTCATCGTTTTTGATTATTTACATGACTTCAATTCAAATTCAAGAGAATTTCATTTAAAAAGTTGTTAAAATGATTTTGAGATATTTTGTTGCACAACTCATGATCTGGTCTGTAACATTCAACTAATAATAAGTTTGAGTGAAAAGAAATTCCGATGCAGATTATACTGGTAATCTAGTTGATAGAAAAATTACTAGTGGAACGTGATTTATAATGAGCATTTGGTAACTACATTGTTTTTCAATGAAAATATCTGCATATTTTTCACTTCAAATAATTTTCAAATTGCAGACATTTTTTTATAAAACCCCTTCTAGAAAATCATTTTTGACCTTGTTTCAAATTAGTCATTTTGGAAAATTTGGTTTTATAATTATTTTTGAATATGATTTTAAATGACTACATTGACTAGTCTGACACCCTAATGATTATCGAAAAGATAAAGAGTGATTGAAAAAGTGATGGTTAATATTAATCACATATTATAAGTTGAGATGGTAAATTTAGTAAATTTCTTTAGAAATTTGAACAAGAGTTATAAAAACTTTTTGTTGGTAAAAATTCCATAACCTTCTCTATTTCTATCATATTTTTAATGACCATCACTCATCAGATTCGATATAGTTTTTCAATATGTGGTACTTTAAACAGGAATCATTCGTTTTTCGTTTTATATTTTTTTTTTTAAAATAAAAAATCCAAAGTATTCACTCTCATTTAAAAGTCCTCACGGTTATGCATGGGTGAATTACTTGGAATTTTTGATTATGTGCTTCCATGCTCATTTAAAAATCCTCACGGTTATGCATGTATGGAATGCATATCAAAATTGATTTGTTAAATAAACAAGTAGATTCTAATCCCATTTAAAATTCCTCACCGTTATGCGTGGTTAGGAGATACTTGAATTCATTGTTTTAAAATCAAATTGGAATACTAATAATCTCATTTAAAAGTCCTAATGGTTATGAATGGTTGGTATATATTCAAATTCCTGATACAAATATACCACAAATACACTCAACTGTATGGTTTTATACGATGACATCATTCCTGTCATTCTAAAAGTGGAATATGCGCCTAATAGAGTAATATGATTTTTGTTTGATTTTTTATTGAAATTTAAAACTTGTATTCGATTGAGTTTTAATGTTGTATTATTATCTATCACTTTAACTCTGTTTTTCTAACACTATTACTCTTTTGCTGATAATATAAGGGGGAGAGAAAAGTTAAGATTTTGACAGATAAAGGTCAAATAGTTTCTATTTGCATCAAGGCTCATTTGCATATTTTTATTTACATGCACATATGAAGGGGGAGATTTGTGTAGAGAGGAAGCATTTAAACAGGGGACAAATAGAGTTTATCAATAATCAAAACATTTAACAAAGTCAAAATTTTAAATATATATATATATATATATATACATATATATGTTTGTTATCTCAAAAATGGGAGATTGTTGAATAGGAAAGTATATGATTTTTGTTTGATGATAATAAACATATATATATATATTCATTTAAATGTATTTGTTAATGTACTATTATATTCAATAGATTCTGTTTAGCAGAAAGACAGATATTCCTTGCTCATTATCAGACAATCACTTATTCACAAACCTCGTGTGAGGCTAATAGTTTTCATTTCCCATCTCATGGAAAACGCTTTTTGCTCCGCTTAGCCCTATCCTCTTCTAGGGGTATTTTAGTGATAGGTTCTATAAGAACTCTAACAATTAAATATTATTGAATTACCTTTCTTCATTTTTGATTTCAAAAATGCATCTCTTTTTTGAAAGGTAAACCCATAACTAAATTTCTCTTCTAATCGAAAAGAATACAACTTATTAAATCACATATAGATTTACTTGAGTTTTTGATAGAAGTGTGTCAAAGCAATTTTATATTGTATCATATGTGGTATTTTATTTCAAACAAATATTTATTACAATTTTGAATGGTACAAATTCAAGCTCTCACTATACATATACAATTTTGATTACAATGCAAATTCAATTACATCACAATCTATCATTTACAAATGCACCTCATTACATATCGCTCATTCACTCATAATTTATCTACAACTTTATTTCAGATTGAATCCAGCATCTGAGCAATCTATACAAATAAATACTGACGCGGTAAAATTGAAAATAAAATATTTTTGCAGTATAAAATAAAATGTAATTTTGAAAATATTATTTGCCTCAGTTATTTGGGTTGTTCGCCATCATTTAATTTTGAATTCATCATACATAAACAGCTTGTGACATGCACAGTGTATCACTGTACATTCCATAAGGCCGTGCACACCGATATATACACTTGATAAAATTACAGGGACATGTGAGAACAAGGTCAAACCAAAATCAAAAGCCGTGTTCAACTCAAGTTAAATAAATATATATTCATAATTTTATCACAAGGTCAAACCCGAGCTTTAAAGCTGGATTCAACACAGGCGCAATCCAAAAATACAAGCACAATATGTACAAAGTCAATGCAACAGTGGTGCACCATAAATTGACACAAGACATGAGCATACAACAAAAGCTCCAAACAGACTCAACTAGCTCATTCTAGTCAGATAGCAAAATACATGCGGGTGAGACAACCGAGCTGGATATACTACAAGTCCATACACAAGACTCCAATGTGGTTGCAGTGTAAACGATAAGAACAAAGCATGCACCAGTTCAATATGCAATGTACTCAGAACTAGTTCAGTAATCAAGTGAACAATGCAAACAAGTCACATATACAAGGTTCAAGTGAATGATACATGTACAAGACTCAAGACCGCACAATTCAAGATGAAATCATATCACAAAACAATGCTACAAAAGATACCAGACTCGATTGAACCAAGTACAACAAGAACAGAGTGTCGACCAAAACAGCACTAGCCTCAACATGAAGTTCAACAGCGTATATATACAGCATGAACCAGACATGTACACAGGAGAAACCAAAATGCAACACACTACAAATATAAGTGCAGATAAACTACATGAACCACACTGACTCAAATCAAATACAATCGGACAAGTTCAGGCATGAACAAGTTACAATATGCAAACATACATAGACAGTGCACATATTAACAAATCGACAACAGTTCAACCAACATCAGTGCACCTAAGTTCAAATGAAAAATCAGATGTCCAAAAACCAAACTCAAAGCAACTCGAGCTAGCTAAACGAACCAACTCCAAATTCAAACCCAGTGCAACTTCAGCCTGAACCAGAGCATGCAAAAGCTCATATGCAATATCAAAATACATAAAGTGTAACTACAAATACAAAAGTGAAGCAAGCAGACTTCAATAAGCAGAGAGTCAAGGAAAGTGATCGACGAATCAAAAGTCATAGCTGCGTCAAAATATCATCACAAAACTATCATAACCGAAGGCCGGCAAATCGTGGAAGTCATCACATAAACAAAGCCAAGAGCGAACAACATGAAGCACAGGGATGCAAGCATCAAGTAGCAGTTTTGATCAAAGCCAAAGAATACGAGGTCAATTGAAAATCAAGTTGTGGTAATCAAAAAATCAAATAGTTCAACGACAGTTTCGAACCAACTTTGAAACCGTGATATCTCAGAAATCGAACCAAGTCAGAAATCAACACCGTGGGTATCAAGTAATCAAGCAACGAAAATTATACGAAATTGAAAATGTTAGAAATAATCACAATCATCAATGCAAAATCGAAATGCAAGCCAAAAATTGTCGGACGAATTCGTATGAAAATATGAACGAAAAATAAGGAATTCAATTCCTATATAAGCCCTAAAACATCATCGGCAAAAGGCATTTGAGTTCAAGCTAAACAGAGAGGATCAAACCATAAAACTCGATCAAAGTCGAGCGCTGTATAAATCAAAAAGGAACAAACGTACCAATTCTTTCAACAATCAAACTCGACTAATTGGAAGCGATCGCAAACCAAGCTGCTGTGAACATATAATCAACCGAAGAAAGGATTCGAAGCATCGTTGCATTCAATTTGATAACGCAGCGGCTTCTAATTTAACAAATCCCTAAAAACTGAAGGAGGAACGAACGAACAAAAGAAAGCTTCCATTTTTTCTTTCTCAAAGGATCGGGCCGATAACATAAAAAGCACAAGGAGCCTACTTTTATTTAGGCCAGTTGTTTAATTTGGGATTTATATTTTGAATAGGGTTTTGTGTGTTTTAAAATTGTTCTTAAATTCGTATTTTCCTTTTAAACTTGTGTATTGTCTAGTCATGTGACAATGGGACAAACTACGTGGCGTAGTTTGAGAATTCGCAACTCAGTGGCTGAGTTGTGTAGGGTTTTGAGCGTAGAGTTAAGGCGAGTCGATACCGGGTGTCGCGAGTTTACGTGTGTAAGCGTCTGACTGCTTAATTTCTAGTAGAAACCTTGGGGACAGCACGTAGGCAGGGTTTTGTCGAAGTTGGGTAAATTCTGTGTCGTTCTATTTCTGTATTTATTATTCTGCTATTATCTGTGGTGCTATTATTTTTATATATCTGTGTTGAAATAATTTTATACAAACTTCCGCAATAATTTTTATAATTGATAGTATCACCCTATTTACTCCCTCTATGGTGAAATCGATCCTACAAAGAAAACTCATGGTCAAAATTGAGATTAGGGAAAATACCTCGTGGTTTGGAGTTATATGGAATATAACCGATGCCGCCATTTATGGTCCTATGACATAGTTAGAAAACTAAAGGTTAGATACCTCAAGATAAATGGGTCCTAACAACCATTAGAGAAACTGAAAGGTTTTTATATTTTTCTTAGAATTTTGGGAAATATAAAATGCAGTGGAAAACTAATTTGAAGGAATTAAATAAACCAATATTATAAGTATAAGAACACACTAATATTATAATATATATTATTTAGATAAATTGGCATTAGTATAATGAATAAAATATTGATTAATTAAAGTATATTTAAAGGAATAATTTATAAATTGGCAGAGAATTATACATTCACCTAAACAAATTCTTATCTTTTTGTCACTTTAAAGCCTTAAAGTACATGTGCATATACAAATCAATATAATATGGCTAAGTAATAAAATGGAAAGGTACAATTCAGCTTAGTATGAAATATAATTAAATAAGAAGTAGATAGTGTCACACTAGGATTTTACATCGGTTCAGAAATCCTGCTCCACGACTAGTATTGAAGCTCCACTTCGATACTTAACTAACCAAAAATTCTCTCACTTCAACTAGAGTAATAAGAAGTAGATAGTAGCTTATACTTCCTAGAATTAGGACTTCTACCAACTTTCAACTAATAGTTTGACTTTGGTAATCATTATGACTCAATACATGAATTTTGTCATTGAATGCAATAGCTCCTATAAGCACTCGATATTATTAAGATGCAAATGAGAAAGGTTAAGGAAAAAATAGAGCTTCGAATCCATAATGAAATGCTCAAATAGAAGGCAATAAAGTTTTTTTAGATCAAAAGCATAGAACAAGAAAAGAAGGCAAAGGTAAGTCTTTTGGCTTTGATATATGGTGTATTTATAGAGGCGTGTGGTTATGGTGAAGGGTTGTATTTTTATGAAGTACTACGGTGAAGGGATGGAGGAAATGGTGAAGAGAAATGATGAGGAGGTGTATAAAATCATAGAATAATCAAATTTCTATAAGCAACGTACACACATCAATGCACAAGTGGTACTCCCATCGATTGACCGGTAGCACCGGTACACCGGTGCTTTAGCACATTAACAAAAACTTGTATTTCGTACCCATTTTCCCTATTTCTCCATCTTTCATTACTCCAAAAAATTTAGAAAAAGTCAAGGAAAACAAAAGACCTATTTTCAGAGTATGTGATATAGGTCATATAAGCGATTTTACCAATTTTCAACTTTAAGACTCGACTACCGACAGTATAAACAATGTACTCTTTTATATCTCATCGAGTTTTGGATCCATTTCCATTTTGTATCCATGAATCCATCGTAGCTTGATGAATTATCTATCGCCTAAATTTCTTTTTCATCCGCTCATAATTTATAAGTTGTCATTGTAGGATCTAGATTAACCCTAGAGGGGGGGTGAATAGGGTTATAGCAAATTTTCTCGAATTAAACACAGAAATATAATAGCGGAAATAAATATGCTGAAAAGTAAATCACACACAAAATTTACCCAGCTTCGGCAACCCCTGCCTACTGCTGCATTCGCAGATTTCTATTAGAATTAAACAGTATCACGCTTACAACAACTCTACTAGACTCGCAGACCCTTTTGCTCCCGCTCACAAACACTCTACTAGACTCGCAGACCCTTTGCTCCCGCTCACAAACACTCTACTAGACTCGCACACCCTGCTCCCGCCTATAGAGTTTCGTTTACTCGCAAACTCTGCTCCCGCCTACAATAGAGTTTCGTTTACTCGCAAACACTGCTCCCGCCTATAGAGCTCTGCAAACTCGCACCCCTGCTCACTGAACTAATTCTAAATAGACAATCTGACACTACCTAAACTCTAGGTGGTGATTTACAAATTCTTTGACTCAAAAAGAAAAAACAGACTTCAAAATTAAACCAGGAGCAAAAATTAAAATACGAACTTTGACTCTACAATTTTTGCTCCAAATAAAAATAAAGAAAACCCCTTTAATAAAATTAGAAATTAAATCCCCCTTTTAATAATAAGGCCGGCCCACTTGAATTTCAACCCGTTCCCTTCTTTTGCTTGTGAAAAATGTCGGCCTCTCTTTGTCGAATTAGGGCTTCGGCCCCTTTTTCTTTGCTACTGTAAATTTGCGACTTTGTTTCTTCAATCCAAATTGGGGCTTTTCTGGAGCACGCTTATGTTGATAATCTGATTTGCTTAGCTCCTCTGTTGATCGAGTTCGTTGTTGCTTGGCTCGCTCGTTCTCTGATGATCGAGTTTGTAGTTGATTCGGTATGTAATTTCTCTCGTTGCTGGTTCAATTGCTTGCTTTAACTTGATTGTACTTGATTAAACTCGATGCCGATGATGTAAATTGGGTTTGGTATTTATATGAATTCGAATCACTTGATTCGTTCGTATTCACTTGCGACTTCATCACTTTCCTAATTTGTTGCAACTTGATACGCACGGCTTTCCTGATTTTGTTACACGTGATACTCACGGCTTTCCTGATATGTTTTAAACTTGATAATCACGGTTTTGATTTCACGCGTTCGATTCTCTTGATTGATACGGCAACAACTTTCCTCTTTCTTGAATTTGACTTTTTCAAAGAAGTATCTGTCTTCGTGACTTGCCATTACCATTGCGTTCACTGGTCAATTACTGCTTTACTGATTTCTCTGTATTCGATACTTGCTATGTTTGACTGCCACTGGCTTTGACTTGGCTATCGCTTCGAATTTCTTTTGGCTTCACTGTGACATTTGCTCTTGCTCTGATACAGATGCTACACTTGTTCATGTATTCGTCATTGTTCGCTTTGACATTTAACCATACCGTTTCTCGAGTTGCACACTGCTTGTTAACTACTGCTTCAACTTGTTACTTCTGGAGTTGTTGTAGTCTTTGTTGTCTGCACTTGTACTTGATATTGCAGTTTCTGGCCTTGTATCATGATGCAGTCTTCATTCGTGTTTGTTACTGTCCTATATATGATGTATGAACTGCTGTGTTGATCACTGATGCATTTGAAGCTGGTCTTGTTGTCGTTGCTATGCAGTTGCTATGCCTTGTAGCTTGCCACTGACTTGTGTTCCATTTATTTGCACTTGATCATTGCTTTGAGTTTCACTGCCTTCTGTCCATGTTGGTACTGGCTGCATCACTGTAGTTTGCTACTGTATCATGAGTAGCTGTCGTATTATTCATCTTATGTTTGAACATAACATTCATTTTGTTGTTTCACTTGTGTACTGCCTTCACTGTCCACTTGAACTGTTTCACTATGGTTTCATGCCTTGTAGTTGTATTTGAGTCATTGCTTCACCATATCACTTTTTGATTGATGCTGCATCACTTGTAGCTTTATGTATTCATGTGCTTGTCTGCATTCACTCTGGCTTGTGTTATGATTGCTGTGAAGTTGCATTGATCTCTGTAGTACTTTATGTTGACATTTTCTTTGACACTGTTTTGTTGGGCTGTGTCTTCATTGATGTGTCACTGCATACATGTGTACTTGATTCTTTGATGTTGTAACCTCTGGTATGCTGCATATTGTCACTGTATTGGTTCGAGTCAGTTTGCATGGTCACTTATGCAGTTTGAAGCTTTGAACTGTTTTCAACTTGACACTGTTGTACACTTGCTCTTGTTGGCTGCGCACATGAGTTGGCGAGGCAGTGCACACGTGTATGAATGTACACGTGTGTATTGCAGCCACTTATGGTTACCTGTCCCTGTAATATCTATATGCACGACTTTGTGATGAATTCAAGTGTGAATGATGACGAACAACCCAAATAACTGAGGCAAACGATATTTTCAAAAAATCGTATTTCATTTTATATTGCAAAAATATTTCTTTTTCAATTTTACTGCGTTAGTGAATATTTTTGCAGATTTCTCAGATGTTGGATTCAAACTAGCATGCAGTTGAAGACAAAATACGAGTGTGAGTGATATGTAGTGAGGTTATAAATGTAAATTGAAATCGTGATGTATTCAAAAATGTATAGGTATAGTGAGAGCTTGAAATTGTACTATTCAAGATTGTAATAAATATTTGTTTGAATAAAATTTCTGTTTGAATTCAAAAACTGTGTAACTTGTTCTGTTTGAATTCAAATTCAAATTCTGTGTAATTTATTTTATTCAACAAATATTTATTTAATCTATGAAAAAAAAATAGTACATTACCAAATACATTTAAATGAATATATATGTTTATTATCATCAAACAAAAACATATAAGCGCATATTCAACAATCTCCCCCTTTTGATGATAACAAACATATATTTAAGATTTTGACCGTGTTAAATGTATTTGACCAATTATATACTTTAATTGCTCCCCCTATTTAAATGCTTCCTCTCTACATGATGCTCCCCCTACATATATGCATACAAATAGAAATATATTCAAATAAGCCTAGATGCATATGGAAAAATTATTTGAAATTATTTGACCTTTGCTTGATTCTATTTGACAAAATCTTAACTTTTCTCTCCCCCTTTTGTTATCAGCAAAAGAATAATAGTGTGGGAGAAAAATAGAGATAAAGTGATCGATATTAATCCAACATTAATCTCAAATTGAATATAAATATTAAACTTCAATAAGAATCAAACAAAAACCATAACTACCCTTGTTAGGCGCATATTCCAATTTTAGAAATGATGGATATGGTGTTCATATAAAATCATACAGTTGTATCTACTTGTGGTACATTTATATCAGGAATTTGAATATCTACTAATCATGCATAACCGTTAGGACTTTTAAATGAGATTAGTAGTATTCCAATTTAATTTTAAAAATGAAATCAAGTATCTTCTAACCACGCATGACCGTGAGGACTTTTAAATGGGATTAGATTCAACTTGTCTTATTAAATCAATTAATTTTGATATGCATTCCATACATGCATAACCATAAGGACTTTTAAATGAGCATGAAAGCACATAATCAAAAATCCAAGTAATTCACCCATGCATAACCGTGAGGACTTTTAAATGAGAGTGAATACTTTGGATATTTATTTATCTATATTATTATTATTATTATTATTATTTAAAAAAATATGACATGAAAAACAAATGATTCCTGATTATAGTACCACATATCGACAAACTATATTGAATATTTGATAATCCATGGTCGATAGAAATAATGATAGATATAGAAATGGTCATGAAATCTTTACCCAACAAAAAGTTTTATAATTCTTGTTTTAATTCCTAAAGAAATTTTCCAAATATACTCTCTTGAGTAATGTATGTTAAATATCAACACTCATCACTTTTTCAATCACTATTTATCTTTTGATAATTAGTAGGGAGTCGGACTAGTCAAAATTTTTCATTTAAAATCAAATAGAAATGACTAATCTGAAAATATGGTCAAACAATTTTTTTTTTCTCGAAGGGGTTATATAAAAAAAATTCTGCTAAATGAAAAATTATTTCAAGTGAAAAATATGCAGATAATTTCTTTGAAAAACGATGCAGTAGATGAATGTTTCGAAGATTAATCACGTTCCACTAGTAATTTTCTATCAACTATATTACCAGTGAAATCTGCATCTGAGTTTTACTTTCAATTAAAAAAAAAACACTAACTAAAATTGATAAACCAGATCATTAAGTATGCAACAAAATATCTCAATATCAAATTTTAACAGCTTTTCAAATGACATTAAATGAAGCCGTGTAAATAATCAGAAACCGTGAATATAGAGTTAGCCAAAAATAACCAAAAATATTATTATCCATTAAAACACTATGTTTAAACGTATATGTATGAGGTAATTCAAAGAATAGTGTTTTTGGCATAAATGTAATTGGCTAATTATGTAAACCAAGTCAGAATTAAAAAATCATCATCACATTATTATCACTCAAACAAATATCATAGTGTTAAACTTAGAAACCATAGGATGAACAACTATCAACAGTCATTAAAACTTCATTATTATTTCAAAACAATTTCTTGAAGTTTCAACAATTTCATAATTTCTTAAAATCCTTTTTGTAGCATGAGTAAGCAGTAATCAATCAACATCATAAATTGACCAAACAAATTAAGTTCAATGATGAAAGGATGGTTGGTCTTCTTTTAAACACAAATCAAAGTAAGAACAAGTCAAAAGAAATCATATCAATTAAGAATAAGTCAAAATTAAAGACATCATCACATTATCACAATTTTGGATGATTTAATTCAGAATATGGTGCATATTATCACAGAATTATACCTTCACCTGTTTTACCTTTACGATAATTTTACGTGATTGCCCATTGTGATTCTGTTACCTTTATACTAGGCTAAGGAACTTTGCTATGTCGCCCGTTGTGTTTCTGGAATAGCCAAAATCCAGAGAACACCGTTGTTGTTCCTTAGCCTGTCACCACACCTACACGATGAAAGATTTTTGTGACCTATTTCTAGGTCCATGATTGTTAGTGGTAGAAGCATTATGAATAAACAAACCCTTTGGAACCCAAACTTGTTTAGTCCTTTTATTCTTGTTCCAATAAACATGAAATTCGTTTGTAGAATTCTTAGGAACCCAAACTTGTACAAATTTTGTGTTCTTGTTCCTATGATTACAATTTTCAACACGATATCCAATTATTTCACATTTATCAAAGACACTCTTCCCTTTTGCATTATCCTCAACTTGTGTTTTCCCAAAACCTAGTCCTTTTCTGTTGTTAGCAAAAATTTGATTTCCCAATAACATGTTGAAAGATTTTTCGCCTCTTGAAAAGTTATTCAGAGATTTCTCAGTGTTGTGTTTTCAGTGACAAGTGAGGTGCATCGATTTATAAAATCCTTTTTCCTAGTGTCAATGATTTCCTTAAGACTCAAGTTTTCTTTTTCAAGATTCTCAGAGTTATTCTTAAGTCTTGTCAATTCTGAATCTAAAACTTTACATCTTTTACATTCTAGGTTTTTAATATTTTCAAGTTCAGTTTCTAACCTAAAATTTTCACGAGCAAGTTCTCTCCTATTAGATTTCAGTTTTTCAAGTTTAGATTCAAGAGCATCAACTACTTTAGTAAGATCAAGACACATAAAAACAAGATCTCCATAGGAATACTCACCTGCCTCACTAGATTCCTCAAAGCTTGCTTCTGATTCTGATTTCGCCATAAGACATAAGTTAACTGTAACATCCCTAGTTTTTAGCTATTTATTTCTTTTAATTTTTTTGTTTTTAGAAATATAATTTATATAAATTGTGTTTACCAATATTGTTTAAATATTTAATTTAGAGAATTAAACTCGTTAATTTAATATGATTTTTGTAACTAAATTTAAGAAGAAAAAAAAAAGGAAATTTTTATAATGTATAATGAAGTGAGTGGTAACTAAATGTTTTGGATATTATCATAATATCTGTTGTTATACCCATTCCCTAAAAATAATGAAAAGGAGAAAATTTGTAACATATTAAAGTAGTTAATTAATTATGTTAATTTGGTAGGTTATGACATGCAAATCATGTTGGTGGAATATTCTCAATTTTGACATATTAATTATGTTAGCAGTGAACATTGTTAAGCAATTTAAAACAATGAAACTTACAATCAATTTATTTGATAAATCTACCTTATTCCTAGTTAGCAATTCAAAACTTGAATAAAGGCACATACGGATATTTTAAAATGGAGTTAATGACAATTAATAGATATTTCAAAAAGAAATTTATGACAATTAATAGAGAAATTAATTGTAAAATTTCAGTAATTGACCAGAATTAATTTATTGAATAATTAATGCAAATTAATAAAATTGATGAAAGATAAATAAGTTAATTCTTTTGGTTAATGGCATGAGGACACGAGGTTAATCCCCATTTTGTAGGAGAAATCTACCCGTGTAACCAGTCCGGCTACCAGTGCCTACAAAGCGGACGGATTAATGTGAGACGTCGCAGGATTGATAATTAACAAAAAGGGTTAATTAACTAATTAAGTTAGTAACCAAATTTGAGTATGTAATTAAAGGAGGATAATTAATTGGTAATATGGTAATTAATTGAAATCAATTAAGGAGGGTAATTAAAAGGGATAAGGTAATCAATTGAAATCAATTAAAGGCAATTAAAGGGGAATTAATTGATTAGAAGAATATGGAAATCAAATTTGCCTTCCTTTGCGCGTGACACAAAATTTTATTCTTTTAACATTTTGACATTTGCCTCTTACCATTTGTTTCTTGAGCATGTCACTGTATTCATTTATTCACGCAGCCTTATCCACAAAAATATCAACTCTTCCAATTGCCATTTTTCCTCTCACCTAAATTAAATGCATTCAAAATTTAATCTTGCCTATCTTTGCAAATTTTCGCATACCCATTATATCTCTCTGTTTCCACTGCGTTTGTTTTGCAATAAATAAATTTTTCGAACCATTGATCAAGTAAATATTTATGTAAGCATTTATTACTTTTGCCTTTTCAGTTAAAAGCTTTTTCATTGCTTACCATAAATCACGCAAGAGCTCAAGTTTTGCTTCCTCAATCAAATCTGTTCAAATTTGCAGTAACGCATGCTTTAAATTTAGATTATAACTGGTATAAATCACGCAAGCTATCTAAAAAAAAAAAATCCAAAAGAGTGATATCGTTCAAACATAAAACTGGAAAGAGAAATCAACGCATGCATTTATCACAATTTTCGTGTAGCGTTCAAACAAGAAGAACTGGAAATAAATCTCTTGCCTAAACGCATGCACTCAAAAATCAACGCTTGCATTTATTTCTTACGTTTTCAAACCTGCCTATTTATCTCCCCTTTTTATTTCGCAAGTTTATCTATAAATACTTTGCCTCATTCACATAAGTTTTCATATCTCCTTGTTTGTCCCTCTCTGGTACAAGCTTCTATCAGGTAAATAATTTGCATTGTTTATTTCTTTGCTTCTTCCAATTTTCCTTCCTCCTTCTTGTGTTCTCTGATTTCCTTGCTCGGCTACTTCCCCATCATGCCGTGCCATTTATAAATACATATAGAACTTTGTTAGTAGTAGGCTGGAAGAAATGATATAAATTGATTGTAGGAAGCTAGACTATGGAATTAGTGTAGTTATGATGTAGTTAGTGGTATTGTGGATTTGGATAAGTGCAGTTTGAAGAGGAAGGCATAGAAAAAAAAAAAAAAAGAATTACAATTTAATAATGGAGAAGATAAATTGATAAGGAGAAAATGATATGAAATGTTGTTTAATTCAAATAAACAATATTGTATGAATAAATCTTGGGTGAATATAATAAAATGACATTTATTTCAATTTTTAATGGTTGAAATAAATTTAAGATGGTTAAAAATAAATTTAACTACTTATTTGAGAATTTGGGTTGATAAATATCAATGGATTGTATTTATTATGGTTAATAAAAGGATATTGGTGATGTATACCAATAATCACCTTTTAATGTTTAATAATAAAAGTAAAAGAAGAAATAATTTGCCTAAACATGATGAACATGTATGTGAAATAAAGTATTATTTAATGAATTCGAATGTAGTTAGTGGCTACATTTGATTAAATCGAATAATTTGAACAGTATTGTGTTTGTTGCCAATATTGTCATTTTATTTAAATAAATATATATGAGAATGAAAATAATTGATCATGATAAATATGATTAAAAATGTGAGAAATAATTTAATAATGTCTAAACATGTATTTGTTTTGTTTGGGTGCATAACATCTTTTTATTCAATCAATTGTATTAAATTTGCAATTTATTTTGCAATTTATTCAATTTATTTTATGCATGCGTACGGTTGAAGTATGGGCCTAGGATATGTTGAGACGGTTAGCGGGTTGTAGTAGTCGAGCAAGTTGAACTAAATTTCTTTTATTCTATTCGTTCCAGTTGTTCTGAAATTTTGCTTTGACCGTAATTTTTAAATTCGCATACTTGGTATTTGGATCTTATAGATTTAAGTCAAGGCTTTGCATCCGCCGAAGTTTGATCGTGCTTTCCGTTTTTTTTTTCGAAGTAGATACCGTGTTTGATTTAGATCCACTGCAGCGTTTAAGGTGAGTATTTCTCACCAGACATATGTACATATATTTTGTGAATTATCGCAAGTGTATGTGTAAAAATTTTATTTAAATATTATCTGTCTGTAGTATAACGTAGAATGATGAATCCCATTTAAATTGACACCTCATCAGTTATTATCTGTTGTATTATTTCTGCAGTTATATTATATTATTGTTTATTTACTGCTTAAATCACCACTGCAAGTTCCCTGTTAAATTTAGATTGTTGTGGGCTGAAATGATAGGCCTAAATGATGATTACTGTGCTATTATTATGTTAACTGTTTAACTGTTAACTTGGGATTGCGGGTTTGAAATGATAGAACCCGGGGTTTGTAAATTACGGATTGAAATGATATAAATCCGTATCACTTGACCTAGGCTAGAAAACTATATACAGGCCCGTGGTCCTTATAATATTTTCTGAAATATTTAAAATTATTTTGGAAGTTAAATATTTGATTTAATATCTTTAAAGGATTTTATATTGATTTTGAATGAGTTATAAATGTTAATAAATAAATAAATAAATATTTGAATAAAATTTTGGAATATAACTTATTTTGGAAATTCTGGATTTTTGAAAGGATAAGATTTCAGTTAAGAAATATATATATAAGTTATATTTGGAAATATTTATTAAGTTAAACAATCTACTAAAGCATTTAAATGCTGTCTTTTGAAATTGGACTAGTTTTACCCGTAACTTTAGGTAGCATTTCCTAAGTGCTATAGAATCTGGAATTTGATTGTTTTGAAATTTAAGGAATTTGATAAATTATATTTATGTTTAAGTTTTGGAGACCTTTAAGATATGAGATTTATAACTGGATTTTTCTTAATAAATTTAAGATGAACATTCTAGTGTTAAGTAAATTTTGAAATTATTTAATGGCATAATTTTGGAGTTTTATCTATGGAATTTATGGGAATATTCAAGACGAAATAATAAACACTAATTTGTTGAAAGAAAAAAAATCCAACCTTAGTTTTGAATATTAATACTCCAATTGGATATATATATAGGAATTGAAATGGTCTTGGGAACATGAAGTGATATTTAAATTATGGTTTAAAATAAAGAAATATATTTGTAAAGCTATGTAAATTATCTTCTTTACAAAGTAACCATAAAGTTAAACCATTTATTCTATATACCGTTGAATGTCCAAACCATTGTGTTTGGGAGTTATGGTTTTAAAGTAAAATTTCCAAAATATTATGTTTTGAAGATATAATTTAAATATTTGGTTTCCAGATATTATAAATTTTAAGCAGTATGGTTTTTGGAAAAGAATTATACTTGAATATAACGGTATCATATTGTTTTGGGTTTTGAATGATATCGTGTTTATAGTTTGAAATAGAAATGTTTATTTTGGTTTTAAAGTATAAACTGTTTTAAAAGACCACGGTGTTATAATAACGATGGGTTGGCAAAGAGACCGGGATCGGATATGGACATACTCTCTGTCGATACCGAAAACCACTTTGACTAACCGTGTACGCGGTGGAGATTCCAGAATGAAGTAGGTTGGTGGCGACGTTTCCTGTAAGGTAAATACGTGGACCCGACTCCCGTGAGTTGGCATAAGGTGGCTAAAACAGGAGCGATCGACGGGTTAATGAGGTCATTCCTCTGATCGGACACTCCTCTTCGATATTATACTATGACTTTGGATTGATTCAGTGGCCACTTCTATTTTGATTTGGGGAGTTGTTTCGAGGTGGGCGGTTGCTGCGGCTTCGCGTTACCATCGGCCCGGATGCGTAATTGGTATATCTACCCTGGCATTGCCTAGTTGTGCCGTGTCACCTACCATACCGCGCCTTGTACGAGTTTAGATTTCTCCCGTAGCCCGTGTGGTATCCTCTAGTTGCTTCCCGATCAGGAGGAGCTATGATATTGGATGGACTACTGGGACTATTACGTGTTAAGGTGGAAAATGTAAAGCCTTAACGCTACTTAAAAGTAAGTTTATTTTATAAATAGACACTAGTATAATAGCGCAATATACTACATAGTAAATAGTTTGACGGATCCTTAGAGGATGGGCGGTCCCAAGCATCCTTTAAGTTACTTGCTCTATATTACAGTACACTTGAATTAGCTTACATTATATAAGTATGTATGTCCTGACTCGAGTGTTATGTTTTATTTTTACGCTCGGGTCAGCCTGAGTTGCAGTTTCAGTTTCTCTCCGGAGTTATGTCATCCCGTAGATCATTCATACTGCCGGAAGCCTTTCAGTCTTTATCTTATTTGCAATCAATCAAATTGGAAGACTCTGTTTCTATTTATGTCTACAGCTGTATTGCAGATTCTAAACTATGTAAATTCTATTTGGTTAAAGTTTTATAGTGGCTTCATGAACCACTGTATATTTTATTTCCGCTGTGAGTTCTGATATATGTATGTGATTCTGTGATTTATTTACTACATATTCTGAGTTTTGCCAAATTTATTTTACAACGCAGTATTTTGAACAATTCAAGTCCGACATGTGCGGATGCGAAGGGTTGAAAATACTGGGTCGTTACATTTGGTATCAGAGCTTTGGTTCTAGGCAAAACTTAGAATGTATGGTAAATTTGATTTACAGAATCACGTTCATTCGAGATTGAACCACTCTCTTTTCGAATTTTGGAACATTCCCTAGGTTCCAAAGCTCATTCGTATCCCTCACTTTTTCATCTGCTTTAGATTCTGGAGTATCTCATAACTCCACTTCGGATGATCTTTATTGTAAATTGGCGGTCTCGCCATTATTCTAATAAAGGGGTGAAACTCCTTTACCATTAGCATTGATTCACCGGAGATTTATATTTATCCTCGGTTTATATGCTAGTATCTTTGGTTATTCCAAATTCTATCTCTTCGGATCAAATGTAGATTTACCCCAACCACATCGATATGGCTCTTTAAGTCACGGATGACTAGGTCAAGGTTGTCCGCGACTTATATAGACTTACCCAGTTTCCTTATTCTGATCTTCTGATTTCAATTTATCTTGAATTCTATTTGATTTGAGTTCATCAAATTTGAGTCTCTATCCTGGTTTGAGAAGTTTATTCCTATATTTGAAATTAAAATCTAATATTATATATATGAGTATAATTTTCAAAATTTTATAATTAATTTAACTAGTTGTCAAGAGATAATAGTTTTGATTTTATTTATGGTGTTGTAAGCCATGTGTTTGTCTAATAAATAAGTGAATATAAAACAATGGTTATAAATTAATTTGGAAACAGAAATGAATTTAAAACTAAAACTTGAGAATTAAATTTCTGATGATTTCAAACCTTGTGTTTAAATTTTAAAAGGATGTAATAAGTATTTTTGTATAGAAATTTGTTTCCAAAGAAATTTTAAAATTAGTGCTTTTCTCTTTGTCGCTGGAAAATAATTTCGGTGATGACTGCAGCATCATCGACATTCATTTTCGAGTTTCGAAGTGAAAAGACCATTCTGTAGTCTGGCTACAGTGTTTCCTTGAGATTTTAATTGATTTGAATTTCTAAAGTATGACTTAATATATATAGATATATAATTTAAATTTGATTTGACATATTAGGTATATATATTTAGTTATCTCTAGATGGTTTGAAGGGAATCAGGAATTTAATTCTTAAAGTTTATCTTGAGGAAGGAAAATAAATATAATAACAAAAATTTGAATAAAAAGGTTCCAATTGGAGATAATTAAATTGAAAGTTTTATTTGTATAACACCCAATTTCATTTAATATAACTTACCTTGATTTTCAAAAGTTAACATGTAATTGGATAATATACAATATAAAAGGATTTTATGAATAAAATTTGAGTGGTTATAATAAATATTATACACTTAAATTTTAGTTATAAAAGATTAATGGGGATAAATAAGGAAAAGGAATTTAAGGAATTTTATTCAAATGTCTTAATAATCAAATTAATTTAATATGGAGCCGTAAATCTAACCAAGAGATTTTAATAAAAGGTTATTTCCTGAAATGAATATGTTTGTGTAATAAACAAGGTATCTTTGAATAAGGAAAATATATTTGAAAGGGATATTTTTGGAGTAAGGATTATATATCTTCAAATCATAGTTTAATTGATGTCTAAATAAATAGTTAAGACGTATTCTAATATCACTAAATTTTGATAATTGAGAATTGGTTTTCAAATGGAAATTCAAGGGTAACTTATTGAAGGAATATCTTATTTATAAGATAAGTATTTTTAATAAAGTGTTAGGTTATTTGTTAAAATTCAGAGTTAAGTACATAATAAACTGATTAGGAATACTATTATATCTACTATAGCATATTATGAGTGCTGCTGTTTCTAAAAATAAAATGTTTTGGAATTTTTTTTTTATAAATGAACTTAGGAATATTTCAACCTTGAAATGAATATTGTTTGGCATTGAATTTAAAAGGTATAAATGAAGATTATTTTAAAGGTATTATGATTTTAGTAGCATGATTTCCAAATTTATAAATTTAATGATTTCAAAGCATTATGATTGCAAATTTATTATCTTATTTGTTTTCAAACTATCTTTAAGTGTCCTTGGTTTCCCTATCTGCTACAGAATGAGGAGGCTATTGCTTATACCAGTCTATTTAGAAATCTTTTCTATAATCTTTAAAAATCTTTGTTACTCATCGGGGCCTGAGCACCGCTTACCACCCATAGACCGACGGTCGAACTGAAAAGAGTAAAACCGATTCTAGAAGATCTTCTTCGTGCTTCAAATCCGGAACTATTCGTTTAAAGTTCTTGTTTATCTAGCTTATCTTCCTTTGTTTCTTTTCTTTTGTTCCTTTTCGAGGACGAAAAGTTCTTAAGTGGGGGAGAGTGTAACATCCCTAGTTTTTAGCTATTTATTTCTTTTAATTTTTTTGTTTTTAGAAATATAATTTATATAAATTGTGTTTACCAATATTGTTTAAATATTTAATTTAGAGAATTAAACTCGTTAATTTAATATGATTTTTGTAACTAAATTTAAGAAGAAAAAAAAAAGGAAATTTTTATAATGTATAATGAAGTGAGTGGTAACTAAATGTTTTGGATATTATCATAATATCTGTTGTTATACCCATTCCCTAAAAATAATGAAAAGGAGAAAATTTGTAACATATTAAAGTAGTTAATTAATTATGTTAATTTGGTAGGTTATGACATGCAAATCATGTTGGTGGAATATTCTCAATTTTGACATATTAATTATGTTAGCAGTGAACATTGTTAAGCAATTTAAAACAATGAAACGTACAATCAATTTATTTGATAAATCTACCTTATTCCTAGTTAGCAATTCAAAACTTGAATAAAGGCACATACGGATATTTTAAAATGGAGTTAATGACAATTAATAGATATTTCAAAAAGAAATTTATGACAATTAATAGAGAAATTAATTGTAAAATTTCAGTAGTTGACCAGAATTAATTTATTGAATAATTAATGCAAATTAATAAAATTAATGAAAGATAAATAAGTTAATTCTTTTGGTTAATGGCATGAGGACACGAGGTTAATCCCCATTTTGTAGGAGAAATCTGCCCGTGTAACCAGTCCGGCTACCAGTGCCTACAAAGCGGACGGATTAATGTGAGACGTCGCAGGATTGATAATTAACAAAAAGGGTTAATTAACTAATTAAGTTAGTAACCAAATTTGAGTATGTAATTAAAGGAGGATAATTAATTGGTAATATGGTAATTAATTGAAATCAATTAAGGAGGGTAATTAAAAGGGATAAGGTAATCAATTGAAATCAATTAAAGGCAATTAAAGGGGAATTAATTGATTAGAAGAATATGGAAATCAAATTTGCCTTCCTTTGCGCGTGACACAAAATTTTATTCTTTTAACATTTTGACATTTGCCTCTTACCATTTGTTTCTTGAGCATGTCACTGTATTCATTTATTCACGCAGCCTTATCCACAAAAATATCAACTCTTCCAATTGCCATTTTTCCTCTCACCTAAATTAAATGCATTCAAAATTTAATCTTGCCTATCTTTGCAAATTTTCGCATACCCATTATATCTCTCTGTTTCCACTGCATTTGTTTTGCAATAAATAAATTTTTCGAACCATTGATCAAGTAAATATTTATGTAAGCATTTATTACTTTTGCCTTTTCAGTTAAAAGCTTTTTCATTGCTTACCATAAATCACGCAAGAGCTCAAGTTTTGCTTCCTCAATCAAATCTGTTCAAATTTGCAGTAACGCATGCTTTAAATTTAGATTATAACTGGTATAAATCACGCAAGCTATCTAAAAAAAAAAAAAAATCCAAAAGAGTGATATCGTTCAAACATAAAACTGGAAAGAGAAATCAACGCATGCATTTATCACAATTTTCGTGTAGCGTTCAAACAAGAAGAACTGGAAATAAATCTCTTGCCTAAACGCATGCACTCAAAAATCAACGCTTGCATTTATTTCTTACGTTTTCAAACCTGCCTATTTATCTCCCCTTTTTATTTCGCAAGTTTATCTATAAATACTTTGCCTCATTCACATAAGTTTTCATATCTCCTTGTTCGTCCCTCTCTGGTACAAGCTTCTATCAGGTAAATAATTTGCATTGTTTATTTCTTTGCTTCTTCCAATTTTCCTTCCTCCTTCTTGTGTTCTCTGATTTCCTTGCTCGGCTACTTCCCCATCATGCCGTGCCATTTATAAATACATATAGAACTTTGTTAGTAGTAGGCTGGAAGAAATGATATAAATTGATTGTAGGAAGCTAGACTATGGAATTAGTGTAGTTATGATGTAGTTAGTGGTATTGTGGATTTGGATAAGTGCAGTTTGAAGAGGAAGGCATAGAAAAA
This sequence comes from Allium cepa, assembly GCA_030765085.1. Lineage (NCBI taxonomy): Eukaryota > Viridiplantae > Streptophyta > Magnoliopsida > Asparagales > Amaryllidaceae > Allium > Allium cepa. The sequence goes on from CM060942.1 coordinate 73,799,167, forward strand.
AAAAAAAAAAGAATTACAATTTAATAATGGAGAAGATAAATTGATAAGGAGAAAATGATATGAAATGTTGTTTAATTCAAATAAACAATATTGTATGAATATAATAAAATGACATTTATTTCAATTTTTAATGGTTGAAATAAATTTAAGATGGTTAAAAATAAATTTAACTACTTATTTGAGAATTTGGGTGGATAAATATCAATGGATTGTATTTATTATGGTTAATAAAAGGATATTGGTGATGTATACCAATAATCACCTTTTAATGTTTAATAATAAAAGTAAAAGAAGAAATAATTTGCCTAAACATGATGAACATGTATGTGAAATAAAGTATTATTTAATGAATTCGAATGTAGTTAGTGGCTACATTTGATTAAATCGAATAATTTGAACAGTATTGTGTTTGTTGCCAATATTGTCATTTTATTTAAATAAATATATATGAGAATGAAAATAATTGATCATGATAAATATGATTAAAAATGTGAGAAATAATTTAATAATGTCTAAACATGTATTTGTTTTGTTTGGGTGCATAACATCTTTTTATTCAATCAATTGTATTAAATTTGCAATTTATTTTGCAATTTATTCAATTTATTTTATGCATGCGTACGGTTGAAGTATGGGCCTAGGATATGTTGAGACGGTTAGCGGGTTGTAGTAGTCGAGCAAGTTGAACTAAATTTCTTTTATTCTATTCGTTCCAGTTGTTCTGAAATTTTGCTTTGACCGTAATTTTTAAATTCGCATACTTGGTATTTGGATCTTATAGATTTAAGTCAAGGCTTTGCATCCGCCGAAGTTTGATCGTGCTTTCCGTTTTTTTTTCCGAAGTAGATACCGTGTTTGATTTAGATCCACTGCAGCGTTTAAGGTGAGTATTTCTCACCAGACATATGTACATATATTTTGTGAATTATCGCAAGTGTATGTGTAAAAATTTTATTTAAATATTATCTGTCTGTAGTATAACGTAGAATGATGAATCCCATTTAAATTGACACCTCATCAGTTATTATCTGTTGTATTATTTCTGCAGTTATATTATATTATTGTTTATTTACTGCTTAAATCACCACTGCAAGTTCCCTGTTAAATTTAGATTGTTGTGGGCTGAAATGATAGGCCTAAATGATGATTACTGTGCTATTATTATGTTAACTGTTTAACTGTTAACTTGGGATTGCGGGTTTGAAATGATAGAACCCGGGGTTTGTAAATTACGGATTGAAATGATATAAATCCGTATCACTTGACCTAGGCTAGAAAACTATATACAGGCCCGTGGTCCTTATAATATTTTCTGAAATATTTAAAATTATTTTGGAAGTTAAATATTTGATTTAATATCTTTAAAGGATTTTATATTGATTTTGAATGAGTTATAAATGTTAATAAATAAATAAATAAATATTTGAATAAAATTTTGGAATATAACTTATTTTGGAAATTCTGGATTTTTGAAAGGATAAGATTTCAGTTAAGAAATATATATATAAGTTATATTTGGAAATATTTATTAAGTTAAACAATCTACTAAAGCATTTAAATGCTGTCTTTTGAAATTGGACTAGTTTTACCCGTAACTTTAGGTAGCATTTCCTAAGTGCTATAGAATCTGGAATTTGATTGTTTTGAAATTTAAGGAATTTGATAAATTATATTTATGTTTAAGTTTTGGAGACCTTTAAGATATGAGATTTATAACTGGATTTTTCTTAATAAATTTAAGATGAACATTCTAGTGTTAAGTAAATTTTGAAATTATTTAATGGCATAATTTTGGAGTTTTATCTATGGAATTTATGGGAATATTCAAGACGAAATAATAAACACTAATTTGTTGAAAGAAAAAAAATCCAACCTTAGTTTTGAATATTAATACTCCAATTGGATATATATATAGGAATTGAAATGGTCTTGGGAACATGAAGTGATATTTAAATTATGGTTTAAAATAAAGAAATATATTTGTAAAGCTATGTAAATTATCTTCTTTACAAAGTAACCATAAAGTTAAACCATTTATTCTATATACCGTTGAATGTCCAAACCATTGTGTTTGGGAGTTATGGTTTTAAAGTAAAATTTCCAAAATATTATGTTTTGAAGATATAATTTAAATATTTGGTTTCCAGATATTATAAATTTTAAGCAGTATGGTTTTTGGAAAAGAATTATACTTGAATATAACGGTATCATATTGTTTTGGGTTTTGAATGATATCGTGTTTATAGTTTGAAATAGAAATGTTTATTTTGGTTTTAAAGTATAAACTGTTTTAAAAGACCACGGTGTTATAATAACGATGGGTTGGCAAAGAGACCGGGATCGGATATGGACATACTCTCTGTCGATACCGAAAACCACTTTGACTAACCGTGTACGCGGTGGAGATTCCAGAATGAAGTAGGTTGGTGGCGACGTTTCCTGTAAGGTAAATACGTGGACCCGACTCCCGTGAGTTGGCATAAGGTGGCTAAAACAGGAGCGATCGACGGGTTAATGAGGTCATTCCTCTGATCGGACACTCCTCTTCGATATTATACTATGACTTTGGATTGATTCAGTGGCCACTTCTATTTTGATTTGGGGAGTTGTTTCGAGGTGGGCGGTTGCTGCGGCTTCGCGTTACCATCGGCCCGGATGCGTAATTGGTATATCTACCCTGGCATTGCCTAGTTGTGCCGTGTCACCTACCATACCGCGCCTTGTACGAGTTTAGATTTCTCCCGTAGCCCGTGTGGTATCCTCTAGTTGCTTCCCGATCAGGAGGAGCTATGATATTGGATGGACTACTGGGACTATTACGTGTTAAGGTGGAAAATGTAAAGCCTTAACGCTACTTAAAAGTAAGTTTATTTTATAAATAGACACTAGTATAATAGCGCAATATACTACATAGTAAATAGTTTGACGGATCCTTAGAGGATGGGCGGTCCCAAGCATCCTTTAAGTTACTTGCTCTATATTACAGTACACTTGAATTAGCTTACATTATATAAGTATGTATGTCCTGACTCGAGTGTTATGTTTTATTTTTACGCTCGGGTCAGCCTGAGTTGCAGTTTCAGTTTCTCTCCGGAGTTATGTCATCCCGTAGATCATTCATACTGCCGGAAGCCTTTCAGTCTTTATCTTATTTGCAATCAATCAAATTGGAAGACTCTGTTTCTATTTATGTCTACAGCTGTATTGCAGATTCTAAACTATGTAAATTCTATTTGGTTAAAGTTTTATAGTGGCTTCATGAACCACTGTATATTTTATTTCCGCTGTGAGTTCTGATATATGTATGTGATTCTGTGATTTATTTACTACATATTCTGAGTTTTGCCAAATTTATTTTACAACGCAGTATTTTGAACAATTCAAGTCCGACATGTGCGGATGCGAAGGGTTGAAAATACTGGGTCGTTACATTAACCTCCTCTGAGCTGCTATCCGAAACTTCCTCTCCTTTTTCATCATCCCAAGTCGCTGCAAATACCTTCTTCGTCTTTTTCTTTCCTTTGTTGTTTTTGATAAGTGGGCATTTTGGTTTGATGTGGCCAGGCTTGTTGCAGTTATAACATGTCGGTTCATTATCGGAATTTTCAGAATCTTTTGACCTATTGCCCTTTGTTTTCTTCTTGCGTGGCTTGAATTTTGACCATCTTCTAAGGTTATTGACAGCCATTGCAAGCTCTTCAATTGGATCTCTTTCATCTTCATCGCTCTCTTCTTTGCTCTTTAAGGCAATCGTCTTCTTCTTTGGTTCGGAGTTGTTGCGTTCTTCCTTTGCTTTTAGCTCAAGCTCATATGTCATCAAGTTGCCAATCAACTCCTCCATGCTTAGCTTACTCAGATCTTTCGATTCTTGGATTGCCGTGACTTTTGCCTCAAAGTTCATTGGTAAAACTCGTAGTATCTTCCGCACAAGCTCTACCTCAGTAAATACCTTCCCAAGTGCTCTAGCGTTGTACACCAAAGTTGAAAAGCGTCCAAACATGTCTTTTATGTTCTCGCCTTTGTCCATCACAAAGTTCTCGTATTCATTGCTGAATAGGGCTAGACGAGACTCCTTGACTTGAGAAGTTCCTTCGTGTGTCACCTCCAAAGTGTGCCAAATTTCCTGTGCTGTTGTACAATGAGAAATTCTATTAAATTCATTTTTATCAAGAGCACATATCAAAGCATTCATGGCTTTAGCATTTTTTGTTTTCAATCTCTTATCGTTAGCATCCCATCTATCCTTAGGTTTAGGAATCTCAGTACCACCAACGATTATAGTGGGAGGTTTATAGCCAGTTTCAATAATATCCCAAACATCATAATCAACGGAACTAAGATAAATACTCATCCTAACTTTCCAATAAGCATAATCGTTCCCGTTAAACATGGGTGGCCTAACGATAGATTGCCCCTCAGAAAAAGCATTATTTTGTAGACTCATGACTCTAGAGTTAAATAAAAAATTATATACCGGGCTCTGATACCACTTGTAGGATCTAGATTAACCCTAGAGGGGGGGTGAATAGGGTTATAGCAAATTTTCTCGAATTAAACACAGAAATATAATAGCGGAAATAAATATGCTGAAAAGTAAATCACACACAAAATTTACCCAGCTTCGGCAACCCCTGCCTACTGCTGCATTCACAGATTTCTATTAGAATTAAACAGTATCACGCTTACAACAACTCTACTAGACTCGCAGACCCTTTTGCTCCCGCTCACAAACACTCTACTAGACTCGCAGACCCTTTGCTCCCGCTCACAAACACTCTACTAGACTCGCACACCCTGCTCCCGCCTATAGAGTTTCGTTTACTCGCAAACTCTGCTCCCGCCTACAATAGAGTTTCGTTTACTCGCAAACACTGCTCCCGCCTATAGAGCTCTGCAAACTCGCACCCCTGCTCACTGAACTAATTCTAAATAGACAATCTGACACTACCTAAACTCTAGGTGGTGATTTACAAATTCTTTGACTCAAAAAGAAAAAACAGACTTCAAAATTAAACCAGGAGCAAAAATTAAAATACGAACTTTGACTCTACAATTTTTGCTCAAAATAAAAATAAAGAAAACCCCTTTAATAAAATTAGAAATTAAATCCCCCTTTTAATAATAAGGCCGGCCCACTTGAATTTCAACCCGTTCCCTTCTTTTGCTTGTGAAAAATGTCGGCCTCTCTTTGTCGAATTAGGGCTTCGGCCCCTTTTTCTTTGCTACTGTAAATTTGCGGCTTTGTTTCTTCAATCCAAATTGGGGCTTTTCTGGAGCACGCTTATGTTGATTATCTGATTTGCTTAGCTCCTCTGTTGATCGAGTTTGTTGTTGCTTGGCTCGCTCGTTCTCTGATGATCGAGTTTGTAGTTGATTAGGTATGTAATTTCTCTCGTTGCTGGTTCAATTGCTTGCTTTAACTTGATTGTACTTGATTAAACTCGATGCCGATGATGTAAATTGGGTTTGGTATTTATATGAATTCGAATCACTTGATTCGTTCGTATTCACTTGCGACTTCATCACTTTCCTAATTTGTTGCAACTTGATACGCACGGCTTTCCTGATTTTGTTACACGTGATACTCACGGCTTTCCTGATATGTTTTAAACTTGATAATCACAGTTTTGATTTCACGCGTTCGATTCTCTTGATTGATACGGCAACAACTTTCCTCTTTCTTGAATTTGACTTTTTCAAAGAAGTATCTGTCTTCGTGACTTGCCATTACCATTGCGTTCACTGGTCAATTACTGCTTTACTGATTTCTCTGTATTCGATACTTGCTATGTTTGATTGCCACTGGCTTTGACTTGGTTATCCCTTCGAATTTCTTTTGGCTTCACTGTGACATTTGCTCTTGCTCTGATACAGATGCTACACTTGTTCATGTATTCGACATTGTTCGCTTTGACATTTAACCATACTGTTTCTCGAGTTGCGCACTGCTTGTTAACTACTGCTTCAACTTGTTACTTCTGGAGTTGTTGTAGTCTTTGTTGTCTGCACTTGTACTTGATATTGCAGTTTCTGGCCTTGTATCATGATGCAGTCTTCATTCGTGTTTGTTACTGTCCTATATATGATGTATGAACTGCTGTGTTGATCACTGATGCATTTGAAGCTGGTCTTGTTGTCGTTGCTATGCAGTTGCTATGCCTTGTAGCTTGCCACTGACTTGTGTTCCATTTATTTGCACTTGATCATTGCTTTGAGTTTCACTGCCTTCTGTCCATGTTGGTACTGGCTGCATCACTATAGTTTGCTACTGTATCATTGAGTAGCTGTCGTATTATTCATCTTATGTTTGAACATAACATTCATTTTGTTGTTTCACTTGTGTACTGCCTTCACTGTCCACTTGAACTGTTTCACTATGGTTTCATGCCTTGTAGTTGTATTTGAGTCAGTGCTTCACCATATCACTTTTTGATTGATGCTGCATCACTTGTAGCTTTATGTATTCATGTGCTTGTCTGCATTCACTCTGGCTTGTGTTATGATTGCTGTGAAGTTGCATTGATCTCTGTAGTACTTTATGTTGACATTTTCTTTGACACTGTTTTGTTGGGCTGTGTCTTCATTGATGTGTCACTGCATACATGTGTACTTGATTCTTTGATGTTGTAACCTCTGGTATGCTGCATATTGTCACTGTATTGGTTCGAGTCAGTTTGCATGGTCACTTATGCAGTTTGAAGCTTTGAACTGTTTTCAACTTGACACTGTTGTACACTTGCTCTTGTTGGCTGCGCACACGAGTTGGCGAGGCAGTGCACACGTGTATGAATGTACACGTGTGTATTGCAGCCACTTATGGTTACCTGTCCCTGTAATATCTATATGCACGACTTTGTGATGAATTCAAGTGTGAATGATGACGAACAACCCAAATAACTGAGGCAAACGATATTTTCAAAAAATCGTATTTCATTTTATATTGCAAAAATATTTCTTTTTCAATTTTACTGCGTTAGTGAATATTTTTGCAGATTTCTCAGATGCTGGATTCAAACTAGCATGCAGTTGAAGACAAAATACGAGTGTGAGTGATATGTAGTGAGGGTATAAATGTAAATTGAAATCGTGATGTATTCAAAAATGTATATGTATAGTGAGAGCTTGAAATTGTACTATTCAAGATTGTAATAAATATTTGTTTGAATAAAATTTCTGTTTGAATTCAAAAACTGTGTAACTTGTTCTGTTTGAATTCAAATTCAAATTCTGTGTAATTTATTTTATTCAACAAATATTTATTTAATCTATGAAAAAACAAAATAGTACATTACCAAATACATTTAAATGAATATATATGTTTATTATCATCAAACAAAAACATATAAGCGCATATTCAACAGTCATGAATAATATCAAGCAAGTTTAGTGAATAATATATGCTTCATCAACATTATGAAAATCAGGTTCCAACCACTTTTTGAAAATGAAATCACCTATAGCATATGATATATTATATAATGCTCCATATTTCTATAATACTCCCTCTATCAATATGATACTTCCCCCCTTTGTTATCAACACAAAGGGACAAATAGTGAAGTCATGCAATAAGCATATAACACAACGTGGATAACACAACACAAACATAGAATGCAATAGCATGAAACATCATAAATAAAACAAACTATCAAACATAAAATGTAATACAAAATATCAAATGCAAATGCTATAATGTCCTAGAATGCAAGTTAACATAAAAATAAGTGCTATAAAAAGAACCAATCACCGATTTGGTGGAGTCCACTAAGTACAATATTCTGAGGGTGTAGTGGGAACGTTCTTTGAAATAATTTCACATATAGTCTAGATCCTCTAGGTACCCATGGCTTAGTAGCCTAGTAGCATGTGTAGCTCCATTTTCGTTTTTGCTACGTCTTGAGCCACGGAATGAAGGCTTTGGAATGTAGGTTAGTTTGTCTAAAAACAAAAACTACCAAAGCATTGTTATGTCCATTTATGCTCTCTGTGGTTCCTATGGAACTGCATAGTGATATCAACATCCTTTTATCAACCCAAGGTCCTTGCCATTTCATCAGTTAACCCTCATGGTTATTGATTTTCTTTCGTTTCTTCCTAATTCTTTAGCATCTATTGTCTATTCTCTTCATCATTGTTGTGACAAGGTGACGAACATCTTCTGAAGTGTTCTCTTCCTCCTCAATTCCATAACCATGGAGTATGTGTTTAAACCCTTCATTTTAAGGAGAATGTGGCTGAAAGTTCTCTAAAATCCTCATTCTCATAAAAAATCGCCTTATTAGAAACGATTCCAAAATTCGTTTGTTTGAACATGCTCATTCCTAAGGTTGATTTCAAAGCACCTAAATACTGATGTAAGAAAATTCTCATAAGGGTTGTATGACCTTGGTTTCACGGATCTATTACCAATCATTTTCCACAAAATAATGTTGGCTCGGTTGACCCTTAATCCTCCTAGAATGCACGTATACATTTTTGATGAATGAGGAAAACTTCATCTAAATTGTGTATTATTGTATTGAACCATTTGAAGAATCATATACATTAACAAAAACATATTTATTATGATTTATTATCTGAGTTTCGTTAGGGAGAATAAATCTAAATGTACAAATTATAAAGGTGATGCTAAAATCAAAATGTATTAATCCTAAGTCTAAGATTTGTATGCAATGTAGATTAACAATGTTTTGTCATTAATTTTAGATGTTAGAAATAGTAGGGTATCATATAATTCATCTTATTAGATAAATTATGTTACCTTTCTCATAAATTTCTTTGCCTAACTTTGACTTTATGGGAGGGTTTATGTCTTCCACAACAATGTCTCTTTCACTTTTTTAAATGCTCATGCCTAAAACTGTATATTGAAATAATTCCTAGGAAATCTACCACCCAAGAACTAATGAGAAGGAAAAGAGAATCAACATCTGTATTGTTCTCTCATGGTATGTCTCATACTATATAGTCATCGTGCTCATTCAAGAGTTCCTTGACCTTTTCTAAGTTTAACGATAATCAAAAGACCCCTGCCTCCAATGTGCTTATAATAAAATTCATCACAGTTGGGAAGCGTTATAGATTCTTTATTATACAATCTTCAATTAATTATCAATCTTGGATCTGTAGTCAATTTTACATTTAAGTTCATCATATTTTACTCAAAACTTCAATTTTAGTAGGATACATATCTTGAGAACCCATTAGGGCTATTAACTTGGATCTTACATAAATGTCTTGTATTATAATAAAATATAAAGGATGATCACAATCTATATCCATCTAGTATCACGCTAATATTGCCCATTAATTTCCTATCCGTAACAATTTAGCAAATAACAATTGTCTAAGTATATCCATAAAAAATTAATCTGTTAATTAAGTTAATTAATATGAAATGGCAGGATTAATTACATGTTTATCGCTAGGACCCATGTTTATTTGTTGGGTAACAGCTGTGTAACATCGTGTTCTGTATAAGGGTAAGAATGAAATTACAAAATCAATAATACTATTATGGCATGCCTAAAATTAATGAAATTATTTTTATTCACTTCTTTGATTTTGTTACATCTTTTCCCTAGTGCTTTCATCAAAGTATGGGAATATCTTCCTTGCAACATTGTTGTAAGTGAGGTATCAATTTTTCGAATTAAAGCTGAGATTATTTGTCGGCCATTATCATTTTTAATATCAAGGGCACAGTAATTCATTTCAAGAAGAAACCATACGGAAGCTCGAGGAAAAACTAAGTATTTAAAAAATTTAGCAGTTGAAAAGATAATTACCTTTTGTGAACGATAAGAAATTTTGTGCTTTTTATTTACAGAAATGGAAGAATCAGAGGATGAACCTAATGGATGACTGCTCTTGTAATGAAGGAATGCACATAATTTATAAACAATAATTATGGACATTCTTGTATGTTTGTATTTTAATAAATAAAGTGCGTTTCTTCTACCAATTTTATGTTGATTTCCACTTTATCATTTTACTTGCCCTTACACTTGATCTTCATTCATGAAACAAAAAAGTAGTTAAACTATTTAGTTAGTCTCAACCATGAAATTTACACAATGAATAAATTGGCAACTTAATGTTATGCTTTCATTTTAATCATTCGCCCTATGGGAGAATCTAAGAAGCTAGAGAATAAAGTAAAAAATATAACGATTGTAACGATCCTAAATTTTGAACAATTTAAATTGTGAATATTTAATTAATTTTGAATATTTGAATGATAATTTAAACTGAATTTCCGATATAACAATGAAATTGGTGATTAAATATTTAAAATTTAATCTACACAAAGCTGAAGAAAAATTTAAACTTGACTTTGGAGTTGAAATTGAATATTTAATTTGTAATTGAAATTCAAACTAATGACTTAATAAAATAATTTGGATTCAAGAATTTTTATTTATGTAAATTAATAAATTGATGGTTAATATTTTAATAACATTCTTTTCTTTAGCTTAAATAAAAAAAAAATCAATACAAAATAAAATAAACAAATACACTTAGTAAAAAAATTTTAACAACATAACTTAAACAAAAATTTACAAAACAAAGTAATGAAAATAATTAGACAAAACAAATTGGATTTAGATAAATAGAAAAAAAAAATAAGAGGAAAACTTGTTTATGGTTTGGGCTTTGAAATTTATACCGGCCCACGTTTGAATACTACTGCCTTTATCTTTAACCCGATCCCCTTCCATTTCACTTTACCCGTTCCCATTTTTTTTAACCCTAAAACAAAAAAAAAAGCACGAGAAAAAAAATATGGCGGCTTCGTTCTTCTCGACTCGTTCTGCTTTGGGAAATTTGGAGCTTAATTGAAGCTCTGTTATGCTCGAGATCCTTGCTTCTCGTTCTCTTCTTCGTTTGCGTTGCTCCATTTCGATTCGAGTAAAGGTGAGTTTTCTAAGCTCACGATAATCTTCATGCAAGTTTTTGAATTTGTTTGAAGTGAATTCCTTGGTTGCATGCTATGTTTTTGAGGCGATTTGATTATCTTTGGCTCGGCTAAGTTAATTTTAAAAACTGATATGCTCAGATTTGTGACTGCATGTTGAATTTTTGTGCTAGTTGCTGTTATTTGCTCGATTTACTTGGATTTTAAATTGGTAGAAACAGATGCTAGTAATTATTTTAAACTATGAGAACAGATTCTACCCATTTGATTTAGTTTTTGAACTGTTAGGAGCAAATGTTTTTTTTGATTTCTTTTAAAATTTAAATTTGTAAGAACAGATGCTGCCCAGTCTTAATTTTTAAATTGATTAGAACAAATGCTACCTGACTATTTGTGTTTGTTTTAAAATTGATAGGAACATGTGCTATTTGTGTTTGTTTTAAAAATTGATAAGAATAGATGCTATGTTTATCTTGTATTTAAATTGATAAGTACAGATGCTACTAAAATATCTTGTTTGAAACTGTTTGCAAACAATTGCATTTTGAATTTAAACTTGCATGTTTACTGAGTTATTTCTTAGTCTTGTTGAGCTTTACGGATAGCCCATGGATCTGCACTAGTTCATCATATAGCTTACAATGTTCTTTTGAACATTTTGCATTCCCACAATTTGATATTGTCCAGTCTTCATTTTAGTCTTCCCTGTGTTCATGTATTTGGGTTTGTGGCTGTTTGCATGTCAAGTTGCATCCATTCCACTTTGCATGTCTGTTGCACTTGGGTCTGGTCTCTGCTCTCCTGATTGTTCTACTCTTCATGTCATTATTGTTTGCATCCTGGTATGTGTTGCATTACAGTTGATTCACTTCACTTGTGGTCTTCATATTTGACTCGAAACTTCTGTTTCAATTTGCATTATCTGATATGTTTCAGTTTCCATGTCAAGTTGTATCCATGCTGTTGCACTTTGGTCTGGTCATTGTTTTCCTGGGTGTTCAAGTCTTCATCTCCATTTTGTATGTACTGTTAGTACTTCATCCATGTTGTTCCTGTCTGCATTCCCATTTTTGCATGTGATTGAACTAAGTATACATGTTTAAAATTTGTTTGCATGTGAATGAAATATCAAAATGTCTCTCTGTTTGAAAATGTGCACATATGAATAATATGTTAAAAAGGGGAAAAAGTAAATCCATTTATCTGATTATCTTTAGCATGGGATGCTCAAATGGAAGTAGGTTGTGATGGTGTAAAATAATTTATTAAAATGTTAGTAAGCATCAAGTAGCTTCTCTGTTTTAAACTGCTAGGTGAATGAACATTTTAATTATAACTTAAGTGGTTAGTTATATTTTGCTTGACAAATTTCTGATATAATTGATGCTTGCATGAGTATATATAAGTATATGATCTGTGTGTATGAATTAAATGACTTGTGCCTGTATTTACTTGGATTGCTCTTCTCTGTTTTAAACTACAGAGAGTAAGAATAGAAGAAGAATTCAAATCTTCTGATCAGTTCCTTGTTAGGATTTATGGTTTGAACATGATATGCTTGTTTAAATATTAATTTAAGTTTAAAAAAAAATCTTATTCAAGCAAAACAAATGTAGGAAATCCTCTGATTAAATCTTCTGTTTATAACTAATGATTTGAAAAGAATTCTTACTGGATTTTGTCTCCAGGATGAACTGCTGTTTGAAACAAAATTCATTTTTGCCTTGCACTCCATTTTCTTCTTTTGAAAACTGTTTTCCTGAGAGTGCATTACTACTTGAATTGATTTCCAGATTAACATTTTGCTTTGAACTGAGTTGAAAACTGAAGCTCTGTTTGATTTGTATATTTTTTTCTTTGCTTTGGAAATCACTGTATGCTTTTCCAGGTTCTTTTGTGTTGTTATTTCCAGAATACTCTATGTCTATAACTTCAGTTTCTCTAAAGTTTTGATTTAAACTCAAAACCACTTAATCTAGCCTCTGTTTAAAACTTAGGTTTCAAATGAAACTTGTTTGTTCCATCTGCACTTGAACTTGTGATACTTTTATACTGTCATGTTGTACTTGCTACTGTTGCATTACTTGTTTCACTTAAGTTTTGTAACTGAAGCTTGCTGTGTTCATTTTGAACACCTTGTATTTCCAAAACTTTGATATGTTCAGTCTTCATATCCATTCCATTTTGCATGCCTGATGTATTCAGTCTTCATTTAAGTCTTCCCTGTGTTCATGCACTTTGGTTTGTGGCAGTTTGCATGTCCATTCACTTCTCTGTGCATGTTGCAGTCTGTAGTGATGTTGCATATGTATTTTGTAGCTTGCTCTCTACTTGTATTTATGGTTCTTTGCTGGTATGGTCTGCATATTGACTGTTGCAGTCCAACTTGTTGTTGGTCTTACTTAAAATTTTGTAGCCAGTTCCCTCAGATACATGTATACTCGTTCAAATTGACACCGTCACTTGTGTTGGTCACTGCCTATTACTGTACATATCCTCTGATACATGTTTGCATTCCATTTGAACTGTGTAGTGTTTTCCCTGTGCACACAGTTCCCAGTTCCCTCTGATACATGTATACTTGTTCAAATTGGCACTGTCCAGTCCATATTGTTGGCATTGAGTTGTGGCACTGATTGTGTAGTCTGCACTGAGCACTTGGGTTTGTATTTGGGTTCTATTACCTCAGCCTTGTGGTCTGCACTACTTGTGTAGCTGGGTTGTTGTGCATACATGTTGATTCTATGGTTGTTGATATGCCTTGTGCTTGTAGTTGTATTTGGGGCTGCTGAAATTGTTGTGCATTGCGGCCTGTACTTGTGCTCTCTGCCTTTGACCTGCTGTGTTGTTTCTGTTCTGGCTTGTTATTGTATCTTTGTGGTCTTTGTGATTGCACTTGCATACGTGTCGGCAAGGCAGTGCACATGTGTGTAAACATACGTGTGTACTACAGCCACACACGTTTGACAGAATTTAAAAAATTGAAATTGTTAATGTAAAGTCCATAATAGATTAGACCGACTCATTTGTTTCACCATCTCTGTAACCATTTATTTTAGTTCATTTCAAATTTATTTACTTGAATAAAGATTAATCCTGACTCGAGTGTTTTTGTGTTTTGCAATTAACGCTCGGGTCAGACCGAGTATTTCTACAGCTTGAAGATTTTCAGGCCGCGAAGTAAGAGAGAGGGGGGGGGATTAAAGCTTTACTTCAGTTTTCAGCAAAAATTTTCTTGTACTTGATAAATAAGTAAAAAAAATGTTTCCGCTGTATAAAATGTAATGTATTGTAAACTCTGATATTTGTATATAAAAGAAAAGTTTGTTTATAAAATATGATTACTATTCTGTGATTCTGTAGCTGATTTTGTTTAAATGTTATAAACTAAATAACAATCCGTCATTTTGAACGTTTCTAGTTGGTTTAATTACCGACTAGAGGCGGTCAGGGCGGCGGGTCGTTACAAAGTGGTATCAGAGCTTTGGTTTACACAAAGCTTAGTTTATGGCGTTTAATATGATTAGTTACTAGAATCACTTTAAAGAAAGTGTTTTCAAATCTAAAGAAGTTAAAATTGTTTTCTTTAAATAAGAGGTATTTTGAAAATCAGAATTATTTTCAGAGATTCCCCTCTCTAAATTTAGGATTGCGACCGTTTCTCTTCAGTGAGGTCTCGTTAGATTGAGTTTCAATCGTTCGGAAACTCATTTTCGAATCTTTGAGATTTATGGAAAATAAAATATGAGTCAAGTGAATTTACGAATTAGTTTAAGTTGGTTTAAATCGAATATTGTGAATATCTCCAATGTAATAATTGGGAAATAAAATGATATGTCAATTTGATTATAATCAAGTGGATTATTGAACTATAACTTGAGAATTTGATTCTGAATTCTTTTGAAATTGATTTCAAATGTTGTGAAGAACGATTTAGTAAATCAACGGGATATAAGTATTTAACTTATAATATGGACTTGGGTATATAACTAAGTTATATAAATTGAATTGAATCAAATTAAGAAAGGAGATTATAAAACGAAGTTTTATAAATAGAAATGGAATTTCTAAAGATGTTTGTAAAATTCCACAAAAGACTTATTTTGATAAGTAAAATTGTTATAACTTATTAAAGGAGTTGTATCTATGGTTTTGGACAATAACTGAGATATAAAAGGAGATATGAATCCAATGAAAGTTCATAATAGATTTAATTGATTCAATGAAGAATTTGAATTTGTATGGCATGAAATTAAGTTAAGTGGAAAAATTAATATTGGAAATTTGAAGTTGATTTAAAACCAATATTTTGAAATGTGCAGAATTCAAACTATGAATTAAGTTGAAGTTGAAAAAAAAAACTTAAATGAGAATTTTTGGGGAAGTAATATTATATAAAATGGAGTAAATCCATTTTAAGTTTTTTTAAAATGTGTTTAAAAGAATGATTTCTTTTAAGAATGAAATATATACTTGATTTTGGTTTAAGTATATTGAATATTTTCTAAGTATTGAAAATAAATTGATTTGTAAATTACTTATTATTGAATAAGTATGGAAATATTTTCCAATATGAAATGAAAGGTTTGAAATTATATCTTTTAGAGATAAAGTGAGAAGTGAATGTTTGAAATTTTATCTTTTGAAAATAAATTGAAAATGAATTTGTGAAATCGATTTGAAAATCGTATATTCATAGATACTTTGGAAATGTAAATTCACTATGGAATTTATAAAAGAAAGGGGAATTTGTTAAAAATAAATATTGATTTATTTTTGAAACGTGGAAATAAATTTACGGATTTGGAACGTAAGTTTAAAATAAATCGGTAAGGATTTATTTGATTAATTTAAGTGAACCATTTGAAGTTTAAAATGGATAAATATTTGGAAATGTTTCCATTTAAGGAAATTGCTTTGAAATTTGTTTTCAAAGATTAAAAGGTGCAAAATGATTTGAATTTGTTTCAAATGGCTAAGTGTGAAAATTTTTATATCTTGTAAAGATATTATTTTTGGGAAATTTGAACAATTAGTTCAATTTGGAAATTTTCAAAGTGATTGAATTTTGAGTTAAATTGAGTTTAACTTTGACGCCCAAAAACAATTTAAGTTGAACTTTGAATTTTAAATGGATGATTTGGATTGTATGTCTAACGTCGTGAATTGACGACATATCAATTGACCTCTATTAAATATATATCTGCGGTGGCGGAGAATTTATTCTCTTAGCTTAACACCCTTCTCTGAGACGTACGAGCTCAGAGGTTATATATCGGTAGACATCAATTATGTGCTGAGGATTGACGATGTAACGTGAAATCCAAATCGAGTGTGAAGTCGATAATAAATTGGATTATGAATGTGAATTTGGTTTGATATAACCTTAAAATTCCAAATCGACTTAGAGGAAAATTTTAAATGGATAATGAAATGGAAAATTTGTGAATCCTCTATTTGTTATGGGTATGAAATAGTGTGGTTTTCATAACGTATATGTATGAATACGATTAATTCGAAAACCAATTAGTTTGGAAAAGTAATTGTTGTGGAAAACTTATGTAAGTACATGAGTATGATATGTACTAAGTGTGAAATGAAATATTATATATGTATGTATGATATTATGTTTTCCAAATTGAGGATATGGAAAAGTACCTTCCATTTAAACTTTGTGAAGGTTGTTGGAACTCGATATGAGTGTCCATTTGAAAATTGTAGCTACGTTGTATTTCCATTAGTTGGAATGTCCTTTTGGACTGGTATAGTGTGCTAGCGTAATTTGAGGGGCGAGATGCCTACAGTTACAAGCGATTCCACTGGGATAGTGGCGTAACCGCCGAGTAACTGCAATCTAGAAACCATAGCGAAATTCGAGGGGCGAGATGCCTACGGCCACAAGCGATTCTACTGGGATAGTAGCGTAACCGCCGTGTGGACCGCGATCTATGGCAACAACCATGGCGAAATTCGAGGGGCGAGATGCCTACGGTCACAAGCGATTCTACTGGGATAGTAGCGTAACCGCCGTGTGTACCGCGATCCATGGGGGAATGTGCTTTCCATATCCATTTTTAAAAGAATTTTTAAAAGTATTTTCACTGGGAATTGAAGCAAGTATATTTAGTACTTGGAGATTGTTAGACTTGCGCCTGGCCAGCGTATGCCTAATGTCTTTAAGAACGACAGTAGACTTGTTAAATTTCGAGTTAGCAAGTATTTTCAAACTTTAAATAGCAAATCAATTATCTGAAACTAAAGTGATGTAAATTCCAACCTAATGAATTAAGGAAGAGGATTTTTGAAATGTTTTGAAAAATCCACAGCTTTGGAAAAGTTATAATATGTAAAATTTCTTAAATGTAGTGTTTCAAATTTAAAATTTGGGTTTTGTAAGTTGAAAATTTTAGTAAAGATTTTTTTGTGTCTTGATTGTAGAAAATAATAAACAAAAGAGTTAATTAGCAAAGCTAGCGAGATAAAACAAATAGAATGAATCCTATATTCATTCATCTTTAATAAGTGTTGAACTTGATAAAATTGAGTAAAATATAAATATCGGTGAAATTTTAACAATCATTTTTCCTTACTTGTAATTTCGGGACGAAATTCTTTTAAGGAGGGGAGATTGTAACGATCCTAAATTTTGAACAATTTAAATTGTGAATATTTAATTAATTTTGAATATTTGAATGATAATTTAAACTGAATTTCCGATATAACAATGAAATTGGTGATTAAATATTTAAAATTTAATCTATACAAAGCTGAAGAAAAATTTAAACTTGACTTTGGAGTTGAAATTGAATATTTAATTTGTAATTGAAATTCAAACTAATGACTTAAGAAAATAATTTGGATTCAAGAATTTTTATTTATGTAAATTAATAAATTGATGGTTAAAATTTTAATAACATTCTTTGCTTTAGCTTAAATAAAAAAAAAATCAATACAAAATAAAATAAACAAATACACTTAGTAAAAAAATTTTAACAACATAACTTAAACAAAAATTTACAAAACAAAGTAATGAAAATAATTAGACAAAACAAATTGGATTTAGATAAATAGAAAAAAAAATAAGAGGAAAACTTGTTTATGGTTTGGGCTTTGAAATTTATACCGGCCCACGTTTGAATACTACTGCCTTTATCTTTAACCCGATCCCCTTCCATTTCACTTTACCCGTTCCCATTTTTTTAACCCTAAAACAAAAAAAAAAGCACGAGAAAAAAAATATGGCGGCTTCGTTCTTCTCGACTCGTTCTGCTTTGGGAAATTTGGAGCTTAATTGAAGCTCTGTTATGCTCGAGATCCTTGCTTCTCGTTCTCTTCTTCGTTTGCGTTGCTCCATTTCGATTCGAGTAAAGGTGAGTTTTCTAAGCTCACGATAATCTTCATGCAAGTTTTTGAATTTGTTTGAAGTGAATTCCTTGGTTGCATGCTATGTTTTTGAGGCGATTTGATTATCTTTGGCTCGGCTAAGTTAATTTTAAAAACTGATATGCTCAGATTTGTGACTGCATGTTGAATTTTTGTGCTAGTTGCTGTTATTTGCTCGATTTACTTGGATTTTAAATTGGTAGAAACAGATGCTAGTAATTATTTTAAACTATGAGAACAGATTCTACCCATTTGATTTAGTTTTTGAACTGTTAGGAGCAAATGTTTTTTTTGATTTCTTTTAAAATTTAAATTTGTAAGAACAGATGCTGCCCAGTCTTAATTTTTAAATTGATTAGAACAAATGCTACCTGACTATTTGTGTTTGTTTTAAAATTGATAGGAACATGTGCTATTTGTGTTTGTTTTAAAAATTGATAAGAATAGATGCTATGTTTATCTTGTATTTAAATTGATAAGTACAGATGCTACTAAAATATCTTGTTTGAAACTGTTTGCAAACAATTGCATTTTGAATTTAAACTTGCATGTTTACTGAGTTATTTCTTAGTCTTGTTGAGCTTTACGGATAGCCCATGGATCTGCACTAGTTCATCATATAGCTTACAATGTTCTTTTGAACATTTTGCATTCCCACAATTTGATATTGTCCAGTCTTCATTTTAGTCTTCCCTGTGTTCATGTATTTGGGTTTGTGGCTGTTTGCATGTCAAGTTGCATCCATTCCACTTTGCATGTCTGTTGCACTTGGGTCTGGTCTCTGCTCTCCTGATTGTTCTACTCTTCATGTCATTATTGTTTGCATCCTGGTATGTGTTGCATTACAGTTGATTCACTTCACTTGTGGTCTTCATATTTGACTCGAAACTTCTGTTTCAATTTGCATTATCTGATATGTTTCAGTTTCCATGTCAAGTTGTATCCATGCTGTTGCACTTTGGTCTGGTCATTGTTTTCCTGGGTGTTCAAGTCTTCATCTCCATTTTGTATGTACTGTTAGTACTTCATCCATGTTGTTCCTGTCTGCATTCCCATTTTTGCATGTGATTGAACTAAGTATACATGTTTAAAATTTGTTTGCATGTGAATGAAATATCAAAATGTCTCTCTGTTTGAAAATGTGCACATATGAATAATATGTTAAAAAGGGGAAAAAGTAAATCCATTTATCTGATTATCTTTAGCATGGGATGCTCAAATGGAAGTAGGTTGTGATGGTGTAAAACAATTTATTAAAATGTTAGTAAGCATCAAGTAGCTTCTCTGTTTTAAACTGCTAGGTGAATGAACATTTTAATTATAACTTAAGTGGTTAGTTATATTTTGCTTGACAAATTTCTGATATAATTGATGCTTGCATGAGTATATATAAGTATATGATCTGTGTGTATGAATTAAATGACTTGTGCCTGTATTTACTTGGATTGCTCTTCTCTGTTTTAAACTACAGAGAGTAAGAATAGAAGAAGAATTCAAATCTTCTGATCAGTTCCTTGTTAGGATTTAAGGTTTGAACATGATATGCTTGTTTAAATATTAATTTAAGTTTAAAAAAAAATCTTATTCAAGCAAAACAAATGTAGGAAATCCTCTGATTAAATCTTCTGTTTATAACTAATGATTTGAAAAGAATTCTTACTGGATTTTGTCTCCAGGATGAACTGCTGTTTGAAACAAAATTCATTTTTGCCTTGCACTCCATTTTCTTCTTTTGAAAACTGTTTTCCTGAGAGTGCATTACTACTTGAATTGATTTCCAGATTAACATTTTGCTTTGAACTGAGTTGAAAACTGAAGCTCTGTTTGATTTGTATATTTTTTTCTTTGCTTTGGAAATCACTGTATGCTTTTCCAGGTTCTTTTGTGTTGTTATTTCCAGAATACTCTATGTCTATAACTTCAGTTTCTCTAAAGTTTTGATTTAAACTCAAAACCACTTAATCTAGCCTCTGTTTAAAACTTAGGTTTCAAATGAAACTTGTTTGTTCCATCTGCACTTGAACTTGTGATACTTTTATACTGTCATGTTGTACTTGCTACTGTTGCATTACTTGTTTCACTTAAGTTTTGTAACTGAAGCTTGCTGTGTTCATTTTGAACACCTTGTATTTCCAAAACTTTGATATGTTCAGTCTTCATATCCATTCCATTTTGCATGCCTGATGTATTCAGTCTTCATTTAAGTCTTCCCTGTGTTCATGCACTTTGGTTTGTGGCAGTTTGCATGTCCATTCACTTCTCTGTGCATGTTGCAGTCTGTAGTGATGTTGCATATGTATTTTGTAGCTTGCTCTCTACTTGTATTTATGGTTCTTTGCTGGTATGGTCTGCATATTGACTGTTGCAGTCCAACTTGTTGTTGGTCTTACTTAAAATTTTGTAGCCAGTTCCCTCAGATACATGTATACTCGTTCAAATTGACACCGTCACTTGTGTTGGTCACTGCCTATTACTGTACATATCCTCTGATACATGTTTGCATTCCATTTGAACTGTGTAGTGTTTTCCCTGTGCACACAGTTCCCAGTTCCCTCTGATACATGTATACTTGTTCAAATTGGCACTGTCCAGTCCATATTGTTGGCATTGAGTTGTGGCACTGATTGTGTAGTCTGCACTGAGCACTTGGGTTTGTATTTGGGTTCTATTACCTCAGCCTTGTGGTCTGCACTACTTGTGTAGCTGGGTTGTTGTGCATACATGTTGATTCTATGGTTGTTGATATGCCTTGTGCTTGTAGTTGTATTTGGGGCTGCTGAAATTGTTGTGCATTGCGGCCTGTACTTGTGCTCTCTGCCTTTGACCTGCTGTGTTGTTTCTGTTCTGGCTTGTTATTGTATCTTTGTGGTCTTTGTGATTGCACTTGCATACGTGTCGGCAAGGCAGTGCACATGTGTGTAAACATACGTGTGTACTACAGCCACACACGTTTGACAGAATTTAAAAAATTGAAATTGTTAATGTAAAGTCCATAATAGATTAGACCGATTCATTTGTTTCACCATCTCTGTAACCATTTATTTCAGTTCATTTCAAATTTATTTACTTGAATAAAGATTAATCCTGACTCGAGTGTTTTTGTGTTTTGCAATTAACGCTCGGGTCAGACCGAGTATTTCTACAGCTTGAAGATTTTCAGGCCGCGAAGTTAGAGAGAGGGGGGGGATTAAAGCTTTACTTCAGTTTTCAGCAAAAATTTTCTTGTACTTGATAAATAAAAAAAAAAATGTTTCCGCTGTATAAAATGTAATGTATTGTAAACTCTGATATTTGTATATAAAAGAAAAGTTTGTTTATAAAATATGATTACTATTCTGTGATTCTGTAGCTGATTCTGTTTAAATGTTATAAACTAAATAACAATCCGTCATTTTGAACGTTTCTAGTTGGTTTAATTACCGACTAGAGGCGGTCAGGGCGGCGGGTCGTTACAACGATGCTACAATGTAGTGTTAATATTTGTACTACTTGTGGTTAGTGAAGATTCTAGTAAGATAGATTCTAATATGGTCAGTTGTCATTGTATCGTTTATATGGCTTTATCCTTTGTTCATTGTGTTGAGTTGTAATGTTCTATTTTTTAAGAAAAAGTTGTAGTTTATGGTTTGAATGTTCTATTGACATGTTAGTATACATAATTATACAAAATTATCATTTAAAGTTTGATTGTATTGTGATACTAGGAAAAATGCTTATTTCACGTATCATTATGAATGAACCAATATAAATTTTTATACTATTTTGATTAATTCACTCTTAGTGAGTCTAATTCATAATGTATGGAATTCGATCCAAAATTTATTAGAACTATATTCATTTAAGTACACAAAAATTTTGAATTATTTATTTTGATATTAATCACCAAATTCGATTATTAATTTTATGTACAACATTGTAGTTGGTCCTCCTTGGTCACTATCACCAAATGTGGCCATTTGATAGTACAAAGAGCCTATGGTTTTGACTCAAACTTCTTTTTTTAGATTTATGGGTAAAAGAAAGCAAAAAACGCATGTAATAGTGCATGCTCAATTTTTATCAACTTAAGGAATGATTTTATGAATATGTCATCTACATGTTCCATCCCTTTCTGGATCACTAATAAGTATTTTGTTCATTTATTAAATTTATAATAAGCTAGCTAAAACGATTTGGCAATGGATGCATACCTGTAACATTGAGGACTAATCCTTATTTAACATCTATGAGTAATTGGTATGGTGAATGTTATAGAATAAACAGAATGGAGGCCACGAGAGAGAGAGAACAATTTTATTGAATTGAGAGATAGAGATTACAATACAATCAAACTCCATATTTATAGACTCCTTATGTAGTACAGATTACAAAAATGCCCTTTCTTATTTAGCATATTCATCCCTATAATTATATATATTACACCACTCCCCCTTGAATATGCGTATGTAAAGATGATAAGAGTAATTGCCTCATTAAAAACCTTGTTAGGAAAAACCCAGTGGGAAAAAATCATGAACAAGGAAAAGAGTACAACATGATTTCATCTTTAAGTAACATATATGTTATAATGTTACTACGAGGGTCAATACTTCTGGATCAAGATAATGCCTCATTAAAACCTTACTAATAAAAACCCAGTGGGAAAAAATATCGGTGAAGGAAAAATAGCACATTACAGCATATTTCATACGCTCGCCTTGAATTATAACGCATTATTCAATTAGTTAGTTAATGCAGCCGACGCATACCAATTTTGTACACATCTTTTGAAATGTTGATTTTGGAAGCGCCTTTGTGAATAAGTCCGCCTGATTTTCTTGGGATCGGATTTGTTTCACTTCTATCTTATTATCCTTCTGTAGCTCATGTGTGAAGAAAAATGTAGGAGATATATGTTTCGTCCTATCACCCTTAATGTAACCCGCTTGAATTTGAGCTACACAAGCTGCATTGTCTTCATAAATAACGGTTGACCCTTTTGTCACTAATGGAAGTTGGCACCTTTGTCGAATATGCTCAATTAGTGATCTCAGCCAAATACATTCTTTACTTGCTTCATGTAGTGCTAGTATTTCAGAGTGATTGGATGATGTTGCTACTAATTTTTGTTTTGTAGATCACCATGAAATTGCTGCATTGCTAAATTTGCCGTTCCACAAATATATCTCATGATATGTTTTATACCATTCCAGTGTCTTTTTATTGGTTCTGAACTATACCTTGCTAGAAGATTTACTGAAAATGCAATATCTGGTCTTGTGCATTGGGCCAAATATAATAATGCACCAATGGCACTAAGATATGGCACTTCCGGGCCAAGCACATTCTTAACTTCTTCTTGGGCAGTAAGGGTCCTTTTAATATCTAATGATCTAACAACCATCAGCATACTAAGTGGATATGCTTTATCCATTTGAAAACGCTATAGAATTTTCTCAACGTAGTTTGATTGATGGTTACTATGACATTAGTATTATGCTCAATCTGTAGACCGAGATAGTGCTTTGATTTTGCCAAGATCTTTTATTTTAAATTCCTTCTTTAAATAATTTATTGTTTCATCAATCTCTTCTGAAGTCGCAGTCAAATTTATGTCATCAACATAAACAGCTAAAATAGCAAATCCCTTTACCGATTTCTTTATAAAGACACATGAACAAATGAGATTGTTTTCGTATCCTTCTTTTACCAAACATTTACTAAGACGGTTATACCACATCCTTCCAGATTGTTTCAATCCGTATAGTGATCGTCTTAGTCTTAATGAGTACATGGACTTTGATTTTGCTTCAGTCAATTTATATCCATCTAGAATTTTCACGTAAATGTTGGTATCTAATTCACCGTAAAGATAAGCTGTCACAACATCCGTTAATCTTATATCGAGTTTTTCAGGAACTACAAGGCTTATCAAATATCGGAATGTTATGACGTCCATAACAGGGGAGTAAGTTTCCTTAAAGTTAAAACCTGGTCTCTGCAGGAAACCTTGTGCGACAAGTCGTGTCTTGTGCCTCACGACTTCATTTTTATCATTTCGTTTTCTAACGAATACCCATTTATAACCTACTGGTTAAACATTTTCTGGTGTTTTCTCTATTGGTCCAAATACACCATGTTTTTGAAGTGAATCTAGTTTCACTTGGATAGCATCTTTCCATTTTGGCCAATCGTGTCTTTTTCGACATTCATTTAAGTTATTTGGTTCATTATCATCATTCTCATTATTCTCATTATGGTCATGACTTTCAATTATTTTAGTAGCTACTGCGAATAAGAATACATCATCAACTATTATTTTACTTCGATCCCATATTTCTCCATAGTTCGTATAAAATATCAAGATCTTGTTATTATTAGGTACCATTTTATCGTTGGAATCTTCTTTTATCTCTTCTGGGATAATATTTCCTTCTGCACGTCTAGGAGAATTGGGATTTTCATTTGAGTGATCTTTTTGATCATTTATAACCTCTTAGAAGGTTCCTTAATTGATGATTTTTCATTAGACTTTCTTTTTCTAGGCGCCAAGTCTTTTGATCCAATTGGCCTTCCTCGTTTTTGTCTTGCTTTAGATTCATTTGCTTCTATATTTACTTTTGAACCTTCAGGGACATCAATTTTTGCTGGTGCATTTGCTGCTGGAATATGTGATTTAGTTATTTTTGCAGTGTCACTAAATGCATCCGGCGATTGATTTGCAATATTTTGAATATGCAAAATTCTTTACACCTCATATTGGCATTGTTTGGTACGTGGATCCAAATAAGACATAGATGGATTATTCCAGATATTTCACGCCGTTCTACTTGAATGTTCTATCCTCCCCCTAACGGCGGGAAGATTGTCTCATAAAATTTATAGTCTGAAAATCTTGCGGTGAAGACATCACCTGTAAGAGGTTCAAGGTAACGAATTATCGATGGAGAATAAATCCCACATAAATTCCCAACCGTCGTTGACCACCCATTTTAGTACGAAGTGGGGGACTAATAGCTATATGCACAGCACAACCAAGTTTTCGTAAATGTGAAATATTTGGTTGAGATCCAGTTAAGAGCTGTGATGGTGAAAGCCGATGATAAGCTATTGGTCTAATTTTAACCAATTTCGATGCATGCAAAATTACATGCCCCCAAGCTGAAATGGGTAGTTTTGATTGCATAAGAAATGGTCTTGCAATAAGTCGCAAGCACTTAATTAATGATTCTGCTAGACCATTTTGAGTATGGACATGAGCTACTGGATGTTCAGTTTCAATTCCCAATGATAGACAATAATCATCAAATACTTGAGAAGTAAATTCTCCCGCATTATCTAGTCGAATCGATTTAATTTGATGATCAAGGAAGTGTGCTCTCAATTTTATTATTTGAGCAAGTAGCTTGGCAAATGCCAAATTTCTTGTAGAAAGTAAACAGACGTGTGACCAACGAGTTGATGCATCAATCAATACCATAAAATATTTGAATGGTCCACATTCAGGGTGGATTGGGCCACATATATCACCTTAAATTCTTTGTAAAAATGGTGGAGATTCAGAAGTGATTTTACTATATGAAGGTCGAGTGATTGATTTTCCTTGTGCACATGGGGCACATAAGTAATCACTTAGTAAATTCAATTGGTTTGATAAATCATGTCCGTTTGAGTTTTTAGCAATTTTACGCATCATAGTTGATCCAGGATGACCCAAGCGATCATGCCAAAGAATCAATGTCTTTGTATTTGTGAGCTTTCGGCTCATGTTTATAGAGTGAGATTCAACTATGCCAATCTTTGTAAAATATAAACCAGTTGAAATTGTGCCAAATTTTTCTAGGATAAGCTTCTGGCTTTCAATTCTAGAAATAACACAAAGATATTCTTTGTTGTTTTCATTTATAGTTTCAATATGGTATCCATTCATTCTTATATCTTTGAAACTCAGCAAATTTCTTTTAGAGTTGCTTGAGTATAACGCATTCTGAATAAAGATATGTGTACCATTTGGTAATATTACATGGGCTCTTCCGGACCCGTTAATTATATTAGCAGATCTAGCAATAATGGAGACTTTAGCTGAGAAATTTTCAGATAGTTCAGAGAAAAACTTCTTGTTTTTGAAAATTGTATGAGTAGTTGCACTATCTAGTAAGCATATATTATCACCCAAATGGCGTTCCATACCTTAAGAATTAAGGACAATGATTAGTCAATCATTAAAAATTTGTATGCATGAATAAATGTAATGTAAACAAACAAAGTAATATGATTAAAATAGGCCATTGATTAAAAACAACATCCACATTACACATTACTAGTACTGCAAACGGAAATACAATTAAACGAACACCAACTTCAAACTGATTTATTGATGCAAGCTAATGAAATAAAACGAAAGTCACATAACAAACTTCAAGACATTTCTAATTGATCAACTCAGTCATATCATTGATCATTGCACTTAGATTTTCATCATTAATGAAATTTCCATTGTCATCTTCGAAGAAATCATCTAACTTCAGGTTAGCGTTTTCAGGTAACTTTTCGGCATTATTTGCCTCAATATTCTTCGAGCGATGATATTCTTCAACTGTTTTCTTTGATGATCTACATGTACGTGACCAGTGACCAGATCGTCCACATCTATAACAAACTTCCTCATAATGCCTTTTATTTTCTAGAGCTGAATCGTTGTTCTTTACAGACTCAATTTTCTTTTGTTGCTTTTTAAAGTTGGTGGTTTTGTTACCTTTAAAACCACCATAACCACCTCTGCTAGAGTTATATCCACGTCCACGACCATGTCCTCTACCTCGATCCTTATCTCTTCCAGAGTGGGCAAAATTAGCATTAGATTCAGGTAATGCAGTTGAACCAGTTGGCTTTGAAGAATGATTTTTTATAAGCAATTCATTATGTTGTTCAGCAATTAGTAAGCATTCTATATGAGTTCGGAATATTTTGTAAAATGACGCCCTCGATATTGCTATTGCAGGAGTATATTCGAGGCATGAAATGTTGAGAAAGTCTTTTCAAGCATTTGTGCGTCATCCACCATTTCTCCACATTATTTCAGTTTAGAAGTGATTCTAAACATTGCAGAATTATATTCTCTTACGGACTTAAAGTCTCGAAACCTCAGGTTCAACCACTCTTGCCTAGTGTTTGGAAGTATGACCGTCTTCTGGTGGTCATAACACTCCTTCAGGGAGTTCCATTAGTGGAGAGGGTTTTTTCAGTCAAATATTCTGTTTTTAGATCGTCATGGATATGACGTCTTAAAAATATTAGAGCCTTTGCCTTGTCCTGCTGGGACATAGTTTTGCCATTTTTAATGGCATTGAGATTGCAAATGGATCTCAGCATCCAGTATCCATGATAAGTAGTTGTCTCCAGATATATCCAAAGCTTTAAATTCAAGCTTGGCGATTTTTGCCATTTTGTGAACTGTTCATAAAATAAATTGCATAAGGTGAAAATATTCGCCACAACAGCATTCACTATTTGTTTGTTTCCAGCTAAAAAGAAGAAGAAAAATGGAAAGACTTCATTCATGGTATCAAACAACTATACAAAAAAATGTATCAACAAAACCAAACATTTGGATTTTGCAACTTTCATGTATTTATCAAATAAGAAAGGAAAGTCAGCTTTTGTGTATATTCCATTTCAAACTTTTGAATTTTATTTGGAAATAGAACAGCAAAGAAAAAAAAGGAAAGATTGAATTTAGAAGCCAAAGAATTAAAATAAGAGTGATACAAGAAAAGACATGAAAAATATAAAGAAAACCCCGAACTATCGTGTGCTGACTTGACAGCTTTATCAGACAATTACCTTTTTGCAGAGAGGAGAAGCAACGAGTTTATAAAGAAATGCAAGAACAGTTCCTTTACCTGTTAGTTGTTTTAAAGGAAATGAGAAATAGAACGTATGTAGATATATTATAAAAGATTTGTTTGCACTAATATATATATAATAAGGTTTTGATATGAATAGCCTTAGAATTGGAATGGTCAAAAGAGGAACAGTCAGAGTAATTAATATTTAATTACTTGCTGAGAAGTTGGAAAGTTTGAAGGTGAACAGGTTGAGGTCAATAATTAATTCGCATTCCTTCATTCTGATAACGTGTTACAGAATAAAGAGAATGGAGTCCATGAGAGAGAGAACAATTTTATTGAATTGAGAGATAGAGATTACAGTACAATCAAACTCCATATTTATAGACTCCTTATGCAGTCAAGATTACAAAAATGCCTTTCTTATTTAGCATATTCATCCTATAATTATATATATTACAACAGTGAACATAATTTTAGATTCTTTTTTCTATTTGCGTGTGCATGGGTGTTGGTATTTTCATATTCAATGAAGTGTTGGACATGAAGAAAAATTATTTAT
This sequence comes from Allium cepa, assembly GCA_030765085.1. Lineage (NCBI taxonomy): Eukaryota > Viridiplantae > Streptophyta > Magnoliopsida > Asparagales > Amaryllidaceae > Allium > Allium cepa. The sequence goes on from CM060942.1 coordinate 73,827,857, forward strand.
GCTTTTTGACATGATTGTTAAACTTGATACATGAGTTATGCAACTCAGTTATAAAATTTATTACTTATATGTCATACTATTATTGAAACTATAAATTTCTACATAAGGAAAAACTCTTCTCAAAATTTGGTACGGCTGTTGAAATCTACGTATTAATTTGAAGGTTTAAAAATTGCTTTCTTAGTTGTTCTAGAAAATCGAATTAATGGTTATGAGCTATAAATTCTTAACAAGTGCAGTTTTTATGAAATGTGTTATTCATACTTTTTCTTTGTCACACACACACACACACACAGATATATATATAATTTTTGGGATTTTCGTTTTTTCAAATTGAAATTGAATTTAAATTACTTTTTGATTTTTTGTAGTGCTTTTACAGAAAATAGTTTACAATTTAGTATTTTTTTCAAACCTAATAATTTTCTTCAATGCTGAACTTTATGTGCACACACACCCTAACACACACATACACATGCTCATATACACGCACATACATATACGAGTATAACCCATAACAATTAATTAGTTAGGATTTTTCTACTGAAATCATAGAGTAAGAGGAATATAAATAGGCAATTTGTAAGTTTTAATTAAAACACAAATGAATAAATAAGACAAATGGTGATTTCATTTTTCAAACATACATTGCATGTAACCATTAAGGGTTTTTTTGTCTATCTATTTTTGAAGTAGTTCGAGTCTTAATGTTCCAATCAGGATGATAATAGATCCATAAATACAAGGAAAGAGTCGAATTAAAAAAAATTCCATAAATGTTCTCATTGTTTCACGGCTGATGCGGAAATCTAGGTTTTAAATTTCAATTGTTTTGACTTTAAATCTTAATTTATTTTGAAGATTGAGCAATTGAATTTGGTTCCAAAAGGAAATACACAATCAATGCTACATAAGGAAATGCACAATTGTTTTCTTCTTCCAAGAATGCTTCTTTATAGTTTAGCCCTTTTTATATGTAGAAATTGAATCTTCACTTCTAGAAAAGCCTGAAAAAAGTACTATGTTTTTGTCTTTTCATATGTCCATGATAAATTTGAATATCAAGGTTCCAATAGGGCTAGAATTGTTACCATGCTAATATATGTTTGTCTTCCAACTTGATTAGGTAATTCACCATAACAAGCATTGTTACTCTTACCTTTGAGTACCTTTTTGAGCGAATGAAAGTTTAAGGCATATCAAATATTAACTACTTAGCTTAACACCCCTGTAAAATTTAACCTTTGAGTTCTTTCTAAAGCTAACGGAAGTTCAAAGTACTGATGCTTTTTAAATCAATATGTAAAACTCAACAATTGCATAACATATGCAAAAAACTGCTTAAAATCTAATGTGTGATATATCAATGATGTATCGGCGATGTTATCCGATGTTAACTACATAGCTTAACACCCCTTTGAATTCAGCGATAAGGGATCCAAGTTTATCTTCTATATCTTCTACCAATTTTCAATTGGTAGTGAATCGAAGTTTTCTTCTATATCTTTTACCATTTTTATGCAGAAGTATTTGTGAAATATGCTTATAAAATTGGTGCAGAAACAACATGGAATAGAAGTTATTGCTTTTGCAAATTTGGTACAGTGAGTCACATATAAGATGCTCATACTAAAGATGTGGGTGGTGCTAATCCAATATCAGTTAGTAGAAGGGCACTAGAAACTACTGAGTTTCAATGACACATATTTATAATTAATGCATTTTTCAAGTATCTTTACACTTTTTGTAATTTCTTTTTTTGCTGCGTATGCCAAAGCATGCAGCATATTTTTCATGTCTCTGGTATGTTTCATCAAAATAATATGATGTGTTTTTATCAGTTTAACTTAATTTTTGTTTAATTTTTTAAATACATGTATAATTGCACTCACACAATATTTTAATTATCTTTAGTATGTTAATACTTGTTTTGGAGAAAAGTCAATTTTCTTTTTAAGAAGTATGAACTTTAAACTAATTTTGATTTTTTTCTTCTGAATTTATTTGTTTATGTACTTATATATCTTTTATATTGTGTAACCAAAATGCAGCTTGGTTGCTCTTTTATTTAAGTTGGAGGTTTTGGATCAAAAAACAAAATAAAGGGAAGGAATTTTAGCACTCATTTTTGGTTCTCATGTGCGTGTACTTAGACATTATGATCTATAAAATATGTTTATTTTTCCCTTCAAAGAACTTTAATCATAATTTACATTGTTATGTTAACTAATTAGAGTTTTATATGATAATTAAATCCATTATCCATTTATTATTTTACCATACTGTTAATTTCCCCCTCTTTAAGGATAATTTTGGATATTATCGTGGTTGAATTACCTTACCGTTACACATTTGTTAATATAGAGCATTATTTTAACTAGAGAAACACTGTCAATTAGCAATTCTATAATCTATACAACCAGCCTTTCTTATGTTCTTCTTTTGATAGTAATCTATGTTTGTAGTGCCTTTGTGTGTCTTGGAACTGCCGCATTATATTCTACTAAAGGTGAATGATTATTCCCTCTTATTAAGTTACAGTTCTTATCTAACTTGTTATCACGTGCTGGCAATGAAGCATGCATTTTTATTTTTTATCATTTTTGCATTATAAGAACTTTATATAATATGCAGATGATCAAGTAAATATTATGTTGTAGTTTAGTGTGGCAGCCATGGATACAACTTTAGTAGCAAAAGTGCTTTAGGTTTATTACCTGTGACTGATCTATAAGACAATAAAAAATAACTTATATCAACTTTTTTTAAACTTTTTTAAATCGAATCATAGTTCTAGGATGTAACTATTGCAAGAATGCTTCTAAAATGTTTAAGAGTGAATTAACTCATACTATTTTTATGTGTTCAGATTCATGATAGCCTATGGACCACATATTCTACACATAATATATTACCATCAAATCATACAAGGTGGATGAAGCAAATGCTTCAAAAGAACACGTTCAACTTTGATTATTATGAAGATCAGATCTTGGGAATCAGTACCGAGCTAAATACTTTTAAAAGAAGGATGAAAGCATATTTTAAGGTGACAACTACTTGGTTGAGATACATTCTTGGAGCAATGAGTATTAAACATTTTGGTATTGTTTTAATTATTAGTATGTTTTAAATTTAAAACATTGAAACATTATGCTCTCTTTAGCATAAACAAACATGTATAGAAAACTAACGTGAAAACATTTTGTTATGCTCATAACGTGATGTTGTACCTTACTCTGTTTTGAAAATTATTGTTTGGATTACCTTTAGGGTACCATTTCATTTCGTTGCAATGCGGTACAAATTTGTAGCTTTGTTTGTGTCATCGGTATTGCACTTGCTAGTGTAAATTTTTTTTGTTAACTTTAAAATTTTTCTTAGTTATATTTCACGCATGTCTTTGTTATTTGAAATTCCATGTGTATCTTTCAATGTTAACAAATTTTAAATGGGTACCACTAGGTCCAAAGTGTGGTACACTTGGGACCAAAGTGGATTCCATGCATTTAGGCAATTCGTCTTCTAGAAAATTTTGAATAAATAAGAAAAGGTTGAAGTGAACAAAACTTGGGTAGTGCAATCAAATTTGAACATCTTTTGACAAAGTATTTCTTCCGTACCTTTGTTTCATTTTCGTTTACGATATAAATGAGTGGCTTTGTTATGAAATTGGTATCCATTTCAGACTACTTACCATTTCAAAATATCTTATAGTGCCAAAATTGACATTATCCCGGTAATGGTACAAACTTAATTTGTTCTATGTATGAATGTAAGCTATATTCTAATTTCATTGTCGTTTCTATACTTCATGTTATGTTTTATGTTTGTCTTATATTATGTGACAGCTGACAACATATGTATACCATGAAATATTTCATCAGTGTAGATTTGTGTAGTCATCTTACATATAAAATTACTCAACATCCATGTTTATTCAACACCAAGATTTCATTTTCATATTGACAATTGTGTGATAATGAGCGGTGTGACCATAGATACTGCAAAGCAAAATACAGAGTAGAGCATGCCAAACTATTGAGGTTTAGGACCAGCCAATAAATAGTGCAAATTGCTTTATAAGTCTTTCATTCCTATAGTTTGACAAGGAGTTGATATACTGCTTAGATTATAAGATTGAATTCACTAGATTTACTACTATATACAAGATTATTATACACAGAAGGCATGAAAAATGATAAGAGTTTCCACCAAGTTTCGAGAACTTGATTTCGTTCTCGGTTTCGGTCAATTTAGGAAATTTCGCTTGTTTCGTTTTTTATTTCAGTTTCGGCCCTGATATTGGATTTTTACATTTTTAATGAAAATGTAACAATAAACGATTCAAATTCATATAGAAATATAGCATACGATAAAATAATAATGTTACATACAACACTACTACATGTAGAATATATTTCTCGAAGCTATATATGGATGTTTTTCACAATTTTCTTCATCGTCTAGAGTTGTGTAATATGATGGATAACCATATTGCATTTGTCCTGGACCCATAAATATCGCCATCATGTAATCAAAAGACGATGGTTTATCATTTTGTGTTGTATATGTAGCTTGACTATTTTGACGACATGAGATATCACTATATGAGTTACCACCTGTATAGTCAGAAGTAGAGTATCTATATGTTGGTGGATCGGTTGAAGTATATGGACTGTGGTGCTCGTAATCATGTTGATGTCCAGATTCAACATTTAAATTACCATCTCTTCGGTTAGGATTGCCGCTCGCGCTCCTTCTTCTTGAATATGTTTGAGTTGATCTATATAATTCGCCACCATCATTAAAACTAATACCATAATTACTTGTTAAACCATCTCCACTTCCACCTGCATTACCATGATCATCATTTGACGAGGTGCTACTATTTTCATTGCTTTGACTCTTTGTTGCTCATGCAGGCATACCATCAACAGCAGCGACTGCATCATTCGGTGTATTAGTCATTCAAGGGTCGTTGTCCAATAAGGGTGGTTCAATTTCAGTAGTCCATTCTGCTAATGTATCCTCTTCATGGAATATATAGTCTAGATCGATCAACTGATTTTCAATGTCATGGCGTCTTGAATTTTTTGCTTTTAGTCTCGTATTGTAATGCATATATACCAATTTTTCAAGACTTTTCATTTTTATTCTATTTCGTAATTTTGTATGAATCATTGAAAATGTATTCCAATTTCTTTCGCAGTTTGAAGATGAAACTATTTGGCTTAAAATATGCATTGCTAAATGTGTTAAATTTGTAGCATCCTCTCTTCAAATTATTGACCACCATTGAGCGGCAAAACATTAATGTGCAACGATATTCATCCCAGAAATTGTGCAATGTTTTAATATGTTGTCCAATTTCTTCTATTTTCATTTTAAGGTACAAGTGTGATATTTCATATGCAGTTGGTGGATCAATCCACGACCGCATTCTACAATCGTGTCAACCATTGTCGTATAATATGGACTATTAGCAACGTTATGCGGAATATGGTTGAAACAAAAAGAAACTAGAAATTGCTCGACCTATATGTTTTTTGGCATCTTTAATACCTTTTATTGCAGATTTAATAGAAGGTTGAGTTCTACCACCTCGTTTTTGCAAGTGTGAGTTGATTCGTCCAGCAGCATCATTGTCAAAATCGTCATCTACTCTGATAGATTTTCCAACAGTATTAAATCTGCGCAACGTTTGACTTGAACCATCACCCGATCATCGAATGGTATGAGATCTGCGTAGCTCTTCATCTCTAAATGCATCTATGCTTTGTCGCATGACATGTTGAAGTTCTTCATCATCTTCATTTTCATTGTATGATAGTTGGTGTGGTCTGCTCATTAGCTCCTCTTATAAGCGTTGTTTGTCAAGTTTTCTTTGCTTCGTTCATTTCTCTTTTGAATGATATGTGATCGTACAAGTTGTTTAACTTCTTTAGGGACAATTAGACATGCCGATACATCGCTGCCACTCTTGTCAGTTGTTCTTTCAAACATGTCACACCAACACCATTAATTTGTTTATTACAAAAGTTACATTTTTTTTCCGAAGATTACCGTCCATCGCAGTACCATAATTCCAACCAATTTCATTTGAATTTGCCATAATATACCTGCGATTATAAATAAACGATAAAATAATCCAAATCAAATCAAAAATAAAATACAAATGCATAAATAACATTCATCGAAGTCATCAGAATTCATTGTTCAAGTTCAACATTTCGAGTCCAATATTCCAGTCCAATGTTCTAGTCCATATTCCAGTCCAACATATTCAAGTTCAACATTCAAGTCCATATTCAAATCAGCATATTCAAGTCCAATATTCAGGTCAGTACAACATATTCAGGTCATCGACTTATTTAAGTCGGTTTAACATATTCTAGGCCGTTTGCATATGCAATATCAAACAATGCTCATGTTCAACATATAGTAGGAAAAAGGCAAGGCTTAAAAAATAAACGATACAATATTCCAAAGTCAATGCTATGCAATATTATATTCCAAATCATATCAAAAATAAAATACAAATGCATAAATAACGTTCATCGAAGTCATCGGAATTCATTGTTCAAGTTCAACATTTCGAGTGCAATATTCCAGTCCAACATATTCAAATTCAACATTCAAGTCCATATTCAAATCAGCATATTTAAGTCTAATATTCAGGTCAGTACAACATATTCATGTCAGTCGCCTTATTTAAGTCGGTATAACATATTCAAGGCCGTTTGCATATGCAATATCAAATAATGTTCAACATATAGTAGGAACAATGCATGTCTTAAAAAAATAAAAACAATGCCTATATTTATCATTTATGTTTAAAAAAACAAAAAAAACAATGCTTAGAAAAACAAGGCCTAAGAAAAAAACAAAGGTTGTTTATTTACCTTTGTTCTGCTTTATTAAAAAGAACACAAAGGCCAAGACAATATCTTTCCACTACCTCCCGCTTCACAACCAAACGCAGACGCATTAAAAAAATGCGAATGAAAGCTAGGGCAGAAGATAGAAAATGAAAATGGACAAAAAAAAATTTACCTTCGTTCGAAAGCAAGCTAGGGCTGAAGACGGAAATCAAAAATCGCGAATTGAAGTCGAGCTCCTCCTGCTAATCGAAGAACAATGCCATGAGGTCGAAGCTTGGTCGAATTTGGTCGAATCTGCGATTCTTCTTACTCGAATTGAGAGGATTGTTGAAGCACAAGCGGTAATTTACATTCGCGGTGGTCGTTTATTTATAAGCAAAAAATTTATGCTTTAACCGTTGAAGCATGGGATATCTGTTTTGCTTTGTCGACTTTGGATTTTACGCGTAATTTGATTTCGGCTATTGCCTTTTTATCATTTTTGCAGTTGATTTTTTTTATCAAAACAGTTTGACCGGAATGGGATTTTGACCTAATCCCATCCCGGTGATGGCCGAAACTGATACAAATGGTCGGAATCTCGTGGTTTCGGCCGAATCCTCAAACAATGGTTTCCACCTTCTATTTCTTTTGATGAAGAAAAAAAACAGCCACTTTGCTTTTATGCAAGGCAGTCACATAACCAAGTGAGCAGATGCAGGTCCTTACGGACTTGCCTATATACTCGTGTTAATAGTTATTGCCCATGTTTCAACGTACACTTTTTTTCCTTTGGGTTTGATTTGGAATTTTTATATGACCAAGTCAACATGATATATTGACAATGTCAATTAATGGTTCCTTCCAACTACCTAAATTAAAATGACATAACTGTTTTTACTTTTAAAGTTTGTCTTCATGTACTTCATTTTTTTCTTCTAAATATTCTTACATATGATGGTAGTATTCAATCCAAATGGGTATCCGAAAAGAGAAAAAGTAGGAAGATGGTACACTTTTTATCTGGTTCGAGTTTACTAGGTAATAAGGCTAGGTGAATTATATAGGGGATATCAAACATGTAAGTTTAAACTTTAACGCATATATTAGTATTTTGGACCTATAATTTTCTTCTGTAACATGCTTTATAACCTGTGTTATTTTGTCGATTAAATTTCCAAGCGTCTCAATAAATAATGAGATGTTGAACATGTAAAACTTTCATACTTGCCCTTTGCTATCTTGCTGAGAAGTCAAAATGCATGAGATAAAACCGATAGGCCCTATATGAATTAAATACAGCCAACAATAAATAGTATGTTGTTTCTAAATTAAACAGAGCCAGCAATTATATGTAGACCAATAGCAAGAGAAATCACAGTAAATGGTGCATAAACTAAAGTGCTCTACAGGCTTACAAAGTGTTAGTCCGTAGAACAGATTCAGAAACAGAAGTTGAAGTTATACTACAATGGTTGTTCTTCATAATTGTATAGCTTTATACTTGAAGAAAAACTACAACTCGTGCATTTACATATGTCAAGTGCTAACTCAACGATTCTTGAAGTTCCAAGCGTTCTAGCTTAGACTCCGGTAGACTCAAAAATGTGGTGCTTAAAGCCATCAACCACATCAACCATCAAAACATTAAAATTATAGGTCCACCCTATTAGCCGTTGTTCATTTACAGAGCCGTATATTCCTAATGCATTATACTCTGGTCCTTACAGCATTGCTTTAATCTTTAAGGTGTGATATGGCATATACACTCTAGACCAACCTGTTATGTCCATGAAATCTCCGTAATCCCAAAAATATTGAAACCCCATCTATGCAATAGATTATGTTTATCTTATTTTTGGCCATTATTTTGTTTATTTTAATTCATTCGGGCAGTATCATTGAATTGTATTCAATGAAAGCTCATGAATTACTACTATTATGTTAATTCCAATAGTCAGATGGTCATTTAATCGAGTATAAGGACTTTGAAGTTTATTTCATAGACTACGTACATAAATAACAATCATGTAATCTCTTTAAAGATATAAATTATGTTGGCCAACTGTATTGAAAACTGGTCCATGCACAAAAGATAAATAAATATGTTTAGTGAGACCAATGTTTATCACTATACAAAGCATGGATAAGCTTGTATGTTTGTTATGCTAAGAAATTTGTTTAGGATAATTGAAATTTGAAACTAAAACTACTTAATTCTAACATGGAGCAAGTAGTAGATGGACAATTCAAATAAGCAAGAAATGAATCTTAACTATGCACTCCTCCAAATTAAGGTTGTTGTGAAAAATCCTTATCTATGGTGTTCATGAACTCATTGGATTTCTGGTACGTTTATCTAGCTAGTTACAGATTGCTAAGAATATGCTCATAGGAACACCAATAATATTTTGAAGAAGACATAATAAGACCTCTTGAGTTTTTAGTGGTTGTTATCTTGTAGACATTTATTCTTAACTATTTATAGACAAAATACTACATTCTTACTAGCCTAACAGTTCATCATTGTCCCTGTACTATCACCCAAATAATGGGTAAATTCATATTAGTACTAGCTAGCTCCCAACATTTATTGGTCATCCTTACTAACCTATAGTTCAATTTCTTCAAACTTGTTGCTCCATAACATCATTGTTAGGTATTAGTTACATGCATAGTTTTCATAACCCGGCCTTGCTGCGGTTGAACTGCGAATAACCCCGAACCGTGGGTGTCAAAGGCCAGGAACTCAATCAGACCTCCTTCATGCAAGAACTTTGGTTCGACCTTTAAACTGGTGGTTTAACCCTTCATCTGAACGCGGTTGAACCCTCTTATATGTGCAATATCTTCGTTTCAAAATATGTTTTCAAATCTCCATCTGTTTTATGTTTGTAATTAGTGCAGCTAGTGTAATAAATTTTGTTTAATTTTTCATTTTTGAATTAATGTGTGGATTATGAATTAATATTGTATATATTTATTGAAGATGTTGATTTATTGTGTACTTATTGTTGATACATTACATCTAAATGTATTAATTTTCAAAAAAAAAGTATGTGCGGTTTTTGACGGTTCGATTGGTCGAACCCTCAAAAACTCGAACCTTGAGTCCTCACGGTTTGTTTCATGGTCCGGTTATGAAAACAATGGTTACATGCATCAGTCTGTGCGCTTCATTAGCTATTGGAAAGATTAAGCGGTAATACCATATAGCTACTCATTGTTATGATGCACCAAGTAGCCATTACTGCTAATTTTCCATAGATGTTTGACAATGCAATCTTCATATAATGTCTCCGGCTAGTCCATTTGAGATCTCATATTTATGTTCTAATATTATGATAATGCATCAGTTCAGTCCATTGCTTCAGCCCAGTCGGCTCAACCACGGTCCATGCTTAAGCCATATTCATTCGCCCATGTCTGTGGAGGAAGCTTTGTTGTGATTGATGTGACATTCATTTGCCTCAATCCATGTTTAATACCTTTCCGCTGTTTCAACTGCCATCTGGTACATTACTTGTAACAGCTTCGCATTTTCGACTCTCAAAAGTCAACACTAATACATCCACAGTGTTCACATGCCGAGCATTAAAGCACCGGAAAGACAGATTGCTGAGGAGGGCGCAGAAATAAAAGACAAAACAGAATCTCATAGCATGATGGGAATATCTTGTCGCATGTCCTAACCACTACACTACCTTGAGGGTTTCCAATAATATCTAGTTCAACCAAAGATTCAACCAGACATGATTAAGCACAAAGCAACTATTAAGCCTCTTTAATTAATCCTTCCATCAATCACAACTACTTTGTAAATTATTGCATTAAAACATTCTTACAAAGATATATCCATAAACCCTTCTCCATTAGCCTATTTAATCAATCATTTCATAAATTAAAACTACTTTGTAAATTCTTGTATTAAAATATTCTTACAAAGCTATATCCATAAACCTTTCTCTACTCTTTTCACTACTTGAAAAATATTGATAAACTTATCTAATCAACTCTATAAGTATACTCATAAACATTTCACTTTCAAAACATAGAATTTTTTTTCATATACTTGTATCAACCGTATAAGCGTATTAATAAAACACTGCATTTCCATTACTTAGAAAATGTATTCATATATTATCTCAAAGTTATAAGTATATTCACAAATCTTAAAAAATTTCATTTTCCAAAATCATACTTATTTGGGTTAAATCACTTACCATTTAAAAACATTGGTAACACTAAACTTAAAACACTTTCCTTTTGGTGCAAGTAAATGGATTGTATAGAAATAAGACCAAATATACTTACCGCGACTTTTCAATTTCAAATGGTACTATCTCTTAATTAACAATAAAATTGGACAGGTTGGAAAACTATATTGCCTTGATGCACATTCTTAATTCGCAAGATAGAAACTAGTTTTCATACCTTGGAATTTGGTGTTACGTATGAAAAGAATACATTTCATACAAGCGTAATTTGAAATGATCATTTATGGAAATCAAATCTCATTATTCTTTTATAAAACTCCTTTTTATAAACCTCTTTATATTTACAAACTTCATTTGTAAATCTTTTTACAAAATTTCATTTATAAATCTCCTTTATAAATATCAGTTATAAATCTTCTTTTATAAACTTCAAGGTATAATTATGAAACTTCTTTTGTAAATATCAAAGTATAATTGTAAAAATTTTAATTCATTTATAATTTTTTATGCAACTCATTTCTATTTATAACGCTTTTATAATTATAAAAAAATCTTTTTAAATATTTCTTTCATATTTATAAAATCCTTCTATAAATTACCGTTTATAAATCTTTAAATATATCGCAAACTTTCAGCTTCCAAATACAAGAAAATACTTTCTATAAACAATCATTCCACATGCTACCATAAATCCACAAATCTGATTTATTTTCAATTGCTTAAAATGATATCATTTCCCTTTTAAAAATCGTGTTTATAAATCTATTCTTTTTATCTGTAGAATACCTTTTAAACTATTCTTTTATATAAAAGAACATTTATAGATCTATTCTCTTAATACAACATCTTGTATAAAACATTTCATAAATATCTATTCCAAAGTATTTCTATCTTCTTTTAAAAACAAAATCATTTTAAAATATAAGATAAACCCCTTTTTTATTTTAAATAAACATTATTATTATAATAACTTTTCTATTAAGATAAATAATTTCCAAAATAATTTTAAAATATTTACACATATACGTATATCAGGATAGAATAATAAAAGAAGTCGAAGTACAAACTATTTTTTTATATCATAGAAAAACCTTTGGGATCGTTTTCACCCTAGAGGGGAGTGAATCGGTAAATGTGAAATTAAAAATGAAAATAGAACAGAAAGTAATGTAGTAATAGATCTCACACGATTTTACCCAGCTTTGGAAAAAACCAGCCACGTGCTGTCCCTGTGGTTTCTACTGGAAATTAAGTAATCAGTCGGTAACAAAAACACGTAAACTTGCAATACCCGCTAACTCGATTAACTTAATGTGTAAATTCAAAACCATGTCGCAACTCAGCCATTGAGTTGTGAATTCTCAAACTACGCCACGTAGTTTGTACTTAGTTACACAACTAGAAATTTACAAAATTTTAAAAGAGAAATAGAACTAAACAAACTCTTATATTTAAAACATAAGCCCAATACATAAAAAAGGACACGACCCAATTAAAGATATAAATGATTTCTCCCTTTTTTATTTTGCTTGTGTAATCTCTTCGGCCTAAAGTGGATAAACGAGTTTCCCTTTTATTCTTTTGCTTCCTACTGCCTCCTTGTTCCTTTTGTGATCTGAAATTAGCGCTTTGTTCCAATTGAAGATGTCGCTTGGAATTTGATCAATTGAAGTGATGATTTCGCTTTGGTTTGCTTCGTCAATCGATCCTAGTTTTGACTGCACTCGGTTACTTCAATTGTGTCGAGCACTTCTTTGGTTATGACTTTGTTATGATTTAAATTTGCTGTTTTAATTAAATTGATACTATCTCGACTTGGATGATTTCTTCCAATCACGAATTGGGTTTAAATAGGGAAAAATCCGTAAAATTTCGTTCGTATATTTTGGTTCTAATTCTTCAATTACTTTGCTCGACCATTCGATTCTTGCTTGAACGGTTGTGATGATTCTGATTTGTTCATTAGTTGATATATTCGAATATGTTTGAATCTGTTCCGTTCTTTGCTCCTATGACTTGTTCATCGGTTGCTTATGGTTTGGTATTTGAATATGAGATAAACTTGACTTGCTAAATTCCAATTTGTTCATTAGTGACTTTTTCTACTCCTTGACTTTGATCGAACTGCTACTGATAGTTACCGAATTTTTGAACATTACAACAGTATTTTTCGTTTGGCCATTTTTTTGGTCACAACTTGGAGTCTTGGATGTTAGTTGCTCAAGTTTAATCTAATGTCTCCATGTATATACAAACATACATTTATGTATGTATATATGCATGTGATTAGTGTTGCTATGCTCTGTCCACCCAAGTGCTTGCATTCATGTGTGTTCATGTGTGTGTGATTGCTTCAACTCTAATGCATTGATATCATCTCTGTTTCATGTCTATATCTGGTGAACCACTGTGTACATGTTGAAACTTAACTTGCATATGAACTTGTGCGTGTTGAAATGTTTGCACAATTTCCCTATTCCATATGAACTTGACATGTCTAACACTTTGTTGTTTTGATTGTATGTTATCATGTTGCTTTGCATTCAAGAAGGTTGTTTGTTGATTGCTTTTGATTGTGTGGTTCCATTTTGGTCCGGTTCCATATTGACCTGTTGTCATGTTCAACTGCTTGCTCTATGATTTTGTATTCTCTATTATCATTGATATAGCCAGATCTTTGTGCATTTTTGGTGGTCTGGTTCCATATGTACTCCGGTTGCATTTGGTGTGTTCATGTGCTCACTTGTCCTTATTATTGTTTTCATGCCTTAATTTTGATTTTTGCCTTGTATTATGTTTTCATGCTCCATTGTGTTCCTGCTTGAATGTAGCCCTGTTCCACGTGAAGTCTGGTCTGGTTCTAATGTGTTCGTGCCTGAATTTTGCCTGATGCATTCTTCCATTGTCCATTGCTGTCTTTGCATGGTTGATTTGTTGCATGCACATGTTGCTTTCGAAAAATTTGAATCTGGTTCGATGTGAAGTCTTGTTGCATTTTCTGTTTTGTTCTGTTCTCATGCCTCAATTTTTTTGCATCTGAGTTAAATCCAGTTTGGGTTTGACTTTATGCTCATTTGTTCCTGCAATTTTAAAAAGCAAGTGTATATTGATGTGCACGACCATGTAGCATGTGCAGTGATACATTGTGCACGTCACAAGTTGTTCACGTAAGATGAATTGAAAAATGAAAACGAACAACCCAAATAACCGAGGAAAACAATATTTCAAAACACACACTTCATTGTGAACTGCAAAGTATTGCTTTTTCAATTTTACAACGTTAGTGTTTATTTTGCAAATAGTTCAGATGTTGGACACTAGCTGGAACAGAGTTGAAGATCAATTAGGAGTGGTGAGTGAATATGTAGTTAGGTGAAACATGTATGTAAAATTGTATAGTGAAACTTGTGTTGTAATTGAAATTGAAACTTGTATTTACAATTGTGTAAATATAGTGAGAGCTTAAATTTGTAATATTTGAATTTGTAATAAAATATTTTTTTCGAATAATATTCTTGTTTAAATAAGAATTTCGAGTTATTTATTTTATTCAATAAATATTTATTTAATTATATGGAAAACTAAAATAGTACTATAGTAAATACATTTAAACGAATATGTGTATGTTTATTGTCATCAAACAAAAATCATACACTAGTATATTCTACAAAACCAAGATAGGTCAGATTAAAAATCATTTTTCAAACCGAAACTATTTTCTAATCAAAACAAAAATTAATAGTATTTCAAAATACTATATTGAGCAATAGTTACCAAATCAGTTAACCCATATCATTACTACTTTTTCTCTAAAAAGGTTCGACTTTTAACATGTATCAGTATCACATCCAGTATGGCCAAACCATAAAATTTTGGCATTCAACAATTTATATAATGGTTAAATAAGCGAAATTAAAATCAACAGGTATATAATTAGAGTTAACAATTTACAATGGTGAGAAATCCAGATTTCTCTATAAAATTCCCTGCATTTCATTTTAAAATGTCATTTGTTTTTCACAAGTCGAAAATTATTCGAACCAAGCAAATTGTTCATCGAAATGGGTAAACTATAATTTTTATCTACTATATATCATTATAGTAATCATTTAGAAGTGAGTACCTCAACGAAATTCCAACAGGAGCTTAAGCGTTTCGGTTTGAACTAAAATCAAACGACGCTCGATTTTAGTCCAAAATTCTACCGGCTCCAAATTTAATGAAACTAATTTCAACATGTAGCTGTAAGACTAACGAGCATGACACAAGAGACCACATCTCGATTGGACCTCGTATGAGAGATTTCATTTTATAAGCTTTCGATTTTAAAATTATAATTTATTCCACTTGTTTGCAAAAAAAAGGGCAAACACCTCCAAGTCGTATGGTTTAGTCGATTTTGAGTTTTTCTTAGTGATTTAGGTGATTTATGCAAATATATAAAAAGTAGGGACTAAACTGTAAAAGACACACAGATTTATAGTGGTTCGGGTAGAACGTGCCTATGTCCACTTTATATGTTATTCTCCTTTTCTATTCAGATTACAAGTACAAAGGTTTGATTACAAGTATCTGAAAGTTGTTTGAAAGTTCTATCCATGTTTGAGCTCTCAAACTTGCCGCCATTATTTTACCCCTGCCCCTCTATTTATAGAGTGAGGCTGGGGGCAGGAGTCCTGGATGTATATAGCTGCTGGTGGGCCTGGGCTGATGCAATCTGGCCTGGCAACGTTGGTTCGGCAAGGCCTTGGTTTGGTGATGCATGGAAGTGGGTTGGTCCGATAGAGGTTGGTCCGGCGATAGGTGAAGTGGGTTGGTTCGGTCGTTCATGGAAGTGGAGTTGGTCCGGTAGGTGTTGGAGAGGCCTTGGTCTGGTCGTTCATGGAAGTGGAGTTGGTCCGGTAGGATGTTGGTCCGATAGTGACTAGGTGGAGTTTGGTCCGGTGATGGAGGAGAGGGACTTGGTCCGGTAGGTGTTGGAGAGGCCTTGGTTCGGCAGTGAAGTGGAAAGGCTTGGTTCGGCAATGAAGTGGAGGGGCTTGGTTCGACAGTGAAGTGGAGAGGTTTGGTTCGGTGGTACCCTACTTGCAATGGCTTGGTGGAAACACCCCCAACACTTGCCCCCCAAAGTGGGGCATATGCTTGTATATGTCGCGCTTTGTTCTAGCTTGGGCATTTTCATCCGGTCCTATGTACCGAACTAGCCGGTCCGGTCATCCTGCATTCGCCTATAAGTAGGGGTGTTATGCCTTCGTTATTCCCTACCAAGCTTGATAGCCGAATCAGATTCTCTCCTGCTGAATCAAACTCACTGCCGAACCACGTTAGATTGCCGAATCAGGTGATTGCCGAATGGGGTTTTAATCTTGAACTCCCGAGTGTGCTTGAGTGCCGAATGAGCTGAGGAGTATAGCGTCGAATGGCCTTTTGCCTTGCTCTACCGAATGGGCTCGGTAGTTTGAGTGCCGAATGGCCTTTCGACCTTGTACTACCGGATGGACTTGGGAGTTTGAGAAGTGTAAGGCCGAATGGACTTTAGCCTCAAACTTTTATGTTTCGTATTAAGAATGTGACTCCAGGCCGCATGCACTTGTTTGTTTATATTTCCATGCTCCTTGTTTTAACAGTGTGTTTGTTTTTGGTGTTGCAGATAATGTCTCACAAAGTGGAAACTCGATCAAATAAGAAGAAATCTTCGGACAGAAGAGAGTCCACCGTAGTGCCCCCAGCTCAGCCAGGGCCAGAACGTCATGGACCCACCCCGAGATCGCTAGTAGATGGGTATGGTCCTCGAGAGCTTCTGAATTCTCTGCCTGACTGCTTTCCTAGCTCTCTCAAAGAAGAGCAGCTTGATGTTATCTCCCGCTCCTTTGGGATTGATAGAGCACGCATGCTATTGCCAGGGAAGGGGGTCATGCCATATAATCTCCCTGAAGGATACTTCTCTTATAGTAGGTACCACTGCATGTGTGGGGCCATTCCTCCAATCAATACTTGGATAGTTAGCTTCGTCACCTATTTGAAGGTGGCCCCTTTCCAGCTCCAGCCCAACTCCTACGCTATCCTGGTGTGCCTATTCGTGATTTTCCAGAGAAACTACGGGCGCCCCCTTCTAACCGGGAGATTCGGTATCTATATAACTTGAGAGGTTACAAGAAGGGGTCTCCATACATCAACTTGGAATCGGCCGTGTCCTTCAAGCCGTTCCTAGACTTGTATTCAAAGTTCACCATGTTTAAGAAAGAATGGTTCTTCGTCCAAGATGACACTGCTTCGATCCACCGCTTCACCTCTGGCTGTAAGTTGCAACTTATTTATAATTTCCATTTTGACTGAGATGCTTCTTCTTATGTGCTTTTATTTCTTGCTAGCGACAAGTGGCTTTGCCCTCGTGGAGAATGACCACCTGGTTCAGATGGCCGCGAAGATAGAGGCCATTTCGGGAAGGGATAGGTCGGCTTCTTACCTAATCAGGAATGCCACTCTCCTGGGACACAACTTGATTCTACCACATCAGTCTGTTGTCAAAAAGAGGGATACGGCTGAGGAAAGAGCTGCTAAAGCCAAAAGAGGGGCCACAATAAAGAGCAGCAAGAGGAGACCCTTCTCGATACCTCCAATCGTCGGGGGGAAGAAGCTCAAGAAATCTGATGGACCCTCTCCCAGCACATGCCCAGATGTTTCGGAGGAGGAAAGAGGCGAGGAGGAGAGCAGAGGTGATGGAGAAGGTGATGGTGGTAACGGTGGCGAAGGACAGATTGGTAGTGGAGTTGGTGCCTTGACCTCTGGGCAAGCAGGTGAGATTCAAGAGTGGACGGATGATGCTTTCCGCCAAGCCTTTGAGGGGTTGGAGGAAGGGTCGGCCTTGGTGGAGAAACCGAAGAAATTTGATAAGGCCGGGACTGGTGCCAACCCATCTTCTGAGAGCATTTCAGCTAGGGCAACTCCGGCGATTCAAGGTGAATTTTCAACTCCTCTTTTAACTTCACATGTTTCTTGGATTATAGTCTCATGCACGCTTGTAACACTTGGTTTTTATTCCAGGAACGGGTAAGGCGGCCAAGACATCAGATATTCGGTACCGCCTCGAGCAATTCAAACTCTTCAAAGCTTCTGCTAAACTGAAGCCATCGACTGACCATTCCGGGGGCGTAGTCGGCCGTCCTCTTCTCGGAGTCATTGAAGAGGATATTCAAAAGAGAAAGAGGAGGTGTTCCATGTTCGAACCTTCACTTGGACCTCAGCCCCCAACCCAGCCTATTCATGACATCACGGGGGAGGATACTGAGTCCATACCATCTCCGCATCCATCAGAGAATCCTTCCGTTACTCATGTTGATCGTCCCGACTTGGCTCGTAACCCATTTGCAGGTCATCCAGATCTGGACCCGAGTTTTCATGATATTTCCTTCGATGAGGTTACCAGTGAGCACCTCCTACCCCGCAATCCCATGGTAAGGGTGCTTGATATGGCTAAGTCATTGGATCTCGACTTGTTGACCACTCGGATTGTGACTTTGGGGGATGAGGCCAAGGAAAACATCGATCGGGTGGTTGAAGAGACCAAGAAGTTGATGGGGCATCACGCTCGACTGGTCAAGGCTGGGGAGGAAATCGAAAGTGCTAACATTCGGCTGCGGCTAATGGTTTCCAATCAGGCCAAACAGCTTGCCGATCAGGCCATTCAGATCTCCCAGCATGAGGCGGCCTCCAGACGGCTAAAGAAAACTATGGAGGAGGCTAGCAGAGCCGATCTGCGAAAGATGCAGGCCACCTGCAAGGAACGAATCGATATGGCCACTGCCACGGTGGATGAGGTTCGGAAAGCGGATCTGGAGCAAATAGAGGAGTTATCTGGAAGGCTTGAGGCCGCAGAGCTTGCTTAAGTCAAGCTGAAGGAGGAGATGGAGGCGATGCGGAAATCCCTTCAGGCTGACTGCTCGAGATACCAATTGGAGAGAGATGCTGCCGTCGCAAGGCTTTCGGCTTCTGAGGCCCGGATGAGGGAGTTTGAGGAGAATGAGGGGATGATGGATGAGATGCTCCAGGACATGTACTTCCGTACTTGGAAGCAGAGCAACCTGTCCTGGACGGACGACTATCCTCGGGTCATGGCTAGGATATATCTACGGGCTTTGGAGGAGGCCAAGGCTGAGGCGGATAAGGAGGGTGGCGTAGCATTCAGAATGGATGTGGTCACAGCCCAGTTTACTGAGGAGGAGAAAGTGGCGGTGAAGGAGGGAATTAGGCTGCTTATCGCCGAGGAAGTGGGTGTACAGTTGGGGGATGATGATCAGGGAGCAGATGCTGGTATGTCTTCCCTCTCAATCTTTTCTTAACTTAATTGCATATCATTTATTTGATGGATTCTTCTCCAGAATCGGACAGGTGGGACCTCTGGCCAGCATGCTGGGAGTTCTGATCCAGCGGTTAAGTAGACCCGGGGGGCTAGCAGGATAAAGACAGAGCCCTGCTGCAGCTGACTACTTTTTTGGTTTACTTGGCATTCCTGAATATACTAGTCCAAAACATTAATGTACTTTCAGGCTGTAATTATGTAATTATGTCAATGTAGCGAATGATTTTATTCTTATATAGTTTTATAACATAAGTCTGTCATATTTGGATGCTGTCGTTATTTTGATGTATTGCATAAGAAGTATAGCTTTGTATATGCATGTGTTTTAATCGTGTTTGATGCTAAGCTCTTGCTTAAAATATAATTTCATGTCTCGCAATGTTAGTGTGATGTGTGAATAGGCTATAGCTACATGTTTATGTACAAGAAAAGGAAGTACCGCCCTTCATGTTTTAGTTGTAGGCGGTAGCTTTGAATGTCTTGTGTGACTGAGGATGGAATGCAGCTGAGTGGCCTGTTATCCAGTTGTGAGTTCTCATTTCCACTAGCGAGTGTCTCCCATTTTGTGTCCTGTACTTTAGTGATCGTTATAGAGGATAGGAGGAAAGTTTTTATAAATAAAATGGAAATATAAGAAATAGTAAAACTTCCAATCACGGAAGGCCTTTGATGTGCTTAAGTTCGTGGCAAACGGGTTTTGTAGTTACTGTCCCTAGCTGTGGGTCTTGGAGACATTCGTCACCCATCTTACTCCTCCGCGGGGAGTTTTCTTTTTTACCACAGCCGTACTTAAGACACATCGGAGCCGGGATCGAGCACAGTAACTACCCGGGCCATTATGGCCCATAATCATGGGTATTATTCGATTTACCGTGGCCGGCTAGCATGGGTGCCGATCGTCAACCGTGAACTGCCCCTGGCTGGCCACACCTTATGTTGGGGCTTATAATCGGTTCACAGTCGCCGGCGAGCCGAACGCCGTAATGAGCTGCCTCGGCTATAGTCGGCCTTCTCAGTGGCTTATGATCGGCTCATTACAGTTGGCTTTGAGGGCCGTCGCGAGCAATGAGTTAACCCGCAGCAGAGGGATGCTGGAGCAAAAGTGTCTCATTGACGAGGGCATAGATTCGTATAGTACCTGTTGGGTTTTGTCCAGGTGAGGTTGTGCCGTGAAGTGTCCAGAATGGAAATGCCGTTATACAGGATTTTGTTCAACGGAAAAGGATAAAGCTTAACAAGCAGCCAAGATATAAAGGAACAAGTTAAAAAGAGACAAGATTTTTAAACTGGTTCGGCACGAATATGCCTACATCCATTGATCCTCTTTGTTAATTCACTTCATATGGGCAGTACAAGTTAAGAAAAGTATCGACGAAGGTGTTGGATGTTCCATGCCCTCTGGAACACCTCCCCGTCCACTGTTGACAAAATATAAGCTTCGTTGTGGAGATCTTTATGAATTACATAGGGTCCGTCCCAGATAGGATCTAGTGCTCCGGGGCACGGGAAGATCCGTTTGAAAACAAGATCTCCTTCTTGTAAGCTGCGGTGCTTGACTTTGGAGTTGTATCGTGCTGCCACTTTTTGCTTGTGAGCTGTCGCTTTAAGTGTTGCATCATTTCTTCTTTATTCAATTAGGTCTAAAGACATGTGTAGGAGTTCTTCATTCTCTTCTGGGTTGTAATGGATCCTAGGGTGGGAGGGCACTACAGTTTCAACTAGGAGCGTGGCCTCCGATCCGTATGCCAAAGAGAAAGGAGTATGTCCTGTTGATGTTCTGTGAGATGTGTGGTAGGCCCAAAGTGCCGTAGGAAGTTCATCCACCCAAGCGCCTTTTGACTTTTCAAGTTTCTTCTTGATTAGAGTTTTGAAAATTTTGTTGACAGCTTCGACTTGTCCGTTTGCTTGGGGATAAGCTACAGATGAGAAGCTTTTGTGAATTCCGTGCTCTCGGCACCAGTCGGTGAATTCCTCGCTGTCAAATTGAAGTCCATTGTCCGATATGATTTTGAGTGGAACCCCGTACCTGCACAAAACATTTTTGATCAAGAAGTTAATAACTTTTGTCGAAGATAATTTATTTAAAGGTTCTGCTTCCACCCATTTGGTGAAATAGTCGACTGCCACTATAGCATATTTGGCTCCGCCTCGGCCCATCGGCAGTTCGCCATTGAGGTCAATCCCTATACCACAAAGGGCCAAGGACAGGTCATTTGAGTAATTTCATTGGTTGGTAGTGGAGGGATTTTAGCAAATTTCTGACATCTGTTGCATTTTTTGACGATATCCAAGGCGTCTTTGTTTAAGGTGGGCCAGAAATATCCATATCGGAGTATCTTCTTTGCCAGAGTCTGCCCTGCAGTGTGGTCTCCGCAACTTCCTCGATGGATGTTTGATAAGATTTCCTTGGCTTCCCTTCCAGCGACACATCTTGATAAGGGGTTAGAGAAACCGCGCCTATAGAGGATGCCTTCTTCTATCGTGTAGCGGGAAGCACTCCTCAAGATTTTCCTGACTTCGTTACGCTCGTTGGGTAGTGTGCCATCTTGCAAGTATTTTCGGATAGGAGTCATCCAAGTTTCTTTTTCGATTGCAGCTATCAGATCTTCTCGCTCGAAACTTGGGGCTGGTTGTTTTGAGATGGCTACCGTTCCAGAAATGGTGTTGTTCTTCATGCTAGCTTGCTTTGCCAGTACGTCGGCCTCTCAGTTCTCCTCTCGAGGAACGTGTTTGATGAAATAGTGATCCAATTAATTGAGCAGCATCTTGGTCTTCTTTAGATATGCTGTGAGTCGTTCTCCTCGAGTCTGGAATTCTCCCAGTATTTGATTTACAATAAGTTGAGAGTCGCTATGGAGACATAAAGAACTAACTTCAATCTCTAAGGCAAGTTCCAGTCCTGCTATTACTGCTTCATATTCAGCATCGTTGTTGATGGCAGCGAATTCCAACCTTAGGGCGTAGAGCAGCTTCCTTCCCATAGGGGTGATTATCACAATGCCTGCCCCCGAGCCCTGTTCGTTTGATGCTCCATCTACAAAGAGATTCCACTTGATATCTTTTGCTATTTCAGATTGGTCCTTACCTTCGTTGGTAGTGAATTCGGCAATAGAATCGGCCATGGCTTATCCTTTGATGGCGGTGCGAGGATGGTAGGTGATATCATATTGACTCAATTCAATGCACCACTTAAGTAGTCGCCCAGAAGTGTCGGGGCGATGGAGTACCTACCTTAGCGGTTGATCAGTTAGAACTCTGATGGAATGAGATTGGAGATAGTGTCGTGGCTTTCGTGACGTGATCATCAGACAGTATGCAAGCTTCTCAAGTTTAGGGTATCTCGCTTTTGCCCCTATAAATCTCTTGCTTACAAAGTATACAGGCCGCTGCGCGCAGTTGTCTTTTCTCACCAAAGCGGCGCTTGAAGCATAGGACGATACAATAAGGTATAGGTATAGTTCCTCGCCTTCATTTGGAGTTGAGAGTACTGGTGGTCTCTGGAGATATTCGATTAAGTTAAGGAAGGCTGTCGAGCATTCGTCAGTCCATTCGAACTTTCCTTTGTCTTTCTTTAGAGCTTCAAAGAAAGGGATGCATTTGTCGGTTTCTTTAGAGATGAACCTGCTTAGGGCGGACACTTTCCCATTTAGGCTTTGCATCTCTCTTCGAGTGGATGGTATCTTGATATCTTGCAAAGCCCGGACTTGTTCGGGGTTTGCTTCAATCCTCCTGGCATGGACGATGAATCCCAAGAACTTTCCCGACAATACTCCGAAGGAGCACTTTAGAGGATTCAGCTTCATTCCATATTGGTAAAGCATCTCGTCCAGGTGGTTTATATGATCGTTGGCTTTCCTCAATTTTACCAGCATGTCATCCACATAAACTTCCATAGTTCGTCCTATTAATTCCGCAAACATCTTGTTGACGAGGCGCTGATAAGTAGCTCCGGCTTTTTTAAGTCCAAAAGGCATTACTTTGTAGCAGTACAATCCCCGGTCAGTGATGAAACTAGTGTGGTCTTGATCGGGGGCGTGCATAGGGATCTGGTTATATCCTGAGTATGTGTCCATAAAGGATAAGAGTTCGTGTCCGGCTGTGCTGTCCACGAGCTGATCAATTCGGTGGAGTGGGAAGCAGTCCTTCGGGCAAGCGTCATTTAAGTTGGAGAAGTCGATGCATGTTTGCCACTTCCCATTAGCCTTCTTTACTAGTACCCGGGTTGGCGATCCATTCTAGGTAGATGGCTTCTCATATGAAGACATTGGCAAGTAAGTTCTTTACTTCTTCCTCGAGGGCAGCTGATCGTTCTGCCCCCATGCTTCTCTTTTTCTGCTTTACCGGCACCTTGGTGGGATCGATGTTCAATACGTGGCATGCAATGTCTGGGGAGATTCCAGTCATGTCGGCGTGCGTCCATGCAAATACATCCATGTTGTGGCGAAGGAAATCGACGAGTTGATCCTTCAATTCCGCTCTTAACTGAGACCCGACTCTTAGTAGTCTACTTGGGTCGTGTTTGTCTATAGATACAAATTCCATAGCCTCTGCATGCTCGGTGGTGGCCTCCTCCTCCTTGTCCATGGGGTCTAACTCGTTGAAAGGATCGCTGGTATATCAAAGAGGAGGGGCTTTCTTTAATTGCTATTCTTCCAAGTTTTTCTTGCAGAGAGAAGTCTCTGTATCCTTCCCTTTATCCTTCCTGCGGTTATTGCGAAGTTCGGTCACATAACAATCTCGAGCGGCGTCTTGATCTCCCTCTATTTCTCCTATTCCGTTGTCCGTTGGAAATTTCATCTTCAGGCACCACGGGGCTAGGACAATTTGGAAGTCAGACAAGGATGGCCTTCCCAAAAAGGCATTGTAGGCCGAGTGGTTCTCTATTAGCACAAATGTTTGTTTTTGCACAACGGAGCGGGGATGACTTCCTATTTCGACAAAGAGGTCCAGTTGCCCGAGAGTCATCTTCGCATCTCCAGTGAAGCCATGTAACGGTTTGCTGCAAGGAGACACATCCTTCATTGACAGCTTCATTTTGTCGAAAGCATGCTTGAATAGGATATTTACCGAGCTTCCAGTGTCTACTAGAATTCGGAAAACCTTGGCTGGACCGAACCAGGCAGAGATGACCATAGGATCCATGTGAGGGTACTACCTTCCCTCTGGATCACGCCTACTGAATGTGATGTCATCATTCTCTTTCCGTTTCGGGTGGCGTTCTTCTGTAACAGAATTAACGCAGCCTTCATTGTTTCTAAGTGACTTATCGTGTCTCTCCATCTCTGCCCAACTTCCGTCGGCGATGTGTGGTCCTCCTGATATGGTAAGGACCGCTATCTTCTCTTGACTGGAGCCGCTGGTGTTCCGATTTCCTCTGCCTACTTCCGGGAGGGGCAGCCCTGGGTTTTCATTGACAGGAGTTGAAGTCCTGTTCTGACCTTTCACATAGCAATCTAGTCTCTTCCTTCTGATGTGTTCTTCAGTCAAGTCCCGGAGATGATGGCATTCAGTGGTGTCATGCCCATGGGATTCGTGGAATCAGTAGAACTTTCCAGACTTAATATCATTACCTGATTCCTTCTTGTGCGGGGGGCACTTGTATCTAACTTCATCCTGGGTGGCCAAGAAGATGTTTTCGATTGTTTCGTTTAGAGGAGTGTACGAGTCAAATCTCGGTCCTTGCCTATATAAGCGTTTTTCCCCCTTCTTACCCCCAGCACTATTTCTAGAGTCATTTCTTCGAACGTCCTTTGCTACTGCGGATGTGCTGCCATGAGCTGCCTTGGTTTGTTGCCCTGTCTGCCTTTCAATGGCAGCGTCTTCAAGTCTCATATATTTCCCGGCTTCGTGGAAGAAATCGGGTATGGTAGCTGGCTTTTCTTTCTATAGTCTCCTAGCAAACTTAGTATCCGGATGTACACCACTGTAGAGGGCCATTAGGATAAGTTTCTCGTCGGCATCTTGGACTGCGGCTGCTGCGGCGTTGAATCGGGTTAGATATTGTTGCACCGTCTCCCCGAGATTCTGTTTGATATTAGATAGGGAATAAGCTTCCTTGGGTTGTTCCATATGAATACGGAACCGGCCGATGAACATTTCTTTCAACATTTCCCATGAGCTGATGGATCCTTGGGGCAGATGGCAGAACCAGGAGGTAGCTAGATCTGCCAAGAATAGTGGAAAGCATTTACACAACACTCCCTCTGTTGCTCCGCTCATTAGCATATGCTATGTGTATCTCTGCAAGTGTACAACGGGGTCATAGGTTCCCTTGTAAGGTTCCATTGTTGGAATTTTCCATTCCCGGGGGGTGATGGAAATTTCAATATTGCGGGTGAAGGGGCTAGTTACCCAAGCACCGATCCTCCGATCCCTTTGTTCCCGTTGGACGCACTCTCTGAACAATCGCGCCATCCTTTCATCAGAACTTGGAGCGGATAGAAATGAGTTTTGTTCTTCCCTGCGGGTTTGATTCCGTCTAGATGACCTGTAGGGATGGTATCGTCTATCACTCATAACATTCTCCAACGGTTGCCTCTGGTCTTCCGGAGGCATACTGGGGTCAGCCACAGTTGGCCCTTGCCTTGATCTTTCCCTGTTGGGTTCTCTTCTCATCACTTCCTTGGGTCCAACTTCGGGCTGGACTCCATCTCGGCCCCGTCCCTTGGTGTTTCCATGGTTAGGTAACATGGCGGGTTCAGCTACATCTGACCCTTGCCTGGTATCTCCCCCGTTGGGTTCGGTTCCAAGCGTTTCCTCGGGTCGGAATTCGGGCTGAGTCCGGGCTCGGCTCCTATCATAGCTGTTTCTGTTGTCAGCCTCTTCGAAGAAGAAAGACCTTTGTCGTCTCCTAGATCCTCCTGACCGGGAATCATCCCATGATTCAGTGTTGCGGTTGATTTCTTCTACATCCCTTAAGCGTGACATGAGTTGATCCACAAAGGCTTCTTGTTGAGATGCGAAGCGGTTAGTTACATCAGCCACAACCCTGTCCAGATCCGCCCTTGTAATTGCTTGTTCCGTAGCAGGGGCTGTCGGATTTGCCTAATTTACATTTGCAGTTGGAACCGGACGATTGTCTTGGTCTCTGATCACTGGATCTGGGATACTGCCAGTTGCGATGTTCTTTCCTTTGTTAGCATCTTTCTTCCGTCCGGGAGGCATGTTTTTCCAAGCAATGAACGATGCTGATAGAAAAAGGGTTAAGTGGGAGAAGCTGAAGCTTCGAGCTCCTGTTCTCTGTGAAAGCACCAAAAATGTTTGCACAAAAAATGGGCAAACACCTCCAAGTCGTATGGTTTAGTCGATTTTGATTTGTTCTTAGTGATTTAGGTGATTTATGCAAATATATAAAAAGCAGGGACTAAACTGTAAAAATCACACAGATTCATAGTGGTTCGGCCAGAACGTGCCTACGTCCACTTTATAAGTTATTCTCCTTTTCTATTCAGATTACAAGTACAAAGCTTTGATTACAAGTATCTGAAAGCTGTTTGAAAGTTCTATCCATGCTTGAGCTCTCAAACTTGTCCGCCATGTTGTACCCCTGCCCCTCTATTTATAGAGTGTGGCTGGGGCAAGGGTCCTGGATGTATATAGCTGCTGGTGGGCCTGGGCTGATGCAATCTGGCCTGGCAACGTTGGTTCGGCAAGGCCTTGGTTCGGTGATGCATGGAAGTGGGTTGGTCCGGTAGAGGTTGGTCCGGCGGTAGGTGAAGTGAGTTGGTTCGGTCGTTCATGGAAGTGGGGTTGGTTTGGTAGGTATTAGAGAGGCCTTGGTTCGGTCGTTCATGGAAATGGAGTTGGTCCGGTAGGTGTTGGAGAGGCCTTGGTTCGGTCGTTCATGGAAGTGGAGTTGGTCCGGTGGGACATTGGTCCGGTAGTGACTAGGTGGAGTTTTGGTCCGGTGATGGAGGAGAGGGACTTGGTCTGGTAGGTGTTGGAGAGGCCTTGGTTCGGCAGTGAAGTGGAAAGGCTTGGTTCGGCAATGAAGTGGAGGGGCTTGGATCGGCAGTGAAGTGGAGAGGTTTGGTTCGGTGGTACCCTCCTTGCAATGGCTCGGTGGAAACACCCCCAACACCAATTATTACAAATTAAGTTTGAAATTACCCACACAAAACTCTTCCCTCCCAAGCTCCTTCTTCCTCAAATGGCCATGCATCTGCACATGTTAAAACCCACCATTCGATCCCTTTTCTCTTCAAATTCTCTCATGCTTCTCCATGAAATCCGAACAATTGATTCCGTTCAACTCTACTACGCGCGAGCTTTGCGACCAACTTCCCAAAGTCGAGCTTGATGGCCTCCATTAATCGTGACACCCCAAGCCTGTATGTAACGAGGCAAAAGTCGCATCTCACAAGACAATACCACACATGCCAAAACCCCTTCCACCGTTGCTCTTCGATATTAGAAATGCAATGGAACCAACCTCGTCGTCTATCACCATGTAGATCTCGCCAAAATGCTAACCTTATTTTTTAACCCTCACGACCAAAACATGTCGAATAACCCAAACAATGCCCAACTCAACCAAACTATATGGAATTATAGATGTCATCCATACGAGTTCAATGATCCTTGTTTTATATTGTTTGATGGAGTATTTTGCTTGATTTGGATTTTTGAAATTCAAGTGACTTGCTTTCTTTGGTTACTAGAAGTAATAAAAATGAAAAGAGATAGAACAAAGAGAAGTTAGCATTTGTCTATTTGTCTTAGGTTAGAGGTAGGTTTATTTTACATTTCTCAACTCTCACCGCATAGAATTTTGTCTTTGTATGGACCGCAAACAAAAAAACAAAAGTACGATCGTGTAGAAAAATGCGATATGATCCCAAAATAATAATGCATACACAGGTTATCTTATTACGAAAAATTTCAAAAATAACATCGTGTTTCGAAAAATCGCTCAACGAAAATTTGAATATTTTCTAAATTAAAAATTATTGAAAAATCAATAAATAAAAATAAAAATGCGTCAACAAAATCTGGTCGTTTTATAACAATTAATTTTAATTATTCATTATATTGAATAAAAACTAAATATATAAAGAAATTAAATATTTATATTTGAAATGTTAAAGACTTTGGGTTGCTACATTCTCCTCCCTTTAAAAGAATTTTGTTCCTAAAATTTCCAGAGGAAGAAATGTGTCCTCTCACCATAAAGCTTTAAAAATTTCTCACTGTTAAACTTACAAAATCAACTATAAAATGGATTGTTTAAACTTATAAAATCGCTTAAGCTTTTAGAACCAATTAACTAAAATGAGTTATTAAACTTTCAAAGTCTCATATGTTACAGAAAATTTCAATAGCACCTAATTTGCGCGGCTCGATCAAAAAAACTACAACTCGCCACAACGGGCTTAAATAAAAAAATCCTAAAAGTGTCCTCTTAAATCTAGGGCATAAAATCATCAACATTGATATAAACATGTAACTATTAGTCAAGCAATCCAACTCTATTCATGAAACCAAAAGCAACAAGCTATCATTTTGCTTCCATGAGCCTGTATCTCACTTATAAATGATATACCACCTTTTAACTTGCATTATCTAATGTCTAAAGAATACAATTTCTTAAATCCTATAGGATGTACATATACATACATATGCAACATCAAATTCATTACTCGCTCAATTATATAAATCTCACTTTCGAACTAATATCGCTTACTCAACTCCCTAGTGCGGACTCCGAACAAGTTCTTGATTAGAAATCTCCATTCTCCTTGCATAGTCATATACTACGGTAGAAAACTTCAGAATAAAATAATAAATCTGTATCAATTGTTCGACTTTGAGAATCAAATGAAAAATCCTTATTCGGACTGGTGTAAATCACCTTGAAATCATGTACTCGAATCTGGATCAAGAATAGTTATGCGAACAAAATGATTTACATATAGCTTATATATCTATTCCACTGGTTTCTTAATTCCACCAATTTATTTTTAATTGACAATCATTTAAAATCACATTTAATTACACCAATAGTATTTTTTTCTTTAATACTAAAATCATTCACGAACCATTTCCTTAAACTTTACTTAAGTTAAATTTAATTTCATAACCCAGGTTCAAATTTATATAATACTCTTCTACATCTTAGGAATATATAAAAAAATTCAAATTCTTTTTACTTAAACTAGGATGTTCAACAAACTTTAAAACTTGTTTAACATACTATTTTCTTTAATTTAAAAATTACAAAACTTATTTTCTTATAATTTCACCAAAAACATTTACCTTCAATTTATGTATCAATTCGAAAGTTTCTGACTATCCAAAATCGTTCAATTTTTTTTTTCATTTTAACAAATGAAAATACCAAACAACACCTCATAATGAGACACATACAAATTACTCTACATAGGATACTTGTGTCCATATAAAAAATTAACCGAAAACTTCAGAATTAAACACCTGGGTTTTGTTTCAAATCATTTTTGAAATAATACATACTTATGACTTTAGTGTATCATATCATACTTTTGGAGTTTAAACAAAATTTGTTTTACAGAAACACCTTAAAGCAAATTACCATGGTCGTGATTCCCAACTTAGAAACTCAAATTATGAACACTGATGATGCTATAGTAATTACCAATATTATTTTCTAGTGACACAAATGAGTTCAGCGCTTTCTTATCTTTTTAAAAATTATTTTAAAATATTCTTAGTCAAACACTTTCAAATAATACAACTATTTCTTTTCTCCAAAACTTTGAAAACAATTTCCAAAACACCAGTATTTAAGTCCTCAAATTCTCAGTTTAAATCCATTTTATTTAAATAATTGTTTATAAATCATACTTATAAAATTTCTTTTCTTATATACACTCATTTCACAAATATATATCTTTATTTAGATAATAGTGAACAACTTTTATTAAAATAAAATTTTAATCCAATATTATCACTGAAAGTAAAACTTGAAAGTGAGTGCCGAAGATGCTGCAGTCATTACCAAAATTATTTTTCCAGTAACAGAAGTTAGTTCAGTGCTTTCTTATCTCTTTAAATACCTTTTGAAATATTGCTAGTCAAAAATACTTGCAAATAGCACTATTATTATTTTTCTCCAAAACTTCGAAAAACAATTTTCAAGTCACTAGATTTATGTTTTCGAATTCTTGACTTAAATCCTTTTTATTCATAAAAACTATTTATAAAGCATACTTATAAAATTTCACTTTCTTATGTAAACTAATTTCGCAAATATATACCTTGGATTAGCCTATAATAAAAAACTTTTATTAAAATTAAATTTTAGTCTAATGTTATCACTTAATCCTTCTAGTAAAATTGTGAAACTGAACTTATAAGGTGTTCGTCTTTAACTCAACTAAAACAATAAATGCTCATAAACTATCTCAGCACAAACAATCAATCAACAAACAATAGTCAATGATCGTAAACTGGACGAGCATGATTAACAAATAATAAATGATAATAACTAAACATTATCATTTCCTAACAAACTATCACGTCATGACAACTAAATCAATTTCTAAATATTTTCTTTTATATATAGAATATAAAGTCTAGGTAAAATTATTTCATTTACCTAATTCAAAACAATGTTGTGTTGGTTTGTCTTATTCAAGTGTTTAGAAACTCCTATAGATACAGCCATTCCTTCTGTATCGACCAGAGTTCATAACTCACTCAAATGACAAATCAATGCGACATATAACATTTTATAGCACTAATAAATAAGTGCTTATATATATACAGTCAACCCATTGTAGGACGTTACTAACCATACCCCTAATGAGTCTAACCCATCAATGCCTGGGTGTTCGCTTAACCTAAGCTCTACTATCAGTTGTAACAACCCAACTTTTCAGCCCTCAAAAGTCGACACTAATACATCCACGATATTCACGTACCGACCATTCAAGTGTCGGAAAGACAGATTTGGTGAAAGACATAAAAGACAAATCTCACATCATGACGACAATATAAAATACACAATAGAACTTTATAAAAGAAAACTGTGATATACGTACATCAATCAAATTCTCCCATTCTTATCATTTATATCTCTCTCAACGAACAAGCCTTTACTTCTACTTCCTCCATTACTATCACCCACAAGTACAAGAAAATATGCTTTTAGTTGCACTTATTAGTAGCGTTTCGAAGGCAAGTGCAGCTATTATTGTTTTATGCCCTATTATCACCGCAGCCAAAAGTTGTCGCTCAACTCGTCTACACATTTTGTTCACTTCCGCCAAAAGTTACCGCCAACTTTTTACTTGTTACGTTTTTCATTTTAGTTTTCGTGTTTCATTTTTCTTCACTTCCAAAAATTTACGTGTCTCAGTTCCTCATCGTCGTTGTCCACTTCATTTTTCCTCCATCGCCATCATCGCACTTCTCCTCTGTAATGCACTACTCCTCTTCATAGTCAATCAAATCCTCACCGACATGCTACTCCTTTTCCTTTTCATAGTTGAGTGAATATGTGCTAATCCTCTCCATCGATCGATGATTTCATCATGCTACTCCTCGTCCGTATGGATTTCTCCAAATTCGCTTCAGTTTATATTGTTCGATACTAAGATTATATATGGATTTACACTGACCCTAATTCGCTACTCGTCTTCGTCATTTTTTCAAACCCTAATTTTTGCATAAATCTTAATTTGGAATAAGTAATGATGTGGTTACTATTTCCTGCAATATTTGTTTTTTTCCTGGCATGACAAGCTGGAGTTGGTATAAGGGAAGTGCATTTTGTTCCATTCAATTTCGTCGATAATTTGACTACCTTGACATGCAATAAGTCTGATGGAAGTTGGCATCGTGCAAGTAATGGTGCTTCAAAGCAGATATTTCGATTTTCACTGCTTTATTCTAAAAAATAAAAAATAAATAATGAAACCAGTTGTATCAGTTTGCCTCGGAGGTCGTGATGAGGTTGTTTAGGCGTTTGAGGGTGGACGAGTTTGAGTGGGAATATGCGGGCTGTGCTTGTGGTGGCTGGCGGGGGGACTGGATTAATGGTGGAGGAGGGAGACGTGAGGCTGTGGTAGGAAAGTGGTGGACTCAGTGTTATTGTGTGGTCGGAAGTTATCACGGTGGAGGATTGTTTAGTGTGCGACTGATATGGGGAAAGGTGGAAGGCCATGGCGACAAGGTGTGGTCACATGTGGATAGAAGTGAGCAGTTGCAGGCTGGGGGTTCTCGGTGATGGGTGGTGCTATGAGTGGTGATGATGTACGGCCAGAGATGGGTTTTAATACAATTGGAAATACAATAGGTGGATGAAATGCGGTGCCTGTTTGATAGGAAGTGAAACAAGCAAGTGACTAACAGAAGAAGGAGCATAATTCCCAGTATATATGTGCTTTCGTATATATATTTAGTTTTACTCTAGTATTATTTTTTTAAACAAGCATAGCCGAACAAAAAGAAGAGGAAAGAAGAAATGGAGGAAGAGAAATGCCAGGGGACATGAACGAACGGACAAAATGGCTAAAAGACGAAAGCAACATTATATATATATATATAATATATATATGAACTGTTCTACATTTGTTTGTTCAGTTGCCTCTATGTGATATGTACGTGGTTTCATAATCAATGTAGGATGCTATGAAACAGGCGCAAATTTATCAATGGAAGTGGCATGGTTTGTCTTCAAGAAGGCGACGCGGTCTGCCTTCTAAGTGTCGACGTAGTTTGCTTTCGTGATGGAAGCGCAGTTTTCTTTCGTGATAATGGTGTAGTTTATACCAATAAAGGTGTCTCTCAACTTTTGAATGACAGTGCAGTTCAATTTTGCATTCATAACATGCCAATCTATTGTTAAGGCAGTCTGTTTTGATGGGATGAGTCGATCCTTGCTTAACTCTCACTTGGTACTTTGATTGTGCTAACTATTACATATGAGCTTGTAACTTGTGCAATCTTGCATAGTGGTTTTCCTTAGGTATTGAATTATTAAGTTCCAGAGCTCACACGTTTTCTTTTTAATATGAGATTGGCATAGCTGGTCCTTCTTTTACTTTTGGTTGCCTATTAATTTTGTTCATTTGGTTCTGCACTCAAAAATATTATTAAAGCAAAAAATGGGTTAGTGTAACATCTTCGTCTTTACTTGTTATTTTGATACTAATTTTTTGAGAAATAGTTCATCCAGTATTCTTTACTAATTTAAAACTAGGATCTAAAGGAGTCGACTCGGTTTGTCAGTACAATGTCCATATTTCTTCAAGAACTTCTCGATGTGGTGAGATTGAGTTATTACCAGCTCTTCCACTTTCCTTATGACCACTAAGATCACATCAGTCTCTCCAAGATCTTTCGTATCAAAATTACAAAACATGAACCATTTTGTTTCTTTCACATAAGATATATCGTAGTCAAATATTAGCATGTCATCAACATATAAACACATTATAACATAATTATTTTTATCTGATTTTTTTATAAATGCATTTATTAACATCGTTAACAACGAAGCCATTTGACAGCGCTACTTTATCAAACTTCTTCTACGATTGCATGGATGCATGTTTTATACTGTAAAGTGATTTTATCCATTTACAAAATTTCTTTTCTTGGCTCGGATCTATGAAGCCTTCTGGTTATTCCAATAATATATATCTTCTTCTAAATCACCATTCATAAAAGCAGATTTTAAATCCGTTCAATGAATTACTAGTTTGTGAATTGATGCTAGGGCTATTAAACAATGGATCGAAGAGATGTGAGCGATAGGAGCATATGTATCAAAATAATATTCTCTATATCTATGCTTATAATTATTAACAACTCGTTTGACTTTAAATTTATCAATGGATCTATCTTTGTTCAACTTTTTCATGAATATCCATTTGCATCCTTTTAGTTTAGCACAAGGAGATGTATCTTTAAGAATCCAAGTTTGGTATGCTAAAATATAATTTATTTTTTCGTTGATAGCTTCTTTCCATAAAATAGCATATCTAGGAACAATTTTTTGGGTCGTCATCAAAATTTATTATGCATCTAGTTATATTAAGGATCTCATCCTTACTTCCTTCAAGTGGATATGTAATAAAGTCAGGACCATAGTCATTTTGGTTCATGCTTTTTTACTTTTCCTACATTTATTATCTTCATATAGAGATTTCATTTTTTTTGAAATGGTACTTAGGTATAAAATGTCAGTGGGGCAACATAACACAAATCACATGTCAAAATATGTTCAAATCACGCTACGCAAGTTTCGAACTTGTGACATCTCGCATCAAAGTCGAATCACTTAAACACTGGGACAATGGTGCTTGTTAGAGATTTCATTTTTGTTTTAATGAGAGATATAAACTTCAGTGTTGCTATCATTAGTTTTTATATGTTCTGGGCTAGATAATATCAATAAATCCTCAACAGTTTGATTTTGAGATATATACTTGTTTTCAAAAAATTCTACATCTACATATTCTGTTACTTCAAAAGTGTCTGTATTATGAATCGAAAGATTATATACCATCAGGTGAATAACTAGTAAAAACACATTTGAATGCTTAATTTCGTAATTTCAGTCTTTTAGGATCTGGTTTTCTATCATAAGCCAAACAACCCCAAACTTTGAGGCTTGATCAAATAGGTTTTCTTTTAAACTATAATTCATAAGGGGATATATTCTGCTTTTTAAAAGGAATTCTATTCAAAATGGAAAATGCAGATAAAATAGCATCGCTTCATAAACTATTTAGTAAGTTAGAACTAATTAGCATAGCATTTAACATTTATACCAATGTCATATTTTTTATTCCAGTGGGTCCATTTGTTGTGGTGTATAGGGAGCAGTGCATTAATTTATTAAACCACATTGTTTACAAAATTACATGAAACATTTGAAAAATATTTACCACCACGATCAGAATGCAAAACTCTTATTTTAAGTCCTAATTGCATTTTCACTTCAGTTTTATAAATTTTTAACTTGCCAAATATTTTATCGTTGTTTTTCAATAGATAAACATATGCATATACCGAATAATCATCAATAAATGTGACATAATATTTAATACCATCGTGAGTTGTATAACATTTTGAATCACCAACATCACCATATATTAATTCAAGCAAATTGGTTTTCTTTTCTATAGATTTAAAAAAGTTCCAATGTATTTTTGCTTAATATACAAGCTTCACATTCAGAGATAGAATAAAAATTGCAATAAAATAAAAATAATAACTTATTCATATTTTTAAGAAATCATAATTAATATGTCCAAATCTAGCATGCTATAAATTAACATAATAAAAATTTAAGCAGCATTAATCTTTATTAAATTCTACTTTATCATACCATTATAAGAGCATCACTATCAAACGAACCTACCATTCTTGGATAACCACTACACCAGAAATGTCATTTAGCAACGGCTTTGAGCCGTTGCAAAATGAGCAGTGGTAAAAATATAACAACGGATTTTAGCCGTTGCGAAATATAAATTCACAACGGCTAAAAACCGTTGCGAATTTCTGTTTTAAACGGCTAATAACCGTTGCTAAATTTAATTTAGTAACGGCTAAAAACCGTTGTAAAGTCTTGTTGGGCAACTTTA
This sequence comes from Allium cepa, assembly GCA_030765085.1. Classification (NCBI taxonomy): domain Eukaryota; kingdom Viridiplantae; phylum Streptophyta; class Magnoliopsida; order Asparagales; family Amaryllidaceae; genus Allium; species Allium cepa. The sequence continues at coordinate 73,863,873 of CM060942.1, forward strand.
TTAATTCTGTTTTGCAACGGCTCAAAATCGTTGCTAATTGTAATATTATTATTTTTTAAAAATGCATTGCTTTTCCCCACCCTCCTACAGCAACATTCATTTCATTATCATACTCAATATAAACATTTGCATATTTAACATAATATCACAAAAGAAAGATCATTAAACCAAAATTTTAACATAGTCTTAATAACAAGGTCAACAGATTATAGTCACTTGAATAAACACAAGGTTCCAGATCTCAATACAGGTAGGATCAACATTATTAACCAAGGATGCAGCATCTGTGTTACCGATGTGATCAAAGTGGATTTTTGTGCAAGGTCCGCATAGGCAAGTATCCCCCATTTCCCAAAATTTACCCTGATAATAAACCAAATACCCAGGTTCAATGTCCACAAGTAATTAATTTGAAAATGGCTTTTGTCAGTTCCAACAGCGAAAAGCTTGAAGATCATAAAAAATAGAGGCATGACTGTTTCTGGTCTCCTGAGAATTTCAATGATAATGACATAGCAAATGTAGTGCCTATTTCAAATAAAAATTAATAAGACACATGGTTTTCAAAACGGGAATCAAATCGTAAATTGTAAAGCACAAATCTTAAATCGAAACGAGATTTAAATCCTAAATCATAAATTCAAAAGATACATATTTCAAGGTTTATACACACTTTCGAATTGATTTTGATGTTTAAATTCCTACATCTGAACTTGAAACTCAATTTTCTCTCTTGCTTCATTATTTTGTTTAGACAACATTAGAACTAAAACTGTGGAACCAAAATAAGCATTGAATATATCGGTATGGATTGAATGGTTTCTTTCAACATGGATTGAATGGTTTCTTTCAACGACAATTTCAACTAGTTTGAATCACAATATAAATCAAATCAAAGAGGGAAAGATTTGATTTGAAATGGGATCTAAATAGCAAATGATAGGACATATTGATTACTCTTTCCATCTTGTGTGCTAGATAAGAAAATAAAACTAAATAATGGTTGGAGGATACTGGGTGCAAATAATCATAAATGTGAAATAAAAAAAGAAAAACTTGATGATGGTCGAAGAGTACACAATACCGTAGTAAAGGCTGGAGAAATGCAACACATGTTACTGACCTTGCAACCAAATGGTAGTAGAGGATTTGGTGGAAGAAAGGTGAGCCGTATATTTTTAGCTCCATCATCAGGAGCAAATCCTAATTTTTCATTGCCGTCAAAATATGCAGCATAGATCCTGTACGTTGGTAGTTCGTATACCTACATTAAGAATCATAATCAATAAAATTTTGGGTTAGATTTAATTTTTTGAACCTAGTGAATACTTTAAAAAAACCACACAACCCATTATAACTCCCTAATTATCTTACATTTTTTGCCTCCTAGAAGCTTGTGTTGATTAAGAAGTTGGGATCTACATAAGTAGCTTAAACATGAAGTTGTTACAAATAATGAAGGATTTCAGATAATTCTTCTTAAAATTGCAACATACGTGTGAAAACTAGCGAAAGTTTCTTTCAAAGAGATAAACAGACTAAACTAAAGTAACACGTGAAGAAAAGTAAACTTGCCTGCCTACTAAATATCTATAGATTGCAAATATAAAATAATGATTAAATACATGATACTATTAAAGATTAATAAAGTGTAAATGGAACAAGATTTCGAAATATTAGCAGGGTGTTAAATGTGATTGAAAATGACCAAGTAATTCTTAGATAACTATAAAGGGAATATCACTTAAGTTCTCAGAAAGTTCACTTCTTCATCGAGCAGTAAAATTTATCACCTAACACTTAAAACACATTTATAACTAATGTAAACATGAAAAATGAGCAAGAAGAAGACATCAAAGATTGGCCACTTGTTATGCAAATATAAATGCCAAATAGAGACAACAGATTCGAACAACTAACACTAAACCATCGATAATAAAAATGACTTTCCCTGTAACCCAGAACCACAACAAAAAAAAAGAGATCTAATACCTTATCAACTACAATTGTGAAACCTTTAATAACATCAAAACTTATAACTAACACAATTGACAGCAACAACAAGGAGACACTCAAAACATTTTTAAACAAAAGAATTTATCAAGAGTAAAGACGGCTTAAATTACCTATCACTATGAAAATTAAAGCACATCATTTACCTGAACTTTAGCAAAAAACATACACTTAACTATATCCAAAACAATTGAAAGAAAAAAATTAATAAAGCATGTCCTTTACGATATCAATGAATAGAATAGACTCACAAAACATAAAAGCTTTTACCAATTGATCCTATACTTCATATTAAGCAAGCAGGAAACCAAGTCAACAAGCAATATATCATAATTATTGCAAACATCAGGTACATACGTAAGAAAACGCCGAAGACCTGCAAAACCCAATTTGTTACAATACAAAAATTAGAATAGCAGCAAAAAATAGAGTTATACTTATATCACATTAAAAAACAAATAGCTGTTATTTGTTTTCTTAATATGATAAAGTTAGTACCAACATGACTATTGAAAATAGTACAAGAAAACAAGAAAACAACTTTTAGCCCAAAATAAAGTAGTTCCAGCCCTTATCAATCAAATGATATACACAAAATTGAAAATTTTCATATTTGTTATCATGTAGCATTAAACGTAGTTTGAATTCTCAACCATTCTACTGAAGCAATGATAAAGGTGTTCTTCCTTTTATAATTTCTTTAAACCTGGACAAAGGATGTGTTTGTTTATAATAAATAACAATCTCTAACCGCGAACATTATGGGTATTTTTAAAGAAACATGGCTAGAAGGATAACTTTTCATCTTCGTCTACATGAGTGAAAGATGTAGTTTTTTCTAAAAAAAGTACAACAGTGAAATTTCCTAGAAAATAAGGATAGTTCACTAATAAATTATGACAAAATCTAATAGAAAAGGCTATTATGTAAGATTCAACTTTACAATATAGCACTAGATTTGTGATCTCTGCCACCGTAGAAAATTATTAACACTCTATTATGTAAGATTCAACTTTACAATGTAGGAACATCAATTTTAGGAATGATCTTAGGCCCACAAAACAACCAAGTACACTTGAAGTAAGTAGCTAGGAAGCTAGACTTATGGACAACTACATCAGGTATGGCATTAGAAAAATGTAACTAAAATTTGTTTAAATTAGTAGTAGCTTGGTGTAATGCAAATATATGGTTCCACTGTTTAGAAAACCAGTGACATAATTCTAGAGCTGACCAGAATGTGAACTGATAATGCAATTGAAACTAAAATATTTGTACACAAACCAAAGATATGAAAGCAACACATTTTAAAAGTTTAAAAGTGAAAGAAGATACATAGGTTGTTTCAAATTACACAAAAGTACCTAACTGATTCTAAAAAATAATGGCTGATTTGCTATTAAGTATTTTGCTTTTATCACGCAAGTATTTTAGAATATGAACTGCTCGGAGAAATCAATATAAACGTTACGGATTATGGCAAAATTGTTAAACTGCGAAGAATATAAATCCTTGAGTGCTCTCCTAGAAATTAGGATCAATCATATTTTGAAAAATTAGCCTGTTCTTGAATACCTTATTACTTTGATATCAAATTAAATTTGTTCTTTCCTCTCTATATCCAGTTATTTGTCACTTGAAGGCTTGGTCGCTATCACCATGAATGCTCTGAACTTGTCTAACTATTACATCTTTGGACTGCAGTTCCAAATACCATATCCATTTTTGATTATCTACCAAAGTTATCCATACTCTATTGTGCATGTTATAGACACAATATGTGAGAATATTTATAATACTTATAAACGTGAAGTGCCAAAAGAGTTTATAACAAGTCAATCGAAATTTCACTTAAGGCATACTGACATAGGATTATCAAACACATTTAATTAAAATTAGACGAAGAACATTGAGTAACAAGAAACAGTTTACGACGGACAAAGATAAGTTTAAATAGATTAAAATTAGACTATTACCTGATCTCGCATCTAAAGATATCGAATTGAAATCTTTGGATGGCATGACCAGGTGAAAACACACCTGAAATCTAGACCACCTAAATCTAGACCATGCATAACTACTTTTAACAATCCCATTTATTCCATTGGAAGATAATATTTGTTGTTGTTGGTCAATACCAACAACAAACATCCCATTTATTCCATTACTTGCATTTTGACTGCAGACAACTTCACAGCATATGATATGAATAGGAAAATTATTTAAAGATGGTCACTCTATTCTCATTTTGGTCGCACATCCGGCAAACTCAAACACTTGCTCAAGCAGTAAAGAGTAAAGATCCTACCGATTTTCCTTAAATGCATTAGTTTGTGGGCTACTATTTCTTGTATAAGCTCAAAAAGTAATTACAAATTTGAATAATGACCTGTGCCAACCACTCACAAGATTTAAACCTGGATCTCCACTTAATGACGAGGTATCACCTGCTCTGGGAGCTAAGGCTCGCTTGCTAGTGAACTTATTCCTAAATCTACCCAAAAATAGCTTAACAAAGCTCAAGCACTTTGGCATAAATATAAATTTACATGATAGAAATCATATGTACCTGCTTTCAACAAAATGGTTTGTAGGCATCTCCTCAAAACTGCATTAAGCGAATTGTTATTAAGACTATGATCTTAAAATGTACCTTTAGGCTAAGCAGAATTGTCTAATATCACATACCCCATCTGAATAAATATATTCTCAATTTTTTCTCGCACCTGCGAAAGAAATTATATAGATGGAGATGACGGAAGAATTATATATATGAGAGAGAGAGATAACAGGACTACAAAGGCAATGAGAATCATAAACTAAATTCAAATAGCAGTGTAAAAATGTAGCACGGTACTGTGCAGGTTGTACAAATTTAACAATCTAAACTTGGTCACTGGAATTGCATAATCGTGTCTCGTTATTAACCAACCAAATTAGGTTCGCCATATGTCATGCTGAAAAATGATATTGGTTGTCATGATATATAAAATTTCTTTGTCATTGTCTTAAATCTTATGTTGCCTTTGGAAAAACTCTTAGTTGTGAACTTAACAGAACTTAATGAGAAAATCAGTGATATGATCACCCAGGAACTTCATACATAAATGTCACATATTATCAAATGAAGCCCTGAAAACTAAGCATGTCTTGAAATTGGATATGCATATCATTCACAACAGAGAATGTTTGTCCGCTTGACAGATGAAGCTAATATAAATTTCACCAGATGGTACAACATCGCAGATTATTACTTGCCTACTATATTAGGTTGAGTGCACTAAAGAATAAGTAAAATTCTATAGGAGCACATCAACGATGATTGTGACAGTTTGTCGATAAATTAGTAAGTTCCACTTACATTTTTATTGCAATGAATGATAGTGCCATATAATGCTAAAAAGTGAATGCACTGGTCAAGTGTACCTTAAGCAATGGATGCAGTTAGCCCATGCTAATTGGCTGTTGTACATCTAGGTTATACTTTTTGAACTCCGCATCTTTCCAATCTCCCCTAAGATCACAGACGAAAATAGAAAATTTATGAATGATTATATCTACTAGACAACAAAACTTGTGAGCTTTTAAAAGTTCTGATTTTAATAATATCATGAATACCAGAATATATAACATGTAGTACAGAAATTTGTGCAAGAAGAGCATATAGGAGACAATTAAAGTGTGAGAGGTGTAATATAAGCCTTATATTTATAAAGGAACACTCTAGACCTCTAGGTTACACAGAGGTACATGTTTTAGTAGAATTTAACATTTTAAATTAACAAAATTGCTCAATTTAGAGAACTTATTTTGCTTGCATATTCTTCTCTTTCATAAAACGAAGGTAAAGAAATCATGGGAATACCACCTTGCATGATCCAAATGAACTACCATGTTTTCAAACCCAAAAAGAACCATGAGGAAACGACTCAACTAAATTCAGTCAGGGATGTATATCAAGTATTCTACTTTATCAGCAAAAGGTTTAAATTTTTGCAAGAAATAAAACATTGACCATACATAATAATATGGTCAATTCAGTGAAGGGCATCAGTGTTTGGCAAACTAATAATTTTAGAAGCTAAATAATATTTAATTACACATGGGTAACAATAGGAACAACAATTTGGGTCTTGTTGCATACTTATTTTACAAGGGCAGTTTATTAGGTTTCTACTGTCCATGAATATAAATTTGCTAGACAAATAATAATACAGAACCATGATGTGTTTTAAGTTTTAACAAAGCATAGATATTTAATATATCTTGATCACATGGTCTGACCTTTATGGACACCAATTGTTCTCCGATCTCCAGCCATTTGTTTTTAATTGCTTGAGATGAACCAATTCTGAAAATCTGACTGCCTACTTTTTTCTAGTAAAAACAGAACATGGCAATTGTAAGGGGAGAAAAAAAACACACCTGAAAAAAACACAGATCTGGTAACAAATCGAGGACCCATGGTTTTTTCATTCCCTCAATTCTCATTCCCTCTTTCAGTTAATACAAAAAAAGTAATACAGCAGGGTCTACATTCTATTGCCAAATTCAATCTTATCGTACTCTTAAAACGCAAAAAATATAAATAACAAATTGTTATTTATAGAAAAGTGATAACAATTTGTTTCTTATTTACTATTCCTTTTCTGCCTTATCTGTTCAAAATCCAAAAGCCCTTAAAATTCAAGCATCCATATTTCATACGAGAAATATTAGAGAGGACGAATGCCGACATGTTTAACAAAGTGTCCAAAAATTGGTTCACATCCAATCATTAAGTTTACGATTGCCAATGTATACTTTCAAATGTTTATAGTGTCGAATTCATATTTGTGTTCGAAATAATTTTCTAAATACTAAATATCTATATCCACGAATACCAAATACGTATTGGATTGATATAACTTACTGTTTCAATGTCAAATTCTTAAGAATAACTCTTAAAACCGATATATATGATAATAAATTGTTGTAACAAAAGAATTACCTTGAACAAATAAGAAAGAACCTCCCCCCTCTCGATTTCTGGCTGTTGCAGGCTCAGACCTCCTGAGTACGTGACTAAATCCTTCCTCCTCTTGATTTCTCGGACCTCCTGAGGACGCGTCGTATAATATCGACAAATGAAAGGGAAGAGCGGTGATTAGGTCAAACGCGGAGGGAAATGGGGAGGGGAGGCGATTAGGGCAAACTGAAAGTAAATGAAAGGGGCGTACTTCTGTTTTGGGAAAGGGGGTACGTACGTAGTCCAAGGAATAAAAATAAATCAACAAAACTTCACAACGGCTTTGAGCCGTTGCAAAAGTCGAACGGCCGTTGGCCATTCTTAATGATTTTACAACGGCTCCAAACCGTTGCTATTTAGCAACGGCTAAAGACCGTTGCAATTCTTCCGCATTGGGGTGTTACAAAACTGCTAATATGGTGTAGTGAACATCAACTTATCATACTCATACTATTAACCTGTCTTTTAATAGGCGAATTTAACTAAATCGATTGCTTGGTTATTGTTACCCAACCGCTTGGCCCGGCTATAAGGCGATAGTTGCAGAGGCTATGGTTGGACATAAATGGGACTTAAGTCAAGAAAGGATTGGAAGTGTAAGGGATCGGTGTAACATGGTTGGGTCGGCCTATTTATGTGGTTCGGTATATTTGGCACTGGATCAGTATGCTTAGGGGTATCAAGGTTGGGAATGAATCGATATTAGAGTATAGGTATGGGTCGGTTGAAGAGGGTTGAATGTAATGGAAAACTATATTTGGACCGGTCTTGATACGGTCGACGTAGGAGGATCGGCATATGTGGATCGGTAAACGTGGATCGGCTAGAGTTGTTCAACCGAAGTGGATCAGTTGAGAGTACTGGTTGTTGGCTATTCGTGTTAGGTTGTAAGAGTTTGGGATCGGGAACTTGGGCTCGGTCACGATGCTTTGGCAAAACAGAGGTGGTGCATCTCAGGGAAGTTAGCAAGTTATCAAGTCTACAATACAGTGATGCGGTCGGCTTTTTTCACTTCGAGTAATTTGAGAGTTTACTTTGAGTCATCTAAGAGGTAACCTCGGGCAGGTAAAAGTGGGTCGGTAGTAGGTGGACGGTCACGAAGGATCGGCGTACCCAGTTCGATCTACTTGACTTGTCAACTACGGGCCGAGATCTCTTGGTCATGGGCCTGGAATGGGAAGCCAGGCTAACTTCATCTATAAATAGAGGGGTAGGGGTCCAGTTTAAGGGATCTTCATTCTGTTTCTCCTCATCTTCTTCATTAAGGCCACTCTTCCATATTTGTTTTAAAAACTCAGGATTGCAATTATAATTTATTCTGATATCAATAAAAAGTAAATTTCGAGAGTGGACATAAGCCAGAGTCAGTCGAACCTGTGATGCCCTACCTCTATACTCACACTAGCCAAAGACACTACAGAGTAATGTCGTCGACTGGCACGACGAATAAGGTTGTTAAGGAGCAACCATCTATGTAATTTCTTTGTGCGAGTACTGATATGTCAGATAGCATTACTTGCATTTCGTTTTAAAAGAAAATCTGACATATCAATTACAAACTCAAAACTACTACACAGTGGCTATGTGATCTTTGGAAACAAATATAAAATAAGCATAACACAAATCAGTAACATATTTTCATATCACTAAGGCGGAAACAGATATGAATATAACACATAAAAGTGTACATCAAAGTAGTGGTCATACAAGATCCACTACAGCACAAAATAATAGGTACAAGTGCTAGGCAAAAGAATATGTATTCATCAAGGAGTCTCTATCTCGAATGTATAAAACCAAACACTACTAAGCTAAGGTAGTTAGCCAAAAGCCAAAAGCAAGACCGTGCTAAGAAGTCAAGTGGAAGCACCTGTAACACCTCGGTCTGACCCGAGTATTACTTAAGAAGAAAAATAATAAACGGATCAGTCTAGCTATAAATATCATTTAAGATGAGATAGGATGAGAGATACGATAAAAATATATGATAACAATAATGTCATACTGTGACAAGTACATATTTGATAACAATGAAATTCATACAATATCTCAAATCTCCTCAAACACCAAAAAAATGTCATATTCCTTTACTTATTCACCAAACCTCAAATACTGACAAATATATTAATGCCAATTCTCATAAATTGGTGAAACACAAATTTCAAAAATCAATAATTAGAAATCCAGAAAACACAAATGGGGAGGCTTGTCACAAACGGGAGCACGAATATTTTAGACTTTCACTCAAAAATAAGTGTAAATTACACTAAGCTAGTAAATATAAGAGTTAGGCTTCATGTACCATAACCACTGGCTTAATTTAAATATTTACAAACAGATTATAGATTTCCACTTAAAAATTGTCACAAGGTTTCAACCGATCAAGTCCAAGAATTAATTAACGAAGTAAACGTAAGCTTTTCATACAACTTGTTTTGCTAATCCGTTTAATTAGATTTCTTATACGTATGAGGAAAAGTTTTGTATAACTAATAGATTGGAAAACAGTTTTAAAAAGAGATCTATATTAAAAATAGTGTTGAAATTATTTTTATGAAAGAGTTTGAGTATTTACTACTAGTATAGAAAGATTTTTATTTTAAAGTGACAAATCATAGAAATGATTGTAAAAACAATCTATCACCAAAAATCCACATTCAAAAACGTGAATTAAAATCATGAAAATCGATACTGAATCCATCAAATGGATATTCCCAAAAATATAGAAAAGAAACCATCAAAGTCGATATTAAGTGATAACAACTATCGAATCAACCAAAAATCGATGTACAATGAAAACCCACATAAAATAGGCAAATTGGTTGCATTTAACAGCGTCGAACGTCTGGCGGCTTTACTTGACGTCTAAGATGAAGATCTGGAAATTTTCATCCAGATCGCCCAGACGTCTGAAAAGTAACATCAGACGTCTAAGCTATACATATGGAATTTTTATTCCGATGGCCCAGACGTCTGAGTGCTCTACCAGACGTCTGAGCTGAAGCTAAGGGCAAAAATCAGCCTAGGCCATTAATGGCCAAATTGGTTCGGAAGCAATCGGACGAGTAACAAAGGCTAGGGATTTATGTAAGCGACAACCCAACCCTATAGCTCTTTAATACACTCCAAACAATATGTCCAAACATCTATAGTAGGATCTTCATAGATTTTGACTTCAAAATACCAAAAATTTGGAAAATTCGCCAAACCAATTCAATTCAAAAACAATTGGACATGAAATAGATGTTAGGAATTCATACCTAACAATAATGAAAGCTATAGACATAGATGTGAGTTAAGAACTCACCTATAAACTTAAAAACAAGAAATGAGAAGCTCTATAACAAAGCAAGACCAATTCATCTTTACTACACCTCAAGAATCTTCAATCTATTATCAAACGCAAAGATTTCCTCGGTTATGTTATAGGAATTTATGAAAATTGAAGAGAGATTGAGATGGAGAAGATGAAGAGGAGGCTTACCTAAGCTTCTCTTTAATTATGGAACTTGAATTTGAATTTTCTAAGAATCTAGGACTCAGGAATTTTGATTTCCCCTCTTTCCCCCATTTTTCTCTTTGGCTTGATTTATAGGAAATGAGGAGGAGTTATGGTATTTAGTAGAGGAGTTTGGGTTCTCTTATTTGGGGGGGGGGGGCTAGAACACAACCCAAAGCCCAAATGAAATACCAAAATTCAATCAACTCTAGACATATCGATGTTTATACTCAAACAAGTTGTAAATATCGTTTCGATCTCAATGGAAGGGGTCTCGAGTTCGGATTCGACTGTTTACAAAAAGCTACATTTCGGACTTTAAATCAACTAACAATGCTATATTGAAATAAAATATTTAAATATATAATCGTAAATATGTGGATTATTACAGACTCCCCTCCTTAAAGAAAGTGTGTCCCTGCAATACTCGAGAAGAAAACTGTCACGACCCGTCTTCCATCTACCAGAAAGACGCATCATGATTAAAGAAAGAAAGGGATAGAAGAAGAAAAGATAGGAAAAGAAGAAACTCAACAACATCAGATACTCACAGCGGAACGAATGAAATATAATATAGCACATAAAATATTACATAGTATCATATTACATCATAGTACACAACTTATACAACACATATTAGATAGTTATAAACATCTATCTAACTATACAACTCTAGATATCACAAGATACAGACACAAAATAAGCACAGCGGAACCATAATATATCTACATGCTGAAGCCTCCTGCTCCAAATCTCCCCCAGAATTCGTCAAACAAACCTGAATCCCTCGACTACTCATACAATAATATGAGTACCCAAGAGTTTAATAAAATAGAAAATAAACACTCGGGTCAGACAGGGTCTGGTGTGAGTAAACGGTTTTTAAAGTTTCTTAACTTTAGAAAATCCTTTGAAAAGAAAAGGTATCACATAAGACTTCCCACACATAAACATGGAAAAGCTTTTACCTTACGCTAACCAAAACATTTGATAGGAAATCCAGTGATATTATAATAGTGTCTAAGGTTTTCAAGTAAATAGAAAATAGCCGAAATTGTTACATCTATTAAATTCCAGCTACTAGCCACAAAAGTGGGTAATACAATCAAAACCGTAGGGTCTCGTAGGAAGAATGGGTTTCCGTCAATGGCAGGGCTACTGGGGTACCGCCCGTCACAGTATGGGGCCTAGATCACCGTACCGAGGACCGCTCCCGATCCCCTGCAACACAAAGACGGTACCATCCCTTACTGCACAGTTTCGAGTAAGATCACCCTGTGGTTAGCGCGACCAACCACCCATTAAGCCGAAATAAAAAGGGACATCTAGACAGGGATGACCTCACCTTGAAATGGGTGCTACCCACCTAGCCTTGCTGCACCTCCCCGGTTTTAGCCATTCCCAATTGATGAGGCTTGAGGCTGCGATTACCTTTATAGAACACATCTATCTTAGAATGCTCATCGTCCACCTGATGATGTTCTAAAAGCATTCAATCCATACAAGTTCTTTCCGGGTTCAAACGAAACCGAAGGCACTATCTCGTTACACTCATTTTGGAATCACCCTCAGAGTCAACGACCATAGCTTTTGCACTCTGAATCACCATCTCGAACCTGAAGTACTATTTTCGTCAAACTCATCACGGAATCACCCCTAGAGTTATACTGACGAAGAATAGTTCTTACACCTCGAGTCTTCACTTGAACTCCACTTGGATTCACGACCTAACGTTTAATTTGGATCGATGTGTTTTTCGGATATCAAAATATGGAAACCTGATCCCGGTCTCACCGAAATCCAAACGCTATTTTAATTTCCAAGTTGTTTAAGGGTTTTAAACAATTAAAACTTATATTCAGGATGATATATCAGATAAATGAATTACATTATCACAATAGATAATTCATATCAACCAATCATCTCACAAAGCAGCACATATCACATATCAGAGATATCACACCCGAATCATCCAATATCATTCAAACATCCAATATCAACCATCCAATATTAATCAATCACCCATAAGCAGGTTTGATTAACTCTTAATCAATTGGATTACTATCCTTTAATCACTTGGATTATCTTAATCCTGCTCCATTAATTTATTGCAAATTAATTTATTAATCATCTCTTAATGATCTTGCTTAATTAATCTCCCTTGATTAATTACCCTTTAATTACCTTCAAGTAATTAGCCTTTAATTCTTTAATTAATTCTACAAATTAATTATCCTTAGCCATATATACAGTAATTAACCTTTAGTTACTATCATTAATTATAATAATTAATGATCCTTTATTTACTTCCATTAATTAATTAACTATAATTAATTGCCTTAATCTCAATTAATTACAATTAATTACTCATACTTTAATTAATCACTTTTATTAATCAACCTTGATTAATTTCATTAATTATATTAATTAATGATCCTTATTAATTAATTAACCCTTTAATTAATTAAATGATTAACTTGTAATTAACCATCTCATTAATTAGTCTTAATTAATCATAAATAGTAATTAACAACTTGCAATTACTTATCTTAATTAATTATCTTCTTAATTAATTATATTAATCCTTTGATTAATTATACTAATTAATTAATCCTTAGTTACTTCATTAAGTAATTATTAATTAATTACATCAATTAATAATCCTTAATTAGTTACTTTATTAATTAATCATATTTTAATTAATCATATTTTAATTAATTACATTTAGTAATTAATCTTAAATTAATCACATGCATTAATTAATTAATCACATTAATTAATTAACTAAATTAACTAAGTAATTAACCCTTAATTACTTTCATTAAGTAATTATCCTCTAATTACTTTCATTAGTTAATTACCCTCTTAATTAATTACCCAAACAAGTAATTAATCCCATCATTAATTAACCTTAATTCTTTAAATAATTAATCACTCTTTAATTAATTAACTTCCAAATCAATTATATTAATTAATCCTTAAATTAATAACATCAAGTAATTATCCCCTAATCACTTCACTCAATTTCTTCCATAAGAAATTTCATTAATTACTTCCACAAGTAATTTTCTTCTTAATTACATTCAGTAATTATTCATCGTTAATTACCTCATTAAAGAATTACACTTAATTAATTCATAATTAAGTGATTATAACTAATCATTTAAAATTAATTAAATAATTAATTAACTTCTTATATTTTAAAAATCCTTAATTAATTAAGAAAATCATTTATCTTAATTAAACTTTTACTTATTAATAAATCATATTAATTAAGTATTCTTAAGTTCATAACAATAACAAGTTAACCATATTTATCTTCACAAATTAATTATTTGAAATTAGTCCAATCTTAATAACTTAAAGGCAAATTATTTAATTTGGTTACAAATTTTAACTTTAACCTTTTTTGAAAATAAAACATTTAGAAATCAATTTTAAAATTTAAAACATTTTAATCATCTAATTTAAACTTATTCACTTTTAATATAATTTGAAAACTTAGTTTTTAAGACATTACTTAAAATTTACTTAAAACTTTTGATTTAATATTTTAAATTCAAATACTTCTTTAAATTAAAATTCAAAATTTAATTAAGTTAATTATTTTCAAAAGCAATCATCTTAAACAATTTGAATTTGAAAATATATTCAATTAACACTTTTTGATAGTTTGATTAACATATACTTCAAAGAACAAGTTATAACTTTGTAAATTTATTTACTTTTATAAAAACTTAGGCTTGTATTCACACATGAGAACGTCTCGGGTCAAACCCGAGTGGAACTCGCCAAAAACTCGAGCAAGTCTCGAGGCAACCACTAACTCAAAATGCTTCGAGTCCAACCCTGCACTAGCACGAACCAAAAACCCGAGAAACTCCTTCTTCCCAAAACCCCCCCTCTCTTCTACCAGATACGCCAATCACGCGTGCACGTTGCACGGCGAACCAAGTGACGCCGACCCTTCCTCGGCCATCTCCAAGTCGCCAACGACCACGTCGAGCCTCACGACCAACCAAATCCATAACAACGACGCCAAACCGGAATCGAGCACCCAAGCCCAAAATCTGGAAACAAGACTCGATCGAAAACCAACCAACGCTGACGAACCCGTCACCGTTAGACCATGTCGTCCTCGCCATCGAATCAACTCGTCCCCGAGCAACCATTCCCCCTAATGCGAACGCAGCCGATCCCTTACCCATGTCGCAATTGCCTCAACAACCCAAACATACGAAACACAAACTAAAACCCTAAATTGAACGAATCTGCACAAATCTGTTATAGGATAAATTCGACAGCATTTTTCCCTTCATCCACGATGCCATAGCTAGCTACGACCAAGAATTCAACTCAAATTATCAAGTTGATCATCGGCAATTCATCAATTCGTCGAAACCGTTCAACTCAAAATTCCCAACCAAATATCAAATTAAAATTTTTGAAATGCATGTTAAAAATCATAATTTTTTACTACAAATCCATCTATACAATCCAAAGCACGAATTTAAAATTATTGATTAGGAATCAATATTTCACTGTATTTCTAAATTTTAAACTTATTTACTTAAGTTAAAATCCTCAAATGATTTTAAAAACAATCATCATCCATTAACAAACAACTTTCATTTAATCATCAAAGCCAAATATTGATGTTAGTGGGAGATTTGAAATTTTAAAAGTTGATCCTGGTTTGAAAAGAAACAGATAACAGAGTGATTATATATATAACAGACCTACTACACATATATGTATATATCTACCAATTCAATAATATAAATACTAAAAGATTTTCATGCAACATCAAGATTAATTCACAGTTATCACATGCATTTGAGTCAAAATCAACTTAAACTGTTTTTAAAAATAATTTACTCACCATATAAGTAGAGCATAGAAACTGGAAATCTGTTTTGATCTTTGCTATTGAAATTGAATTCTTGCATGCGTGTTAATTGATGTTTTAAAGAGTTGAAGCTGATGTTGAACTTGCTGTGTTGATCTTCCATTTGAGTTGCAGAAGATTTGAAGTTGCAGGTTTGCAAATTGCAGATTTAATTTCAGATTTCAGCTTCATTTTCTTTTAGGTTTCAATTTCAGGTTTAAAAATAATTTTTCTGGTTTGCCATTAATTTTTGAAAGAAAGAAGGGAGAAAAGAAATTGAGAAGAAGAAGGTTTGAAGTGGAAACAATTTTTTTTAAAACATTTTCTTTATATGTTTTAAATTTCAAACAAAAGAAATGAAGGTCACTTGTTCATTACTTCAAACAAATGTCAAAAGCTAGCTTGAATGATTAAAAAGTGTTAAATTCCTTTATTTAAATCATTTAAATTATAAATATGCATATGAAATATTTTTATATAAATAAGCTTTTAAAATTTTAAGTAAATATACAAGTGTGATATTTTGTAAACATTTGTTTATCAATAGCTTATGTTTTTAAATCAAATAAATGTATTATATGTTTACTTATAAATTGTGAAATATGAATTTGTATTTATATTTATGTAAATGTGAATTTGGTAATTTATTTATTTATGTTTACTAATTATTCTAATTTAAGAGATATTTAAAAAGAAAGCTTATTTAAAACTTTATATATATAACCATTTAAATTTTAGCACCTTTAAGAAAACAAAATAAAACTTTGATTAAATCTTATTTAAACTATCACATATTTTTTTAAGAATAAATAATTTATTTTATATTCTGAAAATATAGAATTATCCTAAATTAACTTTTGAAAAATATTGATTTTAAAACAAAGTTTCAAATTACAATATATTCATACCTATATATGTATATGTATATATTATCAATAGATTATATTAAATTTCAAAACAACTTCAAATTATAACATATACTTACATATGTATTACAATTTGAAAATACATATTTTATTTAAAAGAATAGATTTTCCTATTCACAAGATATATATATATCAAATATATATATTATAAATAGAATAAAATTTATTAGTTTTGAAAGATAATTCTTATCAATTTTAAGTTATTAAAAAGATATTGATCAATATTGCCAGATTAAATATTTATTAACCTTTAAAAGATTAAATTTACCAATTTAAATTAAAATTATAAAGGAAAATTATCAAATCAATTTAATTATTAATACAGATTATTAAATTGATGTTGCCTAAAATTCCGGGTCGTCACAAAAACAAAGAGCAATAACCACTTTAAGGCATAACAACACAAAAGTAAATTTTGAAGTGAGAAATTCACCTTAAGAAGCACGAGAGAGTAAGTCGGGATGTGTTCGCTTGTTGAATTCTTTGGATTCCCAAGAGCAATCCTTACGATTTTAGGACCATTAAACTTTCACAAGTGGAACATTCTTATTACGAAGGCGTTTAACCTCCATAGCAATGATACGAATAGGAGATTGCTCATAAGTCAAATTAGGTGAAACTTCAATTTCTTCAATAACACCGGGCTCAAGAATAGAATCAAAATCTCTAAGGCAATTCCGTAATTGAGAAACGTGGAATACGTCATGAATAGCAGAAAATTGAGCGAATAATAAAAGACGATAAGCCACGGGACCAATTCGTTCAGTGATGGAAAATGGGCCAATATATCGATGTGCTAATTTTCCCAATCGACTTAAATGCACAACACCCTTCATATGTGAAACACGAATGAACACCAAATCTCCTACAGAACATTATATATTCCTTCTTTGGTTATCGGCACAGAATTTTTGTCTACATTGAGCTTCTTTCATCCTATGACGAATAAGGTCAATCTTTTTTGTGGAATCATGAATAAAATCTAGACCTAAAACCAGCTTCTCACCGGCTTTAAGCCAACACGAAGGAGATCTGCACGGCCTTCCGTAGAGTGCCTCTAAAGGTGCCATACCAATACTAGATTGGAATCTGTTATTATAAGAAAACTCAACAACAGAAACATGATCTTTCCGACTTTCACCAAAAATTAAGAACACATACACGAATGAGATCTTCAAGAGTTTGATTCACACGCTCCGTTTGTCCATCGGGCTCAGGATGGTAAGCAATGCAAAGTTAAGCTTTACTCCCAAAGCTTTTTGAAGACCCTTCCAAAATCCACTAGTAAACAATGGATCACGAATGCTAACAATAGAAGTAGGAACTCCATGCAATTTAACAATTTATTTAACATAAAGTTTGGCCAAAAGAGGTTCGGCCTGGTTGGACCGAATGGGAAGGAAATGGGCAGATTTTGTAAGTCTATCTATTATCACCCATAGACTATCATGACCCGAACGAGAATGGGGAAGACCATCAATAAAGTCCATGGAAATTTGATGCCACTTCCAAACTGGAATGTCCAAAGGTTGCAATAACCCATCGGGCCTTTGATGCTCGACCTCGACGAGTTAGCAAGTCATGCAACGTTTAATAAAATTAGCAATATCTGATTTCATTCCATCCCAATATTAAAGTCGCTTCATGTCCGCGTATATTTTACTACTATCGAGATGAATGGTAAATTTAGAACGATGAGAATCTTCTAAAATGACTTTACGATGATCTCTAATATTTGGTACAATAAGTCTACCAAATTTTCGAATGCCTCCGCGAGCATCAATTTCAAAGTATTTTAAACCGTCAATATTTCTATCCCTACTACTTTGACTAAGAAGAGCCAATTTAGGATCTTGCTTTTGAGCTTCAAGTATGCGGTCCAAAAGATAAGGATGAGCCTCAAGGCTACATAAAACAAGAGATGAACATGAATTGGATTCATGATCTCGAATCTCACAAGTAGATAAAGTCTCGAGAACATTCCATTTGGATATCATTACGGAAACAACTGCTAGTTGCTTATGACTAAGGGTATCGACAACACGATTTCCCTTTCTGAAAGTACAAAGAATATCAAGATCATAAGATGTAAGGAATTCGAGCTAACGTTGTTGACGCAAATTAAGTTCCTTTTGAGACAATAAATACTTCAAATATTTATGACCAGTGTGGAGAACAAAATTCTCTCGCGAAAAATAATGACGCCAAATTCTAAGGGCGAAAACAATGACCATGGGCTCTAAATCATGAGCGGCATATCTAGTCCTGACAAACTTTAATTGTCTAGAAGCTTAAGCAATAACATGTTCCCTTTTGCATGAGAACGACACCCAAAGCATACGACTAGCATCGGTATAAACAATTCAAGTCTTGGTTTGCTTCGGGAATCACAAGAATAGGAGCATCAGAAAGGAGTTTGTTTAATTTCTAAAAAGCAGATTCTATGCTAAATCATTTATTTCACGATCCTCTTTTTCGAAAAGCTAAGACGTTCAAAATTGTGATTAACTTTATGTAATCATATTTTTAGATATTACAAGTCAATTTACTGTGTCTGACTATCTCATCGTAGCATTTAGGAGACTCCTATCGATAACGTTGATCAAGAGCGTCGACCAGAATTCTTATAGCACTCAATGGGCAATACAACAAAAATCATCTTCTATATGATAAACATGGCTCTTAAAAATATTACGAATATTCTTTGCTCGTTTTAAGAACAAAATTCAATTATACATATAAATATATCTTATTAGAAAGATTTGCAATTTTAAATTGCTGTTTTTACCCATAATCAATGAATACAAGGACGGACTCATCGAGATATTCGCAAAATACTTGATTCATAAGTTGGATGAATTAAGCTTAAGGGTTTGTTAAACAAAATGGCATAAAAGCCATTCATAAGAATTACAACGAGTGCGGAATGCGGTAAGTGGAACGCTATCCTCCGCAACTCATAGCTGATGAAAACCGGTGGAAAGATCGAACTGAAAAGACCTTAGCACCACTCAATTGATCCCATAGGTGATAATCCTAAGACAGATTCAAAGATGTCGGGAAATTTAGTGAATGAGGGAAATGGTATTTTCCTCATCATCATGTGGGTTTAAAGAATAAAATGATGCTACCGAATTGAAATCTGAATCTTTAAGAAAAATATAAATTTTCTTAACAGATTGAGGATGTCGAAGATGGATAGTCCTCTCAGGACATAGGATGTAGGCTTCATAACGATTAAGCCGGTCCATTCCCAAAGTCATTCTGAAATCGAGGTAACGCATAACATGCAAATCGGCTCGGAATGCATAATCACATAAATCAATCTCGATATCTTTACAAAGTAAATTAAGTGTTGCGGATCCACCAACTGGATTCGCAATTCTCAGTGAAGTCTTCAAGCCTATAACATTTAAAGAAAAAGTATCAACAATTTCTTTTGAGTAAAAGAGTGAGATGCACCCGTATCAAAAAGAACTCTAATAGGATAATCACGAAACAAAATAATGCAATCAAGGACTGAATGAGAAATACCTTGTCCATGAAAAGGGTTACTAGGGGCTTGCACAACATTCAGCTTTTCCTTTCTCTTGCATTAAAGTATGGGACATGTAGATATATGATGACCCGAACTTTTGTAGTAGCGGCGATAAAGGGGTTTCGGACACTTATTTATATAATGGTCCTTAGAACCACAATTGTAGCATTCTCCACGATTAGGGGTAGGAATCTTTGCTACCGAAGTTGTTAGCTTTGCTTTCTTGTTGGAATTAGGGCTTTTGAACTTAATATGCCTCTTCTTGTTGTTATTGAGGTTTTTTTTGGCAATTCCAACATCACTATCAGTTCCTTTATCAGCCTCTTCAAGTCGAAGAGTGATATCTACAAGCTGGTCGAAAGGCACTTCTAATTTCAGAGATAAAACCTTTTTAGGGTTCTTATTCAAAGCATAGATAAACATTTGATTCTTTACAAGATCCAAAAGTTGTTGGGTAGACATGAATACGTCATTTAGAGGAGTGGCACTGGATTGACCAGCGCTTGGACTGCCAAATCTAAGCATCTCTTCTTCTTTAAGAAAGAAAGAAAGAACGAAGAGGAAAAAGGTTATTCTCAAAATAAATATCAAACAAACTTGATTAATAAAATAAGGCATCATAAAAGTAAATAGGATAGAACGGTATGAAGACTCAAATTAATCCTAAGGCACGATTCCTAAGAGAGGCTTAGGACAATGATTCTCGCTAGATTATTCTATATTATTATGAAGTTTAGCTCTGATAGCAAGCTGTGACACCCTACCTCTATACTCACACTGGCCAAGGGCACTATAGAGTAATGCCGTCGACTAGCACGAAGAATAAGGCTATTGAGGAGCGACCATTTGTATAATTATTTTGTGCGAGTACCGATATGTCAGATAGTATTACATGCATTTCGTTTCAAGAGAAAATTTTACACATCAATTACAAACTCAAAAAACTACTACAAGGTGGCTATGTGATCTTTGGAAACAAACATAAGCATAACACAAATCAGTCACAGATTTTCATATCACTAAGGCAGAAACAGATATGAATATAACATATAAAAGTGTACATCAAAGTAGTGGTCATATACGATCTACTACACCATAAAAGAATAGGTACACGTGCTAGACAAAAGAATATGTATACATCAAGGAGTCTCTATCTCGAATGTATAAAATAAAAAACTACTAAGCTAAGGTAGTTAGCTAAAAGTCAGAAGCAAGACCCTGCTAAGAAGTCAAGTGGAAGCACTTGTAACACCTCGGTCTGACACAAGTATTATTTAAGAAGAAAAATAATAAACGGATTAATCTAGCTATAAATATCATTTAAGATAAGATAGGATGAGAGATAGGACAAAATATATGATAACAATAATGTCATACTGTGACAAGTACATATATGATAACAATGAAAATCATACAATATTTCAAATCTTCTCAAACACCAAAAAGAATGTCATATTCTTTTACTTATTCACCAAACCTCAAATATTGACAAAACATATTAATACCAATTCGCATAAATTGGTGAAACACAAATTCCAAAAATCAATAATTAGAAATCTAAAAAACACAAAGGGGAAGGCCTATCACAAACGGGAGCATGAAAATTCACCAACATGTGTATCACAAATTGGGACGCTAACCCATGAGTCGCTAACCCATAAAAATACGAGGTACAGTCCCCCACGTGGATGAATGAGCCGAACATCGATGCACCCTAAAAGATACGCCTCATGTACAGATCCTGTCGTGGTACAATCCCCCACGCGGATGAATGAGCCGATTGCTCCACGAACGGTCAAAAAACCATGGATCGCTAGCCCATAAAAATGATCATCATTGATCAATAAAAGTGTAAATTACACTAAGCTAGTAAACAAATGGGTTAGGCTTCATGTCCCATAACCACTAGCTTAACTTAATTATTTACGAACAAATTGTAGATTCCACTCGAAAATAAGTGTAAATTACACTAAGCTAGTAAATATATGAGTTAGGCTTCACGTCCCATAACCACTGGCTTAACTTAAATATTTAGGAACAGATTGTAGATTTCCACAAGAAAATTGTCACAAGGTTTCAACCGAACAAGTCCAAGAATTAACCGATGAAGTAAACGCAAGCATTTCATACCACTTGTTTTGCTAAGCCGTTTAATTAGTTTTTTCATACGAATGAGGTAAAGTTTTGTATATACTAATAGATTGGAAAATGGTTTTAAAAACAAGCTTTGTATTAAAAATAATGTTGAAATCATTTTTATGAAATAGTTTGAGTATTTACTACTAGTATAGAAACATTTATATTTTAAAGTGACAAACCATAGAAATGATTGTAAAAACAATCTATCACCAAAAATCCACATTCAAATACGTGAATTAAAATCATGACAAACGATACTGAATCCATCAAATGGATATTCCCAAAAATCCAGAAAAGAAATCATCAAAATCGATAATAAGTGATAACAACTAACCGGATCAACCAAAAATTGATATAAAATGGAAACCCACGTAAAATAGGCAAATTGGCTGCATTTAACATCGTCAGACGTCTAGTGGCTTTACCAGATGTCTGAGCTGAAGGTCTAAAAATTTTAATCCAGATCGCTCAGACGTTTGAAAAGTAACATCAGATGTCTGAGATGTACATCTGGAATTTTTATTACGATGGCCCAGATGTCTGAGTGCTCTACCGGACATTTGAGCTGAAGCTTAAGGCAAAAATCAACCTAGGCCTTTAATGGCCAAATTGGTTCGGAAGCGATCGGACGAGCAACAGAGGCTAGGGATTTATACCAACCAACAACCCATCCCTATAGGCTCTTCAATACACTCCAAACAATATGTCCAAACATCCATAGTAGGATCTTCATAGATTTTGACTTTAAAATACCAAAAATTGAAAAATTCGCCAAACCAATTTAATTCAAAAACAATTGGACATGAAATAGATGTTTGGAATTCATACATAATAAAATGAAAGCTATAGGCATAGATGTGAGTTAAGAAACTCACTTTTAAACTCAAAAACAAGGAATGAGAAGCTCTAAAACAAAGCAAGACCAATTCCTCTTCACCACACCTCAAGAATCTTCAATCTATTATCAAATGCAAAGATTTCCTAAGTTAGGTTATGAGAATTTCTGAAAATTGAAGAGAGATTGAGACGGAGAAGATGAAGAGGAGGCTTACCTAAGCTTCTCTTTGATTTTGGGACTTGTATTTGAATTTCCTAAGAATCTAGGGCTTAGGAATTTTGATTTCCCCTCTTTTCTCTCATTTTTTTCTTTAGCTTGAGTGCTAGGAAATGAGGAGTAGAATGAATGAAGAGTAGAGGAGTTAAGGTATTTGGTAGAGGAGTTTGGGTTCTCTTATTGGGTTAGTTGGCTAGAACACAATCCAAAGCCCAAATGAAAATATCAAAATTCAATCAATTCCAAACATATCGATGTTTATACTCAAACAAGTTGTAAACATCATTTTGATCTCAATGAAAGGGGTCTCGAGTTCGGATTCGACTGTTTACAAAAAGTCACATTTTGGACTTTAAATTCAACTAACAATGCTATATTTAAATAAAATATTTAAATATATAGTCATAAAATATGCGGGTTGTTACAGAACCACTATAAATCCTCTGTTATAACTTCTTTCTTTTAATTTTATATTGTTCTTCATATTTATACTCTCTACATATATTCTATCTGTGATCTGTGACTGTGATTCGATACTTTCATCTGAATTTGGGTGTTAATGATCAATTTTGATGCTAACATGGAAAACTACATTTATAAATAGAGGGGCAGGGGTCCAGTTTAAGGGATCTTCATTTTGTTTCCCTTCATCTTCTTCATTAAGGCTACTCTACCATTATTATTTTTAAAACTCTGGATTGTAACTGTAATTGATTCTGATACCAATAAAAAGAAAATTTCTAGAGTGGACGTAGGCCAAAGTCAGTCGAACCACTATAAATCCTCTGTTATTACTGCTTTCTTTTTAATTTTAAATTGTTTTTCATATTTATACTCTCAACATACATTCTATCTGTGATATGTGACTGTGATTTGGTGCTTTCATCTGGATTTGGGTGTTAATGACCAATTTTGGCGCTAACATTATGGTGCTTTCACTGAAAAATCTAGCACTCAGGGACTCTGAAGCTTGGATTTTGATTTAAAGGCTTAGGAATTTGGATTCTTAGGAAACTATGGAGAAGGAATCAATGAGGAGACAGAGGGCAAGGACAAGATGGAAACTATAAGATGCTAAGGAAAGAGAAGGAAATCCAAGTTCAGAACCGGGAAAAGAAGCAAGCAGGCTTCTGGATGAAGCTATGGATTTTGGCATGGAACAGAACTTGTATGCTCGTTTGGAAGAGGATGATCTAGGATTCCCTCATGGACTCGGGGGCAGGATGGAAACGATGATTGAGGATTACATATGGATGCTGGAATAGCTGGAATTTGGAAACCAGGACTTGAAATGGGAATTAGTTGGCTTGGACATGGGTTGGAACGATTGGGGCAAGCCCCCAACAAAGGGAAATAGATCGACACTAATCATTCTCGTAGATGGGCAATACTCTTGCCATGGAACTGGGGACATGGATCTTGTTGGCTTTTCTAGGAATTGGACAGCGATGACGGAACAGGAGTAGTCGTCACCCACCACAAACTGGAGCGAGTCCGACTTAAGGGCACAAGTCATCAACTAATCGGGATGGTATGGAATAAGTAGCAAACTTTGAGCAGACGGCTAAGTCACTTACTCATGTACGGGGACAGAGATATCCCCTAGGCATGCTATGAGATGATGATAAACCATGATGTTCTAGTTTGGAAAATCTGTTTTTTCCTTTCTAATTTGGATATTTTCTTTTTCTGGTTTGGTTTTGGAGTTTGTTTTGAACACTTGGTTTTGTTGGTTTTTTGGTTTGGATGCTTGATTTTTGGTTTGGATTTTGGTTTGAATGCTTGATTTTTGGTTTGAATTTTTGATATGGATTTTTGCTTTTCTGGTTTGAAACTGGATTTCGAATTGGATTTTGATTGACTTTTTGTCTTGTTTTTGGCTAAAAGGTCGTCGGGTATGGATTATGCCTGGCAAGGGGTAAGTCGCACATCCGAACATGGCAGGTTGGCTTATTCAGGTCGTCGAGCGTGCTCGACAAGGGTCCGGAGCAACTAGGATTCGGCCTATGACTTAGGCATCATATTATCAATCACTTGCTATTTTAGGTCGTCGGATATGGATTATGGTCGGCAAAGGTCCGAAGCGACCAGGATTTGGCTTAAAACTTAAGCCATGGAATTACTCAGTGTTCAGGGATACTGAACCGAAAACAACAAGGCATTGATTAGCACAGGTCGTCGATTGTGGATTATGCTTAGCAAGAACCCAGAGAGGTTACAGATTTGGATAGTGGCTATGAACAGCTAAGGATTTGGGCATGGACCCGAAGCGGTCCCGGATTTGGATGTTGACCCGAAGAGGTCATGGATTTGATTTTTGGTTATTGGATATGGATGGATTAGGGCTCGGGTATCGGATTTGGATTTCGACTTTGGATTTGGACCCGGAAAGGTCCCGGATATGGATTTTAGGGCCCGGCGAGGTCCCACCTTTGGATTTGGACCCGACAAGGTCCTCAATTTGGATTACCGGACCCGGAGAGGTCCCAGACACGAATGAAATGATCCGGAGAGATCATGTATTTGGTTAACGAATTTGGGGTGGATTCAGAATTGGATAACGGCTCGGAACAGTCGTGGAGTAGACTATCGGATTTGGATGGAATTGCTTGATAATGAATGGAACACGGACTTCGGATATCGGATTTGAGACTATTCAAAATACACCTTCCAATAGCAAGGTATGTTTTGGGGGGCAACTGTTAACCCGTCTTTTGTCAAGGCCGTAGATATGCGGATTTAACTAAATCGATTGCTCGGTTACTGTTACCCGGCCACTTGGCCCGACTACAAGGCGATAGTTGCAGAGGCTATAGTTGAACATAGATGGGACTCAAGCCAAGAAAGGATTGGAAGTGTAAGGGATAGGTATAACTTGATCGCGTCGGCCTATTCATGTGGTTTGGTATATTTGGCACTAGATCGGCATGCTTAAAGGGTATCCAGGTTGGGAGTGGATCGGTATTAGAGTATAGGTATGGTTCGGTTGAGGTAGGTCGGTTTTAATGGGAAACTACATTTGGATCGGTCTTAGTATAGTCGGCGTAGGTGGATCGGCACATGTGGATCGGCATATGTGGATCGACATACGTGGATCGGCCAGAGTTGTTCAGCCGAAGTGTTGAGAGTACTGGTTGTTGGCTATTTGTGTTAGGTCATAAGAGTTTGGGCTCAGCAACTTGGGCTCGGTCACAATGGTTCGGCAAAACAGAGGTCGGTGCATCTCAGGGAAGTTAGCAGGTTATCAGGTCTACAGCAGAGTGATGCGGTCGGCATTTCTTCTCTTCGAGTCATTTGAGAGTTTGCTTCGAGTCACCTATAAGGTAATCCCAGGTCGGTATGAGTGGGTCGGCAATAGGTAGATCAATCATAAAGGATTGGCATACCCAGTTCGGTATACTTAACTTGTCATCTATGGGCCGAGATCTCTTGATCATGGGCCTAGACAGGAAGCTAAGCTAACTTTATCTATAAATAGAGGGGCAAGAGTCCAGTTTAAGGGATCTTCATTATGTTTCCCTTCATCTTCTTTATTAAGGCTACTCTGTCATTATTGTTTTAAAAGCTCCGGATTATAACTGCAATTAATTATGACATTAATAAAAAGGAAATTTCTAGAGTTAAAGTTGGCCAGAGTCAGCTGAACCACTATAAATCCTCTGTTATTACTGCTTTGTTTTTAATTTTATACTGTTCTTCATATTTATACTCTTTACATACATTCTATCTGTGATTTGTGATTGTGATTTTGTGCTTTCAGTTGGATTTGGGTGTTAGTAACCAATTTGATGCTAACACATACACTATCTTTAATCCTCTTTTATTCAGAAGGTGTCCAAAGGCCAGTTCTTACATATATCAGATATGTAAATACGTTGACCAAAGTAAGAACTTTTCCTAAGTAAGTGAGAGTTCCATGATGTCTTTTCCAATTACTTTGCTTTTGATATTATATGTTCGAGTAACTCCATGTCCTTCTCTACCAACTTCTTTGTTTTGCATATATGAATGGTCCCTCCGCTATCTAGCCAGCAGTCATTATCCATATTGCTAATGGAGTTTGCTTCTTGCACTACAGCCACGAATGAGTCTTCGACTGCATTTGAATTTAGTTGTTTTTTCGTAGATGGTAGTCACGAGTATAATAGTCGAGACTGTTACAAAAATAACAAGCTCCCTTCTTTTTATCCTTCTTAGGATGAGCTTTCTTAAGTTGTCTCATTTTTAGGCTTCAACGAATTTTATTAGTCACTATGCACATGATCGTTAATCACCAATAGTAATATAACGTTGAAGTGCAATAATCACCGCAGCAATAATATAAATGTAATAACAACGTAAACTGTAAATCACACGGTCGGTTTTATACTGGTTCGGATCTCCAATCCAACATCTAGTCCCAGACTTCTTCTAGATTTAAACAATAGCCCTCACTTAACCTGGAGGAACATATATCTCACAAAACCTCCTAAGTTGTCGAATAAGACTTCGTGCTTGAAGATCTCCAACAGGTTTTCAACTATGAAAGTAGTAAAAAGTTGACTGTGTTCTAAATAACACCGATGAATCGATAGAGCACATACTTCTTATAATATTCTTCGTAAGTGGTATATCATATATATATGGAAGAATGGAAGTAAATGATCAATTACATAATATTTCTTGAATGTTCAAATGATCAATATTGTAAATGAAAGCCTTTGAATGCAGAAATAGATTTCAAGAGATTTTGAGAGAAAAGCAATGGAAGTTTAATTTTTGATTCTTGGATCAAAGTGCTATATATAATGAACGAAGAGTTGTATGCATTCATGAGAAGTAGCTACTATCAGAGATAAGTGCAACTCTTCATGGAAGGATATGTCATTTCGCTTGAGGAAGAAAACTCTTCATAAATTTGAAAAAATAGATTTCAAGAGATTTTGAGAAAAAAGCAATGGAAATATTATTTTTGATTTTTGGATCAAAGTGCTATATATAATGAATGAAGAGTTGTATGCATTCATGAGAAGTAGCTACTATCAGAGATAAATGCAACTCTTCATGGATGGAAATGCCCTTTCCCTTGAGGAAGAAAACTCTTCATAAATTTTAGAAAATATGACAGTTATAAGTAACTAGTTGGCTGGTAGTGTATCTGTTAGTCGATTGGTTACAGTTGAAAATTTGATTTTTCAAACAGAAAGAAAGCAGTTCATTTTTTCCTCTTTTTAGTCGACTAAAACTATGGAACTATTCGATTGGTTAGTCATTAGTCGACTGTTTCTATGGTTTTAGTCGATTGGTTATGCTATCTTATAAAATAATAAAATGCACAAGTATATTAGTCGACTAAACAAGTTTAACCAGTCGACTAATATCGTATTAGTCGACTTACTGGGTGGTTTTGATCGATCGGTCCTGCGTATTTATAATTTTTTTTTAAATGGAGATGCAACTTTGATGATTTGTATATTTATACTACTTTAAATAAATTTTAACAATCATATACTACAAGACACAAAATACCATGGCTAATGTAACTTTGTTGTCATCTTCATCTTTGTCTTCATTGTTTTTATCATCTTCATCTTGTAGTTTCTTGATAAAAGCATAAGTAGCATTGTCGTATGGTCGTTATCACCAAAACACCATAAGCACAAATTTTACAAATTTGATATTTCAACGTTGTTTGTCTTAGAATGAAACTCGGTTTGCGAACTATCATTTAGTTTCTGTTTACGAGAGTCCTCTTCTATTCGAAGATGACGCTATAAACTTTCTAAATCATACTGCTTCTGTATGCTTCAATTTTTTTCTTTCAGTCATTACAAGAGTAAGGGAGTCTAGAAATTATTAATCCCACTATAAGTGATTTAGGGAGATCAATATTGGCATCTTTAAGTTGATTTGTTATACATAATATATTGCTTGTCCAACAATGTACTTAGAATTATTCATTTTGAAATCTATAAAATTGCATACCATGAATTTCTTATTACCCGACTCTGATATACAATATTTGATTTTCAGTGCAGTCTAGAGTGCTTTCGTTGTTTCCAAGCTTCGATGTACACTGTAGACAGAAGTTGAAAGTGCATTCAATATATAATCTACACAAAAAATCGCCACCTTTGCGTTCTGCATGTTCCATCTTGACTGCCTCATTATTTGTAGGAGTTTCTTCGGGGATCTCCTTCAAACCATTTTCTAGAGTGTAACAGTTTGACGGTGATCCAGAACAATTTCATGGTCTCTTTCCATTGGATAAATTTATCTCCCTCAAACCTCTCCAAACATGTTGGATAATAATTGATGACTTACAGGGCACTGGTAGTGCTCGAATCTTCCGTAGTTAAGTCATTATCTAAAAATTGTTAGATATCTTCGTGTTCGAGTCGGATAATGAAGTGGTTATTGTAATTCTTGTTAAATTTGGATGATTCAAATATTTATCAAAGAAGAAAAGAATCTAGCTAATTGATCATTTCAATCAATTAGGTTATTGGTATAAAGAAAAGGAGGAAAATTATGTGTGATTGCTTTTGGGGAAAAGGGACTAATTAATTAGCTTGTAACGACCCAGAATTTGACCACTTTAAAATATATTATTTAGAGTGATTTTAAATATAAAATATAAAAGATTTATGATTTAATTAATATTCGATAGGGTTTGGAAATAGAAACAAACATAAAAATAGTAACATTTGCCTATATCAACAAAAGTGACAAAATGCTGATTTCAGAAAAGTATGTTTCAATGGTTAAATAAATTATCTTAATTAATTTATGAGTGTTTATATTTTTAAATAGCATTATACAAATTTATTTTTAAATTTGGTTTACATAAATAATTTAACTAAAACGTCGAAATGCGACCGTAAAACATTTTGTCGAAAATCAACGTTTTGTCGATTTAAAAGTTGTCGCAACGTCGTCGCACCTTTATTTTCTTATGTAGAAACATATATTCAAATAGTGTAAGTATTAATTAATTCACTAACCATGTTCACTTTTACTAAATAAGATTAGAAAATTTCTAAAAGTCATTAGTAAAAGTAAGTAAGAATTAACAAAATTGAGAAAAAGTAAACATCAAATCACATTAAATCAAAGCCAACATAATTATGATATTCTTTACTTAATCTTTAATTGACTAAGACATAAAGCAAGAAGTGAAAAGATGATGTTAAGTTTTGAAAAAGTGGAGATCGCTTTAGGTTGAAGTAAGATTAGCTTGGTAATATGGTAAGAGGTTATATTGGTAAAATTACCACTTCTTTCTTTTTCTATAAATATCCACATACTTCTTCACTTTCATTCACATTTTCTTCTTCTTTTCTCAAGCTTCTTCATATTATTCCTATTCTCTTTAATGGATTCATGCCATATAAAAAATTAAAAAGAAATAATGTCAAAATATTTATAAAATATTCAAAAGAAATCAATGTTTATTCTCTTCAAATCAAACTCCTCTTTTCTTCATATTTTACATCTTCTTCTCTCGGCCATAACTTCTTCAAAACCGACTCAAATTGTAAATTTCTTTTTTTAAATCATGTATTTTTCCAGTGGCTACAACTTTCATGTTGACCACTTTGTCTCATTATGAAGATAATCATGTCAAAAATCCACTTCTTTCAAGTGCATTTTTTGACCCAGTTTTTAAGCCAGAAAATAGGCCATTTTGCTTTGATCATAACTTGATCATAACAGATCCAAATTAAGAAATTCTTTCATTTACACCATATAAAATTTCAGTGGCTACAACTTTTATGTTGATTACTTTTTTCCGTTTTGAGGTTTGCTATACCTGAAACTCAATTCTTCGAAATGCATTTTCGGGCTTTATTTTTGTGAATCCAAGAATAGATCTTTTTCTTTCGATCATATCTTCCTCAAAATTAACCAAAATCAAGTGATTCTTTTTTTTGAATTCAAGAGAAAAGAATTTTCAACAACTTTTCTATTAACAAGTTTTTCAAATTTTGAGAGTAAAAGAGTCAAAAATAAGAGAGAATATGACTTACTTTTCGGATCTAATTTTGAGAATTCAAGTTCAAAGTTCCACCACTTCTTCCTTATACTTTCGACCAACTTCCATCTCAAGCCTTGGCCAAGCACTAGGAAGGAGGAATTCGAGCTTATATTCATTTGGTTCCAAAGCAAGGTAGAAAGTATGCGTTAGATCTTAAGTTCCTTACCTTAAAGTTTGACGGAGTGGAATCCAAAGTAAGTTATTTCTTATTTTATGTTCATTAAAACCATTGCTATGTTGAAAGAACTTTAAGTGTTAAGTTGTTTGAAAACCCTTGTTAAATACTTGTTTACTTTGTTTTCCAGAACAATGGTTTGATTTCCTTGCTTGATATTATGTTTGGATGATTAATTAAGCAATTTAAAATTTAGAAGTTAAATATTGAATGGGGTATGCGAAATCGACTAGTACATGTGTTTCGTCTGTGAGATCCAAGGAGACTTTGGCGAGGGACGAAACATATCGAAAGGAAAGCCCAAGTGCTTAAAAATAAATATCAAACCGTTAAAGTGTTATAAATATTTGATAGAATGAAGCATTGTTTATCATTTATTATTGCGTTTATTTCATTGATTGATTGTTTAAATTAGGCTCGACCAGTTTATGAGCACTGATTATTATTTATTGATTATTGACTTTGCTCGATCAGTTTATGAGCAATGATTATTATTATTGATTATTGACTTTGCTCGACCAGTTTATGAGCAATTTATTATCCATATGCATGGGCTGGGAAGAAAATAATTGTAGGCTAACACCTTGTGATTTATTTCACAATTTGAATATAAGATGTTTAGCGGTAATATTTGGTTCACTTCAATTTAATGGATTGTTTTGAAAACTGGTTTTCAAATGGAAATGTTATGAAATGTTTTTCCTTTAAAAGAATGAAATGTTTGGTAATTAATATTTTGAAGTTATATTATATAAAAGTGATTTATATAATGAATGGTTTTATAAAAGTGTTTTATAAAACGGAAAGAATTTCGAGGACTTAAACCCGATGGTTTTAAGGTGATTTTTGAACAAATTTGGAAAATGAAAATTATTATAGATTTGAAAGTACTTGTGAATATTAGTGTGAAATGATTTATCGCTTTGGGATATAAAATGATTTGTTATGTTACCAATGATTTGGGTAACCCGTAACTAAAAAGATGGGCATGTGTTTTTGGTATAGTCCGCTCTTAGAATAGAGGGATATACTTATTTATCGATTGTATTAAGGCTGGCACCCAGTTGCCTTGTTATTGGAAGAAACCTCCCGATCTGGTTGCATATGATTTGATATGTTTTATTACAGTATTTGGGATTTCCAAATAAACTTTTCAAAAGTGATTTGATTTAAGATTCCGAAGTAAAGTATAATTTGAATATAAAGGATATATATATATATATACACATATATATATTTCAAAAGTTTTGAAATAAGAATTCGAGAATAAAGTCCAAAGAGATCTAAAATTGAAGATTAAGCCTAAGTTGGTAGTTTTGGGAATTGCATATTATTTGTTGCATCGTAGGCTCCATGAGTCCTACTTGCGGTAGGAGAACTAAGTTGGCTTGATCCTGTATCTAATTGGATACCCAAGTAGATAGGAGTACGTAGGCAGTCACAAGTGGTAGTGATGCAGCCCTTAAAATAATATAACATTTTCAGTTTATTTGTTAATGGTTGTTGTTTATCTCGTGTTATTGTATTTTTCCTACTTACTATTTTATTCCGCATTTGACATGTTTTGTTGAATTAGTAGGAATGGCTATTGCTGTCTCTCTTATTAGAGTTGTGCAGCGTTAGATTTATTTGTATTTGGTTTGTATATAAACACACCTAGTAGATTAAATTGATTACTCTGGTAACTTGTAAAATTGAAATTTTCTCATATACATTTAATAATGTTGCATATTTATCAAATATGGTGTATTAATTTGGTAGTTTTCATTAGTAGTTTTAGAATGGACGGATTTTTCGGCAATTCTAATTGTTTCGAAAATCTGGATCGTCACACGTGGTATCAGAGCTTAGGTTAGGTGCCTAAGTAAAATTCATCTAGGGTTAGTATATCAACCAAGGAATTTTAAAAATGAAACTACCGTAATTTGATAAATAAAATATATAGGATAAGGCACCGTACCTCCGACCGGGATTATGGGTGATTACTATTTCTGGTGTGCATAACTTCCGTTAATTGTTGTTTTTTCGTTATATTTTTTTTCATCAAAGATATTCGAGGACGAAATTCTTTTAAGTAGAAGGGAATATAACGACATAGAATTTGACCGCTTTAAAATATATTATTTAGAGTGATTTTAAATATAAAATATAAAAGGTTTTATGATTTAAATAATATTCGATAGGATTTGAAAGTAGAAACAAACATAAAAATGGTAACAATTGGCTATATCGATAAAATTGACAAAATGCTGATTTCAGAAAAGTATGTTTCAATGGTTAAATAAATTATCTTAATTAATTTATAAGCGTTTATATTTTTAAATAGCATTATACAAATTTATTTTTAAGTTTGTTTTACATAAATAAATAGTTTAACTAAAACGTCGAAATGTGACCGTTGTCGAAAATCAATGTTTTGTCAGTTTAAAAGTTTACGCAACGTCGTCGCACCTTTATTTTCTTATATAGAAACATATATTTAAATAGTGTAAGTATTAATTAATTCACTAAACATGTTTACTTTTACTAAATAATATTAGAAAACTTCTAGAAGTCATTAGTAAAAATGATTAAGAATTAACAAAAGTGAGAAAAAGTAAACATCAAATCACAACAAATCAAAGCCAACATAATTATGATATTCTTTACATAATTTTTAAGTGACTAAGACATAAAACAAGAAGTGAAAGGACGATGTTAAGTTTTGAAAAGGTGAAGATTGCTTTAGGTTGAAGTAAGGTTAGTATGGTAATTTGGTAAGAGGTTATTTTGGTAAAATTACCACTTCTTTCTTTTTCTATAAATATCCACATACTTCTTCACTTTCATTCACATTTTCTTCCTCTTGTTCTTCTTTTCTAAAGTTTCTTCATCTTTTTCCTCTTCTCTTTAATGGCTTCCATACCATATAAAAAATTAAAAAGAAATAATGTCAAAATATTTATAAAATATTCAAATGAAATCAATGTTTATTCTCTACAAATCAAACTCCTCTTTTCTCCACATTTTACATCTTCTTTTCTTGGCCATAACTTCTTCAAAACCGACTCAGATTGTAAATTTCTTTTTTTATTAAATCATGTATTTTTCCAGTGGCTGCAACTTTCATGTTGATCACTTTGTCTCATTATGAAGATAATCATGTCAAAAATCCACTTCTTTCAAGTGTATTTTCTGGCCCAGTTTTTTAACCAGAGAATAGGTCATTTTGTTTTGATCATAACTTGATCATAACGGATCCAAATTAAGAAATTCTTTTTTTACACCATATAAAATTTCAGTGGTTACAACTTTTATGTTGATTCCTTTTTCCAGTTTTGAGGTTTGTTATACCTGAAACTCAATTCTTTGAAGTGCATTTTCGGGCTTTACTTTTGTGAATCCAAGAATAGCTCTTTTTCTTTCGACCATATCTTCCTCAAAATTAACCAAAATCAAGTGATTCTTTTTTTCAAATTCAAGAGAAAAGAATTTGCAACAACTTTCTGTTAACAAGTTTTTCAAATTTTGAGAGTAAAAAAGTCAAAAACAAAAGAGAATATGACTTACTTTTCGGTTCTAATTTTGAGAATTCAAGTTCAAAGCTCCACCGCTTCTTCTTTATACTTTCGGCCAACTTCCATCTCAAGCCTTGGCCAAGCACTAGGAAGGAGGAATTCGAGCTTATATTCATTTGGTTCCCAAGCATGGTAGGAAGTATGTGTTAGATCTTAAGTTCCTTGCCTTAAAGTTTGACGGAGTGGAATCCAAAGTAAGTTATTTCTTATTTTATGTTCATTAAAACCATTGCTATGTTGAAAGAACTTTAAGTGTTAAGTTGTCTGAAAACCCTTGTTAAATGCTTGTTTACTTTATTTCCTAGAACAATGGTTTGATTTCCTTGCTTGATATTATGTTTGGATGATTAATTAAGCAATTTAAAATTTAGAAGTTAAATATTGAATGGATATGCGGAAATGACTAGTACATGTGTTTCGTCTGTGAGATCCAAGGATAATTGGGCGAGGGACGAAACATGTCGAAGGGAAAGCCCAGATGCTCCAAAATAAATATCAAACCGTTAAAGTGTTATAAATATTTGATAGAATGAAGCATTGTTTATCATTTATTATTGCGTTTATTTCATTGATTGATTGTTTGAATTATGTTCGACCAGTTTATGAGCACTGATTATTATTTATTGATTATTGACTTTGCTCGACCAGTTTGTAAGCACTGATTATTATTGTTGATTGTTGACTTTGCTCAACCAGTTTATGAACAATTTATTATCCATACGCATGGGCTGGGTAGAAAGTAATTGTAGGCTAACACCTTGTGATTTATTTCACAATTTGACTATAAGGTGTTTAGCGGTAATAATTGGTTCACTTCAATTTATGGGTTTTTTTGAAAATTGGTTTTCAAATGAAAATGTTATGAAATGTTTTTCTTTAAAAGAAATAGAAATGTTTGGTAATGAATATTTTGAAGTTATATTATATAAAAGTGATTTATATAATGAATGGTTTTATAAAAGTGTTTTATAAAATGGAAAGAATTTCGACTACTAAACCCGATGGTTTTAAGGTGATTTTTGAACAGATTTGAGGAAAAAATGATTATAGATTTGAAAGTACTTGTGAATATTAGTATGAAATGATTTATCGTTTCGGCATATAAAATGATTTGTTATGTTACCAATGATTCGGGTAACCCGTAACTAAAAAGGTGGGCATGTGCTTTTGGTACAGTCCGCTCTTAGAATAGAGGGATATACTTATTTATCGATTGTATTAAAGCTGAGACCAGTTGCCTTGTTATTGGAAGAAACCTCCCGATCTAGTTGCATATGGTTTGATATGTTTTATTACGGTATTTGGGATTTCAAATAAATTTTCCAAAAGTGATTTGATTTAAAATCCCAAGGTAAAGTATAATTTGAATATAAAGGATATATATATATATATATTTCAAAAGTTTTGAAATAAGAATTCAAGAATAAAGTCCAAAGAGATAATTTCCGTAAAGGTAATTAGATTTGAAAATCTAAAATTGAAGATTACGCTTAAGTTGGTAGTTTTGGGAATTGCATATTGTTTGTTGCATCGTAGGCTCCATGAGTCCTATTTGCGGTAGGAGAACTACGTTGGTTTGATCCCGTATCTAATTGGGTACCCAATTAGATAGGGGTACGTAGGCAGTCACAAGTGGTAGTGATGCAGCCCCTAAAATAATACAACATTTTCATGTTTATTTGTTAGTAGTTGTTGTTTATCTCGTGTTATTGTATTTTTCCTGCTTACTATTTTATTTCGCATTCGACATGTTTATTGAGTTGGTAGGAACGGTTATTGCTGTCTCTCTTATTAGAGTTGTGCAGCATTAGATTTATTTGTATACAAGCACACCTAGTTGATTAAATTGATTACTCTGATAACTTGTAAAATTGAAATTTTATCCTATACATTTAATAATGTTGAATATTTATCAAATATGGTGTATTAAGTTGGTAGTGTTCACTAGTAGTTTTAAAACGGACGGATTTTTCGGCAATTTTAACTCTTTCGAAAATCCGGGTCGTCACACGAATTAAATAATTAGTCAAAAGATGTTTATTATTTGAAAAAAGAAAATGTTGTTGATGGAGATTGATTCAAGTAAAGACAATTATATAAACCAAGATCACCATTATCAATTTGCATAGAAATCAAATCATGGATATTTGAAAAAAATTCAAGGTAATTGAACAATTAATTTTCTTAATCTTCAAGTAACTTCTTCATTAAGTCTATTCAAACAAAGGAAATTTATCTTCATATTTATGTGTGTGAGAGGTCGTCCATAATTATTCTCTTCTTCAGTAAATCCTAATTTATATGGTCAAATCAAATTAGAGATTTTGAGCATAAACAAGTTTTTGGAGAAATTGATTATTCAATTTGTGATTATATGTTAGTCTCTTACTACATATAATTTGTAATCTTTTTTTTTTGTACTTTCTTTCTTCAGTAAATAAAGAATAGTTGTTGGAACCGTCCACGGAGAAAAATTGATCGAACCATGTTAAATCTGTGTGTTCTATACTCTTATATTTTATTTTATGATTATTGTTCTGTGATTTGACGGTTGATAATTAATCGACAAGCTATATCATTTTGGTTGCTTCCGCGCATAAACGTAACTATTCACAACGGTTTGGCATTAATGCAAATTAATAAACAAAAATTGCACATCGGATTAGCATCATAGCAATAGGTATTTCTCAACAACTCCGCCTTCAAGGATCTGTGCACTAGATTCTTTCAGACAATAATTCAATCCATCCGGTACAAAAGGGTCATCGAATTAATGACTTTGAGGACTCAATGAAGCCTACTAATATTGTAATTACTTCAAAGCTTGTGGGCCACTAATTCGCCTAAAAACACTACTTTGGAGGTTGATGATGCGATTTAATGGAAAAAAGAAGTAAAGAAAGAGACTATTTTTTTTTTTATGATTAAAAATAAATTTGGCCTTGCTAAAAAACATAATTCAAACTCAAACATACTCAGTCGGTCAAACCGACGGCGGTGGCAAAGCATGTGTGTTGATGTATAACCTTCCTTTTCAGCCCAAGAGAAAAGGTTTCAGTGACCAAAGGGAACAACTCTCTTTAGAAAGACATTTATAGACAAAGTTGTTCTTTTTTATCTCGAGATGTTGAGTCACTATATCTCTACTTCCAAAACAAAACATCAAACCCAAAACTGTTTTGAAAATTTTCAACATGTAGAATAACAGAATGTATACTAGTATAACCGCACAACGGTGGAGAAACCGACCGTTCGATTGTATAACTTTGATAAGAAATATACATTTAAAAAATTTGTTAACATTACTTAAACATTAAGTGATAATATGTTGGAAAAGAATAAATTGAGATTTGAATCTACAAATATGAATTTCAAATTTAAATATTAATCAAAACATTTAAAATTGTCGATTTGAAATTGAAAATTTTAAAATTTTAAAATTATAATAGATTCGAATTTGAAATCTTTGATGCGCAAAATGAAAAGAGAAAAGTGTAGGGAAACCGCGATGAGACAAGATCCACGTTTTTAGAGAAACCGCGATGAGACAAGATCCACATTTTTTTGGCTTCAGGAAAATTGATTTTGGCTAGTAGAAGTAGGCAAACCTCCCTACGGTCGGTTTGATAAAGTTTAACGAACAAGAATTTAATGAATAAGTTGAAGGAAAATTTATTCAGAAAATGAAGTTGGAAGGGAAAAAAAAATCAGCCGAACAGACAAAATAAAGTTAAATATAATTTATTTCACTCCCGGTTTCTAGTTTTCCTCACTCGGATATTTTGATTTTGGCTGACGGTTCATTAACATCGTTTACAGAAGTAAAAAAATAAATTAATGGTCAAGAATACAGCGATATGCATCAAATAAACACTTCAAATGAACTAACGGGAGTGTATGTGAAGTGTTTTAGAAATTCAATCCAAGGTATTAATATACAAATCCATCCATGGGTTTAATTTGACTGCTGAAGACATTAGGTTGTCTTGCTGATCAACCGTAGGGACAGAAAATGACACTTGAATTGGACAGATAAACATCAACATCTTCTTTAGGATAACATCAGACTTCTGCAAAATAGAAACTCACATCTCGAATCAAACCCATGCAGCAGAAGTGAGTAAATCGATTACAAGTTCGAGCTAGTTGCACTACAGTTAAGTACAGAGCGCATGGGCTTAGCCATCGCATTAGCAGAAATGACGACTTCCTAACGTATTAAACCTTCGCAAATCATAATTTTCGCAAATATCCGCGTCCATAATTCTATTCGCGTCACCAAACGTTGTACCCCCGATATCATTTAAATTTCTAATCATAATCAAAATATTTTAACATAGAAGCTAAGCAGGAAGATTTGGATTCAACAATGAATGTACAAAAGAAAAAGACCTCGTCAATGCCATACAAAAACTGCATACATTTCAAACGATTTCAGATACTAAGATCAGTTCCAACATTTGCACTGAAAAAAGACCACCAAGAACCCTACTGATCGTCCAGTGTCAAAGTAAGGATTCATAGTAAAATTCAGTAAGCACGTCAATTTGAGCATGGGTAAGGACACGTGTAATATTAAAATTTTGAATACTACGTATTTTGTGTCCATTTTCTGAAACATTTTCGGACTGTCCATTTTTTTTTCTTAACAAATGGAGAGGCAAAAAACCTTATTCTTTATTGCTGTACTCAGGAATGTATCTGTCTATCAGTAAAGCCAGCGTCGGATTTCTAAAACACTTGTTATAAAATAGCCAGTTAGTCCATTTAAATAAGTTCCCGATTGTTTATTGGTATACGGAGATCAACATAGCAGCGATAGAATACCGAAAGCATCAAAAAACATATAAAAAAACTTCTCGATTTAGAAAAACAGTCTTGGAATTGTTTTTTGTTAGAGACACAAGAAGATGAAGAAGTCATTTTACTGTTTAGGGATGAACTTGAAATATTTTGATGTACGTAGAAATGAAGAGGAAATGTAGATTTATATGGAAAAGAATTGCATTTGATTTAAAGTAATTATGTTGGACATAATTATTACATCCGCTCAATTCCTAAGCTTTCACCCATTTAAGTCGCAAGTTTCGCTAAATACTTTTTCATCAGCGTTTGCTATGCTTGCAAATAAGGCCTAGGAAAAACAAATTGAAAGTCACATAAAAACTTTGTTTATGGATGATATTCACCCCCATAGCATTTTATTAATTAGTTTTTTGGAAACTGATGAAAATTAAGGGTTTGTAACAAAAGAATGGTGTATATAATCATAAAAACATTGAATTTAACAAAATAAGTTAGAAGTAATCTTATTCCACAAAAAAAAGTTGGAAGGAAAAAAATCAGTTGAAAGAATGCGTGATTCTATATTTTCATAAAGGATGAACTTAAATTTGTTTTATTTACTCCCATTTTCTAGTGTTTCTTATTCGGATATTATGCTTATGGTTAAGAGTGACCAAATTGATTAAAAAAAATTACTCTTTTGGAAGATAAAAAACTCACATCTCGATTAACCCATGCAAGAAAAGTGACCAAATTGATTACATTTCTGAGTTGGCTGCACCGCAGACAAATACAATACATAAGCTTAGCCATTGCACTAGAAGAACTAACAACTTCCTATTGTATAAAAGCTTTGCAGATCTTATTTTATTTTTCACAAAGCATGCAATGTATATCTATGTTTTATGACATCAACTCTAAGATAATGATGTCGACCTACTAAAATAAATTAAACATGGTATCCTAACGTACTAAGTCGTCTTTTTTACAGGGCAGTTCATTCTTGTTTCTGAATGGATGGAGGCAAAAATGCCTCCAAAACCGTACTATTTCTACATGGGATGGATCTGCATGTCAATGAAGCTAGGGTGTGGCCAAGGTTGAATTTCTAAAACGCTTACTACACATAACCACTTAGCCATTTAGATAAAGTTTAGACTCTTTGTTTGATACATTTTGTTACGTTCACGACTGTTGAGTATGTTTTTACTTTTATAAACCATCTTAATGAACCATCAACCAGAAAAATATTATCTGAAATGAGAGAAACTTGAAAATGGAAATAAATTAAACCAAATTTTAAATATTCTTTTATCAACTTGAAAACATAGCATTAAGTGCTCTTTCAATTGATTTTTTTTTTCTTCCAGCTTCCTTTTCTGAACAAATTTTCTTCAAAGTTTTTTGTCATTATGTCAAGATTGTGTTGCCCATTAATTTATTCTGAATCCATAATTTACATTAACCTACAATAAACTAATTAATATCACTATGAAGAGAATGTCACACATTTCCACCATATTTTACTATAAACAAAAATTTTATGTGATTGCTATTTCTTTTACTAATTGTGTATCTGTGCCTATGTTTTATGTTTTCTATCAGCCCAGGTCATTGTAAAATCCCGGCTCCATCTCTTGCTGGATTGGAAGGAAAAATTGTTGTGTATAAGATGACTGGGTCTAAATCATCTTGAAAAACAACACTTGGGATTTGAAAGTTGTCTCAATCGTATATACTTTGATTAACTAGATATAAGATAGAAAGCTTTTTTTAGGTAATGGAACCGATCAACGAAAAATTACTGACATAGTATTAATTATCAATATCCAGTAAAATCAGTAACCATTCACACACATATGATTTCATCATAACACCACATGTATAGTCATGAAATATATATATTTTTAAAAAATAAACAGAGCTCAATACA
This sequence comes from Allium cepa, assembly GCA_030765085.1. Lineage (NCBI taxonomy): Eukaryota > Viridiplantae > Streptophyta > Magnoliopsida > Asparagales > Amaryllidaceae > Allium > Allium cepa. The sequence continues at coordinate 73,905,405 of CM060942.1, forward strand.
GCAGCAGCAGCAGCATAATCCGAAAAGCATATAGAAAAGGTAAAAAGAGTACTCATAGAACAAGCATCATAAAAGTAAAACCAAACAAGACCAAGATCCATGTAAACATATTGCAACAAAGATTACCAGATCTAGATCCACGCATCAAAGCAAAATCAGTCCTGCCTCTTCAACTTCTCAACCCTCTCATTCGCTTGTTGCAACTTGACGACCAACTGAGTAACGGAGAAGAGCAGCCAGTACGAAACAAGGGCGGCGGCGATCAAGATGGCGTTCCTCTGACTCTTCATGATGGACTTCTGATGGCGGAGATACTCGCTCGGAGTGCAGGAATGTTCCAGATTGCAGCTGGGCCGGGTCTCGTACTTCCAGTAGATGTCCATGAGCAGGAAAAGACAGAAAGGGACGACTGACAGCAGCGGCTTTAATGCGTTGCGGGTGACGACGACGAGGCCTTTGCGGAGGCCGTCGAGGCCCGGTAGGGTAATTAGCAGGAGCATCACGGCTTCTGCCGCCGCGATGTAGCCTAACACGACCCACTCTAAAGCCATTGATTTTATTTGAGGATTTTTTTTTGGGTCAAATCGAGATTTGGGATATTTAGGATTTTAGGACAAACAGGTAGAAAACTGGGGATTTTATAAGAAAGAGACGGTGGTCACGTGAGTCAGCTTTGTGTTCGATAAAATAAGGTGTTTCCATTCAGCAGCTCTTTGACGCGTGTAAATGCTAATTGTTAAGATAAGCTAGTCCTTTTTTTGGAAATTATGATCTGGTTTAAGCTTAATTCAAAAAAATCCTTGTGAAAAAGAAATTCTAAGCTTAATTCTTGAAAAATCGTTTTAAAAAAAAATAATTTTACCCCAAACATAAAAAAAAAACATACGAAGAAGCTGGAATTGTAAATATATGATGGTGGAACTGCAAATATATAGCGGTTATAGCCGCATGTTTTTTGTAAAACGAAAATTAACAAGTTAAACTTTAAATCAATGCAATTTTAACGATGAATATATGTCATTTTAGCTGTATATTTATGCAGTTTAAACTGCGTGTAGTCGTTGCAAAAATTAACTTGGATGTTTCGTGAAACAGTTTGAAGGTTCATGGATGGATTGAATATTGGGTTTTGATAAAATTTCCATTATTAAGCAGCTAAACATTCACATAAAATTGGGGTTTAAATTATGAATTTACGCGGGCGTGACTGTTGTACAGTTGGACAAATTCAGTATTAAGGGAAAAGATAGATATGCTTTACTTGGCATAGGGGTTCAACGCTTTGGCACGAGCATTTGCTTAGTCTAGAAGGAAGAAATTTGATACAAAGAGTGATGATATTTGGATTGTTTAGAAAAGCGATGTCACGCCATAAGGGCACGGTCGACTAATATGCTTGGCTCGCGAAGCAGAACAATAATATTCAGCTGTTTAACATATTTTCTGCCTTCGGAATAGTCAGTAATCAATGTTACGACTTTCCTTTGATTTATCACTGTATAAAAAGATACATTCCTAATCCAACTACAGCTTATTATGCTGTCGACTCGTATAGACGAGCGTTAGGGCACACACTTCGCGCGTGATAATGGCATGTGACTCGTGCATGAATTATTTTTCTACAGATTATATATGATTGACACGTTTAAGAAAAATGGTTTGCACAAATATTTAGCTATTTTTGCCTATAAATAATGTGTAGTTGATTTAAACTTTTATTTTTAAGTTGCAATTATTAGTTTGAATTTTATTTGTATTATTAATTAATAAACAACGAATTTGTAGTTAATTAAAAAAAAAAAATTTGTTAGATCCTACTTTAAATTGTAGATGTACATTTTGACTTTGCAAAGAAGTTTAACTGTTAAATCCTATTTTTAGGGGATATTAAGATTTGTTAATTTCGGACAATCCTATTTTTAAGGAATATTAAGATTTGTCAATACTGTAGAAGGACATTTTTGATAGTTCATGTTGACACCAAAAAAGTGCGACATCAAAGGTGTTACAACTATTATTAAAGATTTTGAAAGTCGTTAGTACTGTGTATGTTTTCATACGATGAATGATTTATTTTTAGGACAAATTTTTAATGCAAGTATGAAAACTTATTTCAACTTTAGATCTTTTATAAAACTAATTGTAAAAATTTGTTCCTTTTCTAAATTCAGTATTTGTATATGTTCATTTATAAGTTGTGTAGGATATTAAATACTTGTTATTGTAATAATGATGTGGTTTGTAGGTGTAAAGAATTAAAGCACTGTTTAATTTAGCGGCAGGTCATGGGTTCAATCTCTATTTCCATTGTATTATTTTTCGTTGTTAACTTGATTTAATTTTTATCATCAATGATTTTACAATAACTTTTGTAATATACTTTTTATCGCTTAATAACCATATTATTTTGTACTAACAAATTTGCTTCATAAAAGCGTTACTATATTTTATCACACTACAGAAATATTCCAATAAATATTTTTCATTTCTCAATCTGTTTTTAATAACTTTGTAATATATTTTTTATAATTTACGAACTATATAATTTTTAATAGTATTTTTTCTCATTAAAGAATTATTATATTTTATCGAACTATATAAGCATTCAAACAAATATTCTTCGTTTGTTTTAAAATTTTAATGCAACAAGCATGAATACTGTTAACAAACTTATTTGTCTTTTCTTACAAACGTTAATAATACAATATGAAATTGGTATAATTATTCTCAATTACAAATTATATTTCAACACATGATTATAAAAATAAGAAAAATGTTCTTTACTATTTTGAAAATTTAACTACTAGCTATTTTTTGATATACTTACTATTAATATCAATTTCATTTTTATTGATAACTTTTGTACTAGATAAAATTAAATTACAAAGAAAGCAAGTTATTGATAACTTTTGTAGTAGATATACTTATTATTAAGTCCGCAGTAGTGGCGCAGTGGTAGCGACACTTGCAGCCTATTAATGAGGCCACGAGTTCAATAACCGTCTGCCCTACTTCCTCAAGACGGGAAGTTGTATTTTCTGTTAAATCCAACAAAAATGGTTAGTAAACGAATGCTTCCTGCTGGGCAAGTTAACCTCTCATTCCTGACTCTGGTCAGACCAGCTGATTGGGCTCTACTCTTCGGAGTAGAATTTTTTTTAAATAAAATAAAGCTAGTTATTAAAAAGTATATCACAAAAGTTATTAAAAAAAAATTGACAAATGCAAAATATTTGTTGGAATATTTATGTTGTATGATAAAATAAAATAACGCTTTTATGGAACAAATTTATTACTAAAAACAATAGTTAGTATGCGATGAAAAATGTATTACAAAAGTTATTAAAAAAAAGTATGATAATGAAAAATTAAATCAAATTAACAACAAATAATAATATAGTAGAAGCGGGGATAAAATATGAAACTATATTTCTCTTTATTATTATTATTTTTATCATAGTGCGTAACAAGACAAAATTTCATAATAACTAAATAAAATAAATATGAAATACGAAACTATATTTCAAAAATATGAAACTAAAAAAAAATTAAATATATAAAAATATAGTTAATAGTTGCATTTTCAAATCATTGTAATGAATATTTTTCATTATGTTATATAATCGTGATAAAAATAATTTTTGGTATTAATAACCTTTGTAATTTAATTTTGTCTATTACAAAAGTTATCAATAAAAATGAAATTGATATTAAAAGTAAGTGTACCAAAATATAATGGTTGCATTTTCAAAATAGTAAAGAACATTTTTCTTATTTTAATAATTACGATGATGAAATATAATCTTTGATTGAGAAAATTATATCAATTTCATATTTTATTATTGACTTTTGTAAGAAAAGACAAATAAGTTTGTTGATGTAGCATTATACATGCATATCGCATCAAAATTTTAAAAAAATGAAGAATACTTATTGGAATACTTCTCCTGTTCGATAAAATATAATAACGCTTTTATGAGAAAAAATTAGTAATGCAAAAAAATATGATTAATAAACTACGAAAAGTACATTACAAAAGTTATTGAAAACGGATTGATAAATAAAAATTATTTATAGGAATATTTCCGAAACATGATAAAATATAATAACGCTTTTATGAAACAAATTTATTATTACAAAAAATAATGTTAGTAAGAGTTAAAAAGTAAACTACAAAAGTTTCTAAAAATGATTGGTAATGAAAAACTAAATCAGGTTAACAACAACAAATAATATAGTTAAAGTGGAAATTGAATCCGTGACCTACAACTAAATTAAACATACATTAAATTTTTGCACTTAGCAATCACACCCCTATTACAATTGTGGTTATTTTATATTGTGCGCAATTCATTAATGAGCATATACACATGTTGAATGTTAAAAAGAGATCTATTTTTATAATTAGTTTCAAAAGAGGCCAATAGTTGAAATAAGTTCTTTTGAGACTTATATTAAAATTTTGTCCTTATTTTTTTTGTTTTATTTATTTTAACTTGATTCGTGCTTCTTTGGAAAATCAAAGAACTGCAAAATGTATAAAATAAAAACTGTAATAACCCGGTGTTGAAAAATAATTAATTATTATAACCGTAATTTAATTAATTAAAATGGGTTTTAAAGATTTAATGTGCATGATTTGGAATTTATTTAATAAATGAGTTTAAAATGTGATTTAGGAATGAATTCAAGAAAATTATGTCAAAATGGGGAAATAATATTTTATAAATTCATATAATGGATTGATAATACGAATTTGAGTTACTAACAAATTTTAAGTTGAAATTTAAATTACTTTAGGGTTAACAAATAAATTTAATTAAAGTGGGCTAAAAATAGTGGTTTTGGAACAATTAATTAACATACAAATAATTTATGGAAAATATAGTCTAATAAAATTCATAATGTTGTGTAGTTATATAAGAAATATAGATATGATTTTATTTTGAGATTTGATATTAATTTGAGTGAGAAAAAAATTAATGGAGATGGAAAATGAAGATGAAGGAGATGGTGATTTACTCACACGAAGCTCAGCTCAAAATGTGAGGCCCAAACTCATTACCTTAATATCTAGACTCTTCTTTAGTCTAGATTTCTTTTCTTGGGTCATGAAAATCATCCACGTTCCTCGCTCTTCTTATTTTCTCTTTTTGTCTTCAGGAAATAAAATTTGATTTCATACCATTACCCCTCTTTCAAAATTTCAAAATAAATAGAAATAAATTTCTAAAAATTAAAATTTTAAAGTATGATCATCTAAACATCATTCTACACCCATTTGCAAAGAGAAGTTAGCATTTTGAACGAGTTTGGGTTCATTAGAATTTACAGTGAAGAGTAGAAGAGGAAAATGAACTGGAAAGCTTACAAGTGAGTATTTACTCATGAATGTATGTTTAAGTACATGTATCTTGATATGTATGAATTGCTTGGGTGGACATGTTCCTTGGATCTTAAGTTTGGTAGTGATTTGGATTGAATTTGGTTCGAAATAGGTGAATTTCTGCTTCAGGATTTGTCATACAAACGAGCTCATCGATCAACCACCAACTGGTCAACCACTAGCATTCGACCGGCGGTGCCCTTAGCCCCTAAATCTATGTGCATATTATATATATATGTGTGTGTGTGTGTGTGTGTGTGTGTATGAAAATTAAATATATGTTAATGTTTTATATGTGTAACTGTAGTATGATTCTTATATAATATATTTTTGAAATTATATGAAAAATGTTTTAATGGACACTTAGATTAAATTATCAAAGAAATTAACTATTTAAAATAAATTCATTTTTAATAATAAACAATTCCTTAAAAATATTTTATCATTTTTGGAAATCATGAAATGATTGTTATGAGTAATAATTGGTTTACAAGCTATTTCTAAGGTTTTTAAAATATAGGAATGGGTTTTCAAGTGTTATTTGTGATTATTAAAATTCTTATTTAAATTTGTAAAGGAATGAAAAATAATTACTTTTACAATTTAAAAAGTACATATATACTTTTATAAAAAAATACTTATATTTATTTTTAAACAAATCTGTGCCATAGTCGTTCTAATTCTATGTAGCAAGAAATCTAAATAAACGGATTAGTGATACCGTCTGGTATGAGACTTTCAGTAATACTTTTTTGGATATTCTTTGAACTCGTTATATAGAATAATATTGAGTGAGAATTCTAGACTGTGAGGAATTTGAGTAAATGGATTAGTAATACCATTTGGTATGAGATTCTCGGTAATATTTTTCCACATACTCGTAGGACTCGTGTTATAATATTATGTGAGTATAGTTTATGAGCATTAAGTAAATGTTCGAGTAACACCAGGTGGTATAGGACGCTTGAGCTGATATTTGTTCAATTACTTTTTGTACGTAGATATCACCCGTTATGGTTAATTATATGGGGTATTATATTTATGGTGATGTAAACTGAGAGTGAGCAGGCTGAGAGCCATAAGGGTGCCTATCTTTTGTGCGTACTCCTATTATACGATGCGGACTAAACCAAATTGGCCAGTATCCATCATAGCGGTCTAATTGGGAGTCGCACCCCAAATCTGTGACACACCTTTTGATGTGTATATGGCCGCCCCAGTATCACATAGGCCAGCGGCCTATTACCATTGGGGCAGTTGTAGAGTCGTGACCATTGTATAGGGTTATCTTGCATTTGATAGATAGTGGGTCATGATGGCCGTTAAGGTAATTGATGATTGTAGGAATGGCACTAAGAGAGTGTAAGGAAGGCTCGTAGAGCAGGCTGAGAGCTGTCGGTCTTCCATTTGGTTATGATTGGTATAAATAAATATTTATTCCCCTAAATGAGATCATTGTGTATTTGAGATCCGGTCGAATCAATAACCAAGACCAATGTTGAAATAGTTATCTATGATGCTGAGAGTCCAGATGACTATTCAGGATACTGAGAGTAGAGTGGATTAGTAGAGGTCTGAGAGACCGTATGATTATTTCAATGGTTGAGAGCCAAGTCAATTGCTATGAGGTTGAAAGTCTAGATATTTATTATGTGATTATCAATCTCTTGGATTATTCATGAGATTGTGAGTCTATGAAGTTGTGTAACCCTGTACACATCAATTATACTGCCATCGTGGATAGCTAGAAGTGTCGAGAGCATGGAGTTGATCGTGTACCTAATTTTTGTGGTTATATGAGAGCTGATTTTGGCTACCGAGGGTATACCATATTTGTATATCTTGTATGTTTTTATTTGGATGATTGTTTGTGTATGTTTTTATATGCATTGATATGACGGACCCCGGGTTTGTCTAATCTATAATTATCCGAGAGATAATCTCGAGCTTTGCTGAGAGCATATCCTATGTAGTACTGACTTCTTATATTTGATGATAGTTGGGCGCATGGATTTTTTCACTCACTTGACATCACACACATGATATGTAGTTTGACCTGGCTTATATGTGGATGATGATTATTGTGCATGGTTGTGATATGTTGCTTCCTTAGGATATCCTTATGGTGTTTATATCATTAATGTTATACCATGTTATTGTTATGATATCTTGACGCCTTCATTTTAGATATAGTCTGACCCATGTGTTATTTATATAATACTCGGGTCAGTCCGAGACATTGGTTCTGGGATAAGATGATTAGTTGGCATTGGGCATAGATGGAGGATAGAGTATTTTATGTGTGTGTCTATATATAATGTATTGGGGCATCTCATGTATGTATCATATTGAATTGTATATTTGGTATATGCTTTCACTGAGAACAAGAGCTAGGAGCTTCAGCTTCTCCCCCTCAACCTTCTTTCTAACAGCTTCGCTCATTGCTTGGAAAACATGCCTCCCATGCAGAAGAAAGATGTTAATAAAGGAAAAAACATCGCGACTAGCAGTGTTCCGGATCCAGTAATCACATATCAAGGGAATCGTTTCGTTCCAACAACAAATGGAAATCAGGCAAATCCGACAACCCCTGCCACGGAGCAACCAATTACTAGGGCAGATCTGGACAGGGTTGTGGATGAAGTACCTAACTGCTTCACATATCAACAAGAAGCCTTGGTGGACCAACTCATGTCACGCTTAAGGGATGCTGAAGAATCCAACCGCAATACTGAATCATGGGACGAGTCCCAGTCTGGAGGATCTGGGAGGCGACAAAGATCTTTTTTCTTCGAAGAGGCTAACAACAGAAACAGCAATGGTAGGAGCTGAGGCCAGACTCAGCCCAAATTCCGACCCGAGGAAATACTTGGAACCGAACCCAACGGGGGAGGTACCAGGCAGGGGTCGGATATGGCTGAGCCTGTCATGCTACCTAACCATGGGAACACCGATGGACGGGGCCGAGCTGGAGTCCAGCCTGAAGTTGGGCCCGAGGGAATGCTTAGAACAAAGCCCAGCAGGGGAAGACCGAGACAAGGGCTAACTGTGGCTGACCCCAGCATGCTCCCAGAAGACCGGAGACAGCCACCGGAAAATGTTAGGAGTGATAGACGATACCATTCCTACAGGTCATCCGGACTAAATCAATCCCGCAGAGAAGAACCAAACTCATTTCTATCCGCTCCAAGTTTTGATGAAAGGATGGCGCGATTGTTCAAAGAGTGCGTCCAATGGGACCAAAGGGATCGGGGGATAGGCGCTAGGGTAACCAACCCCTTCACCCGCAATATCGAAACTGCCATCACCTCCCGGGAATGGAAAATGCCAACAATGGAACCTTACAAGGGAACCTCTGACCCCGTTGTACACTTGCAGAGATACACACAACATATGCTCATGCGCGGAGCAACAGAGGGAGTGTTGTGTAAATGTTTCCCACTATTCTTGGCAGATCTAGCTACCTCTTGGTTCTGCCATCTACCCCAATGATCCATCAGCTCATGGGAAATGTTGAAAGAAAAGTTCACCAGCCAGTTCCGCATTCATGTGGAACAACCCAAGGACGCTTATTCCCTATCTAATATCAAATAGAAGCTCGGAGAGACAGTGCAACAATATCTAACCCGATTCAACGCCGCAGTGGCCGCAGTCCAAGATGCCGATGAGAAACTTATCCTAATGGCTCTTTGTAGTGGCGTACATCCGGATACCAAGTTTGCTAGAAGATTAACAAAAGAAAAACCAGCTACCTTACCCGATTTCTTCCATGAAGCCGGAAAATATATGAGACTTGAAGACGCTGTCATTGAAAGGCAGACAGGGCAACAAACTAAGGCAGCTCATGGCAATACACCCGCAGTAGCAAAGGACGTTCAAAAAAATGACTCCAGAGATAGTGCTGGGGGCAAGAAGGGAGAAAAGAGTTTATATAGGCCAGAACCGAGATTTGACTCTTACACTCCTTTGAATGAAACAATCGAAAACGTCTTCTTGCCACCCAAGACGAGGTTAGATACAAGCGCCCCCACACAAGAAGGAATCAGATAACGCAGTTAAGTCTGGAAAGTTCTGCCACTTCCACGAATCTCATGGGCATGACACAAATGAATGCCTTCACCTCCGGGACTTAATTGAAGAACACATCAGAAGGAAGAGGCTAGAGCGCTATGTGAAAGGTCATAATAGGACTTCAACTCCTGCCAATGAGAAACCAGGGCTACCCCTCCAAGAAGTAGGCGGAGGAAATCGCAACACCAGCAGCTCTGGTCAAGAGAAGATAATGGTCCATACCATATCAGGAGGACCACACATCGCCGACAGAAGCTGGGCAGAGATGGAAAGATACGGTAAATCACTTAGAAACGATGAAGGCTACGTTAATTCTGTTATGGAAGAACGCCACCCGAAACGAAAAGAGAATGATGACATCACATTCAGTAGGCATGATCTAGAGGGAAGGCAGTACCCTCACATGGATCCTATGGTCATCTCTGCCTGGTTCGGTCCAGCCAAAGTTTTCCGAATTCTAGTAGACACCGGCAGCTCAGTAAATATCCTATTTAAGCATGCTTTTGACAAAATGAAGCTGTCAATGAAAGATGTGTCTCCCTGCAACAAACCACTACACGGTTTCACGGGGGATGCGAAGAATCCCCTCGAGCAACTGGACCTCTTTGTCGAAATAGAAAGTCATCCCCGCTTCGTTGTGTGGAAACAAACATTTGTGCTGATAGAAAACCATTCGGCCTACAACGCCTTTTTAGGAAGACCAGCCTTGTCTGACTTCCAAATTGTCTTGGCCGCATGGTGCCTGAAGATGAAATTTCCAACAGACAATGGAATAGGGGAGGTAGAGGGAGATCAAGACGCTGCTTGAGACTGCTATGTAACTGAATTTCGCAATAACCGCAGAAAGGATAAAGGAAAGAATGCAGAGACTACTCTCTCCACAAAAAACCTGGAAGCATAGCAACTAAAGAAAGCCCCTCCTCTTCGGTATACCAGTGATCCTTTCAACGAATTAGACCCTAGAAACGGGGAGGAGGAGGCTACCGCCGAGCCTGCAGAGGCTATGGAATTTGTATCTGTAGACAAACACGACTCGAGTAGACTATTGAAAATCGGATCTCAGCTAAAGGAAGAATTGAAGAATCAACTCATTGATTTTCTCCGCCATAACCTGGATGTATTTGCGTGGACGCACACTGACATGACTGGAATCTCCCCAGATGTAGTATGCCACGTGCTGAACATCGATCCTACCAAGGTGCTGGTAAAACAGAAAAAGAGAAGCATGGGGGCAGAACGATCAACAGCCCTCGATGAAGAAGTAAAGAACCTACTTGCCAATAACTTCATCCGAGAAGCCATCTACCCAGAGTGGATCGCCAACCCGGTACTAGTAAAGAAGGCTAATGGGAAGTGGCGAACGTGTATTGACTTCTCCAACTTAAATGACGCTTGCCCGAAGGATTGCTTCCCGCTCCCCCGAATCGATCAGCTTGTAGACAGCACAGCCGGGCACGAACTCTTATCTTTTATGGACGTATACTCAGGATATAACCAAATTCCTATGCACGCTCCCGATCAAGACCACACTAGTTTCATCACTGACCGGGGATTGTACTGCTATAGAGTAATGCCTTTTGGACTTAAAAACGTCGGATACTTATCAACGCCTCGTCAACATGATGTTTGCGGAACTAATAGGACGAACCATGGAAGTTTATGTGGACGACATGCTAGTAAAGTCAAGAAAAGCCAACGATCACGTAAGCCACCTGGACGAGATGTTTCAAGTACTTCGTCGATATGGAATGAAGCTGAATCCTATAAAGTGCTCATTTGGAGTATCATCGGGAAAGTTCTTAGGATTCATCGTCCATGCCAGGGGAATTGAAGCGAACCCTGAACAAGTCCGGGCTCTGAAAGAAATCAGGATACCTTCCACCTGAAGAGAAATGCAAAGCCTTAATGGGAAAATGGCTGCCCTGAGCAGATTCATCTCTAAAGCAACTGACAAATGTATCCCCTTCTTTGAAGCTATAAAGAAAGACAAGGGAAAATTCGAATGGACTGAGGAATGCGTAACAGCCTTCCACAACCTAATCGAACACCTCCAGAGACCACCAGTACTCTCAACTCCAAATGAAGGCGAAGAGCTATACCTATACCTTGCTGTGTCACCTCATGCTCTAAGCGCCGCTTTGGTAAGAGAAGACAACCGCGCGTAGCGGCCAGTGTACTTTGTAAGCAAGAGGTTCACGAGGGCAGAAGCCAGATATTCTAAACTTGAGAAGCTAGCATACTGTTTACTAATCACATCACGGAAACTGCGACACTATTTCCAATCCCACTCCATCAGAGTTCTAACCGATCAACCGCTAAGGCAGGTACTCCATCGTCCCGACACCTCCGGGCGACTGCTTAAATGGTGCATTGAGCTAAGTCAATATGATATCACCAACCATCCTCGCACCGCCATCAAGGGACAAGCCATGGCCGACTTCATTACCAAATTCACTACCGACGAAGGTAAGGAGCCATCTGAAATAGCAGAAGCTATCAAGTGGAATCTCTTTGTAGATGGAGCATCAAACGAATAAGGCTCGGGGGCAGGTGTTGTGATAATCACCCCCAGAGGAAGGAAGCCGCACTATGCCCTAAGGTTGGAATTCGCTGCCACTGACAATGATGCAGAATATGAAGCAGTAATAGCAGGATTAGAACTTGCCTTAGAAATTGGAGTCAGTTCTTTATGCCTTCATAGTGATTCTCAACTTATCGTAAACCAAGTACTAAGAGAGTTTCAGACTCGAGGAGAACGACTCACAACATATCTAAAGAAGACCAAGCTGCTGCTTGATCAATTGGATCACTATTTAATCAAACCAATTCCTCGAGAAGAGAATCAAGAGGCCGACGAACTGGCAAAGCAAGCTAGCATGAAGAACAGCACCTCCGGAACAGTAACCATCTCGAAACAACTAGCCCCAAGTTTCGAGCAAGAAGATCTGATAGCTGCAATCGAAGAAGAAACCTGGATGACTCCTATCCAGAAATACTTACAAGATGGCATACTACCTAACGAGCGTAACAAAGTCAGAAAAATCTTGAGGAGAGCTTTCCGCTACACAATACAAGAAGACATCCTCTATCGGCGCGGCTTCTCTAACCCCTTATTAAGGTGTGTTGTTGGAAGGGAAGCCAAGAAAATCTTATCCAACATCCATCAAGGGAGCTGCGGAGATCACACTGGTGGGCAGACTCTGGCGAAGAAGACGCTCCGATATGGATACTACTGGCCCACTTTAAACAAAGACGCCTTAGACTTCGTCAAAAGATGCGACGGATGTCAGAAATTTGCTAAGATTCCTCGACTACCAACAGATGAGATTACTCAAATGACCAGCCCTTGGCCCTTTGCAGTATGGGGAATTGACTTGATTGGCGAACTGTCGATGGGCCGAGGCGGAGCCAAATATGCTATAGTGGCAGTCGACTATTTCACCAAATGGGTGGAAGCGGAACCTCTAAATAAAATATCTTCGGCAAAAGTTATTAACTTCTTGATCAAAAATGTTCTATGCAGGTACGGGGTTCCACTCAAAATCATATCGGACAATGGCTTCAGTTTGACAGCGAGGAGTTCGCAGACTGGTGCCAAGAGCACGGAATTCACAAAAGCTTCTCATCTGTGGCTTACTCCCAGGCAAATGGATAAGTCGAAGCTATCAACAAAATTATTAAAACTCTAATCAAGAAGAAGCTTGAAAAGTCAAAAGGCGCTTGGGTGGATGAACTTCCTACGGCACTTTGGGCCTACCGCACGTCTTTCAGAACATCAACAGGGCATACTCCTTTCTCTTTGGCATACGGATCGGAGGCCATGCTCCCAGTTGAAACTGTAGTTCCATCCCACCGTAGGATTCACTACAACCCAGAAGAGAACGAAGAACTCCTCCACATGTCTTTGGATCTAATCGAAGAAAGAAGAAATGATGCAGCATTCAAAGCAGCAGCTCACAAGCAAAAAGTGGCAGCACAATACAACTAAAATCAAGCATCGCAGCTTACAAGAAGGATATCATGTCCTCAAGCGAATCTTCCCGCGCCCCGGAGCGCTAGATCCCATCTGGGACGGACCATATGTAATTCATAAAGATCTCCACAACGGAGCTTATATTTTGTCAACAGTGGACGGAGAGGTGTTCTAGAGGGCACGGAACATCCAACACCTTCGTCGATACTTTTTTTAACTTGTACTGCCCATATAAAGTGGATTAACAAAGAGAATCAGTGGACGTAGGCATTTTCGTGCCGAACCACTTTAAAAATCTTGCCTCTTTTTAACTTGTTCCTTTATATCTTGGCTGCTTGTTAAACTTTATCCTTTTCTGTTGAACAAAATTCTGTATAACGGCATTTCCATTCTGAACATTCCACGGCACAACCTCACCTGGACAAGACCTAACAGGTACTATACGAATCTAAGCCATCGCCAATGAGACACTTTTGCTCCAGCATCCCTCTGCTGCGGGTTAACTCATTGCTCGCGACGGCCTCAAAGCCAACTGTAATGAGCTGATTATAAGCCACCGAGAAGGCCGACTATAGCCGAGGCAGCTCATTACGGTGTTCGGCTCGCCGGCAACCGTGAACCAATTATAAGCCCCAACATAAGGTGTGGCTAGCCAGGGGCAATTCACAGTTGACGATCGGCACCCGCGCTAGCCGGCCACGGTAAATCGAATAATACCCACGATTACGGGCCATAATAGCCCGGGTAATTATTGTGCGCGATCTCGGCTCCGATGTGTCTTAAGTACGGCTGTGGTAAAAAAGAAAACTCCCCGCGGAGGCGTAAGATGGGTGACAAATGTCTCCAAAGACCCACAGCCAGGGAAAGTGACTACAAAACCCGTTTGCCACGAACTTAAGCACATCGAAGGCCTTCCGTGATTGGAAGTTTTACTATTTCTTATATTTCCATTTTATTTATAAAAACTTTCCTCCTATCCTCTATAACGATCACTAAAGTACAGGACACAAAATAGGAGACACTCGCTAATGGGAATAAGAACTCACAGCTGGATGGCAGGACATTCAGCTGCATTCCATATTCGATCACACAAGGCATTCAAATCTATCGTCTACAGCAAAAACTTGAAGGGCGGTACTTTCTTCTCTTGTACATAAATATGTAACTATAATTTCTACGCACATCACACTAACATCGCAAGACACGAAATTATATTTTAAGCAAAAACTTAGCGTCAAACACAGTTGAATCACTAACACATGCACAGCTATATTTTATGCAGCACATCAAAATAACGACAGCATTCAAACACGACAAAATCAGCCTATAAAGTTACATGCCAAAGATCAAGTTGTTCGTTACATAATTACATCCCGAAAATTACATTAATGTTTCAAGACTAACATAGTCAGTAATGCCAAGTAAGTTGAAAAATGTCCAGATCAAGCCAAGGAGCCGACTGCATCGGGGCCTCGCTTCTATCCTGCTGGCCCTCCGAGGTCTACTTAACCGTCGGATCAGAGCTCCCAGCGTGCTGACCAGAGGTAGTTGGCACTTCAGAGGTCCCGCCTGTCCAATTCAGGAGAAGAATTCATTGAATGAACAATAAGCAACCAAGCTATGAAAAGGCTAAAAGGGAAGACTTACCAGCATCTGTTCCTTGATCATCATCCCCCAACTGCACGCCTACCTCCTCAGCAGCAAGCAACCACATGCCCTCCTTCACCGCCACTTTCTCCTCCTTAGTGAATTGGGCCGTAACCACATCCATTCATAAGGCCATGCCACCCTTCTTATCCGCATCAGCCTTGGCCTCCTCCAGAGCCCGGAGATAAATCCTGGACATGATCCGGGGATAATCATCCATCCAGGATAAGTTGCCCTGCTTCCAAGTACGGAAATACATATCCTGGAGCATCTCATCCATCATCCCCTCGTTCTCCTCAAACTCCCTCATTCGGACCTCAGAAGCCGACAGCTTTGCAACGGCAGCATCCCTCTCCGATCGGTATCGCGAGCGGTCAGCCTGAAGGGATTTCCTCATCGCCTCCATCTCCTCCATCAGCCTGGCTTGAGCAAGCTCCGCGGCTTCAAGCTTCTCAGATAACTCCTCTACCTACTCGAGATCCGCTTTCTGAGCCTCATCCACCGTTGCAATGGCCATATCGATCCGTTCCTTGCAGATGGCCTCCATTTTCCGCAGCTCGGCTCTGCTAGCCTCTTCCATAGTTTTCTTTAGCCGTATGGAGGAAGCCTCGTGCTGAGAGATCTGGATGGCCTGATCGGCGAGTTGCTTGGCCTGGTCAGCGACCACTAGTCGCAATCTTATGTTGGCACTCCTAATTTCCTCCCCGGCCTTGACCAGTTGGGCGTGATGCCCCATCAACTTTCTAGTCTCCTCATCAACCCGGTCGATACTTGCCTTGGCTTCATTCCCCATAGTAACAATCCGAGTAGTAAGCAAATCAAGGTCCAGGTACTTGGCCTCATCAAGCACCCTTACCATATAATTGCGAGGGAGAAGGTGCTCACCAGTAACCTCGTCAAAGGAAATATCAAGAGAACCCGGGTCCAGATCTAGATGACCCGCAAATGGATTACGAGCCAAGTCGGGACGATCAATATGAGTAACGGTAGGATTCTCTGATGGATGCGGAGAGGGTATGAACTCGGTATCCTCCCCCGTGATATCGTGAATAGGCTGGATTGGGGGCTGAGGTCCAGGTGAAGATTCGAACATGGAGCGCCTCCTCCTTTTCTTTTGAATATCCTCTTCAATAACTCTGAGAAGAGGACGGTAGCCGACTACGTGATATGCACGTAATTGTGCATACATTTACATTCATATTTTATCTCTTTTTATTTAAATAATCATCATATTTGGGCATTTTAACATGTTTAAAACCAAAATTTAATTATTTCCAACCATCATATTTTCATCTTCATTCAGGGGCAAAACGATCATTTTGTGCATGTGTCAATATAAGAATTTTTACTTGGACATTTTTTGATAATTTTTATAGGAATTTGAATGCATATGGAAGAGGCTTATATGAAGATATATGCATGCACAAATGAATACAAAGAAAATAAGAGGGAAATAATACAAGCCATGAACATGGAGGACCCCACCCACTTACCTAAATGTACAATTTGGAGCTAATGGACAACTAAGTGGATGTTAAGGCTTCATGCAAAACAAATGATGGATTAATTAGTGGATAATGGTTATTTGGTGGCCACACTTCCTAAAGGGCAATTTAGGAAGCTCCCTAAAAATAGAATTAGGGTTTTATGCATGTATAAATAGCCCCCTTATGTACATGAAAAGAGCATCTTCTACTCTTTCATCTTACTTAGGAAATTAAGATATCAAGTGTAAGCACAATGTTCTATGAAATAAAAATGGCTTCCAAGCCTCTTTCTTCTCTCTTTTCTACATGCTTTTCTTTGTTTTATTGTTAATGTTTATTTCTTGCTCTCTTTCTCCTTATGTTCATAGCTTAGATTCATATTTATGCAAGTAGTTAGTAGCTAATCTTTTTTGCCTTCTTTACTTATTTTCTATTTTTCTTTTCTTTTTAATGTTGAAACTTACATGTGATGCTTCAATGCCACAAATGAGTAGCTAAACCCCTTCAATTTAGGGGTGATGAAGCTCTCTAACTTTATGTAATTTCAACATTTTTATGATTTATAATCTCTTTGTTTATGCTTCATGAATGTGAATTTTGATGTAAGTTTATACAAGTGGGTTTGATAGCTTATATTGCTTATGCAAATGAGCTATTCTTATTCAACATAAACACAATTTACATCATCATTTGCTAATTAATTTTTGATTATGAAATGAAAGTAAAAATGAAATTTGATGATCTATATTACTAGTTACAATAGTAAATAGATCATACTTAAAATAGCTTTTTCTTTGGCTTCATTTTCATGAGAATTATAAGTGGTATAATTGTTGTATTATAGTTTGATGGTTTGAGTTATGTTAAATAATAACATAAACAAACCATACTTATGATAAACACAATGATTATTCCACTTAATATCAAAGTTAGAGATCATAAATTATGTGTTTGTTGATTTACAAAAATTTGAGAGTGGATTTGCCTCTAAATTGTTCTTTAGTCTAATAGATTTCGAATCACATTTTCCTAGTGTTAGCCTCATTTTATTTCTAGTTAACAATTTCTCAACTTTGGGTTAATTTGATTGAGTAGGAAATTTAAATCAACAATTCCTTCTGGATCGACCCGTATTCGCCACGTGCTACATTCGTACACCGTGCGCTTGCGGTTATTTTTAATTTAAATTCGTTCGACGGTTTTCTAAACCGATAGAATTTCCGTCGACGAACAAGTTTTTGGCGCCGTTGCCGGGGATTGCTTTGATTTTTGATTTTCTATTCTTTGAATTATTTTCATTTGATTTTTGTGTGTTTTTATTTAGTGTGTTCGATTTTTTATTTTTTATTTTTGAAAAATGAAAAAAAAAGATATTGGTTGTTTGATTTTTGTGTGCATTTGTTGTTCTAGTTTCATTTGCTCATTTCTATTAAAAAAAAATTAGCACAGTTAGTACTTTGCATTTGTGTGTAGTCATTTTGGTGGTTCACTGTTTTCAAGTTGTTCTCTATTTTCACTTGTTTTGTGCATTGATTCATCATTCAGTTTGCATTGCATTTCACTGTTCATTTGATTATCTGCTCACTATCATTCTCTGTGTTAAGGTGCATTTTGTGTTTCTGGTATTATACTCATTTAGTTCTCTTGCATTGCATTTTTCATCTTTGTTTCCAGATAACTGCAACTTCCATTCTCTATATTAAGGAAAAAAAGCATTTGCATTTCCTTTCTATTACTGTTTACATCTGCATTCTCTGTCAAACAACACAACAGCCACTTCTTCAACCACCAACAAACACTACTCCATCCTCTAACCATCCTCACGGCCTTTTCATCCCTCAACCATCACTTCTGGCCACTGCACTGATTGCTGTACATCCACCACACATCACCAAAACTTCTACCATCAAACCAACCTGACTATCACTACCTTTCACCATTCATACCAAACCAGCCCTTCATTGAAGCAACTTTCAAACTGCTATACTTCTAACTTTCAAACTTCTCCGCATATCACTTCTCCCTTCCTTCCTGTCTGTTCAATCAACAAACACAGCAACCAAGTTCGCATTAACCACAACTTCCTCTCAACCAAAAAACCACATCACACATCTTCAATTTCAACAGTTCTGCCTCACAAAAAAAAAAGAGAAAAAAAAAATCTGCACCTTTAAATCATCCATACCCCTGCCTTATCACCTTCCATTAAAACACCACTCAAACAAACTTCATCAACCCACTTCTGCAACTCCATCCCAACCAGATTCCACCAGCACTGACAACTGACATCAACTGCGGCAAAAATCACCAAATCCAACCTCTACAATTGAGCTTAACCACCAATCTTCCTCCGAGAACCACACAGCACCACCATCAAGCAACAACGACTACTGCAAACTTCACATTTACCATCCACTACCCCTTCCTTGTCTACAGAACACCATATCAGTGCTCCACTATCATCAAAAGCCTTCACATTGCCTCTGTTTTATACCATACCTACTGCAGCTGTCCTTATCCACCATCCATTGCCACAACCATTTCACCTCCGCAGCTTCAATTGAACTCTGCTTCACCACTTCACAAACTCCATAGACCATTAAACTCTCCACTTGCTCAATTCAAAACTTCCCTGACTAGTTCACTCTGCAACAACTGCAATCACCAAACACTACCTCCCTCTGCTTCACTTCAAAATACCACTGACCTCTGCATATTACCACCCAAACATACAGACATCACGACATCACAGCAACTACCACTTCTTCCCATACATTCCGCACTCCAACCACCCACTCTTCAAACCAGCAGACCATCAACCTACAACAGCAGCCAGTATAGTCAAAACCACCATCTACTTCCCTACCTTACCTGATTGCCGTCATAACATGCTATAACATATACAACATCACACCAATTCACAACTGCCTCGACATCACACTCATCCACCAAAACCGAACTTGCCTGCCACCATTCACTAACACAGTCACAAAATCCACTTACATACACTTTGACTACACAATACCCATCCTGATCACCAGAAACAACTCGCAATCCATCCTCGAACCAATCATCAAACTCGACTGCAACTTCACCGCAATCGAATTGAAGCTTCACTTCTTCGAATCGCATCACCAAACAACGTCGAACTCGAAGCCCTATCGCAACCGCACCCAAATCCTCAACAACAGCCTCGCACTTCGCTAACCCAAATGCCTGCTTTTGATTTTCGGATGTCGTTTTGAATTATTTTGGGGCCGAGTCTCAATTTTGAGAGATTTTGGAAATTATTTTCTGAACGAGGAAACCAACAGGAGTTGTTTAATTTTTTTTTATGATGATTATTCTTCTCTGTAATGAATTGAAGGCATTTAGTGGGCCGGGCTTGTAGGCTCAAATTTGATTTCCTTTCTTTCCTTTTTTTTTAGTTTGTTCTAATTTATTTAGTTTCCAAATTCAAAAAAAGGAGGAATCCAATAAGTTGTTTTCAATTGTTTTAGTTTCTTATTGTTTTTCATTTTTTTAAATCTTCATTCTCTTTTTATTTACAAAAGAAAAAACCAAATTTTTTTTTAAGTAAAACCCTACTTTTAAGTTTCCTTTCAAAAAAAAACAAAAACAAATAAGTTTCTTTTTGCTTTGTTTGAAAATCTTTTGTTTTGTTTCCTTTGATTTCAACAGTTGTGTTATTTTCCTTTGTTTTATTTCATTCGATATATAAAAAAAGTATGTAAATATATCTTGTTCTTCATTTCAGGTTGCCAAAGCAGAAATTCAAAAGGGAAAAGTGTTTGCCAACAAATAAACTGCTTTGCTTTGCTAAGAAAAATCGCCGCTAAAAAAAAGAAGAGAAATATTTCTAAAATAATTTGCACGCTCTGGTATTGTGCTTCCATCTTTATTCGCATTGTTGGTTGCTTGCATTTGCATAAAAAAAAAATTCAAAATCCAAAAAACCAAAAACAAACTTCATTTTAGTTGCATTGTTAATACACGTTTAATTTCTTGTTTTGCATTCATCTCATCTTATTTTCTTTTCTAAGGGCAATATCCCAATTCACATAAGGTGAGGGATTTCATCACCCTTTTCTTAGCCCACAAACGCATTTCATCGTAGAATTTGACTAATAATAAAGGTTAGACATTGGACCTAAGGGTGTCACGAGCTCACTTAGGGCTTAATTGTATCTTCACAATTGTTTTATTTGAACGATTTTATTTCTTGGTGTCTAGGCCACGGCAGAGTAATACCAGTTATAAAAATTACGGTGATACGTAAATATTATACTGGTTGTTCCTCTGAAGGTACTTAAACCTTCGGCTGCATTGCTACGGTGATTCGTGGTGCACCGATAACTCATGTCCGTTACCTGGCTGAGAAATATTTTTGTTGATTTAAGACAAAGTGTGGTTATACAATTTTGCGTCAGGAGCTACTAAGGACAAAAATTGTAATTAAGTCCTTTGCATTCATTTAGTTGCATTAGTTCATGCATATTTAAAAAAAAAATTAAAAAATCCAAAAAAAAAATTGTAAATTTTAACTTGATTTTTCATTCAAAAAAAAAATCCTTTTCTTTCTTTCCTTTGAAAATATTCAGTCAAAAACAAAAATCAAAAAAAAAATATATATATAATCTTTTCAAAAAGAAAAAAAAATTGAAAAACAAAAATCAGTTTCCATTTTCTTAAGAAAAAAATAATCTTTTTGGTAAATATTTGAAAATTCAAAAAGCAAAAAAAATACAAAACCAAAAACATATAAAAAATTTGAAAAACCAAAAACAAAATAAAAATCAAACTTTTCTTTTGAAAAACAAATCTCACTTGTTAAATAGTTTTCTCCCTTGTAAAAAAAAATTCAAAAAAAAAACACGTTTTCAAACCTTCTTTAACTCCCTAAACTCAGTTCTAACTCCTTTCTCTTCTCGACTTTCACTTGTGCATGAGTATTTGGACTCGTGACACAACAACAAATCGTTGGACTCGCGACCCTTCTACAAACCGTTTAACTCGAACAGACGATCCTCCTGATATGGCGAACGAAAACGCCGCTCGAACTCTTATGGATAGAATCTTTCCCGATAGAGTTTCTATTCCATCTTGCATCACGTTACCCGCCCCTACGGGTAACCATTTCGAAATCCATTCGAACCATATTGCCACGCTTCCAAAATTTGGCAATTTCGAGCACGATGATCCATACATCTTTTTGACTAAATTCGAACAAGTTTGTGCAACCATTAAACTCCAACAACTTTCTGATGACGGAATCAAACTTCGATTAATCCCATTTGCTCTTACGGATTACGCTGAAAAATGTTGTACAACTTACCTTCGAACTCAATTAAAACGTGGGAAGAATTTGTAAAAGCTTTCTTAAAAAAGTTCTACCCCTTGGAAAAAACAAGTAGAATTCGAAACGAAATTGTAAATTTTCATCAATTCAAGGGTGAACCATTTGGAAAATATTTTGAAAGATTCAAAGAGCTTCTAATAAAATGCCCACACCATAACTTTGAAAAATGGACGATTTGCCAAATCTTATACGATGGACTCAAAAACAGCTCACGAACGATGCTCGAATCAATGTGCCAAGGCAATTTTCTTGCCCAACATCATGATGATGCTTGGCAATTTCTTGAAAACCTCGCTGAAAAGTCGTCCCAATGGGAACGCTCGAATGAAAAATCAATCTACTCAAGATCGAGTGCACACTCGGTAGGATCTTCTGTTGCTTTGGAAGCTAAGATCGACGCAATGATTAAAAAATTCGATAACGTTTTCTCATCGAATCAAATGAGCCAAGCTTCCCAACTGATGTGTTATAAATGCAATGATCCAAATCATATAGCCGATCAGTGTCGTAACTCTATCGAACAAATCAATGCTTTCAGTAAAGCCAAAAACGACCCGTTTTCTCCAACGTACAACCCTGGTTGGAAAAATCATCCGAATTTTGCGTGGAGCCAAAACAATCCCAACACAATTCGTCCCAATTTTCAAGCATTTCCGAATAATGTTTCGAATCCTCCCTTTCAGCCCAATAATTTTCAACCAAACCTTGCGGGCCCGTCTCATAATCAACCACAACAACCAAATTTTCCACCAAATTCTGCTCATCCTCCACAAGACGATAAACGTTTAACTTCGCTTGAGAAAACTCTTGAAACGTTGGCTAAGGCAACCACTCAAAGCCTTCAATCAAACAGCAATTTGCAAAATTTATTGACTTTATATATGCACAACACAAACCAATCGATTGCAAAACTCGAAATGCAAATGAGTCAATTAGCCACGTCTGTAAGTGAACGTGAACGAGGAACATTCCCAAGCCAGCCCTTTCCAAATCCCAGAAATCAAAACGCAAATTCAAATCAAGCCCATGTTGTTCAAGATAGCAACGTCACCCAGTTGAATGCTATCACAACTCTCCGTTCTGGTAAACAAATCGATAATCAAGTTGTTAATCCAAATGTTTTACCGGAAACTTTTCTCGACGCTTCTAAAACAACGAACGACTCAGAACAGAACGTGGAGTCAAACGTCGAATGGAACGACAATCAAAATTCTTCTTCTTCTACTCGAGTAGACCCACCTACCGAGTATCGTGTTCCATTTCCACATCATCTTCGACCAAAGAAACACTCGGACCAAATGGAAAAGATGTTGGAAATTTTTAAACAAGTAAAAGTGAACATCCCGCTTCTTGACGTCGTTCAGCAAGTCCCCACTTATACGAAATTTCTTAAGGACTTGTGCACCCAAAAGCGACACACTCAAGTACCCAAAAAGTCTTCTTAGCTGCTAGTTTGAGTGAAGTCTTGTCCCAATCCATGCCCGTTAAATACAAAGATCCTGGCTGCCCTACGATATCGTGTACAATTGGAGACAAGACGATTAACAAATGTTTGATAGACTTAGGCGCGAGTGTCAACTTGATTCCATACTCCGTGTACGAACAATTAGGCTTAGGTGAGCTCAAACCCACGAAAGTTACGCTTCAATTTGCCGATCGTTCGATTAAGAAGCCCGTGGGAGAAATCGAAGACGTGCTCATTAGAGTAGGGCAATTTACATTCCCCGTTGACTTTATCGTTCTCGAAACACAACCTGTGACGAATCCCTCGATTCAAATTCCGTTGATTTTAGGCCGACCATTCTTAGCCACCTCAAATGCCTTAATCAATTGTCGTAACGGATCAATGAAAATCTCTTTTGGAAACATGACTTTGGATCTTAATATTTTCAATCTTGAAAGCCAATCGAATGAAACTTGTGACCAAACGTTGGAAGTTAGTGCCATTCACGAAAATGTTGAAAACGAAACACTTGATCTTAACGATGAACGTGAGGCCGAGTATGAAAAATTGTTTCACAAAATTCCAAACGATATTGAATACACTCTTCCTTTTGAATCGCTTCCAGTTGAGTCCGAATCTCAACCCAATTCTTCGATCGAAAAAATTCCAAAGTTGGACCTCAAACCGCTTCCCGACCACCTTAAGTACGCATACTTAGGTGAAAATGAAACTTGTCCTGTCATCATTTCTAACAATCTTTCTCTTGACCAAGAAATTTCTCTTCTCTCTATCCTTTCGAAAAGTAAGGAAGCAATGGGATGGTCGATTTTCGATATAAAAGGAATTAGTCCCGCTCTGGTTCAACATCGCATCCATTTAATCGATGATGCCAAGCCTGTTCGTGACGCTCAACGAAGGCTTAATCCAAAAATGAAAGATGCGGTGGGTGATAAAATTCTTAAGCTTCTCGATAATGGAATTATTTACCCAATCTCCGATAGCTCATGGGTTAGCCCAATTCACGTTGTACCGAAAAAGTCCGGGCTAACCGTTGTCAAGAACGATTCAAACGAGCTTATTCCAACTCGTACTCAAACGGGTTGGCGTGTTTGCATTGACTATCGAAAACTAAATGCCGCAACACGTAAAGATCACTTTCCTCTTCCTTTCATTGACCAAATGCTCGAACGTTTAGCCGGCCATGAATTTTACTGCTTCCTTGATGGTTATTCTGGCTATAACCAAATTCCAATCGCTCCCAAAGATCAAGAGAAAACGACTTTCACATGTCCATTCGGTACTTTTGCTTATCGACGTATGCCATTTGGACTATGTAACGCCCCTGCGACTTTCCAACGATGCATGGTTCGCATCTTTTCCGACGTGATTGAACGCTTTCTAGAAGTTTTTATGGACGATTTCTCTATCTTTGATGATTCTTTTTCCCAATGTCTACATCACCTCGAGTTGCTTTTGAATCGATGTAAAGAAAAACATTTGACTTTGAATTGGGAAAAATGCCACTTTATGATCAAACAGGGCATAGTCCTTGGACATATCATCTCAAATAAAGGCATTGAGGTAGACAAAGCAAAAATCGATGTCATTGAAACTCTACCCTTTCCCAAATCTATTAAGGACATTCGATCATTTCTAGGACACGCTGGCTTTTACCGTCGTTTTGTGAAAGACTTTAGCAAAATCGCCCATCCTTTGACGACCCTTCTTGGAAAAGACGTTCCTTTCGACTTTAACACTGATTGTATCTCTTCTTTTGAACTTCTTAAGAGCGAACTCATTTCTGCCCCAATCATTTGCGCACCTAATTGGGATCTTCCTTTCGAAATAATGTGTGATGTTTCGAACTTTGCCATTGGTTCTGTCTTGGGACAACGCATCAACAAGATCCTTCATGTCATTTACTACGCGAGTATGACCTTGAACGACGCTCAACTCAACTACACAACAACCGAAAAAGAGCTTAAGCTGTCGTTTTTGCGCTTGAAAAGTTTCGACCTTACTTGATAGGTTCACACATTACGGTTTACACTGACCATTCTGCGCTTCGATATCTCTTCGCTAAAAAGGATGCTAAATCCTGTTTGATTCGTTGGATCCTTTTACTTCAAGAATTTGACCTTACAATCAAAGATAAAAAGGATCCGATAATGTCATAGCCGATCACTTATCTCGTCTTTCGAACGCACCATCTCCTTTGCTAATCAATGAAAACTTCCCCGATGAACAACTTCTTTCAATTTCGATCGATCCATGGTACGCTGATATAGTGAACTACTTAGTCACTAAACAAACTCCCTCATCTTGGTCCAAACGGGACAAATGCAAATTTATGTCCCAGGTGAAATACTTCTATTGGGACGATCCATACTTGTTCAAATGTTTTCCTGACCAAATCATCCGACGCTGCATTCCGAATAATGAAATAAGGAGTGTTCTTTCGTTTTGCCACGATCAAGCGTGCGGTGGACATTTCGGTGCTCGAAAAACTGCGGAAAAAGTGCTTCAGTGTGGTTTCTATTGGCCTTCTCTTTTCAAAGACTCGTTTGAATTTTGTAAAACTTGTGATCGATGTCAAATGCTTGGACGAATTTCTCGACGAGATATGATGCTTTTAAACCCCATTCTTATGATCGAAATCT
Organism: Allium cepa; assembly: GCA_030765085.1. Taxonomy (NCBI): domain Eukaryota; kingdom Viridiplantae; phylum Streptophyta; class Magnoliopsida; order Asparagales; family Amaryllidaceae; genus Allium; species Allium cepa. The sequence continues at coordinate 73,931,432 of CM060942.1, forward strand.
TTGATGTATGGGGTATTGACTTTATGGGACCTTTTCCCAATTCTTTTGGAAACTTGTATATCCTTCTCGATGTCGATTACATTTCAAAATGAGTCGAAGCCATTCCTTGCAAAACCAATGACCACAGAATTGTTGTGAAATTTCTCAAAGAAAATATCTTTTCGAGGTTCGGCACACCTCGCACAATAATCAGTGATAACGGAACCCCTTTTTGCAACCGTTCTTTTGAAACTTTAATGAAAAAATACTCGATAACCCACAAGTTATCCACTCCGTATCATCCTCAGACTTGTGGCCAAGTTGAAGTTTCAAATCGACAAATAGTACAAATCTTGGAGAAAACTGTCAATAAAAATCGAAAAGATTGGTCTCAGAAATTGACCGACACGCTTTGGGATTACCGTACTGCTTTTAAAACTAACCTTGGGATGTCCCCATTTCGTTTAGTTTACGGTAAAGCTTGCCATTTACCCGTTGAAATTGAACACAAAGTGTTGTGGGCAATAAAAAACTTAAATTTTGATCTTGAAAAAGTTGGCGAAAATCGAAAACTACAACTCAACGAACTCGAAGAACTTAGGAACGACGCGTATGAAAACGAGAAAATTTACAAAGAAAGAACCAAAGTTTTTCATGACAAGTCAATCCTAAGGAAAACGTTTTCGCCTAACCAGAAAGTTCTTTTATATGACTCGAGACTTCATTTATTCCCTAGGAAAATTAAATCAAGGTGGACCGAACCATTTGTGGTACGAACTGTTTTTCCACATGGTGCCATAGAAATAGAAAACCCAAAGGATGGATCGATTTTCAAAGTCAATGGTCATCGTTTAAAACCCTTCTAGGAATTGCCCGGTAACCAAGAGGAGGAGCTCATGATCCTTCATGAGCCAAGCTACGTCTAGTAAGAATGTTAACCCTCTTTTGTAAATATGTACATATTTTTCCCCGTTACACTCATTATTTCATGCATCGACTGTGGGGACACAGTCTAAAATTAAGTGTGGGGAGAGTCTCATTTTCATTTTTTTTAGTTTTTCATGGCATTTTTGAATTTTCATTTTCTTCAAAAAAAAAATCTCAAAACTCCTAAATCTAAAAATAAAAACTTTTCTTTTTACCATTTTGATTTATTTTTGAAGAAACACTATGGGATAAGTATAAGTTTTGGTTAATAAATTGAAATTTTTGAAAATTTATTTGTCTTAACAAAAAATAAAAATAAAGTTTGATTACAAATAACAATGGTTTTACTAGTATATAGGAAGGTTCATCTATGTTAATTATGAAGTATGTTCTAATTGAAAATCTTTGTTTAAAAAGTGGTAAATTTAAAGTAAGGATATAACATTTTTGTCTTCTAAGTTAAATGGTGCTAAGATGGTTTTGCAAAACTCTCTCTCTCTCATAAAAAAAATATATAAAATAAAATATACAAATAATAACATCTAAGATATTCACTCTCATTTAAAAGTCCTCACGGTTATGCATGGGTGAATTACTTGGAATTTTTGATTATGTGCTTTCATACTCATTTAAAAGTCCTCACGGTTATGTATGTATGGAACACATACCCAAAAAAAAAAACAGACTTAATAAAAACCACCTACGGTCGACAGGTGTATGCACGAAAGTGTGTGCAATCGCCATGCTCTGTACTCCCCTCACATAAGCCCGAAAGCCAGTGCATGGGTGGTATATCTGGCCTCAGTTTACCTGAGCTAGGTGTGTAATTTTTCTGGCAAATAATGAGAGAGCAAGCAATTGAAATCCTAGCACTATTTTAACTTGTTATTGAAAAGAAATGAAAATACCACTTTAATAAACTTTGATAATCAACTAAGGATCCATTTCATAATTACATTGTGTTATCAACCGAAACAACTATCCAAACTATGGTCTATCTGTTATGACAACTTGATTTTCATTGGAAATTTTGACGAGTAAAATTTTCAAGACAATGACCAAAACTTGTATTTAACTTATTCATGTCAATTTAAAAATAAATCCTTCATTTGTAAATATTTTCAAAAACTCGCATTCATCTCTTTGTAAATAAATCTTGCATTTTGTAAATATTTCCATCCTGCATTTGGATTTCGTGGGTAGTTTCCGCTGAAAACTCTCGCAAGACAACACTCGTCCTACTGGGGACACCCAGAGGTTTAACGACTTGCTGCATACGCTCAATGCAATCGTGCTCCATACGAAAACGAATTTATCTTAGTTTTCCTTTATTCGAGGACGAATAAAAAGATTAGTGTGGGGGTATTTGATATGCACGTAATTGTGCATACATTTACATCCATATTTTATCTCTTTTTATTTAAATAATCATCATATTTGGGCATTTTAACATGTTTAAAACCAAAATTCAATTATTTCCAACCATCATATTTTCATCTTCATTCAGGGGCAAAACGGTCATTTTGTGCATGTGTCAATATAAGAATTTTTACTTGGACATTTTTTGATAATTTTTATAGGAATTTGAATGCATATGGAAGAGGCTTATATGAAGATATATGCATGCACAAATGAATACAAAGGAAAGAAGAGGGAAATAATACAAGCCATGAACATGGAGGACCCCACCCACTTACCTAAATGTACAATTTGGAGCTAATGGACAACTAAGTGGATGTTAAGGCTTCATGCAAAACAAATGATGGATTAATTAGTGGATAATGGTTACTTGGTGGCCACACTTCCTAAAGGGCAATTTAGGAAGCTCCCTAAAAATAGAATTAGGATTTTATGCATGTATAAATAGCCCCCTTATGTACATGAAAAGAGCATCTTCTACTCTTTCATCTTACTTAGGAAATTAAGAAATCAAGTGTAAGCACAATGTTCTATGAAATAAAAATGGATTCCAAGCCTCTTTCTTCTCTCTTTTCTACATGCTTTTCTTTGTTTTATTGTTAATGTTTATTTCTATGCTCTCTTTCTTCTTATGTTCATAGCTTAGATTCATATTTATGCAAGTAGTTAGTAGCTAATCTCTTTTGCCTTCTTTACTTATTTTCTATTTTTCTTTTCTTTTTAATGTTGAAACTTACATGTGATGCTTCAATGCCACAAATGAGTAGCTAAACCCCTTCAATTTAGGGGTGATGAAGCTCTCTAACTTTATGTAATTTCAACATTTTTATGATTTATGATCTCTTTGTTTATGCTTCATGAATGTGAATTTTGATGTAAGTTTATACAAGTGGGTTTGATAGCTTATATTGCTTATGCAAATGAGCTATTCTTATTCAACATAAACACAATTTACAGCATCATTTGCTAATTAATTTTTGATTATGAAATGAAAGTAAAAATGAAATTTGATGATCTATATTACTAGTTACAATAGTAAATAGATCATACTTAAAATAGCTTTTGCTTTGGCTTCATTTTCATGAGAATTATAAGTGGTATAATTGTTGTATTATAGTTTGATGGTTTGAGTTATGTTAAATAATAACATAAACAAACCATACTTATGATAAATACAATGATTATTCCACTTAATATTAAAGTTAGAGATCATAAATTATGTGTTTGTTGATTTACAAAAATTTGAGAGTGGATTTGCCTCTAAATTGTTCTTTAGTCTAATAGATTTTGAATCACATTTTCCTAGTGTTAGCCTCATTTTATTTCTAGTTAACAATTTCTCAACTTTGGGTTAATTTGATTGAGTATGAAATTTAAATCAACAATTCCTTGTGGATCGACCCGTATTCTCTACGTGCTACATTCGTACACTGTGCGCTTGCGGTTATTTTTAATTTAAATTCGTTCGACGGTTTTCTAAACCGATAGAATTTCTGTCGACGAACACTACGTCCCATGAACGGCTGGCTGGAGGCTTTGGCTTAGCGGAAGCTTTGAGGAGTTTGAATTGTTCGAGACGGTGCCGAACATCTGATGTCTTGGCCACCTTACCCGCTCCTGGAATAAAAACCAAGTGTTATGAGCATGCATTGAATCATAATTCAAGAAATATATCAAGTAAAAAGAGACGGGAGCTGGCCATGAAATATTCCTAAGTGCTTATCATAAATGGAGTCGGCAGGAGTCAAAAATTCACCTTGAATCGCCGGAGTTGCCCTGGCTGAAACGCTCTTAGAAGATGGATCGGCACCATTTCTGGCCTTGTCAGCTTCCTTCTCTTCTCCACCAAGGCCGATCCTTCCTCCAACCCCTCAAAAGCCTGGCGGAAAGCATCATCTGTCCACTCTGGATCTCCCTGCTTGCCCAGAAGACAAAGCCCCGGCGCCATCACCGCTCTGTCCTTCGCCACCATCACCTTATCCATCACCTCCGCTCTCCTCCTCGCCTCTTTCCTCCTCTACATTTTCCTCCTCCGGAACATCTGGACATGTGCTAGGGGAGGGTCCATTGGATTTCTTGAGCTTCTTCCCCCCGACGACTGGAGGTATCGAGAAGGGTTTCCTCTTGCTGCTCTTCGTCGTGGCCCCTCCTTTAGCTTTCGCAGCCCTCTCCTCGGCTGTATCTCTCTGCTTGACCACGGACTGACATGGTAGAATCAAGCTGTGCTGCAAAAGAGTAGCATTCCTGATTAGGTAAGAAGCTGACCTCTCCCTTCCCAAAATGGCTTCTATTTCCGCAGCCATCTGAACCAGGCGATCGTTCTCCACGACCGCAAAGCCACCTGTCGCTAACAAGAAATAAAAACACATGAGGAGAAGCATTACAGTCAGAACGGAAATTATAAATAAGCTTCAACTTACAGCCGGAGGTGAAGCGACGGATGGAAACAGAGTCATCCTTGACGAAAAACCATTCTTTCTTGAACATGCTGAACTTCGAATATAAGTCCAAGACCGGCTTGAAGGACACGGCCGATTCCAAGCTGATGTATGAAGACCCCTTCTTGTAGCCTCTCAAGTTGTACAAATATCGGATCTCCCGGTTGGAAGGGGGACGCCCGTATTTTCTCTGAAAAATGATGAATAGGCTCACCAGGATAGCGTAAGAGTTGGGCTGAAGTTGGAAAGGGGCCACCTTTAGGTAGGTGATGAAGATGACTATCCAAGCATTGATCGGGGGAATGGCCCCACACATATAATGGTAACTTCTGTAAGCAAAATATCCTTCAGGAGGGTCATATGGCATAGCTCCATTCCCTGGCAGCACCATGTGTGTTCTATCAATCCCGAAAGAACGAGATATCATATCAAGCTGCCCCTCTTTGAGGGAGCTAGGAAAGCAGTCAGGAGGAGAGTTCAAGAGCTCCTGGGGGCCATATCCATCCACTAGTGATCTCGGGGCGGGTCCCTGTCGTCCCGGTCCTGGCTGGGCTGGGGGCACAACGGGGGACTCTCTTCTGTCCGCAGATTTCCTCTTATCTGATCGAGTTTCCACTTTATGAGACATTTATCTGCAACACCGGAAAAACATATTGCTAGAACAGGGAGTATGGAAATATAAACAAACAAGTACGTGCAGCCTGGAATCTCGTTCGCAATTCAACACATGAAAGACCGATCAGTAGTTTGAGACTAAAGTCCATTCGGCCTCGTACTTCTCAAACTCATTCGGTAGTACAAGGCTCGAAGGTTCATTCGACGGATCAAGGCACGAAGGTTCATTCGGCACTCGGAATCCCTAGGTTCATTCGATGGTTCGAATCACGAAAGTCATTCGACGATCACCTGATTCGGTAAACGAGAGTGATTCGGCAATTGATTGATTCGGCAATTGATTGATTCGGCAGGAAATCTGGCTCGGCTATCTCGGTTGGTAAGGAATCATGGAAGCATAAGTCCCGTACTTATAGAAGAGCGCAAGGAGACCAGACCAAACGGTTCGGCGCTTAGGACCGAATGAAGCTATCCAGACCGCGAGAAAACAAAGCACGCCATGTGCATGCACATGCCTTACTTTGGGGGGCAAGTGTTGGGTGTGTTTCAACCATGCTCCTACCACCGAACCACTCACCACCGGACCACCTACCACCGGTCCAATTCCTCTCGCCACCGTACCAAGTCCCCATACCACTCACTGCCGAACCACCTGCTGCCAAACCCCCTGCTACCGAACCAACCTACTTCCAATACCCAGCCGAACCAACCTCAACCCTCTACAACCGGACCAAGTCCACACCAACTCTTCACCGAACCAAGGCCTTGCCGAACCACCCACCACCGGACCAAGCTACGCTCTCACCACCAGACCAACACACATGACATTCACTACCGAACCAGAGGCATACTACCACTACCGAATCAACATGAGGAAGGTATTACCGAACCAACACTGCCAGGCCAGATTACATCAGCCCAGGCCCACCAGCAGCTATATACATCCAAGACCCCTACCCCCAGCCTCACTCTATAAATAGAGGGGTAGGAGTACAACAATGGCAGACAAGTTTGAGAGCTCAAGCACGTATAGAACTTTCAAACAACATCCAGATACTTGTAATCAAAGCTTTGTACTTGTAATCTGAACAGAAAAGGAGAATAACATATAAAGTGGACGTAGGCACATTCTGGCCGAACCATTATAAATCTGTGTGTCTTTTACAGTTTAGTCCATCTATTTTATATATTTGCATAAATCACCCAAATCATTAAGAACAACATATAATCAACAAAATCATACGACTTGGAGGTGTTTGCCCCTTTTTTGTGCAAACAATATACAATGTATCTATTTCTAAGATAGTTAGACTTTGATCTATTTATATCCCACCAAGACTTGTGCATATTCCTATTATATATTAACACTGTATTTTACGACTCTGTGTTCTCTATGAATTATTTTATATTATGTATTGTTCGATCCTGAAAACGCACGTGTTTATTGCTTTGTACTGATACTATGTATGTATAGGTGCGTAGTTTAAGTATTTAAAATACATACCAATGTTAGCCTAATGGAACATTCACCTATGACATCCCATTATCCCCTCATTCTCTGTATTATTAGAATGTATTACCTAGTAATACTCTTTTGGTACCATGGTTACAAAGGTGTGGTGTTACAAAAACCTAGAATATGTACAAGCTATGTACAGAAATTGGTTATGCTACAGCAAAACCCAACAACCCACGCGAACATTTAAATGAAATAAAATTAGGTTAAATAATTCTCTGTTGACCTAAGTTATCACTCCACACTATGCCACAAAGTGAATCAGACAACACTGATCATATAACATAAGGTAGATTTCCTGTTGTCCTACTTTTTCATATAACACATGGAAAAATCATCTGCTGTGTAAATAGCCGGTGAAATCTTTCATTTGTTGTCTGAATAGCTCGTGAAATCTCTATGTACATGCTTGTTATTAAGACAACATTTTATATGTCATTTGATTTAAGTTATCAAATTTTTTAGTTTGGTGCTATCTTTTACCTCTTAATTATTTTGTGGCTGCTTTTTTTTGTTTACCCTTTTACATTTTTGTCCCCCTTTTCTATTTTTTTTTTTGTCTCAACTCTTTTCGTCATCTGTGAAAATGAGCGTCTTCTGGAATTAGGGTTTCATCCCTTTTGAAATTCATTCGAATCATCTTGCTCCTTTCATTCCTCGTTGATTGCATGCTTCGATTTCATGGCTATTGATGGTTGCGGCTCCTTGTTGAGTGTTCTTCGATTGATATTGGTACTGTTATCGACTTTGATTATCCTGCCAATGATGAATTAGGTTCTTTATATAGGAATTAATAACCTATATTTTCATATATATGCTGAGATATGAATTTCAAAGTATATGCTTGGCCATCTGATTCCCTTTCGATTTCTGCCTCCCTTTCGATTTTTTGTTAATCTCGACTTGATTTTCCTTTGGTGATTTGGGTGTTTATGTGACAATGAACAAAACTTGGCCAAAGTGCACTGACCACCATGTTTTGGTCATTTATATATATTTTTTGAGATATATGTGTTGTGATGGTAAAAACTTTGGTTGCTGTTTTATTAGTTCATGCCTAAGTTACTGGATATTTTGAACTTCCATGTATATACATGCATATGTATATATGTGTGAATGTATTTTTGATTTCTGTTCATTTTATTCTTGCACCATACAATTTCATTTCAATTTCATTGTATGATTTTGGAAAGTTAAGTTCAACTTTGATCATTTCATAGTTTCACTGATTGCCCCTTGCTTGTTTTGTTGCCCCTTGCACTTATGATTCTTTCACTTATCTGATAATGTTTTCCTTGAACTGAAATGAAATGTTTTGCCTGATGCTTAACACTGAGCGATATACTTATTGCCTTTCTACTCACTATGTACATATATACATGTATATATATACGTGTATATCTATATGTATGTTTTCATATACACTTTAATGTTTTCATGTGTTCCTATGTTTTCATATGTTTTCATATGTTTCCATACTTGTCGAAACCGTCCCTAGAATTTCTATATAGGAGTAGAATGTTTTCATTTGTGCCTTGTTTGTCTGCTCCTATGTTTTCATATACACTATCACTTGCTTCTCCTTGTTTCTTTGAGCTGACCCGTTTTGAGTTGATCTTATTGCAGTGCACTTTGATTCCAGTATCATCCATGTATATACATACATATGTATGTATATTTGTGTGACTGTTTGTGGAAATGCCTTGATTTAATTTGTGGCACTTTCTTTTTATGGCACTGCCTTGTTTTAATTGATTTGCAAACCATTTTGAGCTTGAACTGGTTTGCTTTGAGCTGAACCATTTTGAATTGCTTGAATAATTTTGAGTTGAACCATTTGTTGAATTGCTTTGAGCTAGTTTGAGCTTGAACCATTTCTACTCAATATGTGTGTATATATATATATATATATATATATATATGAACTGGTTTAAGCTTGAACCATTTTAAGATGAACCAATTGTTTAATTGCTTTGAGCTAAATCATTTTGAGTCAGTCTTGTTTTGAGTTGCCATGAGCTGCTCCTATGTGTATTGGTACTTGAATCACGCTGCTCCTATATCGAAACCGTCCCTTGTTTATCTTTATGTATGTTTTCATATACACTTTAATATTTTCATATGTTCCTATGTTTCCATACCTGTTGAAACTATCCTTAGAATTTCTATATAGGAGCAAAATGTTTTCATTGTCCCTTGTCTGTCTGCTCCTATGTTTTCATGTACACTGTCGCTTGTCCCTTGTTCATCTGCTCCTATGTTTTCATGTACATTGTCACTTGCTTCTCCTTGTTGCATTGAGATGAACCATTTTGATTTTATCTTATTGCAGTGCACTTTGATTCTAATGTATATATATACATACATATGTATGTATATATGTGTGAATGTTGCTAATTGATTTATACTTGTACATTGCTTTACTGCCTGAATGTTTATGCTACTGCCTTGTTTTAATTTGTGGCACTGCCTTGTTGCATTGTTGCATTATTGGCCTTGCCCATATACTTCCATACTGCCTTCCTCCATGCAGTGCACACTGCCCTGAACAAGGCAGTGTACACTGCCTTGACATTGGTTGAATCCTTTTCATGGGTTTTGGTTTCTTGTTTGTGCACTTTGATACTTGCTTCACCACTTGTTTTACTTGAGCCTGTTTATATGCACTGTGATTTCTTATTACACTTTCAATTGCAAATCTTGTTCCAATTTAGTTCTTGTATAGATACTTGTATATACTTGTCTATACTTGTATATACTTATATACACTCGAGCTTGTATATACTAGTTTCATCACTGTGATTTTTTTCCTGAGCAATTGTTGTTTGATGCCTATGTATATGTACACATATATACATATATGTATATATGTACATGCTCACTTTGTTGGTATATACTTGCTGCCTATAGCATGAAATGCTTATCAAGCATGTACCATTATACATGCTTCATGTGCGCGTTTTTTTGTTCCTTATTCATGCCTTTATCTGAACCATTTTGAGTTTCTAAACCATTTTGATTTGAACTTGTTTTGAGTTCCCTTGATTTGCTCCTATATGCACTGCAGTTTTTCCTGAGCTTGTTTATATGCATTTGAATTCTTATTTATGTGCAATGCAGTTCTGAATATTATACGCACTGTAATTTTGCCTTGAATTCTTACATAGTTGTCTTGTTTGCATTTCCTAGATGTGCAAGTGTGCATTTTCATGTATATACATACCAACGTATGTATGTATATATGTGTGAATGTGGAAGTGTGCATATCTTGGTTTGAGTATTCTGGTTGTATTATCTCACACTTGAATTGTATATATTCCTAGTTTGAGTATTCTGGTGTTTCACCTGTTAGTGCACTTATTTTGAACTGAATTGCCGAAATTTGTTTTGAAATTGAATTACTGAAACCTGTTTCATGATATGTGCACCTGAGTTGAGTCCGAGGAGGCTTGGGCTTGACCTTCTGCACATTTGCACTATGTTGAGCCTTCGGGCTTGACCTTTACAACAATCCATGAGATTTAATCAATACTCGACCTTGTGATATTTACTATGATACACTATGTATGTCATAAATTGTCCATGCACACACACACACACACACACACACATACATATCTATATTTTTCCATCTAAACACAAAGAGAAAACAAACTCATAAGCCGAGGCAATATTAATATTCAATTCAATTTTGTTTTTGCAATTAGTTTTGTTTCCTTTTCCATTTTTATTGTGTTGTTTATTTGATAGGTATAAAAGATGGTTAGACACAATCTCGAGCAAGCAAATCAAGATCAACATCAAAAACAAACTTATGTAAGTAAAACAAAATGCTATATATGAGAGTGTAGAGAAATGTTATATATATGAGAGTGATAGTAAAAGTTGTATTTGAAAATGTAAGTAAAGTGATGGTGAAAGTTATATTGTATTTGAATTTGATTTGAAATAAAATATTTGTTTAAATAAAATATTTGAATTTCATTCTATAAACAATTATTCATATTAGTCAATATATATATATATATATATATATATATATTGTTACAAGAGCTACAAGTTGAGCCAATCAAACCAATCACATTATATTGTGATAATCATTCAGCCATGCATATTGCCAGGAATCCAGTTTTTCACGAAAGAACTAAGCACATAGAGGTAGACTGTCACTTTACAAGAGATAAAGTTATGGAAGGATTATTACATCTTGCATACATTCCATCATCAGAACAATTAGCTGATGTATTCACCAAGATTTTATCATCACACCAACAGAATCATATTTTGTCCAAGCTGGGTTTGCATCAGTCCCCAGCTTGAGGGGGGGTGTTGAGAGACTGAAATGCTTGCTGATGTGTCATTGTGAAGGAGTTGACTATGTCTATACATATCGTGTTTGTCTTGAATAGTGAGAGATAATTCATTTTTATTTTCCAGTTTAAAACGTCTTTTTTCCCCAATTATCAGATCTGATCCAAAATTAACATATATATATATATATACATACCATAACATCAGACAATTGATTCTTTTTGTTGGGATAGTGCATATTAGACGACGGAGCATTTCTATGGTTTGATGTGCAATGAGACGATACTGGATTTAATGACAAATAGGTATTCAATTAGACAATAGAGCATATCAATCGTGTGATTCGTTTTTTTCCATAGTGCCATAACTTTACTTTCTCTTTTCCTAGTTTCATAATAATGGCTACTTGAAAAAACTCTCTCCACTGTTAAACATCGATATTGCTTTTGAAACCCCTCAAAACCACTAAAGCATCTTGAGTATACTTATGGCTCCCTTTAATTACAACTAACCCAGCAAAAGCAACATAGCCCACACCAAAATTTGCTCATTTTCCTTCAAAATTACTAGATCTAACATAAAACTATACAGGTCTGCACTAATAATCCACATGCACGGTTTCTATGTTCATCTTCCAGCTATTGTTAGTGTAAATAAACAGAAAATATTATGAAGCCCTTTTTTGTATTATATTTTCTGATGTACAAATGATTTGTAATTATACAACTGTAAAATGCTAATGGGCTAAAAACAAAAGAGCTCGGCCCAGTAATAACATACAGTATGGTTGAGATGCGGTAATATACAAGTATTGCTCTTCTGATTACAATCTATTACCCCCCTCCTCAAACCAAACGCTAGGGTTAGGGTTTGCAAAAATTGCGATTTTGAGCCGTCAGAGAGAAATTCGCTCCATCTTCATCTCTGATGAGAAATACTTTCGCACTCATGAGCTAGAGAGTTTCCCAGCATACAGAGCGTCGCTTAGCTTGCAAGATGGTCTCACTTCCGGTTTGGCTGTGAGACGAAGTCTTGATAATCTTCGATTTCAACTTTAGTTACCTCTAGAATATAGATCTGCACTTTGGATCTGAGATTAATGTTGGCTTCGTCCACGTTGAGCTCTCGCCTAAATCTGGTGAAGTTTGGCCGTGATAAGGGCTTTGTGAAAATATCAGCTTTCTGGTAAGTCGAAGGTACGTATCTGACTTCAATGTTTTTGCTGATTACTTGCTCTCTTACAAAATATAAATCGAGCTCGATGTGTTTTGTGCGAGAGTGAAGTACTGGATTTGCTGAGATAGCAATTGAACTCTGATTATCACACCAAATTGTCGGCCTATGATCAAGTTTGATTTTTAATTCGTTCGGTAGAGAAGTTAGCCACATAATTTCTACAGTGGTGCTAGCAATACTTCTATACTCAGCCTCTGTACTTGATCTAGATACTGTAGACTGTTTCTTTGCACACCAAGATATTGGATTTTTACCTAAATAAATGCAGTACCCTGTAGTTGACTTCCTGTCATCTTGATCTGTAGCCCAATCTGAGTCACTGTAACCATTTATGCATAGAGTTGAACTTGCTTGCATAATTAGTCCTTGGTTAATTGTGCCTTTTAAATATCTAAGAATTCTTTTAACTGTCTTCCAATGTTCATCATGTGGCTCTTGCATAAACTGACTTACTTTATTCACACTAAAAGAGATGTTTAGTCTTGTGATTGTGACATACTGTAGTGCTCCCACAATGCTTCTGTATTCTTTATAATTTAGAATTGGTTCACCTTTATTTTTTGATAGGTGACAGTTGCTTATCATTGGAGTGGGCAATGAGTTTGCTTTATCCATTTTGGCCTTGATCAGTATTACATTGATATATTTTCTTTGGTTTAGATGAATTTCTGATAGTGATGTTCTTTTGACTTCTATGCCAAGGAAGTAGTTTAGCTCACCCAAGTCTTTAATTGAGAACTCTTCTTTGAGACATTGTGTAATGTTCATGATTTCAGAGTTGTTATTCCCTGTAATAACAAAGTCATCAACATAAATTAATATGTACACAGTTGTATTGTTTAAGAATTTAGTAAATAGTGAGTTGTCAGATTTTGTGGGGTTGTAGCCATGTCTTGCTAATATTGTCTTCAGCTTGTCAAACCAAACTCTTGGTGCTTGCTTGAGTCCATATAGTGCTTTGTTGAGTTTGCAAACTAGCTGATCTCTGTTTTCTTGTATAAACCCATGTGGCTGCTCCATGTAAACTTCCTCCTGCAATTCACTATTAAGAAAGGCATTATTAACATCTAATTGCCTGATTGACCAATTCTTATGTAAGGCAATAGTTAATATGACTTTAATGGTAGTGGGCTTCACAACAGGAGAGAAAGTCTCATTAAAATCAAATCCATTCTGCTGTGAATACCCTTTTGCAACCAGTCTTGCCTTATGTTTAAGAATTGTGCCATCAGGGTTTCTTTTTAATCTAAAGGTCCATTTGCATCCAATTATATTTTTATTCTTTGGTAATGGTACAAGATCCCATGTCTTGTTTTTTATCAGAGCATTGTATTCCTCTTGCATAGCATTGCTCCACTTATCATCCTGAATTGGCTGTCCATATGTACTTAGTTCTGTGAGCTCTGACTCTATGCTATATGTTTTTGGTTTAAATATTCCACACTTTGCTCTTGTCATCATGTGGTGCCCAGTGTTTGCAGGTGGTTGCCTATCTTCATCAGCAATTTCTGGTTGGGTAATGTGTGATTGAGTATCATGCAGTATTTGATGAGTATCTGGATAATAACTGGAGTCTTGTAATACACTATCAGATCCAGTTGGTGAACCAGCAAATTCTTGACCTGGTTCAATTGTGGGCTCTGTGTGTTGAGAGCTGGTGTCACCTCCTTCATGATGATCAGTGTTATTCATAGGTATGATAATTTCTGGTAAGGGTAGCACTTGAGGTATTGATACCATTGGATTACAAACTTTCTGATTTGTTTTAATTGCTGCATTACTGAAAGGAAACTCATGTTCATTGAACACAACATGCCTGGATATGTATACTTTTCCTTTGTCATCAATGCATTTATATCCTTTTTGGTTTGTGGCATATCCAATAAAGGTGCATGGCTTTGACCTGTAACCAAGCTTGTGTATGTTGTATGGTCTTAAGTATGGAAAGCATTCTCATCCAAAGGTCTTTAGACTTTGGTAATCTGGTTTAATACTGAATAGCACTTCCATTGGACTCTTAAACTTTATAAATTTTGTGGGCAGTCTATTAATCAGATAAACTGCAGTGGAAAAGGCATCTGGCCAAAATTTTAGTGGTAAAGATGCATGTGCTAGCAGTGTTAAACCAGTTTCTACTATGTGCCTATGCTTTCTCTTAATAAGACCATTTTGTTCTGAAGTATATGGACATGTTATTCTTTGAGTGATACCTTTCATTTCAAAGTAACTTTTCAAAGGTAAAAATTCTTTACCACCATCTGTTTGTATGGCTTTCAATTGACAGTTTGTTTGCCTTTCTGCATTAGTGATAAATTGTGTCATAGCATTCCTAGTTTCTTATTTAGATTTTAAAAAATAAATCCACACATATCTGGAGTAAGCATCAATAAATGAGATGTAATACTTGTATCCATAGTCAGTATGTATAGGGGCTGGTCCCCATAAATCTGTTGCAACAAGTTTAAGAGGCTTGTTGTAAACAGTTTTTGGGTATGGAAATGCAAGCTTATGACTGTTGCCCATTTGACAGAATACACAAATATAAGAATCAGGAATTTTACTGATATGAGTATTGTCACAACTGCTCAAAACATGTTTCATTATATTCAAACTGGGATGACCCAACTTATAGTGCCATACATCAAAGTTTTTAGTGTTTTTAACTTCAGAAATATGACACCAATTTTCATTACTTTCAACACTTCTTGAGTTTGGTACATCAAATTTGTAAAGTCCTTTATGTTGTCTACCCTGCAAAATCACATCAGCAGTTAGTTTATCTTTAACTAGGCAATATTTAAGGTGAAACTCAAAGTACACATTATTGTCTTTGGCAAATTGTGACACACTCATTAAGTTTTTTCTGATTAATGGAACCATTAACAGGTTGTTTAGATACAATTGTCTGGTTCCATTAATACCTGCATTTCCTATGTGGGATATTTTTATAGATTTGCCATTTCCCATACATAAAGATTGTGTACCTTTATATTCTCTGTTGTCGAGATTTAAGTTTTCCATGTTGTTTGTTACACGGTTGGTTGCACCTGAGTCAGGATACCAACTTTCATCATGTATATCTTCTGCTTTTGCTGCATTTGTGTTTGTGTTGTCTGATGTGGGCTCCTGTTGTGCACTGACCATGTTAACATTGGGATTTTGAGTTCTTGAATTAGTGTTGATTTGCTGAGCTGGTGTAAAGTTGGCATCAAATCTGAAGTAACATTTGTTGGCATTGTGACCATATTTTTCACATATATGACATCTTGGTTTGTTATTGTTGAGATTCCATCTGCCACCTCTTCCTCTGAATCTGCCAGATTGACCACCTCTAGAGTTATTTGGTTGGTTTCTATTTCCTTGATTTTTTTTCTTGATTTCTACCTTTGCTTACTGTTGCATAGTTGACATTACAATCCCAATTTGCTGGTTTCTTTTGTTCTAATCTTCCCTCATGTGCAATAAGAATGGATTGAACACTTTGCAGTGATGGCAGTTTCTCATTGGATGATATTACAGCAACTACTGCCTCATAGTCATCATCCAGGCCACTTAAGATGCACAGAATTTGTTCTGTGTCAGTTATCTTGTGTCCAGCTGAGGCTAACTGATCACTGATTGTCTTGGCTTTGGAGAGATATTCTCTCATGCTGACATTATCTTTTTTCAAGTTTTGAAGTTGCCTTTTATATTGCATTATTCTTGCTGCAGACTGAGAACTAAATATTTGTTCAATAGTGTGCCATATTTCACTAGTGGTTTTACACCCAACAAGTTGTGGCAGTAAAGTTGTACTAATAGATGATAACAGCCAAGAACTTATTAAACTATCTTGTCTCTCATGAATTGTATATTCATAATTACTTACAAGTTTTCCTTCTTGATCTGTAGTGAATCTTGGAGGAGTAATTAAAGTGCCAAGAACATATTCTTACAGTCCATACCCTCTGATAGCTGTTTCAATCTGAAATTTCTACAACAAATAGTTGGATTCATCAAGTTGTATGGTGATGATCTGTTTGTGGCTTGATTATGGACTTGATGAGATCTTGAGTGGTGGTGGATTGTTGCTGAGTGGTTCTTGATTGATTATGTGGAGTATTTGTGTTATCACTGCCTCCTTCGGACATGATAAAGAAGTATTTGTCAACAAGATGATATGCTGAATCAAATTTCTGGATTGCAAACAAAGGAATAAGATGAAGTGCAGCCTGATCAGGCCAGAATGATGATCTGAGTCTGACTGGTAATCAAGGCACGACACTTCAGGTGAGTTTCTTGAAATCTTTGATGATCTGATGAATTGAATGCAGCCAGAGGGTAGATAGATGATGATATTACTCTGATATCTCCCTCTTTGGCAAGGCAGCCACTTCAAATGATGATATCTCTTTTCTTTCAAAGAAATTGTTATATAGTTGTTAAACTGTGTAACAGAAATCTCAGATGATGAGATTAATTCTGATGAGATTTGATAATTTCTTATCTTCTCACTTTCTTCTTCATTTTTTGTTTATTGCTTAAGGATCTTGATTTGTTTGCTGTTAAGCGTCAGCTCCGATACCATGTAAAGAAACAGAAAATATTGTGAAGCCCTTTTTTGTATTATATTTTCTGATGTACAAATGAGTTGTATTTATACAATTGTAAAATGCTAATGGGCTAAAAACAAAAGAGTTCGGCCCAGTAATAACATAAAGTATGGTTGAGATGCGGTAATATACAAGTATTGCTCTTCTGATTACAATTTATTAGTTAGCATTTGGAGATAAGGATCTAGTTTACTTTACTGCAAAACGTGATTAGTACGAAGGTATTGGTTGTAAAGCTTGTTAATCGATGTTGCAAATTATTGCTATAACATCCAGATTCTACTTAAAGCTTCTCAATTTTTTAAATAACATGTATCAAATTGAATTACTCTATGTAATAAATAATGAAAAAGAGACAAAATGTAAATTAAAACAAGTAACGCTAGCTCGTACAAGAGAAATCGGAAGATTAATAGCAAGTCACGATGTTCGTATGATCATACTACAACAACTCAGGTTAACAACCATTTAGATAATGGTTTGGTAAAGCTTATTATACCCACTCTCTACATATACTCTCACCATGCATGCTCATATAGTCTAAAGAATTTGATTTGGTTGCACAAATCCTAACTAGATTTGAGATTTGTGAGCATATGTGTTGAACTTTGTTGCTATCGCCACCAAAAATTCAAGTATTACTCTCTTTTTGGATCGTCCATGTGCATGTTAAAGGTGATTTTGGCAATATCACATCTTTTACCCTTAATATTAGATATCAAAATCATTTTTTAACCTCGTTAAGTTATTCTTGTGTTTCGGTTTGTGATGATGCCCATTTTAACTTTATTATGCACCATTACCATGCATAAGCACTGAAATTACATTGAAAGTACATGTGTTTAACATCCTCGTTTTATTAAACTATCTTGTCTCTCATGAATTGTATATTCATAATTACTTACAAGTTTTCCTTCTTGATCTGTAGTGAATCTTGGAGGAGTAATTAAAGTGCCAAGAACATATTCTTACAGTCCATACCCTCTGATAGCTGTTTCAATCTGAAATTTCCACAACAAATAGTTGGATTCATCAAGTTGTATGGTGATGATCTGTTTGTGGCTTGATTATGGACTTGATGAGATCTTGAGTGGTGGTGGATTGTTGCTGAGTGGTTCTTGATTGATTATGTGGAGTATTTGTGTTATCACTGCCTCCTTCGGACATGATAAAGAAGTATTTGTCAACAAGATGATATGCTGAATCAAATTTCTGGATTGCAAACAAAGGAATAAGATGAAGTGCAGCCTGATCAGGCCAGAATGATGATCTGAGTCTGACTGGTAATCAAGGCACGACACTTCAGGTGAGTTTCTTGAAATCTTTGATGATCTGATGAATTGAATGCAGCCAGAGGGTAGATAGATGATGATATTACTCTGATATCTCCCTCTTTGGCAAGGCAGCCACTTCAAATGATGATATCTCTTTTCTTTCAAAGAAATTGTTATATAGTTGTTAAACTGTGTAACAGAAATCTCAGATGATGAGATTAATTCTGATGAGATTTGATAATTTCTTATCTTCTCACTTTCTTCTTCCTTTTTTGTTTATTGCTTAAGGATCTTGATTTGTTTGCTGTTAAGCGTCAGCTCCGATACCATGTAAAGAAACAGAAAATATTGTGAAGCCCTTTTTTGTATTATATTTTCTGATGTACAAATGAGTTGTATTTATACAATTGTAAAATGCTAATGGGCTAAAAACAAAAGAGTTCGGCCCAGTAATAACATAAAGTATGGTTGAGATGCGGTAATATACAAGTATTGCTCTTCTGATTACAATTTATTAGTTAGCATTTGGAGATAAGGATCTAGTTTACTTTACTGCAAAACGTGATTAGTACGAAGGTATTGGTTGTAAAGCTTGTTAATCGATGTTGCAAATTGTTGCTATAACATCCAGATTCTACTTAAAGCTTCTCAATTTTTTAAATAACATGTATCAAATTGAATTACTCTATGTAATAAATAATGAAAAAGAGACAAAATGTAAATTAAAACAAGTAACGCTAGCTCGTACAAGAGAAATCGGAAGATTAATAGCAAGTCACGATGTTCGTATGATCATACTACAACAACTCAGGTTAACAACCATTTAGATAATGGTTTGGTAAAGCTTATTATACCCACTCTCTACATATACTCTCACCATGCATGCTCATATAGTCTAAAGAATTTGATTTGGTTGCACAAATCCTAACTAGATTTGAGATTTGTGAGCATATGTGTTGAACTTTGTTGCCATCGCCACCAAAAATTCAAGTATTACTCTCTTTTTGGATCGTCCATGTGCATGTTAAAGGTGATTTTGGCAATATCACATCTTTTACCCTTAATATTAGATATCAAAATCATTTTTTAACCTCGTTAAGTTATTCTTGTGTTTCGGTTTGTGATGATGCCCATTTTAACTTTATTATGCACCATTACCATGCATAAGCACTGAAATTACATTGAAAGTACATGTGTTTAACATCCTCGTTTTTATGATTGCATAGCACACATATCATGTCCATTGAAATATATATTTATATAAGTCTGCCTTTGGTTGGTAGATAGTTGTTTATTGCTCTGTACATTAAAGATTTCATTTTCAGAATATGGATCATTTGCCACACAAGTATTGCCACGCCACTGTGTTATATGATTGTTTGAGTTCCAAACTGTTTTGAATTTATATCAGCCATCTTTACTACAAATCTAAACCAAGTCCTCCTCCTCCCTGTCTTAGTAAATTTTAATGCTTTCGATTTCCTCTTTAAAATGGCCTAAAAAACATCTACAGTCAGTTCTCCAATCAGTTTCTTCTAGAACGTCTTTATTCTCTACTTCACATCCAAATAAAATCTTTGACATTTAAATATTTAATTGAAGACCTGTTGTTTTGAACATTTCTCTAAAAACCTCTCTGATGGCTCCAACACCATTTATATCTACTTTGGCGAATATCAGTATATCATCCCCTATATATTATATAAGTCGTTTTATTTTTGGTTAACATTACTGGTCTTAGTTTCCCTTCACCTCTTCTCTTTTCCGTTAGCAACATAAAGTATTCCATAAGGATTGTGAAAAGGAAAGGCAAAAGATGATCCCCAGCCTAAGCCTCGTAGAATTTTGGGAAAACCGTGCAAACTTTCCTGATTGTTGATCGAGAAAGATCGAGATCTAATCATTTCTCCTATAAGCTTAATCCATTTTCCTAAGAACTTCATTTCTTTTAGCACGTAAAGGGTAAGCTCTTTATTTATTGGATCATAGGCCTTTCTTAAATCAATCTGGATGCACATGTTCTTGTTGTTTCGACCGAACCTCTAGTTTTTCATGTGTTAATAAAATGCCAACGCCAGTCAAACGGTCTTGAATGGAAGCACGGGGTCTTACGAAATAAGAAGATCCATGAAGACATTCATTCCATTACACAACACCTTTGCAAGGATTTTGTAAACCATGTTGCAACATTTTATAGGTATAAAATGTTGTATCTCTATCGCATTTTTGTTCTTAGGAATCATGTGAATGAACACATGATTAATTTCTTTGATCAAAGCAAAAAACCATTATAAGTATACCAATAAAGCTTTCATATATATATTGCCATAATGATTTTTATAGAACTTTGCATTCAGCACATCCGGGCCTGGAGCAGTATTGTCCTCAACACTAAAAATAGTCTCCTTGATTTCACACTCTTATATATGATCGTTAAGAAAGTTTGTGCCCACAATCAGTTTGGACGTTTTTGCATATCACTAATAGACGGCCAACCGGATCCTAGTTTAAAAGTTGTGAATAGAATCTTACCACTTTATCAACAAAGTCCATTTGATTATTATATAAGATAACTTCAACTAGTATGCTTCCTACATTTTGGCATAAAAGAAAGATGTAGCCACATCGCCCAAGAGCAACTAGTCACATTTTTTTAATGTCTATAAACAAGTACTAAATAAGCCTTTCCAAGTTGAATTTCATTTACTATAATTCTCTCCCTATCTCCTTATTATTGCATGTTTCTAGTTCCTTCTACAGCAAAGCACATTTCTCTCTGTACCATTCCACTTCCTTATTTTTATCATTTTTATCGATGCTCCATTTCCTTAAACTATCCTTAACACCCTTCTTCTTATGAAGTAATTGGTACACTGGCCTACCTCCTATCTGGACATTCCATCTTCCATTAAACTTACTCTAGTATTCCTTATAAATATTCTAATGGTTTATAAATTTAAATGTCTTTGCATGGTCTTTTGCTATTCTACTAGGATTGGTGAATGATCGCTAACTCCTGTTGGAAAATAAGCAACTTGCATATTAGGTAATTTCTTTATCCAAGAGACATTAACAAGGGCTATATCTAATTTTTAAAGGATATTATTAACTGAACCCGACCACCATGTGTATTTGAAACTGCTATCTTTAACTTTCGACAAACCTGTTCTCACCATTAACAAATTTATCTCATGCATTTTGCTAAATGGAACCTGATTACCACTTTTCTTCTTACTTGCAGTACAAATGCAATTAAGGTCCGCTAACACAATCCAAGGTCTAAAGGTAATGAAGGCATATTCAACTAGACAACCCCATGGCTTTTTTTCTTAGTAATTCGATGTTTTGAGCATAAAAAAAGAGCAGTTACATTTAGCTCCTGCTCTATTATTAAGCTCCAGCGTAATGTGTTGTTCGCTCATACTTAAAATGTTAAAACCCCATAATTCAGAATTCAAAAGCATCACTGTTCCACATTTGAAATAACATGAACATTACTCACTACAACCCACCTATCATTAAATTTATTTCTAAGTTTATCTATTTCATATGACTTTAACTTGATTTCAGTAATTCCTAAACAATCTGCATCAAACTTTTATATGTACCTTTTAACTTTCATCACTCTTTTAGATTTGTGAAACCCTATTATGTTCCTGCATTGAATTTTCATTTATTGAGTTTGGATTTATTTCTCACTTCCTTACCCTACTAATTGGTACCCTTACATTCTTCCTTCTTATCTTTATTAACATCCTCCCATTCTTGCTTTCTTTTAACTGATTGCTCCTTTTTTATAGTCTTTGTTTTGCTAGTGAGGCTCTTGGGCATCTGTGGTTGACTAACATTTATGTTTACGTTAGAATGATCATACGAACTGCCTTGTGATGTGGTTACATTTGCTCATTTTTATCTCTGAATCTAGGACCTTTTACCTATATAGAATTTACGTTAGTCCCATCAAAATACTTATCCAAGGGGAAAATAAAGGAATAGTTACCTAAAACAGGAAATAATTTTCTAGATCATGGAAAGTTAATATCAATACTCCATGATGAGACATGAATGTCCATATCGTGGACTAGAGCTATCGGTGGCGTTTCGTGGGTCTAAATAGGTTCACTGGCTCCTTCAATATTAGGCTGAGAGGTGGAAGTGAGTCGAATTTGTTCAAGTTCACATAGCGCTACCCACTCCTTATTCAAGTTTGAGAGCACTTCTCCGCTATTTTTATCTCTATCACTTTTTTCATCGCATTTGCTTCAAAAAGTTTATGTTTCCCTTTATCACCTTCTGCTTCCACCCTTATATCATCTGTTTATTTATTCTTGGGTGAGCTTGTTTCTCTTCTCTACGCTGCCTCTTTCGCTACTGCTTTCCTTCGAAGACTTCAACTAGTTTATAGCTTCTTCCAATTCCACAACAGTTTTATCCGGGTTACTCTTAGGTTTTGACTCCTTTTCCAAGCTATCTATTATCCCCTCTTTTCCTCCAAATTCACCTTTCCTCTCTCCTCATCCTTTATCTCGGTTTTTAATTGCCTCCATCATACCTTCCCCTTTTCAACTCTCATCGTTCTTAACTACTCTCTCTTTGCCTTATTCATCCTTCTTCACCCACACCTTATTAATTGGACAGTGTCTTTTCAAATGGCCAAAAACACGTACAATTCTCACATCTAGGTGGTGGACTTTTATTGATAACTTCTTGCTTAAAAATATCCTTATCTTTGCCCACGACATCAATCATATCAGGAAAACCAATGTAGGCATTCATTTCTATTAGAACCCGGGTAAAAGAGATTCTAGAACTTATAAAGGTAGGCTCGTCCAATTTGATCAGAATACCAATTGGACTCACCGAAGCGCTCATAGTTCTAGTCCCCTATGATTCATAAGTTAGGCTCGGGCGTCTAATCCATACAGGCATTGAGGCGAGCAAATCTCTATCCGTCCTCATCCCAGGGTTAAGTTTTTTCATGATTACTAGATTTCAATCTAAAAACAATGGACCCTTTTCAATTATTTTGCTATTGTCCTTCTCAATCTCAAATATTATGATAAAGAAACCATTCTTTCTTGTTTGAATTGTGAACTCTCCCACCGAAGTTCACGATCTCTTAGTGGATGCTTCAAATGCCATGAAAAATGGTATAGGCCCAACTACGTAGAGCATCACGTAGTTAGATTGCAATGAGCCAACTTTTGGACCCTTTGAATGTCGACACTAATACATCTACGATTTTCATGCGTCAAGCACCCAAGTTTCGAGAAGACGGATATATAGGGTAAAATAAAATAAAATAAAACAGAACAAGAAAGAAAGAATACAGAATCAAAATCTCATAAGCGGAATGATAATATACAATATCCACAAAGACATATAAAAGGTTACTCCAAAATACAATGTAATTTCAAAGTTACAAAACCTAAGTGTTATTATCAAGCTGGACAGTTATCACTACAACAAAAATGAAAACTTAAAACCATATCTAGAGACTATAATATTTCTGTGTTTAAACAAAGTCTAATTAGAGACAAAATAGCTTTATCCCAAGTAATTATTATAAATACCAAATCATGGTATTTAATGGGTCTCAATTAATACATTACCATATGGAAATACCCATTTCATCAGATCCTTTAATCTCTCCTTTTGCTCCCATGTCATCGGCCATAAAAGTGAGATATTTGTTCTTTGAAAAATATAACGTCCGACCCTCTTTTCAAAAAAAGATAGAAAAAAATTTCTTCCTCAAAATATAGAACCCTAGATCATCTTCTCACGAAATAAACCTCTTCTCGCAAAACAAAAACGAAAGAGAAAAGGGTAAAAAACATTTTTTTGGTCGCCGGGAAATTTATTTGAAGAAAATTACGGTTAGTTTTATCTTCCCCAAATCTATAAGCATTTTGATGTATCATTAGTTTTTTCTTGTTGTTTTGCACTAATGAATTTGATTTGTCTGCAAGTATTTAATAGTTTTATTGATTATCAGTTAATGGTTATTTTAATAAATTTTGCGTTTATTGTGATGATGATGATTTGATTTTTGAGATTGCGGTAATAAGTCACATTTTGTAAGTATATTTTTAATTCAACCATGTATGATAGTGTTTGAAATCCATCTAAAATACAGCCCTATCACAAGAGTTAAATTATTTCTGACAAACTACTGCCATTAACTTGAAAATATGAATTTTTGACTCTTACGTGGAACTTTTATATATATTCAATAGGAATAATTCAATTGTGCTATTTTGATATTTGTCATAATTGAGTCTTATATGGAACACTTAGGGTTAAAATTAGGGCTTTTATGTTTGGCTTAATCCTCTATGTCAGATTTTGATAGACTACTATTGGGGTTTTGATAGATCACTTAAATTTTAGAGAAAGTTTTCATGTTAGCTATGTCTAAGATTTTTTTATAAAATTAATATATAAGAAAATTTTAGTTTAGATCAGAGATTACCCCTTTATTTGAATTTCTTCTTGAAAAACCATTTATTATTAACTAGTATAAACCGCACGTACGTGCATCTAATAGACGAAGATATTACATTTTATTTAATAAAAAAAACGAGTGAACCAGATGTGTGTCCCAAGTATAAATGTTTTGGTAGTCACGGTACTTTTTTTTACTAGTGTCGATAACAAATTAATAATAAAATTCCGTTGATAGTTAGTTGGGAAGAAGAGGTAGTGGATGTTGCAAATTGGTTGTGGGGTTCCGTTGATGGATGATGGTATTTTCAGAATTTCAAAAAGACACCGTGGAAATCTATTAATTGAATTCTCTTTATTAATAGTAGATATGATCAAATTGTAAACCTTTTTGACATTATAACTCAAGATTTATTGATGATGTATCACTATTGTTTATCTACATGTACTGCTATAATTAGTCAGGACTTAAAATTATCTTCATGGTTTTATTTTACTCTCTTAAGGCACATGAAAAAAAAATTGTCTGTATGGAGTTTGTTTATGACCAAAGGTTACTTTTTAGTTAACTAAATTCGTAATTAATCTTTTTTTGACAATTATTAAAATTATTAATTTTGGTTAGAGTGCATAATGATCGAAATAGTAATTCAAAAGATGCAGTAGTATAGTATCTATGCTGTTTAGTGACAAAAGTGGTTATTTTCTCACATATAAAACTATGTCTTTAGCTCTTTTCCTGAAGCTCATATCATAACTTTAGTTGATAACTATTAAAAGGTATTGAAATCACATGTTGCAAATTCTTTCTATGAAATCAATGGAAGCTCCATTGAACTTTAATAAAATGAGCTATTCGTATTCCTTTTTCTAGATGTAAATGATTGATCAATAAGCTGATTTCAAATTGTTATTATAAATACGATGATATGTTATTTAGTACCTCTGCATTAATGACCATGGAGTTGCTTCAGCCTGCCACCGTAATTTTTTTAAAAGTCCTCTTGTACATTCATTTCTTCAAGTAATTAAATCACTGTATTAATTACAAAATCAATGAATCACCAAACCTATAACTACATGTAATGATTTTTTTAATCTGAAGATTCTATAGTCTTATCATCGCTTAGCTAAAATAATTTTGTTTAGCTAATCTATCATATTTCCTAGCATTTTTTTTTTTCCAATTTTTCCGTTTTCTCCACCGATTTTTTCCTTTTACACCTTTCTTTGTTAACAACGTCATGCCCATCTCCTTCAATAAACAAATCATTTTTGGAAATAAATGTGTTATGATTATCCGTTTACATGTTTGTAAAGGATTATTACTTTGCAAACAAGGATTAAACGCATTAAAATGAAGAAAAAGGATATTTGTATAACTGGATGATTGTTTCACTGGTAAGAATAGTTTTACTACTAAAAAATTGTGAGATGGAATAGTAGAGGTTGTTTGACCAGGGAACAACTTTCGGAAATCAGAAAAAAGATATCGATAACCAAATTAATACAAGAATTCCTATTAATTTGTATTCAATGTGTTTCTACATTGAACAGATTTTAATATGAGGTTCCCTAAAAATAGATTTTAGCCCAAGTATTTATGGTGCATCACCATCTACTCTTTTGAAATTAATACTAGATCTTTAAAGTGATTGCTACAAGAATCAACTTTTGTGTCTATATTTACGTATTATCGGGAAATTGGTTTGAGCTTTTGTATAACTGGTTAAATATCATAAGTAGGTAGCAACATTAGCATCGCTTGGATTACTAATATAGTAACGTACTACCATGTTACTAAACATATCTGCTGACATGTTATAAATGTTTTATAATTTTTCATTAATCTACTTAAATAATAGCAAAAATGGCCCATTTAAATCAATTAGGATTGTATCGGTGGAAAAACTCTATAGAGAAATTTGGATACACTTTATCCGTATAGTGTCTAATCTAGTTGATTTAAGCTTATGTATTTATGATGCATCACTATCAGCTCTTCTTAACTTAATGCCGATTCTTCAAAGTGGTTTCCACAGAAGCCAACTTTGAATTCTATTTAATTTGTTTGGGAAATTAGTGAGAACTTGCACACAGTTCATTAAAGAGCATTACTAGGTGGTAACATTATAATTTGGATTATTAGTGTAGTGTAATGTCCTACTTTACTAAAAACATCTCTAATATCGTATGTTTTATGTTTTTTTCATGAGTTCTTCCATTTATTAAGTAAGTACAGCTTAAACAGCCCCAACTATTTTTATTCAATTAACACTATAATGGAGGATAAAATCTACATGGAGATCGAGATATATTAGCTATATGATGCATAACCTAGCTACCGTATAGAATTCGAACCTATGTATTTGTGGTGCATCACTATCAACCCATCTTAACATAATACTTGATTTTCCAGATGTTATTGAGAAATTAATCTAAGCCTCCACATAAGTCATTAAATAGCTAAATAGGTGCAATGATGTCTTACCATATATGGAACTTTATTAGACTTGTAATATTTTTCCTTCTTTGCTTGTTAATTTTTGGAATAAAAATATGAATAGAGTAAAGAATGACTTGCAAACTAATGACTATAAGTGTGAACAGAGTACAGAATGTGTTGCCCCTAATTGATGTTAGAGTTGGTGATTGAAGAGTGTTGTGAGATAAAAACCAGGTGAGCTGCAAACCATCAGATGCATAGATTGCAACAAATTAAAGCACCAATGTGAACCAATGCCAGAGAACTTTCAATGTGGAGAATGTTGTGAGGTGAAGCTCTGAAATGAGGCACTTCTGTATGGTACTGAGGGGTAAACAGAAGCAGCAGAATATTGAGAAAAAAAGAGCGAGCTGGAATGACAAAAGTGACCCACGTAAGTTGATACACTGCCTTTGAAGGAATGCTAAGGCATGAGAGGCTGAATCGAGCGATGTTGAAGAGATAAAATATTGCATCATTGATAGACTAGGAGAGAGTAATATAAGAAGTAAGTGTGGTTCTATTGTTGTGCAAGGTTAGTGAAAACATGAGTTGGTTTTGGATTCTGTAATGAGCGAGCAGCAGGGAGCATCAATATGAAAAACTACATAACACCAAGGCAGGGGTTGTTGGACTACAACTTAACGTGAGAACATGTAGCTGTCTTGCATTTAGATCATCTTTAATGTGAAAGTGTTGATATTTGAAGTTTTCTTGTGTTATTTATCAAGTCAATCACTTTTTGTTTCTGGAAAATCTGAAATAAAATTTATCTTTGGATACCATGGCTAGATAATTCCCAATCATCTGCTATTGGACTTCCTACATAAGATCTACTATATTTGACGAAACTATACAATAGGGCACAAGCAAATCGGTCAAATACTGTAACTTGCTTAAATCAAGATAGATCGCTACCATTATCTACTCTTCAGAAGAAATTGATGTGTATTCTCATTTTCTAGACAGTGTTGCTCAACTTGCACATTCAGCATGGACTGAGTTTGATTTAGTTCTTATGGGTATTGGTATTACTCTTATGACAGCTTCTCTTTTTGTGCATCTTTTTGCTATCAGATGTCTATACACCGTATGTGGTTTAGATGACCCTTTAAGACCAATATGTTCTTGATTCTTATCTATATTTGTGAAATCGAATGTCGACGATAGAATAGCATGCTTTTTTTGGGGTACAACTGGTATAATTAATTTGTTGCATGCAATCAATTCTAGTAAATTTGCAACAGAAGTGAATATGCTTTCTTGCATTTGATTTTGTGCATGTGTGTGCGCACATGCGTTCGTGCGTGCTTAATATTTTAGGTTAATTGTTTACTTATATGTATATTTGAAAGCGGCGAGGAGGAGGAGAAGGAAGAGTGTTAGAAGATGTATGGGTATTTGCCAAGCACAATGACTGTGTGTTAGGAATCTGTTCTTGGTGGCTATGAATGGATTTCTAATGTTCAAGGCTGCCACTTTCTTATCTGTAAGAAGCAAGCTGTCGTTGAAGACTTTAGGGCCGCGCATTATTGGTGGGCTCTTCCTTCCTATCCTTGGTGCTCTTCCTAATGCCATGCTTATTTGGGTAAACTCTTCTCTTTTTTTGGTTAATGTGTGCCCACTCCAATAATGTCGAGTATTGCAGTATATGCATCAATCATAGGTCATATATTTCTCATAGTTTCCAAAGACTAAAAGTATCACTGCATTTAGGATCGTGAATTCTTCCTAACATCGAGAAGTTTTGTTTGTAGGAGATCCAAGTCCATTGGCAAAGTTATATTATCTGGTTAAAGTTGGAATCTCCACAACCTATTTTAAGGTATAATGTTATTATTTAGAAGCACAAATTTGATTTTCTAAATCAAATATGAACATATAATGTTATTATTTTAAAGTATTAATGTGTAAATATTTTATTTTTAACGGATTTAACTGTATATGCAAAAAAAATGTGCTCCTTGTACTGGTTTTGTAAGGAAGATCCAAATGCATGTGAAACAAATCTACAACTTCTGTTTGATTGTAAACGATTATGTAGTACAATGAATTACTTTTTATTTTCATTGCAACAACTAACATCCGTTGTTTATTGCGCTTTCCTCACGGTAGGTGGCATGCTGACTTTTCTCTTCATTAATCAGTTAACCTTTATCCATGCCTTATTTATTTTAATAATCCGTTCATTTTAATCATTTTCCATCAAGTCCCTTGTATTTCAGGAAGTAACAGTTCATGACATTTTATAAAAGTATATCAAGTTGTATATTGGCCTATGTTACAGCAAAAAGTTTTCCTTTGAATGTTTGCATTTTATGTACAATAAAATTATCTTATTGGATTAATACATTTTTGTATTTTATAAGGGTAACAAGTATCTTCACTATGTACAAATCAAACAGTGGACTTGCTTGAACAACCGTATTTTTTTTTTAAAACATAATTTTCTTACTACCATATTTTTTCTATATAGCGCCTAATGATGCATTGTTCATTTTTACAGTTACTTTTTTTAAACAATATTCTTAGGCTTTTATCTATCTGTTCATGCCAATTTTTATTTACTAATAAACATGTATTAAAATGACTGCATTATCATATTAACATGTCAATTTGTTCTTGCTTCAGTAGATTAAACTAGTAGCTACAACAATTATGAAAAATAATTTACTAATACATGTTTTATTGGTGAAAGTGCATTGTACATTTATTACTATGGTATTTTCAGTTGTTTTGTGCCTAATCAATACCTAATCAATTGTGCAGGATAATCAGCAACTTGCAGTAGGTCGCAAGCATAAGCAACACAAATTCGAGCATATTTTTGATGAAGAGTAAGCCAATGAAATCATGTTTATTATCAATTACTCAGAGACAACCCTGCTGGGAAAATATCAACAGTTTCATGCTACGCAAATTCGAGCATATGCTTTCTAGCTTCTCAAAATTTCAACAGTATCAAGTATGCTATGTTGGGAAACTTGTTGTATGACCTTGCTTTTAAACTTTTATTCTAGATTTTTTTTTTAGTTTGCATTTTTTTATGACTGGTCTGTGGCAATATAATGTATACAACTCAAACATGCTTTTTTAGTTATTGTAAATGTGGATATTGTATATTTTGTTTTTCTAGCAAATGACACTTTGTTATTTCTTGTTCAAATATATTGAAATTTTTTCCATTATCTACCTGTATGTTAAGTTGTATGTCATATTTGTTTTTTTGTTGGATTGTGTGGAAATTGAAATTATGTTATGTTTCATTTTCCATCTTCAATTGCTTTGTAATAACAGATGTATTAATGACAGATTTAAAACACTAAATGTGGTCTCTATTGTTATAAAAGAGATCCATGAAATTGTCTTTAACAAGTTTCTAATCAAGAGACTTACTTGAGACCATCAGTGCGGTCTTTAATACTTTAGAGACAAATGTTTATTGTCTCTAATTATTTAGAGGCCTGTTTTTAAAGACAATATTTTTTTTTTAAAAGGGTCTCAAATATAAATTAGAGACATAATATTTTGTTTAGAGACAAAATAAAAGAGTCTTTAGTGAATTATTTTTTTGTAGTGTGTAACTGTATGTCCTTATAATAATGATACGTACATAATAAGGGTGTAGTAGAAATAGAAATAGATAGATAAATGGAAGTCTCCAGCTCATCTCCTAAAGCTTTGAAGCGTCCATAGTCAAACCTAATTTACTTAGTCTACTCAATGGAGTACACGAGGTATTTAGGAATAATAAAAATCACATGTCAAATATAAGTCTGGTATGAGAAACTAAAGATACATGCATCAATATAATAGTAATTTTTGGGATCGTATGAATCACCGTAATAGTTTTCCCCACAAAAGAAACTAAACCATCCGATAAGTAAATATAGAAATATAATAGATAGTGTCTAGGGTATAGAATATAAATTAGAAAATAGTCGTGTTGCTTAGATCTCGCAACACAACAATACTAGAAGTACATCTAAAACTGCTAAGGCTTGTTCGCACAAGGATTTTCCGTTGGAGGCCCCCTCAGCACATCGAGCCAGACATCCTGACAAGGGTCGCAATCTACTTTCCGAAATCACGTATATCTCTAGATAAAATATTCTACCAGGAAAACATAGCTAATTCACATCCAAATATGTAATACCAAATACCATCAACTCCCGCTAGCAACAATCGAAAGCATATCTAGATACTTGGAATTGATATACCCTTGGGTTAGCTAAACCCACTAGCTATGAGGCCTACTCAATTTTCTATCATTTCCGATGGTGACGTCACATTCAGCATCTCTTACACCAGTCTTCATCACTCGAACAAATCACAAATCCCTCCATGGATTCCAGCATAAGTCGTCCAATTAATGCTACTGCTGACTTTTTATTTGGACTTAACTTTAGAATAAATGGTTCAACTCTATGGCATTAGTCTGAAATGTTAATGCCAACCTCTCCCTTGGACTTAACCTTAGGATAGACGATCCAACCCTATAACATTTCACTTCACAACCGCTTCCAAAACACGGACTCATATACTAGTTTCGATTGGTTTTCGGTAAGTAATACATAAGTACTTATCCAATACCGGACTCTTCAAAACTAAATCGGTGAATTTTCTGTTAACTCAATTTTGGTTCTTTCATAAGTAAATGAACAGTGTATAGAAGTGCTCCCTGCGTAATCACGTATATATACATTCTTAAAGCGAGAGGCGTTACATATTAATGGGTCCTTTCTAGGGGATTTGAAACCATATGAGGCCGTGAAGCTTTTATATACTTCCTAAGTTAATTTGGTCATGTCCGTTAGTCGACTAATTGACTAACTAGTTCTAAAATGATCGCATATCGAAATTATGTTTCATATACTTATACATTTCCAACCTTCTTAACTTACTCTATCCCTTGATCAAGAGGGAAGCCGGTGCAATAGAGCATTGTTGCTTCTGAACCCTACTCGAACATCATTCTTAACTCTCACAGATAGATCAAGCTTTCTTCATCAGCTTTTAATGCTAAGTATAGTATTAATTACTTTCCATAAATAAGTAAATAAATAAAGCACGATTAAGTTACTTAAGCGACTCCTAATCCCCTTTTTAAAAACTTTGTTTATAACTTAAAACCATTTAAAATTTTAAAAAACTTTGTTTAAAATTTAAAAACATTTAAAAATGGTATATGTGTGTATATATATATATATATATATATATGAACGAATACTAATTTATTTAAAAGCTAATATAATTAATAAAATTCTAAAAACAATTTAAAAGATAAAATGTTACATAAGCGTTTAAATATTTTAATAAAATATTTAACTAATTTTCTAGAAATTATATATAAATAAATATACTTTAAATACTTATAATTGTGGTTTAAACATTTGTTTAAAATATTACTTTAAATAACTATTTTATAATTTGTTTGAAAACTATAAAATGCATGTTTTCATTTATTAAAATAAACCTTCGACTTTAATAATTCATAATTAGTTATTAAAAATATATTTAAATTCCAAACCACTTTAAAAATACTCTAGTACAAGTTATTAAATACTTCTAAAAAGATTGTAGAAAAATATTTTAATTAAGAGTCATCTTAAGGTAATTAATGTTAGAAATGGTAATCGATAATATTTTCAGAATGTTGCAAAAAGGATCCAGAGCTACTACACAAGCCAAAAAGTGCTTCGGTTGTGTGTGGTAACAAGTAATGAACTGGGCAGTTTTAATATCTATAAAGTTCAACCATTTTTAAATATGGTAAAAATCTTTTTAAGATCCATTTTTTTGCAGTAAATAATATACTAAATATAGATCACAATCATACCAAGAAATCCCTAGGGATCTTTTTACAAAGTATTATAGAAGTCCAACAAAGTAAGGCATTTCTAAGTGCTTCCATAGTGACTATTCGCTATAGAAACCATTCTACATCCAAGGCCCGTTCAATGACAGTCCAACCAAACCAATGTGCATTATGTCAAGGCTATGTAACAAGTCATGGAATTTCATAGAAGTCCAAATACACAATTTACATATGCCATTTGGTTTCCAAACCAAGAATATCAAAAGTTATAACAATATATAGTTAGGCAATTTGCTATAGTTTAAACAAGCAAGTTATACACTACGTATACATTCAAATGGCGAGTTTTCTCACCCTTAAATAAGTATACAACCCAAGCACAAGCCTCAACCTTGCTACAACTTCCTACCTTACCCAACACAAACTCTAAAATCCCTCTGCCCTTCACAAATGCTCATGGCCTAGGCAAGAATTTCCCACTTTTGCTCACGCTTAAGGTCCTTGGGGCTTGTGTACTCCACTTCTTCAGGCTTCAAGTTGATAATACTTGTTTCTATGTTGTTTAAGGCTTATAGAAAGAGTTTAGTGCAAGTTTGGGCTAATTTCTTATGAGTTTTAGAAAGTTAAAATAGAAGAGAGTAAGATAATGTAAAGCTTAGTTTTTGTGTATAAAAATGCAAAAAGGATTTGTTTTAAGAACTAGACTAGCCGCGGTGGAAGTTATGGATGAATTTCAAATATTTGTTTACCCTATTGAATCTTTTATTGGGCCTATGAAGTCTAACTGTATTAGAACATTTCTACATTTAATTTAAATAAAGTCTTTTATTTTATTTAAATTCAAATATATTAAGATATGAAATTAATTATATTTGATTTAGTTTATACATAAATGTATCATATACATATATGTGTGAGTGCATGTGCAACATAATAATCCGTGAAAGGTATAATATGCCCATATGTAGATGTTGGGATTCACATCGCAATGGATATATTAGCTCCTTCTATATGTCATGTATGTTGTCCAAATATGTTCATGTATATGTGTTACAATACACACATACATGTGTATGTATAAATATATTATATATAATATATCAACATAAAACATTTATACACAGATATATATATATATATATATATAAATATATATATAAAAAAAGAGAGAACAATTATTAAAAATTATTTATAATTCAAAATTAACTTAGTTTTGCAGACATAATAATTTTAGTATTTTAATTTGTATATATTATGAATAAAATAATGTTTTCATTCATAAATAATTAACATAAAATATATATTAATGAAAATTCAAGTTTTACCATTTTTAAAAATCTAGGATCATAAAATAGAGCTTAATAGAAATTTGTAGATTTTCCAAAGTTGAAATATTATTTTTAAAAACAAATACATTGAGTTCGGCAATAATTATTTAATATAAAATAATATATTATTAAAAATTCAAAATTCAAAATTTTAGAAATTTAGGATCATGAATGAAAGGTTAAGAAAAATTTGAAGAATTTTTCAATTAAATTATTATCTTTAATAAATCATAAGCAGTTTTTTCAAAATAATATTAATTATTAAAAATAATAAACTTTATTGAAAAATTACTAAATTTTTCTATATGTTTATGAATGATATAATATTTTTTAAAAATATAAAACTAAGTTTTAAATGTAATAATTATTTTATATATAATAAACAATTCAAAAATTCAATAAATGTTAATTTAAAAATATGAATATATGTATGATAATTGATTTTTGAATTTGTAAATTCATATTATATATAAATAATTGTATTAATTTTTTTAAATTATATATATATATATCTTATATATACATATATGCTATTATGAGAGAGAAATATACACTAATATATATATATATATATATATATATATATATATATGTAGTAGAAAATAGGCATAAGGACAAACATTAAAAAAAATTAGGCTGAAAGACTACAAGTTTCTTTTTTAGGATGAAGGACAAACTTTGAAAGTAATTAGGCTGAAGGGCTACAAGTTTCTTTTTTATGCTGAAGGACAAACTATGAAAGTAATTAGGCTGAAGGACAATGCTAGTTAGAACTAGCATTTTGTATAGTCTAAAAACTGAATAAAATGCTAATTAGAATTAGCATTTTGTATAGTATAAAAACAGAATATAATGCTAGTTTGAACTAGCATTGTCCTTCAGCCTAATTTTCCAAAGTTTGTCCTTCATCCATAAAATGAATCTTGGTGTCCTTGAGACAATTTTTTATATCAAAGTTTATCCTTTTCCCTAATTCCCTATATATATATATATGAATTTATTAATAAATATGTATAAAACAATTAGACAAAATTAATTTTGTACAGTAAACACCATTTGTCTATGAATAAATCAAATAGCATAATAAACAAATTATGCACATAACCAAACTGATTTGTGACAACCACGTCTACTTACAAAATCTCATCTAACTAAACATATAGTAGCAATATATTTAGATAGATATGAAGTTGCTCATTATATGATCATAGAAAATAATTTAATTACTACAATATGAATTAAAATTAATAATTTTATGATGCCTTTGTGTTAACGTAAAAATCAGACGATAACACCCCGGTGTATGTAGAGTAAATGTGAAAGCACCACCCGTCAATATGGGAATTAGAGATAAGCAAAAAATTACAGAAAAGCAGTAAAAGACACAATTTTTATAGTGGTTCGGCTTATAGTCAAGCCTACGTCCACTTTAGTTCTCTTCATTACTGACTTAAGTACAACTTATACAACTTTCTTCAATTACAACACACTTTAGACTAGTAGCTCAAACTTGGATGTAGAATAATCTTTTGAGTTCATATTGAATGATGTAGATTCTCTCTTGAAGTTTGTCGTAGTGTCCTTGGTGCTTGGGGTGCTTGAAGTGTTGTTTGAGTTGAGAAAATGGCAGAGTGTTGATGCTCCGGAGAATGATCCAAAAGTCCCCCGAATGTTGGAGCTAGTGCTGTATTTATAGGGTGAACTCGGAGTTAGGTCATAGGTCGTAGGTCGAAGGGCGACCTAGGGATAGGTCGGGAACGACCTAAGGTTACAGCTTAACAGGGTAGCTCCTGATCCTCTCTGAGCGAGCTAACGGGTTGGGCGACCTAGGGATAGGTCGGCTATAATTTAGGTTGTGGGCGACCCAAGGAATGGCAGGGGAGAGAGATGTGATCTACCAAATACGGCCTAAAGAAGTTGCTCCGACCTACTTAGGTCGCGAGCGGCTTAGTGGAAGGGATTAGGTCGTTAGGTCACATCACCTCATAGGTCATTAACCCGTTGTTGGTCTATTAGCTCATTAGGTCGCTTCACGGCTTAAGCCGCTAACTCGTTGAGTCGTAGGACACTGGACCATCTGATCCTTTAACAGGATAAGCCGTTAGGTCGCGATACCTCTTAGGTCGGTACTTCACTTCAGCAGTTAGGTCGTTGGTCTTCTTAGGTCGTAGAGTACTTAAGTCGTTAGGTCGCTGTGTTTCTTAACTCGGTCATGCTTTAGGTCGTTAATAGGCTAACTCGTTAGGTCGCTTGGGTTGTTAGGTCTCCAGGCCCTTTAAGTAATTAGGTCGCTGCTTCATTAGGTCGGTGAGCTACGAATTTGAGGAGTTAACACTTGCCCCTCGAAGTACACGCCTAAGATCGTAGGTCTTCAATGTCTTTTAACCCGTCCCCTTCTGAGTCGCTAGGTCGCGAGCGACCTAAAGGCTTGGTTAGGTCGTTCGTGATGTTTCAGGTTCTTCCATCTCAAAGTATAAGTCGTCCACCTTCTTCTTTCTTCTCATCACTTACTCCTTTATTCGAATCCGCCATTAACGAGTCCTCGACTTCCCAAAGACAATTTTGAACCGGCTAATCACTGATTATCCTTAATGCTTCATTGCATAAGTGAATCTGCTTCCTATTCAATCCTCGATTATCGTTGAATCACGAATCCCACTTTCCATCTCTGACCCACTTTCTTACGCCACGTTTTACTACGAATCTCATTACATCGATTGTTGATGGATTTGAGGTAGCTCGATTTGGCTTTAGACGATTCGCAAGGAGAAGATAATGGGTTACATTGTTTTTAGGCTAACTGATTTGTGATTCTGGAGGAGTTGAGGAGATTGTCAACGGGCTAGCGAGTTATGGGGGAGGAGACTTAGGATTTTTCATGGGGAAGCGGTCTGAGACTGCCGAGATACCTCTGGGATGATCTAGTGGATCAAGCGAGTTAAAGATTCTCGAGATTTAGGGGAAAACGAACGACCCACTGGCTCACGACCTGGCGTGCCTGCGACCTTCCTTCTTGCGACTTATCATTCTCGAGTAACATAGGGCCTAAAGCAGAACGACCTTACTTTATAACGACCTAACTATCAACGGCATAAGTGTTAGGTCGTAACCGAGCTAGGACTTGGATGATTTTACATCACTCTGACCTGAGACTTTTGTCCTTTAATATGCATCACGATTTAAAGAACCAACGGTTTAACTTAACTCGCGGCTCAACTTGCTGGGGCATATGTCTTAGGTCGTGGGCGAGCTAACTCTCATGCACTTGTTGCGACTTATTTTTCCTGCGACTTAAGCTTTTAGGTCGTGCGAGGGTTTCGAACGATCCAACACTTAACCAAATCTGCTTTTCCTTGCCCTGAGGTTCCATGCCTTGAACCCTTTGACTTGGACTGTAGCTTAATGTCTTGAACAAAACTTGAATATTTGCACCATCCAACAGAACTTGATTGTATTTCAACCTTGAACTGCTAGAATAAGCTACTTAGACTTTGTTGCACTTCTTTACAGATTACACTAACTTTAATGCTAACAATCTGTTAAAAAACAACACTTGCAGAAATATGGGACGAATATACTGCCACTGATCGCCCACATCGAATGACAGATTAGTCAATAAAATATGATCAACTTAAAGAAATTATATGAAATGCTGTGAACCAACAAATTCAAGTGAAGTAGTAAAGCAATGCTAACCAACCAAAGCCGATTTTTTTGCATAATACTGCACTTATATTTGGACTTAAGGCGACAAGTCCTGAAATTTTACAATTGTCATATGTTTATTAATTTAATTCCAGTTATACTTGCTTGTCACTTTGTTAGTTTTACACAACACTTCACACATTTAGGAAACATGCACCTTCACATTTGAATATCCAGTTCCTTGTGTAGAATGTCTTCTCAAGAAGAGATAATCGAGCAATCTAGAGGAGTCTTCCCGATAGCCGACCCATTGGTCGATCCTCCGGAGAGAACTCCAACTACCTTGAGTCAGCGGGCATTCAATCAATCACGAATTCAATTTGGGATTGCCGAAGTGGATGCTATACTTCCTGGCCCAAATGATACTGCCGACAGGCCACCTCTCGGTTTTGTCGCCGTCAACCGTCAGATGTGCCTTTGTGGTGCCATTCCTCCTTTCAATGAATTTCTTCATCAACTCCTTTTCCGGCTAACCATCTCTCCCTTTCAACTACATCCCAATGGATACGCCATCCTGATGGGATTGTGTTTTATTCAGGAGGACACTTAACCGTCTTCCGAGCTTCGAAGAAATTTGCTACTTATGCACATTTGCGAAGAACAAAGACTACCCCTCCTTTATACTCGTGAGAAGTGCCAGAAATCGTAAACTTATCACCGATCTTCCCGAAAGTGCTCACGGTTTTCTGAATCAGTTCTTCTTCGTCCACTGCCCCCTAGGGTTTTATGCCATCTGGAGAAAAGGAAGTAAGATTGCTCATTCCCATTCTTCCCGTTTCAGCTTTTCAAGATCCGAATTGCTGAGTGCTAACTTCATTCTTTTCTTTTACAGCGCTTCCTCCTCCCTCTAGAAATCCCAGTCACAAGTCGACTTTTGATAGATTAAGTGTCGTGCCAGCTGAAAAAAGAAGTATTAAGTTTTTGCTGAGAGATGAATTTCTGCATCAATTCGGACTTCTTCACTCTTCTCGCTCTACTCAACCTCATGAAGTTCCCGATTCTCCGGCCAAGTCGCCAGATGCCCCAGTTTCTGCCGATGAACCTATACTGAAGGAACCTACTTCTGAGGTTTTACTGGTGAAGTGCTCTACTTCCACTGATATTGCGGGGCCATCTGACAAACTTACACTTGCCTCGATCATCGAAGAGGAAGAGCCTTTTCATCATTCAGGGAAATCCAGTGACGAGGGAACCGAGAGAGCGAGCCCTTCCAAGCAAAGTGGGGATGAAATTTTTGAGGGCTTGAGCGACCTGATGATCACTTCACAGGAGCTCTTTAAAGACGGCCCTGTTACCGCCAGAGTTACTTCTTCAACAGTTGAAGCAACATCTATTTTACAACAAACTCCGTCAGCCCAAGAGTTGACGCTATCTGTAAAACCCATCATTTCCCCACAACCGAGGAGTGGTTCGTAGTTTGATGCACGTAGTTTGCGCGTTACACACAGTTAGGATTTTTCAGCACTCATACGCACTTTGCCTCTTTACTTCATAGATTCTCAAGTTTTGCATGTTTCTCATTTTCAAGTTCTTCAATGGGGCGACGCAGCTCTTACTATGACGACTTCCAGAGCTACGGAAGGCGCGGCTCCTTTGATCCCAAGAGATATCTTCCTTCCTATAGGGAGACTGATGAAGAAAGAGCTGTGCGGAAAGCTCGTGAAAGGCGTGCCTACGAAGAACATCATAAGAGGTGGGATGAGCGACATGATTCTTCCCAGAGGGAAGATGATTCTCACAAGCGAAAATCCCGTGACGATAAAGGGAAAAGTCACGTTGCTGAAGAGATGAGTA
Source organism: Allium cepa (assembly GCA_030765085.1). NCBI lineage: Eukaryota > Viridiplantae > Streptophyta > Magnoliopsida > Asparagales > Amaryllidaceae > Allium > Allium cepa. Next base: position 73,971,316 of record CM060942.1, read on the forward strand.
AAAGGGCCAAACATGGCGAAAGGCTGGCATTTGAAATTTCTGAAAAGCCCGCTGCTCCTATGCAATCCCAATCTCCTACCCTGGCACGTACTGATATTCAAACAATCATTGGCAGGCCCCCATATCAGGTCGGACCAGGCCCGACTACTCTTCAGAGTCGATTTCCAAACTGGTGCTTAAAGGGACTGCGCTTTGATCTTGACCTGGTCCCGATCGACAAGTAGGCAATGCTGTGCAATCTCGATGCTATCAAACTCGATATTGAGAGAATGTCGGGTTGGCAAAGGCTTGTCGACGAGCTTCAGAGGGTAAACCGTGTAAACCTTGAGGCCATGCTAACAATGGAAAACGACAAGTCTGAATGGCAGAAAACTCTTGAGCTGCATGATGTGGAAATGAGGAGCATCGCTACTTATAATGAGAAGCTCGAAGCGGAAGTTGAAAAACTTAAAAAAGAGCTTGCCACTTCCTCCACTTCCTATTCTCAAAAGGAGAAAGTGCTTCAACAACAAGTGCGAGATGCTCACGCTGCTCAAAGAGATGTGCAAGCTAGGATTGAGAGTCAGGAGAAAATTATGGAAGGCTATCACACGGATATTGTAGAGCTGGGCAAGAAGACTAGCTCTTAGGACGCAGAGATCGAAATGCTAAAAATTCGACTTTCTAAAGCTGAAAGAGAGCGTGATGAGGCTGTTGCCGGAAAAAATGTAGCTAAAGAGTCTCATGAGGCAATGAAGGCCAATATCAGCTCAACATTATTTGACTTCTACTTGCATAGCGTCCTGGGGCACGGTAGTCTCTCCTTTCTAGGCCCTAAATATGAAATAACTCTGGCCGAAGTGTGGGAGGCCATACTTGACATCCTCGGCGGTGCTGGCTATGCTGAGGCGGATCTAGAGGCAAACTATCTTGATGATAATGCACGTGCCGCTCTTGCCAGGGGAAAGAAGAAACTTGCCAAAGAGAGAGCCGGAATGGCAGAAGGAGAATATGTAGGGAAGGCAAATTTAACCGACCCAGTTCAACTTTCGGTTTCGGACGATATCGACATTGTTGGTTCCGGTTCCCATTCTCCGCCTCCTACTAAAGCCATGACTGAGGGTGCAACCGCTCACAATGGAGATGAGATTCATGAGAGCGGTGACGCGCGGGGCTTTGAAGTTGACATAGTAAAGCCTGCTTCGCCAGGTAACCTTACTGCTGATCTTGCTCAAGTGGACTGCTCGTTCGCTTCACATGAGTTTGATGAAATTCTTGATTATTTTTTAAATCTCGACGCGCCACTAACTCCTCTCTTTACGAGAGATATTGACTTTAACTTCTTTTCTTCTATAGAGAAAGCACCGAGCATTGTTCAGACTTCCCCTCCTCCAGTTATTCCTCCTCCGTCTCTTCAAGTCACTCCTCCTTCTGCCTCTCAGCCGGGATCACAAGAGGAGCAGATAGAAGCTCTCCATGGTTTGGATGATCCCATTGCTTCTCAAGAACCGAGGGGAGAAGAATCTGAAGAAGGTGAGAAGACTCCGGAACGAACTGCTTCTGATGATATAGCGCTATCCGCTCTTTTTACTCCAGGCAGTGGTTCTTCTTCTAAGAAGAGGGGGAAAAGTGGAGTCTCGAAGAAGAAGGAAGCTTCAGCCGGCGAAGAAAAAGCAGAGGAAAGTCCAATTGTGCCCCCTTTCTCCTTCTTCCCCTACTCTTACAAGCCAGCCTAAGAAGTTGGTCATCCGGCCAGGCGCAGGCTCGAAAGGTGGAAGGAAGAAGAAATGATGGCTTTGGCCTTATGCTTTTTATCTCGCTTCTTGCTTTTTGCTTGTATATATAAACTTGCGTTGACCGGAGATTGTGCGGGTACCGGTCCCCGCCTTCTTTTATTTTGAAACCTGCACATGTATAAAATTATCATAGTATGGAATAAAATGACTCTTTTACTTTCACAAACTTCAGTCTGTATTTGAGAATGCGTTTATTTTCCGTCTTTATGCAAGTTTCTTTATTTTCTTTATGTGAAGTTGCAATAAGCCTGTGGTATGTTATTTGAGCATTGCTTTTATGAATGTAACTATATTATATTGCCCCCATACCACGGATTATTGCAACTTCTTTCACTTTGTCAAAATTTTGGAGAACGACTCTTCTGCTTCGAGAAGACTCGTATTCTTTCTTTGGAGAATGAATTTTCCATTTTGGAGAGGCTTACATTCGTACTTTTTTTTAAAAGAATAATTTTTTCCTTTTTCAGGAAATATTCCTCTTATTTAGCAGAATGTGCCCTGTGTTGGAGAAGTTATTTCCTCCCTTTTTTTTTACACTTCAACTTTTGGAGATGATCACTCTTTTTTTTTTTTTTTAAAGTAGTGAATTTTCCAGTTCGTGAAGTGGGCTTCAAAAGAAGGCTTTGATTTGGTACTTCAACTCCAAGAGAAGGATATTTTCATTATAGAGAGATTGATCTTCTCTCAAGAGTAGAAGTACACCTCCGAAGAGGGATTATATATATATATATATATATATATATATATATTTGTTGTGCCTCGTTGGAGGGATTCCTGTTTCCGGAGAGGGAAGGTGTGCCTTTGGAGAAGGCTGGTGCCTCCGAAGAGGTCTTGTGGTGCCTTGGGAAAGGGATTTATTGCATTTCAGCTCTGGTGAAATGGACCCCCGAAGAGGCCTTTTATCATTTCAACTCCTGGTGAAATGTGCCTCCGAAGAGGTTTTTTCACATCTCAACTCTTGTGAAGTTTTATTTCAGATCTCGGTGAGATGTGTGCCTCCGAAGAGGTCTTATTATCTTTTCAGTTCTGGTGAATTACTTCAACTCCTAGTGAAATGGGCCTCCGAAGAGGGCTTTTCACATCTCAACTCTTGTGAAGTTTTATTTCAGATCTCGGTGAGATGTGTGCCTCCGAGTATGCCTGGAAGTTACTTTCTCATGGTTGGCTGGATTCACGGGGCGGACGCAAGTTACTTGGACGTTTATTTGCACAAACTGTCTCGGCTAGTGAACATGCTCCCTATGCCTTCCACTTGGAAAGGTGCCTCCGGTCATCACATGGACTCACGGGGTGGATGCAAGTTACTTGGACGTTTGTTTGCGCAAGCTGTCTCAGCTAGTGAACAAGCGCCTTGCCTTCCAGTTGGGAAGGTGCTTCCGGTCATTCCATACCAATCTTTTTTGTTGAGAAAGAGAACTTTCATTTTCTGGCATGCCCCGTTTGAGGTCTTTATCCTCCGAAGAGTTGTGCCTCCGAAGAGGGCTTGTGCCTCCGAAGAGGTCTTTGGTTGTTTGATGCCTGCTCGCCCATGTCTTTTCGCCATTTATTCATATCAGCGATCCCCGTTATCTTTTTCAAGTACACCTCCCTTTCTATTGCCAATAATTTACTTTATCCAAAGAAGTGTACTTCATAGTTAAGTGAGTTTGCAGGGGCGGACACATGCTATTTAATCGGATGCTTGTGTGTACAAACAACCACAATTAGTTAGCAAGGGCCCACCTCCCGTAGAATCACTAACTTTTTGCTTGAAGCACTTCTTATGTAGGATTTGAGTATGGAGATTTTGAATGGCTTAGCATTTGCTTGTTGAGTGATGTCAGGGATCGTTTATTCTCGAGATGTGTAAGCTTTGTTTTTCATTGCCTGTAACGTTAAATCGACATTTTAGCAATACATTTAAAGTACTTTATATATCGAAATAAAACAGGCATTCTATAATAGTAGAGAACATAAGATTTATAGTGGTCCGGCCAAAAACTGGGCCTACGTCCACTTTATGGTTCTTATTATTCACTTGCACTAGCTTTTACAATGGCTTTCATTACAAGAATCAAACAATCAATTCTTTTACAACATTTCAGCAAAGCTTTCAAGTATAATATGGACGCAAGTGATTGCTGTTCCAAGCCTTTGGAATTGGGTCTCCTTCGACAGTTGTGAGTTTGAATGTGCCATCAAGAAATTTTTGGCCTATGACATACGGCCCTTTCCAGTTTGGCCCAAACACGCCTGCAGCTGTCATAATTCTTTTCAAGATTAGATCTCCAACTTCAAAGCTGCGTTGGCGAACTTTAGAATTGAAGTGCCTGGCTATTCTTTGCTGATGAGCCGCAATTCTGAGCTCAGCCTCTTTCCTTCTTTCATCAAGGAAGTCAAGGGCTTCAAGTTGCAGCTTTTCATTTTCAGCTTGATCGAAATGGATTCTTCTATGTGAAGGGACCTCTGTTTCCACCGGAATCATTGCCTCTGATCCATATGCCAGTGAAAATGGAGTGTGCCCAGTCGCAGTTTTGTGGGTAGTTCTGTATGCCCATAGTGCTAGTGGCAGCTTATCGACCCAACCACCTTTTGCTTTCTCAAGCTGTTTTTTGATGGTTGACTTGATAATTTTGTTCACTGCTTCCACTTGCCCGTTTGCCTGCGGATGAGCCACTATCGAGAAGCTTTTTCGGATCTTGAATCGTTTGCAAAAATCCTGAAATTCTTCACTTTCGAATTGGGTACCATTGTCTGTGATTATCTTCTAAGGCACACCATATCTGCAAATGATATTTTTAGTCACAAAATTTATCATCTTTTTAGAGGTAATAGTAGCTAGTGGTTCAGCTTCAGTCCATTTAGTAAAATAGTCAACAGCAACAATAGCATATTTAATTCTGGATTTGGCAGTCGGTAAAGGCCCGATAAGATCTATCCCCTAAATAGCAAATGGCCATGGGCTGACCATCTGCATTAGCTCGGTGGAAGGTGCTCTAGGGATTTTGGCAAATCTCTGGCATTTGTCACACTTTCGGGAATAGTCGGCAGCATCTCGATTGATATCCGACCAAAAATATCCATAACGAAGAATTTTCTTTGCTAAGGTTTGGCCACTTGCATGATCTCCACACTCTCCTCCGTGTACTTCGGCTAGAATTGTCTTAGCTTCTTCCTTGGTTACACATCGGAGTAATGGCATTAAAAACCCCCGTCTGTACAATCAGCCATCTTGAATTATGTATCTCGAAGCTTTTCTTAACAGTTTCTGGCGTTCTCTCGGATTTTCTGGAAGTGAACTGTTGAGAAGATATTCCTTTATCGGGGTCATCCATGACTCTTGCTCTTGAGATACGGTCATGATCCAGTCAATATCCATTTCATCAATGCTAGGAGTTGACAAGACTTCCACAGGAGCTAATCCCAATAATTGAGCTTCACCAGCACTGGAATACTTCGCAAGAGAGTCTGCCTTCCTGTTCTCTTCCCGGGTTATATGGCTTATTGTATAGTGGTCAAAATCACCAAGAAGCTCCCAGGTCTTTGACAAGTAAGTAGGCAGATTTTCCTCTTTAGCTTGAAACTCTTTCTTAACTTGGCACACGATAAGCTGAGAATCACTAAAGATCTGCAATGACTTGATGTTCAGTTCTTTAGCAATCTTCAGGCCGGCAATAAGAGCTTCATATTCTGCTTCATCATTGGTCGAAGGAAATTCTAATCTCAATGCATAATACAATGACCGTCCTTCAGGGGTCTCAAGAACAACACCAGCTCCAGAACAGTAATCATTCCTCGTGCCATCCACATACAACTTCCATCGAACTGGGGTGTTATCAACCACCACTTCCACACCATCACCTTTGTCTGTACATTCTGCGATGAAATCCGCCAAAGCTTGTCCATTTATTGCTCTTCGGGGATGATAAGTGATGTCGTATTGGCTGAGTTCAATATTCCACTTTAGAAGACGACCCGAAGTTTCAGGGCGAAACAGGACTTGCTTTACAGGTTGATCGGTGAGGACTTTGATGGGGTGAGCTTGGAAATAAGGCCTCAGTTTTCTTGATGCAATCAGTAGACAATAGGCGAGCTTTTTCAATTTTGAATAGTTCATCTCTGCCCCAGTGAATCTCTTGCTGATGCAGTAGACTGGACGCTGAACTTTCGCGTCTTCCCGTACCAAAGCTGCACTGAGGGCATGAGATGTGATTGCCAGATATACAAAAAGATCTTCACCGTTGTCGGGCTTAGAAAGTATTGAAGGCGTTACCATATGACAAATCAACTCATCAAAAGCTTTCTGGCATTCAGAAGTCCAGTCAAAGTTTTTCCTTCCTTTCTTCAGAGCATCAAAGAATGGAATGCATTTATCAGTAGCTTTGGAAATGAATCGACTCAAGGCAGCAACTTTTCCATTTAGACTTTGTAATTCCTTCTTTGTTCTAGGAGCTTTGGCTTCCCTTAAGGCAGTGATCTGAGAAATATTAGCTTCAATGCCCCTATCACTCACAATGAAATCCAAGAACTTTCCGGACTCCACCCCAAATGAACATTTCAAAGGATTAAGCTTCATCCCGTACTTCTGAAGTATTGCGAACATTTCTGCCAAATGATCGATATGGTCTACTGCTTTCTTTGATTTCACCAACATATCATCGAGATAAACTTCCGTAGTCTTTCCAATTTGTGGTTTGAACATTGTATTAACAAGTCTTTGGTAAGTTGCCCCTGCACTCTTCAGTCCGAAGGGCATGAATCTGTAGCAGTAAAGACCAACATCGGTGATGAAGCTCGTGTCCTCTTGATCGGGCTCATGCATCATGATCTGGTTATATCCGGAGTAAGCATCCATGAAAGATAACAATTCATGCCCCGCTGTTCCATCAACTAACTGATCAATCCTGGGTAACGGAAAGCAGTCTTTGGGGCAGGCCTTGTTTAAATCTGAAAAGTCAATGCATACTCTCCACTTCCCGTTAGCTTTCTTAACCAGTACTGGATTTGAAACCCAATTCGGATAAGTAGATTCTGTAATAAAGCCATTCTCCATGAGCCGATCTACCTCTTCTTTCAATGCTGCTGACCTCTCGGGACCCTGGGTTCTTCTTTTCTGCTTTACAGGTGTAAACTTTGATCAATATTCAGAGTATGTACTGCAATTTCTGGGGATATTCCACACATATCAGCATGAGTCCAAGCGAATACGTCCAGATTTGCTTTCAAGAATGATATCAAAGAATTTTGAACCATTACACTAAGTTGCGAACCCACATTCAGCACTTTATTCGGATTTTTCGGATCAACAGGTACCGACACCGTTACTTCCATTGGTACCACTCTATTTTCCTCTGCACTGGCCTTTCTGGGATCTATTTCTCTTCGTGCACTACTACATTCGCCAGTACAGGGTCCATCCTGTAATTGCTACAAGGTTGGTTCCTTGATGCGGACTGGGGCCGCCACATCTTTTCCCATTTCTCTCTTCCTCGCTTCACGCAGTTCTATCAAATAACATTCTCGTCCTGCATTCTGATCCCCTTTCACAACACCAATTCCATTGTCTGTAGGGAATTTCATGGTAAGGCACCACGGGGCGAGAATTGCTTTAAAAGCTGCAAGAGTTGGCCGGCCTAGGAAGGCGTTGTAAGCAGAAAATTCATCAACAATTACAAAAGTCTGCCTTCGGACCATCTTTTTCTGCCCCTCTCCAAGTTCAATGAACAGGTCAACAGTTCCAATCAGCTGTCTGGGTTCCCCAGCAAACCCAACAATCTTTTGTGACGAAGCTTGAACGTCAGCCATTGGAATCTCCATCTGATCGAAGGTCTTTTTGAAAAGAATATTACAAGAAGCACCACAATCAACAAGTACTCTTCTGACAATAGCCGGTCCAATGCCTGCAGAAATAACCAAGGGATCTATGGTAGGGGCTTCAACACCCATAGAATCCCTGACTCTGAAGACAATGTCATCATTAAAAGTTTTTTGCTGCTTCAAGGGTGCATCATCCTCCAACACAAAGAAACTTTCTTCTGCTGATGCATACTTCAAAGCACGAGCGTATCGTTCCATCTCACCCCAGCTTCTGCCAGCTGGGTGAGGTCCTCCCATAATCACATTAATAACAGGTCTTTCTGACTCATGCGCTACTGCCTTTTCACTTGAGCTGGGACGATGAATAAAAGCCTATTGTCCTTGAGTTGACGAAGTTGGAGCACTCCTGTTCCTCTTCACATACCGCTGGAGTTTGTTTTCTTTTAACAGTTCCTCAATCAACTCCTTCAAGTGACGACACTCATTAGTATCATGGTCGGGTTGGTTATGGAACCAGCAAAATTTTCCACTTTTCTCAGCTCTGGCTCCAACCCTCTGCTTAGCTGGTGCGGGGAATTCGACTGTGTCTTTGGTTGCAAAGCAGATGTTCTCCGGGGTATCAGTCAAATGAGTGAAGTTGAAGGAACGACTTTTCTTTGCATCTCCCTGCTTCTTCTGACCATCGTTTCCCCTCTTCTGATTGCTAGATTCCTTCTTATTCGCAGCAGCATTACTGTTTCCATGCCCCTGTCGATACCACCTTAGCCGGTGCTTGAAGGTTCTCCAAGCGCATGAATTCATCGACTTTCTTATAAAACTTATCAAGCGAATTCGGTTCCTTCATTTTCAACCACTTCCCTAACTCACTTGTCTTGTCAATAGCCTTCATCAAGTATGTCAAGATCATTCTCATCTCTAAGTTGTCTACTTCAGCCAAAGCTATATTGAACCGGTTCAAGAAAGATCTAATAGATTCTCCAGGATTCTACTCCAAGCTGGATAATGACATTATATCTTTCGCCTTTGAAGCGTACAATCTGAATTGTTCCTTGAACTTTCAAGTTAAGTCAGAAAACTAGTCTATAGATCGGACCGGCAGCTTTGTAAACCAAAGTAGAGCTACACCTTCCAAGTATATCGGAAAATACCGGCATTTGATCTCATCAGATGCTCTGGCACCAGTCATGTGCCAATCATACTTGTACAAGAATTCATTAGGGTCACTTGTCCCCTTATAAGCCGCAATGGTAGGAGGAACGAACTTCCTTGGAAATTCTGCTTTCAAAATCCTTTCGGTGAATGGAGTCTTGCTCGAAGCGAACCCCCATTCTTTTTCGTCTTCTTCCCTTTGCATACTTTCCTTCATGATTTTTCGAACCATTCCTAAGGAATATTCCTCATCATTAAGGGGCTCAGCAGGACAGGAATCATCCATTTTCTCGAAAGTTTGCCTCGACAGGCGCTCACGGAAAGTCGGTTGTTGTCCCGATCCTCCCACTTAGGGAGGTGTCTCTTTGACTGGGCCAGCTGCCCTTTGAGGAACATCTCTCTCTTTGACACCATGAACATTATCAGCAAAGTTTGGTTCGTTATTCGCCGGTTGACGGTTAGCTCCGAGCAAAGCGTTCAACCTTTCCAACATCAGATTGTTTTGGGCTTCCATTTGCTGATATAGCCCAGAAACCGCAGCATCCAACTCTGCTTGCGTAACTCTGACGGTTGGAGTTGTTTGACTTAAAGGAGGAGAAGTGGCAGTAGTCTCGCGAACATCGTCGGATCTAACAGACTTGCGCTTTCTTCCAGGAGCCATTATTTTTGATAGACTTCTGGTTTTTTAGAGAGATTCTTTCCACAAACTTCTATAAAGCTATGATGACAGTATCCTGAGTTTAACTCTCAGTGAAAGCACCAAAAATGTTAACGTAAAAATCAGACGCTAACACCCCGGTGTATGTAGAGTAAATGTGAAAGCACCACCCGTCAATACGGAAATTAGAGATAAGCAGAAAATTATAGAAAAGCTGTAAAAGACACAGTTTTTATAGTGGTTCGGCTTATAGTCAAGCCTACGTCCACTTTAGTTCTCTTTATTACTGACTTAAGTACAACTTATACAACTTTCTTCAATTACAACACACTTTAGACTAGTAGCTCAAACTTGGATGTAGAATAATCTTTTGAGTTCATATTGAATGATGTAGATTCTCTCTTGAAGTTTGTCGTAGTGTCCTTGGTGCTTGGGGTGCTTGAAGTGTTGTTTGAGTTGAGAAAATGGCAGAGTGTTGATTCTCCGGAGAATGATCCAAAAGTCCCCCGAATGTTGGAGCTAGTGCTGTATTTATAGGGTGAACTCGGAGTTAGGTCGTAGGTCGTAGTTCGTAGGTCGAAGGGCGACCTAGGGATAGGTCGGGAACGACCTAAGGTTACAGCTTAACAGGGTAGCTCCTGATCCTCTCTGAGCGAGCTAACGGGTTGGACGACCTAGGGATAGGTCCGCTATAATTTAGGTTGTGGGTGACCCAAGGAATGGCAGGGGAGAGAGATGTGATCTACCAAATACGGCCTAAAGAAGTTTCTCCGACCTACTTAGGTCGCGAGCGGCTTAGTGGAAGGGATTAGGTCGTTAGGTCACATCACCCCATAGGTCGTTAACCCACTGTTGGTCTATTAGCTCATTAGGCCGCTTCACGGCTTAAGCCGCTAACTCATTGAGTCGTAGGTTGCTGGACCATCTGATCCTTTAATAGGTAAGCCGTTAGGTCGCGATACCTCTTAGGTCGGTACTTCACTTCAGCAGTTAGGTCGCTGGTCTTCTTAGGTTGTAGAGTACTTAAGTCGTTAGGTCGCTGTGTTTCTTAACTCGGTCATGCTTTAGGTCGTTAATAGGCTAACACGTTAGGTCGCTTGGGCTGTTAGGTCGCCAGGCCCTTTAAGTAATTAGGTCGCTGCTTCATTAGGTCGGTGAGCTACGAATTTGAGGAGTTAACACTTTGAATCAACGTTGAAGCAATGACTTCCCTTCCTTTTATTGTTCTCGATTTGTCAGATTGTAGGTCCGGAATCACCAATCTCTAACTATCAAATAATATTATTTCAATTAGAAACATATTTGAGAATTTTGGAGTGGATTGAAAGCTATGTTTTAACCAGCAATGTAGAAGGCAACGACGGCCAAAAAATTTAGTAATTGTTTATAGAGATACATACGTACGGGCATACATACATATATATGTATATATAGGTTGTATTAGAGAGAAACGAGGAAAATCGTTTTACCCATTCTCACTTTATCTCAACCCATTATCTCCAAGCCAATTCCCTAATTATAGCCTCCCGTAGACCTTCCCAAAATCAAAATTTTGCGGCCCTAATGATGGACCTTAAACCCATCTAAGCCCAATCCAAAATACTATGCAATTAAATCTCATTTAATCGCTTATCGATATTGTATATCGACGGATATATTTATAACTGTTATAATTATATATAACATTATTTATTTCTCAAATAATATTTAAATTTTACAATTAATATTTCATAAATATTAATTAATTTAATTAATGTATAATAAATATAAACTAATTAAACCGTTCGGTCTTAAAGAATTCGTTATTTCGGCTGTGTAACCCTTGGGAGTAAATTTGGTCAGAGATTAATATCGAACTATTCTAATGTTAACATTCACACATCACTTAGTAGATGGTGTGACATTATGGCCAAATTTATCGCTTACTCATTTTCGGTAAAATCTAATTTTAGTCTTATAAGCATTGCCCAATTGTGATATTTATTTACACCTCTTCGTCAAAAAAATATCACTTTGGACTTATGTAATTTGGTAATGGTCAAAATTCCAACCTCGTCCACATTCAACATTATAGTCACAATACAAAGTCCTTGGTTCAATAATAACAATTATTATTAACTGAAATGCTCTGGCTAGAAACTTTGACTTTGATTTGACTGTGATACTAACCGCATATAGTTGAAGAGACAAATCTTTTCTTGAATAGTGCTTCACTTCCGATATTTCCACTCAACCTAACTATAGTCACTCGATGGACTCCATGTCATGATTTGGCTATAATCAAAGCAGAGCTTTCATATTGAAAAAGTCAAGAGAACTGTGTAGATCAATCACATCGATATTTTCTGTTTGACCTTAGTTATATTAACCAACAGAAAACTATCGAGTGAGTTATTCCATAGTGATCCAATAACTATAAGTATGTAACCCCTTTGGTTCCCCCAGCAGTCACGAGTAATACACTACCCAACATTTAGGGAGCGTTACATACTCCAGTCTCAACGGATACATCGATATTCAGTCTCGATGCATCTTGATTAGTAACATTTAAAACGGTACATTTATTTCGTTGTGATAATTAATCATGGTTACAACACTTCGTAACTACCATCACAAAATATACCATTTATGGATTTTTCTATTAAATATACTTTTAATTAAGTTAATTAATTGATATAATCATATTATATCAAGTATATAATAAGAAGAAAATACCTTTTATTTCGAATAAGATTGGTCAACGAGCTAGATATACATAACAAATTACATAATTGCCCCTAGGGCATACCCTTAACTCTATCAATCTTCCACTTGCACTTGGGGTCAATTATGAAATCTATTTCCAACTTCTCCAAGCAGTTTTCTCAAAACCAATTAGGTTAGTCCCCTAATGAATAGGTATGCTATTATGTTTTAATTATCTATTTTGTCGATTAACTCTCTCTAACACTGATAAACTGCCTTTATCATGTAAAACGAATCGAAATATGTCTTTTGACTTCCAGTGAGCTTTAAGTTCTATCATGACCAATTTTATGACATTATTATCTTATAACAATATTATGGGATTCTCAACATTTCGAATCACTGTTGGCTCATTTATAAATTTGTGCATTTATATTTATATACATTTGTTTATTGTAGCACTACTTAAGTTAATGTTCTCAACATTTCGTTGAATCGACCACAATCACTTTTATTTTGAAACATTTTCAAATTAAAGATTTTAACTTGAATTTTATCATTGACATGTTATACTCAATATCACTTATAAAAGTTTGTGTCCAAATGTTCCATTATAAGGAGTTCGTTGTTTCTATAAACAATTCTCTAGTATTTCATAAATACGCAAGAACACCTCGAACAACCATTTAGTGATATCAATTTGGATTTTATATTTTCTCCATGTATTAAATACATAAACAAAAAAAATATCATATAAAACATAGCCTATATGATAATTCCTATTGTAAATGCATAAGGAATCCAACTTACATGTTCTCCTTTTAATACGGTGCTCTGGTATATCGTTTTGGGACAATTCCTATATCTTTTATACACATCATAAAAGTCATCATTTACAATCCAAAATTGAGTATTAAAACAACTAAAGTAGATATTAATCCAAGCATATTGTTAAAATCAACAACATGTTGTTAACTTATTGTTTAGAAATATCAATGTACCTTTTAACGTTTTTTCTTATGAACACACGCTTCCTCTGCAATCTGATTGAAATCAAAGTACTTGATATTTCTATAAAAATACATATTCAATCTTAATGTTTATAAAACGATACATTCATATCATTTCTTGGATCATATCTAAAGACTTACAAACTAAAATCACTCCCATTGACATCGAGGCATTTTTGGTTAATATGTGTAAACGGCTTACTCTAAACATTATTTAGAATTTTCTGTTTCAATACATAACTACCAAACATTAAGTCATATCGAGCGATAACTTTGTGAGTAAATCTAAATTAACTTGAGCATGTTGAACACCGAATTTATTATGCTAATTTCAACAATTGAAATTTTTGATATTATTCTTATCAACATTGCTTGTTTAATTCCAACCGCATTAGTCTTTTCAATAAAGAAACAATCTCGACTGATGGATCACAACTCTTTTGGTACGACCACCAAAATCATATTTTGATAACATACTTGGACTTCTTTCAGATCTGTGTATCATACCATATAGAGTCAGCAATCTTAATGGTTTAACTGAACAACCAAGAATAATGTATATTTTTTACATTAATAAGAAACTCGTAGTTTCTCTTCAATGTACAAGAATACTTATTGGACATTTTAATGCTACATGTTCATTTAGGTTAGTTTATTTCGCTTCATCCCATATGATCAATTCTATCTATGGATCAGATCCAATTCCATTAACTACCAAAAATTTCTCAAAGAAATTCCTTCACAATAAAGTTGATATATCTTGAAACAAGAATTGTTTCTTAGTGCAAATAGAATAGGGATTCATAAACACTTTATGAACTTTTTTATTTATAAAACTGATTTTAGTTTACAAAAATTATTTTCAAAACATAAATATGTCATTTGATTACAGACCTTTCCAAAAAACCTTTTGGAGATTCATACTAGATCCCTCATTAACAATTATTACGTGCAATCTTTTGACTCGCACTACCTGCCAACTCCTTGGCCTAGGATATGTCAGGATTTCTTACAAACTCTTATCTTGTATGATTTTGTAAACTGTTGTTTAGATGAAATAATATCAACTCTATGTACTAATCTTAAGTACATGACCTTATAGAAAGAAACTAACTCAACTTCACTCACAATAATCGTAAATTGTCCAACAATGTCTGATTACTCTTTATCGATACATTATTATATATCACATGGAGGAGTGATTTTGAGATTGAATCTATTCATTTTCAGGTACATTTGGAACTTTTTCCAATATACCCACTTATTCGACCAAATCATTTTATTCTATTGCATGTTATTTTATTCACTTTTCTTTTATATTTTATGATTTTATCATAAACTTACTACATGTGTATCTAATACACATGTTTACGTTGGTAATAAATCATCGACGAATATAACAAAGTACGTCGAACCGTTTTGGTACTAATAGATTTATGATTGCATACATCAGTATGTGTTAATTCAAAGAGTTCATCAATTCTTATGATGCTCCCATTGAATGGGCGCATAGCCATTAATTGTTTGAGATATAATTAACCTGTATCATATGATTCATAATCATATAGTAAAATTATTTCTCAAAATTATGGCTTAGTCTATAATTCCAAAACAACTGTAAATAATATTAGATACATATGTATTTTGTTGCATCACTTTTACTAAGAAAAAAAATTCCATAATATAGTTCTACTTCATGATGAACACTCATATTTAAACATAGTTATATCTATTTTTCAGTCAATACCAAAAATAAACAATATTTCACAAATAATATATTCGGTACATTTTACGAAAACAATTTTCGTAATTTGATGCAATTATCAGATGCTATATGGAATGCTCCCACTATTTCCGTCATTACTATAATAGCGTATTAAATTTGGAGGTCCACTATTCACTTAATATTGTTAATATTGTTTACTTATTTCATATGCTGCAACTAGTTTACAGAGGATAGTTCTTTGATCAAATATCTTGAACTCAAAGAAGTAAATGCTATTGAAAAAACAATTATATGAAAATACGTTTCTGAATAAAAATCGTATTTCATATTCCAATATTAAGCATCAGTTATTATTATAATTCTAGTTTCCAATGTTTCTCTATAAAGCATAAGTGACTATTTATTCTCTTCATTCCGACTTTGCCTTAAATTATGTCAATTCTTATACATTCGTTTTTCTTTCAAATGGTCAAACTATTCAAAACAAACCTTACTACAATATCACAACAAACCTTTTACAAAAACACAATCGATTATTCTTAATATTTAAGACATCAAATATGTTGCACTTTATGTAAACCGATTAAGATGACATTTCAACGTCTAGTTCTTAGATGTATCTCGTAGTTTATAGCCTTGTGTTATATTAACACAATATGATCATTTTGAACCATTCAAGTTGAATACATGATCTTAAAATATTGTTTATTGGCTTACTTCGAATGAACTAACTTCATCAAAATAGTGTACCCCACAAACTATGACTGTTCACCATACAACATTTATATGCGAAAGTACATGGATCAAATATCTATAGTATTGAATTGAATTTAGAGTTCAAAAACTCACAAAATGCAATACACAGTCTAAACTAAATAAACATATGAGTGGCCAACTTAAGAATATATTATGTAGTTGAAATTGGGCACTTGCATGGGTATAGAAACATTATATAACATGCAATTAGAATTATTAGTAAGTATATATTATATTTCTATTTGTCAACTTTTAATTCATTTTGTTTATATATGTTAATTGACAAACGTTTTATCAATCATATTAAATGGAAAAATTTATCATAATAGGTAATTATAACAATATATGGCATATATTCTTACAATATTAGAAAGATTAAATGTTACCATTTCATTTTTCTAATAAGGTTCCCACTAGTCTTTTATATTTCTCCAAACCCTAAAATGAACATAGAAGTCTTACAACTTAACTAATGTGCGTTAGGACTCGTTTGTTTTGATATTCCGACCTTGAATTTGCTGAACAAATCATAGCCCTACAAACGATGGATAACTCCATATCGATTGTATCATATACAACTCCTAACCCATTTTTTATTGTTCTAATCTCATTTCAACCTTGAGTTTGCCTAACAAATCGAAAAAGATTATTCGCTCATACCTACCATATCGTGATGGCTTAAGTATAGTATATGTACCTTGAGTTTGCTCAACAAATACATATAATTATCTTACCTCATATTTTCAATATCTTAATAATACTATGCATAACATCCCTAGCTTGAGTTTGCTCGATAACTAAGGAGTATGTAAGTAGTTTATTAATATATATATATATATATATATATATATATATCTATCTATAGCAGAGGACAATGTTATATTGAAGATTCATAATCTTCAGTATCTATATTGAGTGATATCGACTTATAGAATAATATATTTCTTATGAAATACCCCAGCGATTTAAGTGTCAAACACATCAGAAATCACGGTATATGTACATTTAAATATGTATTTATTTCTCAAGTCTATTTGGGTTTCTTCAATATTCCACATTTAGTTTATACACATATCATATAAGTTTTATTGTTATATAACTTTTATATTTCATATTACTTATATTATAGTCTTACGTGTAATATATCATTAATTAAATCTGATCTAATTAATTTTAATCAATTAGCTCTTTAAGTAATTTTAAATTAGTATTCCAATATAACTTTTATGTTGGATATATCTACTATAACATTTATAGTGTATACTATAACCTTTATAGTGTAACACACATATATCATATATGTATTTTTTTTTTAATTAACTAAATTTTAATTAATTTATTCAATTAAACAATTTTTATTAAAATTTGTTAGTTTAAAATTTTATCTTGTATACATACACATATACTTATGTTATCTTAAACATTTCAAAATGACATAACATATATCAGCGTATGTAATACATGCATATATGCATTAATTAACTAACATATTTAATTAATTTATTTTATTAATCTTATTAATAAATTTGAAATTTGAAATTATTATATAAATATTTTCAAACATTTTGAAAATATCATTACCCTTTCAAACATTTTCAACTCATGTATTATTATATTTTTATAATAAACAAGTTTTATTTTAAATTTAACTATTAAATTTAAAATCTTTAACATTAATTATCAAAACGATTTTGAAAATTAGCCCAAGTCCCAAATTAAGTTGGGCCTTTTCTATTAAGAGCAACCTTTGGGCTCACTTCACCTTTCAGGCCAAGTCGGTAACCAAGTAGGACAGGGTACTTGATTATCCAATTCCAATCCTAGACATTACCTTTCTAGACACCATATAAGTGGGAAAGCTTAAATAGTTAGCCCTAATAAGACTAATTTAGACCGCGTAGGCTATTAGGCTCTGATACAATTGTTGGAACTAGACTAGCCCGCATTGGAAGTTACAGGTGAATTTCAAAAAAAATTACCCTATTGGATTTTTTATTGGGCCTATGAAGTATAACTGTATTAGAACATTTCTAATTTAATTTAAATAAAATCATTTATTTTATTTAAATTCAAACACATTAAGGTATGAAATTAATTTTATTTGATTTAGTTTATACATAAATGTATCGTATATGTGTTGTGTGTTTGTGTGTGAGTACATGTGGAACATAATAATCTGTGAAAGGTATAATATGCCCATATGTAGATGTTGGGATTTACAACACAACAGACATATTAGCACATTTTTTATGTCATGTACGTTATCCAAATATATGCATGTATATGTGTTATAAAATACACACATGCATATGTATGTATAAATATATTATATATAATATATGAACATAAAAAATTTATATATAAATAAACATGTATACAGAAAGAGAGAGAACAATTATTAATAATTAATTATAATTCAAAACTAATTCAGTTTTGCAAACATAATAATTTTAGTATTTTAAGTTATATATATTATGAATAAAATGATGTTTTCATCCGTAAATAATTAACATAAAATGATAGATTAATGAAATTTCAAATTTTACAATTTTAAAAAATCTAGGATCATAAAATAAAGCTTAAGAAAAATATGGATATTTTTCAAAGTTGAAATATTATTTTTGAAAACAAATACATTGATTTCGGCAATAATTATTTAATATAAAAAATTCTATTATAAAAAATTAAAATTTTAAAATTTCAAAAATTCTAGGATAATGAATGAAAGTTATGAATTTTTTTTAATAATTTTTCAATTTAATTATTATTTTTAATAAATCATAAACATTTTTTCTAAAATAATATTAACTATTTAAAATAATAAAAATTATTGAAAAAATCCTAAATTTATATGTATGATAATTAATTTTTGAATTTGTAAATTTATATTATACATAAATAAGTGTACTAAATTTTTTAAAATCATATATATATCTTATATATGCATATATGCTATCGTGAGAGAGAAATATACGCTAATATATACAGATATATATATATATATGAATTTATTAATAAGTATATATAAAACAATTATTAAAGACAAAAATTGATTTTTACAGTAAACAACATTTGTCTATACATAAATCAAATAGTATAATAAACAAATTATGCACATAACTAAACTAATTTGTGACAACCATATCTACTTACAAAATCTCACCTAACTAAACGTATATTAGCAATATATTTAAACAGATATGAAATTGCTCACTATAGGATCATAAAATATAATTTAATTACTATAATATGAATTAAAATTATCAATTTAATGATGCCTTTAAATCCACGTTGAAGTAATGACTTCCCTTCCGTTTACTGTTCTTGATTCGTTAAATTAATGCAAGTCTGAAATCACCGACCTCTAACTAACGAATACTATCATTTTAATTAAAAATATATTTGATAATTTTGGAGTGGATTGAGAGCTATGTTTTAACCAGTAATGTAGAAGGTAATGGCGACCAATAAATTTAGTAATTGTTTATATATATATATATATGTATGTATGTATGTATGTATGTATGTATGTATGTATGTGTGTATATATATAGGATTGTATTAGAGAGAAATGAGGAAAATCTTTTTACCCATTCTCACTTTACCTCAACCCATTATCTCCAAGCCAAGTCCCTATGTTTCATCCACCCCTACACCTTCCCATAACCAAAATTCTACAGCCCTAATGATGGGCCTTAAACCCATCTAAGCCCAAGCCAAAATACTATGCAATTAAATCTCATTTAATCGCTTATCGGTATATTTATAACTGTTATAAAGATATATAACATTATTTATTTCTCAAATCATATTCAAAATTTTACAACTAATATTTCATAAATATTAATTAATTTATAACAATTATAAACTAATTAAATCGTTCGGTCTTAAGGGAATTAATCATTTCGGCTGTGTAACTCTTAGGTGTAAATTTGGTCAGCGATTAACATCGAACTATTCTAATGTTAACGTTCACGCATCACTTAGCAGGTGGTGTGACATTATGGCCAAATTTATCGCTTACTCATTTTTGGTAAAAATCCAATTTTAATTTAATAAGCGTTACCCGGTTGTGACATTTGTTTACACCAATTTTCTTCGTCAAAACTATATCACTTTAGACATAGAATTTGGTAATGCTTAAAATTTCAATCTCATTCACATTCAACATTATAGTCTAAATGCAAAGTCCTTGATTCAGTAGTAATAATTATTAACCGAAATGCTCTGGCCAACGAATTTGATTTTGAGTTGACTTGAGTTGACAGTGATATTAACCTTATATAAATGAGGAGATGAATTCTTTCTTGAATAGTGCTTCACTTCCAATACTTTCACTCGACCCAACTACAGTCACTCGATGGATGCCATGCCTTGATTTAGCTATAATCAAAATGAAACTTTCATATTGAAGATCCACGATATTCTCAAGTCAAGAGAACTATGTAAATCAATCACATCGATATTTTCTGTTTGACCTTAATTATATTAACCAAAAGAAAACTATCAAGTGAATCGTTCCATAGTTGTCCAATAACTATTAGTACGTGACCCCTACGTGCCTCCGGCAGTCATAAGTAATACACTGCCCAACATTTGGAGAGCGTTACGTACTCCAGTCTCAATGGATACATCGATATCCAGTCTCGATGCATCTTGACTAGAAACATTTAAAATGGCATATTTGTTTCGTTATGATAAATTACTTATGGTTACAACACTTTGTAACTACTATCACAAAATATACCATTTATAGTTTTTTCTATTAAATATACCTTTAATTAGGTTAATTGATTAATATAATCAAGTTATATCAAGTATATAATAGGAAGAAAACACCTTTTATTTCGAACAAGATTAGTCAACGAGTTAGATACAAACACGATGGGATTTTATCTTACGATAACCAAAACACTTTTAAAGAAAATCCGGTGATATGATAATAGTGTCTAAGTATAAATACTTATTAAAATAGCCGAAATTTGTTACATTAATTAAAATACAACATATTAGACTCCATAATCAAAACTGTAAAGGTTAGTAGTAGTTATTTGATCGAAGTGGTTTTCAGTTAATGCAGATATCCGATTTTTGGTCTCATCGAATCCAAATAATAAATTTTAAAGGCCAAGTCATTTTAAATAACAATTTTACAATCATGGAGTTAACATTCATATATGGAAGTTCATTCTATATGTTCACCTTATCATGACCAGTCCATCGGGATTTGCGTGCTTGTACTCATTACATTTTTTTCAAAAACAAAATAGTGACCGGTACGAGTCAACTTATTTCCAATAAAACACGTCAACATTTTATTCTATCTATTTTAACTTATTAAGCTACTTAATGGCATGACATTTGGAAAATTGAAATCAATATCCAATAGAGATAAAAGTCAACACATAAAACTTCAATCTATAATAGTTGATATTAAATTCATTACAATTTAGAATGTAATTGGATTTTAACTTAACCGAGTCAAGTTATATTTTTAAATCCAGATTATTTGTAAATTAAAGAAATTAAATTAAATAATTTATTTTTATTTAATTTCAAATTAAACAGTCCACTAGTACTTTACTAATAAATCAACATATGATTAAAAATTAAGAAATTTCTTAACGAATCACTTTCTATAAATATAAATCATTAAATTTCACATTGCAGAAATCTCAAGGACATTAGTTCATATGGAAGTACTTGGCAGTAGGAACTTGATGCAAGAATCCGTTCATCGTTTGGATTTAAAATGAAGTAGAAATATCGTTTTAAATTTATAGGTTATTAAGTAAAAAAATTTGAAATTTTCTTTTTAAAGAAACCACTCGACCCAAACAAATCAAAACCGGCCCAACAAAAATAACACCAGCCCAAACCCTTTCTCTTCTTTACTTTTCTTCCTTCTCCCTGCTCCTTTCTTCTCTTCATTGCTCACAAACTTGTGCACGACAACATGCACCTGCACAACATTGCTGGTCACCCATCTACGGCGTCGATGGCCCACACAAGTCGCCCATGACCACGAGACTCTGTTTCGCCATCTGAAACACCACCAATCCTTGGTTTGAAATTTCACACTCGACCAAAATTTGGAAACTACAGAGCCTCCAAATATCACCTCGTCTCCTCACTACCGATCACTTTCCACGCTGAAACCCCACATGTAGCTTCGCTACAACCACCTTCTCCTCCCCCCCACTCGCCAGATGCCTCTACCTCTTCCTTCGCCATGCCATTGCCACGAAACTGAGACCCAGTATAACCCACTCTAAAACCCTACTTCGACTACACTTGATCACCACGATCCATTACAAATAGCCGCACCATTTTTCTCGGGTATCTTAGCATCCTCCTCTAACGCTAACGCCAAGGCACGAAATAGCTTCGGTCGTCTGAATTTGGCATTTCGTCGAAAATCGATCATCTTCCCCTTTCTCATTCCATACACAACTAAAAATAACCAAACCACCTCCAAATTTCATGATTTTCCCAAACATTTTCAAACATATAATTCATTCGTTAAAACTAGATATTTAAATTTGGCCCAAAGTTGAGACACTTACTGTAACATCCTTCTTTCTTTTCCTATACATGATGAGATTGAATGAAACAATTTTTAAAATAATCTACACTCTAAAACAAACAACATTTGTTTTGAAATCATAGGTTAAAACTAAGTAGTTGTTGAGCTTTTGATTTTTGAAGTTGATCAAAAAAAAGAATATGAAAGAGCAACTTTATGAAGAAACACAATGTCCTGATGACCTGATATTTGGAACACACCCACACATATACATTAATACACATATCAGGTTCATATAAAATTAACCTAGACCAAAGATTCATTCATAATCACATAATATATATGTATATATATAATACCAGTAAACAAACAAGGTTGTTTCCTATTCTTTTGCTTTTGGCTGATTTGATTTCATCTTTGATTTGAATTATTATGTGGATTTGATTTCTTGTACAAGACTTGAATTTGATTTATGTGTGACTTGATTTGAAATTGTCATCATGATGCTTCTTGTATGTATATTTATATACATATATGTAGATATATACATTCACACTATTGTTACCACATATATTCACATACTTACTTATCTACAGATACATTTACATTTACATACACACATATATTTTTGTCATCAAAAAGTCTACACTAACGTATATATATTTACACATACACTATTCTTCCAACACACATACACGCACCCACACACATGCACACACACACACACACGTATATATATTAAACATCATAAAGCTTGTATATATTTGTATATACAGATATTTTATCATGAGTTTGAAATAGTAGAGTTTATGTGTATCTATAAAACCTATCATATCCAGAAATTTATATTTTGATATTAAATATAGTTTCCAAAGATTATAGATTTAGATATTTTCAATATCAGAGAATTTATTTATTCGACCTATAAAAATTAATATTCCAATATTTAAAATTAGTTAATTATCCAAATATTAGATGGCTAAAAATCATGGTCGTTACACACCCCCTTAGAACTTTTCGTCCTCGAAACGGAACGCAACGAGAACTAGAATTTTGATGTATATTACAAAATTAATCTTCTTTAAACATTTTAAACTCTTACTCCTTTACTATACATTTTAGGATACATACACTTTAAATTACATAGTATTACCAAGCTAGTTTGATATTAAAATATTTTTCCATAACTCTATGTCTTAACAAGTGTTGCGACTTTTCATTGAATAGAAAAGCATAAATTTTAATTAATTCTGCAAGCGCACAGGCGTGTAATATGCAGGACGAACATAGGGAATTGTATTTTAAAACAATTGAATTCCATAGTTAAATCTTAGGCGTGTTAAACGAATTCGACGGTGAATTTGAACAGAAAATAAAAACAATAATATACTCCGAATCTATTTCAAAACTAATCGAAATTGCAACCAAAATATAAAATTGTAAAAATCAAAACAGAAATTGAAATTGCGGAAAAGAAAATAACAGAGCAAACAACTGAAATATTTATCGACTAACTGAAAAGAGTGCAAAAAATAACTAAGAACAAGAATAAATAAATTGCTAAATCTAATTAACAATCCTACGTATTATGTTCGAAAATAAAAACACTACTGAATTTAAAAGTAAACTTGAAGAAGAGTGATGGGATAAGAGATGATTTTCCATCTGCATTGCTCTCTCTATTTAAAGATTTCAGCCTCCAAAAATAATCCTACTATTTAGGTCCAAGTGCTTGATATTTGAAGAATAATAAGGCCACCTCACTTTGAATTGGTCTTTGCTTTGTTATTTGATTAACAAGTGGCCTTGCTTTGAGAGATTTTTAGGCTAAACTTTGAAAGTGTATTTTCAATATTTGCAATTGATTTCTCGCATGAATAGTACACATGTTGGTGACATGAGATGCATTTCTTCATGAACGATATGTACTTTCCCTTCGAATTATTCGGTACTCAAAATTTTGCACTCTTTTTTTGCGTGTCATTTGAACCATTGGACGACACAGCCGATTAATTTCAACGTTGCACTTCGGAATCTATAATCCGCAAAACCATAACAAAATACCTGTATAATACCGCTTTATTGAATAAAAATATATGAAACAAACGGTTTAAAATGCAGAAAAATACGTTCATCAACAAGTCCATCTTTGTTCTTACAGAAATTCAGTCATACGTTGATCGGACATAGGACTGAAAATTTCTACGTACTAAGTAGACCTATTTCAACACCCAATGAAAATACTTGAAAAACTTTCAAAAATGATATGGAAAGTATCACCCCTTTTTCCTTGTTTACCATCATGGATCACAGTTGACACGATGATTGTGTCGCCAACCCGGTGAAATCATAAGTAAACTATGGGCATCAACACTCCTCGATTTACGCCATGGGAACACGATAGAACATAGCCACACAATGTTGCGTCGGTATCCTAGCGAAACCGTAAATAGTCTGTAGGCAATCTCTGCCTCTCGAATTAAGCTATCAAAACAAAACCAGATAGATCACAATTTACCGATGTTTCGTCGCTATCCTAGCGAAATCACACGTAGACTATAGGCAATCTCTGCCTTGAATCACGCTATGGAATCATGATAGATCGCAATTACACAAACGTTGCGTTTCTATCTTAGCAAAAGCGTAAGTAACTGTATGCAATCCCTACCTCGAATTACGCTAAGAACTTTCATAGATTGCAGTTACACAAAGGTTGCGTTGCTATCACAACAAAACCATACATAACTGTAGGTATAATACCCCTCGATTTATGCTATGCAAACAAATGATCAGTAAGAACTCATGAGTTTTTGTCCTGACGTCCTCTAGGATCTCAATTCTAATTGAACCCACCCTATGGATTCCAAGGTAAACCTACCCATCGGATCTCCTACTCCAAAATTCAACTTTCAAGGTGGGTGCTTTTCATACCCTTAGTTTCAAATTGATAGATTTTTTGAATTTGTTTATCCAAATCCTAAAATTGATTGTTTTCCAACATTCAAGGTCTTTAAAAATAAATTGGTTCCAAAACTATTTTGAATTTCATTCTCATATACACATAAGATCTCCATTATTATTTCCAAATATCTTTCAAAGATCATTTTCTTCTGGTTATAAATTCAATAAGGGGAGTTTGAATATATAACTGACATATAAAATCTTATTAATGCCAAAACAAATTTTCCATTTTCGATTACTTTACAAAGTTATTTGTAACATTTGTTACTTCTTATAAAGTACATTCTAGTTATAGCAACTATTCAATCTTCACCCTAATAAATTTTCACATTTGTGTTTAGTAATTGTAAATTTATTTTCAAATCTAAAGTGATTTTATATAAGACCGTATTTCTATAAAAATATTTTACAACGTCGACATACTACGACAACTAGTGAGTTCAAAAATAACACCCATTTATCCACCAATTTATTTAATTTAGTTCGTTCTACTAATCCGTCTTCGAATATCGTCTATTGGGTTTCCACAACCCAATTCTATATTTATTCCAGGAGTTATTTCAATTAGAAATCAATTTCATTCGGCTCCAACTTCATTTCAAAATTTAATTCGCTAATTAATTTATCCAAATGGGTTCATTTCCATCTTCCAAAACCTTATTTTTCTCAAATATCACTTCATTTGGGTTTTACTTGGGTTGAACTTTATTTCTCATCCAAATCGAATTTCCATTTCTTTACTAAATATTTAACCAATTTTAAATTATTAGTTCATTCAACCTATTATCTCGATTTACCATTAATATCTTTCATTAACACATTTCAAAACATATTTAGTTGCTAGTCTTTTAAGTCGAATTCTATTTATGACCCAAGTCTACATCTAATCCTTTTAATTCATCACAAAGCAAATTTAATTTCCTTCAAGCTCCTTATTTACTTAACACAACTTAAATTTCAATATCCAAGGTTAAATTTTATAATTTAATCCACTAATTTGATAACATTACTAATTTCCAAAATTCGAAACTCGTTTTATTTCAAAAATCGTTCTGAAATCATTCATACATACATAACTCCATTCTCACCCTTTTTATCAAGTCTATACCCTTCCTTTTACAATTTAATTTATTTAACTTGCATAAGTTAAATTTTAATTTCATCTTGAAATTTCCAATTTCAGGTTATAAGTTCAAAATTTATTTAACTTGGCTTGAGTTAATTTCCAATTCGTTTAATCCATTTAAATTTACTCATTTTAAAAAATTTACATTCGAAATTCAATTTCCACACTTCTTTTCTTATTAATATCGTTTTCCACTTATAAGTTCAAAAACTTATATTCCTTAGGTTGTACTTCTCATTTAAATAGGAATCTTAGAATTCAAACACCCGATATTTATTTCAAATCGCCTTGAAATACATGACGATCCAAAATTTTTAGATATTTTAAATTGGAATATTTAATTGATTTTAAATATTTGAAAGTTAATTTAACTTGAATGTCAAATATCACTATTCATTTGGCAATTCAATTATTGAATTTAATAATTAGAAGTTGGCTAAAATATTGAATCTTCGGTTTTAAGCTTGTTAAAAATAATTTGAAGGTTTGTAAAATTTGTATTAACAATGTTGAAAGTAGTAGAACTTTTAAAAGTAAATCTAAGAGTAGTATGTTCAGTTTTAAAAATATATCGTTTAAATCGATATTTAAAAATAGCCTTCCAAGGCACAGTTTCGGATTTCGACAAAACTAGTTCTGTTAGATCCGTAATATTGTATTATTATCGGGTTTCAAGTTTCGTAGTGTTTGAAGTTGTCGCGTGATCGTACGGTAGATAAACGAGCTAAAACCTTTATCGAAATTTAATATAATAACTGTGTCCAAAAAAGCTACATTCTCCATACGATCGAATTAGGACTATGAACCTTTTCCATTCCGTTAGGAATAGAGGTATAACCTTGTAAATGCCTGGCGGCACGCCTCGATAGGATGTAAAAAATTTAAGCTTCGAATTGAAGTCGATTTAAATGTGAATTTAAATATATTTCCCATCTATGCTTTTTTGCTTTCATTTCTGAACCACTGTAGCAACCCTATGCAGACACGCAGTGCAATTTATAAACATGTGTTTTCTCTGGTGTAACATGCATCTTCTTTATAAACAAAAATTATAATGGCCGAAAACAATTTTTCTTCCCCAGTCCAATGCAAACCGAAATTGGGAATGTTTTTCTTCGTTCGAAAACAAATCCCTCTTTCCCTTTAGAAATTCACAAATCGATATCAGTTTACAAAAAAACATCAAGCCTCCATCCATTTCAATACGAAATCAGAATCAAATTCGAGTCAATTCGCAAGCCATGTTCTCTTTGATTCGAGATCGACTTGGC
This sequence comes from Allium cepa, assembly GCA_030765085.1. Classification (NCBI taxonomy): domain Eukaryota; kingdom Viridiplantae; phylum Streptophyta; class Magnoliopsida; order Asparagales; family Amaryllidaceae; genus Allium; species Allium cepa. Next base: position 73,998,755 of record CM060942.1, read on the forward strand.
ATGGGTTCGCGGCAGGAATTAAAGGAAGAAATCGCCTGGAGGGCGAAGACAAAGAAGGTGGGCAGTTGATCTCGGGTTCGATTTTAGAGATGGGGTGCATGTCGATGGTGCGCGGCAGTGGTCGGTCGGGTCATAGACATGCTTGCGTGAGCACGAGAGAAGGGTAGGCGACACAGGAATGTTTTGAGTGGGTGTTCGATTTCGATTGGGGGACACGAGGAAGTATTGAGGTCGCGTGAATGGTCGAAGTTGACATGCAGTGCTGTGCGGGATGCCGCGACCGTGGTCTGAGGGGGGCAGTGTTGTCATGTCATCGCATTCGAATATGTGTAGCTCAACAAGTTCTTGTTCGATGGTGGCGGCAGTGAGGAGGGGAGTCGGGCCGATTTATCTCCTGTTCGTTGTGAGGTAAATTTATTTTAAACATATTTTTTGTTACTCAAGTTAAACCTTTAATTCAATCTGTTGATTTTTATTTCATGCATCGGAAAATTTAATAGTCAGGTATTGGATAATTTTATTTTTAACAGAATTTAATATATGCATATTTTTAACTTACAGTTAAAATTCTAAAAAAAAAAATATCTTACTTTAATTAAGATATGTAAATCTTGTTAAAAGCGAATATTTTGCAAATTCATGAATTGTTATGCGATGGTTAATGTGTTTATCAAAAATTAAACAGTAAAGTAAAATATCGAATTTTATTAACCCATTAGATTTAAAGTTAAAAATGAGAATATTAATGGTAGTAAAATTATGGCAAATGTTAATAAATTCGAAAATGTCATTTATATGAGGTTCAGAATCAAATGAGACCAGCTGGGTTGGTTCGTGGCTGGAATGGATGCAATAAAAATCAAAGGTGGGTTAATCTCACTCATTTGGATTACCGTTTAAATTTTAATAGTTAAAATTTAAATTATTTCTTGATTGCTTGAATTGATGATTTATTATCAGTCTGGATGTGATATTTGGAGTGATTGATATTCTTGCATTATATAGCGGATGAGACCCTATGAGCCCGCAGAATAGTGGATGACCCTTTATACCGCGATATCCCCCTCGAAGTGGGATTGATATTTTTATATTGTGCTAACATCTGTGGAAGCAGGGAAACAGGTTGGAGGGATCCAACTGGATTCCTAAAAATGTTGGAATTTATTTCATATTCGGTGATATGTTTTATTTGATAATCTGTGATAGATTATATTGGAAATTGAAAATATTGAATACTATGGGTTGACTGAATATATTTTGGGTATATTGAGATATCAAAAATATAAAGATTGGATTTTTTTTGAAGGAAAATAAAAGAGGGAATTCTAAGTAAAATAAATAAAGTGAAGTGGATAAACTAAAAAAATGAATTTGGGAAACGATAAAGAGTTTTATTTAAAATCCTATCACATAAAATTCCGAGTAAGGGGAAAGAGGTTTTTGAATAAAATGGGAATAAATGAATTTTGAAACTTAAGTGATACTGTTTAAAGAAATAAAGGATTTATTTTAAATTCAGAGTTTAAAATGGTTTGGAATAATTTAAACGGGGAATTGTTTTGAAATGGATTGTGAAGTTGATAATGTCAGATTTAAATATGATTTTAAATCATAATAAAAGGATGAATCTAAAATTAATAGTTTCGGAATAGATTTGGGTCGGTAAAGGAAATTATTTTAAAATGGAGTTAATTTTGAAAATCGATTAAGTGTTGAAACTGTGTTTAAAAGGTGAATGAGATTATGGAATTTATAAACGGGGTTTATAAATAAAGCGTATATTTATCAGTGGATAATTTGGAAGTATAAATTATTGATGGAAATTTATAAGGAAATGGTGATTTGTTTTAAAAATAAAAAGGTGATTTTATTTTTAAAGGCGTGGAAAAGAAATTTAGATTGGAATGGCAAGTGTATTTTCCTGAAAGGATAAGTATATTTTCAAAAGAAGATTTCTAAGTATAAGTTAAAGGTTTAAAGTTGTTTTTAAAAAAAGAATGTTTTTAGAGAAATTATTTTTTAGTTGTTTTAAATTTTTTAAAAGTAAATATTTATTAGGTAAATTATATAAGTAAATTAATTTAAAGATTTGACTAGCATTATGATTTAAAAGATAATTATTTAATATTTTAAACCTTATAGAATAACTTTTATTTTAAAATTAGTTTTGGCTTAAGTTTTACATGAGAAATAATTATAAAAGTTTACAATTAGTATTTTAAATAAAGTGTTTTAAGTAGTTTTTATTTTAAGTGTTTTAAAGTATATATTTTTGGATAAAGTGATTCAAATTATTTAAAAATCTAAAGTATCAAGACTTGGTGATTTTCAGTGGAAATATAACAATTGGGTGGAAATTTATTCCGCGAGAGAAAAAGTGATTTGAAAACTATTTTCAAAGGGTTGACATGTAGAAAAATATCTTGCGAAGATATTTTGAAATAACTAATTTGGGAAATTATTAAGGCATGATGGTTGTTTGTGGATGTTATTTGATAGTTAAATAACCGACTATCAATATTGGCCAATGCGTTGATCGTTTCGTAGAGGCCGAGATTGGATTTAATTATCCGGAAACTACTTCGATCTGGTTTGGACGTTTGCGAATGTAGACCGTGAAGATGATGAAAATGGTGATTCGGTTTGTCCAGACCCAGGGAAACTTGTATGGACGAATTCTATCAAACATCGTCATGGGGATGATGAGCATTCTAAGTGAATGTTTGCTAAAAAGGTTATGCATAGCCCCGAGCTTCATCAACCAGGAATTGCTAAAACATGGGAGGTGTAGCAAGGCTAAGTGGCTAGCAACCAAGGGTAAGGTCATCCCTGTTTAGATGTCCCTTTTATTCGGCTTTGTGGGCGGTTGCTGATCCTAACCGTGGGATGATCTTATTCGGACTATCCAGCAAGGGGTAGCTCCGGTCTTATGTTGCAGAGGATCGGGAGGGATCCTCGGTACTCTAATCTCCGGGTACTGTGACAGATGGTACCCCGATAACCTTGCCATTGTGGAATCTAATATCCAATAAGCGCCTATACAGTTTTGATTGTGCCCAACTATGACGGAATGTGAGATGTAAGCATTTCAGCTAAATTATATTTTACTTTCAATAGACAGTATTATAATATCAGACAGATTTGACTAAAAACCCAGCAATTTATCTGTGGCATAGCCTTACGAGATACCTTTGATTTCAAAGGATTTTGAAAACTTTAATATGAGTGTGTTTTCTCAAGCTGGTTTTCCAGACTAACTCGGGTGTTATTTTACTATAATATTCAGGTCAGACCGAGTATTATAGGATACAAGATAAAATGCTATGTGGAGCTCAGGAGATGAGTTGGATGACGAGACGTATCACACGTATTTGATGTATCATCCGCTGTGTATGGTTTGCTGCATAGTCAGTTTCTGTGAGGATGAGTTATGAGAACTGTCCAGTTGTGTGCTATGGATTGTATTGTACTCTGATGAGCAATATACAGTTACAGATTCTTTGGTATAAAAATCTTTTTTTATATATATATATTATATGTTGTTCCACTGTGATTGTGAGATTCTATTGTTGTTTTGTTTTCTCTTCTTCTACCTCCTTCTTCTTTCCCTTACGGTCTGTTTTTTCTGGCATTCGATCGTTCGGCATTTAATACAGTGGAGGTATTGATGTTGATTTTCGGGCATCGAAAAATCGGGTCTATTACATTTGGTATCAGTGCTGAAGGTTAAGCAAAAACCTTAACTATGTTGGGGATTACTTATTAGAAATAGAGTCTGTAGTACTCTAGAATGAGTTTGAGTGTATTAATAGATATGAGCGCGTATTTCTTAGTGAGTATAAAATGGTTTTATATTGTATTGATTGGTTTATTGAGTGGCTTATGGATTCTGTTCAATACGAGTAATTAACGTTATTGATAGGGATCTCTAAACACTTGAATAGAACAGTTCGACACAGTATTGTTTTAAAATAGGGTAAACGGAATAATTTTGCCTAAATTATTTTTATATATGAAAGAAATAATTTTTAGAAGTTATTATAGCTATATATGGTTGCTTGGTTGTTAGGAAGTGATAATATTAAATTATTATCATGGTTAAGTGAAAATTGAACGAGAATTGAAATAATAAACAAAGTTAAGAAATTAACTTATATAACAAAATGGATTTTTATAAATGGGGATTATAAATGTGATTTGTAATTGAAAATGAAATAAAAATTCTAGAGTAATGTTTGAATATGAATTGAAAGGATTTGAAATTCAAAATTTTGGATGTTAAATTCCTTTGGTTTGAAGTGATTTTCAAAGGTTTTGGAGAAATAATAGTAATATTATTTCAAAAATATTTTTGAATTGGATTTGAAATATGGTGAGATTTAGAATTTAAAAATATTTGAAAAGGGTTCTTAAGCATTGAACTCACTTTGTTTGTTGGAAAATAGCTTCGGTGATTACTACAGCATCATCGATGTTCATTTTTGAGTTTCCAAAAGAGGAACTGCTGCCTGAATATTTTAAATTGAAGTTGTTTGCAAAACTGGGTTTGGTTTTGAAATTCAAAGAAATGATTTGGGTTGGGTTTATATGATTTCAAAAATGTTTTGGAATGTATAAGAAATAGTATAAACTCTAGAAGTTTATTTAAAAATGTTCATAAGTCTGAAATCTTGCAAGAATTTGAAATCCGAAGGATAAAATTTAACTTGAAGAAGAGTTAATTGAAGTAAGTGTGAAAACGAAATAAAGTGGTAGGCCAACCGATTAAGAAAAGTAAATCAAAGGAGATTAGTAAATGGAATGTAAATAAGTTGGAAAACTTATAGAAGTTTAAATTTTGAATTGAATTGGGATTTAACCGAATTAAGTTAAATAAAAGAGAATTTGAGGAAATGAATCTAAGTTGATTAAATGGAATGGCTGTTAAAATAAAAATTTATTAAGTAGAAAATAAATTTGTGAATGAAAAAAATTGAAGTAGAATTTGATTAGAAACGAATTAGTGGATGGAACTAATTGATTTAAATTGGTAAGCAAATGAATTGAAATTGAATAATGGGATGATATTTAATTTAAAGTAAAGTGAAGTTGAAAAATTACTTCGAAGTAGACTAAAATAATAAGAGATTGGAAATAAAGTCTATTGAGATTTAAAATAAATTAGTAAATGGAACTAATTAAAGGAATGGTTATTAAATATGGTTTAAAATAAGATGAATAGAATTCAATATTTAAAAATGAAAGGTAAATTGAATTCAAAATGGAATTGGAAATTTAAGTTAAATAAAATAGATACGAAAGCTTACGTGGCGAAGTGAAAATAAATTTAAGAAGTGTATAAACTATTCATATTGAACTTGAGAAAGGTATGGCGAAATTCTTAAGTAAAATTTGGTACTGGAAATAACCTAATTTAATATTCGAATAAAGATTAAACTGAAAGTTGTGAAATGGGATAATAGTGAATAAGTGGATAGAAATCAAGATGAAGGTGAATAAAAAGAAAATAGATATAACTAATAATCAATTAAGATAAATATGTAGGATGTACGTATATAATTTTATTCACATGACAATTTGATCCAGATTCGAGCATCGAATTTCAAGATAGTTATATCGATCCGAGTTGGGATTTTTCGCACGATTTTCGACGGCGAACCCTGTACATGGATTTTTGATTAATTCTTGAAATTCTCTATCATAGTATATGGCTATGCAAGAAGAATGACGGTTTTTGATCAAGAAACTAGATCTGAGTCCGCACTAGAAAGTCGGGTGAACGATACTAGTTTGGAAGTGAAATTGTGTGATCGAGTGAGCCGGTCGGATTTGATCTGTGTATGTGTGATATATGTACATCGTACGTGCTTGAATGAAATAGATATTGAAAATTTTGAAAAGAAATGTACAAAATGATTTTGAGTGTTGTGATTGGATATTATTGCTAAGTAGTATACAGATATTTAAAAGCAAAAAGGAAATTGATGATTTTGATTTCAGAGGATAAAATTTTAGGGCCCGAAAAAAGTATGTATTTAAATTGTCATATGAAATTAGAGGATTTTCTGGTCTAGCCACTTGGCGTTTTGTTTTCTTTTGAAATCTGGGAGCCCGTAGAGGCATTTTGTAGTCGTACCGATCAAGCCGCGTAAAGGAGACGTTAGCGATTTTTTTTGAAATTTAGAGAGTTAGGAAATTTTTGAGAAAATTTTGATAATTTAAAATTTGGTTTTAATTTTAAATTTGAATTGTTGAGTAAATAATATTGTTTGGAAGTTATGGATGAGTTTAAATAGTTGGTAAGAGTAATAGTGTGTTTTTAAAAAAAAGATTATGGTGGGAAGTTGTTAAAAATGTATGGTTTTAGGAAAATAGTAAACGGGTTGGAGAATTCTTCTTTACTAGCAATTTCGGAGACGAAATTCATTAAGGGGGAAGGAACGTGACGATTCAAATTTTTTAGATATTTGAAATTGGAATATTTAATTGATTTTAAGTATTTAAAAGTTAGTTTAACTTGAATTTCAAATATCACTATTTATTTGGCAATTCAATTATTGAATTTAATAATTAGAAGTTGAGTAAAATATTGACTCTTCGGTTTTAAGCTTGTTAAAAATAATTTGAAGGCATGTAAAATTTGTATTAACAATGCTGAAGGTAATAGAACTTTTAAAAGTAAATCTAAGAATAGTTTGTTCAGTTTAAAAAATATATCGTTTAAGTCGATATTTAAAAATAGCCTTCCGAGGCACAGTCTCCGATTTCGATGAAACCAGTTCCGTTGGATCCATAATATTGTATTATTATCGGATTTCAAGTTTTGTAATATTTGGAGTTGTCGCGTGATCGTATAGTAGATAAACGAGCTGAAATCTTTATCGAAATTTAATACAATAACTGTGTCCAAAAAGCTACCTTCTCCATACGATCGAATTAGGAATCAAAAATTTTTCCATTGCGTTCGGTATAGGGGTATAACCTTGTAAACGCCTGGCAGCACGCCTCGATAGGATGTAAAAATTTTAAGCTTCGAATTGAAGTCGATTTAAATTTGAATTTAAATATATTTCCCATCTGTCCTTTTTGCTTTCATTTCTCAACCACTGTAGCAAGCCTATGCAGACACGCGAGGCAATTTAAAAACACGTGTTCTTCCTGATGTAACATGCATCTTCTTTATAAAAAAAATTATAATGGTCAAAAACAAATTTTCTTCTCCAGTCCAATGCAAATCGAAATCGAGAATGTTTTTCTTCGTTCAAAAACAAATCCCTCTTTCCCTTTAGAAATTCACAAATCAATATCAGTTAAAAAAAAATCTAGCCCCTATCAGTTCAATACGAAATCAATTCGAATCGATTCACGAGCCGTGTTCTCTTCGATTCGAGATCGACTTGGCATGGGTTCACGGCAGGAATTAAAGGAAGAAATCACCTGGAGCGTGAAGACGAAGGAGGAGGGCAGTTGACATCGGGTTCGATTTTAGGGATGGGGCGCATGTCTATGGCGTGCGGCAATGGTTGGTCGGGTCATACACACGCTCGTGTGAGCACAAGAGAGGGATAGGCAATTCAAGAATGCTTTGAGTGGTTGTTCGACTTCGATTGGGGGACGCGGGGAAGTATCGAGGTCGCAAGAATGGCCGAAGTCGACATGCAGTGTTGTACGGGATGCCGCAACCGTGGTCTGAGGGGGGTGGTGTTGTCGCGTCATCGCATTCGAATACGTATAGCTCGACGATTTCCTGTTCGATGGCGGCGGCAGTGGGGGGGGGGGGGAGGAGTCGGGCCGATTCGTCTCGTGTTCGTTGTGAGGTAAATTTATTTTAATTTTTTTTTATTACTCAAGTTAAACCTTTAATTCAATCTGTCGATTTTTATTTCATGCAACGGAAAATTTAATAGTCCGGTATTGGATAATTTTATTTTTAACAGAATTTAATATATGCATATTTTTAAATTATAGTTAAAATTCAAAAAAAAAATATCTTACTTTAATTAAGATATGTAAATTGTGTTAAAAACGAATATTTTGCAAATTCATGAATTGTTATGCGATGGTTAACGGGTTTATCAAAAATTTAACAGTAAAGTAAAATATGGAATTTTATTAACCCAATAGATTTAAAGTTAAAAATGAGAATACTAATGGTAGTAAAATTATGGCAAATGCTAATAAATTCGAAAATGTCATTTATACGAGGTTCAGAATCAAATGAGACCAGCTGGGTTGGTTCGTGGCTGGAATCGACGCAACAAAAATCATACGTGAGTTAATCTCATTCATTTGGATTATCGTTTAAATTTTAATAGTTAAAATTTAAATATTGGTTGATTACTTGAATTGATGATTTATTATCAGTCTGGATGTGATATTATATATAATATTGATATATATATATATATATATATATATATATATATATATATATATATATATATATTGGAGTGATTGATATTCCCGCATTATATAGCAAATGAGACCCGATGCACCCGCATAATAGCAGATGATCCTTCATACTACGATATCCCCCTCGAAGTGGAATTGGTATTTTTATATCGTGCTAACATCTACGGATGCAGAGAAATAGGTTAGAGGGATCCAACTGGATTCCACAAAATTTTGGAATTTATTTTCATATTCGGTGATATGTTTTATTTGATAATCTGTGATAGATTATATTGATTATATTGGGAATTGAAAACATTGAATACTATGGGTTGACTAAATATATTTTGGGTACATTGATATATCAAAAATATAAGGATTGGATTTTTTTAAAGGAAAATAAAAGAGGAAATCTAAGTAAAATAAATGTAGTGAAATTGGATAAATTAAAATAATGAATTTGGGAAAGGATAAACAGTTTGATTTAAAATCCTATCACATAAAATTCTGAGTATGGGGATAAACGAATTTTGAAACTTGAGTGATATTGTTTAAAGAAATAAATGATTTATTTTTAAATTAAGAGTTTAAAATGGTTTGGGAGAATTTAAATGGGGAAATTTTTAAATGAAGTATGAAGTTGATAATGTCAGATTTAAATAAGATTTTAAATCGTAATAAAAGGATGAATCTGAAATTAATGGTTTTGGAATATATTTGGGTCAGTAAAGGAATTTATTTTAAAATGGAGTTAATTTTGAAAATCGATTAAGTGTTGAAACTGTGATTAAAAAGAGAATGGGATTATGGAATTTATAAACGGGGTTTATAAATAAAGCGAATATTTATCAGTGCATAATTTCGAAGTATAAATTCATGGTGGGAACTCATAAGGAAAGTTTGATTTGTTTTAAAATAAAAAAGTGATTTTATTTTTAAAGGTGTGGAAAAGAAAATTTACGAGATTGGTACGTAAATTAAACTGGAAATAAATTGAGAAGGATTTATAAATGGTTAAACGGTTATATTGGAATGGAAAGTGTATTTTCCTGAAAGGCTAAGTATATTTTCAAAATAAGATTTCTAAGTATAAGTTAAAGGTTTAAAGTTGTTTTTAAAAAAAGAATGTTTTTAGAGAAATTATTTTTTAGTTGTTTTAAATTTTTTAAAAGTAAATATTTATTAAGTAAATTATATAAGTAAATTATTTTAAAGGTTTAACTAGTATTATGATTTAAAAGATAAATATTTAATATTTATACCTTATAGAGTAACTTTTATTTTAAAATTAGTTTTGGCTTAAGTTTTACATGAGGAATTGTTATAAAATTTCATAACTAGTATATTAAATAGAGTGTTTTAAGTAGTTTTTATTTTAAGTGTTTTAAAATATATATTTTAAGATAAAGTAATTTAAATTATTTAAAAATCTAAAGTATTAAGACTTGGTGATTTTCAGTGGAAATATAATAATTGGGTGGAAATTTATTCCGCGAGAGAAAAATTGATTTGAAACTATTTTCAAGGGGTTGAAATGTAGAAAAATATCTTGCGAAGATATTTTGAAATAAATAATTTGAGAAATTATTAAGGCCTGATGGTTGTTTGTGGATATTATTTGATAGTTAAATAACGGACTATCAAAATTGGCCAATGCGTTGATTGTTTCGAAGAGGTCGGTATCGGATTTAATTATCCGAAAATCACTTCGTTTCGATTTGAACGTTTGCGAATGAAGACCGTGAAGATGATGAAGACGGTGATTTGGTTTGTCCAGACACAAGGCAACTTATATGGACGAATGTTATCTGAACATCGTTAGGGGGACGATGAGCATTCTAAGTGAATGTGTGCTAAAAAGGTAACGCATAGCCTCGAGTCTCATCTACCGGAAATGGCTAAAACAGGGGAGGTGCGGCAAGGCTAAGTGGCTAGCAACTAATTATGGTATGGTCATCCCTGTCTAGATGTCCCTTTTATTTGGCTATATGAGTGGTTGTTGATCTCAACCGCGGGGTGATCTTATTCGGACTATCCAGTAAGCGGTAGCTCCAGTCTTGTATTGCAGGGGATCGGGAGGGATCCTCGATACTCTGATGTAGACCAGGTACTGTGGCTGGTGGTACCCCAATAGCCCTGCCATTGTATGGAATCCAATCTTCAATAAGCACCTGTACGGTTTTGATTGTGTCCAACTATGCAGGAACGTGAGATGCAAGCATTTCAACTAGATTTCATTTTACTTTCAATAGACGTTATTATAATATCAAACGGATTTGATAAAAATGTTTTGGTTGTCATAAGGTAAAAACATGGCATGTTTATTTGTGGTGTGGTCTTACGAGATACCTTTGATTTCAAAGGATTTTGAAAACTTTAATAATCCAATTGAGTGTGTTTTCTCACGCTAGTTTTCCAGACCGACTCGGGTGTTATTTTACTATAATGCTCGGATTAGGCCGAGTATTATAGGATGCTATGTGGAGCTCAAGAGACGAGCTGGATGGCGAGACGTATCATACGTATTTGATGTATTATCCGTTGTGTATGGTTTGTTGCATAATCAGTTTCTGTGAGGACGAGTTATGATAATTGTCCAGTTGTGTGCTATGGATTGTATTGTACTCTGATGATTGTAAGTAATATACGGTTACAGATTCTTTGATATAAAAATTTGTTGTTATATATATTACATGTTGTTCCGCTGAGATTGTGAGATTCTACTGTTGTTTTGTTTTCTCTTCGTCTACCTCCTTCTTCTTTCCCTTACGGTATGTTTTTCCGGCATTCGATTGTTCGGCATTTAATACAGTGGACGTATTGATGTCGATTTTCGAGTGTCGAAAAACCAGGCTGTTACAAAATCATACACACACACATATCCCTTTATATATCAAATAACACTTTTAAATTTAAACCACCCTTGGTTTCAATCCAAAACAAATTCCTTCGAAAGTTTCAAAACAACCCTTTTTCAAAACAAAAATTTTCATATCAAAAAGTTTCTAAATAATCTTACTTGTTATTTCCTCAAACACTTTGAAACACATTTCAAAATTTCCGGGACTTAGATTCAAAACTTCTTAATTTAAATCCATTTTAATTTATAAGTCACATTCATCAATTATGCTTGTATAATTTAACTTCCTTAAAACATCTCATAATGGTCCATCATTGTTTATTTTGTAATAAACATTTTTTATTAAGGCGCAACAATCGATTTATTATAATAATCAATATTATTATCCCTAGAAACCAAACACACTATATATTCCACAATAATTTTATGAGAAATTTTTCCTCTACAAAAATAAAATCAAGGTAAAATTATTTCATTTCAAAACACATTGAAAAATACTTCCAAAATCTTCGGAATTTTAAATTCTGTTTTGAATCTATTTTTAGCTTAATCCATTTGTACAGTTCATTCTTATCAAATTTCTATTTGGTTATACATATATAACCACTTAAATTTTATAATCCTATTTTGATTATAATAATTACAACCAATCACCTCAACATACTATAAAATTTCAAACAAATTATTTCGTTTTGTAACAAAATATAATCATATATCAAAAATTATTTTAAAATCATTTATCCTTTAAAATTACTATATATTAAAATAACAAGTATGCTCTCATGTATAATACACTCAACTGATTCTAAGGTACGACTGACCCTATCTCTAATGAGTAATCCCCACCGGAGCCAAGGTTCTCGCTTAACCTTCATCTCTTATACCATGTGTAGCGAATGTGGATTTTAGACCCTCGAAAATCGACACTAATACTTCACTGTATAGAGTGCCGGAAATACCAAATTGTTAGGTTTAAGAAGAAAGGAGATAGAAGAAGAAAAACGAAAACAACAGCAACACAGAATCTCACAATCGCAGCAGAAAAAAATATAATATACAATAATAGGTTTTTATACAAAAGAAAAACTATAACTGTTAATATACATACAAATTATCAGATTACAACCATCAACATGTAAATCTTGACAGTTATAATAACTTGTCATCACAAATGCTGAATATACAGCCTATAATACACAGAAAAATGTAATCAAGTACACATAATACGTCTCTGCCATCCAGCCTGTCACTTGAGCGCCAAAGCATCCTAACCTGTATCTGTAATTCTCGGTTTGACCCGAGCATTACAATAAAGTAACACCCAAGTCAGGCTGGAAACCAGCGTGAGTAAACACACTAAATTTGAATTACTTAAATTATTAAAATCTTTCGAAAAAACAAATGTAACTCGTAAGACCACGTCATACATAAACATGATAGGTTTTTATCTTAAGATAATCAAAATACTTCTACAGAAAATCCAGTGATATTATAATAGTGTCTAAGTATAAATACTTATTAAAATAGCTAATATTTGTTACATTGATTAAAATCCAGCATATTAGACTCCATAATCAAAACCGTAAAGGTTAGTAGTGGTTATTTGATCGAAGTGGTTTTCGGATAATGCAGATATCCAATTTTCGGTCCCATCAAATCCAAATAATAAATTTTAAAGGCCAAGTCGTTTTAAATAACAATTTCACAATCAAGGAGTTAGCATTCACATATGGAGTTCATTCCATATGCTCAACTTATCATCACCAGTCCATCAGAATTTACTTGTTTGTACTCAGTACATTTTTTCGAAAATGGAGTAGTGACTAGTACGAGTTTATTTATTTCCAATAAAACACGTCAACGTTTTATTCTATCTATTTTAACTTATTAAGCTACTTAGTGGCACCAACAATTGGAAAATTGAAATCAACATCCAATAGAGATAAAAGTCAACGCTTAAAACTTCTATCAATTATTAATAGTTGATATTAAATCCATTGCAATTTAGAATGTAATTGGATTTTAACTTAACTGAGTCAAGTCATATTTTTAAATCCAGATTATTTGTGAGTTAAAGAAATCAAATAAAACAATTTATTTTTAATTAATTTCAAATTAAGCAGTCCATTAATACTTTATTGATAAATTAAAAATTAAGAAATTTCTTAACCGATCACTTTCTGTAAATATAAATCATTAAATTTCACATTGCAGAAATCTCTACAACATTAGTTCATACGGAAGTACTTGGCGGTAGAAACTTAACACAGGAATCCGCTTGTCGTTTGGATTTAAAATGAAACAAAAAATATTGTCTTGAATTTATAGGTTATTAAGTAAAACAATTTGAATTTTTCTTTTTAGAAGAACTACTTAGCCCAAACAAATCAAAACCGGCCCAACAAAAAGAACTCCAGCCCAAGTCCTTTCTCTTCTTTCCTTTTCTTCTTCCTCCTTACTCCTTTTTTCTCTTCATTGCTCACGGACTTTTGCACGACCACGGTCACGTACACAACACCGCCGGTCACCCATCTACGCCGCTGGCCGGTCACACAAGTTGCCTACGACCATGAGACTCTGTTCTACCACCTGAAACCCACCACCAATCCTTAGTTCGAAAATTCACACTCGACCCAAAATCAGGAAACAACTGAGCCCCAAAAATCACCTCGCCTCCTCACTACCGATCACTGTCCACGCCAAACCCCCACCTGTAGCTTCGTCACAACCTCCTTATCCTTTCCCCCCTACCGCACACCTCTACTTCTTCCCTCGCCATGCAATTGCCATGAAACCGAGATCGAACACAACCCACTCTAAAACCCTACTTCGACTGTGCCTGACCACCACAATCCATTACAAATAGCCGCACCATTTTTCTCGAGTGCCTTATCATCCCTCCATCCTCCAACGCAAATACCGAGGCACGAAATTGCTTCGATCGCCTGAATTTGGCTTTCCGCCCAAAACCGATCATCTTCCCCTTTCCCATTCCATACACAACTAAAAATTACCAAACCACCGTCAAAATTCATGATTTTCATTAACGTTTTCAAACATATAATTCATCCGTTAAAAGGCAGTTCATACTGGCGGTCATACACCATGATATGCATGATTTAGACCTAATTTCGTAGAGAATTTCGTACGTAATTTTATATTTGAATTTGGACCAAAGTTGAGACACTTACGGTAACATCCTTCTTTCTTTTCCTATACATGATGAGATTGAATGAAACGAATTTTAATATAATTAAGCTACGTTCTAAAACAGACAACATTTGTTTTGAAATCATAGGCTAAAACTAAGTAGTTGTTGAGCTTTTGATTTTTGAAGTTGATAGATTTACTATTTTATCAAAAAAAGAACATGACAGAGAAATTTTAGGAAGAAACAGTGTCTTTATGACCTGATATGTGGAACACACGCATACATATACATTAATACACATATCAGGTTCATATACAATTAACCAAACCTAAAGATTCATTCATAATCCCAGAATATATATGTATGTATATAATACCACTAAACACACAAGGTTGTTTACTCACAGTTTTTGATATAGATTATCACCACTGCTCTGTTTTCTCCTTCAAGCTTGAACACTTCCTTTTTTTAATGGCAGATCCTTTTCTTGTTTCCCTTTTTTCTTTTTTTATATTATACGTGAACAAGCAGATAAGGCCAGGCTCTTTATCTTTATACACACACACACACACATATACATACACACACACACACACACACACACACACACATATATATACATATATGGAAGGAGACAAGTGGTGGCTAAGAATTTGTGTACAGGTTCTTCATTTCATTTATTATGTGGATTTGATTTCTTGTGCAAGACTTGATTGTGATTTATGTGTGACTTGATTTGAAATTGTTATCACGATGCTTCTTGTATGTATATTTATACACATATATGTAGATATATACATTTACACTATTGTTACCATATATATTCACATACTTACATATTTACATATACATTTAAATACACGCATATATTTTTGTCATCAAAAAGTCTACACATATGTATACATTACACATACACTATTCTTCCAACATTCACACATACATACATACATACATACATACATACATACATATATATATATATATATATATATATATATATATATATATATATATTAAAGATTATAAAGCTTGTGTATATTTATATATAGATATATAGATATTTTATCACGAGTTTGAAATGGTGGAGTTTATGTGTATCTATAAAATCTATCATATCCAGAAATTTATATAAAATTAAATACAGTTTCCAAAGCTTATAGATTCAGATATTTTCAATATCAGAGAATTTATTTATTCGAATTATAAAAATTAATATTTCAATATTTAAAATTAGTTAATTATTCCAATATAAGATGGCTAAAAATTCGGGACGTTACAACGTTTTTCTTCCTCTATTCTCTCTTGCCATAGCTGAACTTACCTCCTCCATATTTTGAAAAGCACAATTTCAAATAAATGAAAAAAAAAATCGAACAAAATTAAGAACAACTGGTTCATTATTCTCTTGCAAAGCTGAGAGTTAATTACTTAGAGACCTGAAGAGAAATCCCAAATCAAACATTACAAATGGCAAGGCTTTTCATGTTTGATTTAATCTTAAATTAGTTCATGGTGCTTAAATATAATTTAGTTTACATATATGTTTGTCCATTGCCACTTATTATATATATTTTAAAATTATTTTGAGTAATTTGCTTAAATGCAAAATCCACCTTATATACATTTTTATTTTGAGTGTTGATATTAATTTGATTGGATCTAAAACCATTAGTTGTTACAAATTTGCTCTTGTTGTAATTTTTTTATCATCACAATTGATTAGTTTGTTGTTTAACTAAAACTTATTTATGATTGATTCATTTGTGTTTTAATTAATTTTTCTAATTTTTTGGATCTGAGATTGTGTTTTGCTGTAGTCTGAGATTTGCTACAATGAAATTTAATATTGCTATTACAATTCAGTTCTCTTATAATCAAGGTGTTAATATTTTGATTAATTGAACAATGTATACAAGTATACATATATACGCTTCATCTTTATGTTCTAAATTGTAAATTAATATCAAGTTAAACCTTTTGTTAGATCAATTTTTTTAGATTAATTTAATCAATTTCATTGCTTAGTCAAGTATATGTTTTGAAACCGAATCTCAGTTTACTATATATACATATATGTATATAAATATATTTTTGTTGTTTTGAACTAATTTTACCATTAGAACAATATGTTAAACTATGGAAAAAGTTTTAGTTTTTCTTTGTGTGTTTTTTCAAATCTACAATTTAAGGATTTTGGATATTTCTATTATGATTAAGTATGGTATTAAATCTATTGCTGTAATAATGTTTTAAAAAAAAGGTTTAAGATATTACTTCATGTTATTGCCTTTTAATTTTGATTTGAGTAGATCTGGATGTAACGTAAAATTTCATCTCCATCTTTTTAGTTTTATCTGAAATGTCTAATACTATATAGACTTACTTTCATAAATTGATATGTGTACACACAAACACACATATATATAATGTATAAGTGACAACAAAGTATCAAACATATATATATTTGTCTAAACTATATATATACACACACATACATGCATGCATATATGGTACATCATTATGTATAAACATGCCATATACGTCTATGATATACGTATATACCTATGAATTTATATTCCTGATATGCATGTGAGCTTATTACATGTATATGTAGCTATAACATATATGTATATGCAATAGATATAAATCTTAATATTTGTATATATGTGTATGTGTATTGTTACACATTTTTACATTAGATTATGTTATATTGTTATTAATAGAGTTAGGGATATGCCCTATGGGACAATTCTATACTTTATTATAAATTGTTAACTCTGTAATAAAATCTCATTCGAAATAAAAGATGTTTTTCTTTCAATTATATACTTTTATAATATGTTGTATTATTTATTTATTTAATTTAAGTATATTTAATGGAAAATCCATAACTTAAATATTTTTGTAATAATACTTACACTATGTTATAATCTCAAGAAATTTACCACAATGAAAATAAACATACTATTTTAAATACTCCTAGTGGAGATGTATCGAGATTGGATACCGATAAAAGTCATTGAGACTAGAATACATAATGCACTTTAAATGTTGGATAGTCTATTACTCATGCCTGATGGAGGCACCAATAGGTTATGTGCAGATAGTTATTGGATAACTATAGAATGACTTACTCGATTGTTTTTTATTTGTTAATATAACTAAACTCAAATAGAGAATATTGAAGTGATAATTTTACATAGTTCTTTTGACTTGAGAATATTGTTAAACTTCAACGTGAATACTCCATTTTGATTATAATTAAATCATGGACGATGCCCATCGAACAACTATAGTTGGGTATGAGTTAAAGCATTGGAAGCGAAACACTATTCAACATAGAATTTGTCTTATTGGTTATATGAGGTTAGTATCACGATCAACTGTAGTCAACTCAAAATCAAAATCTTTAGCTAGAGTAGTTTGATTAATAATAATTGTTATTATTGAACGAATGACTTTTTTGGATTATACAAGCTGAATGCGGATGATATTGAAAATTTAAGCAAAACCAAATTCCATAAGTCTTAATGGTATATAATTTCGACGAAGAGAAATGGTGTAAATAACCGTCAGTACTGAAGGCCGGTTAAAGCAGTAAAATTGGATTTTACCAAAATTATGTAAGCGATAAATTTTCCCAAAGTTTCACATCTCTAGCTAAGGTGACATGTGAAGGTTAATATTTGAATTGTTTGATATTAATTGCTTGTTGATTTTATACCTAAGAGTCTCACAATCGCAGTATTGAACACTTTGAAATACCCCATGATTTAGTTAAATTATGATTTCTATAAATTAATTAATATTTGTGAATATTAATTACAAAATCTTATTTGATTTCTTTGACTAATTATTTAATAAAATACGTGCAAAAATGTTATATATATATATATATATGTGTATATATATATATATATGTATATATATATATGTGTATATATATATATATGTATATATATATATATATATATATATATATATATGTATCGATATACAATATCGAAAAACATTTTAATTTAATTTAAAATGTATTAATATTAATTCGATTTGGAAATGCATTTGGGTACATTAGCCCATCAAATATTATAGGCCATGCTTGGTTAGAAGGGGTTGCGATATATCTTTGAATTACAGGGTTGCGAAATGGTAAGAAGAAGAGGTAAAGAAACGGAGATCCAGATCCCATTTTTCCTTAAACTCATCATCCCTCTTCATTTGCAGTTTACATTTGCTTCCTACCTTATACCTCCTTGGCCAAAGCTATAGACCTCTCCCCTTAATTCATTTCCAACTAAAAATTAAATCAAATCAAACATAATACAAAGGTGTGGTGATCTCTTCAGCAAGTTGCGTTTTTGGAAGTGTTATGATTCGGTCCAAAGAGTTTTGGATTCAGCATTTAAGGCGCATATTCAAAGGCATTATGTTGGTAACATCTGATTTGTATATTCTATCATATTCATACTTATTTATGTTAGTCCATATGTGTAGATTAGAATAATACCTTATCACGACTTTTATATCAATCTGCTATTAATTTTATGTACACATTCACATTTCTAAATTTAAAAAGTAAACTTTTTTCATATACATAATATATGAAATCATTTTCGATCGTGTGTGTGTGTGTGTGTATATATATTATTAATGTTTTCAAATAATTTTTAGATTAAAAATAGAATTTTCTAATTGGTAAACATATATAAATATATTACATACATATATTAACATGTTAATTCTATTCATATAAATATGCTTATGTGCTTATAAGAAAAATTTATACATAATATATTAATTCCAAAATAAATATAATTATATATGAATATATTTTAAATTATTTTAAATTAATAAGTACTAACACACACACACATATTACAAATATATTTCATACAGGACTTATAGTTAAAAAAATTGATTTTTTATAATCTGCATGGATTATAAAAAAGACAATTTTGTTTCGAAAATGGCTCGGCCAAAAAAAAATCAATATTCAACATATTACTATCTACCTTGGATAACGGTTGGCGGTGTACGTAGTATTCGTCGTGTGTACTAACATCCTAAATTTGAATAAAAGGAAGGAGCACTGCACGACTACTTATTTTTCCTCCAAGTTTTATGTTCCATCAATATATCATGCATTAATGTCAACCTGGTTCTATTAAAATTTGGGTTTGTTCTCGTTCAATCGTACCTGCTATTGAAATCTTGAACGATAGGTTTAGATCTTATGCAAACATTGTGAAGGATTCAAGATATTTTTTAGAACTTATCACAAAATCATTCACAGCATTAAAATAAAGCTCGTTCATGGATTAATCAAAAATTGAATCACTTCTTTTGTTACAAATGTGGGGATAAATTACATTTCGCTAAAGATTGGCATGATGTAATGTGCTATTTTGTTGTGGTGTTTTCGATTGTAAGAAAAATTCTTGTCCGGAGCTATTTATTCCTCATTTGCCTAAGCCTATAAGCACATCGGAGCATGGATTTTATTTTAATCCTGAATTTCTGAAAGTTAGAAGATTGGTTATAGAGAATTGTTCGACAAGAAAAAAGGTATCTTTTTCATAAGCCTTGGCATTATCAATCATATAATGATGGTTTACCTTAAGAAATTGCTTCTGCAAAAGCAAATTGTTAGCATCTTCGGTTTGGAATAATTAAAGAAAGACACTCGTATAAACTAGGAGGACACTGTAACTTCTGATGGGTTAAAAAATATTATAGAAATAGGGGAAAAATCTATAACTTTAGTTTAGAATGGCAACATGAAAAAAATGGAATTTATCCTATGTTGATAAATCAAAAAAATTTAACATTTCAAGGGAAAAAGGAAAACCTATTATTAAAAATACCTTTGATGTTATAGTTGACATGAAGAGGGTTACCTTCAAACCATTAAGGCTACTGATAATAATGCTTTTGAGATTGAATTTTAGAATAAATTCAATGCTTTGGACTTGATTTCTGATGATAATTATGAGGTATGGGAAAGAAAAATTGATTATACATTTTAGATTTTGTTTTGGGTAATAGTTGGATGGTTTTTGAGCAGTGTAAATGTATGGACCATGCGTTTAGGTTAGAATCAAATATTATCAATGAAGTTACTTTGCTGATCTATATTTTGGTATGGCTTCAAAGAATATGATGGTTGCTGAAAATTTATTCTTATATGAAATTGTTGAAATGGATTTAGACATGGACATGCACACTGACATTTACGATGTACACAAACTGCTGTTAAATAATGGTAGTAGTAGTTTGGGTGATAAGGCTTATGAGGAATTGGCATAGTTTTTGATGTATTTTGATGTTGTTGTGAATGAGACTAAAATGGTTAGGACGGTTGATAGTGAAGTGGTGATGTATGGATACGCCAGGCTTTGGATTCTGAAAATGGAGCAGATATTGGTGTAGAGTGTATGCATGAGGACAAATACCTGAAGTTGAAGATGGCCCCTGCTGAACTTGAAAGGGATGTGATAATGGCTAAGGGTGGTAAAAGTGATACAAAGGAGATGAGGGGATACCTGTCAGGTTTTGGTTTCTGCAACTGGAACATTTATATGTGTAGACTGTTATGAGGAGAAAGGCTCGAAGATGGTCTCTGCTTTAATGTTGGAAGGAGATGACTAAAACCTGTCATGCAATGTAGCAATTGTTCATCATAATGACAATAATATGTGGTGGAAAAGAGTAGTGCATAGCGCACGGGATGCACATGGATATGCATGTGGAATCTAGCTCAGATGTTCAAAAACAGATTATCTTGGATGATACAGTTCAGATAAATAATTCCGGCATGCTTGAACATGGGGATCGTGTGGTGTGGACTTGCTGGGGAATATGTTGATGACAGGACGATGGATCATGGGGTATGTGGGGATGGGATGAAAGATAGGAGTGAATACTTTATTGTATCTGATCTCATTGATAGATTCGGATGGGGGCTCTTGCTTGAGTGGTTTCAGATTTGTAAGGAGAAGTATTCGTCTTCGTAGAGCTGTCACTAGTGTATCCTGGGACTTTGGCTTAGATATGAATGTTCTTTTAGGCAGTGCTTATAGTCCTTGTTCTTTGAATAGTTTATATACTAGTAGTATGCGTTATTTAGCGAGAAGTTTAGGATTTATTTTTGATGATGTTCAATTAGATGCTGAGCACATTAGAAGTAGGAAGTTGGAACATGTTAGATCGTTTGGATCATAAGATATATATATACACGTTGAGACGTTATGGGCCTACATGATTTAGAAAAATATACTAAGTTAGATTTTTTTTTTTTTAAGACAATAAAATTGATATTGTTTTATTACACAAAACAAAAATAGAACATTCTGATTACAAATTTTATCGGAGTTTAAAGGGACATCACTTTACGCCATTGGGTTCATCTCTCGGCAAGGGGTAGTTTGAGAGGTTTGATCGTGGACTAAAAATAAAATTGTGTCAAACTCTTATAATCTATTATTAACGTTCATTTGATGCACCTTATCTTATCGAACCTTAGTGGTAGCTCATTTCTCAACGTTACTTATGTTTATGGACCGAATTCCAATATTGATTGAATGATTCTTTAGGCAAGTGTCTTGAGTTTAGAACACTAGAAACTAAATTCCTATAAAGGATGGGAACATACTATATATCATTCAAAGTCAAAAAAATTCCAGAAGCAAGATTAGAAAGAACATTTTTTTTCCAATTGCTCCAATGATAGCAGAGTTTTCCATGAAGACGCACTCACCATCTCATGGATCATGGATCATTTAGAAAAACTCTCGATTTGCATAGACATGTCTAGATGCTCCTATGTCTATCACCCAATTAGTCTTGTTTTCTCCTATGTTAGCCTCGAAAATGACCACGGTTATGATATCTTCTTTCTCAGCAAGATTTGTTTTTGCTTTTGACATTGGGAGCTTGTTTCTGATTACGTCATCCTTTCCGCTGAAAAATATTGATGCGCCTTATGACCTTGTTTGCCACATATATAAGTGATAGTCTTTTTCTTCTGAATTTTATTACTTTTACCTACAACATTATGAATTTTTAGATTAGCGAAATTCTAAAAAAATTTCCCTTTCTTCTTGAATTTGTAACGACCAGCCATTTCAAACCATTCAAATCGATAATCATCCATACATGTCAGACTTGAATTGCTCAAAACAACAGATTGTTAATTTATATTTGGCAAAACTTAGCATATACGGTAAATAAATCAATCACAAAATCACAGACACAGAGTAGTATAACAGTAAGCAGCGGAGTAGATAAATAGCAGTTCATGAAGCTACTGCAGAAACATCAGAGTATGAAATAAATACAACAGAAAATCCCAAGTACATAAAAGTCAGAAAATCCCAAGTACATAAAAGTCACTAACACAAAAGCAACTGACAAGTCTGAACATAAACAATTGAAAATAATTGAAATAACTACAAAGCTAAATAGGTAAGAGACAAATCTTCAAGCAAAGCTCCAAACTCCAAACGTGAGTCTCAAATGCTGTGACATTTAGTCCGACCCGAGCATAAAGCAAAACACAGAATACTCGAGTCGGAATTAACATTCTTATGCAAGTAAATCAACTCAAGTGAAATGTCCAAGTGAAATGCAAATAACGTAAAGGATGTTTGAGATTTCCATCCCTTAAGGATCCGTTAAACTATCTACACATATAATACAATACACTACATAGATAATGTCTATGGTAAAGTAAACTAATAAAATAACGTTAAGGCGTTACCCATATCCCCCTTAACACATTTTTATATATTTCCATAGTCTATACAGATATTGTAAGCTCCACCAAATCGGTGGGATACTCAGAGAGCACTCCATAGGTATGGTACGAACCAAACTCGTAATGGGCTCAATAAGGCATGTGACAAGGCACGCGAGGCAATGCCTAGGGTGGGATTCTACCGTTTTGCAGAACCGGATGGTGGTAACATAAAGAAGCTACAACTGCTCACCTCGAGACACATTCTCAAAATCAAAGGTGCACCCAATCAAATCACAAAGTAATAGAATGGTATCGAAGAAGCATGCTCGATCGGAGATGCGACCACACTTGGCCCAGGTATAGCTCATGTTTTAATCACATCAAGCCGACTCTCGGGAGTCAGGGTGTGTTCATACCTCATATAGACATTGCCAAACCATCCTACTTTGTTCTGGATTCTCCATCACGTATACGGTTGTTAAAGTGGTTTTCAGTATTGGCAAAGAGTATGACAATAACTGATTCCATTCTCTTTAACAACCAAACGCTTGTTTCACACCATGGTCATTTTCATTTCAAACAGTTCATAATTCCTATCAAAATATCATGTTCATTTCGAAATCATATCACTTTCGAAATCATATTCATTTTCGAAATCATATCACTTTAAATCATATTCATTTTTGAAATCATAATATCAAAATATTCACATTTAAATCTATTAAATCTAAATTATAACTGTTCCAATTAAACAGTTTGAAAGTATTTGAAAAAACATACAATAAAAATAGTTTATTTTTAAAAATTGGTTATAGATTAAAATAATGTGTGTATATATATATTTAAAATTGTTTAAAAATTTAAAATAATATACATTAAAATAGTTTATATATTTAAAAGTGTTTATATCGAAAATAGTTTCAAATTAGAATTATTTCTTCCAATTTCACAAATCAATTCAAATCAACTTTAGTTTCACAACTCAATTTAAATCAATCTCAGTTCAACAATTTCAATTAAAAGGTTAGAGGTTCAATCCAAATTTCTATTAAAATCATTCTTAATTTATATCGATTTCAAATCCAGGTTTGTGTATGATCGATTTCACCCTAGAGAGGGGGTGAATAGGGTGATACTAATAATTATAAAAAATTAATACGGAAATATATAAGATAATTGCAGCACGGATAATAAAAAAATAATAAAAGCAAAAATAGAACAACATAGATTTACCTAGCTTCAGCAAAACTCTACCTACATGCTGCCCTTAAGGTTTCTATTAGAAATTAAGTAGTCAGACGCTTACACACGTAAACTTGCGACACCCGCTATCGACTAAGCTAACTCTACGCTCAAAACCCTGCTATAACTCAGCCATTGAGTTGCGAATTCTCGAACTATACCACCGTAGTTCGTCCCCTAGTCACACGACTAGAAAATTACAAATTTTTAAAAAGAAATTACAAATAAATAACAACTCAAAACCCAATTTAGTAAATTAAGCACAAAATGCATTATATTCCTCTTTCAATATTTTAGGGCTTTGTGAAATTGGAACTGCCGATTGATTGTTGATCGATTGAATTGATATTCTTGTGTTGATTGTTTTGTTGATCGATCGTCTTGCTTTGACTATACTCGACTGCTTCAATTTGTCGAGCTTGAATTGAATAATACTAGTATGTGATTTCCTTTAATACTCTCATTGATATTCTTGAACTAGATTCATTTAATTGCCGATGATGTTGATGGTATTTATAGGGGATAAAACCCTAAATTATCGTTCAATTGAATTCGTCTGATATTTTAGCTCGGTCGTTCGATTTTACTTGAATACGTGTGATTTGTTTAGACTGGTTTAGTTCATATATTTCTTTGCTTGATTAGTACGGCTTGTGTTTTCTTTGGATTTGGTTCCGTTCTTTTCTCTGTTGACATCTCTGATTTCGACACTTTGAATTTTTGAGATAATTGGCTTTCTTTTAATTTCTTTCATGACTTGTTCGATTCTTGTTATATCCTTGGCCACCGTGGCTTTGACTTTGTTATTTAAAATCTGACATGTTCAAGTTGAAATTCCTACGACATTGACTTTGTTCTTTGACGTATATTAACATGGTCTTTGCATTGAGTTGATCTGGTCGCACTTCATTTAGATTACACTTGAGTCATATTGTTACCACGGCCTATTACACACGGCTTCACTCAGTTCATATTGTTAGTTGTTTGTTGCTTCATTGTTCCAGTACTGTTCCACTTTGTTTCATTGCATCATGTACTTTGCTATAGCTTGATTGTTTGCAATATTGAGCTGGTGTGATTTTCACACATGCATATGTATATACTATGTATATACATGTGCTAGTTGTTGTTTTTGGACTTGCAATCTTGTACGTTTGGTGTGATGCTTTTTGAACTATATACACGTGTGTGTATGTCTATATGTATGTATGTATGTATGTATGTATGTATGTATGTATGTATGTATACGTATGTATGTATGTATACATGTGTATATGACACTGCATATAAACTTGTAAATGTTGAGCCTTGAACTGTTTTCAGACTTAGAGTTAACATGTTTTCATTTGAAGTTGTACTGGGTTGTAGCCTCTATTGCAGCTTGATTGTTTACATGTGTATATATATATAATATGTATATATGTATGTATATATGTATGTATGTATGTATGTATGTATGTATGTATGTACGTACGTACGTACGTATACATGGTGTAGCTGTTGTGATAGTTTGTTGAGTCTGGTTGTGTTGAAACACTTGCATACTTGTTCATGTGCAGTCTGCTTAGAGTTTCCTCTGGTCATTGCATTGCTCTGGTGCCATATGTATTGTCATGCTTTCATGTTGCTAGGTCTGGTTATGTTTATTTGCTCTGATCTCTTAAATCTGAACACTTAAACTATTTGCATTGAGTTTAGCTTCTTGTTTCACTGTTGGTCTTCACACTCACCTGATGTACGTGTATGTCACCACTGTTTTCTTGATACATGTCATTTCTTTGAGTCTAAAGTTTGTTGTCCTTGTTTGGTTGCCATTCACTTGTTTCCAGTTATGAATTTGCTGGTGTATCTTTCTCTGCTGCCTTCTTTCTTGTGTTTGGTCTTGGCCATTTGATTCATGTGCATAGCATATTGTACACATGTGTGTATGCATATGTGTGTTTGTGTGTCTATATATATTGTGTGTGTGTGTGTATGCGTGTTTGGATCTGTAGCACCATGTAGTTTGCTGTCTTGTGCATGCCTCTGATGTCTAGCTTACTCGTTCATGACTTCAATGTACTTTGTTGACTGGTTCATTTTCTTGTGCCTGCGACCTTCTTGTTGCCTTGATACTGCTTTGTTTGAGTTGTTTTTATGTGTACATATTGAATTTTTGATCAAGGCTTGTTTTATGTTGGTTTTGGATTCTTATTGCATGAGAACTTGTACTTGACAATTTAGTGATGTATTTGTATTGCACATGAGTTGAATCCAGCCTCGGCTCGAGTTTGACCTTGTGCTCTGCAGTTTTATCAAGTGCATATTGGTGTGCATGGTCTTGTGGCATGTACAGTGATACACTGTGCATGTCACGAATTGTTCGTGTATGAATGGATTCAAATTAAATGATGACGAACAACCCAAATAACTGAGACAGATAATATTTTCAAAAACACATCTTATTTTGCACTGCAAAAATATTTCTTTTTCAATTTTACTGCATCGGTGTTTATTTCGCAGATAATTCAGATGCTGGACATAAATTGGAATAGAGTTGAAGAACTAATATGAGTGAACGAATGATACGTAGTGAGAAAAGTTATGTAAATTGGAATGTAATTGAAGTTGTGTTGTAAATAAAATTGTATTGTAGAATGTCAAAGTGTAAGTGTATAGTGAGAGTTTAAATTTGTACTATTCGAAATTGTAATAAAATATTTGTTTGAATAAAATATTTGTTTGAATTTAAATTCTATGCTATTTATTTTATTCAGCAAATATTTATTTAATTATGTGAAGATAAAATAGTATAATAACAAATACATTTAAATGAATATATATATATATATATGTTTATTATCATCAAACAAAAATCATATACTAGCTGTGACGCCGCACCTCTATGCTCACAATAACAAAGGTTATTATAAGGAATAACGTCTACCATTGCACAGAATAAGGCTTGTTAGAAGCGACCATTCATGAGTTATGTCTTAGACGAGTATTTATTACATCGATAGGAGTTGTGTAAATTATTCCCAAAGATATAAATTCAATCCCAATCTAAAACGAAACTACGGTGGTTAAAGAAAAATTTAGAACAACTCATAATAACAACAACACAAATAAATATAATCACATCAGAACAGAAATATCATATATATATATAGCGGACGACAAGTCTAGAATACATGCTACAACAATCGATAGTTCACATGAACCAAATGTACATAAACATATACATCAACATACATGAGATGGGAGTCAAATAACCAAAAGAACGCCTCGAAGGCTAAACAAAAGATGAAGTGAGATCCCAAAAGCTGAAGCTGCTACTGAATCAGAGATAGAGATTACCCTGAAATAACTCGGTCTGACCCGGGTATTATTTAAAAGAAAATAATAAACGGATCAGTCTAATTTATCCTTAAAAGTGAATGCATCATAAATAACATCAAGCAAAATAATAATAGTCTCGAATGAGACTATTCATCATAAGAAATCAACATAGATTAAATGAAGAAAACACATCAAACTCCATTAAATTCAACTCATTAAACTCCATCAAAAGCAATAATTTCGAATGAGACTATTCAGCATAAATAATCATCATAGCTTAAATGAAGAAATCTCAATTTAAACTCCATCAAAATCATCTTTTGAATTCCCAATTGAATTCAAAATGGTAGTACGCAAATTTATAATCTCGGATGAGACTATACTCAAAACTATAATCTCAGAAGAGACTATACACAAAATTATAATCTCGGATGAGACTATACTCAAAACTATAATCTCGGAAGAGACTATACACAAAATTATAATCTCGGAGGAGACTATACAACATATTAATCAACATAGTTTAAAGGAAGAAATCCCATTAAACGTCATCAAAATAAATTTCCAAATTCACAATTGAACTCGAAACAGCAATACACGAAAATTTAGAAATCGTTCAAGATAACTAGAAAATCAGCATTCACAAAATCTAGAAATCAAAATAAGATAACTAGAAAATCAACATAAAAGATGGATTGATCCCAGCAGATGGCGAGTTTTAGCTACGCCGCACGTGCATCTCATATGGCCGAAGCCTACCAAGTACTATATTTTTGGCACCCAACAAATGACCCGAATGTCTAGTACTGGTTTTGACCCGAAGGTCCAACAAAGTGGCTCGAAAGCCAAATAAAATCCTCAAAATCATCAAACAACAGATATTTCAATCAACGAGTCCGTAATTAACCGAAATAGTAAAGTATGGTTTCATACTCCGCACTTTTGCTAAATCGTTTAAATCTCTTCATCATTTCCTTGAAAGTGCAAAATTGTGTATTTTATATAAATAATATTTTATGTTCTCAAACGGACAAGTCCGGAACTAAGCGAATCAGTAAAAGTAAGGGTTCATGGTCCTCAATTTTGCTGAATTGTTTAAATCACTTTCTCATTCTTTTGAAAGCGCAAACTGTAAAAATTTTGGAAAACAATTTTATTTTAAAATGATTTAAAAACACGTGATTAAAACAGCAACCACCATAGCAATTTCGACGAGGAAATTGCGTAATACAAAACATCGTAAAAACGGATACCAAATCAGCGTTGCGGGATAACCGCTTAAAAATTCACTTTAAATTGACGGTTACTGAAGCCAAAAACAACAGTAAATTTGTTCGTCAAAATGTCATCAAAACAACACGCATCAAAAATATAATACCGGCGTAAAAAATCCGTTATTAAAATAACGATACAAAATACGTTTTAGAACATAGCACCGGTTCAACATAGATCAACTAGTAGCTTGAACTACTGTATATTCACTAAAATATTGCACAGTCCGGGGAAAAGGCTACATGCACACACTAAAAACGATCTGATCTTGTTATAATGTTTTCAAGTCTAAGTGAAATAATTAAACAAAGCCAATGTCAAATGTATGAACTGTAACAATCATATTCAATGTAGTAGTAGTGAATATAAGAAATTGTTCAGAAAATGTTATCTTAAATGTAACATATAATGCTTTGAGTAACAGAGTTATTATCTTTTGCTTTATATAAATCTTTAAGACGTCCAGTCAAGATTTTGAAGTTGGCATCTTATAGAACCGAATGACAACAGGGATATTCAACAACGAGACTAAAGTTAAATATTACGAGACCTGGACCTCTTTCACATTTTCATGCACAAAACATTCACATGCGTGCGTTAATAAACTGGTCAAAACCACACTTTCAAATGAATGAAATGCAAAGGACCTGGAGTGACATACTACACGCATAGATTTACACCAAAGTACCTGGAAATGCATTAACACTCACATAATTAAGTGAACAAAATTCTCAAATAACCTGTACCCAATTAAATTCACACGCAAGTAATACAGTTTCGCATGTTTCATTTTTACACAAACAGGAGTTGACAAATTAGTCTGTACACTAAAATTTTGCATGAGTGTAACTATATATAGGCAAAAATATAAATCAAGGACATGGCATAGTAACGTATGTAAAAAAAATGACACTGCAACTTATATACACTCAACTAACTAAGAAAAAGATCACTGACCTGGGCTAACCCTTTTTCTTGCGTATTGCCTCATGCAAATGAATTACATAATAACGGTATTACACTTTGGTTTTCAATTATACCCCCTGAACACGTGAGAATGGATTTAACACAATCTTGAGCAAGCTATATGCATGTGTGCCAATAATTATGCAGTCATGCTAATATTTCACACACCTGTACACTACTATACACTATGCTAGCACACAATTTAAAACATATATGCCTGGACTTTGTATGCAAAACGACACGCAATATTATAAGTAGGGTCTGGGCTTTAATTTTTTCGTGTAATATAACTACACCTAAACAAAAATTGCAAGCCCTGACTTACACTTTACACGTGTGTATATATATATATATATATATATATATATATATACAATGACACACGGAAATGCAACTTATTAATGGAACAAATATTACATTTACTGGAATTTAAATTACAAGCTCACAACAAATATCTGGACACAATTTATAGCAAAGGATAAATTAGAAACGTGAGTTTAAAACACACCTCTAATTCGCTTCAAAAATCAGTTAGCATCTAGACACAAAGAAAATGAGTAAGTAGTTGTGAGCCGCCATTAAAGCATTCTTGCAGAGCTACTTGGAAAAAAAAAGACACTAAAGAATGATGCTGCGGGAAAATGAGCCAAGGAAAGTTGTAGCATACTTTTCTTTTTTAATTTTAGTGTATAAGTCAAAGGAGATAACGTGCCGATGTGAAGAAACAAGGAATGGCTACAATATATAATGATGGCATACACAACTAGCAAAAAGAATGCATGTATTGATTTATACGTTGTTGTCCTTGTTTTGGAGAAAAGTCACACTAAGCACTTGCATTCAATTATTCACATCTCTGCCTCCATGCTCGATCACTTGAGCACTTGTAATTGAATATATTTTATTGCTATTTTAGAGTTCAATTGCAAGGTACATCAAATATTACATAAAAATGTGTTCACTATTTGCTTTTAAAACTTTGTTTACATCAAGGCAAAGTAAAAAGATGTGATCAACTCTCTTTTTTTCCAAATTTTAATTTAGAAATTTCCATTTAAATTATTTACTCCGACAGTAATTCAAAAATCACGGTCGTTACAAATTTTTAAAATATTTATTACGACAGTAATAAAATCACGGTCGTTACACTAGCATATTCAACAGTTTGAACTACAAATTTAAACCACTTCTAGTTCAATAGGTTTCGAAGTTTAAATATTCAAACAATTTACAATAACTCAATTCATAAATTTCATTTATATTTTAAAATTCAAATTCAATTTAAGAATAATCACTTAATCGTTTTTTATGAATATTTAAATAAAATCTCAGATTACAAATTTAAGTCTAAATTTAATATTCAAGTACAATTTTATTTAAATTTGAAATATTCGTTAAATCACCCCTATCAAAATCAAGTTATTAAGTTATAAAATCGTATCTTTAAAAAAATCTTAAAATCAATAAGTTTCAAATCAATTTTAAATTAAATACAATTCTTAAACAAATCAATTTCAATTCATCTTCCCAACCTTAATTTATAAAAGTTATTACAAAATCTATTTTTAAAAATATTAGTATAAATTTTAAATAAATATTTAAACATATTATATATATATATATATATATATATATATTAAAGTTATTGTAAAAAAATCTATTCTCGAAATATAAATTTAAATAAATAGTTTAAACATATATATATATTAACTAAATTAAATTTTTATTAAATTTTATTATACTAAAAATCCTATTTTATATATTTTAAAAATAATAAAGTTATAAGTAAAATCTTATAATTTATATTTTCAAAACTTAACTTATAATTTTGAACTTTTCCAAAACATATAAATTTAAAAATCTAAATTTTAAATATATATATGTGTGTGTGTGTGTATTAAAATAAAATCTTTATATTATATTTTAAAAAATCAATATTTATTAAAACCCATATATTTCCTTTCAAGACTCTAGAAATCATTTTCAAAAATAGACCAACGGTGTCCGTATATAATTTTATATCCTATGGTCAAGTGACACGGATATTTATCCTTTCAGTCCATAGTAATTTAAAATTTATGGGTGTAACGATCCATAATATTTTAATAGTTTTGAATGGTTTTATTTTCATATTTAATTCAATTTTGAGAAAATTTTAAATAATTGAATTTTGAAATAAAAATTTTATATTTAGAATACGTATATGAAGATACAGCAAATAGTGAATTTTCACTTAATTATATGGGAGTTTATTTTTTTTGTATAATTCTATTTCAATCTATATCGGTTAAATATTGCTGATAAAAAAAATTTATTTCTAAGCCTGAATATTTTACATAAGAAAATTCTAAATCATAGATCCTTCATTTTTATAATAATATATGTTCCCCCTTTTTGCTCTCCAAACTATGGTAACAAATTTGCTTTAATTTTTCTGCTGAATCAATGTATCAAACGTTGATATTTCATTTAGTAGTCCACTGTCTACGTTATTTATGGACACAAATGTATTTCAGTATCTCTTCATATATCATTCCTAAATATCCTCCTCCAGATCCGTGACCATCTGATTTCTTTTGCGTTTCAAATTTTAAACGCGCATAAATCAATTACCTTAATATTTGTCAGCTAAATAAATGGGTAACCGTTGCTAGTACATAAAAATTTGTTTTATTTCTGCCTTAATTCCGGGCTAATTTTTCACCGTTCCTTTCGTTTCACTTTAATTGCTTTAATAAGTATGTCAATGGACAGACGTTACCATTCTCATCATTACACTTTATTTCATATGGTATGTTTCTTCGTTTTTTTTCCTCTGTTCATTTCTTTTATTTGCCTCTGTCTGCTCCTTTATCCCTTCCTTCCGTTTCAAAATTCAAACGTGCTGTCCATTCTTGGCATAAATTATTTTCAGCTAAATCATAGTCGTTGCTTTTATATTTTTCCAAATTTTAGGGTCACAATTATTAATTGCTGACCTTTCCTTTCCTTTCTTCAGTCCCCTGATTCCTTCCTTTAAACCATTCAATTTGCGCGTTGATTTTATACCAATAGTCGTTACTTTTATTTATTTCTCTGAAATCATGCGTAACGTTCCTTTTCAATTTATTCTTCTGCCTCTCTTTATATTTTTCCATTTTGCTTTGGGAATACAAATTCGCACACTCCTCTCCTTCTTTAATTGATCTGTAGCCGTTTCTTATTCATTCTTCCTTCAGTTTCAAATTTGAAAGTGCTACCCAAGGTAAACAATTAATTGCTAAATAATTCTCCCGAAATCAGGGGACTTCACAGTATCAATTACTTTTATTTACATGTCCATTCAAATTTTCTATCGGTTAAGACCAAATAGTAGCTCACCTTTTTATTCCCTGAATTCAGGGTTTGACTATTGATTGGTACCTATCTTTTTATATTTCCTTTAATTTATTGTTTCAATATTTTTTCCTAAATCTATGCTTCTAGACGTTGATATGACATTTCTATATTTTGGGTGATAACTTTTTTGAACGTTTGATAATAATAATAAATCTGCATATTATAATCGGATATCAATTGAGATCTAGGAAAGAAATAAATATAAAACGTATAACCTGACAAATAATATAAATTGCTTTAATTACACCGTTGATTTTGAAACGTATAAAATTCTATACGTTCTTTACGCATCCATTCATTTCTTTTATTTCTTCCTTTACGTTTCCTCTCTTTACTGATATATACTTACTTCTTTTATCTCTCCTATCTTCTACAAAAGGCAACCCACTTCTTTGTGAAATTAAAAAAAAAAAATTCCTTCATCCCTCAACCCATCAAAATCACCTCACCTCAGTTCCCGCATGCTGCTCTTCCAGCCAACGTTCCATCCTTGCCGTGAAGTTGTTCCTATCCCCTCTTTCACCTCTATATTTTTGAATGGAAGATATTATGTGGTAAGTATATAAAGTGATAGCTGCATATATATTTTTACCTTGCCTACCCTTCCTCTTTCGCCTATAAAAATCGACATGAATAATTTAGGCACATGCCCTATTAATTAGTTATATATATCAAGCTTTGTATCCGTTGTTTTATACTTCTCAAATTTCGCATTCGGTTCCAAAGGTTTAATATATTCTGCTAGCATACATAAGTAAATAAGTTCGTAAATTGTTATGTATACATATAGTAAGTTATAAATTTGGTACAGTTTTTTTTAGGTAGATTTGATTGATGATACGTGTCATAGTTTTTATATAAATTTATATTAGTCTGTAGTTTGTTTTTAAATATGTTATAATAACATTGATTTTTAAAGTGAGTATATTTATAGATTTATTTGAAATGTGTTTAAAAAAAACAGTACATTTATATGTAAGGTTTATAAAAGTTATAAGCTAGGTACATTCATATATCAGTTTAAAGATGTTAGTTAGTATACACATAAGCTGCTGTATGTAATTTATAATTTACGCGTATATAAGTTTGGTTTGTATATAAGTTAAGGGATCTGTAGTTATTAAATAAAGTTATCAGTTTTATATTATAGGATATTTGTAACAGGTCAGTCTATATACTTTAAGTTGTGTAAGTGTGTCAGTTTTAATACCTGAGTTTACACGCATACTATATTAAGTTATAATCGACAGTTTCTTTATGTATAAGTCTGGTTAAAGTATAAGCATAAATATATTTAACATAGAATCTACTTGTTATACGTTTATTTGTATAGCTGCATCATGGGTTTAAAAATTTAAACCGATGATTTTATTTTGTATATTTATTTTTCTTAAAGTAACATATTGATTTTTAAGAAGAGAGAATAATATATATATTACATCAATATGGGTTTAAAAATTTGAATATGATTTGTATATAAACATACATGAACTTTATACGGTGTATC
Source organism: Allium cepa (assembly GCA_030765085.1). Taxonomy (NCBI): domain Eukaryota; kingdom Viridiplantae; phylum Streptophyta; class Magnoliopsida; order Asparagales; family Amaryllidaceae; genus Allium; species Allium cepa. The sequence goes on from CM060942.1 coordinate 74,033,580, forward strand.
TATTCAATTATACCATCTATCCTTATCAATTCAGTTCTGATTTGACTTCGTCAACTCCTATTTATCAGTTTGTCCGACAAACCCATGTCCTTCGTGCTTTGCTTCGTAATTCATGCTTGGATTTCGTAACTCAACTTCGTTGTCTATATCCTCTAACCTCAAAAGGTGAGAAATCACTCACGATTTACATTCTTTTATTTACTAAATTTGATTTCAATTGGGATGACAATTGAAATATGAGGCTGTAGTTATTTAAATTGTTATATATGCTATTATCTGTAAGTATTCACTTATGGGATATGACACCATATCCTATAGTTTATATATTTATTTTGATGATATATGCCTGTTGTTATTTTATTTACATATCTGTTATCACTCTGCAAGTTCCCTGTTAGTACAGAAATCACTATGGGTTGAAATGATACATACCCGAACAGACTTTAGAATAGGAGAAAATCGTTATGGGTTGAAATGATAAACCCAAGCGATTTCATTTAATTGAATTGGGATTACGGGTTGAAATGCTATCCACCCGTATACATTTAGTGTACGGATTGAAATGATAAATATCCGTAACACTTGACCATATGATAAGAAATATATACAGACATCGTTGGTCCATATATATAAATATTTTGAAATTTAATTCATTGTTTTGGAAAGAAATATATGGTCTTATTAAATGTTAATCCTTAAATTTTTTTATATATAAAGGGTAATGATATATAGATTTAATAATATTTAATTTAGTCCAAATTTGATTTAATACATAAATTGTGCTAAATATTTATGTAAATTTTATTCCAAAAGTATTCTGCAATCTACTAAGATTGGGAGATAAATGTGGGTTTATCTAAATGGTATTTAAATAAGGATTTATTCAATTAAATCAATTTGAAATTTTTGAATGAGAAATTTAAGGGTATGATTTTGTAACTGGATTTTATTTAAGCGATTTAATGAATATTTCACGTTTAAATAAATTAAAGAAAATATTGAGTAAAATGTAATTTAAGGTTACTTAAATGATATTGTATCTAATGAGGGATTATTTAAGACTAGATAATAATGAGGTTAAATCGAGATCTATATGGAACTATTAAATTGAACATTTAATTAAATATTAAAGCTTTGAACTATATTGGGATTTAAATGGTTTATTTTGAGATTCGGATATGTATTTGAAATCAGTACAGTTGAATTTAGTATTTAGAAACTAAATTGATTAAAAAGTTAGTTGAAACGTTGAATGCTTAAAGTTTTGAAATATATTGAACATAAAGGGTATTTTGTGATTTCAAATCCGAATTTGAGATCGATAAAATTGAAGTGGTTATTTTAGAAATTGAGTTGAATTTAAATTAATAAATTGAGATTGAAATAGATTTAAATGGGGTGGTCAGGTTGATGTTAAACGATTTGTCAAGTTGAGGGAATTGAAATTTCTTTACTGTACAAATTATTTAATATATAAAAATACTATTTGGGAAGTATAGAGATATTTGAAGTGAAAATGATATTTTGTTTTGAAGTATAAATTAAGTTGAAAAGACTACGGTGTTATAGTGTATATTTCTATCTTTTAGATAGTTCCATGGACCCTTAGAGGATGGTTATCCCAAATATCCTCTAAGTTAACTATATTTCAGTTGATATTTCACTTGAGTTAGATTTATAGATATAAGAATGTTAATCCTGACTCGAGTGTTTTGTGTTTTGCTTTACGCTCGGGTCAGACTGAGAGATACAGCATTTGAGACTCATCTTCGAAGTTGGAGCTTTGCTTGAAGATCCAGCTATCTATCCCTTCAGTCATCCAGTTGATTAGTTCAGAGAAGTCATCTGTTACATTGGAGACTTCATGGCATTTGAACTATTCGGTTGTATTTTATTTCTAACGCTGAGGTATATAGTAGCTTCATGAACTACTATTCTTTATCTATTCCGCTGCATTGTATTACTCTGTGTAAGTGATCTATGATTGATTTATTTACTGTATATTATAAGTTTTGCCAAATTTTATTAACAATTCGGTATTTTGACTTATTCAAGTCGGACATGTATGGTTTTATTGTCGATTTGAATGGTCTAAAATAGCGGGTCGTTACAGTTGGTATCAGAGCTTTGGCTCTAGGTAAAACTTAGCATATACGGTAAATTTGTTTACAGAATCACTTTCGCTCGAGTTGAATCTCTTCCTTTTGACTCGATTTCCTTTGAATTTTGGAATGTCCCTCGGTTCCGAAATTCATTCTGTCTCTCCCTATTTATATTCGTTTGATCCTGGAGTATCCCACAACTCCACTGAATGTTTTGTAAAGGGGGTGAAAACTCCTTTACAATTGGCATTGATTCACCGAAGATTTTTGTATCCTCGGTTTACGATGCTGATATATCTTGATATGCCGAATTCCATCTCTGACGATCGAATGTCGATTTGTTTTGGAATTCCGCATCGATTATATTCCTGAAGTCACGGTTGACCCGGTTAAGGTCGCCTGTGATTTATAGATGTATATCCATCTTCTATTTTGTAACTAAATTATCTCATCTTCGATCGAGTCTATCTTCGAATCAGGATTCTATTGATTGGAGTTCCGCTAATTTAAATCTCTATCTTTGTTTGAAACCCATTCTTTGAAAATCGGGCATGTTGGTATTTTTAAAATTGTTTATATATCGAAATTATTATTTTGATACTATGATTTTATTCTATATATAAAAGTGAAATTGTTTTCGATAAGGATTATATACCTATATATAATAATAATAAAAAATAAAATAAGAAATGTTATTCTATATAAAAAGGTTTGAAAGGATTTGAAATTTTGAAAAATTATAAGAAAGTGATTTATATAAAAATGATTTATAACTGTAGTGTTAAATTTGAAATTCGAGAATTAAATTCCGGTATTTTGAAATTGGTTTTAAGATTTTGGAAAATATATAAAAATAATACGATTTAAAAGTATTTTTCCAAATCAGAAAGGTTTCAAATGAGTTCAAATGAATTCCAATAATTTTGAAAAAATTTCGAAGAAGTTTTCAAGAAAATAGAAGTCCAGAACTCACTTATGTCGCTGGAAAATAATTTCGGCGATGAGTGCACGCATCATCGACATTGATTTTCGAGTTTCAGAGTGGGGGAGAGGCCACTTTAATAGCTCGCTATGCGAGTGATTTTGTAAAACCGTTATGATTTCAAATTCCGAAGTATAATTTGATATTTTCAAAAGATATATATATATATATATATATATATATATATATATATATATTCGAAACAATTTGAAGTGAGACCGGTGTTCAGTCCTCGAGTTTCAGATTTAATAATTGATTTATTGTTGATTTTCAACTCTTGAATTTAAAATTTGATTTTCCTAACTATTTTGAATGTTCGAACACTTCCAAATCGAGATTAAAATTTTAAAACGAAGAAATTTCGAAGAGTATAAAATGTTTGATAAAGAATATAAATTTAGTTTGAAATGTTTTGAAAAAAAATATATAGTTTTGAATAATAGTTTTCAGAAAGGTAAATTGAATATTTCAACTAAAAATAGATAGTTTAAAAGTTTTAAAGGGATAATTATAAATTTGGAAACCATTTTGAGTATAATTGATTTTGGGAAAATATGTGGTTTTGAAATTAAATTGGAATTAAAAACCAGTACTTATATGGTGATTTTGGAAATGAATTTGTTTGACTTGAATTATTTTAATTTAGAAACTGGGATAATTTTCTAAACCTATTATTTTGGGAACTTTGAAATTTAGATACTTAATTTGAAAGAAAATTTGGTGAAATCATATATGAGTTGGAAACTGAATGGATATTGAATGATTTGAAATTGAGAACTTATATTATTAAGCACTTGATTTGGGAGTGGTCGAACCTATATAAAATGGATTGTATAAGTATGAAGTTGATTTGAAATCTATTGATTTGAAAGGTACTCAATTTGAAAATAGATTTTATATAATCGAAGTCTATATAAGTATGATTTGATCTACTATTGATTTGGAAAGTATTCGATTTGGGAAAAAGGGAATCCTATATATAATGGACTTTATATAAGTATGATATTTGAAAGTGATTTGAAAAGGGTACTATATGATATATATTTTCGAAGTAAAGATATGGAAAGTGCCTTCTGCTTGATATCCGCTTTGTGGCCACATCGTGGATTCATTCTATCGATATTATTCTCTCTGATTTTCGGTTTTCCGGATGTAATACTCGAGTTTTTCCCACCGTGGCGTAACCCATGGTTTTTTTTCTCTCGCGAATGCATAGCGCAATTGCCTGGCTGAGTCTTGCCTAGGGGTACGGATTGTTTCCTGGGGGATCCAGGCGTAACCATTGTGTATCCTGCAATCTGTGTAGGTCGCGAATAGTAGCGCAAGTGCCTGGCTGAGTCTTGCCTGGGGGTACGGATTGTTTCCTGGGGGACCCAGGCGTAACCATTGTGTATCCTGCACTCTACTAGTCATCATGGCGTAACTCGCAGGGCTGAGAAAGCTTACGGATATGGATTGTTTCCTGGGGGACCCAGGCGTAACCATTGTGTATCTGCGAACCATGATCGGACAAAGGTTTTGGTTTGGTTGTTTTGTTTGGATTGTACTTTCCATATCTGTTTTTAAAGGTTTTCAAGTATTTTCACTGGGTGTTGAAACAAGTCTACTAAGTACTTGAAGAATTCTAGCTTTGCGCCTGATCAACGCATGGCCAGAGTCTGCAAGAACGAGGATAAACTTGTTAAAACATTGAGTTATAAAAGTATTTTCGAAAGAAAAATTGGTCTCGATATAAAAATATTTTATTTATAAAGGTATTTTATTATAAAAGTATTTTCAACAAAGAAATTTTGTATTAATATTTGAAATTTAAATTCTTATGGTTTGAAATAAATTATTCGTGCCCGATTCTATTCTTTTGAATCTACCTCATCTGCTCAGCTTCATTTTTCACCTATATTCCGTTTTCGGAATCTACCTTCCTTTCCTTTTTGAATAAATCTTTTAAATATTGCTTATTTGTATACTGCATTGTTTTATATAAAATTTTAGTGGTATAAATATCTTTGAAGTTATTAATTAAATAAAACATATTTAAAGAAAATGATTATTAATTTATTGATAATATTTGAAAAGTATCTTGAGATAAATTTATAAATTTATGAATTATGGATTTAATGTTTTCAATAGCTTCTTTGTAAATATAACTAATAATGCAAATAATTGTTTTCAAATAGCTTTCACATATGTATAAAGATGTTAGTTAAACATATTAAATTCCAATGAGTTTTGAAAATTTTGAAGTATTAAAGATAACTGAATTGCAAACGAATATTTCAAGTAAAATTTATATAGTTTAAAATTTTAAATTACCCTTGACTTTCAATCTACCTTTATTTCTGGTTGTTCTATTCTCCTACCTCCTTCCTTTTCGGGGACGAAAAGTTTTGAGTCGGGGAGAGTGTAACGATCCATAATATTTTAATAGTTTTGAATGGTTTTATTTTCATATTTAATTCAATTTTGAGAAAATTTTAAATAATTGAATTTTGAAATAAAAATTTTATATTTAGAATACGTATATGAAGATACAACAAATAGTGAATTTTCACTTAATTATATGGGAGTTTATTTTTTTTGTATAATTCTATTTCAATCTATATCGGTTAAATATTGCTGATAAAAAAAAATTATTTCTAAGCCTGAATATTTTACATAAGAAAATTCTAAATCATAGATCCTTCATTTTTATAATAATATCTGTTCCCCCTTTTTGCTCTCCAAACTATGGTAACAAATTTGCTTTAATTTTTCTGCTGAATCAATGTATCAAACGTTGATATTTCATTTATTAGTCCACTGTCTACGTTATTTATGGACACAAATGTATTTCAGTATCTCTTCATATATCATTCCTAAATATCCTCCTCCAGATCCGTGACCATCTGATTTCTTTTGCGTTTCAAATTTTAAACGCGCATAAATCAATTGCCTTAATATTTGTCAGCTAAATAAATGGGTAACCGTTGCTAGTACATAAAAATTTGTTTTATTTCTGCCTTAATTCCGGGCTAATTTTTCACCGTTCCTTTCGTTTCACTTTAATTGTTTTAATAAGTATGTCAATGGACAGACGTTACCATTCTCATCATTACACTTTATTTCATATGGTATGTTTCTTCGTTTTTTTCCCTCTGTTCATTTCTTTTATTTGCCTCTGTCTGCTCCTTTATCCCTTCCTTCCGTTTCAAAATTCAAACGTGCTGTCCATTCTTGGCATAAATTATTTTCAGCTAAATCATAGTCGTTGCTTTTATATTTTTCCAAATTTTAGGGTCACAATTATTAATTGCTGACCTTTCCTTTCCTTTCTTCAGTCCACTGATTCCTTCCTTTAAACCATTCAATTTGCGCGTTGATTTTATACCAATAGTCGTTACTTTTATTTATTTCTATGAAATCATGCGTAACGTTCCTTTTCAATTTATTCTTCTGCCTCTCTTTATATTTTTCCATTTTGCTTTGGGAATACAAATTCGCACACTCCTCTCCTTCTTTAATTGATCTGTAGCCGTTTCTTATTCATTCTTCCTTCAGTTTCAAATTTGAAAGTGCTACCCAAGGTAAACAATTAATTGCTAAATAATTCTCCCGAAATCAGGGGACTTCACAGTATCAATTACTTTTATTTACATGTCCATTCAAATTTCCTATCGGTTAAGACCAAATAGTAGCTCACCTTTTTATTCCCTGAATTCAGGGTTTGACTATTGATTGGTACCTATCTTTTTATATTTCCTTTAATTTATTGTTTCAATATTTTTTTCCTAAATCTATGCTTCTAGACGTTGATATGCCATTTCTATATTTTGGGTGATAACTTTTTTGAACGTTTGATAATAATAATAAATCTGCATATTATAATCGGATATCAATTGAGATCTAGGAAAGAAATAAATATAAAACGTATAACCTGACAAATAATATAAATTGCTTTAATTACACCGTTGATTTTGAAACGTATAAAATTCTATACGTTCTTTACGCATCCATTCATTTCTTTTATTTCTTCCTTTACGTTTTCTCTCTTTACTGATATATACTTACTTCTTTTATCTCTCCTATCTTCTACAAAAGGCAACCCACTTCTTTGTGAAATTAAAAAAAAATTCCTTCATCCCTCAACCCATCAAAATCACCTCACCTCAGTTCCCGCATGCTGCTCTTCCAGCCAACGTTCCATCCTTGCCGTGAAGTTGTTCCTATCCCCTCTTTCACCTCTATATTTTTGAATGGAAGATATTATGTGGTAAGTATATAAAGTGATAGCTGCATATATATTTTTACCTTGCCTACCCTTCCTCTTTCGCCTATAAAAATCGGCATGAATAATTTAGGCACATGCCCTATTAATTAGTTATATATATCAAGCTTTGTATCCGTTGTTTTATACTTCTCAAATTTCGCATTCGGTTCCAAAGGTTTAATATATTCTGTTAGCATACATAAGTAAATAAGTTTGTAAATTGTTATGTATACATATAGTAAGTTATAAATTTGGTACAGTTTTTTTTAGGTAGATTTGATTGATGATACGTGTCATAGTTTTTATATAAATTTATATTAGTCTGTAGTTTGTTTTTAAATATGTTATAATAACATTGATTTTTAAAGTGAGTATATTTATAGATTTATTTGAAATGTGTTTAAAAAAAAAACAGTACATTTATATGTAAGGTTTATAAAAGTTATAAGCTAGGTACATTCATATATCAGTTAAAAGATGTTAGTTAGCATACACATAAGCTGCTGTATATAATTTATAATTTACGCGTATATAAGTTTGGTTTGTATATAAGTTAAGGGATCTGTAGTTATTAAATAAAGTTATCAGTTTTATATTATAGGATATTTGTAACAGGTCAGTCTATATACTTTAAGTTGTGTAAGTGTGTCAGTTTTAATACCTGAGTTTACACGCGTACTATATTAAGTTATAATCGACAGTTTCTTTATGTATAAGTCTGGTTAAAGTATAAGCATAAATATATTTAACATAGAATCTACTTGTTATACGTTTATTTGTATAGCTGCATCATGGGTTTAAAAATTTAAACCGATGATTTTATTTTGTATATTTATTTTTCTTAAAGTAACATATTGATTTTTAAGAAGAGAGAATAATATATATATTACATCAATATGGGTTTAAAAATTTGAATATGATTTGTATATAAACATACATGAACTTTATACGGTGTATTTATTCAATTATACCATCTATCCTTATTAATTCAGTTCTGATTTGACTTCGTCAACTCCTATTTATCAGTTTGTCCGACAAACCCATGTCCTTCGTGCTTTGCTTCGTAATTCATGCTTGGATTTCGTAACTCAACTTCGTTGTCTATATCCTCTAACCTCGAAAGGTGAGAAATCACTCACGATTTACATTCTTTTATTTACTAAATTTGATTTCAATTGGGATGACAATTGAAATATGAGGCTGTAGTTATTTAAATTGTTATATATGCTATTATCTGTAAGTATTCACTTATGGGATATGACACCATATCCTATAGTTTATATATTTATTTTGATGATATATGCCTGTTGTTATTTTATTTACATATCTGTTATCACTCTGCAAGTTCCCTGTTAGTACAGAAATCACTATGGGTTGAAATGATACATACCCGAACAGACTTTAGAATAGGAGAAAATCGTTATGGGTTGAAATGATAAACCCAAGCGATTTCATTTAATTGAATTGGGATTACGGGTTGAAATGCTATCCACCCGTATACATTTAGTGTACGGATTGAAATGATAAATATCCGTAACACTTGACCATATGATAAGAAATATATACAGACATCGTTGGTCCATATATATAAATATTTTGAAATTTAATTCATTGTTTTGGAAAGAAATATATGGTCTTATTAAATGTTAATCCTTAAAAAATTTTATGTATAAAGGGTAATGATATATAGATTTAATAATATTTAATTTAGTCCAAATTTGATTTAATACATAAATTATGCTAAATATTTATGTAAATTTTATTCCAAAAGTATTCTGCAATCTACTAAGATTGGGAGATAAATGTGGGTTTATCTAAATGGTATTTAAATAAGGATTTATTCAATTAAATCAATTTGAAATTTTTGAATGAGAAATTTAAGGGTATGATTTTGTAACTGGATTTTATTTAAGCGATTTAATGAATATTTCACGTTTAAATAAATTAAAGAAAATACTGAGTAAAATGTAATTTAAGGTTACTTAAATGATATTGTATCTAATGAGGGATTATTTAAGACTAGATAATAATGAGGTTAAATCGAGATCTATATGGAACTATTAAATTGAACATTTAATTAAATATTAAAGCTTTGAACTATATTGGGATTTAAATGGTTTATTTTGAGATTCGGATATGTATTTGAAATCAGTACAGTTGAATTTAGTATTTAGAAACTAAATTGATTAAAAAGTTAGTTGAAACGTTGAATACTTAAAGTTTTGAAATATATTGAACATAAAGGGTATTTTGTGATTTCAAATCCGAATTTGAGATCGATAAAATTGAAGTGGTTATTTTAGAAATTGAGTTGAATTTAAATTAATAAATTGAGATTGAAATAGATTTAAATGGGGTGGTCAGGTTGATGTTAAACGATTTGTCAAGTTGAGGGAATTGAAATTTCTTTACTGTACAAATTATTTAATATATAAAAATACTATTTGGGAAGTATAGAGATATTTGAAGTGAAAATGATATTTTGTTTTGAAGTATAAATTAAGTTGAAAAGACTACGGTGTTATAGTGTATATTTCTATCTTTTAGATAGTTCCATGGACCCTTAGAGGATGGTTATCCCAAATATCCTCTAAGTTAATTATATTTCAGTTGATATTTCACTTGAGTTAGATTTATAGATATAAGAATGTTAATCCTGACTCGAGTGTTTTGTGTTTTGCTTTACGCTCGGGTCAGACTGAGAGATACAGCATTTGAGACTCATCTTCGAAGTTGGAGCTTTGCTTGAAGATCCAGCTATCTATCCCTTCAGTCATCCAGTTGATTAGTTCAGAGAAGTCATCTGTTACATTGGAGACTTCATGGCATTTGAACTATTCGGTTGTATTTTATTTCTAACGCTGAGGTATATAGTAGCTTCATGAACTACTATTCTTTTTCTATTCCGCTGCATTGTATTACTCTGTGTAAGTGATCTATGATTGATTTATTTACTGTATATTATAAGTTTTGCCAAATTTTATTAACAATTCGGTATTTTGAATTATTCAAATCGGACATGTATGGTTTTATTGTCGATTTGAATGGTCTAAAATAGCGGGTCGTTACAATGGTTATATATCATTTCAATCTGCAATCCGAAAATTTCAAAATCAATAAAATCGCTTAGTTTTATCATTTCAACCCATAACGATTTTTCCATAATCTATATTAATGTTCGGGTATGTATCATTTTGACCCATAGGGAATTCTTAAACTAATAGGGAACTTGCAGTGTGAAAACTATAAAATAATAATAAAATATCATAACATATCAATGACAAGCGTATGATCATCATCAAAAAATTAAATAAAATATACATAACAGGTTATGGTGTTATATGTCAATTAATATAGGTTAACAAATGCATATCATAACATATAATACTTAACAATTAAATTTCTAACCAATTCAAAATTTAACAATATATTTCAATCGTTATTTCATGTGAAATCAGTTATTAAATATAAGCATGTCAATCGTGAGTGATTGCTCATCTTTCGAGGATGAAAAAATAGACAACACACTAAGCTACGAATTGGAATCTCGAGCTTTTACAAGCGCTACCGATCCAAACGAAGATTCTAAAGCAAATTAGAGTGATTGGACTCGAGTTCGATGTAAACAAAATATATAAATTTTTTAAAATCTAAAATTTACTCAATATTTAAAATAAATCTTTTTATCTTATATTTTAAAATCTATATTCAAATTTAAACACATATCAAAATAAAATCTCTATATATACATATATACACGTATATACACATACACACACACATATATTGAAATCAATATTTAATTTAAAACACATATAAAAATTAAAATAAAACCTTTATATTATATTTTTAAAATAAAACACAGAAGAGAGGGGGTGAGCTGTTGCTACTTGGCCGGAGGGGTGCTGTTGGAGTTGGAGCTTGGTCCAGCGACAGCAAGGTGCTGGAAGCGGGTGATGGTTGCATCGGGTTTAGTGTCGGTTCAAGGGGATGTTGCACGACTGTTGTCTGTGCATGGTTCAAGTGGCAGACGGGCTCGAAAAGGTGGTGAAAGGGGAGTCGGGTCTGACTAAGCTAGGGGTGGTTGGTCGGATTTGGAGTTCAGCGAGGGATGGGGTGGAGCACGGAAAATCTAAGAGAGGGAAGGTGGATGAAGGCTGAGGGGTGGCGAAAGGCTGTGGGTTTGGAAGGGAGGTGGACAGTCAAGGCGGTGAGAGGTTGCACGTTGTGCTTGAGGGGACGTGGGCGCAATCACGTAGTCCGGTGGTGGATCTATGGTCTGGGGATAAAGTTGTGGCAACGGAAAGGCTAGGATGGAGGGGCATTGAATTTGGTTGTAAAAGCGGTAGGATGGTGCATAGGGCCGGCCTCAAGGCAAGACGAGCAAGACAGCCGCCTAGGGCAACCGACCCGACGGGGGCAACGACGTGGTGGTGGTGATGGATTCGGTCATTTATTTAGATAAAAGCGGGTTACATAATAACAAAACTAGTTGATATTATAGTGAGGTGGTCGGGTTATTGTCATTAAAATCAAGCAACCGAAGTTCGAGTATGGAAAGCTGTAAATTTTTAGGTCAATTTTTTTAAGTTCGGCCTAGGGCAACGTGACCGGTTGGACCGGACCTGATGGTGCAAGGTGGGCGCTGGACATATTGCTCGGTGGAGGGAGAGGAGGGAGTTGCGTTAGGCTGAAAGTTGGAAGACGAGCAATTGGATGGGTTGGTGACGTGGAGGAGAAAACAGCGGCTGAGAGGAGAGGCAGGTTGGGTTCTCAACAGCAAACAGCTATATACAAAACTTAGATATATAATTTTTTTCTGTAAAAAGCATGAACAAATAAAAGAAGGGTAGAGGAAAGAAATGTAAAACAGTGGTAAAATAAATTGTCAGGCCATAAGTTTTCTGAAAATATTAAAAGCCTACTGAACTCTCTCCAGAAACAAACTAAAGGACACAGAACCCAAAAGGTTTCAAAGGGGTGTCGATTTGGCTAACCGTTTTGTAGATTTCGCCATGTATTGGATTCCAAAACACTTAAATGAATATATCAGGAGATCGGCACGACGAGCGAACATAATGGTACATAGATATGATAGATAAAACAATCCTTTCAAAACTCCATATTTGCTGCAAAACTACTGCTAAAACGCCGAAAATAAGATTAACGGAGCTAGAGCAGTTCAAATTTGACGAAACGAAATATGACTCTAATTTAGAAAATGGTTTGCATTTTTCTTATATAAAAATATTCAGATTTCAAAAATATTTTATTTTCATCAAATTTTAAATGATTTTAAATTTTAAATTGAAATTTCACAACCTAACAAACTTTCATATCCATATTTTCCAATAAAATTTGTCGCTTGCTATGTTTCAATAGACCGTGTCAAATTTAAATTTTCATTGCAAAAATTTAAGTACTTATTTTCAAGAATATTTTAGTTAATTTCGTTATAAAAATAGTTAAAACTCTCGTATCGTTGCAGAATCTATTCGCATTAGATTGATTTTCAATTTCCACATGATTAGCATTTTCAAATTCAATGGACATGGCAGTGCATTTATCTTTTAAGCAATTGGCTTCCTCGGTCTACATGTGACTGATTATTTCTTGAAGAGAAAGATACTTTTTTTTAATGTGAGATAATTTCTATAGTTGCTCCAAGATGGTATAAATTATTCCAGCAATACATTGGCCTGCATGATTTCCTGCATCTTCGTGCCTATATCAAGTTTTCATATTCATGAACCTACCTCATAATTGTCGTATATTCAGCGTTACCCCAAATGATCTTTGGTGATTTTTAATTGACAAAAAGATCAAACAGTTTGTTTGGCATGTAAAATTCCTTTATGACTTCATCACCGTTCTCTTTTGGTATAATGCTTTGTTGTGATGTTTCATTTATGGCTGCAGCAACAGATTTTGAAACATAACAGAATGGAGTTTATGCATAACATAATCGACTTCTAATTGCTCGAACATGATGAGTAGTTTCTGGGACCACTGTTCGTATTTGGTTATGTCCAATACTTTGGACTTGGAAGGATCAAAAAGAATACAGTCGATTGCAAAGACCATTACTCTCTACTGTAAAATTCTCTTTCAAATTGTAAGAAAAGAGAGACAACAAAGAATAAAAGAGGAACGTTGTACGGTGTACATACCACTGTCTTGAAAGCGAACTTTAATACGACTAATGAACAATTGTTGATTGTCATTCGCTCTTCAAGGTCCACACAACAATCTTCAATCTTGTACATCTTGAGGAAAATAAATTAGTATATAAAGACAATCGTTCAAGACTTTTTGAAGAATACGAGAAATGAATTGAATTGTTTTTTCTGCGTCCTTTCCTCAATTGAACAACAAATAGGTGGAGTAAGAACTGCAGTTAAGAACTCAAGTGTGATAAATCTGTACAGTTGGTAAATACATAATTTTTATTAACCACAATTATAATGGATAAAAAGCCGAAATACTCTCTTTTCAGTTTTGGAAGATGAAATAATATTAAAAAAAAAAAAGAGGAAGGATAATGGGAAACAAGCCTATTTCGTTTCAGTGTCAAGTGCGTCTTCAAAACTTCACATACGCTCATTCACTTACGTCATGCATACGTGAGCTTGCTTTGTAATCCATAGCACCAACATCTAATTAATAAATATTAGAAATAAGGATACATATAAAAAGAAAAACAACAGAATATAAAAATATAAAACAACGTGAGCCTGATGTTTAATTGTAGGTATCCAAAATAAATACATTTAGCTCGATAATTAAAAATCGAACTAATTTATCAATGTGTGAAGAAAAAAAACACCGATCAACTACTATTTGAAAATATTATAAATTGACAAACTAATTTCACTGAACTTGAGTGATACTTTTATTAACACTCCATTTTCTTGTCTGCACATCAAATTGTTTAGCTTGTCTGCACAAATTCTAATTTAAGCGCACACAGTACAAGACTTTATGTTTATTCAGCCATTTTGCAAATGGGACAAATCTTTCAACATTTTTCTCCCATGTTATAAACTATACACAACATAACAGGCCAACTTATGAACAATAAATACAATCCCCTGATGAATTCAAAAAAGAAACTCATTTGAAGGAACTATTTTTACTATGTTACAGGAAGCCAGCTACGCCTCGGCCAGCAAGAGTTTCTCTATAAATGGCTAATGCTTCACCCATGACTTTGGCATCAGACAGCAATTGCGCTCTTTTCTTACTGGATGGATGAGTGGAGAGGTAATTCTGAATTGCAGAATCTCCGGTAATTTTCCCCAATTTTTCATACACTTTTGGAGCAATCCGTGGATCATAGCCTGCTGAAGCAAGGAGTAACAGACCAATGTAGTCCGCTTCCATCTCCATTCTGCAAAAATTGCATCCAGTTGTTTGATGTCATTCATTACATGCTATGGAAGAACGATCAGATGGTATGTATAACTCATATCAAATTAAGGGGTGATACTAAGAAAATAATGACTGCATTTTATTATTTCCTAAATGCTTTGACAACCACTGCGATTCTTAAACAAATGCTGGTACTGGTTTAACGCTCTTGTACTACAATATGGTTTTGCAGTCTTTCAAAATTCGTATGATGTTTTAGTATGCTTGGTCTGAAAAATAGAAACTAATATGTCATGAATAAGCTCGATAAATTTTAGCATGCTCTGTAACAATCATTAATTATGGAAAATTTGCTCATCCAAGCCACATTTACAAACTAATCGGCCTGTTTGAAAACTAATCACAAAAACAGGCCTTTTCTGCCACATTTACCAAAAAAAGGGGGAAAAAATGTTGTGGCGCGATCAAGGATCGCACCAAACCTTTTTCTTTAGAAAATTCTGAAGCATGATCTGGGATAGCACAGACTGACGCTATCACAGTTCATTCAAAAATTCAAATAAATAAAAAGCAGAATTTAGAAAAGTGTCAATTTGCGCTATTCTAAATCCAAATCAGGAAATTATTGTCAAGATAAAATTTCTCAGTATTTTAACCTCAAAACAGACCTTCGGTATTTTAATCTGAAGGACAACTTTCTTTAGGTATCAGTTTTTAGTTATTAATAGCAGTTTGTAGTTATCGGTAGTAATTTTTTGGTATCATTTTTTAGTTCGGTAGCAGTTTTAAAAGAATGTTTGTCCTTATGAATAATTTAGAAAGAATGTTTGTCCTTGTGGTTAAAATATTGAAGTCGTGTTCTTGAAGCTAAAAATATGCAAATTTTTGTCGTTTAAATTAATTCTCCCAATTCCAAATCATGCCATAACAACAAAAAAAGATATGTTTCTATAATAAGTTCACAAAAGGAGCTCACGTTCATAAATTTTCCTTAACTTATTGGCCTTAAGGCTCCGCTTGTGAATTTTGTTGCATCGTTCACAATGGATTTTGGACGTATCGGTTCTGGCAATCAATGAGTTGTTCGGTTTTGGAGTTTTTTACGATCTGATTTACAAGATTTAAAACCATGCTTGGAAATATTATTTTCATGGGTTTTAAAGACAGTTCTAAAATTGTAAAATTGCGGATATATCTGAACAAAAATTACCTGGTACACAAAAAATAATTATTAGAAAGTAAGCTTTTAATTAAAAGGTTAGATTTCAAAATTCATCATAAATTCATAACTAACTATATCTTGGAGGAAAAAAAAATCAAATTAGCTAATGTCAATTTCAATTAGAAGATGAAGCATAAAATTTTAAAAATGAAAAGTAATGTTAAAATTATTACATAAACAACCTTTTAGTTTTCTTTGGGAAAAAAGTCACTGATATATCATCAATATAATAATGTATTCTTTTTTTAAAATAACATAGAAACAGTAGTCTTGAAAAGAGCAAAGTTGGAAGAAAATATGAGAAACAACCAAAAACCCCCAATTTGGTGAATCGAAAGAAATGAAAATTACACTGCACTGGTTATGACCGGCTTACAAAACACTGAAAATAAATGCTTTAGAAAACTCTCGACCATTGGTTCTTATAACTACTTATAAACGGAGTCAACTAGAAACAATCAAAACTGGTGGAAAAAAAAAACTTCCGCGCAAAGGGCCTTATCTTTGTTTTAGATGCCCAGTACTCACTACTCATTGCCTGTGCCCAACTTTAATTTTTGCAACTACCAAATGAGATGAAAATTATTACACATAAATCTAACTCCTGTAGCTAATATTATGTTCAACTGACCCCGTGTGAGAATATTTCCACACACTTTAATATCTCGCACAAGTTAGTTAACTTCAAATCTCAATGCTGGCAAGTTAATGTATTTTGACACCAATCCAAGGTTCAAATTAAGAACAGAACGGAACCTGTGTAAGTATAACATATTGCTAGTGTAGGTGGTGGTTGGTTTGGAAACGAGTTGTGTTTTGCACATGTATTTTAAAATGCAAAGGAGAGGAGAAAGAAATGGAAAACGATAGACTTGGAAAATAGTTTTATCATATAAATTTGAAAGTGATTTTTTCTTGTTTACCGTCTTTTAGAAAATATCAAAAACTATCATTTTCCCTTCCCCTTCTCTCCTTTATTGGAATGATTAGGATTTTCCAACTCATATTCTCACCCATGCCATTTGACGTACATATTGAAACTGCAAAACATAAAACTCATTTTCAAACCAAACATTAGTTTCTTATGGTAACTCCTAAACTCTAACATACGAAATACATAAAACACTAGATTTCATCCCTTAAAACTACTGCCATACACTTCGCTACTAAATTATGAAATGAAATTTTCATACGTTGACATAACTGTTGTGAAAGCAATTGACCCCTTAATTTTGCACAGTGATCTTAATGTACTTATGAAATCCATATACAAATTTGTGATATTTTATTGAAAATAAAAGGACAAAAAAATCAAGGCATGTAGCAAAAACGGTTAAAATTTCGAAAGAAAATCAGTCCATATTCATAACTTTACATCTTAAGTTTTGATATTAATATAAAACCTGTGTAACAAGTATGCAAAATGTTAGTCATATGATTAGCAACATGATTGGAGGTACAGTTGGCATTATTTAGCACTACAACATGTTATCCAACATACTATGAAAACTTTCCTACCTCCGAGAGAAAGGAAGTCTTAGAAGAAGATTTGACATTGTGTGGACAAGATCGGGCATGTAAAAGAATTGCAAAATAACAATTTGTAGTACCGCAAACCAAAAATTCCTTGTAAGGCTCTCTGCCACATGTCTTGCTATGGCATGCCCAACCTGCATGAAATTCGTCATATTCTATTAACATTTGTTTGATGTTATGTGAATATTAATAGGTATTGCACATTGAGAATTTCTGATTGCAGTAAGGTATCATTTAGACCTCATCTAGCGTTTCAGGTTTACGATGGAAATAATGACCAGCAAACATTTTCCTAAACATTTAGATGTAGTATAAAAACATGGTCTAGAACAAATCTTCTCTTACTATGGACATTATACGCTTATCAAGATTTTATGTTATGTTGGACATGTCCGCACATGAGCAATCAAAATGGAGTATTACATAGTAGTTTAGGTGATTCAAAGATGCCTTTTGGTACTTCTAAAATTGGTTATACCGAAAGCTTCTAATATTCAGTATATCCCCTCACATACTGTAACAAACTGATTACTAAATAATCAATCAAAAATAGTGGGCTGATTATCATGGTTCAAAATTTCATCCAGCATGGCGAAATTTTAGTAATTCCATCCTGGTTTTGAAGGGAATCAGAAAGTAATTTGGACGAAATTTTGGTTTCAGTACCAGCATTTGAAAACGTTAAAAACACGTTTTTATGGAAAAACAGAGAAAATATAACTTTGGATTCGAGAACAAATTTTGTGCTTTACGTTTTCAATATGTATTTCAAATGTCATGGAAGGGAATGAAGGGTTGGAAAATCACGATAAAGGTGGCAAGGGGAAGGATGAAGATAATTTTTGATATTTCCAAAAGGCGGAAAATAAGAAAAACCATTTTCAACTTTGTAGGTTAGAAACAGTTTCGATCGTTTTCCACTGTCTTCCCATCTTCTGTGCATTTTAAAATACATGTTGAAAACTCACAATACAAAACTTGTTTCCAATCCAAACAGACCATAAATATTTTAAGACGTTGTTAAAGGAACTCCGACTTTGGATAAGGGGGGCAAAAAAATTTATGTGATATCCCATCGAACAAATTTGCTGCAAAAAAAATTACACTGCGGCCGGCAACACTCTACCATAAAAACCATCCAAATTCGGTGATTAACCCGTCGAAAACCCACTCTTATCCAATTTGGAATCCCCTTAACAATGCACATATTTTATCGTAAAGAAATAGAAATTGAGTGCAAAATTGAATTTTTTCCCAATCCAATCAACTCAAATTCAACTTTATTTAAAATGATATGCTCAAACAGTGTTGTCAGATGATTAAATTAAGCGAGATCCATATAACAACGGAAGGAAAAAATAGCATAAATTAGATTACTTTAGAACAAACATTTAATTTGTTCATATATAACTTAGAAAACATACCCAATATTTTATTTTATTTTGAACTGATACTTAGAAGATGGTGGCATGTAATGACACAGCAAGTCTTAGGTAGTAATATACATACTACAAGTCTAATTTATTTCATTTGCAATTTGTATAAAATACACTATTCATATTGGTGTTATATCTATTAATGTTTTTCTGTAAAAAAAAAAATTTAAAAATATCGAATTAAAAAACAAAATTGAAACAGAATTCCTGGAATATCCAAAATCAAACTGAAATTTCAAAATAAAAAACAAATGACCAAAACGGAACTGAAACCTGAAATTTTAAACCTTTGCTGAATCTGATTACCAAATTAAAGAAGTTGACATGTTTCAAAACCCAGTCATTTCCACAAGTAACTGGAAAAGGTCATTCGGCGGTGATTTCTAAACCAAGACTGTATGTATTCCATTGACTATCATATAAATACTATAAAATATAGGTGTTTCGTTATGCTAAAGCACAAGTGCTATCAACTTAGAGCTAACTAAACTCTAACGGAAGTTAAAATTTGACAATGGACTTTCGCTTAACCATCTTATATGCACCCATCAACTAACAGTTGTGTTTTTATTCCTAGAATCCTTCTACCTGCAACTCTAACTTCTTTTCATTGTCCGATTGTAACCATTTTAACTTCCAAGTGTAAATCTATCATTCCGTATACCTCCAACTTTTCAAATATTATTATTTCCAATTCCATCATGGATATAAATTTTTGAGTTCTAAGTTCCAACATTAAGGCCAAAATGCAGGATTATAGAAGGCCTATCCATCCCATTGTAAACTCGATAATTTCATTGAATTTTATCTGTAATGAGATTGTTGGTCATGACTGGATTCAAATATCTAACTGACCATCACAAATGTCCTCAGGCCGTACAAAACAATTGATGGTTACATGGAGGCACGTGTGACTTGGATTGCAAATGAAAAGGTTTGTTTTGATATTACAAGGATACTTGTACTTTAGTGGCACAAAGTTACATGAGCACTGGTAAGAGGCATTAACAATTGTTAAGCTTTAAGTATTTCAAAAGCAAGAGATTATGGAGACAAGTTAACATGTAATAATGTTAGAAACTCTATTAGAAGCCTGGCGCAAGAAATAGAATGAAAACAAAGAAATTCACCTACTTAGAAAAGTTTAGAGCTGTAAAGTAGATGACAACTAGCTTTGTTTAAAATAACAATAATAATATAATAGAATCCAAAATTACAGTTAAACAATAAAACAAAATAGTGTCTGAAATTCAACTCAAATATACTATTCTTTAATCAAGAAAAATAAAAAGTATCCATACAGGGTTACAAACAAACTATTTAATATTTCAAAGCGAAATATACAATATAAATAAATTAGTTATTTGAAAATGATTCATTATTACAAAATATAACTAGAGATGAAGGGAAAACCATTTTGATTTAGTTGGTAGCACAAAAAGCACTATGTTTAATTTAATCACTCGATTCATACATTTTGATGTAAAAAGTTCAGTGACTTCTTTTGACAAGAAATAGTTTTGATCAAAATGATTATGTTGTAATAGAAACATGTTCACATTCACAATGAAATTAACTTCCATCTACTTGAAACCATGTCTGTTGATTTTCTAAACACATTTTATTGATAGAAAAAGAAAACCATCAATGGGGTATTATAAGTGGTTTCTGACTTCACCACAATTTCCATTTCAGAACAAAACATAGGCATAACAAGTTGATGATTCGTTATTACTAGGTAAGTATGTCCTCCACTTAATTGAAATACTAGAAATTGGCCATTAATTTATCCTACTCTTCACAACTTAGAACGTCCTCTCCATCAGCATAATAATCACTCTCTCCAGACATGCTAACACAATATACATAATAATTTGATTTTTTTTTTTTTTTTTTAAAGATGAGGAGTACATTATAATTTGGAAGAAGCGCCATGGGTGTACCGCATATTTGTCAAATTTTCAAGTAAGAAATGTTACGGTATGGCTCTACTAGTCGAAGCCGAACTTTTAGGATGATGTTTAAAAATTAACTCAGAAACCTAACAATAAGCTTTTTATTTTAATGAAGGCATGCCAACACTTTCTTAAGTATAACACTTTGTAAGACTGGATTGGGATAAGCATGCTTAATATTGCTTGCCGAGGCAACAAAGAAATCGGAAATAAGAGCTTATGATTCAAATGTCATTCAAATTATGTACGCTAGTTTGAAAACTGATTTGAAACCATGACCTTAACTCTACTCCTTGTATCATGTAACTTCAACTACAGTACCGAAAAGATTCAACTTGTAAAAATATACAATGCATCTATAATCCATCAACTACATACACAATAAACCCAAAGTCACCCCTTTGGGACCTTGTTTCCACTAAAGATGGTTGGATAAATGTAATATCTAATTGTTCCACCCACTTATGTACCCAATTATTTTAGATAACAAAAAAAAAATGTTTTTCCTTCAAATTTTAGAATTGTCAGAATGGTTGTGAGTGTGAAACTAACATATATGATGCAAGCATCAAAATGCAATGATTGGTATTCTTCAAAATAATTAAATACGATGCAAAAATTTCTACCTCGTGGCCAATAACAGTAGCAATCTCTGCATCACTTCTAAAATGATCCAACAACCCAGTAAAAACAATAATTTTTCCACCTGGTAAGCAACATGCATTAACCATCCCATCTTTTACAACCAACACCTCCCAATTTAGATCTTTTAAATGCCGCGTCTCTGTTTTATCTTTTCCTTTCTCTTTCCTACTCTCCCTTACCCACCTGTCATCAAGTACCTGTTTGTAATGTCGACATTACTTCCAAATAATTGAATGCAAAAATAGAACATTTGGTTAAAGTATGTCCAACAACGGGTTTTTTCCCTTATTCTTCAAGTCCCACACTTCTTCTCGTTTGAATGAAGTCCTAGTTTTAAGAAAAAAAACAAGCATGGCAGGCCAACACCAGCGTGGAACTGCCATACATAGAGCATTGCTAGCAATTCAAGCCTTAAAAGTGTGGGCGGCCTTGAAATTAACAGGTCTGAATGGGAATGTAGAGGAAGAAACAAGTACTCAAGCACTAGGAAAGAGTGGGTTAAAGAAAATCACCCCCTTTGAAAGGCTTCCGCAGGTTTAATAAACCCCCACACAGATTGTCTTTCCCATGGAGGTCAAAATTCATTACTCTTTCTTCGTTTTCTAGTTTCGCCCAATTTCCCCAAAAAAAACTTAACTGAAATTTAATCCGATTTCTTTTTTCAGGAAAAAAAAAGTTCTGAAGTAAATATTTTACTTTTTCAACACCTATCCAATCATCAATCACATATATTAATTCTCTACAAGCTGCTAAAAAAAATTCATCAATTGAAAAATGAAACATGATCGCTGCAATAGAGATATAAACAAAAGAAACCCAAATTGATCGCTAGCATGGAGGAACCCGGAAGACCCACACCAAGAAGTGCATTGTTTTAGAACAGGTTGAAAGCTCAAGCATTCACAACATGAAATAGGATGTTTGACTGCATCACCAATAAGTGCTCTTGTTTTTCCATTTCGTACAATTTTGTCACTTAGGAAAAGAAGAACCATACATTTTGAATGCAGAAATAAATAAGTACTTAAGAATCAATAAATTCCTAAACATGGTATTTTCATTATGTTTAGTTTATAATACACATTCATTTGTGGTAGAATCAAGATGGATTGGGATGTCATCCCAGTTATGAAAGGCTCATCATGGCGCACATAATGTTGCAAAGCACAAGGCATGGAGATTGTGCCTTTTTACCCCATGGCACGAGGCATATGAAAATGCGGATTAAATGGCGCACATGACACATAAGGCACCTACGATGCATGGCACAAGAAATGCATGTCTTTTCAACTATTGCTATATCTTTTCAATTTTGTTTATAATTTTTTCACGATTTATATATGCATAAATTATAGTATTGACTGTGTGATTCTGCTTACAAATTAATTTAATTTTTTAGGTACAAATAAATCTCTTTGTTTGAAAACAAACACATGCAACCATTGTTATGGAAAAACTAGTTTATTTTATGCAAATATATTCTCAAAGCATGTTGCAATATAACTTTGATCATGAATGCACCAACTAATATTGATTTTTGAGTGTATTACATGCTTATTCATACAAATCAACGCAAGATTTAATTTATATGCTTGTACAGTGTGTGATCAAACTAAACTAAATAATTGTTAAAGAAAATAAAGATAATATAAAATAAGCATATCATGGTAACAAAAGAAAAATATTATATCAAAATCACCCCACATAGAACAAAATAAATATACCAAAATAAGAGCACATAAAGCAAAATATAATCTAATATGTCTCTTCATATTTTTCTCACTTAAAATCAATTACCAGTTTATAAGTGAAATTTAATTGCTAAACAATAGTTATAAGTTTTTAATTTATAATTTAACTTCTAAACAAATGAAATATTAGTAAAATGATATTTTATGCTTATGATATCGTACGAAAATTATATTTTTGCCAAATGATTAGTGATATATATATATATATATATATATATATATATGTTGTATCGGTATTCTTCAATCAATTATGTTGGATAACAAATATATAATTATTTACATGCATGTGTTGTAAATCAAAAGGCGCGCTTAGTTTGGCGAACCATGCACCAAGGCTCCAACAAGACTTTGCCTTTTTTTTGCCGTATCATTAATAATAATGAATGTCATGGTTCATCCCATCGAGTAAAAATTGTAAAGAAATATCCAACATTCCCAATTTGTAATCCTGATAGCAAATATATTTGAAGGATTAGTCAGTACAGAATTAGAAAACATGGATGATACTTGTGTTGAAGCTATAGTTGAAGGTGGCTAACTGCAGACACAATTCTTCCAAAGGTAGAGTTAGATATTGTTGTCAAAAATCTTAAAATCTTGCGATTTAGATTCCGATTCAGATTGAATCCCTTCCATGACGATTCGATTTACATTACGATTCAAGCTTAGTTAAACTACAATCAAAAACACATTCCACTCATACTAGCATATTAAATATACTTATTTAGATTCACAATTCCATTTATAATGTTTCAAAAAAAAGGAATTAAAGAGAACATTAAGTTATAAGTTTAATTGTTAAAGTTCAAACGTCAAAATCAACTTCAAAATGCATATAAACCTTAAAATGTGAATATTTCAAATCTACGACTTACGATTTAAATCTCGTTTCGATTTAAAATTTAAACTTTGCGATTTACGATTTAAATCCCATTTTGAAAACCTTGGAGCTAGATACTTACCCCTTTGGGTTTTACATTATAGACATCAAAACCTACAAAGTTAATTAGCTTCATATAACTTGGAATAATCAAGTAAAATGGAATATCTCACTGAGTCATTTATCTTAATTTAGAGTATATGATCTTATATCACAATCAACATATGAATATAGCTCAAATGTATATTTTATTTAGGATAAACTGCCTTTTTCAATCACTAATTACACCATTCCTTTATCACATTCAAAACCCACTGGTAGATTTAGATACGATGGAGAAATTCGGTTATTGGTACATGAGTTTGGATTTAGCTATAAGAAAAGGAGACCACAATACCAATTAAAAGATTTAACTGATGTATAGAATATCTCACAATTTTACATTGGAAATTTTGTAAATTTAGGTGATTTTTGAAAACTTATCACGTACTTAGGTCAGTTTCAAAACTATTTACAAATATGTCATTTTTGGCCATGCCAGCACCACGCTGACAAAAATATACCTATGACATTTGAAATGTCGTGGTTTATTTATATTTAAATTTATACTTGCGACATTTTAAAAGACATCGGTGTTGTTATAGAAAATAACGATGACGATTTTTCAAAAATCGACAATTTTGTTTAATATTTTATATGGATAGAAAATATGCGATGTTTGAAAAGATGTTGGTATATAAATTTGAAACATACTGGTGCTTTTTGAAAAAATCGCTAGTATAAATTTTCTAAAAAAATAATACCGACGACATTCCAAATGTCGTCGGTATATTTTTACTAGCATGACGCTGGCATGCTCAAAAGTAACATATATTTGTAAATAGTATTATAGTATTAAGGTTTTAAATCTCCTTTATCTCACCCGAGTTAGAAATCCGAGATTTTCTTCGAAATATAAAATTAGACATCTTGATTAGTTATCAGAGTTTTAAATCTCCTTCATTTCAGCCGAGATATCAACTCGAGATTTTCTTCAAAATCCGAGATATGAAACCTTGAATAGTCTTGAAACCGACCTACTTACGTCACAAGTTTTCAAAAGTGGCCTAAATAAAAAAAACTTCTCTTCTATATTTTCTTAATGTTTACAATAGATGTCAATAATTTTTTCGCATGATGTATTTGCTTTACAGAACACCAGGATGTTACATTGTGAAAAAATTGTTTTAAAAATCTCAATAGTATAAATATTTGGAAACTTGGAAGAAAAGATGGTGAAAATAAATGTAATATCTTAAATGCTATCACACAGATTATAGAGAATCTCATTCATAAAGTTTGCAACCATTTACGACTTGTATGCTTTGCATAATCCATAAATTATGACCTGAAATGTTTCCATATAACATTTTCCATTATGTGTACCCACTGCACAACATAAAATGTATTTATGATAGATGTTGGCACTAAATACAAGGAAAATTGTATATTTCGCTTGACACCCCTTATCATATCACCTTGCATTAGCATTTGACAATGTAACACGTAAATTACATTTTAGAAAATTCCCCAAATTTCATAATGAGACATCTTGAAAAATTCAGCCAATACATTTGACAAAATGATAGAGAGACGATCTAGACAAGAATGGTAATATTGATCATTTTGCACCTACTACAATAGGATCAAGTCACCAGATGCCACTTCTTCCAAAACAAACTACTACCCCAAAATTTACAAATTGTCGAATAAATTCAAACGATGATTTGGGGCAAATTTTATAATGCATGTGTTTTTTTTTTTTTGAGTTTCCTCCTATTCCCACAATAATGAATTATATAGAATCTGATTATACATCGGGTTAAACTATTAAAGTCTAGTTTCGATCAACTATCAATATTGTAGCTAAATTAAAGGATTCATGAACTCAAATAAGAGTTTATCTATTTACAAGCTGAGTATGACACGGTCGAACAATACGTTATATGAACATGTAAAAATTCTAACTTCAAAATATTCACTCCTCATAGTTAACGGTTGAAATTTTCTTTTATTTGACCTAGTAGAAAAGTGTGACTAGATAATCAAGATTGAGTATGATGTACACTCCGGTCGTACAAGCATTAAATATGCATATTTGATGTTTTATGTAATGTATGAGCTATATGATCCATGATTTTAATGCGTTATGTAATTTATGAGATGAATTTGAAAACATTTTGAATATATGTTTTGTCGTATGCTTTCGAAATTTATTGATATATGACATGAGACAAGGTAGTTGACAAATAGGGGAAAGGCTTGCGCTATGCACTATTTTGCATTATATGCTATAAGGCACGCTAATTTGTTCGTTTTTGTAAACTTTAAATATATTTTTTAATGAACATTAATTGGGACTAAAGTAGTTGTGGTCCAAATTTACAAAAATATCAAATCATTCATTAATGATTATCGCTATTATTTTATTAAATTTTACACTGTAATTTAATTATGGATTGGAATTTACCTTGTAATTTGCAATATAAAATATTAGTTGGTGTCTACTATTCAAATTTCAAAATTTTAGAACCACACTTTAAAATCCTTACAGCTATATCCCGAAGTAATTCGTTTAACAATTTATTTGTTGTTTCCAGCGATTTATATCCTCGTCATCTTTTTCGTAATTGAAATTGACTACTCAAATTGTTATTTTTCATAAAATTCTATGTTAACTTGTAATATTTTAAATTTAATATATATTCAGATTATTTTTAATATATTTTTTCAATGTTGATTTCGAAATTCTTTTTTCATTTTTGAATGTAAATTTCGATTTCATTTGTTTTGAGATTTTTGACATTATAAAAACTATACTTATCAAAATAAATTTCTTAGTTGTTCGGTAAATAAAAAAAGTGATATACAATATCAAAACATATGTACATTTCAAATGGTTATAAAAAGAAGGAGATGAAAGTGTATTTCCATCGTTATGTCTTTCGTTTAGTTAAGCTAGCATGAAAAAGGAACTTGAGTCATACTAATCCACGTGGTAACACCATAATATTTGGTAGTGGTGGATCATAAGTTGAAACATTTGTCACTAGGTTGAATGACTGGTTTTCCATGGAAAATAAATTGGAAAATAACGTCGTTGATTATGCACCAAAATTTGGTATCATGTACTGAATAATTCGCTTTCTTGTACAGCCAAAATAAAATAGTCCATAAGGTCATTTTCAAAGCATTTGTCAAATAGCACTTTTTTTTGAAATGATACTTTATATACAACATGTCACTGAGATAACATGTCACATGTCAATAAACGTTCGAATCACGCTACGTAAATTTCAAACTTGTGACCTCTCGCACCAAAGCTGAATCATTTAACCACTTGGACAATGATGTTTGTCAATTTTATTTGGACTTATTTCAGTGTATTAAGTAAATAAACAAAGTAACACGCTATTTTTTGTTATTCGTCGTTTTGCGCTTTGGCAAAATAGTGCGTTATTTTGCGCTATAGATAACATGTGTGCCATCATAGGTTGAATAGCGCACACCCTACGCTTTGGGCAATTTTCTGCTATGGCACGCCCTATGATGATTCTGATATGAGATATGGTAGTGTATGAGTATATTATGTCGATGCCCTAGGATGGAGAATGATGTAAATGTTGTACCAACTAGAGCATACAAAGGTCTTCAAAATACCATGCTTATATCTCCAACACAAGAATTACCAACAAAAGCAACCAATTTACGAAAACCATTGCATGGTTTTGATGATGTAATATTTTTCTTTCTATATAGTTAATCACTAAAACAATATAAGTATACCATCATACTTCAATTCATCTATCAACAAATTTTCAAACACATAAATATCACCAAATTTAACTCATACATCACATAATACATCACATGATGTATCAGTTAAGTACAAACGGATTGAAATGGAAAAAATCTAATCCAAAATACATTATTTACACTTGAACAGTTAGTGCCAACACTTGTGCTCATATTCAACCTTAAATCTTCTAGTCTGCTTTCTTCCGTTGGGTGGAAATTGACTAACTATCAAATTTGAGTGGGTTTATCATTTTAAATTATAAAGCATTCAAAACAGTTTCATTAGTTTAAAAGTGAATTATTAACCAAATGACTATGAATGAATAAATATTTGTAGAAGTAAGAATTTGTACATGTCCAAATTATTGATTGTGTCATGGTTTATTAATCCTTGCATTTTCCATTGATCAAAACTCGACTCTTGTAGCATAATTTGATATGTGCTCATACTCGCCCATAGCTCGTAATTAATATTATGTGAGAGAACTAAATGGTAACTTAAAATGATAAGGAATGAAGATCGCCTTGATCGCTATATATGTATGTATGTATGTGTATATACGTGTGTGTATATGGTAATTCTATTTGGACACAATATGTAGACACAAAAGATGATATAAGAAATCTTAACTATTTTAGATCTTCCTTTGAATTCCATCTATCATATAAAGACAAAAAATCTAACTGCCTATACTTGTTGTGTCAATTTTGTGTATAATTATATGTCCCGATAGACGCTCTCATTGTGTGTGTGGAAAGAATTGAAATTACCTTTGTATCCCATCGATGTATCCCATTAGTATGCCTTTGTATGCTCTAGGCTCCAACTTATCATCATATGTATGGTGAACGTACACAGAACAACCAAAAATTCAAAAGTAACCAAGATACACTACTTTACCTCTCCACTTTTCTTCTGAAATCTTTCCATCTATGGCTGAGCACGGAATTCGATTTATGATATGTGTCGCAGTTGATAATGCCTCAGCCCAAAAGCCTCTAAACAAGTCCGTCGTCAATCTCAAGCAACGAGCCTTCTCTAATAGAGTCTTGTTCATCCTTTCTACAACTCCATTGGATTGCAGATCGTCGGATGTAGTGAAATGTATCTGAATGTCATGCTGTCTACAAAAGTCGAGGAACTCCCTAGAGACAAATTCACCGTCATTATCATATCTCGGCACCTTCAATCTAGAACCAGATTGGTTCTCAACAAGCGCTTTCCAGTCTTTGAACTTCTCAAAACTCTCCCATTT
This sequence comes from Allium cepa, assembly GCA_030765085.1. NCBI lineage: Eukaryota > Viridiplantae > Streptophyta > Magnoliopsida > Asparagales > Amaryllidaceae > Allium > Allium cepa. Next base: position 74,062,799 of record CM060942.1, read on the forward strand.
GTTCATCATCACATAAGCTCATACTTTTCGAGAAAAGTCATCAACGAAAGGGATAAAATACTTTGCTCCTCCAAGAGGAGTGGCAACCGGTCCACAAACATCTGTATGCACGTACTTAAGTACTCACCTCGATCTATGGAGTCCAACTTCAAAAGATACTTTAGTTTGCTTGCCTAACACACTCCCGACAAAAGTCCATCTTGTCAAAGTTTTCTCATTGGTCATCTTTCGTCTCTGAAGCAACTCTAAGCCCTTCTCTGAAATATGATCTAACCTGAGATATCAAAGTTTTGTGGCATCCAAAGCATGAGAATTGTCTACTCCAACACACGACTCTCCAAGAACTGCAGTTCCTTTCAGCAAATACAGAATACGAAACACGTCTCCTTTCATAAGAACTGGTGCACCTCTCGAAACCTTCAGACTATCATTCCTGATAGTTACCTTACATCCGAAAAATGCCAATTGTCCTAAAGAAATTAAGGACTTTCGAAGACCTGAAAAATATCTAACACCTGTTAAAGTGCATCTGGTTTGGTTCAACAAAACGCCGAGCGAAAAATTTAGACCGGCATCAAAATACCGAACGAAAATTTTCGTTCGGCAAAACACCGAACAAAACATCTCGTTCAGCAAACTTTTTCTTCACCGCTTCAAATTGAAGCACCTCCAAATGAACTCACCACCGAACGATAAATCTCGTTCGGTCCTCCTCAATGCCGAATGAAACTGCAACACCGGACGAGATTTGTCGTTCGGCACTTCCACTTTACCGAACGAAAAACCCTAGCTTCTTTCCAAAGCTTCTCTTTTCTCCTCCGAACGAGCTCCTCTCTAGGGTTTGCGCGGCTTCTCTTCCTTCGCATCTTCTTCAAATCGCGAATAGAATTCAGGTATCATTCTAACACCGATACCTATATTCGTCATTGGATGATCATGACTTTTTTTGATGAAATTGGATAAAATTTAGACCAATAGTTTGTCAAGAAAAATGAAGATACTTGATTGATGATTAATAAATTAGAGAAAGATTAAAAAAAAGTTTAGTTAATATTATTGTTAACTAAATTATTTTTGGACACTCAGGTTCAAGTCCGGAATCAGCTCCTTCGTAATGCGAAGGAAATGTTGCGTACATTATCAACCTCCTCCAGAGCCTGCTATCGTGCAAGAGCCTCATGCACTAGGATTCATCTTTAGTTTAGTTAATAATATTATTTTTTGGTGAAATTTGGATGAATTTTCGGTTGTGGTTAAAGAAATATAAGGTGAAGCTAGATATATGAAAAAAAAGATGTATTCTGGTTGATAAAAGTAAAATGTAACGTGCATGATGGGTTATGCACAATAATCTTTCAAATGGGAAGGACTTCCTTAACCCGTCCCATTTTCATGTAACATATTATTACTTCATGTCTTCCTCTTCTTCCTCTTCCTCACACTAAGACTTATCAATTTCAAGTCTACCCACAATATGAAGGCTTTGAATTGCTAGAGATGTTCTTAGATATTTGTATAGATGGATATAATTAAAAGGATAAATGGCAAGGACCTCTAGCTCAAGCGATTTGAGGTATGACGTTTTAGACAAAAGTTCTAGAGGTAATGGGTTCGAGCATCGGAAACATTAATAATGTGTCTTTTGCTTGAATAAAGTATAGCTCCTGTTATCAAATTAAAAGGATCAATGGAAAGCGCGAGAACTTCCAAAAATTTACTCTTGGGATCCCCCAATTTCCATGTCCATAGTTACTACAGTTGGTTAGATATATGTGATAGCAAACATTTGATTAAATGTATGTGATAGCAACTGAAGCTAGGAATCAAAAGCAGTAGGTTGCAATCAAATAAGATCATATTTGCATACATGACAAATATAAGTACTATTACTAGTCTCTTACACATACTCCAATTTTCACTTTTTTTAGATACATATTTTCAACAGCATTTCCTAAGCATTAAATTTCAATGAGGTGGTGTAAGTTCGACAAGCATAAGAGCTCTTCACACAACAGTATAAATTGCGACACTAAGGTGGATCTATTATTACTTGTCGTAAGTTATAGGCTATGTCATGAGTTATTGCATAATATGCCATTTATCTTGATAGAAGATTACTTCTCAAAATGTCCCTGCTCGGTATGTTACATGGCATGGCAGGAAACCTTCTAAAGGATGTAATAATGTCCACCCCTCTATGAGTGGATAAACTGAAATAAAAGGATGGGATTCAAGTTTTAGGTTCATGCTCTGAAAATGGGTATAATGATTGTATAAATGAAATAACGTATTTGAACTTAAACATATTGCCAATTGCTGGAAACATGACCACTTTTAGGAACTGTGAAATTATGACATATGATCGCAAGCTTACAATTGATCACAAGGAGTGTATCGGCTAAGGTTTAGTTTGTTTAAAATGCCGATTGGTAAAAACTGATTGTTGAATGTTGATTAGTGAATACTTAAAGTATTGGGCAAATTCTATTCATACACCGTAAATTACTTTACATACACCGTAAATTTTTAAATGAAACTTTAAACCAAAATGTCCTTATTAAAAAAAATAGAGTCGATATTAAAAAATGAAAATGGTATACAATTCCTCTTTGTTTGCATTGTGTATAGCCAATATCATTTCGTTCACAAAGTAACCAAAATTATTTACACTATTGGTTGAATTAAATTTCAATTTCTTTTGGGTATTAAAATATATTCATACCGTTTCAAGCAATATATTTTTTGGGTATTTAGATATATTTACACCATTAGTAAATTTTAACATTTTTTACTTCAATTGAATTTTAAAATTAACTACTAAAACGAATATTATTTAGAGTATTAAATTCTTTAATATTTTATTTAAATCAAATTAAGTTTAAATTTAACATCAAAATTTATATTGTTCATAATGTTAGTATTCAAAAATTAAATTCAAATTGTTGTATGTAAATAACTGAATATTTTGAATTCCATTCAAGGTATATGAATTTGAAATTTGCAAAAGTGAATTTGTGGAATATTGAAATTATGGTTCCTTAACTTGATTAATGCATGAAAAAGAGTTAGTAAAGTGAGATAAATGCTTTATTTTATTCCAAATGAGGATAGCTTTGTAATATAAATGGTGCATAGCAAGTAAAAAGTGGTGAATGTGATTTTTTTAAAAATTCGATGTATGTATAATAATTTACGGTGTATAAATAGAACATATCGAAGTATTATTTCTTTGCATTCTGATTATAAGTGATTTTTATTAACATAAACGATTAATTTGACGATATTACCCTTCGTTGTTAATTTTAATTATTCTTTGAAGCAACTATCCTGCAAAATCACGTATTTAATTTAATTTTTTCTTCGGCATATTTAAAGATGGAAATGGGACTTTTCATTTCATTTTAACAGAAAAGATTTCACATACTTTTATTCACTTTTTCGAAATCATTTATTTGTATATCCATTATATATTTGCATCCCATTACACATTATATTTCTTTTTAACTCAAAGTTGTTTGTAATTTTCATTCTTATTAGTTATACATTTGCATTCGGTTACACATTATATTTATGTTCAAAAGTTAATTGTAAGCATCACCAAAAACTTTTTTTACTTTGTATAAATTATTATATTATTTTCAATTATAAAAAATTAACAAAAGTGAAAGCAAAATCAACACTAAATAATAAAAAATTAGCTTGACCTAGAAAAATTGAGTAGAAAAGAAAATTGTTGTTGAGTTTGAAATATTCGAATAGGTTAAATAATTTTTACACGATTGAAACCAATGAATGAGAAAATGAAGAAAAAAAATCAATTATGCATGAAAAGGGTATTATTGAGAAACAATTTCAATAAGCAATCAATTTTTCCAAAAAGCAAAAATTTATCGCTTTTTCATTGTGCTGAATAGAAAGGGATAACTAGCACCGCTTTTTTAAAACAAACAACTTAATAACCTCTTTTCACTTATTCTATTAAGCATAGTTATCAAGGTACGCACCTAGGCGCACTTAGGCTCAAAAAAGAGGCGCGCTTAGGCTCAAAAAAGGCTCAGGCGTACGTTGTGCGTCTTTTTGCAGTTTGAGTGCGTATTTTTGCAGTTTGAGACGCCTTTTTGCAAAATTCAAATTTTAGTATACAAAATAGTTAAATAAAAAATTTATCAGTTAAATGAATTATAAAATATGGTTTAAAATTTAAAATTTAAATAATAAAATATTTAAATAGTTGAATGAATTATAAAATATGGTTTAAAATTTAATTTGTACTTAGTAAAATAGTAGATCAAACTTGTATAAAAGGCATGCAGAAAGGCTCAAGGCTCAAAAAAGCCCAAGGCTCGCTTGCGCTTTTGCGTCTTAACTGCTATGTTATTAAGTGGTAGGCATCTATTTTAGCAAAAGAAACAGAGCCCCTTTTGTAAACATAGCTCATGCAAACATTAACTATATGTTGCAATCTACATTAATTCCACATCATTTAAGCTGAGCATAGCATGGTGAAACATTAAAAACGATTTGACAGTGAAAATTACCTCTTCACCTCTTTGAATCGTGCTGATATCGCCAAAATCGTAATTATCGTCCAACCCTTCAATCTCTTTCCATTTATGCACCCCATCATTCCTCCCAACTCCTCTCTCCACCGCCTCTATAATCTCCTCAGCAATGAGTCTAACCCTAACGCTGTCAGGATGAATTGGAGGCAGAATCTTCGGCTTCAGCTGAGATTTCAGCTGTTGAAACTGGCTCTGGCCGAGCTGGCGCTCGAGGCTAGGGGAAAGAAGAACGAAATGCTGCCGTTTGGTATAAGGGACGGTCTCGAGGTTTCCGTAGTACACGGAGACGGCAGTCGCACCGGAGAAGGCCATGACTGCGAGAATGACGCGAGGATTGCGGTGCCACGTGGTCGACTGGCGGCTGCTACGGCGCTGAAAGCGCTCTAGATTTTGACTGCGCCGGTTGGTGAAAAAAGAACGGCATGGAATGCGGAAATTTTGATAGGGAGTGTAATGGTGGCATCGAGTGTGTGTACCGTGAAGGTTTGTAAAAGTGGGTTCGGATCTGTATTTTGATCTGAGAAGAGAGAGCATGGAAGAAAGGGAAGGTTTGGGTCTTCTCGTAAAACTCATTTGGAAATTGTATTATTGATAAGAACTGTCTGAGATAATTTTAAAATATAATAGAACATGGATTATTCCCTGGAGCAGGAGAAGGAGAAGGCTGTATGGAGAGCAATCCGGAGAGTATAAGAAACACTCGGGTGCTTGCCAACCAAAACTATCAATGCTTCCGCTTTTTCTACAAAGTACTTTTGTGTTAATAAAGTGAAAACCACAAACAGCAAACTATTGGTTTACACGCCAAGAGGGAATCATTTGGCCTCATTTTAAAACTAATTATCGTAAATAGCCCGATATCGAAATTAATATCAAACAAAATCCTGTTTTGACATGCTCAGTCCTAAGCTGACCAAAACGTACTGATGACTTTTGAAAAGTCGCCATCACTTTTTTTTGCACGAATCAAGCAGACAACTTTTGGAAAGTCGCATTAGCCCTGTTTTGGTCAGCTCAGCCCCTGTTTTGCATGTATTTTGATGGTGAATTGGTTATTGACGATTTAACGTGTGGGAAATATCTTGGTGGATCTTATAAATCGGCTAAAGTTCGAGGAAGTTCTATTTTTGAGCAGTTGAAGGAGTCGGTTTACAAAGCAACAAAGATAGAACCGAAAGAGTACGATATTGATATAGTTTGCAATTGGCCAACAAATTCTGGATCCACAGCAATCAAAATTGTTGACGACGACGATTGTAACGACCCACAAGATTTTTATGATTTTTAGTTGGTTTTATAACGTATTTAATTGGATTTTGAGAAATTTAAATAGTAATATTTTGAAATAAAAATTTTATCTTTGGATTACGTACAATTTAACATAGCAGATGGTAAATTTTTCAATTTATTTTATGGAGGTTTATTTTATTAAGAAATTCTACGGCATTCAAATCAGTTGATAATTGATGGTAATAAATAAATTTTCAAACATAAATACCTTCCTATAGAAAAAATTTAAATCCTCTTCTGAGCAAGGCGTCATCTCTAGTTTTCAAAAATTCGGACTTCTATAGCTCCGTCGTTCTTATTTTCTGCGTTTTACTGCATTTTTTCCGCTAGTGAAAAAATTCGAACTTTTATAATTCAACTATAACACTAATATCTGTGTACCGCTCTGTTCACCTTGTTGTACTGATCGACACAGTATATTTATTTCTGTGTTTTGCGTCTGATACGCAACGTAAACGATAAAACGGTTCACCGTAGCGGTACCAAATTTGAGACTTTAGGCTTTCCTTTGACTTTCAAATCTTTACCGTGTCATCCAAGAAAAATTTTAATTGCTGTAATAAATGTAGTTGAATCAAGGGATATACGTTACCATTCCCATCATTTCACGTATTAGTTATATATGGTACGTTTCTTTTGCCCTTCTCTCTCTCCTTAATTATTTTTCTTTATAGCCTGAGACCATTCGTTTCACTTCACCCTTCCTCCTCATTTCTTTTCTCCTACACATATTTTACAGCCGCCTCCCCTTCATTTTTTTTTTCTTTCCTCCTCTATTTTTTCCTGACCCGCCTGTCACCATCGGCTCCACCACCAAGCATTTGTTCTTCCACCTCCACTTCCCAGTCGCCGCTGCCAGTCCCACCGAGCCCGGCCTCACCTCAGACCAACAGCCACCATCAACGCGTCACCATTCGCCAGCCACCACCACCGTACCTGATCACTGTCCCCTCAGCGCTTGATCTCCTTTTCCCAGCCAAGCGAGTTGCTTCGCCACCAAAGCTTCGCTGCCTTCTCCACCTCCCCTCACGGCAATAAGCAATCATCGATCTTCCTCATCCCCACTGATCCGCCTCCTCCTCGCACGCTTGCTGTCCTCCTTTGTGGCTGCTCAGCCTAACAGTGATCCTAAGGTATATATATGTATTATATATTACTTTGTATACATGTTCATATTATAAGTTATATGTTGTGAAAGCTTTGACTAACTCGGGTTGTATACATATAAAGTATGTTTTAAAACATAGTAAATTTATAATATGTTAAGGTGTTGTAAAATATAATATATGCCAGGATGTATTATAGCTCACATAAAGACTGGGTTACTGTTAGTTTATAAGTAGGCTATAAAGTTTCTCATAGTTCTGGTATAGTTGAAATTATATAAGTTATATTTATATGTATTAGTTTAAGTATATGTTGCAGATAAGTTTATATTTAGTCATGTATGCTACGGGTTTAGTTATACACATTTATATATATATATAGTTGTATGTACATTTGCATATTAGTTGTTTAGAGTTTAAGTATAAGTATATATATATATTTTTACCCACGGTTAAAAGCGTAGTCCAGTTCATATTTTAACTGTTTATTTTAACAATCAAATTTTACAATAGTATATAGGCATGGTGACCTGTAGGTTAGACACAATCTGACTGTTTTTTTTTATATTACATAATCTAGTGCCTGGATACAAATGAGTGTATGTATATGTAAGTTCTAGTGTAATATATATGGGTTGATTTAAGGTCTGCAGTGAAATTGTTAGTCTGCATGTTGTTGTGTACAAAGCTAAGCATATACGGTTCGCATATGCGTAGCCTTTACATTTAAAAAGGGTACATAAAATTAAAAGAATATTGGGTTTTACTACCAGGTGTAAAGTTACATTTATAAAAATAAATTTTTGAATGAGTCTGGATATTGGTTTTAGGTATGGGTTAATATAACATACAAATACTTATTTCAAATTGATGTATAATGATAGTTAAATTTTATTTAGTGGGTTAGATTAACATATTGATAGCATAGGGAATTGGTTTTATATACATAGACTTTAATTATATTTAAGTTAAAATTTGGCTTGAAAGTAAGTATGTATGTTTTAATTTAGAATACATCTAAATTTAGAATATGCTTTTATAAATATAGTTATATATATTTACAAATTTACCTATATCAAACATCTTCGTAAAACCAGTCTGATTTGATTGCGTCTATTTCTATTTATCAGCTATTTGTCGAATTCGTGCCATTTTGTTTGTTTGGGATTCGTACCTGGATTTCGTAACTCAACTTCACTGCCTATCGCTCTAGCCTCGAAAGGTGAGCAATCACTCACGATTAACGTTCTTTTATTTATTAAATTTGATTTCAATTGAAACGACAATTGAAATATGCTGCTGTTAGTTGTTTTTACTGTTATGACTGCTATTATCTGTATCTGTTCACCTACGACACCTGACACCATTATCGGTTAATTATTTATGTGATAATAATACAGATTGGTTGATAATTGATTGTTTGATTGATTGTTGTTTAAATTGGATGTTAATTATTATTGTTAAGTGATAACTAGTTTGCTAGTTTAATTTGGGGTAGTATAGTTTACAAATTAAACGGATTATATATGACGGACCTGGATTTATAAAAACCTGACCCCGCCATATGTGAATTTGATTAGTCAAATTTGACCCATTAATTGTCGTAGAAATTGATAAGTTATACTTTAAATCTTTGAACGTAGTTTGGATTAATTGTTGTAGTTTTAAACCGAAATTTAAAAAGGAACGACAAGGGAAAAACTGTAATATAATAATCTTTAATCTACATGAAATGATAGTGTAGATTCTAGAAATAATTATACAAATAACAATGCAAATTAATACGATTATTTCGGGGTTATTTGATTTATTGGTTGAATTGTGATTGATTGTTGTTATTGCTTGTTTATTTACTTAGACACCATCCCTGTCATCACACTGCAAGTTCCCTTTGTTATGTTTGTTTCGAATTGAAATGGGTTGAAATGATAGACCCAAGCGGTCCATTTAATTAAATTGGGATTACGGGTGGAAATGCTATCCACCCGTATACACTTAGTGTACGGATTGTATCCGTAACAATTGACCATATGATAAGAAATATATGGTCTTAATAAATGTAAATTCTTAAATACATATATAAAGGGTAATGGTAATTATAGAGTTAATTATATCTAGTTTAATCAAGACTTGGTTAAATACATAAATTATGAAATATTTATGTAAATTTTATTTCGGATAAATTCTTGCAATAATATTGAACGATTAAGATTGGGAGATAAATTTGGGTTATTTAAAAATGGTATTTAGATAAGGATTTATTTATTTAAATCAATTTGAAATTTATCGAATGAGATATTTCACGTTTAATAAATTTAAGAAATAATGGGTAAAATGGAATTTGATGTCACTATAGTGATATTGAATCAATTAAGGGTTGTTCAAGACTAAATAATAATGATGTAAAGATCGAGATCTATATGAACTGTTAAATTTAACATTTAAATATTTAAGCTATGATCTATATTGTAATTAAATGGTTTAGAGATTTGATATGTATTTGGAACGAAGATGGTTGAATTTGTTATGTAAAGAACTAATTGAATTAAGTGTAATTGTGGTTGAACTCAATTTGGAAATTTGTATTTAGAAACTAGATTGGGAAAAATTCAGTTGAAATGTTGAATACTTAAAGTATGGAAACATATTGAAATAAAATGGGGAAATGGGAATATCAAATCCAGATTTGAGATTGATAAGATTGTAGTGATTATTTTAGGAAAACCTAAATTGACAAATTGGGATTGAATTTAATTTGAATGGGAGGGTCAGGTTTATGTGAAAATTTTGTTAAGTTAAGGAAATTGAAAGTACTCTTCTGTATACATTATTTAAAATTTAGCTACTATCTTGGGAAATATGATTATTTGAAGTAAATTCGATATTTGGGTTTGAAGTATAAATTAAGTGAATGACCACAGTGAAATAGTGTATAATTTTATCCTGTAGATAGTTCTATGGACCCTTAGAGGATGGACATCCCAAACATCCTTTAAGTTATATTGTATTACAGTTGATATTTCAATTGAGTTGAATTTATTGATATAAGAATGTTAATCCTGACTCGAGTGTTTTGTGTTTTGCTTTACGCTCGGGTCAGACCGAGTAATACAGCATTAGAGACTCACCTTTGGAGATTGGAGCTTCATTTGGAGATCCAACTATCAATTCAGCTTTCAGTTTTCTAGTTGACTGGTTCAGAGAAGTCATCGGCTCGTACTGAAGACCTTTCTGTATTCCAGAGATTCTGATGTATTTTATTCTAAACTCTGATGTATATAGTAGCTTCATGAACTACTATTTTTCTATTCCGCTGCATTATATTACTCTGTGTCTGTGATCTGTGTTTGATTTATTTACTGTATATGCTAAGTTTTGCCAAATTAAATTAACAATTCGGTATTTTGAATTTTTCAAGTCGGACATGTACGGTTTTATTGTCGATTTGAATGGTCCAAAATAGCGGGTCGTTACAGTTGGTATCAGAGCTTTGGCTCTAGGCAAAACTTAACATATATGGTAAATTTATTTACAGAATCACTTTCTCTCGAGTTGAATCTCTTCCTTTTGACTCGATTTCCTTTGAATTTTGGAATGTCCCTCGGTTCCGAAATTCATTATGTCTCTCCCTATTTATATTCAATTGATTCTGGAGTATCCCACCACTCCACTGAATGAATTGTAAAAGGGGTGAAAACTCCTTTACAATTGGCATTGATTCACCGAAGATTTTTGCATCCTCGGTTTACGGTGCTGATATATCTTGATATGCCGAATTCCAGCTCTGGCGATCGAATGTCGATTTGTTTTGGAATTCCGCATCGATTATATCCCTGAAGTCATGGTTGACACGGTTAAGGTCGCCCGTGATTTGTAGAAGTATATCCATCTTCTATTTTGTAATTAAATTATCTCATCTTCGATCGAGTCTATCTTCGTATCAGGATTCTATTGGTTAGAGTTCCTCTAATTTAAATCTCCATCTTTGTTTGAAACCCATTCTTAAATTATCCTTTGAAAATCGGGTATGTTTGTATTTTGAAATTGCTTTATATATCAAAATTATATCCTATATATAAAAAGAAATTGTTTTCAATAAGGATTATATACCTATATGTATAAAGCAAATAAGATATGTTATTCTATATAAAAAGGTTTTGAAAGGATTTGAAATTTTGAAAATTTATAAGAAATTGATTTATAACCGAAGGGTTAAATTTGAAATTCGAGAATTGAATTCCGGTATTTTGAAATTGGTTTTCAGATTTTGAGAAATATATAAATAATACGATTTAAAAGTATTTTTCCCAAATAAGAAATGTTTCGAATAAATTCAAATGAGTTCCAATAATTTTGAAGAAATTTCAAAGAAGTTTTCAAGAAAATAGAAGTCCAGGACTCACTTATGTCGCTGGAAAATAATTTCGGTGATGAGTGCACGCATCCTCGACATTGATTTTCGAGTTTCAAAGTGGGGGAGAGGCCACTTTAATAGCTTCGCTATGCGAGTGATCTTGTAAAACCGTTTTTGATTTCAAATTCCGAAATAATTTGATATTTTCGAAAGAGATATGTATATATTTGAAATGATACCGGTGTTCGATCCTCGAGTTTCAGATTTAAATAATTGATTTATTGTTGATTTTCAACTCTTGAATTGAAAATTTGATTTCCCTAACTATTTTGAATGTTCGAACACTTCCAAATCGAGATTAAATTTTCAAAGCTAAGAAATTTCGAAGAGTATAAAATGTCTGATAAAGAATATAAATTTAGTTTTGAAATGTTTTGGAAAAAATAGTTGAATAATGGTTTTCAAAAGGGTAAATTGGATATTTCACATAGAAATGGGTAGTTTAAAGGTTTAAAAGGGATAAGTATAAAGTTGGAAACCATTTTGAGTATAATGAATTGTGAGAAAATATTGGGTTTTGAAATTTAATTGAAAATTAAAACCAGTACTTATATGATGATTTTGGAAATGAATTTGTTGACTTGAATTATTTTAATCTGGAAACTGGGATAATTTCCTAAACCTATTATGTTGGGGAACTTTGAAATCAGGATATCTAATTTGGAAGAAATTTGGTGAATTCATATATGACTTTGAAACTAAATTTGATATCGAAATGATTTGAAATTGAGAACCTTATATTATTAAGCACTTGAATTGGGAGTGGTCGAACTTATATAAAATGGATTTGTATAAGTATGAAGTGATTTGAAATCTATTGATATAGGGTACTCAGTTTGGAAAGAGAATTTATATAATCGAAGTCTATATAAGTATGATTTGATATACTATTGATTTTGGAAGTATTCGATTTAGAAAGGAATCCTATATATTATGGACTTTATATAAGTACGATATTTGAAAAGGATTTAAAAGGGTACTATATGATATATATTTTCCAAGTAAAGATATGGAAAGTGCCTTCTGCTTGATATCCGCTTTGTGGCCACAGCGTGGATTCATTCTATCGATATTATTCTCTCTGATTTTTGGTTTTCCGGATGTAATACTCGAGTGTTCCCACCGTGGCGTAACCCATGGTTTTTCTTTTTCTCTCGTGAATGCACAGCGAAATTGCCTGGCTGAGTCTAGCTTAGGGGTACGGATTGTTTCCTGGGGGAACCAGGCGTAACCATTGTGTATCCTGCAATCTGTGTAGGTCGCGAATAGTAGCGCAAGTGCCTGGCTGAGTCTTGCCTGGGGGTACGGATTGTTTCCTGGGGGAACCAGGCGTAACCATTGTGTATCCTGCACCCTACTAGTCATCATGGCGTAACTCGCAGGGCTGTGAAAGCTTACGGATATGGATTGTTTCCTGGGGGAACCAGGCGTAACCATTGTGTATCTGCGAACCATGATCGGACAAAGGTTTTGTTTTGGTTGATTTGATTGGATCGTACTTTCCATATCTGTTTTAAAAAGTTTTTCAAGTATTTTCACTGGGTGTTGAAACAAGTCTACTAAGTACTTGAAGAATTCTAGCTTTGCGCCTGATCAACGCATGGCCAGAGTCTGCAAGAACGAGGATAAACTTATTGAAACATCAAGTTATAAGAGTATTTCGAAGAAAAAAAAAATTTATTTCGCTATAATAGTATTATTATAAAGGTATTTATTATAAAAGTATTTTTCCCAACAAAGAAATTTTGTATTAATATTGAAACTTAAAATCTTATGATTAATCATTTGTGCCCGATACTATTCCTTGCATCTACCTTATCTACCCAGTTTATTTATTCACCTATATTCTGTTTTCCAAATCTACCTTCTTTTCCTTATTGAATATCCCCTCCCAAAAATATTGTTTATGTACATACTACATGGTTTAATAGAAAATATAAGTGTTATAAATATTTTAGAAGTATTAATTAATAAAAACATATTTAAGGTAAATAATTATTGATTTATTAATAATGTTGAAAAGTATTTTGAGATAAATTAATAAATTTATGAATTAAGGATTAAATGTTTCCAAATGGTCTTTGTAAATATAAATAATAATGTAAATAATTGTTTCAAAAGAAGTTTGAAAAGTATTAAATATTAAAGTAAAATTTAATTCCAAAATGAAGTTTTCAAATAAATATCTCAAATAAAATTTGTGTAGTTTTAAAAATTAATTGTTTATATTGTTTTCAATCTATCTTTCTTTCCGGGTGTTTCTATTCTCCTACCTCCTTCCTTTTCGGGGACGAAAAGTTTTGAGTGGGGGAGAATGTAACGACCCACAAGATTTTTATGATTTTTAGTTGGTTTTATAACGTATTTAATTGGATTTTGAGAAATTTAAATAGTAATATTTTGAAATAAAAATTTTATCTTTGGATTACGTACAATTTAACATAGCAGATGGTAAATTTTTCAATTTATTTTATGGAGGTTTATTTTATTAAGAAATTCTACGGCATTCAAATCAGTTGATAATTGATGGTAATAAATAAATTTTCAAACATAAATACCTTCCTATAGAAAAAATTTAAATCCTCTTCTGAGCAAGGCGTCATCTCTAGTTTTCAAAAATTCGGACTTCTATAGCTCCGTCGTTCTTATTTTCTGCGTTTTACTGCATTTTTTCCGCTAGTGAAAAAATTCGAACTTTTATAATTCAACTATAACACTAATATCTGTGTACCGCTCTGTTCACCTTGTTGTACTGATCGACACAGTATATTTATTTCTGTGTTTTGCGTCTGATACGCAACGTAAACGATAAAACGGTTCACCGTAGCGGTACCAAATTTGAGACTTTAGGCTTTCCTTTGACTTTCAAATCTTTACCGTGTCATCCAAGAAAAATTTTAATTGCTGTAATAAATGTAGTTGAATCAAGGGATATACGTTACCATTCCCATCATTTCACGTATTAGTTATATATGGTACGTTTCTTTTGCCCTTCTCTCTCTCCTTAATTATTTTTCTTTATAGCCTGAGACCATTCGTTTCACTTCACCCTTCCTCCTCATTTCTTTTCTCCTACACATATTTTACAGCCGCCTCCCCTTCATTTTTTTTTCTTTCCTCCTCTATTTTTTCCTGACCCGCCTGTCACCATCGGCTCCACCACCAAGCATTTGTTCTTCCACCTCCACTTCCCAGTCGCCGCTGCCAGTCCCACCGAGCCCGGCCTCACCTCAGACCAACAGCCACCATCAACGCGTCACCATTCGCCAGCCACCACCACCGTACCTGATCACTGTCCCCTCAGCGCTTGATCTCCTTTTCCCAGCCAAGCGAGTTGCTTCGCCACCAAAGCTTCGCTGCCTTCTCCACCTCCCCTCACGGCAACAAGCAATCATCGATCTTCCTCATCCCCACTGATCCGCCTCCTCCTCGCACGCTTGCTGTCCTCCTTTGTGGCTGCTCAGCCTAACAGTGATCCTAAGGTATATATATGTATTATATATTACTTTGTATACATGTTCATATTATAAGTTATATGTTGTGAAAGCTTTGACTAACTCGGGTTGTATACATATAAAGTATGTTTTAAAACATAGTAAATTTATAATATGTTAAGGTGTTGTAAAATATAATATATGCCAGGATGTATTATAGCTCACATAAAGACTGGGTTACTGTTAGTTTATAAGTAGGCTATAAAGTTTCTCATAGTTCTGGTATAGTTGAAATTATATAAGTTATATTTATATGTATTAGTTTAAGTATATGTTGCAGATAAGTTTATATTTAGTCATGTATGCTACGGGTTTAGTTATACACATTTATATATATATATAGTTGTATGTACATTTGCATATTAGTTGTTTAGAGTTTAAGTATAAGTATATATATATATTTTTACCCACGGTTAAAAGCGTAGTCCAGTTCATATTTTAACTGTTTATTTTAACAATCAAATTTTACAATAGTATATAGGCATGGTGACCTGTAGGTTAGACACAATCTGACTGTTTTTTTTTATATTACATAATCTAGTGCCTGGATACAAATGAGTGTATGTATATGTAAGTTCTAGTGTAATATATATGGGTTGATTTAAGGTCTGCAGTGAAATTGTTAGTCTGCATGTTGTTGTGTACAAAGCTAAGCATATACGGTTCGCATATGCGTAGCCTTTACATTTAAAAAGGGTACATAAAATTAAAAGAATATTGGGTTTTACTACCAGGTGTAAAGTTACATTTATAAAAATAAATTTTTGAATGAGTCTGGATATTGGTTTTAGGTATGGGTTAATATAACATACAAATACTTATTTCAAATTGATGTATAATGATAGTTAAATTTTATTTAGTGGGTTAGATTAACATATTGATAGCATAGGGAATTGGTTTTATATACATAGACTTTAATTATATTTAAGTTAAAATTTGGCTTGAAAGTAAGTATGTATGTTTTAATTTAGAATACATCTAAATTTAGAATATGCTTTTATAAATATAGTTATATATATTTACAAATTTACCTATATCAAACATCTTCGTAAAACCAGTCTGATTTGATTGCGTCTATTTCTATTTATCAGCTATTTGTCGAATTCGTGCCATTTTGTTTGTTTGGGATTCGTACCTGGATTTCGTAACTCAACTTCACTGCCTATCGCTCTAGCCTCGAAAGGTGAGCAATCACTCACGATTAACGTTCTTTTATTTATTAAATTTGATTTCAATTGAAACGACAATTGAAATATGCTGCTGTTAGTTGTTTTTACTGTTATGACTGCTATTATCTGTATCTGTTCACCTACGACACCTGACACCATTATCGGTTAATTATTTATGTGATAATAATACAGATTGGTTGATAATTGATTGTTTGATTGATTGTTGTTTAAATTGGATGTTAATTATTATTGTTAAGTGATAACTAGTTTGCTAGTTTAATTTGGGGTAGTATAGTTTACAAATTAAACGGATTATATATGACGGACCTGGATTTATAAAAACCTGACCCCGCCATATGTGAATTTGATTAGTCAAATTTGACCCATTAATTGTCGTAGAAATTGATAAGTTATACTTTAAATCTTTGAACGTAGTTTGGATTAATTGTTGTAGTTTTAAACCGAAATTTAAAAAGGAACGACAAGGGAAAAACTGTAATATAATAATCTTTAATCTACATGAAATGATAGTGTAGATTCTAGAAATAATTATACAAATAACAATGCAAATTAATACGATTATTTCGGGGTTATTTGATTTATTGGTTGAATTGTGATTGATTGTTGTTATTGCTTGTTTATTTACTTAGACACCATCCCTGTCATCACACTGCAAGTTCCCTTTGTTATGTTTGTTTCGAATTGAAATGGGTTGAAATGATAGACCCAAGCGGTCCATTTAATTAAATTGGGATTACGGGTGGAAATGCTATCCACCCGTATACACTTAGTGTACGGATTGTATCCGTAACAATTGACCATATGATAAGAAATATATGGTCTTAATAAATGTAAATTCTTAAATACATATATAAAGGGTAATGGTAATTATAGAGTTAATTATATCTAGTTTAATCAAGACTTGGTTAAATACATAAATTATGAAATATTTATGTAAATTTTATTTCGGATAAATTCTTGCAATAATATTGAACGATTAAGATTGGGAGATAAATTTGGGTTATTTAAAAATGGTATTTAGATAAGGATTTATTTATTTAAATCAATTTGAAATTTATCGAATGAGATATTTCACGTTTAATAAATTTAAGAAATAATGGGTAAAATGGAATTTGATGTCACTATAGTGATATTGAATCAATTAAGGGTTGTTCAAGACTAAATAATAATGATGTAAAGATCGAGATCTATATGAACTGTTAAATTTAACATTTAAATATTTAAGCTATGATCTATATTGTAATTAAATGGTTTAGAGATTTGATATGTATTTGGAACGAAGATGGTTGAATTTGTTATGTAAAGAACTAATTGAATTAAGTGTAATTGTGGTTGAACTCAATTTGGAAATTTGTATTTAGAAACTAGATTGGGAAAAATTCAGTTGAAATGTTGAATACTTAAAGTATGGAAACATATTGAAATAAAATGGGGAAATGGGAATATCAAATCCAGATTTGAGATTGATAAGATTGTAGCGATTATTTTAGGAAAATCTAAATTGACAAATTGGGATTGAATTTAATTTGAATGGGAGGGTCAGGTTTATGTGAAAAATTTGTTAAGTTAAGGAAATTGAAAGTACTCTTCTGTATACATTATTTAAAATTTAGCTACTATCTTGTGAAATATGATTATTTGAAGTAAATTCGATATTTGGGTTTGAAGTATAAATTAAGTGAATGACCACAGTGAAATAGTGTATAATTTTATCCTGTAGATAGTTCTATGGACCCTTAGAGGATGGACATCCCAAACATCCTTTAAGTTATATTGTATTACAGTTGATATTTCAATTGAGTTGAATTTATTGATATAAGAATGTTAATCCTGACTCGAGTGTTTTGTGTTTTGCTTTACGCTCGGGTCAGACCGAGTAATACAGCATTAGAGACTCACCTTTGGAGATTGGAGCTTCATTTGGAGATCCAACTATCAATTCAGCTTTCAGTTTTCTAGTTGACTGGTTCAGAGAAGTCATCGGCTCGTACTGAAGACCTTTCTGTATTCCAGAGATTCTGATGTATTTTATTCTAAACTCTGATGTATATAGTAGCTTCATGAACTACTATTTTTCTATTCCGCTGCATTATATTACTCTGTGTCTGTGATCTGTGTTTGATTTATTTACTGTATATGCTAAGTTTTGCCAAATTAAATTAACAATTCGGTATTTTGAATTTTTCAAGTCGGACATGTACGGTTTTATTGTCGATTTGAATGGTCCAAAATAGCGGGTCGTTACAGTTGGTATCAGAGCTTTGGCTCTAGGCAAAACTTAACATATATGGTAAATTTATTTACAGAATCACTTTCTCTCGAGTTGAATCTCTTCCTTTTGACTCGATTTCCTTTGAATTTTGGAATGTCCCTCGGTTCCGAAATTCATTATGTCTCTCCCTATTTATATTCAATTGATTCTGGAGTATCCCACCACTCCACTGAATGAATTGTAAAAGGGGTGAAAACTCCTTTACAATTGGCATTGATTCACCGAAGATTTTTGCATCCTCGGTTTACGGTGCTGATATATCTTGATATGCCGAATTCCAGCTCTGGCGATCGAATGTCGATTTGTTTTGGAATTCCGCATCGATTATATCCCTGAAGTCATGGTTGACACGGTTAAGGTCGCCCGTGATTTGTAGAAGTATATCCATCTTCTATTTTGTAATTAAATTATCTCATCTTCGATCGAGTCTATCTTCGTATCAGGATTCTATTGGTTAGAGTTCCTCTAATTTAAATCTCCATCTTTGTTTGAAACCCATTCTTAAATTATCCTTTGAAAATCGGGTATGTTTGTATTTTGAAATTGCTTTATATATCAAAATTATATCCTATATATAAAAAGAAATTGTTTTCAATAAGGATTATATACCTATATGTATAAAGCAAATAAGATATGTTATTCTATATAAAAAGGTTTTGAAAGGATTTGAAATTTTGAAAATTTATAAGAAATTGATTTATAACCGAAGGGTTAAATTTGAAATTCGAGAATTGAATTCCGGTATTTTGAAATTGGTTTTCAGATTTTGAGAAATATATAAATAATACGATTTAAAAGTATTTTTCCCAAATAAGAAATGTTTCGAATAAATTCAAATGAGTTCCAATAATTTTGAAGAAATTTCAAAGAAGTTTTCAAGAAAATAGAAGTCCAGGACTCACTTATGTCGCTGGAAAATAATTTCGGTGATGAGTGCACGCATCCTCGACATTGATTTTCGAGTTTCAAAGTGGGGGAGAGGCCACTTTAATAGCTTCGCTATGCGAGTGATCTTGTAAAACCGTTTTTGATTTCAAATTCCGAAATAATTTGATATTTTCGAAAGAGATATGTATATATTTGAAATGATACCGGTGTTCGATCCTCGAGTTTCAGATTTAAATAATTGATTTATTGTTGATTTTCAACTCTTGAATTGAAAATTTGATTTCCCTAACTATTTTGAATGTTCGAACACTTCCAAATCGAGATTAAATTTTCAAAGCTAAGAAATTTCGAAGAGTATAAAATGTCTGATAAAGAATATAAATTTAGTTTTGAAATGTTTTGGAAAAAATAGTTGAATAATGGTTTTCAAAAGGGTAAATTGGATATTTCACATAGAAATGGGTAGTTTAAAGGTTTAAAAGGGATAAGTATAAAGTTGGAAACCATTTTGAGTATAATGAATTGTGAGAAAATATTGGGTTTTGAAATTTAATTGAAAATTAAAACCAGTACTTATATGATGATTTTGGAAATGAATTTGTTGACTTGAATTATTTTAATCTGGAAACTGGGATAATTTCCTAAACCTATTATGTTGGGGAACTTTGAAATCAGGATATCTAATTTGGAAGAAATTTGGTGAATTCATATATGACTTTGAAACTAAATTTGATATCGAAATGATTTGAAATTGAGAACCTTATATTATTAAGCACTTGAATTGGGAGTGGTCGAACTTATATAAAATGGATTTGTATAAGTATGAAGTGATTTGAAATCTATTGATATAGGGTACTCAGTTTGGAAAGAGAATTTATATAATCGAAGTCTATATAAGTATGATTTGATATACTATTGATTTTGGAAGTATTCGATTTAGAAAGGAATCCTATATATTATGGACTTTATATAAGTACGATATTTGAAAAGGATTTAAAAGGGTACTATATGATATATATTTTCCAAGTAAAGATATGGAAAGTGCCTTCTGCTTGATATCCGCTTTGTGGCCACAGCGTGGATTCATTCTATCGATATTATTCTCTCTGATTTTTGGTTTTCCGGATGTAATACTCGAGTGTTCCCACCGTGGCGTAACCCATGGTTTTTCTTTTTCTCTCGTGAATGCACAGCGAAATTGCCTGGCTGAGTCTAGCTTAGGGGTACGGATTGTTTCCTGGGGGAACCAGGCGTAACCATTGTGTATCCTGCAATCTGTGTAGGTCGCGAATAGTAGCGCAAGTGCCTGGCTGAGTCTTGCCTGGGGGTACGGATTGTTTCCTGGGGGAACCAGGCGTAACCATTGTGTATCCTGCACCCTACTAGTCATCATGGCGTAACTCGCAGGGCTGTGAAAGCTTACGGATATGGATTGTTTCCTGGGGGAACCAGGCGTAACCATTGTGTATCTGCGAACCATGATCGGACAAAGGTTTTGTTTTGGTTGATTTGATTGGATCGTACTTTCCATATCTGTTTTAAAAAGTTTTTCAAGTATTTTCACTGGGTGTTGAAACAAGTCTACTAAGTACTTGAAGAATTCTAGCTTTGCGCCTGATCAACGCATGGCCAGAGTCTGCAAGAACGAGGATAAACTTGTTGAAACATCAAGTTATAAGAGTATTTCGAAGAAAAAAAAAATTTATTTCGCTATAATAGTATTATTATAAAGGTATTTATTATAAAAGTATTTTTCCCAACAAAGAAATTTTGTATTAATATTGAAACTTAAAATCTTATGATTAATCATTTGTGCCCGATACTATTCCTTGCATCTACCTTATCTACCCAGTTTATTTATTCACCTATATTCTGTTTTCCAAATCTACCTTCTTTTCCTTATTGAATATCCCCTCCCAAAAATATTGTTTATGTACATACTACATGGTTTAATAGAAAATATAAGTGTTATAAATATTTTAGAAGTATTAATTAATAAAAACATATTTAAGGTAAATAATTATTGATTTATTAATAATGTTGAAAAGTATTTTGAGATAAATTAATAAATTTATGAATTAAGGATTAAATGTTTCCAAATGGTCTTTGTAAATATAAATAATAATGTAAATAATTGTTTCAAAAGAAGTTTGAAAAGTATTAAATATTAAAGTAAAATTTAATTCCAAAATGAAGTTTTCAAATAAATATCTCAAATAAAATTTGTGTAGTTTTAAAAATTAATTGTTTATATTGTTTTCAATCTATCTTTCTTTCCGGGTGTTTCTATTCTCCTACCTCCTTCCTTTTCGGGGACGAAAAGTTTTGAGTGGGGGAGAATGTAACGACCCACAAGATTTTTATGATTTTTAGTTGGTTTTATAACGTATTTAATTGGATTTTGAGAAATTTAAATAGTAATATTTTGAAATAAAAATTTTATCTTTGGATTACGTACAATTTAACATAGCAGATGGTAAATTTTTCAATTTATTTTATGGAGGTTTATTTTATTAAGAAATTCTACGGCATTCAAATCAGTTGATAATTGATGGTAATAAATAAATTTTCAAACATAAATACCTTCCTATAGAAAAAATTTAAATCCTCTTCTGAGCAAGGCGTCATCTCTAGTTTTCAAAAATTCGGACTTCTATAGCTCCGTCGTTCTTATTTTCTGCGTTTTACTGCATTTTTTCCGCTAGTGAAAAAATTCGAACTTTTATAATTCAACTATAACACTAATATCTGTGTACCGCTCTGTTCACCTTGTTGTACTGATCGACACAGTATATTTATTTCTGTGTTTTGCGTCTGATACGCAACGTAAACGATAAAACGGTTCACCGTAGCGGTACCAAATTTGAGACTTTAGGCTTTCCTTTGACTTTCAAATCTTTACCGTGTCATCCAAGAAAAATTTTAATTGCTGTAATAAATGTAGTTGAATCAAGGGATATACGTTACCATTCCCATCATTTCACGTATTAGTTATATATGGTACGTTTCTTTTGCCCTTCTCTCTCTCCTTAATTATTTTTCTTTATAGCCTGAGACCATTCGTTTCACTTCACCCTTCCTCCTCATTTCTTTTCTCCTACACATATTTTACAGCCGCCTCCCCTTCATTTTTTTTTCTTTCCTCCTCTATTTTTTCCTGACCCGCCTGTCACCATCGGCTCCACCACCAAGCATTTGTTCTTCCACCTCCACTTCCCAGTCGCCGCTGCCAGTCCCACCGAGCCCGGCCTCACCTCAGACCAACAGCCACCATCAACGCGTCACCATTCGCCAGCCACCACCACCGTACCTGATCACTGTCCCCTCAGCGCTTGATCTCCTTTTCCCAGCCAAGCGAGTTGCTTCGCCACCAAAGCTTCGCTGCCTTCTCCACCTCCCCTCACGGCAACAAGCAATCATCGATCTTCCTCATCCCCACTGATCCGCCTCCTCCTCGCACGCTTGCTGTCCTCCTTTGTGGCTGCTCAGCCTAACAGTGATCCTAAGGTATATATATGTATTATATATTACTTTGTATACATGTTCATATTATAAGTTATATGTTGTGAAAGCTTTGACTAACTCGGGTTGTATACATATAAAGTATGTTTTAAAACATAGTAAATTTATAATATGTTAAGGTGTTGTAAAATATAATATATGCCAGGATGTATTATAGCTCACATAAAGACTGGGTTACTGTTAGTTTATAAGTAGGCTATAAAGTTTCTCATAGTTCTGGTATAGTTGAAATTATATAAGTTATATTTATATGTATTAGTTTAAGTATATGTTGCAGATAAGTTTATATTTAGTCATGTATGCTACGGGTTTAGTTATACACATTTATATATATATATAGTTGTATGTACATTTGCATATTAGTTGTTTAGAGTTTAAGTATAAGTATATATATATATTTTTACCCACGGTTAAAAGCGTAGTCCAGTTCATATTTTAACTGTTTATTTTAACAATCAAATTTTACAATAGTATATAGGCATGGTGACCTGTAGGTTAGACACAATCTGACTGTTTTTTTTTATATTACATAATCTAGTGCCTGGATACAAATGAGTGTATGTATATGTAAGTTCTAGTGTAATATATATGGGTTGATTTAAGGTCTGCAGTGAAATTGTTAGTCTGCATGTTGTTGTGTACAAAGCTAAGCATATACGGTTCGCATATGCGTAGCCTTTACATTTAAAAAGGGTACATAAAATTAAAAGAATATTGGGTTTTACTACCAGGTGTAAAGTTACATTTATAAAAATAAATTTTTGAATGAGTCTGGATATTGGTTTTAGGTATGGGTTAATATAACATACAAATACTTATTTCAAATTGATGTATAATGATAGTTAAATTTTATTTAGTGGGTTAGATTAACATATTGATAGCATAGGGAATTGGTTTTATATACATAGACTTTAATTATATTTAAGTTAAAATTTGGCTTGAAAGTAAGTATGTATGTTTTAATTTAGAATACATCTAAATTTAGAATATGCTTTTATAAATATAGTTATATATATTTACAAATTTACCTATATCAAACATCTTCGTAAAACCAGTCTGATTTGATTGCGTCTATTTCTATTTATCAGCTATTTGTCGAATTCGTGCCATTTTGTTTGTTTGGGATTCGTACCTGGATTTCGTAACTCAACTTCACTGCCTATCGCTCTAGCCTCGAAAGGTGAGCAATCACTCACGATTAACGTTCTTTTATTTATTAAATTTGATTTCAATTGAAACGACAATTGAAATATGCTGCTGTTAGTTGTTTTTACTGTTATGACTGCTATTATCTGTATCTGTTCACCTACGACACCTGACACCATTATCGGTTAATTATTTATGTGATAATAATACAGATTGGTTGATAATTGATTGTTTGATTGATTGTTGTTTAAATTGGATGTTAATTATTATTGTTAAGTGATAACTAGTTTGCTAGTTTAATTTGGGGTAGTATAGTTTACAAATTAAACGGATTATATATGACGGACCTGGATTTATAAAAACCTGACCCCGCCATATGTGAATTTGATTAGTCAAATTTGACCCATTAATTGTCGTAGAAATTGATAAGTTATACTTTAAATCTTTGAACGTAGTTTGGATTAATTGTTGTAGTTTTAAACCGAAATTTAAAAAGGAACGACAAGGGAAAAACTGTAATATAATAATCTTTAATCTACATGAAATGATAGTGTAGATTCTAGAAATAATTATACAAATAACAATGCAAATTAATACGATTATTTCGGGGTTATTTGATTTATTGGTTGAATTGTGATTGATTGTTGTTATTGCTTGTTTATTTACTTAGACACCATCCCTGTCATCACACTGCAAGTTCCCTTTGTTATGTTTGTTTCGAATTGAAATGGGTTGAAATGATAGACCCAAGCGGTCCATTTAATTAAATTGGGATTACGGGTGGAAATGCTATCCACCCGTATACACTTAGTGTACGGATTGTATCCGTAACAATTGACCATATGATAAGAAATATATGGTCTTAATAAATGTAAATTCTTAAATACATATATAAAGGGTAATGGTAATTATAGAGTTAATTATATCTAGTTTAATCAAGACTTGGTTAAATACATAAATTATGAAATATTTATGTAAATTTTATTTCGGATAAATTCTTGCAATAATATTGAACGATTAAGATTGGGAGATAAATTTGGGTTATTTAAAAATGGTATTTAGATAAGGATTTATTTATTTAAATCAATTTGAAATTTATCGAATGAGATATTTCACGTTTAATAAATTTAAGAAATAATGGGTAAAATGGAATTTGATGTCACTATAGTGATATTGAATCAATTAAGGGTTGTTCAAGACTAAATAATAATGATGTAAAGATCGAGATCTATATGAACTGTTAAATTTAACATTTAAATATTTAAGCTATGATCTATATTGTAATTAAATGGTTTAGAGATTTGATATGTATTTGGAACGAAGATGGTTGAATTTGTTATGTAAAGAACTAATTGAATTAAGTGTAATTGTGGTTGAACTCAATTTGGAAATTTGTATTTAGAAACTAGATTGGGAAAAATTCAGTTGAAATGTTGAATACTTAAAGTATGGAAACATATTGAAATAAAATGGGGAAATGGGAATATCAAATCCAGATTTGAGATTGATAAGATTGTAGTGATTATTTTAGGAAAATCTAAATTGACAAATTGGGATTGAATTTAATTTGAATGGGAGGGTCAGGTTTATGTGAAAAATTTGTTAAGTTAAGGAAATTGAAAGTACTCTTCTGTATACATTATTTAAAATTTAGCTACTATCTTGGGAAATATGATTATTTGAAGTAAATTCGATATTTGGGTTTGAAGTATAAATTAAGTGAATGACCACAGTGAAATAGTGTATAATTTTATCCTGTAGATAGTTCTATGGACCCTTAGAGGATGGACATCCCAAACATCCTTTAAGTTATATTGTATTACAGTTGATATTTCAATTGAGTTGAATTTATTGATATAAGAATGTTAATCCTGACTCGAGTGTTTTGTGTTTTGCTTTACGCTCGGGTCAGACCGAGTAATACAGCATTAGAGACTCACCTTTGGAGATTGGAGCTTCATTTGGAGATCCAACTATCAATTCAGCTTTCAGTTTTCTAGTTGACTGGTTCAGAGAAGTCATCGGCTCGTACTGAAGACCTTTCTGTATTCCAGAGATTCTGATGTATTTTATTCTAAACTCTGATGTATATAGTAGCTTCATGAACTACTATTTTTCTATTCCGCTGCATTATATTACTCTGTGTCTGTGATCTGTGTTTGATTTATTTACTGTATATGCTAAGTTTTGCCAAATTAAATTAACAATTCGGTATTTTGAATTTTTCAAGTCGGACATGTACGGTTTTATTGTCGATTTGAATGGTCCAAAATAGCGGGTCGTTACAACGATGTTGAATTAATGCTTGCTGCTTCGGCCGAATCTATTGAGTTGTTTGTTGGAAAAAAAAACGGTTGTAGAACAACCAACACTGACACCCGTAACAAATTTTGGCGTTGAAGAATATACTAGAATGGTGGGGAACATGAGTACTGGGCAAGGAATTCTGTCACCTAGTTTTAGTAATCCGACTCAGCACACATCGCAACACGGGTAACAACAAATGTATTATGGTTTTCATCAATTCATGAGTTTGCAGCCAAATGTCCAATTTACCTATCCCCATTTGACGCATGACAGCTTTCCACAAATGAGTCAGAGGTATTGTTTAGCCATGATTACATACAGATCTGTTATATTGAATTTATTTAATTATTATACTTAATTTGTGTTCCCGTGCAATTTTATTCCAGTTCAGAATTCCACTCAAAGAAGTGCTAAAGCATCGAGTAGCCGTGCAAATGAACGAATGCAGCCAACTCCGCCCGAATTTTACCGTTTAAGCCAAAAGTAACTTAAATATTGCAATATGTTGCAAAGTCGTTGGTACGTAGAAATAAACTGAAATTGATGTATTAATTTACTGCAGCTGCGCAGCAAACAACACTACTACACAGTCATACGTCCAACCACAGAATGAATCAGCAGGTCAAAGTATCTACAACGATGATATGGATGTAGATGATGATGAATATGTACAGGCTGAAGATATTCCGACGCTTGATAATATGTCTGTTGTGTCAATACCAGAGGTTGATACAATCTGGGTGGAAAATATGCAAGTAAACAATGATCCACTAGACTATGATTTTGAAGATGCAGAAGCAGATTGTGTGGACAACGATGAACCGGAAATGGAGATACCGTTGGATGATGATTTGTGCAGTGCACAAATTATGGCTAAGTCAATTGTAGCAAATGTAAACTTCAACATCGAATTATTTTTATCTTGCAGCGTACAGACTAGTTTCAAAGTTGGCATGGTGTTTGAGAGTAAAGCTAAATTTCTGCAACAACTATCAGAATGGTCAATCTTACATGCGGTGTCCTTTATGCCAATAAATACACTACCATTTGCAACATCGATGACCGTTGTCCTTGAAGAATACATGTTATTGACTCAAATAAGACACAGACTGGATGGTGGGTTATTAGAAAATATCCGAGTGACCATACATGCGTTAACCCTACAGTGAACTCAAATCAGGCAAGCTACATCATCGTTTATAGTATCGAAGATCATGCCTTTCGTGAAATCCGATTTGAACATTACAGCCGGAACGGTGCAGGTTCTAATGGTGGAACAATTATTTATCAAAATTAGCTATCTGAAAGCATGGAGAGCATTGAGCAAGGCAATTGAACGAATTTACGGTGATTGGACAGAGTCATATTCCAACCTATAACAATACTTCGGTGAAATATGCGAAGCGTAGGACATGTGACTACTGATGAGTATGGAGTTTTTGATAGTGCATTTTGGTCATTTGGGCCATGTATTGAGGGAATTGTCCATTGTCGACCTTTGCTATGCATAGATGGTACACATCTATATGAAAATACAAAGGTACCTTACTTGTTGCAACCGTCGTTGATGCAAATGATCAGCTATATCCCTTGGCATTTGCCATTGTTGAGTCCGAAACCACTGATAATTGGGGTTGGTTTTTCGCGTGCATGCAAAGGTTCATTCGCAACGTGAACAATCGTCGTATTACTTTCATTTCTGATAGAATGAAAGGAATACGCATAGGGCTGTAGAGCAAATGGCTAGCCGTACATAAACATAGATACTGTGCCAGACATTTGAAAGCAAATTTTCAAGCAGCGGGGTTCAGAGACAGACGTTTGACCGGTTTATTAAACGCTGCTGCATGTGCCTCTGAGGAGACTGGGTATTTAAAGATTCGTGAAGAAATTAAAATCAGCTGTATAAGAGGACACAACAAGATAGAGAGAAGTTTGGGTGGAAAGGGGGAAAATTGGGCATTATGTAAAGATGATGGTGGTCGTTTTCATGTTATGACGACTAATGCGTCAGAAATTTTTAATGGTGTACTTAGGAGTGCAAGATCTTTGCCTATTAGACCACTTGTTGCACGTACCTTCTATCGATCCGTTGATTATTTTGCCAAAGAAGAGAGTTAGCTAAGAATTCCACAATTCGTGTCACGCAAAAATGGAAAAGCAAAAATAGTGGGGAGAGCAAGCGAAGCTAGAAGTTGTCGGATTGTCCGTTTCAGTCAAATTGAATGGCAAATGATTCATTACTTCGGAGATGAATTCAAAGTTATAATCGATGGTAACATTTGTTCATGTACATGCAACATCCCATTATTGCAGCATCTCCCCTACGCCCATGTGATGGCTGCTTGTTCGTCGTTGAACAATGGTGCAAACAGAGCTCATCGTGATTTTGCATCACATTAGTACTCCATTCAGAATTACCTAGTGGCATACTGTACAGAATTTCATCCCGTACGCGATAAAAGGTATTGGTCTCCACACGAAGGTCAATTAGTACTTCTACCCCTCGCAAGGCGAGCTCCAGGAAGGCCTAAGTCAATAAGAATTAAAGGCATTATGGATGAGATGCAGCCTCCAAGGCCGAATAGATGTAAATGTGGTATGCACGGTCACAAAAGTAGTCGTTGTAATTCAGTTACTTAGTTTTCGTATGCGTGTTATTATTGGTTTGATGTTTGTAAGCCGTATGTTATTTATGTAAGAACAATTTGTGTTTCTATTTCATGTGCTATGTTCGTTTGAGAGGATGAATGTTATGTGTTGGAAGTGGATTACACCACCCAAAGTAAGTTGAGAAATATTAATTGCTAAGTGATGCGTAAACAGATGCAAATGTAAGCTAGTGATACATAAATCGGCATAATACATGTTCAACGATATATAATTCAATTACATATAAATGAACACCCAAATTTGTGTTTACTTCTCCTCCTACAATGTACGAGGACTCAACTTATCGAAAGGTACGCCCTTATTCAATAGTGCATTGCGATATTGTAGGTTCAACTTCTCCATACGGGCATTTTCTGCTTGCATCTTAAGGGCATATGCAACTCCCCTCGGACACGGTTTCGGATCTTTCCATTTAAAAAAGTTACAACATTCAACATCGTTAGGCCGTGACTTATTATCGTTGTATGATTCACAGCAGTAAAATTGACGGCCCGCATTCCTTTCATTCCGACACACAACCACTTCACATTCATCTCCATAATAACAAAGTACCTGAGGCGGTGTCCGGCTTGAACTAGCATTGTTAAGCTTACGACGAGCTAGCACATCCATTAATTTTCCATGAAGTGAATGGTGTAGTGATTCACCACTAACACGGCCAATGTTGACGTACCGCCACCCTTAGAGGGGGGCAACTTTTCAACCTGCGTCTCAGGGACGAAATCAACCTCAACATTTTCTTCATTAACTGGAGCAAAGCCTCGTTGTTGTTCAAATTCTTCATACATTTTCTTCATCATCTCATCGTCAAGCTCTCAATTGTCCATTGTCAACAACTTTTTTCTTGAAAATATCAATGTTGGAATTAGACTTAATCGCAAAAGATTAAACAAATTTAATAGTGCTTATGGATCTTACCTTATTTTTGTGTCTCCAAAGCTCTAAATGATATTCGTTTTCGTTGGGAAATATTGAAATTGTGGAAGAGAGATGTGGCTTAGGTTTTGGGTTCTTTATTTGGCATTTGGTAAAGTGAAATATGAGGAAGGTTGAAGGGAAGAGTTTTTGTTTTGAAACCCTACACACACAACTGGGGCGACTTTTCAAAAGTCACTCACTGGCGACTTTTCAAAAGTCGCCCTAGTTGTATGCAAGGTTTCAAAACAGAAACCCTGCACCATTATTTACAACAATATACTAAACTTCACTACAATCAAAATTCAACATATCAATCAAAACATATCAATCAAATTCAACTATCCAACAACTCAAATTACAACATCCACTGATTCAACAGTTAAATTTAAAATTCATCATCCTACAATTCAAAATTTGCGTTCCAATTCCGACATCCAACAAAACAACTTATCCCAATATTTCAACAATTCATTAAACAAAAACAGAATTGGACAAAGTATATCAACAACTTATACCGTCCTCACTACTTCAACCTACGAAGTTATAGTGGAGTTCGTCTTGGTTTCCTCATAGATAGTGGAATTTCATCCGACGAATCCTCCTTTTACTTGCTTGCATGGGATCTATAGGCAGTGAAGGGCAGGGAGCAACTTCAACCTGTGTTTCTTGAGATGAAGAAGTGCCTTTCGATGTCTCCGTCGCTGCTATGTACAAGTAGTAGGAGGAACGCCGTTGGCTTCTATGGCATGTTTGATGAGCGCCTGTGCTGGAGGTGGAGGAGGCGGTCTTGCTCTTGTTAACTTGTCTCTTCCCAAAATAGATTCTAAGATGCGATTTACACTAAAACATTTCCCCTGCGAACTTTCAGGAACCTCCTGTGCAAGCTTGTCCAATGCCATCCGCCTGCCATAACATAAAGTTTAAAAAAAGGTATAAATTTCAAATATTCGAATAAAGACTATGTACTACGTACCACATTCCTTTCGAGAGGTGCTCTGGGAGTGTAAGGTTCTACAGCAACATGAGGCGCTGTAGGTGAATCGATGACACGAAGAACATATCGACACGTGATATTTTAGTACCAAGACGGATATTCTTGTTCGGACAATGTGAACTCTCTTTCCTGTTGCGTGTGCATGTAGCGCTCGGTCCATGTCTCAATCGCCATAGCATACTCCCCAGGTGCAATATCAATCCTATAATGCAGTGGATGTTCCGGTAAATGCTGGGCCATACCAAACTGTCTCATCACTCGGTCAAGAAGATGATAGGCGACATCATTAAAGCAAATGAGAGGAACACGAGCACTCCACAACTGAATGGAAGTGGTACACAAGTTTGGAAGATGTCCAAGCACATCTGCGCATGGGGTCCAAGTCACAGAATGATAGTCTAGCACATCGAACTCATTATGGTAGAAGGCAACATGACGCCTTGACGTTGAAATAGTGCTTTTAGGTCCTACCCACCCGTAGAAATATAAAACTGTAACTTCTCAAATTCAAACACATATACGTAGTATACTACAGAATTAATTATACCTAGCACCGTATGGAAATGATAAATCAATCGTCGTCCTCCTCATCGTTATTCTACCTACGGGTAGATAAATCCAACACCAAAGCTGCAAATAAAATTAGACACATGATTTCAGTTGGATAAGAGAGTATGAAATAACTGTCGACGAAAGTAAATAATGGATATACCTATACTAAACTCACACATCCATCAATGCTTGCGCTCTCTTGTAAAGCAAGCCTCGTCAACTCGAAGTACATATACGCTAGAACTGCACTGCACCACGAATACCGGCGACAAACATCAAAGTTTCTAAAAATGAAAGCCATCTAAGACATATATGTGTCTTTGAATGATCGCACATCAAACTCGAGCATATAATATGCATTATAACGGCTCTAGCTCATTGTTGAATCTGAATCTCCATGACATCTGCCGGTATATCGTCCGCAAATTATTGCCTAAACCATATTGTCCAAATCATTTCGTTTCTCCACCACTCCTCTGCTGGAGGAGTTAAACCTATGAGCTCTTGGCATAAATTAAGATAATCAACTGGATCAGGGTTGGTCAACGGAGCACCGTCTATGGGTATGCCAAGTAAGCATGCAACATCACCCAACGTGATAGTCATCTCCTCAGCACGTATGTGAAATGTAGATGTCTCTGGCCTCTATCTATCAACCAAAGCGGTGATAAGATGATGATCCAACTGGATGTGCCCCACCCTAAAAACCAGTCCAATCCGGCTTGGTCTATCAACTATATAACGCCTAGATGCGTAGATGTTACTCTATTCATTTTAGACGAATGATCTATGGTTTTATCTGCAGTATTGCTTTGTCAAAATATTACAAAAATATCATCAACATGTAACATACAATACCACTCAATATTTGTACATTTCGAACACTATGAATTTTACCGCGATATATTTCGGATTATTCGTTCGATGTCGTTGTTGCAAATATAGGACAGATTCATCAATAGGTCCAGGTAACATCTCGGAATAATCTACACATATACAAGTTAACATGATTTTCAAATTTAGTTTCCAACATCAACAATAGGAATTTATGCATTGTTTTTCAACAATTTAACAATGATTTCATCCATACCAAGATATCTCAACAATCAATGATTGCTTAAAATTCCTAAAAACCATTATCTTGCAATTTTCTTCAAAACCCTAAATTGAAAGATTTTTTATTTATCCATACCTAGAGCCGAATCCCGCATTGAAAAGCTTGCCATCTTCTAATTTGTTGAACAAAATGCTAAATATTTTAGGGTTTAGGCGAAAATTTCGGATTTGGTGGATTTTGGGGGTTTTAGAAGATGGAGAGGAAAGTGATAAAATGAAGGAGGAAGAAAGTGGAGTTCCGATTGTGTAACGGAACCCCGTTTGGGCAACTTCTCAGAAGTCGCCAATGGGCGACTTCCGAGAAGTCTCCCTGGTTGTTCTAAAACAAGCAGACGACTTTTGGAAAGTTGCCTTCGGGTGACTTTCCAAAAGCCGCCTACTTGATTTGTACGGAAAAAAAATGCATGGACGACTTTTGAAAAGTCGCCAGTACGTTTTGGTCAGCTCGGGACCGAGCTGGCCAAAACAAGGCTACGTTTGATACTAGTTTTGATATCGGGCTATTTGCGATAATTAGTTTTAAAAGGAGGCTAAATGGAAAACAAATTCAAAAAAGGAATAATTCAATTTGAAATTTTCAATTTTCCATTTAATGATTCAAAAAGTGAGAATATGAATTTAGAAATTCATTTTTTGCAAAGTTTAAATTTGAAAATCTGAAAATTCAAATTTGGGGAATTTAAATTTTGAAAATTTAAAATTTTGTGATTATGAAACTAAAAAATTCAAAATTACAATTTTTGAATTTATAAATTCAGATTTTGAAGAATTTAAAATTGGGATCACATATTCTGAAAATTCAAAATTTGAAATTTGTAATAATTCAAACTTTGAAATTTTAAAGTTTAATAATTTGAAATTTTAAAATTCTAATTCTAAAATTTTAGTTTTTGATGTAAAAATTTTAAATTATTAACTTTGGAAATATGGAAATATAAATTTTGAAATTTATAATTTTGATAAATTGGCTAAGAACTGCTAGCTCAAGTGATATTGGTATGACATTGTTGGTCGAGGTCCTAATAAAAAAATGATAATAATTTTTTTCCGTTAAAGTAGATTTGAAATTTTGAAATTCAAATTATGAACTTGAAAATTCAAATTTTGAATTTGAGAATTTACAAATTTGATTTTTGAAATTTTGAAATTAGAAATTTTAATTATATAATTTTTAAGAAGGCAAAGCTTGAAATTTTGAAATTTTGATATAAAATGTTTGAGTTTTGGCAATTCAAATAGTGGAAATTTGAACTCTTTTTTTTCGAGAAGGGGGTGGGGGAGAGGAAGCGGGTGGAGTTCATAATTGTCGTTTGAAAATTTTGAATTTGAAAATTTAAATTTTGAAAATTTATAAATTCTTATTTCAAGAAGCTCAAATTTTGAAAAACTGAAAATTAAAATTTTAAATCTCAAAATTTGAGCTTTGAATTTCAGACTCCACCTAAGACTCCGTACTGGATTTCTTACTGCTATGGATAAATTGTAGGAAGAAGTTTATCTTTAACTATATTGGTTTGTCTCTTGTAGTATGATGTCTTATAATCCACATGGGATACCTCCAAAACTAATGAATAATGGTAAGGGATGTAAATTGATTGTTGGAGAATACAGAATTTGAAGTTCATTGAATGAAACTGGCTAGAGTTTGGAGTAGTAAATTACAGAATTGAAAAAGGCAAAGCAAATAAATTGATGATTTGATATAGAGAGGGCAATGTCCTTTATTAATGATGTGGGAACATATATGAGAGGTTGTTATTGTTTACAAATAAAGAGTAAGAATTGAACTGAGGAGATGCGATGAAGAGAAGTAGGAAATCAAGTTTTCCATGGCCAAGGAAACACAGAGGTCGGCCAGTATAAACAAACAGGTTGACATGTGATTTTAAACAAACAGGTCAACCTATGTAGTTTATATAGGTCGGTTGTAACATATGCTTCTTGTTTAATTTGTATATGTTACAGTGTTTTCTTCTACAATTTTGTTTGACTTGTTTTGACACCCAGAAAAATCCTAGAAAATTTAAAAACGCATTTTATGATGATTGGATTGTTGTGTAAAGATTAATGAATAATAGTATGAAAACGAAATGTAAATTGATTGTTATAGAATAAAGAACTAAATCTTCGCCAAGTGAAACTAACTGGTGTTTTGAGCAGTAAGCAGCAAAATTAGTAAAAGCAAAGTAATAGAATTGATGATTTCATCAAGAGAGGGAAAATATCTTTTATCAATGATGTGGGGATACATATTTACATCAACAAGTCACTTATAAAACAGTTAAATGGTTGATTTAATCTTGCTTTGCTTTGATATTTTCTCCTTAATATTAGCAATATTGGTCATGTTAATGCTAAATAAACATGATTTGGTCACTCTAAAGAGTAACATAATATTGGCCCCTTGGATCTATTTCCTTCGTCGAAAAA
Source organism: Allium cepa (assembly GCA_030765085.1). Lineage (NCBI taxonomy): Eukaryota > Viridiplantae > Streptophyta > Magnoliopsida > Asparagales > Amaryllidaceae > Allium > Allium cepa. Next base: position 74,097,673 of record CM060942.1, read on the forward strand.
GGGACAGAATTGTCTAAACCTCTTGGGAAAAGGGGTAAAATCACTTTGAGCTCTTAAGGCATTAGTAATTGTTATGCCATATATTCACAAAGTAAAAGATCACAAAGGAAGAAAAAAATTATGCAGCTAGGACTTAAAAATATGATGCATTTATGCAAGGGTTACTGCTACTGTACATTTGAACGGGCAACTGATGTACATGTATGGTCATGTATCAATTTTGTACTCATAAATCTCACGTGTTCTAAAAAACCATCCTGCATCTTAAAGTTGATGTTCTTCCATCAGGAGTGTGTTGGTTATTGATGCTTAGAGCAACTAGATTAGATAGAATTTGCATCAATGAAAGATCAGCATGAAAAGCGAATTATATCAGAGAGTAAGAAGAGAGGTATTTCTTTTACGTTTTGAGTATCAATTAATTACAATAGTAATAAAAATGAAATTGAACTGAACAACTGCTTGTAGGAGGATGCACTATGCAATGGCTCAAAATGTACACAAACTGACAACTGTATCTGATACGCCCAACAATGTCACCACACCACATGCTCACCATGCAGATGCACCAATCAGTAATGCACGTCCGAGAAGAGCTGTGCAAATACCAAAAAGACTGTTAGATTGAAGAATGGTGAATTGCAATTCGGTTACAGGCCACATGCAATACGCACCAGTACTATCCTTACTTTATTCTGTATTTAGTATGCTTTTTCTTTTTTTTGGTGACAATGATAACCAAGGAATCAAAAGTTGTTTTCTAGAATAGGATAGGCATGCCACGTAAGACGTTTGTTATTAGAAGGCTTATAAATGTACCTGGTTTCGGAATGCAAAAGATATAGAAGAAAGTTATTGCTCATTTCTCTCTGTTTTCTTCCTTTTCTTCTTTTCCCTCCTGAATTTCCCTCTCACCTTCTTCCCTGCTAATATCCCTATCATTTTGGTGCTTTCACCGAGCTTCTCTCCTCCCTCTTCCCTGAAACCTTCACCGATTTCTCTCTCTTCCTCCTTCACTCATACACCCCAACCACAATGACCAGAGTTGATGATGCATTCCAACAACTATCAGCTCACCAAACCTCCATTGACACCATTTAAACCACACAGTCCTCTCATGGTACCATGCTTCAAAACCTGACAACCGATAATACAGATATCAAAACTGCCATACAGGCCCTCACTACTCAAATGACATCTATCACCAACCAATTAACTGACCTTCACCACAAAATCGACAACCAACCACTCATCTCCCCAACCAATCAATCATCCACTACACACCCACCAGTTTTCAACAACCGTCAACCACCTATCCTGTCAACACCACAACCCACAAGAACCCCAAAGTGTTCACTCACAACATTCGATGGCTCCAATCCACATGATTGGATTTTTTAGGCGGATCGGTTTTTCGCGTATTACTCCACACCCGAAGATCAGCGGGTAGATCTAGCAAGTTTTCACATGCAAGGCCAGGCACTATCGTGGTTCCAATGGATGCACCGTAATAATCAAATCTCTACATGGGCATCATTGACAAATGCAATAGAAAAGCGCTTCGGACCACCCACTTTCCTCCATCCGGAAAATACATTATTCAAGCTGAAACAGGTAACCACCGTGGAAAACTATCAAGCTACTTTTGAAACTTTATGCAATCGAATTACCACCCTATCCAATGAATCCATCCTACATTGCTTTATCTCCGGCCTCAAACCCAATATACAAAACGAACTCCACATCATTAACCCAACCAATATCGTCGACGCCATAGATGGAGCTAAGCTAATTGAAAAGAAACTGACAGATTTGGCGAAATTCCCATACACAAAAACCAGCTAACTCTACTATAAACCTTTTTCACCACCTACACAAGCAAATTCACAAACACCTCAACTACAAAACCCCAAACCAAATGTCCCCATCAAACAATTGTCACAGGCTGGAATGAATATCAGAAAGCAACAAGGTTTATGCTTCAACTGTGACGAGAAATATCAGTTTGGCCACCGCTGTAAACCCACGCACATACTTATGATTCTACCAGACACAAATCCAGATGACGAACCAGCTTCCGACCCTACACTGGACACCACAGCTGAAACAAACACACAAAAAGCCATACCACCAACAAATGACAATCCTCAGGAAATATCATTCACGCCTTTACCGGCTCATCCCATCCTCGAGCGCTTCGCCTCCCGGCTTCAATTCACAATAAACCAATCTCCATCTTGGTGGACACAGGCTCCACACATAATTACCTACATCAAAAGACGGCCAAATTTCTAGGCTTAGACATTGATTCCAAAGCGACGTTCACGGTCACGGTGGGCAACGGCGAGAAACTTCAAAGCGCTGGAAGCTGCTCCAACGTGCGTGTCAATATTCAAGGGCACGAATTTCTTATCGATTTTCATTTACTCGATATTGTCGGATCTGATGGAGTAATTGGAGTGCAATGGTTAGAGCAACTGGGCCCGATAACCATAGACCATAAGTTATTAACCATGTCCTTTAATTACCAAAACATGCCATTATTCTTACTGGGCAGGGCCCAGCCGGCAACCCATCACAAATATCCTTTCAACAGCTCAAACGCCTTGACAACACTTCAGCCATTTCTACCTATTTTTATCTCCAACTTCAAACCCACATTCCATCAGCCCAAGGCCCACTCACCCCACAAACCGACCCAACACTCGATGACCTGCTAAGTTCATTTAACCACATATTTACCACGCCAACATCTCTACCACCATTACGTGAGTTCCAACACCACATCAACCTAATACCAAACTCGAACCCTATTAACACACGGCCATATCGTTACCCATACTTTCAAAAAAATGAAATCGAACGCCAAATCCAAGACATGCTCAAGTCCAAAATAATTCAACCATCAACTAGCCCTTTTTCTTCACCCGTCCTTTTGGTAAAAAAAAAAGATGGCTCGTGGCGTTTTTGCGTTGATTACCGCGCACTTAACGCAATTACCATCAAAGACCGTTTTCCTATTCCCACTGTTGATGAGCTATTAGATGAGTTGCAAGGCGTAATTTTTTTTTTCAAAAATAGACCTACGAAGCGGTTATTTCCAAATCCGTGTCCATGAACCCGACATACCAAAAATCGCTTTTCGAACGCACGAAGGCCATTATGAATTTTTAGTTATGCCATTCGGTTTAACCAATGCTCCATCAACTTTTCAAGCCACAATGAATAACATTTTTCGTGCTTACCTTCGCAAATTCATCCTAGTATTTTTTGGCGACATCTTAGTTTACAGCCCCTCTTGGAATACACACTTAAACCACCTCCGAACTACATTGGAAATACTCGACCACAACAAATTTTTCGCCAATCCCATAAAGTGCAAATTTGGCCTAACTGAAATAGATTACTTGGGCCACATAATTTCCAATGCAGGCGTACGTGTAGACCCTGCAAAGATTGAATCAATGTTACAATGGCCCTCCCCTAAAACAATTACCGAACTCTGTGGGTTCCTGGGCTTGACTGGGTATTATCGTCGATTTATTAAACATTATGCCCACATTGCAAGCCCGTTAACCGATCTGCTGAAACAAAACAACTTCGCCTGGAGCCCACAAGCCCAATTAGCCTTTGAAAGTTTGAAGCAGGCTGTTTCTTCCACCCCCACGCTATCACTTCCCAATTTCTCCGAACCTTTCACAGTCACCACGGACGCATCAGCCATGGCCATAGGTGCAGTTCTATCACAGTCTGATCATCCCATCGCCTATTTCAGCCTAAAACTTCCCCGTACCCTCCAAAAATCCTCCGCTTATTCACGAGAAATGTATGCAATAACTTCTTCTGTAAAAAAATGGCGGCATTATCTACTTGACCGACCCTTCAAAATCTTCACCGATCATCAGAGTTTGAGAGAATTAAACTCGCAGGCAATACAAACGCCCGAACAGCAAAGGTGGCTCACTAAACTTTTGGGATTTGATTTTACAATACACTTTCGCCCAGGGAAACAAAATGTGGTGGCCGATGGATTATCGCGATTCACCAGTGAAGCTACAGTGGCAGCAATTTCGGGACCATCCTTCTCTATCCTAACCGATACTCAACGCGCGCTTGCAAACGATCCAGAAGCTCAGGCAATAATACAGCAGATCGCAGCAGGTACTTGTTCAAACTCTAATTATCAATTTCGAAATAACTTGCTGTTTTGGGGAAATAGGATTTTTGTACCAAACAATGATGATCTGAAAACTGCTATCATCAACGACTTTCACAACTCACACACTGGTGGTCACTCGGGGATTAAGGCAACAATTTCCAGAATTTCAAGTAATTTTTTTTGGCCAAAGCTCTCCACCACTGTTCAGGAATTTGTAAAAACATGCCACACCCGCCTCCAAACAAAACCAGAAAACACCAGATATAAAGGATTACTTCAACCACTGCCTATTCCGATGCAAATCTGGGAAGACATTATAATGGATTTCATTATGCACCTGCCACCATCAGCAGGGAAAACTACAATATGGGTGATTGTCGACCGTTTATCCAAATACGCGCACTTTTGTGCTCTCCCACCATCGATATCAGCCACTCAGCTAGCCTCTCAGTTTTTACAAGAATATGTGCGCTTACACGGATTTCCTCGTACAATAATTTCCGACAGAGATCGCTTATTTACAAGTACCTTTTGGAAAGAGCTATTCCGTCTCCATGGCACCAAACTACGCATGAGCAGCGCATACCACCCACAAACTGATGGCCAATCTGAAGTGGTCAATCGCTGCTTAGAGACGTACTTACGGGCGGTCGTTGGGGATGTGCCAACAAAATGGGTAAAGTGCTTACCATGGGCAGAGTATTGGTACAATACAACCACACATTCATCATTGAAGATGTCTCCGTTCCAGGTTGTTTACGGCAGACCGCCTCCCGTCATCGCCAATTACATTTCCTCACCATCAGCAATACCCGCCCTTACTGACTGGACAGAATCTCGAGACAAACTACTGGAAGTAATTAAACAAAACCTGCTTAAGGCACAAGCAAGAATGAAATCTCAGGCTGACCAAAACCGACAAGACAAGCAGTTTGAACCAGGTTCATGGGCATATGTGAAGTTACAACCGTATCGTCAGACCTCAGTTAGAAACTCTTGCAACAAATTGTCAAAAAGGTATTTTAGACCATATCAAATTAGTGAAAAAATAGGCAATGTTGCATACAAACTGCAGCTCCCACACGACTCTCGCATTCATCCAGTCTTTCACGTGTCTTTGCTTAAACATTGCCCTAAACCAGCATCGGCAATACTTCAACCATTACCTTACAGCACTGCTACAAATGACCTTGAGGGCAAGGTCGATCTCGAAGGGATGGATATTGATACGCCCAACAATGTCACCACACCACATGCTCACCATGCAGATGCACCAATCAGTAATGCACGTTCGAGAAGAGCTGTGCAAATACCAAAAAGACTGTTAGATTGAAGAATGGTGAATTGCAATTCGGTTACAGGCCACATGCAATACGCACCAGTACTATCCTTACTTTATTCTGTATTTAGTATGCTTTTTCTTTTTTTCGGTGACAATGATAACCAAGGAATCAAAAGTTGTTTTCTAGAATAGGATAGGCATGCCACGTAAGAAGTTTGTTATTAGAAGGCTTATAAATGTACCTGGTTTCGGAATGTAAAAGATATAGAAGAAAGTTATTGCTCATTTCTCTCTGTTTTCTTCCTTTTCTCCTTTTCCCTCCTGAATTTCCCTCTCACCTTCTTCCCTGCTAATATCCCTATCAGTATCCCTGTAAAAATGCAAAGAGAACCAAGGCTAGCGTCTCTGAATGCAGTGATGAGTTAATGCAAAATAAGGGATGGAGTGCGGAAAAAATAAGGTAACTTAATAGTCTTTTATTTTTTTCTACATTTTATATCTTAATGGGGGGTTTTTCCTAATCAAATTGCTTCATCGAAATGTAATAGTTGCTTTGTAAATAAACCCTATACTTTTGCTTTAAAGATCATTATGCTTAAGTGGGTATCATGGATGCATCTAATTGGATATTACTTGACTATAGTACCAATATGGATCAAACTGGCTGATTTGGACTAAGCATTCCCTAAATGAAGAAGGCCCAACTATCTCTGGTATCACATCCGCGTCAACTCCACAAGGTGAAACTAGATCACCATTCCTTGAATGATTGCCACTACACAAGACATTTCCCCCACCCACCCGAACAAATGCAAAACCTTCCACGTTGAATTCATGCACCTCATCCTCGATGTCGGTCTCTATCGACTGCCCACCCACAGCTTTAACTACCCTTATCTGACCATTTACGCTTAACTTCCCATGACCACACGCATGCAAATCCCCTGCATAGACAAATGAACCCTCTGCATACACATCCCTTATGTGCATATTTTGGCATGTCCGCTCAAGCTTAATCTGCACAATATCTCTTTCCTGTGCAACCCCTATCTCCACACAATCTTCTACCTACAAACCCTCCTCTTTTAATATTCTCTCTATGTACACCTCTATCCTGAGAACAAAAACTGTGTATCACTTCCCTCTGAAGTTTCAGAGTGCATACACACTTCCCTTTCTTATCCGGCCAAAGATTGTATATCACTTCCACTTGCAAATACAAATTGTGTACGCTCTTATCTTTCTTGAACAGCCAATGGTTGCATATCCCTTCTAGCTGCATATTAAGATTGTGAACATGGTTCCCTTTCCTTCGCAACCAAAGATTGAATTTTAGTCGTTGTGTGCATATCCCTTGCCTTTGCAACTTCTGATTCCTGAATAACTCCATCTCATATCTGCACATCTACACAATATCATACTACATCACATTTGACCACTGAATGCTTAACTCTACTATTAAATCACATATCTCCATCACAATAATAAAAACTGCCTACACATCCACCAATTGTTGACAACTCATTTCGTTCCTCAAACCTAATTCATACACCTTTAGATCCACATCCCACTTTATTCAACACCTCGAAAACATCTTCATCAAGCTCAAGTCGTGGATCAAAACTGCTATATAGTACCAAATTTAAACAACAAGCCTCATCGAGCATCGTGTTTTATGGCTCTGATAATTCCAAAATAGTTGAAGAGTATTTCACGACATCTGGATCCGATAGCATACAGTCAATCTATTAGGTGTTCCTTCTCTCGCCATGTATAACCAAACCTTAAATTCCAGTGCATAATCATCGTTACAAACTTCCCACTTACAACCAAACCTTCCATAAAAAATAGCACACTTAAATCAAGCCATACGTCAGCCAACCATGTCCTAAAATTTACCACATCTGCTTCAAAATGCACAACAACCAAACATCTCCGCCAACTTTCCACAACAACCTCAACCATCTCCCTCCAAACTGTCCAATATACCAATTGGAGAGATGCGGGATTAACTGTTGATAACAGAGGTGATTTGGCGATCCATGATTTTGCGGTTTGGGGATTTTGTGATTTAATGTTGCAGTTTAGGGATTTTGCAATTTAGGATTTTGGTTATTTTTTGGAGGCGATGAAGTGAAAGAAGGGTTGTTTTCTGAAGGAGTTGACAAGGCAACAAGCCCTTATTTTTAGTTCCCACACAAAATAATTTTGTTTGTCACCTTTTTCCTTGTATAGCATTAAGTACACGATATTTACTTCTGTGATAGCATTGGAAACCCTACTTTTCATAGCGGTTAAATAGGATAGGCAGAAACGCTATGTATTATTGCTATCAAATGCCCATATTTTTGTAGTGATCCTCGAGTTCACTGACATGTCGATACCGACTTAAAGATGTCGGTGTCGACATATTTCCTTAGTTTGAAACACATCAAACTTTCTTGCATCCATCTTTCTACTTCATTTTGCAGCATCCCATATTGTTTCTATCGACTATTGGTTGATTTCGATAATCGTTGTATCATTGCTTGGTTTATTCTATCGTTTCAGCTGTTCAACTCTTCAACTCTTGAAATAGATCATCCAAAACTCTTGAAAATCTCTTGGATACATGTGGAAGAGGTCAGTAATTGCTCATATGAAGTTGGAACGGGGGAATGGGTGAATAAAACAACTCATCACTGACATGAACAAGTCGGTGACAGCTTGTCGACTTGTTTACTTTGATTATTTTGGGTTGAAACTTATATGAGTTGTTTCCTTGCTTCATCTAAGCGTGCTTATTAATTCTCAAGTCGTTTCATCCTCGTTTTTATCCTCTAAGTCTAACTGAAATTTGTTTTCGCTCAAAAGCGGGTTAACATTTGCCTTCCAAAGTACGCATTTCGAACATAAGATGCGTTTTTCTCAAGAACAAGTTTCAATAATCAATCTTTGATAGTTGAGCTCTTCGGCTATCCGTTGATCTTAACCTTGGGAATTTTCCAGTTTCTTCGGATTCTCTTGCAAATCACAGGTCCTTTTGAACCTGTTACAACTAAAGACTCTAATATGTGCTTAAGTGTCATTTGTACACCACAATCATTCCAATTTCGTTCGGAGTTGTTACGTTAAATATTAAAAATCATCTTGTGTTCATTCGGGATTTATCTGTTTTATTCTAGTACAAGGCGATCAAATCCTTTTATCAAATTTGTTTACGTTCTAAGGTTTGATCTCTTTGGATCGTTTTACATTCAAATTATGTGCGATCTTTTCGAATCGTTTATCGTTCAAAATATGGGGATAATCTCTTTGGATAATCTACATTCTAATTAGGAGGCAATCTCTTTGGACCTTTTGGCTTCCAATCTAGGGTTTTAATTTCTTTGGATCCTTGTCGAATCTTCTTACTCTTCGACAAAGGAACTCAACGACCAAGCAAGCCCATCCGCTCACTCTTCGGTGAGGAAGATTATTTTTTGTACAAGCTCATCCACTCGTTCTTTGGCAAGAAAGCTTTCACCCTGCACTCCAATCCCATCTTTTTGGATGGGACTTAAAGTGATCGATATCGTCCAAGTCAATCCCTTGCTCTTCGGCGAGGGGGCTTGTGTGATGACCTAACTTCCATATCTCCAAGAAGTCGTATCGCTAATAAGAAAGAAAGGGATAGAAAAGAGAAAGAAAGAGAAGAAGAAGAAACAAAACGTCAGAATCTAAACAGCGGAACGAATAAATTATATTAATAACATAAAATTTTACATAGTTTACAACCACTATCAGAGTATACAGATAATACAACACATACCAGACAGTTATAAACACCTGTCTAGTATTTACAACATAATACAATCTCGGAGACAATCGCAGAACACACAGCGGAATATTAATATCTAATGCAGAAGCCTCCTGCTCCATTGCTCCTCCAATATTCGTCAAAGCTAACCTGAATCCCTTGGCTACTCGTAAAAATTTGAGTACTCAAGAGTTTAAGAAAACAAAGAATAAACTCCGGGTCAGACACGGGTCTGGTGTGAGTAACAGGTTAAAGTTGCTTAACTTTCAAAAACCTTTTGAAAAGAAAGGTATCACGTAAGACTTCCCACACATAAACATGGAAAAGTTTTTACCTTACGCTAACCAAAACATTTGATAGGAAATCCAGTGATATTATAATAGGTCTAGGGTTTTCAAGTAAATATGAAATAGCCGAAATTGTTACATGATTAAATTCCAGCTACTAGCCACAAAAGTGGGTAATACAATCAAAACCGTTGGCACTTATTGGATTTTGGATTCCATACAATGGCAGGGCTACCGGGGTACCACCCGTCACAGTACATGGCCTAGATCAACGTACCAAGGAGTACGCCCACTCCCCTACAACATAAGGCCGGACCCATTCCTTACTGAACAGTTTCGAACAAGACAACCCCGCAGTTGGCGCGCGATTCCAACTGCCACACAGCCGAATAAAAAGAGACCTCTAGACAGGGGAAAATCTTGCTCTCCAATGGGAGCTACCCACGAAGCCTTGCTGCACCTCCCCTGTTTTAGCCATTCCCGGTTGATGAGGCTTGAGGCTACGATTACCTTTATAGGACATATTTCTTAGAATGCTCATCATCCACCTGACGATGTTCTGAAAGCATTCAATCCATACAAGTTCGTTCCGGGTTCAAACGAAACCGAAGGCATTATCTCGTTACACTCGTTTTGGAATCACCCTCAGAGTTAACAACGATAACCCTTGCACTCTGAATCTCCATCTCGAATCTATAAGTACTATTCCGTCAAACTCATTACGGACTCACCCACAGAGTTATACTGACGTATAGCCCTTACACCTCGAGTCTTCACTCTTCACATAAGATTCACGGCCTATCGTTAATTTGGATCGATGTGGTTTTCGGATATCCAAATATGGAAACCCGATCCCGGTCTCATCGAAATCCAAAATGTTTCTTTTAGGGCCAAGTTGTTTTAGAGATTAAAACAATTCAATTTCATTATCTATATACACACAGATAGATAAATCATAGATTCACAATAAGTAATCAACATTATCATCACAATAGATAATCTATATTATCATTATCAAAAGATAATCCAAATCATTCATCACAATGCAACCAATGCATCCATATCACACAACATTACTTATCTCACATCTGAGATTAAAACCAATCAAGGCAAACAATATCATCCATCCATATAAGCAATGATCTATAATCACCTTTTATAATTAATTTAAAAATGAATTAAATTAATTACATCATTCTCTAATTAATTTAAAGTGAATTAAATTAATTACTTCATTAATATAAATCTTGCTTACATTACTATTAATTAATTACAAATTAATTAATTAATCTTCCCATTAATCACTTTAATTAATCACCTTTGATTAATTATTCTTAATTTCATTCAAGTAATTATTCTTTAATTAATTTTACAAATTAATTATACTTAACCAAATTCGGTAATTAACCTTTAATTACTTCATAAATTAATTAACTATAATTAATTACATTAATCCTTAATTAATTACATTAATTAATTACCTTTAATCACTTATTATTGATTAATTAATCTTAATTAATCAATCTTAATTACGTCATTAATTATATTAATTAATTATCTCTAATTACATTTTAATTAATTACCTTATTTATATTAATTACATTAAGTAATTAATCTTAATTTAAACCATAATTGTTAATCACTCTTGATTAACCTCAATCAGTAATTATCTACCCTTAATTACTTTACCAAACAAATTAACTACTCCATAATTAATTATCTCAAATTAATCCCTTGATTAATTCACAAAGTAATTATACTTAAATTACTTCAATTATCAAATCACCTTCAAATTAATTACATATAGTAATTACCCATTAATTACTTCTCTAAGTAATTTCTCTTTATTTAATTACATTAAGTAATTATACTTCACAAATCATCAAATGATTAATTTAAATTAATTAAACTGAATTAATTAACTTAATCTAATTAAATTAAACTCAATTAATTACAATAAGTAATTAATTCCTTAATTACCTCCATAAGTATTTATACTTAATAACTTACACAAATGATTATCTTTAAATTAATTAATCTAATTAATTATTAAAAACTAATCACATTAATTAATTATTAAATAATCCTTAGTTAATGACCTTCATTAACTATTAACAATTTATTAATTATTCTTCTAAAATAATTATCTTATTTTAATCATTATTAATTACAGATTAATTAATCATTAATTAACCCATTAATTAATCCCTAATTAATTAAATTTTTAAGTGTTAATTAAAACTTAATTAATCCATTATTATTTGATTAATCAATTTCAATCATTAATTAAAATCAAATCTTATTTAATTAATTATTCTTAATTACAAGTTAATTATTCTAAGAATAATAAATCTTAAACCTTTAAGATTAAACGCTTAATTACTTTAAGTAATTATTTATTTCATTAATTTATAAAATAAATTAAATATTCATTTAATTATCTTAATAATTAAATGAAACTCAAATCATATAATTTAACTTCACCTAGTTTTAAAATCAATTTAAAACTTTTCTTATAAAAGAAATTTTACAAGAGTTAAAACAAATTTCTTTTTAAATTCAAAATATTTAAATTTTACATCATCATTCAAATTTGTTTTAAACACTTAAATTTATAAAACTTAAATTTATTTTAAACCAGAGATTCAAATTCAGATTTGAATCAAATTTAAACATTGTTTAAAAACATTCCTTTTATATTTCAAATTCCAATTTAAATTCAAATTATTAAAAACATTTTAAACAAATAAAACCCTTTTAAAATTATTCTAAACAAATTTGAATTTAAAATCTTATTCATTTCCAACTATGATTCAAATCAAAACTTGAATCCATAATACAAAATTAGATTTAAAACATATTTTAAATCTTTGCTTAATGATTTAAATTTTCAATTTTAAAATTTGAAAACATAACAGGATTTCTAACCTGTAACAAGTCTAACTCGAACTGCTAATAATTCACTCGAGCCTAACCTAAACTTGCCCAAGCAAAACACTAACTAACTCGAATAAAACTCAAGTTACAACCCATTAGAAAACATTAAAACTGAAAGGGTACTGTCAGGTTTACAAAAGACTGCATCAACAAATACCCGAGCCCTCATCACAAAAACTTCGAGTCTACTTCCCACAGCTTCGAACAAATCACGCGTAAACCCGATATAAACACGAGCATCCATCTTCCCCAAACAATCACCTGATACACCAAGTACCGTGCACCTGCACCAGCGCCGCCATCACCTTCGACCTCTCGCGACTATCCATGCACGTCGACGGTCGCCTCCTAACACGACTCCGACCCTCAAATCAAATGCCGAACCCCAATTCCAAAAACGAGCTTTCGAGCTCAAAACAGAAATAATGTCGAAACCAGAAATTGCCTCAACCACCGTACTTCGACCACCAGAGGAACTCCACCTCCTGCCTCTACTTCTCCCACACTCCATCAATCATTCCCCGAAATCTGAGAAGGCTCGGTAACCTATAGGGATCGCGACAATCAATTTTTATCAACAGAAAAAAAACTAGGTTTTAAAATTTCAATCTCAAATCACCACTTCCTCATTGTTTTAATCCTTCATCCCGTATTTTCCCTGATTCCATAATCATGCTTCTACCTCCAGGAAGAAATTCAATCTTCCATAGCCAGTGAACCACCATAATTTGTTCAAACAACACTTACAGTTTAAATAAGGACAGAGCCTAAATCCTAATACTGGAAATCAAGATTTTAGTTTTAAAAATCATCATTTGGTTTAAGAATTCAGATTTCATTCCTGAATTTATAAATTAAAGTATTTAAAATTTCAGATTATTACACCTGCACTGTTCTTTGAATTTTCCAGAAACAATATAGATTTTTATTTATACATTAAATAAAATTTTAAACATTAACTTATATCATAAAACCATATATTATTTGAATTTTAAACTTAGTTTAAACATAAGATCATGATTTTGATCAGAGATCAAACCTGCAATTCTAGAACAGGCAAAAGCATATCACAATATAAGCATGCATTAGACATCAATATAAATACAGAGAATTTTCATCATATACTTCCACACAAAAACATGATTATATCAGGAATAAATCAGGCAACCATATTTATCTAAATTATTTTAGTTAAAATGTTACTCACCAGATTTAAAATGAAGGCAGAGCTTTCCAGATTTGAAAAACAGGTTGATGAAAAGCTTTAGAAAACTTTGAATCTCTAAAAACTGAAATCCTTTTGCTTGAATTAAAACTTTATACTTGAAAATGAAGTTGCTTGCTTTGATTAGAAACTGGAATGTTTTGTTTAGATCCCAGGTTTGCTTTGCATGTAGCTGCTACAGGATTTCTAGATTTCAAGAAATGCAGGTTTGCCCTTTTTTCTTCTTTTTTTCTTTTTGAAGAATTGGAAGGCTACAGTTTTAAAGAGGAGTTTGATTTGTAAGTTTTACTGAATTACAGGAATTTGCTTACAGGCTTTGCATGTTTGAACTGGGCATTTGAAGATGATTTCAGATTGTAATTTTTAAGGGGATTACTGATTTTTGGGATGAAGATGTGGTTATAGATTTTAGTTTAGGGATGATTTGTTTTTTTTATAAAGTATTGATTCATACTTGCCTTCGAAAAATTAAAATAGAAAAGAAAAGAAGAAGATAAGAAACACATGTATTTATAAGGGTGAAATTTGATTTATAAAAATGAAAGAAAAACAAAAGACACTTGTCTCAAATTTTAACAATTGTCAATTTCCTTAGCTTATTTGCTAACATGTGTTATATTGTGTCTTAATATTCTTACACTTGTCCCTTATGAGTAATTAGTATTTATAATTAAAAGTTAATTAGTATTTAGTTAGATGTTAATATAAGATAAATGTAAGCTTTGTTTAATTAATTAGTTAATATGTATTTATTTACATATAGATAAATTATAAAATGAACAAATCCAATTTTATTTATAAAACTTATACAAGTAATTCAGAATCAAAACAAATTAAAAACATTTATACTTTAAATTTTAATGCTTTGAATTTAAGTTCAAATTAAATTTTGAAATCAAGTTTATTCAAATATAACTACACAATTTAAATTTGAAAAACAATTATTTTTATTTAAAATTTATTTATTGAAACAATGTATTATTATATATTTAAAAATAACAACATTTAATAACCATAAGTAACTTATTAAAAGAAATTGTCTTCTTATTAATAAATTATTTATTTTATCACACTATATTTAAAGACAATCAAAATAACCTTATTGCTATTTATTTAAATTTTAAACTTGAGTTAAACATATTTTAAATCAGTTCAATATTTATCTTATGTTTTTAAAACCATATTTATTTATGAAATATCCTTTTAAAAGTTTAAATTTTAAATAAAATCATAATTCACAATTTTACTAAAGATACATATTTTATAGAAAATAGGATTTATTTATTAATCAGATTAAAACAAGATCTATATACAATATATACAATATTCTATATATATTATAAATAGAAAACAATTTATTAGATTTAAAAAGATAAAATCTATCAATTAACTATTTATTTTATTGGATTATTAAATTAATTCAAATCTCATCACAAAGATTATCAAATCAATTTAATTTTTATTTCAGATTATTAAATTGATATTGCTTTAAAATTCCGGGCCATCACAGCTTGCATCCTACACTCTGGTCCCATCTCTACGGATGGAACTTAAAGTAATCAATATTGGTTATCACATTCAATGTGGATTTTTAAAAATTCAAATATTCAGAAATCCTAAGTGTTCACGCAGATATCTGACTCAGAGCATGCCTAGAGACTAATCTAGGTCTCGAACACGTGTAAGCGGTTTGTGGTTATTATCGTCCTAACCCCAATCCAACTCAGAGTGTGTCTAGGGACTATTTAGGATCTCATGCACATGTAAACAGTCTGAGGTTATATCGCATTATTTATTTGAAGTGAGGGCAAAGGAATCGAACCTAACCCCAATCCATCCCGATCATGGGATTGTCCTCAAACAGAAGTCTCTAATCCATAATTTCACTATGCCCATCACTTCTAGTGGCGAGTTTTGGTTCCAGCACCCGCTTTAATGCATTTGTATTCTAGTTTTCCATTCTGGATTCAAAATCATCCTTTCCAAGCATTAAAGCTCATCCTAGATCTAAATTAATCGTGTCCTTGAGTAAATTATTTCAGGTTGTAAGGGCATTTTTTCAGGCCGAGTAAATTGTAGACAACAGTGTATCTTTGTTGGATCATGAGCATTGGGTAGCGGGTAGAAAGAAAATTCTTCATAAAAATCCTTTTTAGTTCATTATGCATGATCTTTTACAGTGTTATCTTAACTAATATTGTTAATATTAAATCATATTTAATGTTTTATTGGATGAGTTTGATTAAATTTTAAGCTATATTGTATTATCTTAAATTAATAATATTTGTTTGATTTTAAATGTTATTATTTATTTAAATAATTTAGTGAGATAATTTATTTTTCAATTGAATAACATTTACTCAATTGTATTTCTAATAATAAAATAATTTTCACATATGATATTGTTATCTAGCCTTTTGATCAAGCTATATTCAGGCAAATCAGACAAGTTGAACTTGGAGTTATCAAGATAGGAAGTCCAAAGAGATAGCCCAAAAGTCTAGGAACCAAACACAAAAAGTCATAATGCCAATGCAAGAACAACCCAAGAACAAAGCAACATGGGCCCACCCATATCATGGGTCCCCTATTTCCTTCACTTAGGGGATCCGCCTTCTTCCTACATGTCTTACATAATGCCAAGAGCCAATTTCCAATGTCGTTTTGTTGATCCAATGCAATTATCCATCGATCTCCATGAACACTTGAAGCTGCAATTCTATTCTTCCACATCTCCATCATTCAGACTCCGAAACGAGCTTTATTGATGAAAACAACTATGGAATCATGAAGCTAATCATAAGACGAGCCAAGATAAAGAGTTAGAGGCAACCATATTGGCCATCCTATGGGTTAGTACCGACCCTTACCCTTAGAGTTGTAACGACCCATACAAACTGATGAGGTGGCACCTACTTTCTTAGGAGAATTGGTCTAAATCGTGGATAATGTGTGGAGATATTTTGTATGAGATTTTAGGCCCCTACCTCAATAAATAGGAAGGTTGGGATCATTTTTCAAGAACTTTTGTCTTTATTTCTACTTTATTCTATGTTCTTGTAATTCTAAAAACTAAGTATCGGAGTTATACCGAACCCTAAGAACTTCTGCCTCCAAGTTAGACTATAAGTAATAAAACTATAAAGTGGACGTAGGCCTTTATTTGCTGAACCACTATAAATGATCATGTCTTGATTATTTCTCGTTTTCATTTACATTTCATCATAATTTATTCTCTAGTTAAACTTCCAGGTGTCTGTGCCATTTTTGGTTCAAATATTTTGGTGCTTTCACTGAGAACGATATTCACAGGCTACTTATATCCATTATCTACCTAGATTTTCAAAAATCTAAGAGGAGCTATTTGCAATGGCCCTATCGAGAAGAGACGGTTCTACCAATTTCAAAGCCACTATTGAAGCCGAGAATCAAAATTCTTAGCATGGAGATGGAGCTGTCCAACCAGCTCAATCTGAGATCCAGACTCCAACTAAAGTCATGACCATAATGGAAATGCATAAAATGATAAAGAAAATGGAAGATAGATCCCAGGCTAGTCAGATTAAGATGATTCAAAGATGCAGCAGAGCTTGAGACTAATGAATGAGCTAACTCAGAATAGTTAGGAATATAAGAGATTCTAGTTTAGAGTCAGAAAGTTTCTCATCATTCAAGCAGAAACGGGGGGGGGGGGGGGGAATGAAGTAGAAGGGGACTAAGAACACTGTTGGAACATCTCACCAAGGAAGAGGACGAACCCTAGACTCAACTTTGGGAATCAGTATCGAATCAAGGTTAGATGTCGATAACCGACCCATTTAATGGTGGGCCTTTAGCTCGCCATCTAGAGGGTGGTATGGATTTGACTCCTGAAGGCATTGTTAATGAGCGAAATATGGAGAATCATGCTGATGTTGATGATACAACTCATGGGAATCAAACATGGGGGACTGCGGACGAGTGGATCTACCGGATTTTGGAGGACCTGGGTATCAAAAGCCAAACTAAGGGCGTTCGCCAGGTTGAACACTCGGGGCAAAGCTCGATTACCACCGTTCATTCGAACCTACTGACCCGAATTACATATAGGAAATAGTCAGGAGACTTGTTAGAGAAAATTGTTTCAGAAACAACGATGAATGGGGTGCCTCTCCTGGTCAGGATTCGTTTACAAAGAACATTCTACATGGGAGATACCTTCAGAGATTCGCAATGCCAATTATGCTGTTGTACGGAGGAATGATGGATCCTAGGTAGCGCTTGATGTGATATGAATGGCATATGGATTGTTTCAGAGATTCTGATGCCATGAAATGCCATTCTTTCCCAATTTTTCTAGAAGGAGTAGCTACGATGTGGTTCACCCAACTTTCTCGAGGTCCATATCATGTTTCACCTAGTTGTCAAAGAAGTTTATAAAGCAATTCTGCTTACATACTTCATGTCCAAAACTTGTCACGTTTTTGTCAAACCTCTTCTAAGCTGATGGGGAGTCGCTGAAGGATTTCTTAAATCGATTCCACATAACCATGACAGAAATTGCAAACCCCAATAATGACATAGTGCCGATGACGTTGATTAGGCGAATTCATCCTGATACGAAGTTTGGGGAACGGTTGGAAAGGAAGCCCACATCGACAATCGATGCTTTCTATAGAAAAGCCAATGAGTACTCATGCTTGGAAGATGCACACAAACGTCCACGAAGAACCGAGGCTGAGAGTTCACTGGAGTAGTGCAAAGTAATGTTGTTGTAAAGCAGTCAAGAGGAAGCTCTGGAAATGCAGATGTGAATGTTGGTTACCAAAACAATAATAAAAAACTAAGTGATAATGGGTCTAAGAAGAAGAAACCAGATAATAGGAATCGAATTAGGACTCATAAGCATGACAACTATGCCAAACTGAACAATTCAAAAGAGAATATCTATTTGGCAACTTAAAACACTAAGCAATACAGAAAGTCTGCTTCAAGGGAGTTGATTGAGAAGGAGAGAAAGGTGGGAAAGTTCTGTAGATTCCATCAAACCCATAGTCATAGTACCAATGAGTGCAAACACCTACGGGATATGATTGAGGAGCTGATTCATAAGAAGAAGTTACGATAATATGTGAAATCCCCGAAGAATGACGGGCGAGGAAAATCTAACGCCTGGGTCATCTTCCCAACGAGGGCAAGCTGAGCCTGGTGTTGATGCATTCAGACGGCCAGAAAAGCGGTTGGTGATTAATACAATTATTGGTAGGCCACACCCAGCCGATAAAAGTCTACTGAGATGGACAGATGTGTTGTGCAATAAAACATGCAGAAAATGAAAGTTGCTATGCTCTTGAAGATCGGATTTCGGCAAAACAATGCGGAACAATGACCGATGATATTGTTTTCCAAAATAGAGTTGCTAATGGAGTGGAAGCTCCAGCAATTGACCCATTCATCATCACAGCCACGATTGGTTATGCTATTGTTCGGAAGGTGCTTGTTGACTGTGGGATTTCGGTAAATATCTTGTTTGAGAAGGATTATAATCAAATGATGTTAGAGGAGAAAGATCTGAAATCTTATTAGTCTCGAATACATGGGTTCAACCGGATGGCTACTAAGCCGATTGGATATGTAGAATTACCTATGGTACTTGGGGAGGGCGAGTCCGAGTCGTGCCTTGGTGAGTGACTATGAAGTTTCTTATCGAGAATGGCGTAGGGATTATCCAAGGAGATCGCCCGACTGGTCGCGAATGCTACATCGTCTAGCTAACGGAGGTAAGGCAAAAGGAGAAAGGAAAAATATGGAGAGGAGCCTCTGCATTAAGGCTTTGGATAACTACAACTTGAGCCCTAGCTTGGACAGCCCAATCATGATGACATGGACCGATGTAAAGAGCTGGACGGTGGAAGGGCAGCTCATGTCGAGTTGATGATTTTTGTTCCGGTCAGCCAGGATGATCCGAATCGGGTCATAAAGGTCGCATCGTAGATCGGTGCAAAAGTGTTGAAGGAGTTGGACTATATTCATTGGGCAAAACTAGATGTGTTTTTCTAGACACATTTGGATATGTATGGGATCTCACCGAAGATAGCAAGCCATGCATTAAATATAAATCCCAAATGCGTTCCTGTGAAACAAAAATGGTGCAGTCAGGGTCCGGAGAGATCCACTGCACTGAAAGAAGAGGTGGATAAACTAAAGGACAATGGCTTCATCTGTGACACCTTATGCCTAGAGTGGGTATCTAATCCTATCTTATTGAGGAAAGCGAACGGGAAGTAGTGGACATGCATCGACTATTCTGATTTGAATAAGGCATCCCTGAAAAACTTCCCGCTCCCGAGGATCGACCAATTGGTGGATTCGACAACTAGACATAAGCTAGTCTCATTGATGGATGCGGCCTCTAGATACAACCAAATCTCTAGCATGTCCTGGATCAGGAACACACCAGCTTCATAACTGATCTTGGACTGTATTGCTACCTAGTCATGCCATTTGGATTAAAGAATTTAGGTGCAACTTTCCAAAGGCTTGTAAACCGGATTGTTAAAGACCGGATTGGATGCTCGATGGAAGTCTATGTGGATGACATGCTTATGAAGTCATGACATTTAAGAAATCATGTTGATGACCTGGCGGAGATGTTTGTTGTCATACGCAAGTACGAAATGAAGCTCAATCCCTTAAAATGTTCTTTTGGTGTTGCGTTAGGGAAATTCTTAGGTTTTATTATGAACTTCCATGGGATTGAAGTGAATCCGGATAAAATCAAGGCATTGAGAACGATCGAAACCCCGAAGACGATTAAGGAGATCCAAAGCTTAAATGGGAAGGTCGCTGCCCTGAGTCGATTCATCTCCAGGCCACAAATAAATGCATTCCTTTCTTTTAGGTGATTAAGAAGGGAAAAATGAACTTTGAATGGAATCACGAGTGTAAGGACACATATCAAGCTCTGGTGAATCACTTGGAGAGATCCCATGTCCTTTCGAAGCCGGTAGATGATGAGGACTTGTTTATATACTTGGCAGTGTCGGTGAATGCTTTGAGCATTGCACTTGTACATAAGGAATCCTACATCTAGCGACTGCTCTATTATATCAGTAATCAATTGAGGGAAGTTGAAAGAAATTACCCAAGGCTAGAGAAGCTTGCATATTTCCTGTCGATCACTTCGAGATAGCTCTACCCTTACGTTCAGTCTCATCCGATCAAAGTTCTCACCGATCAGCCTTTGCGACAAGTCTTGTACCGACCTAAGTCTTTTGGAAGGCTATTGAAATGAACATTAAATTGAGCCAATACGATATAACTTATCACCCTCGGAGAGCAATCTAGGGTCAAACCTTGGCAAATTTCATAGCTGAATTCACTCCATGAGATGATTCTTCGGAGAGTAGTGGTAAGAAAGGTACTGGATGGAATATGTACATGAATGGTGCATCTAATGAATGGTGTTCTGATGCTGGAGTTATACTTGTCACTCCCGTAGAACACCAGATCTGTTATGCCTTGAAGCTCGACTTTCTAGCAATAAACAATAAAGCTAAATAAGACGCCTTGATTACAAGACTCAGGATTGCCAAAGAGCTGGGATTAAAGTTTTTACACAGTTTCTGCGTTTGGCCAAGTTTGGAAAGAGTTTCAAATAAAAGGATCGAGACTATCTCCTTATCTAAATCAGGTCCTTGAGCTACTTAGTGACATCGAATATTACCCAATCGCTCATATTCCCAGAGAGGAAAATGAAAAGGCCGACTCACTGGATAAGTTGGCCAGTTTCGAAGATGCGCATCTCATGGGCCTGGTCCCGGTGGAAGTACTATCAACTCCAAGCATCGACCAAATGGATATTAATTGGATCTTTGAGGTTGAGCTTGAAAAGGAGTCATGGGTGACTCCTATAAGAAGATTAATTGTAGAAAGGAATACTTCTGAAGAGAAGGAATGAATGATGAAAGCTTCTTTGACAAGCTTCAGAATATATCATGTAGGAATTAGTAATTTACAGGAAGGGTTTCTTTGTCCCTATGCTTCAATGTATCGCCTACGATGAGGCCAAGCGGGTTCTGAAATGAGTTCATGAAGGGGCCTATGACAAACACACCGAGGGGCAAACCCTATTGAAGAAGATCCTCCATTATGGATACTTTTGGCCATATTTCAACCGAGATATAGTTGATTACAATCGAAAGTGTGACAAGTGCTAGAGATTTAATAGAATTCCGAGGGCCCCACCGATGAAGATTGCTAAAATGGTCAGTCTTATCAATATCTAAAGGTGGCGTGAAGTACGCCATCGTCGTAGTTGATTACTTTACCAAATGGGCTGAGGTAGAGCTACTGGCCATGATCACCATAAAGAAAGCAATCAACTTTGTTGTCTGGAAAATTATCTATCATTTTGTAGTTCCACAGGCAATCATTACTGATTATGGCACCTAATTCGATAGTACGGAGTTCAAATATTTTTGCCACCGGCATCGCATAGAGAAGAGATTTGTTATGATGGCACATCCTCAGGTGAATAGACAGTTTGAAGATGTAAATAAGGTTATTAAGTCGATTGGAGAAGGCCTCGGGTAAGTGGGTCGATGAACTTCATTAGTACAATGGGCTTACCGAACAACTCACAAGTCAGTGAATGACCACTCTCCATTCGCCCTAGCCTACGGATCAGAGGCTATGATTCCAATTGAACTGGAAGTACCTTTTCATCGAGTAAATCACTATAGTCCACGAGCTAATGAGCAACTCCTGCTAGAGTCTCTTAATATAATCAATGACAAGCACGAGGCAACTGATTTGAGGGCACACCGACACCAAGTCGCACGACATTACAACACTAAGGTCAGGAATCAGACCTTCAATGTTGGCGACTTGATTCTCAAACAAATCTTCCGTAGCCCTGGAAACTTGGGCTCGACTTGGGAATGTTCGTATGTAATAGAGCAGAAGCTTAGAGATGGAACTTTCAGGCTTGCGACGACTGTAGGGATTCCATTCCTGAGGGCCTAGAATAACGAGCACTTACGATGCTATTCCACTTAGAAATAAATTAGTAAATTATTAGCTATAGCGATGTAATAAGATAGATTCTTTCATTTCCGGTCCTTTATAGAATTGCATGGCTTGAGTCCAAGACCCTGTATTTCCATTAATTAAGAGTTATGACTTAACCGACTCAAATGAATCTGCATGTGAATAATGCAGGTTTGCAGGTACCCGAAGCTAGGTGCCAATCGAAACTTCTTTGGTTCATGATCGAACCCTGAAGTTCTTCTCGGTATTTAAAGATAGATACCAACCAACTCTTGTCCTCGGATTGGTGGCAGGAGTATAAACTCAAACCGACTGTCCGCCTGTTAAATCTTGCGCTTGATATTGCGGTAGGAGTATAAATCAAAGAAAATGTGATATGACTGTTCACTCACTCAATGATTTCCCTTGAATTGGGAGTGTGAGTATAAACCAAATGGATTTGATAAGGCCGTTCAATCCTTAAATTTTTGCCTGGAGTAGGAAAAACGAACGGTCCATACCCAACGTAAGGTGGATCTTACCTATGAACTTTGAATCGATGTGTGGAGTTAGCCGCGATTGGAAATAAACATCCGGGATGAGGATCTATGAAGTTCGATCCTAAGTAGTTGACTTAAGCTAGCGCCCGAAGTTTTGCGCGATCGAAAATTATTATCCTAGGAAAGGATACTTAAGTTACTAATCCTAAGTGACTAAACGACTAATCCTAACCAACGCCCATTGTTTGGCACTTCAACGATAACCTTACATTTGTAAGAGCGATGAACGACCGATAAATTATATAGCAGGCTAAGGATTAGGTCTGACAATAAATAAAAATACATTAAATGGAAAGTATATTCTAAAACAGCTTAGGAAAATCCACGTAAAGATTTAACAAAACAAAAAGTCCCTGTTATTAACATTCAAAATGGAACTTGGAAAGCTAAATACAAGTTTATTTACGCATAAGCATAAAAGCGGAGACCAAATCCGCACTACACCAGCCTTACAAAACAATAGCAAGAAATTAGAAAAAAACCTAAGTACTGCTATACAACAAAAGGGTACAAAGAAGACAAGCGATCACTACTTGAGCCTCTTCTTTCTTTTTTTCCTTTCCTTCTTCTGCACCGTAGAAGGCATGCTAAATCCTTCTGGCTGTTTTCTTATTCTTCCCTCGCTTCCTTTGCCCTTAGATGGAGTGCTTTGTGATGATCCAGCAGGCACACTTTGGGTATTCCCAGACGGAGGAAGGAAGGCCAGAGTACTTAGCGAAGATCCCATGGGAGTACTCTGAGCACGCCTAGAGGAGGGATATGCACTGGGGCAAAGATGGTTTGGCTAAGTAAGGCTATGAATATTGGAAGAGAGAAAGTTTTTGCATTTTCCACCTTGATTCTTACGTCTAGGAGATAATCCTGATTAAGTTCGGCAATGGTGCATCCTGATGAAGACTCAGAAACCTTAGTGATAATCACATCATCATCAGACTGAGCTCCTTGTAGGTAACCAACTCCCTCACCTAGCAAAGCACCAATCATTTTCTCATCAAGGTCGGGACCCTCTTTAACTTGGATGGTTGGAATTGTTGTTGAAGATATGTAGTAACTAATTCTATTATAGACACATATAGTCCTAGTTTAGAGTCCTTGTCGGGAAGTGGAGCGATGTGGGGTTGACCTGAAGCTTGAGAAACAAAAAGAGAGAGAGAGAGAGAGATTAGCTGTGTTAATCGGTAACATGTCAACTTCTTGGAATACATGAGAAGTCAATGCAATACCTTCTTCGGTTTGGGGATGTGCGGGCCAAAGTGCTGCTGGAGTACCCCTCAGGAACCAGAGAGAGAACGGCAGGCCTATGGATTTTAGGCCTCTTAGGATCATAACTATGATTAAAGGATGAATCCGGAGTAGCTTGGGACCCAAGCATTTGGCTGGCAGTAGCATCATGTTGCATCGATCCAAAGCTTTTGCCCAAATCTTTATGTGCTATCGAGTCAAGCTCCTGATAAAGGATAAGTTGGCCATCTTTTAGAATCTTAGGCTTGTCTTTTACCAAGACCTCTTTCTCTAGTTACTCTAGATTCACTTCACCACCCTTAAGATGAGTTGTTTCCTCTTCAACAATCCGGTCTTAGGCGAGGGCAAGGATTCTGGGGTAATCATCTTGTAACCACTCCAGATTTTGGAATTTAAGCACATTGGCATTATACTGATTTAGAAATAGTTCAAACTTCTCCATCACATGCTCTTCTGCCCACTGCTTTGCAACGTCAACCTCCCTCTTGACCAGGGCATCTACATCCTTAGCATGCTCGACCGCCTTATCTCTTTCTTCCATGGTGTCGAGCAACTCATTACAGTAATTTTGAGCTTTTTGGAGCCTGTCCTCATTTTCTTTTGTTTTACATTTAATCTTGGTTTTTAGCTCAACCGCAATCTTGTTCGCGACATCTCTCTCCAGTACCAAATTGTGGTCTCGATGGAAGGTTTTCTTCATCTCATCTCGATGCTTGTTCCTCTCCTCCTCGACCGCCTTGGTGGCATCCTTAGCTTTCTTCTCCGCTCTGATTTGAGATTTCCTTAAGTTTTCGACTTTGGCATTGGGGGTGGCTATGATCCTCTTATTGCCAACTTTGATGAGTTTTTGGTTTTCAGTATCTAATTACCTGTCCCTCAACACTTTGGAAATTTTTCCAAATAACATCAACCATTCATTGTATTGATTTTGAATGTTAATCACACAATCGATAGTCATCTCTGGGATGTCAGAGGGGATTCTTTTCAGGTTTGCACGAACATAAGACTATCGAAGAAAATGTTTGGAAATTCTTCCTTCGATTTAGCCATTCGAGCATTGGCCTTGGATTGTTGCTTTGCTATGACATTAGGAGTTTCACCGTGCCGCTTGTCGGGCCTATAGTATGAAGTCTTGAGCCGCTTTTCTGGCGCCTGCAGTCAGATGATCAACTAGAGTGAGATGGTGCCAAATGCTGTACAAGGATTGAAGTTGGAGGTGGGGCACAGGAAGTCCAGCCTAGTGGAATGTCATCGTGAAAATCAAAAGGCCTATCTGGACCACTAGAAGTAGGTGATCAAGATGTAGGATGAAGCTTGAAAGCAGAATCACGTGATGAGCGAACTCTGTCGTAACTCTTCTACCTCTATCATCCGTATCATGGCTAGAGCAGTGGCTTGAATCATGGTCTCGACCGCCTCCCATATGATACGAACTCGATCGAGGCCTTTATGCTTGCAATGCTTTTTCCTCCAAGGATTGACCTCTTCTCCATAGATCCTACAAATCAGACAAAAATCGGTTAGATTCAATGAATAAGGACACCTGACAAGCGCAATGTAGCGCAAGTGAAGTGTGCATGTGCATGCGTGTCCTAGTGTCCCCCCCTCGACGGATCGTGAGTTGGAGCTTTACTCATGGGAGTAACCTCTCCCATACTCCTTCTCGAAGCGAGTTGGGCAATTGATGACCTCAATACTGATATTACCGACATAAAAAAACCAAACATGGTGGGAATTGGCCCTAAATCAGAAAATATGCTTGTCGAATGAAAAGATTGAGTTTTCGCTGCATTTGTGACTAGTGGGAGCTGACTAAAACTCTACATCTTGAAGATTTTCATGATTAACCTCTTCTTTGGAGCAGGCGGTTAATCGTCCTTAGATTATTCAACCTGAGACTCATGATCCGCATCGATATTACCTTGGCCAGCCTCACCACTTTCACCAATAATTTCGCCTTCCTCGATGTCTTATGGTAATTGTTCAATATTTTCTTCAACTCCAACTCCAGGACTTGGGACTAGGGGAAAACCTAGATCAGCCTCACCTCCTCCGAGTGGGTTGTTATCATCGTCGCCACTGGAAACTGCTTGAATTTAGCTGGTACTGTGACCCTCTTCCAACAAGCCATAGGCAGGAGATTTTCATCTAACAAAAGAGTTATTATAAGTCTATCTTTTGCTAGAACTTCCATAAGGGTGTTAACGACTTTTAAAAGCGTCGAGCTGCTGAGTCTCGCTTGAATATTTGGATAGTAAAACAAGGATATGAGTTAAATCCGCATATTATAAGGCAAATTCGTACAATATAAATGAGATGAAACTTACGTCCGGATACCCATCTTTGAGCAAACCCGAATGGATAGCGAATGTAGAACCACTCACTCTTGAAGTAGCTCAACTTGTTCCATGTCGTAGTAACTACTATATAACCTTTGATCGGTTCTAAGTAAATTAGAGACAGACTCTCTTTTCGACTCTTGAAGCTATAAATGTACTAGATATCCTCCCCGTTGGGTACTCGGTTCAAGTGCTTGAAGAAGACCATGTATGTATTGAAGAGGAAAGCATAGCTGTTTGGGTGCAGCTATGTCGAAGCCAAGTGTATGAAATTCAGAACTCGACGGATAAACTGGTTGAATGGTGGGACACAACTCGCCAAAAACATATATCTATCGTAGGTGTTGTTCCCTTCCAGAGGGTTGTGTGGTCTTTAATGATGGGAAGGAGCTAGAGCGTCTTCTAACAAAATCCCATGCTTATCACATATTCTGCGAAGCAATCCTTCATCGATTTTGGAAGCAACAAAATCAAAAAGATCTTCTAATATTACAGCATCCTCAAGGGTGGCAGCTGCTGGATCTATTTCTGCCCCACGTACCGGCTCTACTAGATTCTTTGAAACTTGATGTTCGACCTGGGAATTTTCTAGAGTTTGTTGTTCAACTTGTGGAATCTCTTGTTGCTGTTCCTGTTGAATTGGAGTTTATTGTGCACGAGGAGTCATAATTGAACTTGATTTGGCATCAGATTTAATATTTCTCGAAGTTGATATACCTATGGCTTGAGCAGCAAGACGTAGATAACGTCTCTGATCCATTTCTATAAAAAAATAGATAGATAATCAACAATAGAAGATTAGTTGCAAGCTGTATCCCCTGTGCTAAAGTGGATTCTAGTGCGGTGTCATGCAGTGTCTTGTAGTTCAAGTTTCTGGTATTATTTAACAGTTCATTTTTAAATTCTAGATATCACTCGACCTGATCGTGATTGCTGACTGCCTTGACATGTTTCATATCATTGGGTATGCTTTGGAAAAGGATCGAGCAGAGGACATTGATTCATAAGGTAGATTCTCATGTGAACCAAAATTTTAGAAAATTTTAAAAGCGTAGGAGTTACACAACTCCAACACTTGAAGAAATTTCCACCTTTCCTCTTCACTTTGACCTTCCTCAAGCCACGACCACCGACCTAAACTTCATCCACGCCCCAATCAGTTTATGTCCATCCACGTCCATATCTATAACCGCATCCATCACTTACCTATATAATTCGAAATAAGTTTTTTTTCGGGTCTTTTTGCATGAGGTTAAAGCTAGGGTGTAACACACCTAATTTTTATTAGCATTATACAGGAGATTTAATTAGATAAATTAAATAGAATAACATTGAGACTAGAGTGACAAGAGGATTGAGATTTGAAACATAATTAAGGTTGTTCCTTAGCTAAATGAATATATAAGTGTGATTAATAAATTAGAAATTTAAGAGAATTAGGCAAGGGTAAAAAGGTAATAGCCGTATACCATAATCCCTAAACCCATCACCCCATTCTCGTTCAAATTTTTATAAACTAAAAACATAAGCAAAGAGAATTAAGGCCGCCCATTGCCCTAAGAAGAAGAAGAGCAAAATCGAATTAGAAGCTAAGATTCAATCTAGCAAGATTAAAGCTAGAATAAATCTCAAGTTCCTTATCCAAGCAAGGTGAATAATGATCTAAATCATCTCATATAAGTCATCTTGAATGTTTTAATTTGGGTTTAAGGTTTAAAACCATATGACTGGATGAATGATGATATGCTTTAATTTATATACCATGTTATAATTTAACTAAGGATTGTTATGGGATAATATAATTTGATTTTAAGGTTCAAATCGTGAAAATTGATTTCCAAATGCCATGATGTTTGAATATACTATGTAAACATTACTTTGGAGATGGTTTTAAATTTTCATAATATTCCAAGCCATGTACAATATATTGTGAATTTTTAATGAAAAGAAATACTTAATTTTGGGTTTAAATTATTTATGGTAATTAAGTAATGTTTTCGGGCTAGAAATTTATATATATATTAGAAATCATATTAAAAGTGAATAACTGTGATTTTTAGGGATTTTTCCTAAGTGTTTTACTATGGCTTTTAAAGTATTTAAGTTAAAGGACTTAAATGTTTTAATTGTTTTATTAAGGATAAGGGTTTATTTGCAAAAACATTTTTAATTGTTGAATACGATAGTCCTTTTAGAAAAGAAATTTGATAAAAAATTGGCAACCAATCATATTTTGACAAACCAGGTAAGTTAGGTAAAAAGGAATTACTTTGAAAGGCAAAAAAATCAGTTTTGTTTTGAATTACAACTTTGGCACTTCCATTTATTTGCTTTCGTCACATGCCCAATGGACCTTTCGCACCTATTTGAAACCAATGCATATGGTATCAAGCAATTGGTACGTGGTGGATTGGAGAAAGGCGGAAGGGACCGTGTCGAAGGCATGCTTTCGAAGAGGTTGAAGCTATTTTTATTAGCCTTCAAACCAAACAACTTGCCTTTGTTTTTAAAATAAGCTTTTAAAATAGCTGCCGCTTCAGAACCTATGTAATACCTAGCTTTCGAAATAGTTATACTAAATGTTAAACCCAACGGTATCAAAAGGAATACTTTTAAATGGTTTTGAAGCTATGGTTCTAAGAACTATTACTTAAACCTAATGCTATCGAAGAGTATGCTTTAAGTATTTCGAAAGGTATATTTTTCAATGTTTGGAATGATGTATTTTTCAATGCTTCGAAAGGAATGGTTCCAAATATTCGAAAGATATATTGGACGGTTTCGAAAGAGGACATCTAGAGTTTTAAATAATGATACAAAGGATATGGTTGAAAGCCTTTGTTTTCAAATTTGAAATCCCAATCTCATTTTTAAAGTAAACACATGGCAATATGATAGAGTTTTGAAAAGGCATTTAACTATGGAATTTTAGAGGAAGATTTCCTTAATAAAGATATTGGGTTTAGGCTATTAACCATATTTCATTAGAGAAATGATTACAAGGAATTTAACCATGGATTTATATTGTTAAGTTATTTGATCAGTCATCACTAATGCTTGTGTAACTATATTCAATTCATTTACAACCCATAACTGCATCTTAGGGTAAAGATAGAATGACAGTCTTACCAGTAGTGAATATGTATATATTGAATTTGACTCATGTGAGAGTAGAATTGCATCCGGGAGGTCAGACAGACCAGAATATAGGATGCCCTAGACTGATCGAAGGATTATTGGTAGATAAGTTCTTAGTTAGCCGATAAGAACAATGTTATGAAAATTGTTATTGGTAGTGGCCAATAGGTTCTTTGTGATCCCATGAAAATTATGTCCAGAATAAGTTATTGAGAGGGATTAATAGGTTCATAGATAGCCTTCGAAAATTATGACATGAGAGATGTTATAGGTGGAAACCAATAGGTTTATAGTGATCCCATGAAAACTATGATTGGATGATAGTATTGGTAAAAAATAATTCGTTCATAGTGATCCCATGAAAACTAAGAAAGTGGATAGGAAATCCATAAAAAATTAAACATGTTATTAATCAGCCCATGAAAACTAATAGGTTAATAGTGTCCCTAGAAACTATAACTTGAGACAGATAGTCAGGTAAATGTAGATGGGAAATCTAGAGCATATTGCATGTTTGCATATCATCATGATACATTTTATTATGTTACGTTTTTACCATTGTGGATGCAGGTGCACTGTATATGGTTATTATAAATTGGGTTAAGATACTAGTGAGGTGAAAACACATTCCTCTAAGTGGCGTGGTCTCACTGGATATCCATATGGTTCGAGATGGTGGGTTATTATTCACACCAAATTTTTTGTCTAACTCGCATTTTATGTTATTCCCTTAAACTCTTGGATGCTCAGTTGATTTTGAGTAGTTTGAGAGTTAAGGTATTCAGGTTCTCCTTTAGACGAATAAGCTCAATTTGGAACGTGTCCTAAAAATGGGGAAGAAGCAACTATTTAAATATCTCCTTATATATGTGTGCACATATGTTTGTGCAAATGCATGTGATTGACTATGTACAAGCACTCCTACCCACTCACGAATGTGCATGTGAATATGTGTACGTATATGTATCCAATACCCAATGACAACAATCAAACGAAAATCAAATTCGAACCTAAATATTCCATGGAAGGAATCCGTTTAAAATCGTCAAGTTCGAAATGATAGATTAAGAGGACACGTTCCAGATTTATAGTCCCGGATGTTGGAAGAGCATCGCGATTGATGACAATGGAAAAAACTTTCCACAGAAACAATTCACAAGAAGGATGATAACCATTCGAAACACATAGTGGAGTTCATCACAGCAACTGTAACTTGTCTCGATTTAAAGCGTGTCACGTCTGAAACAAATTATACTTTGGAGGGCAAGTGTTATCCAACCTTTTGACCAAGCCATATTCGAAAAAATTAGACAAGTTGAACTTGAAGTTATCAAGGCAGGAAGCCTAGAGAGATAACCCAAAAGTTCAGGAACCAAACACAAATAAAGTCACAAGGCTAATGCAAGAACAACCCAAGACCACAACAACATAGGTACACTAATATCATGGGTCGGTGCCGATCCCTATTTCCTCAACTTGGGGGACCCATCTTATGCCTACATGTCTTACATAATGCCAAGAGCCAATTTAATTTTTTTTTGTTGATCCAATGCAATTCTCCATCGATGTCCATGAATGTCCATGAATACTTGGCAATTCTGTTCTTCTATAACTCCATCATTCGGACTCAGAAACGAGCTAATATTGCTGCAAACAAGTATGGAATAATGAAGCTAACCACAAAATGAGCCGAGATGAAGAATTGGAGGCAGCTACGTTGGCCTTCCTATTGGTTGGTACCGGCCCATACCCTTGGAGTTGTACTGACCCATACAAACCGATAAGGTGGCACCTACTTTCTTGGGAAATTGATTTAAATCATGGATAACAATTTGGAGATATTTTGTATGAGATTTCAGGTCCTGCCTCTATAAATAGGAAGGTATGGCACATTTTTCAGAATCTTTTGGCCTAGTTCTACTCTACTCTATATTCTTGTAATTTTGAAAACTAAGTGTCGAAGCTGTACCGACCCCAAAGAACTTTTGCTTCCAAGTCAGAATATAAGCAATAAAACTATAAAGTGGACGTAGGCCTTGATTAGCTGAACCACTATAAATGGTTGTGTCTTGATTATTTCTCATTTTCATTTATATTTTTTCATATTTTATTCTCTACATAAACTTCTGGGTGTTTGTGCCATTTTTGGTTCAAACAGATATGTGTGTATGTGCGTGCGTGTGGTTTTAATTATTAAACAATATCTAAACGATAATGACTAATAAACTAGTTCTAACAAATTTAGATTGTACTTTGTGAAAAGTTTGATATTTTTTAAACTGATATTGTAAATTTGAATGATTATGATTTGTCTTAATTCAGATATCAAATATTCGAATCAAATGAATAATCTATTAATAAATTAACTTTAATTAATCGCATTGATATATAATTATTTAATAATAATAATAATATAATGTTTAATTAAAAATATCAGAAACGAGTGTGTAGTTACCATCAAATAATGTTAATGTGTTCTGAATTCAATATGAACCCAATGGCGCAAGTTGTGCTTAAAAAGGATTTCTTACGTTGAAGATATACACATTTTAAAACATAAGGGTCATAATGTAACGTATAATTTATCAAGAACAAAATTAAATTTATACCCGTCTTCATTTTGAAATCCCAACCGCTTGATCAATTTTTGTTGTGTGATTAATTTGACCATTTCGGACAACTGGAGCCAGCGACCACTTTCATTCGTCTCCTCATGTGACGAGCTACACTATCATGTAAGAAAAATTATACTGGAGAAGCCATTTGAAACCTTAATTCTTTCTTTCATTCTTTCATCAATGTCGTTATTGTAAGGGATATCATCGCTAGTGGCCAAATCCACGAAATCTAACCAGTATAGATGGCCCAAGCTCGGTGATGACGAGTTGCCTGATGTTGATATGCATGGCTCTCTTCATGTGTGCATAAACTGCAACAAAAGAAGATCTATAGTTTTTTTTTATTAAAAATGATTTTTAAAAAATTTTAGCAGAAATAGTTTTTAAATCGGTTTTAATTGAAAAACATTTGAATTTTTTTCCTCAATAATCCTTTCTGTCGAACTCAGCTTTAATTATCAACTTTACCTTTAAGAGAGTTATCCTCTAACTAAATGATGCGGTTTTAAAGTCTACCGTTAAGATATAATTTGATTTATGGAGAGATTGAATTTCAATGTATGTATAATGAGACATCTAGGTATACCCGTAGTAATGGACTATGTAAAATATTTTACCAACGTTCACTATTCTAGGTATAACCCATGATAAATGGGATCTCATCTTACTTAATTAACTAAACTCATTTATTAATTCATACCAATGCATATTTTGGACTACCTAATTATAAAATAATTTTAAAATTTTCAACTAGCAAAATAATATATATATATATATATATATATATAGTATAATATCTTTACATTTAAACTATTATACCTGATTAAAATTTTTAATAATTAGGCCCTTTAATAATAACTAAAATTAAAAATTACTTAATATAATCATTATATTAGTTTTTGCATAGTTATAATTTATAACTTTCATAAATTATTTTCTATTGAAAACTGAGAGTTGCGGCTTTGTGACTTCTAAATGTGAACTCGGCCCTTGGTAACATTCATACAATTTAAATATTAAAGTTTGTATGGACTTCATGAAAGCATGGCAATGAACATGAGTTCAGTTGCTTACCGATAACCTAACTGAAATGTAATTTCTTATTTTTAAAGCGATACCCTTAAGCAACAATATATTGAGCATGTCTTTTCTTCGTCATCCCTATGTCACTTAAATGTCTAGAACTCTATCAACGATCAAAGCTCTGTAATATTTGTACTTAATTTTGTAGTCCAACATTAAGTCTATGGTTCAAACCAATAAAAATTGTTGATTATTCGATTTGCTTTAGCTAATGACTTTACGTTGACCTCCAATTACAATGATAGTTACCTTCTGTTTAAAAGAGATGAATCCACTCTTGAATAGTGTTTCACATCAAGTGGTCCATCTTATACCAAATTACGATCTTTACACGATCATTGTCGTTCTGTAATGGACCATGATCAAAGTATAGCTTAGACACTAAAGATTTACGGCATTCCCAAGTCAAAAGTGCAGCCATGTGAGATCATCTATTTTACTATTAACCAATAGAAGACTCTCGATGAGTCGTTCTATGATTGTTCAAACAAATACACGTACGCAACCCCTTGGCGCCCTCAACAGTCACGAGTAATTCATCATCTATCATATGGTGGACGTTATGTACATAAGACTCAATGGATCTATGGATATCCTATTCCTAATATATCTTGACTCGGAACATTTAAGGATAATATTTATTGTATACTTTTCAATACCATGGTCTTAAACAAATTTCTAACTGCGATTTCTTAAATACTTTTCCTATTGATTTTCTACTTGTATGTATTTATAACATTTTTTTTAAATTCGGACACAACAATATATAAAATGGAAAATAAAACCAAAAGTTTGCTTTATTTTGAATACGATTTGCTATAGTGAAAGAGATAGTATTATGCCTTTGGGGAAATTATGTAACTTGTTACATATATACAACTCCATGGTCAATTTATTCGTAATAAAGGTGTTTGATTTTTTTTTTTACACATTTTGTTATATTTTGATGAGATTAATTAAATAATTAATTTAAAGTATATTTATGATTCATTAAATAAAATGTTATGTGATTGTAGTTGCAAATAGCTGCAATCATGAGTAAGTAATCACAAAATAAAATAACATTTCTTTTTAAATATTCCTGGTCAAGTTATTTCGAGAAAGGATATCGATACATCCATTAAGACCAGAGTGTGTAATGCTACCGAAACGATGGGAAACATATTACCCATGGTTGTTGGGTGCATATAGGGGTTATATGCTCGTAGTTATTGAATAAGTATGGAATGACTTATTTGAGAGCTTCCTATTTGTTGATAATAACTAGGTCAAACAGGAATCTCAACATAACGATGATACATTGTTTCCTCGACTTGAGAATACCATGGAACTTCAACGTGGACACTACACTTCAATTATAGTTAAATCATAGCATGGTGATCCATTGAGTGGCCATTGTAAGATATGAGTTAAAGCAATGGAAGTGAAGCACTATTCAAAGAATTCGCCTTCTGTGTTGTATGAGGTTAGTATTCAAGGTAAACTGTAGTCAATTCAACGTCAAAATCTTTTGCCAAAGTAGAATAGTTAATAATAAATGTTATTAGTAAATCAAGGGCTTTGTTTATGGACTGATCGAGTTAAATGTGGATAACATTGGAATTTTGACTAATAACCGACTCCATCATAACGTGATATAGTGTTGGAAAACAGAATGTGTGTAGATTATTGTGTAAAATTAACAGCTGAGGTGATGTTTGAACATTGATATTTGAATTGTGTAATATTAATAGCTGGTAGAATTCACATCTTTGAGTTGGACAGCTATATTTATGAATTCTACAAAAA
Organism: Allium cepa; assembly: GCA_030765085.1. NCBI lineage: Eukaryota > Viridiplantae > Streptophyta > Magnoliopsida > Asparagales > Amaryllidaceae > Allium > Allium cepa. The sequence goes on from CM060942.1 coordinate 74,133,118, forward strand.
CCAAACAATTTAGTTAGTTTATAAAGCATTATAAATTAGTTAAATTAATTATTATTAAATAAATATTAATTATTAATTTATTTAATGATTCAGGTGCTATTTTGATGTATATATAAAAATTATATATACACGTACCGATATATGATATCAATGTATATTTTTAACAAGCTTTAATTATATGTACACACACACTCAAATAAGCCTAGATTTCCTTTGTCTACATAGGACAAGATCATGGTCGACTATAAGAAAGAAAGAAAATATCAAAATATGATTTAGATTTAATTGAGGAATTAAAGAGGAAGGTATCAAGAGAAAGAATGAGAAAGGTTTTCATTCTCTTTATAAAACAAATCTTCCTCGTTAATTCATTCATTTAGCCTTCTTTCTTTCATGATGGTCGCGTTTTCTTCTTTTTCTCCCATGGCTAAAAAATTTCACCTAAAATAACATTGAATAAAATAAAATAAAACTGGTTCATCCAATTCTAGCAAGATTGGGTAGTGATTTAAGGAATATCAGAGTCGATTTACAAATCTAGGTGTCATAAAGGGATTGATCTAACAAAGGTAAATTCTCTTCTCTAAATTTTAGTATGTCACCCACCCCAATCTACGCATCTGCATTGCCACCATGTGTATTTATTAGAATTTTAATTTATTGAAATTGTTTATAACATTTGATGCCTTCTAAATTGTAAATTCTGTATGAATGAATAATGCTTTTTAGACTTGTATCAATGCCTTTGCTCAGATTATGGTTTTATAGACTAGACTCAAGTTTATTTGGATCTAACTTAAAAGGAAAATTACAGTTTTATCTAAATTATATACATATAGACACACACACATATATGTATATTTATATGTATGTAAGTATGTATGTACATACATATATTTTCAATACACACTGAGATTTACAAATGCCTATTGTAGTGCGTTAGTATAGGATAAGTAATAAATTCAAGAGAAACAAAATGTAGTGTACCTGGAATTTTGTCGCTTTGATTTGTGACTATTTGAATTTTTTGTAATATTCAATTTATGGTTTTTAATGGTCAAATAACCCTCTTTTAATTAATAATTAATGATAGGAAATTCATTTTTGAATTTTATTTACATAAGCAAGTAGTTTGGAGAAAAATTAAAAACGTGACCGAAAATCATTTTTGAGATTTTCAACTTTTAATCGAACGAAAGTTGTCGCGATGTTGTTGCACACATATGCTCACACATGTACACATATATAAACATTTCAAATATTTGAAAGGAAGATTAGTAAAAATTAGTATGATTTAAGAAGTTTTAAAAGTTAATTTATTAAAGTAATAAAGTAATGATAAGACACTTTCTTCTTATTTTAAGTGTAAAGAACTCGATAAAAGAGGATGTGATGCTTAAGTATATGTCATAATGAGGGCAAGATGTGTTGTTAAAATTCTAAAGAGGGGTATTAGGTTAGTTTTAGGAAGGGTAATTTGGTAAACTGCCATTTAAATTTGTTTATAAAGTAACCACCACCTTCTCATTTTCATTTTCTATTTTCTATTTTCTATTTTCTATTTGCTATTCTCTTCTCCACCTTCTTCATTTTCAAAAACCACTTCAAATTAATTTTTCTTCTTCCATAAGTTCATAATTCCTTATTAAAACCTTTACCATCCTAAAAAAACAAACTTTAAGTGCCAAACCCAGCTTTCTTGTCTTGGTCGTACTCTCCCCTAGACATTTTTGCCCTTGTCGTGTGCCTCTAAGGGTTCCTCAAGTTTTGTGTGTGTGCTAGGTGATCGTCACATTTTGGTAATTTGGTGTCATGTTTTGGTTGTTTGAGTGGTTGATTGTTTGATTATGAGCTTGTACTTATAATACTTCACTATTAAAAGTGTGGTTTCCCTTCATTTGTTATATTTTTATTATTGACAATTATTGTAATAATTAGTTATTTGTTTCATTATGATGTTATGATGTAAATAGGTAAAAATTTATGATTTGAGTTGTAATATTATTCCTTCTCAAATAGCAAAGGCATATGACTTTTATTTTATAGGGGACTATGTGAAACACAAAAGATTAGACAAAGAACTATGAAAGTTCCAAAGTGGTTCATAGTCGAAAGGCCGTGATGAATACACTTCGAAAAGTTATGAATTTATGGAGTGGTCCAACATGACTCCTTGCTAATGTGAATTTTTATTTTGAATTATTACTTGTTAAGTGTGATGTAATGAAGTGGATGTGTTGATAAATGATTTGTTTCGATCGTTCATATGCGACATTGAAATCTCGTATTTTCTTTCAAAGTGATTTACTAAGTTTGTGTATATAAATATTTGAAGTAATTTCTGAACCTTGACTTTTTTGTAAAAGAAAACATTGGCAAAGATATTTAAATGGTTTAAAATATATAAAAATTGGTTTAAAGTTTATTTGATTTACAAAATGAAGTTTTCAAATTTACGGTGCATATAGCGATAGTCGTTATAGATGCAGTTTTGGAAATCTATGTTTTTGTAAAATAAAAAGAGTTATTTATCTTGGATATTTTGAAAAGTCTTTTCAAATGTGTTTTTAAGTATTTAAACGGAATTTTGAAGTTTAAAATATATTTATAAGTATTTTTTTAGTTATTTAAGCAAGAGGCTTAAGTTTTACAACGGAACTTGTTTGTGTCAAAAAGCCAAGTTTTGTTTTAAAAGCAACCATTTTCAAAGGATGTTTCAAATACAAATTTCAAACTTTTTTAAAAAAGTGTTTTTTTCAATATTTTTAAAAGAGAAGGAAGCATGGATTTCAACACTATTATTATAATAAATGTTTCCGAGAAAAGAAAAGAGCTTATGGACTATAAGATTTTTGTTATAATAAATGGTTTCGGGAAACTGGAAAGGAAGTTAATTTAAAACACTTTGTTATTATTAAACAAGTTGTTTAATTTTTTAAAGGAAAGATGTTCAAATGGCTTGGAACTCATCAATTTATAAGTTGTTTACTTCTATAAAGGAGAGATGTTGCCTTTCTGATCAAACCTTGGTCTAGATATGTGATTTTGGAAATTATTTTATTAACAAACATATTGGAACTTTCAGATCCTATTTTAATTTCAAAACTTTGAGGTATGGAAACTTGCTTCTATTTTGAAAGTTATAAGTAAATGCCGAGTCAAGGTTTGAAAGGTAATAATACCCTAACTTGAACAGTTTCATTTCTAATAGATGAAAGGTATTAGTTTGATATCGAATACTAGAAATAAGTTTATGGAATTGGCTTTTAGACTATTTTAAAAAGACTTTGTTTTATGCAAGGTATTTCTTTGTCGGTGCCATTAAGTAGCAAAGCAAACATGATATAGTAGTGCTAAAATGTTGATAAGTTTATAGAAATTAAGTTGTCTTGTGTTTAGCACTAAAAATAGATGAGTGCACTTTCCTTTATTTGTTAGATCTAGAATCGAAATGTTTGAATAAGGTAAGATCACGAGCAACTAGTTCCTTGACTTACCTGACTTCGTTTATGGGCAAGGGATAGAGAAGTTGAAATGTCAGAAACGTGATAAGTATAAGAGGGTTAATTTTGATAAATGGGATATGATTAATTAAGGTTATAGAAGGTACTTTATCATATACTTGATACCAAATTTTAAGGTATGGAAACTCATACTATCTTAAGAATTAAGAATGCATGTCGAGACAAGGATAGTTTTTTAACTTGTTCGATTTCATTGTCTAACGAGGGATAATACCGTTTGAAACTGAAAAGTGGTGATATGTATAAGTTGTTTGATTTTTCATAAGCATAATATGCTTATAGTCTGATAATGGTTTTTCCACCATCGATAATATGGCCAGTTTTTGACTTTAGAAGTATATGAAAGCTTCATGATTTCATACGGGTTAGGATTCCATTTGGAGAACTCATTCAGATGAAATGACTCTCTCTTTAAGGGGTATATTAGAGATCCACTTGGGACACTTATTTAGTCCACTTACTTTTTAAAGAATCGGGATTGAGTCAACTAAAAAGTTATAGGTTGTTTGTTCGGAGAGACCGAGATCAGATAAGCATGAGTTATCCAAAAACCACTTCGAATTAGAATAAATGTTTGAATTGAAACATCTTAAAGATGATGGAAATCAAAGGCAAAGTTCTTTGAAGTGCAATGGCTACTTGCTGCTAATCCTTATGATGATTCCATAAAAAAAGATATAGTAGAAGTAGTATCTTCAGTTTGTTCATATCCTGAACATCTTGTATGGATGAATGTGGTAGTTACATTGTTGTTTGAAGGGCAGTGTTAGCATTCCACGTGAGATTTGCTAAAAAGGAAAAGTAGCCTCAAACCTCACAATCGAAAATGACTAAACCAGGAGAGGTGCGGTAAGGCTATGTGGGTCGCACCCATTAGGGTATGGACATCACCCTTCTAGAGCACTATTTATGGATTCGGTATGTGCATGTGAGCTCACGAGAAAAGGTTGCAAAATAACCGGGGTGATGACATATTCGGTACTATCCAGTAAGGGCTAGGCTGGTTCCATATTTGCAGGGGTCATAGGTTGGCTCTTGGTATATTTTTCTAGAGATGTACCGTGATAGGCGTTACCCCAGTAGCATTGTCATTGTGTGAAATCCATTTTCCAATACGTGCCTTTAAAGACTTAGTTGTATACTAAATATGCTAGAATGTAATTAATGTAACCATTTTGGCTATGATTCAGTGTTTATTTTAAACCTTAAACATTATTATAATATCATAAGGTTTTCTTAAAAAATGGTTTGTTTATCGTAAGGTAAAATCCATTCGTGTTTATGTGTGGTGTGGTCTTGCAAGCTATCTTTATTTTGGAAAGGGTTTTATAAATATGACAATTCATATGATTTGAGTTTTTCATGCTGGTTTACCAGGCTGGTCTTGGTGTTATTTTCTTCTTATACTCGGGTCAAACCTGAGTAAGTCAACTTTGGACGCTTTGGAGCTTTAAGAGATGAGCTGGATGTCTTCAATATGTATTTCCATAGTTTAATTTCCGTCGTATTTCTTGTTTTCTATTGATCGGCATTTGTAAGGATGGGCTGTCATAACTGTCTAGACTAGTGATAGGTTAGACTCTGATTGTTGTATGAATATTAAAGTTTTCTTTTATAAAGATCATTTGGGTATTAAATATTACACATCACGACGTGAGATTCTGTTCTATCTTTTCTTTTCTTTCACCTCAAGATCCGTCTTTCTAGCACTCGGATGCTCAACACGTGAATATCATAGATGTATTAGTGTTGACTTGTGGGGGCGAAAAGGCGGTTTGTAACATGTGGTTTTATGGTTGCTAGGGTTCAGTGTTGCGCCCATTTCTTTTCCACTCTCTTTCCTTTTTGCGCATTTCTTATTCATTTTCGTCACCTCTTATCCATTCCAAATTCATCCTCCATCTCCTAATCTTTACAACCCTCCATTTTCTTTTTACGTTTTCCCTAGCTTTGCCCTTTCAACTTCAAGCTATCTTTGCCCACTCTACTTCTATATGGTTGTTCTCTTCCATTTTTCAATAACTTTCCTTGTTGGATCTTGTCTTTCTCATTTCCCCTTCTTTGTTCCATCAAGCCTTTATTTTCCTTGCGACTATGAGCCAAAATTCTTGGAGATCTAGAACCTACAGAGTTTGTATTGGCTTCCTTACCCCATTTCTTTTGAAATTTCATTTCTGTTTTCACAACCTCGATGTGGTGATGGATTCAGCTGCTTGCTTCAGATATGTTTGGATTAGGTTTGGTGTTGTGCTTACTTTTCTAGGCCATGGCTTTGTCAAGTTTCTGATGGCACTGGGTTATGTTGTGTGGTGGTCCAGAGGTTGGAGGAAGTTGTGTAGCAGTGTTGAGGTATTATGTACTTAGTGCACGTTTTTCAAATTTTGGAATATGCCATGAGTTTCTTTTTGGATTTTTTGCTCTGTTTCATCACCTTGTTGCAATTCTTTACTGAATCACTTCTATTGATTGCTTAGTATTTCTATTGAATATTTGTAATGTCCTACCTTTTTTACGCTCAATCGACGCTAATATATACACGATATTCATGTGTCAAGCATTTAAGTGCCGGAAAGACATATTGTTGGGACTAAAGAAAGTAAAAGATAGAATAAAATCTCATATCTGATGAGTAATATGTAATATACAATAGAACTTTACAAAAAGAAGACTTAAATAAACACAACCGTCAATCAGAGTTAACTAAACAATCATCAGCCTGGACAGTTATAACAGCATGTCCCTACAACTACTGGTGAATAGGACAACGAACGCAGTGGAAAATAAAGAAAGACGTAGATAGGTCTTGGGCATCCAGCTCATCTCATGAGCTCCAAGCATCCAAAGTAAATCAATAAATATGCTCGGTATGACCCAAACATTATAATAAAATAACACAAGGATCAGTCTGGTAAACCAGTATGAGAAGACACACCTCGAATGGATTTTAAAGTTATAAAACCTTTAAAAATAAAGGTATCTCGTAAGACCATGCCGCAACATGAACAGGTTTTTACCTTATGACAACCAACTTATTTATATTAGAAAATCTAGTGATATTAATGTCTAAAGGCGAAAGTATTAATAATTAAGTAGCTGTAATGCTCGTGAGTGTACATCACAATAATAACAAGTATATAATCAAAAATCGAATGCATCGCTCCATGCATGCATAACAACCGTAGGTAACGCTACGAAGGAATACATCACAATAATGTACACTGGGTAATACATAGATGGCTATGCAAGACCGAATGCATCGCTCCATGCATGCAAAACAACCGTAGGTAACGCTACGAAGGACAAACTACACCCTCATGGGTTAGCTAAACCCCTGACTATGTATCCTATCTTTGGTTTTAGTCATTACCGCTGGTGAGGCTACATCTGGCATTCCAGCTCATGCACCACCACCTGAACAGATCTCAGAACCGTACATGGATTCCCATACCTCAACAAGTCTGGGAGTCAAACATGGATTCCAACAGATCTCGGAATCACATATGGATTCCCACACCCCAACGGGTCTTAAGATCACACGTGGATTCCAACATCCAAAACAAATCTCGAATCTCCTTCAAGCATAGAATCCGTATATGTTTTAGAGTGGAATGGTTTTGAGTCATCTTTTTCAAGTACACTCCCCTTCTTACCAGATGTTGCAAAACCAATCGATCGATATTCAGGTTCTTTTGGAAATAATTAGACAATACATAAGAGCAAGGATCACCCCCTAACCGTTTATGTGGATAGATCTCTTTATCACTTGTCCTAAAAAAACAAAACAAGTTTATATGTACAGTATAACACCACTGATCGTAACTGTACCATATAATCCTTATGTCTCTCCTAGATATTTCCAAAGTTAAAATCCTACGGTGTTAAGTATGGAATATTTCTATACCACCTAAATTAAGAAGGATTACATATTCAGGCCAAAATTTGATTGTTGGTTATTTAACTATAAAACAATCAAACATGCAAATAGAGGTTACATTTTCCATGGAAACCATTAAGCCTCTATCTTCGCAATATAAGTCTATTCACAAACCATTTCACTTTTAAAACTTGGAAACTTTTCCATATACTTATGTATACAATAGTATAAATATATTCACAAAACATTAAGAAAGATTTCTTATTCCAAAATCATATTAAATGAATCAAAACAAATCTCATTTAAAACAGAGATACCGATTACCCAAAACACTATTCCTTTGGTGTTAAGTACAGAAAAGAATATTTCATACCATCATAATTAAGGTCATTTGGGGAAATCAAATCTCATTTCTTCTTAATAAAAATTTATTTTATAAACCTCTTGAACTTGTTATAAATCCCCAAATCTATTTAAATAAACTTCTTTTTATATATTTCCAAGTTTATTTATAAACTCTTTTATAAGACTTTAAAATCAATTGAAAAACTCCTTTTATAAATCTCTAAACTCATTAAAAACCAACTTCTTTCCAATTTCCAAGACCCCTTTCCAAATTTATTGCACCTTTAATAAATCCTTTTATTGAACAAAAATCTTGATATAAACGTTTTCATTTAAAATGTTTCCTTTTAAATAAATAGTTTATCATTTTTAAACATCTTTTTATAAAATAATTTATTATTTAAAACGCCTTTAGATAAAACAATTTTTTATCTAAAAGAAACATCTTAAATAAATAATTAATTATCTTTAAACCATTTTTTAAAATATAATTAAATAACCTTAAACAATATTTAAAATATACTTAAAAAAATTAATATAACAATAAATTTACTTTAAAAATATATTATTATAATAAAAAAATAACATTAAACAACATTATTATAATAATAAACTTTTAAAATAATATTATTAATTATGCAACAAATAATTTTATATTTAAATAATCAACTTTAAAATATAAAATAATTAACTTTCAGTAATAATTTAACTTCAATATAATAATTAATTTTAAAATAATAATTAAGTTTAAATAATATAAAGTATAAAATAACTTTAAACCATACTTAGAATGTAATATAATAATTTTAAACAATATTTAGAATATAAATAAGTTAACTTTAAAACATTGTTAATAAACTAATTATTAAATAAAAAACTTTACTATAATAATTATATAAAACATTTATAATTTGTTTAAAATTGAAGTTGATTTAAATCCATGGTTTTTCAAACTCGAAAAGATGCTTAGCAATCGCAATGGTATTTAAACAAGCTACCATATCATTCAATTTTACTTTGCAAGTTAAATTATAGGTATTTGCATAATCAGGCATATATGTAAACCAAATCCGTAATTAACAATCAATTGTTAACGCATTACATATTCAGCATTAATCAACTAACACTTAAATAAATGTCCAAATTTATATAATTGCAGAACGAGGATTTATTCTACTAAACAAATGTCATTCAAAATAAACTATTTCTTTTATTATTAGATGGTGTTTATTTGGCCAAATAGATAACACCAAAGTAGTATGCTTAAATTAGCTACGTTACTATCTAAATAACATAATTTTATTAAATCGGTATTATTTTATCACTTTATGTATTATTAATTTTCAAAAAACGATAACTTATCCAAACCAAATAACTAGCAAATACAACATCCAAGGATGAAATAAATAATTTTTATCTACTATAACATACCCGTTAACCAAAATAGGTGACTTTAACTCACCGAAATTCCAGTTAACGCCGCAGCATTTTGGTTCCGACTGCGTTCGATTTTAGCTTGAAATTCTACATGCTCCAATCTCTATCAACCCAATTCCAAGGTGTAGCTAATAAAATTATGAATCAAATGCGTCTGACTGCGTTCGATTTGGATCTTGCATGATCAAGATATGGGTTAAATAAGATTCTTGAATTAAACAATAATTATTCACTAATTACAACACTTAATTATACTAATTACCTAAGAGTGCTACTATGGATCGTAATGTGGAATATAATCTAAGTTATCTACTAGTGTGGAATATGAATATAAAAAGTGAACAGTAAAGTAAATGACACCAGAGATTTTTATACTAGTTCGAACTCCCATTCTACGTCCAACCCCAGACTCCTTCTGGAATTTAACTATCAACTCTCTCTTAACCCGATGGAATATGTATTACACCGCCTGAGAAATCGAACATGACTTCTACCGTCTAGACAATTGAATAGGACTTCTACCGCCCGAGCAACCGAACAGGACTTTAACAATACAATAAGTTTTCATGACTGATTGTGCTCTGTAGATAGCACGGATATGCCTTTAGAGTACACCCTTCCTATAATCTTTTTCTTTGTTGTATATAGTGAAGTACATGAAGATTGGAAGTAATTTTAATCACAAATAAATTTGTGCTTGAATGTTGAGTGCGTTTATTAAAGCACATGGAAAAATTTTGACCGTAAGAATATAGAATAGAATCAGAGAATTAAGTTATTGAAAACAACTGAATTCAAGTCTATATATAAAGTTTAAAAGATGTAATCATTCGTGAAAAGTTTTGGACAAAAGATACGGAAAAAACTCTTAAATTAAAAGTTGTTTCTGTTCATTAAAAAAAGGTCACCATTCAGAAAATAGCCGTTATGAATATTCATTCAACCGAGGAAAGAAATTTAGTCATCTGAACATTCAAAATAATTCGAAATTTAAATTTATTTTGAAAAGACATCTGGTTCAGTCGACTGAATGGGGGTGTTTAGTCGACTGAACCTTCAAAATAATTTGTGCACCTATGCATGTTTTAATCGATTGCACAACCCTGTTCAGTCGACTACACACCCTACTCAGTCGACTAAAACAGGTGTTTCTGCAATATAAACTTCTCGTTGAAAGATTTTTGTGTAGTAACTTTTTATAATTAATTTATAAGTTTTGTATAAGATTTTGAAAGTAATTTAAAACCATGTGTGTGCACATACCACTTAGAAGAGATTTTAACAATTATTAACAACTGACTAGACTATAGACAAACCAATTATAAACTTTGAAGCTTTCTCTTTTAAATCTGGGTCGTCGATCTATCGTCGAGTAGAATAGTATCTTCTGTTGCAAATTTGGTTAGCTCATATAATATATACTTATATAGTTGTCATGATCAAAACGTCAAAATACAAGGTTCTAATATTCTCCCTTTTTTGATGATAACAACTATATAAGTTTAAAAGTTAATAAAATTTATAAAAAGCAATTAAAACTCCCCCTAAATTAATGACTCACCGGTTTATCTTCATATTTCTCCCCTTTTGTCATCGACAAAAAGGAATATCAATTGTATAGCTATGAGAATATAGATGAATATTACTTAACATGAAGGACTTGAATCAAGAACAAAAGAATTTAAACACCATATTACATAACAAAACATGAAAACAACATTGATTTAAAACAAACAACCTATATAATAATTTTTCATTAATGCATCATAACAAACAACAAAAAAATATAAAAACATACATAAGCATAAAAAAAATCGACAAAACTTCCTCACTATCGGATTCTTCATCTTCTTTTTCCTCGGTGTTGTCCAATAGAAAGGAGTGGGGGTATTTTTGGCAACATTTGTGGAAGTAGATCCAGTGGAAGAGATTTTTTTCCCAAATTTTATTTAAGAAGCCCTTAATGGAGTTGAGCTTCTTATTGGTTTTGATGGTGGTTTTCTCAACGTTGACTAAACGTCAATTTAGCTTTCTTTGATTCCAAGACACAGTGGTTAAACCTTTCTTTGGAGGAAAAGCACCATGGAGCTCTATGATGTCGTTGTCTTCTTTTTCTTAGTCTTGATTGGAAGGTTGGGAGGAGGAGGAGGAGCCGATACGAGTCTCATGGGGTTGCAAAATCCCTTGAGCCCGATTAGCCGCCCATTGTTGGAAGCTAATTATTTCTTGAGGCGGTTGGTGTTTTGGCAAACCCGTATGACTTAATGTCTTAGTGTTTGGCTCACCAACGGTAATGAAATCGGCGTTGGGGATGGTAACACTGAAGTTCATGAGAATCAGCATAATGTAAGCTCCATTTAAGATGATTTTGTAGCTCCGCTTAGGATTAAACATGGGGAATTCATCAAGAATTACTCTAACCCAATTGACATTTTGAGAGGAGTAGATGGCATAGAGGGCTTGGAAGTCTTTCTTGTATACTTTCTCGTAGCTTCTGGTATGAGGTTGGGTTGAGCGGATGAGAGCACGATGAAGTATTCGAGCCTTTGGTTGCAAGGCGATGGATTTGGGAACAGTCATGTCATCAAAGAGGAAACAATGAGAGACCTCATCCCAATTGTCCATATCTACTTCCGCATCATTAATGTCAACGCCTTCATAGGGACAACAAAGAATATAGCCAAGGTATTAGAGAGGAAGGTAGATTCAGACATCGCAAATAAGTGTCCAGTTGCAATCGTCCTTGTTTCTTAGATCTTGGTGATCCAAGTTCATACTGGCAAAGAAGAGTTTGATTAGGAGGAGGTAGGTCTTGACGTTGTTGGTGTCAAACCTAACCAAGCTCTCAAGACCACTTGCCTCCATAGTTTATCGAATTGTGTAGGCATTGAAATCCGAATACTTGACAAATGAACCATCGGAGATTCTACAGCTCTGCATGGGATTGTAACGGGTGACGGTAGTTTCATCGTGGATCCAAGACCTAATTTGGCTTTCGGATGGTCCGGTGGATGATTGGCGAAGCCTTTTGTTCTTGGAGCCATTTATTTGGGAAGATTTGAAATAGATAAATTTGATTAAGGAAAATGGGGGATAGGGTTTGTTTGTAGAAAAAGATTGGGTTTTGGAATGGAGGAGATGTGTTTACATGGTTGGTGAAAAGGTGGATTGGTAGATGTGCCATAACATTTTTAAAAATAGGAACTGAAAAATTCAGTTGACTAACCCCCTAATGGGCAGTCGATTGGAATAGTCAGTTTTTCAACCCGAAAGTTTTTGTCTAGAAATTGCCTAATTCAGTCTACTTAAAATATAGTATTAGACGAATGAAATCTAGAAATTTTCAAGTACTCAAGAATGTTCAGTCGACTGAAATTAAAATTCTATCGACTAACATGCAAAGAAAATATTCTCGCATCAAATAGCCTAAAAAAGTTCAAATTCAGTCGACAGAAATCTATAAGGCAGTCGAATGAATTACCTTGTATAAAAAAGCTTGCATTGAAGTTTCAGTCGACTGAAACTGTGCTTATTCTCCTTTTCAGCCTTTATACTAAAGATTTTCTTATAAATATAAACTAAAATAAAAACTTGTTAATTTTAGAAATGTTATATATAAAAAAACATTTTTTTGAAACATATAAAACATGTATATGCAACATTCATTCAAAAACAATAAAATTCTATTTTTTAGAAGAGTGAGAGTCATCATAGTGTGGTTCAATCTTCGTTATTTCTTGTAATGGTTGGATTGGTGACCAAACATTACTTCGTTCCTAGGAGTAGGTTGACACCTAAGGACGTTGTAGGCTTCGTTCCCAAGAATTCGGAGGAACTTTAGAATGTTTGAGGCGAAGGTTGATGTATGCACTGTTTCGATGAAGACCCGCAAAAGTTTAACGTGACTTGTTCCAAAAAACTTAAGTGCTTAGCATTTACTTTCTGTTCGTAGTATAATTCATGCTGCAGTTCCAGAGTCTCCCTCTAGTGATGATGGATATCATCATTTTCTCTTTCATTAACGGAGAACCAAAATGTAAAGTATGTTTAGTTCTTTTCTCTTGCGGAGTATATCCAGTATGATGAGTAGGAGATGGTGTGATTTTAACTGGAATATAAACCAGGGCGGAGTTATTGGATTTCCTTGACGATTCCGAGGAAGGTGTGCTAAAAACGATGAATGACTGATTGGATCCATCATGTGGAGACATGTTGATGTTTGTAGAAAGAAATTATAACAAGAACTTAAGCTTTAGAAGAAAAAAATTATGTTGGGAAATGATGATGTGAAAAAGGATGAGTTATAAGCCTTTACATACAGAAGTAAAGACAATTTTAATTTTTAAATTCTTAATATTTTGAATTCTTTTGGCAAATATTTTAAAGTTTTCAAAAGTATCACTTTTATTTTTCAAAAATATTTTCCAGGTATATCTTGAAAAATCATCTACTATTACAAAAACATATCTATTATTGTTTATAGATTGAGTTTGAGTTGGCCCAAAAAGGTCCAGATGTAATAACTCAAGAGGTCGTAATATAGAAATCATTTTATTTGATTTAAAAGTAGATTTAGTTAATTTTCCAAATTGACAAGCCTCCCAAATATTTTTTACTTTAAATTTCATCTTTGGTAAACCTCTAACTAAATTATTCCTTGATAATTTGTTAAAAGCTTTAAAATTCATATGACAAAATTTTTTGTGCCATAACCAAGGATCATTATCTTTGCTACTAGACACATATTTGTGTTGAGATTGACTTTCATTTTAGTATATAAATATTTATTTTTTTAGTTCCTTCAAAAATAAGATTATTATTTTGATCAAAAATGCTACATTTATTCTAAGAAAAACTTATATTAAAACCTTTATTACGTAGCTGACTTATACTTAGCAAATTATGTTTTAAATTTTTAACTAATAAAACATTTGTAATAAGAGGTAAGTTAGATGTACCGTCATTGCTCATGTCGCCTTTGCCGATGATATAGCCTTTGGAATTATCTCTAGATGCGACAGATCCTCCATCTGAGTAGATATTGTTGGTCAGCATATCTTTATTTCCTGTCATGTGTTTTGAGAAACCACTGTGTAGTATTCGCTTTCCACTTTTCTTAGTCGGTACCTGCAAAAAATATGTGAATGACGTTGGTACCCAAATTTTTATTAGGTCCTAAGAGTTAGATCTTACGAAGCCAAACCCAAGAGGGTTTAGAATTCCCTTTATAAGTAAAATCTTTATTTTATGAACTGAACTTATAAAAGATTTTATATACTTGTCTCTGATTAATTTATTTTTAGGTTTTGGTACCTAAATTTTTGTAGTATTTGTTTTACTAATTTCTTTCTTTTGAGTAACAACTTTTGGCTTTGTTATTGCTTTTACAAAATTATTATGCAAATTGAAATTTTTATATGATGTACTATTCTTCTTTGAAATTGTCTTTGAAGAATTTTTGTACCCTAATCCATTCTTATTAGAAGTAGTTTGAGAATTACTAATAATTTTAGAAAGATTATCTCTTCCTTTATTAAAATTAGTTACATTTTTAGTAATGTTCTCTAATTCAGTATTGAGACTAGTGTTTTTCGATTCAAGAATTTTGACATTTGATTTTAGACCATGATTTCCTAAGTCTAATATAATATTCTTTTCTTTTTGAACTATTATTTTCTTTTTGCACTTCTACTTCATTTGTTATCATAGTGAATTGAGAAGAAACATTAGAAAAAGATCCTTGTTAATTAACAAGTTCTTCTAAAAATTTCTTTTCATCTCTTAGCATATCAACTTCTATTTCAGTTCTTCAAAAATTTTCTAGTGCATCTTTATACTTTCTTTTAACTTCTTTGAGTTATCTAACAATTCTGAATTTATCTCAATTAAATCATCCAAATATAAATCACTTATATCGTTAGTTGAAGCCATAAAGCAAACGTTGGCTTGTTCAGAATCGCTGTCTGCGTCACTATCTGATGATGAAGATGATTCTGAATCATTCCATGTGACTGAGAAGGCCTACTTCCTTTTGTACTTGTCCTTCTTATTTTTAAACTTGTCTTTCTTTCTATCAGGTAAGTTTTTCTTCATGTGACATTTCTTATGACATTCGTAGCATTCGAGATTTGAGACCGGCAGTTTGCTGGAGTTGTCTCTTCTTTTGTTTCCAAACTTCTTGTTCTTTCTGAATTTTAGAAACTTTTTGAAATTCTTTGCGATCAATGCCATGTCACCTTCATCTGAGTCTGAATCCTCTTGTTCAGCTTTGAATGAAATATTCTTTTTGTCTTATACCAGATCTCACTTAGCCTGCAAATTCACTTCATATGACATAAGATTTACAATTAACTTTTCAGGTTTGATGGTAGAAATGTTATTATCTTCTTCAATAGCTAAGACTTTCTGTTCCCATTCATCCGTTAAAGAGTTTATAATTTTAAAAAAAATATTAAAATTTGAAGAAAAAAATTCAATAATGCCAATAGTGAATGATGTATGTCTTGAAATCTAGAATACATGTCATTTCATTTATAATTTCATCTCGTCTCATTCTGAAATTTTGAAATTGGTTTTTTAGCATTGAAATCTTGCTTTGTTTAACTTTGTTAGCTCCTTCATGTGTGACTTTAAGAGTTCCCCAAATTTGATAAGCAGTTGTACACATGCTAACTCTATTAAATTCATTTTTTTAAGGCATAAAATAGCACATTCATGACTTGTGCGTTTGATGTAGCATCTATCGTTTGTGTATTTGACCATTCTGTAATGGGTGTAGTAGATATAGTGTTTTCATTTTGAGTAATATTCCAAGTATCGTATCTATTTGCTTTCATAAAAATTCTCATTCTAATTGACCGGTAATTATAGTTCAAACCCTTATATAGTGGTGTTCATGTAGTGGATTGGCCTTCAACAAAACGTGTGTTGGTGTTATTTTCCATATTAATCTGTGTATTGTATAACTGTGTTACGGTTACAAGATGGCCCTGCACTGGTACCAAATGAAAGTGCTGCTATGGATCATAACATGGAATATAATCTAAGTTATCTACTAGTGTGGAATATGAATATAAAAAGTAAACAATAAAGTAAATGACACCATAGATTTTTATAATGGTTCGAACTCCCACTCTACGCCTAGTCCCAGACTCCTTCTGGAATTTAACTATCAACTCTCTCTTAACCCGGAGGAATAGTTATTACACTTCCTGAGCATCCGAACATGACTTCTACTGCCTAGACAAATGAATATGACTTCTACCGCCTGGCAACCGAAAAGACTTCAACAATACAATAAGTTTTCTTGACTAATTGTGCTCTGTAGATAGATCAGATATGTCTTTAAAGTACACCCTTCCTATAATCTTCTTCTTTGTGGTGTATAATGAAGGACATGAAGATTGGAAGTAATTTTAGTCACAAATAAATTTGTGCTGGAATGTGCAAGTGATTTTAGTGCGTTTATGAAAGCAAATGGCAAATTTTGACAGCAGTAATATAGAATAGAATCAAAGAATTAAGTTTTTGAAAACAACTGAATTCAAGTCTATATATAGAGTTTAAAAGATGTAATCATTCATGAAAAGTTTCAGCCAAAAGATACGAAAACAACTGTTGGATTAAAAGTTGTTTCTGTTCGTTAAAAGAAGGTGACCATTCAGAAAATAACCGTTATGAATATTCAGTTGACTGAGGAAAGAAATTCAGTCATATGAACATTTGAAAATTTTCAAAATTTAAATTTATTTTGAAAAGATACCTGGTTTTGTCGATTGAATGAGGCTGTTTAGTCGACTGAACCTTCAAAATAATTTATGCACCTGTGCATGTTTAAGTCGATTGCACATCCCTGTTCAGTCGAGTAAAACATATGTTCCTTCCATATAAACTTCTGGTTGAAAGATTTTTGCTAGGCAACTTTTTATAATTAATTTCTAAGTTGTGTATATGATTTTGAAAGTAATTTAAAACCATGTGTGTATGTGTGTGCATATACTAGTTAGAAGAGATTTTAACAATTATTAACAACTAATTAGGCTATAGACAAACCAATTATAAACTTTGAAAGTCTCTCTTTGAAATCTTGGTTATCGATCTATCGTCGAGTAGAATGGTACCTTCTCCTACAAATTTGGTTAGTTCATATAATATATACATATATAGTTGTCACGATCAAAACATCAAAATACAAGGTTCTAACATTACCCAGCTTATTCTCGAATCCACCCTCTTCTCAATTTTCCAGGCTGTGCCAATACACAAAACCCAACCTCCCATTCATCCCCAGTCACCGCCGCTTCAGGCAATCAAACGCTCCCACAAGAGGTCGCCCAGCCTCCAACGAACTTATTTCCGCCAACTGCTCCACCTTACTAAGAATGTAGCCCTCATGTTGGGCCAAAAATTGCCATGTCGTCGAACTCCTTTTCTTGCCCTATTCACTTAAGACCTCATGCCTACAAAACAATACACATTTGAAGCTTATATTTGTTCAAATCCAATTCACTTAAGATCTCATGCATATGAAACTTGTACATTTTCAAAAACATGACATACTCAAAACTTTTTCAAAATCTGATATATGTATACAAAATAGCATATTTAAAATCTGCAGATATTTGACATCACATATATACATGTGGAGCAAAATATATTTGAACTAATGTGCACTTGAAAATACATGCACTTGAAATCATATATACATGTACATACACTGGCAATTATATGTATATTCAAAAAATAATGTTATATACGTTTGGATTATTCTGACATGAACTTAATATGTATGCTTAAATCTTAACATATACTGAAAGCCAACTATCTTATGAAACTCGTATTTCTTTTAAACTAGATGTGTTCAGGGACTTATATATGTTAAACTATTATATTCAGGAAGTCAAATACTTTTGAAACTTACATATTTAAAATCTATATATATGAATCCATATGAACATTAAATATGATGATATTTACATTCAAAGCTATATGCACCCAAAACATATACGTCCTTGAAAACCTGATACTTTTAATTATAAGCATTTGAAGCTTTTATACCTTTGAACTCCAATGATACATAATCCTTTTTTTGCAAAATTTGATGATACTTATGCCGAATCATATATGAAGCTTTATATATTTGGAACCACATATATTTAAAACCCTAAGATTCTTTATATTTTCAAAAGCCTGCATACGCTCTATTTTTTTGTGTGTGTGTATATATATATATATATATATATATATATATTAAAACCTATATATATGAAACCATATATACTTGTAAACTATATGCTTGTGATACTATATCATTTCCAAAGCTCTGTGTGTGCAGAACTGTATAATATTTGAGAACTGCTGTATTTGAGAAACTTTATATTCAAAAATTGACATACATTTACATCAAAAACCTTTATATACAAAAGTATGTACATTTAAAAATTTAACATATATGAAACCGATACGTTTGGAATTATATATTTTCAAAACCTGGTTCACTTGGAACTATTCACATACACGAATCAATATGTCACTACCAAAAAACACTAAATCAAAGACTGAAAATATCAGTCTTTTATTGAACAAATCAGTCTCTACATTACTATTAAAGACTACAAAAAGACTTATAGTTTCAGTCACTGTTTATCAAGTCTCAAAAATATTTGTGACTGAGCTATTTCAGTCTTAAAATTTAAAGATTGGAATATCAGTCTTAAGCATTTTCAAAGATCGAATTTTAAAGACTGTGATATAGTTTCCGATCAGTCTCAAATTAAAAATTATTTTTACTTAGAGATATGTGCATATATATTAACAAATATACTAATTCATATGTAGATATTTAAAAAACTTGTCAATCCATTACTTTTCAAAAACTAACGGAACATAGCACATAGTAAAAAAACTTGTAAATCCATTACTTTTCAAAAACAAATGTACGTGGTGCAAAGTCCAATAAAATGTACATTTTTGAGCAAAACGAGCAAGACCCATTACATAATTAAAAAAAGGAAAAATATGTGATATATATCAAAAGAGTACACTAGACCGGCAAAAGTGGAATTAAAGTATTGTTTGTAGCCATTAGATACTCGAACACATATGTAGCTAAAGTTTTTTCTTGATAAACCCGTCAGCGCAGTGACCAAAAATTTGTTGAGATTCTAATCGACGTCTGAGTGTGTCCATCAACAATAAATACGGTTGTATTCTTAGTCTTTTTTCCTCCACTGAAATTATCTACTAAATAAAGTTAAAACCCAAAGAACTATTTTCTTACAACAAAGAGTTTGAGTTGGAGCTTGCAGATGCCGCAGAGGACGAAGAGGAGGTGGCAAGGGGCAACGTTGAGGAAGCGCGAGTGGACAAGGTTAAAGGCGACAACGAGAAGGGAGAAGGTGGAAGAGGACATGTGGAGGAGCACATGTTGGTGGTGGTGTTAATGGGTTGCAGTTCGTGTTTAAAACGTAGATTCAAGTCTTGATGATGGATGATATGCCATGTTTGCCTTTGCAACGAAGAGTTGTTTGGGGAAGAGATCTAATGGGTGTACAAACATGAATTGATAAGGGGAGGTAAAATAAACATGATGTGTTTATTGCAGTAAAAAAAAGTTCAATGTCTACAGGAGAAAGTGGAAAATTTTATGCGTGGGTATCGTGGAAGAAGGAAGTGATCACGTCCTATTAATTTGAAATTTATTAATTTTACATGGAAAACGAAAAATTATGATATGGATCGTTAATCCTCCACATTAGATTTAAAATACTTAGAGAATCTCAACCATTGAATATTTAGTTAATTAAACACCGATTAAAGACTGAATATCAGTCAATAAATAATATCAACTTATACAAACCAACTAAAGACTGGTTTTCAGTCTTTAACACTGAAAACTAAAGATTAAAATTTTCAGTCATTAATCAATCTTTAATCAGGAACTTAAAATTTTCAGTTTCAAATTTTCAGTCACGAATCTGATGTATTTTTGTAGTGTATGTTTAAAACTCTACATGCTTATCCATATATATAAGAAACTTTATTTATTTTAAAAGCTCACATATACCCAAAGCTTGATATAGTCAAAAACAGTTATATACAAAACCATATATATTCAAAGCTCAGAACGAAACTAAGTGCATTCGAAAAATTTCGACATATCCGACATCTTGCAACATATAAATCTTTATTCCTTCAAAGTAGAATATACATTTGAAGTTCAAATGTATATCTTAATTCTAAAAGTTTATGCATAATAATTTTATATTTATGAAATCTGTAAAAAAAAAATTGAAATTTAAAAATTGAAATTGCTAGTTTTTCTTTTTAAAAATCAGCAGCTTCTAAAATAAAACCATTAACCTTGGAAGGAAACTCTAGACTTGGAACTTCTGTTTTGGAATGAATTCATTTCGCTTTAGCATCTGAAACCCACGGCATTACAACATTGATAATAGATGACATGGCTTATTGGCGACATTAATAACTTTTGGACTAATGTTGCATACTTTGGCATTCATCCATAACTCCAGTATCAATGTCGCACTCTTCTGCATAAAACCCGGGGCATCGATTTTTCTTGACACCACTACTCATGACATGAAATAATTACATTATCCTCTACTTATGACATCAGATAACTAACAGCGTAACCTTAGCCAGCGCCATTGAGTAAATCTGGCGTCATTGGATACTTGCGGCATTGTTAAGCTGGCACCATTGAATGTTAGTACCTTAAGTATTGGTTTTGATGATAACAACTATAGAGCATTATATAAAATATAGATACCAATATTTTATCAAGATATATATTGTATATAGTGCATGATATTAGACATTTATTGATTAAGAAGACTGTAAAGTATAAGAAGCTGGTATCAAGAGTAGATTCAAGATGCTAATATAAAGTTTTAAGAGTTCAAGAATGAAGACTCATGAGTATGAAGAGTTCAAGATTTCAAGATATTCCAGATAAGTTATAGAGTCATAAAATTCATGTTATCTCTCTCGCCTTCTCTAATTTTGTTTTAAATTATTTTTCAAATATTTTGTTTTTAAAATAATCTTTTCAAAATATTTCCTAAAATTATTTTTCAGTCTTTTACTTATAAAGATATCATTTCAGCATTTTTAAGTTTACTGATTTTTATTATTATTATTATATATATATATATATATATATGAATATTATTATTAAATCTTTCAAAATTATTTTATAAAGTATTATTAAGTTATATTTTGATTAAAATACGTATAAACTATATTTAAATGATTCTACAAAGAATCAAAATATTTTACAAAGCAACGAATTTTCAAAATAATATTTTTAAAGTGTTCAAAATACAAAGGGACATGTCGACATATCCTGTCTATGTATGTCGACATAGTAGCCGCACAATTCAAAATTCAAATTTGAATGGAAGTGTCTTTTCGTCGTATCTCTTCGTGAACGGACGTGATCATTGTTTTCCTATATATACCAGACTTCTAACTGAATTTTCATTAATAATTTTTTATTTTTCTCTCCTCTTTTCACTCTCTTGATTTCTAAATCAATTTCTACCGAAACTTTTTCAAAATTCAACCAGAATCAAATTCAATCATTAGTAGTTTAATTCTCTTTCATATACTCTCTGGCTTCTCTCATCTCTCTTAAGATCAAAGTGCTATTAAAGTGTTATAGGATCAATTGTAATCAAGATCAATGATCTGAGTCTATAAACTCTATCGAATCATACTCTTACACATTATGGTACGTTTGGTATCCCTGAAATCCAAGTAAGTGTGATATTATCCTATTAAAATCAATTAGGTGTGCTTAGTTGTCCGTAAATCTCATGGGTGTGCTTGTAGGTTGGAAATCAAGTGGCTCTATCAAACGGCCAAAATTCTGAAGGATGTGTCTCGTGGCTTTGAAATCGAGATTGGCATTTGCTAGTTGAAAAGGAATTCGTAAAAGGAATTGTGCGGGATTAGATATAGGGTAACTCCGAACTAGTATAAAATCCTGGTTTGTTCTTTCCATTTTACTTTTACAGCATTCACTTTTATATGTACTTTGATTTTGTGATTGTTTTTGCGATTGTTAATCTACCAATTTGATAGAACCAGAAGGGAGACAAACGACCATATGCCTGCTCCAAGAGCCAAGGTCACCAAACCAGATCTGTTCCTATAATCTTCAAGTACCTTGATGGACTTCATGGCACATATCCATCAGTGGCTCGCCTGTGCGTAGCCTCAGTCACGGTCCTGCTTTGCCTCTATTAATAATAGACCGTTGGCCTATGCGACACAATAGGCTATAGGGTACCTACCATATAAGTCAGCTAACCCAAATCCGATAATGCATATCAAATATATTATTTAACAAAGATGTTGCAGATCAGGGGCACGAACCTAAGTTCAGGCTTTTAAGGTGGATTCTAGCCATCTGATTCTCTCAAACGCCAATAATAGGAGTATATCGTAATGGTGGCACACAATATAAATATATATAAGGTCACCTACCATACTCACAACTTTGAGTCTCACCTCACGTTAGTATAATCTCATCGTACTTTTCTTGTCATGTGCTTGTCATGTACTTATATTAAATAATCAAAATACCACAGTATCATCACATACCATCTCGTGATACTCAGTTATTTATTGAACAAATTTATTAAGTTCTTAAATATGTAAAACATACTTCATAATTTTTAAATAACCACATTAATAATAAATACAATAAAAGAAATAAAAATATCAAAAATATAGTAACACTTCTAGAATTTTTAATTGAATATTTAAATAAACTTTAAATTATTTAATACACGTTTTCTTTACTTAATTATATAAATATTCTTTTATAATTTTTAATTAAACCTATTAAAATAGACTTTGAAATATTTAAAATATTTACTAGAGCGTTCCTCCGTATTTTCCTGAATTTATATAAACCTTTCAATAATTATTTAAAATCAAATATTGATTTCCTTTTAATAAATTAATAAGTTTTATAAATATATATTAAATACTAATTTTAAATATAACTTTTCTTCATAAAATTATATATTTACTTTATATAATTTTTTATATTTATTTTCAATGCAAATATAATTTATTCATTATAGAAATATACACTTACAAAAATAGAACAATGCTAGATTCAAACCTGGGTGGATTGGCTTAAGGGCATAAGTCTTTACCATTGTGCCGCACAAGCTTTCGTGCAAGCGTAGAACTAGCGATTGACATGTAGTGGTTGACCAGTTGCAGCTTAAGAGACACACCCTTGTCATATTTCCAATCGATCATTATGATCGACTTACGCCCTTCTTCCTCTTCCTTCTTGTCATTATCCTCTCCATTTCAATGCAAAAACAAGTATATATTATTATTAGGAGGGAATTAGGAAAAGGGACAAACTTTGATAAAATATTTATCTCAAGGACACCAAGATTCATTTTTCAGCTGAAGGACAAACTTTGAGAAAAATTAGGCCGAAGGACAATGCTAATTCTAACTAGCATTATATTCAGTTTTTACACTATACAAAATGCTAGTTCTAACTAGCATTTAATTCAGTTTTTACACTATACAAAATTCTAGTACTAACCAGCATTGTCCTTCAGCCTAATTATTTTCAAAGTTTGTCCTTCAGCCTAAAAATGAAACTTGTCCTTCAGCCTAAATTTTTTCAAAGTTTGTCTTTATGCCTATTTTCCACTATAATTAATTTAATTATTTATATTTTGATCGGTAAGGGTCGAAGGGTTGACCAACCCCTATCGAACTTTGCTGAGGCCAATTTTAGCTTTGGATGATCAATTTCCGACTATTCCCTTCAGTATTCTTTTCCAATTCGATACATATACACTTATTCATTCATGACACACATCCAACCATAAGATTTATATGGAATAACAGACTTTAACAAAGACTTTGAATATAAATATTCTCACTTGTGCACTATTCTGCATCTTCTTTCTCTACTCGCCACACTCCAGCACAATGACGCAACCACAAAAGTCGCCATAGGTGCAAATGAGTGTCGAGATACATATAGTCAAATTTTTTATGATCATTTTTATGGTTTGTTAAATTTTTTGGAATGGGAATATTAAGTTTCAAATTTTAGAATACGAGGATAGGAAGATATACGGGAACTTTTATTTGATGAAGGAAGAGAGAATTCGTGAAATGGAAATGTCCAAAAACATGAAATATTTAGGTATTAAATTTTAGACTTGGGCCTAAATTCACGAATTTGGGCTTTTGGGATAAAGGTTAGGATAGTAAAATGTGTGATATACATACAGACATACATATATTGTGATATCCTGGAATTTTTAACAATATCAATTTAATAATCTGTAGTTAAAATTAAATTGATATTGATATTCTGTAAATAATTATTCAGATAAATTTAATAATCTTCTTCAGTAAATATTTAAATTGGTTATTTTATCTTTTAAATGATATAAATTGATTTCTGTTTACAATATAAATATTTGGTTTATATTTTAAATGGACTAGTATTGTTTTAATTTCAACAAATAAAACATATTTTCTAGTTTTATTATTTGTAGTAATTTTGGAAAATTTGTTTTATTTAATATTTAAGTTTTTCAAAGTTAAATAAATGATTTTTGGTTTAAACTTAATAATTGAATCATGTTCTAAAATTCTAACATATACATTATAAATTGGAAATTTTGTTTTAATTAGTATTGAGTTTTTAAAAAAAAAAACTATTTCATAAATAAATATATGATTTTTCAAATTGATAGGAAAATGTTAAATGTTTAAATCAAATTAGATTGAGTTTTTAATTTAGAATAAATTCAACAAATGGTTTTATGACTTAATAAAATAGATATTTTATTGATAAAAATATAATTTCTTGTAAAATAATTTTAATTTAATAATAAGAGAGTTATAAAAATAATATTGATATTGTAATGACTTTTTAAATAAGCTTTGGATAAGATTTGCAATTTTTATTTCAAAATTTAATTTATATTTATAACTTGATTTGAAACATTGATTTTGAATTTAGTTTGAATTTAAATTTCAAAGTTATAAAATCTTATTTGTTTTAATTTTTAATATGTATAAGTTTCAAATTGTAAAACATAGATTGTTCTTATTTCTTTTGTAAATTTATATCCATATTTTAATATAAACCAACAACTTAAATTTAAGCTAATATACATTAATTTGTATTAAATACTAATTACCTTTAAAAGAGAAAACAAGTGTTAAATACATATGCATTCTTTTGACAAGTGTTGAAAATATTCGACAAGTGTTAATTTTTGTTTTTATTTTTCTTTTATTACATTAAATCTGAAATATACATTAGTTAGCTTACATCTTCATACATATTGCATTTTTCATTTTCCTTAATCAAAAGAATATCTTTAAAACTTCTAAGATCAAATTCATTTTTCATATCCACAATAAAAAAAAACCTGCATTTCCTCAAAAATTCAGAAACCCTGTACAAATCCTTCAATCTGCATTTCCTTAAAAGGAAATCCACAAATCTGCATAATCAAAACCATATTCAAATCTGCATACCACAAATTCATCAAGTTCAAACCTGCATCCTCAAATCCATCAATCTGCATTTCCTCAAATTCAAGCAAATCTGCATCTATTCACCAATAATCAGCATATTACTCAAAACAAGGAAGTCTGCGAAAACCAAACTCACCTTTACCTCAATCATTAATATGCAATGATGTCTGCATGCACCTGCATTTTTATAAAGCCTGCACCTTTTCAAAGTAAGGCCTGTTCAAAAGCAGAATTTCAATTGCAAGCTGCAGTTTTAAATCAAACAAAGCAACCTCAGCTTGAAGCTTGTAAAATACTTTTGCATGCAAGTATTTAGGGTATGGATCATGGGCATTTAGATTTCAGCAGAGGTCAAGCCTGCATATCCTATTTTCTGCAAATTCAAAGGGAAAAACAGAGGGTCTGCATTCATCAAAAGTGAGTAACTTTTTATTTTAAAATTTAAAGTTTTAAAAATTTGTTGCATGTTTGAATGCTGAGTACTACATGAATTTATTAGAAAATGTCTGAGGAGAATTCTTATGTGCAGCATGTTGTGTATTTGAATGGTGTGCTCTACTTGATTTCAGTTTCCACTTTCTTTTTTTATTTATTTAAATCCCTGATCTTTTAAATTAGCTGCTGTTAGAAATTGATTTTGTTTAAAATGTATGTTGGTTTAACTTAGATTTCTGTTAAAAATTTATGCAAGCCAAATTCAAACCTGATGTCTCTGGAAACATATCAAAACACCAATGCATGTTAATATGAACTAAAAATTATATACTGTATGATTTGTAGATCCAGTACTATAAATTTAAAACACAAATTGAAATATACTGGAATTTGAATTTTTAGTAAAGTAGTTATGCTGTAGTTGGTTTTTGAACTGGAAAGGAAATTATTTGGTTTTCTGGTGATCTATGTAACTGGATGGCACCGGGTTCTTTCATGTGAGGGAGTAGTGTGAGGAGATGCCGGAAAAATTATTTGTTGATGTTGAAATCCATAGGGGTAGTTGCAGTTTTGGGAATTCATTTTTAAACCCTAGTTTTAATAAGGTATGAAGGAATTGGGCATTTCAGGAAAAAGGATTGACCTAGTGCTTTGGTATTTTGGGAAGGGGTAGAGGGTGTGTAGAAGCATTCGTGGCCGGAGAGGTTGGATGTCAGGTGGTCGGAGGTGAGAAATGGCGCCGTTGACAGGTTTAGAGAAAACCTGGAATTTGCTGTTGCCAGGTTTTGAGTTTGAGGAACTCGATTGGGATTTCGTATAGAAGGTGAGCTTCTAAAGGTCGTGGAGGGTTTCTGGGTTGAACGTCGACTTGTTCGACGTATTGGTGGAGGCCAATGATGGCCGGAGCCACGGTGCACGTGCACCGTGCAGTTGAGTTCAAGGGAAGTTGTTGGTGGGGTGCTGTTTGAACTAGGAATTTAACTCGAGTCACTCGAGTTACTGACTCGAAGCAAGGGTGGGTTTTACTCGAGTAAATTTGGGGTTGACTCGGGTAAAAGATTTTTTTTACAGGTTTTAATAAACCTGAACCTGTTTTGTCAAAATTGTTTTACAAACCTGACAGTATTTAAGTTTTAAAAATTTAAACTGAATTTAAAAAGTGTAGAGCAAGTTTTAAACGAAGTTTTAAAATAAGTTTAAAATCTTAATTCAAAATGAGTATGAATTATAAATTTAAAAATATATAAGTTTTATAAAAATGAAAGGTTTTTAACAACTTTGAAATTGTTAAAGTATTTTATAAAATGTTTTAAAATCTGAAGTGTAAGGCTTAAACAGAGTTTAAAATTTAAATTTAAATCTGGATTCAAAGCTAATTTGAATCTTAAGTTTAAATCTGGAATCAAAGTGGAATATGTATTTCAGTTTTTGAAATTGAAAGAAAACTTGAAGTTGAAAGATTTAAACTAAATATAAATTAAAGTTATTGAAAGGTTAAAAGTTATAAATTGTTTAACTTTGATAAGTTTAAATTATTTTCATTTTAAACTTGTATTTAGAATGAAATTGGGATACGGTTTCAAAAGTACTTTGTTTAAAATAAAATTTGCTTTAAACATAATTTAGAAATATTTCATTTTAAAATTAAGTGAAGAATTTATGTTTGAATTAATTTATTAAAAAGGTAATTAAGAAATAATTAATTAATTAATTTAATTAATTATTAAGGTTTAATGCATATTGATTTAGGGGTTAATCAATTTGAAATTTTAGATCATTAATTAGATTATTAATTAATGATAAATATATTATTAATTAAGTAATTAAGTTTTAATCAAGGTTAATTTATTTAAATAATTAGACTTTAAATTATAGATAATTAAAGATAATTAAATTTGTAATTAATTTAAGTTAATTACTTTATAAAATAATTAGATAATGGTTAATGTAGTCATTAACCATGATTATTTAACAATTAATTAATATGGATGATTTTTATAATTAATTAGATTAATTAATTCAATAATAATCATTATAAATGGTTTGAGAGTAATTACTTAATAAAGTAATTAGGAAATTAATTACTTAATGTAATTAATTTAATTTAAAGAGATTGTTTAATTTAATTAATTAAGTTTAATTAGTTTAAACACTTGGGTTTTATAAATAATTACTTTATGTAATTAATGATTTGGAAATTACTCAGTTAAGTAATTGTTTAATAATTACAGATTGTAATTAAGTAGAGATGTTTAATAATGAGTAATTTGGATTAATTATTTAGTAATTAATTAAATAATTAATTAAGAAATTAATTAAAGCATAATTAATTTGTTTAATATAGTAATTAAGTTAGTTAATTACTAAATGTAATTAATCTGGGATGATTAATAATTATAAGTTAATTACTTAGGGCAATTAATTTAAGGAATAATTAAGGATCATTAATTATTTTAATTAATGATGTAATTAAAGTTGATTAATTAAGATTGATTAATCAATGATAAATAATTAAAGGTAATTAATTAATGTAATTAATTAAGGATAAATGTAATTAATTATGATTAATTAATTAATTGAAGTAATTAAAGGTTAATTACCGTTTATTTGAGAATAATTAATTTGTTAAATTAATTAAGGATAATTACATGAATGTAATTAAGCGTAATTAATTAAAGGTGATTAATTAAGGTAATTAATAATGAATGATTAATTGATTGTAATCAATTAAATAATTGAGTAAGCAAGTTATAATTTGATGAAGTAATTAATTTAATTTATTTTAAATTAATTTAAGATGAAGTAATTAATTTAATTCATTTTAAATTAACTAGAGATTGAGATAGTTAATTTAATTCATTTTAAATTAATTATATTGTGATGAATAATTTATTGCTTATGTATGAATGGATATTATTGATTGTCTTGGATGCTTTGTGATCTCAGAAATGAGATAAATAATATTGTATGGTATGGATGTTTGATTGTATTGTGATGATAACATAGGTTATCTATTGAGATGGTGATATATGAAATATCTATTTGATATTGATGATATGGGTTACCTGTTACTTGATAATGTTGATCATCAATTGTGACTTGTGAGTTATCTATCTGTGTGTATATAGATACTGTATTAAATTGTTTTAAACCTTTGAAACAACTTGGACCTAAAAGACACGCTTTGGTTTTCGATGAGACCGGGATCGGGTTTTCCATATTTGGATATCCGAAAACCACATCGATTCCAAATAACGTTAGGTCGTGAATCCAAGTGGAGCAAGTGAAGACTCGAGGTGTAAGGGCTATACGTCAGTATGACTCTGTGGGTGATTCCGTAATGAGTTTGACGGAATAGTACTTATAGATTCGAGATGATGAATCAGAGTGCAAGGGTTATTGTCGTTAACTCTGAAGGTGATTCCAAAATGAGTGTAACAAGATAATGCCTTCGGTTTCGTTCGAATCCGGAACGAACTTGTATGGATTAAATGCTTTCAGAACATCGTCAGGTGGACGATGAGCATTCTAAGTAATATGTCCTATAAAGGTAATCGTAGCCTCAAGCCTCATCAACCGGGATTGGCTAAAACAGGGGAGGTGCAGCAAGACTTCGTGGGTCGCACCCACTGGAGAGCGAGATTTACCCCTGTCTAGAGGTCCCTTTATATTTTGGCTGTCTGGACGGTTTTTGAGCTCCAACCGTCGGGGTTATCTTGTTCGGAACTATTAAGTAAGGAATGGGTCCGGCCTTGTGTTGCAAGGGAGTGGGAGTACTCCTCGGTACGGTGATCTAGGCCACGTACTGTGACGGGCGGTACCCCAGTAGCCCTGCCATTGTATGGAATCCAAAATCCAATAAGTGCCAACAGTTTTGATTGTATTACCCACTTTTGTGGCTAGTAGCTGGAATTTAATAATGTAACAATTTCGGCTATTTCTTATTTATTTGAAAACCCTAGACACTATTATAATATCACCGGATTTCCTATCAAATGTTTTGGTTAGCGTAAGGTAAAAACTTTCCATGTTTATGTGTGGGAAGTCTTACGTGATACCTTTCTTTTCAAAAGGTTTTTGAAAATTAAGCAACTTTAACCTGTTACTCACACCAGACCCATGTCTGACCCGGAGTTTATTTTTGTTTTTCATAAACTCTTGGGTACTCAAATTTTTACGAGTAGCCAAGGGAATTCAGGTTAGGATTCAGGATTAGCTTTGACGAATTGTGGAGGAGCAATGGAGCAGGAGGCTTCCGCGTGTAGATATATATCTAGTATTCCGCTGTGTGTTCTCTGAGTTGTTGTATTGAGTTGTATAACTAGACAGGTGTTTATAACTGTCTAGTATGTGTTGTATATCTATGTACTCTAATAATGGTTGTAAACTATATAATAATTATGTTATTAATATAATTTATTCGTTCCGCTGTTAGATTCTGATGTGTTGTTTCTTTCTTCTCATCTTTCTATTCTCTTTTCTATCCCTTTCTTTCTTAAAGATGATGCGATTTTTCGGGAGTGGAAAGTCGGGTCGTCGCAGTTGGTATCAGAGCATTAGGTTAAGTGAATACCTAGGCTCTGTAGTGGTGTCTTTCTTGAGAGAGCGTACTTGTAATTTTAAATATATATGTATTTATTTCTAGCTATTTGTTTGGTTACCGTTCAGGTTTTCCAATATAAGTTATAAAGGTAGATGGGGTAGTAGTGTGTGTAACACGACTACCATTGGTTGGAGTCTGTATGTTTGAGGTTGGAGGTGTTTTGTTGAGACTGTAGACCTAATACCGTCTCGAGTGAGTTATTTATTGATGAAGAACTTCATTGATCTCTGAAGGAAACCTGTTAAGGTTCGGAGTTTATTTCTGAAGTTGAGTGCGTAGAATTTGGATCTGTTGGTTGGCAGAAGCAAGTGATGGTATTTTGATACCTTAGGAAGTGAGTCTGCTTCAGTGTTGTGGCTGTGTTCAGCCGGTGTTTCTGTTTGCTCTGAAGTCTGAGTTTCTCAGAGAGCTTTGTTTTGGGAATTCTTTGGCATCTGTGGCAGCAGTGTAGCTTGGAGTGTTCTCGGTGTTGGCAAGAGATCTTCTGGCTTAGCAGTTTTCTGAAGTGGAGTTCAGAAGCAGCTGAGTGAACCCGTTTCTTCGATGGGTTGGCTAGTTAAGTTTAAGCTGTTCAATTTGGTTAAGGAAGAACAGTTTTCCTTGGATTTGGTTTAGTGGACCGCAAAAGTGACTTGCGATTGTTTGAGTGTTCTCTTGGGTTATCTGAGTTTTTCTGAATGTCTTCAGGAAGTCAAAGTTTGAGCTTGCTTATCGTCTGGGATTCCAGGAGTGGTACCAGTGGTTCATCTTTATAGTAGAATGGTTCCAGGGGATTGAGTTGGCATAGCAACTCGGAGTTTTGGAGGAACTTCTAAATTATTGTTATGGATTTGCTGAATCATACCTCTGGGGTGTATTGTCCTGTTGTGCTTGTGTTCTTCTTCAGCATTCTCTTCTACTTCGGATCAGAGTTGAGCAGCGGAAGCAGTTTGGAAGTGTATCTGCTTTTCTTTTCTCGGACAGGAGAAGTGAGTTGTTGTTGAGAAGTAGAGTTTGAAATCTTGATCTTGGTTGATCTTGAGGAGATCATTTTGTTTAAGTTGATTGGTCTAGTTTGTTTCTAGAAGCATCAGCGAAGGTTGAGCTGATCAGTAAGTTTATGGACAGCCCAGGATCGTCCGGAGAGTTTTGTGGATAAGAGTCGAAGAAATTTTGGATTCTGAGTCGGAGATTTAATTTTGGATAAGTTTTCTCCGATCATAAGTGAGCTATAAGTTTGGGTAAGACTGAGAAGTTAGCTCTGAAGTGTTTTGGATCTTTTCTGTGATCTTGGAGAATAAGTGATTGATCTATAGGATTGAATTGCTAGTTTGGATAACTGGGATTCGATGAGTTTCACGTATCTCTGAGGGAGTACGTGTATGATCTATCTCTGGTTATGAAACCAGCAGTTTTGGAGTTTTTATTGTTGAGTCAGACTCGTTTGTAGTCTGATATCTTGTCTAGTGTTATAGATATAGTTGTATAGGAGCTTTGTAGCTTCATAGTATTGTTTGTATTGGATTCTCTAGAGCGAGTGTCCCGGTGTGTATATATATATACCTGGGGAAACTCGATAAAATACTATCCAGAATTTGTCTGGATAATTAGATTTGTTTGATTGGTTGTTTTTGGTTGTTAGCATATGTTTGATATATGCTTGTGTTTTAAAATTTAAAAAAAAATTATGAGATTATTAAATTACCTTTGTTTTAAATTTCGAGGACGAAATTCTTTTAAGGGGGAAGGATTGTGATATCCCGGAATTTTTAACAATATCAATTTAATAATCTGTAGTTAAAATTAAATTGATATTGATATTCTGTAAATAATTATTCAGATAAATTTAATAATCTTCTTCAGTAAATATTTAAATTGGTTATTTTATCTTTTAAATGATGTAAATTGATTTCTGTTTACAATATAAATATTTGGTTTATATTTTAAATGGATTAGTATTGTTTTAATTTTAATAAATAAAACATATTTTCTAGTTTTATTATTTGTAGTAATTTTGGAAAATTTGTTTTATTTAATATTTAAGTTTTTCAAAGTTAAATAAATGATTTTTGGTTTAAACTTAATAATTGAATCATGTTCTAAAATTCTAACATATACATTATAAATTGGAAATTTTGTTTTAATTAGTATTGAGTTTTTTTTAAAAAAAAAACTATTTCATAAATAAATATATGATTTTTCAAATTGATAGGAAAATGTTAAATGTTTAAATCAAATTAGATTGAGTTTTTAATTTAGAATAAATTCAACAAATGGTTTTATGACTTAATAAAATAGATATTTTATTGATAAAAATATAATTTCTTGTAAAATAATTTTAATTTAATAATAAGAGAGTTATAAAAATAATATTGATATTGTAATGACTTTTTAAATAAGCTTTGGATAAGATTTGCAATTTTTATTTCAAAATTTAATTTATATTTATAACTTGATTTGAAACATTGATTTTGAATTTAGTTTGAATTTAAATTTCAAAGTTATAAAATCTTATTTGTTTTAATTTTTAATATATATAAGTTTCAAATTGTAAAACATAGATTGTTCTTATTTCTTTTGTAAATTTATATCCATATTTTAATATAAACCAACAACTTAAATTTAAGCTAATATACATTAATTTGTATTAAATACTAATTACCTTTAAAAGAGAAAACAAGTGTTAAATACATATGCATTCTTTTGAGAAGTGTTGAAAATATTTGACAAGTGTTAATTTTTGTTTTTATTTTTCTTTTATTACATTAAATCTGAAATATACATTAGTTAGCTTACATCTTCATAAATATTGCATTTTTCATTTTCCTTAATCAAAAGAATATCTTTAAAACTTCTAAGCTCAAATTCATTTTTCATATCCACAATAAAAAAAAACCCTGCATTTCCTCAAAAATTCAGAAACCCTGTACAAATCCTTCAATCTGCATTTCCTTAAAAGGAAATCCACAAATCTGCATAATCAAAACCATATTCAAATCTGCATACCACAAATTCATCAAGTTCAAACCTGCATCCTCAAATCCATCAATCTGCATTTCCTCAAATTCAAGCAAATCTACATCTATTCACCAATAATCTGCATATTACTCAAAACAAGGAAGTCTGCAAAAACCAAACTCACCTTTACCTCAATCATTAATATGCAATGATGTCTGCATGCACCTGCATTTTTATAAAGCCTGCACCTTTTCAAAGTAAGGCCTGTTCAAAAGCAGAATTTCAATTGCAAGCTGCAGTTTTAAATCAAACAAAGCAACCTCAGTTTGAAGCTTGTAAAATACTTTTGCATGCAAGTATTTAGGGTATGGATCATGGGCATTTAGATTTCAGCAGAGGTCAAGCCTGCATATCCTATTTTCTGCAAATTCAAAGGGAAAAACAGAGGGTCTGCATTCATCAAAAGTGAGTAACTTTTTATTTTAAAATTTAAAGTTTTAAAAATTTGTTGCATGTTTGAATGCTGAGTACTACATGAATTTATTAGAAAATGTCTGAGGAGAATTCTTATGTGTAGCATGTTGTGTATTTGAATGGTGTGCTCTGCTTGATTTCAGTTTCCACTTTCTTTTTTTTATTTATTTAAATCCCTGATCTTTTAAATTAGCTGCTGTTAGAAACTGATTTTGTTTAAAATGTATGTTGGTTTAACTTAGATTTCTGTTAAAAATTTATGCAAGCCAAATTCAAACCTGATGTCTCTGGAAACATATCAAAACACCAATGCATGTTAATATGAACTAAAAATTATATACTGTATGATTTGTAGATCCAGTACTATAAATTTAAAACACAAATTGAAATATACTGGAATTTGAATTTTTAGTAAAGTAGTTATGCTGTAGTTGGTTTTTGAACTGGAAAGGAAATTATTTGGTTTTCTGGTGATCTATGTAAGTGGAAGGCACCGGGTTCTTTCATGTGAGGGAGTAGTGTGAGGAGATGCCGGAAAAATTATTTGTTGATGTTGAAATCCATAGGGGTAGTTGCAGTTTTGGGATTTCATTTTTAAACCCTAGTTTTAATAAGGTATGAAGGAATTGGGCATTTCAGGAAAAAGGATTGACCGAGTGCTTTGGTATTTTGGGAAGGGGTAGAGGGTGTGTAGAAGCATTCGTGGCCGGAGAGGTTGGATGTCAGGTGGTCGGAGGTGAGAAATGGCGCCGTTGACAGGTTTAGAGAAAACCTGGAATTTGCTGTTGCCAGGTTTTGGGTTTGAGGAACTCGATTGGGATTTCGTATGGAAGGTGAGCTTCTAAAGGTCATGGGGGGTTTCTGGGTTGAACGTCGACTTGTTCGACGTATTGGTGGAGGCCAATGATGGCCGGAGTCATGGTGCACGTGCACCGTGCAGTTGAGTTCAAGGGAAGTTGTTGGTGGGGTGCTGTTTGAACTAGGAATTTAACTCGAGTCACTCGAGTTACTGACTCGAAGCAAGGGTGGGTTTTACTCGAGTAAATTTGGGGTTGACTCGAGTAAAAGATTTTTTTTTACAGGTTTTAATAAACCTGAACCTGTTTTGTCAAAATTGTTTTACAAACCTGACAGTATTTAAGTTTTAAAAATTTAAACTGAATTTAAAAAGTGTAGAGCAAGTTTTAAACGAAGTTTTAAAATAAGTTTAAAATCTTAATTCAAAATGAGTATGAATTATAAATTTAAAAATATATAAGTTTTATAAAAACGAAAGGTTTTTAACAACTTTGAAATTATTAAAGTATTTTATAAAATGTTTTAAAATCTGAAGTTTAAGGTTTAAACAGAGTTTAAAATTTAAATTTAAATCTGGATTCAAAGCTAATTTGAATCTTAAGTTTAAATCTGGAATCAAAGTGGAATATGTATTTCAGTTTTTGAAATTGAAAGAAAACTTGAAGTTGAAAGATTTAAACTAAATATAAATTGAAGTTATTGAAAGGTTAAAAGTTATAAATTGTTTAACTTTGATAAGTTTAAATTATTTTCATTTTAAACTTGTATTTAAAATGAAATTGGGATACAGTTTCAAAAGTACTTTGTTTAAAATAAAATTTGCTTTAAACATAATTTAGAAATATTTCATTTTAAAATTAAGTGAAGAATTTATGTTTGAATTAATTTATTAAAAAGGTAATTAAGAAATAATTAATTAATTAATTTAATTAATTATTAAGGTTTAATGCATATTGATTTAGGGGTTAATCAATTTGAAATTTTAGATCATTAATTAGATTATAAATTAATGATAAATATATTATTAATTAAGTAATTAAGTTTTAATCAAGGTTAATTTATTTAAATAATTAGACTTTAAATTATAGATAATTAAAGATAATTAAATTTGTAATTAATTTAAGTTAATTACTTTATAAAATAATTAGATAATGGTAAATGTAGTCATTAACCATGATTATTTAACAATTAATTAATATGGTTCATTTTTATAATTAATTAGATTAATTAATTCAATAATAACCAATTATAAATGGTTTGAGAGTAATTACTTAATAAAGTAACTAGGAAATTAATTACTAAATGTAATTAATTTAATTTGAAGAGATTGTTTAATTTAATTAGTTAAGTTTAATTAGTTTAAACACTTGGGTTTTATAAATAATTACTTTATGTAATTAATGATTTGGAAATTACTCAGTTAAGTAATTATTTAATAATTACAGATTGTAATTAAGTGGAGATGTTTAATAATGAGTAATTTGGAATAATTATTTAGTAATTAATTAAATAATTAATTAAGAAATTAATTAAATAATTAATTAAGAAATTAATTAAAGCATAATTAATTTGTTTAATATAGTAATTAAGTTAGTTAATTACTAAATGTAATTAATCTGGGATGATTAATAATTATAAGTTAATTACTTAGGGCAATTAATTTAAGGAATAATTAAGGATCATTAATTATTTTAATTAATGATGTAATTAAAGTTGATTAATTAAGATTGATTAATCAATGATAAATAATTAAAGGTAATTAATTAATGTAATTAATTAAGGATAAATGTAATTAATTATGATTAATTAATTAATTGAAGTAATTAAAGGTTAATTACCGTTTGTTTGAGAATAATTAATTTGTTAAATTAATTAAGGATAATTACATGAATGTAATTAAGCGTAATTAATTAAAGGTGATTAATTAAGGTAATTAATAATGAATGATTAATTGATTGTAATCAATTAAATAATTGAGTAAGCAAGTTATAATTTGATGAAGTAATTAATTTAATTTATTTTAAATTAATTTAAGATGAAGTAATTAATTTAATTCATTTTAAATTAATTAGAGATTGAGATAGTTAATTTAATTCATTTTAAATTAATTATATTGTGATGAGTAATTTATTGCTTATGTATGAATGGATATTATTGATTGTCTTGGATGCTTTGTGATCTCAGAAATGAGATAAATAATATTGTATGGTATGGATGTTTGATTGTATTGTGATGATAAGATAGGTTATCTATTAAGATGGTGATATATGAAATATCTATTTGATATTGATGATATGGGTTACCTGTTACTTGATAATGTTGATCACCAATTGTGACTTGTGAGTTATCTATCTGTGTGTATATAGATAGTGTATTAAATTGTTTTAAACCTTTGAAACAACTTGGACCTAAAAGACACGCTTTGGTTTTCGATGAGACCGGGATCGGGTTTTCCATATTTGGATATCCGAAAACCACATCGATTCCAAATAACGTTAGGTCGTGAATCCAAGTGGAGCGAGTGAAGACTCGAGGTGTAAGGGCTATACGTCAGTATGACGCTGTGGGTGATTCCGTAATGAGTTTGACGGAATAGTACATATAGATTCGAGATGATGAATCAGAGTGCAAGGGTTATTGTCGTTAACTCTGAAGGTGATTCCAAAATGAGTGTAATAAGATAATGCCTTCGGTTTCCTTCGAATCCGGAACGAACTTGTATGAATTGAACGCTTTCAGAACATCGTCAGGTGGACAATGAGCATTCTAAGTAATATGTCCTATAAAGGTTATCGTAGCCTCAAGCCTCATCAAACGGGAATGGCTAAAATAGGGGAGGTGCAGCAAGGCTTCGTGGGTCGCACCCACTGGAGAGCGAGATTTACCCATGTCTAGAGGTCCCTTTATATTTCGGCTGTGTGGACGGTTTTTGAGCTCCAACCGTCGGGGTTATCTTGTTCGGAACTATT
This sequence comes from Allium cepa, assembly GCA_030765085.1. Taxonomy (NCBI): domain Eukaryota; kingdom Viridiplantae; phylum Streptophyta; class Magnoliopsida; order Asparagales; family Amaryllidaceae; genus Allium; species Allium cepa. The sequence continues at coordinate 74,171,080 of CM060942.1, forward strand.
AAGTAAGGAATGGGTCCGGCCTTGTGTTGCAAGGGAGTGGGAGTACTCCTCGGTACGGTGATCTAGGCCACGTACTGTGACGGGCGGTACCCCAGTAGCCCTGCCATTGTATGGAATTCAAAATCCAATAAGTGCCAACAGTTTTGATTGTATTACCCACTTTTGTGGCTAGTAGCTGGAATTTAATAATGTAACAATTTCGGCTATTTCTTATTTATTTGAAAACCCTAGACACTATTATAATATCACTGGATTTCCTATCAAATGTTTTTGTTAGCGTAAGGTAAAAACTTTCCATGTTTATGTGTGGGAAGTCTTACGTGATACCTTTCTTTTCAAAAGGTTTTTGAAAATTAAGCAACTTTAACCTGTTACTCACACCAGACCCATGTCTGACCCGGAGTTTATTTTTGTTTTTCATAAACTCTTGGGTACTCAAATTTTTACGAGTAGCCAAGGGAATTCAGGTTAGGATTCAGGATTAGCTTTGACGAATTGTGGAGGAGCAATGGAGCAGGAGGCTTCCGCGTGTAGATATATATCTAGTATTCCGCTGTGTGTTCTCTGAGTTGTTGTATTGAGTTGTATAACTAGACAGGTGTTTATAACTGTCTAGTATGTGTTGTATATCTATGTACTCTAATAATGGTTGTAAACTATGTAATAATTATGTTATTAATATAATTTATTCGTTCCGCTGTTAGATTCTGATGTGTTGTTTCTTTCTTCTCATCTTTCTATTCTCTTTTCTATCCCTTTCTTTCTTAAAGATGATGCGATTTTTCGGGAGTGGAAAGTCGGGTCGTCGCAGTTGGTATCAGAGCATTAGGTTAAGTGAATACCTAGGCTCTGTAGTGGTGTCTTTCTTGAGAGAGCGTACTTGTAATTTTAAATATATATGTATTTATTTCTAGCTATTTTTTTGGTTACCGTTCAGGTTTTCCAATATAAGTTATAAAGGTAGATGGGGTAGTAGTGTGTGTAACACGACTACCATTGGTTGGAGTCTGTATGTTTGAGGTTGGAGGTGTTTTGTTGAGACTGTAGACATAATACCGTCTCGAGTGAGTTATTTATTGATGAAGAACTTCATTGATCTCTGAAGGAAACCTGTTAAGGTTCGGAGTTTATTTCTGAAGTTGAGTGCGTAGAATTTGGATCTGTTGGTTGGCAGAAGCAAGTGATGGTATTTTGATACCTTAGGAAGTGAGTCTGCTTCAGTGTTGTGGCTGTGTTCAGCCGGTGTTTCTGTTTGCTCTGAGGTCTGAGTTTCTCAGAGAGCTTTGTTTTGGGAATTCTTTGGCATCTGTGGCAGAAGTGTAGCTTGGAGTGTTCTCGGTGTTGGCAAGAGATCTTCTGGCTTAGCAGTTTTCTGAAGTGGAGTTCAGAAGCAGCTGAGTGAACCCGTTTCTTCGATGGGTTGGCTAGTTAAGTTTAAGCTGTTCAATTTGGTTAAGGAAGAACAGTTTTCCTTGGATTTGGTTTAGTGGACCGCAAAAGTGACTTGCGATTGTTTGAGTGTTCTCTGGGTTATCTGAGTTTTTCTGAATGTCTTCAGGAAGTCAAAGTTTGAGCTTGCTTATCGTCTGGGATTCCAGGAGTGGTACTAGTGGTTCATCTTTATAGTAGAATGGTTCCAGGGGATTGAGTTGGCATACAGCTCGGAGTTTTGGAGGAACTTCTAAATTATTCTTATGGATTTGCTGAATCATATCTCTGGGGTGTATTGTCCTGTTGTGCTTGTGTTCTTCTTCAGCATTCTCTTCTACTTTGGATCAGAGTTGAGCAGCGGAAGCAGTTTGGAAGTGTATCTGCTTTTCTTTTCTCGGACAAGAGAAGTGAGTTATTGTTGAGAAGTAGAGTTTGAAATCTTGATCTTGGTTGATCTTGAGGAGATCATTTTGTTTAAGTTGATTGGTCTAGTTTGTTTCTAGAAGCATCAGCGAAGGTTGAGCTGATCAGTAAGTTTATGGACAGCCCAGGATCGTCCGGAGAGTTTTGTGGATAAGAGTCGGAGAAATTTTGGATTCTGAGTCGGAGATTTAATTTTGGATAAGTTTTCTCCGATCATAAGTGAGCTATAAGTTTGGGTAAGACTGAGAAGTTAGCTCTGAAGTGTTTTGGATCTTTTCTATGATCTTGGAGAATAAGTGATTGATCTATAGGATTGAATTGCTAGTTTGGATAACTGGGATTCGATGAGTTTCACGTATCTCTGAGGGAGTACGTGTATGATCTATCTCTGGTTATGAAACCAGCAGTTTTGGAGTTTTTGTTGTTCAGTCAGACTCGTTTGTAGTCTGATATCTTGTCTAGTGTTATAGATATAGTTGTATAGGAGCTTTGTAGCTTCATAGTATTGTTTGTATTAGATTCTCTAGAGCGAGTGTCCCGGTGTGTATATATATATACCTGGGGAAACTCGATAAAATACTATCCAGAATTTGTCTGGATAATTAGATTTGTTTGATTGGTTGTTTTTGGTTGTTAGCATATGTTTGATATATGCTTGTGTTTTAAAATTTAAAAAAAAATTATGAGATTATTAAATTACCTTTGTTTTAAATTTCGAGGACGAAATTCTTTTAAGGGGGAAGGATTGTGATATCCCGGAATTTTTAACAATATCAATTTAATAATCTGTAGTTAAAATTAAATTGATATTGATATTCTGTAAATAATTATTCAGATAAATTTAATAATCTTCTTCAGTAAATATTTAAATTGGTTATTTTATCTTTTAAATGATATAAATTGATTTCTGTTTACAATATAAATATTTGGTTTATATTTTAAATGGATTAGTATTGTTTTAATTTTAATAAATAAAACATATTTTCTAGTTTTATTATTTGTAGTAATTTTGGAAAATTTGTTTTATTTAATATTTAAGTTTTTCAAAGTTAAATAAATGATTTTTGGTTTAAACTTAATAATTGAATCATGTTCTAAAATTCTAACATATACATTATAAATTGGAAATTTTGTTTTAATTAGTATTGAGTTTTAAAAAAAAAAAACTATTTCATAAATAAATATATGATTTTTCAAATTTATAGGAAAATGTTAAATGTTTAAATCAAATTAGATTGAGTTTTTAATTTAGAATAAATTCAACAAATGGTTTTATGACTTAATAAAATAGATATTTTATTGATAAAAATATAATTTCTTGTAAAATAATCTTAATTTAATAATAAGAGAGTTATAAAAATAATATTGATATTGTAATGACTTTTTAAATAAGCTTTGGATAAGATTTGCAATTTTTATTTCAAAATTTAATTTATATTTATAACTTGATTTGAAACATTGATTTTGAATTTAGTTTGAATTTAAATTTCAAAGTTATAAAATCTTATTTGTTTTAATTTTTAATATGTATAAGTTTCAAATTGTAAAACATAGATTGTTCTTATTTCTTTTGTAAATTTATATCCATATTTTAATATAAACCAACAACTTAAATTTAAGCTAATATACATTAATTTGTATTAAATACTAATTACCTTTAAAAGAGAAAACAAGTGTTAAATACATATGCATTCTTTTGAGAAGTGTTGAAAATATTTGACAAGTGTTAATTTTTGTTTTTATTTTTCTTTTATTACATTAAATCTGAAATATACATTAGTTAGCTTACATCTTCATACATATTGCATTTTTCATTTTCCTTAATCAAAAGAATATCTTTAAAACTTCTAAGATCAAATTCATTTTTCATATCCACAATAAAAAAAAACCTGCATTTCCTCAAAAATTCAGAAACCCTGTACAAATCCTTCAATCTGCATTTCCTTAAAAGGAAATCCACAAATCTGCATAATCAAAACCATATTCAAATCTGCATACCACTAATTCATCAAGTTCAAACCTGCATCCTCAAATCCATCAATCTGCATTTCCTCAAATTCAAGCAAATCTGCATCTATTCACCAATAATCTGCATATTACTCAAAACAAGGAAGTCTGCAAAAACCAAACTCACCTTTACCTCAATCATTAATATGCAATGATGTCTGCATGCACCTGCATTTTTATAAAGCCTGCACCTTTTCAAAGTAAGGCCTGTTCAAAAGCAGAATTTCAATTGCAAGCTGCAGTTTTAAATCAAACAAAGCAACCTCAGTTTGAAGCTTGTAAAATACTTTTGCATGCAAGTATTTAGGGTATGGATCATGGGCATTTAGATTTCAGCAGAGGTCAAGCCTGCATATCCTATTTTCTGCAAATTCAAAGGGAAAAACAGAGGGTCTGCATTCATCAAAAGTGAGTAACTTTTTATTTTAAAATTTAAAGTTTTAAAAATTTGTTGCATGTTTGAATGCTGAGTACTACATGAATTTATTAGAAAATGTCTGAGGAGAATTCTTATGTAACGACCCAGAATTTTTATTAATTAAAAATTTGAATATTTAATTAATTTTAAATATTTATAAGTGAATTTATAAGTCGAATAAATTTTTATTTGAATTATTGGATTTAATTGGATAATTTAATCGATAATTTAATATGTTAAATTATGGAAATAATTGAAAATTGAGTTAAAAATGATTGTAAATAATTTGGAAAATTTTATTTAATCATACTGGAGTTATAGAAATATTTTAGAACTTTTAAAATCGAATTAAAAGTTTATTTGTGAAAATTGAATATTTTAATATTTAATAATCGACTGTAAAATAGTCAATTTTTGAACAGTCTCAGAATTGAACGAAACCAGTTTCATTGGATCCGTAATAGTTAGTTATTACCGGATTTCAAATTTCGTGTCAATCGGAGCTATCGTTTGATCGTGGCAGCTCGAAACGCATCGAATTATTTTTAATTTAAATTTGGCGAGTCAAAATAGCCATTTTTCAAAAAGTCTCGGATTTCGACGAAACCAGTTTCATCGGATCCGTAATGTGATATTATTGTAAGGTTTCAAATTTCAAGTCAATTGGATTTACCGTTTGTCCGGTACAAATTAAAACGCCTAGAAAATCGTTTAAATCGGTTTAATTTAAATTGAACGTTTTCAGCCATAACTCGCACATACTTCCGAATTAGCTTCCGAAACCTGTTCCATTGTGTCCGGAACGCGGGATAAACCCTAGGTACGCTGGTTACGGCGTCTAAATCGGAGTTCGGAATTCCCGGGATGAATAGTGTTTACGCTTGCTTTTCCTATAAATACAACCTCACTCTAAAAAATAAAAAAAAAATATCCTAAACCCTAATCAAATTGCCTAGCCGCCAGTTACATAATGAAAGGCCAGAAATGCTCCATCTTCATCACCAAAAATCTTCCAATCCGTCGACAATTAGGCTAAAGTTTCAACTAGAGAATTGAAGAGGGCGATGAGAGCTAGAGATTCAACGGTTATGATCGGAAACGGATTTGTGTGGAGAGAGCTACAGGCCCGCGTCCACTGGGGGCTGCGCACGCGTTTCCACGCCACCAAGATGGCCGAGCTCCTCCCTATTGGAGCCGAGTGTAGCTTGTGAATGGGGCTTCGTCATGGTAGTGTTGTGATCGAGTATTATCGCGTGTGGTGTTAGCGAGTTTAAACCCTAATATTTGATGTTGGGTTTGATTGTTGCGTTAGTATCCTGTAGTCGAACAAAGAGAAGAAGATGGGGGGTGAAGATGCGTGCGGCCCAGATGTGAAGGGGGTGAGATCAATGGCTGTGAATTGATAGAGGTTGAAAAGTTATAAGTTATATTGTAATTAGTTAATATAAAACTCGTGTAACTTCGAAAATGCATAACTTTTTCATACGAGGTCGAAAAAATACAAACTCAGTTGCGTTGGAATCGTATGGACGAGCACTACGCGATGGAGTTTGTTTGGAGTCGTTTGGAGTTAGTGAGAATTTCGGGTAAAATTAAACGCGCGTTTAATTTTATTCGAAATAAAAGCTAAAACGGAAATTAAAAACCAAGGTGAGAACTTCTCACTCAATCGAATAGATTTCAATTTTATTTTAAATAGTTAGATTTAAAATATTTGAATGCATGTTTGAATGATGACTGTAAATTATTGATTGTTAAAATAGACATTATACGCCGTTAGTAAGCGGATGTTATTTAATAAAAACATATACCGCGAATATTTCATAAACAGTGAAATTGGTATTATATATAATATCAATATATATATATTGGCATATGTATATATTGCAGTTGTTGATATCCCGCATTTTTTGTTTAGCGGATGAGACCCTATTACGCCGTTATTAAGCGGATAATATTTAATAAAAACATGTACCGCGATAATTTCGTACTGGAGCGAAATTGGCATTGTGCTAATAGTTTTGGATGCAGGAAAACAGGTTGGAGGGATCCAACTGGATTCCTCAACAGTTTTTATTTTATTTCAGATATTTTGATATTTGATGGATTTTCATATTGATATATGATATCGTTGTTGTTGTGATTGACTATTTGGTGTGTAGCATCATTGGACCCAAATTTTGGGATTTTAAAATGATTTTTAAAGTGATTTTTGAAAATATACTATATTTTTGGAATTGATCCATTATAAATAAATAAACGTTATAATTTTTAAAGTTATAAAAATTATGGTTTTTGTGAAATATAGTTAAAAAGCTGATTTTTAGAAATACGATTAAAAGTCGATTTTTGAGAAATATGAACTAATGATTTTATAAAATAATTTAGATTGGATTTTTGAATATATGATAAAAGTTTAAATATAGGATTTATAAAATTTGATTATTTTATAAATCGAAATGATGAAATTATAAAGGAATTTAAAGACGTTTTAGAATAATAATATAAACTGATTTATATTAAGAGATTTATAAATGGATATTTATAAATTGAAATATAGACATTATAAAACGAGTTTTTATAAGTGTTTGAATGTAGTGAAAATGAATTTCATAAATGAATGAAATTTATAGAATTATAAACTGTGAAGTTATAAATGAAATTTATAAATAGTAAGATTTATAAATTTGTGAAGTTAATTGAAGAATAGATTTGGTTAAATAAATGAATCTTATAAGTTATAAGATTTATAATTATGAAGTTTAAAGAACGATTTTATAAAATAATCGTTTTATAAGGATTTAACTTATAATATGAACTTTTAGTTTATGATTAAGTTATAAACTGGAATAGGTTAATAAAGGAATTTATAAAAAAGAAGTTTTTATAAATAAATAGAAACGGAATTTATAAACGTTGTTTTATAAATCCGCAAACGACTTATTTTGATAAGTTAATTGTTATAACCTATTAATGGAGTTATATTCACGTTGTAAACAGTGAATAATCCTTTAAGTTAAAAAGAATAGAAATAATGGAATTTGTTAACGAAGTATGTTCACGATTTTTGAATAGTGAATAACACGTTAAAGAAAATGTTTTAGAGTGTGATATTTTAAACAGAATTAAAACGATCTAACGATGTTTTAAAGGTGTTGAGATTCGAAACCATAGATTTCAACATTTATTGTTGAAATAGATGTTTTCGAGAAATAAAAAGGGAATGGTGGACTATAACACTGTTGTTATAGTAAATGATTTCCGAAAGGAAATGTTTTGAATAGTATTGGGATTTATATATCTATTTTAATTTCGAATCCCTATACTAGTGAATTTGGGTTGTCGTAACGATGTTTTACGCAACATTCGTTTTGGCCCAAATAAATATGTTAAGTGAATGATTTCCTTAAAGAATGAAATATATACTTAATTCGATTTAAGTATATTGAATATTTTCTAAGGTTGAAAATAAAAAGATTTGTGAATTACTTATTTTTAATAAGTATGGAAATGTTTTCCAATATGAAGTGAATATTTAGAATTTATCTTTTGAAGATAAATTGAAATGGATAGTTGAAATTGTATATGCATGATATTTTGAAATATAAATTCATTATGGAATTTATATGTGAAAGTGGAACTTGTTTGAAAATAAATATTGATTTATTTTTGAAGTATGAAATTATATATCTTGTAAAGATATTTTGGAAAATTATTTGGAATCTGGTGATGTGTGCATATCCAGTGATAGTTCAATAGTCGACTATCAGTATTTCCCTTTGAATGGGTATTTGATGTGAATTGTTTGAAATTGAATGCACACTTATTTTTGAATAAGCGCTCACTATTCGGGTTAACCGGGAAAGGACCATGGGGTCGTATAACCCACTCCGAATATGTGATACGTCGTTGTGAATCGCATTTGAAGATCGGTGTTGAAGACCGGTATTTGCGAGAGTGATAGGATGAACTATCGATTGACTCTGCACCGAGTAGCTACGGTATTGAGTTCTCCATATGTGATGGTGAATCCGATCAGGATTGTGAATATCCGGATTGCAAGGACTTCTTTGTAAGTGCCTTCGGTTCTGTTCTAGCCCGGAACAGACTTGTATGGATTGTATGCCTGACATTACAAGTTGAGATATAAAGCCGATTTCTTTCAAATATATTTCTGTTGGTGGCGGAGAATTTATTCTTTGCTTAACACCCTTCTTTGAGACGTATGTGCTCAAAGGTTATATAGTTGAAGTTATCAGCGATATATTCCCAATTTGGTAATGTGATATGCTGAGTGATGCTGAAATGATCATTGTGTTGATTATTTGTGATAGGATCGTTTATTTGATCGTCTATCCTTGTGATCATTGTGTTGATCATTTGTTGACCCAAAGCATGGCTTTTGTATAAAGTATGTTTTTGTGGACGTGAATTCGTCGAGCCTCACACCCCGTGAATGGTCAAAACAGGAAAGAAGCAGCAAGGTTATGAGGGGTAGCACCCTTTAGGATGTGTCCATTTCCTTCTGGAAAAGGGTGGTATCATGGTATGGATACTCATGTTGAAAACACTTTGTTATGATTGTGTGAATTGATTACGAGCGCTCGGTGATAAAGGTCCCAAAGGACCGGGGGATGGCATATTCGGTCAGTTGTTACTCAGTTAGGAGTAACCCGGCCTTGTGTTGGTAGAGATCCGGTTTGGTTCTCGGGGATGTCCATCCAGAGGCATTCTCATGTGGCAATGGGAAGTTCCTTGGCCTGATCATTCGTTGGAAATCCAAAGAAACAATACGTGACTTGTACGGTTTTAGTTGTAGAACCTGCTTCCTCAGGAGGTAGCTATAGTAGGCATAATATAATGGTACCTATGCTGGCTATGATTTATATCTTTACTTTCGAAAGAATTTACTACACTATGCACTAGTAATAATATCAAATGTTATTTTAATTGCGTATCAAGCATCTTTGACTAACATAAGAAGAAATCTCCTCCAAGTCTGCGTTTGCATTGTGTGTGTGGTGGGAGGTCTTATGGTAGTCACATTTTTAAAAGCATTGCGAATTGAATTTAAAAATATTCCTCTTTTTGATTTTAAAGATAAATAAACTGTTTTGAGTTCTCACACCAGTCACATGACTGACTCGGAGTTTATTGTTTTCCTTCCTAAACTCTGGGTGCCCACCAATTTCCACACGGGCAGTTAAGAGTTAGGTTTATCAGGATATTCTGGATATTCTGGAGTTGCTGGAGGCAAGCTGGATGGCATGGCGTATTACTAGTTTATATAGTATTTCTTTTTCCGCTGCATTGTTTGATGTTGTATGTTGTACACTCTGATGATATGATGTAATGTAATGAAATGTATAGAATGTAATAACTGATATAGTTCTTTGTTTAAAGATTATTCATTTATTATTATATGTTGTTCCGCTGCGAATTGTGAGATTCTGTTGTTGTTCTGTTGTTTTCTTTTTCCTCTATTCTCTTTTTCTTTCTATTTCCTCTATTTTTAAAATTTCCTATCTTCTATTTTCTTCTATTTTAAAATTTTCTCTCCTCTTTTCTATTTTCTTTTCTCTCTATTTTCTATCTTCTCTCTTCTTCTCTTTTCTTTTCTTAAATTCTTTTTAAAACCCATAACATTCCGTGTTTTCGGCCTTCGATTTCTCGGCAGTCGATAAAGTGAGTATCGATGTTGAATTTTCGAAAGAACGAAAATCCGTACTGTTACATTTGGTATCAGAGCTGATGGTTAAGCGACAACCATGGTTCTGTTGGGTATTACTCATTAGAGATAGAGTCAGCAGTACTCTAGAATGAGTTTGAGTGTAATAATAGCTATGAGAGCGTATTTGTTAGTGAATATAAAAATTGTTTTATATTGTGATGATTGGTTTGTTGAGTGGTATATAGATTCTGGTTAATACGAGTAATTAACGTTGTTGATAAGGATCTCTAAACACTTGAATAGAACAATTCGGCACGATATTGATTTTAAATTGGGTAAATGAAATAATTTTACCTTGATTATATTTTATATATAAAGGAATAATTTTTCAGAATTATTAAAGTTTATATAAGTTGATTGTTAGGTTGTTTGGATAATCTAAATAAAAGAATAATTATATAAGCAAAAGAATTATAAGAATTGAATTATAATTAAAGTGATTTACAATTGTGAAATGAACTTATATATATATAAGAAGTAAAATTATATGAATATATTTACGAATATGAGTTGTAAATAAAAGTGAATTTAAAGTTAAATGAAATATAAACTTGAGTTATGAAATAGAAATTCAACTTTTGTAATTGAATGAATAAATTGAATGTTAATCAATTAAATGTAAATTTAAGTTGATATAAAATAATGAATATAAGTGTTGATTCATTAAAATCTAATGTTATTAGAAGTTGAATGGTTGAATAAAAAAATCAATTTAATTAAACCAAATTGAATGAATATAAGCAAAGGAATTTGGTTGAAATTAATATACATTGGTTGTTATATGATTGTTGATTGATTGTATATAATTCATTAAGTATTAATGAAATAGAAAGCTAATGTAATTGAATTCAAATTAGAAGTAAATAAATTTGAATAGAATTGAATGTGAATTGGATTTAATTAGTGAATGTTAACTAATTGAAACTAATTAAAATTGAGAATGAATGTTGATAAAATCCAATGTTAATGAATCAAATGTAATTTAAAGTGAAAACCAATTCATTGAATATTAATGAGAATATGAATGAAAATTCATTTGATTATGGATGGTAGTTGGTTGATGTTTGCATTTGTTGTTTGGTTGCATTTTCTATGTGACATGTATAGTTATGTTGCTATATGTTGTATATTGATACTATTTTCATATATGCATGATTCTCTTGTTGTTTGTTGAGTTTAGTAGGTGCGGATCGCGTTGCTTCGCATTTGGAGTTCGCTTTAGCGCTATATTAGCCGTATATGCTTGCTAATAAAATATAAGGTACGTATCTCGGATTAAATATCGCACTTTTATACCTTTTTTCCCTGCGGGATGCCTCATTACTTGATGAGATGTATATTTGTGATATATATACTGTCATTTTTTTTCGGATCGAGCCGCGCAAAGGAGACTATGGCGAATTTTTCCGAAAATTTAAGGCGTTAGAAAATTTTTGAGAAAAATTGGGAAAATTTTGAAAACTTAACTTTGTTTTGAAGTTGAAAGTTAAACAATAGAAGATGTTTTTGAAAAGATAACTAAGTAGGATTTGAAAACTTAGTAAAGTATGGTAAGAAGTTTAATTATAAATTTTGGGAAAATTAATAGATTCTGTAATTTTCTTACTTGTAATTTCGAGGACGAAATTCTTTTAAGGGGGAAAGATTGTAACGACCCAGAATTTTTATTAATTAAAAATTTGAATATTTAATTAATTTTAAATATTTATAAGTGAATTTATAAGTCGAATAAATTTTTATTTGAATTATTGGATTTAATTGGATAATTTAATCGATAATTTAATATGTTAAATTATGGAAATAATTGAAAATTGAGTTAAAAATGATTGTAAATAATTTGGAAAATTTTATTTAATCATACTGGAGTTATAGAAATATTTTAGAACTTTTAAAATCGAATTAAAAGTTTATTTGTGAAAATTGAATATTTTAATATTTAATAATCGACTGTAAAATAGTCAATTTTTGAACAGTCTCAGAATTGAACGAAACTAGTTTCATTGGATCCGTAATAGTTAGTTATTACCGGATTTCAAATTTCGTGTCAATCGGAGCTATCGTTTGATCGTGGCAGCTCAAAACGCATCGAATTATTTTTAATTTAAATTTGGCGAGTCAAAATAGTCATTTTTCAAAAAGTCTCGGATTTCGACGAAACCAGTTTCATCGGATCCGTAATGTGATATTATTGTAAGGTTTCAAATTTCAAGTCAATTGGATTTACCGTTTGTCCGGTACAAATTAAAACGCCTAGAAAATCGTTTAAATCGGTTTAATTTAAATTGAACGTTTTCAGCCATAACTCGCACATACTTTCGAATTAGCTTCCGAAACCTGTTCCATTGTGTCCGGAACGCGGGATAAACCCTAGGTACGCTGGTTACGGCGTCTAAATCGGAGTTCGGAATTCCCGGGATGAATAGTGTTTACGCTTGCTTTTCCTATAAATACAACCTCACTCTAAAAAATAAAAAAAAAATATCCTAAACCCTAATCAAATTGCCTAGCCGCCAGTTACATAATGAAAGGCCAGAAATGCTCCATCTTCATCACCAAAAATCTTCCAATCCGTCGACAATTAGGCTAAAGTTTCAACTAGAGAATTGAAGAGGGCGATGAGAGCTAGAGATTCAACGGTTATGATCGGAAACGGAGTTGTGTGGAGAGAGCTACAGGCCCGCGTCCACTGGGGGCTGCGCACGCGTTTCCACGCCACCAAGATGGCCGAGCTCCTCCCTATTGGAGCCGAGTGTAGCTTGTGAATGGGGCTTCGTCATGGTAGTCTTGTGATCGAGTATTATCGCGTGTGGTGTTAGCGAGTTTAAACCCTAATATTTGATGTTGGGTTTGATTGTTGCGTTAGTATCCTGTAGCCGAACAAAGAGAAGAAGATGGGGGGTGAAGATGCGTGCGGCCCAGATGTGAAGGGGGTGAGATCAATGGCTGTGAATTGATAGAGGTTGAAAAGTTATAAGTTATATTGTAATTAGTTAATATAAAACTCGTGTAACTTCGAAAATGCATAACTTTTTCATACGAGGTCGAAAAAATGCAAACTCAGTTGCGTTGGAATCGTATGGACGAGCACTACGCGATGGAGTTGGTTTGGAGTCGTTTGGAGTTAGTGTGAATTTCGGGTAAAATTAAACGCGCGTTTAATTTTATTCGAAATAAAAGCTAAAACGGAAATTAAAAACCAAGGTGAGAACTTCTCACTCAATCGAATAGATTTCGATTTTATTTTAAATAGTTAGATTTAAAATATTTGAATGCATGTTTGAATGATGACTGTAAATTATTGATTGTTAAAATAGACATTATACGCCGTTAGTAAGCGGATGTTATTTAATAAAAACATATACCGCGAATATTTCATAAACAGTGAAATTGGTATTATATATAATATCAATATATATATTGGCATATGTATATATTGCAGTTGTTGATTTCCCGCATTTTTTGTTTAGCGGATGAGACCCTATTACGCCGTTATTAAGCGGATAATATTTAATAAAAACATGTACCGCGATAATTTCGTACTGGAGCGAAATTGGTATTGTGCTAATATTTTTGGATGCAGGAAAACAGGTTGGAGGGATCCAACTGGATTCCTCAACAGTTTTTATTTTATTTCAGATATTTTGATATTTGATGGATTTTCATATTGATATATGATATCGTTGTTGTTGTGATTGACTATTTGGTGTGTAGCATCATTGGACCCAAATTTTAGGATTTTAAAATGATTTTTAAAGTGATTTTTGAAAATATACTATATTTTTGGAATTGATCCATTATAAATAAATAAACGTTATAATTTTTAAAGTTATAAAAATTATGGTTTTTGTGAAATATAGTTAAAAAGCTGATTTTTAGAAATACGATTAAAAGTCGATTTTTGAGAAATATGAACTAATGATTTTATAAAATAATTTAGATTGGATTTTTGAATATATGATAAAAGTTTAAATATAGGATTTATAAAATTTGATTATTTTATAAATCGAAATGATGAAATTATAAAGGAATTTAAAGACGTTTTAGAATAATAATATAAACTGATTTATATTAAGAGATTTATAAATGGATATTTATAAATTGAAATATAGACATTATAAAACGAGTTTTTATAAGTGTTTGAATGTAGTGAAAATGAATTTCATAAATGAATGAAATTTATAGAATTATAAACTGTGAAGTTATAAATGAAATTTATAAATAGTAAGATTTATAAATTTGTGAAGTTAATTGAAGAATAGATTTGGTTAAATAAATGAATCTTATAAGTTATAAGATTTATAATTATGAAGTTTAAAGAACGATTTTATAAAATAATCGTTTTATAAGGATTTAACTTATAATATGAACTTTTAGTTTATGATTAAGTTATAAACTGGAATAGGTTAATAAAGGAATTTATAAAAAAGAAGTTTTTATAAATAAATAGAAACGGAATTTATAAACGTTGTTTTATAAATCCGCAAACGACTTATTTTGATAAGTTAATTGTTATAACCTATTAATGGAGTTATATTCACGTTGTAAACAGTGAATAATCCTTTAAGTTAAAAAGAATAGAAATAATGGAATTTGTTAACGAAGTATGTTCACGATTTTTGAATAGTGAATAACACGTTAAAGAAAATGTTTTAGAGTGTGATATTTTAAACAGAATTAAAACGATCTAACGATGTTTTAAAGGTGTTGAGATTCGAAACCATATATTTCAACATCTATTGTTGAAATAGATGTTTTCGAGAAATAAAAAGGGAATGGTGGACTATAACACTGTTGTTATAGTAAATGATTTCCGAAAGGAAATGTTTTGAATAGTATTGGGATTTATATATCTATTTTAATTTCGAATCCCTATACTAGTGAATTTGGGTTGTCGTAACGATGTTTTACGCAACATTCGTTTTGGCCCAAATAAATATGTTAAGTGAATGATTTCCTTAAAGAATGAAATATATACTTAATTCGATTTAAGTATATTGAATATTTTCTAAGGTTGAAAATAAAAAGATTTGTGAATTACTTATTTTTAATAAGTATGGAAATGTTTTCCAATATGAAGTGAATATTTAGAATTTATCTTTTGAAGATAAATTGAAATGGATAGTTGAAATTGTATATGCATGATATTTTGAAATATAAATTCATTATGGAATTTATATGTGAAAGTGGAACTTGTTTGAAAATAAATATTGATTTATTTTTGAAGTATGAAATTATATATCTTGTAAAGATATTTTGGAAAATTATTTGGAATCTGGTGATGTGTGCATATCCAGTGATAGTTCAATAGTCGACTATCAGTATTTCCCTTTGAATGGGTATTTGATGTGAATTGTTTGAAATTGAATGCACACTTATTTTTGAATAAGCGCTCACTATTCGGGTTAACCGGGAAAGGACCATGGGGTCGTATAACCCACTCCGAATATGTGATACGTCGTTGTGAATCACATTTGAAGATCGGTGTTGAAGACCGGTATTTGCGAGAGTGATAGGATGAACTATCGATTGACTCTGCACCGAGTAGCTACGGTATTGAGTTCTCCATATGTGATGGTGAATCCGATCAGGATTGTGAATATCCGGATTGCAAGGACTTCTTTGTAAGTGCCTTCGGTTCTGTTCGAGCCCGGAACAGACTTGTATGGATTGTATGCCTGACATTACAAGTTGAGATATAAAGCCGATTTCTTTCAAATATATTTCTGTTGGTGGCGGAGAATTTATTCTTTGCTTAACACCCTTCTTTGAGACGTATGTGCTCAAAGGTTATATAGTTGAAGTTATCAGCGATATATTCCCAATTTGGTAATGTGATATGCTGAGTGATGCTGAAATGATCATTGTGTTGATTATTTGTGATAGGATCGTTTATTTGATCGTCTATCCTTGTGATCATTGTGTTGATCATTTGTTGACCCAAAGCATGGCTTTTGTATAAAGTATGTTTTTGTGGACGTGAATTCGTCGAGCCTCACACCCCGTGAATGGTCAAAACAGGAAAGAAGCAGCAAGGTTATGAGGGGTAGCACCCTTTAGGATGTGTCCATTTCCTTCTGGAAAAGGGTGGTATCATGGTATGGAGCCCAGATACTTACTCATGTTGAAAACACTTTGTTATGATTGTGTGAATTGATTACGAGCGCTCGGTGATAAAGGTCCCAAAGGACCGGGGGATGGCATATTCGGTCAGTTGTTACTCAGTTAGGAGTAACCCGGCCTTGTGTTGGTAGAGATCCGGTTTGGTTCTCGGGGATGTCCATCCAGAGGCATTCTCATGTGGCAATGGGAAGTTCCTTGGCCTGATCATTCGTTGGAAATCCAAAGAAACAATACGTGACTTGTACGGTTTTAGTTGTAGAACCTGCTTCCTCAGGAGGTAGCTATAGTAGGCATAATATAATGGTACCTATGCTGGCTATGATTTATATCTTTACTTTCGAAAGAATTTACTACACTATGCACTAGTAATAATATCAAATGTTATTTTAATTGCGTATCAAGCATCTTTGACTAACATAAGAAGAAATCTCCTCCAAGTCTGCGTTTGCATTGTGTGTGTGGTGGGAGGTCTTATGGTAGTCACATTTTTAAAAGCATTGCGAATTGAATTTAAAAATATTCCTCTTTTTGATTTTAAAGATAAATAAACTGTTTTGAGTTCTCACACCAGTCACATGACTGACTCGGAGTTTATTGTTTTCCTTCCTAAACTCTGGGTGCCCACCAATTTCCACACGGGCAGTTAAGAGTTAGGTTTATCAGGATATTCTGGATATTCTGGAGTTGCTGGAGGCAAGCTGGATGGCATGGCGTATTACTAGTTTATATAGTATTTCTTTTTCCGCTGCATTGTTTGATGTTGTATGTTGTACACTCTGATGATATGATGTAATGTAATGAAATGTATAGAATGTAATAACTGATATAGTTCTTTGTTTAAAGATTATTCATTTATTATTATATGTTGTTCCGCTGCGAATTGTGAGATTCTGTTGTTGTTCTGTTGTTTTCTTTTTCCTCTATTCTCTTTTTCTTTCTATTTCCTCTATTTTTAAAATTTCCTATCTTCTATTTTCTTCTATTTTAAAATTTTCTCTCCTCTTTTCTATTTTCTTTTCTCTCTATTTTCTATCTTCTCTCTTCTTCTCTTTTCTTTTCTTAAATTCTTTTTAAAACCCATAACATTCCGTGTTTTCGGCCTTCGATTTCTCGGCAGTCGATAAAGTGAGTATCGATGTTGAATTTTCGAAAGAACGAAAATCCGTACTGTTACATCTTATGTGTAGCATGTTGTGTATTTGAATGGTGTGCTCTGCTTGATTTCAGTTTCCACTTTCTTTTTTTTATTTATTTAAATCCCTGATCTTTTAAATTAGCTGCTGTTAGAAACTGATTTTGTTTAAAATGTATGTTGGTTTAACTTAGATTTCTGTTAAAAATTTATGCAAGCCAAATTCAAACCTGATGTCTCTGGAAACATATCAAAACACCAATGCATGTTAATATGAACTAAAAATTATATACTGTATGATTTGTAGATCCAGTACTATAAATTTTAAACACAAATTGAAATTTGATTTTTAATACTGGAATTTGAATTTTTAGTAAAGTAGTTATGCTGCAGTTGGTTTTTGAACTGGAAAGGAAATTATTTGGTTTTCTGGTGATCTATGTAAGTGGAAGGCACCGGGTTCTTTCATGTGAGGGAGGAGTGTGAGGAGATGCCGGAAAAATTATTTGTTGATGTTGAAATCCATAAGGGTAGTTGCAGTTTTGGGATTTCATTTTTAAACCCTAGTTTTAATAAGGTATGAAGGAATTGGGCATTTCAGGAAAAAGGATTGACCGAGTGCTTTGGTGTTTTGGGAAGGGGTAGAGGGGTGTAGAAGCATCGTGGCCGGAGAGGTTGGATGTTAGGTGGTCGGAGGTGAGAAATGGGGTCGTTGACAGGTTTAGAGAAAACCTGGAATTTGCTGTTGCCAGGTTTTGGGTTTGAGGAACTCGATTGGGATTTCGTATGGAAGGTGAGCTTCTAAAGGTCGTGGGGGGTTTCTGGGTTGAACGTCGACTTTTTCGACGTATTGGTGGAGGCCGGTGATGGCCGAAGCCACGGTGCACGTGCACCGTGCAGTTGAGTTCAAGGGAAGTTGTTGGTGGGGTGCTGTTTGAACTAGGAATTTAACTCGAGTCACTCGAGTTACTGACTCGAAGCAAGGGTGGGTTTTACTCGAGTAAATTTGGGGTTGACTCGGGTAAAAGAATTTTTTTTACAGGTTTTGATAAACCTGAAACTGTTTTGTCAAAATTGTTTTACAAACCTGACAGTATTTAAGTTTTAAAAATTTAAACCGAATTTAAAAAGTGTAGAGCAAGTTTTAAACAAAGTTTTAAAATAAGTTTAAAATCTTAATTCAAAATGAGTATGAATTATAAATTTAAAAATATATAAGTTTTATAAAAATGAAAGGTTTTTAACAACTTTGAAATTGTTAAAGTATTTTATAAAATGTTTTAAAATCTGAAGTTTAAGGTTTAAACAGAGTTTAAAATTTAAATTTAAATCTGGATTCAAAGCTAATTTGAATCTTAAGTTTAAATCTGGAATCAAAGTGGAATATATATTTCAGTATTGAAATTGAAAGAAAACTTGAAGTTGAAAGATTTAAACTAAATATAAATTGAAGTTATTGAAAGGTTAAAAGTTATAAATTGTTTAACTTTGATAAGTTTAAATTATTTTCATTTTAAACTTGTATTTAAAATGAAATTGGAAAACAATTTAAAAAGTACTTTGTTTAAAATAAAATTTGTTTTAAACATAATTTAGAAATATTTTATTTTAAAATTAAGTGAAGAATTTATGTTTGAATTAATTTATTAAAAAGGTAATTAAGAAATAATTAATTAATTTATTTAATTAATTATTAAAGTTTAATGCATATTGATTTAGGGGTTGATCAATTTGAAAATTTAGATCATTAATTAGATTATTAATTAATGATAAATATATTATTAATTAAGTAATTAAGTATTAATCAAGGTTAATTTATTTAAATAATTAGATTTTAAATTATAGATAATTAAAGATAATTAAATTTGTAATTAATTTAAGTTAATTACTTTATAAAATAATTGGATAATGGTTAATGAAGTCATTAACCATGATTATTTAACAATTAATTAATATGGTTAATTTTTATAATTAATTAGATTAATTAATTTAATAATAATCAATTATAAATGGTTTGAGAGTGATTACTTAATAAAGTAATTAGGAAATTAATTACTTAATGTAATTAATTTAATTTAAAGAGATTGTTTAATTTAATTAATTAAGTTTAGTTAGTTTAAACACTTGGGTTTTATAAATAATTACTTTATGTAATTAATGATTTGGAAATTACTTAGTTAAGTAATTGTTTAATAATTACAGATTGTAATTAAGTGGAGATGTTTAATAATGAGTAATTTGGATTAATTATTTAGTAATTAATCAAATAATTAATTAAGAAATTAATTAAAGGATAATTAATTTGTTTAATATGGTAATTAAGTTAGTTAATTACTAAATGTAATTAATCTGGGATGATTAATAATTATAGTTAATTACTTAGGGCAATTAATTTAAGGAATAATTAAGGATCATTAATTATTTTAATTAATGATGTAATTAAAGTTGATTAATTAAGATTAATGAATCAATGATAAATAATTAAAGGCAATTAATTAATGTAATTAATTAAGGATAAATGTAATTAATTATGATTGATTAGTTAATTGAAGTAATTAAAGGTTAATTACTGTTTGTTTGAGAATAATTAATTTATGAAATTAATTAAGGATAATTACATGAATGTAATTAAGGTTAATTAATTAAAGGTGATTAATTAAGGTAATTAATAATGAATGATTAATTGATTGTAATCAATTAAATAATTGAGTAAGCAAGTTATAATTTGATGAAGTAATTAATTTAATTTATTTTAAATTAATTTAAGATGAAGTAATTAATTTAATTCATTTTAAATTAACTAGGGATTGAGATAGTTAATTTAATTCATTTTAAATTAATTATATTGTGATGAGTAATTTATTGCTTATGTATGAATGGATATTATTCATTGTCTTGGATGCTTTGTGATCTCAGAAATGAGATAAATAATATTGTATGGTATTGATGTTTGATTGTATTGTGATGATAACATAGGTTATCTATTGAGATGGTGATATATGTATCTATTTGATATTGACAATATGGGTTACCTGTTACTTGATAATGTTGATCATCAATTGTGACTTGTGAGTTATCTATCTGTGTGCATATAGATACTGTATTAAATTGTTTTAAACCTTTGAAACAACTTGGACCTAAAAGACACGCTTTGGTTTTCGATGAGACCAGGATCGGGTTTTCCATATTTGGATATCCGAAAACCACATCGATTCCAAATAACGTTAGGTCGTGAATCCAAGTGGAGCGAGTGAAGACTCGAGGTGTAAGGGCTATACGTCAGTATAACTATGTGGGTGATTCCGTAATGAGTTTGACAGAATAGTACTTATAGATTCGAGATGGTGAATCAGAGTGCAAGGGTTATTGTCGTTAACTCTGAGGGTGAATCCAAAATGAGTGTAACAAGATAATGCCTTCGGTTTCGTTCGAATCCGAAACGAACTTGTATGGATTGAATGCTTTCAGAACATCGTCAGATGGACGATGAGCATTCTAAGTAATATGTCCTCTAAAGGTAATCGTAGCCTCAA
Source organism: Allium cepa (assembly GCA_030765085.1). Classification (NCBI taxonomy): domain Eukaryota; kingdom Viridiplantae; phylum Streptophyta; class Magnoliopsida; order Asparagales; family Amaryllidaceae; genus Allium; species Allium cepa. The sequence goes on from CM060942.1 coordinate 74,191,875, forward strand.
GCCTCATCAACCGGGAATGGCTAAAACAGGGGAGGTGCAGCAAGGCTTCGTGGGTCGCACCCACTGGAGAGCGAGATTTACCCCTGTCTAGAGGTCCCTTTATATTTCGGCTGTGTGGACGGTTTTTGAGCTCCAACCGTCGGGGTTATCTTGTTCGGAACTATTAAGTAAGGAATGGGTCCGGCCTTGTGTTGCAGGGGAGTGGGAGTACTCCTCGGTACGGTGATCTAGGCCACGTACTGTGACGGGCGTTACCCCAGTAGCCCTGCCATTGTATGGAATCCAAAATCCAATAAGTGCCAACGGTTTTGATTGTATTACCCACTTTTGTGGCTAGTACCTGGAATTTAATAATGTAACAATTTCGGCTATTTCTTATTTATTTGAAAACCCTAGACACTATTATAATATCACCGGATTTCCTATCAAATGTTTTGGTTAGCGTAAGGTAAAAACTTTCCATGTTTATGTGTGGGAAGTCTTACGTGATACCTTTCTTTTCAAAAGGTTTTTGAAAATTAAGCAACTTTAACCTGTTACTCACACCAGACCCATGTCTGACCCGGAGTTTATTTTTGTTTTTCATAAACTCTTGGGTACTCAAATTTTTACGAGTAGCCAAGGGAATTCAGGTTAGGATTCAGGATTAGCTTTGACGAATTGTGGAGGAGCAATGGAGCAGGAGGCTTCCGCGTGTAGATATATATCTAGTATTCCGCTGTGTGTTCTCTGAGTTGTTGTATTGAGTTGTATAACTAGACAGGTGTTTATAACTGTCTAGTATGTGTTGTATATCTGTGTACTCTAATAATGGTTGTAAAATATGTAATAATTATGTTATTAATATAATTTATTTGTTCCGCTGTTAGATTCTGATGTGTTGTTTCTTTCTTCTCTTCTTTCTATTCTCTTTTCTATCCCTTTCTTTCTTAAAGATGATGCGATTTTTCGGGAGTGGAAAGTCGGGTCGTCGCATATATATATATTTATATAATTTCATATCTTTTTGTAAACAAATTTCTATTTTAAATAAATCAATATAAAATCCTAAATAAAATTTATATTTACAATACTCAATTACTTACCCAACATTACAAAAATTTCTAGAATTTATTTTTCATATTTCGACCCGTTTAAATAAGAATATCCAATATTCACATTTTAAGTCCGTTTGTTAACTAATTTTCAAATTAATTTATTTCACAATATTTTAAACAAATAATTATTCTAAAACCATTTAATTTCCTCACTAATTGCTTTATTATAAATTTCAGTATTCCTTATTAAACCTAAAATTCTTAGTTATTCTATAAAAATCCATTTAGCCAATTAAATAATTATTAACTTTGATTAATTACCCCGAATTATCTTATTTTTACATTTTAACCATGCTACATATGTGCCCTCCATTGTAACTAAGGCCATCTGCCATAGTAGACAATTGTGTCTATGCACCATTGTTGTTTTTCCTACTGCTATTGGATTCGTCACATATCACTGCAGCTGATTGCCCTAGATTTGCTCCTCTTTCAGATCTCACGAGTGTCCACACTCGTTTGTCTCTTGACCATCCAAATCATGGAACAAAAAGAATTTCCTAAATGTCCTCTCTCATTCCATGGACTCTCTCTTAGGTGGTTTTCTATATTGTATCCTCCAATTATTTCCACTTGGGTATCGGTCAAGTCAGTGTAAGAAGCACACTTCGGCTTCCTCTTTAGACGATTTGGAGCTTTGAAAGTATTAATGGACTTTCTCCTTCATTTTTCCTTTTTGGGTCCTCCCTTTGATGGTCCTCCATCTTCAACAACATTGACTTCGACATTTTTAGCTTCCATGTCTTCCTGACATAAATATCTTTTAATTTGGTAATAATTTTTTTTAATCCACTAGCGGATGCCTTGCCGATACCTTTTTAAACCAGTATGACCATCAACTCTTGCAACCTCCATTATAAGAACTATTGACAAATCTGGATTTGAACTGCGTCGGCTAATGTATTAAATCTAGTGAATTAACTTTGCAAAGATTCTTTCTCCCTATGTTTCACATGCGAAAGTGACATCACACTCCTTAGTTGATTAATATGAACTCTGAACTGGCTTAAGAACTTCTTGACTAATTCGAACACCTGCTAATAGATCCATTATAAATTTGGCGAAACCACATGGCTACCAAATTGGTTAAGTGTAGTGGAAAGCAACGTCCCTTCACTTTTTTTGAAGTTCCTAATACTCCCATGTGTTGAATATTTCTCATCAACTGAACTGTAGGATCGGTTCTTCCATCATACCGCTCTAATGTAGGTAGATTGAAACCTGGTGGATTCCTGATGTAATGTTTGGGGTGAATGGATTTTAACTCACGTCCTCCAGACTTTGATAGGGGGTTCTACCTCAAAGCACCTATCGTATTATCTCAGCTATATGGGCTTCCTGATCTAGTTGAAATCTTTGATGCTTGACATCCTTAGACATGTGACTCCCTCGTTTCCTTCCTTCATTTCTGCAAGGACCTACCAGTTCTCCATATGTATGTAAGTTTGCATTTAGATCTTGGTCCCACCAATATTCTATTCCTTATTTTGGATTTAGATCAACCTTGTTGGTTGGCCAGATGGATCGGTACCAATCGATGGTAGTGGATTAATATTGATCGACCATAGAATGTGGGAGTCAAGTATTGTAGGTCTTCATGCCTCCGCTCTATCATCTTTAGTCTTTGACCTCCTCTGGTGTTGATTTCCAACTACTTTAGTCGACCTTTGTTGCTCCACTCGTTCGAATTTTTCTTCTTCAGAATTTCCTCCTATCAAACTAATAATTTAATTGCATGTTTGTCATCATTCCTTCAATTTCATCTCTGGTCACAAAGTTTGACGGTGGGCTCGAACTAGAGGAAACTTTCTGACTTCCCACATGTTCTAATCGGTTTCTTTCCACAGTAATATTCCTAGCAGTTGGCTTCTTCATCTTCAACAAGTTAGATCCAAGTATTTCTGTGTAAAGCACCAAAAAGGTTATCCTTTTTCCTGGTTTAACACCCCTAATTAATGGAAAAGTAGAAATAAATGAAAAATGTAAGAAATCAAAGAGAAAAGAAAGAAAGGAGGCATAATATTTTTAAAATGGTTCGGGAAATCTCTGGCCTATGTCCACTTTATAATTTTTATTGATTACTTTGCTTTATAACAACCAATTTTATAATATAATTATGTGGTATAATGATCAATTTTAGATTGGAAGAGTTTTCCCATGGAAAAGTTGATAATGGGAGAGTTAGGGATATACTCTAGGATAATTATGTAATTAGTTAAATATATCTAACCCTATGACTAATCTTATTGATAATAAAGTAGTTCAACTTCTATTATATACTTTGTTACATCATGATATAATTAATTAACTAATTAATTCAAAGTATATGTAATAGAATATCCATAAATAATATATAATTAATAATAGTTACTAAACGTTGTAATCACGAGAGAATTATTACAATACAGAATAGCATATTGTTTTGAATATTCCTGATCTAGATGTTTTGAGAAAGAACATCGATACATTCATTTAGACTGGAGTATGTAATGCTCACTGCATGTTTCTCATTATATTACTCATGGCTACTAGGGAACCAAGGATTTACATGTAGATAGATACTGGATAATTAAGGAATGAATCATCGGAGATTTTCTATCTGTCTAATAACAACTAGGTAAAAAAGAAAATCTTAGAGTGGCGAAGTTACATATTTCCCTCAACTTAAGAGCACTATTGAGCTTCAATGTTGATTTACACTTTCATTATAGTTAAATCATGGCATGGAGATCATTGAGAGACTATAGTTGGGTCTGAGTTGAAGCATTAGAATTGAAGTACTAGTTAATGAAGAATCCATCTCCTTAGTTGTATGAGTTTAATATCACGTTAAACTGTTGTCAGCTCAAAGTCAAAATATCTAGCCAAAGTTGTACCGTTAACAGTTAAATGTTATTATTCAATCAAGAACTTTGTTTATGAACTAACCTAGTCGAATGTGGAGGGTGTTGCAAATTTGAAACAAAATCAAATTCCATAATCTTACAGTGATATAGTGTTGATGAAGAGAATTATTGTAAATAATTGTCATATAAGGTGCCTCTTAAATTGTAAAATTAAATTTTATCAAAAAAGTTGCAGAAGTGATATTTTCTCCCAATTTTTATTCCATTAGCTAAGGTGACAAGTGAATATTAATATTCAAATAGTTCGATATTAATCGCTTGCTAAATCTACAGTTATGAGTCACACAACCGTATTAGTGATTTCTTCTTAATACCACAATTTAATCGATTTATAAATTGTTATAAATTAATTAATATTTATGAAAGATTTATTATTCACATATTTGATGTACTATATGTTATTAGTAAATGTTAGGTGCCATTACTAGTTAATTGGGTGTGTGTAAAAAAGTTATATACGCATGTATTGATATACAATAACAATACGCATTTAAATAACGTTATTTACTAAATGGTTTGAGTTTTGTATTGGCCCATCTAACCTCATATAGTGGCTGACCTAGGGAGAAGAGGGATGAGGTTGGTTTTGAATTCTAGATCAACATCTAGAATTTGTAAATGGAAAAGTAGTAAAAGGAGGAGGACTAGTTTCCTCTCATTTCTCTATTTAAACTAGCATATTTTGAAGTTTGCTTACTCTCTCCTTCCCCCGGTCATGAGATCCAATTAACGCTCATAACCAAAAATTCTCAAACCCCATAATACATCAATTAAATACAGATAATGACACTCTAGTCCATTGTAACGTTTGGAGGTCGATTCAGATGAGTCTAGAAGATCCCTTTAATCAACGTGGTTCAGAGGCTGCGTCCCTAAGGTATTAGACCTTGTATACTTTTACATTATCTTAACCATGTAATATGAGGATATTATAATAATTTTGTAAGCTTCTCACTTATCTGTCATTAAATTATATTGATCAATTTGCGTCAATCAAACTGTTTTTTAGATTTAAAAAAAAATTATGACTATGTATGTCACATAAAGTTTATTTCATATTTTAAAATATAAAAATTAAAATTTAATTATCTAAAGTTGCTTTTTATTAATATTAAGTAATATATATATATATATATATATTGTTTTAATTATTTTCAAAACCTTATTATAATAGAATAATTTTCATTTTTAATTAATTATTTTCTTAAGCATATTGTAATTATATATTTATTTATGTTACCAGAGTTTCTCGCGAGCATAGAGTGGGACAGGCCGCATCGTTGATATAGCCCAAGTGACTACAGTGGTGCACTTCTTGGCTCATCTTTTGACCCGCATATTCCCATGACTTGACATATTGACTCACCCACTCAATACGGTAATCCCCTAGCTCTGGCAATAATGGCCAGCCCATGCACCTCAATTACCTAGTACATTGGCTTACCCGCTTAGCACTAGTATCAGTCAAGCATCACCTCGCAAGCACTAGCGAGCACCGTCGGTACATGAGCAACCCATCATATGAAGCGCTCCTCCATAATCAACCAGTCTGTCCGTTCAGTCAATTGTCGGCTAAGTCCTCCACTCCTTCATCTTTATATCGCCTTCCACGACCTGCACCTGTTGATGCTCCTTTGCTTTGTCAGGACAAATTTTAGCTATGTGCGCCTAACTACTTCTGCAGAAAGAAGCTTCACATGCACTATTCCATTGCAAGACTGGCACAAACAACACTACTCATCTAACAAAAGCATCATTATGCAGTAACCACTCCATATTCTTTGCTGCCACCAGAGCAACTATGCTCAACCACTCCCTAATCCCATGTCGCTTCCCCTTACACACAGCCATCTATACCAAATAGGCCAGTTGGCATTCTAGCTGCCATGTGAGTTAATCAGACATGCCCATTAATGACCCAAAGTGATTTTTAAGCCTTGGTAGCACAATCTCAGCCATTCAAGCACCAATTTTAGTAGCTATAAATGCATCTAGATATAAATTTTTACAAGGGTTGAATGACACAAGATCTCAAGCATTGTATTTTCTTATTATTATCTATTGTAATTGCGTTTATTATAAAAGAAGCAAAGTAGTAAGAAATTCCTCTAGTAGATGTCGATCAACTTAGATCGAACCACTCTAAATTTTGTGTTCTCTTACCTTTTCACATTTTCCTTCCTCATTTTAATTTTAAATCATGGTATTAGTAAGCAACCTTTTCCAATATTACCATTAAATGTAAATTCTTGGTCAACATTTTTGCTCCAGAGGGAGGGCCTCCTATAAAAGCTCTCATCTTTCTTTATTTTTTTTCTTGTCTATAAACTATTTTAGTGGCCTAGCGAAAATAAGGTGATAATTCCAATGGCCATAATACCAACAGAGCTACTGGGGCAAGTGATGTCTAATCCCTTTCCTAGGCCAAGCAATGACATATGGCTCTGTGTGATAAACAACTTGACCAACAATTGACGACTTGCCCATGACGTGAATAAACTCAGGGTTAGGGTGGATGTCCAAACTATGAAATTCACCCTGATGGTATCTCCAATGATTAACTAAACCCTCATTCAACCTGTTATGCCTAGTACCTATAACATAATGAATGCTGCCCACTAGAGGTTCATATAAGAGACACTCATTGGGGTTGTCCTAGATCGCTACAGAAACATGTGTGCTACTCATGAGCAAGGGTATGCCCATAGTGTTCCAAACCAGAGCCTATAGTATACCAAAAGGTCCAGTTGGACCCTTGCTCCTCTTCAGTGGGTAGATTATCTGCGTTTGATCACCTTCGGGTAGCATATGGGGCATGAGGCCTTCGTTTCGACTGCCTCAATGGCAATGGGAAAGCAAGAAACCATAAGCCTAGAGAGCCCTCTATTCAGTTCCCTTCTCTTAAGGGATGTTCTCCAGCCAAGGTCACAAGGAAGATAGGCCCATCAACCCCTGCCTACAGAAGCTGGTCTCCCTCTTCGGTTCAACCTCATGGTTCCCCTTTGACATACCCTCGCCGAAGATCCCCTACACCAGTCAGGTATTGAAGCCCTTCCTCAATAAGAGAACCACAACATCCGTGACAAGTGAAGGACATACTTCGAGAGGAAACAGCTGCTCAGGGCCGATAGATGCATAAACCCCGCTAAGGAGCACAAGAGGCGAGACCCTTTAGACAACGAGAACAACGAAGCATTTTCTAAAGAAATATTAAGTATCTACATTCACTAGGCATATGCTTTGCCTCCAATTGAGAAATACGATGGAAGCTCGGATCCATCCGATCACATGATATCTTTTGATTCCATCACCTATGTCAACCAGCTTTCCTTTCATACAAAATGCTTGTTTCCCTACCACCCTTATTGGACCAACTTCCTGTTGGTTTCTTCATCTTTAGGTTGGCAGCATACATTCTTAGGCCTAAATATGTTGCAACTTCAAAGCTCACTTCTTCACTTCTAGAACCTAAATCATGATAGAGAACGAGTTCGATAATATCTGACAAGGCCCCAAGGAGTCCCTTCGCTTGTACGTCAATTGCTTCAACCAAGAATCGGTCCATGCAAGGGAAGTAGATAAGAATAGTTTGGTAATCGCCCAATGTTCAACGTAAGGTATCGATCAAGAATGTAGAGAAAGCTACACAAGTTAGATACCATAAAAGATCCATTTACTTCATTAAATTCATCGGTGAATTATTATAAAAATAAACATGTGTATTTGATACACAGGTTGTGTATCCACGATAAGTTTATCGAATATAAAATGGAGGTAGAGGACAAAATGCAAAGCAAAAAAATTCGATTTGATTGAGTACATGAGTGTATTGGAAAAAGGTTCAAAAAGTACTTAAAAAGAATAAGATTCAATATCAAAAGTCACCCCTCTCCGTGACACATAATAATGTATTGATAAGAGGTAATTAGACTTTGTTGGATAAAGTATGATTGATGATGAGTGAAGTTGTAACAACCCGTAATTTTAGATAATTAAAAATAGTTAATTTAATAAGGTTTTGTGATTTAATATTGGAAGAAAAAAATGTGATCAAATAATCGGAATATAATTGGAATAAAATGTAATAGTATTAATTTAAGGCAATTTATAGTTGCTTTGAATGAAATTCTAATTAATTGAGATGATTAAAAAGTTAAAATTAGTATAGACTATAAATAAATCAATTGTAATTATTGATAATTAGATTAAAAGAGTAATTGATAATTTGAATGTTTTACTAGTTAATGAAAAAAAGTGTGATTAATTGTAATTGATAAAATAAGCGTAGTGAGAGATGTTACAACATTTGCTTGTAAATAATAAACTTACAGATGTTATTAAATATAGAAATGGTTACAATTGTTATTTATTACCAATTTATTTAAATCAATTGCAATTGAATGTCATTAAATGTTATATTAATGTGAGTTAAGCCAATAACTGCCAATTTGTGAATGTAATAAAATGAACAGAAATGTCAATTACACTCATAAGAAAATAAATTGATTTAATAATAATAATGAAACCAAGATAAATTAAGTTGTGAGATTTTAAATTTTAATTAATGTCAAAATCAACAAAGGTTCAATGTAATTGAAATACTGCAACTAATATGGTAAAGGATGACAATTGGAGAATATTAATGTACTAAAATATATAACAATGTTAACTATGTATGTAGAGAAATAATTAATTGGATTAAAAGATCGAAACCAAATTAAATAAATATATTGGAATTAAATTATATTAATTGGATTCAATTAAAGTTGAAATTGAGCATTGTAGTTAGTGTAATGTTTAACATTGAATTGATATGTAAAATTGTTATCAATTATTGTAAATGGCCAAGTAATTAAAATTGATGGAAATTGTTGGTTATCAAAGTCGAAATTAAAAAGTGATTAATTAATATAATATTAATTTATTTAATTAACGTGAAAAAAGCCATTTTGGCCACTGTCTTGGATTTCGATGAAACTGGTTTTATCGGATCTGTAACGGTGAATTGTTGTAAGGTTTTAAGTCTTGTAGCGATAGGACTTGTCGTTTGATCGTATGGGCTCGAAATGCCTAGAAATCAACTTAATTGAAATCATTTATAATAAGCCGGTTTTAAAGCAACTTCTTCATACAATGTAATTAGGACTTGAAACCTATTACACTGAGTTTAAAACCATCAAAAAAATCTATTTCGATATATGGGATGACCCATTTTCGTTTCGAGAACGAAACAAGCTTTTTGGATTGTTTATCTTTCAACTTTCAAATCGATCTAGTCCATTCATTCTATTTCCGATCTGCCTATTTATAGCCTGTTATAAACGTTAACTATTTCTTATTCCATTAGGCTGTACGTGCAATTCTATCTTCTTCTCTCTTTCCAATGGCAGATAAACCAAAACCAATTCCAATTAATTGCAACCAAAATCAAATCGAAAATTCAAATTCCTCAAACCTTATCAAATAATGTATCAATTTGAAGCTCTCGATGAGCGCAAGTCAAATATGCAGTTTTTTTTCAATTTGGGTTTCGGTGTGGCTAGAATCGGGTGATGAAGTCTCGACCGTTCGTTGTGTCTTGATCGACTTTGTCTGATCGTCGAATCGAAGGTGCTAGGCTGTGGAGATGGCCGAGGGGAATGCATCGGTGGTTTTTGTTTGGTCATGTGACGGTTGGATCGATCGATTTAAATCAATTAGGGTTTTATTATGGTGGCGGCTACTAAGATTTTGAGTCGTCGATCGTCGATGTAAAGGAGTCGCGGTGGTCAGGGGAGTGTCGCGGAGGATGGCGCTTCGCCTGGAGGTTGCACGCTTGGCCTTGACTGGCCGTGGCAGTGGCGAATGGTGATGGATCGTGGTGGTTTCTATTGCTCGAACGAGAGCGTGCTGTGCGTGCTGGGGTTTCTCGAATGTGTAGGGTAGTGACATGGCCGCTTATGGCTGGAAACTTCTTTTTTATTTTATTTAAATTCCTAATTCAATCGTTCTAATTATTATAACTTTCACATATGAGGTCAGATTTATGTGCTGTTTGTTCCACTGCGATCATATCAAAATTCCGGACATTTTGATGCTAGTTTGGACGAATTCTGAGATTGTTTGAATTTGGGCCCTAAATTGGATTTTTATTCGATTTAAAATCAAAGGTGTGTGTCTTAACCCACTCACAATTACTAAACTATCTTATGTTAGTTAAATTTAATTTATGATGTGATTTGAAATTAATTGATTGATGTTTGGTATGTTTAAGTTGTCATTCTAGTTAAATTTGACTTTTATTGCATTTAATCATCATTTAATTTAATATTGAATCTAAATTGTCAATTTAATACCTGTTATAGATTATCAGCTATCTATTGATGTTTATTGATCGATTTGGATGATGAATGTGATGGATGTTTGATTGTTGATATTGGAGGACCGGGTGTTGTGTTTTATGTTGTTATGACACTGCAAGTTCCCTATGATTTGAAATGATACATACACGAATGATCTATAGATTAAGAAAAAATCGTTATGGGTTGAATGATAGCTCGAGCTATTTTATGGATTTATTTAATTCGAGATTGCGGTTTGAAATAATATATAACCGTAAAATTTTAAATTGCGGATTGAAATGACAAATATGCGTATCACTTGACCCTAGGGTAAAAATTATAAATGGACACTGGATTAGTTAAATTTAATGATTTTGAATCTTTAAAAAATTTAAATTCAGTTAACTGCTATTTTGAAATAGAAATTGAATTATCTTCGAAGCCCAAGCGTAAATGTTGAAATTGGAATTAATTCAATGAATTGTTTAAAGGATTTAAATTGGAATTTTTAAAGTTGAGGTGTCAAATATAAGTGAATTTATCAGAGTTGAGTTATTGAAATTTTGGTTATACTTGGAAATCTATTTTAAACTAACTAAAACTATTTAATTTAATTAACTATTTTAATCGATTTAAACTTTTTTATTTATATTAATCTATTATTACCTTAATCCAATTTAACTCTATTTTACCAATTTTAGATCTATTTAATGTAATTTATTATTTAATCTATTTAAACCGTATTTAAGATAATTTAAATCCATTTAATCTATTTTAAATCTATTTAAATCATTTTAAATCAAATTAAATCAAATTTAAATCTATTTAAAACTATTTTTTTATTTAAACTATTTTAAACCATTTTTTAAACTATTAAAACTATTTATGACTACCTAAACTATTTTCTAAAATTTCAGACTGTGTAAAGCTAAAGTATTTATATTTAAATCCTTGATGAGAATACATTTAAGTTGGAATTTGAAATTGATACCTTTTTGTGAAATGACCTATTTGAGTAAATATGATTTCGAAAATGAAGGTGATTTTTTGAGTGAATATGGTTTTGAAAGTGAATATGATTTGAAAATAATATGGTTTTGAGAATATGATATTTTGATATCAATTATAAATTTACTTTTGAAATGTAAAAAACCATCTGATGTGAAATAAGCATTTGGTTGTTAAAGAGACCGGGATCAGATATTGTCATACTATCTGCCAATACCAAAACCACTTTAACAATTGTGTATGTGGTGGAGATTCCAGAAATGAAGTAGGATGGTTTGGTGAATGATTTTGTATCAGGTATTTACGTGACCCTGACTCCCATGAGTCGGCTTGATGTGGCTAAAACAGGAGCTATACCGGGCCTAGTGAGGTCATTTCTCCGATCGGGCACATTCCTTCGATACTATATTTTGGCTTTGTGATTGATTTGGTGGCCACCCTTGATTTGATTTTGGGAGTGTGTTTTGAGGTAGGCGGTAGTAGGTGCTATGCGTTACCACCAGTCCGGGAGTGCAATTGGTATATCTACCCCAGGCATTGCCCTGAGTGCATCGTGCCTTCTACGAGTTTGATTTATACCATACCTATGGAGTGCCTTCTGGGTAAACCTCATGGAGGAGCGTATGGTACTGTATAGACCATGGGAATATATAAATGTGTTAAGGGGGATATGGACAATGCCTTAACGCTATTTTAATACTTTTACTTTACTGTAGATATATTATAATAGCGCATTGTACTACATAGTGGATAGTTTAACGGATCCTTAAGAGATGGAAATTTCGAACATCTCTTAAGTTATTGCACTCACGTTAGACACTGGATATGAGATGTCAAACCCCGTAAACATCTCTGACGCCGTCACACCCATATTTACCATTGATTTAACTTATGTAAGATCTTTTAGTTCCGACTCGAGTGTTTTGTGTTCTCAATTCGCTCAGGTCAATCTGGGCTTTCAGTTCATTGAAGACTGCTTTCTGGAGGATGAAGACGAAGATTTTATACTATTATCTTTATTATATTTATTTCATTGCATCATGTTGTTCCGCTGCATTTATTTATTTTAGTCTTGTTGTATGTAACTCTGATCTGTATTATAAAACTATAATTAATGTTATTTGTGAACAGCTTCGTGAACTGTTATTTGATTATTGTACTCTGTCATTCCACTGTGAGATTCTGTATTTGTTTTTCTTTCTCTTCTTTTTCTTATCTATCCTAATAACAACCTGCCCTTTTGTATGGTTTAAGTCTGACATGTGTGGTTTATCGTCGATTTAAACTATCCAAAAAGGCAGGTTGTTACAGTTGGTATCAAAGTGAGGTTTAGCGATAACCTTAGCTTTGTGGGGTCCGACTCATATTTAATAGGGTAGTAATACCCTAGAATGAGTCACTCAGTGTACATATATGAGAGGGCGTATTTGTTAGCGTTATAAAGGTTTTGTATTGTGTTAATTTTTTTCGTTTTGTATTTATAAGTTCTGTTCGGTGCATAGGATGCTATGACATCGATATGGATTTCTAAACACCGAATAGGACGGACTGACACAATATTGTTTGAAATATAGGTAAACGAATAATTTTGCCTATTATATAATTTGTATGTGAAGGAATAATTTCATAAATGATATAGTTGGATGTAATATGTTGTTTGTTAATAGAGAATTTTATAAATATTGACTTGAAAATAGGATTTACAAGTAAAGAAAATATAAATTGGAAATTTAGAACTTTAGTTCTGGGATTTTTGAAATTTCTTTCAAAGGATTTTTGGAATATAATAATAGTGTTATTTGGAAGTATTTTTAGATATAAATATTTCAATATGATTTGAAAGAAACATTTAAAAGAATTTTGAAAGGAAATAAGTTCTTCACTCCCTTCTCTGTCGTTGGAAAATAATTTCGATGAGAGTTCACGCATCATCGACGTTCATTTTTGAGTTTCAAAGTAGGAAAAATGTAGTAGTTTTAATACACATTTATTGTATTATATAAATCTTAAATTTAATTTTCAACTATGAGTGATTATATATATACATTATTTTAAAATGATTTTGAAATGGAACCCGGCATTTAGTTCTTAAATTTCTATAAATTAGAGATTTTAATTATTGTAATGAAATGAAATTTTAATATTTGATAACTGGAACTTCTAAAATGAAATTTAAGAGATTAAATGTTAAGTTAGTAATGAAATATACAAGAAATTTGAAATTTGTAACCTCTAAATCAAAGGATATGAAAGTCTAGAAGATGTAATTATTGAACATTGTGTGAATAAAAAAATAAATATGATAACTTGTGTAACTTTCTATTGCATTTTAAAAAGACATATATATATATATATAACTTACCAAAATGTAAAAAGTTGAAATGTTAATAAGAATGGGTGATAGAATATTATACAAGTAAAACTTGGGAAAATGGAAGTGTTCAATGGAATTACCTCTATAAAGAAGAATTCTAATGTTATAAATTCTTATAAACTTAAGTTATTGACTTGAAATGCTACTAGTTAAATGTAATAGAAATGAATAGTGTAAGAAAAACGATTATAAACTTAAGTTAACATCTTAAGCTATTTATAATCAGATTGAATAGTAAAAGGTGAATATTGTAAGTAAATAATTATAAACTTGAAATAATATTGAAGCCATTTATAACCAAAATGAGTACTATATATAAATTGAATGTTTATAACTTCTGAGAAACTTGAAATGACTTAGAAATGAAGTTAATATTCAATGATGCTATATATAGAAGAATGAATGTGAAAACTATGTATAGAAGAATGAATGTGAAAAAGAAATAATCTATAAATGGTGAATTGAATTGTAAAGTAACTTATCTATTGATTTATAATCCAATAATAATTGAAATAAAAATAACTTATTTAAGCAATGAATGTAAAGTAATAAAATAAAAGAAAATGACATTGTATGAATAAAGGAGAAATAGACTTTTATAAGTAATAACGAATATAGATTAATGAAAATAAACATTATATGAATGAGAAAAGAAAAGTAAATGATGAAAAGAGAAAAGGGAAATTCAAACTAAATTATAAATGTGAAGTAAACTAAAATAAAATGTATACAATACTTCAATAATGAATTCATTTATTATCCAAATAATTGAAGTGAATATAATGTATGTAGGTACATAATGTAAATTAATGAAATAAGCCTTACATGAATGAATGAAATTAAAATTTTGAAAGTATTGAATGTGAATTAAATAAAATCATTGTTTGGAAAAAAATGATGAACAACAAATGATGTGAAAAAGAGAAATAGAGTAAACTTTAAGATGTGTTAAATTCTTTACTTGTTGAGTTTATGGATTGGTTGGGAAAGGATACTTCTATTTTGTGTAAAGATGCATAAATAACCTATAAGTTATCTATGGATGTTGAGTGTATGGTTTACCTTATAGTTTATTTATCATTTTACAGGATTAGAAGTTCTGAACCCGAACAAACCATTTGTTGGTTGCTATGGATGGATGATTGATCTCTTTGTTGAAAATGATGTTTGTACCGTTGTTTGAAACGATTATTGTTATATTGTGATGTTTTGTTTGTCTTTTATTTAAACAACTTAACTATTTCTCTTTTATATAATTATTAACTTCTTTGGATTATATAAGTGAAATACAGGTTTATGGAAGTAATATCTACTGCTTTTGGTTTCATAAATTAAGCGTTGTTTGCCCGACAAATAGGTACGTTCTCGGATTACGGTTTCATAGCGATATTATACTGTTTCCCGTGATTTGGGATATATTATTTTGAAAATATATGATGTATATTGTTGTTATTGATATTATTATTTTGCTCCAGACCTCTCTGTACAAATGAGACTTTGCCGAAATTTTCCGTGAATTTTGGGCTTAGGAAATTTTGTGAAATGTTTTTCAAACTTTTGTTAACTTGAATGTAAAAGGATTTAATTGTTATAAATGATATATTTTATTTAACTTATTTAATTATGTAAATTAATTGTTTAATTATGTAAATTAATTATTTATAAGTTTAATATTTTTGAATAAAATATATTGATTCTTGAATTCCTTCTTTTCCCTTCTTTTCCTTTTCGGGGACGAAAAGTTTTGACTGGGGGAGAGTGTAACGGCCCATAATTTTCGATAATTAAAAATAGTTAATTCAATAAGGTTTGTGATTTTTTATTGGAAGGAAAAAAATTATGATTTAATAATCAGAATATAATTGGAATAAAATGTAATAGTATTAATTTAAGGTAATTTATAATTGCTTTGAATGAAATTCCAATTAATCGAAATGATTAAAAACTTAAAATTGGTATAGATTGTAAATAAATCAATTGTAATAACATGTATTGATTGATAATTGGATTAAAGGAGTAATTGATAATTTGAATGTTGTATTAATTAATGAAATAAGGTGTGATTAATTGTAATTGATAAAATGAGTGTAATGAGAGTTTTTATAACATTTGCTTGTAAATAATAAACTTACATATGTTATTAAATATAGAAATAATGACAATTGTTATTTGCTACCAATTTATTCAAACAATTGCAATTGAATGTTATGAAATGTTATATCTATGTGAGTTAAGACAATAACTGCCAATTTGTGAATGTAGTAAAATGAACAAAAATGTCAATTGCACTCATAAGATAATAAATTGATTTAATAATAATAATGAAACCAAGATAAATGAGGTTGTGGGATTTTAAATTATAATTATTGTCAAAATAAACAAAGGTTCAATGTAATTGAAATACTGCAACAAATATGGTAAAAGATGACAATTGGAGAATATTAATGTAATAAAATATATAACAATGTTAACTATGTATGTAGATAAATAATTGATTGAATTAAAAGATCGAAACCAAATTAAATAAATTTATTGGAATTAAATTATATTAATTGGATTTAATTACAATTGAAATTGAATGTTATAATTAGTGTAATATTTAACACTGAATTGATATGTAAAATTGTTTTAAATTATTATAAATGGCCAAGTAATAAAAATTGATGAAAATTTTTGGTTATCAAATATGAAATTAAAAAGTGATTAATTAATTTAATATTAATTTATTTAATTAACGTGAAAATAGCCATTTTGATCACTGTCTTGGATTTTGATGAAAATAGTTTCATCGGATCCGTAACTGTGGATTATTTTAAGGTTTCAAGTTTCGTAGCGATCGGACTTGTTGTTTGATCGTACAGGATCGAAATGTCTAGAAATGAATTTAGTTGAAATCAATTTGAAATAAGCTGATTTTATAGCAACTTCTTCATACGATTGAATTATGACTTGAAAACTATTCCATTAAGTTTGCTATCGAAAACATCTATTTCAATATATGGGATGATCCATTTTCAATTCGGGAACGAAATGGGCTTTTCGGGCCATTTATCCTTCAACTTTCAAATCGATCTATTGCATTCAGTCTATTTCCGATCTGCCTATTTATAGCCTATTATAAACCCTAACTATTTCTTATTCCATTAGTCTATATGTACAATTCTATCAACTTCTCTCTTTTCAATGGCAGGCAAACCAAAACCAATTCCCAATTCCAAATTCAATTGCAAACCAAAATCAAATCGAAAATTCAAATTCCTCAAACCCTATCAAATTATATATCTATTTGAAGCTCTCGACGAGAGCAAGTCAAATCCATAAGTCTATTTTTCAATTTGGGTTTCGGTGTGGCTAGAATTGGGTGATGAAGTCTTGGGCGTTCGTCGTGTCGACGTTGTTTGATCGTCGAATCGAAGGTGCTAGGCTGTGGAGATGGTCGAGGGGAACGCATCAATGGTGTTTATTTAGTCGTGTGACGGTTGGACCGATCGATTTAAATTGATTAGGGTTTTATTGGGGTGGCGGCTGTTGAGATTTTGAGTCATTGATCGTCGATGTGAAGGAGTCGCGGTGGTCAGGGGAGTACCCGAAGGGTGGCGCTTCGCCTGGAGGTGGCGTGCTTAGCCTTGATTGGCCGTGGCAGTAGCGAACGGTGATGGATCATGGCGGTTTCTGTTGTTCGAAGATAGCGTCCTGTGTGTGCTAGGGTTTCTTGAATATGCAGGGTAGTGACATGGCCGCTTATGATTGGTAACTTCTTTTTTATTTTATTTTATTCAAATTCCTAATTCAGTCGTTCTAATTATTATAACTATCACATACGAGGTCGGATTTATGTGCGTTTAGTTCCATTGCGATCGTATAGAAATTTTGGACATTTTGACACTAGTTTGGATGAATTCTAAGACTGTTTGAATTTAGGATCTAAATTGGATTTTTATTCGATTTAAAATAAAAGTGAGTGTTTTAACCCACCCACATTTACTAAACTATCTTATGCTAGTTAAATTTAATTTATGACGTGACTTGAAGTTACTGGATCGATGTTCAGTATGTTTAAATTGTCATTCTTGTTAAATTTGACTTTATTGCATTTAATCATTGTTTAATTTAATATTGAATTTAAATTGTCAATTTAATACCTGTTATTGATTATCAGTTATCAATTGATGTTTACTGATCAATTTGGATGATGATTGTGATGGATGTTTGATTGTTTATATTGGAGGACTGGGTGTGGTATTTTATATTGTTATGACAATGCATGTTCCCTATGGGTTGAAATGATACATATGCGAATGATTTATAGATTAAGGAAAAATATTTATGGGTTGAAATGATAGAACTCGAGCAATTTTATGGATTTATTTAATTCGGGATTGCGGTTTGAAATGATATATAACCGTAAAATTTTAAACTGCGGATTGAAATGATAAATATCTGTATCACTTGACCCTAGGGTAGAAAATTATATGGATACTGGATTGGTTAAATTTAATGATTTTGAATCTTTAAAAATTTTGAATTCAGTTAACTGGTATTTTGAAATAGAAATTGATTTATATTAACTGAATTATTTTCGAAGCCCAAGCGTAAATATTGAAATTGGAATTAATTTAATGAATTGTTTAAAAGATTTAAATTTGAATTTTTAAAGTTGAGGTGTCAAATATAAGAGAATTTATCAAAATTGAATTATTAAAATGTTGGATGTAACTTTGAAATCCATTTTAAACTAATTTAAACTATTTAATTTAACTAATTATTATAATCAATTTAAACTATTATTATTTATATTAATCTATTATAACCTATTTAATCCAATTAAGTCTATTTTACCAATTTTAAATCTATTTAATGTAATTTAAATTTATTTAATCTATTTAAACCCTATTTAAGATAATTTTAATCCATGTAATCCATTTTAAATCAGATTTAAATCATTTTAAATCTGATTAAAACACATGTACATCTATTTTAAACCATTTTTAAAACTATTTATGACAACTTAAACTTTTTTCTAAAATTCTAGATTGGGTAAAGCTAAAGTATTTATATTTAATCCTTGATGAGAATACAACTTAAGTTGGAATTTGAAATTGATACTTTTTGTGAAATGACACATTTGAGTAAATATGATTTGAAAATGAAGACGATTTTTAGAGTGAATATGGTTTTGAAAGTGAATATGATTTGAAAATGATATGGTTTTGGGAATATAATATTTTGATATAAATTGTAAATTTACTTTTGAAATGTAAAAGAACCATCCGGTGTGAAATAAGCATTTGGTTGTTAAAGAGACCGGAATCAGATATTGTCATACTCTTTACCAATACCAAAAACCACTTTAACAACTGTGTACATGGTGGAGATTCTAGAAACGAACTAGAATGGTTTGGCGAACGATTCTGTATAAGGTATTTACATGACCCTGACTCCCATGAGTCAGCTTGATGTGGCTAAAATAGGAGCTATACCAGGCCAAGTGAGGTCATTCCTCCGATCGGGCATATTTCTTCGATACTATATTTTGACTTTGTGCTTGATTTGGTGGCCAACCTTGATTTTATTTTAGGAGTGTGCTTCGAGGTGGGCGGTAGTAGCTGCTATGCGTTACCACCAGTCCAGGAGTGCAATTGGTATATCTACCCTAGGCATTGCCTCGAGTGCCTTGTCGCATGCCTTATCGTGCCTTCTACGAGTTTGTTTTGTACTATACTTATGGAGTGCCCTCTGGGAAAACGTCACGAAGAAGCGCACGGTACTGTATAGACTATGAAAATATATATAATGTGTTAAGGGGGACATGGGTAACGTCTTAACGCTATTTTAATACTTTCACTTTACTGTAGACATATTATAATAGCGTATTGTACTACATAATAGATAGTTTAATGGATCCTTAGGAGACTGGAATCGTGAACATCACTTATGTTATTGCACTCATGTTAGACATTGGATAGGAGATGTCAAACCCCGTAAACATCTATGATGCCATCATACTCATATTTACTGTTGATTTAACTTATATAAGATCTTTAGTTCTGATTTGAGTGTTTTGTCTTTTCAATTCGCTCGAGTCAGTCTGGACTTTCAGTTCATTGAAGACTGCTTTCTGGAGGATGGAGACAAAGATTTTGTACCATTATCTTTATTATATTTATTCCATTGCATCATGTTGTTCCGCTGCATTTATTTATTTTACTCTTGTTGTATGTAACTCTGATTTGTATTATAAAAGTATTATCAATGTTATTTGTGAACAGCTTCATGAACTGTTATTTGATTATTATATTTTGTCATTCCGTTGTGAGATTCTATATTTTTTTTTCTTTCTCTTCTTTTATTATTTACTATAATAACAATCTTTCCTTTTGTATGGTTTGAGTCTGACGTGTGTGGTTTATTGTCGATTTAAACTGTCCAAAAAGGAAGGTCGTTATAGAAGTTGAGTTAACTTCTTTATACAAGGACTTGTACCTAAGAGTAGTACATAGGTTAAATTTAATTTCATATAAAGCATAGTTTACGAGATCATATAAGATAAGAGTTGATAAGAAACCTCTACATATCTTGTGTCAAGGAGTTGATAGATTATGCGAGTCGAGGGGTTGCATGTACAATTTGTGCATGAGGGTTCTTGTCTAGACCACGCCAAAGAGTTTAGGACAGGCCAACATTGATTGGCTAATCTATATTATCAAAAAAGTTTCTTAAACTCAAAATTAAACCAATTTCATATAAAGGAAGTTCATAAACCATTTCTGAATGCCTTTTTCATCATATTAAGAGACCACTATTTCCTTAAGATTCTTTTATAAATTATTTATAGTAAACTGGGTTTGGATTCGACCCAAAGATAAAACTAATTACATAAGATAGAAGGAAATTAACCAATCCAAAATAGACATAACTCTTTAGAATATCTAGTAAGAGTTCTCGCTTATGAAAGAGAAAATAAATTTTCTTATCAATGACGAAAAATGAATTTCTCGATTGCTATGTAATGAAGAGAATGTTTAAAAGAAAGAAAGAAATCATAACAAACATAATAAAAAAGGGTAAATAAAAAAAGATAAAATATCATATCATTCTCTCATCCTCTAACCTTATTCATTTCAATCGCATTCTTGGACTCAAGCTAAGCAAAGGAATGTAAGGTCGGCTACCATTAATCGTCAATACTATTTCAACAAAGAAGAAGAAAAAGCTTAGGAAAAAAAGAAGCGTTAGGAAAATCGCTTCATTTCAACAAATTGAATGTGAATAATATTTACATCTCTTTATTTTGATGTGTTTAATTCGAATTCAAGTGTAGATCCATATTTTGATTAATGTTTATCATGAATATGGATTGGATAATCATGTATATAATTTATGTTTGTCATTTGAGAATTTATGAAATTTTCCCAAAGGGTCTTTAATGTAGAAAAAATTAAGTTTTTGGTCTCCAAATTCTTTGAATTTTTGATATGATAACATTTTGAAGATGGGTTTTACTTTCATAATTTTTGGAATTACTATGAGTTTAGTATGAATTTTCTAAGTTGGGAAAACGGATAATTCTGGATTTTAATTATTTAAAATATGAAAAATAAATATTTTATTTCAAAAAAAATTATATGTTGAAAAAGAGGAAAATTCTTTTTTGATATATTTTGAGGATTTTTTCCAAGTAATTACAATTTGATATGAATTGTTTTATGAAGAGGATTTTAATTGCAAAAGGTAATTAGTGGCGTAACTAAAGAAAAATTGTACTTTGGGAAATAAGAAAAAAAAATTCCTCTTCAAATTTCTGCAAATTTCTATAAAGATATTGAATAACCAAAACAATTTTAACAAAGAAATTGGTTTGGTAAAATGTTACTGCTTTTAATACAAATTGGTTCTGCATGTATTTATGTAAATGTCAATATCAACTTGCAATAGCATATGATTTTCAATATGCGATAGCCATCATGTTTCATCTACTTATAATAATAGTTGAATTTCCAATTTGTGATAGCTAACAACTTGCGATAGCTATCATTTTGTCAGCTTGTGATGGTTATGTTTTGTCAACTTACAACAACTATGTTATCAATTTACGATAGTTGTGTTTTTTATCAACTTGAGATGGGTTGTTCTTTTACTTGTGACAACTATACATTTGCCAACTTGTAATAGCTATATATTTTGTCAGCTCGCGATTACTATATATACTTTGACAACTTGCGATGACTTATTTTGTTGATATGCGATAGCTATAGATGTCAATATGCAATGGCTTCATTTAGTGTTAACATGCAATAACTATGATTTACTTGACATGTGATGGCCTATGTTTTCAACATGTAATAGCATCATTAGTTTCAATGTGGATATCATAAGTTTTTGAAAAGGGAGATAGCTATTTTTGTGGCACTTGATAGTTTTTAACTTTATGTTGGGCTAAGTTTTCCTTAAACAAAAAAAAGTTTTTGTTAAGTATTTTTACAGCTTCTAAAATCATTTTAGCCCGTTTCTAAAGAGTTTTTGAGAAGAAAATAATACCTTGTTATAATTTATTTTGTATATAAATTGGTTATCATATAAACATATATTTATGATGGTTATTGATGTGTTCAATGTTCATCTTTATACCATGATTGATTATTTTTGCATACAACAAAATTCTGACATACTCGCTTATTTGTTAAATACTATCACCCAATATTTTGAGCTTGGGAATTGGGAACTAATGACTAGTCAGGGTTATTCCAGTAATGGATATGGCCAGACTTAAACTCCCTAGTGGGTAGAATTGCATCCAGGAAATTGGGAAGATCAAATTGTGTTAGGATGCCTTGGACTGATCAAAAGATATGACTTATGGATATTTTAAAACTAGATTTTGGGTGAAGACTGCATAGGATTGTGCCCTATTCTACAACTATTAAGCCCTCGGTTGGTTAGGCCTGCGATTCCAATGCGTAGGGTTTTGCTGATATTGAGGCTAAAATTGTGGAGTTATGCATAGAAAGGAACTCATGGCAGAGACACTTACAGTTGTTTTTCTTTTGTTAGACAGAAACTGAGGTTGTTTAATCTTGTTGGATAAGATATTTTGGATTATCAGGTTATATTTTTGGCCTAAGTCGACCCGATTGGTTTTTAGTTAACCTAAGAAAACTATTATAGGTTCATAGTGGCCATGGAAAAACTATGCCATGGACTATTTTTTGGAATTGGATAAGTATGGGAATGTATAACCCTTTGACCCCTAGCGAATGACGGACTATACATTTTGACTCATAATGCATGATAATAATGATATTGATGCTATGATGATGTTCTAATCATTTTGGTTGTTGGTATGTTATAACCGACAAAAGGAAACAGTGAGGGGAAACTCATTTCGTACTTCTAAGGCGTGGTCTAACTAGTTACCTAATTTGTTCGAGATAATATAATATTATTTACACTAGACTTTTTTCACCCGAAGTTTTTGATTTTATATTAAACTCTTGGATACTCGATAAACTTGCGTAGGCTAAGAGTAGGGCTTTTAGGTTAGATGAATAAATTTTCGAAGACATGCAGAAGGCAAGCTTTATTTAGGAGTATTACTTTAGTCGTGCAGTTTAACTACTTTTGTCTATTGTTGAATGTATATAACGATAGATACTGTAATCGTCTAAGTGTTAAGACTCTGATCATCCAAGAGGGCATCTACATATGTTGCTCTAGGAACTATATTTGTAATTATTATATTTTATCTAAACTATGTAATCTTAGGGTTGTATTATGTAACTGGAATGTAAAGAATTTGCAAATTAATGAAAGAAAAATCTTTTATTTGTAAATTCTAATGCTTTTGATGTTATTAATATAATAAATGATCTCATTTTGTCGCTAGAAAATAATGCTAAGGATGACTGCAGCTTCATTAGTATCTATTTTCTAGCCTTAAAATGGAGGATGTTTCGCACAGTATTGACTCTGTCATATGGCACTATACACAAATCTAAATGAATTCCAAGTAAATTATCAAAATAGGATTAGATTGTTGTATCCAACGGGATATAATCCATCAAACACAAATCTATCTTCAAGAACAAGACCAGTGTAGTTCGAATGTGGCAAGCAATATTGATGAGCATAACGTCAAAATTCTCAATTGTTCAAATTAACATAACCGATCCGTCATTCATTATGCTTAAGTTAATTCAAATTTTACTCATAAAACTATCGCTCGGTGTGATTTTGAGTCATAGGACACTTATGTTGAAATAAAATTCTAAATACCGATTTAAAATAAATTATTTGCACATGACAACCAAAGTACCTCAAAATCAGTGGGAGCGATAACTAAGTTTCAAATAAGATCCGAAGAATTGATATGAATGTATTATTTGACAAGCATCAGAATTGAGAAAATATTTTGATAGAAAAATCAAATAGTTTGAATTTGGTCAAAATGCAGTAGAAACGTGTGTTTGTAAGAAAGAATATAAAAGGTAATAAAATATTTCTAAAACTATAAATAAACAACATATTATTGACTTGCGACAATGCTCATGTATTAAATCAGTTTTAGTTTTGATTACTTAATTCTTGGTGTTGGATTTGAAAATTATCGTTTATAATCAATATAAAAGAATGTTGGGATTGTCCCGAACGATATTCATAGACACTATTTAAAATGCTTAATAAGGAGTATATAAGATGGATTCCTTAAGTATTAGCAATATGAATTATCATATATGTTATGTCCTATACTATATCATATTTTTTTATGTACTTATTACATTGAGTGAATATAAAACCTCAATTATGGAACTTTAAGTCGGAACTGTTCCAAACAAGAGTTTTGGCTAATTCAACCAATATACTGTGTACATCACCTTGGATAAGCACATTAATAAAAGCGATGCATGCATGCATGCATATATGCATAAATTTATAATTGAGATAGGAGTGATTCCAAATGTTGAGAATCCTAAAACATTGTTTTATGAAAACAATGTCACGATATATAATGTAAAAGAACCTAGGGCCCCTAAGTAGTCAAGGCACATACTCCAAAAAGTTTCATATGATAAAGATAGTTTATCAGCGATGTAGGGGTGTTGATTAACAAAGTAGATTGTTAAAATAATATATTACATATCCGTTGTAACAACCCATAATTTTAGGAATGTTTTAATTATATTTTTATTTGAAAACTTTAATTTTTAATTTTTTTAAAATTTAATTTCTGGAATTTTCCAATGTAAGTTTGGAATTTGTTTGTAATTTATTTTCCAAATGCAATAAATAAACAATTTCTGAAATTTTTTATTTTTGTCAAAATTTGAATTTCAGTTTAAATTTTAAAAAAAATTGAATTTTTAAATTTTAATCTTTTTCTCTGAAGCAGAATATATTTATGATATCCGTTCTGCTTTTCGTTTCGTTATATTCTGATTTATGCTTTTTAAATTAGATAAAGTACAGCGTTTTACACGCAGTTATTTCTGTATTTCAGCTTCTATTTTTTATATATTCATTTCTATATTTTTATTTTCTATGTTATGTTATTTTATTTTAGTTGCACTTTGGTCATTTATTGGATTTTTATTTGTTTATATCTTTTTATAAATGGCTGGAGAAAATCAAGGGGACACACGTTACATTGTTTAAATTCTTTCCTTTTTATTTCCTAACCTCTTTATTTATTTTCTTGCCATCCACTCCACTTCATAATTCATGTACAAAACTTCCCAAAACATCTCATTTTCATCTGGAAAAAAAATACAGCAAGCTCAAGAAATTTTCATGGCTTCTCCTTCTTCCTTCTTTCCATTTTTCTTTTATTTTTCTTTTGCTAGGCTCGGCTCCACCTTGCACATGCCTTGCTTTTCCATGACCTTATCACCTCCTTGGCGCAAATTAGAGATGCACTTGACCCAAAAAAAAAAACCAAGGCTGAGTCCACTTGGTGGTTGAAGCAAAGGTTATGTCATATTATCTCATATTTCCCATTGTTTTAATTTCTATTCTTTTGTATTGAAATATATTCTTATATATGTTGTATTTGTTTGCATTCGAGATTTGGATCTGACTCTTCATTCACTCAAAATATAGTCGTGCTTTGTCGTGCCTTTTCGTGCTTTGCGGAGTTTGGATGTGTGTTTGATTTTGATTCTAGCTTTCAAAAAGGTGAGCTTTTCACTCTAGACAACGTACTTTTATAATTGTGAAATGATGACAAGTGAATTGTAGAAATTATTATGCTATGTTCATACATGCCAGTAATTGATTATATGATGTTAAATGCTGTTTATATATTTGTTACATCATCTGTTATGATATTATATGCTATATTGTTATATTTATTTCCTATTTATCACACTGCAAGTTTCCTATCACTATGGGTTGAAATGATACATACCCGAACAGACTTTAGGATAAGGAATATCATCATGGGCTGAAATGACAGGCTCGAGTGATTTTATTATTGATTTTGTTGTACTTATTTTTCTTGGGGTTGCGGTTTTGAAATGATAGAACCCGGATTTTTCTTTTAAATTACGGATTGAAATGATACATATCTGTATCACTAGACCTAGGTCAGAAAATATTATAACTTCAAATTTGATTTCAAGATTTGATTTCAAGATTTTGGAATATATGGGATTTTAACTTAAAATTTGATTTCAAGATTTGAAATATAAAGAGATATCGGTCTTTATAAGTTAAAATGTTATAAGCTGATAGTGTAATTTAAATATCTTTATTTGGTTTTAAATAGCAATTTAAAGATTTTTATTTGTGATAAATAATTTAATAATTAAAGTTGATTAATATGGAATTTTAAAATCTAACCTGATTATTGCAATCATTCTTTAGTTTTGAAATGAGTATGGTTGTATAATAAATGATGTATTTTGAATTGAGAAAATGAAATACAGTTTTTAATTAATGCAAGAAACATGTAAAGCCTTAATTAATGGAAGAACATGTAAAGTTTTTAATTAATGCAAGAAACATGTGAAGTTTTAATGAATGAAAGAAACGTGTAAAGTCCTAATTAATGAGAGAACATGTAAAGTTTTTAATTAATGCAAGAAACATGTCAAGTTTTAATTAATGAAAGAAATGTGTAAGTTTTTAATTAATGCAAGAAACATGTAAAGTCCTGATTAATGAAAGAACATGTAAAGTTTTTAATTAATGCAAGAAATATGTAAAGTTTTAATTAATGAAAGAAACCTGTAAAGTACTAATTAATGAAAGAAACATGTAAAGTTTTAATTAGTGTGGTATTGATTAAATTAATAAATGTTCTTTACTGTAATAGAAATGTAAATTAAAATGTACATTTGATAATGTAAGTTTTAATTAGTGTAATATTGATTAAAGTGATAAATGCTCTTTATTGTAATAAATGTAAGTTAAAACGTACATTTGATATGTAAGTTGTAATTAATGTAAATGGCATATTTTAAATGATTAAATAATAAAGTTTCTTTATTATAATAATAATGTAAATTAATAAGGTACTTTTAACTTAGCATAAGAATTTCAGCTTTTAATTGTATATTACAGTAATAAATTTTATTTAACTATAAGGCTATGATAAAATGACCATGTTAAAATTTGTAAGTATATAAATACTTTGGTTATATAAAATGTTAAAGTGGAAAGTATTACATTCCAAAAATGCTATGATTCCTTAAGGTTACATTTCCAATGTATTGTGATTTTAAGCAGTATGAATTCCAAATGATAACATTTCTAAATTGTTAGGATTTCAAAGTATTATGGTTTCAAGGTGTTTGGTTTCAAGGTGTTTGGTTTCAAAGTTGTTATAACTTGAAAGTAATATAATTTTGGAAATGAATTTATTGGAAATTGTATTTAATTAAGAATTGTCTTCAAATATATTAATTTGAACTTATTGAAATTGAAGATTTAAGAATATGACTTTATAAAGTGGTTTGGTTAAGACGATTTAAAGGAATGTTTCAAGT
The DNA here is from genome assembly GCA_030765085.1 of Allium cepa. NCBI lineage: Eukaryota > Viridiplantae > Streptophyta > Magnoliopsida > Asparagales > Amaryllidaceae > Allium > Allium cepa. The sequence goes on from CM060942.1 coordinate 74,219,562, forward strand.
TTGATAAATTGAAGGAATATTCAATGATTTGAAAATTTGGGTTTTATTTAAAGGATATATTGATTTGGTTTTGGAATTTAAGTGATATATTATTACTTTGGTTTTGAAGTGGATATGATATTTTGGTTTTAAAGTATAAATAATTTTGAAATAAATATCCATGGGTTATAATAACAGCAGGTTGTTGAAGAGACCGGGATTGAAAGTTGTCAAACTCTCTGCCTACTCCAAAAACCACTTTAACAATCGTATACGTGGTGGAGATTTCATAATGAAGTAGGATGGCGGTCGCGTTCCTTTGAGGTATATACGTGGACCTAACTCCCATGAGTTGGCATAAGGTGGCTAAAACAGGAGCGATTCCGAGCCAATGAGGTAACTCCTCTTATCGGACACACTCCTTCGATATTATATTCTGACTTTGAGATTGATTTGGTGGCCACTTTTGATTTTTTGATTTTGGAGGTGTGGTTCGAGGTGGGCAGTAGCTGCGCGCTATGCGTCACCACCAGTCCAGGTAGTAATTGGTATACCTACCCTGGCATTGCCAAGTTGTGTCGTGTAACCTACCCTAGCGAGCCTTGTACGAGTTTGACTTGTGTCATACATATGGAGTATCTTATCGTAGTCTCCCGATCAGGAGATATGCAGGTACTGTATAGACTACTGGTACTATTACGTGTTAAGGGCTATATGGGCAACCCCTTAACGCTATTTAAAAGTAAGTTTATTTTACTACAGACATTATTATAATCGCGAAATATTACTACATAGTAAATAGTTTAATGGATCCTTAGAGGATGGGCTGTCCCAAGAATTCTTTAAGTTACTTGTACCTTATATTACAGTTCACTTGAGTTGGTTTACATTGTATAAGTATGTATGTCCTGACTCGAGTGTTTTTGTGTTTTGCTTTACGCTCGGGTCAGACTGAGTGATACAACATTAGAGACTCACCTTTGGAGTTGGAGCTTCACTTGGAAACCCATCTATCTATTTCTCTTTCAGTTATCCAGTTGATTCCGGTTATTCGGTTGAGTCCAGTGATGGATTCTATTTGTACTTGATATTGTATTGAGACTTCTGTTGTATCTTGCTTTACTCTAATGTATATTTATATAGTGGCTTTGTGAACTACTACTTATTTATTTCCGCTGCATTATATTACTCTGTGTCTGTGATTCTGTGATTTATTTACTGCATATACTTTGTTTTGCAAAATTTATTTTGCAATTCGGTATTTTGAGCAATTCAAGTCCGACATGTGCGGATGCGAATGGTTGAAAATATCGGGTCGTTACATTTGGTATCAAAGCTTTAGCTCTAGGCAAAACTTAGCATATGTGGTAAATTTATTTATAGGATCACTTTCACTTGAGTGAATTTCTTTCTTTTGACTCGGTTTCCTTTGAATTTTGGAACGTTCCCTGCGGTTCCAAAATCCGTTCTTGTCTCTCACTCTTCGTATTCTTCTGAATTCAAGAGCATCCCATAGATCCATTGAATGACTTATGAAGAGGTGAGACTTCTTTACAATTGGCATTGATTCATTGGAGATTTATATATCCTCGGTTTAGATGCTAGTATCTCTCGTTGTCCCGAATTCTACCTCTTGAGATCGATGTAGATTTGCCTCGAAATTCTGCATTGACCGAATTCTTGAAGTCGTGGTTAACCCGGTTAAGTTGCCCGTTATTTATATAAGCCTATCCATCTCCTTATTCGGTTGGCTAATCATCTTATCTTTTGTTCTAACTTAGCCTCAAATCAAAATTTTCTTTGATTTGAGTTAATCGAATTTGAATCTTTATCCTTGCTTTGAAAATCTATTCCTGTATAGTGTATTTGTAAACCTATATTTAAAATGTTTTATAAATTGTGTTGTTTGAGTTGTTCATGTTGATTTGGGTTTTCGATCGATTCGGCTGATCAACGCCATCGATAGGGTCTTCAAAACACTTGAACAGAGCAAACTGACACGGTATTATTTTCAAATTTAGTAAATGAATAAATTTTGTATAATTATAGTATACGTAAGTATAATCTTCTGAAATTTTGATAATTAATTGAATTGGATGTTAAGAAATAATAATTGACTTATATATAGCTTGTAACCATTAGCTTTTGTTTCATATATAAAAATTTGGACTAGAAAACATGGTTATAAATTAATATGGAAATTTAAATGAGTTTAAAACAAGAAACTAAAAATTTAATTTCTGATGGTTTCAAACTTTGTGTTTAAAGTTTTAAAGGGAATATTATTTAAAGTATTTCAAGTAGAAATTGTTTCAAAGAATTTTTAATTTGTAAATCAGTGCTCTTTTCGTTGTCGTTGGAAAATAATTTCGGTGATGACTGCAGCATCATCGACATTCGTTTTCGAGTTTCGAAGTGAAGTGGCCATTCTTTAGATTTTCTACAGTCTTGGTTTGGAGAATTAAATTGATTTGGACTTCTAAAATATGACTTGATTTATATGTGATATATGATTTAAGATTTGACTTGATATATGTTGTGTATATATATTTATCTCTAAAACTATTTGAAGGTAGTCGGAAATTTAGTTCTTAAAATTTTATCTAAAAGGATAATTTCAATTATAAGATGAAACCAAAAATTATGAATAAATATTTAAGCTTGGATAAATGAATTAAGGAAATGTTATTTGTATAATATTCTATTACATGCCAATATAACTTACCTTAATTATTAAAAGTTAACAATGTAATTGGATAATATACAATATAAAAGGGATTTTATAAATAAAATTTGAGTGGTTACAACAAATGCTTTACACTTAAATTTTAGTTATAAAAGATTAATAGAGGTAAATAGAATGAAAGGTTAATTGAATAATTTACAATATAAAATGATGTTAAGGGAATTTATAAATAAATTGGAGTTATAATAAAATGTAAATATATTTTAACTTATGTGATTAGGTATATTAAGTGGAATAAATCTAATAATAAATTGGAATAAAGAAGGACTTAAATTTAGTGAATAAATTATGAGTATAATACATGATTTTTCAAATCCATAATTTTAGAAAATGTTAATTGGATGATAAGACAATGAAATTAGAAATAGTTAAGGTTTATTTAACTTAGGTGAAATCCAGTATTTATGTATGTTAAAATTTTCATAATTTTAAATTTATTATCTTAATTTGTTTTCCAATCTCCTTGCTTTCGGGGTTATTCTTTTCCACTTGTCTTAATCATATCTCCTTCTATCTTGTTTTTCTCTGTTTCCTTGCTTCATTCCTTTTCGAGGACGAAAAGATTTGAGTGGAGGAGAGCGTAACTATCCATAATTTTAGGAATGTTTTAATTATATTTTTATTTGAAAACATTAATTTTTTATTTTTTTTAAAAATTTAATTTCTGGAATTTTCCAATGTAAGTTTGGAATTTGTTTGTAATTTATTTTCCAAATGCAATAAATAAACAATTTTTGAAATTTTTTATTTTTGTCAAAATTTGAATTTCAGTTTAAATTTTTAAAAAATGAATTTTTAAGTTTTAATCTTTTTCTCTGAAGTAGAATATATTTATGATATCCGTTCTGCTTTTCGTTTCGTTATATTCTGATTTATGCTTTATAAATTAGATAAAGTACATCATTTTACACGGAGTTATTTCTGTATTTCAGCTTCTATTTTTTTATGTTCATTTCTATATTTTTATTTTCTATGTTATGTTATTTTATTTTAGTTGCACTTTGATCATTTATTGGATTTTTATTTGTTTATATCTTTTTATAAATGGCTGGAGAAAATCAAGGGGACACACGTCACATTGTTTAAATTCTTACCTTTTTATTTCCTAACCTCTTTATTTATCTTCTAGCCATTTCCTCCTCATTCCTAACCATGAATTACTGTACTTTTAGCTGTGCATATCAAGTTGAAAATTCACGTATAAAAATTTATTTCCCATCTCTCATTCTTCATTTGCATTTAAAAATAAAATATATTGTACGTTTCTTTCTCCTTAACTTATGCCTTTCCATTTCCTTAGCATTCATAACTCATTAGCTGTTTCTTTTTTTTTCTTCTATAGCCGTGTATTTTCTTTTGCCATTCACGTACAAGAATATTTCATTTTCATCTTAATATCCTCATTTTTCATTTGCATTTGAGGATAAAACATATACAAGATTCTTCTCCTTTAATACAAAGTGTGCTTTTCTTTTTCTTACCACTCAAAACTCCTCATTTATAGTCGTAAATTACTCCTATCATTCACATACAAAATTCCTTAAACATCTCTCATTTCATTCCATTTCTCGTTTCATCCCTTGAGATAAAGAATTTTTTTATTAAATACATCAAGTATTTGTTGCCTCTTTATTTTCCAAAATATTCAAACTCTTGCCTTTTATTGCCTAGCCTTTTTATTTCTTACCCTAGCCATTCACCTATTCTAGCCATGTATTCCACTATCAAATCTAGCACAAAATATTCTCATTATCTCATTTCCTCATTTTCGTTTGCATTTAAGAATAATATATGTGTGTGTGTGTGCGTTTCTTTCTCTTGAATTCTTGCCTTTTTGTTTTCCTATCATTTACTCCTTTTTAGTTGTTCAAATCTTTTCTTGCCATCCACTCCACTTCATAAATCATGTAAAAAACTTCCCAAAACATCTTATTTCTCATTTTGCATCTGGAAAAAAAAAATACAGCAAGCTCAAGAAATTTTTATGGCTTCTCCTTCTTCCTTCTTTCCATTTTTCTTTTATTTTTCTCTTTGATTTTTCTTTTTCTAGGCTCGACTCCACCTTGCCCATGCCTTGCATTTCCATGACCTTATCACCTCCTTGGCACAAACTAGAGATGCACTTGACCCAAACAAAATCAAGGCAGATCCCACTTGATGGTTGAAGCAATGGTTATGTCATGTTATCTCATATTTTCCATTGTTTTAATTTCTATTCTTTTGTATTGAAATATATTCTTATATATGTTGTATTTGTTTGCATACGAGATTTGGATCCGACTCTTCATTCACTTAAAAATATAGTCGTGCTTTGTCGTGCCTTTTCGTGCTTTGCGGAGTTTGGATGTGTGTTTGATTTTGATTCTAGCTTTCAAAAAGGTGAGCTTTTCACTCTAGACAACGTACTTTTATAATTGTGAAATGATGACAAGTGAATTGTAGAAATTATTATGCTATGTTCATACATGCCAGTAATTGATTATATGATGTTAAATGTTGTTTATATATTTGTTACACCATCTGTTATGATATTATATGCTATATTGTTATATTTATTTCCTATTTATAACACTGCAAGTTTCCTATCACTATGAGTTGAAATGATACATACCCGAACAGACTTTAGGATAAGGAATATCATCATGGGCTGAAATGATAGGCTCGAGTGATTTTTTTATTGATTTTGTTGTACTTATTTTTCTTGGGGTTGCGGTTTTGAAATGATAGAACCCGGATTTTTCTTTTAAATTACGGATTGAAATGATACATATATGTATCACTTGACCTAGGTTAGAAAATATTATACAGGCTCATGGTTAATATTTTTATAGTAATATTTTCCTAAAAATTTATTAAGTATTTTGAAATTTTGGAATATATGGAATTTTAACTTAAAATTTGATTTGAAGATTTGGAATATAAAGAGATATCGGTCTTTATAAGTTAAAATGTTATAAGTTGATAATTGGTTCAAAGTATAATTTAAAAATCTTTATTTGGTTTTAAATAGCAATTTAAAGATTTTTATTTGTGATAAATAATTTAATAATTAAAGTTGATTAATATGGAATTTTAAAATATAACCTGATAATTGCAATCAATCTTTAGTTTTGAAATGAGTATCATTGTATAATATATTATGTATTTTGAATTGATAAAATGAAATACAGTTTTTAATTAATGCAAGAAACATGTAAAGTCTTAATTAATGAAAGAACGGGTAAAGTTTTTAATTAATGCAAGAAACATGTAAAGTTTTAATTAATGAAAGAAACGTGTGAAGTCCTAATTAATGAGAGAACGTGTAAAGTTTTAATTAATGAAAGAAACGTGTAAAGTTTTAATCATTTAAAGAAACGTTAAGTTTATAATTAATGCAAGAAACATGTAAAGTCCTAATTAATGACAGAACATGTAAAGTTTTTAATTAATGCAAGAAATACATAAAGTTTTAATTAATGAAAGAAACCTGTAAAGTACTAATTAATGAAAGAAACATGTAAAGTTTTAATTAGTGTGGTATTGATTAAATTAATAAATGCTCTTTACTGTAATAGAAATGTAAATTAAAACGTAAATTTGATAATGTAAGTTTTAATCAGTGTAATATTGATTAAAGTGATAAATGCTCTTTATTGTAATAAATGTAAGTTAAAACGTACATTTGATATGTAAGTTGTAATTAATGTAAATGACATATTTTAAATGATTAAATAATAAAGTTTCTTTATTGTAATAATAATGTAAGTTAATAAGGTAAATTTAACTTAACATAAGAATTTCAGCTTTTAATTGTATATTACAGCAACAAAGTTTATTTAACTATAAGGCTATGATAAAATGACCATGTTAAAATTAGTAAGTATATAAATACTTTGGTTATATAAAATGTTAAAGTGGAAAGTATTACATTCTAAAAATGCTATGATTCCTTAAGGTTACATTTCCAATGTATTGTGATTTTAAGCAGTATGAACTCAAAATGATAACATTCCTAAATAGTTAGGATTCAAAGTATTATGGTTTCAAGGTGTTTGGTTTCAAAGTTGTTATAACTTGAAAGTAATATGATTTTGGAAATGAATTTATTGGAAATTGTATTTAATTAAGAATTATCTTCAAATACATTAATTTGAACTTATTGAAATTGAAGGTTTAAGAATATGACTTTTTAAAGTGGTTTGGTTAAGACGATTTAAAGGAATATTTCAAGTTTGATAAATTGAAGGAATATTGAATGATTTGGAAATTTGGGTTTTATTCAAAGGATATATTGATTTGGTTTTGGAATTTAAATGATATATTGTTACTTTGGTTTTGAAATGGATATGATATTTTGGTTTTAAAGTATAAATATTTTTGAAATAAATATCCATGGGTTATAATAACGGTTGGTTGTTGAAGAGACTGAGATTGGAAGTTGTCATACTCTCTGCCAACTCCAAAAACCACTTTAACAATCGTGTACGCGTTGGAGATTCCATAATAAGGTAGGCTGGCGGCGGCGTTCCTTTAAGGTATATATGTGGACCTGACCCCCATGAGTTGGCATAAGGTAGCTAAAACAGGAGCGATTTCGGCCTAGTGAGGTAGCTCCTCTTATCGGACACACTCCTTCGATATTATATTCTGACTTTGAGATTGATTTGGTGGCCACTTTGATTTTTTTTATTTCGAAGGTGTGGTTCGAGGTGGGCAGTAGCCGCGCGCTATGCGTCACCACCAGTCTGGATAGTAATTGGTATATCTACCCTGGCATTACCTAGTTGTGCCATGTCATCTACCCCGGCGAGCCTTGTACGAGTTTGATTTGTGTCGTACCTATGGAGTATCTTCTCGTAGCCTCCCGATCAAGTGATATGCAGGTACTGTATAGGCTACTGGCACTATTACGTGTTAAGGGCTATATGGGTAACCCCTTAATGCTATTTAAATATAAGTTTATTTTACTATAGACATTATTTTAATAGCGAAATATTTCTACATAGCAAATAGTTTAATGGATCCTTAGAGGATGGGCTATCCCAAGCATCCTTTAAGTTATTTGTACCTTATATTACATTTTACTTGAGTTGGTTTACATTGTATAAGTATGTATGTCCTGACTCGAGTGTTTTGTGTTTTGCTTTACGCTCAGGTCAGACTGAGTGATACAGCATTAGAGACTCACCTCTGGAGTTGGAGCTTCACTTGGACCTTGTATATTGTAATATAGCATTAGATCTCATTTACTTTTATATATTGTAATAATCATATAATATGTGGACCTTGTAACTATTTTTGTATGTCCAATAGTTGTCTCACTTATCTACCATTAAATTAGATTGGTCCATTTGCATCAATCAAATACTTGTTTAGTTTAAAAAACATTTTTTTCCGTGATATCATGTATAATTAATTCATATTTTAAAATATCAAATTTAATTTTTAATTATTTAATTTTGCTACTTATTAATATTAAATCATACATACACACACACATACATATATATTTGTATGTGTATGTATCTATGTATATCTTTGTAACAACCCGCATATTTATCGATTTTATATTTAAATATTTTATTTAAATATTTTGTCGTTAATCGGATAATGGTCCGAAAAGCTACTTTTTGCAAACGGTCAAATTAGGACTCGAGACCACTTCCATTGAGTTCGAAATGTCGTTTACAATTTTTTAAGTATAAACATTGATATGATTGGAGATAGTAGAATTTCACTACTTTTTCACTTGAGACTTTGGGTTGGGCTTTTAGCCTATTAGACCCAACCTTCACCCCTCCTCTTCATAACTTCATTTCTATTTTCCTAAGTCTTCAAGCTTCTTCAAAAATGGTGGAGGGAATGGGAAATTAAAATTCCAAAACTCAAATTCAATTGCAATCCATCTTTCTACTCCAAATTCAAGAAGAAGACATTGGATTCAAGCTTCTTGTGCTTATATAGAAGAGGGATTGATTCTTGCTTGCTTAAAACTTCATTTTTCATTGAATTTGTGCAAAGGTGAGATTTTTATCTCACAAATCTAGTCTATAACTATATTGGACTGTTGGGAATGATTCCCTATCACTTTTGCATGCACATTTGCCTTTGGTTTGGATTGGATTGGCGAAAAACTCCAATATTTAGCATTTTTGGAAATTTCCTGCACTTAGCTCGTTCTGGCCACTTTACTCGTTCGGTGATAGGTCGCAAGGTCACTAGGTCGTAGGTCGCAGGGCTATAGGTCATTCTGGAAGAATTGGCACTTCAGAATTAGGTCGCTCACGAGTTAAGTCGTTAGGTCGCCCGCGAGTTAGTACCATAGGTCGCAGGGCTTTAGGTCATTCTGGAAGTATTGGCACTTCGGAGTTAGGTCGCTCGCGAGTTAAGCCTTAAGTCGTAGGTCGCTCACGAGTTAGGCCTTAAGCCGTAGGTCGCTCGCGAGTTAAGCCTTAAGTCGTAGGTCGCTCACGAGTTAGGCCTTAAGCCATAGGTCGCTCGCGAGTTAAGCCTTAAGTCGTAGGTCGCTCACGAGTTAAGCCTTAAGCAGTAGGACGTTCGCGAATACCTTAGGTCGTGAACCCTGTTAGGTCGTTAGGCCTATAACCCGTTAAGTCGCGAATACCATAGGTCGTGAACCCTGTTAGGTCGTTAGGCCTATAACCCGTTAAGTCGCGAATACCTTAGGTCGTTAGACCCTTGAGTCGTTAGGTCGTTAGACCCTTGAGTCGTTAGGTCGTTAGACCCTTGAGTCGTTAGGTCGTATGACCTTATAACCCAATAGGTCGTTGGACCTTTAACTCATAGGTCGTTGGACCTTATCCCGATAGTTCGCGTGACCCCTTAGACCCTTAGGTCGAACCCCGTAAGCGGTGGCGTTGCCCCCGCACCCCCACCTTGGGGGGTTGCCACCCCCCCGGACCCCCCCTCCGTGGGGGATCTTATCTGAAAAACATTGAGCTGTTTTCCTTGGATTTTATTCACATCTCCGTATGCGATCTTTGTGATTGATTGTTTCTACAATTGCTTCTGTGTTTTGTCATTTTATAATATAAAGGTTTCAATACTAGTAGTAAATATCAAAACTCTTTTAACAAACAATTTCAAATCTATTTTTAATAACAAAGCTCTTTTCTTAAACCGTTTTCCAATCTATTAGTATATACAAACCTTTACCTCACTCGGATGAGAAATCTAATTAAACGACTTAGTAAAACAAGTGGTATGAAACGCTTGCGTTCACTTCGTCGGTTAATTCTTGGACTTGTTCGATTGAACCTCTTGTGACAAATTTATTAGTGAAGATTTACAGTTTGTTCGTAAATATTTAAGTTAATCAAGTGGTTATGGGACATGAAGCTAAACTTCTATATTTACTAGCTTAGTGTAATTGACACTTCTCGTTGATCATGACGATCATTCTGATGCTTTAGACTAGCAACTGTGCGATGTCTCTTGTTGCGAGGTTAGACTAGACACCACTTGTGTGATTCCACTCACACATACCTTTTTTCTTTTTGGTTAGTCTGCACCTTAATCTGTGTGATTCCATTCACACATGTGGGGTAGCTCCCCTTGGTCTTCGGACCATCATGTGATAGGCCTCTTTCTCTTTTCTATGATTTCTGGACTTCTTGCATTGATTTCTAGAATTTATGTCATTGACTTGTTATGAGTACAAGTTTGGGGTATGATGCCCTTTCCGAATCTTTGAGAAGATTCTTGTGATATTGATTATCTCTTATTGGTTGATCTTCTGTTGATCATTATTTACATACTTATAGTGGTATGTCATTATGGATATTTTATGTTTATGCCATATCTTTTATGTTATATCATGGCATCTGATATTTATAGCTAGACTGACCCGTTTATTATTTTCTTAAATAATACTCGGGTCAGACCGAGATGTTACAGGTGCTTCTGCTTGACTTCTTCCCAGGGATTCATCACTCTGACTTTTGGCTAACTGTTTAGCTTAGCAGTTTTTTGTTGTATACACTTGAGATATAGACTCATAGTTGCATTCTTTTATATAGCACGTGTTGCTATTCTTTTGTATTATTGTGGATCTTTTGAGCACTACTCTGATGTACACTTCCATGTGTTAGTTATATATTCATATCTTCTTCCGCCTTTGTGATATGGATGTCTGTGACTGATTTGCGATATGCTTATTTCTATGTTTGTTTCCGAGGATTATTTATAGCCACCGTGTGATAAGCAATTACATGGATGGTCGCTCCTCAACAACCTTATTCTCCGTGCTAGTTGACGGCACTACTCCGTAGTGTTCTTGGCTAGCGTGGGTATAGAGGTGGGGCGTCACAATCTTGTTTTGATTATTTTATAAAATCAAATTATAATAAGATAAGATTCAAAAAATTTATAAAAAAATTATCATTTTTGTAACATATTTTAATTATATATTTATATATATTTAATACCATGAATAGTGTTTCTATTACTATATATGTATATATAAATGTATATATTTAATTTATTAAAATTATAAATCAAATAGTTTTAGATTTTTATTTAATGAAAAAATTATGGCAGAAAAGAAAAAAAGTAGTATATATATTTTAATATTTAGTTTTACTGAAAATTACATACTCTGATTATTTTATTTATTTTAATTAGTTTGTGTATTAGAAAAAATACTTTCAACCATGATAAAATATTATTTATAATATTATTTTTTTATTTTAATTAATTAAAAGATATTTTACATGGTTTTTATTGGTTTATTTTTTTAATTAATTAAAAGATATTTCAAATGATTTTTATAAATTTAAATTTGAGTTTTAAAATATTTTACCAAGTCAAAATTAGATATTCTAAATATTAATTTTGAATTTGAATTTTATTTATTTGGTCAAAATATAATTAGATATCTTATTTAATACTTAAATAAATTTCGAAATTAATATTGTAGATTCCTTACTCTGTATATTTTTCTTTATCTCCATCATTGATTTCTCCTAATCTTCTGTACCAATTAATATTGTTGACTCCTTACTCTGTATATTTTTCTTCCAACTCTCCATCATTGATCTCTCTTAATCTTCTTGACCCTTCCTTCATCACTTATAGCTCAGTTCTATTGGACTTGGATGCAGTCCCATTTGGCGTTCATCAATTCACATAGTGGATGTTCTTTGCTTAAATAGAGTCAATTCCAAGACTGTGAAATTTTTTCCGGTAATATTAATAAATACTGAATACGATTTACTTTAAAATTTATTATTCATATGTACGATCTCATGCAAATTAATAAAAGGAATGTTTTTTTGAAATTTACCTCATTTACCCCACCGTTGATGCTCCTGATCCAACACACTTGATTTTGATTCATTTGATACTCATATGTCATGTCTTAAAGGAAAAATGGTTAATCACCCATTTAGTTGGAGCAATAAAAGAGTTTATGAAATCTTAAGACTAGTACGTACTTATTTACGTGGTCCTATATCTACAACTACCTTAAGGTCGAACCTCATACTTCGTAACGTTTACTGATGATTTATCCAAACATAGATATGTGTTTCTTATGAAACACAAATCAAAGGTCTATTATAAATTCATAGAATGTAAGACGAAGTAGAAAACCATAATAATAAAATTAAAATACTTCGATATGATCGATGTAGTGAGTAAATTGGATATAAACTCAAACAGTACCTAAAAGAGAATGGGATTCTCTCTCAAGCAACCCCTCTTTATACTCCTCAACAAACATGACCGAGAAAGAAGAAATTGAACTTTGTTAGACATGGTTCAATCGATTATGAGTGACACCGAGTTACCTCTTCCCTTTTAGGGATATGCACTAGAAACCACCGCATATATATTGAATAGTTTACCATATAAATCTATGCCTAAAAATCCATACGAGTTATGACTAGTAAGAAACCCTACCTTAATTACCTTAAGGATGGAATTGTCCAAATTACATTAAGAACATAAACCCTGGAAAGCTTAGGGAAATATTATGTAACAACCCCGTTTTGAAGCTATGATATTGAACTAATTTAATTAAATAGAAGTGTTTGAATTTAATTTTGATAATTTTTATTTTTGGAATCAAATTATTATTAAATAAAATATATATTTTAAATTCAAATAAAATGTGTTAATAAATATGAATATTTTAAAAGTATAAATAATTTTTTATAATTGAAATAAATGGAAAGAATTCTATCTGATATTCACTAAAATCGATACATTGACGAAGATGAATAAATTTATTTTTATCTTAATAAAATGAATAATCAAATAGCATGAAACAATATTGTATTGAATGATGATTTTGTAGTTGTCTAGATATTGGAATATAATTTGTATAACAAAGTGTAAATCCATTCCAATTAGGTTGAAATAGAATTACAAATGTATAAAACGATTGTTTAAAAGGAAAATGAAAATAAATAGAATTAAAAAGGGATAAAAATGGAAATTAAAATACTAGAACCCAAGCCACTTATAAACTTAATTAATTTCCTTTTCCCTAAAAGAAAACCAAACCCCATTTTATCTCATGTGTAAACCAAAGCCAGACTATTGCTATTCTCGTTTGAAAGTCCTAGCCCCAAATCGAAATTGAGAACAATGAAAGTGGAAAAAAAACGATGATAGATATCTCGACTTGGAGGCCGACGACGCTGACTTGGGGAGGTGGCTAATGCGATTTAGGTATGGCAAATGCTGGCTTAAGGCGTGCATCAATTTCTAGAGGAATGAAGGCATAGTCGAGTGTCGCAACCTGGTTTGAGTCTAGTGCGGAGCTAGCAAGGCCGGTGCGACGGAGGAGGGTGTTCACGGTTGGCGATGGGTGATCGAGGCATGGACATGGCAGCAACAGTGACGGTCAAAGTAGGGTTGTTGAAGGCAGTGGTCGAAGCACGCTTCAGGTGCCTGGCAATGTGAATATGGAGTTTAGCAGAAACGCTAACCAATGACTGTTAGTGATCGATTATTTTGCATCATAAATGTGAGTTATTTTTAACAAACACTTTTATATCTACATAAATGAATATTTGTATGCATGCCGTCATATGTTATTTGGATGATAATTATTGATTTTTTAATTATTGAATTAGTTAAAGTATAAACATATGTGATGAAGTGTTCTATATTTTGCATATAGGTTGGATAAACTTGATTGGTTTGGGTTGTTGATTCCTTGAATGGTTTAATAGTGTAAATTTACAAACGTGACTCTATCTGTATGTAAATTAAAATTTTATAGTATGTTAATATTAGTATATCATCGTTTAATCAGATTTATCGAAAAGCAACTTGGATCTGCAAGAAATCTTATATTATGAAATAACATTTTATAGAGCGATTTTGGCTCTACAAGATGCATTTTTGATAGATTTATTGTTTGAATTGTTTAAATGTCTTTAGAAGATTCTCAGAATAAGATTTCATCTATTTTGATCCTTATTAGAATATAGTCCATACAATATAGTTAAATTATATTAAAATCTTAACTTATTTCTTATTTCAAAATTTCTATTCAAAGCTTTTAAAATCAAGTAATATTCAAGTATAAAACCTATTTAAATTTTCCATTTTAAGCATATAATTTTGGAAATGTTTCATAGGCAAAAGATAAAGTACAATATTATTTTATAAAAGAGGCCACAAAAGTAATTTTTTTACTTTAAGGTGATTTTGTTATAAAAGAGGTTTAAATGATTTTGAAAGAGCTCAAAAGCTTTTGTAAATAAGCTAATTTTCCTAAAAATGAATTTATGGATTTTAAAGGTGATTTTTGGGAAATTATGTACTTGTATATATAAAAATTAATTTAAACTCCTTTGTTTTATTCATTATTGATTTGAGTTAGATTTCATGCTTTTCTATTAAACAAAGAATATAACAAGCGATTGAATCGTCGATTGTTGGTATGGGATATTTCATATAATTCTTTCACTTATAATTATAATTTATTACATAGAGTTTGAGTGAAATTTACTAGCTTTTAGTAAATACTTGAATTTACTAACTGGTATGGGACAATCAGTTAAATTCTTGTGATTACTTAGTGACAGTGATTTGCACTTAGAGTTGCATTATCATAGGGATAGATCCCCAAGAGAAGATAGATCCCCAAGAGAAGATGACTCATTTTTCATCGACCTGAGAGTCGATGCATTCTTAGATCTAGATAGGCAGACTTATTTAATGTGTTTAGGTTTGTTATGGTGTAACGTTGCCGCCGTTTCATCCATTGGACATGTGTTACATGCAGATCTATCAGTTTATTTGGTGTACAGTAGACGATGCTCACCTGTTTTGTTGGTTTAGGTAAATTCACATAGTAGTTTATTTAGTTTTAGACTGGTATCAGTCTATTTGGTTTGACTATTACACTTTGTGGCGAGGTCTTGTTGGTTTATTAGACTGTATCAATCTACTTAGTTGTTTGATTCTGTGTCACCGTTTTTAAATTGATAGTTGACTACCATTATCATTTCATTAGAGATGATTGTTTTTTAGAGATTTCAGGATGGATATTTAATATCTTTTTGGCTCTGAACAATTTTGAATTATTATCACCATATTTTTATAATTCACCATATTTTTTATGATAGTCCATTTTAGACTTGATACGGATTTACAAAATGGTGATTTGGTTTGATATACCTCGTTTTGGTTAGGTTTTAGGCATATTTCAAGATGACTTATTTTTTGGTTAAGTCATATATAGATTTATGAAATGGTGACTTTAATTGATATGCCTTATTATGATCGTTTGTTTTAGCATATTTTTATTGTGGCTTATTTATTGTTAAGTCATATATTTATGATATTAGTATCATCTCGCCTTTTTATTAGATATATTATGACTTATTTATTTTTATAATACTCGGATCATGCCAAGACTCTATAAGCACAGAGACTCGCTGACTTTTGGATTTTGCGTTAGCTATGGAGTAGACGATTTTGACAGTTTTGGTTTATTTCATTATTGTATATGTTGACATTTAGGATGACATGTCATGTATAATATTTGGTAGTAATTTTCTACCTGACACAGCATTTTGGATGTAATGTATATATTCACATGGGTCTAGTACTGATATTTTGTAGACTTGCATCTTTTTATGATATATAATGTATATTATTCCGCTGCAATCTATTACTCTGATTCTGATTTATCTATATTATATATTGTTCTGAATAATTTTAATCGGTGTGTTTATTACTTTGTATTATTACAATATATTAAAAAAATTCAGTTTAGATCCTCAAAAGGCAATAAAGACGTGTCAGTGTTAATACAAAGATATACTAACATTTGATCACTCTTAACCATTCGTATTCTCCCTATTATTAGATGGCATTACTTGTAATGTTCTTTGATAATATGGGTATAGCAGTGGGATTGTTACATATTCTCTTTATGAAAGTTTATAGGATATCCAAGAAATTATCATGGATATATATTATATCATGCTGAGGAACAAAATGTGTTTGTTCAAGACATGCCATCATTTTGGAAAGAAATTTCTCTCTCGGGAAACTAGTGGCAGTAAGATAGACATGGATTAGATCCAATCAACTATCATAGGAACTGAGTGTTTAGACCCTGATCCAACATCCATAAAAAAATAGTGGATAATATTAAATAATGTCATTATATACCGTCAATATACCTCATATCGCTCCTTTACTGATGTTTTTTAAAATATTGCTTAAATATAGTTGCAGGTATATCACCTAATTTTTTCCAATATACTACTACCCGATTTTTTTAAATACAATAATAAATATGGTTACATTCTCAGCTTTTGTTTTGTATATGGTAAATGACAATAAGTAGACCAAACCAAAAATATCTTCATTAGTTTTTCAATAATGAAAACTCTACTTATTCCATTATTTTATATGTTTTATTTTGTGTGAACATTTTACCACTAAAAATAAACTTGTCCAAAGCTACTTATGTTTTTTGTTATTTTCTTTGTCCACTATTTCTTATTGGTAAGTTGGTTTACGAAATTCATTTGTGTTTTAGTTATTATCATGCACCTAGATCTAAAAGTCAAAAGATCAGTTAAGTTATCAATTTCACATATCAATAAAGGATTACTTTGATACCAAACTACAAGTAGTAATCGATATCAAATAACCATTATTGGTTTGATAATTAGAGTGAAAATGAAACTAAAGAAACTACGGGTTCCTCTTTGATGGTGAGAACATAGGCTGCATCATTCATGACAATGATCCTCTTACAAACCGACTATTGATCTGGTTTGTCTTGGTAGCGAGTGAAATGGGTAGATTTCTATAAAAATTCCCTATATGGATCTTAATGGACTTATATAATCTGATAACTGTTGGAGCGAGGCTAGCCCGTAACTGAAGATATGAGTGAATTTCAAAAAAAATCTCTTATTGGTGTACATTGGGCCCATGAAGTCTAATTTATTTACAACATTTCTAAATTAAATTTAAATAAAACTCTTATTTCATTTAAAATTAAAATTATATATAGAATTTTACTTAATTTATATTTAATTAATTATAATAGTATAAATATGTACCGTATACATGGATGTATGTGTGTGCATATGCAACATAATAATCCGCGCAAGGTATACCATGTATGTATATAAATGTTGGGATTTACATCGTTGCGGACATGTTAGATCATCCTATATGTATTGAATGTTGTCCAAATATATGTATGTAAAGCTATTTATATAAATATTAAAAACTATGTTTGTATACGTGTGTGTATATCTACGTGTGTATGTATATATACATATAACTTATATGTAAAAATATCAATGATTAATGCATATACCGTTGCATTAAATATTATATATATACACGCACATGTATATACATAATATAAAAAAAATTAAGTCATTTTACACATATACATATATGTGTATGAATTACAGTAACAAAATATTATTATGATTATATTTGAATATATAAATATATAGTTTTTATAATATCTAAATATGTATATGTGTGTGTGTATAAGTATATTAATTATGTATTTAATATATATATATACATAAATCTTTCCAGACTGAATGCATAGCACATAAAAATTCATTTATATATTATTGCATTAATGTGTATACGTATATCAATTAATTATTCAAAATATAATAATAATAATAATAATATTTTAATGTTATATTATTCAAATTTTAAATTTTTTAAAAACTAAGCATGATATTTTAAAGTTCTAAATTTTTCTAGAATTTTTTGAGTCAAAATAAAAATTTTAATCAATTAATTGATTTCATCCATTTATTAAATAGATTTTTTAAAAATATGAAATTTGATTTTTTTTTTTTTTGATTTTTTTGGTTTGGATTTTATAAGATGATAGAAAAATTTAAAAAATTTTAATTTAATTTACAAAACATATTTTATTTTATATGACTTAATTAACTAGTATATTTATTTAAATAATATTAAATAATAGAAATAAATATTAAAAATTAATGTGTGGCCATCGAAAGATATATCTATCTAGATATGCATTTATAAAATATAGGTTCAATTATTAACATGATATGACAATATAATTAAGTAAAATTCACATAACTAAAATTAGGAGTGTGTATTAATAAAATAATAATGATTAATATAAAATTTATTTGGCTGTGCACTTTAGATCTATATGTATATAAATATGATTTTTATAAGTAAATTAAAATATACATATAACCAATCTAATATGCGACAACATTAATGATACATATAAGAATCTTACCTAACTAAAGATATCATAATGATACACACACACACACACACACACATATATTTGAATAATATGATGCTATCCAGAAATTATAAATCATATAGTAATGTAAATACATACCTAATACTAATGCCTTAGAGCATACGTGTAATGATGAATTCCCCTCCCTTGAAATATTCTCGATTCGACATATTGCTAACCCTCGAACTGTAGACTTTGAGCTATCCAATAGCCATTGCCTTTTGAATTGATTTAAAATGAATTTATTAGAGCTCCTTTTTTATGAGATTGTCCAGCAATGATGGGGAAATGACAACCAAAAAGTCATTTTTGCAATAGGGTTAGGGGTCCTTTTATAGTGGGAGAAATAGAGGGAAATGTGGATCCCATCTCATACATTTCTCATCAAATCTAAGTCATTCATCTCCAAACCCTTCTAGCCTTTTTAGCCACCCCCTACAAGCTTTATTTCTACCGAAATAACATCTTAACATCATGCGCTAACAACACATTTAAGCGCAGAAAAAAATATATTAATTAAATCTGATTTAATTGCTTGTCGATTTTGCCTATCAATCGATTTATTTATAACTATCATAAATATATATTCAATAATATCTATTTCTCAAATCATATTCATAATTTTATAATTAATATTTCATAAATATTAACTAATTTTCAATGATTATAAACTAACTAAATCGTTTAGTCTAAAGAGAATTCATCATTCAGATTGTGTGGCTCATCGGGTCTAAATTCGGTCGGCGATTAACATCGAACCATTCGAATGCTAATGTTCACACGTCACTTAGCAGGTGATGTGACATTTTGGCTAAATTTATCACTATTAGTTTTGGTAAAATCCAAATATATATAATTAAGCGTTACCGGGTTGTGACATTTATATTACACCAACTCTGTTCGTCAAAACTATATCACTTTGGACTTATGGAATTTGGTAATGGTCAAAACTCAAATATCATCCATATTCAACTCTATAGTCCAAACATAAAGTCCTTGGTTCAATAAAAAAAATAGTATTAACTGAACTGCTCTGATCAGAGACTTTGACTTTGAGTTGACTTGAGTTGCCCATGATACTAACCTCGTATTACCGAGGAGACGAATCCTCTCTTGAATAGTGCTCCACTTCCAATACTTCCACTCGCTTACCTATAGTCACTTGACGGACAACGTGCCATGATTTGACTATAAGCTAAGCAGAGCATTCGTATTGAAGGTCTATAATATTTTCAAGTTGAGAAAACTGTGTAAATCAGTCACATCGATATTTTCTATTTGACCTTAGTTATATTAACCAACATAAAACTATTGAGTGAGTCATTTCATAGTTATCTAGTAACTACCTGTACATAACCCTAGGTTCCCCTAGCAACCATGAATAATACACTACACAACGTTTGGAGAGTGTTACATACTCTAGTATTAATGGATACATCGATATCCAGTCTCGATGCATCTTGACTGTGAACGTTTAAAATGGTATGTTTGTTTTTATTGTGACAAATTACTCATGGTTACAACACTTTGTAACTACTGTCACAAAACATAAAATTTATGGGTTTTCTATCAAATATACTTTTAATTAAATTAATTAATTAATATAAGACATCATATCAAGTATATAATAGAAAAAACACATTTACTTCGAACAAGACTGGTCAATGAGTTAGATATGTAACAAATTACATAATTGCCCCTAGGGCATACCCCTAACTCCATCAATCTCCCACTTGCATTTGGGGTCAGTTATTGAATCTTATTCCAACTTCTCCGATTAGTTTCCTTAAAACCGGTTGGGTCAGTCCCTCAGTGAACGGATATGCCATTTTGTTTAAATTATCTACTCTGCCAATCAACTTTCTCCGATGCTGATAAACTACCTTTTTCATGTGGAACAATTAGGAGTATATCTCTTGACTTCTAGTGACCTCTAAGTTCTATTACAAACTATATCGCGACATTGTTATTATATAACAATTTTATCGGTTTGATAACATTTGAAATCACCCTCGGCTAAGTTATAAATTTGTATGCTATTATTATGACACTATTCAAGTCAATGTACTTAGCATTTTCATTGAATCAACCACAATCTCTTCTATTTGGAACATTTTTGACTTAAAGATTCTTAACTTGAATTTTATTATTGACATATTATACTTAATATCATTCATGAAGTTTGAGTCATAACACTCCTTTGTAATAAGTTTGTTGTTTCTGTAAACGATTCTCTAGTATTTAGTAAATACACGAGAACACTCCAAACTACCATTAAGTGATATCAATTAGGACTTGATATTTGCTTCATGTATTAAATACATGAGCAGATCACGATATCGTATACAACATAACATGCATGATAATTCCTATTGCTAATATATAAGGAATCTATTTTACATGTTCCGTATTAAACATCGTTAACAATCGGTAGTGTGTTATTTACTTATGTTTTAGAAATGTGTACCTTTTAATGTTCTTTATTATGAACATATGCTTCCTTTGCACTTTGACTGACAATCAAACTATTTGATACATCTATCATTAGTTCAATTTTCATGCTTTTTGGATTGATACTTTCGTATTCGTTCTTGGATCGTATCCTAAAACCCACAAATTCAAAATCGCTCTCACTGACTTCGAGACATACTGGGTGTTATGTGGAAATGGACTAGTCTAAATCTATATTCAAAACTTTCTGTTCCAACATATATATACCAAAACATAAATTTATACTGAGCGATAATTTTGTAAGCAAAATTCGAACCAATTTGAGCACATCGAATGGTGAATCTATTATGTTAATTTCAATAATTGAAGTTTACGGTATTATTCTTATCGGTATGGCTCACTATATTCCAAAAACATCTGTCTTTCTCTTAAAGGCACATTTGCAGCCAAAACGATCATATCCATTCAGATATAATTATCGAAATCATATTTTGATAATGTACTTGGAATCTATTGCGGATTTCCGCATCGTACCATATCATAGAGCTAATACTCTTAATAGTATAATTAAACAATTGAAGAACATTTATTCTTGACATTGATAAGAAATTCATGGTTTCTCTTTAATGTACAAGAATACTCATTAAATGTTCTAATGTGATGTGTTCATTTAGGTTTGGTTAATTTAATTTCTTCCTTTGCAATCAGTTTTATCATTGGATCATATCCTGATCATTTATACCAATAATTTCTTAAAGAAATTCCTTCAATATGAAGTTGGTTTTTCTTGAAACAACAGTTGTTTTTCAATACAATGGATAGGGCATTCATAAGCATTTTATGAATTTCCTTGTATAAAATTGGTTTTGCATTAGTTCACAATATATTTATGTTCACATAAATTATTCATCTGATGACAAAACTTTCTTGGGATGGTTCATACAAGATCCTTACTTACAATTATTACATGTAGCCCCTCGACTCAAACAACCTGCTAATTCCTTAGCATAGAATATCTCATATAGTTTTATAAACTATTCTTTGGATGATATTAATCTTAACTTTATGTTCTACTCTTACGTACATGACCTTATTGAAAGAAGTTAACTCAAATTCACTCAAAATTAATAGTGCTTTGTCCAAAAAAGTTCGATTTCTCCTTATCGACACATTATTTTGTGTCATAGGGAGGAGCGAATTTTGAGGTCGAATTTTTATTCATTTTAGGTAAGTTCGAAACTCTTTCCAATATACTCACCCATTCGATCAAATCGCATCATTTCAGTTGCATGTTATTTTATTTACTTCCGTTTTATATTCTATGAGCTTTTCCATAGTTGTACTTATATATGCGTATGAAATATACATGTCCATGTCTATGATGACTCGTCGATTAATATGATGAAGTACATGAAACTGTTTTAGTATTAATAGACTTACGATTCCATGCATCTATATGTATCAATCCAAAGAGTTCATAAACTCCTATGATGCTCCCAATAAATGGGTGCATTGTCCATGAATGTTTTGAGATATAACTTAACAACACCATACAATTTGTAATCATATAATAATAATTATTTCTCAAAACTACACCTTAGTCTATAATTCCAAATAATTATGGATATTTAAGATACTTCAGTATTTTCAATGCATTACTTTTGTCGTGAAAATAAATATTACATTATAGTTTTATTTCATAATGAATATTCGTAATATTCAAATAGAAATATAATTATATCTATTTTTCAATTGACACCGAAAAATATTCATTATTTCGTAAATAATGTTCAGTGTTTTTTATGAAAACAATTTTCATAATTGGATGCAA
This sequence comes from Allium cepa, assembly GCA_030765085.1. Classification (NCBI taxonomy): domain Eukaryota; kingdom Viridiplantae; phylum Streptophyta; class Magnoliopsida; order Asparagales; family Amaryllidaceae; genus Allium; species Allium cepa. Next base: position 74,242,317 of record CM060942.1, read on the forward strand.
TCAATAAGTGTTACATGGCATGCTCCCACTATTTCCACCATCATTATAATAGCGTAATAAATTGGGAGGTACATCATTCACTTAATATATACTATTTATTTTATATACTGCAACTAGTTTATAGTGAAGACTTTGTTGATCAAATATATCGAACTTAAATAAGAAGATCTCATAGAAAACAATTTTTTATATGAAAATACATTTTGGAATAAAAATCATATTTTTTATTCCAATATTAAGTATCAATTATTATTTTACAATTCTCATTTCCAATGTTTCTTTATGAAATAGAAATGACCATCCACTATTTTTATTCTAACTATGCATTTAATCATATCTACTCTTATACATTCATTTTCTTTCTAAATGGTTAAACCGTTGAAAAGAAAATCCTTACTATAATATCATTATGAACTCTTTACCAAAGTGTATTTGAACATCCTTAATGTTTAAGGACATCAAATATGATGCACTTTACGTAAACCGATCAAGCTAACATTTCAATGGTCGAATTCTTTGATCTTTCTTATAGTTTTTGTCTAGTGTTACATTTAACACAATGCGATCCATTTTGTAATCAATCGAATTAATTACTCGATCTCACAGTACTATTTATTAGCTTATTTTCGATGAACTACCTTCATCGAAGTATCATACTTCACAAACTATGATCGTTCGTTGTATGATGCTTATATGTGATAGTAGATGGATCAAATATCCATAATCTTGTATTGCTTTTGAGTTTGGAACTCATTGAATGCAATACACGGTCTCGACTAAATAAACACGTAAGCGATCAAATTATGAAAGTATTAAGTAGTTGTAAAATTAGATACTTGCATGGGTATAAAAAACATTAAGATACTATAAATTTTTAATGGTAAGTATGTGTATGTGTATTATATTTCTATTTCTATTTTCCAAACGTTAATTCAGTTCATTTGTAAATCTTAATTAATGAACATTTTATTAATCATATTAAATGCAAAAATTTATTAATGTGGATTATTAAGACATTATATAGCATTCGTTCTTACAATATTAGAAAGGTTAAAAGCTATTATTTCATTTTCCTAATAAGGCTTCTACTAAGCTTTTTATGTGTCATCAAACCCTAAGCCGAAACTTAGAAGTCTTTAAACTTCACTACTAGGTGTCAAGACTCGTCCGTCTTGGAATTCTGACCTTAAGTCTGCTCAACAAGTCATAGCTCCACAGAGGATGGATAACTCCTTATCCATTTTATCATAAACAACTCCTAACCCTTGATACCTTGTTTGATTCCATTTCAACCTTGAGTCTGCTCAATAAATCAAAACGAAATTATTCTCTCGTACCTACCATACCATGATGGCCTAAGTATAGTAGATGTACGTTAAGTCTGCACAACAAATACATATAGTTATCATACTACATCTATTCGCTATATTAATAATGCTACACATAACATCCCTAGCTTGAGTCTGCTCAACAACCAAAGAGTATCCAAGTAATTTATTAATATATATGTGTGTGGGGGGGGGGGGATGGACAACCTTATATTAAAGATTCATAATCTTTAGTATACTATATCGAGTGATATCGACTTATGGAATACCCTCGTGATTCAAGTGCCAAAGCACATCATAAATCTCGATATATGTACATTTGCATGTGTACTTATTTATTAAGTCTATTTAGGGATTCTTTAATATTCTGCCTTTAATTTATACATTATATTATAAAAGTTTTATTATTATATAACTTTTATATTTCATCCCAATTAAATATTAGTTTTTTGTATAATATAATATTAATTAAATATTATTTAATTAATTTTTAAGTAAATAAAATTTTAATCAATTTTGTATTATTTTAATATAACATTTATATTAAATATTTATTACATACTATAACATTTATAGTATTACGCATATATCTTGTATATGCGTGTATTCATTTAATTAATTAACCTTTAATTTATTTATTTAATTAATTAACTCTTAATTAGTTTATTTAATTAAACAATTTTAGTTACATTATATTAATTTCAAAATTTGAATCATATACATACATGTATACTTATGTTATTTTAAACATTTTAAAATAATATACCATATATCATAATATATAATGCATGTATACATTTACTATTTAATGAACTTATTTAATTAATTAATTTAGTTAATCCTGTTAATCTTACTATAAAAATTAAATTTTGAAATTAATACTTATTTTCAAACATTTTGAACTTTTTTAATTATATTATAACTATTATAATATTTGTATATCTTATTTTAAATTTAACTTTTAAATTTAAAATCTTATATTTTAATCTTCAAAACCATTTTGAAACTAAGCCCGTAGGCCCAATTCAAATTTGGTCCTTTTCTATTAGGGAAAACTTTTGGGTTGTAGGTTTAAAAGTTAACCCTAACATTACTAGTTTAGGCAGCATAGGCTATTGGGCTCCGATACCATTATTGGAACCGGGTCAACCTACTACGAAAGGTATGAGTGAATTCAAAAAAATTCCCTTATTGGGCCTATGACATCTAATTTATTTAGAATATTTTTAAATTTAATTTAAATAAATTATCTTATTTTATTTAAATTTATAAATTGTAGATAGCATTTTATTTATTTTATATTCTATTAAATATAATAGTATAAATACGTATCATATGCATATATGTATGTGTGTCCATATGTAATATAATAATTTGTGCAAGGTATAACATGCCCGTATATAAATGTTGGGATTAACATCGCAGCAGACATGTTAGCTCATCTTATATGTATTGAATGTTGTCCAAATATATATATATGTATGTATGTATGTATATGTATGTATGTATGTGTGTATGTATGTTTGTAAAATTATTATTTATACAAAAATTGAAAACCGTATATATCTGTGTGTGTGTGTGTATCTGTGCAGTTAAAGCGTTCGACAGATTCAATGCGGCGGAGATGCAAAAAGTCATAGTGGGGATACAACGAGGATATAGCGGATGACTTTAAAATAGCATATAAAACTCGTACTTAATGTTTTTATAAATATATAAATGGTAATTGAATTATAATTAATATATAAATAATTTTAAGTAAACATGTGCGAATATACTATATATAAGCATAAAACTGTTATATAACATAATTGAATTTAGTTGAATATTATAGAAATTTCATTTCTGAAAATATATTAAAAATTCAATTAAATAAATTAATTTCATAATTTTTATAAGGTATAAATATCATTTTTAATTCATTTCTTTTAAAGAAGATATAGCGAAAATAGGGAAATATAGAGGGAATGTTGGGATATAGCGAAAATAGGGGGATTAAAGCGAAAAGGCTGTATTTGGAGCTATACGAAAAAATCTAAGCGGTGGAAATCCGCTACGTGATATAGCAGGGTTATAACGGGGTAATAGGGGCATTAAGTATGCAAATATGTATGTAGGTATGTATATAACTTATATATAAAAATATTAATGATTTATATATATACCATTGCATTAAATATTAAATAAATAAACACACATGCACATATGTGTATACATAATAAAAAAATTAAATCATTTTACACATATACATATATACGAATGAATAACAGTAATTATTATTATATTTATATATATAGGTATATTTTAATATCTAATATATATGTGTGTGTATTAATTATGTGTATGTGTGTGTGTGTATATATATATATATATATATATATATATATATATTTAAACCATTTCAGATCGAATGCGTAGCACAAAAAATTATTTATATTTTATTGCATTAGTATATATATATATATTAATTATTCAAAATACCATAAAATAATAATAATAAATATTTTCATGTTATATTATCAAAGTTTAAATTTTTTGAAAATCAAGAATGATATTCTAAAGTTACAAAAAAAATTCCTGAGCTTTCTGAGTCAAAATAATATTTTTAATTAATTAGTTGATTTCGACCGTTTATCAAATTGATCTTTTGAAAAGATAAAAAATGATTTTAAATTCTGATTTTTCTGGTTGAGAGTTTATATGATGATATAATTTTTTAAAAAAAATTGAAATTTAATTTTGGAAACATAGTTTATTATATATGATTTATCTTAATAGTATATTTATTTAGCTAATAGTAAGCAATAGTAAATAAGTATTAAAAGTTAATTTGCAGCCACTGAAAAATATAATCAATGTGGATATGCATTTACAAAATATTGGTTCAACTATTAATATGATACGATGACATAATTAAATACAAGTTATATAATTTAAATTAGGTAGTATATAATACATATATGTACGTGTATATATGTGTGTGTGTGTGTATTAATAAAATGATAATAATTAAAATAAATTTATTTAGTTGTGCACTTCATATCTATATACAATGTGTTTTTTAAATGAATTGAAACATACATTTAGCCAATCTAATATGTGACAACATTAACGATACATATAAAAATCTCACTTACCTACAATATAATAATGATATATATGTATGTATGCATGAATAATATAATGATATCCAGAAATTATAAATCATATAATATAGTAAATATATACCTAATGCTAGTGCCTTAGAGCACACCTTGTAATAATGAATTCTCCTTCCTTTGAAATCTTCTCAATTCGGCAGATTGCGAATTCTTGAACCGTGGACCATTAGCTATACAATTGTTGTTGCCTTTTGAAATGAATTTGTTGGAGCTCTTTTTTGATAAGATCAACCAGCAATGGTGGGGAAATAGCAACCAAAAAAATCATTTTTCATTAGGATTAGGAGCCTTTTATAGTGGAAGAAATAGAGAGAAATATGGTTCATATTTCATACCATTTCTCATCAAATCTCAGTCATCCATCTCCAAACCACTCTAGCCTTTTTGGCCGCCTCTCACAAGCTCTATTGGTACCGAAATAACATCTTAACATCATGATCTAACATCCCATTTAAGCCCAAATAAATATTTTTAATTAAATCTAATTTAATTGCATGTAGATATTGCACATCGGTCAATATATTTATAATTATTATGAATAGATATACAATAATATCTATTCCTCAAATCATATTCAAAATTTTATAATTAATATGTCAAAAATATTAATTAATTTATAACAATTATAAACTAATTAGATCTTTTGGTCCAAAGAGAATTCAATATTCTGGTTGTGTGACTCGTCAAGTGTAAATACGGTCAGCGATTAACATCGAACTATTCGAATGTTATTTTTCACACGCCACTTAGTAGGTGGTGTGATATTTTGGTCAAACTTATTGCTTTTGGTAAAATCCGATTTTATATTATTAAGTGTTACCTGATTATGACATTTATTTTACACCAATTTTCTTCGTCTAAACTATATCATTTAAGACTTGTGGAATTTGGTAATGATCAAAATTCCAGTATCATCCATATTCAACTCTATAGTCCAAACACAAAGTCATTTGTTCAATAATAACAATGGTTATTAACCAAACTACTTTGATTAGTGACTTTGAATTTAAGTTGACTTGAGTTGATCATAATACTAACTCAACCGAGGAGACGAATGCTTTCTTGAATAGTGCTTCACTTCTAATACTTCCACTCAACCTAGCTATAGTCACTCGATGCACGTCATGCCATGATTTTACTATAATCAAAGCTGAGCTTTCATATTAAAGATCTATAGTATTGTCAAGTCGAGAGAATTACGTTAATCAGTCACATTGATATTTTCTGTTTGACCTTAGTTATATTGACCAATAGAAACCTATCGAGCAAGTCATTACAAAGTTATCCAACAACCATTGGTATGTAAACCCTAGGTGCCCCAGCGGTCATGAGTAATACACTGCCAACATTTGGAGAGCGTTATGTTCTTTGGTCTCAACAAATATATGTCCAATATTTTTGTGTCTTAAATATGAACATTTAAAATGGCATTTTTTATTGTGATAAATTACTCATGGTTACAACACTTTGTAACTATTATCACGAAACATATCATTTATGGATTTTCTACCAAATATACTTTTAATTAAATTAATTAATATAACGTATTATATCAATTATATAATATAAAGAAAACACCTTTATTTTGAACAAGATTTGTCAATGAGTTAGATATATGTAACAAATTACATAATTGTCCATAGAGCATGCTGCTAACTCTATCAATAACTAGGGTTAAATCTAGTTTGTTCATTAATATAAAATCATATTTTATCTTAAAGTATAATATGTTGTTTAATTAATCTTATTAATTAAATTTATTCGTTATTTTGAATATGTCCTACATATTCATATACTAACATGATGATATATTGGTATATACATGTGTAATTATTTAGGGGACTTGTTTTCTCTTAATTAAGTGAGTGAAACTAAATTATTATATATGGGGTATAAATTAAGAGGTCATAAATGTGAAGATTATTAGTAATTTTGTTTTACCTCCTTTGGTTATATGAAAGGGCATATGGACATATAGGTTCTGTATTGCAAAATGAATGTATGTGTAACAGATAGAATAATGATAAATAAGCATATGAATTTGATATATATTGACATATGATTATAAAATTATATATATATATATATACATATATATAATTTAAAATAATTAAAATAAATTCCAAATTCATCTCTTTGCTAAGCAAACATTAAAACATCTAATTTGAAAGGTTAACTTGGTCAAATATTTAAATAAATAACATCTTACTATATCAAATGATATAAATATATTTATAAAATTCAAATTGAATAATTCAGTATTAATTATACTAAATGTGTTAAATTTATAAAACTATTGTATCAAATTCATTTTGGCCTAAAATAATTTAGTAGACTAAGCATGTCGATATTAATCTCATTTTATATTATAAACATTGCATATAAACAATTTTGGATATATGAAATCGAATAGGCTAAATCATATTCAAATTAAATAAATAATTATTATATGTATAATTTAATATTATATAAAATATAATTTGTTTAACTTGGTCAACATCATTAACATAGATTAACATATTAATAAACCAAGTTCTTTTACTTATATATATATATATATATATATATATATATATATATATATATGTTTCACCTTGAATTTTACTTATAAAACAATACTTTAATAACTTTAAATTAAAATACATCACATACATTAACATGGGTCATAGTGAGCATACATGATTATGTGATATAAAATAAGAATTGTACCTAATTAGATACAGCCTTTCGTGACGAGTCAATCTGAAAATAAACTCCTAGATTCCTTAAGTTACAACTTGAAATTGCAAGAATCTAACGAACCATTGAAGTTTTGATTTTACTAGATATTTTTTAAGTGAAATTAGATTCATCCATGGGTGAGAAAGTGAAATGAATGGATTTCCATTAATGATAAAGAGAAAAGCAAAAGAAGAAAAGGACTAAAAAGGAATTAATGAGAAAGCTTTGATATTTAAATAGAAAATAGAGACCTTTTACCTTCCTCACTTTAAAACCTCCTTTCTTTAATTCTATTCATGATTAGATCCAAATCTAATCCACAATATCTAATAGCGTGGTTGGCCATAGATGGTCCTCTTCCAGGAGTAAAGATTCCAAAGCCTTTTAAGAAATTAAAATATATTTAATACACATCCAAGTTATTATTGATAACTCCCGGATCAATTTTAGAAACTAACACGCTTACCAATAACACACTAAACATCAAATACGTCAATAATTAAATCTTAAACATTAATTATTTTAATTAATTTATAACACTTATAAACCAATTAAACCACATGGTTTTTCGGAGAATTCTCGAATGTAGTTTTGTGACTCAGAGGTGTGAAAGTGGTAAGCGATTTCTATTGAACAATTTAAATATTAATGTTCACATGTAACCTTAGCAATTTGTGTGATAGTTTGGCTGAATTCATCGCTTATGGATCTTTTTGATAAAATCGTATTTTACATCACTTTAAGAGGTATTAATAGTGACAATAATTTACATATGTTCTCTTCGCCAACAATATATCACCATAGGATATATAGAATTTGGTATTGATCAAAACTTTAATATTATTCACAAACAACTTGATTAGTCCGTAAATAAAGTCCTTAAACAAGATAAAATTTATTATTAATTATTCTACTCTAGCCAAAGATTGTCTTTGAGTTGACTAAAGTTAACCATGATACTAACCTCATACAACTGAGTAGGTGGATTCTCTATTGAATAGTGCTTCACTTCCAATGCTTCAACTCAGACCAATTATAATTGTTCCTTAGTCGCCATGCCATGATTTAATTATAATCAAAGTAGGGTATCCACATTGAAATTCCATAGTATTCTTAAGTCGAGGGAATCGTGTAACATCGACCATAAAAATTTCCCGTCAAACCTAGTTAATATCAACCAATAGGCAATTCTCGTATGGGTCATTCCATTGTTATCTAATAACCACAAGTACGTAACCCCTTAATTTCCTAATAGTCATGAGTAATGCACTTCCCTAAATTTAGAGAGCGTTGTGTACTCTGGTCTCAATGAATGTATTGATACCCTTTCTTGAAACATTTTGACAAGGAATATTTAAAACAAAATATTATCTTTTGTGATTAATTACTCATAATTGTAACATTTGCAATCACAATTACATAACATTTTACTTAAGGACTTATTAATATACTTTAAATTTATTTCTTAATTAATTATATCATAATATAACAAAGTATATAACAAAAATAAAACACCTTTATTATAAAAAAAGATTAACTATAGAGTTTGATATATGTTACAAACTATATAATTGCTTTAGGTTATACCATTAGCTCTTTCATTCTCCCACTTTCATTTGGGGTCAATTACGGAATATTAGCCTCATTCCTCTGATCAATTCATAACTGATAGGGCTAGTCCCTTGGTAAATGGATCTGCTATATTTATTGTTTACCATGCCAGCCAATATCACTCCATCATCAATAAACTGCCTTTATCATGTGGAACTTTCAAAGTATATATGTCTAGATATATAATGATCCCTAGTTTGTTTACGATTTGAATCGCGAAATTATTTTCACAAAATAATGTCATGGGATTCACAATAATCGTGATCAATCCTAGCTTAGTAATAAATTTGTGCTTTTATGCATACTATTTTTATTACGACGCCATTCAAGGCGATGTATTTAGCATTTTGGTTGAATCGACCACAACCTCTTGCTTAGAATATTTCCAACTCAAAGCTCCTTGATAAGGTTGAATTTGAATTTAGGATTGACTTACTATATTCATTATCACTTATGAAGTTCAAGTATACTACTTCATATGGAGTTTGTTATTTCCATCAACAATTCTCTGATATTTCACAAATACTTTAGAACATTCTTAATTACCATTTATTGATTTTAGTTTGGATTTAATACTCACTCAGTATACCAATCATATGAGAAAATTGTGACATAGTAGAAATCATAACACGTATTACAATTCCTATTACCGATGCATAAGGAGTCCATCTCATATGCTTCACATTAAACATTTAATATGGCATCTATGTATATCATTTGAGATAATCCCTACACCCTCTTATTTTGATTATAAAAGATGTTATTATCAAATCCTATATCGAGAATTAAACAACCAAACTAAAACTTATTTTAACATGGGTACATGGTTAATAATCATTAGTATGTTGTTTACGTATATTTTTAGAAATATCTTAATACCTTTGAATATTCTTTCTTACAGACACACTCTTCCTCTGCATTTTTATTGAAAACCTACCTAATTGATTTCTCTATCGGAGTAACTGCCTGATTCCGATGCGTGTAGAACTCATATTAGTTCTTGGATCCTATCGAACGCTGCACACTTAGCTATCCTCCCGTTGACTTTAGGGTATTTCAGTTATTAAGCACAAACAGTTTATTCTAAATCATTATTTTGAATTTATATATCAACATTGATGTACTAAAAACTTGAAGTCATATTGGGTGGTAATTTTACAAGTATAATCCAAATTAACTCAAGCACATTGACTGATGAATCTATTATGCTAATTTCAACAATTAAAATTTATAAGGTTACACTTCGACAATGTTGCTTACTATATTCCAATAGTATCAATCTTCCTTTAGAAGGCTTACATACAATTAAAGGATCATATCCCTTTGGGTGAATCTTTTCTAGATTTAACCACCTTGTCGTATGGTAAGGTCTATAAAATTTATGGCTTATTGACATTTGAAGCAATTGTTATTACAAATAGTTCTTTTTCTCGACATTGATAAGAAACTCATAATATATCTTTAATATGCAAGAATTCTTATTAGACATTCTAACGAGTTTTGTTTGTTTTATGCCTAGTTAGTTTCATTTCGTCTTATATAATCAATTTCTATGTTAAAGTAGAATGATTTAATTCCGAGTTCATGAAACTTAAGTTCATAACTTAAATTAGTCAATCATTGTTGGTTGGTCCCAAACTCCTTTAGGGCAATCCACACAAGACCCTTCATAAGCGAATTTTATGTGCAGCCTTTTGACTCATATAACTAGTCGTTTCTTTGAGCTAGGATATGTAGGGATTTCCTATCAACTCATGAGCTTGTAAACTATGCTTTAATGAAATTAACAATAACTGTGTACTACTTCTAAGTACATATCATTATAGAAGGAAGTCAAGCATTACTTATTATCAATCGTACTTTGTATAATAAATTCCAATCACTCCTTATCATTATATTGTTATGCATCATAGGGAGAAGTGACTTTGATATTAAATCTTATTTGTTTTAGGTACATTTGGAACTCCTTTCAAATATACTCATCTATTCAATTAAATCAAATTATTTTATTTCCTTTGCATGCTATGTTTTCCACTTCTGTTTTAAATTCTATGAATTTATCAAAGATATACTTGTGTATCAAATACACATGTTCATGTCTGTGATGATTCACCCGTGATATTAATGAAGTAAATGGATTCGTTTTGGTATAATTATACCTTGGACTGCATACATCTATATGTATCAATATGATGAGTTCATTAACTCTTTCATCACTCCCATTGAGTGGGTGCTTTTCTCTTAATATTTTGAGATGTCATTCACAAGTACCATAATTCATAACCATATGATTAAAGAATTATCTCTTGAGTATATGATTTAGTCCATAATTCTAAAATACTCATAGATAGGTTAAATGATTTTTCTACAGTTAATGCATCACTATTGTTATAAAAACAAACACCATAATTATAATAGATTTATTTTATAATGGACATTCATAATATTCATATTAAAATAATAGTGCATCTATTTTTAGTCAATACTAAACTATTATTATTTCATAAATGATATTTGGTATATATACGAAAGTACTTTTTCGTAACTTGATGCACCATTATTAAGTTTTATATCCCAGTATTTCCCTCATGACTATAACAGGGCACGAAATATGAAGTTCCATTCAACCATTTATTATGGGCCATTTTCATCCATTGTAATTAGTTTACGGCCAAGAGTTTTAGATCAAATACTCTCTCAATAAAATAACTCTTATAAAATAAAACATGGAATATAAATGTTATTTACTATTCCATATTATGTATCCACATAGTATTTTATGCAATTCTCATATCTAATGTCCCTTCATAAAGCAGAAGTGACCATTCACTCTCTTCATCCTAACTATGCCTATTTTACATCCACTATCTACCATTCGCTTTCCTTTCTAAATGGTCAAACCGTTCAAAAGGAAACGTTGATACAAGATTGCAAAGAATTCTTTACAAAAGAGCATTTAGACATCCTTAGAACGGTAAGGATATCGAATAGGTTGCACATAAGTAAACTAAACAAAACTGACATTTCAACGATCAAATTCCTAGGTTAGCCTTTGGTCCTCGGTCTCTTAATGTTTTCAACATAACAATATTATCATTGTATTCAATCGTATTGAATGTATGAACTTGTACTATGGCATGCTTACTCATTTCAAATGAACTTACTTCATCAAGATTTGTAATAGCCCGCAAATCCGTACCCCTTGAGTCAACACTATTCTAAAATAATCAACTCAAGTTGTACAGAAATACGAACCATTTGGGTTAAAAAAGAAGAGGTAGAAGAAGAAAATAGAAAACAACAACAGAATCTAACCATCGTAGCGGAATAAAATATAATAGATAATAAATAATCTTTACTCAACATCAAATATTTCTGTTTATATATTACATCATCAGAGTACATCAATCACAGCTCAACATCAATACCATACAATGGATTCACAACAACTCAACACAGCGGAATATATATATAAAACAAGTACGAATATACGTATCGTCGTCTAGCTCGTCTCCTGAGCTCCACAGCATCATATCCTGCATCCTATAATACTCGGTCTGACCCGAGCATTACAGTTAAATAACATCCGAGTCAGTCTGGAATACCAGCGTGAGAAAATCACACTCAATTGATTATTAAAGTTTCAAAATTTCCTTTGAAAACAAAAGCATCTCGTAAGACCACGCCACAAATAAACATGTCGGGTTTTCACCTTACGATAGCTAAAACTATTTTTATAGAAATCCTCTGATATTATAATAGGGTCTATATACAAATACTTATAAAATAGCCGAAATTGTTACATGATTAAATTCCAGCTACTAGCCACAAAGTGGGTAATACAAACAAAACTTGTACAAGGCTTGTAGGGAGAATGGATTTCCAATTAATGACTAGGCACTGGGGTACCACCTGTCACAGTACGGGGCCTAGATCACCATACCGAGGAGTACGCCCGCTCCCCCGCAACACAAGACCGGGACTATCCCTTACTGGATAATTCCGAGTGAGATTACCCCGCGGTTGGGATCAGCAACCGCCCACTAAGCCGAAATAAAAATGGACATCTAGACAGGGATGACCTCACCCTACTTGGGTGCTACCCACCTAGCCTTGCTACATAAACCCTGATTTTCAGTCATTCCCATTTGATGAGGCTTGAGGCTAAGCGTTATCTTTTTAGTACATATCTCTTAGAATGCCCATCATCCACCTGACGATGTTTCGCAAGCATTCATCCATACTAGTCCATCCCGGGTTCGAACGGAATTGAAGGCACTACTCCTACTACATCCATTTTGGAAATATCCTCAGGATTAGTAGCGACTAGCCCTTGCACTTCAATGCTCCATCTTCGAATCCAAACTCGTTTTCACGAAACGTACGAACCAGATCGAAGTGGTTTTCGAGAAATAAAACTCGATCTCGGTCTCTTCGAAACGATCAACGCATTTGGCCAATATTGACAGTCGGTTATTTAACTATCAATTTATATTCACAAACATCCATCAAACAATAAATAATTTCCCAAATTATTTATTTATCTTAAAGATATCTTCACAAGATATATTTTCACTTTTCAAATTCCTTTGAAACAGTTTTCAAAACTATCTGCCTTTCTCAGAATAAATTCCAAGTATTTCTATTTCCACTGGAATCACCAAGCGTAAGATTTTAGATTTTAAAAATAACTTCAAAACACTTTATTTGTAAAGTATGTTTAATATTTAATTTAGAAAATTTTACTTTAGTACTTAATTAAAATAATACTTTAGAAACAATTAAAATAAGTTTACTTTATAATTATAACTAGATTTCTTCTTTGAACAAAATACTAAATCATTCTTTAAATAATTATTGTAATAATAGATTTAAAGAAAATACTTACTTTGGAATTTACTTTAAAACATTTAAGCTAAAACTATTTCAATAATTGGTTAAAAATACATACTATATAAATATTTGAAAATAAAGTTACTTAATAAAATATAAAACTAGATTTCTACTTTTTTTTAAAAACAAAATGCTAAGTTACCTCTTAATAATTACTACTAAAAAAGATTAAAAGAAATTACTTATTTTAGACTTTTAAATATTAGAAATAATAAATTTTACAAAACTTGCTTTCTTTAGAACAATTTTAAAACATTTAATTTATACTTAAAAATTTACTTTAAAAAAAAAGTACTTCGCTATCCAGAGAAAATTCCAACTTCAATCACTTAAATCAATTTCCCCAAATTGATTTCCAATTTATTTTATTTGAAATAAATTCTTTTACTTATCAGTTCATTTTCAAATTCAGTAGTTATGGACTTTATTATTATATTTTTTTCAATCTCTTCTTTACTCTTTCAATAATTCAAATCTTAAATTCTAAATAAATGTTTGTTCTTTTTAATTAATAATACTGCATTTTAAAATTCATTAACGTTTTGTTTATTCAAATTTTTCCTTTCCATTCTCAGGGTTCATTTATTAGAATTTTAAAGTCATTTTATTTCTTTTCCAAGCCATTCTTAAATTTATTCTATAATTATTTTACTTGCAATTTCACTTCTTTTATTTTCATTTCCAAAATCAAATTAATATTTTTGATAATTCATTATACCCAATTATATCAACCAAGCCATAGCATTCAATACTTCCACATAATTCATTATAGAATATCAAATAATCAGAACAGAGAATATTAAATAACTTAAATAAAAGTTGAGGGGTCCAGTTGGATCCCTTCAACCTGTTTTCCCTGCATCCACAGACATTAGCATCACATAATATGCCAATTTCAAATTATATCATACTATATCACATCAATCAATTCAAGCATTCAAACAATTATTTAAATTTAATCATTTAAATTTAAATTTATAATCAGCCGAGTGAGATTAACTCACCTTTACTTTACTGTTTGCAATCCATTCCAATCCTGATTTGTTTCTCCCCGATTCTAGACCTCGTATAAGTAAGTTCTGGATTTTATTAATCATTAAAATAATTAAATTTTGTTTTGAATTAAAGTTGACTTAAAATTTTAAATTTCTATAATTAATTAAATTCCCTTTTGTAACCACATACATTTTATAAAAATGATATATATAAATTCCAAAGGTCAATTTTTTTTATATAACTATCCAAGTCAAAACATTTAAAATTCCTGCTTCAAAATCTTATCTATTATTATTATTATTATTTTAAAAGCAAAGACACGTCAGGGTAATTTTAGCATGAATAGAATTGACTAGTTAGGAATTTTGGTTCAATAGAAGTTTATCTCAAAAATAAATATATAACAAAAAGAAAAAAAACAGTGTGAGATTATCTCACCAAGATCGATGCTAGAATTTCGCCTAAATCGGCCATCACTGCTCATCCAAACACCGCATTAACTGCCTCCACCACCTGAAATTGTCACATCGGTAGCTTCGTTGACCGCCTTTGGAGCTGCCTCATCGAACCCACCCACACTAAGAAAGGCCACCATCGTCGGAAGCTCTAAAATCGCGGCGCAATCTCCTCAGCTCAGCCACAATCACAGCATGCTTCACCGAGCTTTGCCATCGCTATTCGATCGCACGAGCTCTCCCTTTCCTCCACTTACAAAGTCGCCAAGCTCCAGAACAAAAATCGCGATAAGGTCGTGATTCTGAAAAGAAATAGAAATTGTAAAGACCCGCAAATCCGTACTCCTTGAATAGACACTAATCTCCGGTGATTAAATCAAGATGAATGGAAATATGAACCCTTAGGGTTTTAAGAAAAAGAAAGAGGTAGAAGAAGAGAGAAAAGATAGAAAATAGAACGGAAAGAAACAACAGAACAACATCAAAATCTCACAATTCGCAGCGGAACAACATATAATAGATAAATGAATAATCTTTAAACAAAGAACTATATCAGTTATTACATTACATTACATTACATTACATTACAATAGAGTGTACAACAACAAATAACAACAAACAGAGGAAAAGAAATACTATATACTAGTAATACGCCATGCCATCCAGCTTGCCTCCAGCAACTCCTGAATTCCAAATATCCTGATAAACCTTAACTCTTGACTGCCCGTGTGAAAATTGGTGGGCACCCAGAGTTTAGGATGGAAAACAATAAACTCCGAGTCAGTCATGTGACTGGTGTGAGAACTCAAAACAGTTTATTTATCTTTAAAATCAAAAATAGAGGAATATTTTTAAAGTCAATTCGCTATGCTTTTAAAAATGAGACTACCATAAGGCCTCCCGCACACACACACAATGCAAACGCAGAATCGGAGGAGATTTCTCCTTATGATAATCAAAGATGCTTGATACGCATTTAAAAGAACATTTGATATTATTATTAGTGCATAGTGTAGGGAAAATCATTTTGAAAGTAGAATATAAGTCTTAGTCAGCATAGGCATTCCGCACTTATGCCTACTATAGCTACCATGTTCAATAGCAGGTTACCGCCACATTTCATGACAGGTTATACAACTAAAACCATACAAGATCGTATTGTTTCTTTGGATTTCCAACAAATGGTCAGGCTAAGGAACTTCCCATTGCCACACGAGAACTGCTCTGGAAGGACGTCCCCGAGAACCAAACCGGATCTCTTCCAACACAAGGCCGGGTTACCCTTAACTGGGTAACTACTGACACGAGTACGCCATCCCCTGGTCCTTTGGGACCTTTAACCGAGCGCTCGTCATCAACATCACACAATCATAAATAAAGTGTTTCAACATGAGTAAGCATCTGGGCTCCATACCATGATACCACCCTTTTCCAGAAGGAAATGCACATGCCCTAAAGGGAGCTACCCCTCATAACCTTGCCGCATCTTTCCTGTTTTGACCATTTCGGGGTGTGAGGCTCGACGAAGTCTCGTCCACAAAGCCACGCTTTATACAAAAGCTGTGCTTTGGGTCAACAAATGATCATAGAAATGATCACAAAGATAAACGATCAAACAAATGATCCTATCACAAATGATCAACACAATGATCATTTCACAGCAACACTCAGCATGTCACATTACCAAATTAGGAATATACTGCTGATAACCTTCAACTATATAACCTCTGAGCTCGTACGTCTCAGAGAAGGGTGTTAAGCTAAGAGAATAAATTCTCCGCCACCAACAGAAATATATTTGAAAGAAATCAGCTTTATATCTCAATTTGTAATGTCAGACATACAATCCATACAAGTCTTTTCCGGGCTCGAACAGAACCGAAGGCACTTACAACGAAGTCCTTGCAATCCGGGTAATCTTTAATCACGTCTGTATTTCCCATCACATATGGAGATCTCTATACCGAGAATCAGCCAGTGTAGAGACAATCAACAAGAAACCCTTTCGTTTTCCAAAATATCCGGTCTTCAACACCGGTTTTCAAATGCAATTCATAACGACGTATCACACATTCGGAATGGGTTATACGACCCCAAGGTCCTTTCCCGGTTAACTCGAATAGTGAGTGCTTATTTAAAAAAATAAGTGTGGCATTCAATTTCAAGCAAATCACAACAAATACCTATTTAAAGGTAAATATTGATAGTCGGTTATTGAACTATTAATGGATATGCACAACATCACCAGATTCCAAATAATTTTCCAATTTTTTTTATTTTCCAAAAATATCTTTACAAGATATATATTTTCCATACTTCAAAAATAAATCGATATTTATTTTTAAACCCATTTTCCCAATTCCATTTATAAATTCCGTATTGAATATACATTCCCAAAATATTAATGAATATACAATTTCCATTTGATTTCTAATATTCATTTTCAATTTATCTCCAAAAAGATAAATTCAAAATATTCACTTAATATTGGAAAAACATTTCCATACTTATTTATTTATAAGTAATTCACAAGTCTTTTTATTTTCTACACTTGGAAAATATTTAATATACTCTAATCGAAATTAAGTAAATATTTCATTCTTTAAGGAAATCATTCTCTTAAACATATTTATTTGGGCAAAACGAATGTTGCGTAAAACATCGTTACGACAACCCAAAATCACTAGTATAGGGATTCGAAATTAAAATAGATATATAAATCCCAATACTATACAAAACATTTCCTTTCGGAAATCATCTATTATAACAACAGTGTTATAATCCACTATTTCCTTATATTTCTTGAAAACGTCTATTTCAACAATGAATATTGAGATCTATGGTTTCGAATCTTAATACATTTAAAACATCGTTAGATCGGTTTAATTCTATTTTAATCATCACATTCAAAACCATTTCTTTAAAATATTATTCACTATTCAAAAACGTGAATATACTTGTTAACCAATTTCATCATTTCTATTCATTTTGTTTCAAAGGATTATTCACTGTCTAAAATGTGAATATAACTCCATAAATAAGTTATAACCATTTACTTATCAAAATAAGTCGTTTTGCGGATTTATAATACGACGTTCATAAATTCCATTTCTATTTATTTTATAACAACTTCCTTTTATAATTTCCTTTATTAATCTATTCAATCTCATATCTCAATGATATACTAAAAGTTCATATTATAAGTTAAATACTTAAAATTTATTTGCTTGCAAAAACGTTCTTTTAAACTTCCCAAAATTTAAATCTTATAACTTATAAGATTTATTTATTTATCCAAAATCTATTCTTTTAAATAACTTTACGAATTTTATAAACCTACTGTTTATAAAATTCCATTTATAACTTCACCGTTATAATCCTATAAATTTCATTTCTATTTATGAAATTCATTCACAATTCATTCTAACACTTATAAAAGCTCGTTTTACAATTCCAATATTTTTAATTTATAAATATCAATTTATAAATCTTTTATATGGATCAATTTATATTATTCTTTTAAAACGTCTTTCAACTCCTTTATAATTTCATCATTTTGATTTATAAAATAATTAAATTTCATAAATCCTATTTTTAAACTTTTTATAATAAATTCAGAAATCCTAATTTAAACTATTTTATAAAATCATTAATCCCATATTTTCAAAAATCAACTTTTAACTATATTTCTCAAAAATCATAATTTTATAACTTTAAAATTTATATCGTTTATTTATTTAAGATGAATCAATTCTAAAAATATTTTATAAATGTATACTTTCAAAAATCACTTTAGAAATCCCTTAAAATCAAAATCGTTGTTTTTAAACTTCAAAAATGGATCCGATGATGCAACACATCAAATAGTCAATCACGACTTTCCAATATCATATATCGATATGATAAACAATCAAATATCACAATATCTGAATCAAATAAATATTTGTGAGGAATCCAGTTGGATCCCTCCAACCTGTTTCCCTGCATCCACAGACATTAGCACAATACCCATTCCACTTCGAGGTGGAATATCGCGGTATATGGGATTTTATAAAATATTATCCGCTTAATAGGCGGCGCAATAGGGTCTCATCCGCTATACAATGCAGAAAATCAATCAACTGCAATATATACATATGCCAATATATATATATATATATATATATATTGCTATATATACAGATATATCCTACTATATTTAATATCACAACCAAATAGCAATCAATAAATAACTGCAAATCCAACTTATAAAATTGTGTGTGAGAAGTTCTCACCTTAGCTTTAATTTGCAATCCATTATTATTCCAGCTTGATTTCTCCCATTTTAGACCTTGTATAAATATTATACAAATTCATTAATATTCGAAATTAATTGAACAATTCCATTTGCCATTTTATAATTAATTTTTTTTTTAGCTTTGAACTAATGCTTTTAAATCTTTTTAACAAATCACTTTAAAAAAAATTAATCCTCTGCTTTTAATATTAAACTAATTCCTTTTTTTAATTTTAAACTGATTACTCTTAACAAATTTATCTAATTAAAATTAAATTTCAACTAATAAATTCATTTTCACTGCATATATAAAAAAATTTATTAAAACAATTGTAAATTAAGAATACCTTACTGTCAAAACACCCCGGGTTCGAACACCACTCTCCATCGCACTGCTCGACATCGCCACCACAAAGCCTTGCCGCTTGCAGTCGATCGGCATTGAAGCCCTAGCACCCACGCGACTCCGAATCGCCGTCACTTCCTCGAGATACCCCAAATCGCGCACGCATCTCCATCGCAATTAGGCCTCGCGCGAACGCCGCCCCATGCCCAAGTCTCGCCGCCATCTCGCGATGCCTGAAGTGAACTCGCGGCCTCCCCTCGATCTGCTCTCGATCGAGATTGATGGAGCCATTAATTGGCTCTGTTGATTTCGAACTGCGATATTTTTTTTTTATTTGGGGATTCGATTGTTTTTGATCTGAAAGCAAAAGAGAAGCTCGGCTACTGATAATAAAGAAGAAAAGGGGGGAAGAGAAAATAAGAGAGGAGGGAGATGACTTCGGCCATGAGTTTATTTTTTTCTTCAATTTTTTTCCTCGCGGTTACTTTGCAAATGAACTAAAGGAGGGAACGTGATTTATCAGAGAAGAGTCATGCAAGCACGTCCTTGTATCGCGATTTTAGGCATATTTTTAGGGAGGAATAGTATTTTAATTTTGACCAATTCGAATTTTAAATTCAAATTGAATCTCGATAAAAATTCAATGCGTTTACACGTCGTGTGCTCACATATAAACTCCGAAAAATACGAAATTTGAAATCCGACAATAATTAAATATTACGGACCCAATGGAACTGGTTTCGTCGAATTCCGAGACTGTGCCTCGGACGGCTATTTTTAAATATCGATTCAAACGATAAAATTTCAAAACTGAACAAATCACTTTCAAATTCAATTCTGAAGCTTCTATTATCTTCAGTATTATCAATATGAATTTTTCAACCCTTTAAAATATTTTTAAATCAGCTTAAAATCAAAGATTCAAATTTTTATTCAACTTTCAATAGATTAAATCTTATAATTTAATCGCCAAATTCAAAGTTAAATTGAAAATTCAAACTAAACCATCATTCAAATATTTAAAATAAATTAAATATTTTCAAATTAAATTATTCAAAATTCTGGGTCGTTACAGGGATCTAGGGATTCGAATGAAGGCATGGATTTCTTTCGTGATTTTGAAAACAAGTAAACGGAATAGAAAACTTAAAAAAAGAGACTGCCATTTTATTTTATTTTTCGAACAGAGATTGAAAAGGGGTAGGGAGGAGAAGGGGAAAACGCGGCCATGATTATTTATTTATTTTTTCTCTGATCAAAATGAATCGAAGAAGACAGATATGATTTAACGAAGAGGTGGAGACAACTAGGTCGACAGAACAGATACTAGGGTGGCTTGCTACAGATATAGGGCATCGGCTAAAAAGAAGGCTGATGGGAAAGAATATCTGTTTTGTTGACTTAGATTATATAAATAAATATATGTTTAATTTTTAACGCGTTTATATATTGTACGCTCACACAACAACTCCAAAAGCTACGAAATTTGAAATCCGATAATAATTCAATATTACGGACCCAATGGAACTGAATTCGTCGAATTCCGAGACTATGTCTCGGAAGGCTATTTTTAAATTCAATTTAAATGATAAAATTTCAAAACTGAACAGATCACTGTTAGTTTCCATTTTAACGCTTCTATTATCTTCAGTATTACCAATATAAATTTTATAAGCCTTCAAATTATTTTTAATAGGCTTAAAATCTCAGATTTCTTATTTTATTCCATTTCAAATTATTTAATTCAATAATTTAATTATCAAATAAATTGTAATATTTGAATTCAATTTAAAATTAAACTTTTAAATATTTATAATCAATTAAATATTTCGATTTTAAATGCTCAAAAATTCCGGGTCGTTACATTCCTCCCCCCTTAAAAGAATTTCGTCCCCGAAATTACTAATTAGGAAGAATGGTCCAATACCTGTTTGTTATTTCCCTAAAACTAAACAGTTTCTAACAATTCAACATCTTACCAACTATCATTTTATAAAAGACCATTATTATTCTTATTAACTTTTCAAACTTTTCCATAGTTCCCAAACAACTTGATTTATACAATCATTCAAATTATAATTCAAAACTAAAATTTGAATTATCAAAATTTTCTCAAAATTTTGATAACTCCCTAAATTTCCGAAAAATTTCGCCAGCGTCTCCTTTGCTCGGCTAGCTCGGTACAACTACAAAATGGCTCTACGGCCTCCCAAATCCAAAAAGAAACAAAAAGCCAAGTGGCTCAATCCAAATTACCAATCAAATTCACACCAAATTTAAATACATACCTTTTTGTCGAGCATTTCAAATTTTTATCTTTTGAAATCAATCCAATTCTCTTTTCCCTTTATATTACCTGCATATCCTGCTTAGCACTAATATCCAATCACAACTTTCAAAAACATTTTATCGATTTCTTTACAAATGTCAATATCTATTCATTCCAATATTATCTTAGATTCTATTTGTAGTATCAATTTCCAATTAAGAATTCTCCATTCGTTACTTGAGTTTAGCATAAGCATTCTATATGCTTCTTTATTTATTTTTACTTACCACCTTTAGCTTATATCTATTTCTATTCAAATTGATTCTTCCATTTCTATATGAATTTAATTTAACTTCAACTCTGAATATTTATATTTTATCTCCCACTTAACTGATTCATTTCGTTATTTTAATTAGTTTCATTTACAAATTCCAATTTGAAAACATTTGTCGTTAACAAAATTTTCAAAAATTTTCTAACTCCTAAAATTTCCGAAATTTTTTGGCAGAGTCCCCTTTGTACGGAGGAGCTTTTGCAATTTGACAAAAGATATAAATATGTATACGTCGACCCACCCGGTCGAAAAAACTAAAAAAGTTCATATTTCCTATTTTTATTGCGTAGGCGTACCTTATTTAGCATTTTAAGCAAGCGGCTTATAATTTTTAGCAATTAGCGTAACCAAATCCAATCACACGGCTTCCAAGTACCTGTACTTACTCAATTTAAACATGTAAGTACCAAATATATGAAGTTTAACAATATTTTACTTATTTGCAATAGTTAAACACATTAAACACATGAATTCTAACAGCAATGCATATTAAACACTCTTTATAAGCAAATTTAAATATTCCAACATTAATTTTTATTTGCTTATAACTAATCACATATCGTTTCACTTAATCCGAATGGTTAACAACTCACAAGCTTGCATTAATTTATTTTTAAGCAAAACGAACTCATATTTAATTCAATTGTTCTCAAAATCAATTTATTTTACTCCTATCAATTCATAGAATTTTAATTACTTCCATTTACATCCAATGATAATTTATTCTATGCAAATTTGACAATATCTATGTGAATAAATAAGTATTTATGTTTTATAGCCAATTTAAATTGATTTCAACTCAATTCATACCTAATTCTATTCCATTTCAAATTTATTCACCACCCATATATTCTCATTTTCATTGGCTTTTAAATTTTTTTATACATTCACTTGCATTTCGTTCTATTAACCAAACTAGTTTCATTATTCAAAACCATTAACAGCTTAGGTTCATCTTTATTACGAATTTAAATTTCTCTTTTATTTTAATTCATTCACGACCATTTATTTAGCTCGACCCATTCCAAGCTTGCATATTACTACCCATTCCCGAATTAATTCAAACCAAGCTTTAATTTAATGGCCTACCAATTTTACTCGTAGTCGAGCTTCTAATTATTCTCAACTTAAGTTAATTTACTTAATTTATTCCATTTCAAACTTAAGTTCACTCCCATTTGATTCTTATTTATTCCATCCATTTATTTATTCAATATAGTTAGTTAATCCACTCAATCCATTATGATTTTTCATTTCCTTAAATATTATTTACAACCCACCAAATTCTATTTCGATCCAAATTTATTTTTACTTGATTCAAATTCTATCCAATTTCATTAAACTTGGTTTTAAATTGAATTCAATTCAACTCTCCCCCTTAAATTCAGCTTAAATCAATTTATTTTGATTTATTCAAATTTATACTTAAGCTCATTTTCATTTTACAAGTAAGTGTTTCTCTTCTATTCAACTTAATTCTATCTCAATTAAACCTCATTTTTAATCTACAATTTCGTTTGATTAGTTATTACAAAATTTAACCTTTTAGATTCAGTTCATTCAATTTATTACAGAGCCATTTCCAATTTATTTCCACTGATTTGGATTTTATTTGCAATTCATACCATTACTATTTTAATCTATTTCATTTTCCTTTGTTCGACACGTTTCCAATTATATTTAATTTGTTAACACTTCAAGTTAAATTTTAATTTAAAACTCAAGTTCTGAATCCACTATCCATTTTCATTTTACCACCCAATTTCATAAGCTCACAATTTAATTTTATTTAACTATAATAGGTTCCATTTACACATTTCATTAACTAATTTATTAACAAATTAGTTCTTCCCTATTTATAGTTCAATACTTCATTTTTAATTCCAAATACCACTTCATTTTATTTTCTTAGTTCAATTTTATTATATAATTCAAGTTTGGATTTCCATTTCATTATCCAAAACATCAAACAATATTTATTTTGGATTTTCTATTCCACTATCAAAATTTATAAAAATTTATAAGTCACAACTTATTATTTACACAATTCCATTCATTCTAGGCTTGAATATATTCATCTTTTATTTTTAACTCAAGCCTTATGCTTATTTATATCCCAAGCATATTTTATTCCATGCATTATATTTCTTTCACACGTTATTCTTATTTATTTATTTCAATTCCAATCCTTATCCAACTTATTTCCATTTATTCAGGTATCTAATTCCATCCCATAACTCAATTTATTTTTATTCCAATTCAATTTTCTTTTAACTCAGATTTATTTAATTCAATTCGATTTCAACTAAATTCGAATATATCTAGATATTATTTCCAGCCTATTTAATTTATTCCAATCCAGTTAAATTTTTATTTCCTAATTCAAGTTGATTTCTTTTTTTTCACTTTTCACTTTAAATTTGAATTCTCAACATTCAAAGCTTATATTTATATTCCTTTCCTGATTAAAAAAAAACTTCTCAATTTATAAGTTTACAACCTATCTTATCAGGATTTTTAAACACCCAACTTTTGGTTTCAAATCATTTTGAAACCTTCAACATCTCAAAATCACACTTCTCAAAAATTTAAAACCAATCCTGGTTTTTATTTCCAACAAATTTCCTTTGAAATTTCAAAAGCAAACAGGTCTACCTAAACAAATCAATTTGGCAGCAATCTGTCACTTAGAAACTCGAAAATGAACATTGATGATGCTGCAGTCATCACCGAAGTTATTTTCCAGCTACTGAAGTGAATTCAATGCTATATCTCTTTCCAAAATTTGTTTGAAACAAATTCCTTTTAGAAATACCCCAAAAACAACAATGCTACTATTTATCTTCAAAACACTTCCAAAATCTCCAGGATTTTAAATTTCTAAAGACTGCTTAGATACATATTAACTATAATTCATTTGTAATGTTTATGCTTATACAAATTTCCATTTAATTGTATTTCAATTCATAAATTACATTTATAATTCATATTTATAAATTTCATTTTATAATGAATTTATTTCCTCAAATTTTAGTTACATTTCAATTTCTAGTTAAATTTTTCACTTAACAATGATAATAATTTAATATTATCATTTCTAACATTCAAGCAACCATATGTTAGCTAAAATAGTTAACAAAAACTTTTCTTTATATTAAAATATATTTTTGGGTAAAATTATTTCATTCATCCACATTTAAAACAATACCGTGTCAATTGTTCTATTCAAGTGTTTAGAAACCCCTTCAATAAAGTTGTCCAGACTGTGCCGACGAAGGTTTATATGCCACTCAATAAACCAATCAACACAATATTAAAATAATTTATATTCACTAACAAATACGCGCTCATATCTATTAATACGCTCAAACTCATTCTAGAGTACTACGGACTCTATTTTAAATGAGTAATTCCCACCATAGCCAAGGTTATCACTAACCTAAGCTCTGGTACCAAGTGTAACAGCCCGCAAATCCATACCCCTTGAGCCAACACTATTCAAAAACAATCAACTCAAGTTGTACAGAAATACAAACCACTTGGGTTAAAGAAGAAGAGGTAGAAGAAGAAAATAGAAAACAACAACAGAATCTAACCATCGCAGCGGAATAAAATATATTAGATAATAAATAATCTTTACTCAACATCAAATATTTCTGTTTATATATTACATCATCAGAGTACATCAATCATAGCTCAACATCAATATCATACAATGGATTCACAACAACTCAACGCAGCGGAATATATATATATATATAAAACAAGTACGAATGTACGAACCATCGTCCAGCTCGTCTCCTGAGCTCCACAACATCATATCCTGTATCCTATAATACTCGGTCTGACCCGAGCATTACAGTTAAATAACACCCGAGTCAGTCTGGAATACCAGCGTGATAAAATCACACTCAATTGATTATTAAAGTTTCAAAAATTCCTTTGAAAACAAAAGCATCTCGTAATATCACGCCACAAATAAACATGTCGGGTTTTTACCTTACGATAGCTAAAACGATTTTTATAGAAATCCTCTGATATTATAATATGGTCTATATACAAATACTTATAAAATAGCCGAAATTGTTACATGATTTAAATTCCAGCTACTAGCCACCGAGTGAGTAATACAAACAAAACTCGTATAAGGCTCGTAGGGAGAATGGATTTCCAACTAATGACTAGGCACTGGGGTACCACCTGTCACAGTACGGGACCTAGATCACCGTACCGAGGAGTACGCCCGCTCCCCCGCAACACAAGACCGGGACTGCCCCTTACTGGATAATCTCGAGTGAGATCACCCCGCGGTTAGGATCAACAACCGCCCACTAAGCCGAAATAAAAAGGGACATCTAGACAGGGATGACCTCACCCTACTTGGGTGCTACCCACCTAGCCTTGCTGTATAACCACTGATTTTCAGTCATTCCCATTTAATGAGGCTTGAGGCTAAGTGTTATCTTTTTAGAACATATCTCTTAAAATGCCCATCGTCCACCTGACGATGTTTCGCAAGCATTCATCCATACTAGTGCATCCCGGGTTCGAACGGAACCGAAGGCACTATTCCTACTACATCCATTTTGGAAATATCCTCAGGATTAGTAGCGACTAGCCCTTGCACTTCAATGCTCCGTCTTCGAATCCAAACTCGTTTTCACGAAACATACAAACCGGATCAAAGTGGTTTTCGAGAAATAAAACTCGATCCCGGTCTCTTCGAAACAATCAACGCATTTGGCTAATATTGATAGTCGGTTATTTAACTATCAATTTATATCCACAAACATCCATCAAACAATAAATAATTTCCCAAATTATTTATTTATCTCAAAGATATCTTCACAAGATATATTTTCACTTTTCAAATTCCTTTGAAACAGTTTTCAAAACTATCTGCCTTTCTCAGAATAAATTCCAAGTATTTCTATTTCCACTGGAATCACCAGCGCAAGATTTTAGATTTTAAAAATAATTTCAAAACACTTTATTTGTAAAGTATGTTTAATATTTAATTTAGAAAATTTTACTTTAGTACTTAATTAAAATAATACTTTAGAAACAATTAAAATAAGTTTACTTAATAATTATAACTAGATTTCTTCTTTGAACAAAATACTAAATCATTCTTTAAATAATTATTGTAATAATAGATTTAAAGAAAATACTTACTTTGGAATTTACTTTAAAACAATTAAGCTAAAACTATTTCAATAATTGGTTAAAAATACATACTATATAAATATTTGAAAATAAAGTTACTTAATAAAATATAAAACTAGATTTCTACTTTTAAAAAAAACAAAATGCTAAGTTACTTCTTAATAATTACTACTAAAAAAGATTAAAAGGAATTACTTATTTTAGACTTTTAAATATTAGAAATAATAAATTTTACAAAACTTGCTTTCTTTAAAACAATTTTAAAACATTTAATTTATACTTAAAATTTTACTTTTAAAAAAAACATGTACTTGGCTATCCAGAGAAAATTCCAACTTCAATCACTTAAATCAATTTCTCCAAATTGATTTCCAATTTATTTTATTTGAAATAAATTCTTTTACTTATCAGTTCATTTCCAAATTCAGTAGTTATGGACTTTTTTTTTTCAATCTCTTCTTTACTCTTTTAATAATTCAAATCTTAAATTCTAAATAATGTTTGTTCTTTTTAATTGATAATGGTGCATTTTAAAATTCATTAACTTTCTTTTTATTCAAATTTTTCCTTTACGTCCTCAGGGTTCATTTATTAGAATTTTAAAGTCACTTTATTTCTTTTCCAAGCCATTCTTAAATTTATTCTATAATTATTTTACTTGCAATTTCACTTCTTTTATTTTAATTTCCAAAATCAAAATTATATTTTTGGTAATTCATTATACCCAATTATATCAACCAAGCCATAGCATTCAATACTTCCGCATAATTTATTATAGAATATCAAATAATCAGAATAGAGAATATTAAATAACTTAAATAAAAGTTGAGTGGTCCAGTTGGATCCCTCCAACCTGTTTTCCCTGCATCCACAGACGTTAGCATCACCTAATATGCCAATTTCAAATTATATCATACTATATCACATCAATCAATTCAAGCATTCAAACAATTATCTAAGTTTAATCATTCAAATTTAAATTTATAATCAGCTGAGTGAGATTAACTCACCTTTACTTTACTGTTTGCAATCCATTCCAATCCTGATTTGTTTCTCCCCGATTCTAGACCTCGTATAAGTAAGTTATGGATTTTATTAATCATTAAAATAATTAAATTTTGTTTTGAATTAAAGTTGACTTAAAATTTTAAATTTCTATAATTAATTAAATTCCCTTTTGTAACCACATACATTTTATAAAAATGATCTATATAAATTCCAAAGGTCAAATTTTTTTATATATAACTATCCAAGTCAAAACATTTAAAATTCCTGCTTC
The DNA here is from genome assembly GCA_030765085.1 of Allium cepa. Lineage (NCBI taxonomy): Eukaryota > Viridiplantae > Streptophyta > Magnoliopsida > Asparagales > Amaryllidaceae > Allium > Allium cepa. The sequence goes on from CM060942.1 coordinate 74,271,152, forward strand.
AAAATCTTATCTATTATTTTTTTTAAAAGCAAAGATACGACAGGTTAATTTTAGCATGAATAGAATTGACTAGTTAGGAATTTTGGTTCAACAGAAGTTTGTCTCAAAAATAAGTATATAACAAAAAGAAAAAGAAACAGTGTGAGATTATCTCACCAAGATCGATGCTAGAATTTTGCCTAAATCGACCATCACTGCTCAGCCAAACACCACATTAACTTCCTCCACCACCTGAAATTGTCACATCGGTAGCTTCGTGGACCGCCTTTGGAGCTGCCTCGTCGAACGCACCCACGCTAAGAAAGGCCACCATCGTTGGAAGCTCTAAAATCACGGCGCAATCTCCTCAGCTCAGCCACAATCACAGCATGCTTCACCGAGCTTTGCCTTCGCTATTCGATCGCACGAGCTCTCCCTTTGCACCACTTACAAAGTCGCCAAGCTCCAGAACAAAAATCGCGACAAGGTCGTGATTCTGAAAAGAAATAGGGATCTAGGGATTCGAATGAAGGCATGGATTTCTTTCGTGATTTTGAAAAGAAGTAAACGGAATAGAAAACGTAAAATTAGAGACTGCCATTTTATTTTATTTTTCGAACAGAGATTGAAAAGGGGTAGGGAGGGGAAGAGGAAAACGCGGCCACGATTATTTATTTATTTTTTCTCTGATCAAAATGAATCGAAGAAGATAGATATGATTTAACGAAGAGGAGGAGAAAACTAGGTCGACGGAACAGATACTAGGGTGGCTTGCTACAGATATAGGGTATCGGCTACGAAGAAGGCTGATGGGAAAGAATATCTGTTTTGTTGACTTAGATTATGTAAATAAATATATGTTTAATTTTTAACGCGTTTATATATCGTACGCTCACACAACAACTCCAAAAGCTACGAAATTTGAAATCCGGTAATAATTCAATATTATGGACCCAATGGAACTAATTTCGTCGAATTCCGAGACTGTGTCTCGGAAGACTATTTTTAAATTCAAATTAAACGATAAAATTTCAAAACTGAACAGATCACTGTTAATTTCAATTTTAACGCTTCTATTGTCTTCAGTATTATCAATATAAATTTTATAAGCCTTCAAATTATTTTTAATAGGCTTAAAATCTCAGATTTCATATTTTATTCCATTTCAAGTTATTTAATTCAATAATTTAATTATCAAATAAATTGTAATATTTGAATTCAAGTTAAATTAAACTTTTAAATATTCATAATAATTAAATATTTCGATTTTAAATGCTAAAAAATTCCGGGTCGTCACATTTCATATATTACAAACATCCATACTCTTGTATTGCTTGAGAGTTTAAAACTCATAGAAGATAATACACAGTCTCGGGTAAATTAACACCTAAATGATCAAGGTACGAATGTTATTAATAGTTATACGATTTGGCTCTTACATGGGTCTTGAAGTGACAACATGCTAAAAGGTTTACTAGTAAATATATTTTATATTTCATTCACGATAAAAATTCAATTCATTAGTATATTTTGATTGATAAGAAATTTTACCAATCACGTTAGTTGTGCAAATTTATTAAAATAGATAATTTTAATTTTGTATAGCATATATTCTTACAATAGTAGAAAGGTTAACTGTAATCATTTCATTTCTCTAATATGGCTACAACTGGATTGTTTATTTCTTAAAACCCTAAGAGAAATATAGAAATCTTTTGACTACTCTAGCAAGTGTCAGGAATCGCTTCCCTTAACATTATGACCTTGAATTTTCTCAACAAAAAATCATAGGCCTGCAAGTGATGGATAACTCTTTATTGAATGTATCATATACATCTCTTACCTTGGGTTACCCTAATCTAGATCTTGACCTTGAGTTTGCTCTGCAAATCAAATAAGATTATTCACTCTTACTCGGTCATTTCTTGATTACCTATGTATAATGCATGTAACTTGAATTTTCTCAACAAATACATTATACAAGCATGTACCTTACCTCGTATAGGCAATATATTAAAAGTATTACACATAACAACTCTAGCTTGAGTTTGCTCGATAACTAGTGTGTGCAAATAATATATTAGTATATAAATGATAAAGCACAAATTCTATTAAAGATTCATAACCTTTTAATATGTATTGAGCAATAAGAATTTAGGAATAATATATTTCTTATGATTTAAGTGTTAGACACATCTAAAATCATGGTATATGTACCATATGTCTGTATCTATTCTAAAAATCTATTTTGGGTTTATTTCAATATCACTTATATTTAGATTATACATATTATTATATAAGTTCAATTTATTTGTAACTATTAGAATTTAGTCAACATATATAATATTTATATATGCCTTATTAATTAAATCATATTTAATTAGTTATAATTCTTAATTTGATTAAAATTCATTTAAAATTTTAGAAAATTTATTTTATTCATCTTAAACTGTTTAAAAAGAATATTTAACTATAACCTTTATAGTTATATATATATTAATTAACTACTAATTAATTAATTAATTCTTCAATTAAATATTTTAATTAACGATCTAATATATTTATGAAATTCGTTTAGTTTAATTTCTCAAAATACTTTTGAGAAAATTATAACATTTTAAATTATATCCTTTATAGTTTTTATTTGTATATATCAATATATATTTTAGTCAATTAACATTCTGTTAATTATTTATCAAATTAATTATTTATTTAATTAAACATTTTAATAATTTCAAAAAAAATATTTAATTTGCAATAAACCATTTAAATATAAATTTTCAGCTATAACATTTATAGTTATATACATATATCAATATATACATATATTTTAATTAATTAAAATTATTCAAATTAATTAAATATTTATAAAATTTTGAAAACTATTAAATTATTTTCCTGAACTAATTCTGAATTTTTTAACCTATTTTATAATATTTATAAATTTTTCTTTTATACTTTAAACTTTACATTTAAGTTTAAAATATCTTTTAATTTTCAAATCGTAGTTTGAAAGCCCAAGACCAAAATAAATTTAAGCCAACCTTTTGGACTTTCTCCACCCGTTGGGCCAAACTAGTATCGGGGAGAGGAGATACTTTTTATCTAACCCTGAGCATAAATAATTTTTTTTAAACACCTGCTAGACAAAATAGTTTATTAGTTGGTCCCTAATGTTAGCTAATTAGACTATATAGGCATTAATACCATTATTAGGTCCAGTCTATCTTAGCAATGAGTGAAATGAGTAAATTTTTACAAAAATCCCTATTTGGATCTTAATGGGCCTACGTAATCTGTTAGTTAACACTAGACCCAATCTATTTATTAAAACTATAATCATATTTTATCTTAATGTATTATATATTTGTTTAATTAGTCTTACTAATTAAATTTGTTCAATGATTATTTTGTATATACGTAATACATTCATATGTTAACATCATGACACATAGGTATTTGTGTGTGTAATTAATTGAGAGTTATGTTTTCTATTAATTAGGTGGATGAAAAGTTATATTTTTATTTATGGGGTATAGATTAAGAGATCATAAATGTGGCAAAAGTGTAATTAACTCAGAGCTATTTTTATCTCCTTTGAGTATGTGAAAGGGAACAAGGACATATAGGGTGTATGCTATAAAATGAACATATGTATGACATGATAGTATGATGATAAACAAGCATATGTTTGTGATATATATTTCCTTATGGTTATAAAGTTTAAGTTTATAGTACATATGAAAATAAAATTATTTTCATCTCCTTGTTAAGTAAATATCAAAATATCTTAATTTGAATGGTTAATTTGGTCATATGTTTAAATCAAATAACATATTACTATATCTTATAGTATAAAGATATTTATAAAATTCAAATTAAATAATTCAATATTAATTATACTAAATGTGTTAAATTTACAAAATTATTATATCAAATTCAGTTCATCCTAAAATAATTCAATAAATTAAGCATGTACATTTTAATCTAATTTTACGTTATGAAATAGTGCATATAAATAATTTTGGATATATAACATTGCGTAATTTAATAATGAAATAAATAATTGTTATATATATAATTTGATATTAAATAAAACATAATTTGTATAACTTGATCAACGTCGTTAACGCAGACTAACATAGTTGTATAAACCAAATTCTACTATATATGTGTGTCTATATATATATATATATATGTATGTATGTATGTATGTATGTATGTATGTATGTATGTATGTATGTATGTTTCACCTTGAATTTATTTAAAAAGAAACACTTATAACAACTTTAAATTATTTTAAATTCTAAAGCAATTAAAATACATCACATACATTAAAATAGGTCTTAGGTGAGCGTACGTTAATACGTAATTTAAAATAAGAATTGCATCTAATTAGATCTGGCCCTTTTATGACAACCTGATTTGATAATACACTCTTAGATTCCTTGAATCACAACTCGATGTTGCAACAATCGAATGGACCATTAAAGTTTTGATTTTATTTGATGTCATTTGGGAAAAATTAGATTCGACCATGGGTGAGAAGCAATGGATGGCCGACCATGAGTGATAATGACAGAAGAAAAAGAAAAAAAGAAGTAAAAAAGAATTAGTGTGAAAGCTTTGGTATTTAAGGAGGGAAGAAATACCTTTCACCATCCTCACTTTAAAACCTCTATTCTTTAGTTTAATTTTTGCTTAGATCTGAACCTAAACTATCTTATCTCCTAGCTTGGCGACCACAGATGGTCCCTATCTTTAAAAGGTCTAGCCTTATATTCATACTTCGATCTATTCTAGCTCCTTGATCTCCTAGATCAGCACAACGGTTGCTAGCAAATAGTATATCACCTTTGGATTTACCTATATAATGTTGTATAGATGTGAAATTAGTTGGCTATGGTGATGAAGAGGAGGGGATTTCAACCTAGATTAGACAAAGGGGAGCCATAAAGTGACCAAAGATTCCAAAGCCCCTTAAGCAATTAAAATATATTCAAAACCCCTTTACATATACATCAGTATCGTATATCGATACGTGCTTATAAATTTTGTACATCTAAATAGTTACTTATAACTTCCAAAATAATTGTAGACGCTACCCACTTACCAATAACAACCTAAACACCAAACACATCAATAATTAATATTTATTAAATACTAAAAAGCTAATTAATTTATAACAGTTCATAAACCAACCAAATTATGTGCTTTTTCAGAGAATTCACAAATGTTGTCAAGTGACTCAACAATGTGCATCAGTCTATGATTTTTATTGAACAATTCAAATAATAATGTTTACACATCACCTTAGCCAGTGGTATGATAATTTGGGTGTTCTCATCACCTGTAGATATTTTTGTTAAAATCAAATTTACATCACCATAAGTGGTACCAATAGTGACAATAATTTACACAAATACTCTTCACTAACACTATATAACTTTAGAATGTATGGAATTTGGTATTGGTTAAAATACAATTTTATACTCATTGAACTTGGTCAATCCATAAACAAAGTCCTTAGATCAATAACAACTGTATTATTAACTATTATAGTTCGACCAAATATTTTGAATTTGAGTTGATTAATATTGACCGTGATACTAACCTCATACAACTAAGGAGGTGAATTATTTACTGAATAGCGTTTCATTTCCAATGCTTCTACTCAGACCAAATTATAGTCGCTCGATAGTCGCTATTCCATGACTTAACTGTAATCAAAGTGGAGTATCCACATTGAAGACCCATGGTATTCTCAAGTCGAGGGAACTATGTAACGTCATCACACTGAGATTTTTCGTTTGGTCTAGTTGTTATCAACCAACAGAAAACTCTCGGATGAGTCGTTTCATAGTTATTCTATAACTACGAGTACGTAACCCCTTAGCGCCTCTATCCGCCATGAGTAATATATTGTCTAATATTTGAAGAGGGTTATGTGCTCGGTCTTAATGAATATCTCGAGATCCTTTCTCGAAACATCTTGACCAAGAATATTTGAAACAAAATGTTATTTTATTTTATTATTTCATGATTGCAACTATTTGCAACTATTATGGATTTTCTTATTAATATATTTAAATTATTTACTTAATTAATTATAACATAGTATACAATAAAAATAAACGCCTTTATCAGAACATGATTGATTATAGAGTTAGATATATGTGATAAATTACATAATTACCCCTGGGGTATACCACTAACCAATAAGCCATGGAGTGTAAAGACTTTACCTTATGAACTGATGTAATGAAATCGAATGGGTTCCATATGGAAAAACAAAGTGTGGACTTTGGAGATTGTACCCAAAGAGGTGAAATTCATCAGCTGCAAATGGACCTTTAAGAAAAAGATTGTTGCAGATGAAAAGGTCGAGTTCTATAAAGCAAGGTTGATAGTATAAAGTTTCCATCAAATTCAAGATGTTTATTATGATGAAACATTTTCATCGATTACCAAGCTTAAATCCATTCGAGTACTACTTGCTTTCTCTGCTTAATATGACTATGAAATATGGTAGATGAACATTTAAATACTGTTTCCAAGTGGTGATTTGGAAGAGCCTATTCGTATGTCACAGCCTGAGGGTTTCAACGTCAGTGGGAGCAGCGATAAGGCATTTAAACCTTAATCAATCTTAGTATTAAGCAAGAATATAGGACTTGAAACAAATGTTTTAATAAGGTAATCAAATAATTTGGTTTTTGTGAAAACACAAAGGAAGTGTGCATATATAAGAAAGAGCAAAATGGTGTTGTAACGTTTTTAGCATTATATGTTGGTGGCTTGCATTCGATTGATAAAAATGTACAAATGTCATAATTAGTGAAAGCTTAGGTTTCAAATAATTTCTCAATGAAGGGTTTAGGAGAGGCATCCTATATACTTGGTGTTATGACATGTATAGATTATCTAAGAGGATATTGGAGTTGTTCCACTTTATGCACATAGGTTCCATACTAAGATGATTTAGCATGAATTCTAAGCTTGGAAGTGTTCTAATTCAGCATGGAATTATCCTTTCTAAGGATTCCCCACCTACCGATGGGGAAAAATAACGTATGAGTCAGACCCCTTATGCTTCGACGATAGGATCGGTCATGTACATTATGCTATGTACAAGGCCAAATGTCACTTTTGTTCAAGGTGGGGACGTATCTATCGAATTCGGGAGGAAATAATTAGACAACATTTAAGTTCTTAAATATTTTTGAAACACTAAGAATTTATTTTTCATATCTGCAAACAACAAACTCTTATGTAACATCACTCTCTGAAATAGACCTAAATTCCGACCCAGAAAAGGGCCATCGAAACTTAGACCTGTTCTAAAGCTGGCTGTTGGTGGGTAAATATAACAAAACAGAGCTATCTATCTATTCTTTCAGAGCTCACAGTGAAAGGAATACAATATAATAACAATAGTAGTATTCATTTATTTCAAATGATTTGAAATGTCCTAGAACATTATATAATGTCAAACGTTACAACATTTTGTTCAAAAATACATTTCATGGGTATAATAAAAATAAATAAAAGGATAGATAATACTAGCACAAACTTCACTCATTCCATCTTTAAGCATCATCAACTCCTTCTCTGACCTATGTTGTAACGAGGAGGGAGTCAGAACAACAAGTGTCTGGTGAATAGAAATCTCGAGCCTTACTGCTTCATAACTTGGGAAGTATAATTTAAATAAGAACATGCCTTACGTAACAAAACCATTTAATACTTCATATAAGAAAAAGAGGCGGATCCTCAAACAACAGCTTAATACCTTCCATTCCTGAAGTAGGTTTCCTAATCCCATAATCCATGACCGAAATCATAAATATCTAACAATGCAAGAGATAGAATTCAAGCCACTTAATATTTTTTAAGTCAAAATAGGCAGACTTTGATTATTTAACACCACAATTGAGGTAGGTCTCCATCATTTAATACATATTCCCAAGGCGGACTCCATATAGGTATCTATCGAGCCGACGTTGTGTGGAAATCTCTTCGGACACTTAATACTTCCTATTGAGACGGACCTTTCCGAGATATCCTTAACCATGCCTAAGCCCACCCGACCATTTAATACTTCGTTTAGGGAAAAGAGGAGGGCCCTTAAACAACTACTTAATATCTTAAGACCTCGAAGCAGGCCCTTCATATGATGACCCCATATTCATAATGACGTATCACATTAGCCCGACGATTCGTAGGAACTAGTAGCCAGATTAGCTGAGCAGATTTACCTTCTAGAATTTAGGACCAATCTCGTGTCATTATAAGTACTTATCATAAGAGATGTCTCACATCAGCTCTAGAGTCACACTGTTGGAAGCTAAATTAGCTGAGCAGAATTCTTTGTGCCTTTTGACTAACCTTGCATCTCTAAGACTTTGCCATAATTTAAATACTCTTTGATGCAGGCTCTCAACGAATCCTCCAAGTTCTCATTCATTTCTTTAGTTTGTCTATCGGTCTTCAATTTATAATAGATGATCAGATTTAATGAAGTTCCTAAAGCTAGTTCCTAAAGCTACTAGCAAACTCCTCCAAAATTTGCTAGCAAACTAAGGTCCCTACCACTGATGATGCAAACCGCAACCAAATCCATGAAGCTATGCTATTAACGATGTGGTTCTATTGCTTCTAACAGAAAATTATGTCCATATTCTTCCTCATCCTTGATCGGTAGGAATTCCTTTCACATTCCTATATATTTTATCTTTTCCTCGAATGGTGGCAGTTTGTGAGCTAAATTTTATTCTGGGGTTGAAACATTTATTCACTTTAGGTTGCTAACCTAATTTCCTTATTAACTTTCAGCCTTACATATGGTTTATCGCTAGTTAAGTGTCCCTGATTTCCCTATTTACTTTGCTTCGTAATTTATATATTTATCAAGTGGTTTAAATCTCATTCATAAAGTTAATACAGGAATAAAATAGGTATATATCTTTTACCAAATCATGCACTTTTCCAATATCTAAGGGAGACAACTAGCGATTACAACCTAAGAACACTAAAAGAAATTTTGTTGGAAGATGCCATTTATTATCAAGTTGTTGAGGTCCTGACATTCTCTATTAAATTAAGATGAGTATTTCTCAATATGTCATTCCATTATGACCCATTTTCCTTAATTTTTTTCTGATTTCTATTAAATGTGGTCCGTCCATTTCCTTAATTAATATATATCTATAGCAGTTGATCATTACTATCAAAACTGGACCATTCCCAATTAGTCCTTCTTCAATCCCTTTAACCTTCTTTAGGTTTCCAAAATCCATTCGTTACATGAATTTCTTTCATAAATTCTATATTAATTCCTTAATCAGTCTCTCCCTTTAATTCCTTTTTCCTCTCATTTATTACAAATTTATTTCCCGTTAAAATTGTAATTAATATCCGTAAATCCTAATCTTTTATTTACTAACTAATACACATAGAGTCGTAATCTATGCTATCTATATATATTCTAGTCGTTAAGCATGGCTATATGTGTATATATTTCTAACTACTAATTTCTACAACTAGAATACTCATTTCATATTTTAATTTATCGAAGCTACCCTTCTAAAATGATCACACATCATAATTTCTCATAAATAAACTACAAGTGAGAATTTTTCTTTGTTTGTAATTACAAGGAATTATTTCTTTCCTTTTTATTAAAATAAACGGTGTAAAATATGGAAAAGAATATCCATATTTTACACATCTCTTTCCTTTTTAGTTTATTCCTTGCTACCTCAAACAATGCACTTTTATACGTATTTTGAAATTGGATAATTTATGAAAATTACATAGAAATTGCTCCAAAATTAAAATATAGAAATTCATATTCTACAGGCAACCTAATTTACAATCCAAGAATAAATATGGAATATTTTTACACTTTACCAACTTCTTCATCTAGAGGTTTGAGATTTATTTCAATTTTCCAGATTAGGTTTTACATTCTATTCATATTTTATCATTATCCTAAAAACCTTAATCTGTCCTACCTATATTGTGGGCCCTATCTATTCCATAAAAACTATTCTTTATAAAAACAGAATTTTAGTAATCATACAAAGTAGTTTTAAATGAATTATTTTCATCAAATTCAAAAGCAGCATTAATTACCTCATTTCTTGTAAAACTTAAAATTTCACAAAGTTAAAGTACCGAACTTAAAATCTCTATCTTTGAATATTTGAACCTAAAAACCTTTACAAAGAATCCAAATAGGTGCAAAATAAAATTTCTGCTTAAAGCGTTCTTTATTAAAGATTTATCTCTTTAAAAGTTAGAGTTTCAACTCATAGGATTCAAAGACTGCTTGGTTTTCGAAAATGAACTACAGAATTTTTTTCTTTTTTAATGTCGTACTAAAATAAAGACTTATTCTTTTTAAAACATGGTCTTTAACACAAAACATTAAAAACTCAACTATCATTCTAAAAAAATAAGTTAGATCTTTTTTATTCCAAAGAGTTTTCTACTTACATGAATTATCATTGCCAGAATAACAGTTATATCTAAAATATGGATAAGTATCTATTATTTTATCACTCAAAATATACTATTATTTGATAAACTACATTTTGTGACTTCGTTCAAAACTTTTAAAATCCCTTGCAACCATGTTCTTATAAACTTCAACAATATTCTTATTAAAACAAGATCTGAATTTTAATTAGCGAAAATGCATATAAATTTCTCATCATTACACAATTGCCTTTCCAAAAATACCCAACTCATTTATTAATCATCATTCAAATCCTTTCAATTGTCAATGGTACCTTTTATAATGTTGGAAAAATGGAGTGGACAAAGATAACTCCTATCTTATCCCTATTACTCCTATTCTAATTCATTTATTACCGGATTAAAATTCTCAATTATATCGCTACCTACATTCAGCTATGAATCTCCCCATTTCCTTATACGAGAATGTTCCTCATATCTACCTTATTGGACATTCTTATCCTTATGTTCTTTCTATCCTATGTTGATCAAGTCCATTTTCCATTTGTACACCCTTTCAAAAGAAATTTAAGGGAAAGAGCCTCTAATTTTGTAAGGTGAGAAAATCCATGCATTTCTCAAAACAAAACCCCTTATTAAAAATCTTTGGACTAAAAACTTTTGGCTCAATAAATTTGAACCAAGAACTTTAAGAATGTAAAATCTCTTTAAAATATAACTTTCTAACTCGACTGTTTATAAATTATAAATCGCCAAATTTCCTTGCTCTTTTCAAAATAATAGCTTCCAAATTTATAAAGTAAAAGAAATCATAAAAATAGAGGAATCCAAAAATGAAGAATCCAAAAGTTGAAAACTTTTAATTCAAAAAATTTAAATTAAGAAGTTAACAAATGGGAACTTTATTTTTTATCAACTTTTCAAACAGTATATTTTCAAATAGTAAAAAATCACTTTCTATCAAAAAAAATTCAACTTACAATGCATAAGGTTTTCGCTTAATAATCATTTGAACTCCTTTAAAACTTTTAAGGAGTTTTCAAAACTCTTTTCACCAGTTCCTTTCTTAAGGGGTAGGATTTAAAAAATGGTCTTTGATTGTTCTTTCGTTTGAATTACCTACTCAATCATTTTAAAAATCCAGTTATGTCCTCATGGTGATTAATGTTCACCTTCTTATGAAAACTTGTTTCACAACAATATTCCTTACTTCCGTATGAATATTATGCCTTATAACATCATACCTATCATTTATATTTACTACTCTCATAAATATCACTTTGTCCATATTAAATGGTTGCTATCTTAACGGACGTTTCCTAACAACATTTATTGCTTATTCAACTTTACCTGTGTAACTTCTTCCTTATCTTCCCATGATTACCTTGATGGTCTCCTTAATCTATTTAATTTCTTGTAACTCCTTGCTTATTGCTCATTCAATACCTATTAAATTTTGGAATTACTATCTTTCCTTCTACGATTCCTATCCTTATTATTTAATCTGCTTATAGGGCCCATAATGATAAGGAAGTCTAGGTCCAACAAAGAAGTACAAATTCAACTCTATTTATTTTTCCAACTCATAATTGCTTTGTCCACCCTTTCGAAACATGGTAGCAACTACTTCTATAGTCAGAGTTCATGGAGTTTGATGTAAATTAAAAATAAGCATATATATGGTAAGGCTTTTGAAAAATAACAAATACACCACTTATGCATATACTTTTCTCCATTTATCGGGTAACCTAAGCCCTGACACCAAATGTAACAACTCTCCTCGGAATAGGCCTAAATTCCGACCCAAAAAAGGCCCATTGAAACTTAGACCAATTCTAAAGTTGGTTGTTGGTTGATAAAAATAACAAAACAGAGCTATCTATCTATTCTTTCAGAACTTACAGTGGAAGGAATAAAATATAATAACAATAATAGTACCCATTTATTTCAAATCATTTCAATTGTCGTAAAACATTATATAGTATCAACCATTACAACAATTTGTTCAAAAATACATTTCATGGGTATAATAGAAAATCACACAAAAAGATAGATAGTAACTGCCATAAGCTTATCTCTCTCCATCTTCAAGCATCGTCAACTCCTTCTCTAACCTTTGTTGTAATAAGGAGGGAGTCGGAGCAACAAGTATTTGGTGAACAGAAATCTCGAGCCTGACTGTTTCAGTACTTGGGCAGTATAATTTAGATAAGAACATGTCTTACATAGCTAAACCATTTAATACTTTATATAAGGAAAGGAGGTAGTCCTTAAACAACCACTTAAAACCTTCCATTCCTGAAGCAGGTGTCCTAATCCCATAACCCATAACCAACGTCATAAATATATAACAATGTGAGAGATGGAAGCCAAGCCACTTAATACCTTTTAAGTGAAAATAGGTACTGGGCATTTAAGACAAATTGTAACGACCCAGAATTTTTAGTAATTAAAATTTGAATATTTAATTAATTTTAAATATTAATAAGTGAATTTATAAGTCGAATAAATTTTAATTTGAATAATTGGATTTAATTGGATAATTAAATCGATAATTTAATATGTTAAATTATGGAAATAATTGAAAATTTGGGTTAAATATGATTGAAAATGATTTGTAAAATTTTATTTTATCATGTTGGAGTTAGAACGATATTTTAGAACTTTTAAAATCGAATTAAAAGTTTATTTGTGAAAATTGAATATTTTAATATTAAAATCGACTAGTGAAAATAGTCAATTTTTGAACAGTCTCAGAATTGGATGAAACTAGTTCCATTGGATCCGTAATAGTTAGTTATTACCGGATTTCAATTTTCGTGTCAATCGGAGTTATCGTTTGAGCGTGGCAGCTCGAAACGCATCGAATTATTTTTAATTTTAATTTGGCGAGTTAAAATAGCCATTTTTCAAAAAGTCTCGGATTTCGACGAAACCAGTTTCATCGGATCCGTAATGTGATATATTGTAAGGTTTCAAATTTCGTGTCAATTGGATTTACCGTTTGTCCGGTACAAATTAAAACGCCTAGAAAATCGTTTAAATCGGTTTAATTCAAATTGAACGTTTATAGCCATAACTCGCACAGATGTCCGAATTAGCTTTCGAAACCTATTCCATTGTGTCCGGAACGCGGGGTAAACCCTAGAAACGCTGGTTACGGCGCGTAAATCGGAGTTCGGAATTTCCGGAATGAATAGTGGCGATCGATTTTCCTATAAATAGACCAACCATTCACCATTTTGAGAAAAATAAAACCCTAACCCTAATTCTATATGCATAGCCGCCGCCCCATAATTCAAAGGCCAGAAATCATTCTCCTTTCCCCCTCAATCACTCCCAATCTACAAACAATTAGAAGAAGTGATCAACTGCAAAGTTGTAGCTAACGTCGAGGGCTTCAGATCCATACAGATATGATGGGGTTTGGCGTCACGTGGAGGTGGGGAGGTGGCTGCGTGCGTGGCCGTTCATCTTCATGTGCGCGTGTGTAGGGATGGCCGAGCTTGCTATGGTGGCAGGCGTGGGTAGAGGAGGAGATGGTGCTTCGTATGGCGCATCCTGATCGTTGCATAGCTCGTTGTGGTGGATGAATTATTTAACCCTAGTTTGTATATTGGGTTCGGTTGTTTACTGGATATGTGCGTGATGGGGAAGAAGGTGGTGGACGGCCTGATGTTGAGGGTGATGGGATCCAGTGGCTAGGAATTGATGAAGGTTTATAAATAGAAAATTTAAGTTGTAATTTATATATTAAAAATCGTGTAAACTTATAAAATACATAACTTTTTCATACGAGGTCGAAAACGCGCGAAACCAGTTGCGTTGGAATCGTATGGACGAGCACTACGTGATGAAATTGGATTGGAGTCGTTTGGAGTTAGTGAAAATTTCGTGTAAAATTAAACGTCCGTTTAATTTTATTCGAAATAAATCGCTAAAACGAAATTGAAATCAAGGTGAGAACTTCTCACTCAATCGAATCAGTTTCAATTTTTATTTTAAATAGTTAGATTTAAAATATTTGAATGCATGTTTGAATGATGATTGTTATCTATTGATTGTTAAAATAGACATTATACGCCGTTAGTAAGCGGATGTTATTTATTAAAAACATATACCGCGAATATTTCATAAACAGTGAAATTGGTATTATATATAATAACAATATATATATATATATTGGCATATGTATATACTGGAGTTGTTGATTTCCCGCATTTGTATAGCGGATGAGACCCTATTGCGCTGTCTATTAAGCGGATAATATTTTAAATCCCATATACCGCGATAATTTCGTACTGGAGCGGAATTGGTATTGTGCTAATGTTTGTGGATGCAGGAAAACAGGTTGGGGGGATCCAACTGGATTCCTCAACAGTTTTTATTTGATTTCAGATATTTTGATATTTGGTGGATTATCATATCGATATATGATATCGTTGTTGTCGTGATTGGCTATTTGGTATGTAGCATCATTGGACCAAATTTTGGGATTTTAAAATGATTTTAAAAGTGATTTTTGAAAGTATACGTTTATAAAATATTTTTGAAACTGATCCAGTTTAAATAAATAAACGTTATAATTTTAATGTTAGAAAAATTATGATATTTTTAAGAAATATAGTTAAAGGTTGATTTTTGAAAATATGGGATTAATGATTTTATAAAAGAGTTTAATCGGGATTTTTGAAATTATTATAAAGAGTTGAAATTATAGGGTTTATAAAATTTAATTATTTTATGAATCAAAATGATGAAATTATAAAAGGAATTAAAGATGGTTTAAAAGAATAATAATAAATTGATTTTATAAAGGATTTATAAATTGATATTTATAAATGAAAATATTTGAATTATAAAACGAGTTTTTATAAGTGTCTGAATGAAGTGAAAATGGATTTCATAAGTGAATGAAATTATAAAATTATAAATGGTGAAGTTATAAATGAAATTTATAAATAGTAAGATTTATAAATTTTGTGAAGTTATTAAAGAATATATTTGAAACAAATAATTGAATCTTATAAGTTATAAGATTTATAATTATGAAGTTTAAAAGAACGATTTTGTAAAATAATCGTTTTATAAGTATTTGACTTATAATATGAACCTTTTGATTTATAATTGAGTTATAAATCGAATAGATTAATAAAGGAGATTTATAAAAAGGAGTTATAAAATAAATAGAAATGGAATTTATAAACATTGTTTTATAAATTCGTAAACGACTTATTTTGATAAGTAAATTGTTGAAACCTATTAATGGAGTTATATTCACATTTTTGATTGTGAATAATCCTTTAAAACGAAATGTATAAAAGGATGAAATGTGTTAACGTAGTATATTCACATTTTTGAATAGTGAATATTATGTTAAAGAAAATGTTTAGAGTTGATGCTTTAAATAGAATTAAAACGATCTAACGATGTTTTAATTGGGTTGAGATTCGAAACCATAGATTTCAACATTGATTGTTGAAATAGACGTTTTCGAGAAATAGAAGGAAATGGTGGACTATAACACTGTTGTTATAGTAAATGATTTCCGAAAGGAAATGTTTTGTATAGTATTGGGATTTATATATCTATTTTAATTTCAAATCCCTATACTGGTGATTTTGGGTTGTCGTAACGATGTTTTACGCAACATTCGTTTTTGACCCAAATAAATGTGTTAAGAGAATGGGTTTCTTAAAGAATGAAATATATACTTAATTTCGATTGAAGTATATTGATAATTTTCCAAGTGTTGAAAATAAAAGATTAGTGAATTACTTATTAAATAAGTATGGAAATGTTTTCCAATATAAGGTGAATATTAGAGAATTTATCTTTTTGAAGATAAATTGAAATGAATAATTGATAATCGAATATTCATAGATATTTTGGATTATAAATTCACTAAGGAATTTATAAAAGAAAGTGGAATTTATCTAAAAATAAATATTGATTTATTTTTGACATATTGAAATTATATATCTAGTAAAGATATTTTTGGAAAATAAATAATTTGGAAAATTATTTGGAATCTGGTGATGTTGTGCATATCCATTGATAGTTCAATAACCGACTATCAATAATTACCTTTGAATGGGTAATTGATGTGATTTTTTGAATTTGAATGCCACACTTATTTTTGAATAAGCGCTCACTATTCAGGTTAACCGGGAAAGGACCATGGGGTCGTATAACCCATTCCGAATATGTGATACGTCGTTATGATAGCATTGAAGATCGGTGTTGAAGATCCGGTATTTGCGAGAGCGATAGGATGACCTGTCGATTGACTCTGCACCGAGTAGCTACGGTATTGAGTTCTCCATATGTGATGGGAAATCCGATCAGGATTGTGGATATCCGGATTGCAAGGACTTCTTTGTAAGTGCCTTCGGTTTTGTTCGATCCCGGAACAGACTTGTATGGATTGTATGTCTGACATTACAAATTGAGATATAAAGCAGATTTCTTTCAAATATATTTCTGTTGGTGGCGGAGAATTTATTATTTTAGCTTAACACCCTTCTCTGAGACGTACGAGCTCAGAGGTTATGTAGTTGAAGGTTATCAGCGATATATTCCCAATTTGGTAATGTGACATGCTGAGTGTTGCTGTGAAATGATCATTGTGTTGATTATTTGTGATAGGATCGTTTATTTGATCGTCTATCCTGGTGATCATTTCTATGATCATTTGTTGACCCAAAGCATGGCTTTTGTATAAAGTATGTTTTTGTGGACGTGACTTCGTCGAGCCTCACACCTCGGGAATGGTCAAAACAGGAAAGATGCAGCAAGGTTATGAGGGGTAGCGCCCTTTAGGATATGTGCATTTCCTTCTGGAAAAGGGTGGTATCATGGTATGGAGCCCAGATGCTTACTCATGTTGAAAACACTTTATGATTGTGTGAATTGATTACGAGCGCTCGCTGAAAGGTCCCAAAGGACCGGGGGATGGCATATTCGGTCAGTTGTTACTCAGTTAGGGGTAACCCGGCCTTGTGTTGGTAGAGATCCGGTTTGGTTCTCGGGGATGTCCATCCAAAGGCATTCTCATGTGGCAATGGGAAGTTCCTTGGCCTGATCATTCGTTGGAAATCCAAAGAAACAATACGATCTTGTACGGTATTAGTTGTAGAACCTATCATTCACTTATGGTGGCGCCCCACTGTTTGGATGGTAGCTATAGTAGGCATACGATAATGGTCGTATGTTGGCTAAGATTTATATTCTACTTTCGAAATGAATTTTTCCTACACTATGCACTAGTAATAATATTAAATGTTCTTTTAAATGCGTATCAAGCATCTTTGACTATCATAAGGAGAAATCTCCTCCGATTCTGCGTTTGCATGTGTGTGTGTGCGGGAGGCCTTATGGTAGTCTCATTTTTAAAAGCATTGCGAATTGACTTTAAAAATATTCCTCTATTTTGATTTTAAAGATAAATAAACTGTTTTGAGTTCTCACACCAGTCACATGACTGACTCGGAGTTTATTGTTTTCCTTCCTAAACTCTGGGTGCCCACCAATTTCCACACGGGCAGTCAAGAGTTAGGTTTATCAGGATATTCTGGAATTGCTGGAGGCAAGATGGATGGGATGGCGTATTATTAGTATATAGTATTTCTTTTTCCGCTGTTGTTGTTGTTTGATGTTGTACACTCTGATGTTATGATGTAATGAAACGTAATGTATGAAATGTAATAACTGATATAGTTCTTTGTTTAAAGATTATTCATTTATTATTATATGTTGTTCCGCTGCGAATTGTGAGATTCTGATATTGTTCTGTTGTTGTTCTGTTCCGTTCTATTTTCTATTTTCTTTTCCATCTATTTTCTGTCTTCTCTCTCTTCTTCTATCTTTTTTTTTCTTTTTCTTAAACATTGATAATTCGTATTTCTGTTCATCTTGAGTTAATCTATGGAGATTAGTGTATATTCAAGGAGTACGGACTTGCGGGTCGTCACACAAATTGAGGTAGGTCCCTATCATTTAATACATATTCCCAAGGCAGACTCCACATAGATATCTATCTAGCTGATATTGCATGAAAATCTCTTCGGACACTTAATACTTACTACTGAAGCGGACTTTTCCAAGATATCCTTAACTGTGCCTAAATCCAATACCGACCATTTAATATTTCATCTGGAAAAAGTGGCAGGTCCTCAAACAACCGCTTAATGCCTTAAGGCCTCGAAGTAGGCCCTTTGTATTATGACACGTATTCATAATGACATTTCATATTAGCCCGACTGTTCGTAGGAAGTAGTAGCCAGATTTGCTGGGAAAATTTCTCCTATAGAATTTGAGACTAACCTCGCGTCAGTATAAATACTTATCATAGGAGATGTCTTACATCAGTCTTAGAATCACACTACTGGTAGCCATATTAGCTGGGCAGACTTCTGTGTGCCTTTTAACCGACCTCGCATTCCAATGACTTAGCCATAATTTAAATATCCAAAATTTACCAATAATTGGAATAAACCAAAGTTCCAATATCCCTATAACCTCGCTTTAGTATTTTCTTCTATTTTACCAATAATGTACAAATACCAATATCCATAACAGGGGACTCTAATATGCATAACAAGGATTCATACTCATATCCAGAATTGTAATAAATAGATTTGTATATAAAATCTAAATCCAACTTATCTCATATTAAAATAATATAATAAACCAAAAAATGAAAACTTATAATTTAGTCAATTATGCACTCCATTCAACTTTATTTTATACGAATTTAGATAAACGAATTTCCATTAAATTTACTAGAAATAGGTGGTATAAACTACGAATAAAGATTTGTCCTTTGTACATCATTTCTCAATTAAATCCCTTAATCAAACCTGAAGAAGAAGAATAAAAAGTGGAACAGAAGGTAGAATACATAAGCTACAAAATTCAAAAAACTCCATTATTTTAACACAAAACAATTAGGATTCCAATCCTAAAATTTAACATTTGGCTTTGGGGGAATTTTGGAAATTTTTAATATGATATTTTTGTAATCCAAAACTCTCCAAGGCATATACCAAATCCAAACTACAATATTCAATTACTAAAATAGAAAAATGAAGATTTCCACTCACGGTTGGTCCTTAGCTTTGCTTCTCTTTGGATTTTCAACACCCATTATAATCTCCTTCGGATCTCTTCTTTTTTATATATACAACAAGGGGTTCGTGTATGTGTGTATTAGATTCAGAAAGGTTGGAGGAGGAGAGGTTTAGAAATTAAATAATGAACGAAGATAGATTAGGATTTCTAACCTGAAAACCTAATGTAGTTTTTTTGAATCTAAGAAGAGATAAACTGAAAGAGCTTTGCTGATATTTCTAAAATATTTGTGAACAAAAGTGAGGGGTCTGGAGTCTTGTTGAAATGCACCAGAATTGTATGATGAAACTAGATTATAAACGGATAAATTTGGAATGCTCAAATCAACAAAACCCTACCTACGACCTATTCACGATTGGTCGACTGCCCCTTCGCCCGGTTGGCCGCTAGGGGTCGATTGGTCCCAACGAAGGGGTTGACCGGTACGTATATATTTAGGAAGATTTATTATTTCCCATTGCCTGATTATTGTATTCACTAATTAACTTCTACAATTAATCGTTAGCTTTAATGTTTACTTAACCCCAAACTCTAATCACAGTTAACTTTTGAAATTCAAGACTTTAAATTTAAATACTTATTTGAATTCGAACAAAATTGATTTAAATATGAAAACTTCAATGCTCAAAACTTCTTCGTTTGGCATCGTTTTCAGCATACCATATATGGAAACAGATCAGAATTTCACCACGACTGTAGTGGAATAAATTTCGTGGTCAAATTCCAACTTTTGTAAAATTTTCATTTTTATCCCTACCCTAATTAATTGAATTTATCTTAATTTACTTATTTAATTAGGGTTGATTTTATGGAATGTTACACCTTATGAAGGGGTATTCGGACTCAAGCTTTCAGAGAGATGTTGACGCTAGTAAATCAGTATTAGGTTTTGTTCTACCCTTAATGAAGGGGTCATTAGTTGAAAAGTTTCCAAGCAAGAAGTTATGACCGATTCAGTCATGGAGGCTAAGTATATTACCTAGAATGCTTCCATAAAAGAAGTGGTGTGGATGTGCAACTTCAACAAAAGCCAGGAGTGATCCCAAGTATTAAAGGTCTAATGCTTTTGTATCGTGACAATAATGCGGCAACGCAGATTTGTAACGTGACGGGATTGCAACTAATAGCCAAGAAAACCCAGGAAACAAATAGTGATCAAAGAGTTTGATAATTGATAGGATCGCAAGAAGGAGATAATCATATACATACATACATACATATATCTTTATGTGTGTATTATACACACACACACACATATATATATATATATATTCAATTTTATATATGCATAGTCATGTCACGCATATGCTTATTATCAAACATTGTATTCAGCCATGATCTTTTTTTTTTAAATTTGAATTTAGTTTTGATTTTAATAATTAATTATTGAACAAAACATTTTTTAAATATTATATATATATATTTATGAATTTATTTTCAGCTTAGAAAATTTTAATTTTTAGTTTTGGATATGATATTATACATACATAGATACATATATTAAAATAAATATTTTGTACATGTATATATTAAATAATTTTTGGTTTTAATATTATGAAAAAATTCAGTCTTGGTTTCTGATAATAATTTTATTATTACTACTAATTGTATACATACATATATATAATTTTTATACGTAAATTTCAATAAAAGGTTATTTTATTTTAAATACTTTTCAATTTAAATACTTTTCAATTGCAGTATAAAAAACATATTTTTTATTTCATTTAAATATTCAAATAAGTTTTAAAATTGGAATTTTGAAAATTTCAATTAAAAACCCGATTGGATTTAAATAACAATAATTCATATATATTTGGTAGCGGCTAATACTTAAAAATATATTCATATGTATATTTCTAAATATTTATTTTTGGAATCAACCTCTAAATTTGAATTTTAAAATTATTAAATATATCTATCTACATTCAAGTATTAATTAACAAATAAATATGTAAACATAAATATTTATATATGTATAAAGTAAACAAATTATATACAATAATAAATTTATATCTACATTACATTATACTATTTATAATATATATATATACAATGGCCATTTTTTATATTAGTATTAATATATATTTAATTATTTGATGTGTGTGTGTATATATATCAATTTGACATCATTATTGACATATAACATTGTCCTATGTAATATTAACTTTAAGACACAATGGCTAATTATACATATGTTTTCATATTACCTCCACGTTAGATCGTCACTTTTAATATAATTATATTGTTTGTATTATGAATACGGATATATTAAAATATTAAAACATAGAAACAAATTTATGTTAAATTAATAAATAAAAATTAGATTAATAATAAAATATTAATCAATAATAAATAAATAAAGATTCTTATTACAAATCAAATAAATTGAAATATACACAAACTCTATTATTAATACTAAATATGATTTAGTATAAAATTATTATCCATATGAAACCAAAATAGATCTTATGAAAATTAATAAGATGATTTTGTTAATTCACCATTTTCACCCTACTGCTAGTGCACTTGATTCAATAAGCGGAACATGTTTCTGCCTTACTAATTCACCAACAATAGATATATCATAACATGTTACATCAGTGGGCATCATGATATGAACACTATCATGTAATCATCATCTCTAAATACAGGTACTTTAACCACACATTTAACACATAAATGTTTTTTTTCACCAAAAGCATAACCTATACTTCTTGTCACATCATGAACAATGTCATTTAAATACCAGTTTCAATTACTAGTGTAACCTTACTTTTATTTATATAACAAGAGCTATCAGATTAATGGTTCTTGAAGAAAATACGTATTCATGATACTTTATTTAAGTAGAACACTTATTATGGTGTCTCAAGAGCTTTAAACCCATGACCTCTAAAGCCTTTGTCATACTGTAACCACTTGAGCTATAGGTCTTTAACTAGTGTAATATACTCTCTTATTTAGGTATTATTTTTCATTTTACTAAATTTCAAATTAATGATCATCACACTGGGTATATCTACCACAAACACCTCAAAAAACATTACCGGTGAACAACCGTTCATTTGTCTTGGGGGCTAACCTAACAAAGGACAACCTAACACTCCTATGAGATTGAATGTAACAACTCGATACATTCTAGCAAGCGTTCTTAAAAGCATCAATAGCTTCTCCTAGACGTAGAAACTATTTCATTTCACGTTGTCGACTCATGCATTATAAATTTGCAATTACATTTATTTTGATGTCGCATTACTCACACAAGAGTTATTTGCTGAATTGTATCCACTTGATTAGCCTTCACTAAGCCTTAGTACCCTGCCATTTATACCTTCTAGATTTGACTTTACTAAACCTTGGCACCCTTTCATTTTAATTCTTCACAGGTGAGTATATTCATCAAATTGGGTTCATATCTTCATCTTATTTATCATTTGTATAAACTCCACATTCAGTATATCTTTTCTTATTTAGATTAAGAAAGTACTAAACCTTTTTTCTATAACATATTTTATCTTTCACATCATTTAAAATGATATATCTAATGGTTTCTAAGCTTACTTTAAGCTTTAGCCCTTTCCACTCTTTCCATAAGTCATTACATTAACATACATTTATAGATTTACATATGCAAAGTCATGCTATAAACATCCAAGCTTAACACATTATAAACTAGATTCCAAAATGCTTTCAAGAATAAATTTATATAGTTAACGGAAGTATGCACCATAGGCTTAATGGAAACACGCTTTTAACACGTTAACGAGATATACTTTACATATTAGCGGCAACACACACTAATATGCTAATGGAAATATACCATTCTTTGACGAGAAAATGAATTATTTATTAATAGAAGTATGCAATTTTCTTAACGAAAAAATGAGTTATTTGTCAATATAAGTATGAAAATCACTTAACGGGAGTATATTCAATATGAATTAATGGTAGTATGACCAATATAGCTTAACGAAAGTAAGACCGAGATAGTTTAACGAAAGCATGACCAATATAACTTAATGTAAGCATGACTAATATAGCTTTATTAGTATAGTTAATATAGTTAATGAAAGTATGATCAATATAGCTTAACGAAAGTATGGTCCGTATCTGTTGATACGCTAAGATTTTGATCAATGACAATGTGCTTCAATAAAAAGGAATAGATATATGCAAAGCTAAAGAAAGAACGATGAAGACCAAGAATAAACATAAGTATGATTTTTATATAGGTCTTAGTTTAGATTTATTGTTAAAATCTATCCTCGAGAAGCTTGCACAAACACTAGAACACATTTTATAAATTTCATTTCTTAATACACATTCACTGTGCACGGCTTAATAGTTCAGTCGACTGAACAGGGATGACCAATCGACTGAACCTGTTACACATATACAAACATGTACAGTTTCAGTCGACTGAAACACCCTGCTCAGTCGACTGAAACACCCTGCTCAGTCGACTGAATTTGTTCCTGAAAATTTTACTTCATATTTTCAGTTGACTGAATTCTCTGTTCAGTCGACTGAATTTGAACCTGCGAATTTTCTATGAATGGACACCTTCTTCCTCCCAAGAGTTGCAACCATTCACCAATGGAAATGGAAGCATCTCTTGTCTGCAACCTTAGCCAACAGATGCACCTCTTTTACAAGTATAGATGCATAATTCTAACATCCAATTCACCGAATTCTCTTGCTTTAATCTTACTATCTTCTTGAACATATTATCAAGAAATTCTTAAAGCACTCACAAATCTATTGCTTGAATCACTGCTTTGTTTTTAACATTCTTTTGATTCATAGCAATTCACATTTCCTAAATCTTCACAAACACATTGCATACTCTTGAGGATAAGATTATAGTAATATTGTACTACATTAGACTCATTAGTGTTGATAAGAACACAACAAGTCGAATATTGTTTTTGTAATTGAGTTGAAGTCCTCTTCGGTGTTTGAGGCAAGAAATCCCGTTCGGTTGTTCGGGTAAGTTGTAAACCTATTCCTCCGGCTTAAGTGAGGGTGTTAGTTAGTGAAATTCCTAAGTGAAGCTTAGGGACTGGACGTAGGACTAGAGGTCTGAACCAGTATAAAATCCTAGTGTCTCCTTGCTTTTACTTACTTTATCTACCTAGACTATTTCGTTATTCCATATTACACGATCCTACCGCATAGCCTCTTTCAATTGGTATCAAAGCAAGGTCATCCTATAACCATAACACCGTTATTAGACATATTGATAATATGGAAAATAACGCAAGTACAAGCACAACATCTGCCTATAGTTCTACATTTGTGGAAGGACAATCTACCCAAAGACCTCCTCTATTCAATGGACTAAACTATAACTATTGGGCTACAAGGATGAGGATTTATATGCAAGCAACAAGTTTCGAAGCCTGGAATGCTACTCAAGCAGAGTTCGTTGTACGCACAACCGATTATCCTACATGGACACAAACTCAAAAGAATGAAGCTAGTGCAAATGCCAAAGCTATGAATATGCTATTTTGCACCCTGGATAGAAACGAATTCAACCGTGTTAGCATATGTACTACTGCATATCATATATGGGAAACACTTAAAGTCATACATGAAGGCACAAACAAGGTTAAACAAACAAAGATATCCATGTTGAAGAATCAATTCCAAAACTTTAGAATGCGACAAAATGAATCCATCAATGACATGTACTCGAGATTTCAAGACATTCATCATGCTTTAATCGGAATAGGAGAAAAATACACGGATTTTGACATTGTGTCTAAAGTTCTAAATTCACTCACTGATGAATGGGAGAGAAAAGTACTAGCAATCAAGGAAGAAAATGATCTATCTATAATGAAACTAGAGGAATTGATTGGAAATCTAATGTCGTATGAAGTAAATATGCAAGGTAAGAAAGATCAAGCTCAAGAAAGAAAGAATGTAGCTTTTCATGCAGAAAAGGAAGAATCGAAGTCTGAAGATGAGGATTTAGCATTTATAGCCAAAAATTTCAAGAAATTCTTAAGATATAGAAAGGAAATAAAAACAGATTCAATAAGAATTTCTTGAACAAACCTACATCCTCGAATATAGAATGTTTCAACTGTCACAAGAAAGGTCACATGCACAAGGATTGCCCAGAGCAAAAGAAGGAGAATCAAAAAGCTCTCAACAACAAAACAAGAGAGAGAAATTCAAAAAGAAGGCATTCTATGTAACATGGGATGATTCAGATT
Source organism: Allium cepa (assembly GCA_030765085.1). Lineage (NCBI taxonomy): Eukaryota > Viridiplantae > Streptophyta > Magnoliopsida > Asparagales > Amaryllidaceae > Allium > Allium cepa. The sequence goes on from CM060942.1 coordinate 74,296,975, forward strand.
CATCTTCATCCGAAAGTGAAAATGATAGCGACAATGAACATGAAAATGTATGCTTCATGGCTCAAGAATCTGAAGTAAGTAATTTAACTTTCGATGATTTAATTGAAGTAAACACTGAACTTTTGAACACGATAAAAACTCTTAAAAAGAAACTCAAAGAAACTCGTGAAAATCAAAACAAAGCTGAATTTGAAAGGGATATGTTAAAAGATGAAAAGAAAATTTTAGAAGAAGAACTTGAAAAAGTTCAAGAATCTCATTCAAATTCGAAAACTCAATTATCACTTTTAAGTCAAGAAATTGAAACTCAAAAGACAAAGAATGATATAATCATTTCTGAAAATCATGAGTTAAAAACTATGATTAGACAAGTTGAGTTAGAAAATAATAGTCTTCAAGCTAAATTAGATAGCATCACTAAAAATATTTCTAACTTTAACAAAGGAAGAGAAAATTTATCAAAGATTTTAGAAAATTCTTAATCTTCTTCAAATAAACATGGATTAGGATATAAAAAGAAGTCAAAAATTTCTAAAAAGAAAAATACAAATTTTAAGAGGAATATTGATTCAAAACAACAAATGTTATTAAGAGAACCTATTAAAACAAAAATAGAAACCAAGATAGTCAAAATTTGGGTTCCAAAGACTAACAATATTTTAATTAGGAATAAATATATTAAAACATTTATGAATAGTGTTCACTATAATAAAAACTATATTTACAAAAAGGATACTAAACCAAATTGGGTTTGGCTTCCTAAGCTCTAACTTTTTAGGACCCTATTAAAAGGTGGGTACCAATAATTTTGTATTTATTTTCAGGTCCCACTTAAAAAGAAGAAATGGATACTAGACAGTGGTTGCTAAAAACACATGACCGGAGACAAAGATATGCTTACAAACATCACATACTTTGATGGTGGCTCGGTTACCTTCGGAGACAATTCAAAAGGCTATATCATTGGCAAAGGAGATGTGAGCAATTACGATACATCAAATTTACCTTTTATAACAAATGTTTTATTACTTGAAAATCTAAAACATAATCTACTTAGCATAAGTCAACTTTGTGACAAAGGCTTTAAAATAACTTTTTCGGAAAATAAATGTAGTATTTTCGATCAAAACCAAAATCTTTTTTTTGAAGGAAAAGGAGATAGGAATATTTACGTTCTAAATATGAATATTAATCATAATACAAGTATGTGTTTACTAGCCAAAGATAATGATCCTTGGTTATGGCACAAAAGATTTTGTCATATAAATTTTAAAACTATTAGAAAACTTTCCAAAAATGAATTAGTAAGAGGTTTACCCAAGATAAACTTTAAAATAGAAAATCTTTGTGATGATTGTCAAAAAGGAAAATTAACAAATCATCTTTCAAATCTAAGAAAAATATTTCGACTTTACAACCATTAGAATTACTACATATGGATTTAATTGGACCAACACAAGTTCAATCCATTAATCATAATCGATACGTGTTTGTAATATTTGATGATTTCTCAAGATATACATGGACTATTTTTATGAAAAATAAAAGTGATACTTTTGAACATTTTAAAACATTTGTCAAAAGAATTCAAAACACTAAAGATTTGAAGGTTAAAAATATACGAAGTGATCATGGAGGCGAATTCGAAAATGAAGCTTTTGAAACATTCTGTAAAAAGAAAGGAATAAATCATAATTTTTCATTTCCTAGAAATCCTCAACAAAATGGAGTTGTAGAAAGAAAGAATAGAACATTACAAGAATGCGCTAGGACATTATTAAATGGAAGTTTTCTACCAAAACATTTTTGGGCAGAAGCCGTAGCTGCTACATGCTATGTATTGAATAGAATATCAATTAGACCGTTAACTAAAAATACTTCATATGAACTATTCAACAACAAAAAGCCAAATATATCTTATTTCAAAATATTTAGATCAAAATGTTTTATTTTAAATACAAAAGATCAACCAAGTAAATTTGATCCAAAAGCCAACGAAGGAATTTTTGTAGGATATTCAGAACGAAGTAAGGCATAACGAACAAACGTAATAGAAGAAACCTTACATGTATCTTTTGATGAGAATTTCAACAAAGAATTAAGTATAAAAGATGATGAAGAATTTATAAATATAGAAAATACAAATCTTGAAAATTGTAATAATGAACTAAGATCATCACCAGGAATATTACGAGATCACCCTACTCAAAACATAACAGGTGAAATCAATTCTCAAGTTAAGACAAGAAATCAACTAAATCAAATGGGACATGTAGCTTTCATTGCTTCAATCGAACCTAAAAATCCTAAAGAAGCATCAACAGACGATTACTAGATTATTGCAATGCAAGAAGAATTAAATCAATTTGAACGTAACAATGTTTGGGAATTAGTTCCCGGTCCGAATAAACAATCTGTTATAGGAACAAAATGGGTTTACAAAAATAAAATAGATGAACAAGGTAATATAACTAGGAATAAAGCTAGACTAGTAGCACAAGGATATAATCAAGAAGAAGGTATCGATTTTGAAGAAACTTTTGCTCCAGTTGCAAGACTTAAAGCAATACGTATTCTATAAGCTTTTGCATGTTTTCACAATTTTAAACTTTATCAAATGGATGTTAAAAGTGCATTTTTAAATGGTTTTATAAAAGAAAATGTATGTGTAGAACAACCTCCTTTATTTATACATAAAAAATATCTAGATCATGTATATAAATTAAAGAAAGCACTATATGGTCTTAAACAAGCACCTCGTGCTTGGTATGAAAGACTTAAAAGTTACTTACTAAATTTGGGATTTCAAATTGGAAAAGTTGATCAAACGCTTTTTATTAAAAATGTTACTAAAGATATTTTAATAATTCAAGTATACGTAGATGATATTATATTTGGTTCGACAAATGAAAATTTATGTAAAGAATTTTCAAATATAACGACTAAGGAGTTCGAAATGTCTCATATGAGAGAATTATCATATTTTCTCGGACTTTAAATTAAACAATTAACAAATGGAATTTTATAAACCAAGAAAAATATTGTGCTAATCTAATTAAACGTTTCGGAATGGAGAACACTTCTGCTAAACCTACTCCTATGAGTACCTCTACTCATCTCGATCGATATGAAAATGGCAAAAGTATAGATCAAAAATTATTTAGAAGCATGATAGGTTTCTTACTTTACTTAACAGCTAGTAAACCAGACATAATGATGAGTGTATGTTTATGTGCACATTTTCAATCTAATCCTAAAGAATCACATTTAAGAGCGGTAAAACGAATTATGCGATATCTAAATAATTCTAAAAATTTTGGTCTTTTCTATCCAAAAGAGTGTCCATTTGAGTTAGTATCATTCTGTGATGCTGATTTTGGTGGATCTCGAACAGATAGAAAAAGTACATGTGGTACATGCCATTTCATCGGAAAATCACTTGTATCTTGGTTTAGTAAGAAACAAAATTGTGTTTCTCTTTCCACGTGTGAAGCAGAATATATATCAGCCGCCTTAGCATGTACTCAAGTTATCTACATGCAACAAACACTTAAAGATTTTAATATAAATTTAACAAACTCTACAATATATTGTGATAATACAAGTACAATAAATTTATCTAAAAATCCGGTTAATCGCTCTCGTACAAAACATATAGACATTCGTCACCATTTTCTACGAGACAATATCGAAAAAGGAATCATAAATTTAGAACATATTTCTACCGAAAATCAAATTGCCGATATATTTACTAAACCTTTATTAGAAAACTCCTTTATAAAGTTACAACGAGAATTAGGAATAATCTCTTTTAAAGAGATTTTATAGAAAGTTATCAATTTTTTTTTTACAATTTAGTCGACTAAATCTATATGTTCAATCGACTGAATGAAGAAAACTATGACTTTCAATTTGCATTTTCAAAATAATGATACATTATAAATAATAATATAAGGGTTATCTCTAATCCATACATTTCTAATTGATTTATTTTAACCATTAAATCTTTGTTTTGTTAAAAAACTTTTACGAATTATCACCACAATATTTTTAGAATATTCATCCTATAAATACACGTGTAACTTATTTCATTTTCACAACTCATTTTCACTTACAAAAGATTGAAAAGTTGATATAAAAATGTCCTCAAACAACTCATACTCCCCAATCAACATCACCTCTTCGGTCGATAACTCACCAACATCACCAAAACTTCCTACTCCAACACTAAAGCATGAGCCAATTTATAAATGGGACAACTATCGAACTGGATACACACCGGAATCGAAGAAGGCTAAACATGGTCTTTTTATCTCACCAGATACGAAAAGAAAAATTGATGAGATTCATCACTTTCAACAACAACAAATAGATCTTCAACGAGAATTATATTTCGAACAAAAAGTAACGGCGAGACGATTAAGCTTCCTAGAGCAAATCGGTTTACGTTTTTGTGGCTCAAAGAAAAATGAAGTGACTGAGCCTCTACCTCGGCCAGTTAGTTCGTATGATCCATCTTCGTCATACCGTACACCAGCCGATCCCGTGAATCCTTGGATGTCACCAAAGACTCCTCAGTATAGTCCAAATTTATGGGATATAAACTATATGGAGAATGAAGGACGAAAAAAGAAAAATAGTCCATCTCTAAAGAAATGATTATTTCGGTGGCCAAATCATGTTATTATATCATATTATATCTATACTATTGTATTCATTTATTGAAATTTATTTTAAAAAATTTAGAATTCCAAAAACTCAAGGTTTAGTCGACTGAACCTTCCTGCTCAGTCGACTGAATACTAAGCAGAAAACAAATATACAATAGTTCAGCCGACTAAAACTTCTGTTCAGTCGACTGAATTTAACACAGAAAATTTCGGCCAAAAATTCAGTCGACTGAACAGACCTTTTCAGTCGACTGAACGCCAATTCCCAGGCAACTTTTCCCCTTTTATCAACCAGTTTTTACCCTTTTACCTTCACTTTTTACCTTTCAAAAGTTCTCTCTTCCCATTGTTTTCCAAAAACACTAGCCCCCAATTCACAAATTACTCTCAAATCTCACGACAAATGGCCCTAAGAAGATCAAGAGCTTCTTCTTCTTTATCCTCCGAGCCAATTGATGCTCAAATTTCACAATGGCTCTATGATGGCGTAGCTGTAACAAGGTGGAATAAAATGAAGAATTCTCGCATTTTCGAGCACTCTTTCGTTGATTTTCAAAGCCTTCAGACATACAACATTCAAGCATTAACGGATCGGGCAGGTTTAACTTCCCTTTTGGATTTGAAAAGAAATGACCATGCAATAAACCATATCATGGTCAAATTATTTTATGCAAATCTTAATCTTGGACACCAAACTCCAAGAAATCCAAATGATAATGTTTGGAGTATGGTGTGTAGGAAGAAAGTTTGGTTCTCCTTAGATCGAATGACACACATCTTAGGATCACCTAATGTAGGGAGAAATCTTGATGAGGTAGAATTCAATTCACAAATTCGTGATAACATAAATCATCAATTTCTGGATGATAATGTTAACATTCGAGATATTAAGTCCACTTCCCTACGACCTAGAGCTAGAATCCTTCACAAAGCTCTTATGAGAACTATTACTCCACGAACGGGTTCATATGAACTCGTCTACCCAATCAATTATCGAGCTCTATACGCTATTTGGGGCAATATTCAAGTCAATTGGCTCCAACTAATCCTTGATGAATTTCTCACATTTAATAATGGCAAAATGCGAACTATATATTTTGGAGAATATATCATGAGACTTCTCCTCAATGTTGATACGCCATTACCCGAGTCCGAAAATACAATGGTCCATCAAATTAACCAACGGACGATAAGCCTTATGCAACTCCCGGATAGACCTCCTCGGATCATATCTCTTGCCGAATGGGAAGCTAGCCATCAAGAACAACAACAACCTCCACAAGCGCAACAACCTCCACAAGCTCCACATGATGAACCCTTCGACCAAGAAGATGAAATTCGTATCATTGAGCCAAGTTTTACTACCAATCAATCGTTAGGAATTTATCAAGAAATCAACAAATTCTTGATAATCGCCTCAAAAAGGTAGATCACAAACTTGATAAAATTAAAGGATTCTTCAATAAATTATGGGATGCCATCTCATGCTCAACTTCCACTATTGCTTCAACATCACGCGGTACGCGTCCTGCACCTACTTTCACATGGACATCTTCCGAAGAACATACAAGCAGCAGCAGCGTGGCACTAGTGGTGGTCAAGGAGGAAGTTATAGACCTCCCACAGGTAGACCCGTTATCCGCGAACCAAGAGGAGGGAGAGAAGCCTCATATGATTGGGACAAAGATGAATAAACTCTTTTGTGGCTTTTTATTCTTTTAAGTATCACAAGGCTTGTATAAGTAGCCTTTTATGTTTCATTCATGCTACATTTTATGTTTTATTCATTCATGAAACATTCTATATTTTATTTCTCATGCTACATTTTTATGCTATATTCTATGCTACATTCTTAAACGATAGACATGCATATCAGTGATTGCTTTGACAATATACTTCTGTGATTATTACTTCCTTTTTGTCGATGACAAAGGGGGAGAAATCTATGTTACTAACCTTGTTTTTTGTAGAAAAGAGTGCATATATTCGAGGGGAGAAAATAATCTCTACACACATGAGTATTGTCATCAATCAAAAAGGGGGAGAATGTTGATACGCTAAGATTTGATCAATGACAATGTGCTTCAACAAAAAGGAAGAGATATGTGCAAAGCTAAAGAAAGAACGATGAAGACCAAGAGTAAATATAAGTATGATTTTTATATAGGTCTTAGTTTAGATTTATTGTTAAAATCTATCCCTCAAGAAGCTTGCACAAACACTAGAACACAGTTTATAAATTTCATTTCTTAATACACATTCACTGTGCACAGCTTAATAGTTCAGTCGACTGAACCTGTTACACATATACAAACATGTACAGTTTCAGTCAATTGAAACACCCTGCTCAGTCGACTGAATTTGTTTCTGAAAATTTTACTTCATATTTTCAGTTGACTGAATTCTCTGTTCAGTCGACTGAATTTGAACCTGCGAATTTTCTATGAATGGACACCTTCTTCCTCCCAAGAGTTGCAACCATTCACCAATGGAAATGGAAACATCTCTTGCCTACAACCTTAGCCAACAGATGCACCTCTTTTACAAGTATAAATACATAATTCTAACATCTTCAATTCACCGAATTCTCTTGCTTTAATCTTACTATCCTCTTGAACATATTATCTAGAAATTCTCAAAGCACTCACAAATCTATTGTTTGAATCACTGCTTTGTTTTTAACATTCTTTTGATTCATAGCAATTCACATTTCCTAAATCTTCACAAACACATTGCATACTCTTGAGGATAAGATTATAGTAATATTGTACTACATTAGACTCATTAGTGTTGATAAGAACACAACAAGTCGAATATTGTTTTTGTAATTGAGTTGAAGTCCTCTTCGGTGTTTGAGGCAAGAAATCCCGTTCGGTTGTTCGGGTAAGTTGTAAACCTATTCCTCCGGCTTAAGTGAGGGTGTTAGTTAGTGAAATTCCTAAGTGAAGCTTAGGGACTGGACGTAGGACTAGAGGTCTGAACCAGTATAAAATCCTAGTGTCTCCTTGCTTTTACTTACTTTATCTACCTAGACTATTTCGTTATTCCATATTACACGATCCTACCGCATAGCCTCTTTCAGTATCGAGAACTCGGTGAAAAATTTGTAATTAAGTTGAAAACTATTTTATCACCTAATAAAGTAATATCTTTTGAATTAATCTTTACACAAGTTAAATTTCCATTCGTTACTCTTAATACCATTATAGTAAATTATGATACAATCCATTAATATCTCTTTAATTAACCAACTACTTAATTTGTTTATTAGTTAATGTAATTTCTTTCCTTCATATGAAATAAAAAATTACAGGAAAATCTCACAAATTCTCAGAACAAATTAAATATTTTCCTCTAACGCTAGTCGAATTTCGAATCAAAATATTAAATTTTATATGTAAAAACATTACCGTTCACCCAAAAACTACATATTTTCACATTAGAAAATTCATAATTTTTTTTATCCATCCGAAAATTTTGAAATTCAAACTCATCTCATATTTAATACTAAAAACAACCCATCCAAATTTCAATTCGTTTCGAGATGATTAACCTTTATTTTTTACTTTGAAATTGGTCATTGACTTTACCATTTATCAACAAGATCCATATAAGGTTAATCTATCATCATTAAAACTTGTTTATAATCATTATAAGTAGAAAGATATACATAATGTCCGAACCTGGGTGGATTAAGGTAACAAATGGGTTAATATTACTTACTTAAATGAAAAGCTTGATTAAAATCATCTCTTCCTTTAGAAAAATGAACCTTGACTTTGCCTTTGATTGTTTCTTTCTCTTCTTCTTAGTAATGGGAGCAAAATCTTCTTATGTTTATTTGTTGTTATGGCGTGAAAGAAAATGCAGACAATGATTAAGTGTAGAATGAAATTGCCAATTTAATACCCAAATTTGTTATCCAGATATGGTTTTAAGAGATATCATTCTTATAAATAAATATTAAAATTTGAGAATCAATCTTCTTATGTTTATATATTTAGATATTAAATCAACAATTTTAATCAATCTTGCTTATGTTTGGATAATAAATTGACAAATTTTATTCGTAAGAGATATAAAGAAAACTATTAAATATATTTTTTACTAATGTAAACATAATTATATATTATATATTATATTCATATTTTTACAATACCCAACGTTGTCAATGATTGTGAAGTGAATTATATATTATATATACTAATTATAATACATAATTAATCTTGAAACATTGCTTAAGTCAAATTTACAATTAGATATGATTTAATGTAAATAAGTTATTTATGCTATCACAAACTAAAGTTTTAATGCAATAAATTCCAAAGCTTTTTTTATTTGCCACATTTATCCAATGCACTTGATCCAGCACCAGCCCTCAACCTTCCTAAAGCTAACTCTAGCCGTTGCACATCACGAGTTAACACCATATCCCGATCCCTTCACATGTTCATTCCTTTTGTTCTCCTCACATCTTACCAACCCTTCTCATCTTCCTCGTCTTTTCCCTCATTTAGAGGTGTGCTTTAATTAGAGATATTTGAATTGTACATTATAACTTAAATTGAATGTACCCTTTTTTGTTTTGAGCAGCAACCACAACCGATTTGTATACAATAACATTTTTTTTGGCAAATCCTTGTAAATCAAGGAAACAATAGCCAGAAATCTTATTAAAAAAATTTATTACGTCTACTTTTGCTCTGGTAGATTTTTCCATTTAAAGACTTTTGTAACCTTGAAGTTTCATTACATATATAACCCACATTGGATCTTCCACAGTTCTGTTAATCTAAATATTTAATTTGATGTTGAATGATTGAATTTTTATGGCAATGAATTTTCTATTACCATAAATTACTAGAAAATTAAATACATTTTGCGTTAAGTTTAAAGTGTAAAAATCCTTGAAAGTTTAAGACAAAACTCTTCACAGATTTAAAACAAAGGTCCGTGCAATTTTAAAAAATATAAGTCTATCAATAATTTAAAATCACGGTGCAATCATCGATTCTAAAATAACCAGACATTCCGGGAAATATATTATTCTCGAGTTTTCTAAAGTGAACAATATATATAAAGGAATGTAAAATTAGTTTCCACTCTTTTATTTGCAAACGTTTTGATCATAATCACATTAATCACCTTTTTCATTTAAAGCAAATTACGAGCATTTCCAAAAAAAGCCAAAGTGAACACATATGAAAACCGTAATTAGAATGTGATTATCTCTAGAAATTAGGTCGAGTAAAAGTCGTACAGAAAATCAAATCGACGTGAATTTATCACGCTATACACACAAGGCCCGATAAATAATAAAGCAGCATCCATCCACTCACCTCCTTCACAGCTTTCAAAACCCCCCCTTCATCCTTTTCTTCTCTCTCTTCCTCCTCTGTTTCTCTCATCTTCTCCAACAATGCCAGCTATACCACCTCTCTTTATTCTCACCCTCCTTTTATCTTTCTCCCCTCTCTCCACCTCCGACCTCTCCGCCGACAGGTTATCCCTCCTCGCCCTCCGCTCCTCCATCGGCCCTTACCTCCCATGGAACCTTTCCGCCTCTCCATGCTCATGGCAAGGCATCACCTGCGAATCCAACCGCGTCACCGTCATCCGCCTTCCTGCCTCGAACCTAATCGGAAAAATCCCTCCGTCGATATTCTCCAACCTCTCCTCCCTCCACACCCTCTCGCTCCGCTACAACGCTCTCACCGGCCCTTTCCCCGATTCATTTCCCTCCCAACTCCGTAATCTTTACCTGCATCGAAACAAGTTCTCCGGTTCTCTTCCTGGTCCACGTCTAGCTAACTTGACCAACTTAGTCCGGCTGAATTTGGCGGGTAACAGATTTTCCGGTAAGATACCGGAAGAGATTAACCTGCTAACTAGATTAGGAACTTTGTATTTGGAAGACAATGACTTCGAAGGGGAAATCCCAGATATGAAAAATCTGGACAGTTTGAGGCAGTTCAACGTTTCGGGTAATGAAAAGCTAAACGGATCTATTCCTCAGAGGGTCAGATCTATGCAGAGGGACTCATTTTTAAGCACTGGTCTCTGTGGCTCGCCTCTCGCAAAATGTCCATGGGAAGTCGACCCTTCTCCTTCGAAGGGGAAGAAGGGATTATCAGGTGGCGCAATTGCCGGCATAGCCATTGCTGCTGTTGTCGCTTTCTTAATTCTACTTTGTTTAATTTTCTTATTATGTAGAAAGAAGGGATCTAAGAAAAGCTCGACTAGGTCAGCTGATGTGGCAGGTACTTCCGTTGAAAAGGCTCCGGACATGGAAATTCCTCTCACAGATAAGAGGGTGGTCGGAGATGGTGCGCCAGTGCCTGCGATTGTTCCTCCGGTTGCTCCAGTTACAGAAAACGGCGCGAAGAAATTGATATTCTTTGGATCGGGGGAGAAGGTTTATGATTTGGAAGACTTATTGAGGGCATCGGCTGAGGTATTGGGGAAGGGTACATTTGGAACAGCATATAAAGCTGTGCTTGAAATGGGAGTTACAGTGGCTGTGAAAAGGTTGAAGGAGGTTAACATTACCGATAGAGAGTTTAGAGAGAGGATCAATGTGATTGGGAATATGGAACATGCGAATTTGGTAGGACTAAGAGCTTATTACTTCAGTAAAGAGGAGAGACTGCTTGTCTATGATTACATGAGCATGGGTAGTTTGTCTTCTCTTCTTCATGGTGAGTTTTCAATTTTTATTTTACACCCGTGTACTGCATTATTTTGCATCATTGCTGGTTAAGTTTTAGTTATCATCTTATGTTTTATTAGTTTGAATTCATTCGGTTGAATTAACAACATAAGAGATGAACGTTTGATTCAATTTTGTTTTTTTCTTCTTGACGTTGAAATTCCAACGGGAATTCGTGACAAACACAAACTAACAAATTTATCGCTTAACCGTTTTATATTCTACTCTTTTATACCATTCATTAATGCATTTCACAATTGGGCACTAGATTGGTTGACATTTCATTCGAATGTACGTCAACGAATGGAAAATTTTTCATGTTTTGATTGGGTGTTGACATATGCTTTCTTAGAAGCAGTCAACTGTTTGGCGTATGTATTTTCTTTCTCAAATATTCTTCTCTTCTAATCCGTTTGATTCGATTCTACGTGATGACTTCAACCATTGATTTTCACATCCACCATCATAAAAAGAATTGGTCTCACATTTTAAACTGGACATATTCTATGAAAAAACATACCTCCAGTAAGTAGTAGTCCTAAATCCGCGTAACAATACCTTTCGTGTTGATCACAACTTTGAATATGTAACTATGCTTAACTTCTTATTTGGTTCAGTCAATCTTGTTTTACTCAACTTTCACGTCTTAACACTTCTTTGACGTAATGCATTTATAGTAAGGACAAAATTGACATTTTACAGGCAACAGAGGATCGGGCAGGACCCCACTAAACTGGGAAACCCGCTCCGCGATCGCACTAGCAGCAGCCAAAGGCATCGAGTACATCCACTCTACATCCCCAACCGCTTCCCACGGCAACATAAAATCGTCAAATGTCCTACTGGACCGGTCCTACGAAGCCAAAGTATCGGATCACGGGCTCAATACTCTCGCTGGCCCATCACCCACTCCAAACCGGGTCGCCGGGTACAAAGCCCCAGAGGTAACCGATGCCCGAAAGGTCTCTCAAAAGGCGGACATCTTCAGCTTCGGCGTCCTCCTCCTTGAACTCCTTACCGGAAAAGCCCCTGCGCAAGCCGCACTGAACGAAGAAGGGGTCGACTTGCCAAGATGGGTACAATCGGTAGTTCAAGAAGAATGGACCTCCGAAGTTTTCGATTTGGAGCTGCTCCGATATCAGAGTGTGGAAGAGGAGATGGTCGAACTATTACAGCTCGCGATCGACTGTGCGGCCCAGTATCCGGATAGAAGGCCCACGATGTCCGAAGTTGTTAAGAGGATCGAAGAAATTCGACAGTCGAGCTTGTTACCACCTTCCGATGATAAAGAAGAGGGGCATTGATCAGTAATTTGATTTTAATTTATTGTTCTTGTTAGTATACGACATGTGTGCATTTTTTTGCATTTTTTTTCCTCTTTTTTTCCCTTTCTTTCTGAATTTGTGGTGTCATTGTTAGGATTTGAAGATATTGAAGTAAATTCTTTTTTATGTTTATTAGTTGGTTGGTTTGCAAATGATGTGGGGTGATGCCAGGCAGAAATTGTATGGGACTTGTGATACATTAGCTGTATTAGTTTGGTGAGCTAAATTTCTTTTATCACCTTAATTAAACTATTGATTTGTGAATTATATTTTAATTTAATTTGATATGCCGACAATAGTTGGAAGGTCCGGTACTATGCCATTTGTGCATTATTTTGGTTTTGTCATATTATCGTTCTGTATTGATGATGCAGGTGAGGAAGCAGAATTGGATGTTTCTTTTGAAAAATTTCTTTTTGTCTTAATGTTTGTATATGGGCATACTGTGTTAAGTACTTTTATTTGATTTTAAGATTAGTCTATAAAAGGTTAAAAAAAAGGTCTAGTAGGTTTTACTTTTCTCAACTTGGAAGAGTTACAACCAAAGCATTTTGTTTTATTCTCTGGTTGATCAACTATTTTGTGAAATTTTAACAAAAGTTGAGTTGATTAAACACTTGTCATTGCTTAAAATGCTTATTTCTTAATAAATACGACTAATTTTCTTATTGGCACAGTGAAAGGTTGGGAGTATATGGGAAAAAAAAGTATTATTGGCCAGATTGGCAAAACGATAAAAGAACTTTTGAATGAACCGGAAGGATTTCCTGTTTAATTGTATTGAAAAATCAGCCACTTGGCCAATGGTACAAAAGTGCTTATATTTGATGAGCAGAAGCCATGTGCACGGAGAGAAGAATCGAGTTCTATTATGAATAAGAGTAAGAATAATTAGTAGATACGTATATATTTCCGGAATAAACATCACTGTCAAATGGTACTTTTATGATGCTGTCAACCGACTAGTTTGTGGGTATTCTATATGTAACAGAGTAGAACCTTTGATAATGATTTCATAATGATACATTATACTTCTTACCTAATTCGTTAAAACATATTTAATTGTTCAGTCTTAAATGAATATCTAATCACGCTTGACACATCCTCTAATCAATTGTCAATAATACATTAAAATTTTGATCCTTTACATGGACATTAATTATAGCTACCCTAACAGACTGAATGATGGATGTGTATTGTAGTTTTGCAGTAGCTGTTTAAGGTGTTGCTATTCATTTAGGTAGTGTTTCGTGGCCTTTTGTCTCGTTTTCATTAATGACGCTTCGGACGTCCAAATGTTGTTATTTTCGTTTCCAACTTCATTTGATGAATATTGAAAGAAGGTACGTTGACTTCCGACTTGTCATCACCAATAGTAGACACCAATGACATTTCATTCAAATTCTTCATTCAAATACTACATTCGCATTGTCTAACACATTTTACGTTCAATAAACTTTACTGTTCAAATAACCCGTTCGTAGATGACCTATTCAAATGTCCAAGTTCAGATTATCTGTTTTCATTTTCAAAGAACGTATCTTTGAATGTTGTCATATAATGTAGTGAGGATAAAATAAAAATATATCAGTATATGATGATGTTAATCCAATCCTGGTAAGCTATTCATTACCTAACAATGATAATTACCTTGACATTTGAGAAACCAAATGGTTGCGCCTTTCTTATTATAAGCTATATTTATATGAAATGCCACAAAACATCACCGACCAGTTGAGCTGTTTGGAACAAAACATGGAAATAAAGGTATTTCTATTTGAGGAGTCATCTACAAACATCACTAATAAATGGTTCTTACGTGATCGAGCAAGTGGGTTTATGGTAAATTCGACCATAAAGCATGAACGGTTTAGTTGTACATGAAAGCGATAAAGTGTTTATATATTAGGTTATAGGTTTAAGCGTAAAAGTAAGGACACCATCTTAGTTTTTTTTCAAACTTAGACTAAACACTTGAATTTGTCTTGCTGTTAAAATATCAGAGGCAAAGGGGTTGGTTTAACAGTCTATTTCTATAACACATAAGTGCTACCCAAAAATGATCAAATGGAAATGAGATCTTAGGGAGATGGACAGTGTATCTATATTTCAAATGATAATTAATATGAAAGCTAGAAAAAAAACGTACTTTTAAAAGTAGTTAAATTGCTTTTATGGTCTGGTGTTCTCCAAAGAATAGAAAGGTGGCTAAAGCAAAAAACAAAGAAGAACAAAGTTGACACAAGTGTCTTGGATATATGCACCGGCGTGCTTTTTTCTTTATAAAGGACTTGATCATGTGTTTGATGAGGGTAATACAGCGCATACAAGCAGGATTCAAGGATTCAACTCAATGATATATGCAGCTCGATGAATATATGCATCTCAATTTCAGAAGATTACGATTTCCATTTTATCCGGATATATTAAAGTAAACGTGTTACGTGTATTACTTTACTTCCAAAAATGCAAAATCAAACACACATCAAACATGTATGTGAGAAAACAAAATCCCACCGATTGATACGTTGGGAAATTGAATCCATGGCAAATAAGAAATTTCATATTGCCAAAAATAATTGCCTAATGGGCTTTGTGAGACTGGATAGGCCTGATGGGAAAGACTTCACAAAATGCTAAGATAAAATAATATTTCGCCAAACCACCTTGAAGTTCTAACATGTCTTGGATCCCAATCTTGCATCACTTTCTAGACAAACCGATGATGATTTCAACGAGATAAAAATGCAGACAATTAAGCATGATGAAGAAGATGAACTGTCGCGGACATATTTTGAATATCTTATTTGAACGCCTCTACGATCTATACACTCCAACAAAGTCGCTAAAAGGGATATGAGATGCAATGGAAGCAAAGTATAAGACCGAGAAGGTTGAGAAAGATAAGCACCTTACTTTAGATTATTTTGAGTTTAAAGTGAAAGACAATGTATTAGTTATGGATGATTTACAAACATTAGTCGGTATACTTGGGGACTTGAACATGAAAATTCTAGGGTCAATTCGCATGGATGCTATCATTGAAAAACCTCCACCGAGTTAGAACAGTTATCGTAAAAAAACTTATGCATATGACCGAGGAATTGACTTTGGAGGAAATAGGAAAACATATATGAATTGAAGAATGTTGACTAGAGATTTATCCAACCTGGAAATTAACCTGATTATGCCGTGAAAGCAAAAGTTACCAGGTCGTCAAATGAGGAGAGAATGCAAACAAAGCTAAGTAAATAAACCAAATATAGAGTGGTTCGGCAAGCTTACTTATATCCACTGTGAAGATCGTTTACTCTATTTTTCTTTTACAATTATATGAAATTACAAGAGAATAATAAGAAACTAAACACTTAAGACTAAAAAGGTAGGTAATCTTAAACACTTAGGGCATAGACTTGCAATGAGGAAAGCTTTGAATTGAGTTAATGACCTGAATTCTGCTACTTTCTAACCTCTTTGAAGTAACAATGCATGAGCTATTTGTAGTGACTGAAATGCAGGATGGATGACTGAGATTGTACAGTAAAGAAGGCAAGAAACAAGCTTAGCCATTAATTTGGTCATATGGGCTGACGAGAGACAACGGTAAAGGTAGAATAGAATTTGTCATCGAGAAGCAAGCTAATTGTCCTTCGGTAATATGCACATACTTTACATTTAATGTGCATTAAATGTTGCCGGCTCATCACAAGAGTAGGCAAGCATTTTTCTGTTTTGCTATAGACTTTGTACAACTAGTTGTACGGTTTTGTCATTTACATTTGCATGTTGTGGCAGGACGGACAAGATGGCTGGTTGATTGCCAAAGATATGGAGGAAGCTAATGCTTATAAGGACCAAGTGATAAGAGAGGTGCCGGGATGATTGTGAACAGAAGGACGAGCTACCTATGACCGATCAAAGGTGACCGTGATGAGGCTGGGCCAAAGACGGGCCATACTTGAGTCGATCTTGATAGGTGAGCGTCGTTTGAAGCCATCCTAAAAGTGCCAACCGACTAGGGAGCTGGTTTTGATGGGCTGGCTTGAAGCTAGGTTGGATGCAAGTCGTCATGAGCAGGCCAATTGCTCAATGCCTAAGCTGGTTGAGAGTTGACTGGCTAAGGATAATGCTACAATAAAGATGTCAGGCCAACTATGAGATGATGAGACGGACTGCTTAGGACCGATCCAAAGCAGCTATAACGAAGCCAGGCCAAAGATGGACCATGTTTAAGCTGGTCTTGTATAAATTTAGGCCGTTTGGAGCCACGCTAGCTGGCAATTGAAGTGATGCAAAGAGGAAGGGCCGACTTAGAGTCGGGGTGGAGATGGGATGGAAGGAGAGAGTCGGTCGTAATTGATTCGATGGGAGTGGATCAGGCTAGGCTGTACCTAGATTTATCCTCATCTGATGAGATAGCTATAGAAGCTGGTTTGAGCGAGACAGCCGATTTTTGGCATGATGTGCTACTTGAGTAAACGGGCTTGGTCGGAGATCGACCTGAGTTTTAGGTGGCATATATGAGCTTATCATAGTATAGCTGGGTTCGGCTTTGATTAAACCTAGTCATGCCTTAATTGGCTTGCTAATTACTTGCAAGAAAATCGATCAATATTCTGCCCCCAAGCCCGTCTCTATAAGCAAGGGCAAGCTTGTCATTTCAAAAAATGCTGCCATCTGGACCTCTGTTATGCATTTAATGTGTATTCATGTGGCCTTACGCCATTGGTTGTGATACTATGCTTTTTTTCAAATATGATAGAGGGCTTATATTTGTGATGTGGGCAAAGTAATAGTTGCATTGATTACGCCTAGACTGTTGAGATTGGAAGACAATTTGTGACAACCCGAATTTTTTACGTTTGTTAATTGAGCAATTAACTTGTTTAAATCATTGACACGTTAATTTTATTAGTCAAGCTGAACAAAAATAAATTGACTTGAAACTATAAAAAATATTGAATTAAGTTATATGTATATAGGTTATATGAATAACGATGGTGGAAAATGTGAATATATATGTGGATAAAAATTAATATGTATGAATATGAATGTACATGGTGATAACAAATGCAAGTGCAAATATATGCATACAAACAAATGAATATATATTTATACATCAATTCACATAAATACTTGTAGACGTATAAGGAAGCAACATGATGAAGAAACTCCAAGTCAAGCCACAAAAATAGAAAATTGACACACAATACATCTAATCAAGCATGAGATCAAATCAGGTCATAGTAAACTTCTGACCAAAGAAAAAAATAAAAATAAATAAAGAAGCTTGCTGTGTACTGTTAACGAAAAAATTTAAACGCTAACACCCTGGTGTATAAGATGTGATTGTGAAAGCACCACCCGTTTGTACGGGAAATAGAAATAAGCAGAAAGTATGTAGAAAAACGGTAAGAGACACAGTATTTATAGTGGTTCGGCTTATAATCCAGCCTACGTCCACTTTAATCTTTTTATCACTAGTTTGATTACAATTCTTTACAAGATCTTTCAATTACAACACACTTCAAGTGATAGGGTATGTGAAACAAGTAGCTCAAGCTTTGATGTTGACAATCATCTTCAAATCCATGGTGAATGTGGATGATTCCTTCATGGAGTTCCTTTAGAAGTTTGTTGGATCTAAAAAGCTTTGAAGTCGTCTGGAATTCGGCAGAGTAACGGCGCTTGAAGAGAATGAGCCAAAAGGTCCTTTGCTAGTTGGAGCTAGGGGCGTATTTATAGGCTTTGCTCGGAGTTAGGTCGTAGGTCGCGACTGACCTAAGCAAGGTCGTAGGTCGTAGGCGCCCTAAGAAGCACTGGCTCCTCCCCCTTCTTTCATAAGAATGCACGAGCTCGTTTCGACAAGTCCTAGGTCGTAAGCGACCTTATTGGTGGCAGTATAGAAAAGGGCGGCCTTCTGATACACTGTCCCTAGGTCGGGAACGACCTACCTTAGGTTGTGGGCGACCTATCTTAGGTCGAGCCATTCTGTTAGGTCGCGGCCTCTTTAGGCTGATATGATCTTTAGGTCGCTCTGGCCTTTTGATCGCTGAGTAATGAAGGCGCTAGGTCGCTGAAGACTTTAGGTTGCTGAGTCCCCTTAGGTCGTTGGTTGGTTAGAGTGAGTCTTCCTTTAGGTCGCAACTACCTGTAGGTCGCTAACCTCCGCTACTTTAGGTCGCTTGCTTCGTTAGACCGCTAAGTTGCTCTATCCTCTAGGTCGTTAAACTTTTAGGTCGCTAGGTTGCGTTGTCCTTTAGGTCGTGCCGTCTTTTAGGTCGCAGCTTTTTGATCTATAGGTCGTTTGCAGAAGGGAGTTAACATTTGCCCCTCGAAGTATACGACTAAACCATAGGTCGTGTGCTTCGACTTTCTTAACTCGTGCTCTGAAGGATTGCTAGGTCGCATCCGACCTAAGGAAGAGGTTAGGTCCGTGGCACCGGTTCGTGTTTTGTTACTCTGGAATATAAATAACCTAGGTCGCTCCTTCTTCTCACTATCTGCTTTAGCCTCCATTCCGCCATTAACAAACCTTTGAGCCTTCAAATACAACTCCAACAACTTCATCATCAATTATCCTATCACCAGATTACGTAAGTGAACCTTATCATAACTCGATTACCATCAAATCGCAGGCGTTGCATTCTTTGTTCCTAATGCAATTTCATGCACTGTTTTTTTTTTAAACAAACTATGATTAGATCAATTTTTAT
This sequence comes from Allium cepa, assembly GCA_030765085.1. NCBI lineage: Eukaryota > Viridiplantae > Streptophyta > Magnoliopsida > Asparagales > Amaryllidaceae > Allium > Allium cepa. The sequence continues at coordinate 74,316,395 of CM060942.1, forward strand.
TGAGTTTTTTGCCGCGATCCCTGTGAATATGCTAGCGCGTCAGGTTTATGATGAATTTGGGGTGTTTTGGATTGGATTTTTGGATAATTCGTGATGATGTAGGAGGATAATGGGGAATTGCAGTACTTCGAACCGGCCGACTTACAACTGGGGAAGAAATGAAGAAGGCTTTGAGGTGCTAGCGGGTTAATGGGTTACCAGGGAGGATGGTGTGGTAGCACGTGAGTGATAACGGGTTAATGGGTTATGGGGGAAGAAAGTGCAGAGGGAAGCGAGTTTTTTAAGTTTGATCTGGAACTTGCTTAAAATCATGCCCGAACTAACCCATGAACCTGTGCGACCTATAAAACCTTGCTACCTAGGGCTTTTGCGACCTAGGACTTAAGCGAAAGCGCATTGCCTTAAGTTTGAACTGCTGGGTTGGTTTGGCTGCGGCCGACCTAGGACTTAAATTCCTGTGGCATAGAAGTTAGGTTGTTGCCGACCTAGCACTTGGATGGTTTGCACTTGGATGGTTTGCACTTGGATAGGTCGCTGCCGAGTTTGAACTTTGAACAGATTTGCATTGTTATGGACCTTTTAGCTTGCATAGTGCGACCTAATAAGAGCTTCGACCTATACTAGGTCGTTGGGCGACCTAGGACTTGTAAAAATTTCCATAAAAAATTTGACTAAGTTGCATGGATATGAATTTTGTTGTACTTCTTTGCAGATTATTTTAACCTTTGAACCTGTCAACTTGTTAAATACAGTATTTGCAGAAAAATAGGACGAACATACTGTCGTTGACTGCCCACATCAAACGACAGATTAGTAAACAAGAAACAATTAGCTTACATGAATTTATGTGAATGAAATGTTGTGAATTAACAAGTTCAAGTGAAGTATTAAAGCAGTGTTAAAGTAATCAACTAAAGCTGACTTATTTGCCTCAATACTGTACTTGCCCTTATAATAACAAGTTCTGAAGCTCTATAATTGACATTCATCAATTAGTTTGATTTCAGTTATATTTACTTGTTATTTTATTAGTTGCTACACAACACTTCATACTTTTAGGAAACGTGCACCTTCACATTTGAATATCCAGTTCCTTGTGTAGAATGACTTCTCAACTAGAAGAAGCAGGACAAACTGGGGAGATTTTTCCAGTTGCTAACCAATTGATCGATCCTCCAGAGAGAATGCCAACCACTCTGAACCACAAGGCTTTTCGCCAATTATGCATCCAGTTTGGCATTGCCGAAGCAGATGCTCTACTTCCCGGACCTAATGACTTTGCTGACCGACCACCTCACGGTTTTGTTGCCGTTAATCGCCAAATGTGCTCAAGCGGAGCGATTCCTCCTTTTAACGAATTTCTTCGACAAACCCTTCTTCGGTTAACTATATCTCCCTTTCAACTGCACCCCAATGGTTATGCCATCTTGATGGGGTTGGGCGTGCTATTCAGGAAGACGCTTGATCGCCTCCCTAGCTTTGAGGAAATCTGCTATTTATGCACATTTGCGAAAAATAAAGACCATCCTTCTATCATTCTTGTGAGAGGTGCGAGAAATCGCAAACTCATTTTAGATTTGCCCGAGAGTGCACACGGGTTTTTGACTCAGTTCTTTTATGCTCGTTGCCCTCCAGGTTTTTATGCCATCTGGAGAATAGGAAGTAAGACTAGTGTTTCCATTTTTTCGTTTTTGAAACTTTTTCCGAGATCCGAACTTTCAGTTGCTAACTTCATTCTTTGCTCTTTTCAGCACTTCCTCTCCCTTCTAGAGACCCGATTCATAAACAAGTTTTCGAGAGGTTGAGTGCCGTGGCTGCGGAAGAAAGGAGCATAAAATTTCTGCTGAAGGATGAATTTTTACACCAATACGGGCTTCTACATGCTTCTCGTTCTACGCATGCTCATGAAGTTCCAACAGAAGTTCCCGATTCCCCGACGAAAACTCCTGACGCCCCGGTTACTGTCGAACAACTCGCATCAAAAGAGTCTAATATTGAAGCTTCATTGGTGAAGTGTTCCACTTCTACCGACATTATGGGGTCATCCAGTAAGACGGTGCTTGCCCCGATCGAGGAAGAAGAAGAACCTTCACAGCCTCTCGGGGGATTAGCTGATGTAGGAATTGAGAAAACAAGTCTCACCGAGCATGATGGTGACGATGTTTATGATGGGTTGAGCGACATAATAGTGACCTCACAGGAGCTTTTTAGAGATGACGTGTCTAAAACTATCTCTCCTATAGTTGAGGCGACGTCCCTTCTTCGACTAACACCAACACAAACACCAACTCCTCATACCCAAGCTATCATCACCTCTACACCAATGAGTGGTTTGTAGCTTAATGCGCGTAGCTTGCACATCACACAACACTTAGGATTTTTCCAGCACACTTATGCACTTATCTTCTTATGCTTTAAAGATTTCTGAAGCTTATCTTTTCTTATTTCAGATTCTCCAATGACACGCGGTGGATCATACTATCAAGATTTTCAACGCTATGGTGGGCGTGGACAGTATAATTATGGGCGCTACTTCTCTTCCTATAGGGAGTCTGATGAAGAGAGGGCTGCTCGAAAAGCTCGGGAAAGGAGGGATAGGGATGAGCATCGCGACTCCCCGCAGAGAGGTGACGATTCCTATAAAAGGAAATCACACGATGACCGGGGAAAAGGTCATGTAGTAGAAGATTCGAGCAAACGAGCTCGACATGGTGAGAGACATGCTTCCACCACTCCCGACAAGCCTACTGCCCCTGCCCCTCTTGATATTACTTCTGACTCTCCTGCTCTTGGGAAGGAGGACATCCAGACAATAATAAGTAGGCCTAAATTTCAAGTGGGACCGGGCCCAGCCACTTTACAAAGTCGTTTTCCGCAGTGGTGTTTAAAGGGTGTGAGGTTCGATCTCGACCTAGTCCCTATTGACAAGCCTGCTATGCTACGAAATCTTGACGCCGTTAAACTTGATATCGAGAGGATGTCAAACTGGCAGAAGCTTGTTGATGAGCTTCAACGAGTTAACCGTGCCAACTTAGAGGCTATGCTCACCATGGAAAACGATAAGGCTGAGTGGCAGAAGGTCCTTGAGCAGCATGATACCGAGATGAGAAGTATTACTTCCTACAACGAGGAGCTCGAAGCAAAGGTTGAGAAGTTGAAAGACGAGCTTGCTGCTTCCTCTACTTCATACTCTCAAAAAGAAGAAGTGCTTCTCAGACAAGTTAGAGATGCTCATGCCAGTCAGAGAGACGCTGAGGACAGGCTTGAAGTACAAAAAAGAATCAGTGACGGCTATGTCTCTGATATTGCCGAGCTTCGAAAGAAAAACAACTCCCAGGAGGCGGAGATGCAAATGCTCAAGCTTCAGCTTGCCAGAACTGAAAGGGAGCGCGATGAGGCTGTCGCCGGCAAAATCGCAGCCGAAGAATCTCATGAGGCGACCAAAAACAGCTTCGGCTCAACATTATTCGACTTCTACTTGCATAGCGTCTTGGGGCGTGGAAGCCTCGCCTTTCTTGGTCCCAAGTACGAGATCACTTTAGCTGAAGTGTGGGAGGCCGCCCTCGATATGCTTGGTGCTGAAGGTGCTGGTTATGATGAGTCAGCCCTGGAAAGGCATTATTTTGATGAAGACGCTCGCGCTGCTCTTGCCAGGGGAAAGGGACAACTTGCCAAACTAAGAACCGAAGTGACGGAAGGGGATCAGCTGGGGAAAACCACTTCAACTACTCTAGTCCAGCCACCTTCTTCGTCTGAAGTCGACATTATTGGTTCCAGTTCCCATCTCGCTTCTCCCACCAAAGTTACCGCTGATATTACAAGCACACAAGGTGGAGACGAGGGTGAAGAGAGCGCTGATACGCAAGCTTATGAAGTCGATATCAGGAAACCAGCTTCTTCAGGTAACTTCACTGTTAATTTCGCTACTGTCAATTCTGCTCAAGCTGGTTACTCGCTTATTTCACATGAGTTTCACGAGCTCCTTGGCTATTTTCTCAACCTTGACGAGCCTTCATCTCCTCTCTTTACTGACTTCATTGGTGAACCCTCATCTCCCTTTTTTTACTGACTTTAATCTTTTTTCTTCTGTAGAGAGAGTACCAAGCGCTGCTCAAACTTCTACTCCTCCGGTCATCCTTCCTTCGTCTCTTCCGGCGGTGCCTCCTTCTGCCTCGCAACCTGGATCACAGGAGGAACAAATAGAGGCTCTTCACGGCTTGGATGATCCCATCACTTCGCAAGAGCAGAAAGATGAGAGACCTGAGGGAGGTGACATTTCCCCGGAACGGACTCCTTCTGACGACATTGTTCTATCAAAACTTGTCACTCCGGGGAGTGAGTCTTCCTCACAGAGGAGAGAGAAGCGTGGGACATCAAAGAGGAGGGGGAAGAAAATCACCGCCACTGAAGAGGAGCCGGAAGTTGGGCCAGCTGCGCCTACCTCTCCTTCCTCCCTTATACCCACTGGTCGACCTGAAAAGCTGATCATTCGGCCGGGTAAAGGGTCTAAAGGCAGCAAAAAGAAGTGAAGATCTTCAGTTTCTAGTTTTTTGTGTTTTGCATGTACTGGCCGAGAATTGTGCGGGTACCGGCCCCCGCTTTTCTTTATTTTGAAACCTGTACCTGCGTTGTAATTGAATAAAATGATTCCTCGTTTGTACAAACTTTTGTTTGAATTAAAGAATACATTTGTTATTCGTTTTGGCATGAGTTTATTTGATATTGCAGCGAGCTTATGGTATGTTACTTGAGCGTTACCTTTTGCTGGTTTAGTTATACCATATTGTGTGTAATTATACTATATTGCCCCCATTCCATAAGTATGCTGCAATATTCTATACCTCGAGGGGACTTACACTCTTATTTGCTAAAGAATAATTATTTTAAAGAAAATTTTATAGAGTACAACTCCCTTCGTATAAGTTTTTACGCTTGGTCGTTCGAAGAAATCACTTTTTTCTTTTGCTTATGTGCATATCTCATCAAGTGAATTCCTCTATGTGGTAAAGCGGACCTCTGAAGGGTACTTTAACTTCTTTTCTTTTTACGATCATTTCCCACAGTAGGCAAATTATTTTTCCTTTGAAAGTTAAAGTACGCTTTTGATGAGGATTTTTTTTTTTTTTTTTTATAGAAAGTTGTACCTCTGAGGAGGGATTTTTTCACGTTTCAACACTTGGAAGTTTTATTTCAATCTCGGTGAAACGTGTACCTCCAAAGAGTTATGCTTTAGAAATCCTTTTCACGTTTCAACACTTGGAAGTTTTATTTCAATCTCGGTGAAACGTGGGTTTCCAAAGAGGTCTTTTTTCTTAATTGTGTTCCCGGGAGGGGGTTGTACCTCTGAGGAGGGATTTCTCACGTTCCAACACTTGGAAGTTTTATTTCAATCTTGGTGAAACGTGTACCCCCAAAGAGTTGTGCCTTTGAAGAAAGCCTTTTCACGTTTCAACACTTGGAAGTTTTATTTCAATCTCGGTGAAACGTGTGCTTTCAAGAAGGTCTTTGTTTTTACATTTCAACTTTGGTGAAGTGAAATTCCGAAGAGCGGTTGCTACACTTCAACTCCTGGCGAAATGTGCCTCCGAAGAGGGCTTTTATTTTGTTTACATTTCAACTCTGGTGAAGTGAAATCCCGAAGAGCGGTTATAACACTTCAACTCCTGGTGAAATGGGCCTCCGAAGAGGGCTTTTATTTTGTTTACATTTCAACTCTGGTGAAGTGAAATCCCGAAGAGCGGTTATAACACTTCAACTCCTGGTGAAATGGGCCTCCGAAGAGGGCTTTTATTTTGTTTACATTTCAACTCTGGTGAAGTGAAATCCCGAAGAGCGGTTATAACACTTCAACTCCTGGTGAAATGGGCCTCCGAAGAGGGCTTTTATTTTGTTTACATTTCAACTCTGGTGAAGTGAAATCCCGAAGAGCGGTTATAACACTTCAACTCCTGGTGAAATGTGCCTCAGAGAGGGTTTTCATCGCCTGGAAGTTACTCTCTCATGGTTGGAGGGTCATGACTCCTCCAATCTTTTTTGTTGAGTAGAGAACTTTCTTTTTTGTGGCGTATGACCCATTAGAGGTCTTTTATCCTCCGAAGAGTTGCGCCTCCGAAGAGGACTTGTGCCGCTGATGGTAGCTTTGGTCTCTGAGGAGAAGCATTCGGTCTCCGTAGAGAAGCATTCGGCCTCTGAAGAGGGCTTTTGGCCTCCGAAGAGGGCTTTGGTCTCTGAGGAGAAGCATTCGGCCTCCATAGAGAAGCATTTGGCCTCTGAAGAGGGCTTTTGGCCTCCGAAGAGGGCTTTGGTCTCTGAGGAGAAGCATTCGGTCTCCGTAGAGAAGCATTCGGCCTCTGAAGAGGGCTTTTGGCCTCCGAAGAGGGCTTTGGTCTCTGAGGAGAAGCATTCGGTCTCCGTAGAGAAGCATTTGGCCTCCGAAGAGGGCTTTTGGCCTCCGAAGAGGGCTTTGGTCTCTGAGGAGAAGCATTCGGTCTCCGTAGAGAAGCATTCGGCCTCTGAAGAGGGCTTTTGGCCTCCGAAGAGGGCTTTTGGCCTCCGAAGAGGGCTTTGGTCTCTGAGGAGAAGCATTCGGTCTCCGTAGAGAAGCATTCGGCCTCTGAAGAGGGCTTTTGGCCTCCGAAGAGGGCTTTGGTCTCTGAGGAGAAGCATTCGGCCTCCATAGAGAAGCATTTGGCCTCTGAAGAGGGCTTTTGGCCTCCGAAGAGGGCTTTGGTCTCTGAGGAGAAGCATTCGGTCTCCGTAGAGAAGCATTTGGCCTCCGAAGAGGGCTTTTGGCCTCCGAAGAGGGCTTTGGTCTCTGAGGAGAAGCATTCGGTCTCCGTAGAGAAGCATTCGGCCTCTGAAGAGGGCTTTTGGCCTCCGAAGAGGGCTTTGGTTTCTGAGGAGAAGCATTCGGTCTCCGTAGAGAAGCATTCGGCCTCCGAAGAGGGCTTTTCATCTCACGGGAATATGTCGACCGATTGTGGTGAAATGTGTGCCCCAGAGGAGGGTTATTGTCAGGAAGTTTGGAGTTTCCTTTTCTTGTCTGGATGGATTCTCGGGAGTGTGTTGGCTGGTAACTCCACGACTTTGTAACGAGAGAGACACCTTTTTCGATGGAGCCCGCTTGAGGTCTCTATCCCCTGAGGAATTATGCCTTCAAAAAGGGCTGGCACTTCCGAAATGATCTTTTGTTGGCTGATGCTTGCTCTCGCATACTTTTTTGCCGTTGATTCATGTTGACAATTCCCATTACTTCACAAGGGTCATTGCTTTTAGCTGCCAAGCCTCTCCCTTACCCAAAGGAATATATTTTATAGTTAAGCAAATTGGTGGTGGCAGATGTAGGTTCTTTAACTGGCCGTTTGTTTGTTCATACATTTGCGGTTAGCTATATATGATCCGCTTTTATCCACCTTGCTTACTTTCGGTTGAAGTTCTCCTTTTGTAAGATTTGGATATGGGAATTTTGAATGGCTCAGTGCTTGACTACTGGATGTTGTTGCGGATCGCTTCGTCTCATGACTGGTAAGTCTTGTTTTATGGCCTGCATTATTAAATGGTCTTTTTAGCAACACGCTCAACGTATTTCATACGCCAAAATAAAACAGAGCAGTTTATAATAGTAGGGAACACGAGAATTATAGTGATTTAGCCAGAATTGGGCCTATATTCACTTTACTGCTGTTGTTATTTGCCTGCCTTGCAATTGCCCTTAACAAGAGAATCATATATCTGTAAATTTATTGCAATATCTCAGCAGAGTTTTTATGTAAAATATGGATGTAAGTGGCTATTATTCCAAGTTCTTGGAATTGGTTCTCTTTTGACAGTTGCGAACTTGATTGATTATATTAGCAGTGCCTCAGTGCCATCCTTAAGTGTGCACTATCTTCTTCTGTTGGCAGGTGGTTTTAACTGAAGAAGCATACTCTAGCCAAATCTTATTTATTTGCTTAGAGTATTTCTTATTTAGGTTTTGCCCCTGGACTTTCGTCACTTAAGACTTGCTTTAGAAAGCTACCAAGGGTTGCTTGATATTGTAACGAATCGGCTGGACATTGATTGCCTGCAAATTTAGATTGATAATTTTAGTGACATTCTTAGAATATTTCACATATCGAAATAAAATAAGCGACTTGTAATAATAGGGAGAACAAGGCTTATAGTTTTTATTATTTATTTGCACTGTCTTTATAACAGATTTTGATACAAGAATTATTGGATCAGCATTCCTTTACAAATTTGAAACATAGTATTCAAGTAAAGTAAGAAAGCAGTTGTTGCCCCAAGCTTTAGGGATTGAATCTTTTGGCTTGAAAGGATTGGATGGCAACGTTTTTCAGAATCGAAACTTCCTTTCACTTTGAAGGTCTTCCTGAAGCGTGTGCATGTCTTCCCGTCTCATCCAATTTTTTCCTATCTGGTGAGGGCTTGCTGTGACGATACTGATGATAGGACCTTCATTTCCCTGTGCCACGGTTCTTTTATTTGAGCTACATTGTTGAGCGGACACCAGCTGCACCTTGGAGGATGAGGAGTAGTTAATTCCATCTCTTTTCACATATTGTTGCAGTTCATTCTGTTTGAGCAACTCTTCAATCTCCTTTCTTAAATGGCGACATTGATTGGTGTCATGGCCAGGCTGATTGTGAAATCGGCAGAATTTTCCATTGTCTGTTGCGCTTCTTCTCAACAGAGATGGTTTGGGGTACACAACAACGTCCTTTGTTGCCAAGAAGATATTTTCCGGAGTGTCGGTCAAGGGAGTGAAGTCAGAGGATCTGAAGCGTCGAGCTTTTTTCAAGAGCTTCTGCTTTCTTTTCCCTCCATCGTCCTCTCTTTGTTCAATCATCTCCGGTATGTATTCTTCATCGTTACCAGGACTCAATGGGTGGTCGTCAACTATTCTCTCGAAAGTTGCCCTTGACAAACGTTCGTGGATAGTTGGTCGTGGCCATGAACTTTCTGTTTGGGGGAATGGTCCAATAATGCCAGTTGCTCGTTGAGGAATATTCCATTCTTCTGAAACCTGAGCCTCCTTAGCAATGGTTTTTATATTGCTTTCTAGTCGACGGACTTCCTCTTGCAATGTGTTCATCTTGTCCAGTATTCTATTACTTTGAACTTCCATGTGTTGATATATTCCATAAATCACAGCCTTTAATTCAGCCTTTGTGACCCCAATAGTTGAAGCTGTTTCCCCTAATGCGGGAAGAGCAATGGCGTTGCTGCTAGTACCTTCAAACCTCAAAAACTTTCGTTTCCTTTCAGAAGCCATAATTTCTGCTAGACTTCTAGTCTTCAAGGAAATTCTCTCTACAAATCTTCTGTAAAGCAATGATGATAGAAGTCCTGAGTTCAATTCTCAGTGAAAGCACCAAAATGTTAACGAAAAAATTTAAACGCTAACACCCTGGTGTATAAGATGTGATTGTGAAAGCACCACCCGTTTGTACGGGAAATAGAAATAAGCAGAAAGTATGTAGAAAAACGGTAAGAGACACAGTATTTATAGTGGTTCGGCTTATAATCCAGCCTACGTCCACTTTAATCTTTTTATCACTAGTTTGATTACAATTCTTTACAAGATCTTTCAATTACAACACACTTCAAGTGATAGGGTATGTGAAACAAGTAGCTCAAGCTTTGATGTTGACAATCATCTTCAAATCCATGGTGAATGTGGATGATTCCTTCATGGAGTTCCTTTAGAAGTTTGTTGGATCTAAAAAGCTTTGAAGTCGTCTGGAATTCGGCAGAGTAACGGCGCTTGAAGAGAATGAGCCAAAAGGTCCTTTGCTAGTTGGAGCTAGGGGCGTATTTATAGGCTTTGCTCGGAGTTAGGTCGTAGGTCGCGACTGACCTAAGCAAGGTCGTAGGTCGTAGGCGCCCTAAGAAGCACTGGCTCCTCCCCCTTCTTTCATAAGAATGCACGAGCTCGTTTCGACAAGTCCTAGGTCGTAAGCGACCTTATTGGTGGCAGTATAGAAAAGGGCGGCCTTCTGATACACTGTCCCTAGGTCGGGAACGACCTACCTTAGGTTGTGGGCGACCTATCTTAGGTCGAGCCATTCTGTTAGGTCGCGGCCTCTTTAGGCTGATATGATCTTTAGGTCGCTCTGGCCTTTTGATCGCTGAGTAATGAAGGCGCTAGGTCGCTGAAGACTTTAGGTTGCTGAGTCCCCTTAGGTCGTTGGTTGGTTAGAGTGAGTCTTCCTTTAGGTCGCAACTACCTGTAGGTCGCTAACCTCCGCTACTTTAGGTCGCTTGCTTCGTTAGACCGCTAAGTTGCTCTATCCTCTAGGTCGTTAAACTTTTAGGTCGCTAGGTTGCGTTGTCCTTTAGGTCGTGCCGTCTTTTAGGTCGCAGCTTTTTGATCTATAGGTCGTTTGCAGAAGGGAGTTAACATGTACTACAGCCTATACTCCTTAATACCTCCACTTGCCATTTTTCCATTCATTCGAACCAAGATTAAACTAGATTCAAGCAATCAAAGTATCATCATCTTCAGTTTTCAAAAACAGGTCCAGGTTCTCTGTTTGCATAAATATGAAGGTGAGTAACATCGCATTTCAAAATCTTAAAACCTATCTGGTTGCATGCTATTTCTGAAACAAATATGTTTGTGTATATATGAATTCACTGTGTATATTTGAATGATGGATGTGGATGTGTGCATAGTTGTCTTCTGTGATATTCTATCCTTTGTTTCAAGCATCAGTTTGATTTAAAAAAAAATCATTTCCTTTTGACCTAGGCATGATCTGGATTTAAGACTTAAACAAAACTTGGTTGTTTCATCATAAAACTTAGTTTAAAATTTTATTTAAGTCAAAATAAATTGGTAATGGTTCTGGAAACTAAAATAACACACCAAGTTGAATATAAGCGAAAATTTAAATTTCCTAGTTCATGGTTTCAGGAATATAATATAAAACCTTATACAAAATGATGATTTTTAAAACTAAAATCTAAATTTTAGTAATGGAATTAGGGTGCAGCTCTGGTTTGACCAGACAATAGAAATTGAGGGTTTTCTAATGATCTATGAGGTCTGGGAGGAAGGGGTTATTTCAGGAGGTAGTCTGATGATCAGAGGCTAAGGGAAAATTGTCAAGATGTCGATCATAGCACTGTGGTGATGATGGCAATCGAATTAGGATTTTAACCCTAGTTTTAACTAGGTCTGATGTTTTGAATGGTTCGCATGCTCTGGTTGATCGAGTTCAACCAAACTCAAGGGGATGGAAGCATGGGGGTAGGTGATGGTGTGATCGGAGTTATAGACCCTCTAGTGGTCAGAGTTTCGTGAACGGCGATGTTCTAGGTTTTGATGGTGGTTTCTGTTGATGTTCCAGGTTTGGTTGAGAACTCGAATTTGATTTCGAGCTTTGGGGTGACGATCTGATGATCGTGGGGAGATGTGAAGTTGTTTGTCGATGTGGGAAGATCGACAAAGTTGGCCAGAAGTGATCGACGCCACCATGCATGTGCACGGTGCACCCCTTTTGTTTTCTGTTGTTTTTGGTTGGGTAAAGGAGTTACTCAAGTGATTCTCGAGTAAATTGATTGTTTTGCTCGAGTTAGGTAGGGTTTGACTCGAAGTAAATAAGGTAAGGCTCGGGTCAAATTCTAGATTACAGGTTTAAACCTGTTCTGTTTTAAAAATTTAAAACTGAATTTCTTAAGAAGATTTAAATTAAGTTTAAATCTAAGTTTAAAAATGGATTCAAGTTTAATTTGAATCTTAGTTTGGGAATAAATAAAGTTTCTAAAATTCAAACTTGTTTAATAACTTTAAAGTGTTTAAATAATTAAAAGGATTGAATTTAAAATGGAATTTAAAAATGTAAAGTAATGATTTGAACAAATTTTAAATCAAAGTTTTAAATTTGATTCAAATCTAAATTTGAATCTTAGTTTTGAAATAAAATAAGTTTTATAAAATTTAAAGGTTTTAACAACTTTGAATGTTAAAGTAAATCTTTAATGATTTGAATTCAAAAGGAATTTGGTTTAAACTCTTTTAAAATTTCTTTTACAAGATATAAGTATTCTTTAACATGTGAATTTAAGGGTTTTAAATTGGTTTTATACTTTGTTAAAGATAAATTGGTATTCATTTTAAATCTTTAAATTAAAATGAAATTTAAGAGTAAATTTGAAAATAATTTTTTCCAAATGTATTTGTGAGTGATAATCTAATCATAGATAAGAAAATATTTTATCTTAAAGTCAAAATCATTAAATCTTTAAGGTAATTAAAATGGATAATTAATGATTTCGATTAATTAAACAAGTAATTAAAGGTTTAAATTAATTAATTAAGGTTTAAAGTTAATTAATGAGGGATAATTAATTGGTAATTAGGAATCATTCATTAGATAAGATTTTTAAATTAATAACTAAGATTAATTAATGAAGTAGTTAAGGATTAATTAAGATACAGTTAACAGTTAATTAATTAATTTAAGGTTAATTATTGGGTTATTTAAGATTTATTAATTTGAATTTAATAATGATTAATCTAAGTTAATTACTTAAGAAAGTAATTAAAGAATTGTTAATAGTTAATGAAGGTCATTAATTTGAGATTATTTAATAATTAATTAATATGATTAATTTGAATAATTAATTAGATTAATTAATTTAGAGATAATCATTTGTGAAATTGTTTAAGTGTATTTACTTAATGGAAGTAATTAAGAAATTAATCACTTAATGTAATTAATTGAGTTTAATGTGATTAATCTAAGTTAATTAACTAAGTTTAATTAATTTAAGATAATCACTATATGATTTGATAAGTAATTACTTAATGTGATAAATGAAGTGTAATTACTTAGTGAAGAATTTAATGGTAATTGCTGGATGTAATTAATTGAAGATGATTTAATAATGGAAGTAATTTGGATTAAATTACTTATGTTTCTTGATTAAATTAATTACCTAAGAATTTATCAAATAATCCTGCTTAACAATCATTAATTATTTAATTTCGAACCATTTAATTATTAATGAAGGTAATTAGGGGATCATTAATTAATGTAATTAATGATAGTAATTAATGGTTTAATTGTTTAATAAATGTGATTAGTTGTGAACTTGTAAGTGATGAACGAGTTACCCCGTGGTTTTTGAGTAAATTTTATGCTTTAGTATTTCTTGTTAGATGGATTTACTCACTCTGGATTCCAGCCTGACCCGGGTGTTATTTTGATGTAATGCTCGGGTCAGAACGAGTCTTACAGATTTTCAGGTAAGGACGTTCTGGAGCTCAGACGGCGAACCAGATGGCAAGAACATATGGAGTGTCTCCGCTGTATTATATTGTTGTATATCTGAGACATGACGATTGTGTATATCCAGTGTCTGTATATATATGTAAGTCTGATGTATTATAAACGTGTTTGACAGATACAGATTTCTTTTGTAAACTGTTATTATTTGTTATTATATTTTATCCACTGCGAATGTGAGATGTTAGTGTTTCTGTTCTTCTTATTCTTCTATCCCTTTCTTCTTTTTCATAACTATCTGGAATTTTTGGGTTCGAAAATTCTAGGTCGTTACAGTTGGAATCAGAGCTGAAAGGTTAAGCGAGAACCTTGGCTCTAGTAGGTGTACTCATTAAAGATAGGGTCAATAATACCCTAGAATGAGTTGTGTGTGTGTGTGTGTGTGTGTGTGTGTGTGTATATATATATATATGAGAGCGTACATGTTATTTTCTGATATAAAGATTTTTAATGATTTTATATAAGAATATATATATATATATATATATACACACACACACACACATAAAGCAACATTTCTTACTAATAAAGGTTAAGGTAATTGATTGTTAAATTATTGGAATTAAATTAAGAGGTAATAGAAATACAACCAAATTGAAATTAAACAAAAGTAAGTTTGAAATGGATTCAAACTGAAATTAAATCTTGAATTTGGGGAAAAGTTTCAGAATAAGATAATAATGAACTGGTTTTCAGATATGATAATCTTGGTTGTTATCATAAATGATTGTTGTGTTTAATAATAAGATGTGTATTAATGAGTAAGCAAAATGAAATGTTTAGATAAGTATGACTTGTAAATTGAAGTTGGTTTTAAATTGTGAAGTTTTAAATCTGGGTCCAGAATTTGAAAATGGTTTCAAAGTGATAAGGAAATAATAAATAATATTATTTAATGTATTTGAATAAAAAGGGTCCTATTCCAAACAAGAGTTGTTTGAAAATTTAGAGAAATTTTTTTTGATTAAAAACCAAAGGTGGTTTAAAATTTAGGTATAACTTGGCATGTAAAGGAAATTAATATGAATACGTGGATATACATAATATCAAAGATGGTTTGAAATAAACTCTAAATGTTGAGTTTTAAATTTGGAATGAGATGTGATACCCAAGGTGATAAATTTTGAACTTATAATATTATTAATGTGAAGTTTAAACTTTGAAATAGGAATTCAAATTGGGTAAGGTTGGCTGGATTAAGAAAATGGAATTTGACTTTGGGAAAGTTAAATAAGTTAACAAGTAACCTGAATTGGAAATTTTAAGATGAAACTGGGAGTTAAATGGTTGATTTGAATGGGGAGTTTGTGTGATCTCAAAATGGGTTTGAGATCTGGAAATTGAAAATGGATGGATGTTTTAAAATAAAATTGGATGGTATCATCCTATTGTTATTAAAAATCTTTAAATTGTTTGTTTGAATGAATAAGAAATGTAGTGTGGTAATATATCCATTATTGAGATAAAAGGAAAATTAAACTTAAATTTGAAATAAGGATTTCTATGGTAGAAAGGGAATATGGTTAATAATTTTATAAAAGAATAATTGAATTTGTAAATTAAAATTTGTTTAAGAACTGATTTCAAAACTGGAAGATAAAATCGAGTGATAAATTAATTTTTTAAGATAAAATTGTTTTTAAACTCTTATTTGAACTTTGAAAAAGGTTAAGTAAAGATAATTTACAATGGAATTTTGAAAATTGGACTCAGAATTAAATTGTTTAAAGATTTGGATGGTTGATTTAAAATAAATAAATAAATAAAGGTTAATTTGATTTAAGGGGTTAAATTAACATTTGGAAACTTAACTCGAATTTATATAATTCAGGATGGTTTAAATTTGAAATTTGAATTGAATTCATTCAAATTGAATCTGATTTGAATTAATTGGATTTGTGATTGAAGATGTGTAAGTTTAAAATTTTTAATGGAATATTTGAATTTGATTGAATTGAAATGATTTGAAATTGAAGTGGGTTCAATTGATATTAGTCCAAATCGATTGGAATAATTTGGAATTGTAATTAAAGTTGAGTAGGTTTAAAATCAAATGGAATTTGATTTGAATTTGAAAAGAAATCAAGATTGATTCAACTTGAAATAGGGTTAAATCAATTTCAATGGAAATTGAAGTTATTCAAATTGGAATTGAGTCAATTTAAATGGATGTGGAAATTTAAATTGAATTGATGGGGAAGTGAACAGTTTTGACTCTGGACTATTTTCAATATAAATTATTTTAATATAAACTTATTTTTCCGACCTATTTAACATATACAACCTTTCTTTTTAAAGCCAAATTATTTTATATTTATTTTACAATTATTTTTGAAACTATTTAACAAATTTTCAATTGTTTTATAAACTAATTACTATTTTTCAACTATTTTACAAATTAATTACTGTTTTACAACTATTTTGCAATTATCTAAAATTTATGAAATAATTTAACTATTTTCCAACTATTTTACAATTACTTAACTATTTTATAGCTATGTTACGAACTGATGATTATTTTTCAACGATCTGTCTATTTTAAACTTTTCAAGCTATTTTCTGAATTTAAGCTGGACAGAGTTCAAATTGTTTATGATTGAATATCCATTTGGGATAAGGATTAAGGTGATAATCCGATGGAATTTCGAGATTCGAGCATAGAATTTCGAGATTTAGATTCGAGCATAGAATTTCGAGATAGTTATATCGATCCGAGTTGGGATTTTTCGCTCGACTTTCGACGGCGATCCCGGGTATGGATTGTTGATTGATTCTGGATATTCTCTATCATAGTTAGGCTATGCAAGGAGAATGATGGTTTCTGATCAAGAAACCTGATCTGAGTCTTCACTAGATAGTCGGGTGGACGATACTAATTCGGAAGTGAAATTATGTGATCGAGTGAGCGATCAGATTGGTATAGCGTGCAAATGATAAGTGTACATCGTACGGATTTGAATGAAATTAATACGGAAAATTTGTGAATAAGAAATGTGAAATGATTTCTTTGAAATGAAAGTATATTTTGTGAAATATACAATAGATAAAAGTGAAAGTTGGATGTTTTTATGATGATAAGTAAGATGGAAACAACTTTAAAAAAAAGTAATCAAATTTGAACATTTGATTTTGAATAAACATAATTATATATCTTTGTTATATAATACAAATCTTCCCTTGTTGAATCTATCACTGGAAGAAAAGGATTTTGAAGGTGTTTGAAGTATAAAAGGAGTTTTATGCAAGTTTGAAATGATCCAAAGTTTTTAAAAAAGTTATATATATATATATATATATATATATATAAAGGATCTTATGAGGATTTTGGAAAAAGGTTTTGGGAACCTTTGGATTTGGAAAGGCTTTTGATTTTTGGGTAAAATCAACATTGGAATTTGGAAAGCCTAGTTTGAGAATTATCAATTTTGGGATAATCGATTTTGAGAAAAGAAGATTTATATGAGATTCATACTAGGTGTATGATTTGGAAGATACTATATGTGTGTGGTATAAAGTGTTTTGATAATGGCTCTGGGGAAAGGCGCTCCCTTGAAATGAACTTCTCAGGAGTGTCATCGGTTGGTACTACCTTGAACCCTAAGGGGGGGTTCTAAAGTTGATCCTGTGAGGAGTCCAGACAAAACTAGTTCTTGAGGATTATGATTAGTGTGTAGCGAAAGTTGAGGACGCTGATGCCTACAGAGGCATTTGGGCTATGCTGTGACGACAGTGTAACTCGATGTTACTGCGATCTACTGCAGACCATAGCGAAAGTCATGTGTGCCGTTGAGAGCCAACAGTCTGCGTTTGATTTTATATCGGTAGACTGCGACCTATGGTAACAAAGCGAAAGTCGTGTGTGCCGCTGAGAACCAACGTCTACATTTGATTTTATATCGGTAGACTGCGACCTATGGCAACATAGCGAAAGTAGTATGTGCCGCTGAGAGCCAATGGTCTACGTTTGATTTTACATCCGTAGACTGCGACCTATGTGGGAGTGGAGAAGTTTCATTTTTGACAGCGAAAATCGAGGGCGCTGATGCCTACAGTTACATGGACTTTTGCTACGACGGCAACGTAATCCTGGAATGTAACTGTAATCTTTTGTGGGTTCCATGGAGTAATCGAGGGGCGCGGAGTGCCTACAGTTACATAGACTTTTGCTGCGATGGCAACGTAAACCATGATGTAATTGCAATCATGGATGGGGTGATGATTTCCAGAGCATTCTCACCAAAGATATTTCCTCTATTTTCAAAATGTTTTCGATATTTTCAATAAAATTATTTTTCAAAGTATTTTTATTGGACGTTGAAAACGGATCTGCCAAGCACTTATAGGCTTTCAGACGTACGCCTGATCAACGTATGACCGAATTTTTATAAGGACAAGGATGGACTGGTTGAGACATCGAGTTATGAAAAGTATTTTTATAAAAATATTTTTGTAATATTATATAGATTTTAAAGTGTTTTAAAGATCTCTAAGTAAAAGAGTTTTAGTTAAAATTGATCAAAGAATAATTTAACTGATATTAAGTATTTTAATAAATTCTGGTTTCGTTCCTTTTCGAGGACGAAAAGTTCTAAAGGGGGGAGGAATGTGACAACCCTAATTTTTTACGTTTGTTAATTGGGAAATTAACTTGTTTAAATCATTGACACATTAATTTTGTTAGTCAACCTGAACAAAAATAAATTGATTTGAAACTATAACAAATATTGAATTAACATATATGTATATAGGTTATATGAATATCGATGGTGGAAAATGTGAATATATATGTGGATAAATATTAATATGTATGAATATGAATATACATGGTGATAACAAATGCAAGTGCAACTATATGCATGCAAAAAAATGAATATATATTCATACATCAATTCACATAAATACTTGTAGACGTATAGGGAAGCATCATGATGAAGAAACTCCAAGTCAAGCCACAAAAATAGCAAATCAGCACACAATACATCTAGTCAAGCATGAGATCAAATCAGGTCATAGTAAACTTCTGACCAAAGAAAAAAAATAAAAATAAAGAAGCTTGCTATGCACTGTAGCCTATACTCCTTAATACCTCCACTTGCCATTTTTCCATTCATTCGAACCAAGATTAAACTAGATTCAAGCAATCAAAGTATCATCATCTTCAGTTTTCAAAAACAGGTCCAGGTTCTCTGTTTGCATAAATATGAAGGTGAGTAACATCGCATTTTAAAATCTTAAAACCTATCTGGTTGCATGCTATTTCTGAAACAAATATGTTTGTGTATATATGAATTCACTGTGTATATTTGAATGATAGATGTAGGTGTGTGCATAGTTGTCTTCTGTGATATTCTGTTCTTTGTTTCAAGCATCAGTTTGACTTTTAAAAAAAATCATTTCCTTTTGACCTAGGCATGATCTGGATTTAAGACTTAAACAAAACTTGGTTGTTTCATCATAAAATTTAGTTTAAAATTTTATTTAAGTCAAAATAAATTGGTAATGGTTCTGGAAACTAAAATAACATACCAAGTTGAATATAAGTGAAAATTTTAAATTTCCTAGTTCATGGTTTCAGGAATATAATCTAAAACCTTATACAAAATGATGATTTTTAAAACTAAAATATAAATTTTTAGTAATGGATTTAGGGTGCAGTTCTGGTTTGACCAGACAATAGAAATTGGAGGTTTTCTGATGATCTATGAGGTCTGGGAGGAAGGGGTTATTTCTGGAGGTAGTCTGATGATCAGAGGCTAAGGGAAAATTGTCAGGATGTTGATCATAGCACTGTGGTGACGATGGCAATCAAATTAGGATTTTAACCGTAGTTTTAACTAGGTCTGATGTTTTGAATGGTTCACTGCTCTGGTTGATCGAGTTCAACCAAACTCAAGGGGATGGAAGCATGGGGGTAGGTGATGGTGTGGTCGGAGTTACATACCCTCTAGTGGTCGGAGTTTCGTGAACGGCGATGTTCCAGGTTTTGATGGTGGTTTCTGTTGATGTTCCAGGTTTTGGTTGAGAACTCGAATTTGATTTCGAGCTTTGGGGTGACGATCTGATGATCATGGGGAGATGTGAAGTTGTTTATCTATGTGGGAAGATCGACGAAGTTGGCCAGAAGCGATCGGCGCCACCGTGCATTTGCACGGTGCACCCCTTTTGTTTTCTGTTGTTTTTGATTGGGAAGAGGAGTTACTCGAGTGATTCTCGAGTAAATTGTTTGTTTCTCTCGAGTTAAGTAGGGTTTGACTCGAAGTAAATAAGGTAAGGCTCGGGTCAAATTCTAGATTACAGGTTTAAACCTGTTCTGTTTTAAAATTTTAAAACTGAATTTCTAAAATGTAAAGAAGATTTAAATTAAGTTTAAATCTAAGTTTAAAATGGATTCAAGTTTAATTTGAATCTTAGTTTGGGAATAAATAAGGTTTTTAAAATTCAAACTTGTTTAATAACTTTAAAGTGTTTAAATAATTAAAAGGATTGAATCTAAAATGGAATTTAAAAATGTAAAGGAATGATTTAAACAAAGTTTAAATCAAAATTTTAAATTTGATTCAAATCTAAATTTGAATCTTAGTTTTGAAATAAAATAAGTTTTATAAAATTTAAAGGTTTTAACAACTTTGAATGTTAAAGTAATTTTTTAATGATTTGAATTCAAAAGGAATTTGGTTTAAACTCTTTTACAATTTCTTTTACAAGATATAAGTGTTCTTTAACATGTGAATTTAAGGGTTTTAAATTGGTTTTAAACTTTGTTAAAGATAAATTGGTATTCATTTTAAATCTTTAAATTAAAATGAAATTTAAAAGTAAATTTGAAAATAATTTTTTTCAAATGTATTTGTGAGTGATAATTTAATCATAGATAAGAAAATGTTTTACCTTAAAGTCGAAATCATTAAATCTTTAAGGTAATTAAAATGGATAATTAATGATTTCGATTAATTAAATAAGTAATTAAAGGTTTAAATTAATTAATTAAGGTTTAAAGTTGATTAATTAAGGATAATTAATTGGTAATTAGGAATCATTCATTGGATAAGATTTTTAAATTAATAATTAAGATTGATTAATGAAGTAATTAAGGATTAATTAAGTTACAGTTAACACTTAATTAATTAATTTAAGGTTAATTAATTGGTTATTTAAGATTTATTAATTTGAATTTAATAATGATTATTCTAAGTTAATTACTTAAGAAAGTAATTAAAGAATTGTTAATAGTTAATGAAGGTCATAAATTTGAGATTATTTAATAATTAATTAATGTGATTAATTTTAATAATTAATTAGATTAATTAATTTACAGATAATCATTTGTGAAATTGTTTAAGTGTATTTACTTAATGGAAGTAATTAAGAAATTAATTACTTAATGTAATTAATTGAGTTTAATGTGATTAATTTAAGTTAATTAATTATGTTTAATTAATTTAAGATAATCACTAGATGATTTGATAAGTAATTACTTAATGTGATAAATAAAGTGTAATTACTTGGTGAAGAATTTAATGGTAATTACTGGATGTAATTAATTGAAGATGATTTAAGAATGAAAGTAATTTGGATTAAATTATTTATGTTTCTTGATTAAATTAATTACCTGAAAATTTATCAAATAATCCTCCTTAACAATCATTAATTATTTAATTTCGAACCATTTAATTAATTAATGAAGGTAATTAGATGATCATTAATTAATGTAATTAATGATAGTAATTAAAGGTTTAATAAATGTGATTAGTTATGAACTTGTAAGTGATGAACGAGTTATCCCGTGGTTTTTAAGTAAATTTTATGCTTTAGTATTTCTTGTTAGATGGATTTACTCATGCTGGTTTCAGCCTGACCCGGGTGTTACTTTGATATAATGCTCGGGTCAGACCGAGTCTTACAGATTTTCAGGTAAGGACGTTCTAGAGCTCAGAAGGCGAGCCAGATGACAAGAACGTATGGAGTGTCTCCGCTGTATTATATCGTTGTATATCTTAGACATAACGATTGTGTATATGCAGTATCTGTATATATGTGCAACTCTTATCTATTATAAATGTATTTGAAAGATACGAATTTCTTTTGTAAACTGTTATTATTTGTTATTATATTTTATCCGCTGCGAATGTGAGATGTTTGTGTTTCTGTTCTTCTTATTCTTCTATCCCTTTCTTCTTTTTCATAACTATTTGGAATTTTCGGGTCCGAAAATTCCGGGTCGTTACACAATTGGAATCCTACAATTGAGGTCGAGAGAGTAGGTTTATGAAAGCTGATCTTTGCAACAAACCGTACCTCCATGGGCCAAAATTTTGACAAAAATCTAAATCCAAGTTCATAAAAGAAAAAATTGTTGGATTTGGTACCAGGAAATAAGCATGAGCATTATCAAAGATTGATAGAAAGCTAAACTCACAGCGGAAATAATAACTGGATAAGAATACTAACCATGACTACTACCTTGAATAGCAGATTGCCACATCAGCATCGAGCATAAGAGAAAGAAGACCTCCAACAACAATGAACATCCAGCTCGAGTGAAACATTCCTCTAAATTCTATCCTGTATGTTGTAATGAGGAGGGGGTCGAAACGACGTTCTGGTGACTGAAAAAAAAAGATAAACTGTCCATAACATAAACTTATACCGATAAGTTTCCCTTTAATTATTATGTCCACCAAAGTTAACAATTCTAATCCAGTTTTTGCATTGCAAACACGATTACATACTTATAAAGAAGCCATACCAACTACCCAATACTCCCAAACCCATTAGCCACTTAATACTTCTAAATATGAAGCGAACTTCTATAATACTTTTAAAAGAGAAATAGGTAGACTATGTCATTTACGACCTTGATTGAGCTAGACCCCGTCCTTTAAGACCTATTCCCAAGGTGATTTCCTAACAATGTTGTCAATGGTCGGTGGGTCCTAGCTACAAGACCTGTAACCACTATTTAAGGCTTTCGACATTTAATGTCCAACTATTACCGCGCCTATTATCGATAAAATCGTAGTCATGAAATAAATAGTACTCAAACCACTCAATACATTTTATTAGAAAATAGGTAGACTCTAGTCATTTACGACCTTAACCAAAGCGGACCCCATCTTTAAGACCTATCCTCAAGGCATGCTCCTAAATGGTACTATTATTATTATGACTTTAGCAATGTAAGAGACAGTACCCAAGTGACTTAATACTTTTTGGTGGAAAATAGGCAGACCTCGTCATTTTAGAACTACTTGAAGCAAATCCTTCCCGAGATATCCACTCCCATTCTTTAATCATAAATATGGCATCTCATTTGGTAACTTCTTTCGATAGGAAGGCGGACCCTTCAGCCACTTAAGACCTCAACATTAAAGTGAACCCCTTTTTAGAGACATCCTTATTTATTTATTTGGAATCTCACTAGGTTACTTAATACTTTCATTTAGGAGAGAAGCGGACCCTTCAGACACTTAAGACCTCAAACCAAAAACGAACTCCTATGGAGATAGCCTACACCGCTCCTAATTTCAAATTTGGACCATTTAATACTTTCCAATTAAGAAAGCAAGGCTAAGCTTTTATATCCTTAGGGGTCATAGGATTAGTGATATCTCATATCAGTAGTAAGTACATCCGATTACTAGTAGTCTCAAAGTAAGGGACAATCTTCCATCGAGTGATGATAGTGACCTCGCATCGCTAACCTACTAAGTCAAATTAACCATCCTAAGTCTTTATTTATATTATCTTAGGTAAACATTAGACTTAGCCTACAAATTCCCTTTTTATTTAAGGCAATAAGATTTACCTTCAATATTTATTTACTCATATATCCCTGCTTAATACTCATAAATGCCAGTTTGTCCATAAAATCCAAAAGGACATTTTCTAAGACATTTATGTATGATTACTAATTTCAAAATAGTAACCTTTTATATCTATTCCATTTTTACCAGTCCCATTAATCCATTGACCCTATCAGATTATTGCAACTCTCATATTAATTTCCATAAGTTAGTCTAAAACAAAAAAAAATTAACTTTAAAATATGAAAGATTGCATTATTTGAAATTACAAGGAATAATCATTTCTTTTTATTACTGAAATAGACAGTGTAAACTACAATAATTCATACTTTACATATCTCTTTCTCTTTCTATTTGCATCCATTCCTTGCTAGATCAAACATTGTATCTTTCTAAAAGGGAAAGAAATCAAACTAATTTATAAATATTAAACGGATCTAAATTTCAACAATTCCGAATATAGAAAAGTTAATATTCTAACAAGATTAGGGTAATAATCCAAATTTATAACATCATTATACAACCTATTTCAGATCTGAAATAAATTTCACTCAAATCAATATTCTAAATTCATACTTTTGGGACTGATTTCCCGATCCGGTTGTATATAATTTTATTTCTTTTTCACAACAACCACAACAAATGATGGTCTTTAATTTTGAATCTGAATGTTAGATGACGGGAACGGTTGTGCTTATTATATACATCATGACTCTTTGTTATAACATCTCTAAATTTTGCTTGACATTATTCAGGGAATTTAATTAAATAAGTTAAACATAGTAACATGAGATGATAAGAAGAATGAGATTTATTAACCAATCTAGGTCAAACCGTAATTAATAATTAATAATATTGTTTTAAATATATAATAGCAAGGGATTAGTGAGAGGTTCGTAAAGAATAATTCTTTACTTCATTCCCTAAACGCTTCCTCTCTCATTCATTCTCATTTTATTTTGTAAAATCAAAACAAAATAAGCCGATCAATGCCTAGAGAAAAAGAATATGAAATCTAAGAAATTCAAAGGAGAAGCTTAGGAGAATCAATTTACATCAAATCTCAATCTCTCTTATCCAACTCAAGGTGAATAATTGTTAGCCATCTCAGCTGTTTATGTTTATTTTTAGATTTAGGATTGATTTTTGAATTGGATGTGATAATATTTTATATTTAGATTGATAATATCAAATATATGATTGGACAATGTTATGTTGGATTTTTATGGAATTGTTCTAATGGGTTTTAAAGGAAAAACCAAAATTTTAATCTTCTATTGATATAAAATTTAAATATGTTGTGGGAAACATTGCTTTGGAGATGGGTTTGCAATGTTCATAATTTTTCAATTTCATATGAATATTTTATGAATTTCCTAAAAATATGTAGATTTTCGAGTTTTTAATTATTCAAGATAATTAAACTAATATTTTAGTCCTAAAATTTTTATACATGGAAGAAGAAGGAAATTTAGTTTTTTAATGATTTTTGGACATTTTCCCCTAATTGTTATAATTTTCTATGAATTTGTTATTCTAGAAAAATTTATGATTAATATAAGTTAATGATATTAATTATAAGGGTTTTGCATAGTTATTTGAGAAGATAGTGCATGCTCTACTAGGATTTTAATAAAGAATATGAATAATGATTTATTATCCAATGAAAATTTGACATGAGACAAGAGTTAATAAAAAAATTTAACTTTAAAAGGAAATAAATCAATTTTTAAGTTATTTATTGAAATGCCATTAGCATTATAAATTAGAGTCTCGATATCATTATATTTATAAAAGCCTGACAACTATAATGGCTGATACATGTGATAGCTACTAGATAGCTATGTGTGGTATCAACTTGCATATAGGAACTCGATACCATGTGTTTTTAGAGGTTCGAAACCTTATGTTTTGTAGAGGCTCGACAACCCCATGGTGTAGAGACTCGGTAACTTCTATCTTTTTAAAACTTGACATCCTCATGTTTTTTAGAAGCTTGGTACCTCATGTTTTAAGAACTTGATATCTCTTGTCTTATAGTGGCTCGATAGCTTCCATGTAGTTATTCGACAACTATTTTTTTAGTGGCTCGATAGCAATATGTTTCACAAACCTGATAACTATGTTTTAGTGGCTCGATAGCCGTATGTTTTATAAACTTGGTAGTTATGTTTTAGAGGCTCGATAGCACGTATTTTCTAGATACTTGACATCTACATTTTCACAGCTATACGGCTGTATGTTTCACAAACTTGAAAGCTATGTTGTGGAGGCTCAACAGCCCATGTTTTCTAGACGTTCAACATCCCTATTTCAGTAGCAAGTATTTTAAACACTATGCAAAAGGATAGTGCTTTGGCACAAGATTTTTGCTAAGTACTGGGCTATCTTTTCCTTGTTTTAAGAATGATTTCAAGTGGTTTATCAATTCTAAGGATAAATGTTCTCAAGAGAGATAGTGTTTTAGTGTAATTTTATATGAATTTTTCCAGAGGAAAATATTGCTTAAACTTAAGTAATTTTGTTATATATGACCATTGATGATCATATTTTGATGAATGTTGTTATATGTTCTTAGTATCATTTGATCAGTTAAATTTACATATTTTATCATTGTCATACTCGTATTTTTATTACCCAATATTGCACCTTGGGATTGACGAACATAATTACCAGTTAGGTTGTTTCAGTAGTGAGTATGGTCAGACTAAACTTCTGAGCGAGTATAATTGCCTCAAGGAAATCCAATATATCAATTGTGTTAGGATACCTTAAAGTGATCAAAACCAGATAAGACATGATTCATGGATTTAATACCAGATATGATTTAGGTGGGGCTGCTGTAGGGTCACACCCTATTCTTCCATCGGTTGCCCTCGATTGGCAAAGGCCTGCGATTCCAGTGCGTTATTTTTTTAGTAGAGAGATTAAAAGGTGTGTACGCAAAGAAATGAACTTGTAGCTCTATATACTCACTGTACTATTTAAGTTGTTTTCCTTCTAACCGTATTTGGAGATGTTAGGACATCTGGTAATGTTTTGGCTTTAGTCAGCTTAATAGGTTATCAGTTGGCCTGTGAAAACTAATAGGTTCATAGTGACCATAGGAAAACTATGATTTGAGACAAACAGTCAATTTCATGGAGCGAGTAAACTTTGGGAATACGTAACCCTTTATTGACAAACTAGGCATATTTACCCATATTGCATGCATATGATCATATCATATTTTGTTTTTAACAATTATGGTTGCAGGTGCATGAATTATGTTAAGATTGACATATTTGATAAGATACTAGAGAGGGGAAAACACATTCCATTTTGTGGTGTGGTCTCACTAGATATCTGTTTTTGGTTTGAGATGACATATTATTATTCACACTAGAATTTTTTTCTAACTTGAATTTTTATTTTCCCTTAAACTCTCAGGTACTCATTCGAATAGATCGGAAGTAGGGTTTTTAGAGTAGACGAATAAGCTTTTGGAGACGTGCAGGAGGCAAGCTAATATTAAGAGTTTATTTCCACTGTATTTCTAGAAGTTTATGCTTTGTTTGTGTGGATGTAACGATAGTATTTATAACTATTGAATAGTTAGACTCTAAACATCCAAGGTGTCATCTTCATATGTCGATCTTGGACTGTAATTGTATTTATTATATTTTCTCCAAAAGTGGAGTCGATGGCATTATATAATGAATGTAGAAGTTTACTAATGAAATGTATTTTAAAATTTCCAAATTCATATGCTTTTAATATTATAGATACAATTAACTGATCTCATTTTGTCACTGAGAAATAACATGATGGATAACTACAGCATCACTAGCGCTTATTGTCTGGCCTCAAATTGGGGAATGTTACAATTTGGTATCAGAGCACTGGTTTATGTAAAACTTAAAATATTTTGAGAACATAATTCAAATAAATCAAAGAATAAGATTATGGTGTGGGATAACGCTATGGTAACATATTTGTTATTGCATTATATATGTATGTATCTTATCTCTATTCTCTCCTCTCTCTCTTAGACCATTCTTCCGTATCTTACAAAGATTTATATGCAGATTACAAGAAAGACAGATATAGAAGCAGGAAATGGAAGGGAAAATTTAGGTAGAGGAAGCACCACAACTAATGGAAATATTCAATCCAATACTAGAAGGAATTTGGGTCGATCAACAAATGTTAATCCAAATACAAATGCTAATATAAATGTTGGAACCCCACCAGTAGGTATGGGAACTATGCAGCAGCTCTTCATAAATATGATGCAAGCTGAAGCTAGTTTGGTTGGAGAAAACGCTGATAATGCAGAAGATGCTAATCTCGCAGTATCTGCTCGTAACAATTATGCCAAGTTAAGCCCTGATTATACCATTCATGGAGGAAAGCTTTTCATGGAGCGAAAAGTGCTATTGAAGTTGATATTTAGCTGTTGCACTAAAATGGATCTTTGTTCACATAGGCTTGAATAATGAGCAGAAAAGGAGGTTGGCATCTAGACAGTTTCAAGGAGTTGCTTTATAATGGTGGAACAGTGTGACTATCGGGATACAAAAGGAGAATTTGACCTTGGATGAATTTAGTAGGAATTTAAGGAAAAAAATTTGTACGAGATAGCTAAGTCAACTTCGTTCAGGAAATTTGCTAAGTTAGAGCAGGGAGAGATATCTGTACTAAAGTATGCAACTAAGTTTAGTGAGTTGTCCATATGCAGATATGATACTATTAAAACTGTGATAAAAAAAATGAAAAGTTCATTTGTGGATTGAAGCCAAAGACTGTGAGGACAACTATGCCACATCTCAGAGATCCATACAATGTGGTAGTGGAGATCATGTTAAGGAATGAGGAAATTATTTCGACATTTGTAAGTGAATAGCCTATGGAGACTCAAGATTTTCAAGGCAAGAAAAGAAAGTTCCTTAATAAGAAGAGAGATAAGAAGGCGGAGATACCAAGAAAAGGAGGGCTAATATTGGTTATCGTAAGTGTAATAAGAAAGAGCACTTTGCTAATGAGTTTCGATCTAGTAATGGAAAGAAGGCAGTGGGAAAGAAGGGTGTGAAGTGTTACAACTGCAACCAGATGGGGCACTGTAAAAATGAATGTCCAAAACCAGCCAAGGCTGATAAAGGAAAAGTTTTTGCTCTGGAACCATCATCTTTTGGACCAACTACATAAGAAAAAGAAATATCCGTGATGGAAGGTACGCTTTTGACTCATGGCATGCCTATTAAAGTATTATTTGATGCTGGCACATCACATTCTTTTCTCTCGTAATGCTCGATAGATAAGTTAAATCTAGAACCATCATGCCTTATTACTTCCTTAATGTTTGTAAATCCAATAAGAGGTTATGAAACTCTTGAGATGTGACAATTTGGAATTTGAGCTATTAGGTCATGCATTTATTTGCAGTTTACATGTGTTTGATTTATAGTGTTCTAGGTTTATTCTGGGTATAGATTACTTAAGCAGATATGATGCTAGGATATTTTACTAGGATAGAAAGATATCATTAGGAAACCTTAATATCCATAATCTAATTATATACTCGAAAGAACATTTGAGTTTAGATGTATGTGCTTTATTGGATGCAAAGGAAGTGAAAGTTAACATGAATCGGGTTTTCATTCTAAGAGAGCATACAAATGTTTTTAAACCAGTTATAAGACTGCTACCGAGATGAGCCATTGAGTTTCGAATAGATCTTAAACCTGGAGCTGAACCCGTAAGTAGGGCGCCTAGCTGAATGACACCTATTGAGATGAAAGAGTTAAAGGTGTAATTGGTGGACTTAAATGGAAAGAATTTTATTAGACTAAGCAGTTTGCCTTGGGGAGCAGCCGCGGTATGTATGAAGAAATCAAATGGGTCGTTAAGGATGCGTGTTGGTTATCATAAATTAAATGAGAAGAAAATAAAGAATTGGTATCCTTTGTCGAGAATAGATGATTTTTTTGATCGACTGAATGAAGCCAAGGTATTTTCCCAATTGGATTTAGTAACAGGGTTCCATCAATTGAGAGTGACGGAGGATAGCATTCCATTAACGGCATTTCGAACAAGATATAGTTCATATGAATGGTTAGTCATGCCATTTGGACTAACCAATGCGCTTGTTTTCTTTGTGTATTTGATGAACCAAATCTTCCAAGAGCATTTTGATAGATTCATGTTAGTGCTTATAGATGACATTCTGATATATTCTAAGAGTGTATAAGATCATGAGATTTATCCTAGAATGGGGCTAGAGACGTTGAGGCAACATCAACTAAAGGTGAAGTTTTCAAAATGTCATTTTTGAAAGAAAGATGTAAAGTTCCTTGGTCATGTAGTTTAACACAAAGGGTTATCGGTAGATCCAGCTAAGATTTAGGCTACCAATAATTGGAAAAGACCCGAGGCTGTGACCGAGAAAATAAGTTTTCTAGGGTCTGTCTATTTTCGAAGATTCGTCAAGGATTTCTCTTGTATAGCGACACCTATGACTGAACTAACAAGGAAAGACGCAATGTATGTTTGGACTAATAAATGTGAAGAAGCATTCTTAAAGCTAAAAAATTTACTGATCAATGCATGTGTGTTAGTTGTTGAAGATGGAAATCAAGATTTAGTGGGTATACTGATGCATGTGGGATAGCGTTAGAAGATGTGTCAATGCAAAATGGTAAAGTGATTGTCTTCGCTTCTCGACAGCTTCGACCACATGAAGTTAGATATCCAACTCATGAAGATTTTCCAGAGGAGATCTTTGCTTTGAAGGTGTAGAGATACTATCTTTAGGAAGAATGATTCGAGTTATTTATGGATCATAAGTCTTTGAATTATTTATTCTCTTAGAGGGAGTTGAATATCAGACAACGAAGGCGGCTAGAGTTTTTGGCAGCTTATGGTTTTGATATTGGGTATATGCCAAGGAAATCAAATAAAGTTGAGGATGCACTTAGCAGGAAACATCAGAGTGTGGTGTTAGATTTTTTAGAAGAATGGAAAGATTTAGAGGCACTGACTACTTGGGGTATACGGTTAAGATCGACAGCTAGTTCTAGTTGAATACTGCAATATTGTCCTGTTTGGAAGTTCGATTGGTAATGATCAAAAGAATTGCTTCTAAGTAGAAAGATGGTCCATTGCTAGTTGAACGGATCAGAATATTTGAAGATGAAACTAAGATTGATGATTTAAAAGATTTTAATCTTGACCAGAATGGATAGTTGAGGAAGAAGGAATGGTTGTGTGTTCTAGATGCTTGCAACCTAAGGAAGGATGTTCTTTGGGAATGTCATCGATAAAAGTTTACTATTCATCCTAGAGGAACTAAAATGTATTAGAATGTGAAGAGGAGTTTCTTTTTGAAAGGAATGAAAACAGATGTAGGATTATGGGTGGAACAATGTTTGAATTGTGCCAGGAATTAGAAACCAAGTGGATTACTTCAACCTTTAGAACCGTCACTTTGGAAATGGGATTCCATATTTTTGGATTTTATTGATGGGTTTCCAAGGTCAAATAGGAAAATTGAAAGCGTTTGGGTCGTGGTATATGGATTGACAAAGAATGCACACTTTATTCCTGTTAAGTCGACAAGGACAGCACCTCCTCTAGAAAAGTTGTTTGTGAAGAATATTGTGAGACTGCATGGGATTTCTAGTAGTATAGTCAGTGATAGAGATAGTTTGTTCACTAGTGAATTCTGGAAGAGTTTGCAAGAAGTACTAGGTACCGAGTTGAAGATGAGTACCATTTACCACCCATAAATGGATGGACAAACCAAAAGAGTTAACAAAGTTCTTGAAGATTTGTTAAGGGCTTGTGTCCTAGACTTTAGAGGATCATGGGAAGACCTTTTGCACTTAGTCGAGTTTTGCTCACAATGAAAGTTATCAAACTAGTATAGGAATGGCGCCTTACGAATCTCTTTACAAAAGGCCGTGAAAACCACCAGCATGTTGACTAGAGACTGAAGGTAGATTGATTCGTAACCTAGATATGGTGAGAGAAGCTACATGACAGATTGAATTGGTCTGAGCAAGGATGAAGAACACTCAGTCTGGGTAGAAAAGTTATGCAAATAAGAGGTGTAAGGATTTAAAGTTCTCAGTTGAAGACCATTTTTTTATTAAAGTATCACCGATGAAGGGTGTGGTATGGCTGGAAAAGTCAGGGAAGTTGACATCAAGATATGTTGGTTTGTTTTTATCATAGAAAAATTAGGGAAACTTGCTTATTAGATAGATTTTATGAATAATTTGGCAGAAGTCCATAATATTTTTCATGTTTCTCATCTTAGAAAGTGTGTGCATGATCCGGAGACTACAATTGCACCGACTGAACTAGAAGATTTAGTAGTGGAACTGGATATGACTTTTGTTAGACAACTAATTTGTGTTGTAGCAAGAGATGATAAGAAACTAAGACACAAGGCTTTCAAGTTAGTGAAAGTCCAGTTGAATGACAATGAGAATGACTGTACTTGGGAAATAAAAGACCTGATCAGAGATACTTATACCAAGTTGTTTTGATGGTATGTTCTGTATTTTCCATACAGACTTTCTGCTAGGTGGATATGCTAGGATTATTGTTATGCCTTTGTCACACATGTTTGCATGATTGTTATGCCTGTAGTTTTCCTTATAGTAATTTCAAGGACGAAGTTCTTTAAAGGGGAGTCTGTAACAGCCCTAATTTTTATTTAACATTGTTTAGGGAATTTAATTAGATAAATTAAATAGAATAATGTGGGGGTAATAAGGAGAATGAGATTTGTTAACTAATTTAGGTCAGACATTAATTGATCAATTAATAAGATTGTTTTAGTCATAAAATAGAAAGGGATGAATGAGAGGGGAATAATGGAAATAATTCCTTAATTCATCCCCTAAACCCTTCCTTATCATTCATTCTCATTTCATTTCTAAATTAAATAAAAGCAAAAGAGGATTTAGGCTATTACCTAGAGAAAAAATAGGAAATCTGAGGAATTAAAAAGGGAAAACTTAGGAGAATTAATCTATATCAAATCTCAATCTCTCATATCCAATCCAAGGTGAATAATAGTTAACCATCTCAATTGTTTATGTTTGTTTTTAGATTTAAGATTGATTTATGAATTGGATGTGATAATATTTCATACTTAGATTGATAGTATCATTATTTGGTTGAATGATAGTATGTTGTGAAAACATTATTTTGGAGATGAGTTTTCAATTTTATAATTTTCCAAGTTCATATGAATACTTTATGACTTTCCTAAGTGGAAAAATGTGTACTTTTTGGGTTTTTAATTATTAAAGATAATTAAATTAGTATTTTAGTCTTGAAATTTTTATATATGGAAGAAGAAGGATCATACTTTTAATGATTTTTGGGGTTTTCCCTAATTGTTTTGATTTTCTACGAATTTGTTATTCTAGAAATTTTTATAAATAATAGAAGTTAATGATATTAAATATAAGGGTTTTGAAAAGTTATTTGAGAAGGTAGTACGTGACCTACCAGGATTTCAGTAAAGAATACAAAAAGTGTTTTATTATTCAATGAGAATTTGACATGGGGCAAGAGTTAGTAGAATGTTTTAATTTAAAAGTAAATAAATCAGTTTTAAAGTTATTTATAGAAATGCCATTGGCATTATAACTTTGAGTTTCAATACCTTTATATTCATGAAGCTCGACAACTATAAGGCTGATACATGTGATAGCTACTAGATTGCTATGCATTGTATCTGCTTGCATAAGAACTCAATACCTTATGTTTTTAGAGGTTCGAAACGTCATGTTTTGTAGAGGCTCGATAACCCCATGGTTTAGAGACTCGGCAACTTATTTTAAAAAAAACTTGACATCCTCAAGTTTTTTAAGAGGCTCGGTACCTCATGTTTTTGAGAACTCGACACCTTTTGTCTTATAATGGGTCGATAGCTTTCGTGTAGCTACTTAACAACTATATTTTTGAGGCTCGATAGCCATATGTTTTACAAACCTAATAACTATGTTTTAATGGCTCGATAGTCATATGTTTTATAAACCTAATAGTTATGTTTTAGGGGCTCGATAGACCATGTTTATAGATACTCGACATCTACATTTTAGCGGCTATTCAGCCTTGTAGAGGCTCGATACCTATGTTTTGAGTATTTTAAAAACTCTGTAAAAGGATAGTCTTTGGCATAAGACTTTGGCTAATTATTAGGCTATATTTTCCTTGTCTTAAGAATGATTTAAAGTGGTTTATCAATTTTATAAATGTTTTCAAGGAAATGAGATAGTGTTTTAGCCCAATTTTACATGAATTTTTCCAAAGGAAAACATTATTTAAACTTAAGTAATTTTGTTATGTATATGACTATTAATGATCCTATTTTGATAAATGATGATATATGTTCTTCTCATCGTTTAATCAGTTAAATTTTCTTATTTTATCATTGTCATACTTACATTTTCATTACCCAGCATTGCATCTTGAGACCGAGGAATAGAATTACCAATTAGGTTGTTCTAGTAGTGGGTATGGTTAGACTAAACTCTTGAGTGAGTAGAATTGCTTTCAGGAGATCAAATAGATCAACCGTGTTAGGATGCCTGGAATTGATCAAAACTAGAAAAGATACGACTAATGGATTTTAAACTATGTAAGATTTAGCTGGGGGCGGTGTAGGGTCACGCTCTATGCTTCGGTGGATAGCCCTCGATTGGTAAAGGTCCGCACTTCCAATGTATATGGCTTTGTTAGTAGTAGTCTAAAAGATGTATACAGACATAAAGGAACTCATAGCTCTATATGTTCACTGTACTGTTTTAGTTGTTTTCCTCCTAACCGTATTTGGAGATGTTGCGACATCTAATTATGTTTTGGTCTGAGTCAGCCTGATAGGCTTAGTTGGCTTGTGAATATTAGTTGGTTCATAGTGACCATATGAAAACTATGATCCGAGATAGACAATCATTTTCATAGGGTGGGTAAACTTTGAGAGTGCATAACCCTTTAATGAAAAACAAGTCATATTAACCCATATTGCATGCATATATCATATCATGTTTTTCAACCATTATGGTTGCAGGTGCATTAATTATGCTAAGGATGACATATTTGATAAGATACCGGCGAGAGGAAAACACAATCCATTTTGCAGTGTGGTCTCACTAGATATCTATTTTTGGTTTGAGACGGTATATTATTATTCACACCAGACTTTTTGTCTGTCTCGACATTTCTGTTTTTCCCCTTAACCTCTCGGATTCTCATTTGAGTAGATTGGGAGTAAGGTATTTAGGGTAGACTAATAAGCTTTTGAAGACATGCAGGATGCAAGCTAGTATTAGGAGTTTATTTTCACTGTGTTGTTAGAAGTTAATGCTTTGTTTGTATGGATGTAATGACAAAATTTATAACTGTCTAGTAGTTAGACTTTGCGCACGAGGATAGCTAAGTCAACTTTGCTCAGTAAGTTTGATGAGTTGGAGTAGGGAGAGATGTCTATACTGGAGTATGCAACTAAGTTTGATGAGTTTGCCAGATACAGATATGCTACTATTGATATTGTGATAAAAAAAGGAATGAGAAGTTCATTTGTGGATTGAAGCTAGATATTGCCTGGGCAACTATGCTGCATCTCAAAGATCCATGCGATGTGGTGGTGGAGATGGCCTTATGGAATGAGGAAATGTTTTCGACATTTGGAAGTGACAAGCTATTAGGGATTTAATATTTTCAAGGGAGGAAAAGGAAGTTCCTTAATAAGAAGGGAGCTCAGGAGGGAAGAGTTGTCAAGAAAGAGAAGCCTAATATTGTTTGCTATAAGTGTCATATGAAAGGGCACTTTTCTAATGAGTGTCGATCTAGTAAGGGAAAAAGGGCTGTGGGAAAGAAGGGTATGAAGTGTTACAACTACAACCAGATGTGACATTACAACAATGAATGTCTAGAACTGGCCAAGGCGATAAAGATAAAGCATTTGCTCGGGAACCATCAGCTTCTGGATCAACTGCAAAAGAGAAAGGAAAGTCTATGATGGAAGATGCTTTCGATTCATGGAATACTTGTTAAAGTATTATTTGATACCGATGCATCACATTCTTTTATCTCGTAATGTTTGGTAGATAAGTTAAATCTAGAACCATCATACCTTATTAATTCCTTAAGAGTTGTGAATCTAATAGGATATTATGAAACTCTTGGGACAAAATGTGACCACATAGAATTTTAGCTGTTAAGTCATGCATTTTCCTACAATTAACACATATTTTATTTTATTGGTTTTGAGATTACTCTAGGTATGGATTAGTTAAATAGATAAGATGTTGGGATATTTTGCCAGGACAGGAAGATATCATTAATACATCCTAATAGTCACAATCCAATTATAGAATTGGCAGAAAATTCGAGTCTAGATGTATATGCTTTATTGGGTGGAAAGGAAGTGGAAGATGAGGTGAATCGGGTTTTCATTGTAAGATAGTATACATATATTTGGAGCCAATTATAGGACTACCACCGAGATGAGTTATTGAGTTTCGAATAGATCTTGTACTTGGAGCTAAACCGTAAGTAGACCGCCTAGCAGAATGACACCTACTAAGATGTAAGAGTTAAATGTGCAACTGGTGGACTTAGAAGGGAAGAATTTTATTAGACCAAGCAGTTTGCCTTACGGAGCGGCTGTAGCGTTCGTGAAGAAATCAAACGGGTCATTACAGATGTGTATTGATTATCATAAGTTAAATGAGTAAACGATAAAGAATCGACATCCTTTTCCAAGAATATATGATTTGTTTGATTAGTTGAGTGGAAATAAGGTATTTTTCCAATTAGATTTAGCAGTAGGATTCCTTCAATTGAGAGTGGCAGAGGAAAACATTTCGTTAACGGCATTTCGAAAAAGGTATGGTTCATATGAATGGTTAGTCATACCCTTTGGACTAACCAATGCATTTTCTTTCTTTGTGGATTTAGTGAACTGGATTTTCCAAGAGATTTGGATAGATTCGTGTTAGTATTTATAGATGACATTCTGATATATTCTAAGAATGAATTAGATCAGGAGATTCATCTTAGAATTGATCTCATTCATTATTAGAATGGTGCTTGATACAGTGAGGCAACATCAACTAAAGGCGATGTTTTTAAAATGTCATTATTGGAAGTAAGAAGTGAAGCTTCTTAGTCACGTAATTTCAGAGAAAGAGTTATTAATAGATCCAACAAAGATTGAAGCTTTTAATAATTGGAAAAGAACCAGATCGTGACTGAGATAAAAAAATTTCTAGGGTTACCTGGCTATTATTGGAGATTCATTAAGGATTTCCCTCGTATAGCAGCACATATGACTAAACTAACTTGGACAGATGTAAAGTATGTTTGGATCGATAAATGTAAAGAAGAATTCTTAAAGATAAATTTTTTATTGACCAATGCACTTGTTTTAGTTATTCTAGATGGAAATCAAGATTTAGTGGTGTATACTGGTGCATGTGGGATAGAATTAGGAGCTGTGTCAATGCAAATGGTAAAGAGATTGCATTCTCTTCTCGACAGCTTCGACTACATGAAATTAGATATCCAATTCACAATTTAGGGTTGGCGGAGGTGGCCTTTGCTTTGAAAGTGCGGAGACACTATCTTTTGGGAGTTATTTACGGATCGTAAGCCTTTGAAGTATCTATTCTCTCAAAAGGACTTGAATATGAGACATCAAAGGTAGCTAGATTTTTTGGCAGCATATGATTTTGATATTGAGTAAATGCCAAGGAAAGGAAATAAATTATGGGTATACTTAGCAGGAATTAGAGTGTGGTGTTAGCTTTGTTAGCAAAATGGAAAGATTTAGAAACATTGACTAATTGAGGTATAAGGTTAAGATCGATAGCTAGTTCTAGTTGAAATACCGCAATGTTATCCTTTTTGGAAACCCGATCGGTAACGAACGAAATAATTGTTTCTAAGCAGAAAGATGATCCATTACTAGCTGAATGAATCAGAAGAGTAGAAGATAAAACTAAGATTGATGATTCAAAAGATTTTAGTCTTGACTAGAACGTATAGTTGAGGAAAAAGGATGATTGTGTGTTTCAAATGTTTGTAACCCAAGGAAGAAAGTTCTTTGGGAGTACAACCGATCAAAGGTTGATATTCATCCTGCAGGAACTAAAATGTATTAGGATATAAAGGGGATCTTTTGGAAAGGGATGAGAAGAGATGTGGGCTTATGGTAAAACAATGTTTGAATTGCCAACAAGTAAAAGCTAAGCATTAGAAGGCTAATGGATTGCTTCAACCTTTAAAAGTGCCATTTTGAAAGTGTGACTCCATATCATGAATTTTATTGATGGGTTGCCAAGGTCGAATAGGGGAAATTAAAGTATTTGGGTCGTCATAGATAGACTGACCAAGAGTGCATACTTTGTTCCCTTTAAGTCGACAAAGATGGCACCTACTCTGGCAAAGTTGTTTATGAAGAACATTATTGGAGTGCATGAGATTCCTGGTAGTATAGCCAGCGACAGAGATACCTTTTTCACTAGTGAATTATGGAAGAATCGACAAGAAGTGTTAGCTACCAAGCTAAAGACAAGTACCGCTTACCATCCAAATGGATAGGCAAACATAAGTTCTTGTAGATTTGTTAAGGGCTTGTGTATTAGACTTTAAAGGGTCATGGAAGACTATTTACACTTAGTCAAGTTTTCTTATAATAATAGTTATCAAACTATATAGGAATGACCCCTTTCGATGCTCTTTACGAAAGGCCATGCAAATCACCAGAATTTTGGCTAGAGACTGGAGACAGATTGATTCTTAGGCCAAATATGGTGAGAGAAGCTACATAAAAGATTGAGTTGATCTAAGCAAGGATGAAGGTTGCTCGGTCTAGGAAGAAAAGTTACGCAAATAAGAGGCATAAAGATTTAGAGTTCTTAGTTGGAGATCGTATACTTGTTAAAGTATCACCAATGAAGGATGCGATACGATTGGGAAAGTCGAGGAAATTAGCACCGAGATATGTTGTTCCATTTCCAATCATAGAAAGGATCGAGAAACTCGCTTATTGGATAGATTTACTGAATGGTTTAGTAGCGGTCTATAACTTTTTCATGTTTCTCATATTAGAAAGTGTGTGCGTGATCCAGAGACTACTATTGCACCGAATGAATTGGAAGATTTAGTAGTGGACCCGGATTCGACTTTTGTTAGACAACCAGTTTGTGTTGTAGCAAGAGATGAGAAGAAATTAAGAAACTAGACCATCAAGTTAGTGAAAGTCCAGTAGAATGACAGTGAGAAGGTTTGTACGTGGGAAACAGAAGACATGATTAGGGATACTTAACCTAAGTTGTTTTGATGGTTTGTTTTATATCTACCACATAAACTTTCTACTAGTAGGATATGCTAGTATTATTGTTATATGTTTGTCATGTATGATTGTTATGTTTGTCGTTTTCCTTACCATAATTTTGAGGACAAAATTCTTTGAGGAAGGAGTCTGTAACACTACTAATTTTTATTTAACATTATTCAGGGAATTCAATTAGATAAATTAAATAGAATAATGTAGGATTATAGTAAGAATGAGACTTGTTAACTTTTTTGAGACCCTTCTTAATTAATCGATTAATAAGATTCTTTTAAACATAAAATAGAAAGGGATCAATGAGAGAGGCATAATAGGAATAATTCCTTAATTCATCCCCTAAAAGGCGACCCTTAATATCTTATGCATTCTCAATCATTTCTAAAATCAAAACAAATCAAAGGAGGTGGCTAGCTATGACCTAGAGAAAAAGAAGAGGAAATATACGGAATTCAAAGGGGAAAACTTAGGAGAATTAATTTACATCAAATATCAATCTCTCTTATCCAATCCAAGGTGAATAATAGTTAATCATATTAGTTGTTTATGTTTTTTCTTCAGATTAGGATTGATTTTCGAATTGGATGTGATAATACTTCATGCTTAAATTGATAAAATCATTATCAGACTGAATCATGGTTAATTGAAATTTTATGGAATTTGTTCTAATGGATTTCAAAGACAAAACCGAAATTTTGATCTCATATTAATATAAAATTTGAATATGTTATGGAAAACATTGTTTTGGAGATAATTTTTCAATTTCATAATTTTTCAAGTTCACATGAATAATTGATGAATTTTTTAAGAGGAAAAATGTGTAGATTTTGAGTTTTTAATTATTAAAGATAACTAAATTAATATTTTAATCTCGGAATTTTTGAACATGGAAGAATAAGAAAATTCATATTTTAAATAAATTTTAGGGATCTTTTTATAACTCTTATGATTTTCTATGAATTTGTTATTCAAAAATGTTTATAGTTGATATAAGTTAATGATATTAATTTTAAGGGTTTCGCAAAATTATTTGAGAACATAGTACGTGGTGTACTAGGATTTTAGCAAAGAATATGAAAATTGTTTTATTATCCAATGAAAATTTGACATGAGACTAGATTAGTTGAATCTTTTGACTTTAAAAGGAAATAAACCCATTTTAAGTTATTTACAGAAATGCCATCGGCATGATAACTTAGAGTTTCGATACCTTTAAATTCATAGAAGCTCGGCGACTATTAGCACTGATAGATGTGATAACTGCTGGATAGCTATGTTTTGTACCCATTTGCATAGGAACTCGATACCTGCGTTTGTAGGGGTTCAAAACCCGTATTTTTTAAAGGCTTGACAACCTTATGGTTTAGAGACTCGACACTTCTTTTTTAAAACTCAATATCCTCAAGGTTTTAAAAGGCTCAGTACCGTATGTTTTTAAGAACTCGACACCTCTTGTCTTATAGTTACTTGATATTTTCTGTGTAGCTACTCGACAGCAATATTTTTAGTGGGGTGATAGCCGATAACTATGTTTTAGCGGCTCGATAGTTGTATGTTTTGCTAACTTGATAGTTATGTTTTAGACACTCGATAGCCCATATTTTCTAGATACTTGACATCTACATTTTAGCGGCTATATGGTCATATGTTTTACAAACTTGAACACTATGTTGTAGAGGCTCGATAGCCCGTGTTTTCTAGGTGTTCGACATTCCTATTTTGATAGCAAGTATTTTAAAAGCTATGTAAAAGGATAATGCTTTGGCACAAGATTTTGGCTAAGTATTAGGCTATGATTTCCTTGTCTTAGGAATAATTTCAAATGGTTTATCAACTCTAAGGATAATATTTTTCAAGGAAATGAGATAGTATCTTAGCCCAATTTTACATGAATTCTACCAAGGGAAAATATTACTTAAACTTAAGTAATTTTGTTATGTATATGACTATTGATGATCATATTTTGATGAATGATGTTATATGTCCTTGTTATCGTTGATTAGTTAAATTTACATATTTTATTATTGTCATACTCAAATTTTCATTACCTAACATTGCTACTTGGGATCGAGGAATAGAATTACCAGTTAGGTTATTCCAGTAGTGGGTATGATCAGAAAAAACTCCTAAGTGAGTAGAATTGCATCCCCGAGATTGTGTTAGGGTGCATTGAATTGATCAAAACTAGATAAGATATGACTCATGGATTGAAAACCAAATAAGATATAGGTGGGACATGTACAGGGTCGTACCATATGCTTCCGCTGGTAGTCCTCGATCGTTGAAGGTCTGCAATTCTAATGCGTGGGCTCTATCAGTAGTGGGACTAAAAGATGTGCACGCACGATTAGAATTCGTAGCTCTATATGCATGGTAGTGGGACTAAAAGATGTGTACGCATAGATTGATTCTTACCTGGTTGTCTTGTTTGAATTTCCTGGATGTGCAAGTGTGCATTTTCATGTATACACACACATACATATGTATATATGTGCAAATATGCAAGTGTGCATTTCCTGGTTTGAGTATTCTGGTTGTATTATCTCATGCTTGAATTGCATATACTCCTGCTTTGAGTATTCTGGTGTTTCACCTGTTGGTACACTTGTTTTGAACTTGAATTGCTTAAACTTGTTTTATGATATGCGCACCTGAGTTGATCCCGATGAGGCTTGGGCTCGAGCTTGCATGCATTTACACTGTGTTGTGCCTTCAGGCTTCACCTTTGCAACAATCCATGAGATTTAATTGATGCTCGGCCTTGTGATATTCACTATGATACACCGTGCATATCATAAACTGTCTGTGCACATATATATTTATCCCTTTCTAAAACATGAAGAGAAGACAAACCCATAAACCGAGGCAATATTAATATTTATCTCAATTTTATTTTTGCAATTTAGGTTTTTTTTCCTTTTCCATTTTACTATGCTGTTTATTTGATAGGTATACGAGATGGTTGGACACAAGCCGGAGAAAGAAAATCAAGGTCAACATCAGAAAAAAAACTCGTGTGCGTAAAAAAAGTTATACATAAGAGTGTAGAGAAATGTTGTGTATATGAGAGTGATAGTGAAAGTTGTATTTAAAAATGTAAGTAGAGTGATAGTTAAAGTTATATTTTATTTGAATTTGATTTGAAATAAAATATTTGTTTAAATCGAATATTTGAATTTTATGTTGTGAACAATTATTCATATTAATCAATATTTATATGTTGTCTAATAGTAATGAAAAAGATGATACTATAACATTAGACAACAATTGGTTTTTTGCTGTGCTAGTGCATATTAGATGACGAGGCATCTCTATAGTCTGATACACAATAAGACAGCGTAGAATTTCGTGGCAGATTGGTATTCAATTGGATAACAGAGCATATCTGTCGTGTGATTCATGTTTTCCCATGGTGTCACTATATTGGTTAAGTTGTTTTCCTCCTAATCATATTTGAAAATGTTGGGACATCTGGTTATCTTTTGGCCTGAGTCATCCTAATAGATTATTATTTGACATGTGAAAACTAATAGGTTCATAGTGATCCTAATAAAACTAAGATTTGAGACAAACTGTCAATTTCATGGGATGGGTAAATTTTGGGTGTGCACAACCCTTTAATGATAGACTGGTCATATTTACCCATATTGCATGCGTATGGTCATATCATGTTTTCTTTTTAACTACCGTGGTTGCAGGTGCATGAATTATATTAAGGTTGCAATATTTGATAATGTAATAATGTGGGAAAACCCTTTCCATTCTATGGCATGGTCGCATTAGATATCTGTCTTTGGCTCAAGGTGATATATTATTATTCGCACAATACTTTTTGTCTGATCCGAAGTTTACGTTTTCTCCTTAAACTCTCAGGTACTCATTTAAGTAGATCAGAAGTAGGGTTTTCTGGGCAAACGAATAAGCTTCCAAAGATGTGCAAGATACTAGCTAATATTAGGAGTTTATTTCTGCCATGTTGTTTTTGTTTATGTGGATGTAATGACATGATTTATAACTGTTAAGCAGTTAGACTTTGATCATCCACGGAGGCATCTTCATATGTCGCTCTTGGAATATAATTATGTTTATTATATTTTCTTTGAATGTGGAATCGATGGGATTACGTAATAAATGTAAAAATTTATTAATGAAATGTGTTTTGAAAATTTCCATGTTTATGTGCTCATGATGTTACAAATACAATTAAGTGACCTCATTTTGTCATCGGCAAGTAACACTATGGATGACTACGACGTCACTTTTTCTTATTTTTGGGTCTCTTGAGAGACGTTACATTTGTATCCATAGCTCTGCAAACTCTATATATGTGTAGGAAATTAGTTCATTGTCAATTCAGGTCGCTTACTAAAAAATTCATGACAAACTTGTTATTTGTGGATTTTAGTTTTGTTGCATCATGCAAAATGATTTGTCATGACCCTGTTAGCAAACTCAAATCGAATTGGGACTTTATGAGATTGAATAGGCTTGAAGGGATAGACTTCATAAAATGCTAAGATTAAATGGTGTTTCTCCCAACCACCTTGAAGTTCTCACATGCCTTGTATCCCAATCTTGCATACTTCTTGAACAAACCGCGGATGATTCCGATGAAATAAAAATGCAGACCATTAAGCATCAAGGATATGGACTGTCATTTCACGAACATATTTTGAATATCCTATGTGGACGTCTCTGTAATCTGTACACTCCAATAAAGTTGCTAAAAGAGGCATGAGAGGCATTGGAAGCAAAGTATAAGACCGAGAAGGTTGACAATGATAATTACCTTACTTTAGATTATTCTGAGTTTGAAATGAATGACAATATTTTAGTTATGGATGATTTTTAAGCATTAGTTGGTAAACTTTGGGACTTGAACGTGAAAATACCGAGATTAATTCAGGTAGGGGTTATGAAAATCTACCATCGAGTTAGAATAATTATCGCAAAAAACTTCTATATATGACTGAGGAATTAACTTTGAAGAAAGTAGGAAAAATATATGAATTGAAAAATGTTGATTAGGGATTTCTCCAACCTCGGAGTTAGCCTGATTATGTTGTGAAAGCATAGGTTACTCGCTAATCATTAGGGTTAAAAATGAAAAATGAGCAGAAAATACAAGCAAAGCTAAGCAAACAACACCAAATTTAGATTGGTTTGGAAAGCTTGCCTGCGTCCACCGTGAATATCCCTTACTATATTTCATTCTTACAATTACAAGGAATTATAATGGGATAATAAAAACTAAGCACAAAAAGACTAAGAATGTAGCTAATTTTAAATATTTAGGGCTTGAATTTTCTATAAGGAGGG
The DNA here is from genome assembly GCA_030765085.1 of Allium cepa. Classification (NCBI taxonomy): domain Eukaryota; kingdom Viridiplantae; phylum Streptophyta; class Magnoliopsida; order Asparagales; family Amaryllidaceae; genus Allium; species Allium cepa. The sequence goes on from CM060942.1 coordinate 74,360,170, forward strand.
CTCTGGATTGAGATAGTGTCCAGAATTCTGCTATTTTCCAACCGTTTGAAGTGAAAATGCATGGGTATTTATAGTGGTTGAAATGCATGATGGATTGCTGAGGATGTGCAATAAAGAAGACAGGAAGAAAGCTTAGCCATTGATCAGATCATATGGGCTGATCAGAGACAACTATAAAGGTGGAATGAAATATGCGACCGAGAAGCAAACTAATTGTCCTTTGGTAAAGGCGCAGATTTTGCATTTAATATGCATTAAATGACGACGGCTTGCTATAGGAGTAGACACACATTTTTCCATTTTGCTATAGAATTTGTACTGCTAGTTGTATTTTTTCGTCATTTACTTTTGGTTGTTGTGGGAAGGCGGATGAGCTATATGAGTAGACATGCATTGAGCCATTTGTGTTTCAGATGGCAGCATCAGGATCCACTGGCAATTAACTTCAGCGTGGGTTGTATGTCTTAGGCATTCTGAAATGGAAGATGAAAAGATTGGCTGGCCAAGCTTTTGGCCAGCTATGGAGTTAATATAAGGATAGTTCACTACCCTCTCCACTCTTACTTTGTTTCCATTCTTAATGCCTATCAACTTGCCCTCGATCAGCTGAGTCCTAACAACTACCGGTTTTGTGTGATATCTATGATTTTTATGTGGCGCTAGGCCTTCCAGAGCTAAACGCCAATCTCGTAAAGATGGTGTTCCATCTTCAGAAGGACGCAGGCACCCGGTTAACACATAATATCATTTCTAGGCTAATAGAAAGCCTTTGATCTTTTCGATGTTCCTAGCAAAGCAGCCCCAAACCAGGTACTTCTTCTTCCCACGTGGTATCAACCCCAAGCTTGAGAGTAACACCTTCCGCACCCTTGGTAAGTCTTAGATTATCTCTCTTTCTCTTTATCTTTTTCCTCGCTTTCCTTTGCCTAACTTGTATACTGATAGGAGAAGCTTGAGTTCCTTGGCTTTGGATTTACCATATTGAATGAGAACCCAAACCGGTTGAAGACGCCCACCCCTAACCACCGAGATGTGAGGTTTCTGGCCACTTACGCTAACCTCCACCAGGTTGGGTTGATGAAGAGGGCCAAATAATGACTGGGGAGCAACAAAGGAAGAAGCTTACAGATAAGGTTACTGTAGTGGAAAAGGCACCGCTGATTACAGCCTCTTGCTTTCAATCGTATCCTTTGTTTTCGAGTTCTAAATCTAGATCACATTCAACTGATTCAAATTTTAATTCTATCCAAGCTTCCCATCCTCGTTCTTATGCCCAAATCATTAAGGAGGGTTTATCAACTTCGAATTCATGGAGCAGACATCGCTCTAAAAACTGGGTTATTAAGAAAGGCAATAATATTTTTCTTTAGATGTGGAGGTCACGATCGTCTTGCTACTCAATGTAGATATCCTATTAGGTGTTTCACTTGTGGAAAGACTTGTCATAAGAAATTTTCTTGCTCGACGATGAATAAGCCCATAGCCTCTGGGTCACTAAAATTTGATCATGATTATTTCACGAGTGGTATTTTAGGGCTTAAGAAAAATTCTTGCTTGTTGAAATCGAAGACCATAGATTCAGGATCGCAATATATAGATCATGGTTTTCAATTCACTTTAAAATTCTTGCTGCTCAAAGGTATTCTTCTTGACAATTTTTGGCAGAAGAGAAACGAAGGGATTCAACTCTTAGATGAATTGTTTGTTCATTTTGATGTGATAAATTCACCAAATATTGGCAAAGGCTATAGGGATAAGTTTGATGACCCAGAAGCTTATTTTGGAAAATCTGATGACTCGAACATAAAATCAGATGATAGTTTCGAGATAGCTAATGTGTTGATAGATGACAATGGAAATTTGAATAATTTATTATCTGATAGTTCAAAGGAGGAAGTGATTATTGATCCTTTGTTAATGGGTTACTCTGTTATGCTATATTCAATGGATTCTAGTGCTTCTGGGGTTAATAATAAGACGTATTCTTCGGGTTCTGCCATGGATAATCTCGCTAAGGGTAATGTTTTCGATTCAATTAGTGGGTTTAATCGAGCTAGAGGCAAAAGACTAAATTCCAAGAATTTGATTAATTTTGAGATAAAGACCGATAATAGATTTAAATTCCTGGAAGTTGTTGAAGAAGAAGATCTCGAAACTGGATTGGAATATTCTGAAGTTATTATTGACAGCAGTACATCATCTGTAGAAGTGTAACAGTATTCTTATGGGCTGTTCTAAGAGTTCGTATAATTCAGATTCTTCAGATAAGATTAACATTTTGGATAATGTTTTTGAGATATCCTTGATTGATATAAGCCCTGATTATCTAGAAGAAATGACCAAGTATCATCATAAAGAGGTTTTTGATGGGATTATGTTATCGACATCATCAGTTTAAATAGATGAGTTTTTGGGGAATGATCTAAGCGTGAATCTGGATTGTGGTTTGGTGCCTATTGCTGCTAATGTGCACACTGATATCAGTGTACCTGGTGAGCGACATATCCAGGAAGTAATTCAAATTGGTGATGTTTTAACATGAGTGATGATGACAGAAATGGCAATAGTAATTTTTATCCTGAAAACGGTGCTGAGATTGATATATTGTCTATTGTGAAGATTGACAATTTGGAAGAGGAAGTTTGTATAAACAAGGAGAAGGTTGTTTATTTTATTATTAATAAGTTTACATGTCAAAACTAAATTGAAGGGGAGGATATTCCTGTTGATACAGATCCTGTTATGGGGAAAGATTACGTAAATATTATTTTGATATTGAGTGATTCAATGGAAAAGTATTCTAATAATTGAGCAGCTTTTGGGGAAGCATACTTTAATAATGAAAATGCTTTGAGTCATTTAGTAGAAATTGCTTGCAAGACTCCATGTAGTTCATCAGTTGAGTTGGTGGAAGTGGCCTCTGGTCTGGTAACATGAGACTGTGCTCGAGCATTGTGTGGAGTCTGCGACCAAAGAAGTAAATGCTTTTGAGTCAAAAAGACTGGAGAGCGGCATTAGTTTATTTCCTAGGTCCTCATTGTCACAGAAGGGAAAGCGCAAGAAACTAGCAGTTTCTAGTGGATCAGTTCATCGAAGTGCTAGGATTCGAAACTATCATTCTTCGTCTATGGGTGAGTTACCTGGACCGAGTGCCACGAGTGGCTCTACGAATCCAGACTCAGGTATGAGTTCTATTTTGGGTAGTATGTATTCTATTTATGCTTTAGGAAGTTTATCATCTGCTGAGTTTAGTCAGCTAGCTTGTGATACTTTTATTTTTATTTTTTATGATATTGAAATTGATCGGGTATACATTAGATGTAAGGAATTAGAGAGGGCTAGCACAGTTGGTTTATGAGGATCATTAGTTGAAACATTAGAGGTTTGCATGATTTGAATAAATGTGATAAGGCTAGAGTGTTTTTTAAAGATTACTCTATTGACATTGCTTTACTTCAGGAAACTAAAATTAGTTGCCCTGATACTCACTTTTTTAGGAGATTAGGCGGGTATCATCTAAGAAAATGGGTTTATTCACCTTCTGTAGGTGCTTCAGGGGGATTAATGATCGGGTGGCGTGATAACTATTTTAAGTTGCTTCAATGTATTAGTAAGCAACATTCTCTTCATATTATTCTTATTAATCTTTCGATAATTCTTTTATAAATATTCTAGTGTTTACGAGCCTAATTTAAAAATCAATTGGAGAATTTTATGGAAAGGGGATATTAGGAGGTGATTTCAATGTTATGCGCTTCATAGAGAGCATTTTCCTAGGATAGGGGATTATTCTACTATGGAGGAATTCGATCAATTTATCACTATTTCCTATTTGATTTAGGTCCTTCTGTCAAATAGAAAATTTACTTGGAGTAATGCTAGAGAGTCTCTATCTATGGCTCTTCTTGATAGATTTTTCGTTAGTGAAGAGATTGAAGATAAATTTCCAATATGTAGAGTTTCAGGTTTACCTTATACGTACTCAGATCATTGTCCTATTATCCTCACCTGTGAACATCAAAAATTTATTAATAAATACTTTAAATTTGTAAAGATGTGGCTTTTGGATTCTAATTTTCTGAACCTAATAAATTGCAAATGGATTTCCTTGAGTTATTATAATATTATAAATAAGGAAAATTCTGCAAAATCTTTTGTTTCAAAACTTAAGGATCTTAGAATTTTTCTTAAAAACTGGAACAAAAATGTTTTTGGTAATATAAAAATCAATAAAGATAACATTCTTAATAAGATTCTTAAAATTAATAAGATAGAAGAATGTAGACTACTAAATTTAGGTGAACGTAATGTCCTTGCCAATCTAAAAGATGAACTTAATTCTATTTTAGAAAAGGAGGAGGTTATATGGAAGCAGTGATTCAGAATCCAATGGATCAACGGAGGGGATAATAATACTAAATTTTTCCATACTATTGCTAATGGTAGAAAGTGTATTAGTACAATTAATTTCATAATTGTTAATAATGCAGAGGTTGTTAATCAAAGAGATATTAATAAGGCTTTTACAGATTATTATAAAGATATTTTTGGTACTAGAAACAAACATAGAATCAATGTTAGATGAAATGATTTATATCCGTCATATTCTATTGTTAATCTCTCTGAGTTAGATAATCCTTTTTCTGAAGAGGAAATTAGAAAAGCTACTAATGACTTGCCAGGTGATAAATCCCCGGGCCCAGATGGGTTTTAAGTTTTTTTTTATAAAACTTTTTGGGATGTTTAAAACTAGATTTAGTCAATATGTTTAATGGTTTTTATATTTGTAATTTGCAACTAGGGAGATTTAATTATGCAAATGTTATTTATTACACAAAAAAGTAGGAGCTAAAAATTTAAAAGATTTTAAACCTATTTCTTTGATTGGCTGTTCTATTAAAATTATTTCTAAAGTTCTAGCTAATATATTTAGTCTAAGAATGAATGATTTAATTGATTGTTCACTATCTTCTTTTATTAAAGGGAGAAATATCACTAATGGAGTGGCTGTTGTTCAAGAATATATTAATCACCGTTTTAAGAATAATATAACTTTTGCGATTTTAAAACTAGATTTTGCTAAAGCTTTTGATTTGGTAGATTGGGATTTTCTTGTAGATATCTTTCATGGTAGAGGTTTTGGTCATAGATGGATCAGGTGGATTATAAATTTGCTTAGATCTGGTAACTCTAGTATTATGGTTAACGGTATATTAGGAATAAAATTCAATCTAAGCGAGGTTTATGGCAAGGGGATCCTTTATCGCCTTTATTATTTAACTTAACTGCTGATGTTTTTGCTAAAATCATTAAAAGAGAAGTTGATAATGGATCTCTAGGATGTGTAGGCAATGATATCTCGCGTAATGGTATATCGGTTCTCCAATTCGCCGATGATACCTTACTTTTTTCCTCCCACTTACCTAGGCACATTATTATTTTAAGTTTATTTTTGTCACGACCCGATTTTCCGATGCACGAAAAACCAAACTATGAGGGTTAAAGAAGAAGAGGTAGAAGGAGAGAAAACAAAACAACAACAGAATCTTATCATCGCAACGGAATAAAATATAATAGATAATAACAAATTTTTACACAAAGAAAACTATATCTGTTTTATACATACATCATCATAATACAACAATAGAGTTCAACAACATCAATAACATACAACTGGATAGTCCTATAAACTTGTCTTTATAACCGAATACACAACGGAATAATAATCAAGTACGGAAGTACGTATCACCATCCTGCTCGTCTCCTGAGCTCCACAACATCCTTTCCTGTAGTCTATAATACTCGGTCCGACCCGAGCATTTTAGTTAAATAACACCCGATTCAGTCTGGAATAGCAGCGTGAGAAAACCACACTCAATTGATTATTGAAGTTTCAAAATCCGTTGAAAACAAAAGCATCTCGTAAGACCACGCCATAAATAAACATGTCGGGTTTTTACCTTACAATAGCCAAAACACTTTTTATTAAAATCCTTTGATATTATAATAGTGTCTATAGAAAGTAAAATAGAACCTAGCTGAAATGCTTGCATCTCACGTTTCAACAATAGTTGGGCCCCATCAAAACCGTACAGGATCGTAGGGAGAATGGATTTCCAACTAATGACTAGGCATTGGGGTACCACTGCCACAGTATGTGGCCTAGATCACCGTACCGAGGACTACTCCCAATCCCTTGCAACACAAGATCGGGACTACCCCTTACTGGATAATCCTGAGTAAGATCACCCCACGGTTGGGATCAGCAACCTCACCACTAAGACGAATAAAAAGGGACATCTAGACATGGATGACCTCACCCTAATGGGTGCTACCCACCTAGCCTTGGTGCATAACCCCTGATTTTCAATCATTCCTAGTTGGTGAGGCTTAAGGCTAAGTGTTACCATTTTAGAACGCATCCCTTAGAATGCTTATCGCCCACCTGACGATGTTCTGAAAGCATTCATCCATACAAGTCCGTCCCGGGTTCGAACGGAACCGAAGGTACTACTCCTGCTACATCCATTTTGGAATCAGCTCAGGATTAGTAGCGACTAGCCCTTGCACTTCACTGCTCCACCTTCGAATCCAAACTCTTGTTTTCCACACGAAAACGTACAAACCAGATCGAAGTGGTTTTCAGGAAATAAATCCCGATCTCGGTCTCTTCGAAACGATCAGCGCATTGTCCAATATTGATAGTCGGTTATTTAACTATCAATTAACATTCACAACAACCATCCAACATAAATAATTTCACCGAATTATTTATTAACCTCAAAATATCTTCGCAAGATATATTTCCATTTTCAAACCTTTTTGAAAACAATTTTCCAACCCTACTCTTCTCATGGAATGAATTCTCAAATATTTTTCCATTGAAAACACCAAGCACAAAAACTTTAGATTTTGAAAATAATTTAAAAACACTTTATTGCAAAATATACTTTAACATTTAAATTGAGAACTACTTAAATACTTTATTAAAAATATATACTATAGGAATATTTGAAATGAGGTTACTTTATAAAATATTAAACTAGATTTTCTCTTTTTAAAACAAAATACCAAGTCACATTTAATAAATTACTACGATAATAGATTTGAAAAATATATTTACTTTAGAATCTAAACATTTAGAAATAATAAATTTTCTAAAACATGCCTTTTAAACAACATTTAAACTTTTAACTTATGTTTAAAAAATTTACTTTGAAAACGTACTTGGCTATCCAGGGAAATATACTTCTCTTCACATCCTTTAAAAATAAATCGCTATTTATTTTTAAAAAAAATTTCCCATTTCTTTAATGAATTCCCATCGTGAATTTATTCTTCAAATATCCACTGATATATTACTTTGCTTTTATAAACCCAGTTTATAAATTTCAAGTCTCACTTCTCTTTTAGAATTCCAATTTCAACACTTAAATCGATTTTCAAATTGACTACCAAATTACTCCATTTTGTAAATAAATTCCTTTACTTACTCAATTTATTTCAAAATCCATTAACTTCACTCTTACCTTTCAAATACGGTTTAAAAATCTTATTTAACTGAAATATTACTTTCATACTTTTCTAAATTCCTTCTTTATCCTTTTAAATAAATTTAATCCTTGAATTGTAAAATAAATTCTTTTATTACTTTAAATAATATCACTTTAAGTTTAAAATTCATTCTCTCTCTGTTTATTCAAAATCCCCTTTTTCCATACTTGGAATTTATTAATTAGAATTTTTAAAATCACTTTTATTCTTATCCAGTTCATTCTTAAATTTATTCCACTTCTCTATGATTATTTTACTTAAAATTCACTCTTTCATTTTCTTTTCAAAAATCCAATTCTATATATTTTGATAACTCCGTTCACCGAAATATATTCAAACAAACCATAGCATTCAATATTCCAAATATAAGTCGTCACAAAATATCAAATATTCATAACATGGAATATTAAATAATCTAAATAATTTTGAGGAATCCAGTTGGATCCCTCCAACCTGTTTCCCTGCATCCACAGACGTTAGCACAATATAAAATACCAATTCCACTTCGAGGTGGAATATCACGGATATGGGATTAAATAATATCATCCGCTATTATGCGGCGCATAGGGTCTCATCCGCTATATAATGCAGGAAATCAATCACACCAATATATACTATATACTACTATATATAATATAGCACATCAATTCAATTCAATCATTCAATCAATTATTTAAATTTTACCATTTAAATTTAAATTAAATCCAGATGAGTGAGATTAACTCACCTTGGCTTTTTATTTGCAATCCACTTCAATATTGCCTTGGTTTCCTCAATTTTTGACCTTGTAGAAACATTATACAATTTATTAATATTTGAACAATCGAATAATAAATTTCCAGTTGATGAATTTTATTAGCTAATGGTTTAATCTTAAATTAAATTTTTTCCATCTTTTCTTCTGTAAATGTCCAAACAGTATTTCACTTTACTGTAAAAATTTGATTTTTTTTAAGATTCTTTATTTTAAAAATAAAAACCTTACTTTCGGTGACTTAATTTTCTATTATATATATGTATACAAATTTTCTAATTTACTTATATATATTTGCAAATTAAGTTTTAATAGAAAAACAAACTCAAAAATACCTCACACTCGATCGCGAGCCCCCAAGCAGTCGCCATCACCACCACCCCATCGCGAGCTGATTGCGACTCACCTCGCCCCAAAATCTAGCCACGACACTGTCAATTGCATCGACCGCTCCTCCCTGCCTAAGTTGAAGCCGTGATCGAACCCGACGCATCATCGAAATCACCTCCGCCACTCCTCGAAAGCCGCGAGCCTCCTCTCCACGCGACGATGACTACGAACTCCAGTCCTAATCGAACCCTGTACCTCTCGTCGCCACTGCGACCCACCCACGCGCCCTCAAGTTCGAACTTCCATCCACCTTCGCGCGCTGGGGTTCGCTCTCCCTCTCGACTCCCTCTGTAGCTCGAGAATCGTCCTCTCGTACTCGCTAATTTTTTTTTATAAATCGATTTCACTAATCAATTTAGAGAAGGAACGCAAATTCGATTTCTAAGGAAGAGGAGGATGCGCGAGTATGTTATACAATAAGGGTATGGCGTGCTTTAGAAGATTAGGCATAGGGTTTTGACTTTCCTTTTCCATTAAATATTTTATAATTTTCTTTCTAAAGTATCTCGTTTTAGAAAATTATAATTTAGAACTCCTATCGAAGCGTGCCGTTAGGCGTTTATAATGTTATACGCCTATTTAGGACGCATTGGAAAAGGTTTTGAGTCCTAATTCGATCGTATGGAGAAGATAGCCTTTTGTACCCAGTTATTATATTAAATTTCGATAAAAAGTTTAACTGCGTTTATATATCGTATGCTCACACAACTGCTCCAATCCCTACGAAAATTAAAATCCGATAATAATACAATATTATGGATCCAATGGCACTGGTTTCGTCGAATTCCGAGATTGTGCCTCAGAAGGCTATTTTTAAATATCAATTTAAACGATAAAAATCCAAAACTTAACAAAACACTTTCGAATCAATATTTTTACACTTTTACTATCTTTAGTTTTATCAATATAAATTTTACAAGCTTTTAAATTATTTTAAACAGGCTTAGAATTTTAGATATAACAATTTACTCAATTCCAATTATTAAATTCAATATTTAAATTATCCATTAAGCAGCTATATTTGAAATTCAAGTTAGAAACTAACTTTTAAATATGCAAAATCAATTAAATATCCCAATCTAAATTGTCCAAAATTCTGGGTCGACACACTCCCCCATTTAAAAGAATTTCGTCCCCGAAATTGCTAGTTAAGAAGAATGATCCAATACCCATTAACTATTTTCCCTAAAACCAAGCAGTTTTATCAACTTGCCATAACAATCTTTTTATTAAAGACACATTATCATTCTTACTAACTTTCCAAATTCTCCCATAGTTTTCAAACAATACTATATGCTCAATCATTCAAATTTCAATTTAAAACCAAATTTTGAATTATCAAAATTTTCTCAAAAATTTTCTAACTCCCTAAATTTTCGAAAAATTTCGCCAGCGTCTCCTTTGCGCGGCTAGCTCGGTACAACTACAAAATGCCTAGATCACCCTACTGAGGATTACTCCTAATCTCCTGCAACACAAGACCGAGACTACCCCTTACTAGATAATCCCGAGTAAGATCACCCCACGGTTGGGATCTGCAACCGCACCACTAAGCTGAATAAAGAGGGACATCTAGACAGGGATGACCTCACCCTAACGGGTGCTACCCACCTAGCCCTGCTGTATAACCCTAATTTTCAGTCATTCCTGGTTGATGAGGCTTGAGGCTAAGCGTTACCTTTTTAGAACACATCCCTTAGAATGCCCATCGCCCACTTGACGATGTTATGAAAGCATTCATCCATAAAAGTCTGTCCCGGGTTCGAACAGAACCGAAGGAACTACTCCCACTACATCCATTTTGGAATCACCTCAGGATTAGTAATGACTAGCCCTTGCACTTCACTGCTCCACCTTCGAATCCAAACTCTTGTTTTCCACACAAAAACATACAAACTGGATCGAATTGGTTTTCAAAAAACAAATCACGATCTCGGTCTCTTCGAAACAATTAGCGCATTGTCCAATATTGATAGTCAGTTATTTAACTATCAATTAACATTCACAACAACCATCCAACATAAATAATTTCATCGAATTATTTATTAACCTCAAAATATCTTCGCAAGATATATTTCGATTTTCAAACCTTTTTGAAAACAATTTTCCAACCCTACTCTTCTCATGGAATGAATTTCCAAATATTATTTCCACTGAAAACACCAACCACAAAAACTTTAGATTTTGAAAATAATTTAAAAACACTTTATTATAAAATATACTTTAACATTTAAATTGAGAACTACTTCAATACTTTATTAAAAATATATACTATAGGAATATTTGAAAATGAGGTTACTTTATAAAATATAAACTAGATTTTCTCCTTTTAAAACAAAATACCAAGTCACCTTTAATTAATTACTATGATAATAGATTTGAAAAATATATTTACTTTAGAATTTAAACATTTAGAAATAACAAAATTTTCTAAAACATGCCTTTTAAACAACATTAAACTTTTAACTTACATTTAAATAATTTACTTTGAAAACATACTTGGCTATCTAGGGAAATGTACTTCTCTTCACATCCTTTAAAAATAAATCACTATTTATTTTTAAACAAATTTTCCCATTTCTTTAATAAATTCCCATCGTGGATTTATTCTTCAAATATCCACTGATATACTACTTTGCTTTTATAAACCCAGCTTATAAATTTCAAGTCTCACTTCTCTTTTAAAATTCCAATTTCAACACTTAAACCAATTTTCAAATTGACTTCCAAATTACTCCATTTTGTAAATAAATTCCTTTACTTACTCAATTTATTTCAAAATCCATTAACTTCACTCTTACCTTTCAAATATGGTTTAAAAATCTTATTTAACCGAAATATTACTTTCATGCTTTTCTAAATTCCTTCTTTATCCTTTTAAATAAATTTAATCCTTGAATTGTAAATAAATTCTTTTATTACTTTAAATAATATCACTTTAAGTTTAAACTCCTTTTCTCTCTGTTTAGTCAAAATCCCCTTTTTCCATACTCGGAATTTATTATTTAGAATTATAAAATCACTTTTATTCTTATCCAGTTCATTCTTAAATTTATTCCAATTCTCTATGATCATTTTACTTAAAAATTCACTTTTTTATTTTCTTTTCAAAAATCCAATTCTATATATTTTGATAACTCAATTCATCGAAATATATTCAAGCAAACCATAGCATTCAATATTCCAAATATAAGTCATCACAGAATATCAAATATTCATAACGTAGAATATTAAATAATCTAAATATTTTTGAGGAATTCAGTTGGATCTCTCCAACCTGTTTCCCTACATCCACAGACGTTAACACAATATAAAATACCAATTCCACTTCGAGGTGGAATATCACGTTATATGGGATTAAATAATATCATCCGCTATTATTCGGCGCATAGGGACTCATCCGCTATAGAATGCAGGAAATCAATCACTCCAATATATACTATATACTACTATATATAATATAGCACATCAATTCAATTCAATCATTTAACCAATTATTTAAATTTTACCATTTAAATTAAAATTAAATCCAGATGAGTGAGATTAACTCACCTTGGCTTTTTATTTGCAATCCACTTCAATATTGCCTTGGTTTCCTCGATATTTGACCTTGTATAAACATTATATAGTTTATTAATATTTGAACAATCGAACAATAAATTTCTAGTTGATGAATTTTATTTGCTAATGGTTTAATGTTAAATTAAAAATTTTCCTTCTTTTCTTCTGTAAATGTCCAAACAGTATTTCACTTTACTGTAAAAATTTGATTTTTTTAACATTCTTTCTTTTAAAAATAAACCTTACTTTCTGTAACTTTATTTCCTATTATATATACACACACATTTTCTAATTTACTTATATACATTTACAAATTAAGTTTTAATAGAAAAATAAACTCAAGAATACCTTACATTCGATCGCGATCCTCCAGGCAGTCGCCATCACCACCACCCCATCGCGAGCTGCTTTGACTCACCTCGCCCTCAAATCTAGCCACGACACTGTCAATTGCAGCGACCGCTCCACCCTGCCTAAGTCGAAGTCATGATCGAACCCTACGCATCATTGAAATCACCTCTGCTACTCCTCGAAAGCCGCGAGCCTCCCCTCCACGCGACGATGACTACGAACTCCAGCCCTAATCGAACTCTGTACCACTCGTCGCCACCGCGACCCACCCATGCGCCCTCGAGTTCGAACTTCGATCCTCCTTCGTACGCTAGGGTTCGCTCTCCTTCTCGACTCCCCCTGTAGCTCGGGAATCGTCCCCTCGTGCTCTTTCACGAATCGATTTAGAGAAGGAACACAAATTCGATTTCTAAGGAAGAGGAGGATGCGCGAGCACGTTATACATGAAGGGTATGGCGTGCTTTAGAAGATTGGGCATAGGGTTTTGACTTTCCTTTTCCATTATAATATTTTATAATTTTCTTTATAAAGTATCTCATTTTAGCAAATTAAAATTTAGACCTCCTATCGAAGCATGCCACTAGGCATTTATAATGTTATACGCCTATTCCAGACGCATTGGAAAAGGTTTCGAGCCCTAATTCGATCGTATAGAGAAGATAGCTTTTTGGACCCAGTTATTATATTAAATTTCGACAAAAATTTTCAACGCGTTTATATATCGTATGCTCCCACAACTACTCCAATCCCTACGAAAATTGAAATTCGATAATAATACAATATAACGGATCCAATGGCACCGGTTTCGTCGAATTCCGAGACTGTGCCTTGGAAGGCTATTTTTAAATATCAATTTAAACGATAAAATTCCAAAACTTAACAAAACACTTCCGAATCAATTTTTTTACACTTTTACTATCTTCAGTATTATCAATATAAATTTTACAAGCCTTTAAATTATTTTAAACAGGCTTAGAATTTCAGATTCAACAATTTACTCAATTCCAATTATTAAATTCAATATTTAAATTATCCAATAAATAGCGATATTTAAAATTCAAGTAAGAAACTAACTTTTAAATATGTAAAATCAATTAAATATCCCAATCTAAATTGTCCAAAATTCTAAGTCGTCATAATTTTATACAGTTTTGAACCTCTATCAGGTTTAAAAATAAATTTTGATAAAATTTCCGTTTTAGTTGTAAACGATATTGAAAAGTTGAAAACTTAGTCGCTAATACTTTAAATTGAAAAACCATGAACTTTCCTTTCGACTACCTCGGTTTTTGATTAGACCTACTAAACTCAAACATGATGATTGGCTTATAATCATTTATAAAATCAAAAATAGAATTTCTAATTGGTATGGAAGATTTTTATCCCGAGCAGGTAGATTAGTTTTAATAAATTTTGTTTTATCCGCCCTCCCGATCTATTGGATGTCCATGCATCTAAATCCAGATTGGGTAATAGATAAAATTGACAAAATTAGAAGAGATTTCTTATGGAATGGGGAATATTTTAATAATTTTATGAAATGTTTAGTAAATTGGGAAACGACTTGTAAAGCTAAAAAGGAAGGTGGCTTAGGAGTAATTAACTTGTGTACTATGAATTTGTCCTTACTAGATAAATGGTTATGGAAGTTTAAGGATATTAATGATAATGCTACTTGGAAAGAGATCATTTCAAAATATTACTATAATGGTTGTATTAATCTGTATCAAATTTCTCATGCAGTCACTCAAAATCTATCTATCTTTTGGAAATCCATTTTGAAATGTCAAGAGATTTTTAACCTTGGTATTAATAGGATAGTTCATTTGGGTAATTGTACTTCTTGTTGGCATGGCCTTTGGATTTCTGTTTTACCTCTTAAGATAGAATTTGAAGAGCTTTATGAAATCTGTAATTTTAAGTTTGCTCTAATTATTGATGTTTTCTCCCCTTAAAATGATCCTCCTTGGAAGTTTAGTTTTAATAGAATTTTAGTAGGTTCTACTCTTAGGCAACTTTCTTTACTTTATGCTAAATTAAATCTTTATAGTATTGATAATGATAATGATATTATTAGTTGGGAATGAGATAAGAGTAAAAAATATACTTCTAATTCTTTTTTACAGATTTATCGATTTTTTGGGCATAACAAACAACTCTTTTAAATTTATTCGAAAATCTAAAATCCAAAATTCATATGTGGTTAATATTGCATGGAAAACTTAATACTATAGCATTTTAAAGAAAAAACATCAAAAATGATAATAAATGTTATTTTTGTAATTTGCATTTAGTAGATATCAAACATATATACTATGATTGTATGGATTCTTATTACATTCAAAATAATACTCTTAAATTTTTTAACTTTAATATAACAACTAAAATTTCTAACTGTGACTTCTACTGGAATAATTTTAGATTTAGCTCCAAAAAGAATATTCAAATCTTACTTGACACTTTATTCATTATTATTTTGTAACGGTCCTGAATTTTGAACAATTTAATTTGTAAATATTTAATTTATTTTAAATATTTAAATGATGATTTGACTTGAATTTCAAATTATCAGAATAAATTGGCGATTAAATATTAGAATTTAATCTGTTTAAAGTTGAATAAGAATTTGAATTTAACTTTGGAGTTTGAAATTGAATATTGAATTGGTATTTAAAATTTGAACAAATGACTAGGAATAATAATTTGGATTTGAGAATTATTATTTATGTAAATTTATAAATTTGTGGTTAGTTTAAATAACATTCTTTAACTTAAATAAAATAGAATAAAATTTTAATCAATAACAAAATAAATAAATAAAATACTAGTTAAAAATTTTAACAAGATTAATCAAGCAAAATATACAAAACTAATTGAATTTAAATTGAAAAAAAAAGAAAGAGAAAAAGATAAAAAGTAAATAAAAATAAAATAAAATAAATAAGTATACACTGCCTTATACTTTGTTCAGCTACAAACACGCCCCAATCTATGCCTTTAATCACGCCTTCCATCACACATTCCCTCTGCAAAAACACGTTCCCTTTCCCTTTTTATTCGATACCCCATTCAATCGAAACCCTTCAGTAATCAAACGAAAGAAAAGAAATAATAATGGCGGCCACGAATCTTCGCTCGTCCTCCTCTTCGATTCTGTGCTTCAACAAAATTGGGGCTTTTCAAATCAAAGGCGCCGGCCTCGTTCTAATTTGCGTTGCTCCATTTCGATTCGGTGAAAGGTGAGTTCTTTGCTCACGATTGATTTTGATTCAAGTGTTTAAATTTGTTCGAATTGAATGCTTGGTTGCATGCTATGTTTTGGGTGATATTTGCTATCAATTGCTCTGATAATTCGATTTTAACTGATGAAAACAGATGCTATTTGAATTGCGTTTAAACTGTTGAAAGCAGATATATTTAATTTTGTTTTTTTTAAACTATTAAGAACAGATGCTAATTGATATTTGTTTTTTAACTGATAAGAACAATTGCTATTTGTAAATTTGATTTTAAATTGTTAAGAACAGATGCTATTTGAATTTAATTTAAACTGTTAAAAACAGATACTATAATTTTGTTTTTTAAATTATTAAGGACAGATGCTATAAAATTTGTTTTTTTAACTGATAAGAACAATTGCTATATTTAATTTTGTTTTTTTTAAAACTGTTAAGAACAGATGCTATATAAATTTGTTTTTAAACTGTTGAGAACAGATTCTACCCAGTATTTGTTTTTAAATTAATAAGAAAAAATGCTATATGATATTGTTTTTAATCTATTGAAAACAGATACTATAAATTTTGTTTTTAAATTGATAAGAATAGATGCTATTTGTAATTTGTTTTAAATTGATGAGAACAAATGCTATTTGATATTTGTTTTCAAACTAACAAGAGCAGATGCTATCAATTTGTGTTTTGTTTTAAACTGATGAGGACAGATGCTTGTTTTTGTGTTGCTGCATGTGATGGATGCATGCTCGTGTATCTGTATATATATGCCACCTCTGTTATGTTATGCAGTTTCAAGAATATATATATATATATATATATATATATATAATACTGTGAGCAAACTATACTTTAAAGTTTTGAATCTTGTTTCGCTCTTTGCTCTCGGTCAATCCAATTTAAACTGTTAAAAACAGATACTATAAATTTTGTTTTTAAATTGTTAAGAACAGATGCTATTAATTTTAATTTAAACTGTTAAAAACAGATGCTACTTGAATTTGTTTTTTGTACTGATGAAAACAGATGCTATTAAATTTGTTTTAAATTAATAAGAACAAATGCTATTTGATATTTGTTTTTAAACTAATAAGAACAGAGGCTATTTGTGATTGTTTTTAAACTGGTAAGAACAGACACTTGCTGATAATTTGTTGTTAATTTAAACTGTTGAGAACAGATGCTATATGATATTGTTTTAAACTGTTAAGAACAGATGTTATTTGGGATTTATTTTTAAACTGATGAGAGTAGATGCTATTAAATTTTGTTTAAAAAAAAAAAATTTGTAAACAAGTTTAACTTTGGTTTAAGACCTGTTATATATTTTCAGAAATAAATGAAAGCAAGTTTAAACTTTAATCATTATTATCTGGTTGACTTGATTCTCTTGACTTGGTCATCTTTGATGTTGTTGAACTAAGTAGCATGCATTTTGTGGTCTGCCTTGTTGCTAAGTCATTTCTGTTGACATGTTGTTGCATTCTCTTGAGTCTATTGGACTTTGGTCTAGTTGTGCACTTGCATTTGAGCACTGGGTCTTGTTTCATTTAGTTTGCATTGTTCAAAGTCATGTTCCAATAGTTGCTGCCCTGTCCATATAGTTGTTCAATTGACTACTGAACTGGTACCTTTCATTTTGTCTGCACTGTCCACTGCAGTTTCCTCATTTATGCATTTAGACTTGACTGTTGCACTTGTAGTTGCATTCCATTTTGTTGCACTTGAACTTAACTATTGTCTGCATCGTCCACTTATGTACATGCTTGGCTTTGTGGTCTTCATGTTGTGCTCTCTGAGTTGATTTGCATTTTTCCATGCTGTTATCTATACTCATGTTCTTGCAGTCATATTGGCATGGAGTTGCATTAATACTGTTGGTCTTTTGTAGCATTGAGTTGCACTATATTTGTCCTGTCCACTGTTTCATTTAGTTTGCATTTGTGCATTGCTGTCATTTAAGTTGGTCACTGTTGCATTACTTGTGGCAGTTGCTATGTTCACACATTTTCCCATTCACTGTCACACTGTACTTGCTTCACTTGAGTTTTTGTAACTTGTACATGCTGTGTTCATTCGAGTTGCTTCACCATTGAGTGTTTCATTTCATGAACATTTGGGTCTGCATCCCTTTGTTTGGTCGTTAGTTGTAGCTGAACAGTTCATATTGCTGTTGACATGCCTTGTACTTGTAGTTGTATTCACTGTGTAGTTGGGGCTGCTGGATCTTGTTGTACACTGCTGCCTGTACTTGTGTTCTTTGTTCTTGTGCACTGACCATACGGTCTTTGCTTATTTGTAGCTTGTATTACTTGTTTCACTGAAATTTTACAGGGTTCACTGCCCCTGTACATGATCTGTTTTGCATGTTTGATGTTGCATGCTTGCTGCTGCATGTTTGTTTGCTTCATGTTTTTGTTCAAGTTGGCACTAGTTTTTCCTTGAGCATTTCTTTGTGGTCTTTGTGATTTGCACTTGCACACTTGCTCTTGTTGGTTGTGCACCGAGTTGGCGAGGCAGTGCACATGTGTACAAATATATGTGTGCACTGCAGCCACACAGGATTGATAGATTTCGAAAAATAATAATTTAATTTAAGTTGTTAATGTGAAAAAAATCCATAATATATTTAAATTGAATAATGTGATTCGTCATCTCTGTTACCATTTTATTCAGTTCATTACAAATTTAATTACTTGAATAAAGATTAATCCTGACTCGAGTGTTTTTGTGTTTTGCAATAAACGCTTGGGTCAGACCGAGTATTTTTACAGCTTGAAGATTTTCACGCCGTGAAGTTAGAGAGAGAGGGGAAAGCACTCCACTAAAGTTTTTTTTTCTAGAAAATTTTTCTTGTACTTAATAGTAAATAAATTGTTCCGCTGTATAAAATTTAATGCATTGTACAAACTCTGATATATGTATGTAAGAAAAATTCATTTATGAATAATATTATGATTATTCTGTGATTCTATGGCTGATTCTGTTTAAACTTTACAAACTGAACAACAATCCGTCATTTTGAACGTTTCGAGTTGGTTTAATTACCGACTGGGGGCGGTCAGGGCGGCGGGTCGTTACAAAAGTGGTATCAGAGCTTTGGTTTACTCAAAGCTCGGTTTATGATGTTTAATATGAATAGTTACTAGAACCACTTTAAAGAAAAATGTTTTCAAATCTAAAGAAGTTTGAAATTGTTTCTTTGAAAAATAAAAGGTATTTTGAAAATTCAAATCTTTTTCGAAAATTCCCCTCTCTAAATTTAGGATTGCGATAGTTTCGATCGTTCGGAAACTCATTATCGAATTATAGAGACTTGTGAAAATAAAATATAAGTAAAGTGAATTAATGAATTGGTTTGAATCAAATATTGTGAATATCTACAAAATAATAATTGTGAAATAAAATGATATTTCAATTTAGTTATAGCCAAGAGGATAATTAAACTATAACTTGAGAATTTGATTCTGAATTCTTTTGAGAAATTGATTTCAAACGTTGTGAAGAACGAGTTAATAAATAAATGGATTATAAGTATTTAACTTATAATATGAACTTTTGGTATATAACTGAGTTATATAAATTGAATTGAATTAATAAAAAGATTGTCAATCGAAGTTTATAAATAGAAATGGAATTTGTAAAGATTGTTTATAAATTCGAAATCAATTGAATTTGATAAGTAAATTGTTGTAGCTTATTAAAGGAGTTATATTCACGATTTTGGACGGTGGATAACCCTTTAAAAATAAAAATAAGTTGAAGAAATGATGAAATTAGTTGACAAAGTATATTCACGATTTTGGACAGTGAATATATTATTGACTAAAACAGATATGTTTTAGGGAAATGATATTATGAAATGAGGTTAATGTGGAAATATAAATTTAATGGAACCAGTTGATGAATGACTTACTAAAGAATTAGTTGATTATTTTTGAAATAGGAATGCAAATGCAAAGTTCAAATAGAATTTAAATTTCAAATTTGAAGTTGTCAATATGATAATCCATTATAGGTTTAATAAATTCAGTGATGAATTTGAATTTAAACATGCGGAAAATTAAATTAAGTGAAAAACTTAATATTGAAAAGTTTGAAATTGGTTTAGAATTAATATTATGAAAAATATGAGAAATTCAAACTATGAATTAAGTTGAAGTTGAAGTTGAAAAAGTTAATGGTTTTAAAGATGTTTTAAAATGCATTAAGTATCGAATACATAGATTTCAACATTCAATTGTTGAAATAGACGTTTTCGAGAAAAATAAGGAAATGGTGGACTATAACACTGTTGTTATAGTAAATGGTTTCCGGAAGGAAATGTTGTTTATAGCATTGGGATTTATATATCTATCTTAAATTTCGAATCCCTATACTAGTGATTTTTGAGTTGTCGTAACGATGTTTTACGCAACACTCGTTTTAACTCAAATAAATGTGTTTAGAAGTATGATTTCCTTAAAGAACGGAATATATACTTAATTTTGATTCAAGTATATTGAATATTTTCCGAGAGTTGAAAATAAAAGAACTTGTGAATTACTTATTATTAAATAAGTATGGAAATGTTTTCCAATATGAAATGAAAGGTTTGAAATTTTATCTTTTAAAGATAAATTGAAAAATGAATATTTGAAATTGGTTTCAAATGGCTAAGTTGGAAAATTATATATCTTGTAAAGATATTATTTTGAGAAATATGAACAATCAGTTCAACTTGAATATTTTCCAAAAAGATAGAATCTTGAGTTAAATTGAGTTTAACTTCGACATCAAGAACAATATAAGTTGAGCTTTGAAATTTGGATAGTCGATTGGGATTGTATGTCTAACATTGTGAATTGATGACATATCAATTGATCTCTATTAAATATATATCTGTGGTGGCGGAGAATTTATTCTTTTAGCTTAACACCCTTCTCTGAGACGTACGAGCTTAGAGGTTATATATCGGTAGACATCAATTATGTGTTGAGAATTGACGATGTAACGTGAAATCCAAATCGAATGTGAAGTCGATAATAAATTGGATTATGAATGTGAATTAGGTTTGAGATAACCTTAAATTTTCAAATCGATTTAGAGGAAAATTTTAAACGTGATGGAAAATTTGGAATCCTCTATTTGTTATGAATGTGAATTGAGTTTTCGTAACTTATATATGTGAATATAATAATTCGAAAACCATCAGTTTGGAAAGTCATTATTATGAAAAGTCCTGTGTAAGTTTACATAGGTATGATATGTACGAAATGTGAAATGAAGTACTATATGTATATGACATATGTTTTCTAAAAACTGAGGATATGGAAATGTACCTTCCATTTATTATTTGTGAAGGTGATTGGAACTCGGTGGAGTGTCCATTGGAAATCGTAGCTACGTAGAATTCCATTAGTGGAATGTCCATTGGGACTGATATCCCCCACGATGGATCATCGTGTTTGGGATTATGTGAATTGATGCTGGCGTAATTCGTGGGGCGTGATGCTTACAGTTACGAGCGATTCCACTGGGATAGTGGCGCAACCGCCGTGTAAACTGCGATCTAGAAAACTGAAGCGTAATTCGAGGGGCGTGATGCCTACGGTCACGAGCGATTCTACTGGGATAGTAGCGTAACCGCCGTGTGGACCGCGATCTAAGGCGACAACCATGGCGAAATTCAAGAGAGATGAGAAATCTAAGGTTACAAGCGATTCTACTGGGATAGTAGCGTAACCGCCGGGTAAACTGTGATCCATGGGGGAACGTGCTTTCCATATCCATTTTTAAAAGAATTTTTAAAAAAGTATTTTCACTGGGAGTTGAAGCAAGTATGTTTAGTACTTGGAGATTTTTAGTCTTGCGCCTGGCCAGCGTATGCCTAATGTCTGTAAGAACGACGATGGACTTGTTAAACTTCGAGTTATCAAGTATATTCAAACTTTGAATAGAAAATCAATAGTCTGAAATTAGAATTACATAATTCTAACTTAATGAATTAAGGAAGAAGATCTTTAAAATATCTTGGAAGCACACAGCTTTGGAAATGATGTAATATGCAAATATTTAGCATGAAAGATTTCAAGTTTAAAAATCTGAGTTTTGTAAGTCAAAAATTTGGTAAAAGACTTTTGTGTCTTGATTATTGAAATCGATGAACAAAACTAGTGAAATAAAACAAATGGAATGAATCCTATATTAATTTGTGAGTTTGAAACTTGATAAAATTGTGTAGGGTATAAATATCGGTGAGATTTTAGCAATCGTTTTTCCTAACTTATAATTTCGGGACGAAATTCTTTTAAGTAGGGGAGATTGTAACGGTCCTGAATTTTGAACAATTTAATTTGTAAATATTTAATTTATTTTAAATATTTAAATGATGATTTGACTTGAATTTCAAATTATCAGAATAAATTGGCGATTAAATATTAGAATTTAATCTGTTTAAAGTTGAATAAGAATTTGAATTTAACTTTGGAGTTTGAAATTGAATATTGAATTGGTATTTAAAATTTGAACAAATGACTAGGAATAATAATTTGGATTTGATAATTATTATTTATGTAAATTTATAAATTTGTGGTTAGTTTAAATAACATTCTTTAACTTAAATAAAATAGAATAAAATTTTAATCAATAACAAAATAAATAAATAAAAAATACTAGTTAAAATTTTTAACAAGATTAATCAAGCAAAATATACAAAACTAATTGAATTTAAATTGAAAAAAAAAGAAAGAGAAAAAGATAAAAAGTAAATAAAAATAAAATAAAATAAAATAAATAAGTATACACTGCCTTATACTTTGTTCAGCTACAAACACGCCCCAATCTATGCCTTTAATCATGCCTTCCATCACGCATTCCCTCTGCAAAAACACGTTCCCTTTCCCTTTTTATTCGATACCCCATTCAATCGAAACCCTTCAGTAATCAAACGAAAGAAAAGAAATAATAATGGCGGCCACGAATCTTCGCTCGTCCTCCTCTTCGATTCTGTGCTTCAACAAAATTGGGGCTTTTCAAATCAAAGGCGCCGGCCTCGTTCAAATTTGCGTTGCTCCATTTCGATTCGGTGAAAGGTGAGTTCTTTGCTCACGATTGATTCTGATTCAAGTGTTTAAATTTGTTCGAATTGAATGCTTGGTTGCATGCTATGTTTTGGGTGATATTTGCTATCAATTGCTCTGATAATTCGATTTTAACTGATGAAAACAGATGCTATTTGAATTGCGTTTAAACTGTTGAAAGCAGATATATTTAATTTTTTTTTTTAAACTGTTAAGAACAGATGCTAATTGATATTTGTTTTTTAACTGATAAGAACAATTGCTATTTGTAAATTTGATTTTAAATTGTTAAGAACAGATGCTATTTGAATTTAATTTAAACTGTTAAAAACAGATACTATAATTTTGTTTTTTAAATTGTTAAGGACAGATGCTATAAAATTTGTTTTTTTAACTGATAAGAACAATTGCTATATTTAATTTTGTTTTTTTTAAAACTGTTAAGAACAGATGCTATATAAATTTGTTTTTAAACTGTTGAGAACAGATTCTACCCAATGTTTGTTTTTAAATTAATAAGAACAAATGCTATATGATATTGTTTTTAATCTGTTGAAAACAGATACTATAAATTTTGTTTTTAAATTGATAAGAACAGATGCTATTTGTAATTTGTTTTAAATTGATGGGAACAAATGCTATTTAATATTTGTTTTCAAACTAACAAGAGCAGATGCTATCAATTTGTGTTTTGTTTTAAACTGATGAGGACAGATGCTTGTTTTTGTGTTGCTGCATGTGATGGATGCATGCTCGTGTATCTGTATATATATGCCACCTCTGTTATGTTATGCAGTTTCAAGAAAATATATATATATAATACTGTGAGCAAACTATACTTTAAAGTTTTGAATCTTGTTTTGCTCTTTGCTCTCGGTCAATCCAATTTAAACTGTTAAAAACAGATACTATAAATTTTGTTTTTAAATTGTTAAGAACAGATGCTATTAATTTTAATTTAAACTGTTAAAAACAGATGCTACTTGAATTTGTTTTTTGTACTGATGAAAACAGATGCTATTAAATTTGTTTTAAATTAATAAGAACAAATGCTATTTGATATTTGTTTTTAAACTAATAAGAACAGAGGCTATTTGTGATTGTTTTTAAACTGGTAAGAACAGACACTTGCTGATAATTTGTTGTTAATTTAAACTGTTGAGAACAGATGCTATATGATATTGTTTTAAACTGTTAAGAACAGATGTTATTTGGGATTTATTTTTAAACTGATGAGAATAGATGCTATTAAATTTTGTTTAAAAAAAAAATTTGTAAACAAGTTTAACTTTGGTTTAAGACCTGTTATATATTTTCATAAATAAATGAAAGCAAGTTTAAACTTTAATCATTATTATCTGGTTGACTTGATTCTCCTGACTTGGTCATCTTTGATGTTGTTGAACTAAGTAGCATGCATTTTGTGGTCTGCCTTGTTGCTAAGTCATTTCTGTTGACATGTTGTTGCATTCT
Organism: Allium cepa; assembly: GCA_030765085.1. Lineage (NCBI taxonomy): Eukaryota > Viridiplantae > Streptophyta > Magnoliopsida > Asparagales > Amaryllidaceae > Allium > Allium cepa. The sequence goes on from CM060942.1 coordinate 74,384,547, forward strand.
CTTGAGTCTGTTGGACTTTGGTCTAGTTGTGCACTTGCATTTGAGCACTGGGTCTTGTTTCATTTAGTTTGCATTGTTCAAAGTCATGTTCTAATAGTTGCTGCCCTGTCCATATAGTTGTTCAATTGACTACTGAACTGGTACCTTTCATTTTGTCTGCACTGTCCACTGCAGTTTCCTCATTTATGCATTTAGACTTGACTGTTGCACTTGTAGTTGCATTCCATTTTGTTGCACTTGAACTTAACTATTGTCTGCATTGTCCACTTATGTACATGCTTGGCTTTGTGGTCTTCATGTTGTGCTCTCTGAGTTGATTTGCATTTTTCCATGCTGTTATCTATACTCATGTTCTTGCAGTCATATTGGCATGGAGTTGCATTAATACTGTTGGTCTTTTGTAGCATTGAGTTGCACTGTATTTGTCCTATCCACTGTTTCATTTAGTTTGCATTTGTGCATTGCTGTCATTTAAGTTGGTCACTGTTGCATTACTTGTGGCAGTTGCTATGTTCACACATTTTCCCATTCACTGTCACACCGTACTTACTTCACTTGAGTTTTTGTAACTTGTACATGATGTGTTCATTCGAGTTGCTTCACCATTGAGTGTTTAATTTCGTGAACATTTGGGTCTGCATCCCTTTGTTTGGTCGTTAGTTGTAGCTGAACAGTTCATATTGCTGTTGACATGCCTTGTACTTGTAGTTGTATTCACTGTGTAGTTGGGGCTGCTGGATCTTGTTGTACACTGCTGCCTGTACTTGTGTTCTTTGTTCTTGTGCACTGACCATACGGTCTTTGCTTATTTATAGCTTGTATTACTTGTTTCACTGAAATTTTACAGGGTTCACTGCCCTTGTACATGATCTGTTTTGCATGTTTGATGTTGCATGCTTGCTGCTGCATGTTTGTTTGCTTCATGTTTTTGTTCAAGTTGGCACTAGTTTTTCCTTGAGCATTTCTTTGTGGTCTTTGTGATTTGCACTTGCACACTTGCTCTTGTTGGTTGTGCACACGAGTTGGCGAGGCAGTGCAGATGTGTACAAATATATGTGTGCACTGCAGCCACACAGGATTGATAGATTTCGAAAAATAATAATTTAAGTTGTTAATGTGAAAAAAATCCATAATAGATTTAAATTGATTAATGTGATTTGTCATCTCTGTTACCATTTTATTCAGTTCATTACAAATTTAATTACTTGAATAAAGATTAATCCTGACTCGAGTGTTTTCGTATTTTGCAATAAACGCTCGGGTCAGACCGAGTATTTTTACAGCTTGAAGATTTTCAGGCCGTGAAGTTAGAGAGAGAGGGGAAAGCACTCCACTAAAGTTTTTTTTTTCTAGAAAATTTTTCTTGTACTTAATAGTAAATAAATTGTTCCGCTGTATAAAATTTAATGCATTGTACAAACTCTGATATATGTATGTAAGAAAAATTCATTTATGAATAATATTATGATTATTCTGTGATTCTGTGGCTGATTCTGTTTAAACTTTACAAACTGAACAACAATCCGTCATTTTGAACGTTTCGAGTTGGTTTAATTACCGACTGGGGGCGGTCAGGGCGGCGGGTCGTTACATATTTGTTGATATATTTGGTTTGAAAGAAACAAAAGAATATTTAATAATAATAATAATAATAGTCATTTTAATAAATTGATTTATGCAATTTCCTCATTTTGCTTTAGTTGGATATCTAATCCCAAATATAAATTAGCTAAAAATAAACTATTTAACGGGTATCTCAACAAGGTTATTTATAATATTAATCTTTTTAAACTCAATAATAATATGTTCAAAAATAACATTAGTAGTATTAATATTTTTTCAAACTTATATGACGATTACTCTGTTAACCATAACTTACTTATGATAAAAGGTCATAAGAATATTTTAAGCTTTGTTTCCATTTTTGTTCTAGTCATTGTTGATATTAGTTTTTGAATTTTCTAATTCTTTAGTATTTGTCCAGATAGCACTATTTAGATATCTTATTCTCCACTTCTTTCATACATAGTCCAGTTAGTATTATTTAGATATTTTATTTCTCATCTCTTCCATACATATATATGTATATAAATTAAATAAATATACATATATATATGTATTAGTCTAACTCTTTTTCTTAGTCATTCTTCAGATGTAGGTATGGGTCTTAGAATCACTTTGTAGGTACTCATGACTTCAGATTACAGGACTTTGGATTGCAGTGAGGTCAACAGAGCAAAGTTTTCCTCTCAGATCCACTAGCAGTTTCGCCTCAGATACGAGACTCCTTTATCTTCACTATGATGTTCTATTTCCAGGAGGATACATCTTATGATTGGTACTTCTTTCATTTGTTTAGAGTCGTCAGAGAGGATTTTCCATTCAATTTCATTTTCAGTTCCACTTCAGAGTAGTTGCTTTTCCATTCCTTCTAAACTAGAAGCATGGAGCTTCTTTCTTAGCATGTGATGACATTCAGCTTTATTGTCTTTTCTTTAGTTTATTTAGGTACTTCCAACACCTTAATATTAGGTGGTGGCCATGCCGGAGCTCGATATTAGGGTGTGATGGGTGGTGGCCTTGCCGGAACTCATCTTAGGGGCACTTGAGTATTATTGTTTCTTGTATCAATTTCTATTACCTGCTAGGCATGTTGGCAGCGCCTTGTTTTGTGATATATATAGTTGCATGCATGCTGTCCTTTATTTATAGAGAATCACACATTTTTCTCAAAAAAAGGGTGCCGTAGTGGAGAAGCTGGTCAATAATCAACTTTCACATTATACTTTTTTATTCCAAAATATAATTAAAAATTTAAACTAAATATTTCAAACTTTACATTTTAATTTCAAATTCAAAACTCAAGATTTCTTTCTGTCAAATACAATTCTAATTTTTTAAAATTTCAAATCCAATGTCAAAATTCCAAATGTTAAAACTCAAATTTTTAAATATAAATATAAATTTGAACATTCATTTTCAAATGCAAAATTAAATTTTCAAATCCAAACTATATTCAAAGTTAGAACTCAAATTCCAAAACCTAAATTCAAATTTTCAAAATTAGAAACTTTTGAACTACAAATTCTTAAAGTAAGTTTTCAAATTTATAAATTTGAAATTTGGTTCCGTCCCTTATTTCAGATTTGGTATGTGGAAAACCCTTTCCAAAAATATGATATAACTTACACCCATATTTTTTACTTCGGTAATTTTTAGGGGAAATTAAATCTAATCATCAATTGCATGATCCTATGATCAAAACAAATTTATTTTGAACATTTTTGAATTTTTTTAAAATATAAATATTTGTGGTGAATTATACAATATTTGCATAAAACTCTACAAATATTTGTGGTTTAGAATCTTTCAAATATTTACAATACAGAAACTTTGAATATTTGCATATATCTCTACAAACATTTGCTCATCTCTCTGCAATTATTTGCGGAGTTTTTCATTAATATCTGAAAATAAAAAATAAGGATTTTTTATAAGATGTTTTCGAGTAGGGGTGGATATGTATTTTGAGAATTGATGGGGTGCTTTCACAAAATTTCCTTTCAATAAACTCAATTTTCCAAACTAAAAGTTCTATGATTAAAAATTTAGGAACAGAGCCAACTCGCATTGGAGTAATTGGGTAAATTTTTTTTTTTTTTTACCTTTTTGGAATTTTATTGCCTATGTAGTCTTAATTTTTTTTGGAATTTCTCTAAATTATCTTTTAGATAAAATTAATAGTTTATTTAATTTATAAACAATTTTTATTTATTGTTATTTTATCATTGTATTATATAATAGCCGTATTATATACATATATGTATGCATGCACATGTGCAAGATAACAGGGTGAACATGATTTAACATGCCTGTATGTAGATATTGGAATTTACACCACAATGGACATGCTAACCCCTTTATACATATGCAATCAATCTATATGTGTCCACGCAAAATATGTATGTATATATACAAAATTGTATGTTAAAATTAGTTGCAAAGTGTGAATTAATATAAAATAATGTATATATGTATGTATACATGAAATAAAGATTATTTAATGGAATAAAATAAATTGTAATTATTTACATGTATTTACAAAAACTTTAAATTCATTATAATAAACTGATTTTCATATATATATATATATATATATATATATATATATATAGACACACTTAAATGCATTTCCAAATTATATTATATATATATATTTTAAATATATATATATATAATAATGTGTATATGTTATATATATATACATATATGACATAAACAATTACATATATATTTATATTCAGCAAAAAAAAATTGATTTTGGCAATATAAGGCTGTGTGCAAAATATTTTTTAGTTAATTTTCTAGACGAAAAATTATAAATAAAATTAATTATAAAAATAGAAAATGATTTTTAAAATTTACACTTTATATTACAACAATCAAATTATATGTTACATAAATTTAAATGCATTTATTTCAAATACATATTTGTATACATAAATTTATTTAATTAGGCGATGTATTTATATATTTGAAATTTGAATTTAATATTATGTATAAATATTTTTTTATTACTTTTGAACATTACAAATACTTACATGTAAATGTTTATGAAATAAAGCATACATTATAATTTATTCATATTATATACATCATCTGTTTATTAAAATAATTTTATTATATATATGTATATATATGCTAATTTCGAAATAAAAATATATTTTCTTGTAAATTTGGCCGTGAGCATATGAATTTTTTTTGCAAACGCGTGTGTATGACAATCTTATACTAACAGCACTGACAAATACAAATTCGTGATATTGGGTTCCTAACTAAAGCATATATGACATTATAATTAATATAATCAATATATATATATATATATATATATATATATATATTTGCATGCGTGTACAAGAGAATGTACATGTGCCTATTGCCAAGAAGATACGTGGTTAAATGAAGAATGCAAACTCCATGAATTCAATCTTGTATGTAGAAGTTGCAAACCCTCGAATATAGCTAACGTGGATAGTCGAATCGACTTTAGTTTGAGCTTTAAATACTTGAATGATTAGAGGAAGGAGGTGGAGATTTTCGACTAGAAGTAAGATGGAGGAGGAGGCTCTAAAAAATTATGTAAATGAGGTTAAGGAGATTAAATTAGGGAGATCCAAGTGAGTAAAAACTGGATCATGATCCATTTATTTCTCTTACTGTTTCTCCCTTTTCTTTAATTCAAACTCCACTTCACCATGTTAAACAAGGCTGGCCTCACCATGCTCCACTAATTGCTGAAAATTACAAGCCCCATATAAGCCTCAAAACCATTTCAATCCCGAATAACATTTGATACATTTCAATCCAATCTAAATGTGCATCGATATCATATATCGATTAGTGTATTTGAAACTATTACATATGCACACATTTAGTAGTGATCAATAAACATCAAATAAAAGTTTATAATTAATATTTTACAAATATTAATTAATTTATAACAATTATAATGTAAGTAAATCAGGTGGTAACATGAGTATTCATCATTTCAATTGCGTGATTCTTAAGTGTAAATTTGGTCAGTAATTAATATCGAATAATTTGAATATTAATGTGCACAAGTCACTTAGCAGGTGGTATGACATTATTGCCAAATTTACCGCTTACCTGGCATCGGTAAAATCCAATTTTTCTTTATTAAGCATTACCAGTTAGTGATAATTATTTACACCAATAATCTTTATTGAAACCTATCACTTTGGACTTGTGAAATTTGGTAACTGCCGAACTTCCAATATCTTCCATATTCAAAAATATTGTCTAAACACAAAGTCTTTGGTTCAATAGTAATAATTATTATCAACTGTACTTCTTTGGCAAGAGACCTTAACTTTAGATTGGCTTCCATTGAATGTGATACAAACCTCATATAACCGAGGAGGTGAACTCACTCTTGAATAGTGTTTTACATCCAGTGCTTTAGTCATCCAACTACGGTCATTCGATGGATGTCATACCATAATTTAGTTATAATCAATGCGGAGCTTTCACACTGAAGATCAACGTATTCTGAAGTCATAAGAACTGCGTAATTCTATCACATTGATGTTTTTGGTTTGACCTTAGTTATATTAACAGATAAAAAACTATCAACTGAGTCATTCCATATTTATCCAATAACTATCAGTACATAACCACATTGTTCCCTCAAAAGTCATGAGTAATACACTGTCCAACATTTGGAGAGCGTTACGTACTCTAGTCTTAACGGATATATTGATATTTAGTCTCAATACATTTTAACTAGGAATATTTAAAATGATGTTCAATTTCATTGTGATAAAAAAATTATCCATGTTTACAACACTTTTTAACTACTACCATAAAACAAACCATTTACGAATTTTCTATTAAATATACTTTAATTAAGTACTTAATTATTTATATCATAATATAATAAGTATATAATAAATTGAAAACGCCTTTTATTTTAAGCATAATTGATTATCGAGTTAGACATATGTAATAAATTATATAGTTGTCCTTAAGGCATACACTTAACTATATATATCTCTTACTTGCATTTGGCATCAATTATGGAATCTCTGTCCCATCCCTTCGATAACTTTTATGAGAACTTATTGGGTTAGGCCCTTCGTGAATGGAGCTACTATATTGTTTTAATTTCCTGCTCTGTCAATCAACTTTCTTTAATGCAGATAAACTTCTTTTATCATGTGAAAATAGTCAGAGTATGTTTCTCAACTTCTATCGAGTTCTTATCATTACACTGTTATCACATAATAATGTAGTATTCCTAATACTTGGAATCAACACTAATTCAGTTATAAATTTGTGCATTTATAAATTTATACATTGCCTTTAGCATGACGCTATTCAAGGCGATGTACTTGACCTTTTTGTTGAATCAGCCATAACCACTTGTTTGAAACATTTCCAAGTTAAAGCTCCTTAACTTAGGTTCGAACATGAATTCAATATTGGCGTATTATACTCAATATCACTCATGAAGTTTAAGTTCGTACACTCATTTATAAGGAGTTTGTTGTTTTTATAAACAATTATCTAGTATTTCATAAATACCCGAGACCACTCTAAGTTGTGATTTAGCGATCTTAATTTGAATTTGATATTTGCTTCATATGCCAAATTCTTAAGGAAATTAAAATATTGTAAACAATACAATATATACGATAATTTCCATTGCTAAAGAATAAGGAATCCATCTTACATATTCCTTATTAAGCATTTTAATAAGGTGCCTTTGCATATCGCTTGGGATATTCCCAACATCCACTATACTTAACATAAAAGACCGATTTACAAATCCAATATCGTATTAAACAATCAAAATATTGCCTATTTTAACACAAGTACATCATTGATAATCAGCTTTATGTTGTTACTTATAGTTTAGAAATATCAATGTACCTTTAATGCTCTTTCTAATTGACACATGCTTCCTCTGCACTTTTGATTGAAAATCAAATTATTTGATATTTCTATGGGAACACTCGTTGAAGTTTGATTGTTGTCAAATGATATCTTCATATTCGTTCTCAAATCATATCCGAAAATCCATAAACTCAATATTTCCCCCATCGAATTTGAGATAATTGGATTGTTATGTGCAAACGGTCTATTCTAAGCATTATTTAGAATTTTCTATTTCAACGCACATATAACAAAACACAGTCATATTAAGCTATAATTTTATGAGTAAAATCCAAATTAACTTGAGTACTTTGAACGATGAATCTGTTATGTTAATTTTTACAATTGAAATTTACGATGTTTTTCTTATCAACTTTGCTCGCTATGTTCCAACTACATTAAATTGGTCTTTTTCTTGAAGTCGCATTTTGGCTGATGGATCACATCCCTTTGGGTAAATCTATCAAAACCATATTTTGATAATGTACATGGAATCCATTATGCATTTGCACATCATACCATGACGTAGAGTCAATACTCTTAATGGTTTAATAAATATCTAATGATTATCTATTATGGACATTGATAAGAAACACATGTTTCTCTTCGATATGCAAGAATACTTATTGAACATTCTAACGTGTTATGTTAATTTAGGTTTGGTTAATTTTAATTTATCCCTTGTAATCAGTTTTATCCTTAGATCGTATCCAAATCCATTTTTCTATCAATAATTTATAAAAGAAATTCTTTCGCTATGAAGTTGGTATTTCTTGAAACAACAATTGTTTCTCAGTCCAATTAAATAGGTATTCATAAGCATTTTATGAATTGCTTTGTATATAAAACTGATTTGGTTTTAGTTCACAATACTTATGTTTAAAACATAAATTGGACTTTCAATAATAATTGTTTCCAAACTCCTTTTAGGGCGATTCATGCAAGTTTCCTCATGAATAGTTATTACGTGTAGTCTTTCGAATCACAAAACCTGCCAACTCCTTTGCTTAGGATATGTTAGGGTTTCTTATAAACTCTCATCTTGTATAATTTTGTAAACTATTATTTAGATGAAATTAATTTTAGCCTTGTGTACTACTCTTAAGTAAACAACTTTATAGAAAGAAGTTAATTCAACTTCACTCACAGTTAATCATTCTTTGTTCAACAAAGTTCAATCACTCCTTATTAATACATATTATGTATCATAGGAAGGAGCGACTTTTGATATTGATTCTTTATTCATTCTTAGGTACATTATGAACTCTTTCCACCATGCTTATCTTTTCGATCAAATCGAACCATTTTATTTTTTAATGTATGTTATTTTATTTACTTCTTCTTTATATTCTATGAACTCATTATTAACATACCACATGTGCGTTGTGATGACCCACCACTTTGACCCTTAGGAATCGATACTAATACATCCTCGATATTCACGTGCCACATATCCAAGTGCCGGAGAGGCATGTTATCATAGGGTAAAAGAAAATAAAGGTAGAAGACAAACAAAATAGAAAATCACATTGTATTTAACATTTATTTATACATATGAGTAGTACATGCAATTACTCCAAATTTCTCCATCAGAGTTCTAGTAAGTACTAATTCGTCCAGGATAATTATAACTTCCTATCCTCACAAGTGCTATAGATATATAATACATCATACATAATGCATAATACATTGGAATTAATAGATAACTTTCTACAAAGGACCCAAAATGCTCCATGCTCCATGCTTCTTCTCGAAATGCTCCATGCCACCTAACTATTTGGCTGCTAGAAAAAAGATTTAGGCTCCAGAGTTTAAGGGAAAAGAAAAATAAACTATGAGTCAGTCATGGACTGGTATGAGAAACTTAAAATATGGATATTTGAAAACAAAGAGTATCACATAAGACCACGCCTTACATAAACACAAAAAGAGTTTTTATCTTATGATAACCAAAATCTTTACTATGTAAAATCTAGTAATATTATTTTTATTGACATTCTTTTTAAAACAACTTTCAGTTAAATATACATAATCTTAACTGTAATTATTACATTATTAAATTCCAACATACTAGGTTCTACAATCAAATTCGAAGGCACTTATTGGAGAATGGATTTCATACGATGGCAAAGTAAGAGACAACCTTCTAACAATACATCTCTAGATGAATGCACTAAGGCACCAACAGATGGTCCTCTACCAACAAAATCGACCTACCTTTACCATAGATAGTACCGAATATGACATCACCTCGGTCATTACCGACCTTTACTTGGATCCCAAAGAATACACAACATGCCCGATATATAGAGGGTAATCTTGAAATGTGATGACAATATCCTAATAGGTGTGACCCACATAGCCCTGTCGCATCTACCTTGTTTTTGCCATTCCTAGGGGATGAGCTCGAGGCAACGATTACCTTTCTCATAGCAAATATTTCACTTGAATGCCACATCATTAATTCCATCGCACACTATTGATTTCCATAAATGTAAAACCTCTGAGCTTGTATGTCTCAGAGAAGGGCGTTAAGTATAGGAGAGTAACCTCCTACACCACCAAATAGATGTACGTTTGTAAAAATCAGTGTATGTTCATTTAGAAATGCAATGTCACACATTCGTCTATACAAGTTTTACAGGAATAGGAAAAAACTGAAGGAACCCTCTACTTCATCCTATCGGGAATCACCATTACGATTTGTAGTGAGCAACCCTTGCATCGAAGAGAAATGAAGATACTACTACCATATATAAATTATATGGAAAATTTCCCCCGAGGGTCAGCGATAAGCAGCCCTACATTCCATCTTAAAATTTATTATCACTCCATTTCTTCACATTCGAACGCGTAAATTGATTCGTAGTAGGTTTTCGATAGGAGTCGCCCAAATCCGATCTCTTTTCCTTCGAACCAATCATCGATAAAAAATGTTTAAGTAAATAGGTGACTATCATTTGATTAATTACTTTCTCTTTATCAAAAATATATTCCAAAGATATATATATCTTTAAAACATTTCTTTTCAGTATATACAAAATAATTAAACCACTCTTTAACTCTGAAAATACCAAACCATTTTCTTAAATCGTATTGGAAAACAATATTAAGAAAAAAGGGGTCGAAAGAAATTACACTTATTCTACTCAATATCAATTATTGTATTCAACCTTTACTATCCATCGAATAACAGTGGAATCACCTTTTAAGTTCACATTGATTGTACGGGTTCCCTCCTCGGAATTTAATACCATGTGTAAGAAGATTATTTCTGTACAATCTAAGTTGTGCTAAATTTAGAAAAATCAAATCTTTTATATTTGCCTCGTTTTTGACATTTCGACCTTATTTTCCCCTTGCCTAGGAAAGAGGCCAGGTGAGCCAGGAAACTGGTTTCTCCTGAACGTCTCCTTAGTTTAAGCACCCCACAAATAGATCTCATGAATAGAAAAGTCCAATATACTAATCGGCTTTTAGAGCCAAGATTAAATCATTTATTTATAACATCTTTTCTTTTATCCATTAATTTAATCTCCTTTAAAAGTAATTTTAAAACTTCCAAATCATCTTTGAAATACTTAATTATTTATTTGAATACATTTATAAAAGATTTTGAAAAGAATATTTAAGTTCAAAGCCATATTTCAAAAGTTATTAAAAACTTCTATAAAAAGTGCTACGAATAGTGTTTTAAATGCTTATTTGATCAAAACGACTTTTCGATCACTTAGAAACTCATTTTTATAACTCAAAATCCTTTTTAAAATGTTTTAAAATATTTATAAAATTTATTCCATATTTTTGAAGAATTAAAAATATCAATTTTAAAGAATCTATCGCTTTGATTTCTGAACTGTCAAAGCGCGATTATTTTAAAAACTTGATTTGCTCATATTTCAAAAACTACTAATGAAATATTGATCGTTTTAATTTGAAAAAAAACTATGGTCATAAAAGTTTGGAAAATCCTTATTTGAAAGAATTCTGACTCTGATTCCATTCTATAACTGGGCTTAACTTTCTATGGCGTGAAATCGCGAACTACCGTTACGCGACGCGCCTATTTTAACTAGTTTTCCATATTCTTTTCTAACTTTATCAAAACACTTTTAAATGTTTATAAAATGTTTTTAAATCATTTTAAACCATTTTAAAGAGGTTTAACAATCTCATATACACCATTTCGTTTATTAAAGAAAAGTGATTTCCTTTGTGATATTCGACGTGTATTAAACGTGAATTGTTTGCACATCCAAACAAACATATTATCATATGCAAACATGGTTCATAATAATCATAACCAAGCATAGCCAAACATACATATCACTCAAAATATCATAATATAAATAAAGTTTCTCACCTTAGATTCAGTCGAACTAATTTTAAAACTACTATAGCTCCGCTATTTGATAATTTTAGCTTGCTAAGCTTGTACAAAAGCTCCTAGATGGGCTCGGCCTTGGCCTTTGATACTTGGATGCTCATGGTCTTGGTTGGATGAGAGAGAAGGCTCGGCCTTTGGGTGGTGGATGATGTGAACGTGGGTCTAGAGGGGGAGAAGGAGGACTTTTGCTTTGGTTTTGAGATGTTCAGATAATATATATTTACTATATAATTTTAATCACTCTTTGCCATAATTTTATTCATTAATTTCCTAACGTAGGAAGCCATTAAAGAGCTATATAAAGAAGTGAAGAAGATTAGGAAAATGATGGAGGAAATGTGAATGGAAGTGAAGATGGATGGTGGGTATTCATATGCAAAATGTAAACTAAAATATCATGATGTTTATTTGCTAAAACATCATCAGTACCTCATCCATTTGCCTCCCTCATCTACTTTCCTTGCACGGCTGAACAATCCCACCACGTAGCTACTCCATGTTGTTGCGATTTTCTATTGATTAGAAAAGCACAAATTTTAATAAATTCTGCAAGCGCACAGGCGTGTAGTAGGCATGTCAAACATAGGGAATTGTATTTTAAAAAAATTGAAATTCATAGTTAAATCTTAGGCGTGTTAAACGAATTCGACGGTGAATTTGAACAGAAAAAAACAATAATATACTCCGAATCGATTCTGAAACTAATCGAAATTGCAACCAAAATATAAAATTGTAAAAATCAGAACAGAAATTGAAATTGCATATAAGAAAATAACAGAGAAAACAACTGAAATATTTATTAACTAACTAAAAGGAGTGCATAAAATAACTAAGAACAAGAATAAATAAATTGCTAAATCTAATCAACAATTCTACATATTCTGTTCGAAAATAAAAACATTGCTGAATTTGAAACTAAACTTGAAGAAGAGTGATGGGGTAAGAGATCCTTTTTCATCTACATTGCTCTCTCTATTTAAAGACTTTAGCCTCCATAAATAACCCTACTATTTAGGTCCATGTGCTTTATATTTGGAGAAAAATAAGGCCACCTCACTTTGAATTGGTCTTTGCTTTGTTATTTGATTAACAAGTGGCCTTGCTTTGAGAGATTTTCAAGCTAATCTTTGAAAGTGTATTTTCAATATTTGCATTTGCCTTCTTGCATGAATAGTACACATGTTGGTGACGTGAGATGCATTTCTTCATGAATGATATGTACTTTCTCTTCGAATTATTCGGTACTCAAAATGTTGCACTTTTTTTTGCATGTCAATTGAACTATTGGACGGCACAACCGATTAATTTCAACATTGCACTTCGGAATCTATAATCTTCTGCAAAACCACAACAAAATACCCGTATAATACCGCTTTATAAAAATAAAAATATATGAAACAAACGGTTTAAAATGCAGAAAAATATGTTCATCAAATACCCCCACACTAGAAATTTATTCGTCCTCAAATAAGCAAGAAAATAAAACTAACTAAATCCTTTTTGTAGGACACACGATTGCATTGAGCGTATGCAATAAGCCGTTAAACCTCTAGGTGTCCCTAGTAGGACGAGTGGTGTCTCGTGAGGGTTTTCAGTGGATACTACCCACAAAATCCAAATGCAGTATGTGATGATTCTAATGTACTACATGAATGCAAAATTTTAACAAATGGAGACTCGATTTACTTCAGAATAATTGCAACAAAATATTGTATATCGGTTTTAGTTAACTTCTAGAAATTTTTCGTTCCTCACTAAACACAAATTTCAATATAACTCAAGTTTTCATACATTAGATTCTAGTTTGGCCAGTTGTTTCATTCGATAACATAGTGCAGCCATGAAATTAATTCTTCACTGTTAATCACAGTTTTTTCTTCAAAATGGTATTTTTCATTTCCTTTGTATAACAAGCCAAATCAACAAAGTTAAGAAGTTTTTTGGTTTCAAAGCTTAGTCTCTCTTTAATTTTTTTTACACCTAACTTTTGGACCAAGGTATACCACCCATGCACTGCCTCGCGGGCTTTCGTGAGAGTTGGGACAGAGCTTGGTGGATTGTGCAAACCGACGCTTACTATGTCAGAAAAGGTCGGTAATCCTTAGGTGATTATTATTTAATTATTTATACACCTAACTCAGAATTCTGAGGCCAGTTATACCATCCATGCACTGCCTTGTGGGCTTACATGAGAAGAGCACAGAGCGTGGCGAGTGCACACACTTTCATAAGTGTGCACACCTATTGACTCTAGGTGTTTCTTCTTATTATTATTATCATTTTTTTTTGAAATTAACTAAAGAGAGTTATGCAAATCAACTTAGCACCACTTAACTTCAATGATTTGAAATGTCAATGCATGTACTTTAAATCTGCCACTTTTTTTAAACAAAGACTACAGTTTAGAAAGGATTTCATAACCATCACCTACGAATCCCCCTATATACTAACCTCACTATTATCTCTTGTAATTCAACTTTTCATTATATTTTACATTTGAAATTAGTGATTCACAAAAAATTTCATCAATTGACTTCAACTGCTTACTTACTTTGTCATGACTAATTAAAAATAAATTGAAGTCCTGAAAATAATGGGAAATGAGAAAAAAATTGAAAGAAAATTTGAAAACAAATAATGATATGATATTTTTTTAAATGATGCCACACCATGAAATATGAACAAACAGAATGAGATATGCGTCCCCCCACATTGGAATGAGACAGTGTCCCTACTATCAAATGGAATTCAAATGCAAAACAGAAAAATAAAATAAAAAATATACAACCTGATATGTACAAGATAGTGAGTGGCTTATGCCGAGTAGCTAGGTTCATGGAGATCCATGAACTCGTCGTCCTCGTGTTGTTCAAACTCTAGAAATGGCTTCAAGCGCTGTCCATTGACCTTTGAAATGGAACTGTCCCTAGGATTTTCAATTTCAACTACACCATAAGGGTATACCGTTTTCACAATATATGGACCTGTCCATCGAGATCTCAATTTGCCCGGAAATAAATGAAATATGGAATTAAATAAGAGAACATTTTGACCTACTTCGAATGTCTTACGAAGTATGGATTTATCATGATAGAATTTAGTTTTCTCTTTATAAATCTTTGCATTTTCATACGCTTCATTTCTTAGTTCTTCTAATTCCGACAATTGTAATTTACGATGCAATCCGGCTTTTTCTATGTCAAAATTAAGGTATTTGATTGCCCAAAGTGCGCGGTGCTCGAGCTCAACAGGTAAATGGCATGCTTTTCCAAAGACCAATCGGTATGGTGACATTCCTAGATTGGTTTTATAAGCCGTGTGAAATGCCCAAAGGGCATCTATCAATTTAGTTGACCAATCTTTTCTGTTGGAGTTAACCATCTTTTCAATAATTTGTTTAATTTGTCTATTGGAAATCTCGACTTGACCGGTAGTCTGTGGATGACATGGAGTAGGTAGTTTATGAGTTATAGAGTATTTCTTAAGAAGAGATTCAAAAGCATGATTACAAAAATGGGAACCGTTATCGCTTATAATGGCTCGAGGTGTGCC
Organism: Allium cepa; assembly: GCA_030765085.1. Lineage (NCBI taxonomy): Eukaryota > Viridiplantae > Streptophyta > Magnoliopsida > Asparagales > Amaryllidaceae > Allium > Allium cepa. Next base: position 74,399,944 of record CM060942.1, read on the forward strand.
AAAATGGGAGAATATGTTTTCTTTCAAAAATTCGACAACAACTTTATTGTCATTCGTTCTGGTGTGAATGGCCTCAACCCATTTTGACACGTAATCTACTACAAGTAGGATGTAGATATTTCTAAAAGAATTAGGTAAAGGACCCATGAAATCGATGCCCTAAACATCAAAAATTTCGATGACAAGGATTGGGTTTAGGGGAATCATGTTACGTTTGGAAATACGACCTGTTTGTTGACATCTAGCGCATTTGGAGCAAAATTCGTGGGCATCACGAAAAAGAGAAGGCTAATAAAAACCACACTGTAACACCTTGGCAGCAGTTTTCTTTGCTCCAAAATGTCCTCCACATGCTTGATTATGTGAAAAAGAGAGGATGCTATAGAATTCATGTTCGGGGACACATATACGTATGATTTGATCGGTGCAATATTTGAAGAGATAAGGATCGTCACAGTAAAAGTTTCGAACATTGGAGAGAAATTTTTGTTTATCTTGTTTTGACCAATGAGAAGGTGTTTCATTTGTGACAAGATAATTTACGATGTCTGCGTACCATGATGCACTGGAGAGGAAAAGAATTTGTTCATTGGGAAAATGATCATTGATTTGAGAGTTAACGAAGTTTTCATGAACAATACGAGAAAGATGATCAGCTATGACATTTTCAGAACCCTTTTTATCCCGTATTTCTAGGTCAAACTCTTGAAGAAGGAGAATCCAACGGATTAAGCGGGGTTTGGCGTCCTTTTTTATGAGTAAATACCGCAAAGCGACGTGATCGGTGTAAACTATGACCTTAGAAACTACGAGATATGATCTAAACTTATCGAGGGCAAAGATAACCGCTAAAAACTCTTTTTCAGTGGTTGAGTAATTCAATTGAGCTTCGTTGAGAGTTTTGCTAGCATAATAGACGACTCGAGGAAGTTTATCGATTCGTTGACCTAAGATGGCTCCAATGGCATAATCAGAAGCGTCACACATTAATTCGAAAGCCAAAGTCCAATTTGGAGGTTGGATGATAGGTGTAGTGGTCAAGATCGATTTAAGGGTTTCAAAAGACGTTTTACATTCATTGGAAAATTCAAGTTTAATGTCTTTAGCCAGAAGATTCGAAAGCGGTTTTAAATTTTTTGTAAAATCTTTAATGAACCTCCTATAAAATCCTGCATGGCCGAGAAATGAGCTAATGTCCTTTACGGACCTTGGAGGAGGAAGGCCAACAATAAGATCAACTTTAGATTTGTCAACTTCTAGGCCATTTTCAGAGACAACATGACCTAAAACTATTCCTCGCTTAACCATAAAATGACATTTTTCCCAATTAAGAACAAGAGATTTCTCCTTACATCGCTTTAAGACACGTTCTAAACGAAGGAGGCATTGATCAAAAATGACCCAAAGATTGAAAAATCGTCCATGAATATCTCTAAGAAATCCTCCACCATATCAGAAAATATACTCATCATACATCTCTGAAAGGTAGTGGGAGCATTACAAAGACCGAAGGGTATGCGGCGATAAGCGAAAGTTCCGAAGGGACGTGTGAACGTCGTTTTGTGTTGGTCCTCTAGCGCAATGGGAATTTGATTATAGCAGGAGTAACCATCAAGAAAAAATAATATTCATGACCGGCTAAGCATTCGAGCATTTGATCAATGAAAGGGAGGGGAAAATGATCTTTTCGTGTTGCTGCATTGAATTTTCGATAGTTGATGCAAACGCGCCATTTTGTTTTGACCTTTGTCGGAACAAGTTCGTTATTCTCATTTGTGGTCACAGTGATTCCAGACTTCTTTGGTACAACTTGTACCGGACTTACCCAAGTACTATCAGAGATAGGGTAGATAATGTTATTGTCTAAACATTTGATAATTTCTTCCTTTACCACTTCTCTCATATTAGGGTTTAATCGCCTTTGAGCTTCGTGGGTGGGTTTAGCCTCGTCGACTAAATGTATTCGATGTTCGATGATTGATGGACTAACTCCCTTGATGTCAGCGATTACCCATCCTAATGCCTCTTCATTTTCCCTTAAAATTTTCAAAAGTTGTTCTTCTTGGTCCTTAATGAGATCGGAAGCCAAGATTATGGGAAAATTTTCTGAAGAATCTAAGTATGCGTACTTAAGATCATTTGGAAGAGGTTTGAGGTCTAATTTAGGCGTACTTCTTTTGAGGCTTCAGCAGACATCAACTGATTGAATTCTAGTGAATTATGAGAAGAGCAGAGCATATCATTTAATTCATAGATGTATTCATCTTCATTTAAATTGGAATTAAAATGATCTAGGCACATGTTAAGAGACTTTGTAATATCACTAAAACCATTTTCTACAATTGTTTGGATCATGTCAACTTCTTCTATTTCAAGATCCCTTGGTTGTCTGTTAAGATTGATTATATTTAGTTCAATGGTTAGGTGCCCAAATGAAAGTCGGAGTTGACCATTCCTACAATTTATGATAGCATTTGATGTTGCTAAGAATGGACGACCTAATATCAAGGGAATCTGACTGTTAGGATTTGAGACAGGTGCGGTCTCTAGGACTATGAAATCGAATGGGAAATAGAATTGCTCGATTTGTATCAAAACATCTTCAACTGTGCCCAATGGTTTTTTGACAGATCGATCGGCTAGTTGAATTGTGATGTTTGTAGGTTTTAATTCCCTTAGTCCAAGTTGACAGTACACAGTATAAGGCAAAAGATTCACACTCGCTCCAAGATCGAGTAAGGCATGACTAATGTGAGTGTAACCTATTTTACAGCCAATTGTAGGACAACCGGGATCCTTATACTTGATTGGGGAGGGATTTGACAGAACAGAGCTAGTGTTTGCAGTTACAAATGCAGTCTTAGGAACGTTAGTGGCACATTTTTGAGTACATAGCTCTTTCAGATATTTGGCATAATGAGGAATTTGCTCGATGGTATCAAGAAGTGGAATATTGATTCGAACTTGTTTAAAGATTTCAAGAATTTGGTCAAAATTAGCGGGCTTCTTCTTTTTGTAGAGTCTATGGGGAAATGGAGCAATGAGTTTATAGACTCGTTTGGAAGTTTTTTCATTCGAAGAATAAGGTGTTATATTAGAGGGTGAAGATAAGGGCGTTGAAATGTTGGGGTTGCCAACATCAGAAAGCGAAGAGTGGTCGGGATTGCCGACCTTGGATGAAGAATTAGATTTGTTTGGATTGACAACAGTGGGTGTTGACTGGGTTTCAGAATTTTGAACAAGGGAAGACTTAGGAAGGACGTCGGGGTTGTCGACATGGTTGTCCATCTCCTTTCCAGATCTTAATGTGGTGACAGCATTAACCGGATTTACATCTTCGTCCTCACAAAGGTTTACTCCTCGAGAGTTATACTTTGGATTCACTTCGGTTTGACTAGGCAATTTACCTTTCTCGTTGATTTTCATGAGATCCTTCATCATTATCAACATTTGTTCATTTTGTTTGGTGATTTGCTCAATTCTTGCATCTTGGTTTGTGATTTGTTCGTTTTGTTTAGAGAGTTGTTTTTCCAATCGAGCAATTTCTTATGAAGGCTGAGAAGGTTGGGTTGATGGATTGAAATTAGGATGCCTGTATGGTTGATTCGAAGGTTTTGTTTGAGGAGTTGGTTATGAATTTTGAGCATTAGATGTTGGGGCTCGATAATTCGGATTTGGAATCATCGGATACATATGCGACGGATTAGCCACATTGTTAGGATTTGACTAGGAAAAATTTGGATGATGCTTCCAGTTAGGGTTGTATGTGGATGAATAAGGACTGTTTTGAGCTATAGCATTGATTTGGTCTTGTGTGTAGTAATAGGGTAGTCCTTCTCCTTGAGTTTGGGCATCAGGAGGAAGATGTGATGGGTCAATGGCATGTACTCCTCTGTTTGGAGTACGAATTGGAACACGAATTGTTTCCCATTGCATATCCTTTTTCGAGTAATCTTCTAAAAATTCCCAAGCTTCCTCGTCTGTTTTTGCCATGAATTCTCCTCCGCACATTGATTCGAGTTGGGATCTTGTTTGATAGTTAAGCCCTTCATAAACGATTTGGCACAAAACGTGTTTAGGGATTGCAAGATGTGGGCAACTATATAACAATTGATTGAACCTTTCAAAATATTTTGAAAAAGTTTCTCCAACATTCTGAGAGAATTGGTTGATTTCAGTTCGAATTTTAAGAGTTTTGTGGAAAGGAAAAAACTTCTTTAAAAATATAGTAACGAAATCGTCCCAACTTTTAATTGAATTTTTAGGAAGAGAATTAAGCCACTTTTTCGCACTTTCTAGAAGTGCAAATGGAATAAGCCTTAGCTTGATGGATGCATTAGAAAGTTGTTGCATTTTAGTTGTAGAAGCGTATAATTCAAATTCACTAAGAAATTTATATGCATTTTCAGACCCGGTGAATTTTGGTACCCCTTGGATAAAAGAATGTTTTAGCTCGAAATTATTTCCTTCGGCGGATGGAAATGAGATAACCGAAGGTTGAACAGTTCGTGTTGGATAGCATCGGTCTCTAAGGGATAATGGCCGGTTCTCATGAAATTCATTATTTCCAACATGTGATTTAGGTGATAATTTTGGTGAATTGTGATGTGAACTGTGATGTGAACCGTGTTGTCAACCGTGATTGCTCATATTTGTTTGATTTGAAATTTCCATTGATTTGTTTAATGAAATATTTTGGCTTTCTAAACGGTTAAAATTATTTCTTTCCCAAACATGCATAAACAAATCAAGGTGTAGTAGCCAAAAGTAATTTTATACATTTTTCAGTTGGGTACCTGTGGAGTAGAAAATTACTTATAGAGGGGTATGGCAGTCCGTCCAGTGCAACTGAGCAGTGCTAGTGATCCAAACTCCACTGTTTGTAATAGCTTGATCCCTAGATCCTTGTTGTTGAATGGCTGAGATTTACTTAGTTGAGCTACGTGTAATCACTAGAGAAAAAAAACGAAAATGCTGTCGATGAATGCAGCGTGAAAAGCAATTGAAACAGAAACCAAACCAATGTGAAACTTGAAAACATGCAGCGAAAGGAAAAAAAACGATTTTTTAAGTGAAAGGAACTGGAAAAAGAAAAAAAAACAATATTTTTTAAGTGAAAGGAAATGGAAAAGGAAAAAAAACGATTTTTTAAGTAAAACGCTACTTTTGTGAAAGGAACTGGAAAAGAAAAAAAACGATTTTTTTTAGTGAAAGGAACTGGAAAAAGAAAAAAATGATTTTTTTAAGTGAAAGGAACTGGTAAAAGAAAAAATATGATTTTTTTCCTTTTCAAATAACAGAAAAAATAAATTAACACGAATAGACTAAAAAATAAAAAAATCGAAAAATTTCAAAATAGCAATTCCACGGCAAAGGCGCCAAAAACTTATTGCGACTTTTCTATTGATTAGAAAAGCACAAATTTTAATAAATTCTGCAAGCGCACATGCGTGTAGTATGCAGGTTGAACATGGGGAACTGTATTTTAAAACAATTGAAATTCATAGTTAAATCTTAGGCGTGTTAAACTAATTCGACGGTGAATTTGAACAGAAAATAAAAACAATAATATACTCCGAATCGATTTCGAAACTAATCGAAATTGCAACCAAAATATAAAATTGTAAAAAATCAGAACAGATATTGAAATTGCGGATAAGAAAATAACAGAGCAACTGAAATATTTATTAACTAACTGAAAGGAGTGCATAAAATAACTAAGAACAAGAATAAATAAATTGCTAAATCTAATCAACAATTCTACGTATTCTGTTCGAAAATAAAAGCACTGTTGAATTTGAAACTAAACTTGAAGAAGAGTGATGGGGTAAGAGATCCTTTTCCATCTGTATTGCTCTCTCTATTTAAAGACTTCAGCCTCCACAAATAACCCTACTATTTAGGTCCATGTGCTTGATATTTGGAAAAAATAAGGCCACCTCACTTTGAATTAGTCTTTGCTTGGTTATTTGATTTACAAGTGGCCTTGCTTTGAGAGATTTTCAGGCTAATCTTTGAAAGTGTATTTTCAATATTTGCATTTGCCTTCTTGCATGAATAGTACACATGTTGGTGACGTGAGATGCATTTCTTCATGAACGATATGTACTTTCTCTTCGAATTATTCGGTACTCAAAATGTTGCACTTTTTTTGCGTGTCATTTGAACCATTGGATGGCACAACCGATTAATTTCAACGTTGCACTTCAGAATCTATAATCTTCTGCAAAACCACAACAAAATACCTGTATAATACCGCTTTATTAAAATAAAAATATATGAAACAAACGGTTTAAAATGTAGAAAAATACGTTCATCACATGTGCGTGTATTTGTGTGTAAGAGGCTTTTGGATTTTTAAAGATGAAGTTTAGGAAAATATCTTAGATATTTTGTTATATATATAAACGATTATATATGCTATATGTATGTGTATGTGTGCATGTGACATGCATGTGCACATGTATATGTACATATGTATATCTCAAATGATTCACAATGTTGCACAACTTTTCTACATTGAATCGTTATGGATTTCGATTTCTGATCATATGTTCCACTTTATACACACACATATACATACATACATACATACATACATACACACACACACACATATATATATATTGTAAACAAAATTTGGTAATAATATTTTTATCAATATATAATAATTAAAATGATCACAATTGGAATTATAAAATCATATACATCAATATTAAACAATTGTTTACCGAAAGTGCTATTATATTGATAAAACGATATCAATTTTCCTTATAATTTCAAGTCAAATATATATCTTTATGAAACTATTACAAATGATTTATTATCACTCATGACTAATTAAATTGAATTATTATCATTTAAAAGTAATATTTGAATAATTATATTAATTATTAAATCTCAATTTAAATTCATAAGTCAATTATTAAATATAATGCCATTATTGATGATGTCATAAATACATTATATTTTCAAAAATAAAATAAATAATTTTGTTACATATTCTTACTCATACGTATATATAAATGTGTGTATATATCCAGCTCCATGCATGACTTTAGATGGCTAAGAGCTATTTATCGATAAAATGATTTTCAGTTATTTTATCGATATATCTTCCAAAGTAAATGTTTTTTTAAATATTTATTCAAAATAAGATTAACGATATTATTTATTTTTTAAAACACCATTATTAATGTTAAAAATCTTGTATTTGAATATTTTAAATTTAAACATTATTTTTCAAAATGATAAATCCATGAGTCGTTACATGTATCATATACACATTTTCATGTTTGTGATAATTCATTGGGGAGTACAACAAAGTACGTGGAACCATTTTGGAATTAATAGACCTTCGATTGCAAACATCTTTATGTATCAATCCGTAGAGTTCAACTCTTATGATGCTCCCACCGAATGAATGTTTTTCCCTTAATGTCTGAGATACAACTCACTGGTACTATATGATTTATAATCATACAACTAAAAATTATTTTTCCAAAAAATAAATGCAAATAAATTCATATACTTTTGTACTTTCTAATGCATTACAAATGGTAGTACTATAGTTTTATTTTATAATGAATATTCATAATGTTCATATTGAAATAAAACTATGTTTTTGTAACGACCCATCATTTTCGTTAATTAAATTTTGTCATTTTAATAATATTTACGCAAATTTAATTTAGAAGAAATAAAGATTTTATAATTAATAATGAAGCAAATGTTGAGAAGGAAATGAAACCATGGGAATATAAGGCTAAGTATTTACAGTTGAAACAAAATGACGAATAAATTGAAGTGATGTAAATTGTTATATTAGGCTAAGAGTTGCATATAAAAGAACAAAGGTAAGTAGTGAATTTAGTTAATGAATTAATAATATTAAATAGTAAATTGAATTAAATCAATGTCCGGTACAAATTGAAATATTGTTTGGAATGAAATCTTATAAATTGTAGCATTTAATTTGCAAATGAAATCAGTGTATTAATTTAGTTGTAACTGAATGTAAATTAATGAAATTATGTAATAATTGATATATGATGGCATTCATGAATGAAATAAGATTTGTAAGGAATAAAGGAATAATTGAAATAAACATTTACCAATGAAATAATATATTGATTTATATAGACTTAATAAAAGAGTTGAATTGAATCAATCTATTTAGTTGAAACTAATTAATTGGTATGCAAATTATAAATGGGTTTATAGTAAGAAATTATACTACCGTGAATTGGAATTAAGATGAAATTGAAAAATTCAAGTATGTGATGCAAATATATCATATATAGCAGTGGAATAAAAAAATTTGTGTTATTATAACCTGGTTGGTAAGTAACAAACTTATAACTGAATTTAAAAGAAAATAGGTGACAATGAATATAGATTGTTCATTTATTTGATGTGTTAAATAAATTTTGGTATTCAATCGCAATAAATATAAATAATTAGTTGAAACTGTTGTAAGGTCAAAATTTATTGCATATAATAAATTGGGGGATAGATTTCATTAAGGGTAATTTATTTATTATGTTAATGTAAATTAAAATAATTAGAGGTACGTAAATGATGATTAATACCATGTTTGGAAGTTGTAATTTAGAGGATATTAAGAATTAGGAATTGAATTTTGAATTATTTGCAATACAAATAAAGAAAATGTTACGTTATTGCTAACTGAGGGAATCATTAATTAATTGAATGAAATGAGTGAATGTAAATGCATTCTAGGTTATTTATCAAATAGGAGGAAAGAAAAGTAAATATCGAATTGATTGATGAATAAATATGCATTGAATAGTAATTGAATGTGTATAGATTGTAAAGTTATAATAATAAGTAGAAATGGGATGACATTACTACAAGATAATGAATTGCAAATTTTAGGTTTATAATAAAGTGTGAATGGAAATCTGATTGGTTATATTAATTTGATGGAATTCAAATTTTATGGGAAAGGTAAATGGATATTTAGTAATAAATTTAAAGGACATAAAAAAAAGGAATTTATTTAAGTAATAGATATAACGGATAAGTATATACTTATAAATGTAGGATTAAGAGTTTTACCACAACTATTATGAGTTATATAGTTAGTTCCTTCAATTAAATCGGAAATCATTGCAATAATTATAAATTAAATGTTACGATAAATAAATTAAGGTAATAAATGGGGAATAACGTAAATAAATTCTTCATTAAATGATGGTTAGTGTATATAAAGAATGGAGGTAAAGCTTTATAAATTGATTTGAATCCAAAATTTAATGAAAGGAGTAATTGGAATTAAATGGATTAAGTGTTTGAAGTTACGAAGATTTTAATTTAGATAAAAGGGTATGCATTTATGTAATAGAGTATGAATCTATTGTTAAGTTTATTTATAAAATGACAGTTGGGTAAATGAAAGGGTGCAAAAGTAATGTTGTCAGTATATTAAAGTAATGTATGATAATTGATTTAATCGAAATAATTGAAGATAATATAAATTCTATTTATAATATGACTATGGGTGAATGAAAAGATTGTAAATCAAGAATTGTTTATTTATATGAATATAAAGAATTAAGGTAATTGATTTTTTGCAATTAAGTAAAAATTAAACATTTATTTTACGTTAATTGAAAATTTAGTTGAAATTTGAAAAATATTTATGTATGTTAATTTCATCCATATGGCTATAATGGATTGAATAATAAGAATGAAGATTTAATTCAATGAAATTTTTGGGAAACTTAATTGATAATTTCTAATTTTAGCACATGTATATAGTTGGGTTGGAATAATAATTTGGAATAACAACTTTAATATATTTGGAAATAATAATTTATACAAAGGGAAGCTGGAAATTTGAGTATATATGGAATGAAACGTGAGACAAATGTTAACTGCGTTACAAAGTAATGATAGGCTCAATTAAAGGGTTGGAATTGAATCTAATCAGTTTAATTGGAAACTGATTAAAATAAATTTGGATTGGGTAATTTATTTCCAATTAAATCAATTCACGTTTCAAAATTTAATGCTAGTTTATTGCATATATGTTTATGCCTAAATTTAAACTTATGTTTAGATCCAATCCGATCCATCTATTATTTTTCAGCCTTGTATATATATAACCTGTTATAAACCCTAGCCACTCCTTATTTTCATTTTTCTATACGTACATATCCTTCTCAACTCCTCATTCTAATGGCAGAAAAAAAAACCTAATTCCCAAATTCCAAAAAAATAATTTCAATTTTTTTAAAAAAAAATCGGATCTGCAGCAGCTTCTGGTCGCGCTTCGGGTTTCAGGGGAGAAAACCCTAGAGCAACTTCGGGTCAGGAAGAAAATGACTCGGGTCGCTTCGGGTCGTTTTGGCGAAAACTCCAAGCAAGCACCGGGGAATTGAGGCGGCGCACCGAAGTCGAACCCGAAGTCGACCCACGACCAGAATTTTCCATTTTTCAAATTTTCGTAACTTTTGCATACGAGCTCGGATTCACGCGCGGTTTGTTTTGCTGGAATCGTATCGGAATTTCTGACGTTTTGGCACTAGTTTGGATGAATTTGGAGACTGTCCAATTTCTGGGTTTAAATTGGATTTAAATTCAATTTAAATTCAAAAAGGTGAGTGTTTTAACCCACTCACAACTTCTAAAATTTCTTATATTTGTTAAATTGATTTTTAGATATGAGTAGAAATTTATTTATGACTGTTTGACATGTTTTATTCTTTATCTCTGTTAATCGCATTATTTAATTCAACTGTTAATTAATTTTATTTTTTTGCATATAAATTTGACAGTTAAAATTTATTTATTTGCATAAAACTGCTAGTTAAACAGTTATTAAATTTATTTTGAATATAAACTGATAGTTAATAACTGTCATTTACTTCCTGTTATATTGCATATGCTATATATTGATGTTTGTTTTAAATTGACGATGATTGAAATAAATTAATGATGATTGAAATAAATTGGATGATGATTATAATTAATGGTTGTTGATTGATGTTTGGTGAATGGATGATGTGTACTATATTTTAAAAATCTGTAATTTATCATGCATTTCATTTTAGTCGGGATTGCGGTTTGAAATGATATACAACCGCAATTTTTTTTTAATTTTTAAAATTGCGGATTGAAATGGTAAACATCCGTATCACTTGACCATAGGATAGAAAACTTTATACAGACACTGCGGTCTATATATATAAAAATATTTTAAAGTGATTTCTATGGTTTTGTAAAGCTATATATATATATGGTTTATGGGATATTGATTTGGTTATTGATAAAGGTTATTTATATATAGTAATTTCCGGGTTTTAAGCTCTGTATAAAATTGATTTGAAGTATAAAATAAGTTTGATTTTTTTGAGATCAAATACGATTAAGCATTTATTTAAAATTTAATTTCTGGAGTTTTAATGACTTAAGTGAGAATAAGATTGGAAGATGAATATTAAGTTAAATTGGAATTTAATATAAAGTTAGAACTTTTTAAAAGATATGATTTTTATAACTTGATTTTTTTGTGTAGAGTGATTTAAATGAATATCAGGTGGATTTAAATGAATATATAATAAATTGAAAGATTTTCCAGTTATGTGAAGTTAAAGGTTTTTCTTAAATTATATTGAATTCATTAAGTAAACATTTCAAGTCTAAATAATAAGTAATTGAATTTAATATATATGGGATTGTCAAATGAGTTTGTTTTTGAAATGGTGAAATATTTAAAGCTTTGAAACGTAAGAATTGAAATGGTATTTGGAAGTTTAAATCAATATTTGGAATTGATTTGTGAAATCTAAAGAAGCTATTTTGTTTTATAAAAGTAAATTAATATTTAACCATTTAAGAGATGGAAATTTGTTTCAAAGTTATGATTTTCAAGGTAGTGTAATTTGGAAATATTATATTCAAGAGTTTTGATTTCTAAATATTTTACTTTGAAAACACTATGACTTTTGGAAAAGAATATATTGGAAAATAAAATGACATTATATGGGTTTGGGTCTAAATGATATCGTATTGATTTGGGGTTTTAAAAATATAAATGATATCGTATTTATATGGGTTTAAAATGGATATTTTATTCTGGTTTTAAGTATAAATTATTTTAAATGACCGCGGTGTTATAATAACGTTTGGTTGTTAAAGAGACCGGGATCGGAAGTTGTTATACTCTCTGCCAACTCCGAAAACCACTTTAACAACCGTGTACGCGGTGGAGATTCCAGAATGAAGTAGGTTGGTGGCGGCGTTTCCTATGAGGTAAATACGTGGACCCAACTCCCGTGAGTTGGCATAAGGTGGCTAAAACATGAGCGATTCTCGGGCCAATGAGGTCATTCCTCTGATCGAACGCACTCCTTCGATATTATACTCTGACTTTTGGTTTGATTCGGTGGCCACTTTGATTTTGATTTTGGGGGTGTTGTTCGAGGTGGGCGGTAGCTGCGCGCTGCGCGTTTCCACCAGCCCGGATAGCAATTGGTATATCTACCCTGGCATTGCCTAGTTGTGCCGTATCACCTACCCTATCGCGCCTTGTACGAGTTTCTATTTGTGTCGTACCTATGGAGTATCCTCTGGTAGCCTCCCGATCAGGAGGTATTACGGTACTGTATAGACTATTGGCATTATTTGTGTTAAGGGCTATATGGGTAACCCCTTAACGCTATTAAAAAGTAAGTTTATTTTACAAATAGACACTATTATAATAGCGCAATATACTATATTGTAAATAGTTTAACTGATCCTTAGGAGATGTAAATCCCGAGCATCTCTTGAGTTACCGCACTCATATTTATTTATGTTAATTTGACTCACATAAGATCTTTTAGTTCTGACTCGAGTGTTTTTGTCTTTTCAAATTCGCTCGGGTCAGTCCGAGCGTTTCAGGATTTGGAGATTTAGCTTTGGAGGACGAGGACGAAGATTTGTATTACTATTATCTATTTTATTCCACTGCACTGTATTCCGCCGCATTGATATTTTTGGTATTTGAACTCTGATATTTAATTGTATATAGAAGAATCAAATGTTTTGTAAACAGTTTTATAAACTGTATATTTTATTATTATATTTTATCCTTCCGCTGTGAGATTCTATTTTGTTTCATTTCTTATCTGTTTTTTCTTGTTTACCCCATAACAATCCGCCCTTCCGTATGGTTTGAATCGACATGTGTGTCGATTTGAAGTGTGCGAATAGGCGGGACGTTACAGTTTTTTTTAATCAATACCGAAAAATTATTATTATTTCATAAATAACGCTTAACACATTTTAGGAAAACAATTTTCGTAACTTGACGCAGCCAATAAGTGTTATATGACACATTCCCACTATTTCCCAATTACTACAATATCGTATGAAATTCGGGGATCCAATCAACCACTTAATATAAGCTATTTATTTTATTTACTGTAACTAATTTATAGCTGAGAATTTTTAGATCAAATAACTTAAATTCAAAGAAATAACTATCATAGAAAATAATTTTCTATGTGAAAATACTTTTGGAATATTAATCAGATTTTTTAATCCAATATAAAGTATCTATTATTAATTTACAATTCTTATATCCAAATTTCTTTATGAAGTATAAATCACCGTTCACTCTTTTCATCTCAACTATGTCTTAGGATACATCCTCTCTTATGCATCAAACTTCTTTCTAAATGGTTAAACCATTCAAATAAAATCCTCACAACAATATCATAATGAATTCTTTACAAAAGTGCATTTAGTCATCCTTAACTTTAAGGATATCAAATAATCACATTTTAATAAACCGATCAAAGGACATTTCAATGATCAAATCCTCAAAATTTTCTTGTAAGCTTAGGTTCAGTATAATATTTAACAATCATATTGAATACATGATATCACACTATAGTTTACATTCTTACTTCAATAAACTGATTTCATTGGGATTTCGTACGTTACTAATTATGACTGTTTATTATATAAACTTTATATGTGATCGTATATGAATCAAATATCCATATTATTGTGTTGTTTTTAGAGTTTGAAACTCATTGAAGACAATATGCAGTCCCGGGCAAGTAAACTTGTAAGTGATCAAGTGACAAACATATTTAGTGGTTGTATAATTAGGCATTATATAGGTTAACATCCAAAAATTGATTGTAAGTATATTTTATATTTCTATTTGTCAATATTAATTTATTTCACTTGTATTTTTAGTTGATAAATATTTTATCAATTACATTAATTGCATAAATTTATCAGTGTTGATTATTATAACTTTATGTCGTAGATGTATTTATAATATTAGAAAGGTTAAATGTTACTATTTTATTTTTCTAATAAGGCTCACACTAGTCTTTATGCATCTCCAAACCCTAAGATGAAACTTAGAAAATTTTCAATTTCACTGGTGGGTTTTAGGACTCGTCTATCTTGGTATTTTAACCTTGAGTTTGCTCGATACGTCAGAGTCCCACAAATGATGTATAACTCCATATCGGTTATCTCATATATAAATCCTAACCCATGGTTCCTCCTCCTAATCTCATTTCGACCTTGAGTTTGCTCAACAAATCAAAATAAATTACTCACTCGTACATACCATTTCACGACGACCTAATTATAGTATATATACATTAAGTTTGCTAGACAAACACATATAGTTTTCTTACGTCATCTAGTCAATATATTAATAATATTACATATTAATAATATTACACAAAACATCTCTAGCTTGAGTTTGCTTAAGAACCATAGAGTATGCAAGTAATTTATTAACATACAAATGGCAGAGAATGATACTTAAATTAACAATTCATGCTCTTTAATATATTTAACTAAGTGATATCAACTTATGGAATAATGTATTTCTTATGAAATAGTCTCGATATTAATGTATCAAATACATCGGAAATCATGGTATCCATATTTTTACGTATGTATTTATTCCTTATGTCTATTTAGAGTTTTTTTAATGCTCTATCTTTAGTTTGTACATTTATATTATATAATTTTTATTATATAACTTTTATACTTTATTTAATTTATATAATATCTTATGTATAACATTATATTAACTAAATCTCATTAATTAATTATTATATTAATCAACCATAACATATTATAATGATACATATACATATACATACATATATGTATATTTATATTATAGTAATACACATATATCTTATATATATTGTATGTATTTTTAATTTATTAATTAACGTTTAATTAAGCAATTTTAATTAAATTTATTAATTTTGAAAATTCTTTTATATCGACATCTATACTCGTATTGTCTTATACAATTCAAGATAACACAACATATATCATTACATATATTTTAAAATATACATATACATGCACATATATATATAATTAACTTATTTAATTAATTCATTTATTTTATTAATCGCATTAATAAACAATATTTTTGAAATTATTTTTATAACATTTACAAACATTTTGGAAAATAATATTATAGCTTTTATAATATGCGTTTAATTCTAAATTTAACTTTTAAATTTAAAAATTTTATTTTAATTTTAAAAATAATTTGAAAAGCTATATTATAACATTTACAATATTTTTCTTATTTTAAATTTAACTTCTAAATTAAACTTTTTTATTTCAAATTCAATTTTTTTTAAATTAACCCAAGACCCAATTCAAATTGGACATTTTCTATTAGGGATAACCTTCGGGCTTAGCTCATCCTCTCGAGTTAGGCCATTAACCAAGTAGGACATAGTTCCTGATTACTCAAACCAAATCTTTGACTCCACTTTTCTAGACACACTATTATATGGGTAAGCTTTAATAAGTTAGCAATAATACTGCTAATTTAGACCGCATAAGTTATTTGGCTCTAATACCATTGTGCGAATTAGGGCAGCCCACAGTGGAATAATTGGGTAAATATCAAAATTCTTTATCTTTCAGGATCTTTATTAGACCTATATATGCAATCTAAATTTATATAGAACTTTACTATAATTTTAAAATAAAATCATATTTTATTTAATTTATAAATAATGTTTTATTATTGTTATTTAGTATTATATCATATAACATATGTATCATATACACATATGTGTACGTAGACGTGTGACATAACATGATGTACGTGATTTAACTTGCTTATGTATAGATGCTAGGATTTACATCGCAACAGACGTACCATCCCCTCTATATACATAAGTTTTACCAAATTAAATGTGTATTTGTAAAAAATGCATGTACATATATAGAATCATGTATTATAGATATTAGCTGCAAAGTGTAAAATTTTATAAAATAATTCATATACGTATGTATACAATAAATGAAGATTATTTAATGTAATGAAATTAATTATAAATATTTTCATGTATAATAAAATAATTTTAAATTTATTGTAATAAATTAATTTTAATATTTATATAAATATACATATTTTATATATATACCTAAAATGTATTTCAAAATTTGTATAATAATATATATAAGTTTTTAATATATATGTGTATTAAATAATGTCTAAATGTTATATATACAACATAAATAAACACACACACACATATATATTTACTATTTATTAAAATGCTTTTGGTAATACAAGGCCGTGCACAAATTATTTTTTAGTTAATTTTTCGTATGAAAAATTCTAAATTAATTTAGAAATCAAAATTTACTTTTAAAATTTAAAATTCGTATTATGGTAATTAAATTATATGTTACACAATTTTAAATGCATTAATTTCAAATATATATTTGTATATTTAAATTTTATTTAATCAAGTAATTTATTTACATATTTAATATTCGAATTTAATGTTGTGTATAAATAAATTTTCATTTTGCTTTCGAACATTACAAATATTTATGAAATAAAATATACATTGAATTTTATTTATATTGTATGCATTATCCATTTATTAAAACAATTTAATTATATACACACTAACTTCTAAATTAAAATAAACTTTTTTTTGTAAATCTGGTTATTAGCTATATGATTTCATTTTTTATAAACATATATACATATATGACCATCATATGGTGACAATATTGATAAATACAGATTCGTGATATTGAATTTCAAACTAAAACATATATGACATTATAATCAATATATATGTTTGTATAAGAGAACATGCCTCTTCCTATTTCCTATACGGTACATATTGAAACATAGATCCGAAGTCCTTGAATTTAATATTGTACCATGAAAGTACAATTTGTGATGTCTCATTTATACTCTTAGGATATAGTGGAGTAGTACACGAATAAGAGCTTAAGTTATAAAACGTTTACTAAAGTTATTGTTTCTTTAAATGATAAATGAATTTATTATGTAGTGATAAACTATTTGTATAAAAGAAAATGAATAAAAAACTTGGTATAGTTAAGAAACTAATAGGATAAACACATATGTTATACATAGATCATTTTATTCGCATGATCGTTCTTGATCCATGTTTCGCGTACATGATTCCAAGGTGGCTACACCAATCCAAACAAGGATTTTTCACTCGATTATTGATGGTGAACACTTGATATGTATTCGTGATACAATCTCGATGTTTTTTATCATTATATATGGCCATATAAGAAAGAAGGAGGTTTGTAATCAAGGAACTAAATCGAAGTCCACAGTAGAGAGGTCAAGTGATCGATACTAGTTTGAAAGTGAAATCTATACGATCGAGCAAATGATTGGATTGATATTGCATGCGGACGACATATGTACATCATACGGGCTTTGGTATAATTAATACCATGTTTTGTGGTCTTAGGGAGAGTTTAATGAATGAACCTTTGATTTTTTCTATGGTAGCATGAATAATCTTTAAATAATAATCCGAGGCTATTAAGCGTAAGGTACGCTTAGTACATTGTTTATCATTCTTGTGCCATGAGGAGGTTTGAACTTAAGCAAACCATGAGCTATAATTGCTAGCAATCGTAATACTATTGAGTATTGATGTGCGATTATTTATTTGGTTGCTCGTGTTGGAAGTTCAAGGATGACATATTCTAAGTGGGAGAGAATGTAACGATCTAGAATTTTAAACACTTCGTATTTAAATATCTGAATTACTTAAATATTTGAATCTTGGATCAAATTCGATTAAAATGATTCAATAATCTGGTTAATATCCTTTTGATTAATAAATAATGATGGTAAACTTGTTTTGGAATTTTTTTACAAAAATATACCCTTTGAAAAAATATTGATAATGGTCGAAAATCTGTTTATCGATAAACAACTTTTGTGCACTTATCTAATGATCAAATGAACTTATTAGCAAATAACTAACACGTTTCCCTTCATGGAGCCATTAGAACATTCTAGAAACTTCTAACGTTAAGAGATATTAAAATGAAAAAGGTATAATGGTTATTTGCTAAAGTGAGAGGTGTAAAGGAGAAATGATAAGGCATGTAAGGGGTGAGCCTTCCATGACATGAGAGGGGGTGAGAATAAGGCTAAGAAGCACCATCTTGAGCCTATAAAGGGAGAGACATACCCTTGAATTTTAATTACAAATTTACAAAGCAAAAGCAAGCTCTATGTAATATCTTCCTCTTCATAAAATTTCTAAAGGAAGCAATTTTTAATCAACTCAAACTTTATCACAAGCCTTAGGATGATATCACAGTACCTTCTACCATATTAGACTTTAAAAAGGTGAAGCACACATCTCCCTATCTTCATAGGTCGTGAGCAAAAGGTTGGCATTGTTGCCTAGAAACAAGTGCAAAAGTAAGGAAGAGGAAGAAAGCGAGGTGGAAGTACGACTTGGTTTCTTGGACTTGCGTGTTGACTTGATTAAGGGTGAGCTAACTCACTATCTTGAATTAAATTATTGTGTATAGATGTTTGTTATTGATTTCTTATATGTTGTTTGAATTGATGTTGAAATATGTTGAAATATTGGCTTTGATTCTTGCATGGAAAGCAAATGACATATGTAATCCATATCTCTGGACTTGAATGGACTTGTATGACTTGCAGAAAGTCTTGAAAGAAAGCGCATAGGTTATAGATGGACTTTGGTTTAGATAGGACTTGGATTTGAAAGTGCTCCTATAACGATAGTCGCTATAGATGCACTAGAAATTGTCTAGTATTTGGCAATCGCTATGGAACTTTGTAAAGTGATTCTTATGGGTTCTTACCATATTTGTGTATATATTCTTACTATTGTAAAAAATTTGGATAATAAAAGTTGGGTAACGTATTGAAAAGTTGTCAAACTTCCACTTGTGCAAAACTACCCGTTTAGCCTTTATTTTGAACTTTAAAGGTTTGGAAAGGACTTTTAAATTAAATATTTGGTTTCATTATTTTTACAAGTGTTTGATAACTCTTAGCAGAGTATTTTAAAAGTTGTTTGACATTTTTTGCGAATTTTTGAGAATTAACTATGAATTTTTAAAGTAGAAGGATTTATTTAAAATATATATGAAACATAGTTTTATAGCTTTTAAGTAAATTATAAATTGATATATTTTGGGTAAATGTTTTAAAACCTATTATAAGTATTTTAAAAGTATTTTAAAGTGTATATAGTCTTTAGAAAATGTGTTGACAATTTTATCAAGGTTTAAATATCCTGTGTAATAAAACATCTTTTAAATCATTTTATTAAATATCTAATTTTGTAAATAAATTACTACACTTATATATATCATTTCTAGAAAGGTTTTAAATTATAAACAAAGGATTTAGAAAGGGGTTATGAATTTCTTAGTGTTTAAATCGTGTTTTTTAATTACTTGTTTGAAAAGTGATTAACTATGTTGAACACTAAAACCCGACAAAGTAGGCTTGTCTATTTGCGAGAGTTAAGATTGATTTTTGAGTAGAGACAAAAGGAATAGAGCTCTAACCTACTGGCTTCCCACTTTATCAAGGGATATTTAAGTCAGGAATATCAGAAATGTGTTAGTCATGTTGATTTCTTACTAGTTTATGAAAACCATTAATGTAATGACCCATAAATTTTTGATGATTTAAATTTGTTAATTTAATGAGATTTTGTAATTTAATAATGAAATGAACACTAAAATAAAGTGTAATAATGTTAATACAAGTAGATTATTAACAATGTGTATGAAACTCCAATTAATTGTAATAATTTAAAATGTTTACTTGGCTATAAATTGAATATATGAGAATAAATGTAAGTATAGAATTGATCAATGAAATATCACAAGATTAATGGTAAATTGAATAAAATCAATATTATATGAGCCATTGTGACATTTGTTTGTAAACAATAAACCTATAAATGTGATTTATGGTCAATAGTGACCATTATTATATGTTACCAATTTATTTTGGGCAGTTAAAATTTAATTGGAAATCAATTGTAATCAAAATGAAATTTAATGTTACATTAAAGAGATTTAGACAATAATTGCAAAATATGAATGTAATAAAATGAATGGAAATGTTAGTTTACTTCATAAAGTAATAAGTGATGTAATAATAGAATGGAACCAAGATAAAATGATTAATTGGATTACAGTTATAATTAATGTGTAAATTTGACAAAATGCAAGGTAATAGAGATAGAGTAGTTGATACGAACTAAAAATGGAAATTGGAATGTACTAGTGTAATGAAATGAAAAACAAATGTTAATTATGTTTATAGAGTAATAATGGATTGAATAAAAGTATTGAAATTGAACCAGATTAGCTTATTTGGAATTAATTATAAATAATTAGATTTAATTACAACTGAAATTAAAAACTGTAATTGGTGAAAAATTTACTTTGAATTGATATCTAAATTTGTTTTGAATTATGGTAAATGTCCGAGTAATCTAAAATGATAGAAATTGTGATTTATTAACTTTGACTTGAGAAAGTGATTAATTGATTTAGTACTAATTTATTTAATTAACTGAAAATAGCCATTTTGGCAACTGTCTCGGATTTTGACGAAAGCAGTTTCATCGGATCCATAACGGTAAACTATTGTAGGATTTCAAGTTTCGTAACGATCAGACTTGTCACTTGGTCTACGGGCTTGAAGCGCCTAAAAATCAATTAAATTGAAATCAATTGAAATCAATTTGAAATAAGATGATTTTAACATTACTTCTTCGTACGATGGAATTATGACTTGAAACCTATTCCACTGAATTTAAAATATTTGAAAACATCTATTTTGATATATGGGATTACTCATTTTCGTTCCGGAGACAGAACGGGCTTTTCGGGTCATTTATCGTTCAAGGTGTAAATAAATTGTATCCATTCATACTATTTTTCCAATCTGCCTATAAATACCTCATTATAAACCTTAGCCACTCCTCAATCTCATTTGTCTGTACATACATTCAGTCTTCTTCTCTTTCTCAATGGCAAACAAACCAAACAAACTCCTCAATTCAATTTCAAATTCAATTTCAAAGTCAAAATTAAAACTTCTCAATATATATCGACTTATATATCGATTTGAAGCTCTCAACGAGCGCATCTTAGATCTGTAATTCATTTTCCAATTTAAATAACTATTTTTCCCAAAATCGAAGAAGAAATCACGATCGTACATTGCGCGTTGATCAACTATGACCTATTGTCAAATTGATTGGTGGGTTTGGTAGAGATCGTCGTGTGGAGTCGATCTAAGGTGATCACATCACCTATGGTGGCGAGAGGCGGTCGAAAATCGTTGATTAAGGCTTTGATTTTGGGTTCAGTGGAGGCTTCTTTCGCCGCGATTTGCGAGGCCAGAGTGGAAATTGCGAGCTGGAGGGTCGGCGTTGCAACGTTGGGGCTCTGAGATGGACGCGGTAGCGATGATCGTAGGCACATGTGGATGAAATGCTGGCGGGTGTTCACGTTGTGCTAGAGAATTATTGCTAGGTTTTTTTTTAAAGGACAGCTGGCGAGATTCTGTTGGTCCGTGCTTTACTTTATTTAATTTTAATCTTTGAAATTTCAAGTGTCTAACACGTATGACTTCTACATACGAGGTTCGTTCCACGTGCGGTTTCTTGCGTTGGGATCGTTTTGGAGTTCTCGACATTTTGACGCTGGCCTAGACGAATTCTGAGACTGTTTGAATTTTGGGTTTAAATTGGATAGAAATTCAATTTAAATTCAAAGGTGTGTGTTTTAACCCACTCATAACTACTAAAACGTCTTATGTTAGTTAAACTAAATTTTGACGTGAGTTAGAAATTTATTTGTGGCTGTTTGATATATTTAAATCGTTATTCCAGTTAATTTGAATTTATTTAAATTAAATCGTTATTTAATTTATTATTGAATATAAATTGGCAGTTAAATACATGTTATTGATTATCAGTTCAATATTGATATTTATTGATAGATTTGGATAATGATGTTGTAACGGTTGCGATTTTTCGTTGACGAAAACCGACATCAATACGTCCACTGTATCAACTGCCGAGCAATCGAAAGCCGAAAAACCGTACCGTTAGGGTTTTAGAAAAAGAAAAAGAAAACGAAGATAGAAAAAGATAGAACAGAACAGAAGAAATAACAGAACAACATCAGAATCTCACAATTCGCAGCGGAACAACATATAATAGATAAATGAATATCATTAAAACAAAGAACTATATCAGTTATTACATTACATTACATTTATTATCAGAGTTTACAACATCAACAGCGGAAAAGAAATACTATATACTAGTAATACGCCATGCCATCCATCTTGCCTCCAGCAACTCCTGAATTCCCGAATATCCTGATAAGCCTAACTCTTGACTGCCCGTGTGGAAATTGGTGGGCACCCAGAGTTTAGGAAGGAAAACAATAAACTCCGAGTCAGTCATATGACTGGTGTGAGAACTCAAAACAGTTTATTTATCTTTGAAAACAAAATAGAGGAATACTTTTAAAGTCAATTCGCAATGCTTTTAAAAATGAGACTACCATAAGGCCTCCCGCACACACACACAATGCAAACGCAGAATCGGAGGAGATTTCTCCTTATGATAGTCAAAGATGTTTGATACGCATTAAAAAGAACATTTGATATTATTACTAGTGCATAGTGTAGGCAAAATTCATTTCGAAAATAGAATATAAATCTTAGCCAACATAGACATTTCGAACTATGTCTACTATAGCTACCATCCAAACAGTGGGGCGCCACCATAAGTGAATGATAGGTTCTACAACTAATACCGTACAAGATCGTGTTGGGAATTGGATTTCCAACAAATGGTCAGGCCAAGGAACTTCCCATTGCCACATGAGAATGCCTTTGGAAGGACGTTCCCGAGAACCAAACCGGATCTCTGCCAACACAAGGCCGGTTTAACCCTAA
Source organism: Allium cepa (assembly GCA_030765085.1). Taxonomy (NCBI): domain Eukaryota; kingdom Viridiplantae; phylum Streptophyta; class Magnoliopsida; order Asparagales; family Amaryllidaceae; genus Allium; species Allium cepa. The sequence continues at coordinate 74,423,249 of CM060942.1, forward strand.
CTGGGTAACTACTGACATGAATATGTCATCCCCCGATCGTAACCGATCTATCCGAGGATCCTCGATTTCCAACAACCACAAAATATGCAGCAATAACATAGGTTAAATATCTGGGCTCCATACCATGATATCACCTCTATCCAGAAGGAATGACATACACTAAAGGGCGCTACCCCTAATAACCTTGCTGCATCCTTCCTGTTTTGACCATTTCCGGGGTGTGAGGTCCGACGAAGTCTCGTCCACAAAGCCACACTTTATACAAAAGCCGTGCTTTGGGTCAACAAATGATCATAGAAATGATCGCCAAGATAAATGATCCTATCACAAATGATCAACACAATGATCATTTCACAGCAACACTCAGCATGCCACACTACCTAATTGGGAGTATATCACTAATAACCTTCAACTATATAACCTCTGAGCTCGTACGTCTCAGAGAAGGGTGTTAAGCTAAGAGAATAAATTCTCCGCCACCAACAGAAATATATTTGAAAGAAATCAGCTTTATATCTCAATTTGTAATGTTAGACATACAATCATACAAGTCTGTTCCGGGATCGAACATAACCGAAGGCACTTACAAAGAAGTCCTTGCAATCCGGATATTCGCTAATCACGACCGGACTTCCCGTCACTAAGGGTGATAAAACCTCTATATCGGAGATCAGCCGATGTAGAGTAACTCGACGGTAATCCTTCCGTTTTCACAAACATCCGGTCTTCAACACCGGTCATCGAATGCAATCCATTACGACGTATCACATATTCAGAATGGGTTATACGACCCCAAGGTCCTTTTCCGGCTAACCCGAATAGTGAGCGCTTATTCAAAAATAAGTGTGGCATTCAAATTCAAACAAATCACAACAAATACCTATTTAAAGGTAAATATTGATAGTCGGATTATTTTAACTATCAATTGGCGTGCTCAACATCACCAAATCCAAATAATTTCCCAAATTATTTACTTTCCAAAATATCTTTACTAGATATATATTTTCCACACTTTAAAAATAAATCAACGTTTATTTTTAAACAAATTCCCCTTTTCATTTATAAATTCCATAGTGAATTTACATTCCAAAATATTTATGAATATACGATTTCAATTATTCATTTTCAATTTATCTTCAAAAAGATAAATTCTCAAAACATTTCGTTTCACATTGGAAAAACATTTCCATACTTATTTATTAATAAGTAATGCACAAATCCATTTATTTTCAATACTTAGAAAATATTCCATATACTTAATATTGGAATTAAGTATATATTTCATTCTTTAAGGAAAACATTCACTTAACACATTTTATTTGGGATAAAACGAATGTTACGTAAAACATCGTTACGACGACCCAAAATCACTAGTATAGGGATTCAAAGTTTAAATAGATATATAAATCCCAATACTATACAAAACATTTCCTTTCGGAAACCATTTACTATAACAACAGTGTTATAGTCCATCATTTCCTTCTATTTCTCGAAAACGTCTATTTCAACAATGAATGTTGAAATCTATGTATTCGATACTTAATGCATTTTAAAACGTCTTTTAAATCATTAATTTCATTTCATAACGTTCCTTCCCCAAAAACATATTCATTTCATTTAATAATATATTCACTGTCCAAAATCGTGAATATAATTCCTTTCATATATTCCTATATCCAACTTATCAAATTCAATTGATTTCGGATTTATAAACAACGTTTATAAACTCCATTTATATTTTTATAAACTTCTATTTATAAAAATCCTTTTTATATCTCATTTTAAATGCCAAAATCCGATTTATAAGTTGATTACTTATAAATCTTATATTTTACAAAATCTATCCATTTTATATCTTCATATTTCATAAATTTATAAATTTCAATTCACTTATGGAATCCATTTTTATTTCACTTTATTACTTATAAAAACTCGTTTTATAATTCCAGTATTTTTAATTTATAAATATCAATTTTATAAATCTTTTATATAAACCGTTTATAATAATTCAAAATTCCCAATTAAACCATTTTATAAATTAATTTACTATTTATTTCCAAAAATCTCATTTCGGTTATATTTCTCAAAAAAATCTAAATTTTTATAACATAAAAATTTATAACGTTTTAATTATTTAAAATGAATCAATTCAAAATTTAATAAAACGTATACTTTTGAAAATCACTTTAAAATTCCTTTTAAAACCAAAATCATTATTTTAAAACTTCAAAAATGGATCCGATGATGCAGCAGCACCAAATAGTCAATCACGACTTCCATATATCATATATCGATATGATATCAACAAATATCAAAATATCTGTAAATAAATCAATACAGTTGAGGAATCCAGTTGGATCCCTCCAACCTGTTTCCCTGCATCCAAAAACATTAGCACAATACCAATTCCGCTCCAGTACGGAATTATCGCGGTATATGGGATTTATAATATTATCCGCTTAATAGACGGCGCAATAGGGTCTCATCCGCTATATAATGCGGGAAATCAATCAATTGCAATATATACATATGCCAATATATATATATATATTGCTATATATAGATATATCCTACTATATCTAATATCACAACCAAACAGTAATCAATACAATCAACAAGTTTAAATCTAACTATTTAAAATTAACCAAACAATCAAAAATTCCGAGTGAGAAGTTCTCACCTTTGCTTTATTTGCAATCCATTTCCATTTCTGGCTTGATTTCATCATTTTAGACCATGTATAAACAATTTTACAATTTATAAATATTCAATATAAATCGAACTATTTAATTTACTATTTTAAAATTTTAATTCATCTAAAAATTTAGTTCAATTTGAATGATTTAAATTTTAAACCCAAAAATCAACTTGAAGAATCTATTACCATTTGATACTTTTTATTTACCACTATTGGATCTAAACTATCTTTTTCTTTAATAAATCATTTCACCTAATAAATTTAAATTTCTAACAAATTTCCTTTTGTAAATTAATCCACTACTTTTAATATTAAACTAATTCCTTTTAATTTCAAACAGATTACTTTTAACAAATTTATCTAATTAAAATTAAATCTCAACTAAATTTTACTTAAATAAATTATTCTCCCTTTTCAAACTAATCATCAATAGTTTTAAAATATCTAAAAACTTGTTTAAACCCTTCAAAATTTTTGTTCCTTCTTTAAGCTTAAAACTTGAATTTCTATTTCTTTTAATAAAACTTACTCATATTTACTTATAATATGATATATTATTTCTCCTACTGCAATTACTTAATTTCAAATCAAGATGTTACAAATTTAATATTTAACTTACTGTTTTTCTGCACTTTTATTCTCATATTTAAATTAACTGGAAACAAATTTGTAAATCCCTCAATCCCATAATTTTTCTTTACTGTAATATTTAAAATACCATAATACATTTTTAAATTGAATTGAAGATAATTGAAACTGCTACCTGCCATCATCAGAAACTCGACGTCGACCCCCAACCTCCATCGCGACTTAACAGCGCTGCCGCCGCCGCTCGTTCGAATCGCGCGCCACCCTACCATCGCGAACGCCTCCAGCTATTCCGAGCCTCTCGGCCATCATCGCCCCATGCGCGAGCCTCCACGCGCTCGCGACCTTCCTATGCCGCCATCAATTGCCGTGCTCGCGAAACCAACCTTGAATCGAACGCGATTCGATCTTCATCCCGGTCGCTCCCTTTGATTTCGATTTGAATGATATGAGTTGGGATTTTTAAAACGAGGCTTCGGCTAGGGATTTGAAGACAACGACCATTGTTATTATTTTCGTTTGTGAAGCTGAAGAAGAAAGGGAGTGAGGCTATGTTTTTTTTTTTTTGAAGAGGACGCCATTTTCCCCTTGAATTCGTGAATGGGACAGAGGGATTTTAAATGAAGAAGGGAGCGACCATTTTTGTTTTAACTTCGATAACTTTTACTCTGAATCTGCTGTTATCTAGGAAGGAGGAGATGTACACGATCTCTTCCCGTGATTGTAGGCTGAAAGGAAGGAGAAGACACGATTACGTGATTTTAGGCATAGCTCACGGGAGGGTATCGTGTTGATTTTGACGTTATTTAAATTTTAAATTTAAATTGAATTCGTTTTAATTTCAATGCGTTTACTCAACGTATGCTCACACAGAAACTCCAAAAAATACGAAATTTGAAATCCGGTAATAATTCAATATTGCAGATCCAATGGAACTGGTTTCGTCGAATTCCGAGACTGTGCCTCGGACGGCTATTTTTAAATATCGATTCAAACGATGTAATTTCAAAACCGATCAAATTACTTTCAAATTCAATTCTGAAGCTTCTATTACCTTCAGTATTATCAATATAAATTTTACAAGCCTTTGAAATAATTTTTAATCAGCTTTAAAATCGAAGATTCCAATTATTATTCAACTTTCAGATTAAATTTATAATTTAATCGCTAAATTTATCTTGATAATTTGAAATTCAAGTCAAACCATCATTCAAATATTTAAAATTAATTAAATATTTTCAATTTAAATTATTCAAATTTCTGGGTCGTTACAGATGTGATGAATGTTGATATTGGATGAATGAATGTTATATTTTATATCGTTATAAACTGCAAGTTCACTATGGGTTGAAATGATACATACCCGAATGATCTATAGAATAAGGAAAAATCATTATGGGTTGAAATGATAGCCTCGAGCGATCTTATGGATATTTTTTATTTCAGGATTGTGGTTTGAAATGATATACAACCATAAAATGTTTAAACTACGGATTGGAATGATAAATATCCGTATCACTTGACCCTAGGGTAGAAAATTATATACGGACACCGAATTGGTGTAATTAAATGATTTTAAAATCCTTAATTTTTTGAATTTAATAAAATGATATTTTGAGTTGGAAATTTGATTTATAAAAATCGAAGTATTATTGAAAAATTAAGTTTTGCATCAAAATGTGAATTGGTTTAAAAAGGAATTTCTTTAAGAAATTAAATTGGAAATTTGAAGTTAAACTTTTAAGTATAAATGAAATTTTATCGAAATTGAGTTATTAAATTTGTTTGAAAAATAACTTTGAAATATTTTTGGAATTGAAGTGATTCGAATTGATATTTGAACATGGATTGAAACCTATTTGAAACATGATAGTTTATTGAAATTTGGTTTGTCGATTTGGAAATTTGAAATGGTCCAAATATATTGAAATGAAATTAAAAGTTTTATTTGGTATTAATTTCAAACTCATATTTTTAAGTAAACTGTTTTATAATATATTATTTTAAACTTACTAATTATTTAGATTTTCTAATCTATTAAACTATTTAACTAATATTAACTATTTAAATTATTTTGATCTATTTTAAAACCAATTTAATTTATTTTTGAACTAATTAAACCATTTTAATTTATTTTAAATATAATTAAATTATTTTAAATATAATTAATCTACTTTAAAGTTATGTAATCTATTTTAATTATATTTAATCTAAATTTAATTTATTTAACTATCTTAAATCTAATTAAAAGTATTTTACCTATAATTAAACTAATTTGGAGTATTTTAACTATTTATAATTATTTAAACTATTTCTAAATTTCCAGATTTAGTAAAGAGAAAGTGTTTAAATTCAATGTGAATTGGTTTAAAAAGAGAATAAGGTTAAATGATGTTATAACCTAAGTTGGAATTTAAAAGTTATAACTAATTGAATATGATGATTTTTGGAGTAAGGATTTTACCTATTTTATAAATATGATTTTTGAAAGAAATCATGATTTTGGAAACGATAATGATTTGAAAGTGATATAGTTTTGGGAATACAATATTTTGATATATTTTGTGAATTTTACTTTGAAAGGAAATATATTTCGAACCATGGTTTCAAAGGTGAATATGATTTTGAAAGTAAGTAATGATTTCGAAAGTGATATGGTTTGAATTGAATATGATATTTTGATATCAATTATGAAATGATTTTGGAAATGTAAAAGAACCATCCGGTGTGTAATAAGCAATTGGCTGTCAAGGAGACCAGGATCGGATGTTGTCATACTCTCTACTAATACCAAAAACCACTTTGGCAACTATGTACGGGGTGGAGATTCCTAAATGAAGTAGGATGGTGGCAACGATTCTATATGTGGTATATACGTGGATCCGACTCTCATGAGTTGGCCTAAGGTGGCTAAAATAGGAGCAATTGACGGGCCGAGTGAGGTAGCTCCGCCGATCGGGCACACTCCATCGACACTATATTCTGACTTTTGATTTATTTGGTGGCCACCTTTTAATTTTACATGGGAGTGTGTTTCGAGTTGAGCGGTAGTTGCGGCTGTGCGTTACCAACAGTCTGGAAGTGTAGTTGGTATATCTACCCTGGCATTGCCTAGCTGCCATATCACCTACCCTAGCGCGTCTTCTACGAGTTTGTTTTGTACCATACCTATGGATTGCCCTCTGACGACATCCAGCACCAGTGGGATTATGGTACTGTATAGACTATGAGAATATATAAAATGTGTTAAGGTGGAAAATGTAAAGCCTTAATGATATTTTGATACCTTTACTTTGCTGTAGACATATTATAATAGCGTATTATACTACATAGTAGATAGTTTAACGGATCCTTAGGAGATGTAAATTCCAAACATTTCTCAAATTATTGCACTCACGTTAGACACTGGATAGGATATGTCAAATCCCGTAAACATCTCTGATGCCATTCCACTCATATTTATTTTCGTTGATTTAACTTGCATAAAATCTTTTAGTTCTGACTCGAGTGTTTTGACTTTTCAATTCACTTAGGTCAACCTGAGCATTTCAGGATTTGAAGACTTATTCCGGAGGACGAAGACGAAGATGTTTACTACTACTATTTACTATATTATTCCACTGCATCATACTATTCTGCTGCATTATTATTTATTTATCTCTGATATGTGTAACCCTGATACAATGTTCTATAAGTATAAACAAATGTTTTGTAAACGGCCTCATGAACCGTTATTTGATTATTATATTTTGTCCATCCGTTGTGAGATTCTGTTTTGTTTTATTTCTTTTTGGTTTTTCTATTTACCCCAATAACAATCTGCCCTTTTGTATGGTTTTAGTCGATATGTGTGTCTGCTTAAAGCATCCAAAAAGGTGGGATGTTATAATTAATACTATACCTAATAATGAAAATCGACGAGGTAGACTTATCTATTTGTGAGATTCAAAAATGTGTCTAGGCAAGGCTTCGATATGCAACGAGTGCTTTAACTTACCTAGCTTCACTCTCGGATGGGGAATATTAAGTTGGACTATCCAAAACGAGTTAAGTATACGAATCATGATTTCTATAGGCGATCATTTTTAACGTTTTATTGATTAATCGACTATCGAACTTAACCAATTATTAATTTAGATCTTTAAAAGTAATGTTAATCATAAGTGAAATAATTTTGGATTTATAGTGACAATGTTTAAGTAACATTAGTCTTAAATCTTTTGAATGGATTTATGAAAGTACTTAGATCCTTGAAGTGGATATTTTGAAGGACTTTAGAAGTATGGAATATTTTGGAAAAAGATAGAAAAGGTAAAGCTTTAAAGTAAGAAATCCTGTTAATGATGTGTGAATTTACTTATACGGTTTGGGATAAGTGTATGAATACATTTTGAAGTACTGAAAAAGTATAAATGAATAGCAGTGATTGATAAATGAAGTTTTATCGGATAAAAGAAGTTTTACTGGTAAAAGATGTTTTAATTAATAAAATATTAATTAAATAAAAAGGAATTAGAAGTCGCTTATGTGACTTAACCGTGCTTTGTATGACTTTATTGTACTTTGTTTGTTTACTTATTTATGAAAACTATTAAGTCATGTACTTAGCACTAAAAGTGGAAGTCGAGAAGTTTAGAAATGTGATAAGTACACGAGATTTCATTTACATATGTGATTGTTCTCATTAATGTTGAATATGATCAAATTCGTCGATTCAGTCTTGAAGAGATAGAAATCAATAAGTGTTCTACTTATCAAAAACCATTTCAAGACTGAGATACGTGCTCTATCTCTTGAAAGTGGATATGTTCAAGATGCTGGAATCCATGCGTGGTTTAGAGATCTATTCAAGATGTGGGAGTCCAATTAGGGATTCATGTTTTGTTTAAGTGATGTGAAAGATGCCGAACTTGACCTTGACATGAGAAATGACCAGAGATAGAGTAGGTTGCATAACCAGGGGTTTAACCGACCCATTTTAGGATATTATCAACTCTATATCTAGAGATACTTATCAGTTGTTGGTCGGTGGGAATTGATGATGTTTGGTTCACATTGTTCATGTTTATGTTCAAATGATGGGTCACTTGTGTTTACTTCATATTATATTTTATCTAGAGAAATACGACATTCGAAAGGTATTTTCTAATCCATGTGCATGGAGATCTGCTTCAGTTTACAGGAGGCATCTCCGTGGAAAATCCAATATGCCAACATACCTTAGCGGTTTTGATTATACTCCTAATATGCTGTTGAATGTAACCAGTGTAACTTCCAGCTATTTTCTAATTTATATTCTATACCCTAGACATTCTCTATCATATCACTATATTAAACACAATGAATGATTAGTTTCTTTAAGGGGAATACGATTATGGAATCCATACGATCTGAATAGTTACCGTTATATGTCATACGTATTTCTTAAGTGCCTCACGCTGGTTTACGAGATTGAGCCGAATGTTATTTTCCTATAATGCTCGGGTCAGCTCCTAGTATATTTTCAAATTTAGCTTTGGACGTTTTGGACCCTATGGAGAGGAGTTGGATGATTGCCTATCATAATATTTTTATTTCCGCTGCATTGCTATACTATATATATCAGCATTTGCGAGACATGTTGTTATGACTGTCCATGCCGACGATAGCACTTACTACTATAACTTTGAAATGCTATGTATTATAAAGTGACAGTTTATAATCTCTTTTGATATTTTATGTCATCGTTCTGTTATGAGATTCTAAAATTGTGTTCTCATCTTCTTTGTTTTATTTCATTTTCTTTTATTTTACCTTAACAATTCCTCATTCCAGCACTTGAGTGCTTAGTATATGAATATCGTGGATGTATTACTGTCGACATTTAAGGGTCGAAAAAGCGAGCCACTATAAATTATTTACACCAATTTTCTACGTTAAAACTATATCACTTTGAACTTATGCAATTTCGTAATGGTTAAAATTACAATCTCGTCCACGTCAACTTTTTAGTCCGAACACAATGTAATGACCCTAATTTTTAGTGACATTATTTAGGCAATTTAACTAATTATATTAAATTAAAATAATGTAATAATTAGGGGATTGAGATTTGTGCAACAAAGGGGTAGCCGTGCCATGTATCCAAATGAACTAAGTAAATTGAAATGAAACGCAATTTTAGGAAATAGACAAGGGCAATATAGACATTAGTATTATTCTTATACCCTAAACCTCTTAAGCCATATTCTATAAGTTCATTTCATATTCAGAAAACAAAATATAAACTTGAGGCCGTTAATCATTAAGGGAAAACAAGAGAAGATAAAGCTAGGATCAAAAGGAAAGCTTAAGCGACAAAATCAAAGATCAAATTTCAATACCTTAATCTCAAAGCCAAGGTGAATAATGAATACATCTTATATTTTTCTTATTTTCGGCTTCAATTTTCATTATTTTTTGAACTAATGTGGATTTAATATTAATTTTCTAGTAAAGAAAATGATGATTGGGGTTTAACATTATTTACGGCTAAATAATATGTTTTGGGTTTGAAATTTATACATGTTGAAAAACATATTAAAAATGATTTATAGGAATTTTTGTAGAATTTTCCTAAGTGTTTTAATAAATATATAAAATTATTTAAGATATGAGACTTAAATGTTTTATATATTAATAAAAAGAGAAGGGGTATTTTGTAAATAAATTAAATTGTTTATTTTTGAAATACCGGCAGCACTCTTAGAAAAGAAATTAGCAGCCAATAATTTTTTGGTAAACAATGCATCTTAGTTGAAAAGATTACTTTAAAAAGCTAAATATCAGTTTAAACTTGTTTTTTACACGTTTCACCATTTTCGGCACCCACTTTTCGACGCCTTACTACTGCCTCTTTCCTAGTTGATACCAATGTGATTGGTATCAATACTTGATACATAGCAAATTGGACTAAGGCGGAAGGTATGAAGTTGAAGCATGGGGTTCCGAAGGGGGCGAAGCGTGTCTTTGTATTTGAAAAGGGAACGTGCCTGCTTTCATTTCGACTTAATTAGCTTTCTACTTGGTTAGTTTTCGTCAGAATTAAATTATTTTAAAGGAATGGTTGCACCTTTTTGTTTTGAGTAATGGCTTTTGACTAGGTCAAAATCCCCCTTGTTGTCGCTGTTTTGCTTTCAATGCAATGCGTTCGAAAGGTCCCTTTGTTTTAAAATCCAAGCCGCTTCTCCAATGCTTTCGAAGGAATGTTTTTGTCACGACCCGACTTTCTAATCCCAGAAAATCGCATCATGAATTAAGAAAGAAAGGGATAGAAGAAGAAAAGAAAGAAGAGAAAGAAGAAACAACACAAGAATCTCAACAGCGGAACGAATAAATTATATTAATAACATAAGTATTTACATAATATACAATACCAATCAGAGATACACAACATACACATCACATATACTAGACAGTTATAAGCACCTGTCTAGTATTTACAACTCAATACAACAACATAGAGAACACACAACGGAATACTAATATCTAACGCAGAAGCCTCCTGCTCTATTTGCTCCTCCACAATTCGTCAAAGCAAACCTGAATCCTAACCTGAATTCCCTTGACTACTCATAAAAATTTGAGTACCCAAGAGTTTATGAAAAACAAAAATAAACTCCGGGTCAGACATGGGTCTGGTGTGAGTAACAGGTTAAAGTTGCTTAACTTTTAAAAAACTTTTGAAAGGAAAGGTATCACGTAAGACTTCCCACACATAAACATGGAAAAGTTTTTACCTTACGCTAACCAAAAAATTTGATAGGAAATCCGATGATATTATAATAGTGTCTAGGGTTTTCAAATAAATAAGAAATAGCCGAAATTGTTACATTTATTAAATTCCAGCTACTATCCACAAAAGTGGGTAATACAATCAAAACCGTTGGCACTTATTGGATTTTGGATTCCATACAATGGCAGGGCTACTGGGGTGCCGCCCGTCACAGTACGTGGCCTAGATCACCGTACCGAGGAGTACTCCCACTCCCCTGCAACATAAAGCTGGACCCATTCCTTACTGAATAGTTCCAAACAAGACAACCCCGACGGTTGGAGCTCAAAAACTGTCCACACAGCCGAAATATAAAGGGACCTCTAGACAGGGATCAATCTTGCTCTCCAGTGGGTGCGACCCACGAAGCCTTGCTGCACCTCCCCTGTTTTAGTCATTCCCGGTTGCTGAGGCTTGAGGCTACGATTACCTTTATAGGACATACCACTTAGAATGCTCATCGTCCACCTGACGATGTTCTGAAAGCATTCAATCCATAAAAGTTCGTTCCGGGTTCGAACGAAACCGAAGGCATTATCTCGTTACACTCATTTTGGAATCATCCTCAGAGTTAACGACAATAACCCTTGCACTCTGATTCACCATCTCGAATCTATAAGTACTATTCCATCAAACTCATTACGGAATCACCCACAGAGTTATACTGACGTATAGCCCTTACACCTCGAGTCTTCACTCGCTCCACTTTGATTCACGACCTAACGTTATTTGGAATCGATGTGGTTTTCGGATATCCAAATATGGAAACCCGATCCCGGTCTCATCGAAAACCAAAGCGTGTCTTTTAAGGTCCAAGTTGTTTTAAAGTTTTTAAAACAATTCAATTTCAATATCTATATACACACAGATAGATAACTTATAAATCATAACTGATAATCAACATTTTCACATAACAGGTAATCTACAATCATCAATATCAAATAGATATTCCATATACTATCATCACCATAGATAACCTACGTTATCACAATACAGTCAAACATCCATACCACACAATATCATTTATCTCATTACTGAGATCTCAAAGTATCCAAGTCAAACAATGACATCCATCCATACATAAGCAAAGATTTACTTATCACAATATAATTAAATTAAAATGAATTAAATTAACTATCTCTATCTCTAATTAATTTAAAATGAATTAATTACCCCAACTTTAATTAATTTAAAATAAATTAAATTAATTACTTCATCTTTAATTAATATAAAATGAATTAAATTAATTACTTCACCAAATTATAACTTGCTTACCCATCTATTTAATTGGTTACAATAAATTAATCATTCAAAATAGATCATCCTAATTAATCACTCTTGATTAATTACTCTTAATTACATTCATGTAATTATCCTTAATTAATTTCACAAAATTAATTATTCTCAAATAAACAGTAATTAACCTTTAATTACCTATTATTGATTAATTAATCATAATTAATCAACTTCAATTACATCATTAATTAAATAATTAATGATCCTTAATTATTCCTTAAATAAATTACTCTAAGTAATTAACTAACTTAATTGTTATATTAAACCAAATTAATTATCCTTATTAATTTCTTAATTTATTGTTTGATTAATTACTAAATAATTAATCCAAATTATCTCATACTTAAACATCTCCTTAATTACAATCTGTAATTATTAAACAATTACTTAACTGAGTAATTCCCAAATCATTAATTACATAAAGTAATTACTTATAAACCCAATATGTTTTAAAATTAATTAAACTTAATTAATTAAATTAAACAATCCCATTTAAACTAAATTAATTACATTAAGTAATTAATTTCTTAATTACTTTATTAAGTAATTATACTCAAACCACTAACAATTGATTATTAATAAATTAATTAATCTGATTAATTATAAATAATTAACTACATTAATTAATTGTTAAATAATCATGGTTAATGACCTTCATTAACCATCCTCAAATTATTTTATAAGGTAATTAACTCAAATTAATTACAAATTAAATTATCTTTAATCATTTATTAATTAAAGTTAATTATTAAATTAATTAACCTTAATTTAAAACTTAATTACATAATTAATATTCATTTATCATTAATTAATAACTTAATTAATGATCTTAATTCCAAATTCAATTAATTTAATTTAATTAATTAATTAATCTTAATTACCTTATTAATTAATTCTAAAACATAAATCTTAATCAAATTTTCTAAATAAAACATAACTTAATTATGTTTAAAACAATATTATTCAACACAAAGTACTTTAGAAATTTCCTTTTAAATTCCAATTTAAATTCAAGTTTAAAATAGAAAAATATTAAATTTATCAAATTTTAAATAATTTGAAACTTATTTAAAATTACAAGTCAAAACAAAAGTTTGACTTAAGAATTTAATCATAAGAATTTGAAGTTAAATTTATTTCAAAATTTTAGAAGTTTCAATCCATTTATGTTTTAAAACTTTCAAATTTAAATCTTCTTTTAAATTTGAAACTGAACTTCACTTTAAACTCAGATTTCCAGATTTAAAATTTATCTTTAAACCTTGCTTCATATTTTAAAAACTTCATTATTTAAAAATTTCAACTATTTACCAAATTGAAATAGTTAATTAAGTTAAGAATTTAAACTTTTATTTCAAAACCTGGGATTTAAATGAATCTAAAATTCAAACTTGCATTTGAATTTACTCTTAAATTTTAATTAAACATAAAATTGCAGATTTAAACAGTTCAAACCTAGATTTTGAAAAACAATCAGAAAACAGGTTTAAAAACCTGGAATTTGAATTCAAGTCAGTAATGCAAACTTGAATTGCATTTGAACTTAAACTTTGCTTTTATCATAAATTACAGATTTAAATTTTTACAACCCAGATTTTAAAGAAAACAGAAAAATAGGTTTCAACTAAAAACCTGGAATTTAAATTCAAAATAATTCAAACTTGAATTAAGTTTAAACCTAAACCTTATTTAATCCCATAACTACAGATTTTAAATTTTCAAAACCCAGGTTTTAAAAGTTTAAAATCCATATTTTTAAAACAAAACACAGTTTACTGTGTAAACTGTAACTACAGGTCAACCTGAGACCCCCCTTAATTTACTTCGAGTTTTCTACCTCACTACTCCGAGTTTCCTATCAACTTGCTTCGAGTCATTCTCCCATTTACTCCGAGCAACCCATCATTTCCCCTGAAACATTCCCAAACCTAAATAGTTCATCAGAGAACCCATCACCTCCCCCTCTGCCGACCATCTCAGGTGATCAAGCCTCAACCAGAAACTCAACACTACCCTCACATCATCTCCAAATCACACATAACCCAAAGAATTCAAAAATTAGCGCTGAAACCCAAATTTCCAAAACCTGGAAAAAGTTTTTTACAGGTTTCTATTCAAACCTGTCAACGGCCATTCTCTTGCCACTCCGATCATCTGACGATCAACCCTTTCGGCCCCGAGTTCCCTCACCCATCATCTACACCATCACCAATTTTCATAACACTCGATCATTCCATCTCTTCACACTGACTAAATGCTCAGACCCACTTCAAACTAGGGCTAAAAAGTTTGAATCCAAACTGCAACTTAACAAACAAACTTTAAATTCTTCTCTGATTTTTCTAAGGTTCTATAATCCTTACCCTATAACTCAGAAGAATTTTATGATTTCTCATGTATCAGATTGCAAGTATTGCTCAAATTCATATTTTTGGTTTAAGAACAATCTGTTACTCTATCAAACACCTAAGAATATTAATACTTGATTTAAAAGTCAAGTTATAGTTTAAATATTTGATTTACACTACTAAATTACCATATCCATTTGATTGAGTTTTGATAAAAATAAGCATGCCTGATCCTTTTCCCTGTTTCCAGAGTCAACTTATAATTTTAACTTCTTGACATTTTTAAACATGAACTGATGAAAATAATACAACCTACTTTGCTTTATAATTTTGTTTATGTCAGGAAATCATTCAAGTGGTAGGTATTCAACAAAATTTTGGTTATCTGGAAATCAAAGAAAACAGAACAGGGAATTGGAGAAAAAACAAAACAACATGCACATCATTAAAAATCATATCCACGGTTATCTATAGCATCAGAGAATAGCTATTCCATTTCAAAAACTAGCATTCAACCTATTTGAAATTTTAAAGTTAAAAGGTTACTCACATTTATTTGAATGCAGACAACTATTGTCCTTTTTGAATTTGCAAAATACCAAAAATGCAGGTTTGCTTCCTTTTATAAATTTGCAGAAATGAATATGCAGGGTCTCTGTTTCTCCATTATGCAGAAGACATAAAAATGCAAGCTTGCTTCCATTTCCAGGTTCCAAACAAAATGCAGAAAAATGCAGGCTTCACTTGAGTTTGAAATGAAGTGTAGATTTTTGGATTTGTACAGGGTTTAGATGAGCTTGCATATGCAGGTGAATTTGAGGAAATACAGAATAAGATATGCAGATTTTCTGAATTTCCTTTATATGAAAATGAATTTGATCTTGAAGAGGTGAAATTTGTACAGGGTTTTAAGGTATGCAGATTTGCATATGTTTATGATTATGCATATTTGATCTTTGATTGTAAATGTAGATTTGAGTATGGAGGGTTTCAGAACTATGAAGAGGGTATTTGATTTTTAATATGCAGGTTTTTAAGAAAAATGCAAATTTTGATTCAAGAAATTTGAAGAATTTCTTTTGATTAAAGAAGAATGAAAATGTTATATGAAATGAAGAATGCAACTAAACTAAATGTATTTCAGATTTTAAGAAAAGAAAAGAAAATTTAAATCAAAATTCTAACACTTGTCAAAAGTTAGACACTTGGCTATTTGAATGCATATGAATCAAACACTTGTTTTCTTAAAGATAATTAGTTTTTAATTACAAACTAATGTTATATTAGCTTAATTTAAGTTGTTAGTTTATTTTAAAATATGTTTTATGAATTTACAAATGAAAATAAAACAAACTATGTTAATAAATGAAACTTATACATGTTAAAGATTAAAACAATTTAGATTTTATACTTTGGAATTTAAATTCAAACTAAACTCAAAAACCAAATATTTTTAAATCAAGTTATACATATAAATTCAATTTGAAATAACATTACAAATCTTATTCAAAATTTATTTATAAAGTCAATACAATATTAATATTATTTTTATAAATCTCTTTTATTAAATAAAAATCATTTTACAAAATATTCATTTTATTAAACCATAAAACCAATTTATTGAACTTATTCTAAATTTAAAACAATACCAATTTATTTAAAATATAAACCATATATTTATATTGTAAATAGAAATTAATTTATATCATTTAAAAGATAAAATAACCAATTTAAATATTTATTGAAGAATATTATTAAATTTATCTGAATAATTATTATCATAATATCAATATCAGTTTAATTTTAACTACAGATTATTAAATTGATATTGTTAAAAATTCCGGGATGTTATAGTTTCGGACACTATCACTTCTTTCACTTTGAGAAAATACTGCTTTTGACCCTGTTCTTTTATGAGCCTTTTGAGTTTTTTAAAGATAAACCCAAAGGTTTCAAATAATATAGTTTTGAATGGGTTCGAAAGGTTTGGAAGGGGTGGTCCCCAATGATTTCAAAAGGTTTTAAATGAAAGGTTTCCAAAGGTTTTGAAAGGCATATTTAAAGTGTTTGAAAAAAGGATGTTTAAGGTTTGTAAATCTTTCAAAATAGATGGTTTTAATGTTTTTGAAAGGACTATGTGATTGGTATCAAAAGGTATGTTTTGACCTTTCGGTCTAAGGTTTTACTTGATCGAAAGAGGTGCTTTAAATGGGTTCGAAAGGGTATATTCAAAGATTTAGATGTTTTCATCAACAAAGATTTTGTAAAGTGTATATATATATATATACATGGCAGAGTATTTTGAGTAAAGCATAATATTTTCGTTGTTTAAGTATGATTTAAAAGGATTAAATAATTTTGATACGATAAGGTTTTCAAGGAAAATTTTGGGTAGATTACCCTAAGTAAAATGACTCAGATATAAGAATACCTGATGGGAATGGTATGTGGTCGTGTCCTATACATTAGCTATTAGCTCCCAGCTAATTTAGTCCAAAATTCCAGTGTGTAGGGCTCAGTCATAGGTAAGACTTATAGGATGGTTACACATGGAAAGGAATATATATATATATATACACACACACACAGAGATAGGTTATTGGTGAGCCCGCAAAACCATTAGGATCAATTGACCCTTGAGAAGTAAGTTAGGGATGAACCGTCCAGAAGAGGAATACCTAACAGATGTTAGATTATTTATTTATTTTTTCTTGTAGGCCCGAGTCAGCCAAAGGTTAGTAGTTAGCCAAACAAAACTATAGTGTTCGGACTAACAATCCATTTGTTATCTGATTTATATGCTTTTATGGTATTGATATTATTGTTTTAACTAGTTTTGGTTGCTGGTTTAAGATTTGCAAAAGATATGCTTTAAAAGGGGTATTAGTGAGGGGAATCCCGTTCTGCTAAGTGGTGTGGTCTCACTTAATATCAATAACGGAGATGTGTAGTATTATTCACACCAGGCTTTACTGACTTGAAGTTTATGTTTTCCCCTTAAACTCTTAGGTGCTCAAAATTGATTTGAGTAGGCAAGGCTTGAGAATTTATAAGTTTTAGTAGGCGAACGAATAAAACTTCCAAAGAAGAGCAGGAGGCTGAAGTTAGCTATAATTAGGAGTTGTTTTATTTTATTCCACCATGTTTTATTAAGTCAGTTATGCCTATTTAGTACTCTGGTCAACCAAGGAGGCATCTTCATATGTCGCTCTTGGCATATTTTGTAATAATTATATTTGATCTAAACCTAGGAAACATTTGGGACTATGTAACTTGAATGTGAAAAGTTGTTTTGAAATGTAATCAAAAAATGTTTTAATCTATGATGATTTTATTTCATATTAAAGTGCTTATGATACTATAAATACCATTAACATTACCGTGTTTGGTCATCGAAAGTTAATACAATAGATGACTACAGCATTTGTAGCGCTTAGCTTCGGGCCTCCAAATAGGGGATGTTACAACTTAGTATCAGAGCACTGGTTTGTGGAAAACTTTAACTTAAAAATGATTTTTGAAAACCTAATCCTAAGGAATTAGAGATAA
Organism: Allium cepa; assembly: GCA_030765085.1. NCBI lineage: Eukaryota > Viridiplantae > Streptophyta > Magnoliopsida > Asparagales > Amaryllidaceae > Allium > Allium cepa. The sequence goes on from CM060942.1 coordinate 74,441,520, forward strand.
GATCAATGTATGAGATAACGCTATAATAACGTGCTTATATTTGGTATATATAAATATATGTTATATCTCTAATCTTCTATCTCTCTTAGGCTATTCTTCTATATCTCACGGGGCTTGAATACAGATATGGATGCAAGAAGTGGAAGAGTTAATCTTAGGGGAGCACCATAAAAAATGGAAATGGCAGACCAAATACGAGAAGGAACCAAGGTCAGGCACAAGCTGGAAATGTGAGTGCTGAAGTTCCGCAAGTTGACATGAGAGTAATGTATCAGTTCTTTGTCAACATGATGCAGGCGGGAGTTGCTGCAGGAGACGTTGGAGGAGGAGTTTAGGAAGCTCTAGTGGTCGACAATTACGCTACTCGAAGTAGGGATTATGCTTGATTGGGAGGAAAGCCATTTATTGAAACCGAAGTTGCTATTGAAGTAGAGATTGAGTTACGGCACTGTTAGAGAATCTTTGCGGATATGGGGCTCAATGATGAGTAGAAGAGAAGGATTGCCTCGAGATAGCTTCAAGGAGAAGCTTTATGCTGGTGGAATTGTGTGATGATAGGAGTTAATGAGGAGACGATGACATGGGCCGAGTTTAGAAGGAGATTTGAGGAAAGGTTTATGTCGGAGATTGCTAAGTCTGCTTTGCTTAGGAAGCTCGCTGAATTGGAGAAGGGAGACATGACTGTACTTGAGTATGCGAGGAGGTTTGAGGAGCTAGCTAGATATGGCTATGCTACAGTTGATATAATATTAAGAGAAATGAGAAGTTCATTAGGGGATTGAAGCCTGAGCTTGCTAGGGCAATGTTACCGCATATCAGGGATCCATATGATGTTGTAGTAAAGATGACTTTGAGGAACGAAGAGATGCTTACTTTTCTGGGGAGAAATAAGGCAAAGGAAGTTTAGGTGGGTAGAGTCAGAAAAGAAAGTTCTTCCATTAGAGAGGAGCTTAGAAGGGTAGAGCTGCTAAGAAGGGAAAGTTAGAAGTTGTCTGCTTTAAGTGTGATAAGAAAGGGTACTTTTCAAATGAATGTCGCTTAGGAGATGGAAAGAAGGTATCGGGAAGAAAAATATCAGATGCTTCAACTATGATCAAATTGGACATTATAAGAACCAGTGCACGGAGCATGCAAATGATGGGAAAGGAAAGGTGTTTGCTTTGGAGCCAGCTACCTCGAGGCCAACAGCAGAGGAACAAGGAAAAGCTGTATTGGGAGGTACACTTTAGATTCTTGGTATGTCAACAAGCGTTCTTTTTGATACGGTGCATTGCATTTTTTATATCTCATTGTTTGGTAGATAAGCTTAAACTAAAACCCTCATATTTAGTTACCTCCTTAAGGGTAGCAAATCCGTTAGGAGGGTATGCGACACTTGGGATGAAGGGTGACCGTCTAGAGTTCGATTTGCTAGGTCATACCATTGTTTGCAGTTTGCATGTGTTTGACTTCGTAGGGTCCAGAATTATTTTGGTTTGAATTAGTTAAGTAAGTATGGTGCTAGCATATTTTTCATGATAGGAAAATATCGCTTGGACACCTTGGCTATAGTGATCGGATTGTATACTCCATAGAAAACCCTAGCTATGAGTTGAATTCTTTGTTGGGTGTTGTGGAGGTAGAAGACGAGTTAAATCGAATTTTCGTGGTTAGAGAATTCGTGGATGTTTTTGAATCTGTAATGGGATTACCATGAAAATGAGTTATTTAGTTTTAGATAGATTTTGTACCTGGAGCAGAACCAGTAAGTAGACAGCCACGTAGGATGACACATACTGAGGTGAGGGATTTGAAGGTGTCATTGGTAGATTTTGAAGGAAATAGTTTTATTAGATCTAGTAGTTTGCCTTAAGGAGCAGTCATAGCGTTTGCCAAGAACCAGTAAGTTGACCTAGTATTTTGCCTTAAGGTAATGTATCAATTATCGTACATTGAATGAGAAGACGATAAAGAACCGATATCTGCTGCCTAGAATCGACGATTTGTTTGATCAGTAGAGTGGAGCCAAGGTATTTACTCAGTTGGATTTAGCAACAAATTTCCATCGACTTAGAGTAATAGAGGATAGCTTTCCTTTGACCGCGTTTAGATATATGTATGGATCATACTAATGGTCAGTGATGTCGTTCGGACTGACTAACGCACAGCATTCTTTGAGGATTTGATAAATCGAATCTTCCAAAAGCACTTGGGTAGGTTCGTGTTGGTTTTTATAGATATATTTTGATATATTCTAAGGATGAAAGGGATCATGAAGTTTATCTTAGAGTGTGCTTGAGACACTGAGGCAGAATCAGCTGATGGCGAAGTTTTCAAAGTGTCATTTCTAGAAGAAAGAAGTGAAGTTTCTTGATCATGTAGTCTTAGAGAAAGGGTTGTCTATAGATCCGACTAAGATTGAAGCAGTAAATAATTGGAAGAGACCCAAGACATTGACCGAGATAAAGATTTTTCTTGAATTGGCTAGATATTATAGGAAGTACATTAAGGATTTTTTACGGATAGCAGCACCGATGACTAAGCTAACACGAAAGGACGTGGAGTTTGTTGGACCAATTAGTGTGAGGAAGCATTCCAGAGCTTAAAACACTTATTGAATCATGCACCTGTACTAGTTGTTTTAGAAGGGAATCAGGATATGGTAGTATATATAGATGCGTGTGGAACTTGATTAGGAGTCGTGTTAATGCAGAGAGGTAAAGTGATTGCATATGCTTCTTGACAGCTTAGACTGCATGAGGTTAGATATCCAACGCATGATTTGGAATTAGCTGCGGTGATATCTGCATTGAAGTTGTGGAGACATTAACTTTTGGAAGAGAGGTTTGAACTTTATACGGATCATAAGTCGTTGAAGTATTTATTCTTCCAGAAGGAGCTGAACATGAGACAATAGAGTTGATTGGAATTTATAGCTGCTTATGACTTTGATATTGAGTACCCACTGAGAAAGGACAATAAGGTTGCAGACGCACTTAGCAGGAAACATCCAAATGCAGTGTTGGATATGTTATCTGAGTGGAAAGATTTAGAAGCGTTGACAACATGAAGAGTATAGTTGAGGTTAAGAGTAGTCCTAGTACTGAGACCGTAGTGTTGTCATGTTTAGAAGTTCGACCAATGATAATTGAAATGATTGCTTCTAAACATATGGAGGATTCAATATTAGTTGAACAAATCTAGAAGTTAAGGGATGGACCGGAGAGCGATGACCTGAAGGATTTTGGTCTTGACCAAAATGGATGGTTGAGAAAAAGGAAGATTGTGTGTTTCGAATGTGGGAGACATTTGGAAGGAATTTTTGAAGGAACGCCATCATTCGAAGTTCACTATTCATCTCGAAGGAACTAAGATGTTTCAGGACATGAAGGGGAGTTTCTTTTGGGAAGATATGAAGAGGGATGTAGGCCTATGGGTGAAGCAGTGTTTGAATTGTCAAATGGTAAATGTCGAACATTAGAAGCCAAGTGGGTCACTTCAGCCATTAGATATTCTAGTATGGAAGTGGGATTCTATTTCATGTATTTATTGACGGGTTGCCAAAGTCAAACAAAGGAAATGAAAATATATGGGTTATAGTGGACAAGTTGACCAAGAGTGCCCATTTCATTCATGTTAAGTCAACTAGGACAGCACCTGTTTTAGCTAAGTTATTTATGAAAAATATAGTTAGACTTCATGGTAGTCCTAGGAGTAAGTGACATAGATTCTTTTTTCACTAGCAACTTCTAGAAAACTCTATAGGATACATTAGGAACCGCTCAAGATGAGTACCGTTTACCGTGCACAGACTGATGGGAAAGCGGAAAGAGTTAATAAAGTCTTCGAGGATTTGTTACGAGCTTGTGTGTTAGATTTTGGAGGATCAAGGGAAGACCATCTACACTTAGTCGAGTTTTCGTATAACAACAATTATTAGGCTAGTATAGGGACGACACCATTTGAAGCTTTGTATGGAAGGCCATGCAAATCTCCAGTTTGTTGGTTAGAGACCGGTGATAGATTGGTTCTGGGTCTGGATTTACTTAGAGAAGCTGCAGACAAAATTGAGTTAATTCAGCATAGGATGAAGGAAGCTCAGTCTAGGCAGAAGAGTTATGTAGATAGAAACAAAAAGACTTAGAGTTCTCTATTGGAGGTCATGTTTTCATTAAGGTATCATCGATGAATAATGTGATTCGATTTAGAAAATCAGGGAAAATGACACCAAGATTTGTAGGACCATTTCCTATTGTAGAGAGGATCGGGAACTCATATAGAGTGGAGTTACCGAACAATTTGGCAGAAGTCCACGATGTTTTTCATATTTCTTATCTAAGAAAGTGTATTCGAGATCCAAAGACTACTATAGCACCGACTGTGTTATAGGACTTAGTAGTATAGTCGAATGTAATTATAGTTCGAAAGCCAGTTCATATTGTCACGAGAGATGAGAAGAGGCTAAGGAATTAGACAGTTGGATTAGTTAATGTCGAATGGAGCAATGATGAGAGAGAATGTACTTGGGAGACTAAGAGCAGGATTAGAGATGCTTATCCTGATTTGTCTAATGGTATGTTTACCGTTTTGATTGATTTGTTCTGTACCTTATCGTAATTTCGAGGACCAAATTATTCTAAGAAGGGAGTTTGTAATGACCCTAATTTTTGGTAACATCATCTAAGAGATTTAATTAGTTAAATTAAATTAAATAATGTAATGATTAAGGGATTGAAATTTGTGTAACTAAGGGGTTGCTATGCCATGTATCCAAATGAACCAAGTGAATTGAAATGAAACACAATGTTAGGAAATAGATAAGGGAAATATAGGAATTAGAATTATTCTTATACCCTAGGCCATATTCAGTATGTTCATTTTATATTCACAAAACAAAGTATAAGCTGAGGCCGACCACCATTGAGGGAAAACAAGAGAAGATAAAGGTAGGATTAAGAGGAAAGCTTAAGCAACTAAATCAAAGATCAAATCTCAATACCTTAATCTCAAAGATAAAATGAATAATAACTGCATCTCAAAATTTTCTTATTTTCGGTTTTATGACGAAATCCGAATTATTTCGCAAAGTTATCAGCCATGTTTTTTATTGTAAAAATGGAGATATATGCTTGTTGATAATTCATGATAATTTATATAGGTTTTGTGATATGTTTTAGGTTGAAAAACCAAGCATATGACATCCAAATGCCTAGCGATTTTTGTATATGATCGGAAATGAAATTTAGAAATGGGTTTCAATTTTCATAATTTTCAAAATTAATGTGGATTTAATCTTTTCTAGTAAAGGAAATGATTATTGGGGTTTAAAATTATTTACCGCTAAATAATATATGTTGGGTTTGTGTAACGACCAACTATTTTGAACCCTTCAAATGGACAATAATCCACACATATCAGACTTGAATTGTCCAAAGCAACAAATTGTTAGTATATTTATTTGGCATAACTCAGTATATACAGTAAACAAATAAATCACTGAATCACAGGCACAGAGTTTACAATAAAGCAGCGGGATAAATAAATTATAGTTCATGAAGCTACTACAGAAATAACATAATCTGAAACAAAACACACAAGAAATCCCAATACATAGAAGTCTCTAGTACAAAGCAAATGAAAAGTCTGAGACATACAACTCAATTAACAGAAATAAACTAAAGGCTGAAATAGATAAGCTAGATCTTCCAACGAACTCCATCTCCAAAGGATGAATCACAAACTATGACACTCAAGCTGACCCGAGCATAAAGAAAAACAAAACAATCGAGTCAGAATTAACATTCATATGCAGATAAATCAAGTTCAAGTGAAATGTCAAGTAAATGCGACATAACTTAAAGGGATGTTGGGATTCCATCCTTTAAGGATCCGATAAACTATCTACATATATAATAAAATACGCTACATATATGATGTTTACAGTAAAGCAAAATATCAAAATAGCGTTAAGGCGCTACCCATATCCCCTTTAACACATTTTACGTAATGTCGTAGTCTATACAGTACAATAGACTCCACCCGCATGTGGGCTATCAGGGAGCACTACATAGGTACGACACAGAACAAACTCATAGAAGGTGCGATAAGGCATGCGAGGCAATGTCCAGGGTAGGATTCTACCATTTTTCGAATCCGGACTGGTGGTAATGCATAGTAGCTACTTCTGCCCACCTCGAGACACACTCCCAAATCAAAGGTACAAACACCAAAATCAAATCACAAAAGCAATAGATATGGTATCGAAGAAATGTGTCTGATCGGATTTGCGACCTCACTTGCCCCGGCATGGCTCCTTGTTTTAGCCGCATCAAGTTGACTCACGGGAGTCAGAGCTAGGTAAATACCATACAGAATCATTCGCCAAACCATTCTCCTTCATTCTGGAATCTCCATCATGTACATAGTTGTTAAAGTGGTTTTCCGTATTGGTAGAGAGTATGACAATATCCGATCCCGGTCTCTTTAACAACCAAACGCTTATTTCACACCATGGTCATTTAAAAAATTTCTTTATAATATTTAAATAAAATCTCAAATACAATTTAAATCAAAATGAATATTCAATCTTAATTTTAAAATATTCATTTAATAACCTTTTATTAAAATAAGTTATAAGTCATTTCTCAGAAATTTTAAGTTCCGAATGAATCTTCATTTAAATTCAATTGATATCAAGGTTAAGTTACCAATAAAATTCCAAGGTACCTTTCCAAACTTTTTATCTATTAAAGTTATAAAAATCAATTTTAAATATAAATTAAATGAACCTTTAAAAATATTGTATATATTAAATAAAATTTAATTTTATACAATTTAAAATAAATTAAAATTTTATTTACCAATTTAAGGTCTTATTTTATTCATTTTAGAAAATAAAACTATAATTAAAATTTTACAAAATTACTTTTAAACTAAACTCAAAATTTTTATATTTCCAAAATCAGCCTTTTAAGATTACAAATTTTGCAAAAATAAAAAAGAATACTTACTACATTTCAAAATCAAACTCATACATTTCCATTGAGATATTTGGAAATCATTTTTCAAAAAATGGGCCAATGGTGTCCGTATAAAATTTTCTAACATATGGTCAAGTAGTACGAATATTTATTATTTCAGTCCGTAATATTTTATATTTACGGGTTTATATTATTAAACCCACAATCCCAAAATTTCAATAATAGCTGAAAATTGCTTGGGTTTATCATTTCAACCCATAATGAATTTTCTCCTATTCTAAATTCCGTTCGGGTATTTATCATTTCAACCCATAGTGATTTCTAAACTAAGGGAACTTGTAGAGTGAGAACAGTAATAACATAACACAATAACTACTGGCATATATGATCGATACTAATAACAATTATGAAAAAATAAATTAACATATAACGGTGTTAGTTTACAAACGTGATCAATTTAAGTAACGACTGATCATATTTAATAGTTAATAACTAGTAATTCTGTTTTTACAATATTTTTAATTTTTATTTCCTATGAAATCAATTTAATGAACATAAGAATATTGATCGTGAGTGATTACTCGCTTTTCGTGGCTAGAGAACGGTGGATACAACTACATAAAAGAACGATGCAATGGACATTGGCACGAATCAGGCACGACAAATCAATTAGCTGCAATGAACATGAAAGTAGATCTTAGCACGATAAGTCGATAAAAATAAAGAAATATATATACACACACACATACATACACGATGTGTACATATACACTTTTATTCCAAACAATAAAGGAGAAAATTGTATATGTATATATATATTACTTTTGTCGAGAATTATAATTGCAAAGATTTTCGATAAAAGTATGTACATATATAAACACTATATACATTGGGAATAGGCTTAGATCTCAAAATAAATTTTCTTCAGTCGGCATACGTATATTAACCATACAACTGTTATACATACGACATGCATATATACTTAGTTCTAAAAGCACTTATTTAAACACCTAAGTTTAACACTGCATATATGTTACCTATCATCAACAGAGAAATGTTCACGCAAGTAAAGATATTTACTGGAAACAAGGATATAAGCATTTCAACATGTAGTAGTTTCCATAGCTTATACCTCTTATGTGTGTGTGTGTGTGTATATAACGCTCATACATATATTTCAGAGAATGCACATATATGTATATATCGTGCATATATGTGCATATAGCAGATATATATATATATATATATATATATATATATATATATTGCATAAGCTTCGATGAACACCACAGGGGAAAAATTGCGACAACACTTATATATATAACGTATATATGTGTAAATAAAGAAGGTTGGCGGGGGAGTTTGCTTGCGGCCATGCTTCGAGACAGAGGACAGATGCATGCGGTCTTGCTTGGGCGAAGTAGAGGTGCAGCGGCGGGTCGACAATGAGTTCGCGGTGATGGTGGGTCTGGGCGTGGTGTCTCGGCTTGGGTTGATGGTGCTGGAAACGTGGCAGTGGGGTTGGAGGGTGGTGACGAAGTGGAGGCCAAATGGGTGGGGTTAGGGATGTAGTGGCCATGGCAGTCTCGATCTGGTTAGAGGCAAGGTAATGGGGACGTGGTCGAGCCAGTGGACCTGGCGATGTGATGGGAATGCTTGGGGTCAGTCGTGGTGAAACACGGTGTTGGTGATGATTTAATGGGGATGGGCATGGTCTTGAAGGGGAAGGCTCGGTAAAAGTTGAAGGAGGAATGGAGAAAGTATAGAGGAGGAGAACACAAAAATTAAAATAAACGTACCTTTTTTTCTTAGTGAACAGTGAGGCAAAATGAAGAAGCTTGAGTAAATATATAAAATGAATGTTATTTCAATGGTCAATTCCTTTGATTCAGGTGAAAATTTATTAAAGCAATATATTGTTGCTTGGATCATACGGCTAAAGTTTAAAAGGTAAAGGAAGATAAAAAGTCACAATTTCGATACCGATACGACAACTGTTTATCATTTTTGTCGCGTACCGGGGCTCACAATGCAAAAATAAATATATTATGGAGATCAACACGATGAGGCGAATAGAATGGTACACGGATATCAACGGTACGATCCAGTTATAAAAATTGGAATTTCCGCTGCTGAAATGATGCTAAAATGCTGAAAATAAGATAATCGAAGATATAGCAGTCCAAATTTGATGAAATAAATTACGACGCCTCACTTAGAAAGTAATTTACATTTTATTATACAAATTATTCAGATTTCGCAAATAGCAAATTTTTTCAAAAAATAAACTGAAAAATTTATATTTGGAATTTCACAAATAAATTAACTTGCATATTTTCAATTAAAATTTATCAATTACTATAATCAAATAGATGCATTTCAAAAATCAAATTTTATTATTTACATTTCAAGAATTTTTTTATTTACGTAAAAAAATCGTTGAAAATTCTCGGGTCATTACACTCTCCCCCACTCAAAACTTTTCCCAAAAAGAAACGAGATAAGAGAACAGCAATAACCAAAAAGATAAAGGAAAGCAACGAATAGTACCTGAGTCAAACAATTCAAGAATTGAAGCAGGTATGGATTCCTCGGTTTTCAAGGTGCAATCCTGGTCATCCATACTCCATTATGCTTTGACTAGACTGATAGATTTCCTTCGAAGTTGCTTCGTACCTCCATCGACAATACGAAATGGCTTTCTCTCGATTGTGAGATTTGGCTCAACGTCCAAATTCTCCAACAAAGCTGACTGAACAATCAATGATGGATCATAGATATACTTGCGAAGGTGAGATATGTGGAACATGTTGTGCACACCTGCCAGTTTCTCTGGCAAGTCAACCTTATAAGCCAAAGGACCAACTCTTTCTAGAATGCGGAAGGGACCAATGAACCTGGGAGCAAGCTTCCTTCTTCGACCAAAATGAACCACATTCTTTAACGGTGAGACCTTGACAAAAACCTGATCACCCACTGAAAACTCCAAATCCCTTCTGCGCATATCAGCATACTTCTTCTGCCTATCCTGAGCAATCCTCATCTTCCTCCTAATCTCCTCGACCTTCTCGGATGCTTCCAGAATCATATTAGGCCCAAGAACTAAGCAATCACTGGACTCAATCCAACAGGATGGATATTTGTATAATCGTCCGTAAAGAGCGGCATATGGAGACATCTCGATTCTTGCCTGAATTCAAAGGGATGAATAAATCGATGGATAAGTCTAGGACGATTTTAAAAATTGAAAGATAGAGTTATACCTAATAACTGTTATTATAGGTGAATTCAACGAGATGGAGATGATCTACCCAATATCCTCCATAGTTAAGAACACAGCATGTAGAAGATCTTTTAGAATCTGATTCACCCTTTCTGTCTGACCATCAGTCTGAGGATGCTAAGCCGTACTAAGGTTCAAATGAGTACCAAGAGCTTCCTGAAAATCTTTTCAGAACTTGCTGGTAAAGAGAGGATCACGATCACAAATAATGCTAGAAGGAATTCCATGGAGACGGACAATCTCCCTCATATAGATCTCAGCTAAAATCGAAGCTGTTTAATTCGACTTGACCGGAATAAAATGAGCGGACTTGGTCAATCGATTGACAACTACCCAAATACTCTCATTAACCCTTATAATCCTTGGTAAACCATCGATAAAATCCATAAAAACTTGATCCCACTTCCAAATGGGAATCTCAAGGGGTTGCAGCAATCCAGCGGTCTTCTGGTGACCAGCCTTAAACTGTTGACAAGTGGCACATCTACTGACCAAGATAGAAATGTCCCTCTTCATACTCTTCCACCAATACAACTTCTTCATATCCTGAAACATCTTCGTAACACCTGGATAGATAGAGAGTTTGGACTGATGATTCTCTCTAAGAACTTCTTGCCTCAAACCATCAACATTCGGAACACAAATCCAGCCATTAATCCTCAAAACTCCATTCTGATCAATCTGTGCTCCTGAATCATTCTGATAATCACATTCTCTACCCCGAATATTCTTCTTCATAAGCTTAAGCATTGCATCCTCATCCTGCTTAGCTGCAATTCGATCCATAAGAGATGGTGTAACTACAATCTGACACATCAAGGCTTTCTTCCGACTCAAAGCATCGGCCACAAACATTGGCTTATCTAGGGATATAGTTGATGTCAAGATCATAAGATGCTAAGAACTCAAGCCATTAAACATTCCTCTGGTTTAAAATCTTCTGGTTGAAGATATGGTTAAGAGACCATGATCGGCGAAAAGCTCGAACTTGGTTCTCAAAAGGTGGTGCCTCCACAACTTCAGAGTGAACACAACTGCAAGCAACTCTAAATCATGTGTGGCGTAGTTAGCTTTATGGGGCTTCAACTAACGACCAATATAAGCTATGACCTTCCCATCTTGCATCAACACAGCACCCAATCCCTCTTTACTAGCATCGCTGTAAACCCAAAATCCCTCATTCCAATTCTGAATGGTGAGAACAGGAGCAGACGTAAGCTTTTGCTTCAACTCATTAAATGCAGCTTCACATTTATCATTCTAATTAAACTTAGCCTTCTTACGCATCAAAGTAGTAAGAGGTGCAGTTATATGGGAAAAATTCTCAATAAATCTCCGATAATAACCGGCAAGGCCCAGAAAGCTATGAATATCAGTCAGAGTCTAAGGTTTTCCCAATCTTGGAAATAGATAATGGGATAAGTTCAAAGATAGACGAGATGAATGAATTCAAAAGAGAAAGGTGGATCGACTTACATCAATCGCGGCGACCTTAACCGAGTTAATCAAGACTTCATTCTCTGAAACAATGTGCCTGAGGAATCGTACTTCATCTCTCTAGAAATGGCATGTAGAAAATTTGGATTTAACTGGTGACTCCTAAGAGTTTCCAATACATATCTCAAATGAGATTTATGCTCCTTCTCTGACTTAGAAAAGACAAGGATATCATCAACGAAAATTAGAACAAACTTGATGTGAACATCGCGGAAAATGCGATTCATAAGGTCGACAAAGAAGACAGGAGCATTGGTTAATCCAAAATGAATGATTAACCTTTCATAGAAACCATTTCTGTTCAAAAAGCAGGCTTCAGAATGCTATCCCCGGCAACATGAAGCTGGTGGGAATCGGTGGTAGGAGCAAGTTGAGAGAATATTTTAGCTCCGTAGAGCTGATTAAACATATGATTGATGTGAGGCATCAGTTATCGGTTCTTGAGAGTAAGCTTGTTCAGCTCTCTATAATCCACACGCATCCTCAAAGAATTGTCAAATTTAATGACAAAGATCACGTCAGCTCCCCATTCAGAACAACTCTTCCTAATCAAACCTTTAGAGAACCAATCCTCAATCTGCTTCTTCAACTCAACTTTCTCCTTGATTGTTATCCTTCTAGGAGGGAGAAAAATAAGTCGAGCATTAGGAATAAGATCAATAAGGAATTCAATTTCCTGCTTAGGAGTAAGAGAAGTGACTTCTCCAAATACATCCAAAAAGAGTTGGAAAACAGGGGTGGAGTCAAGGTCATTAGGCTGAGCATCAAGGGAAAATATGAAGCTGCCTGCAAAATCCGAAGGCATTCGACATTCGATAGCTAAAGGATCGCCTAGCTCACTGAAAATGGAGACGGTTCGGGGTTTACAAGAAATGACCACATCATAACGCTTTAACCAATCGCCACAAAGTAAAATATCGAATGCATTGAAACCCAAAACATAAAAATCTTTGGTGAATCGATGCTTTTTCTAAAGGAGTTTCATCTCTTTACAAATCATACTAAGATTGGCGGGACCGCCGATGTGATTAATCACACATAATGATGAAGTTGCCAATTGAGATTGCAAAATATGCTCGAATTCATTACAAAGGTCAACAGATATAATACTATGGGATGCACCGATATGAAATAAAACACGAACAGGATAATCATGCAAAGATAAATAACTTTGAAGAGTACCTTGGCTGTCACTAGCAGGCGGAGGAGGAGGAGGAGTGAAAGAAGTCATGGCAAAGACTCCAAATGTCTTTCCTTTTTGCTGGGAGGGACAGTTATTCTTGAAATGACCAAGCTGCAGACAAAGGTGGCAAAGATTGTTTCTAATGGCCTGAGATGGAGGGATAGCGGCACCGGTCGGAGATGGAAAACTGTTGGCATAGTGACCCTTCTGGTCGCACTTGAAACAAGTGATGGTGGAAAGGTTAAGAGATCGCTTCTGAGGAACAGATCTGATACCATGAGCATTCTGCTAATCCTTCTTCTGTTGAAAAAAATTGGACTTCCTCTTCTGAGAACCATTGGAAGTACCCTGAGATGCTGAAAATGTCTGCTTACCCTTGGAAGTAGGGTTCTCGAATCTGGTGGCCATATCTATCAGAGAAGTGAAGGTGTCGTGAACATGACTAATCAAGCGGTCATAATACTCTAGGCAAGCACCATAAATGAACTTCTCGTTCTTCTTCGGCTGAGTGTCAATCAAACCGGGACCAAACTTGGAAAGCTCATTGAACTTCCTCTCATACTTAGAAAAAGTCATGTCTCCTTACTCAAGATCCATAAATGCCCTATACAACTGAGATTTTCCGGCTTCGGGCATTTATTTCGCTTCAAAAGCATTCTTAAAAAAATGGGGGTCCAAGATAAGGCAAAGATGAAGGAGATAAATTTGACAAAAAATAGATTCGGCATTAATAAGCTAAGAAACAACTAAGAATCTCACCTAAATTGAAGCCAAGTGAAATTAGCCTCAATAGTCTGAGTGGTAACAGATTCCCACCAGTCCTGGACGAATTCCTGTAGCTGCCAAGTAGCTAAATGACGCACCTGAGCATCTGTGATCTCGAGTCCGATGAAAATCCTCTCAAGACTCTTCAGCCATTGCTGAGCCTCAATAATACTCTCTGCTCCAGTGAACTTAGTGCCCCCAAGTTGGGTATACTCCTTACAAAGCTGAGTGAATCTAACAGCCAGAATAGGTGGAACAGGAGCAACATGTGGCGCAGGAGCATTTCCACAACCCTACCATGGACATTCCTACAGTTACTCATCTGGAAATACAAGAATAGATTTTAGAACAACTACAAAGTTCCATAATTCGAAAGAAATCCTAATTAAAGGGAATTTTTAATTAAGAATTTCAAGTACAAACGAATATGATTTTGAAATTTATTCAACTCATTCTAGGGTATTACTATCCTATCTTTAATGAGTTTTCACTCCTTATGCTAAGTTTTCCAAAACCGGAGCACTGATACCAACTGTGACGACCAGCTATTTTGAACTATTCAAATCGACAATAATCCACACAAGTCAGACTTGAATTGTCCAAAGCAACAAATTGTTAATATATTTATTTGGCATAACTAAGCATATACAGTAAATAAATCAATCACAGAATCACAGATACAGAGTTTACAGCAAAGCAGCGGAATAAATAAATTGTAGTTCATGAAGCTGCTACAGAAATAACATAGTCTGAAATAGAACACATAAGAAATCCCAATACACAGAAGTCTCTAGTGCAAAGCAAATGACAAGTCTGAGACATACAACTCAAATAATAGAAATAAACTAAAGGATGAAATAAATAAGCTAGAACTTCCAACGAACTCCAGCTTCAAAGGATGAATCTCAAACTGTGACACTCAAGCTGACCCGAGCATAAACCAAAACGAAACACTCGAATCAGGATTAACATTCTTATGCAGATAAATCAAGTTCAAGTGAAATGTCAAGTAAATGCAATATAACTTAAAGGGATGTTGGTATTCCATCCTTTAAGGATCCGATAAACTATCTACATACATAATAAAGTACGCTATATATATATATATTTATATATAATGTCTATGATAAAGTAAAATATAAAAATAGCATTAAGGCGTTACCAGTATCCCCCTTAACCCATTTTATATAATGTCGTAGTCTATACAGTACTGTAAATTCCACCTGTAGGTGGGCTATCAAGGAGCACTCCATAGGTTCGACACAAAACAAACTCGTAGAAGGCGCGATAAGGCATGTGACAAGGCACGCGAGGCAATGCCCAGGGTAGGATTCTACCATTTTGCGGATCCAGATTGGTCATAACGCATAGCAGCTCTACCACGCACCTCGAAACACACTCCTAAATTAAAGGTGTGTACACCAAAATAAAATCACAAAAGCGATAGATATGGTTTCGAGGAAATGTGATCGATTGGAGGTGCGATCTCACTTGGCCCGGCGTGGCTCCTGTTTTAACCACATCAAGCTGACTCATGGGAGTCAGGGCTATGTAAATTCCATACAGAATTGTTCTCCAAACAATCCTCCTTCATTCTGGAATTTCCACCATGTACACAGTTGTTAAAGTGGTTTTCGGTATTGGCAGAAAGTATGGCAATATCTGATCCCCGTCTCTTTAATAACCAAACGCTTATTTCACACTGTTGTCATTTATAAAATTTCTTTATAAATGTAAAGACCCGTAAATCCGTACTCCTTGAATAGACACTAATCTCCATTGATTAATTCAAGATGAACGAAAATACGAACCCTTAGGGGTTTTAAGAAGAAGAAAAGAGAGAAAAAGGTAGAAAGAAGATAGGAAAGAAGGAAATAGAAAATAGAAAGAAGAAAGAAGATAGAAGATGGAGGGAAAAGAAGATAGAAAATTTTAAAATAGAACAGAAAGAAAATAGAGAAGACATAGAAAATAGATAGAACGGAACAGAAAGAAAACAGAATCACATCAGAATCTCACAATTCGCAGCGGAACAACATATAATAAGAAATGAATAATCTTTAAGCAAAGAACTATATCAGTTATTACATTACATCACATTTCATTACATCATATCATTAGAGTGTACAACAACAACAAATAGTGCAGCGGAAAAAGAAATACTATATAAACTAGTAATACGCCATGCCATCCAGCTTGCCTCCAGCAATTCCTGAATATCCAGAATATCCTGATAAACCTTAACTCTTGACTGCCCGTGTGAAAATTGGTGGGCACCCAGAGTTTAGGAAGGGAAACAATAAACTCCAAGTCAGTCATGTGACTGGTGTGAGAACTCAAAACAGTTTATTTATCTTTAAAATCAAAATAGAGGAATATTTTTAAATTCAATTCGCAATGCTTTTAAAAATGAGACTACCATAAGGCCTCCCGCACACACACACAATGCAAACGCAGAATCGGAAGAGATTTCTCCTTATGATAGTCAAAGATGCTTGATACGCATTTAAAATAACATTTGATATTATTACTAGTGCATAGTGTTGAAAATTATTTCGAAAATAAAGATATAAATCTTAGCCAACATAGACATTTCGAACTATGCCTACTATAGCTACCATCCAAACAGTGTTGCGACACCATAAGTGAATGATAGGTTCTACAACTAAAACCGTACAAGTTTCGTATTGGGAATTGGATTTCCAACAAATGGTCAGGCCAAGGAACTTCCCGTTGCCACATGAGAATGCCTCTGGAAAGACATCCCCGAGAACCAAACCGGAACTCTGCCAACACAAGGCCGGGTTACCCCTAACTGGGTAACTACTGACACGAGCACGCCATTCCCCGATCGTAAACGACCTTTCTCACGGGATCCCGAAAACCAACAACCACAAAGTAATAAATTCGTAGTAACCACATAGGTTAAATATCTGGGCTCCATACCATGATACCACCTCTATCCAGAAGGAAATGTACATACCCTAAAGGGTGCTACCCCTCATAACCTTGCCGCATCTTTCCTGTTTTGACCATTTCCGGGGTGTGAGGTTCGACGAAGTCACGTCCACAAAAACATACTTTATACAAAAGCCATGCTTTGGGTCAACAAATGATCAACACAATGATCACCAAGATAGACGATCAAATAAACGATCCTATCACAATAATCAACACAATGATCATTTCAGCAACACTCAGCATGTCACATTACCAAATTGGGAATATATCGCTGATAACTTCAACTATATAACCTCTGAGCTCGTACGTCTCAGAGAAGGGTGTTAAGCTAAAAGAATAAATTCTCCGCCACCAACAGAAATATATTTGAAAGAAATCGGCTTTATATCTCAACTTGTAATGTCAGACACACAATCCATACAAGTCTGTTCCGGGATCGAACAAAACCGAAGGCACTTACAAAGAAGTCCTTGCAATCCGGATATTCACAATCCTGATCGGATTCACCATCACATATGGAGAACTCTATACCGTAGCTACTCGGTGCAGAGTAAATCGACAGGTCATCCTATCGCTCTCGCAAATACCGGGTCTTCAACACCGATCTTCAATGCAATTATAACGACGTATCACATATTCGGAATGGGTTATACGACCCCATGGTCCTTTCCCGGTTAACCCGAATAGTGAGCGCTTATTCAAAAATAAGTGTAGCATTCACATTCAAACAAATCACATCAATTACCCATTCAAAGGGAAATATTGATAGTCGGTTATTGAACTATCACTGGATATGCACACATCACCAGATTCCAAATAATTTTCCAAATTATTTATTTTCCAAAATATCTTCACTAGATATATAATTTCAATTCTTCAAAAATAAATCAACATTTATTTTTAAACCAATTCTACTTTCTTTATAAATTCCTTAGTGAATTTATATTTCAAAATATCCATGCATATGATTTCAATAATTCATTTCAATTTATCTTCAAAAAGATAAATTCTTAAGATATTCACTTTATATTGGAAAACATTTCCATACTTACTTATATATAAGTAATTCACAAATTTTATTTATTTTCAACACTTGGAAAATATTCAATATACTTCAATCGAGATTAAGTATATATTTCATTCTTTAAGGAAATCATTCTCTTAAACATATTTATTTGGGCCAAAACGAATGTTGCGTAAAACATCGTTACGACAACCCAAAATCACTAGTATAGGGATTCGAAATTAAAATTGATATATAAATCCCAATACTATGCAAAACATTTCCTTATGGAAATCATTTACTATAACAACAGTGTTATAGTCCATCATCTCCTTCTATTTCTCGAAAACGTCTATTTCAACAATCAATGTTGAAATCTATGGTTTCGAATCTCAACATATTTAAAACATCGTTAGATTGTTTTAATTCAATTCAAAATATCACATTCTAAACAATTTCTTTAACATAATATTCACTATTTAAAAACGTGAATATACTCCATTAACAATTTCATCATTTTATTCATTTTAATTCAAAGGATTATTCACATTCAAACAATTTCTTTAACGTGTTATTCACTATTCAAAAATGTGAATAACTTTGTTAACAATTTCATCATTTCTATTCATTTTTAACTTAAAGGATTATTCACTGTCTACAGCGTGAATATAACTCCAATTATAAGTTATAACAATTAACTTATCAAAATAAGTCGTTTGCGAATTTATAAAACAACGTTTATAAATTCCATTTCTATTTATTTATAAAAGCTTCCTTTTTATAAATTCTTTTATTAACCTATTTCAGTTTATAACTCAATTATAAACTAAAAGTTCATATTATAAGTTAAATACTTATAAAACGATTATTTTACAAAATCGTTCTTTTTAACTTCCCAAATTATAAATCTTATAACTTATAAGATTCATTCATTTATCCAAAATCATTATTTTAATAACTTAATAAATTTTATAAACCTACTGCTTATAAAATTCCATTTATAACTTCACCGTATAAAATTCTATAAATTCCATTCAATTATGAAATTCATTTTCACTTCATTCAAACACTTATAAAAACTCGTTTTATAATGTCCATATTTCAATTTATAAATATCCATTTATAAATCTCTTATATAAATCAATTTATATTAATATTTTAAAAACGTCTTTAAACTCCTTTATAATTTCATCATTTTGATTTATAAAAAAAATCAAATTTTATAAATCCTATATTTAAACTTTTCACAATTATTTCAGAAATCCCAATTTAACTATTTTATAAAATCATTAGCATCATATTCTCAAAAATCAGTTTTTAACTGTATTTCACAAAAATCATAATTTTTATAACATTAAAAATTATAACGTTTATTTATTTAAAATGGATCAATTCCAAAATATAGTATATTCTCAAAAATCAACTTTAAAAATCATTTTTAAAGTTCCAAATTTGGTCCAATGATGCTACATACCAAATAGTCAATCACGACAACAACGATATCATATATCGATATGATAATCCATCAAATATCAAAATATCTGAAATCAAATAAAAACTGTTGAGGAATCCAGTTGGATCCCTCCAACCTGTTTTCCTACATCCAAAAACATTAGCACAATACCAATTTCGCTCCAGTACGAAATTATCGCGGTATATGTTCTTATTAAATATTATCCGCTTAATAACGGCGTAATAGGGTCTCATCCGCTGAACAAAAAATGCGGGAAATCAATAACTCCAATATATACATATGCCAATATATATATATTGATATTATATATAATACCAATTTCACTGTTTATGAAATATTCGCGGTATATGTTTTTAATAAATAACATCCGCTTACTAACGGCGTATAATGTCTATTTTAACAATCAATAGATATCAATCAACATTCAAACATGCATTCAAATATTTTAAATCTAACTATTTAAAATAAAATCGAAACTGATTCGATTGAGTGAGAAGTTCTCACCTTGGTTTTAATTTCCGTTTTAGCGATTTATTTCGAATAAAATTAAACGGACGTTTAATTTTACCCAAAATTCTCACTAACTCCAAACGACTCCAAACCAACTCCATCGCGTAGTGCTCGTCCATACGATTCCAACGCAACTGAGTTTGCATTTTTTCGACCTCGTATGAAAAAGATATGAATTTACGAAGTTTGTACACGATTTTATATATATAAATTACAACATAAATTATAATTTATAACCTATGCAAACCAAGACCGTAGGATCTAACTCCAAGCCATCACAGCCCTCCAACCTTTCTTCCCCTTCATCACGCATGGCTACAGTTCATAGCCGAAACAAAAACCCATCACAACATCAACTAGGGTTTAATTATCCTACCACCACACTCAACGATAACTCGATCAGAGACCACCATTCAGAAGAGCACGACGGACACCATACTCGGCCTGAATATCCCCAAGCTCGCCCCCCCTATCTCGAATTGCGTGCGCAAGTTGCTGCGAACGGCCCCCCATATCTCACAATCTATAGCTCCATTCACGATCTCCACCGTTCAGATTGTAGCTCTCGATGTGCTCTTCATTTTGTTAGTTGAAAGATTTTGCAATCGATGCATGGATTTGGAGATAATGGAGGAGAATCAAAACGAATTTCTGGCCATCAGTTAATGAGGTGGCGGCTAGGGTTTTGTAATTAGGGTTTTATTTTTTATTTTTAATTTATGAAGGGTGTGTATTTATAGAAGAAAATCGAATACTATTCATCCGGAAATTCCGAACTCCGATTTACGCGCCGAAACTGACGTACCTAGGGTTTATCCCGCGTTCCGGACACAATGGAATAGGTTTCGAAAGCTAATTCGAACATCTGTGCAAGTTATGGCTGTAAACGCTCAATTTGAATTAAACCGATTTAAGCGATTTTCTAGGCGTTTTAATTTGTACCGGACAAACGGTAAATCCAATTGACTTGAAATTTGAAACCTTACAATAATATCACATTACGGATCCGATGAAACTGGTTTCGTCGAAATCCGAGACTTTTTGAAAAATGGCTATTTTAGCTCGCCAAATTAAAATTAAAAATAAATCGATACGTTTCGAGCTGCCACGATCAAACGATAACTCCGATTGACATGAAATTTGAAATCCGGTAATAACTATCTATTACGGATCCAATGGAACTGGTTTCGTTCAATTCTGAGACTGTTCAAAAATTGACTATTTTCACTAGTCGATTTAAATATTAAAATATTCAATTTTCACAAATTAACTTTTAATTCGATTTTAAAAGTTCTAAAATATCATTCTAACTCTAACATGATAAAATAAAATTTTACAAATCATTTTCAATCATATTTAACCATATTTTCAATTATTTCCATAATTTAACATATTAAATTATCGATTTAATTATCCAATTAAATCCAATAATTCAAAATAAAATTTATTTGACTTATAAATTCACTTATTAATATTTAAAATTAATTAAATATTCATATTTTAATTATCAAAAATTCTGGGTCGTTACAATCTTCCCCACTTAAAAGAATTTCGTCCTCGAAATTATTAAGTAAGAAAAGTTATAGAATTTATTAATTTTCCAAAAACAAATTTAAACTTCTTTACAATAACTTACTAAGTTTTCCAAATCATACTTAGTTATCTTTTCAAAACAACTACTATTGTTTAACTTTCAACTCCAAAACCAAAGTTAAAGTTTTCAAAATTTTCCAAATTTCTCAAATTTTTTCTAACGCCTTAAATTTCCGGAAAAATTCGCCATAGTCTCCTTTGCGCGGCTCGATCCGAAAAAAAATGACAGTATATATATCACAAATATACATCTCATCAAGTAATGAGGCATCCCGCAGGGAAAAAATGTAAAAGTACGGTATGTAATCCGAGATATGTACCTTATATTTCTATTAGCAAGCATATATGGCTAATATAGCGCAAAAGCGAGCTCCAAATGCGAAGCAAACGCGATCCGCACCTACTAATCACTCAACAAACAACATGAGAATCATGCATATAGACAATAGTATCAATATAAAACATATATCAACATAATAACTATATATGTCAACATAGCAAATGCAACATATTCAAACATCAACCAACTAGCATTCAACAAATTCATAATCAATATATATTCATTTATATTCTCATTAATATTCAATGAAATAGGTTTTCAATTCAATCACATTTGATTCATATACAGTGGATGTTCTTTACTAACATTCATTTTCAATTAGTTTATATTCACTAATTCATATTCAAGTTGGTTCTCTTCCAATTCAAATTCAATTCTATTCAAATTTCACTTAACTTCTAATTTGAATTTCAATTACTTTAGCTTTCAATTTCGCTAATTCACTTTCATTATTCCTTTTCAATTACAAAAGTTGAATTTCATTTCATAACTTAAATTCACATTTATCAATCAATTCAGCTTCTAAATTCTAAAGTAACTTTTTATTTAACTTTAAATTCACTTTTTATTTACAACTCATATTCATAAATATATTCACATAGTTTCACTTCTTATATATATAAGTTTATTTCACAATTGTAAATCACTTTAATTATAATTCAATTCTTATAATTCTTTTTGCTTATACAATTCCTTTATTTAGATTATTCAAACAACTAAACAATCAACTTATATACACTTTAATAATTCTAAAAAATTATTCCTTTATATATAAAATATACTCAAGGTAAAATTATTTCATTCACCCAATTTAAAACAATATTGTGTCGAATTGTTCTATTCAAGTGTTTAGAAACCCCTTCGATTCAGTTTCGAAGCTGCGCCGACGAAGGTTTATATGCCACTCAACAAACTAATCATCACAATATAAAACAATTTTATATTCACTAACAAATACGCTCTCATAGCTATTATTACTCTCAAACTCAATCTAGAGTACTACCGACTCTATCTCTAATGAGTAATACCCAACAGAACCATGGTTGTCGCTTAACCATAAGCTCTGATACCAAATGTAAAGACCCGTAAATCCGTACTCCTTGAATAGACACTAATCTCCATTGATTAATTCAAGATGAACGAAAATACGAACCCTTAGGGGTTTTAAGAAGAAGAAAAGAGAGAAAAAGGTAGAAAGAAGATAGGAAAGAAGGAAATAGAAAATAGAAAGAAGAAAGAAGATAGAAGATGGAGGGAAAAGAAGATAGAAAATTTTAAAATAGAACAGAAAGAAAATAGAGAAGACATAGAAAATAGATAGAACGGAACAGAAAGAAAACAGAATCACATCAGAATCTCACAATTCGCAGCGGAACAACATATAATAACAAATGAATAATCTTTAAGCAAAGAACTATATCAGTTATTACATTACATCACATTTCATTACATCATATCATCAGAGTGTACAACAACAACAAATAGTGCAGCGGAAAAAGAAATACTATATAAACTAGTAATACGCCATGCCATCCAGCTTGCCTCCAGCAATTCCTGAATATCCAGAATATCCTGATAAACCTTAACTCTTGACTGCCCGTGTGAAAATTGGTGGGCACCCAGAGTTTAGGAAGGGAAACAATAAACTCCAAGTCAGTCATGTGACTGGTGTGAGAACTCAAAACAGTTTATTTATCTTTAAAATCAAAATAGAGGAATATTTTTAAATTCAATTCGCAATGCTTTTAAAAATGAGACTACCATAAGGCCTCCCGCACACACACACAATGCAAACGCAGAATCGGAGGAGATTTCTCCTTATGATAGTCAAAGATGCTTGATACGCATTTAAAATAACATTTGATATTATTACTAGTGCATAATGTAGAAAACTATTTCGAAAATAAAGATATAAATCTTAGCCAACATAGACATTTCGAACTATGCCTACTATAGCTACCATCCAAACAGTGTTGCGACACCATAAGTGAATGATAGGTTCTACAACTAAAACCGTACAAGTTTCGTATTGGAAATTGGATTTCCAACAAATGGTCAGGCCAAGGAACTTCCCATTGCCACATGAGAATGCCTCTGGAAAGACATCCCCGAGAACCAAACCGGAACTCTGCCAACACAAGGCCGGGTTACCCCTAACTGGGTAACTACTGACACGAGCACGCCATTCCCCGATCGTAAACGACCTTTCTCACGGGATCCCGAAAACCAACAACCACAAAGTAATAAATTCGTAGTAACCACATAGGTTAAATATCTGGGCTCCATACCATGATACCACCTCTATCCAGAAGGAAATGTACATACCCCAAAGGGTGCTACCCCTCATAACCTTGCCGCATCTTTCCTGTTTTGACCATTTCCGGGGTGTGAGGTTCGACGAAGTCACGTCCACAAAAACATACTTTATACAAAAGCCATGCTTTGGGTCAACAAATGATCAACACAATGATCACCAAGATAGACGATCAAATAAACGATCCTATCACAATAATCAACACAATGATCATTTCAGCAACACTCAACATGTCACATTACCAAATTGGGAATATATCGCTGATAACTTCAACTATATAACCTCTGAGCTCGTACGTCTCAGAGAAGGGTGTTAAGCTAAAAGAATAAATTCTCCGCCACCAACAGAAATATATTTGAAAGAAATCGGCTTTATATCTCAACTTGTAATGTCAGACACACAATCCATATAAGTCTGTTCCGGGATCGAACAAAACCGAAGGCACTTACAAAGAAGTCCTTGCAATCCGGATATTCACAATCCTGATCGGATTCACCATCACATATGGAGAACTCTATACCGTAGCTACTCGGTGCAGAGTAAATCGACAGGTCATCCTATCGCTCTCGCAAATACCGGGTCTTCAACACCGATCTTCAATGCAATTATAACGACGTATCACATATTCGGAATGGGTTATACGACCCCATGGTCCTTTCCCGGTTAACCCGAATAGTGAGCGCTTATTCAAAAATAAGTGTAGCATTCACATTCAAACAAATCACATCAATTACCCATTCAAAGGGAAATATTGATAGTCGGTTATTGAACTATCACTGGATATGCACACATCACCAGATTCCAAATAATTTTCCAAATTATTTATTTTCCAAAATATCTTCACTAGATATATAATTTCAATTCTTCAAAAATAAATCAACATTTATTTTTAAACCAATTCTACTTTCTTTATAAATTCCTTAGTGAATTTATATTTCAAAATATCCATGCATATGATTTCAATAATTCATTTCAATTTATCTTCAAAAAGATAAATTCTTAAGATATTCACTTTATATTGGAAAACATTTCCATACTTACTTATTTATAAGTAATTCACAAATTTTATTTATTTTCAACACTTGGAAAATATTCAATATACTTCAATCGAGATTAAGTATATATTTCATTCTTTAAGGAAATCATTCTCTTAAACATATTTATTTGGGCCAAAACGAATGTTGCGTAAAACATCGTTACGACAACCCAAAATCACTAGTATAGGGATTCGAAATTAAAATTGATATATAAATCCCAATACTATGCAAAACATTTCCTTTCGGAAATCATTTACTATAACAACAGTGTTATAGTCCATCATCTCCTTCTATTTCTCGAAAACGTCTATTTCAACAATCAATGTTGAAATCTATGGTTTCGAATCTCAACATATTTAAAACATCGTTAGATTGTTTTAATTCAATTCAAAATATCACATTCTAAACAATTTCTTTAACATAATATTCACTATTTAAAAACGTGAATATACTCCATTAACAATTTCATCCTTTTATTCATTTTAATTCAAAGGATTATTCACATTCAAACAATTTCTTTAACGTGTTATTCACTATTCAAAAATGTGAATAACTTTGTTAACAATTTCATCATTTCTATTCATTTTTAACTTAAAGGATTATTCACTGTCTACAACGTGAATATAACTCCAATTATAAGTTATAACAATTAACTTATCAAAATAAGTCGTTTGCGAATTTATAAAACAACGTTTATAAATTCCATTTCTATTTATTTATAAAAGCTTCCTTTTTATAAATTCTTTTATTAACCTATTTCAGTTTATAACTCAATTATAAACTAAAAGTTCATATTATAAGTTAAATACTTATAAAACGATTATTTTACAAAATCGTTCTTTTTAACTTCCCAAATTATAAATCTTATAACTTATAAGGTTCATTCATTTATCCAAAATCATTATTTTAATAACTTAATAAATTTTATAAACCTACTGCTTATAAAATTCCATTTATAACTTCACCGTATAAAATTCTATAAATTCCATTCAATTATGAAATTCATTTTCACTTCATTCAAACACTTATAAAAACTCGTTTTATAATGTCCATATTTCAATTTATAAATATCCATTTATAAATCTCTTATATAAATCAATTTATATTAATATTTTAAAAACGTCTTTAAACTCCTTTATAATTTCATCATTTTGATTTATAAAAAAAAATCAAATTTTATAAATCCTATATTTAAACTTTTCACAATTATTTCAGAAATCCCAATTTAACTATTTTATAAAATCATTAGCATCATATTCTCAAAAATCAGTTTTTAACTGTATTTCACAAAAATCATAATTTTTATAACATTAAAAATTATAACGTTTATTTATTTAAAATGGATCAATTCCAAAATATAGTATATTCTCAAAAATCAACTTTAAAAATCATTTTTAAAGTTCCAAATTTGGTCCAATGATGCTACATACCAAATAGTCAATCACGACAACAACGATATCATATATCGATATGATAATCCATCAAATATCAAAATATCTGAAATCAAATAAAAACTGTTGAGGAATCCAGTTGGATCCCTCCAACCTGTTTTCCTACATCCAAAAACATTAGCACAATACCAATTTCGCTCCAGTACGAAATTATCGCGGTATATGTTCTTATTAAATATTATCCGCTTAATAACGGCGTAATAGGGTCTCATCCGCTGAACAAAAAATGCGGGAAATCAATAACTCCAATATATACATATGCCAATATATATATATTGATATTATATATAATACCAATTTCACTGTTTATGAAATATTCGCGGTATATGTTTTTAATAAATAACATCCGCTTACTAACGGCGTATAATGTCTATTTTAACAATCAATAGATATCAATCAACATTCAAACATGCATTCAAATATTTTAAATCTAACTATTTAAAATAAAATCGAAACTGATTCGATTGAGTGAGAAGTTCTCACCTTGGTTTTAATTTCCGTTTTAGCGATTTATTTCGAATAAAATTAAACGGACGTTTAATTTTACCCAAAATTCTCACTAACTCCAAACGACTCCAAACCAACTCCATCGCGTAGTGCTCGTCCATACGATTCCAACGCAACTGAGTTTGCATTTTTTCGACCTCGTATGAAAAAGATATGAATTTACGAAGTTTGTACACGATTTTATATATATAAATTACAACATAAATTATAATTTATAACCTATGCAAACCAAGACCGTAGGATCTAACTCCAAGCCATCACAGCCCTCCAACCTTTCTTCCCCTTCATCACGCATGGCTACAGTTCATAGCCGAAACAAAAACCCATCACAACATCAACTAGGGTTTAATTATCCTACCACCACACTCAACGATAACTCGATCAGAGACCACCATTCAGAAGAGCACGACGGACACCATACTCGGCCTGAATATCCCCAAGCTCGCCCCCCCCTATCTCGAATTGCGTGCGCAAGTTGCTGCGAACGGCCCCCCATATCTCACAATCTATAGCTCCATTCGCGATCTCCACCGTTCAGATTGTAGCTCTCGATGTGCTCTTCATTTTGTTAGTTGAAAGATTTTGCAATCGATGCATGGATTTGGAGATAATGGAGGAGAATCAAAACGAATTTCTGGCCATCAGTTAATGAGGTGGCGGCTAGGGTTTTGTAATTAGGGTTTTATTTTTATTTTTTTAATTTATGAAGGGTGTGGGTGTGTATTTATAGAAGAAAATCGAACACTATTCATCCGGAAATTCCGAACTCCGATTTACGCGCCGAAACTGACGTACCTAGGGTTTATCCCGCGTTCCGGACACAATGGAACAGGTTTCGAAAGCTAATTCGAACATCTGTGCGAGTTATGGCTGTAAACGCTCAATTTGAATTAAACCGATTTAAGCGATTTTCTAGGCGTTTTAATTTGTACCGGACAAACGGTAAATCCAATTGACTTGAAATTTGAAACCTTACAATAATATCACATTACGGATCTGATGAAACTAGTTTCGTCGAAATCCGAGACTTTTTGAAAAATGGCTATTTTAGCTCGCCAAATTAAAATTAAAAATAAATCGATACGTTTCGAGCTGCCACGATCAAACGATAACTCCGATTGACACGAAATTTGAAATCCGATAATAACTAACTATTACGGATCCAATGGAATTAGTTTCGTTCAATTCTGAGACTGTTCAAAAATTGACTATTTTCACTAGTCGATTTAAATATTAAAATATTCAATTTTCACAAATTAACTTTTAATTCGATTTTAAAAGTTCTAAAATATCATTCTAACTCTAACATGATAAAATAAAATTTTACAAATCATTTTCAATCATATTTAACCATATTTTCAATTATTTCCATAATTTAACATATTAAATTATCGATTTAATTATCCAATTAAATCCAATAATTCAAAATAAAATTTATTTGACTTATAAATTCACTTATTAATATTTAAAATTAATTAAATATTCATATTTTAATTATCAAAAATTCTGGGTCGTTACAATAAATATTTAAATAAAATCTCAAATACAATTTAAATCAAAATGAACATTCAATTTTAATTTAGAATATTAATTTAACCACCTTTTATTAAAACAAATTATAAGTCATTTCTCAGAATTATTAAGTTCTGAATGAATCTTCACTTAAATTCAATTGATAACTAGTTTACGTTACCAATAAAATTTCAAGGTACCTTTCCAACCTTTTTATTTATTAAAATTATAAAAATCTATTTTAAATATAAATTAAATGAACTTTTAAAAATATTATATATATTAAATAAAATTTAATTTTATACAATTTAAAATAAATTAAACTTTTATTTATCTATTTAAAATCTTATTTTATATATTTTAGAAAATAAAATTATAAGTTTTACAAAATTACTTTTAAACTAAACTCAAAAATTTTATGTTTCTAAAATCAACCTTCTAAGGTTATAAATTTTACAAAAATAAAATTGAATACATATTGCATTTCAAAATCAAACTCATACATTTCCTTTTAGATATTTGGAAATCATTTTTCAAAAATAGGCCAACGGTGTCCCTATAAAATTTTCTAACCAATGGTCAAATGGTACGGGTATTTTTATTTTAATCTGTAATAGTTTATATTTATGGGTTTATATTATTATATCCGCAATCCCAAAATTTCAATAATAACTGAAAATCGCTTGGGTTTATCATTTTAACCCATAACAAATTTTATTCTATTCTAAAGTCTGTTTGGGTATGTATCATTTCAACCCATAGTGGTTTCTAAACTAAGGGAACTTGTAGAGTGAGAATAGTAATAACATAACACAACACTTACCGGCATATATGATCGACACTAATAACAATTATACAAAATCAATTAATATATAACGGTGTCAGTTTACAAACTTGATCAATTTATGTAAGGACTCATCATATTTTACAGTTAATAACTAACAATTCAGTTTTTACAGTACATTTAAATTATGATTTCCTATGAAATCAATTTAGTGAACATAAGAAAATTAACCGTGAGTGAGTGCTCACCTTTCGTGGCTAGAGAATGATGTAGACAACTACAAAAAAGAACGATGTAACGGATATTGGCAAGAATCAGCCACGACAAATCAATTAGTTGCGATGAACATGAAAGTAGATCTTAACACGATAAGTTGATGGAAGCAAACGAATACACACACACACACACACACACACATACATACACATATACACATATACTTCGAGACAGGGGAGAGATGCATGCAGCCTTGCTTAGGCGAAGGAGAGGTACAACGGCAAGGCGATAATGAGTTCACGATGATGGTGGGTCTAGGCATGGAGTCTCGGCTTGGGCAGGTAGTGATGAGAATCGTGGCAGTGGGGTTGGAGGGTGGTTGCGAAGTGAAGGCCGAGTGGGTGGGGTTAGGGATGCGGTGACTATGGTAGTCTCGGTTTGGTTAAAGGCGAGGTGATGGGACGTGGTCGAGGCAGTGGATTTGGCGATGTGGTGGGAGATGCTTGGGGTCGATCGGGGTGAAACACGATGTTGGTGATGATTTCGTAGGAAGGGACGTGGGCTTGAAGGGGAAGGCTCGCGAAAATTGAAAGAGGAGTGGTGAAAGTACAAAGGAGAAGAAGAACACAAAAAACAAAATAAATGTACCTTTATTTTCTGAGTGAATAGTGAGGCAAAATGAAGAGGCTTGAGTAAATATATAAAATGAATGTAATTTCACCGGTCAGCCCTTTGATTCAGGTGAAAAGTTATTAAAGAAATCTATTGTTGCTTGGATCACATAGCTAAAGTTTAAAAGGCAAAGGAAAATAAAAATTCACAATTTCGGTACCGATACGACAACTGTTTTATCGTTTCTGTCGCGTACCGGATCTCAAAATATAGAAATAAATATATTATGGAGATCATTACGACGAGGCAAATAGAATGGTATGCAGATATCATCGATATGATCCAGTTATAAAAATTGGAATTTCCGCTGTTGAAAATGCTGAAAACAAGATAACCGGAGCTATAGCAGTCTAAATTTGACGAAACGAATTACAACGCCTCACTCAGGAAGTGATTTACATTTTTATTATATAAAAATATTCAGATTTCGTAACAAAGAAACTGAAAAATTTATATTTGAAATTTTACAAATAAATTAACTTTCATATTTTTCAATAAAAATTTACCAATTACTATAATCAAATAGACGCATTCCAAAAATCAAATTTTTTATTTCAAATTTTTATAATTTATATTTCAAGAATTTTGTTTTATTTATGTAAAAAAATTGTTGAGAATTCACGGGTCGTTACAGTCTGAAATTTATATATGTTGGAAAACCTATTAAAAATGACTTATAGGAATTTTTGTAGAATTTTCCTAAGTGTTTTATTGAATATATAAAATTATTTAAGGTGTGTGACTTAAATGTTTGATATATTTATAAAAGTAGAAGAGGTATTTTATAAATAAATTAAATTGTTTATTTCTGAAATATTGGCAGCACTTTTAAAAAAGAAATTAGCAACCAATAATATTTTAACAAACAAGGTAGATTAGTTGAAAAGATTACTTTAAAAATCTAAGAAACTGTTTAAACATGCTTTTTGCATGTTTTACCACTTTCATCACCCTCCTTTTGACGCCTTTCTTCCACCTCCTTCCCAGTCGAAACCAATGCACCTGCTACCAATACTTAGTAGATAGCAAATTGGACTAAGGCTGAAGGTATAAAGTCGAAGCATGTGGTTCCGAGGAGTCAAAGCGTGTCTTCATATTTAAATAGAGAATGCGTCTGCTTTGTTTTCGACTTAATTAGCTTTCCACTTGGTTAGTTTTCATCTGGGTTAAATTGTTTTAAAGGAATGGTTGTGCCTTTTTTTTAAGTAATGGCTTTCGACTAGGTCGAAGCCTCCCTTGTTGCAGCCCTTTTCCTTTGGATTTACTGCATTCGAAAGGTCCCTTTATTTTAAAATCCAAGCCGCATCTCCATTGCTTTCGAAGGGAATGGTTCCGACATCATCACTTCTTTTACGTACGAAATAGCTTTCGAAAGTGTTGCTTTCGATCCTGTTCTTTTATGACCATTTTGAGATTTTTTAAAGGTAAACCCAAAGGATTCAAATAACATAGTTTTAAATGGTTTCGAAAGGT
Organism: Allium cepa; assembly: GCA_030765085.1. Taxonomy (NCBI): domain Eukaryota; kingdom Viridiplantae; phylum Streptophyta; class Magnoliopsida; order Asparagales; family Amaryllidaceae; genus Allium; species Allium cepa. The sequence goes on from CM060942.1 coordinate 74,473,054, forward strand.
TGCTCCACATGTTTAACTTGAACCCAAATGCTTTCGAATGGTTTGATGGATTTAATGCTTTCGAAAGGTTTTAAAAGAAAGATTTCGAAGGGGTGGTTCCCCATTGATTTCAAAATGTTTTAAATGGAAAGTTTCCAAAGGTTTTGAAAGACATATTTAAAGTGTTTAAAAAAGGATGTTTAATGTTGTAAATCTTTTGAAAGATGGTTTGAATGTTTTCGAAAGGACTATGTGATTGGTTTTGGAAGGTATGTTTTGGACTTTCGGTCTAAGGTTTTACTTGATCGAAAGGGGTACTTTTGATGGGTTCGAAATGGGTACTTTTAAAGGTTTAAATGTTTTTATCAATAAAGATTTGTGTAATGTATATATATACATGACAGAGTTTTTTGAGTAAAGCATAGAATATTTTCCTTGTTTAAGTATGATTTAAAAGGATTAAATCATTTTGATAAGAAAAGGGTTCAAGGAAAATTTTGGGTAGATGACCATAAGTAAAATGACTCAGGTATAAGAATATCTGACGGGGTTTGTATAGGATCACGCCCTATACTTTAGCTATTATCCCCTAGCTAATTTAGTTTGAGATTCCAGTGTGTAGGGCATAATCGTAGGTAAGACTTACATGATGGTTACATACAAAAATGAATATATATATATATATATATATAGGTTATTGGTGACCCCGCAAAACCATTAGGATCAATTGACCATGGAGAAGTAAGTTAGGAACGGACCGTTCAAACGAGAGGTATCTAATAGAAGTTAGATTATTTGTTTATTTTGTCTTGTTGTCCCGAGTCAGCCAAATGTTAGTATTTAGCAAAACAAAACTATAGGGTTCAGATAGATAGTGCATTTGTTACCTTATTTATATGCTTTCATGATATTGATGTTAGTGTTTTAACCAGTTTTGATTGCAGGATTAAGAATTGCAAAAGATATGTTTTAAAAAGTGTATTAGTCAAAAGAAACCCGTTTCGCTAAGCGGCGTGGTCTCACTTAATATCAAATAACCGAAATGTATAATATTATTCACACCAGGCTTTATGTCTGACTTGAGTTTTCTGTTTTCCCCTTAAACTCTCGGGCACTCAAAATAGATTTGGGTAGGCTGAGAGTTGAGGTTTTACATGTTTCAGAAGGTGGATGAATAAAGCTTCCGAAAACGAGCAGGGGACTGAAGTTGGCTATATTTTGGAGTTGTTTTGTTTTATTTCTTTATGTCGTATTAAGTCTGTTATGACTATTTAATACTACAGTCAACCAAGGGGGCATCTTCATATGTCGTTTTTGGCGTATTTTGTAATAATTATATTTGATCTAAAACTGGGAAACGTTTATGATTATGTAACTTGGATGTGAAAAGTTGTTTTGAAATGTAATCAGAAAAATGTTTTAATCTGTGATGATTTTATTTTATATTCAAGTGCTTCTGATATTATGAATACCATTAACATTATCGTATTTGATCACCGAAAGTTAATACTATAGATGACTGTAGCATTTGTAGCGCTTAGCTTTGGGCTTCCGGATAGGGGATGTTACATAGAATGTCCTTTGTTCAATAATTACAATTATTTTAATCGTACTGCTCCGGCCAGAGACTTTGACTTTGAGTTGACTTCGGTTGACTGTGATACTAATCTCATATAATTGAGAAGACGAACTCTCTCTTGAACAATGTTTCACTTTTGATGCTTCCACTTGATCTATCCATACTCATTCGACGGAAGTCGTTCCACAATTTAAATATAATCAAAGAAGGGCTTGCACATTGAAGATCAATACTACTCGGAAGTTAAGAGAACCGTGTAATTTTGTCTGATTAATATTTTGTATTAAACCTTAGTTATATTAACCAATGGAAAACTATCGAGCGTTATTCCGTACTTATCCAATAACTATCAGTATGTAACCACATAGCACCCCAGCAGTGCCAAATATTTAGAGAGCATTACGTACTTTAGTCTTAACGGATGTGTCGATATCCAATCTCGATACAACTTGACTAAGAATATTTAAAATAGTATGTTTAATTCAATGTGATAAATTACTCCGGTTACAAAAATTTGTAACTACTATCACTAAATATATCAGTTATGGATTTTTTTATAAACATACACTTTAATTATTTAATTTTTTATGTCATAATATAACAAGTATAAAATAAAAAAAGGCCTTTTATTTCGAATAAGGTTGGTTATCGGGTTAAATATATATATATAACAAATTATATAATTGCTTCTAGGACGTATCCTTAAAGTTTATCAAAAATTCAAAGTTTCGAATGTCATATTTAAATTAAAAGCTAGGTCACAGGGCCCTAAAAAATATGTACGGGACATGCGAATTTCGATTTAACGTTGGATATCAATGGGGAGTTTTGTTGTTGAGTGTTTGATGTTGGGTAGGAGTTATCAATGGATCTCATAGAACTACTCATAAAATAAATGGACAAATGATTTATAAAAGTATGACCATTTAATAAATGACTAAAATGAGTTATTTATTTGTAATAGTTTCATCAAATTTGTTAATGTAACTCATTTACAAAATTGGCTTGGGACATGTTTTGACGAGTCTAAATTTCCGATTACCCGTCCAAGGGTATCACCATCTTGAAATGCTTTACTATTGTGACTCCATATTTGCACTTTGTGTGAAAACCACCGCCATTTAGAAGATACCTCTTGTGATGAGTGCGACTTTTCTTACATTGCTGCAGGAGGAAGTTACATTTTTTGGAGCCTTTCAGAAGGGGGGCCGTTTACCCTTGTATTTGTAGTATAATATGTCGACTATTAGGTTATACTAATATCTATGTAAAGACAAGGTCAGCCATGATATACTGAATGCCCAAATTCAAAGGCCCGAAACAACGATGAACAAAAATACGACAAAATAAAAAAGTTTTACTGAAATCAAATTATTTAGTTCTGATTACATAGATAGGTATATTTTTATTTCATACCAAAATTGGTGATTTTCCTTTTTCTAGCATCAGTTGTATTTTTATTTCATAGCAAATTATTTGAACCGTCTTCGTAGGATAAACTCAAGAGAAGTGGGTCAGGGCTGCAGTTTTCTTTTATAATGGGTATCTTTTTTGGGCCCCTTGTAGCTTTGAGGCCCTTGGCAATGGCTTTGTTTGCCAGGCTCCAGGCCTGGCCTATGTATAGCAACATATTATGTTTTAGTTGTCCTAGTGTTTTTTTTTTTTTGATGATAGTACTGTAGATTTCCTTATTTACTTTGCATATCTGTATAGTACAATCGCGTTGGGCATACGCTAGGAACAAATGACAAAAGTTCTCTATGTCTACAGTTTACATGAAACAGGAATTTGAGTGATTTCTAGCATCTCACTTAATTATGCCCATGCCATATTTACTATGGAAAATATTTATTAACTAGTATCATACGAGGAAAATAGGCGCAGATGTGAAAAAATTTAGTCTTAAGAACAGTAAGTTTGCTTTTTAATCTGAAGGACATTTGTTAGTGTAAACAGAGAATGATATTTACAACTATCATTCTGTGATTTACCCTAAAAAATGTCCTTCTGCCTAAAAAACAAACTTCTTGTCCTTATAACTAAATGTTTCTACTACTTTTTCCTTGAACCTAAAATCCCCGGTGTGAAGAACATCGAGTTTAATTTTTGGACTGAAGAACAAACTTTGAAGTCTGAAAGACAGTACTAATTATAACTAGCATTACATTCAATTTTTACACTATACAAAATGCTAGTTCTAACTATTATTATATTCAATTTTACGCCGTACAAAATGCTAGCTAGCTATATTTATCATTGCTCTTCAATCTGATTTTTTTTTCCTTCAAAATTTGTTCTTCGTCATAAAAAGAAAACTTGTTGTTCTTCCGTCTGATTTTTTTTTAAGTTTGTCCTTATGTCTATTTTGAACGTTAGAATCGACCAAAACAAGTTAGAGGAACGATAATTTCACAATTAAACCTATGGAAGATTTAAATAGTCGCAAAAATATAACTTATATTAAATAAATCCATGACAAGAATTGGCCAGCTTGTGCCAGTAGTCATTAAATTTATTCATGAGTTTCATGGTAATGCAAGAATAAAGCACCAATTTCCGTAACGTGTTACCGACACGAACTTATTTCTACAACAATTCTTGATTTTCATGAAACATGGGTCCAAGTGCTGTAATCAGCAATTGAACTTATTTCTCAGTGTGTTTTTAGTACAATAGTTGTCATAATTATGAACAGAATACGTTAAAAATTTAAAACTCAGGAAAGCTACTGTATTTGAACATAAATTACTTGTATGTTGTGCGCTGCAAGTATATTAAACATATGTAAGTAAAATTTTCTAGAAATGGGCATTTGAGTAAATCACATTCATCTCTGAAATTAAACGTAGCAAAATAATAAGGACGATATTAGCAAATATCTGTAGAGTCATACTTTAAGAATTCATCGTCATTCTGCATGAAGCATGAACCTTTGTGATGAAATATCTAGTGATTACGTACACAACATGCAAATATATGCAGGTTAATTAATTTTCTTGAAAACAATGGAGAGAACTTGGTAAAAAAGAACAACATACGCTGCAAATTCTTCGTCCCAAGCCCTCGACATAATCACATGTGTGTCCCGCATCATACCAGAATCTATTTAAATCATTGAAACCCAAAAAAAAAGATAATTATCAGATCCATACATCTGTATCGTTATAAAATATTGAATGAAGAGATGCAATCCATATTGCTGGAGACTTCAACTATATCAGCCGCACCACTTAATTGAGTCAAATAGGCTTTCGGGCTGTGGGCTTCAGTTCAGCCCAACAAGATAATGTTACCCCGTTTCAATACAATATTACCTGTTTCAAGATCAAGTTAATAAACTGTTTCATCGGTTTGCTTTCTGATAAAGCCTCTTGTTGTGCCGCGTCTAGGAATTCTTGTCAGAGCAACTTCATCATCCAAGAATTGTTGGTTACACAACTAACTTTCTGCTCCTTATCATCCCAAAATTTCTGATAATCACATTTCTTTATCTCTGCAACAATGGCCGAATGAGATCTTGACAATTCTGCCTCATCAAACACAGCAACTGGCACAAGAGTAAATTCCACCCAAGAACTGCTGAAGGAGATAATCAAACCCCCAAAGCCAGTTACTGTCAGTTCAACTTGATGAAATCAACTTCTTGATTTGGAAGTTTCAAATTGAAACAAAAATCAAAGCCTATGGATTTGAAGAGTGTCCAAGGCACATTAATCACACCCCCAAAATACAATGCAGATAAAGATGGAAAGCTAGTTAGCAATCAAGAATTCATAACACATCAAAGACAAGACAGTCCAATCAGTTCTTGGTTAATATTATCTATAAGTGCAAATCTACTTCCTCGATTAAGTGGCTGTAATTCATCACATGAGATCCGGTCAACAATAGAGCAAATCTATAGCACTCAGTCAGCAGCCAAGATAATGTACTATAAGAGACAATTGCAAAATGCCAAAAATAAAATCTGTCAATGAGAGAATATTCGGTGAAAGTAAAGACATTATGTGATCATTTAGCATCCACTAGACACAAAGTCAGTGATACTGAGAATGTATTGTCTATTTTGGGGGGATTAGATGATGAATATGAGGTAGTGGTAGCTGTAATATCATCAAAAGAAACAGTACCATCAACACAATACGTTCACTCTATACTTCTTGCTCATGAAGGTAAATTAGAACAAAAGAAACCAATCATATTAGACATGTCAGTAAACTTTACCGGTAACAGAAAAGTCGAGAATCAAGAAAAAACATTTAATAATAGAAATCAGCAGCTCAGTAATCAGAGAGGTGGTCAGTCTTTCAGATCTAGAGGAAGAAGTGGAAGATGGTACAACAACAATGACAATAACAGACCCAGATGTCAAATATGTGAAAAGTTTGGCCACATTACAAATAAATGCAATTTCAGATTTGATTCCAACTACACACCATCACAACAAATTGGCAACAATACAAGGAACTATAATCTCAATGCAAATATAATAAATTCAATAAGAAATCAAAGGTCAAACTGACTGTAGCAACAATGACACTGCAACAATTAAAGATATTCATGATGTTAACTGGTACCTTGATTCAGGGGCAACAAATCATGTAAATAGCGCTTGGGAAATTTAGATCTCGGCAACAAAGATACAAAGGTACACAATCAATACTTATGGGTAATGGTAAATCAGTTAAAATCACACACACTTGAGGTGCATGCATTGTAGGAAAAAAACAATTATATTTGCACAATTTACTAAGGATACCATCAGTCAAGAAAAATCTGTCAAGTGTCTTACAATTTGCCAAAGATAACAATGTATTTTTTGAATTTTTTCCAAGATACTGTCTTGTCAAAGATATTCTAACAAAATAAATTCTCCTTTAGGGTAGAGAGTTTAAAGGGTTGTATACTTTCAAGGTTGCTAATTCAAGAAAATCTGGATTTAAAGAAAAATAGTGTAATAATTCTAAAATCAAATATGTGAATGACTGTAAGATCTTTGATACCTGACATTGTAAGCTTAGTCATCCTAATGTAAATATTATTAAGCATGTGTTGAATGAAAATAATATTTCTTTTAACAAGATTTCAACACCATATATTTGTACTTATTGTCAAATGGGTAAAAGTCATTAACTACTATTTTTGCACTCCAAAATCAGTTACAACAAACCATTAGAGCTAGTTGCAAGTGATTTATGAGGTCTAACACCCATATTGACTGACTGTGGGCACAAATATTTTGTTGATGCATAGTCAAGATATGTGTGGATATATTTCTTAAAATCAAAATCCGAAACATGCAATACTACAATATATAGTGCAGGTAGAAAAACAAACAAATTGTCAGGTAAAAATATTGCAGACTGATGGTGGCACAGAATTCCTACCTTTGAGAGAGTACTTTCAGAAAAAAGGTATTATACACGGAACAACTTGTCCATATACTTCTGAACAGAATGGTTTGATTAAAAGGAGCCATAGACAGATTGTGGAAACTGGCCTAACATTGCTATCAAATACATCACTACCACTAAAGTTTTGGCCTGTTTGCGTTCGCTACTGCAGTTTTTCTAATTAATAGACCACCCATAAAAATTCTAAAACTCAAAAGTCCATTAGAAGTTCTCTATAACATCAAACCAGACTATCACAGTTTAAAAGTGTTTGGGTGTTTATATTTCCCCCATCTTAGGCCATATAATGCTCAAAATTAAGTTTCAAATCATCACCATGTACATTCTTAGGCTATGCAGCAAACTAAAAAGGTTACAAATGTCTATTTAGTAATGGCAGAATATTTATTTCTAGATATGTTGTCTTTAATGAACAAGTGTTTCGTTTTAACAACTCAGTAATTAAAACATCTCAAAAGGTTTACAATGCAAAATGTCCTTTATTATCCATACATGTGGAAGTTGACAAGCCTGTTCACATCATTGAAGAAGGAACTCGAAGCAATCAATGCTCACAACACACAGTGTCCTCTTCAGAACCAAGCAATGAGAAAACCGAATCAATTGACATACTAGCTCAAGTGCAACAGCCAGATAATCTAGTATAGCTAAGTCAAAGTCAACCATTAGGTGATTCACAACCAACCAATGAGCAACAAGAAACTGAAATGGATAATAGTAGTTTTGAATACATTCCTGAAAGAACTGGACATCATATGATTACTAGAGAAAAAAGTGGCATATTTAAGCTATAGTTATATAATGCAGTTTTAGAAAATGAAAAGCCAAGTACATACAGTCAGGCGATACAAAATGAGAAATGGAAAGCAGCCATGAATGAAGAATATAAAGCCCTTATGAAAGACAAGACATGGGATCTTGTTCCTCTGCCTATTGATAAGAATATAGCAGGCCGTAAATGGATATACAGATTAAAAAGAAATGCAGATGGTTCAATTTCTAAATACAAGGCAATATTAGTGGAAAAAGGTTACTCACAACAAAGTGGTTTTGATTTCACTGAAACTTTTTCTCCATTTGTGAAACCTTCCACCATTAGAATTGTATTCGGTATTTCTTTGTATAGAAATTGGAACATAAAGCAATTAGATGTCAATAATGCATTTTTGAATGATGTTTTGCAGGAGGAAGTTTTATGGAGCAGCCCTATGGATTCAAACAAAGTGGAAATGAAAAGCTAATATGCAAATTGAATAAAGCAATTTATGGTCTCAAGTAGGCTCCAAGTGTTTGGTTTCAAAAGCTAAAATCAACATTGGTTAAATTGGATTACAACTCCACAAAATCAGAAAATTCTTTATTTACAAAATTCAGTTCTGGTACTATCACTTATATATTGATTTATGCTAATTACTTTATTATTACAAGCACCGATGAAATGGAAATCAACAATCTTGTCCAACATTTAAACAGAGAATTCTCAATATTGGATGCTTAAGCTACTACCTAGGAATGAAGTAAAAAGACCATCAAGTTCTCTGATTCGACTCAGCTAGAAAATATACCTCAATGAAATCTTAACTAGAGCAAAAATGGATCAATTAAACTCAATTTCAACACATATGATAACCAATGCACATCTGTCAAAAACTAAAGAAGAAACAATTGCAAATGATAGTCAGTACGGAAGCATAGTTGGAACATTACAATATGCAAAAACACAAGAATCCCAATTTCTCAATTATTCTATAAATTTAGAATTCTCCATCATTAAATAAAATCTAAATGTTTTCGAAGTGATTTCAACACTAGAAGTACTAACACTTTGAAATTTCACAATGATTTAGAATTAACTATTCAAAAACAAATCATCTTTTATAAAAGACTACAAATTCCAAACTAATGAGTTAAATTCTTCAATTTAAATCATTATTTATTTTATTTAATTAACAAAAATAATCTAGGTTGTTACAGACTTCCGCCCTTATAGAAATTTTTTCCTCTCATTTTCCTTAATGAAAGAAATCCATAATGCATTTTCAATTTTTCTTTACCAAAATCTTTATTACAGGTAATCCCAAGAAATTTTAAACTTGTCTCATTATTATTCGAATCAAAGAATTTGAAAGTTGAACTCATAAACGTAAGTAGATTTTTGATTTTCCTATTTTCAAAACTTTCAAATCAACTTCCATTTAAATTTGTATAAATCAATTCCAAAATTTAAAATATACTCCTTAACTTATCTTATTATATAAAATAATATTAAGGCACAAAATTTAGTGATTCATTTTCGTCACTTGGTTGCAAACTTGATGACATAAAATGTAACGACCCGAAATTTTCGAACCCGAAAATTCCAGATAGTTATGAAAAAGAAGAAAGAGATAGAAGAAGAAGAACAGAAAACACCAAACATCTCACATGCGCAACAGATAAAATATAATAATAAATAACAGTTTACAAAAGAATAATATATCTGTCGATTACATTTTAATTTACATCAGAGTTTCACATATATATACAGTCACTGAACATATACAAACAAGCATGTCTCAGAATAACAACAATATATATACAGCGGAAAACTCTACACGCTATTTGCCACCTAGCTCGCCTCCTGAGCTCCAGAACGCTCCTACCTGAAAATCTGTAATACTCGGTATGACCCGAGCATTACACCAAAGTAACACCCGGGTCAGGCTGGAAACCAGCGTAAGTAAACCCAACTAACAAGGAATACAAGCATGCAACTTATATAAACCCGGGGTAACTTGTATCAATATATCAAATTCACAATTTGCTATAGACAACACTTATTCCACACATCAATTCTAAGTACCAAACTTAGATAAAATAATCTAATTCACATAAATCATTTCATTCTAGCCTATTGATTTTATAAATCAATTTATAAAAATTCGAAGTGGTTTTAGGTATTTCCTAATACCCGACCCCGGCCTCTTCGAATCTCATACCATCCTATCCCACGTTATCCAAACGCAAACACAACATATCATATCAGAGATATCAACTCCTTCAAAGCATCCAATATCATTCAGTCGTCCATAAACAAGCTTAATCACACAATCAATTCAATGGATTTACTTGAATTTTCAAACCTCAATCATTTAGAATTCTTAACTTGTCATTAATCAATCTTACTTTCATCATTCATCTTTATAAATCAACTTAGATTAATTATCCTTCAATTACATTCAAGTAATTAACTTTAATTAATTTTCACGACATTAAATTTTCTTAACCAGAATTAATAAGTAATCATAATTACTTCATGAATAATTAACTATTTTTAATTACAGTAATCCTTAATTACTTATATTAAATTTACTTCACATAAGTCACTTATTATTGATTCCTTCATTTTGAATTTCATCCTTAATTATATACATTATGAACTCCAATTATATTTCCATTTATCCTAATCTAAATTAATTACATAAGATAATTAATCATAGATTAAACCTCAAATAATAATCGTTCCCGATTTAACCTATAATTAACTATATTTTATTTACTTCATTAAATAAATTAATTACTCCTTAATTAATTATCTTAATTAAATTTCTTGATCTCTTCCGCAGAGTAATTATATTCCATTAACTTCATTAGGTAATTACTTGTCACACCATCCAATTATTATTCTGAATTACTTACACTTAGTTAATTAACTTAAAACGTAATTAATTAATTCAAACCATTCATTACTAAATTAATTAATCCACTAATTTAATGAATCACAAATCATCAAACTCTTATTAACATTAAAATGAAAACAATTCTCATTTTTTTATTTAAGTTTGAAACAACTTAAAACCCCTCTACTTCGAGTCAACCACAATTAACTCGAGAATAAATCAAAACCAAAGTCACATTATCATCAAAGCACATCCACTCAATTTCAGCACTCAACCAATTATTTAAATCTAACTACTAAATTTAAATAAAAATCCAACTTAGTGAGATTTACTCACCTTTGATTTGTTTGGCAATCCATTCCAATCTTGATTAATTTCCATGGCTTCAGACCTTGTAACAACCGTTTTTCCATTTACACAAGTTAGAAAAAATCTAATAATTTATTTACCACTAAATAATTAAATTTACAATCCTTCTAATGAAAACTAATCCAATAAATTTGTAACCGGTAATTAGTTTCATTAACTACTAAGATCTACTTTACTGTAAATTTTTGACTTCTTGTTCTACCTTTACATTAAACATGCAGGTTGGTGTACTTGTATTTCTTTATTGTTTCTGTACATATTAGTATTCCAAATTGAAACAGGAAAACAAAACAAATACCTCAGATGAACAGGAAACAACTTCTGCTCAAGAACTAAATCCACAACCCAACTGTGCACGCTTATGCTACCACTACCCAACATCGAAGCCGATGCCAATACCACGAACGCAACCGCCTCCGTAATTGTCCAGATCTTCACGACTTTGACTACCTCGAGCTTGAGCTCGAGTTCATACCCCCCTCCAGATTCACGCGGTCGCCACCCACAAGCTCTGACGCGACCCCAAAATCCCGCCTTTACACCACACTCAATCTCGCGAGACCCCATCGCCACGCGCGCCTCGTCGCCATTACGAAACCCTAACCAAGCTCCAATCTCCTGCCACTCAAACGCGCACGCGGTTCAAACAAAATCGAATTTGGTTTCGATGTTGAATTACAGAGGAAGAGAGGCTTTTTGTTTTTGTTCGATTTTGAGTTACAGAGGAAGAGAGGCTTTGGAACAATTTGAATTGCAGAGGAAGAGGGGTTTCGATTGAATGTTTTTTTTTATTGTGACCTGTTGTTCCAAGGTAGAGAGGGGACGGAAATGAGATAAGGATAGGGGAAGCTTCTTGTGAACGCTAGTTGTAAAAATATCTCTGTCATGTTAATTTTTTAAAATTTTTATTATTGTATAAGGCTTACAAATCGTCTCGTTCAGCATCAATGCGAAATTCCGAAACCCAAAACAGACACGCCAACAGGGGATTATAAGGTTTTACCCGCGTTCCGAACACAATGGAACGTGTTTCGGAGGCTATTTTGATCGTATGCGCGAGTTACGGAAGAAAACGATCAATTTTGAATTAAACCGATTAAAATAGTTCTAACGTTTCGAGTTGCCAGGGTCAAACGACAACTCCAATTGCCACGAAAATTGAAATCCGATAATAACTAACTATTACGGATCCAATGAAACTAGTTTCGTCGAATTTCGAGACTGTGCCTCGGAAAGCTATTTTTAAATTCAATTTAAACGATATATTTTCAAAACGGAACAAAACACTTCCAATTTCAATTTTAACACCTTTACTACCTCCAGTATCATTATTATAAATATTATAAGTCTTCAAAGCATTTTTTTTTAACTGGCATACAATTTCAGATTCAACAATTCACCCAATTTCAATTATTAAATTCAATATTTAAACTATATAATTCAATGATTTAACTATCATGTAAATGTTGATATCTGGCATTCAAGTTAAAATTAACTTGTAAATATTTTAAAATTAATTAACTATTTAAAGTTAAATTGCTAGAAAAGTCGGGTCATCACATTCCTCCCCTCTTAAAAGAATTTCGTCCCCGAAATTACTAATTAGGAAGAATAGACCATTACCCGTTTACTTTTTTCCAAAACCCACTATTCAACATCCTACCAACTATCTTATTAAAGACCCACTATCCTTAATCAACTTCCCAAAACCTTCTATAGCTTTCACGCAATACCCTTTTGCTCACTTCTTTAGATTTCAATTTAAAACCAAATTTTGAATTATCAAAATTTTCTCAAAATTTTTCTAACTCTCTAAATTTCCGAAATTTTTTGCCAGCGTCTCCTTTGCGCGGTTAGCTCGGTACTACTACAAAAGGCCTCTACGGGCTTCCAAATTCCAAAAAGAAAACAAAAGCCAAGTGGCTGCATCAAGCCCAATCCAATTTCATGCAGAAATTTAAATGCATACCTTTTTGTTGGGCAATTTGAATTTACCTTTTGGAACCAAATCCAATTTCTTTTCTCTTTAATACCTGCATATCTCACTTAGCAACAATATCCAATCGTAACCTTATAAATCATTTTATACATCTTTTTACATAAGTTTCATACCCACTTCTATTCAAATTAGTTTTCGCCGTTTCATTTGAATTCAATTTATTTTCGATTTCTAATATTGAGTTATATCTTTCTTTAAACTAATTCATATTAGTTTCATTTACTAGTTTACTTTAACTTTCAATTTAAAATTGTTTTGTCGTTAACCATAATTTCCTCAAAAACTTCCAAAAATTTTCTAACTCCCAGAATTTTCAGAAAATTTTGGCAGAGTCTCCTTTGTACGGAAGAGCTTTTGCAATTTGACAATATATATAAATATGTATACATCGACCCACACGGTCGGAAAAGCAAAAACAGTTCATATTTCCTATTTTTTTATTGCGTAGGCGTACCTTATTTAGCATTTAAGCAAGCATCTTATTTATTTTTGCAATTAGCATACCCCAAATCTAGCCAATCGGCTTCCCTGTACCTGTACTTACTCAATTTAAACATATAAATGCCATATATAGAAATTCTATTAGCATTTCACTTACTTTTAATGGCTAAACATAAGCATTTCAATAACAACAAACGCCAAACGCTTACCACAAGCGATTTATATAATTCAAAGCTAATCCAATTGCTTCCAACCAAATTATATGCCATTTCATTCAATTTTAATGGTTTACAATGCAATGACATACATTCCATTCATTTTTAATCCAAACAAGCCCATATTCACATCACACCTTATAAATTTAATTACTTTTGTTTACAACAATGACAACTATTTTTATGCGAATTCGACGATACTCTGTTAATAGAGTATCTATTTCAGTTTATAACCACGTTAAATTAATTTTAACTCATCCTGTATTTATTCACCAATCATACATACGCATTCCATTTCTAACCTGCAACTGTTTCATTTCAAAATAATTTATTAAGCTTGGCACATTCAAGTACTTATAAATTAATAACCTTTCCCAAATTAATTTTATCCAAGCTTTAATTTAATAGGCTTTTATCCTTATTCGAAGCCAAGCTTCCATAAACTTTGAACTTAAGTTAATTACTTTAATTTATTCCAACATCAACTTAATTTCACTTCCATTAAATTTGATTCTCGTTAAATCAAATTCCATTTAATTCAGTTAGCCCATTTCCTTCATTGTAAATTTAATCCGCCTTCTCAATTTATCAAAACAATATCCAGGCACATATGCCACCGAACTTAAGTCCGGTCTGATAATCCAATTCCAATTAAAATTTGATTCAATTTTTTTTTCATCCATTTATTATATAATTCCAGTGATCCAATTAAAATTTTTAATTTACTTGTTTATTTCGAATTTATTTTATTAATACAAGACCATCTCAATTTATTTCTATTCACTTGGATTTTGCTTTGCAACTCAAACCATTTCTATTATAATCGCTTCCATTTCATTTGACAACACTTCTCATATATCCAGTTTACTTGCAACTTCCATTAAATATTATTCAATCACCTTTGAATTTTATTTATAATTCAAACCATCACATTTCTTTTTCAATCCAGCCCTATTTTATTTTTAAAACATCTTCACTTATTCAATTCATTATCAAATCCAAGTTGAATTCTATTTACAATTCTAATTCACTACCAAATTCCATTATTAATTTACAACCATTTGTTTACCCAAATTAAATTTTATTAACATACTCGATCAAACAATTATTTAACCAATTAGCTTATTTCCAATTTCTAAATTAATTACAAAAATCATTTCATTATTTTTTTTTCTTTATTTTTTTTCCTTAGTTCAAATTTTGTCTTCTATATTTCTAGTTTGGATTTATTTCATCTTTCACAATTCCAACACCTTTATTTAAAAATTTTAAAAAAATGCCTTTAAATTTAGATAATACTATTTAAAATAGCTTTTAATAAAAATATTTTTATAACTCGATGCCTCAACCAGTTCATCCTTGTTCTCACAGAAATTCAGTCATACGTTGATCAGGCGTAGGACTGAAAATCTATAAGTACTTAGTAAACCCGTTTTCAACACCCAGTGAGAATACTTGGAAAACAATTTTATTGAAAATATCGTAAACAGTTTTTGGAATAGAGAAATATCTTTAGGGACAATGCTCTGGAAATCATCACTCCCATTCCATGGTCACAGTTACATACCAGGGTTACGTTGCAGTCACAACAAAAGTCCATGTAACTATTGGCTCTCCGCGGCACACTCGATTACGCCATGGAACCCACACAACAGATCACAGTTACATCCAGGGTTACGTTGCCATCGCAGCAAAAGTCCATGTAACTGTAGACTCTCAGCGGCCTCTGATTTTCGCTGTCGAAATGAAACTTCTCCACTCCTACATAGGTCGCAGTCTACCGAGATAAACTCAACCGCAGACTGTTGGCTCTCAGCGGCACACACGACTTTCGCTATGTTACCATAGGTCGCAGTTACATCCTGGGTTACGTTGCAGTCACAACAAAAGTCCATGTAACTATTGGCTCTCCGCAGCAGACACGACTTACGCTATGGTAAACTCAACTCATAATCCTCAGGAACTTGTTTTGTCCGGACTCCTCACAGGATCAACTTTAGAACCCCCATTGGGGCTCAAGGAAGCACCACCCGGTGGCACTCCTGAGAAGTCCATTTCAAGGGAGCGCCTTTTTCCCCAGAGCCATCATCAAAACACTTTGTACTATACACATACAGTATCTTTCAAATCATACACCTAGTATGAATTTAATCAAAGTTCCTTTACACAAAATCGATTATTCCAAAATCGATAATTCTCAAACTAGGCTTTCCAAATTCAATATTGATTTTACCCAAAAATCAAAATCCTTTCCAAATCCAAAGGTTTCCAAAACCTTTTCCAAAATCCTTTTCTTCCAGCAATAGATTCAACAAGGGAAGAATATATAACAAAGATATAACTTTGTTTACCCAAAATCAAATATTCACATTTGATTACTCTTTCCAATATCAATTTCCTTTCTATTCACATTCACTTAAATTTCCATTCACTTATTCACATTTGCCTTAATCCTCATTTGGATTATTACCTCAACTCTTATCCCAGTTGGGTATTTAATCAATAACAGTTTGAACTCCGACTAGTTTATATTTAGGAAATAGCTTGAAAATTTTGAAAATAGGTAAGTAGTTGAAAAATAATCAATAATTTGCAAAATAGTTGTAGAATAATTGACTAATTGTAAAAAAATTGGAAAATAGTTAAATAGTTATAGAAATCTTAATAATTACAAAATAGTTGTAAATTAGTAATTAATTTGTAACATAGTTGAAATATAGTAATAAATTTAGAAAACAGTTGAAAAATGGTTAAATAGTTCCAAAATAATTGTAAAACAAGTATAAAATAATTTGGCTTTAAGAAAGAAAGGTTGTATATATTTAATAGCTTAGAAAAAAATAAGTTTATATTAAAACAATTTATATTGAAAATAGCCCAGAATCAAAACTGCTCACTTCCCCAACAATTCAATTTAAATTTTCACTCCCATTTAAATTAACCAATTCCAATTTAAATAATCTTCAATTTCTATTGAAATTGATTTTACTCCAATTCAATTTGAATCAATCATGATTTCTTTTCCAATTCAAATTAAATTCTATTTGATCTTTAAACTTGTATAACTTAATTATAATTTCAATTTTACAATTACTATTTAATATCAATTACATTCACATTTTACTTTAACTCGAATTATACATTTCATTTAGTCAATATATTTTTATTATTCCATAAACATTTAATCAAGATTCCAGAGTTTAAACAAATTTCCAAATTTCAATATCACCTTAGAATTCAACTATATCCAAAATTCTTCGACGAATTCAATTATCCCTTTGAATTTCAAAACCAAACTCAGTTTACAAACAATTCCAATTTAAAACAATTTGGTAGCAATTTCTCTTCTAGAAACTCGAAAATAAACGTCGGAAACATCCATGATGCTGCAGTCATCACCGACGTTATTTTCCAGTGACCAAAAGAGTTCAATGCTTTTATCTCTTTAAAAACATTTCCAAATATTTTTAAATTCAAATCACCCAGATCTCAAATTCAACACAAAAAAAAATATTTTTGAAATAATACTATTATTTCTCCCAAACCTTCGGAAATAACCTTCAAATCCAAAAGAAGTTTAAATTTTCCCAAAAATTCCAAATTCCCAATCATCCAATTCATATTTAAATATTACTCTGGAATTTCATCTTACTTATTCAACTTTAATTACAATTCCAAAGTTAGTCTAATTACTTTGGATTAATCCATTCAACTGAACCCACTTCAATTTTAATCATTTCAATTTAATCCAACTCAAATTTTCCATTTAAATTTTAAACTTTTACATCTTCAATCATATATTCAATTAATTCAAATCAAATTCAATTTGAACTAATTCAATTCCAATCTCAATTTTAACCCATCTCGAATTAGATAAATTCGAGTTCAATTCTCAGAGGTTGGTTTAACTTTTTAAACCAAATTTACTTTGTTCACTTAAAGTTTTTAATCAATTTAATTTTTGAATTCTAATTCTAGAATTTCATCTTTAATTAATTTCACTTTTAATTTGGTTGTATTTTATATTACTTCTTATTTATTTCAATAATTTAACAACCAATCACCTTAATATTTATTAGAAGGAAATATTGCTATATATATCAAAATATACTTTTATATATAACCATTTAAAATCTTTATTTAAGAAAATAACAAGTACGCGCTCATATATATACACTCAACTCATATTAGAGTACTACAGACTCTATTTAATGAGTAACCCCACCAGAGCCAAGGTTCTCGCTTAACCTGGCTCTGATACCAAATGTAACGACCCGAAATTTTCGAACTCGAAAATTCCAGATAGTTATGAAAAAGAAGAAAGAGATAGAAGAAGAAGAACAGAAAACACCAAACATCTCACATTCGCAGCGGATAAAATATAATAATAATAAATAACAGTTTACAAAAGAATAATATATCTGTCGATTAAATTTTAATTTACATCAGAGTTTCACATATATATACAGTCACTGAACATATACAAACAAGCATGTCTCAGAATAACAACAATATATATACGGCGGAAAACTCTACATGCTATTTGCCACCTAGCTCGCCTCCTGAGCTCCAGAACGCTCCTACCTGAAAATCTGTAATACTCGGTCTGACCCGAGCATTACACCAAAGTAACACCCGGGTCAGGCTGGAAACCAGCGTGAGTAAACCCAACTAACAAGGAATACAAGCATGCAACTTATATAAACCCGGGGTAACTTGTATCAATATAAAAAATTCACAATTTGCTATAGACAACACTTATTCCACACATCAATTCTAAGTACCAAACTTAGATAAAATAATCTAATTCACATAAATCATTTCATTCTAGCCTATTGATTTTACAAATCAATTTATAAAAATTCGAAGTAGTTTCGGGTATTTCCTAATACCCGACCCCGGCCTCTTCGAATCTCATACCATCCTATCCTACGTAATCCAAACGCAAACACAACATATCATATCAGAGATATCAACTCCTTCAAAGCATCCAATATCATTCAGTCGTCCATAAACAAGCTTAATCACACAATCAATTCAATGGATTTACTTGAATTTTCAAACCTCAATCATTTAGAATTCTTAACTTGTCATTAATCAATCTTACTTTCATCATTCATCTTTATAAATCAACTTAGATTAATTATCCTTCAATTACATTCAAGTAATTAACTTTAATTAATTTTCACGACATTAAATTTTCTTAACCAGAATTAATAAGTAATCATAATTACTTCATGAATAATTAACTATTTTTAATTACAGTAATCCTTAATTACTTATATTAAATTTACTTCACATAAGTCACTTATTATTGATTCCTTCATTTTGAATTTCATCCTTAATTATATACATTATGAACTCCAATTATATTTCCATTTATCCTAATCTAAATTAATTACATAAGATAATTAATCATTGATTAAACCTCAAATAATAATCGTTCCCGATTTAACTTATAATTAACTATATTTTATTTACTTCATTAAATAAATTAATTACTCCTTAATTAATTATCTTAATTAAATTTCTTGATCTCTTCCGCAAAGTAATTATATTCCATTAACTTCATTAGGTAATTACTTGTCACACCATCCAATTATTATTCTGAATTACTTACACTTAGTTAATTAACTTAAAACGTAATTAATTAATTCAAACCATTCATTACTAAATTAATTAATCCACTAATTTAATGAATCACAAATCATCAAACATTAACATTAAAATGAAAACAATTCTCATTTTTTTATATTTAAGTTTGAAACAACTTAAAACCCCACTACTTCGAGTCAAACCACAATTAACTCGAGAATAAATCAAAACCAAAGTCACATTATCATCAAAGCACATCCACTCAATTTCAGCACTCAACCAATTATTTAAATCTAACTACTAAATTTAAATAAAAATCCAACTTAGTGAGATTTACTCACCTTTGATTTGTTTGGCAATCCATTCCAATCTTGATTAATTTCCATGGCTTCAGACCTTGTAACAACCGTTTTTCCATTTACACAAGTTAGGAAAAATCTAATAATTTATTTACCACTAAATAGTTAAATTTACAATCCTTCTAATGAAAACTAATCCAATAAGTTTGTAACCGGTAATTAGTTTCATTAACTACTAAGATCTACTTTACTGTAAATTTTCGACTTCTTGTTCTACCTTTACATTAAACATGCAGGTTGGTGTACTTGTATTTCTTTATTGTTTCTGTACATATTAGTATTCCAAATTGAAACAGGAAAACAAAACAAATACCTCAGATGAACAGGAAACAACTTCTGCTCAAGAACTAAATCCACAACCCAACTGTGCACGCTTATGCTACCACTACCCAACATCGAAACCGATGCCAATACCACGAACGCAGCCGCCTCCGTAATTGTCCAGATCTTCACGACTTTGACTACCTCTCGAGCTTGAGCTCGAGTTCATACCCCCCTCCAGATTCACGCGGTCGCCACCCACAAGCTCTGACGCGACCCCAAAATCCCGCCTTTACACCTCACTCAAGCTCGCGAGACCTCCATCGCCACGCGCGCCTCGTCGCCATTACGAAACCCTAACCAAGCTCCAATCTCCTGCCACTCAAACGCGCACGCGGTTCAAACAAAATCAAATTTGGTTTCGATGTTGAATTACAGAGGAAGAGAGGCTTTTTGTTTTTGTTCGATTTTGAATTATAGAGGAAGAGAGGCTTTGGAACAATTTGAATTACAGAGGAAGAGGGGTTTCGATTGAATGTTTTTTTTATTGTGACCTGTTGTTCCAAGGTAGAGAGGGGACGGAAATGAGATAAGGATAGGGGAAGCTTCTTGTGAACGCTAGTTGTAAAAATATCTCTGCCATGTTAATTTTTTAAAATTTTTGTTATTGTATAAGGCTTACAAATCGTCTCGTTCAGCATCAATGCGAAATTCCGAAACCCAAAACAAACACGCCAACAGGGGATTATAAGGTTTTACCCGCGTTCTGAACACAATGGAACGTGTTTCGGAGGCTATTTTGATCGTATGCGCGAGTTACGGAAAAAAACGATCAATTTTGAATTAAACCGATTAAAATAGTTCTAACGTTTCGAGTTGCCAGGGTCAAACGACAACTCCAATTGCCACGAAAATTAAAATCCGATAATAACTAACTATTACGGATCCAATGAAACTGGTTTCGTCGAATTCCGAGACTGTGCCTCAGAAAGCTATTTTTAAATTCAATTTAAACGATATATTTTCAAAACGGAACAAAACACTTCCAATTTCAATTTTAACACCTTTACTACCTCCAGTATCATTATTATAAATATTATAAGTCTTCAAAGCATTTTTTTTAACTGGCATACAATTTCAGATTCAACAATTCACCCAATTTCAATTATTAAATTCAATATTTAAACTATATAATTCAATGATTTAACTATCACGTAAATGTTGATATCTGGCATTCAAGTTAAAATTAACTTGTAAATATTTTAAAATTAATTAACTATTCAAAGTTAAATTGCTAGAAAAGCCGGGTCATCACATAAAATATCAACATTGTCTTGCCATGCTAACCACTTCTCACAATTCATTCGATGGCTAAAATATCATTTTGAATTATTTTAAACTTGATTATTTTCCACATTTCCAAATTCATCATTTCCTATGTCAAAATGTCTGTTCGAAGTTTAGAAATTCCTACCGATAACATGTCGTCTCATATATCGATCAAAATTCTTAAACAAATTCCGGAGAAATCAACTCAATAATTAATCACAAATTTTCCTTGGTTATACTTATTTTATTATCACTAGCATCCATGCATCCAATATAAATAAATACATCCAAGAAATCAATTCCTATCAACTAATCAACCAAAACTAAATAGTCACTTACAGTGGAACAATTCTATACTTAAAATTATGCAATGCAACTCTGATTATTCCTAGATCATTTAAATCTTAAACTTATTTACTCAAAATTTCCAGAAGTTCTTGTCAAAATAAAGTTGTTCACTTTAAAATTATTGATTCCAATTTATCTCTTTAAAATTTATTTCTCAATAACCTAAATTTTTCTGAACTCTAAAATATTTTAAGACATTATTTTCCAAAATTTTAATATCGCAAATTCCAACTTAGTTAATTAAATTTTTAAATCAAAAGGACATCCCAATTAGTTACCCCAATAATTAATTTATATTCCTATCCCTTATTAGATAATTACTATAACTATCTACCACACACCCTAGGGGATTGGACCTTAAGTCTCAGTAGGTCTTGGATTTGTGATATTATATGCCATAAGGTTCTGACTCAGCTCTAATACCAACTACAACGACCTCACCACTATGCCCATGTTATTAAAGAACACTATAAATAATATCGTCCAATAACACTGAGAATATGGCTTGTTAAAAGAGACCGACTGTAGTTATATCCTTAAACTAACACCGCCACATCATACTTACGGTCTTACTTAACCTGGAATTGAATTTGACGTGTACAGTCTTAGTTCAAGAAATAAACACATCAGTTTCTTAGAATCAAAATAGTATACCATATAAAATAGTAATCACATATCACAGCGGAATAATAAATTTCATATACAAATACAAATCTTGAGTCTACAAAATAAACTAGACTCAAATATTATACATCCGGTACAAATCTCTAACTAAATATACATCTCAATAAAAACATGAACCCTAAATTTAAACTAAAAATTAGGAAATGTTTATCTTACAACACCAAATAAGTCATTTTGCAACAATTTTTTGTTTTGAATTTGCCGCGGTTATTAGCATTATCAATTTCTAACTATTATGTCTATTAGAAAGAGTTGCAACATTTATTACCGTTCGTAAAAATGGTTATTTGATAAGGGAAATGTTATCATGTGCCCTAAGGGCGCATGTTAATATTGATTAGATTACCTAACTAACCCCACCTGAATTACATCTATTTTTATGTTACAAGGATAAAATAGGTATTTGCAAATAATTTTTTTCCATTTAGCACATAAATATCATCCTTAACATGTGCCCTTAGGGCACATGTTAACAAAACTCATATATATATAAATATCATAATTATTTTCAAAACTATTTTCATAATTCTCTAATAAATATGCTTTCCTGTTAGTTAATAGAATTTAAATTAAATCTTGGAGTTTATGCGATTTTAACATTTTCATATGACTTTTGTTTTTTAAATAAAATGTTTTCAGAACCTTAATTTTATAATATTGGGAACATTAATAATCGAATTAGTGTTACTAATTGGTTTAAATGGCCTCAAGCAACAATTTGTCTAATGTGGTATAACTCATTAAATAGAACGTTTGAGTGGAATTCAATAACCCATTATGGAATACTTGGATTTCATCGTGTAGCATGAGATGCTTTGGTTAAATTCTTATGATTGCTTTTAGGAATGTATGTAACATTTTAGAGTTGTATTCTCTTTTGATGTTTGGTATGGGGTTGATAGATCCTTAAGAGAATATATTTTAGGTTTTCTAGTAGTATCCGTAATGTGTGAGATTTACTGTAACGATCCAGAATTTTTATTAATTTAAATTTTAATATTTAATTGAATTTAAATATTAATAAGTGAAATTTATTAGTCGAATAAATTTTATTTCGAATAATTGGATTTAATTGAATAATTAAATCGATAATTTAATATGTTAAATTATGGAAATAATTGAAAATTGGGTTAAATATGATTGAAAATGATTTGTAAAATTCTATTATATCATATTGAAGTTAGAATGATATTTTAGAACTTTTAAAATTGAATTAAGAGTTAATTTGTGAAAATTAAATATTTTAATATTTAATCGACTAGTGAAATTAGTCAATTTTTCAACTGTCTCAGAATTGGACGAAACCAGTTTCATTGGATCCATAATAATTTGTTATTACCGGATTTCAAATTTCGTAGCAATCGGAGTTGTCGTTTGATCGTGGCAGCTCGAAACGCATCGAAATTGTTTTAATATTAATTTGGCGAGTTAAAATAGCCATTTTTCAAACAGTCTCGGATTTCGACGAAACCAGTTTCATCGGATCCGTAATATGATATTATTGTAAGGTTTCAAATTTCGTGTCAATCGGATTTACCGTTTGTCCGGTGCAAGCTAAAACGCCTAGAAAATCGTTTAATCAGTTTAATTTTGAACGTTTAGTGTCATAACTCGCACAGATGACCGAATTAGCTTCCGAAACAGGTTCCATTGTGTCCGGAATGCGGGGTAAACCTTAGGAACGCCAACCGGCATGCTTCGTTTGGAGTTCGGAAAATCCGAGATGAATAGTGTCGCGCGAATTTTCTATAAAAGCCCCCCTAACTTCATTATTTTCACAAAATTAAACCCTAGGGTTACAGGCCGCCTCCATTATCATGTATGGCCAGAAAATTCCCATCTTCCTCCTCCAATTTCTTCAAATCCGTGAAGTATTACCACAAACTTTCAACTAGAAACTCGTAGAACACGTCGCGAACTATCTATCCAACGGTCATGATCGTTTCTAGTGCTTTGGATTGATGGTAATTGGAGCTCGAATGGCCGTGGTTCACACAAGAATTCCCAGGCCATAGGGAGGCCGAGTTCTCCAAGCTTGCAGCCGAGGGTTGCGCATGAGATGCTCTTCAATATGGCGTTACCTGATCGAATTTTAATCGAGCAAGGAAGTTGCAAAAATCAACCCTAGTTTTTGAGCAAATGGGTTCTTGCGTCGTGTTTACCTGTACGTGCGTGGAGATGGGGAAGAAAGAAGGGACGGGTTGGATTGAAGGGGGCTAGGATCTCACGGCTATGATTTAGCTAGGTTTAAAAATTTATAATTCATGTTGTAAATTAGTTTATATAAAATCGTGTAAACTTGTAAAAATCATAACTTTTTCATACGAGGTCGAAAACGCGCGAAACCAGTTGCATTGGAATCGTATGGACGAGCACTACGCTATGGAATTGGATTGGAGTCGTTTGGAGTTAGTGAGAATTTCGGGTAAAATTAAACGTCCGTTTAATTTTATTCGAAATAAATCGCTAAAGCGAAATTGAAATCAAGGTGGGAACTTCTCACTCAATCGAATCGGTTTCAATTTTTATTTTAAATAGTTAGATTTAAAATTCTTGAATGCATGTTTGAATGATGATTGTTATCTATTGATTGTTAGAATAGACACTATGCGCCGTTTGTAAGCGGATGTTATTTAATAAAAACATATATCGCGATATTTCATAAACAGTGAAATTGGTATTATATATAATAGCAATATATATATATTGGCATATGTATATATTGCAGTTGTTGATTTCCCGCATTATATAGCGGATGAGACCCTATTGCGCCGTCTATTAAGCGGATAATATTTTAAATCCCATATACCGCGATAATTCCGTACTGGAGCGGAATTGGTATTGGCGAATGTTTGTGGATGCAGGGAAAAAGGTTAGAGGGATCCAACTGGATTCCTCAACTGTATTGATTTATTTACAAATATTTTGATATTTGTTGATTATAATATCGATATATGATATTTGGATGTCGTGATTGACTATTTGGTGCTGTTGCATCATCGGATTTATTTTTGAAGTTTTAAAATAATGATTTTTGGTTTTTAAAGGAATTTTTAAAGTGATTTTTGAAAGTATATGTTTTATTAAAATTTTGAATTGATTTATTTTAAATAAATTAATGTTATAAAAGTTATAATTTTTGTAAAATATAACCAAATTAAGATTTTTGAAATAAATAGTTATTAATTTATAAAATGGTTTAATTGGGAATTTTGAATTATTATAAACGGTTTATATAAAAGATTTATAAAATTGATATTTATAAATTAAAAATACTGGAATTATAAAACGAGTTTTTATAAGTAATAAAGTGAAATAAAAATGGATTTCATAAGTAAATTGAGATTTATAAATTTATGAAATATGAATATATAAAATGGATAGATTTTGTAAAATATAAGATTTATAAGAAATCAACTTATAAATCGGATTTTGGCATTTAAAATGAGATATAAAAAGGATTTTTATAAATAGAAGTTTATAAAAATATAAATGGAGTTTATAAACGTTGTTTATAAATCCGAAATAAATTGAATTTGATAAGTTGGATATAGGAATATATGAAAGGAATTATATTCACGATTTTGGACAGTGAATATATTATTAAATGAAATGGATATGTTTTGGGGAAGGAATATTATAAAATGAAGTTAATGATTTTAAAGACGTTTTAAAATGCATTAAGTATCGAATACATTGATTTCAACATTCATTGTTGAAATAGACGTTTCGAGAAATAAAAGGAAATGGTGGACTTTAACACTGTTGTTATAGTAAATGGTTTCCGAAAGGAAATGTTTTGTATAGTATTGGGATTTATATATCTATTTTAAATTTGAATCCCTATACTAGTGATTTTGGGTCGTCGTAACGATGTTTTACACAACATCCGTTTTTGATCCACATAAATGTGTTAAGAGAATGATTTCCTTGGGGAATGAAATATATACTAAATTTTGATTTAAGTATATCGAATATTTTCAAATGTTGAAAATAAATAGATTTGTGATGTACTTATTATTAAATAAGTATGGAAATATTTTTCCAATGTGAAATGAACGTTTTATAATTTATCTTTGTAAAGATAAATTGAAAGTGAATATTTGAAATCGATTGAAAATCGTATGTCATAAATATTTTGGGATTATAAATTCACTAAGGAATTTATAAAAGAAAGGGGAAATAGTTTAAAAATAAACGTTGATTTATTTTTAAAATTATGGGAATTAATTTACGGATTTGGAACGTAAATATAAAGTAAATCGTTAAGGATTTATTTAATTGATTTAAATGAACCATGTTGAAATGAAAGAAATTGCGCGTAAGGAAAATGGTTGAAATTTGTTTTCAAAAGTGATAAAGGTGAAAAGTAATTTGAAAATTTGTTTTCAAATGGTTGAAGTGTGGAAAATATATATATATATATATATATATATATATCTAGTAAAGATATTTTGGAAAGTAAATAATTTGAGAAATTATTTGGATTTGGTGATGTTGAACACGCCTATTGATAGTTAAATATTCGACTATTAATATTTACCTTTAAATAGGTATTTGTTGAGATTTGTTTGAATTTGAATGACACACTTATTTTTGAATAAGCGCTCACTGTTCGGGTTAACCGGGAAAGGACCTTGGGGTCGTATAACCCATTCCGAGTATGTGATACGTCGTTATGAATTGCATTTGATGACCGGTGTTGAAGACCGGATGTTTGTGAAAACGGAAGGATTACCGTCGAGTTATTGTACATCGGCTGATCTCCGATATAGAGGTTTTATCACCCTTAGTGACGAGAAGTCCGGTCGTGATTAGTGAATATCCGGAATGCAAGGACTTATTTGTAAGTGCCTTCGGTTCTGTTCGATCCCGGAACAGACTTATATGGATTGTATGTCTGACATTACAAATTGAGATATAAAGCTGATTTCTTTAAAATATATTTCTGTTGGTGTCGGAGAATTTATTCTCTTAGCTTAACACCCTTCTCTGAGACGTACGAGCTCAGAGGTTATATAGTTGAAGGTTATTAGTGATATACTCCCAATTTGGTAGTGTGGCATATTGAGTGTTGCTGTGAAATGATCATTGTGTTGATCATTTGTGATAGGATCATTTATTTGATCATTTATCTTGGTGAACATTTCTATGATCATTTGTTGATCCAAAGCACGACTTTTGTATAAAGTGTGGCTTTGTGGACGAGACTTCGTCGGACCTCACACCCCGGAAATGGTCAAAACATGAAGGATGCAGCAAGGTTATTAGGGGTAGCGCCCTTTAGTGTATGTCATTCCTTCTGGATAGAGGTGGTATCATGGCATGGAGCCCAGATATTTAACCTATGTTGTTGCTGCATATTTTGTGGTTGTTGGAAATCGAGGATCCTCTGATAGATCGGTTACGATCGGGGGATGACATATTCGTGTCAGTAGTTACCCAGTTAGGGGTAACCCGGCCTTGTGTTGGCAGAGATCCGGTTTGGTTCTCGGGGACGTCCTTCCAGAGGCGTTCTCATGTGGCAATGGGAAGTTCCTTGGCCTGACCATTTGTTGGAAATCCAATTCCCAATACGAAACCCTGTACGGTTTTAGTTGTAGAACCTATCATTCACTTATGGTGGCGCCCCACTGTTTGGATGGTAGCTATAGTAGACATAGTTCGAAATGTCTATGTTGGCTAAGATTTATATTCTATTTTCGAAATGAATTTTGCCTACACTATGCACTAGTAATAATATCAAATGTTCTTTTTAATGCGTATCAAGCATCTTTGACTATCATAAGGAGAAATCTCCTCCGATTCTGCGTTTGCATTGTGTGTGTGTGCGGGAGGCCTTATGGTAGTCTCATTTTTAAAAGCATTGCGAATTGACTTTAAAATATTCTTCTATTTTGATTT
This sequence comes from Allium cepa, assembly GCA_030765085.1. Classification (NCBI taxonomy): domain Eukaryota; kingdom Viridiplantae; phylum Streptophyta; class Magnoliopsida; order Asparagales; family Amaryllidaceae; genus Allium; species Allium cepa. Next base: position 74,501,189 of record CM060942.1, read on the forward strand.
TAAAGATAAATAAACTGTTTTGAGTTCTCACACCAGTCACATGACTGACTCGGAGTTTATTGTTTTCCTTCCTAAACTCTGGGTGCCCACCAATTTCCACACGGGCAGTCAAGAGTTAAGGTTTATTCAGGATATTCAGGAGTTGCTGGAGGCAAGATGGATGGCATGGCGTATACTAGTATATAGTATTTCTTTTCCGCTGTTGATGTTGTTGTTGTTGTACACTCTGATGATTTGATGTAATGTACAAAATGTAATAACTGATATAGTTCTTTGTTTAAAGATTATTTATTTATTTATTATATGTTGTTCCACTGCGAATTGTGAGATTCTGTTGTTGTTCTGTTGTTTTCTATTTTCTATTTTCTTTTCTCTCTATTTTCTTTCTTTTCTCTCTCTCCTTCTGTCTTTTTCTTTTTCTTAAACATTGAGAATTCGTATTTCTGTTCATCTTGAATTAATCTATGGAGATTAGTGTATATTCAAGGAGTACGAATTTGCGGGTCCTCACAGGTGGTATCAGAGCTTATGGTTAAGCGACAACCATGGCTCTGTTGGGTATTACTCATTAGAGATAGAGTTAGTAGTACTCTAGAATGAGTTTGAGTGTAATAATAGTATGAGCGCGTATTTGTTAGTGAATATAAATTGTTTTATATTGTGATGATTGGTTTGTTGAGTGGTATATGGATTTTGGTCAACACGAGTAATTAACGTTGTTGATAGGGATCTCTAAACACTTGTACAGAACAAACTGACACAATATTGTTTTAAATTGGTAAATGAAATAATTTTACCTCGATTATATTTTGTATATAAAGGAATAATTTTTCAGAATTATTAAAGTGTATATGAATTGATTGTTTGGTTGTTGAATAAGTTAAATAAAAACAACAGCTGTAAAAGAATGAATTGTATAAGCAATTGAATTATAAGTATGGAGTTATAATTAATGTAATTTACAATTGTGAAATAATCTTATATATATAAGAAGTGAAAGTATATAAGTGTTAATTCATTAAAAGCTAGTTGCATAAATTGAATGGAAGTCAATTTAATATGATCCAATTGGAATTAAAAGTGTTGAACCAAAATGAATGTAAAATGAATAAATTTGGTTGTATTGAATAAACATTGGTTGTTATATGATTGTTAGTTGATTGTATATAATTCATTAAGTGTTAATGAAATTGAATTAGCAAAATTGGAAGCTAAGTAATTAAATTCAAATTGAAAGTAAATAAATTTGAATAGAATTGAATGTGAATTGATTTAATTAGTGAATGCAAACTAATTAAAATTGAATATGAATGAATGTTAGTAAATCCAATGTTAATGAATCAAATGTAATTTAATTGAAAACCAATTCATTGAATATTAATGAGAATATGAATGAATATTGATTTGGTTATGGATGATAGTTGGTTGATGTTTGCATTTGTTGTTTTGTTGCATTTGCTATATTGGCACATGTAGTTGCTATGTTGTTATATGTTGTATATTGATACTATTTACATATATGCATGATTCTCATATTGTTGTTGAGTGTTTAGTAGGTGCGGATGGCGTTTGCTTCGCTTTTGGAGCTCGCTTTCGCGCTATATTAGCCATATATGCTCGCTAATAAAATATAAGGTACATATCTCGGATTACATACCGTACTTTTACACTTTTTTTCCCTGCGGGATGCCTCATCACTTGATGAGATGTATATTTGTGATATATATACTATCATTTTTTTTTGAATCGAGCCCGCAAAGGAGACTATGGCGAATTTTTTCGAAAATTTAAGGCGTTAGAAAATTTTTGAGAAAATTGGAAAATTTTGTGAAAACTATAATTTTGATTTGGAATTGAAAGTTAAACAATAGTAGTTGTTTTTGAAAAGAATAACTAAGTATGATTTGAAAACTTAGTAAAGTATTGTAAGAAGTTTAAATTTGTTTTGGAAAGTTAATGAATTCTGTAACTTTTTCTTACTTGTTAATTTCGAGGACGAAATTCTTTTAAGGGGGGAAGTCTGTAACGACCCAGAATTTTTATTAATTTAAATTTGAATATTTAATTGAATTTAAATATTAATAAGTGAAATTTATTAGTTGAATAAATTTTATTTCGAATAATTGGATTTAATTGAATAATTAAATCGATAATTTAATATGTTAAATTATGGAAATAATTGAAAATTGGGTTAAATATGATTGAAAATGATTTGTAAAATTTTATTATATCATATTGAAGTTAGAATGATATTTTAGAACTTTTAAAATTGAATTAAGAGTTAATTTGTGAAAATTGAATATTTTAATATTTAATCGACTAGTGAAATTAGTCAATTTTTGAACAGTCTCAGAATTGGACGAAACCAGTTTCATTGGATCCGTAATAATTTCCTATTACCGGATTTTAAATTTCGTAGCAATCGGAGTTGTCGTTTGATCGTGGCAGCTCGAAACGCATCGAAATTGTTTTAATATTAATTTGGCGAGTTAAAATAGCCATTTTACAAACAGTCTCGGATTTCGATGAAACTAGTTTCATCGGATCCGTAATGTGATATTATTGTAAGGTTTCAAATTTCGTGTCAATCGGATTTACCGTTTGTCCGGTGCAAGCTAAAACGCCTAGAAAATCGTTTAATCGGTTTAATTTTAAATTGAGCGTTTAGTGCCATAACTCGCACAGATGACCGAATTAGCTTCCGAAACATGTTCCATTGTGTCCGGAACGCAGGGTAAACCTTAGAAACGCCAACCGGCACGCTTCGTTTGGAATTCGGAAAATCCGGGATGAATAGTGTCGCGCGAATTTTTCTATAAAATCCCCCCTAACTTCATTATTTTCACAAAATTAAACCCTAGGGTTACAGGCCGCCTCCATTATCATGTATGACCAGAAAATTCCCATCTTCCTCCTCCAATTTCTTCAAATCCGTGAAGTATTACCACAAACTTTCAACTAGAAACTCGTAAAGCACGTCGCGAACTATCTATCCAACGGTCATGATCGTTTCTAGTGCTTTGGATTGATGGTAATTGGAGCTCGAATGGCCGTGGTTCACGCACGAATTCCCAGGCCATAGGGAGGCCGAGTTCTCCAAGCTTGCAGCCGAGGGTTGCTCGTGAGATGCTCTTCAATATGGCGTTACCTGATCGAATTTTAATCGAGCGGGGAAGTTGCAAAAATCAACCCTAGTTTTTGAGCAAATGGGTTCTTGCGTCGTGTTTACCTGTACGTGCGTGGAGATGGGGAAGAAAGCAGGGACGGGTTGGATTGGAGGGGGCTAGGATCTCGTGGCTATGATTTAGCTAGGTTTAAAAATTTATAATTTATGTTGTAAATTAGTATATATAAAATCGTGTAAACTTGTAAAAATCATAACCTTTTCATACGAGGTCGAAAACGCGCGAAACCAGTTGCGTTGGAATCATATGGACGAGCACTACACTATGGAATTGGATTGGAGTCGTTTGGAGTTAGTGAGAATTTTGGAAAAAATTAAACGTCCGTTTAATTTTATTCGAAATAAATCGCTAAAGCGAAATTGAAATCAAGGTGAGAACTTCTCACTCAATCGAATCAGTTTCGATTTTTATTCTAAATAGTTAGATTTAAAATTATTGAATGCATGTTTGAATGATTATTGTTATCTACTGATTGTTAAAATAGACATTATGCGCCGTTAGTAAGCGGATGTTATTTAATAAAAACATATACCGCGAATATTTCATAAACAGTGAAATTGGTATTATATATAATAGCAATATATATATATTGGCATATGTATATATTACAGTTGTTGATTTCCCACATTATATAGCGAATGAGACCCTATTGCGCCATCTATTAAGCGGATAATATTTTAAATCCCATATACCGCGATAATTCCGTACTGGAGCGGAATTGGTATTGTGCTAATGTTTGTGGATGCAGGGAAACAGGTTGGAGGGATCCAACTGGATTCCTCAACTGTATTGATTTATTTACAGATATTTTGATATTTGTTGATTATCATATCGATATATGATATTTGGATGTCGTGATTGACTATTTGGTGCTGTTGCATCATTGGATTTATTTTTGAAGTTTTAAAATAATGATTTTTGGTTTTTAAAGGAATTTTTAAAGTGATTTTTTGAAAGTATACGTTTTATTAAAATTTTGAATTGATTTATTTTAAATAAATTAATGTTATAAGTTTAATGTTATAAAAGTTATAATTTTTGTAAAATATAACCAAATTAAGATTTTTGAAATAAATAGCAATTAATTTATAAAATGGTTTAATTGGGAATTTTGAATTATTATAAACGGTTTATATAAAAGATTTATAAAATTGATATTTATAAATTAAAAATACTGGAATTATAAAACGAGTTTTTATAAGCAATAAAGTGAAATAAAAATGGATTTCATAAGTAAATTGAGATTTATAAATTTATGAAATATGAATATATAAAATGGATAGATTTTGTATAATATAAGATTTATAAGAAATCAACTTATAAATCGGATTTTGGCATTTAAAATGAGATATAAAAAGTATTTTTATAAATAGAAGTTTATAAAAATATAAATGGAGTTTATAAACGTTGTTTATAAATCCGAAATAAATTGAATTTGATAAGTTGGATATAGGAATATATGAAAGGAATTATATTCAGGATTTTGGACAGTGAATATATTATTAAATGAAATGGATATGTTTTGGGGAAGGAATATTATGAAATGAAGTTAATGATTTTAAAGACGTTTTAAAATGCATTAAGTGTCGAATACATAGATTTCAACATTCATTGTTGAAATAGACGTTTCGAGAAATAAAAGGAAATGGTGGACTTTAACACTGTTGTTATAGTAAATAGTTTCCGAAAGGAAATGTTTTGTATAGTATTGGGATTTATATATCTATTTTAAATTTGAATCCCTATACTAGTGATTTTGGGTCGTCGTAACGATGTTTTACACAACATCCGTTTTTGATCCACATAAATGTGTTAAGAGAATGATTTCCTTAAGGAATGAAATATATACTAAATTTTGATTTAAGTATATCGAATATTTTCAAATGTTGAAAATAAATAGATTTGTGATGTACTTATTATTAAATAAGTATGGAAATATTTTTCCAATGTGAAATGAACGTTTTAGAATTTATCTTTGTAAAGATAAATTGAAAGTGAATATTTGAAATCGATTGAAAATCGTATATCATTAATATTTTGGGATTATAAATTCACTAAGGAATTTATAAAAGAAAGGGGAAATTGTTTAAAAATAAACGTTGATTTATTTTTAAAATTATGGGAATTAATTTACGGATTTGGAATGTAAATATAAAGTAAATCGTTAAGGATTTATTTAATTGGTTTAAATGAACCATGTTGAAATGAAAGAAATTCCGCGTAAGGAAAATGATTGAAATTTGTTTGCAAAAGTGATAAAGGTGAAAAGTGATTTGAAAATTTGTTTTCAAATGGTTGAAGTGTGGAATATATATATATATATATATATATATATATATCTAGTAAAGATATTTTGGAAAGTAAATAATTTGGGAAATTATTTGGATTTGGTGATGTTGAACACGCCTATTGATAGTTAAATATCCGACTATCAATATTTACCTTTAAATAGGTATTTGTTGAGATTTGTTTGAATTTGAATGACACACTTATTTTTGAATAAGCGCTCACTGTTCGGGTTAGCCGGGAAAGGACCTTGGGGTCGTATAACCCATTCCGAGTATGTGATACGTCGTTATGAATTGCATTTGATGACCGGTGTTGAAGACTGGATGTTTGTGAAAATGGAAGGATTACCGTCGAGTTACTCTACATCGGCTGATCTCCGATATAGAGGTTTTATCACCCTTAGTGACGGGAAGTCCGGTCGTGATTAGTGAATATCCGGAATGCAAGGACTTATTTGTAAGTGCCTTCGGTTCTGTTCGATCCCGGAACAGACTTGTATGGACTGTATGTCTGACATTACAAATTGAGATATAAAGATGATTTCTTTCAAATATATTTCTGTTGGTGTCGGAGAATTTATTCTCTTAGCTTAACACCCTTCTCTGAGACGTACGAGCTCAGAGGTTATATAGTTGAAGGTTATTAGTGATATACTCCCAATTTGGTAGTGTGGCATATTGAGTGTTGCTGTGAAATGATCATTGTGTTGATCATTTGTGATAGGATCATTTATTTGATCATTTATCTTGGTGATCATTTCTATGATCATTTGTTGACCCAAAGCACGGCTTTTGTATAAAGTGTGGCTTTATGTACGAGACTTCTTCGGACCTCACACCCCGGAAATGGTCAAAACAGGAAGGATGCAGCAAGGTTATTAGGGGTAGCGCCCTTTAGTGTATGTCATTCCTTCTGGATAGAGGTGGTATCATGGTATGGAGCCCAGATATTTAACCTATGTTGCTGCTGCATATTTTGTGGTTGTTGGAAATCGAGGATCCTCGGATAGGTCGGTTACGATCGGGGGATGACATATTCGTGTCAGTAGTTACCCAGTTAGGGGTAACCCGGCCTTGTGTTGGCAGAGATCCGGTTTGGTTCTCAGGGACGTCCTTCCAGAGGCGTTCTCATGTGGCAATGGGAAGTTTCTTGGCCTGACCATTTGTTGGAAATCCAATTCCCAATACGAAACCCTGTACGGTTTTAGTTGTAGAACCTATCATTCACTTATGGTGGCGCCCCACTGTTTGGATGGTAGCTATAGTAGACATAGTTCGAAATGTCTATGTTGGCTAAGATTTATATTCTATTTTCGAAATGAATTTTGCCTACACTATGCACTAGTAATAATATCAAATGTTCTTTTTAATGCGTATCAAGCATCTTTGACTATCATAAGGAGAAATCTTCTCTGATTCTGCGTTTGCATTGTGTGTGTGTGCGGGAGGCCTTATGGTAGTCTCATTTTTAAAAGCATTGCGAATTGACTTTAAAATATTCTTCTATTTTGATTTTAAAGATAAATAAACTGTTTTGAGTTCACACCAGTCACATGACTGACTCGGAGTTTATTGTTTTCCTTCCTAAACTCTGGGTGCCCACCAATTTCCACACGGGCAGTCAAGAGTTAAGGTTTATTCAGGATATTCAGGAGTTGCTGGAGGCAAGATGGATGGCATGGCGTATACTAGTATATAGTATTTCTTTTCCGCCATTGATGTTGTTGTTGTTGTACACTCTGATGATTTGATGTAATGTACAAAATGTAATAACTGATATAGTTCTTTGTTTAAAGATTATTCATTTATTTATTATATGTTGTTCCGCTGCGAATTGTGAGATTCTGTTGTTGTTCTGTTGTTTTCTATTTTCTATTTTCTTTTCTCTCTATTTTCTTTCTTTTCTCTCTCTCCTTCTGTCTTTTTCTTTTTCTTAAACATTGAGAATTCGTATTTCTGTTCATCTTGAATTAATCTATGGAGATTAGTGTATATTCAAGGAGTACGGATTTGCGGGTCCTCACATTTACTAGCTTTTGGTAAACACTTGAATTTCACTGGGGTAATTTGGGACGCTTTGGTTAAATTCTCGTGATTACTAAAAGTGATAGTATATTGGCACTTTAGAGTTTGCTCTCTTTCGGTGTTCGGCATGTAGATGATAGATCCTTAAGAAGTATATTCCTAGATTTTTATATGACCCTTATGAGCCAATAAGTTAAAACTTCTTCAGTCTTTGAGTTATGTCTTTACGATCATTATGATCAGTTTGGACTTAGTTTTCTTTGACTTTGAGGTTTTGTTTTCATGGTATGGACCTTCATTGGTATCAGACCGATGTAAGTGATACCGCCTTTTGTTTTCCATGGTATGAGTACAATCATTGATATCATTATGTATTCGATTTTTTCTTGGATTTTGAAACATTATTCTTGGTTTTGGAATTTTCAGGTTTTTGATTTATGCTATGTATTGGGATTTAAATATTTCCTATATCTTAAGATGGATTTTGATGATTTGGGATTTATTTCTTATCTTGCGTTTGAAATATGGTATGTGTCTTGAGATGGGTTTTATGTTAACTATTCAAGTGTCATTTTTATATTTATGGCATTTGCATTTATTATACTTTCATATGCTTGTGTTATACCTTGTTCTCACCTGTATGATATTTAGAGATAGCTTGACCCAATCTATTACTTATAAAGGAAAGCAGAAACCAGGGAAGTCATTTGCCGCCACGTGTCCTTCTTGGTTAACTCCCCGTTGTTTTCAACTTCTGTTTGTAAACTGTTCTTCTCCTCATCACGTGCCCTCTCCACGTCTACTTCGCTTCTCCTCCCATCTAAGTTCCAAACCTTTTCCTCCGCTTTCACCCACCTCCCTCCTCAACCACACCATCTCTCTTCCCGTTCCACATCCGTTAATCTTCCCGTTACCCTGCTCTTCCCTCTGCCCGTTTACCCGCTCCTTTTTGCAATAGCCCGCCATTGGTTCACCTAATCTTTACCCCTTGCTCCTCGCCTCCCTTCTTCCCCGCTCAAACTGTCGACCCGACTACAAATTCGTCTAGCGTCGAGTTTTGCCCCTGCCGTAATCTTAGCCACGGCAGAAGTTAGTACTCTTTCTATATTAATTTTGACGTTTTGGGGGCTTCCTGTAAATTCGTCAACGATTTACCCATTCTCCGCCGTACGCACCACCCAATGTTTACCCTTTTCTGTTACGCACATTTATGATGTTATCACTTTCAGAACGGTCACTACGCCGTTGTTTAATCCCTTACCCTACGTTAACGCAACCCAGCCGTATATCAGTGGTTGTGTTAATTTCACTTACCAGTCAGTAAATGTTGAAAGTTCACGCAGACATGATATTGCTTACAATTTGACCATTTTCTACATTAACCCCCATTATTGTTTACCAGCATTGAGGTCAAACTACGTACTGTAGGATTGAGAATAAACATGGTAATAATGATTTAAGTTTAATGCAAATAATGTTATAAACTGAGTTTTACAACTGAGTTTGAGATAAACATGGTAATAGGATATATTTAAGTTTTCTTTCGTATAATGATCTAAATTAGTTATATTAGCAGAGTTGTCCTTTTATGGTTGCATAAACTTTATTATATTGGTAAAGCAGATGTCATATTTAATTTCAAATATGAATATACTTGTTTGAAATAATGCTTAGTAATCTTATAAATTAAACGTTGAAAGTCATGCATTAATTGATCCACTGCTTGCATCCTCGTATTTTTTTAATTGCTTCGATTGTGCATATGGCTTTTGATTTCAGATAGTAAGACGTACAACAACTCAACGAAGATGTAGTTAGTAATATGTAGTTAGTACAGTTACGATAACTTTCTAAAAAGGACCCAATATCTATTTATGTTTATATATCTAATCACGTATTATTTTATTTCCAACTTTGTTAATGCCAACAGTTTTACAAGGGAAGAAACAAGCTTTAACCAGAAGGTATCGTAACAAACAAACGTATCATTGGATACTTGATTATTCAAGTAAGTCAGTACGTAGTAAAATTGTCTAGTTTCTGTTTAAACTTTTTACTCCATCTAGAGAATTACAAGATGTACCATTAAACAACTTTTAAACTGAAACAAATAGTACGCAAATTTCAAACTGAAACAAATACTAAACATATAAATAATTTTTGAACTTCAAGACTTTTTTTAACACCTACATTGGACCAGGATGTCAGTGTGAAGGAAATGCATTGTAAAATCCGTGGAAAGTATGTAAAGGTGCATATAACAGTGTCATTTCTCCTTAACTGTGTGATATATAAGAATTAGGAATGGGATACCATAAGCTGAAACAGTAATATTTTTTAACATGATGATATCCTCAGCATGTTAACTGTACTGAAAAAGCATGGTTGTTGTGGGTTACTTCTGCATGACGTGTACATTTTGATTATGTTAATTTGGACAATGGACGATTCCATTTTAGTAAAATGTGATTATCGTCTAACTTTATTGTTGCATCGTATGCTACCATAAATACAAATTTATACAGATAGTACACGTCCATCCTTATAATTATTTTGACATGGTCGATCATTCTTTTATCCTAACTATCAAATATGATTATGCATTTTGTGCCCACAGAAAACTGATTTATTCTCTCTTTCAATTATACTTATTTCATAAATAATCTTCAAAGCATCTTGCTCTTATGTATAACAATAATTGAATTAATTTATATATTCGTTAATAATTTATATGTGCATGTCTTTTTTAATCACAACGATGTAGCTTAAACAACAAGCACAATTGACCTTTGAATTTTACGTACTGAAATTTGTAACAGTTGACAACCTTTGGTGACATTATTGTTTCACACAAATACTATATCCGCTATCAATTTGATGATGAAAGTTGTAAGGGTACATACTGATACTTCATATTATTTATGTATGTGACTATGTGTGTTTGTGTGTACACAAAAAACCACGCACTTCAGTTTCAAACTTGACCAAAAAATGATTCTTATTATATATTGTAAAATTGCAACCTCTTCATGTCCCTAACATTCTTTCATTCTCATGAATGTAACGTTGTAATTTGTAAACTCATAATTTTATTTACAGATTGGTTGTTCTTCAATTAACTGGCATTTACTAAATACTAAAGTTAACTGAGTAATGAAGTCACATCAACACAACTGCGGTAGGATTTCAGTCAGGTTTTACCGTTGTGTGGTTATTTAACTGTTTAACTTCCTTCTGACATATGACTCCCATGTCAGCTACTCACATTTTCTGACCGTATGGTATATTGAAATGTGAATGTTCAGTAAGGAAAATGGTAGCTGTACTTATAAATTTTTATTTCATTAGTCTGTGACTTCACTGTTATGTTCAAACCATACAATCGAGTTGTTTTCCGTCTGACGTACCATGATGAAAATAGTGACTGTATTGTACAACCAGCCTACTAAATATTTTTTTCCCTTCACACGCCCTGCTGATCATATTTTTGTGTAGAAGCCTGTTGGGTAAAGTTGATTTTTTTCCTGTACGATTGATTGATGGATCACATGCTCTGTATGTAATTAAGCATGTCAAATTCTGTCCCCCACTGCTGTCACCGTTTAAACAATTTTCGCTGAAGTAGTACCATATTTATTTTTAATCAGTACGTAACGATACTTACTGCCACTGATGCAGGCTGTATATACTGCATACTGTCTGCCTGACGAGTGTAAACCCTTGCAGGTCATTTGCTTAATCACAAATTATGGATACCACAGATGTGGCTAGGGATGCCAGAGCTGACAGAAGAGGTGCAATGAATGTGAGAAAAAGAAAAAGGTCTACAGTTTTACAGCAACAGGGGACAACGACGGAAGATACAAGCACATCCCGTGAAGATGCATCATATAGGCCAAAGATAACTTCAGGACGGAGTGGCCGTAACGGTACGTTCTATCGGTTTACATACGGTTATTTAATTCAAAAATTAACACACCACAACAACTACTTTCCACTTAATGAATTAACAATTTATTACCGTCAAAGTTCTTCCTACTTAATGACGCGTCCACTTTTTTTTCCTACACACAGTTTGTTTGTCAGGATCTTCTTCCATTATTTCCTCATCAGTTGATGCACCTCCACACTTGGAAATGCTCCAAATTCTGGTAATACAGTTATTTAATCTGAAATTTCATTTACCTTCCATTTATTTCATGTTGTTTTAAACATAATTGGTTAACATAACAATTGTTTAGACTGCACATTACATTTTAAATTACAGTAGTTGTCAGTAAATCAAGTATAAACAACACGGGAACATACATTCGCTGTTTATTTAAACTTGTGATGTTTCCATATTTTTACAGCATAATTTTCCCTGTTGAACTTCTATTTCTCATTACATTCTTTCTTTGAACAACAGTTTTTAAATACTTCATCCACTTTTTTTTCCCGTATATGATACTAGCCTCACTTATAAACAGTTACTACATATTTAAGTCCACGATTCATCGCAGTATTTGACTGCTAATTTGCAGCACTTTACTTCAACCCCTTTCTCTGCCACACTATTCAGTACTGTTACAACTGCTACTTTTACTGGTACACTTTCAACATTACTTCATCTTCCACTGTTCAAACTACTCAACGACTCCATACCTTTGCTGTTCACATTTTATGTTAACTCAGTTTGGATGTTCGTTAACATTCAAATCATACATAAAGATATCCAGGGAATTTTTTCCCCCTCAAATCATGTTGTCCTCCTTTATACATACTTCCCAAGCATTACTGTTTAGGCATTGAATTATAATTAAATTCAATTTGTGAAATAAATTAACTATACGACACTCATTAATTTGCAATCCCATGACTTCAAATAATTATCAATTTATCCCCATCAACGTTCTTACCACTTAACCACATCTCCACTTTTTACTTCTTCAGACTGCTTCTTTGTCAGGTTCTTCATCTTTTACACTTTTACTTCTCCTTCCCTTCGTTCTTCGAACAACATTTTTTACATCCTCCATCCTCAATGGATTGTAGTAACTTACAGTACCTAAGGAGAAAAAAATGTAATCTGAATCTAAAGAAAGGAAAATTCTGTTGGAACACATGGTGATACTTGGTAATCTTCTGTTCTAAATCAGTGTTCAGCTGTTATTCAAATATATGATGAAATTTGTTTTTACAAAACTTTTTTTTTTACCTTTTAGCAATTCATTTCAGTCACAGTTTCATGTACGCTGCTGCTGACATGACTGTCAGATGCTTGCTCGCAGATTGCTCGGGTTGATTATGTCTTTATGATAAGTTGAACTGCATCATCTACACTCTGACAACAAAATTATGTTCACTTCTCAACAGTAGGTACACTTTCATACCGTACGACAATTTGTTTCCATTTTCAACTTTACCTGACGAATTTTTTGCTTCCCGCAAAGTTTTGCCGAATTGCTACGAAAAGGTACTCTTAACGATAGGGATTTGGCAACGAGCTGTTCAGACAAGATTATGCTCCTCCTGCACTCAATGCTCAGTAGGTATTTTTAACATTTGGCATTGCGAAATAGATAGCGACCAGTACAATGGTCTTGCGTACAATAGCACTAATTCTAGGTGCACTTATCCCAGCTTTAACTTAGTTGCACTTGACTATTGGATTCACAAACTCATCTGTTCAGCAGTCCTATATCAACAGTTAATTTTCAAATTTTTAACAAGTGCACCACCACCACTTCTACAAACTAACATTTACTATTTCTATTACTGTGCACACCACCTTCCCTCAATTTGCCAACTCACTGTACGATAACATAACAAACATATCCTCGGTTGTATATCCTTTATCCTGCTCTTCGTTATTGCTATACAAATATGATGTCCATCGCAGCACGGGTGTCCATGGGTACTTCGGACGATACTGTCGATCACCTTGACCCACTGTCATCAGAATTCTTTTCCACCACTTCCCCGCTGAACATGTGTCAACACGCATCAGGCAAACAGTACATACTGTCCGGTTAGCGGTTAGTTGAGGTCGACATTTTTATCTCTTTTTCTTACGTTTCCATAAACTGTCCCAACATGTGTGATTGCTATGCTCTACTGTTCTGCTAATTTCAGTACTACGGCTTTACGTGCAATCCATTAAACTGTATGACAACTTATTTGCATCAATTTACATCAACCTGTTTGTCCGCCACATTACTCAGCACTGTTACAAGTGGTACTTTTACTGTTATACAGTCCATATTTACTAATCTTCGGTGAAAGACGATTTTCTGATCTTATATACATAGATGCTGAAATTTGTTTTCACGACACTTTTTTTAATCATTTAACAATTCAACACATTAACAGGTTCATGTTTATTGATGCTGACATGAGTATTGGAGGCTTGCCTGCAAATTGATCAAGTTGCTTATATCTTTCTGATCAGTTCAACTTCATCATGGACCCTCTGACGATAACACTCTGTTCAGCGTTCAACATCAGGTACAGTTTCGTAATACATTACAGTCTGTGCGCACTTCCAACTTAAACTGACAAATTGGTTTCACAGTGCACAAATTTTCTACTACAGTGGAAACCTGTGTTTAAGATTTAGTGGAATGCACGATTTAATTAAGATTTTTTTCCATGCTTACATTTTCATTTGTGGATTGTAAATCATTCGCAACTATGTCCGAAATATTTACGTAACTGCGTTTTGAGTCGTAGGTGATTATTGGAAAAATAAAGGTATTTGGAAAATGCACAGTATTCCATTTTAGGCTGACCGCATACATACAAGGCCGACAACAATATCTCAGCAGTAGTACTCTTTATTCAACTACACGAGATTTTTTGGGTACTCAATTTACAATAATTGATTATTACATCAGGAGTGCTTCCACAGTTTGTTTTAAGTACTATGTACTGTTCTTTTTGATATAAGTCCTGACTCTAAATTTAGTGTACCTATGTCACTGCTTCTACCTTAAGTCCTAACACGTATAGCTTTATCCTTCTGTAAATTATTACAGTTTCGTATATGAACATACATAAGTTGCCCATCTCTTTTAAAGAGCAAATTATAGATTCTACATTGGAGCCATGTTAAATTTCCTTGCAGCATTTACGGCAGTTTCTTCTTGCTGGTGATTAAACGTAATATAAAAAAAACCTAGATTATCATAAAATAATGAAAGAGATCGTAGCAGTGTTTACACTTACCATAAACACAATGTCAGATAAGATGCTATGGTAAATGTTGCTGCAGTTATTGTATTGGTACACCCACCCAATCATCAAAAATTTATTACTTTCTTCATGCAGCTGTAAATTTGAAGCAGTTTCTAAATATATTACACTTGCACAAATTGTTTTACAAAGGGTATTTGCAAATGCATAACACGAGTAGTTTACAGAAGTGGCACGGTAATCGTTGCAAAATGCCACATACAAAGATAACTATATGACAATGTATGCTTTTTATATTCGTACTCATTATTTTACGTCAAATACAAATATAAAGTTGGTACCACTGATCCATGTCCACGTTATTCTACCTAAAGTTAGTGGAAGAAAGAAAGTGTTAACTCAAAGATCATTTCACATCGAGCAATGCTACTTCACAGTTTTGAACTGCGGAAATGCCCGTGTGCGTATCGTGGTCCTTTCATTCAACAATAACTAATTGGTTTAATATTTCATTTCCTGCGCACATCCCCTGCTCTTCATTAGTAGTATACTAATGTTGTGTTTATTGCAGCACTGATGTCCGTGGCTACTTTGGACAGCAATGCTACTCCCCGTGTTGCACACACTGTTCATTGTGTTATCCTTGGAACCTGTTTGGACAGCAACAGGAAGAAGAAGGCGTCCAGACGGTGGACACACCTCAAATAATTCATCAACGTCTCTGGTTGTCCTACTTTCTGTATTATTATCAGTAAATGGCAAAATACGTGTTATATGTCCAAATATGTATGCTGTTAGTGGCCACATACGTTGAAACCGTGTTGTCCCACTATTATATGTCCCAGTATTATGTCTGTATTAATGGTAATGATTCACATGTTTAATTGTCCTGTTACAGTACGTACGTGGATAACAATTACGTACGTGGATACCAATTTGTACAGCGCATCATATTTAATAATACTCCTCTTATCTTCACCTGCATGCTGTATAAATTACTTGCTTTCACTCAATCAAAGACACGGAAGTCATATTCGGAATCCCATTCTATGGTATTCATATTTCCACTAATATATCAATGACTACACTAATATTTTAATTCTTAAGTGTGTTACGTGCTTTATACGTTGAGAATGAGTTGTCCCATCAGCTTTACTAAGCTACAGTTGCTACCGCATGTTTGAGTACACCCTGTTTATTTTCCCGCATTTTTCATGAGCAGCACATACTATCTTATTCTAATCGTCCCTTACCATCAATGGCAGTAGCACTTTACCCTTTGTCAACGTACTAACTGACCCCTGCTTAATATTTTACTCTATCATCAGTACGAATAAGATAAAAAATATAACTTCCTTACAATATGGTGTACCGACACCTGTACTCCAACCACGAACTCCAAACATTTCACAAACCAACAACTGTTATCACCACGTACTTAAATGTTGAAATGCACGTAAATTTTCGACGGTTGCAACTGTTCTTTAGATACAGTTATTTTCCCACAGTCAACCACTCCACCCCACATCCTACGGTACCTACATCCACTACAAACATGTACAAACCAACTACTGCACAGGTGTTGAAACAACGTCTTCTCCTAACTGTCCGTCAATTATAGTCTTAACTTTCCGGCTACAAATAATTCATCAACTTCGTCTCCTACCCACCCTACGCCTCATCAAACTATTATCTACCACTGTACAAAACTCCCTAGGTACTTCCTTGACTTTAAACAACATAACATTCATTCCGCCAGTACACCTTCCACGCAACCTACCCCACTTCAGATATCAAATTTCTACCTGTTCTACTACTCCTCTGTTTACCATTGTTGTTAACCTTTCTTCCTTTTACCTCCAACAGATATCCGAATGGTGAACCAATATCAACTACTGTCTGAGTTAAAAGTTGGTCCTAACTAGGATCGCATTCATGTACGACTGTCCAGGATGTGGAATTCAATCTCCAAAGCCGCAAAAGAGATTTACTCGACAAATCTTCATCTTCTTGACGTAAAGGTAAGCCGTAAAACAATTTCATATCTGAACATTTTTGTTTACCACCTACATCAATACTGCAAGAAGATCATAGTTTACTTTACGGCAGGGCAACCAAAAGCATGCGGTCGTGCCAAAGAGTTTGGTCGACAAATACTCAAAAACATTTGAAGAACAATGTTTGTACGAGATTGAAACGTTCAACGTCTATCCTGCGCAAAATACGTACCGCCCAATAGATGACGAGTTGATGATCATTCTTCGTACTGACACAAAAGTCAAACAGCTGCCACAAACAATGTACGATATTCCTAGATACAAATTCGGTTTTGTCAACAATGAAACTCTTACTCAACGCATAGATAAGGTGGCTCAACTTACAGGTGCAGTTACTTATCGTACTACCACACCCCCTACACTATCGCTCTACCATTTCCCCTAACAGTACTAATCAAATTTCTTTTACATTCCTCCTTCTTCGATCTTCCTACCAGATGTTGCTGGAGTGGTGCGAGGTATTTCAGAAGTTGTCCAACTAACAATAAGGACCGGATGTCAAACATGTAAAAGAGAGATTACTATTTACACTGGAAGGTTTAACATTTATCAACGTCTCACATTTACGTCTACATTTTCGCATTCTAACACTCTCAATTTCAACTTTTACATAGTTTAAAAAATACATCCATTACTTTGTGGGCTGACAAAACCGACCTCATAGATGTGACTGCTATTGAATCGGAAAAACAACCACTGTCGGTGATATTCACTTCTATGATAATCAAACTATTCAAAGGTAAACTGACTTTACCCATTCATATTTCCTTCATGAATATCAACCTTATCTCCATACTAATAATTATAGGAGAGTTTACATTTTCATCAACTAATGGTACACAAATATACTTCGGCGCTGACTGTCCAGAGATAGCAAAATTACTTTCCAGGTATACCACCAATTCATTTGTAACAACTATTGCCTATGTGTACACTTCATCCACAACCTTATTCCTACCGCGATACTTTACAGCGTCACTGACAGCGAAGGTAGTACCGTTACATCGACTGAGCGTCAATGGCCTACATCTTCAACTACTTACGACCTGGAAATTAAAAGTACCATAGCTAATATGTTAGACGACATACGCTCTAATGACTGCCACGTAATTCAATATATTCTATTCCTATCTGTATGTTACCTTTACTTTTTGATTAACATTTCCTTATCTCATCCTCCTTTGCAGTCAAAGAAGTATGTCGTAAACGCAACATTGACGAGGATTAACACATCATCAGGATGGAATTATCTTTCATTTCCCATTTGTAGGAAGACGATGACAAAGGAAGCAACCGGTTTTACCTGCTCCAAATGCAATAACAATATTACTCATCCACTTAACAGGTCTGCATAAGTAAGTTTACCGTTCAATTTCATCTCCCTCACATTATGTTGCATCCTCACAAGTACAAGGTATCTATGGAAGTTTTCGACCATACCGGTACTGCGACTGCTTTCGACAAAGATGCTGCCCACCTCCTCAAACGAAGCGTCGATGAGATGATGGATATATCCAAAATGGTACACATCTTACACCAACACTTTTTAATCGACTAACATTACTAACTTCAAACTGTCTAACCTTACCATGCAACTGTTGTCCCCCTCCATTATCCACCGCCTCACAATATATGACACTGTTGTTTCTTTTTCTTCAGACCAACGGTGACGAACTGATTGGGAAACTGTTCACTAGCTTGATGGGTACGGAAGCTCGGTTTGAATTTAGACCATCAAAGTATGACATAATGAATTATGGAAAATTGCTCACTGTTAGTAGAGTTTCACATATTAAATAGCCTAACAACTCGCTGCCTGATCGACCTGAACCCCTTGAACCAAAGGATACAAAAGACAGTGATGGTACACAACTAATTGCTGCATCCAGCAACATCACAAATGCTGGTACGACTCTTTTTACAACCTCCTTCCACTCTTCTTAACATATCATCCATACATTTTACCTACCAAAAGCTTTCCTTTCTTATTCAGGTGTGACAAATGTAGAAATGATTAAAGTTAAAAAAGTTTGTATTCCACCCCCCAATTCGTTCTTCTTTCCCCATAGCACAACAAATAACATATACACTCCCCGTACCTGCAGGAGACTGAGGAATGTTTACAGGATAGCACCATAACCGACCTCACCGTTGGACGTGAGAATGAACCAACCTGTCACATGCTGCCTGCTGGGGGGCAGAGGAAACGTGGACGAACAACTGGTAGTAAGAGGAAGAAGTAAGCAGTATGTGAGCAACTGCAAGCCAAACCATCGTACTTTCGCATCAACATCCTACCTATGTATTCCCCAGTCATGAATGTTGTGTTTTGTTTGCAATTGTACATCTTCGTTTATTCCTGTACCTATTACTGCCTACAACTACAAACAAAATAGGCGGTTCTACTTACGCACTGCATCTGTTTATGTTTGTTCAAAGATGTGTACTACTGTTTGTCCCACTGTATTTTCAACCATTACGATAACTGACATACTTTTACAGTCAATTCTGTTTCCTGTACATACCTTTCTCTTTACTGCTGCACACTGTTCATACAAACACTCTATATTGCTACATACACTGTTCCCCACCCGTAACTCCAACCACAATGACCCTTTTACTCTCCTCTTTAATTCAACTACGACCGACATTTTGCATTTAATACAAACTGAGCTTCCGTCTGCACCAACATACGAAACGTCACCCATTTTTAAACTACTAAATGTATTCTATGGTACAACTATCGCTGTCATGCTTCAGAATCTAAGATATCGAAATCACATCCACAGACCAATCCAGCAACCAATATCCAACGAAAATGTTAAAAAAATTTACTTACACTCGGCTAACATCTATTAATTTACTGCATACCTGTACACAGCAACACCTTTCCTTTCCACTACTTTTTGTTTCACCAATAAATATATATATTTCCTCAACAAGACAACGCAAAAAACTGTGCTAACAAAAATACTGTACACATATTTTTTTTAAACTCTTCTTTCTCTCATTCCTAAACTAATTTTGCTTGAATGAAGTTGGTACTCGCACCACAGCTAACGTATTTATTCCATACGCTATACATGAAGGAGGATGATGACAAGGTCCACTACATACAGGTGCTTACTTCAACTCCGTACCATTAATTTTCAAACAATGGATGTCAGTGTGGTGAACAACTGAAGTTGACATTCAACTGTCATCTCAATGATCTGCGTGAATCAAAGTGCAATGAAAACTACCAATTATTTTCCACAATTTTCATATGCTTGAATTGCTATATCCCTGTAAAACTTTCGATGGTTTTACTCACGGCTAAATATATCACGTTTACGGGGATATGTTTTTTCAAAGATATCTCTAATCTATATTACTGCTACCGCTCCCCCTGTTTCTCAAATACATTTAAGCATCACCTGCTCTCCTCCCCTCTGTTTTTCTAATTTGTGATGGTCTTTTTGGACTTTGATTTTGCAATCCGCCTGTTTGTAAATAAATAAGTAAATGATACACATAACATCCGCCTCCATCTGCATGAACATGGCAATAGTGATATTATCAACGTCGATGACCAAGCTGACCACTCCACTAACATATGCACAGTTATGAGTGTAAGTAAAGGGGTAATGTACCATCTCAGTCCGGTCTTAGAGCGAGGCTTGGATGTGTTGTTCAACATTGAATATTAATGACTATATAGCTGGAACTTATGAAATAATTTGAAGCAGGTCAAAGTAAATGCTACAGGCTTCGTATTCTCTTCACGAATGCAAATTTATTTCCCGGCTTTTACGTTGTACAGATTTGT
Source organism: Allium cepa (assembly GCA_030765085.1). Lineage (NCBI taxonomy): Eukaryota > Viridiplantae > Streptophyta > Magnoliopsida > Asparagales > Amaryllidaceae > Allium > Allium cepa. The sequence continues at coordinate 74,521,725 of CM060942.1, forward strand.
ATTTACTGTGAGTTATTTTACTTCAGTAATTTTTATAGCCTTTACCCTGTTTTATTACGTTCCTCTCTCGCCTGTTATGTGCATCATACTTGCTCCAATTAATTTTCTACACTACGCATCCGTTTATTTGTACTGAGACAAATATTTGTTACACGCAGCGTTGTACTATGACTACTTCCACCCGAAAATTTACTGGTCTGTTTCTATTTTCAAGCTATACTCAACAACAGTTCAATCTTCGTTCCCTGTTCAGGATATCAATCTTTCCACCAGTTTTTTTCCACTACTGCTGGAGCTCAATTTTTCTCCCTGGTGTCACTGCGTTTCAATCACCACAACTCCTCCATTTTCATGTCAGGTTCAGGGAGAAACTTTCTTCCTCAATTTAACTATCTACAATTATACAACAAAGTACAACTGAAGATCAAATCTACTTATTTATTTCGCTTTTGAGTTCGCCGGGTGAAATAAATAAACTTGCGGATGTTCCTACTATATGCTGTCTGTCCTTGGATGAAGCTAAAGAATTTACTGCAATAAGTTTGCAGAGCCAAATACAATTCAAATTTGAAAAAATAGAAAACATCATACCTATTTCTTCGTTTTATTGTAATTATGTACAAACCAAATATGTCAACTGATATACATAATTATTTCTCCATTTGTACTACGGCTTTTGACTTTCACATACTGATAGCATTTGCAAAACTGCGAAACCTCAACATCACTACATTTGCATATGATTACGCCTACAATAACTTTTTGTACATTCCTAACTACTTCCCCACTGTCTTGCACTTTCAAATACCCTCCACCATGCTACTAAAGTTGGAATCTTTCCAACCGATTTACGACAACTTACAATATCCTACTGACATTGCTGTTGGAAAACCAAACAAAAAAAATCAACAATATTCACCATTCCTGCACACGGGATAGTTTGCACATATGTATGTATGTGCAGGCAAATGTTTTCATGTCTATTCGGGTCAAATGTGGTACATCCAACGACGTAAAATAAAGAATACTTCAAACTGCTTCTACCAATGTTCGGTACTGTACATAAACATTAGTTGTACAAATTAAACAATTATACATATCTTCAACGACAACATACCGTCCTCCGATTTTAACTACACACAAGCCCGTGTGCGTAGCACGGGCGACACACTAGTTATTTTATATACTCGGGTCAGGCCGAGACTTTTTAAGTACATGATAAGTTGACCTTTGGATGTTTGTGCTTGCAAGGAGATAAACATTTTTGACTTTTAAATTATCTCATTTAGGATTCATGTTTATTTATGAGACGTATATTGAGTTAGAGATTTGTACCAGATGTATAATATTTAGGTCTAGTGTGATATTTTATAGACTCAAAATTTGTATTTATATATGAGATTTATTATTCCATCGTGATCCGTGATTACTATTTTGTATGATAAAATCTTCTAATTTTGAGAAACTGATGTGTTTATTTCATGAACTGAGACTGTACACGTGGAATTTAATTCCAGAGATTAAGTAAAACCATAAGTATGATGTGGCAGTGTTGGTTTAAGGATATAATCATAGTTAGTCACCCTTAACAATTTGTATTCTCCATGTTACAAGACGACATTATTTATTATGTTCTTTAATAATATGGATATAGTGATGGGGTCGTTATAAGGTCTTCAAGGAAGGAGACGGCTCTAGATCAGCGTAAAAGTGAGTAAGAGTTGACAGAGAAGTAGGAAGAGAAATCTTGAGGAGGGAATCCAAAGAGTGAGCCATCTAAGTAGATTGTTGAACTGTATACCAAAGAGATTCCAAATTGGCAAACTCACGGCTCAAGTCAATGGTCACATGTTCCTCTTTATTCACAATAGTAGGAGTAAAGTCACTTACAATCTTAGGCCTTTTGTTTGGATGAGAAGATGGAATGTAAGTAGGAACTTCATCATCTGCTTACTTTTCCAATGCTTCAGTTACTTTGGAAATAGAGCCTTCAATGGAAGCGGGTTTGCTCAATTGAGACGAGACAGGAATTTAATCTTTAGTTTTCCTTTAGGAGCACCATCTTTAACTTCTATTAATTTAGAAGTGACGACAAGATCAGACAAGCCTAAAACAAAGAAAATAAGTCAACAAATAGAGATAATAGGAATTCCACACTAGATATATTAAAAACTTACCAATGAGCTCAAGTTGGACTGGAGAAGAATAGAGAAAGCATTATGATTATTGATGACCAACAACCATTTCCCTAAGGCATTTCCTTTCATCATTAGGGGTTCCCCAAGTATTATATGATGATCTAGAATTAGCGAGTAGTGAATAAGATTCACTTCCTCGTAAGTGTGAGCCTATCGCTCATGCTCTTGGATTCCAGAATCAGGGATTTGACACTCTTGCTACCAGAGGAGCTTAATTGCTTAGAAGTCGGGCCTAAAGGAAAACATCCATTACGGAGAAAATGAAAAATATAATATAAGTAACAGGAAACAAAGACTTACCAATAACAAAAAAGTTCCTTTAATCGTAGAATAGCATGTGTCATATAACAATTGATTTTCCCATCCCTCGGCCTTATTAACAGTATTGATGATCAAGCTTTTCGGAAGAAGATGGATATGATATAGTGAATTGCTCTGTTGTTCACTTATCTTGGTAGGGCTAGCTATAGTGTAAAGAATTTCAGCTCTAAGAGAGGAAAGCTTGGCTTCCCTAGTAAGAACTTCCAAGCAGGTCAAGTAGGTATACGAATTTGAAGTCAATTGAATTAGAGCAATGTTTAGGTGCTCCAGGAATCTCAAAAGAAAGTCAAGGAATGGAAGATATCTCGACTGTTATACATGTAATGGGGTAAAGATGAAAAATCCTTTTATGGGATTGTCAATTCTGCGAGAAGAACTGACAGGAATAGCCTCTATACCTGTCATTTCAAACCGCTTAAGAATGGAATCCACTTCTCCATGAGTGGTAATATACGATGGATTATGAAGATGGTCTTCTTTTTTAGTAGATGAAGAAACTTTTGGATATTTATTGGTCTTCTTGATTCCTTTCTGAGCTGTATTTTTGCCTTGCATTTATCTGTCATGTGATATTATTCCAAAATAGAAAAGTATAATTAGAATGCTCATGATATAAAATGAGATGTTAAACAAGGAATATCTAATTGATTGTCCAAATTATGGTACCAAAATGTGGAAAGTCTATAATCCGACATAGTATTTACAACAAGTCAATGGTCATTGCATAGTAACGTTGAACTTATGGAAAATTTAAAATTTTATGTCAATTAAGAGTGTGCTAAAAACGTTAAACTTGTGGTATGAAAGTAAGCCTACAGGTGTTTACTAGAAACATAAAGCAAGAATTATCATAAGAGTAACCAAAATGTTATGTTGCATCACTAAATCTATATTAAGTGGATGAATTGAAAGTCGAAAGGTATTAGTTACACTATAAATTACAATGTAATGCTGTAGCCATGGTTAATGCCGAAGGGATAAAATATCCCGCCATGATGAGTAATGTCGACATAGGCCTATAATTTTTTTATATGTGACCCATGAAATTACTACAACGACTATGTCGTAAAATAACAATGCCATACAAGGTCTACAAAAGAATGTTGGAAATGATTACCAAAGAAGGATAATAACTCATAATAAGGTTATCAATGTCGTAAGATAGCCCCATAAATCAATATCATATCTAAACAGCAATGCTTTTAGTTAATGTCAAACTTGTGTATGTCACATCTATAGTTAGTGATCAACATAAACTTTCTCATGACAACAACACTTATAATTCCAAATAGGTTCTCGCACCTCTTTTCAGTTATTAACAACATAAGTGTTTTATGCTATAAGTTTTATAAATTTCAGAATTGATTATTAGAGCAATATGCAAGGGGAAAACTTAACTGTTACCGAACATCAGAGTGATATAGACTATCCGGTTTATCGGTAAAACATTAGAGTAAAATATCAATGTCAAAATAAAATGAGGTAAATTAGTTGGTATTGAATATCCTAGTAATGTCATAAGGCATCAATATTGATATAGAGCAAGGCGATATCGGGTTTTGGGTATAATAGACTGTCCATTTTACCATTAAATTAGAAATTCCCAAGTTTTCAAATCAATGTCGCCCGAGTTTAATTATTCAAGTAAATCATTTAAGCAACATAGAAATTCTTTGCTAATTCAATCTAAAAGCACAATTGACCATTAATCTAAACGATATTATGAATACCAACATCAAAATCATGTAATTAAACCTAAATGTCAATTAGAAATCGATAAAACCAAAACGAATCCCTAATAATGATTTTGATATAAAACTTCTTAATTCAAGTTAATCGGTGCAAGTAAAGCCAAAAATTGAACCTTAATGATGCCTTGGATGTTTGAAATATGAGATTTTTGACGATTTTGGGAATTTGGGAATTTCTTTTGTTTGAGATTGAAACAAGTGGTAAAAAAAGGAAGAATGAGAAGATTAGACTATTTATAATGGAAAAGAAGACATGCAGCTACTATTGGATCAATTTTAAATGTACGGTAGGATCCGCAAAGAATACCAATAGACGGTAAAGAGCCAAATGCCGAAGGTTTTTGACTTGAAAAGTCAATGCTTCCTTCATACTAGTGGGAATAGGTTACTATGATTACCATTTTTGAAGGTATATGGCATGTCGAATAGCGATGTTCCCACATTTAAGCAATGTCAAAAGTATGAATAAAAACCAATGTCGAAGCATACAATGTCGTCCCTTATCAATAAAGAATAACAAGTAATATCGAAGGTCACCAACAAAACCACCAGTACCGAATGTCGCATGTTAGTAAGGGAATGACAACATTAGAATTTTCTAGGTTGAAAGCCATCAATGTTATAACAACATGATATAGCATTGACGTCGCATCACATTAACGCCGCATTCCACCAATGAAGCCTTCTTCCATATAGCCAGAAAAATCAATGTCACTTTAGATTAATATCACATCTCTCCAATGCTGCCTTATTCTAATGTCACCCTTTAGAGTAATGTCGCATCTCATCAATGCCGCTTCACTATCGATGCCCTGCCCTATCAATGCCACTCATCACCAATGTCGTCTCTTATTAATCCCGCTTATCATTAATACGGCCTATTGTCAATGTCCCCTGTTATTAATGCCGCTAGTAATAAATGTCGTTTGCTGTCGATGCTGGCTGTTATCAATGCCATATGTTATCAATGTCGCTTGTCATTAATGTCGTTTTCTATCAATGCCATCGGTCACCAATGCCGATCATTGCTAATATCACCACTTATCAATGTCACCACTTACCAATGTCACCATTTATTGATGTCGTGCCATAGTAATGCCACACTTCATCAACCTTCAAAGGAGGTAGCATAACCTCAATACAACGTTGCTATCAAATGTCATCAATAAAGGCTATCAAGGTGGGGTGGACGCAAAGCATTGAAGTACACCATTGTGCAAGTGAAAGTTGAAGTACAACACCATGTACCATCAATATGGTTAATGGTGAAGGTCGAACATGCCGCATGGACACATGGCAGCCATGCCGCATTCCTCAACATCTATAAATACAGACCTAAGACCATGAAGAAAGGGGCAAATCATTCTTTTCTTGTCTCTTACATTTTAAACTTTGCAAACCTAAATTGATTTAAGGATTTTTGCACTGATTGTACTTTTGCACATAGGACCTTGTACATTCAATAATTACATAACAAATGAATAAAGAAGACTTGAATTATGACTTGTTTTCAAGTTCCAAACACTTTTGATTTTTAATCACAATTTTCTTCGCATTCCAAAAGCATTAATGATCTTGATTTATGAATACATAAGATTGCTCTACATAGATTAACATTGTGTAACAAACTTGGTCAAGATTACCTTGAATTAAACTTAAAAATATGATTTAATTTAACTAAATTAATCTTAAGATAAAATTGAGAATTTTATTAGTTATAATTTCCAACTAAAATGAATTTAGGATTAAATAAATTGGAAATTCAATGAATATCTTTTTGTGAGACTTAATTCTTATATTTGATAATACAAGAATAATTTTGGAAAATTTGATAAATAAATATATCAAAATAATTTGTAATGTAAAAATGTGAATTACAAAGTTTTGTTCACTCATTTATTATAAGTGGAGATTTGTGATAGAATATATTTATCTCAAATTATTGCAACAAGTGTTGTAAATTATATAAAATGTCAATAATTGGAGTTATTATTTAAAAATGAGATTTGTACAATTAGTAGTTTACTTCTGTCAAAATAATAAGAATAAATCTTATTTTTAAAGGGTATATCTAATTTTATAAAATATCTAAATATTAATATAATGATAAGTTTTAACTTGCGATTGGTTTTGGTAGATTTTGAGAGATCCTATTATAGTCTATAATCCATTGTTTAGTGTAAAATAGTGTTTTATACTAAGTAAAATAAAATAAGAATTAGCGACGCTTTTCTTAGTAAATTAGTAACACCTTTCTAGGCCCATGTAGGAGAAATAAGAGAAGGAGAAATAAAACTTTCGTTCATTTTTACTCTTGTATTTCTCTTTCTGTCATAACGTAAACAAATCTTCTTGCTTCTTAACCCTATAACCTAAATCACCCAAAATCAAGTGAAAATCAAAGGGGTTTGATCAATAAATATAGAAATCAACTTCAGGTAATTTCCTTCGTCTTTTAGTATTTCTAATTCATTAACTAATCTCATTTTTGCTTAGGGTTGTAATCCTTTGTTTTCAAGTATCTAAAATAAACTTAGGACTAATTGATGAGTGAAGCTGGCCAAAGAGAATTTAGGTTTCTACAATCAATTCAAGTCTATAAAGGTGAGTTACCACTCATACAATCCATCTCTAAACTTATATGTTGTTGCTGTGTTGTTGAATGAACCGATTTTGTATTGTTTTCAATTTGATTGGGATATTGATATATTTGAATGCCTTGTTCTCTGGTAGTTAAAAACCTAACTAAGTAATCTCTTAGTGCACTAATTCCATGATGTTTGTGTGCTTGCATGATCAAAATTCATCACCCTAATGATCATAGCATGTTGTAGTTTGAAAATCATCAGAAATGGGTTGTCAAAGGGCAACCTGGAGCTGGAAATGCTCGAGGTTTGCCCAGAGGGTTGAACCGGTGGGACGCCACCGGCGCACCGGAGGGGTGTTTTCCTAGTGCTATTTCAGCTACAGGTTGATGCCCCTATCGTCCGTTCCATTATTTGTTTTGCCTTGTGTTTGCATGAACGTTTGTGTATTGTTTTGTGGCTGAGTTCATATTAATTGAATTGTTATTTCTGGATTCTGATTTGGAATTTGTGATTTTGTTTTGGAGTTTTAATACCACAGAATTGTTCTATGGGTTTATAGCTCAACATACAAAATTTTTATCATATGGTTTTTAATTTGAGTTTCCAAAAGAGCCGATTTTCTAATCGAACCATTTTCTCTAAATCTTTTTAAGTATAATTTTTTATATATAAAGAATATTTAAATGTATAAATATATATTTATTAGTTTATTATTATTTATATAATGATAATTATTTTGAAGTATAAATTAGTTTATTTCTAATCAAATGTTTAATACCTGTATGGATTTGGAAATATAAATATTTGTAGTTTTTATAAAGTGAATGGACTTAAAAATATATATGTACATATATGTATGTTGTATTTTGAAATAAGAATTGTGACTTTGGATCATTTAAATAGGGATTTGAAATAACTATATATATATATATATATATATAAGTAATTTTGATATAAAATTGGAATTAAGGATTATTTTGTCGAAGGATAACTCACACACATGCATAGGCACATATATATTTAAGAAATAATTGAGTTTGTGGATTTTTAAAATGAGTAGTTTGAAAGTAATTATATAAAGAAAGGGTTTTAGAAATCATTTTACATATGTTAAATTATATTAATTATTTTCGAAACCAGAAATTCTTATCGAAATTTTATTAGATTTAACACTTGGCTATTTATATGCTAATTTGGCAATTTTGACGACTTTTGGATTTGGAGAAGATTTTTAAAATAAATTGTTTTGAGAAGCTTAATTCTATAGTTTGGGGAATACTAATAATTGACGTAGTGTTATTGATTTGTTTAAAAGCTTTCTAGTAACGCTTCGTCTAATATTGTACAACTTATTGAATAGAATGTTTGAGTGGTACTTACTAGTCCATTAGCGAATAATTGAATTTCACTGAGTGTTATGGGATGCCCAAGTTAAATTCTTGTGATTATTATTAGGAAGTATTTAACATTTTAGAGTCATATTCTATTTGGTATTTGGTGGGACCGATAGATACTTAAGGGAATATAGTTCAGGTTTTCTAGTAGTATCCGTAATGAATGTGATTTACTAGCTTGTAGTAAATATTTGAATTTCACCAAGTGGTATGAGATATTTTGGTTAAATTCTTAAAGGAGATAATATTTAGCACTTTAGAGTTTACTTACTTTGGTATTTAGCTGAGAGCTGATAGATCCTTAAGAAGTATACTCTTGGATGTTGTTATACAGTTCTTGTGATCAGAATGAATTATATCTTCTCCGGTCTAGTTTTCATGGATTTTGAGATTCTATATTCAGGTATAGACAATCATTGGTATCTGATCAGTATGAATGATACAACCTTTTGTTTTCCCACAGTATGAATACGATCATCGAGATCATGATGGATTTGGTTTTCTTGAATTTTGAGATATTATTCTTTGTTTTGTAATTTTATGGTTTTTGGTTTATTCCGTATTATAATTGAAATATTTCTATGTCTTAGGATGTGTTTTGATGACTGTGATTTATTTTATGTTCTTGGATTTAATATTCTTATGCATTGTGATGTAATTAGAATTGGACTATTCCCGTGACTTGTTATGTATATTTATATGTCATATATCTTTATGTTATATCTTGTCCTCATTCTTTGGATATTTAGAGATCTTCTAACTCGTTTATTTCGTAATACTCGACTCGTGCTAAGACTTTTCAGGTTACATGACGAGTAGACTTTTGGATGGATGTGTTAGCAAAGAGATAAAAAATTCAACCTTTTAGTTTATCTCATTCAGGATTTTTGTGTATGTATATGAGATGTATATTTATGATAGTGATTTGAATTGGGTTTATATTATGCAAGTCTAGTATTTTCTTCGTAGACTTACAACATGTATTTGTGTAAGTTGTATTTCATTCCGCAGTGACCTGGGACTGCTGTTATATGCTATATAGTTCTGATTTCGAGAAACCATTGTGATTATTATATTGAACTCATGCTAAAAATGTCAAATTTTTTTCCAAAGACTAAAGTATAAGTATGATGTGTCAGTGTTAGTTTAAAAAATATATGCACACTCAGCCGTCCTTAATAAACCGTATTTTCCATATTATTAGACGACGCTGTTTTTAATGTTCTTTAATGGTACGAGTATAGTGGTGAAGTCGTTACACATTGCTTAAACATGATCATGCTTATAACGTCACCATTGGTTTGAACATGCCGAATTACCAAAGTCCTTTCTCAACCAGGTGTCGCTTTTGTCAACACTCATTGAGGTTTACAACGGACATCTGGTTCTTCTTACAACCATACTTATCTTTCTTTATACTTTTTGGGGTTGACAAACAAATTCGTTAACACCAGGAAATTTGTAGAATTTTTCCAAGTCAGATTGAACGCAACAAATTGAAGACTGAACTGGTTTCGTAAAAACAATCAAAATCACCAACAAACATTACAGAAGTTAAAATAAGCCTTTTGCAATATGGATGAAGAATGAATCTTTTTTCCTTCACTGAATTTGCAAACAAAAGAGTCAACACTTCCATTACAATAACAAAGAAGGAAGGAAATACAGGGCTTCCTAGCCCGAACCCTCTTTTAGCAGAAAATAACCATGATTCTCACCATTAAGACCAATAGATAAATAGATTGTAGAAATACATGTATGAATCTAATTAGTGAAAAATAGGAGGAAAGTTCATCTTATGTAGAATCTGAATTATGGAGTTCCAATGGATCGGACTGAGTTAAATGCCTTTTTCAGATCAATTTTCATTAGGCATCTTTTAGAAACATTAGGCCTAAAGTATCCTCTGAATAATTCATGGGTTAACACGATATTGACTTGAATGTGTCTACCATTAATAAAACTACTTTGATTCGGGAAGATAATAGTAGGAATAATATGCTTCATTCTACTAGAAATGATATTAGCTATACTTTTGTTAATAACATTACAACAAGCTATAGACCTAAAATTAGTAACACAGGTAGGATTTTCATTTTTAGAAATGAGGCAAATGTTAGTAGCATTAATACCTGCCATAAGTTTGTTAGATCTGAAAAAATTCCTTATAGCTCCGAAGAATTCAGCTTTTATAACGTACCAAGCCTTTTCTAAAAAGCGACTATCAAAACCATCGGATCCAGATTCTGGTAAAAAGACGCAGGTTCGATTCCTACCATGCGCTTCCCTATCCTATATAAATTTACCTTGAGTATGGAGGCTTGGATCAGTGGACGGCTTTACTATACCCTCCTCCTTAGGAGTTTACCGGCCCGACGGGTTCTTCTGGGTTTTCAAAAAAAAAAAAAAAAAAACCATCAGACCCAAGTGAACTTTTGGAATTTATAGAAAAACAGCATTAGTCATTTCAGTTTCAAAAATCTCATCAGTTAAAGAATTGGCTTGATCTTCATTTATTCTTGGCAGATTTAGATCATCTAATATTGACATGTTGCAGTTTTGATAGTCCTGACCCAATAGATTGGAATAGTAATCAACGAAACATCTACTTATTTCTTCCTAGGTAGAATTTTTGTTTACTTTCCAAATCTTTTATTTCAAGGATGTTCTTTCTAAAGTTACTGCACCTAAGGGATTTGCGAAAATAATTTGTATTCTTATCACCTAAGGAATCCTGTTTATCTATGAGTTTTGCCTAATCTTACTTATAATTGGCAATGCATCGGATAACTGTTTGCTTAGATCATATTCCTTTGTCTGTAAAAGACTACCAGCAGGAGAAAGAAATAAACTTTGCTATGTTAGATGAAGATCAACTCTTAAGGCATCATAGACCTTATTACCTGTATCATACTTAGACTTGCTCCAAGAATTAAGGGAAATTTTTGTTGCTTTAAGCTTCTATTGAAGCACAAACATGTGATTCCCTATAACATGGTGCTTCCAAACAGACTCAATAATAGGTAAGAAATCCTCATGTTTAGTCCAGGCATCAAAGAAGTTAAAAGATGATTTAATTTTGATGTCTGTAATCCCTCAATTCAACACTAGAGAACAATGATCAGATAAACTAAGAAGATCTACAATACATATAAGGCTGCCCCATGTAGACATAGCATAAAAATTAAATAGAACTCTATCTAATATGGATAATGTTCTAACATTAGATCTGCTTTTATCAGAGTAGGTGTACTTAGGACCAGTAAAAGGAACATGTAGCAATTCAGAAGACTGAACAGCTTCATACAGAGGCTTAACATCATTAGAGATAATGGTTTCCCACCTTTCCTCTCTTTTGATAGCATCATACAATTAAAATCCCTAATGTCAAGCCAAGCATCATTAGATTTAAGGGAAGGTAATTTATCTAAGAAAGCCTTTCTGCTAGTCAGGGAATTATCAGCATAAACAAAAGTACAAAAAAAGGAAGAATCAATATAGATTTGTCTTACTTTGCAGTGAATAAATCGCCTATCTTTAATCACAAGATCAAGATCAAAGGTACCTGGATTCCACAATAATAACCTACCATAAGGGGCCATAATTAAGTCATGCTCTAATTCCAGGGAGTAATTAACTTATGAGCTTGATTAGTTAAATCCAAATTTAACTTGGTTTCAGCAACATAAAACAGATGAATATTTTGTGGATCAATTTTTTTTTATCTCCAATTACTTTGATGAGAGGTGAGCTCATCTAACATTCCAATAGCTGTGAAAGGAGGGGAATAGGGAGTATTAGTATCATAAGTTTCTGTAACTACTACAACTTTTACATAAATAATTCCTTTATGGAAGTCAATAGATATGGTAAGAGGAATATTATTATGGGACAAGCTTGAAACTTGTATTGGAGAAGAATTAAGAGATTCCACAGAAGTAGAAATCTCTTGTTGCATTAATTTATTACCATTTTCATCAATAATACCAACAGACAAGATGACAGAGTGATTAGGTTCCAGAATACCATGATTATCAGCTGTGGGAATTTCTTCTGATTGAATGACAACTTCAGAAATTAAATACCTCCATGAACTGATTTTGACCTTATACTTGGTCCTTCATATTAATATCAGCAGTACTTGTTTCTATAGATGCAGCATTTCCTCCATTTTGCACTTCCTCTATAATGCCCTCAAAATCTTCATTAGCTTCAGGTATAATATTTAATTTTTCAAAAGCATTACTTTCCTTTAAAACAACATCTTCATGAATTTAACTCTTTGCAACTTGTGTTTGTATTTCACTTCTCTCCATACATATATTATTAGACTTGTCAGAATTACTTGTATTGCCTTGAATGATTCCTTTGACAATATTTTTTACCTTTCTGGTTTTCTTTAGCCGGAGCTTTATCGAAGAAAATGATTTATACAAAGCAAGCAAACTAGATATTCTCGAGTGATAGTGGATACGGTCATATTGCCTTATATTGGGCCAAGCCCATTTAATATATTCAGCTTATAATTGCTCTGTTCGAAACTGTATAAATACAGAGCCTTTGTACAACATTTAGAATTATTAAAAACAATACTGCAATATTCTATTCTCTTCAATAAAAATCAAAATGTTTCATTTCTTCAATATGGCATCAGAGCAAATATTTGCTTAACAGCAAGTGCTTTACCATTGTTAGATCAAAAATCAATTTTCTCGTTAGAATATTTTCATCATATGAGATCTAACTGCATAGTTTAACAACTGTGTATACTTTTACAAATAAATCTCATCATCTTATACAGTGCCGTGCCAAGAAAGAAGTAGAACAGAAAATTCTCATCATTTTTACAAATTTCTGGCTACAATAGTACATCAGAGATATGAAGATTCAGTTTATTTTACCTGAAGTGTCGCCAAGAAACCTCTGTCAGCAAATACTCATCATCCAGTAAATTTCTGGCTGCACCTCCTCACTTTCTAGTAATCTTTATCCTTTTCATCATTTCTTGTTGTGATTTCTTCAAACTACGGCTAAAGAGAATGATAATAATGCTGATTCACCCACCCCTGTATCTAAATCCACACAAAGTCAAACCAATGCCACACAATAACTCATCAAAACCATCATCAAGCCACAAAGCCGGATCATAACCACCCCACTTGATAAAACAAACTATCTATTCTAGAAATTTCAGGTAGAAACTGCAATCAGGGCCTATGGCCTTCCGGAATATGTTCTTGGAACACTCAATACTTCACCAAAATTCACTGTAGATGCACAAAGAAAGTTAGTTGATAATCAAGAATATATCATGCATGAAAGTCAAGATAGCTTAGTTAGTTCTTGACCGCTATCCTCAATCAGTGCTAGCCTTTTGCCTCAATTAATTAGCTGTAAAACTGCCTATGAAATATGGCATACAATAGAACAAGTTTTAGTTCTCAATCTTCTGCAAGAATTATGCATTATAAAAGGCAACTGCATAATTTGAAGAAAGATAATCCATCACTACAAAAGACACACTATTTAGCGACGACAAAAAGCCGTTGGCGGCCGTCGCGAGCCGTCGCTAAATGCTGCAAAATACCTCGTTGCAACTAAAGAAAGCAACGACCTTAGCGACGGCTCCGTTGTTCTTTTTGCAACGGCTTGTAACGGCTAAGTGTCCACGTGGAAGCAATCGTTGGGTTGTTGGTTTTCCGGTTTGTTGATGCAAACCGTTGTAAATCGTTGCAAATTGGTCGTTGCTAGTCGTCGCTTATTTTGACCAAATGGCCGTCGTTAGCCGTTGCAATCCTGCAATATTTTTCCAGCCAATTTGCAGTACCTTCAACCCTCAATCTCAATCAATCCAAATAATATAATTTCATCATTCCACACATATAATTCCATTCCATCGTACCATATAATCAATATCAACACAACCAAATCATCAAATATTGCATATTCTAACATATATTTACAAAATCATATAAGAAAATTAACATAACCAAATATGAAAATCCACCAAACCAAACCACGTTGTCCATGTATCAATCACAACAACCAAAATACCAAACCCACCAAAACACTAAGTATCAATCAAAACATCCATAGTACCAAATGTCAAACCCATCATAATATGTATACATATATATATAAAGTGTACCCATCAAAACAAACCAGCTAAGCATCATCATCATCTGCACCTCCTTCCCCGGGCATTGACCCATGCTTCTGATACAACGTAGCAATACGCTCATCTATCTGCGTCGCCAACTGACTCTTCCGCCAATCATTGAGCTCATCCAATTGTGTTTGCATCCGAGCAATCTCTTCCTCATCTATGGATCTCTTATATGACCTTTGGAAATTAAGTGCCTGTGAAATAATTCAAGTGAATAAGAAGTTCACGGCATACAGGTTTCTACTGTGTAAACGTTGAGTACATAGCATATTGCCGAAACTGTAATGTCTGTTTCGACTTACCGCTTCAATGATTGAATCTCATATCCGATTAGACTCATCAACCATAAGCGACTCCCGTGTACTCGCTTGTATCGCTCGTGCATACTCTGCGTTATATCTCTCGTACAATTACGAACAGATATTTGACACAATTGCTATATAATTTACTTATTTACTGTGAAATAAACAAATATGAAATATTTTCATTACAGATTAAACATATTTACCATTACAGAAGCATCCTTGTCGTCCGACCAATCATATGATACATTCTCATCCTCATCTGTATGCTCCACTACATGCGTGACTCTGAAAACCTCAGCCGCTGTAGGCTCCCTATCATGCTTTGCCCACTGAATATATACAACAATAGATTATATTGATAATTTGCATGAGTATATACAAGAATAGATTATATACAAAGCTGCTTGAAGTTTGCATAGAAGCTGCTTGAAGGTAAATTCTCTATTACATTAAAAAAAACGAGACGGAAATATTTTTTCCAGTTTGCATAGAAGTGCAGGGATTTCTGCTTGAAGTTTACGTATACGATCTACCTTTAACGTCGTAGAACAAAAGCTATTTATAAAACATACTTAATTCTGTTATAACACTCCATATTTTTGCAGGCAGCAGTTCTTTGAAAATCATGGGAAAAAATACTCCATCATAATGTGGCAATCATGACTTTTCATCCCACTCAATTTGCTGTTTTTAAAGTCAACACATCTACGGAGGTTAGAAGAAATCTCATCAGGACATCTAAGTCCTTCCACCCACTTTAGAACGAGTTTTACTTGCTTATTGTCTAACTCATAGCATGCTTTGGGTTTCTTATTATCGTCGTATAATTGAAGTTCAGGCCGCTTACAAAAGTGTAATATATCACGTCTTGAATTCGCATCGTCCTTGGTTTTCCCCTTCACATTCAAAATTGTATTAAACACGTTGTCGAACATGTTTTTTCGTTGTGCATGACGTCAATGTTATGTCAGAGTATGAGATTTTTCTAGTACGGTAACTCTCAGAATATACTTTGCTTGTACCAGTTATGAATGTCTGATTTACCTGTAATCTCAACCAGTACCTCAGTTTCATGTTTCTTTGGGTATGCTTTTACAATTTCATATACCTCTTCACTTGTCCAAACCTTAGGTGGCAACATACTCTCTACTCTGTTAGCTTTAAAGTTCTTTTCACCGATGACAGTCAAACCAAGAAATTTTCTTTCCATACTTTAATGAAAATGCTCGTGTTTCATCCATACAATAAGGACAAACTAGACGTCCAGATGTGCTCCAACCTAAAAGTATGCCATACACTGAAAAATCACTAATAATCCATCAAACATACGAAAATTTCTTTTTCTCGAAATGACGTACATTTCAACTCCTTCATGCCACAGTGTTTTCAACTCGTCGGTTAGTGGTTGTAGATAAACATCAATTCCTTGTGTCGGATCATCGGGACCGGGAACGACAATTGTTAGAAACATATATGGAGTTTTCATATACATCCATGGAGGTAAATTATAAGGAGTAATAATAATAGGCCATGATGAATATTTACTACCAAACTGAGAAAATGGCGAAAATCCATCCGTATATAAGCCAAGCCTAACATCACGGCTCTCTGCCGCAAATTCAGGATAAGTCTTATCGAAATATTTCCATGCTTCTCCATCAGATGGATGTATCAAAGTTCCTTCTTCTGCTGTTCTCATACTGTGCCATCGTATATAACATGCTGTACCAGAAGATGCATATAACCGTTGAAGTATGTGAGTGATGAGTAAATAATGCATCATCTTATATGGAACTTCTTTTCCTTTCTTTTTTCTTGGTTTGTATCTTTTCTCGTTACATATTCTGCATTTAGTAAGATGAGCGTCTTCTTTCCAATACAACATGCAACCTTTTACACATGTTTCTATCTTCTGGTACAACAATCCAAAAGCAGACGTAAGTTTTTTTTACCTTATAATGACTATCACACATCAAATTATTAGGCGGCATGTGTCGTTTTGCAGTTTGTACAACTGCTATAAATGCAGCTTTTGTAAGATTAAATTTCAATTTCATAGTGATGTATTCGACAGTTACAGATAATTCAGTTCTGCTTGTACATCCATCGCACAATGACCTCTTAGCATAATCTAATAAATCATAAAAAAATTTAGCTTCCGCGGTCGGCTCTTCGTCAACATTTTCGTTTCCATCATCACCTTGGTCAAAGGTAAGAAACATTGATCGTGCAGCATCTTGCACCATGCTTTCTATAGAATTGGTCATAGTATTATCGTCCTCTAACACTACAGGATTAGGTGTAGGTTGAACGAGTTCTCCATGACGATCCCATAAGTAATAATTCGACACAAAACCAAATTTGTACAAATGTACTTCTACTACATCTGGTTTCTAATGCTTCAGATGTTTGCATTTACTACATGTACGACGAATGTCTACGTTATTTCGATTATTAGATTGAGCAAATCTAATAAATACGTGTACACCGTTACAGAAACGTTCTTTTATTGATCCTTTCATACCTTTTCGCGGTTCATACATCCAACTACGAACGAGAAAATAATCGAACATATTTCTTGATTTGTAAAATGTAGGTTAGAAGATTGAATAAAACACTTCATATTAAAGTCTTGTAAAAATTCATATATAACCCTTTACTACTTTAATAAATCCAAATAAATACTACATTAAAATTTCCAATTCTTAAGTTTATTCTTTTTTTATCTTTGACGGTCGATTATTCCACTTCTCATTACAAACACAATAACGTAATCATATTTTATAAATCATTTCAGGTTAAACGATTCTAAAAAATTTCGGAAGCACTTCCCTTTTTTCCATGTATCGTACACAAATGCATGTACACAGGGAAAAAAGAAAGTGCCATCGAAATTTTCTGAACCGTTTAAACTGAAATGATTTATAAAATATGATTATTTTATTGTGTTTGTAACTTGTCCAAATACTAAGACAAATCCAACAAATGTTGTGTCAGATAAATATAGATGTCCATTCCGTGGAAAAACGAATAACCATATAACGATCATATACAACATTTGTCAGACGAGGCCAAAAATTCTCTAAGGGGTCCACATAAATAAAGCACAAATTAAAAAATATTAATATTGAAGTGCTAGTGGTCTGTAGTGAAATAATGATCTTAATTTTTTTATAGTAATGTAGCCAAATAGAATTCGTTTAATTATGAATCAAAATCCGTGAGAACTATCAGTAACTCGAAAAATATTGCTTATCTCACAAATAGAAACTATGAGGTACCATTTTAACAAATAAAAAAACTATTTTATTTTTCATTTAACTATTTAAATATTTATTAATTAAATCTAAAATTTTAAAACGTATTTTAACTTTTGTTTAACTACATAAAATTTATTTAACGATTTTGTGAACTAAATAAGTAGTTAGCGCTTACAAAAGTATAACAAACATTCTCGTAAACTTATCAATAAACATATTATTCAATGATCATGTATTATTTTTTGGATTTTAAATTAGCCATAAATTTTAACAACAAAGTGAACAATAAATTCACTAATTAATACCACCAAATCAACACTAATTATCATCACCTAATATGCAATAATCACCATTTTCAAACACATAATCAACTAATTTCTAAATTAGGTTTACCATTATATACCAAATTCAAATAATAAACTATATATCATAAACTAATAACATATATTCATCAATTCCAAACCCCTAAATCATCCAATTCCAAATCCTTAAATCATCAACTAATTTTATTTAAACCTAAATTAAAAAAAGATAATGGAAAATAGGAGATACCGGCAGGTGTGGAGAGGTTCAAATTAGCGACGAAAGGTTGCGACGGTTTTTGGTGGCGGATAGCGGCGGCTGGTTGCGGGAGGGAGGAGAATGAGCTGAGAGAATGGAATGAAGGAAATGATATATTTCTCTTGGCTGGAAATCTGTATATTCGCGACAAGCAACGGCTAGCGACGGCCGCTTTTTTACCCGTTGCTAGCCGCCGCTAGGCTCTGTCACTTTAGGAGCCGTTTCTAGTGTATCTATGAGGGAATACTTGTTTAAAGCCAAAACTTTATGTCATCAGTTAGCCTTTGCAGGGATAGTATAAGTGACACAGAGCAAATATTGTTAGTACTAAGTGGTTTAGATGAAGGGTATGAATCAATGGTTGCTATGATATCATCTACAGAAAAGCTATCAACTCTACAATATGTACATTCTATATTACTTGCACATGAAGGAGGATTAGAGCAAAAAAGACCAAAAAATCTGGAATACTTATTATGCCTTAAAATAATAATTATGCTGTATAAGAGTTTCCTCTTATTTTCGCCTCACAATAAATTACCTTCCTAATGGAAGAAATAAATGTAAATAAATATCTAATTAACTATGCCATATATGTAGTAATTACATGTTAATTATGTAAATATAGATAAATAAATATTTGCACATAATAAGTTCTAAACGCATGGATTTTACGCTTTAATCTAGCATTAAATGTCAATTCCCTAACCAACGAGTCATTTTTCTTCAAATTCAAGACTTGATGAGATTCTAATATCCAAAATAGAGAATAAATATTCATAACCAAAACTGCTATTATAGACTTGTACATAAAATAGAAACTCAATTTATTACACCGATTCAATGAAATATCTAACAATAAGAATTGCAATCTAAACACCATATTCTATTCAACTTCTCCTTTACAAAGAAATAAATAAGAATAAGTGATGTAAACTACGAATAGAATTCGTAATCTAAATGCCTTTTTATTGAAGGATCGTAATTTGACCCAAAGAAGAAGGAGAAGTGGAATAGACTATGAAATCATCAAGAACTGCATAAACGAAATAAGTTCCATCAAATTAATATAAATAATTGGAAATCTCAGCATAGAATTGATATATTGAAATAAAAAGGAATTTTGAAGGATTTTATCAGTTATATTTTCGAAATTCAAAAATCCTTAAGGCATACTCAAATTCAAAAAGAAATACACTAAATAACCGCTGAACATAAATAATAAGGTTTCTACTCACTGAATAGCCTTAGCTTCGCCTTCCTTAGATTTGCATGTCTCACAATCTCTTCCTGAATCTATCTCTTTTGATATATACACAATAGGAAAGATGTATATGTATTTATTAGATTCATAATAGTTGGGGGATAATAGAATAAGAATTGGTTGGAGGAAAACGAAACATACAGAAAATAGATTGAATTCTTACCTGAATTTTGTACAGAGTTTCTGAATCTAATTTGGAAGGATGACAATGGCAGAGTTTTGCCATTACTTCAAAAATATATATGAATAAAAGTGAAAGGTCTAAATTTTAATTTATAGTAGTTGAAAATGCACCAAAACCATTGAATGAGAATAGATTAAAATGATAAATGTGGATCGTACAACTTATCAAAATAGGCGACACAATAAGAAAGTGGTCGACCCCCTGCTCCAAGCGATCGACCCTACGGTCGACCTCTAGGTCGACTCCTTGAAGTGTAGTGTGACGACCCAGAATTTTTGAATGTCTGAAATCGAAATATTTAATTGATTTTAAATATTTAAAGGTTAATTTTGAACTTGAATTCAAATATCACTATTTATTTGATAATTAAATTATTGAATTAAATAATTTGAAGTTGGGTAAAATGTTGAATCTGGAGTTTTAAGCCTGTTAAAAATAATTTGAAGGTTTGTAAAATTTATATTGATAGTGCCGAGGACAATAGAAGTTTTAAAATTGAATTTAACAGTGATTTGTTCAGTTTTAAAATTTTCTAATTTAAATGAATTTAAAAATAGCCTTCCGAGGCACAGTCTCAGATTTCGACAAAACCAGTTCCATTGGATCGTAATATTGTACTGTTATCTGATTTCAAATTTTGTAGTGATCGGAGTTGTTGTGTGAGCGTACGATATATAAACGCGCTGGAATTTATATTGAAAATTTAATATAATAAATGGGTCCAAAAAGCTACCTTCTCCATACGATCGAATAAGGGCTCGAAACCTTTTCCATTGCGTTTGGAATAGGGGTATAACATTATAGACGCCTGGCGGCACGCCTCGATAGGGCATCGAAATTTTAAGTTGCATTGAATAAGATATTTATAATTAAAAAAAATATTTTAACCTGTCAACAATTAGCGCTTACCTTCAACTTTATATCTTATCCCTCTCGTCCAAACTTAGAAAAAATCGAACATGAAAAAGAAAAAGGGGATGGGGCTGTCCACTTTAAAATCAAAATATGGTTCTCTCCCTACCGTTCCCGTTCTCATTTCAAATTGAAAATCAAGGCTCGAACGAGAAAAAAAATCAAATAGAGAGAGAGAGGGCGATTTATTTTGGTTCAGTTCATCATCGATGCATTGCATGGAAACTCGAGTACACCGTCGCTCGAGACATTGGAGTGGAAGTTCGTAAGGCTTAAGGGTGGCGCTGAGGCTGCCACGTGGATTTGAGGGGGGTACGACTAGGGGTCATGTGCGCTCTTGCTCGCGTAGAAGGCAGAGTAGCCAGGGTTGGCGAGATGCCTGGTGAGTACGGCCATGATGCTGGTGGCGAATCGGTGTAGTGCTTGCGAGCCTGAGTCGAAGAGGAGTTCTGCGAGGAGTAGGTATTCCCTTTTATTTAATTTATAATTGCATATGTATATATACAGAAGAGAAAATATCGGTTAGTCATAGCTGCAAATTATTTTCAATTTAAAGGTGTATATGTGTATTGTATACAGTAAGGAAAAATTGCTACTTACAGAAAATGAATTTATAAATATAAATATATCTAGAGGAATCTATATATATATACATACATGTTTAGCCTGCTGTTATTTTAGGAAAAAAATATCCAGGAGATAAATTTGTTAGTTTATTTAGTTACTAAGAAATTTCTAAAGTAAAAAAAAATAGTTTAAATTAAATTGTTAGTGAATTAAATTTACTAAATGGAAATTGCTTGTCCGATGATTTAAATTATTTATAAGCCATGTAATATTTATACAAGGTCCAAAAACGTGAAGAAAGCAAGCCGACCTGGATCAGATTTTAAATTAAAATCAAAGGTGAGTTAATCTCACTCATCTAGTTGCTATTTAAATTTAAATGGTTAAATTTAAATATTTGATTGAATGTGATATATTATATAGTAGTATATAGTATATATTGGAGTGATTGATTTTCCGCATTATAAAGCGGATGAGACCCTATACGCCGCATAATAGCGGATGATAATATATTAATCCCATATACCGCGATATTCCACCTCGAAGTGGAATTGGTATTGTGCTAATATCTATGGATGCAGGGAAACAGGTTGGAGGGATCCAAATGGATTCCTCAAAAAATTATTTAGATTATTTAATATTCCGTGTTATGAATATTTGATATTCTATGGTGAATTATATTGATAATTGGAATATTGAATGCTATGGTTTGCTTGAATATATTTCAGTTCACTGAATTATCAAAATATATAGAATTGGATTTTTGAAAAGAAAATAAAAGAGTGAATTTTTAAGTAAAATAATCATAGAGAATTTGACGCAGCGGATAATTAACAAAACGATATGGATCGATGAAAGTAGCAATCGATGGAATGAAGATACCGAAATGCCCAAATCCGTTGATCCAAAGATACCGGATTCTAGCTATCTTCGTCTGGTTGATCGCGCACGATGCCGAGAAAGAAGATCTACGATTCTTCGCACGTTGATCTAGCGCACTAGATACCGTGAATCGGCTTCTACGATCGTTGAATCGAGCGCACTCGATTAACCGAAAGAGGAGATAGGAGATCACACTCAACTACCAATTTGTATGAAAGCACAAAGCTAACAAAAAAGAATTTTATTCAAAAATCAACAACCTTACAAATAACACCATCGGCCTATTTATAGGCGTTACAATCCCAACATTACATCACACTTAGGTCGCATTCGACCTTACATACAACACATCACACGACCTAAACAGCGGCCGACTTACCATAGGTCGTTAACGACCTAAAATACAAGGTACAACACACACTGGTACGCGATTTATAGTAATTGCGACCTAACACATGCAAGAGAACGACCTAGAAACATATTATAGTGCGACCTAACAACAGAACGACCTAAGAAATGCGGCTCTTCCAATTAGCAGGCGGTATAAGGTCGTTAACGACCTTACTTCAACCAGGCATTCTTAACGCGACCTATGAGTTAGGTCGTTCGAGACCTAAAAAATGCGGCAACAGGAATTCACGCGACCTACCTTCCTTCACGCGACCTATCTCCTCGCGACCTATCTTCTCGCGACCTAACTTCAGCTCACTTTCATCATAAGTTCGCTGGAGCGACTTACTGGATGTGTTAGGTCGTTCGCGACCTATATTTACTTCCTTTTGCGTTATCTCGTTAGGTCGTTCCTCGCGACTTTTCTTAGGTCGTGAACTTCCTCCTTCAGCATACCCACTAGGTCGTAGGCGACCTTAAATGTTTCTCTTAGGTCGTATCCGATCTAAAATTCCTTCAATAGGTCATGACCGACCTAAAACCAAGTCTTCCTCCATACGACCTAAAGAACCCGAACGACTTAGGCTCCTGTTAGGTCTCTGCTCTTTTCCACACGACCTGTTAGGTCGTTGCTTCTTCCCTCGTGTGCTGTTAGGTCGTGGCCGACCTCATTAGGTCGTGAACGACCTATAACTTGAGAATTTTCAGAGTTTTCAGATTGCACTGCATCATCCTCTTCGGGTTGACAGAAATTCGACCTCGAATTCTCAACATCTTCTTCCACAACAATTTCATTTCCTCGATACGGAATTAAATGTTTGACATTGAAAACATCAGAAGTATGAACATCGTCTGGCAAATTCAATTGATAAGCATTCTCATTGATTTTCTTCAAAATTTCAATTGGACCAATTTTCCGCGCCTTTAATTTATTATACGTTCCAACCGGAAAACGATCTTTTGTCAACACTGCATAAACCAAATCACCTTCGTTAAATTCAACACTTCGTCGCTTCAAATCTGCAGATCGTTTATACTTCTCATTTGCCTTTTCCAATCGCTCCTGAACGATTTTATGACATTCAGTCAATCCATCAACAAAATCTACAGCCCGTTTAATCGTCCCCTTTGGTTGTGGTACTACCGCCAAATCCAACGGTCCCTTAGGCAAATTTGAATATACAATCTGAAATGGGCTATAACCTGTGCTTCTATTAACCGCATGATTATGAGCAAACTCTGCTTGGCATAACTTCATGTCCCAACTCTTCAGATTATCTTTCACCAAACATCGTAACAAATTTCCCAACGATCTGTTAACTACTTCTGTCTGTCCATCTGTCTGCGGATGATAAGCGCTGCTAAAGTTTAACTTCGTTCCCACCATCTTCCACAAACTAAGCCAAAAATGACTCAAAAATCTGGTATCCCTATCTGAAACGATAGAATCCGGCAACCCATGTAAGCGATAGACTTCCTTAAAGAACAACTGTGCAACCCGAACAGCATCCACCGTCTTCTTACAAGCAATAAAATGTGTCATTTTAGAAAATCTATCCACCACAACAAAGATGGAATCATTTCCCCTCTGAGTCCTCGGCAATCCCAACACAAAGTCCATACTCACATCAACCCATGGTTTAGCCGGTATAGGCAACGGCATATACAACCCAGCATTGGTCGCGGTTCCTTTCGAAACTTGGCAAATATGACATCGCTCCACAAACCTTCCCACTTCTTTCCTCATCGACGGCCAAAAGTAAGACTGTGAAATCAATTGCAAAGTACGATCACGGCCCACATGCCCTTCCTCGTGTAACTCCTTGATAATTTTCAATCTCAAACTACAATCTGGAATACATAATTGATTCCCCTTGAACAAGAATCCATCAACCATCACAAATTCATCGATATTTCCTTCCTTGACTTTCTCTACACATTTCACAAAGTAAGGATCTTCTTCAATCATCTCTGGCAACATTTCAAACCCTGTCACCTCAACCTTCAATGTCGTTAATAAATGACTCCTCCTGCTTAATGCATCTTCTACACGATTCGTCACCCCTGACTTATGTTTCACGACAAAAGTAAACTGTTGTAAATAAGCAATCCATGATGCATGTCTCGCTGAAATCTTGTCTTGCCCCTGTAAATGCTTCAATGCCTCATGATCAGTGTACAGAACAAATTCTTTCTGAAATAGATAGTGCCTCCAGTGCTTAACAGCTTGTACCACAGCATAGAATTCAACGTCATATGTACTGTATCTCATCTTTGCTCCTGATAACTTTCCACTGAAATAAGCAACTGGCTTCCCATTCTGACTCAGAACTCCTCCAATACCGACCTTCGATGCATCAGTATGCAATTCAAACAATAACTGAAAATTCGGTAAAACAAGAATTGGTGCAGACGTCAACAATTCCTTGATCTTCTCAAAAGCAACCCCCGCTTCCTCTGACCATACAAACTGTTTCCCCTTCATGCAATCAGTAACTGGAGCCATCACGCTACTGAAGTGCGGAATGAATCTTCGGTAGAATGATGCTAGCCCATGAAAACTTCTCACCTCTGTAATCGTCCTCGGCTGTGGCCAATTCCTGACTGCTTCCACTTTATTCTGGTCAACTTGAATTCCTGCTTCCGAAACAATATACCCCAGAAATAAAACACTTCTTGCCATGAACACACATTTCTTCGTAGTAGCATAAAATTGTTCCTCGCGAAGAATAATCAACACTTCCCTCAAATGTAGACATGCTCCTCCATACTCCTGCTATATATCAGAATATCATCGAAATAAACCACCACGAACTTCCCAATGAATGGTCTAAAGATTTGATTCATCACCCGCATGAATGTACTAGGTGCATTTGATAAACCAAATGGCATAACCAACCATTCGTATAACCCCTCTCTCGTCTTGAACGCTGTCTTCCATTCGTCTCCAGGTCTGATCCGAATCTGGTGGTAACCACTTTTCAAATCAATCTTCGAAAAGATAGTTGCCCCACTCAACTGATCTAGCAAGTCATCCAACCTCGGCAAGGGAAATCTATATCTCACGGTAATCTTGTTCAATGCTCGACTGTCAGTGCACATCCTCCACGTTCCATCCTTCTTGGGTACCAATAAAGCTGGTACAGCACATGGACTCAAACTCTCCTGCACTCGCCCTTGTTCAAGCAACTCTTCCACCTGCCTCCTCAACTCTTCATGTTCCTTCGGACTCATTCGATAATGTGGTCTATGTGGTAATACTGCTCCCGGAACAAGATCGATCTGATGTTGAATGTCTCTCAGTGGAGGTAACTCCTTTGGCAACTCTTCTGGAAATACATCTTCAAACTCTTTCAAAACTGGCTTTGCTTCTTCGGCAATTTCAACCTCTTCACTGCTCTCACGCCCAATCAACAAGTATACTTCAGGCTCCTCTTCAACCTCCTTAACAAACTCCTTCAAAGTCAACAGAGTTTTCAATTCCTCAATCTCCTCCAGCTTACTCTCCTTCTGTTGTTGCTTCTTGGGAACCAAAGTGATTTTAGTACCTTCGAACATGAAACTATAGCTATTGGCCCGACCATCGTGTTGTACTGCTCGATCAAACTGCCATGGCCTACCCAACAACAGATGACACACATCCATGTCCACTACATCGCAGCAGATTTCATCTTTGTATTTCTTCCCAATAGAAAATTTCACGCGAGCTCTTCTCCCAACTTTCACTTCACCACCCTTCCTTAACCAAGCTAACTTGTATGGTTTAGGATGCTTCTCGGTTTTCAACTCCAATTTCCTCACTGCCTCTGTAGAGATAATATTATCGCAACTCCCAGCATCAATGACAAATTTACAAACTTTCCCAAGAACAGTGCAAGTAGATTGAAATATGTTATTCCTCAACCAACTATCTTCCTCCTCTTGTTTTGGCGTCAAACAAGACCTCCTCATCATCAGATTACAACCTTCGTCTCCCGACACTTCTTCTTCCTCCTCAACATAAGGTGAATTAGAACATTCAGCTTCTTCCTCCTCATCCTCAGCTTCAACTATCATAGTTCTCTTCTTCGGCTTCGGACATTCATTGCTTTTATGACCCATCTCCTGACAGTTGTAACATTTGAATCCACTGCCAACCTTCGCCTTCTCACCCTCCTTCACAACTGGTTTGGCAACAGCTTTAGTAACATTAGAACTTCCACCGACACCCTTTGCTTGATTGTTAGAATTAGTAAACACACCACCTCCACGCCTTCCTTGCTTTTCCCAAGCTAACGCCTTTTGATGTGCCTCCGCTACAGATCTGGGATCGAACATATTAACCATATCCTGGACCTGCATTCTCAACCCTCCAATAAACCTAGTAGTCAGCTGTTCTTCTGTCTCCATTATATCGTTCCTGGCAATGAGTTGGTAAAATTCATCTGTATAGTCATTTACCGATTTTGTCCCCTGCCGTAGATTCTGCAATCTCTGGTACATAGGCGATTGATAGTTGTATGGTAAAAATGTAGCTCTCATCAATTTCTTCATCTTCTCCCAAGATTCTATCTTTGACTTCCCCATTCGTTCTCGAGTAAGTTTAGTTTGCTGCCACCACGCCAAAGCTCTCCCCCTCAGCCTTGTAGCAACTAACTTCACCCTTCGATTCTCCGGAACCTCCTTGAAATCAAAGATTTCCTCTACATTAGATAACCAGTCTAAAAATTCTTCAGCAACCATCCCACCTTTAAATTCCGGAATCTCCATCTTCATTCCCTCTTCCCAACGTCGATCATCATCCATAACCCGATACTGACGTTGTCCTTGATCTTGATCTCGGAAATGAACACTCACTCTATCACCATCAAACTCCTCATCAAAGTCTGATGCACATCGTTGTCTTTCACGCCCTCCAACATCTCTACCACCACCACCCCTACTACCAACATCCCGTCTAACATGATCATCAACATTCCTACTACTTCGATTGTCAACACTCCTATGCTCTTGACTTTCTCTCCCCTCCCGTTCTGAATGTGATGACACTCTACTACCCCCACGGATGGATTCAGGTGAATTTCTTCTTCTACTTTGATTCATATCAATCATAAGCTTCTCCAACCTACCAATGCCTTCATCAATCTTCTCATGCATACGTTGCTCCATTTGATCGGCTTCTTCTCTTCGATACAAAGCTTCAACGTTTTGATGTCGGTTAGCTCTTCTAGGCGGCATGATTGAACAACAAAATCTTCAAGTCACGGCTTCACAAGCTTCCACACAACTTCACAAGACTCGGCCTTAAACTTCTCTTAACTCGGCCTATACCACTACACAACTTAGCTCGGCTCAAGCTCAAGTACTTCAACACAAATCAAATTCAAACAAATCTCCACTCTAGATCCAAAATGTAATGGATCGGAATCTTCAAACTCGTTGCAACTTCAAGATGAACACGATAAACTCCAAATACTTGGCTCCAAGAATCAACTTAGCTATGATTGGCTAAGTATGGCTCTGATACCAAACTGACGCAGCGGATAATTAACAAAACGATATGGATCGATGAAAGTAGCAATCGATGGAATGAAGATACCGAAATGCCCAAATCCGTTGATCCAAAGATACCGGATTCTAGCTATCTTCGTCTCGTTGATCGCGCACGATGCCGAGAAAGAAGATCTACGATTCTTCGCACGTTGATCTAGCGCACTAGATACCGTGAATCGGCTTCTACGATCGTTGAATCGAGCGCACTCGATTAACCGAAAGAGGAGATAGGAGATCACACTCAACTACCAATTTGTATGAAAGCACAAAGCTAACAAAAGAGAATTTTATTCAAAAATCAACAACCTTACAAATAACACCATCGGCCTATTTATAGGCGTTACAATCCCAACATTACATCACACTTAGGTCGCATTCGACCTTACATACAACACATCACACGACCTAAACAGCGGCCGACTTACCATAGGTCGTTAACGACCTAAAATACAAGGTACAACACACACTGGTACGCGATTTATAGTAATTGCGACCTAACACATGCAAGAGAACGACCTAGAAACATATTATAGTGCGACCTAACAACAGAACGACCTAAGAAATGCGGCTCTTCCAATTAGCAGGCGGTATAAGGTCGTTAACGACCTTACTTCAACCAGGCATTCTTCACGCGACCTATGAGTTAGGTCGTTCGCGACCTAAAAAATGCGGCAACAGGAATTCACGCGACCTACCTTCCTTCACGCGACCTATCTCCTCGCGACCTATCTTCTCGCGACCTAACTTCAGCTCACTTTCATCATAAGGTTGCTGGAGCGACTTACTGGACGTGTTAGGTCGTTCGCGACCTATATTTACTTCCTTTTGCGTTATCTCGTTAGGTCGTTCCTCGCGACTTTTCTTAGGTCGTGAACTTCCTCCTTCAGCATACCCACTAGGTCGTAGGCGACCTAAAATGTTTCTCTTAGGTCGTAGCCGATCTAAACTTCCTTCAATAGGTCGTGACCGACCTAAAACCAAGTCTTCCTCCATACGACCTAAAGAACCCGAACGACTTAGGCTCCTGTTAGGTCTCTGCTCTTTTCCACACGACCTGTTAGGTCGTTGCTTCTTCCCTCGTGTGCTGTTAGGTCGTGGCCGACCTTCATTAGGTCGTAAACGACCTATAACTTGAGAATTTTCAGAGTTTTCAGATTGCACTGCATCAGAATTTGAATAAATTTAAGAATGAATTTGAAAAAGTAAAAGTGATTTTAAAATTTTAATAAATAAATTCCGCGTATGGAAAGAGGATTTTGAAAAAACATGAAGATAATGAATTTAAAACTTAAGCGTTATTAATTAAAATAAAAAATAAATAAAAATAAAGCATTTATTTTAAATTTAAGATTTAAATTATCGGAAAAGACAAAGAAGGAATTTGGGGAAATCTGAAACTGCTATTTTCAGTTAAAAGATTTTATATCATAATGAAGTAATAAAATTTGAAGTTAATGGATTTTGGAATAAATGGAGTAAGTAAGGGAATTTATTTAAAGGTAAAGTAAATTGGAAATCAATTTGGGAATTGATTTAAGGGTGTAAAACCGAGATTTTTAAAAGAGAAGTAAGACTTGAAATTTATAAACTGGTTTTATAAAAGCAAAGCAATATATCAGTGGATATTTGGAAGAATAAATTCACGATGGGAATTTATTAAAGAAACGGGAAAATTTATTTAAAAATAAATAGTGATTTATTTTTAAAGGATGTGAAGAGAAGTATATTTCCCTGGATAGCCAGTACGTTTTCAAAGTAAATTTTTAAATATAAGTTAAAGGCTTTAATGTTGTTTTAAAAAGCATGTTTTAGAAATTTATTATTTCTAAATGTTTAAATTCTAAAGCAAATATTTTTCAAAACTATTATCGTAGTAATTATTTAAAGCGGACTTGGTATTTTGTTTTAAAAAGAGAAAGTCTAGTTTAATATTTTATAAAGTAACCTCATTTTTAAATATTCCTATAGTACATATTTTTATTAAAGCATTGAAGTAGTTTTCAATTTAAATGTTAAAGTATATTTTTATAAGAAAGTGTTTTAAATTATTTTAAAAATCTTAAGTATTGTACTTGGTGTTTTCAGTGGAAATAATATTTGGAAATTTACTCCATGAGAAGAGTGTGGTTGGAAAACTGTTTTCAAAAGGGTTGAAAATGGAAATATAGCTTGTGAAGATATTTTGAGATTAATAAATAATTTGGTGAAATTATTTATATTGGATGGTTGATTGTGAATGATTAATTGATAGTTAAACAACCGACTATCAATATTGGCTAATGCGCTGAACATTTCGAAGAGACCGGGATCGTGATTTATTTCTTAAAAACCACTTCGATCCGGTTTGAAAGTTTTCATGTGGAAAACAAGAGTTTGGATTCGAAGATGGAGCAGTGAAGTGTAAGGGCTAGTCGCTACTAATCCTGAGGATGATTCCAAAATGGATGTAGTAGGAGTAGTGCCTTCGGTTCCGTTTGAACCCGAGAGGGACTTGTATGGATGAATGCTTTCAAAACATCGTCAGGTGGGCGATGAGTATTCTAAGGGATGTGTTCTAAAAGGTAACGCTTAGCCTCAAGCCTCATCAACTAGGAATGACTGAAAATCAGGGGTTAATGCAGCAAGGCTAAGTGGGTAGCACCCATTAGGGTAAGGTCATCCCTGTCTAGAAGTTCCTTTTTTCGGCTTAGTGGTGCGGTTGCTGATCCTAACCGTGGGGTGATCTTACTCGGGATTATCCAGTAAGGGGTAGGCCCAGTCTTGTATTGTAGGGGATTGAGAGTAATTCTCGGTACGGTGATTTAGTCCACGTACTGTGACAGGTGGTACCCCAATGCTTAGTCATTAGTTGAAAATCCATTCTCCCTACGTGCCTTTTACGGTTTTGTTTGTATAACCCACGACAGTGGCTAGTAGCTGGAATTTAATGAATGTAACAATTTCGGCTATTTTAATAAGACTTGTATGTAGACCCTATTATAATATCATAGGACTTTTATAAAAAGTGTTTTGGCTATCGTAACGTAAAAACCCGACATATTTATTTGTGGCGTGGTCTTAGGAGATGCTTTTGTTTTTAAAGGATTTTGAAACTTTAACAATCAATTTGGGTGTGATTTCTCACGCTGGTTTTCCAGACTTACTCGGGTGTTATTTAACTATAATGCTCGGGTCAGACCGAGTATTATAGATTACAGGAAAGGATGTTGAGGAGCTGGAAGGCGATACGTACACCCGTACTTGTTTTAGATATTCCGCTATGTTGATTAGCGTGTATTCAGATTGTGAGGACAGGTTATGATTACTGTCCAGTTGTGTGATATACATACTCTGATGATGTAATGTATAAACAGATTTTCTTTTGTGTAAAGATCAATCATTATCTATTATATTTTTTTCCGCTGCGATGGTAAGATTCTGTTGTTGTTTTCTGTTTTCTCTTCTTCTACCTTTTCTTCTTTAACCCAAATGGTTCGTATTTCTGTTCATCTTGAGTTGATTGATGTAGGATAGTGTTGACTCAAGGGGTATGGATTTTGCAGCCTATTACAATTGGTATCAGAGCTTAGGTTGGTGATAACCTTTGCTCTGGTGGGGATTACTCATTAAATAGAGATCGTAGTACTCTAAAATGAGTTTGAGTGTATTAATAATATGAACGCGTATTTTTTAATGGATATAAAATTGTTTTTATATTGTGTTGATTTATCGATTGGGTGTTTATGGATTTTGGTCGATGTGTGGGATGCCATGTTATTGATAGGAGTTTTTAAACTCTTAAACAAGATAAACCGACACAGTATTGTTCTAGAAAGGGTAAATGAAATAGTTTTACCCAAATTATTTTTGTATATAAAGGAAATAATTTTTCGTAAATTATTATGGTTATGTATGGATGCTTGGTTGTTAGGAATGATAATATTAAATTATTATCATTAATGTGTTAAATTTAATAAGATATTGAAAATATAACTAAAGCTAAGGAATAAATTCATATACAAAGGAAATTTGTAAATGTAAACTGCAAATGTGATTTATAGATTGAAAAAAGATTTCAGAATAATATTTGAATATAGATTGAAAGGATTTGAAAATCTAGAAATTAATTTCCTTTGGGTTTGAAAATGATTTTAAAAGGTGTTAGAGGAATAATAGTGATATTATTCGGAAATATTTTTAAATTAGATAGGAAATCTGGTGAGATTTGGAATTAAAAATATTTGGAAATGTTTGAAAAGAATAAAGGCATTGAACTCTTTTCGGTCGCTGGAAAATAATTCCGATGGTGATCGCGACATCATCGGTGTTCATTTTCGAGTTTCCAAGAGAGGATTGCTACCTGGATGTTTTGGATTAATGTTTGTTTGCGAAATTTGTTTTGATTTTGAAAATGCAAAGGAATAGTTTGATTTAGATATATATATTTTCAAAATTGGATATTAGAAAGAGTAAGCCAAAATAAAATATATTTGGTATTTTGGAAAGTGAAATAGAAATCTAAACTCAAATTATAAATTAGATTGAACTCAAGTAAAGTAATAAAGTGATTTTTGAAGATGAGAAAAAAGATTGAATTGTAAATTGGAAGTGAGCCAATTGGATATCTAATTATTTAATATGGAAATGGAACAATAGTTGGATAAATAAAAGTTGAAATTTGAGTTAATGATGGGTTTGTAAAAGAAAGCCGAGTTATAAATAGAAATTCAACTTGGAATTGTAAGTGAATTAAACATTAATTAAAGTTGTTATGGAATTGGATTATAATAAAAATGATTTGAGTTGTAAATAAATACAATTCAAGTGTAAATGAGTTAAATATAAACTTGAATATTATTTTAACAAACTAAGTATGGGATTAAAATTAGAATGGATAAAGTGTGGGGTATTGAATTTGATAAAAATCAAATTAAATAAAAGTGAAATTAAGTTATGAAGTTGAGATAATTTGAAGAAAGTTCGTTAAATAAAGTTTGGGTTGAATTAATTTGGAAATGGTTAGTGATATACAAGCATGGAATGTGTCGAGCCAGATAAAATAGGTTCGAATGGAACCTATGCAAATACGAAATAAAATACAATGTAAGTTAAAATGGAAATGAATTAAATGAAAGTTGAGTTGGAATCGATTGAAAGTAGTTAAAAACTAAACTGGATGTGCCATTAAGTGAATATCATCGAAATTGCATAGAAATGATTGTCGTTTGACGTAAAGGAGATTTAATAAAATTCTATGAATTAGTGGAAGCAAATATAACTGAATTTTTGAATCAATTGATATGAATATGAGTTTGTTTGGAATTATAGATGAATTGAAGGTAAGTAAGTGAGTTGTACATCACTTAAAGTGAATGCAAGGGTAAGAAAAGCGAGTGAAAGCAATTGAATTGGTGATTGAAACCTTATTAATTACTTTTAAGTGCAGTTTGGTAGGTATGGCTTATGAAATCCATGTGTTAGCTATTGAAGATGAGTGAAATGTAAATAAATTACCTATATTTGGCACTTACATATTTAAATTTGAGTAAATACATGTATTGGGAAGCCGTTTGGATGGATTTGGGCGCGTTAATTGCTAAATAATAAGCCGCTTGCTTAAAAATGCTAAATAGAGGTACGCCTACGCAATAAAAATAGGAAATATGAACTATTTTTGTTTTTCCGACCGTGTGGGTCGATGTATATATATTTATATCTATTGTCAAATTGCAAAAGCTCCTCCGTACAAAGGAGACTCTGCCAAAATTTGCCGAAAATTTTGGGAGATAGAAAATTTTTGAAATTTTTTTCATTAGCAATAAAACGATTTCGTATTGGAATTGAAATAAGGGATTTTGAAATTCGAGATTGTAACTAATTGTTTAGTAGGAACTAAAGGATGTAGAAGTTTACATATAAACTTTTATTTGAGATTTAAATAAATTAGTAATGAGACTAATTAAGGAAATAATTAATTGAATATGAATTGAGATAAAAGTACATAGAATTCAATATTTAAAAAATGAAAGTTAAATTGAATTCATATGGAATTGGAAGAACGAATTTGAATAGAAATAGATATAAACTGAAGTGATGAAATAAAAATAAATATTTAAAGTGTATAAAATATTTATATTGAACTTAAGAAATGAATGGTGAATAAGTAAGTTTGGTATTAGAAATATACTGAGTAAATTTTGAATATAGAGATTAAGTAAAGTTGTGAAATGGAATAATTGTGGTTAAATGAATAGAAATCAAAGTAATGTGAATAAAGAGAATTGATTTAGTTGATAATCAATTGAGATATATACGTAGGACATACGTATATTATTTTATTCGCATAGCAATTTGATCCAGATTCGAGCACAGAATTTGGAGATGGTTATATCGATCTAAGTTAGGATTTTTTACTCAATTTTCGACGGCGAACCCTGCATTTGGATTTTGATTGATTCTGGAAATTCTCTATCATAGTTATGACTATGCAAGGAGAATGACGGTTTTTGATCAAGACACCAGATCTGAGTCCGCACTAGGAAGTCGGGTGGACGATAATAGTTCGGAAATGAAATTGTGTGATCGAGCGAGTGATCGAATTTGATATTGCATATGGATGATATATGTACATCGTACGGGCTTGGATGAATAAATATTGAAATTTTATAAAGGAGTCAAATAAATGATTTTGAATGTTGTGATTGGATATTATTGCTATGTAGGATATATAGGTATTATAAAGGAAAAGGAAAAATTTGTTTTGATCCCAGAAGATAAATTTGAATTGCTCGACAAAAAGGTATGTGTTTAAATTTCTGTATGAAATTTGATTGGGTTTTTGATCTAGCCACTTGGCCTTTTGTTTTCTTTTGGAATTTGGAAGCCCGTAGAGGCATTTTGTAGTTGTACCGAGCGAGCCGCGCAAAGGAGACGCTGGCAAAAAATTTCGAAAATTTAAGGACTTAGAAAAATTCTGAGAAAATTTTGATAATTCAAAATTCGGTTGTAAATTCAAGTTTCAATTGTTTATTAAGTAATATTGTTTGGGACTTACGGATAAGTTTGGAAAGCTAGAGAAAAGGGTTAATGTGTTTTTAATAAAAGATTGTTTTGAGAATTATTTGGGATTGTTTGGTTTTAGGGATAAGTAAATGGGTATTGGACCATTCTTCTTAACTAGTAATTTCGAGGACGAAATTCTTTTAAGGGGGGAGGAATGTGACGACTCGGAATTTTTGGATGTTTGAAATCAGAATATTTAATTGATTTTAAATATTTAAAAGTTAATTTTTAACTTGAATTCAAATATTACGATTTATTTGATAATTAAATTATTGAATTAAATAATTTGAAGTTGGGTAAAATGTTGAATCTGGAGTTTTAAGTCTGTTAAAAATAATTTTAAGGCTTGTAAAATTTATATTGATAGTACTGAGGAATAGAAGTTTTAAAATTGAATTTAACAATGATTTGTTCAGTTTTAAAATTTTCTAGTTTAAATTGAATTTAAAAATATCCTTCTGAGGCACAGTCTTGGATTTCCACGAAACCAGTTCCATTGTATCCATAATATTGTATTATTATCGGATTTCAAATTTCGTAGTGATCGAAGTTGTTATGCGAGCGTACGATATATAAACGCTCTAGAATTTATATTGAAAATTCAATATAATAACTGGGTCCAAAAAGCTATCTTCTCCATACGATCGAATAAGGGCTCGAAACCTTTTCCACTGCGTTTGGAATAGGGGTATAACATTATAGACGCCTAGCGGCACGCCTCGATAGGGCATCAGAATTTTAAGTTGCATTAAATAAGATATTTATAATTAAAAAAATAAAAAAATATTTTAACCTGTCAACAATCAGGGCTTACCTTCTCCAACATGTCGTCATCAATTTTCTATCTTATCCCTCTCATCCAAACTTAGAAAAAATCGAACACGAAAAAGAAAAAGGGAACGGGGGCTGTCCACTTTAAAATCAAAATCTGGTTCTCTCCCTACCGTTCCCCTTCTCATTTCAAATTGAAAATCAAGGCTCGAACGAGAAAAAAATTCAAATAGAGAGAGAGGGCGATTTATTTTGGTTCAGTTCATCATCGATGCATCACGTGGAAACTCGAGCACGCAGTCGCTTGAGACATTGGAGTGGAAATTCGCGAGGCTTAAGGGTGGCGCTGAGGCGGCGAGCGGATTTGAGGGGGGTACGGCTAGGGGTCGTGCACGCTCGTGCTCACGTAGAAGGAAGAGTATCTAGGGTAGGCGAGATGCCTGGTGAGTACGGCCGTGATGCTGGCGGCGAATCGGTGTAGTGCTCGCGATTTCTAGGGTTTGGGGCCGGGGCCGTAGTGGTGCGACGTGGTACAGCAGTAGAGTGAAGGGGAGGGCCGCGACACTCTATTCATTCATGAGCCTGAGTTGAAGAGGAGTTCTGCGAGGAGTAGGTGTTCCCTTTTATTTAATTTATAATTGCATATGTATATATACAGAAGAGAAAATATCGGTTAGTAATATTTGCAAATTATTTTCAATTTAATGGTGTATATGTGTATTGTATATAGTAAGGAAAAATTGCTACTTACAGAAAACAAATTTATAAATATAAATATACCTAGAGGAATATATATATATATATATACACACATGCATACATGTTTAGCCTACTGTTATTTTAGAAAGAAAAAAATAATATTGAGGAGATAAATCTGGTAGTTTATTTAGTTACCAAGAAATTTCTAAAGTAAAAAAATTTAGTTTGAATTAAATTATTAGTGAATTAAATTTACTAAATGGAAATTGCTTGTCCAATGATTTAAATTATTTATAAGCCATGTAATATTTATACAAGGTCCAAAAACGTGAAGAAAGCAAGCTGGCCTGGATCAGATTGCAAATTAAAATCAAAGGTGAGTTAATCTCACTCATCTGGTTGCTATTTAAATTTAAATGGTTAAACTTAAATATTTGATTGAATAGATTGAATGTGATATATTATATGGTAGTATAAAGTATATATTGGAGCGACTGATTTCCCGCATTATATAGCGGATGAGACCCTATACGCTGCATAATAGTGGATGATATTATATTAATCCCATATACCGTGATATTCCACCTCGAAGTGGAATTGGTATTATGCCAGCATCTGTGGATGCATGGAAACAGGTTGGAGGGATCCAACTGGATTCCTAAAAAATTATCTAGATTATTAATATTCCGTGTTATGAATATTTGATGTTCTGTGATGAATTATATTGATAATTGGAATATTGAATGCTACGGTTTGCTTGACTACTTCAGTTCACTGAATTATCAAAATATATAGAATTGGTTTTTTGAAAAGAAAATAAAAGAGTGAATTTTTAAGTAAAATAATCATAGAGAATTTGAATAAATTTAAGAATGAATTTGAAAAAGTAAAAGTGATTTTAAAATTTTAATAAATAAATTCCATGATGGAAAGAGGATTTTGAATAAACAGGAAGATAATGAATTTAAAACTTAAGTGTTATTAATTAAAAAAAAATAAAAAATAAAAATAAAGCATTTATTTTAAATTTAAGATTTAAATTATTGGAAAAGATAAAGAAGGAATTTGGGGAAATCTAAAATTGGTATTTTCAGTTAAAAGATTTTAAATCATAATAAAGTAATAAAATTTGAAGTTAATGAATTTTGGAAAAAATGGAGTAAGTAAGGGAATTTATTTAAAGGTAAAGCAAATTGGAAATCAATTTGGGAATTGATTTATAGGCGTAAAACTGGGATTTTTAAAAGGGAAGTGAGACTTGAAATTTATAAATTGGGTTTATAAAAGCAAAGCAATATATCAATGGATATTTGGAAGAATAAATTCACGATGGAAATTTATTAAAGACATGGGAAAATTTGTTTAAAAATAAATAGTGATTTATTTTTAAAGGATGTGAAGAGAAGTATATTTCCCTGGATAGCCAAGCATGTTTTCAAAGTAAATTTTTAAATATTAGTTAAAGGCTTTAATGTTGTTTTAAAAAGCATGTTTTAGAAAATTTATTATTTCTAAATGTTTAAATTCTAAAGTAAATATTTTTCAAAACTATTCTCGTAGTAATTATTTAAAGGGGACTTGGTATTTTGTTTTAAAAAGAGGAAATCTAGTTTAATATTTTATAAAGTAACATCATTTTTTTTGGGCAAGGCCAGCCGGTTTTATAGTGGACCGTCCACTTTTTATTACGAACGTAATAAAAACTTTAGATACACGAGTAAGGTAAAAACACCTTAACTACTATGAAAAGGAAAATAAAGCACTGGAGTGTGACAAACATGCCATAGCTACAAAAAAACACCTAGGCTACGACTCCTCCGGAGAGGTTGAAGCACCAACATCAACAATCGCATGTGAAGAAACTAAAGGGACATTCCCAAAAATACCAGCAAAGGGGCGGAAAATGGTTGCAAGACAAGGATCATAATCCACAGCATCAGATGAGTAAATGAAAGAACGATTCCAAGAAAGGTTAGCTAGCAAGTCGGTATTCAATTCCACATACGGACCTTCCAAATCAAGAACTAAGGAGTCACCAGAAGGCCTGTAATAAAGGCATCTAAGGTCCAAATGATCGTCCGAGACAAATCAAAAATAGGAGTCATCCAAATGGTTCGATCTCATATCAGAAATGTGATCAACCCAACATCTCTCGGCCTTGTCCTAAACAACAGGCAAACGAGATGGAACAAAAACCGAAACAGGAATAGGAACCGCTGAAACATCAGAAGGAGCCACAGAAGTAGTAGGGGAAGCAGCCGAGCTATAGAACAAGGATGAGGATCCAGGATAGATAAAGGAGCCATAGGAGGAGGAGCAGCCTGTGAAGATACCTTAGGAACCCATTTCCTGAGCGGAGGCCAAGGAAGAGGGATCTTAGGAGCAGCTGCAGAAACAACAGAATGCGTGCAGGCGGTTGCCAGGTGGCCAAAGGAGTGACAGAAGGAACAAATATCTGAAACCCAACCATAGCGAACACAGACTTCCACTACGTGCCCAACATCAAGCTGAACAGGAATAGAGGATGGGAGGGGCTTAGATGGGGAAATCTCAATCAGTGCCTTAATAAACATCAATTTTTCTCGTGCAACCATATTAGAGTCAAAACATTTCAGTTTACCTATATTACAAGCTAGCCAATTCAATCCAAGCAAGGTTTGCAGAGCAGAAGGAATATGGGAGAAGTAAACCCAAACTGAGATAGAGAGGACTTGCTTATGAGCACTTGCAACTGTCGGAGACCAAGGAGTAATAATAAATGGTTGCCTTCCAAAAAAAGAAGGCTCAGCCTCAAGAACACGACAGCGATCGTCGCTTGAGGAAATCAAAAGGAAATACATGGAATTCACCAGCCTAACATGAAGATCGCCACGAAGATGCAAAGCCTTATGACAAACCGAAGCCGCATCGTGAAGGCGATGAGATGGGTCTAGAAAGAATCCAACCAAGTAATCTGACCAACAGTCCACACCAGCTTGCATAACAATAGAGGTGGAATCATCACTCCATTTTCCTCAACAATTTCAAATTCAATCGGATTGTATTCACCCGCATTACGGGGCAAAGAAGAAAAAAGCGAAGTCCAAGATTTCGTACTGGCCAGGGAAGGAGCAGCAGGACCGAGAGGCTCCACATTATTAGGTTTACCTGCAGCGGTAGATAGGTTAGATTCTACAGCACCCAAAGCAATGTGAATGGGAGCACACTTTTCATTGGCATCATGTCGAACACAAGGGGTGCATCGAGCACATCTCAAACAATTAGAATCAGAGACAAGCATATCACGGCCAGGCATTCCATTCTCCACTCCAACAACACAAGCGTCATCAAACACAGACGCACTCGGCGACACACCACCGAATTCAGCTAGATAAACATCATCAGGCATAGGAGACTTGCCACCGAATGAGGGCAAGTTCTAACTACAGAAGTGATGTAAGGAGGTACTGTGGGAAGAGGAGGAAAATCAATGTCAGATAGGTAAAGAGGCACTGGGCGAGACGAAACCAAGCCCTTATAAAACTTCCCAGATCTGGTGGATGAAGGCGTAAGCGACGGAGGAAGAGGAAATAAATACTGTACTTGGTGTTTTCAGTGGAAATAAATATTTGAGAATTTACTCCATGAGAAGAGTGTGGTTGGAAAACTGTTTTCAAAAGGGTTGAAAATGGAAATATATCTTGTGAAGATATTTTGTGATTAATAAATAATTTGGTGAAATTATTTACATTAGATGATTGATTGTGAATGATCAATTGATAGTTAAATAACCGACTATCAATATTGGCCAATGCGCTAATCGTTTCGAAGAGACCTGGATCGGGATTTATTTTTCAAAAACTACTTCGATCCGGTTTGAACGTTTTCGTGTGGAAAACAAGAGTTTGGATTCGAAGATGGAGCAGTGAAGTGCAAGGGCTAGTCGCTACTAATCCTGAGGATGATTCCAAAATGGATGTAGTAGGAGTAGTGCCTTCGGTTCCGTTCGAATCCGGGACGGACTTGTATGGATGAATGCTTTCAGAACATCGTCAGGTAGGCGGTGAGCATTCTAAGGGATGTGTTCTAATAGGTAAGGCTTAGTCTCTAGCCTCATCAATCAGGAATGACTGAAAATCAGCGGTTATGCAGCAAGGCTATGTGGGTAGCACCCATTAGAGTAAGGTCATCCCTGTCTAGACGTCCCTTTTTACGGCTTAGTGGTGCGGTTGCTGATCCCAACCGTGGGGTGATCTTACTCGGAATTATTCAGTAAGGGTAGTCCCGGTCTTGTGTTGCAGGGGATTGGGAGTAATCCTCGGTACGGTGATCTATGCCACGTACTGTGACAGGTGGTACCCCAGTGCCGAGTCATTAGTTGGAAATCCATTCTCCCTACGTGCCTTTTACGGTTTTGTTTGTATTACCGTCGACAGTGGTTAGTAGCTGGAATTTAATGAATGTAACAATTTCGGCTATTTTAATAAATACTTGTAAATAGACCCTATTATAATACCAAAGGATTTAATAAAAAGTGTTGGCTATCGTAAGGTAAAAACCTGACATGTTTATTTGTGACGTGGTTTACGAGATGCTTTTGTTTTCAAAGGATTTTGAAACTTTAATAATCAATTTGAGTGTGATTTCTCACGCTGGTTTTCCAGACTGACTCGGGTGTTATTTAACTATAATGCTTGGGCCAGACCGAATATTATAGATTACAGGAAAGGATGCTGAGGAGCTGGATGACGATACGTACTCTCATACTTGTTTTAGATATTCCGCTATGTTGATTAGCTGTGTATTCATATTGTGAGGACATGTTATGATTACTGCCCAGTTGTGTGATATGTATACTCTGGTGATGTAATGTATAAACAGATTTGCTTTTGTGTAAAGATCATTCATTATCTATTATATTTTATTCCGCTGCGATGGTAAGATTCTGTTGTTGTTTTCTGTTTTCTCTTCTTCTGCCTCTTCTTCTTTAACCCAAATGGTTCGTATTCATCTTGAGTTGATTGATGTAGGATAGTGCTGACTCAAGGGGGATGGATTTTGCGGGCTGTTGGTCGACTACTTCCCTTATTTTGGGAAGGTATTTATTTTATTTTACCGTGGCTTAATTTTTTACTGATTTCATACCCTAATTAATTTTTAACATTAATTATTGATTTTTAACGTCACTTAACTCCCAAGTCAAATTACAGTTAATAATAAATTTCAAATTAAGGAATTAATTATTTATTTGAATCATATTCAAATTATTTTAAATCTAAAAACTTCAAACTTTCATAACTTCTTCGTTCGAGCTTCGTTTTTCGGCATATTATATATAGAAAATAATCAGAATTTCACCACGAATGCAATGGTATAACTTTCGTGGTCAAATTCCAACTTTTATAAAATTTTCATTTTTTACCTTATCACATTTAATTTACTTTACTTCATTTATTTATTGTTTAATTTACAAGGTATTACATTATATTCATTTGAATGTTTCTATCATTAATAAAACCACTTTGATTTGGGGAGATAAAAGTAGGAATAATATGCTTCATTCTACTGGAAATGGTTTTAACTATACTTTTGTAAATAACATTACAACATGCTATATGCCAAAAATTAGTAACACGGGTAGGATTTTCATTTTTAGGAATGAGGCAAAGGTTAGTAGCATTAATACCTGCCGTAAGTTTGTTAGATCTAAAGAAATTCCTTATAGCTCTGAAGAAATCAGCTTTTATAATATGCCAAGCCTTTTAAAAAAAGAGAGTAGCAAAACAACCAGGCACACCTGGACTTTTGGAATTTATAGAAAAAACAGCATTAGTCATTTCAGTTTCAGAAATCTCATCAATTAAAGAATCGGCTCGATCTTCATTTATTCTTGGTAGATTTAGATCATCTAATATAGACATGTTGCAATTTTGATGGTCCTGACCCAATAGATTGGAATAATAATCAACAAACATTTACTTATTTCATCCTGGGTAGAAAT
Source organism: Allium cepa (assembly GCA_030765085.1). Classification (NCBI taxonomy): domain Eukaryota; kingdom Viridiplantae; phylum Streptophyta; class Magnoliopsida; order Asparagales; family Amaryllidaceae; genus Allium; species Allium cepa. The sequence continues at coordinate 74,564,491 of CM060942.1, forward strand.
TTTTTTACCTTCCAAACTGTTATTTCAAGGATGTTCTTTCAAAAGTTACTACACTTGAGGGATTTGTGAAAATAATTTGTGTTCCTATAACCTAAGACATCATGTTTATCTCTGAGTTTCCTCTTATCCTACTTAGTTCGATTAGTAATGCATCAGATAATTGTTTGCTTAGATCATATTCCTTTGTCTGTAAAAGACTATCACCATAAGAAATAAATAAACTTTGCTGTGTCAGATGAAGATCAATTCTTAAGGCATCAGAGACCTTTTTACCTGTACCATACTTAGACTTACTCCAAGATTAAAGGAAATTTTTTGTTGCTTTAAGCTTCTATTGAAGGACAAACATGTGATTCCCTATAACATGATGCTTCCAAACAGACTCAACAATTGGTAAGAAATCCTCATGTTCAGTCCAGGCATCATAAAACTTAAAAGATGATTTAATTTTGCCTTTTGCAATCCCCCAATTCAATACTAAAGGGAAATGATAAGATAAACCAGGAAGACCTACAATACATACAAGGATGCCCAATGTTTACATAACATTAAAATCAAATAGAGCTCTATCTAACCTGGATAACATTCTAACACTATATCTTAACACTATATCTGCATCTATTAGACTAGCTATACTTAGGACCACTATAAGGAATAGGTAGCAATTTAGAAGATTGAACAACTTCATACATAGGCTTAACATAATTAAGAGGTAATGGTTCCCCACCTTTTTTCTCTTTGATAGCATTATACAATTAAAATCCCCAATGAAAAGCAAAGATCATTAGATTTAAGGGAAGGTAATTTATCTAAGAAATCCTTTCTGCTAGTCAGGGAATCACCAACATAAACAAAAGTATAGAAAAAGGAAGAATCAATATAGATATATTCTACTTTGCAGTGAATAAATTGCCAATATTTGATCATAAGATCAAGATCAAAGGCATTTGGATTCCACAATAATAATAACCTACCATAAGGGGCCATAATTGAGTCATGTTCTAATTCCAAGAAGGAGCAATTAGCTTATGAGCTTGATTGGTTAAATCTAAATTTAACTTAGTTTTAACAACATAAAACAGATAAATATTTTGTGGATAAAATTTCTTATCTCCACTTGCTTTGACAAGAGGTGAGACCTCTAATATTCAAATAGCGGATTTTGTCTATCATCAATAAAACTTAGCTTTACTTTTAATCTTGTGAGCAAGGTTTTAAATATCGAATTTCGATCACGTTTCGTCTCAGAATTTTTACATATTATCACGTACCGAGGGAGATCTCGAATGAGATGAGTACATATCGGGTTTACATCTCGGATTGACATCTTGGATCATATAATGCATCTCGAGGATATTTCGAATGTACTTATGTGTCTAAAATTGATGTGTCAAAATTTTATTTAACGGTTATAACTTTCATAGTAAAAATAAAAATGATAACATACTTGATTTACATGGAAAAAAGAATATTTTTAGAAGAGTAATAGCTTGATTAGCTTAATTGATTTGGTAATGATCAAATATTATCCTTTTATTTGAACATAATAAAGAAGTGAAGCCTTTCGCTATGGCTCATTAAGATAAAAAGTAAAGAATATGTTTTAGAAGTTGGTAAATTATAATTGGATTGAGTAGTTTTTTTTGAAGGTAAGGATTGAGTAGTTTCTTTTGAATCAATATGAAAATAAAAAATATTATGCAAAATAAAGAAAATGTATAATTTCGGGTAAGATCTCGAATTGAGATTTTGATTCATATTTCGGGTGAGATTAGAAAGATATGTGAAAGATTCGATGTCTCGTCTTGTTTAAGTGTGAAAAGAGGATCTCGGAGGATATCTTGGGAGATATATAGGAGATTTAAAACCATGCTTGTGACACCTTGTATAAGGAAGGGAATATTGAGTATTGATATCATAAGTTTCCGAAACTGCCACAAATTTTACATAATTAATTCCTTTATCAAAGTCAATAGATATGGTAAGAGGAATATTATTGTACGACAAGCTTGAAACTTGTATTGAAGAAGAACTAAGAGATTCCACAGAAGTAGAAATCTCTTGTTGCATTAATTTATTACCATTTTCATCAATAATGTCAACAGACAAGATGACAGAATGATCAGGTTCCAGAATACCATGATTATCACTATGGGAATTTCTTCTGATTGAATGACAACTTTAGAGATTAAATACCTCCATGAACTGATTTTGAACTTATACTTGGTCCATTATATTAATATCAGCAGTATTTGTTTCATTAGATGCAGCATTTCCTTCTTCATTTTGCACTTCCCCTATAATGCCCTCAAAATTTTCATTAGCTTCAGGTATAATATTTAATTTTTCAAAAGCATTACTTTCCTTTAAAACAACATCTTCATGAACTTTAACTCTTTGCAGCTTGTGTTTGTATTTCACTTCTCTCCATATATTATTAGACTTGTCAGGATTACTAGTATTACCTTGAATGATTCCTTTGACAATATTTTTACCTTCCTGCTTTTCTTTAGTAGGAGTTCCTTTAACTTTTGTACTGTTACTTGTATTGTGTATGCACTTGTCCTTCATGCGTCCTTCACAACTATATCGTGTATGCAATTATAATACATTCTACATACATACATATACATACATACATACATACATACATACATACATACACACACACACACACACACACACACACACACACACACACACACACATATATATATATATGTATATATTGATCTGTTAGATAATAGTAAAAGAGAAGAAAATCATTTTCCCCCTTGATTCTCTATTATCGAGTTTTCTTTATTCTTTCTATTGATTTGTCACTAAGCTTCTCATGTTTCCGGTAGGTTAAAAATAAAGTAGTATCATCCTTAGTTATATTTTATTATTTACACACACAAATACATACATACGTATGTGTGTGTATAAACACACACATATGTATATGTCTATTACAATTTGATACTGTCATCAAAATATAATCTAAATATTTCCTATAATTTAAGATATAATATTCTGAACTTTAGAAAATAATGTTATCGCCAAATTTAATTTAAAACTATATATTTCGTTTTGAATATTTAGAATAAGAAAATAACGTTATATATAACAATTTATAACTATTTAAACATATAAATTATTTAAGTATGATATTTAAAATGTAAGTGATTTAGTCTTTTAAGAAAATATTTTAAATTATTTTATAACAACAATATTACATTAACATAGAAAGATATGAAAATAACAATATAAATTCGTTGTTAATTTATTTGTACACTCATTTTCTATACATATAAAGTAATCAAATACTATAATTAATGTATTATTTATTTAAAAGTAAAAACAATTTTTTAGAATTATTTTAAATTTGAAACGTTGATTTATAATCCAAAATAATAGTACATATGATTATTCGGCAATTTATTTTTATGTTACATGAATTATTGATGAAGTGATTTATTAAATATACTTTATTGAATAATAATAAGGAAGACGATATTATATCTTGTTAGGGTAACTTTACAAATGATCGTAAATAAACTCAAATAAACGCCGAAGCAATAAGATCGTATTGTGGTGCGAAAAAACAAATAGCAACAGGAGAATACAAAATAGCAAATCATAAGTGAAAGCAATTAGAGAGTTCACACATGGATTTATAGTGGTTTCAATTGTGAGATAGTGTATACTCACTCCGGTGAGAAGAGATTTTGTCACTTTCTTAGAAAAGAAAAATTTACAAGATTGATAATGGAGGCAAAGAAAAAGAATAAGAAATATAACTTGAGAGGATGATACTAATCTCTACAAAATGACTATCTTTATATAAAGATTATCATTTAGGGTTGAAGTAATGATTTATGTTTATAAATCAACGCCTCATAAATTTTCCTATTCATATGGTAAACATTTATCCGTTTGACTTTTTAGTTTTCCGCAATTTGCACGCGCTTGATAAGTTACCTTCTGATTAGAGAATTGTTTGATTACTTCAATCTTCCAAATAAGTTTCTTTCTTACAAAGATAATTCATTGTCCACTTTAATGCAATAAAAGAGATAATATATGTCAACGAATAAATTCGTTAACCCATAAGTGTATATAAAGTGGGTTAATCAAAGAGAGACCTTGTCGAGGCTAGATGAAGTTGTTAGGATGAAGTATGCATCCATAACAAATCTTGACATAGTCATCAAAATCATATCAAAAATCATATATGGTCCATATAGGTCAATATGCATGTTAATAAATGAGTCAATATGCAAGTCAATATGCGCATCAATGTACAAGTCATAGTTCCAAGTCAAATTGGTATCCAACTCACGGGTTCAAATCAAGTTAATATGTTATTCAATTGTTCAATATCCAATCCCTTATATGCAAAGGGTTCAAGAGTTACAATCGGAAAAAATCCACAAACTGATTAAGGGTTATAAAGTGAAAATTCTAAGAAGTCTAGAAAGAATTAATTTGCCCCCTCCCCTCACTTCATAACCCTAAGGTTCGTGTTTATAGGGGTTGGAAGATGGCATGACGCTTGACCTTAATATTGCTACATGCTTGGCTTGCTTGATGATAGCAATAGTAGAATTTCTGTGCCGCCTTGACAATATTGACCTTTGGCGTCGATAGTCACATGCATCAAATCGCTCTTAACTGATTGTTGAGGACATCAGTTGGAAACAATATCATGCGTTGATGACAAGCGGCATCGATCTAGAGTAGCATTGGTATAAAGCAGCTTCATTCAGTATACGGTTGGTGTCATTGATGACCTTCAATACCAATATATAACATTGACCATAAATTGATGGAATGCAGCATCGTATGAGAACAGCAGTATGAGACAATAGCGATGCCAGCAATGGTGTCGTCGATCCCAAGTAGTATCATTAAAACTTTATTGGCAACGAGCTTGGTTTGGTGACAATAGATGAATAGCAGCATCGTTGATGAATAGTGGCACCAATGGTTCCTGTGGATATTGATGGTGTCTACCATCAACATCGCATGTGTAGCCTCTGTTGATATGTGGCGTCCTCCAAGTGTTGATGTAATGTAGCATTGAATATCGTCGGTATCAACGATGAGCAACGTCGACAGGTGGCAGCTTTGATTAAGTGTGTCGTCAATTTTGACCTTGTTGATATATGATATGTCTTGAGTGACATCGTCGAAGAGTAATAACCTTGAATAGTGGTGATACTGAAAAAATATAGTGTTTGATCAAATGCGGTATCAACATTGAACGACCCCCTTTGATTGATGAAGTGTGGCACCGAGGGGACACAACACGAATGTAGGATGGCCATAAAGAATAGTGACGTCGATAATGTGCACCATTGATTGCACGCCACATCACATTCACGTCTTAGCCCATATATCCTTGAAGTCAACTACGGTGATAACAATATATTTGAGTCATCATCTCAAATATCTGCCAAAATCTTCTTTTCTTGGAAATATTTATCGCTAAAACCAATAATATCTTCCAAATCTTCTCTAATATAGAAATATTGTATCACCAAAATTTAACAATCTCCACCTTAATACTATATTTTCATCTAAGACTACCTACTCCACCTATATCCTCTTACTCGAAGCAACTCTTAGACAAGATACTACAGATAATTCCTCAATGAGTTTTGGTATGGCCATTACCCACTCCAGTTTGTCAACGAACTCCGGCAAGACTACCATCCACCAACAAAGTGTTGAAAGTGCCCTATTCATGTAGCACCTATCAATCTCCACCAATTTATCCATCTACCAACTACTCTTTTCATGTGCCACCAAGTGGCACCCAACACTATAGCAAGTGAATCAAGTGCAAGTAATGCTCGAACTATACAATAGGTCAACCCTTGTACCTCCTATCGTCCTTCACCTTATATACCCACTTGCATCCTATGGCTCGATTTACTTGAGAGGGTGGTACCAATTTCCACGTCTGATTCTTCATTTCTTCTTCAACAAATCCACATCCTACTCTATAGCATGCATCCATTTATAGCCGTTTCTCGAACTCATAGCTTCTTCAAGGTTGAAAGGCTCATCTTGCACTATATGTAGTGCGTAGTCAAACTGATCGTCAATGCTAGAATTTGCATAGTTCCAATCTCCATAGCCATTTTGGTGGCTTTCTAACTCTAGAGCTAGCTGAAGTAGGTGTAACTTCACCTAAGCTTCTGTCAACTCCACCTTGAGCTAAATAATCTCTACCTTTACGACCATTACCATCATTGCTAGAGAATTTTTTGGAAATTCATATGATGTGTCAATGACTATAATTACCTTGCCTTCTTTTGCAGCTATGACACTACTATTAGACTGATATGTGGGAATAGTTTCCATCTCATTAGGCCTTTTAGCTTTCGAATCAACTAAAATAGATGGATTCTCCTTTGGCTTGAACATAGAAGACCCATCAAATGTGACATGTCTAGAGTACATTACCTTCCTATCAACATGGTTCCAAATGCGATACCTTTTGTTGCCTTCCGTATAGACCAAAGATATGTCTTGATAGGCTCTAGCCTCCAACTTGTCATTTTCCTGCATGGTGAACACACACATGACTACCAAATGTACGAAATAACTGATGTGTATAGATGTACCTTTCCACCTTTCCTCTAGAATCTTCCCATCAATAGCTGAGCATAGAATTCGATTGATAATATATGCTGCAGTCGATAAAGCTTCAGTCCAAAAGCATCTAGACAAACCCTTCGTCAATATCAAATAACGAGCTTTCTCCAATAGAGTCATATTCATCGTTTTAGCAGCTCCGCTTGATTGTGGATCTCTGGATGTAATGAAGTATCACCGAATTCCATGTTGCTTATCGAAATCTATGAACTCCTTAGAAATAAACTCATCGCTATTATCGGATCTCAACACCTTCACCTTCCTTCCGAATTCATTCTCCACCAATGCCTTCCAAGTTTTGAACTTCTCAAATTCGAATCCACCTTAGCTTTCATCATGGACACCTAAACTTCCGAGAGTAGTCATCGATAAAAGAGATAAATAATTAGCTCCTCCAATAGAAGCTGTAGCTACTGGTCTGTAACATCCATATGGGCATACACCAATAAAACTTTGGACTCATGTCTACCAACACAAAAAAGCCCTCATCTTCTTCTCTAATACACACTCCTGACAGAATCCTAAATATTAAAGCTTTCACCCTTGATCAACTTTCTTCTATGAAGCATGACCATATCTAAGATGCCAAAGTCTGGTGGCATCCAAAGCTCGTCAACTATTAACTCCAACACACGACTCTCCAAGAACTGTAGATCCTTTCAATGGATAAAGATTTCGAACCATTACTCCTTTCATCAATACAAGAGCATCATGTTTCAGCTTCAAGCCATCCGAATCTATCGTAATCCTGCAACCTAAAGATGCTAGCTGACCCAAAGATAAGAGTTTTCCTTGAACCTAGAACATAGCAAACTCTAGTGATAGTGCGTACCAAGGCATCGTGCATGTGAATATGCACTGATCCTTCTTCTAATGACTTGCAAGTAACATCATAATTTATCAATATAGCATTTCCCTCTTTACCTTCATAAAAATAGAAATACTCCTTCCTAGGCGTCATGTGGAAAGACGCCCCTGAATCTAGCACTCAGTTGTCTGAAACATAAAAAAACAGATGCAGTTAACACACCATTCGAAACAATATTCTCCACTATGATAGATAAAGAACCATCCGCTTTATTTCTCTTCCTCAAATTTGAATAATCTTTCTTCCAGTGGTCATGCTTCTTACAATAATGACACCTATTATCTTTAGACTTGCCTCTCCAAGCACTTCCAGGCTTCCTCGACTTGGAACGCCCTTTGAAATTATTACTCTTCTTCTCCTTTCTTCCTCTCTCTACAAACAACGCTTGACTACTACTAGTTTGACACTTTCGCTCATAAGCTTCATTTGATCTCTTATCTCCTCACCGAGGAGTCCCATCTTCACAACTTCTAATGCCAGTTGCTTCTGCCATAGATCAAGCTATCAGCGAATAAAGTGTATCGTTTTGGAAGAAAATATAATACTAACATAGCCTTTTGCTCTTCGTCCACATTCAAATCAATAGCTTTTCATCTTCATCCTCAAGTCATGGAAAAAGTCAAGATGTGCTTTCACCAATGTACCTTTCTGCATCTCGTAGGTGAAGAAAGAATTCAACAAAATTAGCCTATTCTTGAGCAACTTCTTCATGCAGATATCCTTAAATTTCTTCCACAATCCTCTAGTGGTAGTTTCACTAATAATCTCTGGGATGAAGTTCTCACCCATGGACAATTAGAGAGTAGTAAAGGCATATTCTTTCATCTTATTCCTTTCCAACTCTGAGATATCCACTAGCAATGATTCTGTGTCAAACACAATCCGATGAACATAATTTATTCTCAATACCACCTTCATCTCGCACTGCCACTTCTCAAAATTATTATATCCTTTCCATTTCTTTATAGCCAACTGCGAATCGAATGCTGCATACGAGACCTTAGTGTAGGGTGCATGCTCCTAGGTACGTCTAACTTCACTTCCATCTTTAGGTCCTGCCATCTTATCGACCACCGTCTAGCCATAGGCTTCAACAACAACCTTCAAAGCTCTGATACCAGACTATTAGGGTAATTTTACAAATGACTAAACAAACCCAAATAAAGGCAAAAGCAATAAGATCATGTTTTGGTGCGACAAAACAAACAACAACTAGAGTATAAAACAATAAATCATGGAAGAAAACAAATAGAGAATTCACGTATGGATTTATAGTGGTTCCACTATCGCAAGATAATGTACATGCACTTTTGGGAGAGGATATTTTATAACTTTCTAAGAGAAGAGAATTTTACAAGATTGATAATGGAGGCTAAGAAGAAACATAAGAAATACAACTTGAAAGGATGATACTAATCTCTAAAGAATGACTATGTTTATGTAGAGATTATTACTTATGGTTGAATTAATTGATTTTTGATTATAAATCAATGCCTCATCAATATTCCTATTCATATGGGAAGCGCTTATCCGTTTGACTTTCCAATTTCCTTCAATTTGCATGCGCCTGATAAGATTCCTTCTTTAATCAACCGATTAGGGAATTGTTTGATTGCCTCAATCTTCCAAATCATTCTCCTTATCATGAAGAAAATTCATTGCCCTCTTTAGTGCAATAAAAGGTGCAATATATTTGGGTAATTATCTCAAATATCTTTTAAATATTCTTTACTTGAAAATATCGTATCACCAAAGTCAACGATTTCTTCCAAATATTCTCTAATATGAAATTATTGTATTCTAATATAGCTTACTTGTGAATTTTGAGAACTAAAATCTTTTTTGTTAGGAGTTCGTATTTCATATAAAAATCAGTATATTGTATTGTTTTTTATTTCTATGATTAGTAATAAATTTCTCGTTAATTCTAACCTACCATTAGATCTAAGTATAAATTCTACCATTGTTTAACTTCAACTAGAAGATCTCTAGGACTTCTATCTAAAGCGTCATACTCTTATTATTTAAGCTACAGTTCATTGACAATAAACCTACAAATAATTTTATGAACAAAAAATAAAACTAAGCCAAAGCATAGAAGAATCGTACAAATTTCTAACAATTTTCTATGATATCTTGTAATTTTAGTATTTTTTTTATAAATCCGTCTACCTACCTATCTGTTTATTACTTAAACAAAAAAGCACTATCTAACATCAGCTAACGTGGAGCCATTGGTTTCCTCTATTTCAAAATAATACAATATTGTTTCCCTACCTTAATCTTTAGCCAAATCTATTATCACTCCACTAATTTCTTTTCCTATCCCATAATCTTTTGTAAATATTTTACGCTCTATCATTTTGAGTTTGTTTAACAACAATTTATTTTCAAGCTCCTTGAAAGGAGTTTTGAACAGTTACTTCTAAATTGTTTTAAATAGTGATTTATGAGTATAAGTGTTTGAATATAATTTGACTAATAAGAAGAAATATTTGGTCAAAAAAGAAATTGCTTCCTTAGTCATAGTAATCTATAGTTGTTTTCTTACATGTTTACTTATTAGCTAATTTTTTGGCTAGTTGTTTGCATTGGAGCTGCTTCTAAACATGTTATTTATATCTTACATCTTCCTCCATTCACTTTCTTCCTAAACTTCTTTCGCGCTGCTATCTTTCTATATCACATCCTCCCAAAGAAAAAAAATCTAACTCACAAAAACAATCAGTCGAATGAAGAATGGAAATGGATGGTCACCCACGGTTTGAGTTTATAGATGAACCTTCCACATATTCTTCCATTAGTAAGTCCTATTCGTTGTATCCCATATGATATGCATTTGTGAAGTCTCTTGATTGTTTATATTTTATTTTAATGAATGTACTATAACCGATACGTCTTCTTCTCATATGTATTATTTGTGTATTTGTGCACTGTGGCTTCATATTGAGATTAAGACGTTCCATCTCTCTATATATGACTTGTTCGATTAATTTCCTATGTATTAATTTGTGTTGTTAATTCATGTTTTATGGAATTCTGATTTATACTGTTTGTAAATTTTCATAATTTATTTTTTAGGCATTGGGGTTTGTTTTAAAGAAGAAGAGGAGGAAAGAAAGTTAGTCCCATATCTTGGGATATAAGGAACTATATTTGTTTAAATATAGGTTCCCCAAACGAAGGTTGGGCCCTTTAGGCATCTAAATGTTTGCTCTTTTATGTGGAGGAAAGTCATGCACAACCACCACACATGCACGCTCTCGCCTCTGCCTTTCCGATCGAACCGAACCAAACCAAACAAAACCAGGTCGGATCGAGTTTGGTTTTGGGTTTGAGTTTGGTCACCTCTCTACAGCTATAAATAGCAGGATCCAGAAACTATTGCAATTTTAAGTTCTTCTTTCCTGAATTTGTAACGCCTATAGAGCATTTCAAAATTTTGAAATCAAAAGTGCCTAAAAACATTGAGAATGCATAATTCTCTTCTTCTTCTTCTTCTCTATTCTCTTATCTAAATTGGATCATCGAAAATTATCAAAGTAGTATTCTTGGCTGGATCAAAGTTGTAAAAAATTTGAATCTGGTTACGTTGTTTCAAGGCTTCACTGAATCCCGAAGTCGATATTTCTATAACCCGTTTGTACCTGTTAGATCAAACTATTATCTAAAAGAATCTACATAGTAAATCCTTGAAGTTAGAAGTATAGCAATCTCCTCATCATAGTCCTTGAGTCATCGATCAATTTCCAGCATTTTTATACAATAGCTTCAACCATGGATGGTTCGAGTTCAACCAATACAATGCACTGCAAGTCATGAATTAACACTTGATGCGATTGGAGCGTTTTGATGGTGAAAACTTCACATGTTGGAAATAAACTATGAAGTTATTTTTAATCACCATCAAACTCTTCTACATTCTTGAAAATGATTTGGAGGTATATTGAAAGAAACTTTGAAAGATAAATGAGTTGAAAGAGAAACATGTGAAGGGCAAATAAGATGATTTCCTGTATAGAGAACACATACTCAACACACTGTCAACTTCCATGTACAATGCACGTAAAAGTATGGAAACATCCAAAGCACTTTGGACTGCACTAGAGAGTAAATATCGAATATCCGAGGCAAGCAACAAGAATTCCTGGAATGTGATTTTTTGGATTATAAAATGAATGATAATAAGTCCATTATTGGACAAGTTATATAATAGATCAACTTAAAGATGCCAAGATTAAACTCCTTGAATCCTTTATTTTAGAGTCATAATTTCTAGACTCCCTCACTCATGGAATGATTGCAAAAATAAATTGAAACATGAAGAGATGGATTATGATTTAGATTACAGCATCATCTTCACATAGAAGAGGACTCTCATAAAAGTGAACTAAATATAATCCGCAAACTAATTCTCGTTCTAAGGCAAATAATATTGAAATGATAAATTCATTGAAGCCTAAGAATGAGACACGGTTTAACGAGAAAAATCATTCTAAGTAAAACAAAAGGAAAATTTTGTAACAAGCCCGTCTATTATGTTCGTGACTATCATCAATGAAAGAAAAATATGAAGATGAATATGGCCGAAGACACATTAGTGGCAGTAGTGCAATATGCAAACTCCAATGGGGGCATAGAAAATGATTTGTTGCTTCATATTGGAGTGATCACTCCTATATGCAAGGACTATAGTATCTATAAGAAATACAAAGTAATTAGAGGAGGTGAAAATCAAGTTATGGTAAAGTGATTGGAAAAGGCACTATATAACTCTCGTTCACTTTTGGAAAGATTCTCAATTTGGTTAATATTTTTTATGTATTCGATATTTGTAAGAATTTGATCTTTGGATACCTTCTTAACAAAGGACGTTTCAAGATTGTGTATGAGTCTGAAAAATTAGTGTTATCCAAGAATGGAAAGTTCATTGAACAGGGATATTCTTATAATGGCATGATCAAGTTGAATTTAATAAAGAAAACTTCTGCTTATGTCATTGACTTTGTAGATTTATGGCATGCTAGATTAGGGCATGTTAATTATGCTTCACCTAAAAATATGAATAAGTAAGGATTAATTGCTAATTGCAATTTTGACTCCATCTCTAAATGTGAAACTCATATTCAAGCAAAAATACATAAAAAACCCTTCAAAAATATAGAAAAAAGATTAATATGCTTGATCTTGTATATAGCGATGCTGGTTATTCATAAGGTCACACAATATATGGCAAAAATAAATTCTATATCACATTCATTGATGATTACTTTAGATATTCTTATGTCTATCTAATGAAATCAAAAGCTGAAATCTTTGACAAATAATTTACAAGGCTGAAGTTGAAATGCAATCAAGAAAAGTATTACATTTTGATCGTAGTGGTGAATAGTTTTCAAATGAGTTTACTTTATTATGTAAACATCAACGATTAATTCATCTGTATACCACTCTTATATCCCTCAACATAATGGAGTCGCATAACGAAAAAATAGACCATTAATAGAAATGGTTAATGCTTTGCTAATTAGTTTAAATTTACCTAATACCTTATAAGGCAACGCCATTTTATTTGCATGTTATATTATAAATAGAGTTCCTTTGAAAAAGAAGAATATATCTCCTTATGAGCTATGGTTTAAACGAAAACCTAACTTATCAAGACTTAAAGTTTAGGGATGTTTAACGTATGCTAAAAAACCTGATCCCAAAAGGCCAAAATTAGGAAATAGAACATTTCAATCATAGGTTATTCTCTTAGTAGCATAACTTATCATTTTATTATTCCTGATACTTTTGAAGTAATTGAGTCTGTAGATGTATAGTTTTCTTAAAATAAGTATATGGCCAAACATCAAACTAGCAAGAATCCACTGGCATTATCTAGTTCAGAATATAATGAAATTAATGATAACAATAGTGAAGATTATACCTCTTCTTAAAACAATGAGAATGCCTCAGTACCTAAGGAGGATACTGAATAAAGGAAAAGTAAAAGAGCAAGAATAGAAAAAGGATTATGGTCCTGACTACATTATGTATCCTGTAGAAGGAAGTAAGAATGAAATTCTTAACATCACTTGATACATAATGAATGTTAATGATGATCCGAATACTTATTCTGAAGCTATGAGTTTTAGAGATGCTATTTTTGGAAAGAAGCCATCAATGATGAAATGAATTCAATTTTGGTAAACCAAACTTGGATTTTGATTGATTTACCTCCCGAGTTAAAACAATAGGATGTAAATGGATATTAAAGAAAATGTTGAATACTGATGGATCCATTGATAAATTTAAAGCCATATTATAGCAAAGGGTTATAAGAAAAGATATGGGGAGGATTATTTTGAAACATACACTCTTGTTACTTACATAACTTCGATCTATTGTCTAATAGCACTTGCGTTCACTCATAAATTTGTAATACAACAAATGGATGTGAAAATTGATTTTCTAAATGGTGATTCAGAAGAAGAGATATACATGGAAAAATTAGAGGTTTATAAATCTAGGCTAAGAAAAGAAAGTTTGTAGACTAATAAAACCTCTTATGGTCTAAAGTAGTCACCCATGCAATGACATGAGAAGTTTGATAAAGTAGCATTGTCACAAGGTTTCATTGTTAATGATGTTGATAAATGTATTTGTAGCAAATCGGATGAAACCGCTTGTATTATAATATGTTTATACCTTGATGACACATTAATTTTTGAGACTAATATATCTTGTGTGAAAGAAACTAAGAAGTTTCTATCCTCTAAATTTGATATGAAAGATCTAGAAGAGGCTGATGAAATTTTAGGGATTAAAATCCTTAAGAAAATATGAAGAGTTGGTACTAGCCCAATCTCATTATATTGAGAACTTTTTCAATAAATATGGTCATTATAATGACAAACCAGCACTAGAATATTCTAGTATTATTGGAAGTCTTAGTATGCTATGCTTTGCACAAGACCTGACATAGCACATGCTATTAGCGTATTATGTCGTTTTACGAGTAATTCAGGTATGGAAATTGGAAAGTAATTTCAAGAGTTCTAGCTTATTTAAAAGGTACCATAGACTATGATCTTTCTCATAAAGGATATCATGATGTATTATAAGGATACTGTGATGCTACTTGGAATAATGCAGAATCTAAATCCAAGTCTAGGCTAGATGGATATTTACATCAGGAGGAGCTGTTGTGTCCTGGTGTTCCAAGAAGCAGACCTATGTTTCTGACTCAACTATGTTGTCAGAATTAATTGCATTTGCAGATGCAAGAAAGGAGGCAAAATGGCTTAGAAATTTATCAACAAAAATTCTTTTGTGGATGAAGCCACCGCTAACAATCTTGATTAACTATGACAATCATGCTACAATATATAATGTTTCTAATAAAACATATAATGGAAAGTCTAGACCTGTAAGCCATAAACATCAGATAATAAGACAATTACTCAAAAGAGGAGTAATCAATGTCGATTACATAGAAACAAAGAAAAACTTGTTTGATCCATTTACTAAGAGTCTTCCAAAGGTTATGGTTTCTATTAATTGAAATAAATATGGCTAAGGACTATGAATGAAGGTTGACCATCCTTAATAAATATCCAACTTATGTTTTGAAAAGGTTGGATAAAGTTCAATGGGTACCAATAAGTTAAGAGAATAATTATGGAACACTAAAACCAATTTCCCATCATTAGTGTTGGAATTTGCAAAAAAGAGAATGGATGAAGATCCTTAATAAGTCCAATTAAAATCACAAGGTTTATCATAGAAGCACCTTAAAGGGACTTAGCTATATGAGTATGGAAATCAAGTTGTTTTCTAAGAAAGTAAGACTGCTTTCTAACGTTGACTCTTGAACTCAGGATTTGAGCACATGACCATTAACGTGTTGACAATAAAGAACACTATGTATATGAAAATCGGTATGTGTGACTGGTTGGGTATTATCACAAGGGTTACTTGGTTTAAGATACATTCTACATAAAACTCGATAGGACTTTGAATGGTTTATACCAAGTGAAGGTTCAAATCCAAAAGATACCTAATATATTGATTTCCATGATAATGCAATATTTGATCTTGGAACTATGTTTGCTTGATCCTATTTGGATACGTAGGCAATCACTCTAGTGATGCAGCCATCTACTTTATTTATTTTACTTATTTTGAAAATGGGGGAAATAGTTGTAAATCTTTCAAATTGATTTTAGGCATTGGGCTTTGTTTAAAGAAGAAGTGGAGGAAGTAAAGTATAGTCCTACATCTTGGGATATAAAGAACTATATTTATTTAATATATATGTTCCTCAAGAGAAGGGTGGGCCCTTCGGGCACCCAAATGTTTGCTCTGTAGTGAGAAGGAAAGCCATGCATAACCCCACACATGCATGCTACCGCCGCCTTTCCTTTCGACCAATCTGAGTTGGGTTTGGGTAATAGTCATAGGCAGAATATTTTTGGACCAGATTCAAATTAAAATTTAAATAGATAAAATTGGCGGGTGATATAAAATGGTGGGAGATTTGTATTCAAATGAATAGATGCGGGTGGGAGACTTGATAGTTGCATACGAACGGATGTGTCTTCTCATAATGAAAAGACATCTCTCTGCAACTATAAATAGAAACACTCAGAATATATTGCAAGTTTAAGTTCTTCTTCCCTGAATTTGCAACGCCTGTGGAGAGTTTCAAAATCCTAATCTAAAAAACGCCTAAAATTGTTGTGAATTCTTAATTCTTTTCTTCTTCCCTATTCCCTTCTCTAAATTGCACCATCAGAAATTATCAAAGTAGTGTTCTTGGCATGGTCAAAGTTGTATAAATTTCAATATGGTTACGTTGTTTCAAAACTTCATTGAGTCCTAAAGTCGATAGCTCTACAACCCATTTATACCCATTGGGTTGAACTATTGCCTAAAAGAATATATACAGTGGATTGTTGAAGTTAGAAGTAAAAATTTCCTCATCATAATCCTCGAATCATCGACAGATTTCCAAAAAATACTTTATGTCAATAATTTACCTATTATTTATTTTTCCACCCATAATGCCCAAAATTGATGTATTAATTCAATTAGTCGTATTTTTGGACAAAAATGAAGATGCATTTTGGAACCATCATACAGTGGAAAGTTTTAAATGCATGGTACTTATAATAACCCGCATATTTTACGATTTAATATTTAAATATTTTATTTAAATCTTTAATCGTTAGTCGGATTATTTTCCGGAAAGCTACTTTTTGCAAACAGTCAAAATAGGACTCGAGACCACCCCCATTGAGTTCAAAATGACGTTTGCGACCTTTTTTAGTATAAACTTCGATATGTTTGGAGATAGAGAAATTTTTCTACTTTTTCACTTAGGGCTTTGGTTTGGTTTCAGCTTATTAGACCCAAGCCTCACCCGCTCTTCTCTTCATTCCTTCATAATTTCCTAATACTCAAGCTTTAGATAAAAATGGGGGAAGAGAGAAAGAATTAGAATTCCTAAGCCTAGTATCATTGCAAATCCAAGCTCCAACTCCACATTCATAGAAGAAGCTTTGGTAAGACTTCTCTTCTTCTCTCCAACTCATTCTCCTTCCAATTTCAAAAATTCCTAAACCTAATTTAGGAAATGTTTCTCTTTTAAGCTTAGATTCAAGCTTGTTGGGTTGAATTGAATAGTGATTGTCCTTGCCATTGCTCTATAGCTTCTTCTTCATTTGTTTTGGGTTTAAAGGTGAGATTTTTATCTCACATCTATATCTATATCTATCCTTGTTGTTAGGTATGAATTCTTAACACTTATTCATGTGCATTTCCTTTTGATTTGGATTGCTTTGGTGAATATTCCAATTTTTGGTGTTTTGAAAGCAAATTTTATGAAAATCCTATTATAGATATTTGGACGGTAATATTCGAGGTGTATCGAAGAGCCTTTAAGGCTAGGTTGTCGCTTGGCATAAATCCTTAGTCGTTGTTGCTCGTCCGATCGCTTTCGATATTCGTTTTGGCCATTTTTTGGCCTAGGTTCAAGAAAGGCCTAAGAAACAGGTTTCAGATGTCTGAATATTATACTGGGAATTTTTATTCTCCAGTATTCAGACGTTTGAATCTTAGGTTCTAGACGTCTGAATTTACTCGTGAGAAACCAGAAAGGAAATAGGCTAAAAATGCCTATTTCAGACGTCTGAAATATTGGGTTCAGACGTCTGATTTGGATTCTGGAAAAATAATAAATTTACAGATTCAGACGTCTGAATCTGGAACTTCAAACGTTTGAATCTACTTGTTTTTGCCTATTTTGCCTATTTAGCCTGTGTTTCCAAATTTAATCGATTCGTGTTGTTTCCCTTTTGTTGTTATCATTTATTAACAACTTTGATGACTTTTTCTTTGGGATTTTCGAAACATCCACCTTGATGGATTCGATATCGATTTCTTTGGATTCTATTCACGTCTTCGAATATGAATTTTGGTGATTGATTGTTTCTACAATCATTTTTGTGATTTGTCACTTTAAAAATATAAAGGTTTCAATAATAGTAGTCAATATCAAAACTCTTTCATAAATACGATTTCAACACTATTTTATTACAAACCTCGTTCCTTAAACCGTTTTTCCAATCTACTAGTATTTACAAACCTTTACCTCACTCGTATGAGAAATCTAATTAAACGGCTTAGTAAAACAAGTGGTATGAAACGCTTGCATTTACTTCGTCGGTTAATTCTTGGACTTGTTCGATTGAATCTCTTGTGACAATTTTCTAGTGGAGATCTACAATTTGTTCGTAAATATTTAAGTTAAGCTAGTGGTTATGAGACATGAAGCTAAGCTCATATATTTACTAGCTTAGTGTAATTGACACTTCTTGATGACCATTGATGATCATTTTATGTGATTTAGACTAGCTATATGTTATGTTTCTTTGTCCACGTAGGGGACGGTACCTCGCTTTATTGAGTTTCGTCTCATTTCTTTCATAGGCTAACGACCTATGAATTCTTTGGAGTTTCGACTCAATTTTTATGGGCTAGCGACCCATGTTCTTTTATGGAGTTTGGTTTATCGGGCGTACCGTTGTACCACATTGTTGCACCAGCTTATCAGGATCATCGGGCGTACCATTGTACTACGTCGTTGTTTCGAATTATTCGAGTTTCAGGTTCCTCGGGCGTACCGATATTGTACTACGTCGTTGCACCGGCTCTATGGTTAGCGACCATGGGATAACGTCCCGTTTGTGATACACGTGTTGGTGAGTTTTCACGCTCCCATTTTGTGATAAGCCTCCCCACTTTTGTGATTTTTGGAATTCTGTTGATGATTTCTAGAATTTGTGTTTCACCAATTTTTGTGACTTCATTGATAAGTTTTATCAATATTTGTGCATTGGTGAATTTGTGTGTCATTAACTTTTGTAATTGGCATTGATATAATGTCAATATTTATGGTTTGGTGAATAAAAATAAAGAGTATGACATTCTTTTTGATCTTTGAGAAGGTTCTTGTGATATTGATTAATCTCTAGTTGATTTTCAATTACATACTTATCACAGTATGGCTTTATGGTTATCATACCTTTTTTTCATGTCTCTGTTCTGTATCATTTTATCTGATATTTATAGCTAGACTGATCCATTTATTATTTTCTTATTAAATAATACTCCGGTCAGACCGAGATGTTACATGTGCTTCTACTTGACTCCTCATCTGGGATTTTTATTCTGACTTTTGGCTAACTACTTAGATTAGTAGCTTTTGGTTGTATACATTTTAGATATAGACTCATTGATGTATACTTATTTTTTTAGGTAGCACTTGTAACTATTCTTTTGTGATATTGTGGATCTTGTTAGACCAGTACTCTGATGTACACTTTTAAGTGTTATATGTTCATATCTATTTCCGCCTTTGTGATATGAACTTCTGTGACTGATTTGTGTTACGATATTCCTATATTTGTTTCCAAAGATTTCATATAGCCACTGTGTAATAACTTTGAGTTTGTGTCGGTATGTCAGATTTCCTCTTGTGATGAAAAGTTATATTTTTATCTGGCATATCGGTACTCGCACAAAGCAATTATATAGAGGGTCGCTCCTGAACAGCCTTATTCTTCGTGCTAGTTGACGGCATTACTCCGTAGTGTCCTTGGCTAGCGTGAGTATAGAGGTGGGGCATCACAGTACTCTTAATTACTATTTTAGAAGCCAATCATAGGTCATGTATCGCAATCAACAATTTGGTGCTTGTATGTTCCAATGTATAATCCATGATGTTCACCTTTGGATCTACGGTATGAATTTTGTTTCAGATGTTTGTATGAATTTTGTTTCAGATATTTATCTTCCCTTGATCAAAGGATATTTCGAAGGAAAATATTAGTTTGTTTGTTGAAGTGTATCAATCAAATATTGCATCAACTAGTGATTACGTCATCATACTGATATCATTTTGAGTTTATGTTAGTGCAAAATTAAATGATCTAACTACTTTTGTAGAATCAATAGGTTTCAATTTTCATTGATGCCGACTTAGTCTCTCATTATGTTAGATATTACTTCAAAAATATTGTAGCTTGGTAATCAAACATTTAGAACTAATAAGTTGACTAAAGTAGAAGGTAATATGAGAAAAATATGTATATACTATTTGAATTAGAGATCTATAGATACATATTTTGATGTATGTTACCATTCATTAGTAGTATATAAGATTATTTATAAATACCTAAGTATGTTGGCATTGCTTTTAAGTTTACACTTGTTTTAGTATGTAATCCAAAAGCATGCCTACTTTTATACATTGCATTTTCTTATGTTGCACAACTGATAAATTTTGCATTTTTTCCCTCTCTTTTCAGTTTATATTGCTTTGCTACCTGAACATGTTGTAACATGTTTAGTCACATAGAACATATCATACTAGTATGTTATTTTGTTTAATGTAATTCAATTTGATATGTATCTACGCATACATGCACATGTGCGTACGTAGGAAATAACAAGGTTGAAGGGCCCTTTATTTGGAGCATCCTAAAAGACTTTGATTTTAACAATTGAATTCGACAAATCTATACAAAAAATCACATCCAAAGGACTTTTGTTTTTATTTCCTTCAAATCCACCTCTCATTCCTAACATCCTTTTCTATTGAATATTTTGAGTTGAAGCAAATTTTTATAGATATGTTCTACTATTTGCAAGATTATCTATGCAAAATTTTAAATTATTTCAAAACTTTTAACTTTTTCAAAATTGCAAGACAATATGAACCATCAAAAATATTTGTATTAATCAGTCGTTTTTAAATGCACTTTTGAAGTGGCCATAAATGTTAAATGATTTAATTTTTTCAAACATTATGTCACTAACAAATAGAATATATGCACACAAATTCACTTCGATTCAAAAAAATTACTAAAAAATACAAAGGGATATGGAAGAGGATTTGTATGACAGGGTATTTGATCTTTCCCCAAGTATATAGATATAATCGGGACGCCGACACATTTGAAGCTTTATTAGATGGTGTCATTACATACAATGAAATGTAATATGGAGATGCACTGGAGTGCTGAAACTCAACAACAAGAACATTCTGAGTTGGTTCTCTAAAGTCATCATATTGATTGATGTTTTTTCAGCTTTTGAGGATGTTGTATTAAATAATAGAAAGGTACAGTCCATCATAAATAACTTAATTATTTTCTTTCTCTGTGCAACTATGTGATTCAAGTATGTCAGTTTTATTTAACCTCTTAGCCCCTTATACTAATGTATTTCAATAAAATAATCAAACATTTTGTTCTTCGAATTGCAATTTATATTCACACTTACTGGGATGTTTTACAAGCTCGCTGGAAGGAACGTTAGAACAGTTAAAGCAAATAATATGAATGAACATAACATCTGGTCTCGTTGGTGGTTTTTTTTACAACATAGAAAATAGTGCTTGACTTGAAATTATAATGAATTTGAAGAGAAAGATTGATTTTTTTGAAAATAAATATCAGTTTGTGCATGATACAAGTCGTATTTATAGTCTACAACTCTATATGGGCTGAACTGAGACGTGCAACACAATTAACTACATAAATGAACTACAATTAACTCTATATCGGTTTGTTTACAATCCTATTTCCAATATCTCCCTCGAACCAATATTAGGGTTAGGGCATGATGATTTCAAATTGATTCGCCATTCCAATTCCTCTTCAAATTGTAAAGAACCGAAAATCCGTACTTCCTTGAGCTGGCAACATTCTACCACAATCCAGCCAAAGAGGAACGAACTTCCGAATCTTTAGGGTTTAAGAAGAAGAAAGAGGTAGAAGAAGAGAGAAAAGAGAGAAGAAACAGAAACAAACAACAGAACAGGAAGACAATATCAGAATCTCACAATCGCAGCGGAACAACATATAATAGATAAATGAATATCATTAAAACAAAAGAACTATACATTTTATACATACATCACAATACATCATATCATCAGAGTGTACAACAATAAAACAGCGGAAAGAATACTATATACAATAGATAATAGACTACGCTATCCAAGCTCGCCTCCAACATCTGCACAGCAACTCCCGAATCCAGAATAACCTGATAACCTAACTCTAGACTGCCCGTGTGGAAAATAGTGGGCACCCAGAGTTTAGGAAAGGAACAATAAACTCCAGGTCAGTCATGGGACTGGTGTGAGAACTCAAAACAGTTTATCTTTAAACAAGCAACAAGAAAATTTAAATTTTTAAATCCGCAATGCTTTTTGGAAAATGAAACTACCATAAGGCCTCCCGCCACACACACAATGCAAACGCAGAATTGGAGGAGATTTCTCCTTATGATAGTCAAAGATGCTTACTACGCGAAAATCAAATCATTTTTGATATTATTACTAGTGCATAGTGTAGAAAACAATTCGAAAGTAGAATATAAATCCTAGCCAGCATAGACATTCCGAACTATGCCTACTATAGCTACCATCCAAACAGTGGTGACCACCATAAGTGAATGGCAGGTAATACAACTAAAACCGTACAAGGCGCGTATTGTTTTGATTGGATTTCCAACAAATGGTCAGGCTAAGGAACTTCCTACTGCCACATGGGATCGCCTCTGGCGGGACGTCCCGAGAAACTAACGTTACGGTTAGATCTCTGCCAACACAAGGCCGGGTTACCTCTGTAACTAGGTAACTACTACACGAATATGTCATCCCCCGGTCCTTTGGGACCTTTATCCGAGCGCTCGCAACAACACCACACACAGAAATATATATAGTGTATCAACATGAGTAAGCATCTGGGCTCCATACCATGATACCACCCTTTTCCAGAAGGAAATGACATACCCTAAAGGGCGCGACCCTCATAACCTTGCCGCATATTCCTGTTTCGACCATTTCCGGGGAGTGAGGTCCTGACGAAGTCTCGTCCACAAAGCTACGCTTTGTGTAACAAAGCCATGCTTCGGGTCCACAGATGACCAAAGCAATAATCACAAAGATAAATGATCAAACAAATGATCATATCCAAACGATCAACCAATGATCATCACACAGCAGCACTCAGCATGCCACATTACCAGATTGGGAAATATCGCTGATAACCTTCAACTACATAACCTCTGAGCTCGTACGTCTCAGAGAAGGGTGTTAAGCTAAGAGAATAAATCCTCCGCCACCAACAGAAATGTATTTGAAAGAAATCTGCTCTATCTCTCAAAACGTAATGTCAGACACGTAACCATACAAGTCTGTTCCGGGTTCGAACAGAACCGAAGGCACTTCCAAAGAAGCCCTTGCAATCCGGGTATTCACAATCCCGATAAAATTTCCCATCACAAAGGAAATCTCCATATCGTAGCTAACGATGCGGAGACAATCGATAGGTCATCCTATCGTTCTCACAAATACCCGGTCTTCAACACCGGTCTTCAGATGCAATCCAAACGACGTATCGCATATTCGGAATGGGATATATGACACAAAGGTCCTCTCCCGGCTAAACCGAATAGCGAGCGCTTATTTTTAAAAATAAGTGTAGCATTCAATTTCAACAATCACAACAATTACCATCCAAGGGTAAATACTGATAGTCGGTTATTTAACTATCAATAAAGATGCGCCACATCATCAGATTCCAAATAATTTTTCCAAAATTATTAAGTCCCAAAATATCTTTACAAGATATATATACACAATTTCCAAATAATTGCCCAAATTATTTGATTTACCAAAACCACTTCACGATAAAATTTTCCACACTTTACCCATTTGAAAACCCGTTTCAAATTAAATACCTCAACCATTTGAAAACCAATTTCAAATCACTTTACATCATTTATACCCTTTGAAAACAGATTTCGAATCATCGAATAAATCTTTACCGATTTATTTTAAATTTACGTTCCAAATTCGTAAATTCATTTCCATACTTCAAAATAAATCAATATTTATTTTTAAACAAATTTCCCTTCCTTTTATAAATTCCATAGTGAATTTATATTTCAAAATATCTACTGACCTAACGTTTTCAATAGATTTCAGTTATTCAATCTCAATTTATCTTCAAAAAGATAAATTCTCAAAAACATTTCATTTCATATTGGAAAAGCATTCCCATACTTATTTAATAATAAGGATTCACAAATTTTATTTATTTTCAATAATTTGAAAATATTCGATATACTTAACCATAGCCAAGTATATATTTCATTCTTTTAAGGAAAACATTCTTCTATTCACTTTTACTTGGGTCAAAACGAATGTTGCGTAAAACACCGTCACGACAACCCAAAATCACTGGAATAGGGTTTCAAAATAAAAATAGAAACATACATTCCAATACTACACAAAATATTTCCATTTGGAAACCATTCACTATAACAACAGTGTTATAGTCCATCATTTCCTCATTTTCTCGAAAACGCCTATTTCAACAATGAATGTTGAAATCTACGTATTCATTTCCTTTTATTTCTCGAAAACGTCTATTTCAACAATGAATGTTGAAATCCCAGTATTCGATACTTAATGCATTTTAGAGCATCTTAAAATCGTTTTAAAATTCCCTTTAAAACATTCTTCTCCCAAAACATGCCCATTTGACTTAATAATATATTCATCGTTTAAAAGAGTGAATGTAACCCCTTTAACAATTCTAAATTCAATTTACCAAATTACATTGATTTCAAATTTATAAACAACGTTTATAAATTCTATTTCTATTAATAACTTCGGTTTAGAAATCTCTTTTATTAAGCCAATTCAATTTATAAACCCAATTTCTATACCAAAAGTTCGTATTATAAGTCAAATACTTAAAATATTATTTACCAAGTCGTTCCTTTTAAAACTTCACAAATTGTTAATCTTATTACTGATAAGATTTCTCACCTTTTATAATAGTTTTCAACTTATAAAAACCTCCTTTATTAACAATTTCTATAAAAATCCCCCTTTTAAATGCCCAAAGCCATTTTATAAGTTAATTACTTATAAACTTTTATTTTCAACATCAATTCATTTCATAACTTTCATAATTTATAAAACTATAGTTTAGATGAAATCCATTTTTATACTTCATTTTAACACTTAATAACTCGTCTTATAATTCCAAAAATTTTAAATTTATAGATATCGATTTATAAAATCTTTTACATAAACTATTAATAAAAATTACCCAAAAACCCAATTTAACTATTTTATAAATCTATTTATTTCAAAATTTTCCTTTTGGTTATATTTCATAAAAATCATAGTTTTATAACTTTAATATTTAAAATCTTAATTTATTTAAAATGAATCAAGTTCAAAATTTAATAAAACATATACTTGAAAAATTACTTAAAAATCCTTTTAAATTCAAAATCGTTATTTTTAACTTTTTTAAAAATGAATCCGATGATGCAACCGCATCAAATGGTCAATCACGGGAATAAACATCATATATCGATATGATAGTTAACAATCAACACAATATTTATAAACAAATAAATATGTGAGGAATCCAGTTGGATCCCTCCAACCTGTTACCCTGCATCCACAGACATTAGCACAATACCAATTCCACTTCAAGGTGGAATATCGCGGTATATGGGATTTATAAAATATTATCCGCTTACTAACGGCGCAATAGGGTCTCATCCGCTATACGAGGCGGGAAATCAAATCCAATATATACATATGCCAATATATATATATTGCTATATATAGTATATATCCTACTATATCTACTACCACAATCAAACGGCAATCATCAATCAACAATAACTATTTAAAATTTTAAACCAAATGGTTTGATTGAGTGAGGAGTTCTCACCTTAGCTTTATTTTGCCATCCATTTCATCTTGACTCGATTTTCAACCTAGTACAAACAATTCACGATTTATTATTTAAATTGAACGAACAATCCTATTGTCATTTATTAATAATTTTTCATTTATTATCTAATAGTTTCTTTTAAACCAATTTCGTCTTTAATAATCGATTTAACTAAAAAAAATTTGCTTTAAATAAATATCTTTATTTTAAATCAATTTCTTTGAATAAATTTGTTTAACTAACAATTTCTATTTTAAAAATTTATTTAACTAAAATTATATTTCAAACAATTAAATTTCCTTTATAATGGATTAATTAACAAGTGATTTATTTTAAACTATGGGTTTTAATCTTTTCTTGTAAAAACAAACTATATAAATTTTAAAATTTAAATACCCTTTTGATAATTGAAATAATATCCAACGTATTAGCTTTATCTATATAAATAAATTTTCTATATATATATATATATATATATAAATCTGCATTTCAACTTACTGCATTTTTTTTTTCTTTCTTTTCTTTTTTCCATATAAAATTTAACGAATAAATTTCGAAATAATTTAGGTATACCTCACAGCTTCCACTGACACGAGCATCGCCAGCCTCCAATTGCTCACGCGAGCGCTTGCCATCGCGTATGCGAGCTGCCGCCGCCGCACCCTAGATTCATGCGAGCGCCAGGCCGTCGCCATCTATTCGAGCTGCAGCCGAGCTCCCCCCATCGACGCCGCGAGCTCGCGCGACCGTACCCTAGCCTCGTGAGCATCGTCCACTGTCGCAACTCCAAATCCCCACGCGCGCGCCCCCTTATACGCCATCGCCCCCTAATCGAGCGCGCGCTCCTCCATCGACGCCGCCCCATCGATCGTGAGCTTCGCGACCCCAAATCATCCAGCGCCGCCGCATCGCGCGCGCGTTCGAGAGCTCGGCGCCATTAATGATTCGAACAAAAGTTATGATTTTAAATGAAAAGAAGAAGGGCTTCGGCTCTATTTTGAACGAGTTTCATTTTTTCTCTGCTACGCGTTTGAAAATAAGAGAGGAGGTAGGGTACGGGGGAGACAACGCTTCAGAGGATAGGCCTGCTAAGAAGAGAGTAGGGTGGCTGATGTATGTAATAGAGTTGACTAATTATTATTTTTTAGTTTTAAATTTAAATCGAATTCGATTAAATTCCAATGCGTTTACTCTTCGTACGCTCACATATCAGCTCCGAAAAATACGAAATTTGAAACCCGGCAATAATAAACTATTACGGACCCAATGGAACTGGTTTCGTCAAATTCCGAGACTGTATGAAAAATGACTATTTTTAAATATCGATTTAAACGATATAAATTCCAAAACTGAACAATTCACTATTAATTTCAAATCTGAAGCTTCTATTATCTTCAATATTATCAATATGAATTTTACAAGCTGTTGAAATATTTTTAATCAGCTTAAATTTGAAGATCCAAATTTTTATTCACTTCCAATATATTAAATTTTATAATTTAATCGCCAATTTTAAAGTTATATTGAAAATTCAATCCAACCCATCATTCAAATATTTAAAATTAATTAAATATTTTCAAATTTAAATTATTCAAATTTCTGGGTCGTTACAACCTTCCCCCCTTAAAAGAATTTCGTCCTCGAAATTGCAAGTTAAGGAGAATAATTCATAATCCGTTTATTATTTTTCCAAAACTAATAGTTTTATCAACCTTCTAACACCAATCTTTTTATTAAAGATTTACTATCATTTCAATTAGCTTTCCAACTTCAATTATAGGTTTCAAACAACATTGTTTACTCAACAATTCAAATTTAAATTTAAATTCAAATTTCCAACTTTCAAAATTTTCTCAAAAATTTTCTAACTCCCTAAATTTTCGAAAAATTTCGCCAGCGTCTCCTTTGCGCGGCTCGATCGGTACGACTACAAAATGGCACCACGGCCCCTCAGAATCAAAAAGAAAAGAGAAAGCCAAGTGGCTAGAGAAGGAAATCATCAAATCTCATATTAAAATTGAAATACGTACCTTTTTGTCGAGCAATTCAATTTTTTTAACTTCAAAATCAAAATCCCAATTCCATTATATACCTGTATATCCTGCTAATAGTAGTACACAATTCCAACTTCAACATTCAAATCATTTTCAATTCTATTCAAATTTATTTACTTCACTTTCAATTTGAATTCAATTACATAGTTTTCAAATGCGCTAATTCAATTTCATTAACACTTAATGAATTTACATACAATCAACCAACAAGCAAATAACAACCAATGTATATCCAATAAAACCAAATTATTAGTTTTTCTCTCATTACATTCAATTTGGTTCAACAGTTTTAATTCCAATTGATTTAACATTCAACTGATTTTCATTCAATTATTCAACTAGCTCGAAATGAATTTACACTTACATACATCATTTCATATCAACTTATTCACATTCGATTAATTAACATTCAATCCATACTTTAATTCAGTTGCCAATTCTTTTACAAATAAAATTGAATTTCATTTATATAACTCAAGTTCACATCATTTAACGATTTCATTAATTCACTTTATTCATTTTATTTTGATATCAACATCAATTCTTTCAACATTACTCAAGTTATATTCCATTCAACTTCATTTACATTTACTTCCACTATTCAACTTAAGTATTCTCCTAATTCATTTCAAACTCTATTCCATTTAACATAATTTGTTCAAATAAACTTAAGTTTCCACTTATCAATCCAATTCGGTTTCCAATTCTAAAGTAAATTCTATTTAACTTTTACTTAAGTCAAATTCATATCAACAATCAAATTCGTATTTCATTTTACTTAACTTAATTGTTTAACCACTTCAATAATTGGTTTTACTTACATTTTCTCATTCTATAAGTTATACAACTTATTATTCAACTTCCAACTCATATTATAAGTTCAAAACCCCTTTTTTTTCACTTATATTTGACAATTTCAAGTTGAATTTTAATTTCAAATTTGTTTATTTCAACAAAACCTCAATTTTAAATTCATTATAGTAGCAAATCCATCACATAGAAACTCGAAAATGATATTGATGATGCTGCAGTCATCATCCTTATTATTTCCCAGTAACAATAGTGAATCAGTGCTAAATATTCTTTCAAAATTTCCTTTTATTTATAGATTACATTTATAAATCTTACTTATAA
Organism: Allium cepa; assembly: GCA_030765085.1. Taxonomy (NCBI): domain Eukaryota; kingdom Viridiplantae; phylum Streptophyta; class Magnoliopsida; order Asparagales; family Amaryllidaceae; genus Allium; species Allium cepa. The sequence goes on from CM060942.1 coordinate 74,593,521, forward strand.
AATTTCACTTCTTATATACATAAGATTATTTTACAATTGTAAATCATTTTAATTATAATTCCATACTTATAATTCATTAGCTTATACAATTATTCTTTTTACGATAGTTGTTTTTATATAACTTATTCAAACAACTTTTAATTAACTTATATATATATATATATTTCAAACAATCAAACAATCAATTATACACACACTTCAATAATTCTTGAAAAAATTATTTTCTTATATAGAAAATATAATCAAGGTAAAATTATTTCATTTACCCAATTTAAAACAATATCATGTCGAATTGTTCTATTCAAGTGTTTAGAAACCCCTTCGATCCAGTTGTACAGACTGTGCCGACGAAGGTTCATATGCCACTCAATAAACCAATCATCACAATATAAAATAATTTTTATATTCACTAACAAATACGCGCTCATAACTATTATTACACTCACACTCATTCTAGAGTACTACTGACTCTATCTCTAATGAGTAATACCCAACAGAACCATGGTTGTCGCTTAACCATATGCTCTGATACCAAATGTAAAGAACCTCATTTCCGTCAGCAGTAACCGGTAGGCTTTTCAACCATCCCAGCCCCACCGTGGCTTACACTGGTACCCCAGACCTTGCTTTTACGGCCAGCCTCTCGACTGTCACGGCTTACGCCTAACCAACCCCGTAAAGAGGACGTGTAGGGGTAAGAGTCTCCCGTTCGCCACCTAACGCAAAGCGAGAACCCCCCATCACGTTTCACCTAGATAAGCAAGTCTGGTCCGGGTTCGAACAGAACCGAAGGCACTTCCAAAGAAGCCCTTGCAATCCGGGTATTCACAATCCCGATAAAATTTCCCATCACAAAGGAAATCTCCATATCGTAGCTAACGATGCGGAGACAATCGATAGGTCATCCTATCGTTCTCACAAATACCCGGTCTTCAACACCGGTCTTCAGATGCAATCCAAACGACGTATCGCATATTCGGAATGGGATATATGACACAAAGGTCCTCTCCCGGCTAAACCGAATAGCGAGCGCTTATTTTTAAAAATAAGTGTAGCATTCAATTTCAACAATCACAACAATTACCATCCAAGGGTAAATACTGATAGTCGGTTATTTAACTATCAATAAAGATGCGCCACATCATCAGATTCCAAATAATTTTTCCAAAATTATTAAGTCCCAAAATATCTTTACAAGATATATATACACAATTTCCAAATAATTGCCCAAATTATTTGATTTACCAAAACCACTTCACGATAAAATTTTCCACACTTTACCCATTTGAAAACCCGTTTCAAATTAAATACCTCAACCATTTGAAAACCAATTTCAAATCACTTTACATCATTTATACCCTTTGAAAACAGATTTCGAATCATCGAATAAATCTTTACCGATTTATTTTAAATTTACGTTCCAAATTCGTAAATTCATTTCCATACTTCAAAATAAATCAATATTTATTTTTAAACAAATTTCCCTTCCTTTTATAAATTCCATAGTGAATTTATATTTCAAAATATCTACTGACCTAACGTTTTCAATAGATTTCAGTTATTCAATCTCAATTTATCTTCAAAAAGATAAATTCTCAAAAACATTTCATTTCATATTGGAAAAGCATTCCCATACTTATTTAATAATAAGGATTCACAAATTTTATTTATTTTCAATAATTTGAAAATATTCGATATACTTAACCATAGCCAAGTATATATTTCATTCTTTTAAGGAAAACATTCTTCTATTCACTTTTACTTGGGTCAAAACGAATGTTGCGTAAAACACCGTCACGACAACCCAAAATCACTGGAATAGGGTTTCAAAATAAAAATAGAAACATACATTCCAATACTACACAAAATATTTCCATTTGGAAACCATTCACTATAACAACAGTGTTATAGTCCATCATTTCCTCATTTTCTCGAAAACGCCTATTTCAACAATGAATGTTGAAATCTACGTATTCATTTCCTTTTATTTCTCGAAAACGTCTATTTCAACAATGAATGTTGAAATCCCAGTATTCGATACTTAATGCATTTTAGAGCATCTTAAAATCGTTTTAAAATTCCCTTTAAAACATTCTTCTCCCAAAACATGCCCATTTGACTTAATAATATATTCATCGTTTAAAAGAGTGAATGTAACCCCTTTAACAATTCTAAATTCAATTTACCAAATTACATTGATTTCAAATTTATAAACAACGTTTATAAATTCTATTTCTATTAATAACTTCGGTTTAGAAATCTCTTTTATTAAGCCAATTCAATTTATAAACCCAATTTCTATACCAAAAGTTCGTATTATAAGTCAAATACTTAAAATATTATTTACCAAGTCGTTCCTTTTAAAACTTCACAAATTGTTAATCTTATTACTGATAAGATTTCTCACCTTTTATAATAGTTTTCAACTTATAAAAACCTCCTTTATTAACAATTTCTATAAAAATCCCCCTTTTAAATGCCCAAAGCCATTTTATAAGTTAATTACTTATAAACTTTTATTTTCAACATCAATTCATTTCATAACTTTCATAATTTATAAAACTATAGTTTAGATGAAATCCATTTTTATACTTCATTTTAACACTTAATAACTCGTCTTATAATTCCAAAAATTTTAAATTTATAGATATCGATTTATAAAATCTTTTACATAAACTATTAATAAAAATTACCCAAAAACCCAATTTAACTATTTTATAAATCTATTTATTTCAAAATTTTCCTTTTGGTTATATTTCATAAAAATCATAGTTTTATAACTTTAATATTTAAAATCTTAATTTATTTAAAATGAATCAAGTTCAAAATTTAATAAAACATATACTTGAAAAATTACTTAAAAATCCTTTTAAATTCAAAATCGTTATTTTTAACTTTTTTAAAAATGAATCCGATGATGCAACCGCATCAAATGGTCAATCACGGGAATAAACATCATATATCGATATGATAGTTAACAATCAACACAATATTTATAAACAAATAAATATGTGAGGAATCCAGTTGGATCCCTCCAACCTGTTACCCTGCATCCACAGACATTAGCACAATACCAATTCCACTTCAAGGTGGAATATCGCGGTATATGGGATTTATAAAATATTATCCGCTTACTAACGGCGCAATAGGGTCTCATCCGCTATACGAGGCGGGAAATCAAATCCAATATATACATATGCCAATATATATATATTGCTATATATAGTATATATCCTACTATATCTACTACCACAATCAAACGGCAATCATCAATCAACAATAACTATTTAAAATTTTAAACCAAATGGTTTGATTGAGTGAGGAGTTCTCACCTTAGCTTTATTTTGCCATCCATTTCATCTTGACTCGATTTTCAACCTAGTACAAACAATTCACGATTTATTATTTAAATTGAACGAACAATCCTATTGTCATTTATTAATAATTTTTCATTTATTATCTAATAGTTTCTTTTAAACCAATTTCGTCTTTAATAATCGATTTAACTAAAAAAAATTTGCTTTAAATAAATATCTTTATTTTAAATCAATTTCTTTGAATAAATTTGTTTAACTAACAATTTCTATTTTAAAAATTTATTTAACTAAAATTATATTTCAAACAATTAAATTTCCTTTATAATGGATTAATTAACAAGTGATTTATTTTAAACTATGGGTTTTAATCTTTTCTTGTAAAAACAAACTATATAAATTTTAAAATTTAAATACCCTTTTGATAATTGAAATAATATCCAACGTATTAGCTTTATCTATATAAATAAATTTTCTATATATATATATATATATATATAAATCTGCATTTCAACTTACTGCATTTTTTTTTTCTTTCTTTTCTTTTTTCCATATAAAATTTAACGAATAAATTTCGAAATAATTTAGGTATACCTCACAGCTTCCACTGACACGAGCATCGCCAGCCTCCAATTGCTCACGCGAGCGCTTGCCATCGCGTATGCGAGCTGCCGCCGCCGCACCCTAGATTCATGCGAGCGCCAGGCCGTCGCCATCTATTCGAGCTGCAGCCGAGCTCCCCCCATCGACGCCGCGAGCTCGCGCGACCGTACCCTAGCCTCGTGAGCATCGTCCACTGTCGCAACTCCAAATCCCCACGCGCGCGCCCCCTTATACGCCATCGCCCCCTAATCGAGCGCGCGCTCCTCCATCGACGCCGCCCCATCGATCGTGAGCTTCGCGACCCCAAATCATCCAGCGCCGCCGCATCGCGCGCGCGTTCGAGAGCTCGGCGCCATTAATGATTCGAACAAAAGTTATGATTTTAAATGAAAAGAAGAAGGGCTTCGGCTCTATTTTGAACGAGTTTCATTTTTTCTCTGCTACGCGTTTGAAAATAAGAGAGGAGGTAGGGTACGGGGGAGACAACGCTTCAGAGGATAGGCCTGCTAAGAAGAGAGTAGGGTGGCTGATGTATGTAATAGAGTTGACTAATTATTATTTTTTAGTTTTAAATTTAAATCGAATTCGATTAAATTCCAATGCGTTTACTCTTCGTACGCTCACATATCAGCTCCGAAAAATACGAAATTTGAAACCCGGCAATAATAAACTATTACGGACCCAATGGAACTGGTTTCGTCAAATTCCGAGACTGTATGAAAAATGACTATTTTTAAATATCGATTTAAACGATATAAATTCCAAAACTGAACAATTCACTATTAATTTCAAATCTGAAGCTTCTATTATCTTCAATATTATCAATATGAATTTTACAAGCTGTTGAAATATTTTTAATCAGCTTAAATTTGAAGATCCAAATTTTTATTCACTTCCAATATATTAAATTTTATAATTTAATCGCCAATTTTAAAGTTATATTGAAAATTCAATCCAACCCATCATTCAAATATTTAAAATTAATTAAATATTTTCAAATTTAAATTATTCAAATTTCTGGGTCGTTACACAAATTTTATCAGATTGAGAGTGATTTCTCATTTATAATTTTTTTACGACTTGATTTCTTAGCATAACTCCGTGCTTTCATGACTCAATTAGCTGCTTAGTTGATATTTCGAAGTTGAGATGATTTTGATTCATGAGCTTCGATATGTTCCGTAGTCTTTCTTGTATTTACTCGAGTCTCTTCTACCTTTAGATCATTCCAGAATCTGATGAAGTTTTGAGATGATAGTGCCTTTGTTAGAACATCGGCATACTAGTAAGTTGCAGGTATGTGGTTAACTTGTAAATTTTCTTTTAGAACTTGCTCATGAATAAGGCAGAGGTCAACCTCTATATGCTTTGTCTTTGAATGTTGGATAGGGTTTGCTGACATTTAAATTATGCTTTGATTATCGCACAACAATATTGGTTTGCTCTCTGTTTTGATATTTAGTTCACTTAATAGTGATTGAATCCACATTAGTTATGCTGCTGCACTTGTCGTTCATCTATATTCATCCTCAGTGCTAGATCTGAAAATGGTTGATTGTTTCTTTGAGCACCATGATATAGGGTTATCACTAACTTATATGTAATATCTAGTTACTGACTTCCTATCATCTAGATCAATGGCCCAATCAGTGTTACAATAATCATTTATATTGATGTTGCTACATTCCTTTAATAATAATCCATAATTTGCAGTTCCCTTTAAGCATCTCGTATCCTTTTTAAAGTTTTCTAGTGATTATCCAGCGGTTCCTGCATGAATTGATTATTAATAATAAATGATATATCTGGTCTAGTAATTATAACATACTATAAAGCATCAACACCACTTCTATATTGTTTGGTGTTAGTTATGGGTTCTCCTCTGTTTTTGGTCAATTGTTGATTGTTTATCATTGGAGTCGGTTGAGGTTTTGCATTGTCCATTTTAGTCTTGATCAACAACTTTGAAATATATTTCCATTGGCTTAGAAGTATTTCTGAATTTGAATTTCTCTTAACTTCTATTCCCGAGAAATAGCTTAAGTCCTTAAGATCCTTGATTGAAAATTACTCATGCAGATACTAAGTGGGCTTGTTGATTTCAGTTTTGTCATCCTCCATAATAATTAAATCATCAACATATATTAGAATATATATACTTGGTTTATTGTTTTTCTTGATGAATAGTGAATTGTTTGATTTGGTAATCTGATAACCTTAAGTGATTAAAGTGGTTTTCAGTCCATCAAACCGTACTCTTGGCACCTGTTTGAGGCCATAAATAGTTGTATTTAGTTTGCACACAAGATTCATATTTTGTTTGTATCATTGTGGTTGCTTGTAACACCCTATATTTTTAGTAACATTATTTAGGATATTTAATAGCTAAATAAAATAAAATAATGCAGGTTGATTAATGGATTGAGATTTGTCATTAATAAGGGTAGCCATGCCATGTTAATGTGTATATCAAACGAGATAACATGAAATAAAATAGACAACAGGAAATGGATAAGGGCAAAATGGAAAAAATGATATTTTATGCCCTACACCCTTAGGAATCTAAATTACACGTTCATTTCATTTGTCAAAATTATCAAACTTGAGCTCGGCCAACATTAGCAAGAGCAAGAGAAAGAAAAAGCTAAGGAAGAAGAGTAATCAAATCAAAGCTATTCAAATCTCAAATCCCATCTCTCAAAAGCTAAGGTGAATAATGACTACATCTCATTTTCTTATGGCTTTCATTTTTAAGGTTAATCCGAACTTATTTTGCATGATTACGTCATGTTTGAATGATTAAATGTCTATATATGCTTGTTCATGATTTAGGCTTGTTCATATAGATTTTGTGATATGTTTTAATGTAAAAACCCTATTAAATGACATCTAAATGCCTTGCGATTTTAGATTTAGATCAGAAATTAAATTTTAGAGATAGGTTTCAATTTTCATAATTTCCTAAATTAATGTGGATTTTATATTAATTTGCTAGTGAAGGAAATTATTATTCGGGTTTTAAATTATTTACAGCTAAATAGTTAATTACTTGGGCCTAAAATTAATATATGTTAAAAAACATATTAACTTTGATTTTTTGGAATTTTTGTAGAATTTTCCTGAGTGTTTTCATAGATATATAAAATTATTAAAGGTATGCGACTTAGATGTTTTATATATTTATAAAAGGAGAAGGAGTATATTGTAAATAAAATAGATTTTTTATTTCTGAAATGATTGGCAGCACTATTAGAAAAGAAAATAAGCAATCAATAAGATTTTGACAAACAAGACAGGTTAGTTGAAAAGTGTTTCTCTTTTAAGTTAAAAACCAAATTTTACACGTTTTGCATGTTACGCCTCTTTCGGCAAAAGGTGTTCCGACCTATGTGTTCCACCACCATTGCTATCGAAACCAATGTGCATTGTAACAATACACTTAGTATGTAGAGAATTGGACAAAGGCGGAAGTAACTGGGTCGAAACGTTGGGTTCCGATGGGGTCATAGCAAGCCTTTGATTTTAAATGAAATAGCACCTGCTTTGCTTTCGAAGGGTTTGCTTTCGACTTGGTTGGCATCCAACCTGGTCCAACCTGGTCAAATGTTTTTGAATGGGTTGCGCCTTTGGTTTTAAGTAAATGCTTTTGAAGGGGTCGAAACACAAAGTTGCCGCTTTTCTACCTTTCAAAGTCAATGGTTTCTGATGGAATACTTTGATTTTAAAACTTGGTCACTTCTCCAATGCTTTTGGAAGGTTGGTTTTGACACCATCACTTCCTTACTTAGGAATTACTTTCGAAAGACAGGCTTTCGATTTAAATGGTTTTAATGACCATTTTGCTTTGTTGAGGTATAACCCAAATGGTTTTGAAGGAGATGGTTTTAATTAGTTTCGAAAGGTGTTTTCCACATGTTTTAATTTGAACCCAAACGCTATAGAAAGGTTTTCTGTTTACAAAGGTTTGATACTTTCGAAAGGTTTTAAATGATGCTTTCGAAGGTGTGTTTCCCCAATGCTTCCGGAAGGTTTAAAGAAAGGTTTCAAAGGGGTGGTTCCCCAATGGTTTGGAAAGGTTGAAAGGAAAGTATTTCCAATGGTTTTGAAAGGCAGTGTTTAAAGGTTTTAAAAGAAAGATGTCCAAGGTTTTAAAGCTTTTGAAAGGAAGTTCATTCAATGGTTTTGAAAGGTTTCTAAGAATGGTTTCAAAAGGAAGGTTTTGGATTTTTGACCTAGGTTAGAAGAAGGTTTTTACTTGGTTTTGAAAGAGGTGCTTTCAGTGGATTTGAAAGGGGTATTTTTAGTGGATTTGAAAAAGGGTACTTTCAAAAGTTAAATGTTTTCATCAATAAAGGTTTGAGTAAATTATATATATAAAATGGCAAGGTGATTTTTAGTAAAGCATAGAGATTGTATATTTTCCTTATTTGATTTAAAAGTCTTTTATCAGTTTGAGAAAAGGTTCCCAAGGAAAATTTAAGGGAAGGTTTCCCTAAGTAAAACAACTCTGATATTAGAATACCAGATGTGACTGGTATAGGGTCATGCCCTATACATTAGCTATTAGCTCCAACTAATTTAGTCCAAAATTTCAATGTGTAGGGCTTTGTCATAGGTAGGACTAAAATTATGATTACACATTGAAGGGGATATATGTTTGTATACAGATAGGTTATTGGTGAGCCCGCAAAATCAGTAGGATCATGTGACCTTGGGAAATGTTAAGTTAGGGACGGATCGTCTGGAAAAGGGGTGTCTAAAAGGTGTTAGATTATTTTGTTTAAATTGTTTGGTAGGCCCTAGTCAGCCAAAGGTTAGTATTAAGCTAAACAAAACTATAATGTTCGGACAGATGTCAATTTATTTCCTGATATGTATGTTTATATGATAATTCTTTAAAGTTTTAACCAGTTTTGGTTGCAAGATTATGATTTGCAAGAGATATGTTTTTTAAAAGGACATTAGTGAGGGAAATCCGTTCCGCTAAGCGGGTGGTATAGTTTAATATCAAATATCCGAGATGTATAGTTTTATTCATACTAGGCTTATTGTCTGACTTGAAGTTTATGTTTTTCCTCTTAAACTCTTGGGTGCTCATAATTGGTTTGAGTAGGATGAGGGTTGAGGATTTACAGGTTTTAGTAGGTTGCGAATAAGTCTTTCAGAGATGAGCATGTGGTTGACGGATAGCTATTTAGGAGTTGCAGTTTGTTTCATTTTGATGTATTCCCGTTGTGTTTGTAATATGTCAATTATGACTACTTAGTACTCTGAACAACCAAGGGGGAATCATCATATGCCTCTCTTGGCGTATTTATGTATCAATTATATTTTACATATACTTGGAAAACGATTATGAGATTATGTAATTTGAATGTGAGACATCTCTTTTGGAAATGTAATCAGTAAAATAACGTTTTTGAAATCTATGATTTTGTTTTGTATTCAAATGCTTCTAATATTATAGATTTCATTAACATAGCCATATTTTATCGCTAGAAGTTAATACTATGGATGGCTATGGCATCTATAGCGCTTAGGTTTGGACCTCTAGATAGGGGATGTTACAACTTGGTATTAGAGCATAGGTTTATGAAAAGCTTTAACTAAAAATGATTTTTGAAAACATAATCCTTAGGAATTAGAGTAAGATCGTGGCATGGGCTAACACTATAGTAACATACTTGTATTTGATATATATATATATATATATATATATATATATATATAAATATATAAGTATACGCTATGTCTCTATTCTCCTATCTCTCTTAGGTTATTCTTCTGTATCTCACGAGGCTTGAATACAGATACAGAAGCTAGAAGTGGAAGAGTGAATCTTGAGGAAGCACCACCACAAATTGAAATGCCAGACCGAATACCAAGAGAAACCAAGGTCAGGCACAAGCAGGGAATGTTGGTGCTGGAGTTCCACGGTGGATATGGGAGCTATGTATCAGTTTTTCGTGAGTATGATGCAGGCAGGAATTACTGCTGGTGTGGTTGGAGGAATGCTGTAGTAGTAGTTCAAGAAGCTTCGGTGGTCAACCATTATGCTATCTTGAGCAGAGATTATGTTGGAGGGAAGCCCTTTATTGGAATCGAGGATGCTATCGAAGCGGAGAACTAATTGTTGCATTTTGAGATGATATTTACAGACATAGGGATCAATGATGAGCATAATGGAAGGCTTGCTTCGAGACAGCTTCAGGGAGCAGCTTTGTTTTGGTGGAATAGTCTAATAGCTGGAGTGGATAAGGAGACAATGACATGGGCATAGTTTAAGAGGAGGTTCTAGGAGAGGTTTATGTTCGTGATTGTGCAGTCTGTTTTACTAAGAAAGTTTGCTACGTTAGAGCAAGGGGAAATGTCTTTTTTGGAGTATGCTAGTAGGTTTAAAGAGTTGGCTAGTTATGGTTATGCCACTGTATACAGTGAAGGAGAGGAATGAGGATTTTATCAGGGGGTTGAAGCCTGGGTTGGCAAGGCTACGTTACCCCATATTAGAGACCCTTGTGATGTTGTAGTAGAAATGGCTTTAAGGCATGAGGATATGCTTGCTTGTCTTGAGAAGAATAAAGTGAAGGAGGTTCAGGTTGGGCAAGGTCAGAAGAGAAAATTCTTTCACAAGAAGGGTGCTTAGAAAGGTGGAGCAGCAAAGAAAGGAAATACTGAGGTTGTCTATTTTAAGTGCGACAAGAAGGGGTTTTGCTAATGAGTGTCGTACTGGAAAGGCGAAGGAAGTAATCAAAAAGAAGAACATCAGATGTTTCAATTGCAATTAGATTGGTCACTAAAAGAACTAATGCAAGGAACCAGCAAAGGAAGGGAGAGGAAAAGTATGTGCATTAGAACCAGCTGCCTTGAGACCAACCATACAGGAGAAGGGGAAATCAGTATTGGTAGGTACGCTTCAGATCCATGAAATGTCTGTTAGCGTTTGTTTGGTACTAGTGCGTTGCATTCTTTTATATTTCAATGTTTGGTAGATAAGCTTAACCTAGAACCCACATATTTAGTTACGTCCTTACGAGTTGCAAATCCGATAGTAGGGTATGCGCTACTTGGGATGAAATGCGACCATTTAGAGTTTGACTTTCTAGGTTACACCTTTGTTTGTAGTTTGCATGTGTTTGACTTTGTAGGGTTTGGAATTATATTGGGTATGGATTGGTTAAGTAAGTATGATGCTAGGTTATTTTGCCACAATAGCAAAATATCGCTTAGACACCCTAATTATAGCGATCAGATTGTATATACCGTAGAAAGCCCTAGTGTGAGGTGAATGCTTTGTTAGGAGTTATGGAGTTAGAAGAAGAGTTGAATCGAGCTTTCATGGTTAGAGAATTTGCAGATGTTGTCGAGTCGGTAGTTGGATTGCTACCAAAATGAGCTATTAAGTTGTGAATAAATTTGGCGCCTGGAGCAGAACCTATTAGTAGGCTGCCAAGTATTATGACACCTACAAAGGAGAGAGCAGAATGTGCAGTTGGTGGATTTGGAAGAGGAGAATTTTACCAGACCTAGTAGTTCACCTTAGGAAGCAACCACAGTGTTTGCTAAGAAGCCTGATGGATCGTTGAGATTATGTATCGATTATCATAAGTTGAATGAGAAGACGATAAAGAATCGATATATGTTGCCTAGAATTGATGATTTGTTCGATCAGTTGAGTAAGCCAAGATATTTTCTCCGTTGGATTTTGCTACCGGTTTCCATCAGCTTAGAGTAATAGAAGATTGTATACCTTTGACGGCGTTTAGGACCAGATATGGATTGTACGAATGGTTTGTTATGTCGTTCGGCTGGATGAACCAAATTTCCAGAGAGTACTTAGATAGATTTATGTTAATGTTCATAGATGATATTTTGATATACTCTAAGGATAAGAAAGAGCATGAAGTTCATCTTAGAATGGTTCTTGAAACTTTGAGAGAACATCAGCTGAAGGCAAAGTTTTCGAAGTGTCATTTTTGGAAGAGGGAGGTGAATTTTTTTGGTCATGTAGTTTCGGAAAAAGGATTGTCAGTAGATCCAACTTAGATCGAAGCAGTGAATAGGTGGAAGAGACCGGAAACATTGACAGAGATAAGAAGTTTTCTTAGACTGGCTGGATATTATCGAAGGTTTATAAAATATTTTTCATGAATAGCAGCACCGATGACCAGGCTAATGCGAATGGATGTGAAGTTTGTGTGGATCGATAAATATGAGGAAGCATTCTAGAAATTGAAACATTTATTGATCCATGCACCTATATTAGTTGTTCTGGATGGGAATCAAGATTTTGTAGTTTATACAGATGCATGTGGAACTGGATTAGAAGAAATCTTAATGCAGAGAGCTAAAGTAATTGCCTATGCTTCTAGACAGCTTAGACCGCATGAGGTTAGATACCCGACTCATGACTTGGGGTAAGCTGTAGTTATTTTTACTTTAAAGCTATGGATACATACCTTTTAGGACATTGGTTTGAGATTTGTATGGATTAGAAGTCACTGAAGTACTTGTTCTCTCAAAGGGAGATGAACATGAGATAGCAGAGATGGTTAGAGTTTCTCGCTGCTTATGATTTTGGAATTGAGTACACACCTGGGAAAGGCAACATGGTTGTAGATGCAATTAATAAGAAGCATTAGAATGCAGTGTTGTCTATGATAGCAGAATGGAAAGACTTTGGAGCATCGTCGAATTGTAGAATGCAGTGGAGATCCTAGGCTGGGTCTAGTGTAAAATCTACTGCGTTATCTTGTTTAGAAGTATGACCGGCATTCGTTGTGAAGATTGCTTTTAAAAAGAAAGAGGATCCAGTGTTAACTGAAAGGATGAGGAAGTTAAGGGATAGAATGGAGAGCGATGAATTAAAGAATTTCAGTCTTGACCAAAGTGGGTGGTTGAGAAAGAAGGGTAGATTATGTGTTCCAGATGTGGGAGACATAAGGAAGGAAGTTTTGGAGGAATGCCATCGTTCGAAGTTCACTATTCATCCAGGAGAAACGAAGATGTGTCAGAATATGAAGAGAAGCTTCTTTTAAGAACGAATGAAGAGGGATGTATGCCTATGAATGAAACAGTGTTTGAACTGTCAACAGGTGAAAGCCGAGAATTAGAAGCCAAGTGGGTTACAGCCATTGGATATTCCAGTATGGAGTTGGAATTCTATTTCTATGGATTTCATAGATGGGTTGCCGAGATCTAGTAGAAGGAATGAAAGTTATGGGTAATAGTGGACAGATTGACTAAGAGTGCCCGTTTCATTCCTGTTAATTCATATAGGATGGCACCTGTATTGGCTAAGTTATTTATGAAGAATGTGGTTAGACTTCATGGAATTCTTAGTAGTATTGTTAGTGATAGAGATTCCTTATTCACTATCAATTTCTAGAAGAGTCTATAGTAGAGTTTAGGAACCAAGCTCAAGATGAGTACTGCTTACCATCTGCAAATAGATTGGCAAGCGAAAAGAGTTAACAAGATCTTGGAAGACTTGTTAAGAGCTTATGTATTAAACTTCGAGGGATCATGGGAAGACCATCTACACCTAGTAGAGTTTTCGTATATTAATATTTATTGGACTAGTATAGGGATGGCACCGTTTGAAGCTTTGTACGGAAGACCATGCAAATCTCCCGCATATTGGTTAGAGGCCGGAGATAGATTAGTCCTTGGTCTCGATTTGGTAAAAGAAGCTGCAGAGAAGATTAAGCTGATAAGGATGAGAATGAAAGAAGCTTGGTCTAGGCAGAAGAGCTGTGTAGATAGAGGACATAAATATTTAGAATTCTCTGTTGGAGATCATGCTTTTGTCAAAGTATCATCGATGAAAGGTGTTATCAGGTTGAAGAAAATAGGGAAGCTGACATCGAGATTCATAGGACCGTTTCCTATTCTAGAGAGGATCAGGAACTCGCATACATAGTGGAGTTACCGAGTAGTTTGGCAGGAGTCCAGAATGTTTTCCATGTAACTCATCTGAGGAAGTGTGTTAGGAATCTAGACACCACTATAACAACGACTGTGTTAACGGATTCAGTAGTGGAACCAAACTTGACTATAGTTAGGAAGCTTGTCCGGATAGTCACGAGAGATGAGAAGAAGTTAAGGAACAAGGCAGTCGGGTTAGTGAAAGTCCAACGGAGGGACAATGATAGAGACTGCACTAATGAGACTAAGAGAAGGATTAGAGACGCTTATCGTGATTTTTTTGAAGGTATGTTTTACCTTTGATTGTTTTGATGCATACCTTATTATAATTTCATGGATGAAATTCTTTAAGGAGAGGAGATTGTAACGCCCCAAATTTTTAATAACATTATTTAAGATATTTAATTAGCTAAATTAAATTAAATAATGTAGGCTGATTAATGGATTGAGATTTGTGATTATAGTGGTAGCCGTGCCATGTTAATGTGTAAATCGAAACAAGATAATATGAAATAAAATAGACAAAAGGAAATAGATAAGGGAAAAATGGGAAAAAAGGATATTCTTGTACCTAAATAGATAAGGGAAAAATGTGTTTCGGAAGGCAATGTTTAAAGCTCTTAAAAGAAAGATGTTTTAGGTTTTAAAGCTTTCAAAAGGAAGGTTTTTCAATGGTTTTGACAGGTTTCTAAGAGTGGTTTCGAAAGAAAAGTTTTGGCCTTTCAGCTTGGGTTAGGAGAAGGGTTTTACTTTGTTTCAAAAAAGGTGTTTTCAATGGTTTTGAAAGAGGTACTTTCAATGGATTTGAAAGGGGTACTTTCAAAAGTCAAATATTTTCATCAACAAAGGTTTAATTAAATATATATATATATATATATATATATATATATATAACATGGCATTGTGATTTTGATTAAAGCATAGAGATTATATATTTTCATTGTTTAATTTTAATTTAAAGGTTTTAAATCAGTTTGAGAAAAGGTTTTCAAGGAAAATTAAGAGAAGGTTTCCCTAAGTAAAATGACTCGGATATTAGAATACCAGATGAGATGGGTATAGGATCGCACCCTATACATTAGCTATTTGCCCCAGCTAATTTATTCCAAAATTGCAGTGTGTTAGGCTTTGTCATAGGTAAGACTAAAATTATGATTACACATAGAAAGGGATATATATTTGTACACGGATAGGTTATTGGTGACCCCGCAAAACCATTAGGATCAGGTGACCCTAGGAGATGTTAAGTTAGGGACAGACCATCCAGAAGAAGAGTGCCAAATAGGTATTAAATTATTATTTTTAAATTGTCTGGTAGGCCCGAGTCAACCAAAGGTTAGTAGTAAGACAAATAAAACTATAGTGTTCGGATAGATATTCTATTTGTTACCTGATATGTTTGTTTATAAGTTAATGATTTACAGTTTTAACCTGTTTTGGTTGCAGGATTATGATTGGAAAATGATATGTTTTAAAATAATATTAGTGAGGGGAAACTCGTTCCTCTAAGCGGCGTGGTTTCACTTACTATCATATAACCGAGATGTATAATATTATTCACACCAGGTTATTGTATGACTCGAAGTTTATGTTTTTCCCCTTAAACTCTTGGGTACTCAAAATTGATTTGAGTAGGTTGAGGGTTAAGGATTTACAGGTTTTAGTAGGTTGCGAATAAAGCTTTCGGAGATGAGAAGGTGACTGACGGATAACTATTTAGGAGTTGCAATTTGTTTCTTTTGATGTCTGTGTTTGTAATAAGTCAATTATGACTATTAAGTACTCTGGTCAAATAAGGGTACATCATCATATGTCGCTCTTGGCATTTTATATAATAATTATATTTTATTTGAACCTGGGAAACGATTATGGGATTATGTAATTTTATTGTGAAACATCTTTTTTGGAAATGTAATTTGATTTTGAAACATCTTTTTTAGAAATTTAACCAGTAAAATGATGCTTTTGAAATATGTGATTTTATTTCATATTCAAATGCTTCTGATATCATGGATACCATTAACATAGCCATATTTAGTCACCGAAAGGTAATGCTATGGATGACTGCAGCATCTATAGCGCTTAGATTTGGGCCTCTAGGTAGGGGGTGTTACATTGCTCTATGTATGTTTCTGTCTACAAAATACCATTTAGATAAGCATTTTTGACATCAAGTTGCTTAATACTCCAAAGTATATGCAAGGCAATTGTTAAGACTACTCTTATGGTTGTTGGTTCAATCACTGGAGAGAATGTTTCGCTGAAATCAAACCCAT
Organism: Allium cepa; assembly: GCA_030765085.1. Classification (NCBI taxonomy): domain Eukaryota; kingdom Viridiplantae; phylum Streptophyta; class Magnoliopsida; order Asparagales; family Amaryllidaceae; genus Allium; species Allium cepa. Next base: position 74,609,638 of record CM060942.1, read on the forward strand.
ATGGTTGAGTATACCCATTTGCTACTAATTGTATTTGGCCACAATTCCATCTGGATTCTTCTTTAGTTTATAGGTCCATTTGCTTCCGACTATATCTCTATTTTCTAGTGGGCACACCAGTTTCCATGTGTTGTTTCTTACAAGTGCATTGTACTCTTCATCCATTGCTGCTTTCCAGTTTTTTCCATTTTAGCTTGCTTAAACGTTTCAGGCTCCTTTGAAACAGTGACTGCAGTGTACGACCCGAATTTCAGCGTTCGAAAATCGACACCCGTACTTCACTTGTACTCGAATGCCGCAGATTCAACTGTTGAAATCTGATTCTTGCCAGAGCTTATAACACATTAAGTATAACAACACAGCAGAAGAAAATGAATAATATCATTGACATACAACATTCGATACAACAATGATACAATATCTGTTACAACAAGATATAGTATATCCAAAACTATCAGAGCAGAACGAAACAGCGGAAAAATAACCTAGCGGAAAAACACCCGCAATAGCAGCGGAACACAACATCTCCAAAGCCAATATCCAAAGTTCTCAAGCTATAAGCTCGAACCACCATAAATGTTGAACTTGTAGAAAATGCGATCCCAAAAATCCAAAGACTCCAACGATTTCCAAAAGCTACCGAACCAAAGGTTGATGGCTATCGAATCTACATCTACTATCTGCTTATCTGAAAATCTAACTCTAGACCGCCTGTATGGAAAATTGTGGACACCCAGAGTTTAGATAGGGAACAATAAATTCCAGGTTAGTCATGGGACTGATGTGAGCAAATGAAAACAATTTACCTTTGAAACAACAACAAAATCATTTAATAATTGAAATCCGCCATGCTTTTTGGAAAATGAAAATACCATAAGGCCTCCCGGCACACACACACACCATAAAATCGCACACTTGGGGGAGATTTCTCCTTATGATAGTCAAACATGTTTACTACGCCAAAATTCTTTTGATATTATTAATAGTACATAGTGCAGAAAACCTTTCGAAAGTATAATATCAATCTTAGCCAACATAAGTACCATTATAGTATGCCCACTATAGCTACCATATTAAATGGCAGGTTCTACAACTAAAACCGTACAAGGCGCGTAGTGGTGATTGGATTTCCAACATTGGTCAGGCAAAGGAACTTCCTGGGCAACATGGTACGCCTCTGGAGGGACGCCCCGAGAACCTAACCGGATCTCTGCCAACACAAGGCCGGGTTACCTTTGTAACTAGGTAACTACTACACGAGTTTGCCACCCCCCGGTCGTAACCAACCTTTATCCGAGGCGCCTCTCAACCAGCAACCACAAAGCAATAAGTCTGCAGCAGCCACATATGTTAAGTATCTGGGCACCATACCATGATACCACTTCTATCCAGAAGGAAATGACATACCCTCAGGGTGCACTACCCCCAAATAACCTTGCCGCATCTTTCCCGTTTCGACCATTCCGGGTTGTGAGGCTCGATGAAGTCTCGTCCACAAAGCTACGTTTTTCCCAAAAGCCATGCTTTGATCAACACCTGATCAGCAACACTTCATATACCACATTACCAAATTGGGAATGTATCACTAGTAACCATCAACTACATAACCTTTGAGCTTGTACGTCTCGGAGAAGGGTGTTAGGCTAAGAGAATAAATTCTCTTCAGCCAAACAGAAATGTATTTGATAGAAACCAGCTCTACGTCTCAAAGTGTAATGTCCAACACACATCCATACAAGTCCGTTCAGGGTTCGAACGAAACTCAAGGTACTTCAAAAGAAGCCCTTGCAATCCGGATAATCCTTAATCACATCTAGACTCCCCATCACTAAGTGTGATCAAATCTCTATACCGAGGCCATTTGATGCAGAGATATTCGAAGGGTTATCCTTTTGCTTTCGAAAATACCCGGTCTTCACCACCGGTCTTCAAATGCAATCCATAACATCGTATCATTATTCAAAATGGGTTATATGACACAAAGTCCTCTCTCGGCTAAACCGAATAATGAGCGCAATATTTTAAATACATATGGATATTGGGAGCTCAGTTAAGTCACAACTTAAAACCCAAAATCTTTCTTCAAATGGTTTAAACAAATTACCATTTTCAAATCTTTTAAACAAAAAGATTCACTTCACAAAGTTCACCGGTCTTCCATAAAGATTCATTCTTAGCTTTCAAACAAATCCATTTCAAATCTTTTATAAAAGATACACCTTTAAGGTCATCTTCAATTTCAAAACAAAGTTCAACAATCCTTCACAAAGATTAATTCATAGCTTTCAAAACTATTTCAGTTCCATTTAAAACTTGAAATATTTCAACATAAATTGGAAATCCTTTCTTTATATGAAAGCTATTATTATTTGAAAACAAATAGTTTTGGTTTTGAAAAAATCCGATTACATTTGCACGAGTTAAAGCCCTTCAAGTATAAAACTTGGGTTAAATTCAAATTTCCAAAATAATATTTTTAAAATGGTTTAAAACACATTTATAACTTGTATAACCTTTTTAAACCATAATTTCCAAACATAGAATTCAATTTCAAATCTTAAATTCAAATTCAAATCAAATTATTTAAGTTTCAAAACTTTATCAAGTTATTCAAAATAACTTTTAACTTTAAAACTCCTTTTCAAAAGCTTTTCATATTTAATCCAATTCCATTTCCAAAACCATTTGAATTCAAAATTCAATTTTAAAACCATTTCAAATCTGTGACTTAACCAATTTCTTCGTGCAATCCATATTTGTGTGTGTAAGGTGTATGTAACGACCCAGAATTTTACGACCCCAAAAATTCCTGATAGTTAGGAAAAGAAGAAAAAGATAGAAGAAAAGGAAGGATCAGAAACACCAAAACACAGATTCTCACATTCCTAATAAGATAGAAGAAGAGGAAGGATCAGAAACACCAAAACACAGATTCTCACATTCGCGGCGGATCAAAATATAATATCAAATAAAATAGCAGTCATACAAAGAAAGATGTAATTGTTATTTTGAATACATTTTATCAGAGTAACAACACTTCACCAACACCGGACAGAAAAGCAACATGTTCAAGATACAAATCAATAATAGGCAGCGGGTTACACTCCATACGTTCCTGCCATCCAGCTCCCCTCCTGAGCTCCAGTACGTCCGTACTTGGAAATCAGTAATACTCAGTCTGACCCGAGCTTTACATCAATGTAATACTCGGGTCAGGCTGTAAACTAGCGTGAGTAAACCCATATAATAAGAATAGCAAGTTATAGATCTTATTTGAAAATCAGGGTAACTCGTACCTTATTATGAGTTCTTACTTTAATATAGTCAATCATTTATCTCATACAACGGTTCACTGATTAAATGTCCACTTTACATAATTTATTCCATTCCAGCCTGTTTAATTTCACATATCCAATAAATAAGGAATTTAGATTACTAATCGAAGTGGTTTCGGGTATTTTCAGCTACCCAGCTCCGGTCTCTTCGAATTCAGTGTCCTCTTTAACGCAGTTGTTTTTAGTGAATACAATTGAATTTGAATACAGGATGTCCTATTTACGGCAATTTATCATCAGATAAACAATTCACATTTCCTCAGTTTAACTATACACATCATATTCACAAAACATCACAGACTATCAAACTTGATATTTATCAAAACATCCAATACCTTTCAATCATCAATACGCAAGATTAATTAGATAATTAATCTCTAACTAAATTAATTTCTAACTTTAATCACTTGGATTATCTTTACTTAACATTAATTAATTACAAACCAATTAATTAATCTCTATTAATTTTCCATATCTAATTAATCACCTTTGATTAATTATCCTTTAATTACAAAAAGTAATTAAATTTTAATTAATTACACAAATTAATTCTCCTTTACACATCTATATTAATTACATTGATCCTTAAATAATTACAAAAAATAATTATCTTATAATAATTTACATTGATTAAATCACATCTAGTAATTACCCATTAATTACCCTTCTGAACTAATAACGTTAAGTAATTACTTTTATTATTATCTCTAAGTAATTAACCTTCAATAAATTTAGTCATCTTTTAGATTAATTACCTTAGTTAATTAATCATATTAATAAATCAGTCTTTAAAATTGATTACCTAAATTAAAATAAAAATCTCATAGTAAATCAAGTTTATTTTTCCTCAAATTCCTTTGACTATATGAAATTTTTGAATAAACAAATTCATAAAAAAACAATATGCTTGTTAAAATTTTTGGAAAGTAAATTGATTTTTGGTTTTGTTATACTTCAAAATCCAAATTTCTTCTATTAAGAAAATCTTGCTTTCAATTAAATCAAAACCTATTGGACCGAAGCCCACGACCTAACAAAACAACCTGCACTAACTATGCTCAGGCTAATCGAAAACAATATGGACCGAAGTCCCAAACGAGAACATATCGGGACAAACCCGAAATCCCAAAACATCAAACTTAAAACAAAATGCTCCGTCTTCTTCTAACCCCCTCCCTTCTACCAGGCATCCTTTCCAAATCCACATCTGCGAACTATTCCAGGAATCAAATTTTAGCTTCACTCACTAACTATCATAACTTCGATCAAAATCTCAAACCACGAACTAACGTTGCCAGTCGAAACCCATATACCTGTTTCCTCGTCACTTAAACGAATGACAATGGAAATGTATGCACACCGTACATATGCACAACCGTGCCGACCATCTCTGGTCATCGTCGAGAGTACACGCAAGTTGCCGGTGACCTGCTCCAAGTGTTCCACTACCCAAAACCTACGATCGACTCTGAAATTCAAATCGAGCGATCTCGCACCCATCAGAAAAAACAGATAACCGAAAACCACTCGCACAGCCACCACAGACCACCGGTGGCCATGAAACTACAACCGGTCCTTCATCTCGACCCCTCGCTTTGATATCCCAACGTCCGATCGAGACCAGTTTCCCATTGATGTCACAGCTTCCGGTGAAACAGTTCGACTAGAACACGATCCCAAACCCTAAATGTGCCTCGTCGCTCCACCTCGTTTATCTAGAATTTTCCTCGCCAATTTTCCCAACATCTATGACACACTAGTCATCTCCAGTCCAAGTCTCAACCAACTACATCATGTCGATCATCAGTAATTGACGATATTTGCGAAATCGACTAATTTCAAAATTCTCAACAGATTCAATATTAAAAATCATGAAATCTGTGTTAAAATCATCATTTCACAATACTAATCTGTTTATAGGATCAAATTACAGAATTATAAATATTGATTTTTGAATTATAATCGATTTCTAATGATATTTCATATTTTGGGACTAATTTCTAAGTTAAAACACCTAAAACTATTTTTAGGATTTACGTTACTCTGATATAATCATACTTTACTTAAAAATCATAACTTAAATTTAAATGTTTGGGAAGATATAAATCTTCTAAGGAATTTCGTGCCTGAATTTTAATAGAACAGGTATATACTTAAGCATGCACAAGCATTACGCAGACAATCATAAGTATATTCATGCATTCATATTCGAGTAATTATGTAAACCTCACTACTACAATTATGCATCTACACTTTCAACCTTATTTAAAGTTCTAAGGGTTTATGTTTACTCACCTGGCTAAAAAAACAAAGAACAGTTGATTCCACTTCTAGATGCTAATCTGGAATTGAAGGCTCAAACTTTAAATTTGAAAATGAAGTTGCTTGATTTAAATTTTTTGCTTTGAGTACTTGATATACATAGATATGAGATATTCTTTGAAACAGATCTTTGTCTTAAACTAAGTTTTGAGACTTTGAATTCTGCCTTCAAAACTTTGCTTTGTTCAAGAAAAATCAGAAATTGCTTACGGTTCAATTTTCCATTGATATGCTTGAATGATTCGATTTTAAAATGGTTGTTGTTTGATGATTTCCTAGTTGTATATTATTTCCAGGCTTTAAATCTTCTTTGTTTCTGAAAGATGAAGATAAAAAAAGAAATGAGAGAGGAATAGAAAATGTATATATTTCTTTTATCTTTTATTTATTATCTAAAACAAATGGATAAGTTGCGACAGTTTGATATCTAACTGTTCGAGCCTGGAACAAGCTGCGCAAATTTGGTATCAGAGCTAGATCAAAGAAGGAAATGAGATTGTTTAATGATCATGCCTCCGAGACGTGCTAATCGCTTTCATAATGTTGAAGATTTGTATCGAAGACAAGAAGTTAAGCAAATGGAGCAGTGCATTAATGAAAAGTTCAATGAGGGTATTGAGAAATTGGAGAAATTGATGAAGGACATGAACCAAAATCAAAGGAGAACGTCACCAATTTCAAACCAGAGTGGAAACAGGGTTTTGCCATCGATTTAAGGAGAAAGGAAAATGTCACCTCAGTCTTATCGAGATAGGAGAGAATCATCAGTTTCGATGATGCGAGACCACCATGGGTACCGAAATGAAGAGAGAAGAACTCAACGTGGGTTTGAAAATGAATCATATCGTGATGTTGAAAGACAGGGTAGAAGGGACATGCGTGATCGTAAGGACGTATATGGTCAGGATTGATATCGAAATACATCTGATTTTGAGGAAGATGGTGATGGAGGAAGTATTCATTATCGAGATCGAGGCCAAGTGCGAAATCAATATCTGGATTCAGAAAATGATCGTAAATGGGAGTCAGGTATGAGGATGGAAATTTCAGAATTCAAAAGTGGTATGCAAGCAAAATAATTTATTGATTGGCTGTCGAGTGTTGAAGAAAATTTAAAATTCAAGGAGGTGCCTAAGAATCGCAAAGTCAATTAGTTGCTACAAGACTAAGGGGAAGAGCTATGGCTTGGTGGCAACAAACTAAACTAACCCGGGAGAGAATGGGAAAATCAAAAGTTGTCACTTGGGAGAAGATGAGAAAGATGATGAAAGAGACTTTCTTGTCGTACAATTATCAATCTCTTATGTACCAACGTTTGCGGAATTTGAGACAAGGGGCGAAGACAGTGAATGATTATGAAGATGAATTCTATCAATTGATTACAAGGAATGATATTATGAAAACTGAGGAGCAACTAACGGCTAGATATGTCGGAGGGTTACGAATGCAAATTCAAGACATGGTTAATATGTTTAATCCAATGTCTTTTGCGGAAGCACATCAAAAAGATCTAGCTTGGGAGAGATAAGGGAGACGAGGAAGTGGTGTGTTTGCGGGTTCTAACAACTAGACTAAGGGTGCTAGTAGCAGTGCTAATGTTTCCAAGGCAGTCAATAAACTAATTGTCAATGAAGCCTCTAAAGCAAAGGTCAATAACAGCATCAAGTGCTATAAATGTCAGGAGTTTGGCTATAAAAGTAATGAATGTACAAAGCCAAAGAAGAGAGCATTATTTGCAGAGGAATGTGAGTATGAGGATGTAGAAGCTGAAGTAGATTATTCTCAACCATCAAAGTTCGATGAAGATGAAGAAGTTGTGTCAGGAGACGAAGGGTGTAACTTGATGATAAGGAGGTCTTGTTTAGTGCCAAAGCATGAGAATGATTCTAGTTGGCTGAGAAGCAATATCTTTTAGTCTACATGTACTATCTTGGGAAAGGTTTGTCGATTTGTTATTAATGCGGGAAGCTATGATAACATTATTTCCGAAGAAGCCGTCGCGAAGTTAGGGTTGAAGACTAAAAAACACCCTAGACCTTATAAACTGGCATGGCTAAAGAAAGGTGGAGAAGTGACAGTGGGAAGACGAGCATTTGTTAGATTTTCTATTGGAAAGAAGTACAAAGATGATATATGGTGTGATGTTGTCGATATGGAAGTGTGTCATCTACTATTAGGAAGCCCATGGCAATATGATAGAGCTGTACAACATAATGGTCGCACCAACAGCTACAGTTTCACGTTCGAAGGTACTCAAATTACTTTAGTTCCTAAGAAGCGTGAACAAAGTGAAAGCAAGTCAGAGAAGAAAGTGGAATCAACTAGTCTATTATCTACGAGAGAATTTGTCGAAGAAGTGAAAGAAAGTGCTGAGATGTTTATGTTGATTGGGTGTGAAACAAGTGAAGATCGCGAAGTTCCTGTGGAGGTTAGACCGGTGTTAAGTGAATTTGAAGATGTCTTTCCTACGGAATTACCCAAGGAATTACCACCACTGAGGGATATACAACATCAAATTGATTTAGTGCCAGGTGCTGTTTTACCGCATAGGCCACATTATCGTATGAGTCCTAAAGAGCATGAAGAGTTGAGGAGACAAGTTAAGGAGTTTCTTGAGCAAGGGCGTGTTCGGGAGAGTCTCAGTCCTTGTGCTGTACCAGCTCTGTTGGTACCAAAGAAAGATGGTTCATGGAGAATGTGTACCGACAGCAGGGCACTCAACAAAATAGCTGTCAGATACAGATTTCCTATGTCAAGACTTGATGCTTTATTGGATCAACTTAGTGGGTCTGTAATCTTTTTGAAGATCGATCTTAAGAGTGGTTATCATCAGATTCGCATAAGACCAGGTGATGAATGGAAGACAGCATTCAAGACTCGGAAAGGATTATATGAATGGCTGGTCATGCCGTTTGGTCTATCTAATGCACCAAGTACATTTATGAGGGTGATGAATCAAATTTTCAGACCTTACATTGGGAAGTTTGTTGTAGTCTACTTTAATGATATCTTGATCTATAGTGCTAGCATAGAGGAGCACATTCAACACTTGCGAAAGGTGTTAACTATTCTTCGTCAAGAACAGTTCTATGCCGCGACGAAGAAATGCGTTTTCATGATGCCAAGCGTTTTATTTCTGGGATATGTCGTGTCTAAGGAAGGGATACAAGTGGACCAGAGTAAAGTAGCCGCAATCAGAAATTGGCCACAGCCTAAAACTATAACAGAAGTCAGAAGTTTCCATGGGTTAGCTTCATTTTATTGAAGATTTATACCGCACTTTAGTAGTGTGATGGCTCCTGTTACTGATTGTATGAAAGGAAAGAAGTTTTCATGGACGAAAGAGGTGGAATCTGCTTTTGAGCAAATCAAGGAACTTTTAACCTCAGCACCGATTCTAGTGTTGCCAGATTTTCAGTTACTATTTGAGTTACATACGGATGCATCTAAAGTTGGAATTGGAGAAGTGTTGAGTCAGAAGGGTCGTCCAAGTGCCTATTTCAGTGAAAAACTTTCTGGAGCAAAGATGAGATACAATACTTATGATGTGGAGTTTTATGCTATTGTGCAGGCTATGAAGCATTGGAGACATTACTTGTTCCACAAAGAATTTATTTTATATACGGACCATGAAGCGTTGAAACATTTACAAGGGCAGAATAAAATTGCAGCTAGGTATACATCGTGGATAGCTTATTTGCAACAATTTACATTCGTTGTAAAGCACAAGTCTGGAGTAACTAATCGCGTCGCCGATGCATTAAGCCAGAGGGAGAATTTACTAACAACCATGCGAGTAGAGGTGATGAGTTTTGACTTACTTCTAGATTTTCTTACTTCAGATTCATATTTTTCCGAAATCCTAAACAAAGTCAAACAGGGAAGCATGGATGGGTATATGCTGGTTGAAGATTTTCTGTTCAAGGGAAATCAGTTGTGTATTCCAGATTGCAGTCTACGAATGAAGATCATCAAAGAATTACATGAACACGTGGGCCGCGACCGTACTATGCAGTTGATCTCAAAGTCTTATTTTTGGCCGTCAATGAGGAGGAGGTTGAAAGGTTTGTTCAGAGGTGCCATATTTGTCAAGTTTCAAAGGGGACCGCGACAAATGCAGGTTTATATATGCCATTGCCTATACCTAATAAACCATGGGTAGATGTTAGCATGGATTTTGTATTGGGTTTGCCGAGAGTGCAACGTGGCAATGATTCTATATACGTAGTGGTTGATCGGTTTTCAAAATTGGTACATTTTATCTTGTGCAAGAAGACGGCAGATGCGGTTAATGTCGCACAGTTATACTTTAGAGAGATCTATCGACTACACGGGTTGCCTGAATCTATTGTATCGGATAGAGACACTCATTTTCTAAGTCATTTTTGGATGAGTCTATGGAGAATGGTCGGGACAAAGCTGAAATTTAGTAGTGCTTATCATCCCCAGACGGATGGACAACCAGAAGTTGTGAATAGATCCCTAGGTAATATATTGAGATGCCTTGTGAATGACAATTTGAAGAGTTGGGATTCCAAGCTATGTCAAGCTGAGTTTGCACACAACCATGTAGTTAATCGTAGCACTGGGTTCAGTCCATTCCTGATTGTTTACTCAACAATTCCTAAGGGACCATTGGATTTGTCTATAGTACGACAGTAGAAAAGATTGATCAAACGGGCTAGTGGTTTTGTGAATGAGTTGCAAGAGTGCCACAAGGTTGTGCAGGAACGATTACTTAAGGCGAATGAGAAATATAAGCAATCCGCAGATGTTAAACGACGAAATGTTGAGTTTAAAGAAAGAGATTTTGTATATGCAGTATTGACTAAGGATCGATTTCCTATTGATACTTACAACAAACTAGCTGCTAGAAAGATTGATCCTTTGGAAATCGTAAAGAAGATTAATGAGAATGCTTATCAATTAAGATTCCCGGATCATATCCATACTGCTGACCTTTTCAACATCAAACACTTGATTCCATATCATGATAATAAGTATGTCGAAGGAGAGAAAAGTGTAAATTCGGGGTCGAATTCTTTTCAACCAGGGGAGGATGATGCAACGCACCATGATAATTCACTCAACCATCTTATGTCGCTCGCTGGCCTTAAGTCGCTGAACCAACATAGGTCGCTCGGCCTTAAGTCGCTCAACCATCAGTCGCATGGCTTAAAGATAACGGATCAAGGAAACAAGGCCGCATCTCTATAGTCTTTCCCTGATAAGTCGTAAGTCGTAAGTCGCATGCCTTGATAAGCGACTCAATATATCAAGCCCGCATCTCTTAAGTCGTTACCTGAAGCCTCATTTCTTAAGTCGCATTGTTCTTATGTCGCTGATTCCTTAAGTCGTAAGTTGTAGGCCACTCTTCCTTAAGCCGTTCACTGATGCCGCATTGCTTAAGTCGTTCTGAAGCTTAGGTCGCCAAATCGTTCCTAAAGCCGTGCTCAATCTTATGTCGCTGATGTTATGTCGCATATGTGTTATATGTTGTTAAGTCGTGTAATGTTATCTCGTATGTCGTTAGGTCGTCTATTGTATTGTAAGTCTTATGATGTTGTAATGATGTAAGTCGTATGTCGTGTGTTGTGTTGTAGGTCGCTTGTGTACGTTGTATGTTGAGTCACACGTGTGTTGTAATTCCTATAAATATGGGCGTGTTGTCATTTGTAAGAGAGTTGATTTTGAATAAAATTTGTGTGTGAGCTTTTGCCACAATTGTTGAAGTTGAGTGTGATCTCCTTCTTCTTTCCATCTTCAATTATTCGTGCGTGAATCAACGAAGTTGAAGCCAATTCTCGGTATCACTTTCGAGTGGTCAACGGTCGAATTGTAGATCTTTCAACACGGTATCTTGCGAGATCAACGGGTTGGAGATAGCTAGATTCCGGTATCATCACGATCAACGGAATTGAGCATTTATCGTTCTATCGAGTTATTTGACACGAAATCATCATTTCGTGAGTAAGATCCTGGATAGGTTGCGACAGTTCGATATCTAACTGTTCGAGCCTAGAACAAGCTGCGTCACTTTATCTTACAAATGCTTAATGCATATTTTAAATGTTTACATTTGTAAATTTTTCATAAATTTATGTTTTCATATTGTATTTATATTCTTAAGTTAATACTTTTATACATATGCAATTTGTACATATATCTAAAGAAGGTATGAATCTTATTAAGTTCTATTTTAAACTTAAGCTTTAATACTTTAACAAGTAAATATACACATATACTAACTTTATTGTTGTAAAAATGTAGAATTTGTTTTTAATAACTTGAAAATAAATTTTGAATTTAAACCATAGCTAACCCTTTACAATATACGTATATATACATTATAATAGAAAACATATTTATTTGTAAAAGACAAATTTTGCCAAATTGAATAATTATAAAGAAAATCATTAAACAAATGTCATCAAATTTCAATAGTTATATCAGGAGATTATCAAATGAATATTTATCCCAATATTTATAATTCAGCATTTATCATAGTTCTAATCCATCTATATATCCAGATATATATACTAGAATTTTATTGGTCCAATTTACAAAGTAGTATTTTTAATATAGAGAATATATAATTATCCAATTACCAGACGTCCAAAAATTCAGGTTATCACATTCCTCCCCCCTTTGAATCTTTTCGTCCTTGAAAAGGAACGAAGCCAGAATTATTAAAATACTTATTATCAAAAAAATTATTCTTTTTGAACATTTTTAAAACACTTTAAAATCTATATAATATTGCCAAAATAGTTTTATAAAAATATCATTTTATAACTGATGTTTCAACAAGTCCATTCTCGTTCTCACAGAAATTCGGTCATACGTTGATCAGGCATAGGACTGACAATCTATAAGTACTTGGTAAACCCATTTCAACACCCAGAGAAAATATTTGAAAAATAATTTTATTGAAAATATAGAAAACATTTTTGAAAATAGAGGAAATATCTTTGGTGAGAATGTTCTGAAAATCATCACCCCCGTCCATGGTCGCAGTTGCATCCTGGGTTACGTTGTCATCACAAAAAAAGTCCATGTAACCGTAGGCACTCTACGCCCCTCGATTACGCCATGGAACCCGCCACAGATCGTAGTTACATTCCATGGTTACGTTGCCATTACAGCAAAAGTTCATGTGACTGTAGGCATCAGCGCCCTCGATTTTCACTGCCAAATCGAACTTCACCACTCCCACATAGGTCGCAGACTACATCAGTCAAATTCCAATGCAGCCTTAGGCTCTCATGGCCTCTCGACTTTCGCTTTGTCACCATAGGTCGCAGTCTACCTATGTAAAATCAAATGTAGACTGTTGGCTCTCAGCAGCACATATGACTTTTGCTATGGTCTGTAGTAGATCGCAGTGACATCGAGTTACACTTCGTTACAACATAACTCAAATGTCTATGTAGGCATTAGCGCCCTCGACTTTCGCTACACACTACACAAAATCCTCAGGAACTTCAATTTGTTCGGGCTTCCTCACAGGATCAACTTTAGAACCCCCCCTTAGGGTTCAAGGCAGTACCACCCTATGGTACTCCTATGAAGTTCATTTCAAGGGAGCGCCTTTTTTCCAAAGCCATTTTCAAAACACTTTATACTATACACATATAGTATCTTCCAAATCATATACCTAGTATGAATCTCATATAAATCTCCTTTTCATATAATCGATTATCCCAAAATCGATAATTCTCAACTAGGCTTTCCAAATCTCCAAAATTGATTTTTCTCAAAAATCAAAAGCCTTTCCAAATCCATAGGTTCCAAAAACCTTTTCTCAAAATCATTCTCATAGGATCCTATATATATATATATATAGATATATATAACTTTAAAAGTCTTTGGATCACTTCAAACTTGTATAATTCCCTTTTTAAACTTCAAATACTTTCAAAAACCTTTTTCTTCTGGCAATAGATTCAACAATGGGAGATTTATCGTATATAACAAAGATATATAACTTTGTTTATTCCAAATCAAATATTCAAATTTGATTACTCTATTAAGTCACTTACCATATTACTTACTTTCATAAAGTAAATTTTTATCATGGAAATATCCAATTTCCATTTTATTTCATCATATATTTCACAAAATATACCATTCATTTCAAAAACCATTTTACACTTCTTATCCACAAATTCAGTATCAATTTCATTTAAACCTGTACGATGTACATATATCATCCGTACGTAATATCAATCTGATCGCTCACTCGATCACACCATTTCACTTCCAAATTAGTATTGTCCACCCGACTTCCTAGTGCGGACTCAGATCTGGTTTCTTGATCAAAAACCGTCATTCTCCTTGCGTAGCCATAACTATGATAGTGAATATCCCGAACCAATCAAAAATCCATATCCAGGTTCGCGGTCGAAAATCGAGTGAAAAATCCCAACTCGGATTGATATACTATCTAAAATTCTATGCTCGAATCTGGATCAAATCACTATGCGAATAGAATAATGTACATACATCCTACGCATTTATCTTCATTGATTATTAGTTAAATCAATTCTCTTACTATTCACATTCATTTATGATTCCATTCACTTATTCACAGTTGCTTCAATCCTCATTTGGATTATCACTTAAATACTTATCTCTATTGATAACAAATCATAAACAGTTTGAACTCTGTCCAGCTTAAATTTAGAAAATAACTTAAAAGGTATAAAATAGATAAGTAGTTGAAAAATAATTATAAATTTTAAAATAGCTGTAAAATAGTTAAGTAATTGTAAAACAGGGAAATGGTTATAAAATAGTTAGATAATTGCAAAATAGTTGTAAAATAGTAATTAGTTATAAAGTAGTTGAAAATAGTAATTAGTTTATAAAACAGTTTGAAAAATTGTTAAATAGTTCCAAAAATAATTGTAAAATAAGCATCAAATAGTTTGGCTTTAAAAAGAAAGGTTATAGATAGTAAATAGCTTGGAAAAATAGGTTTATATTAAAACAATTATTTTGAAAATAATCCAGAGCCAAACTGTTTGATTCCCAATCTCCATTCCCATCAATTCAACTTAAGTTTCCTCTTCCATTTAAGTTGACTCTCTTCCAATTTAAATAACTTCAATTTCCATTGAAATTGATTTAACCCCAATTCAAGTTAAATTAACCTCGACTCTTTCAAAATTCAAGTCCAATCCCATTTGAATTTTAAAACTATTAAATTTTAATCGCAAATCCAAATTATTTAAATCAAATTTCAAATTCAGTCTCACTCTAAATCATCTCGAATTATATAAATTCAAATTAAACTTTCAAATGTTGATTTAATTTTCTTAAATCAAATTGACTTTTACTTCTCCATAATCCTATTTCTAGGTTCGAATATTAATTCAGACCCTTTTTAAACAATTTAATCCTTGAAATCCAATTTATCACCCAATTTCAGTTTTTGAAAACAATCCTTAACAGTTTAAATTTCCAAGTTCCTTTTGAACATTTAAATCTACATTTCAAAGAAATTTTATCTCCTTAATTTCAAATTAAAGTTTAATTTCCCTTTTATTTCAAAAATGGATATATTACCATACTCCATTTCTTCATTCATTTAAACAAATCCAATTCACAGTTTAAAGTTTATTAATAACAACATGATGATATCATCCAAACTATTTAAAACATCCATCCATTTCCAATTTCCAGATCTCAAACCCATTTTGAGATCACATAAACTTCCAATTCAAATCAACAATTTAACTTCCCAAGTTAAATATCAATTTCATCTTGAAATTTCCAATTCAGGTTGTTTATTCAAACTTATTTAACTTCTTTTAAGTTAAATTCAATTTAATCCCATTTAACCAACTCAAAATTTGAATTCTCCATTTCAAAATTTCAAATTTCTATCACTTAAAGGTTCAAAAACTTATTTCACTTTGGGTTTATTTCAAATCATCTTTGATATTATGTATATCCACACATACATACATATTTACTCCTTGGCCTACCAAGCCAAATTTTAAAATTTAATCCACCTTTGGTTTTAATTCAAAACAAATTCTTTCGAAGTTTTCAACAACTTCTTATTTCAAAATAAGACTATATTCAAAATAATCCGAATAATATCATTTATTATTTCCTTTAACATTTCGAAACAATTCCAAATGTTTCTAGTCCTAGATTTCAAAACTTCACAATGTAAAATCCACTTTAATCCACAAGTTATACTTAACTAAATTTACTTCCTTAAAACTTTCATTATTTTAGGATAATAACCAAGGTTATTACAACTGGAAACCAATTCGCTATTATCTTATTCTGAAAATTCTTCTCCAAATTCAAGATTTTAATTTCAGTTTGAATCCATTTCAAACTTATCTTTATTCAGTTTCAGTTTGGATTAATCCTAATTACCATTTAAATATATATATATATATATATATATACACACACACATATATATATCGCTTAATTCTTATTCAGTTTCAATATTCTACTACCAATTATTGCTTTATAAATAAAATATAAGCTTTTATAAAAATCATTCATTAAAACCATTTTTATAAGAAAATAACAAGTATGCTCTCTCATATATTCTAGACTCAATCCATTCTAGGGTACCACTTTCTCTATACTTAATGAGTAAACCCTCCAGAGCAAAGGTTCTCGCTTAACCTTCTGCTCTGATACCAAAATGTAATGGCCTGGAATTTTACGACCTCGAAAATTCCAGATAGTTAGGAAAAGAAGAAAAAGGTAGAAGAAGAAGGAGGAGAAGAAACACCAAAAACAGATTCTCACATTCGCAGCGGATCAAAATATAATATCAAATAAAATAGCAGTTATACAAAGAAAGCTGTAATTGTTATTTTACATACATTTTATTAGAGTAACGACACTTCACAAACACTGGACAGAAAAGCAACATGTTCAAGATACAAATCAATAATACTCAACGAGTTACACTCCATACGTTCCTGCCATCCAGCTCGCCTCCTGAGCTCCATTACGTCCTTACCTGAAAAATCTGTAATACTCGGTCTGACCCGAGCATTACATCAAAGTAACACCCGGGCCAGGCTGGAGACCTGCGTGAGAAAACCCATATAATAAGAATCACAAGTTATAGATCTTATTTGAAAACCAGGGTAACTCGTACCTTATTACGAGTTCTTACTTTAATATAGTCAATCATTTATCTCATACAACGGTTCACAGGTTAAATGTCCACGTTACATAATTTAGATTACTAATTGAAGTGGTTTCGGGTATTTTCAACTACCCAACTCCGGTCTCTTCGAATTCAATGTCCTCTTTAACCACAGTTGTTTTTAGTGAATACAATTGAATTTGAATAGGTGATGTCCTATTTACGGCAATTTATCATCAGGTAAACAATTCACATTTCCTCGGTTTAACTATACGCATCATATTCCCAAAACATCACAGACTATCAAACCAGATATTTATCAAAACATCCAATACCATTCAATCATCAATATACAAGACTAATTAGATAATTAATCTCTAACTAAATTAATTTCTAACTTTAATCACTTGGATTATCCTTACTTAACATTAATTAATTACAAACCAATTAGTTAATCATCTATTAATTATCCATATCTAATTAATCACCTTTGATTAATTATCCTTTAATTACAATAAGTAATTAACTCTTAATTAAATACACAAATTAATTCGCCTTTACCCATCCATATTAATAACATTGATCCTTAAATAATTACTCAAAATAATTATCTTATAATCATTTACATTGAATAAATCACATCTAGTAATTACCCATTAATTACCCTTCTGAATTAATAACGTTAAGTAATTACTTTTACTATTATCTCTAAGTAATTAACCTTCAATAAATTTAGTCATCTTTTAAATTAATTACCTTAAATCATATTGATAAATCAATCTTTAAAATTGGTTACCTAAATTAAAAATCTCATAGTAACTCAAGTTTATTTTTCCTCAAATTCCTTTGACTATATAAATTTTTTGAATAAACAAATTCATAAAAAAAACAATATGCTCTCTAAAACTTTTGGAAAGTAAATTGATTTTTTTTATACTTCAAAATCCAAATTTCTTCTATTAAGAAAATCTAGCTTTCAATTAAATCAAAACCTATTGGACCGAAGCCCACGACCCAACAAAATAACCCGCACTAACTATGCTCAGGCCAATCGAAAACATATGGACCAAGTCCCAATCGAGAACATATAGGTACAAACCCGAAATCCTAAAACATCAAACACGAAACAAAATGCTCCATCTTCTTCTAACCCCCTCCCTTCTACCAGGCATCCTTCCCAAATCCACACAATCCACCATCTTCGAACTATTCTAGGAATCAAATTTTATCTTCACTCACCAACGATCATTACTTTGATCAAAATCTCAAACC
This sequence comes from Allium cepa, assembly GCA_030765085.1. Classification (NCBI taxonomy): domain Eukaryota; kingdom Viridiplantae; phylum Streptophyta; class Magnoliopsida; order Asparagales; family Amaryllidaceae; genus Allium; species Allium cepa. The sequence goes on from CM060942.1 coordinate 74,627,701, forward strand.
ACGAACGAACCTTGACAGTCGAAACCCATCTTCCTGCTTCTTTCTCACTTAAACGAAGGACAACGGAAATGTATGTGCACCGTGCACATGCTTAACCGTGCCGACCATCTCTGGTCATCGCCGAGAGTAGTCGCAAGTCGCCGATGACCTGCTCCAAGTGTTCCACTACCCAAAACCTACGATCGACTCTGAAATTCAAATCGAGCAATCTAGCACCCATCAGAAAAATAACAGATCAACGAAAACCACTCGCACTTCCACCCAGACCACCGGTGGCCATGAAACTCCAGCCAATCCTTCCTTTCGACTCCTCGCTTCAATATCCCAACGTCCGATCGATACCAGTTTCCCATTGATGTCACAGCTTCCAGTGAAACAGTTCGATCAGAACACGATCCCAAACCCTAAATTTGCCTTGTCACTCCACATCGTTCATCTAGAATTTTCCTCGCCAATTTTCCCAACATCTATGAGACACGAGTCAACTCAAGTCCAAGTCTCGACCAACTACATCATGCCAATCATCAGTAATTGATGATATTTGCGAAATCGACTAATTCCAAAATTCTCAACCGATTCAATATTAAAAATCATCATTTCACAATACTAATAACTTTATAGGATCAAATTACAGAATTATAAATATTGATTTTTGAATTATAATCGATTTCTACTGATATTTCATGTTTTGGGTCTAATTTCTAAGTCAAACACCTAAAACTATTTTTAGGATTTACGTTACACTAATATAATCATACTTTATTTAAAAATCATAGCTAAATTTGAATGTTTGGGAAGATATAAATCTTCTAAGGATTTCGTGCCTGAATTTTAACAGAACAGGTATATACTTAAACATGCACAGGCATTACACAGACAATCATAAGTATATTCATGCATTCATATTCAAGTATTTATGTAAACTCACTACTAAAATTGTGCATCTAAACTTACAACCTTATTTAAAGTTCTAAGGGTTTTTGTTTACTCACCTGGCTAAAAAAACAGAGAACAATTGATTCCTCTTCTAGATGCTGATCTGGAATTGAAGGCTCAAACTTTGACTTTGAAAATGAAGTTGCTTGATTTTAAATTTTTTCTTCGAGTATTTGACATACTTAGATCTGAGATTTTCTTTGAAACAGATCTTTGTCTTAAACTAAGTTTTGAGACTTTGAATTCTGCCTTTAAAACTTTACTTTGCTTTGTTCAAGAAAAACCAAAAATTGCTTACCGTTTAATTTTCCATTGATTTGCTTGAATGATTCAATTTTAATATGGTTGTTGTTTGATGATTTCCTAGTTGTATATTATTTCCAGGCTTTAAATCTTCTTTGTTTTTGAAAGATGAAGATAAAAAAAGAAATGAGAGAGGAATAAAAAATGTATATATTTCTTTTATCTTTTATTTATTATCTAAAACAAAAGGAACAAATTCATGACACTTGTCCTTACATGTAGTCTTTATCTTACAAATGCTTAATGCATATTTGAAATGTTTACGTTTGTAAATTTTGCATAAATTAATGTTTTCATATTGTATTTATATTCTTAAGTTAATACTTTTGTACATATACAATTTGTACATATATTTAAAGAAGGTATGAATCTTATTAAGTTCTGTTTCAAACTTGAGCTTTAATACTTTAACAAGTAAATATACACATATACTACCTTTATTGTTGTAAAAATGTAGAATTTATTTTTAATAACTTGAAAATAAATTTTGAATTTAAACCATAGCTAACCCTTTACAATATACATATACACATTATAATAGAAAACATATTTATTTGTAAAAGACAAATTTTGCCAAATTGAATAATTATAAAGAAAAACATTAAACAAATGTCATCAAATTTCAATAGTTATATCAGGAGATTATCAAATGAATATTTATCCTGATATTTATAATTCAACATTTATTATAGTTTTAATCCATCTATATATCAAGATATATATACCAGAATTTTATTGGTTCAATTTACAAATTAGTATTTTTAATAGAGAGAATTAGTTAATTATCCAATTACTGGACGTCCAAAAATTCGGGTTATCACAGTGTAGTCCAAGGGTTTTACACAATAGTACAACATCATCAATCATTACAAATTCAAGCACATCAATATTGATAAGCGGTATAATCTTATAATGCTTATCTTCATTCGCAGATTCACAGATAATATAAATTTATCACAAATAAATAAATAAATTACCTTCATTACAGATAATTACATTCATCACAGCTCAAAATCAAAATAGAGCATCACACATCAGGGATACCACACAATTCAACATTCAATTGAATCCAAACGTACATAAGTAAGATTAATTAATCATATGATTAATTCAAATCAGATTAATTAATATTAGTTAATTACAAACCTTAGTCATTAATTAATCATTAATCATTTATTAATTAACCTTTAATAAATTAATTAACCCTTCGTTGTTAATTAATCAACCTTGATTAATAAATTAATCAACCTTTAATCATTAAATAATTAACCTTTTATTATTTAATTATCCTTTAATTAATTATCCTTAATTAATTACATAAATTAATTAATCCTTAATTAAGTACCATTAATTATAATAAGTGATTATCCCTAATCACTTATATAAATAAATTACAAATTAATTATCACTTGATTAATTAATCATTAATCATTAATTAATTATCCCTAATTACTTTTATTAAGAAATTATCTTTAAGTAATTAAATACCCTTAATTAATTATCTTTAATTAATTAATTTACCTTTGATCATTTAATTATCCTTAACCAATTAATTTCAATCAGTCTTTAATTTCTCCAGTTTTAAAGCTAAATCCTTACTTAATTATCCATTTAATCACTTCAATCAATTACATTTGAAAACTCTCAAAGATTTAAAAATTAATCTAATAAAGAATTTATTTCAAAACCACATAAAATTATTTTCAAATCATATTTGAATTTTAAATTCAAGTTTGAAACTTGTTTTAGAAAACTTGTTAAAAATTTACTTTGGAAAACTTAGCAAACACTTTAACTTTGAAACTTATTTTACTTTGCCTTTAAATTTTGTAACTTCCTTTAAAACTTGAAAACTTGAATTTGCTTTGCTTTTTATAAAACTATCCATTTTTATTTTAGTTCATAAATCTGGTTACCAAAAGAAATTTTAAAACCAAACTTGCTTATCCAAAGACCTGAGGCAAAACAAAATAAACCCCGAGACAAAACACGAGGCCGCCCCTTTGTCAACACCTTCGAGTCGAACACGCACACAACACGAGAACCACACCGAGTCCAAGCTTCTTCATCTTCTTCTTCACCAAAATAGGTTCAGATACACGATCATCAACGTGCACGTGCACAACGACAACGCACGCCTCCGACCATCTCTCCCGTCCTCACCAACTCACAATCGACCTCGACAAACATCTCGATCTTTCAAAACAACGAAATCGAAGGCAAGACAAAATCGAACTACTTCGATCAAAGCTGGAAAGCATATCCAAACGAAAATCCACCGCTGGCCCTCACCTCCGACCTTCAGAACTCTCGTCGTTCAACCCGTAGTCGTGCCACGACATCCAGCTCCAATTTCCCCCTACACGATTCATCCCGGTGCGCCACCGTCGCCGTACCACCCTCGTCAACTCCGACGATCAAAATCATCACAAAAACCCTATTTCCTCCTCCCCTGACCACCACGGCCCAAGATAAAAATGGCCACTATTTTTCCAGTGATTTCTGACACCCCGGCCACCACCATGCCAAACCCTAATCATCCAAACGTCACCGATCAACGGCATTTTATGAATAAATGAAAATTGATCATCTTGAGATATTTCAACATTCACAATGTTAAAGTTTTTGATTTCCACATCTAAATTCATATTTTTGCAACACAAATCAAATCGTATTATCAAAACACACAATTTTAAACATTGAATTTTTGATCCATTTTGATTTTTCTACTGTCATTTCTTATTTTCGAATAAATACTTAAATTAAACATTTGAAATTATTTTTTAAATTTCAACTGGGTAGGCATGAACACTTTTATTTTAAAGATTATTACATAAATCTTTCTAGATTTCGAGATATGATTTTTTTCTATAAAGAATGACTGCCTGTAGAACAACAGAGAGGAGTAGGGGCATAATACAGACATGCACACCTCAAATCACACATATACACATATATCTACTTGCATATATATACACATTCATACAATATTTCCACATCATTATCATCACAGGCATGAAAAACAAAAGAAACTGGTTTTAAAAACAACGTTTGCTCACTTGTCATGATGAACAGAGCCTGGAATTTGAAAGTGCTTTGGATTTTTTTTTGGAAATTTCGAACTCATCTGAATGTTGATCTGAATGCTTCATTCCACTTTGCTTTGAATTATCTCAGGCTTTTGAATTTTTTTAATTTAAGTTTGTTTGCTTTTGAGTTGATTGCTTTATTATTATTTTTCTCTTCCTGGCTTTGATCTGTAGTTTTATTTTGTTTCTATTTTCCTTTTTCTTTTTTGATTTTGGATTAGTTTGAGATGATTTTGCTTTTGCTTCCATGTTTTTTTTGATTTCCAGGTTTGAATTGTTTTAGATGATCTTCAGGTTTTCAGATTTGAAAATAAATGAAAGAAGAAAATATGGCCTGTTTCTTTCTTTCTATACATATATCTATACTTTGAATTATAAGATACGCCACTTGTCTTTGTATATTAACACTTGTTACTATATGTTTACACTTGTTAAAAATAATTAAATTTATGTTTAAACCCTTTTTGATAGATTTATTTATAAATTTTGTTAAAATCCTTTACTTTAATTAATTTATAGATTTAACTTTAAACCCTCTCATTAATTTATGAATTATGTTTTAAAGCCCTTACTTTATTTAATTTACAAATTATATTTTAGCCCTTGTTTAAGTAAGTATTTATATTTTATACCTTTTTATTTTATAAATTACTTTTGTTCTTAAATTTAAATTATTTAAACAAATTTTTATTTATCTCTAGTTAAATTTCAAAAGAAAATGTATTAAACTTTTTTTTTATCAAATCTAATATTTATTTATTTATATACATTTTCCTTTATATATATGTAAGTCTTTAAAAATATAAATTTTAACTTAAACAACTTTTTAAAATTATTTATATCAAATTAAAATTTAACTTTCAAATATCCTTTTTTTGAAAATTTACTATATTGAATTCCAATACAACTTTCAAAATATATACTACATATGTATATTATAAATTAGAAAACAAATTTCTTTTAATTTGAAATAGAACTTTTCAAATATATTATTCAAAAAATTTATTTTTAAATTTCAAATTTAAAAATTAATATACAATTAATGTGTATTTATAACTGAATGACAAACAATATCTTTTTATAAATACATATTTTATTCATTCACAATCTTTAAATATTTTCTAGATATTTATTTTCAACATATATGTATTTGAATTTCAAATTAAAATTCCAAATTATAACCTATTTATAAAATATTTAAATTTCCAAATCAAATTCTTTATTTAAAAACTTGTATATATATATTCCCACATTTACAAATTAATTCATAACTAAATTCACAATTTAATCCAAAAATTTATTTTAATTATCAATTTAAATTTTAACTCAAAAACTAGGATCGTCACAACTTTGGTTTAAATATGCCACATTTTGTTCTTGTGATCATAGGATGACCTACTCTCACTTATGGTTGATCTTCAACATTTGCTTAATTATTGTTATTTCCTGATTGATTTTCCAGATTATCTGAATTTTCTTCACTAACTTGCTGAGTTTGCTCACTTGAATATGCAGGAGATTGATTGATAGTTAGGTAGTGCTGGTGATTCATGATCTGGTTGATCTGACATTGTAAGTTGAGAATCATTAGCTCCAGAAGCCCTTTTAGTCTCCCTTGTTTGAAGCATATCAATGCACAAAGGTAAATCTAGAATTGATACCTTTGGGTTATATATATCTTTTTGGTGGTCTTTATATCGGCATTGCTAAAGGAAATACATGCTCATTACATACAACATGTCTACTTATAGATATTTTCCCCCTATCATCAAGACATTTATTTGCCTTTGATTTGGTCCATATCTAAAAAGGTACATGGCCTTGATCTAAAGTTTGATTTATGGGTATCATATGGGATTAAGTAGGGAAAACATAGACAACCAAAAGTTCTTAAGTGTTGATAATCAGGCTTAACCTTGTATAACCTTTCTATATGTCTTATTCCTTTAAGAACTTTTGTTGGAAACCTATTAATTTTGTAAAGAGCTATGCTTAATGAATCAGGCCACAATTTTAATGGTGGAGATGCCTGAGCTAGTAGCGTAAGTTCTGATTCAACTATGTGCTTATATTTTCTCTCAATTAGACCATTTTGTTTAGATGTATATGGACATGTAGTTCTATGAATTATTCCCTTTTTGTTGAAAAAAAAATGTCGAGTTAGATTATACTCAGTCCCACCATCAGTTTGCATTATTTTAACTCGATAACCAGTTTGTTTTTCAGCTAAGGATATAAAATGAACAACTACATTACATGTTTTAGACTTTGATTTCAAAAAATAGATCCCTGTGTATCTACAAAAAAGATCGATGGATGAAGTATAATATTTGTAGCCATGGTCTGGACATATTGCGGCTAGACCCTAAAGATCAGTTGCAACTAATTCTAAAGGCTTGGAGTACATAGCTAGTGGGTCACTAAATGCGAATTTGTGACTTTTACCTATTTGGAAGTAAGAACAAATATGGTAAATATATATTATCAAAAGGAATTTTATTTTCATAAAGTACTTGTCTAATAATTTTTGCATTTGGACGGCCAAGTTTGTAATACCAAAGATCAAATACATTTTTATTTCTCTCTGGTTGAACTTTTTCAACCATGTACAACAATTTTGTTTTCTTATAGACTTGGTAGAGTCAACCAGATTGAATCTGTATAATCCTCTGACAGCATCACCCTACAAAAGAATTTCTTTAGTTAGTATCTCTCTAACTAAACAATAATTAGGGTAGAATTCCAAATAATCATTATTATCTTTATCAAATTGTGATACACTCATGAGATTTTTCTTTATTCTTAGAACTCTTTAAAAATTATTTAAAAATAAATGCCTTGCATCTTTGATAGATGCATTTCCAGTATGGGTAATACTAATAGACTCACCATTTTCCATGCAAATTGAATATTTACCTCTACACTCCTTATTGCTATGATTTAAGTTGTCAAGATTGCTTCTTATGTGATTAGTTGCTGCTGAATCGGGGTACAAGCTTTCATCCTGGGTATGTTCTGATCTTGTAGTGACATCTTGATTATTTATCCGATTATTCTCAGGTTGAATGCTTGTATCTGATTGTGCCTGAGCCATGTTGACATTGGAGTTCCCATTTCTTTGACAATTTCAGTTCGGATTAGACACATACTAGCATTAAATCTGAAGTTGCACTTCATTGCAGTGTGACTGACTTTCTCACATATTTGACACTTTGATCTATTCTTATTACCAGTCCACCTTTCTCTACCTCTTGATCTATTTGAGTTTTCACCTCTTTGATAAGATTGACCTTGTTTGTTGATGTTTTGACCTTTGTTTTTAGATGTTGCATAGTTGATATCAATAAATCTGAATCTTTCGATTTCTTATGATCAATTCTTACTTCATACGCAAGCAGCGTTGAGTGAACATATTGTATAGAAGGTAGATTTGGTTGAGATGATATGATTGCTGCAACCGCTTCATATTCATCACTAAGACAATTCAAGATGGTCAAAACTTGTCCAGTTTTGGTGATCTTGTGTCCTGGAGCCTCTAACATACTACATATGTTGTTGACTTGTGCTAAATATTCCCCCATAGGCTGATTGTCTTCGCTGATGTTTTGCAGTTGTCTTTTGTAATGCATAACCTTTGCGGCTGATCGAGTGCTGAAAATGCTCTCAACTGTAGTCCAAATCTCATTAGCGAATTTGCAGCCAATCACTTGCGATAGCATATTTATATTGATGGATGATAACAATCAAGAACTTATCAACCTATCTTGTCTATAATAATTTATGTAATCTTCATTACTGATCATTTTTGTTTTGTTGATCAACAGTGAATCTTGGTGGGATACGTTAAGTACCAAGGATGAACCCTTCAAGGCCATATCCTTGAATTGCGATTTCAACTTGACATTTCCATAGAGGATAATTATCTTCTTCATGACGGATGGTGATAAGCTGACTTTGTAGGCTAATGATAGTCTTGATCAACTTTTCAGCTGCTTCTATTGTTTGTTGCTGAGGATTGATGGTAGTATTAGAGGCTGCTAGGTTAGTGTCTCCTTTAAGCATGGTGAAACAATAAAAGAGATAACTAGCTTGATGATTCAGAAATTTGCAGCTGCAAGATTGCTTCAACTGCAGTATCAATGGGTTAGTTGTAGCCAAAATCAAACGTTGAGTGTGTTTTGATGGTTTCTTGGCTAGACAATTGCTTTCTTTCTGCTTTTGATTACTTTCTTGATTTCTGTTTTTGATTTTCTAAGTCTTCTTGCTTCAGAATTTACTTATTTCTTTGAATAGAACTTGTTACGACCAGAAATTTATCGATTTCTTTGACATGACACCTATTTTTATAAGAAAATTCAATTATATGACCCAAATGACGAAATATACCTGATGGGTTATCAAGATATCAGATGGCGATAATGTTTTGATGATAATCTTGACTTCTATGCCTCTGTCTTCGATGAAAAAAGACTTTAATTTTCTTTAAAACTTGATTCCAATGCTGTTAAGCTTGATGCAGCTTTGATACCATGTAAAGAATTCGAATTGATGGATTGAATTTTTAAAAAATAGATTTAGGTATGTGCATGATACAAGTTGTATTTATAGTGTACGACTCCATATGGGCTGAATTGAGATGTGTAGCCCAATTAACTATATACCCGAAATATAATTAAATCTATATCAGTTTGTTTACAATCTCATTTCCAATAAAACTTCATTATTCAAAGCTGTGTCATATTAAAAGAAACTAAATGTTTCATAACACATGTACGTTACTGTATTATGTTACATTGTTACTTTTGTAAATAGTACTTTATTTATTATGGCGAAGGCAAAAATTTAACCAGTGTCAAGTGCACAAACAATAAGCTCTTTCTTATGTTCAAATTATACATAATGGTATCATAAATGTAACATGTTTACAAAAATAAAGTCGACAAAATCATTTCTCAGATCATTTGGACAGTTACATTCACACTTTGCTCTGATTTCTATTGTTTTCTACATATTTTTCTCATACTCTTCTAATATATCAGTCATTTTATAATAGTAAATCATATCTATCTCTTTGACCCAGTAAATATCATGGTTATGATACAATATCACATTTCAAAATTCTTCTCATACGAAAGGATAGTTTAAGCATTAGTAAGATCAGAATTAAGGATCGATATAATTCACATAGTTAGGTTTCAATATATATTAGCAGTTTCATATTACCATTATACTAATTAAAATAACTTTCCTACATGGTAGTTGCCTTGTTTTGATTAGTGATTGTGTCTGTTATAAGGAATTTGTCCCTTAAATGTGATGCTAGAGTGATTTATCTCTAAGATATAACATTTCCATTGTGCTACTTGGTAAATTTTCTCAATGCTGTGTCCAATATTACGAAGATGGTGAAATTTAGTTTCTTGTTATAATCTTTGTAAATTTTAATATTTTATCGTTTGTTTTAATCATAGGAAAGTAGCAAACATATGTGTACATGCGCACGTGTATTCCTTGCATTTTACTCGATTAGTATCTAAATCAAATTTTGATATCTACAATTGTTGGAATATGATAATTTTTTGTATGCAAGCTAAATATCATTAATGTTATGTTTGAAAATAATTATCTTATTCCAACATATTTTAACCATAAAATATAATTATTCAATATACACATGATAAATATTTATTTTATGAATTGATTTGAAAATATTAATATTCAGTCTATACAAAATATTCATATCATCAGCGATGAAACTAGAAATTTTGATTGCGGTGGATGAAGTCACACACGATAAAAAAGAAGAAAACTTGTATCATGTAACTCAAAAAAAACTAAATCACATTGATATAGACAATTGTTAGAAACTTGCATGAAATTAAATATATATTTTCAAATCAAAAAAATAGAGTGGACGGAGGAGAAAACTATTGCTAATGGATTTGAAGTAAATCAAAGTGAATTTTCAATAGTTTATATTGATTTTAATATGGTGGTTTCATAGTTTATTCTGGTTTTAAAACCTATAATTTTGTAGATTGGATATTTTATCTTTTTAAATGGTATTAGCATTAATTTCTAGATAATCAATTAGATAACCTATAAACTCCTGTATTTAATTTATAGTAACATAAATACGATATAATTAAAATATAAATTAAGAAATATTCAATTTCCAGTAACATAGACGCGACACAATCAAAGTATAAATTAAGCATTTCTTCCATATTGAATTAACAATCCAATTTTAATATTCTAACTTTACTCCAGATCTTCAACTCGATCAAAGATCTCATTTTCAATATTCAATTTGGGTTAATACCTTCAAATTTGTAGAGCGTACAACATATAACTTGCAATAATGGAAAATATGTGATAGTTGCTTGCCTGCTTCCTTAAATGTACAAGAACTCCGAATACTCATAAATGCTTTAAAGTATCTGTTTGCACCAAAAATTGGCATACACCCAATAGAAGTTTTGAAGAGAAATAAATGAAGAATATAAAATGAAAATAGAGGATAATAACAAGAATGTAGCAGTAAATCAAAAGAATAACATGCACACAACGATTTATAGTGGTTCGGCGTTGTTTGTCTATGTCCACTTCGAACAGATTGCTTTATTAATTGCTTTATAAACCGAGTACTATAGGGATCAAATGAAAATCCTTTGTTACAAAAGAGTATAAAGCAACAAACAATGTAAAAGTCTCAAAAATGAGTAGACAAGCCTGTATTTATAGACGAAGATGGCTAAATATCTCCTTGAAAATTTGGCAAGTGCCATATGGACCCATAGTAGGTATAGCATGTCCCAACTTCAAAAGAAGGGTGATCGGTACGAATCCCTACTTTGTTCGAGCTTTTGGGTGCGATCCCTAAGGTAGCTTCCTCGTGCTAAAATATGCTTAGCCTCCAAATTTCATGCCATTGGATCAGTAGAACTTGAGTTCTTGCCTGATCTTTGCTTCAACATGGATTGCTTGCTAGTTCCTGCCTATCCCTACCAAGGGAAGAGTGCAGATCCCTCCAACTTTCTTTTCAAGTTGCGATCCCTAGGGTAGGCCCTCTAGGGTCTCCATATCTTGTTCACAAAATTTCATACGCAACGGGCTCATAGGTGTTGATTATTTTCTATTGAAATGATCTTTACTCCATAAAACATACCTGATCCTATTATGAAATTTAACTTATGTTGATCCCTCCTATATGTTGAATCACTCTTCAAACTTTAAACTTTCTACCTCACATATATATCAATTCCATTCAACCTCAAATTCGTATTATCATCAGTACTTGACTTCTGGTTCCCAAAACCATCTCTCTAGACTCTTTGACATTGATAGCAGTCGAATTTAACCTATGCAATCAGTTCAATGTAGCCGGTCAAAATGCCAGATAACATTACTCTCCAATTTACATCTTGTGCTGAACATGACGTGCTTTGAATTGAAAGCAAGTTAATGTCATTGGAAAGAAACCCGTCTAGTTTTTCGAATAGTCGCTATCCCACTATCGAATTAATTTTCCAAAGTGTTGCATCCCTCTTTGTTCGTCTTAATGTTTGATCGATTGCTGATAGTATAAATCCAGGTTATATTCCGTCGGTTGATATATAAGCCTGGTTCTACGAGGCTAATAAGCTTTGGTTATTTGGTCCAGCATCGAACTTGAAGGCTTCGGGTTTGATTTCAATTTATGTTGATTTCAAAAACTGAACTCTTAGACCATGCACGTGCACGTTCAGATACACGTTCTTATCTTTGGATCCCGGACTCGTTCGTATGCTCACAGGTCATCATCAATTTTCATTGAGCAAGATGCAATTTCATGGCATTTTGAACAAACGTGCTTTGAATAATTTCCGTCTCTATGTTTGTTTGCATACATGCTGATGGCCAATCCCTCATTTTTTTTCTCTTTTTAAAGCATTTGTAAGGATTAGCATATGTCTAGCCGATCCCTTTCTCTTCCCTTTTCTTATATGCATGGTCATAGGGGTCAGTATCTTTTTAGCCGATTCCTCTACCCTTTGCTTGTTATCGAAAAGTCGATCCCCTCGTCCCCATAAATAAACTGACATTCCTCCTTTGCATCCTTACTTATTTCATTTCCCTACTATCCTTTAAAATACCGAACCTTCCTCGTTTCTCCATTAAAACCGATCCCTCCTTTCCTTCTTCTTCCCTTAACTTCGAAATGAAATCTTTCTGCAATTCAACATGCCCTTACGAACCCACTTCCCCTTACCTTCCATCTGATTGTCTCCGAGCCATTCGCCACCACTCTAACATATATCATACGTAGGTAGGTTTTCTACTTTTTAGCTTTTGATTTTATGATGAGATGATGGAATCCATGCCTAGGCTGGAACTTAATGTGGTGATGAAAAGATGGCCAAAGTTGCTTGGAGGAGATGAGATATGGAAGTTTTCGACAGAGCAGAATAGGAGAAGGTAGAAAGGAGTTCAAGGCATAGGGTTTGGTTGAGTAAGTTGAAAATAACATGTTAGGTAAAGGAGGGATCGGTTGGAATTTGGTGTAGGCGTGGGTAGATCGATCGGTAAAATAGTTGACTATAGAGATCGGTTGTTTGGTTAAATGGTAGAGATTGGTAGTTGGGGTTTAGTGGAAGGTTGAAAATAGTGAAGTAGAGGGGTCGATGGAATTGGTTTGCATGGTGAGATTGGCGTTTTTGTTAAAAGAAAGGGATCAGCATCTTTTATCTGGAGAGAGGGATCGGTTGTACTGCTCTAAGATAGGGGACGGCAAATAGGGATCGATATATAGGGATCGGCTAATTCTAATCTTTGAATTGAACTTAAAAACCAATCCATAATCATTTGTTTAAATAATCAAAACCAATCCCATCTCAACGACCTTGAACATATGACAATGATGATCAACAGGACTTGCATATCCATCAAGGAGCTTAAAATAAAATGACCGAGTCCATGGCACTTAGAAAATGAACTAAAACTTAACATATGGACTTTAATAACACATTTCACACTTCGACATGTCGATGGTCGATCCCAAAGTTTACACAACCGATCAACCATTTCCCCAGTTGAGACGGTCAATGATGACAGTCACTCTGGTTAGAATCCAAAGTCTCGTCATTTAACTTTGCTTTCTTATTTTAAGCTGCTTATCTTTGCAGTACACGACACTACACCACACTAGATTACACTTAACACGAGGGAACATGTAAGCTTTTCTAATCTTGATTATCAACTAAGTATAGTTGACAAGGACTTTATACATTCAGAGCATCTAGTTGCAATTTCTTTCATATCAACTTCACAACATAGTAATCTCAAAGCCGAGTCAAGTTCCGCTACTATATCCGGCGAACTTTCCGCTCGTCATCAAGTTGAACAGTCGAAAGTTTTCAGACCATCGGTCGATCATTTTTCTAACGTTCCCGTCTTCCTGATAGAAGATATAAATCCTGCCCCCGATGCTGTAGAAGGTAGTATATTCTTAGATAACCCAACATATTCTCAAGCCTCTAGAATTGGTAAGGCTGCTCTTCGCAGAATATGTTCCAAACATGGAATTCCATTCGAAGACATTTTGGTTCCTTTGATAAAGGATAAGGCTCACTTTCCCCTGAAGAGGTATACCATATGCAATAACTTCATGTACTGGGTCGGATCTTTGCCACCCTTCAATTATTTTATGCAAGAGATGTTAAAATACCTTGGGATATATCCTACTCTACTACATCCGAACAACTATGTCTTTCTCCATGGCACTTTCTTATTATTCGTGAGCATTCTATTCTGCCCACCAAATCCTGAGGACATAAGGTTTATTTATAACTTCAAACGATAGACATGGAGCTTCTCCTGCATTTTCCTTGAGCCTTCGCCCAATTGTGAAGTCTTAACGGGTGCTTGGGACAAACTCAGTCTCTTCAAACACTAATGGTTTTATGTCCAATGTCTGTTGGCTTTGCAAGGCAATGGTTAGAAGGACGTAAGTGTTGTCTTCGCTCTATTATCAAATTCTTCACCCAGTCATATCCTGAATCAACTAACACTTTGAAAATCAATAGATGTACATCCACGTCTAAACGGTGATAGTTTTTCACGGGTAATCTCTACAATTCATGCCACTCTGGTGAAGACATGGACATTAGATTTCTTATAACCAATGAATGGTTATCTCTATTTAGGTTGCTGGAGGAAGGTCACAGCATTGGGCTTCTAGGAAGCGCTAGGCTAATAGGATATGCTACAGAACAAAAAGGTAATATTAATAACCCTGCCATGCCCTCAGTTGAAGGGACTTAGGATGACACCGAAGAGGGCGAAATCAGGCATGCCGAGACCAACGAGCCTAGCGATGCTGATGCAGGTCCCGACAATGCGCTTGTGTCGAACCATGACAAGGCACGTAACCTCACACTCTAGCTAGGAGAAGAAAGCGGTTTGCATATAAGCACTATAGAAGGAAAATTTATGAGAAGCCCGAGTTTGTTATCACTTCGATCGACGAAGAGTCATCTTCTGAACATTTGGAAAGCTCGATGAAAGGGTTTTCAAATCTCAAAATCCTTGTATCATATCATGACTTATGACTTCCTGATTTCGGTGTTGAGGGGCTTAACTCTTCCACCAGAAGTGGTGATGACATTCTTCCTACCAACAAAGGAGAGAAAACTCCTTTGAGCAAGGCTACAACGACTGGTCTGTCGGGAGGACACTAGGACACTCAGAATCACATGCGCTTCACCACCCGATCTCCGTCTACCTTTTGTATAATGGTCACTTATGCATTTTTGTTGGGTTTTTGCAGGTGCGATGTCTCAACCCCGAGCTTTCGATCGCTTGAGGGGATACTCGTTGCAATACGGATCCAAATGTGATTCAAAATCTGGTAGGCATGGAGAGAGGGATGACGACCAAGAAATAGGTAGTTGTTTGAGGGAATCTTCCTCTTCCAAACGTAAGTCCCTGTCATAGTCTTCCAGTCAGGAGGTTCAACCTAGGCTTCCTGTGCACAGTAGCGATCAGACCTCTTTCATGGTCCCCAAGTTTCCATACCACCTGAGTAGTACTACAGTTTTTCTAACTTGAAGCAATCCTATGACTATAGGTCAAGCAAACATCTAATCGTCGCTTTTGGTCCATCTTTATTGACTATGACTCTTGGAGCTTATATAATAGAAATAGTGGACGAACTTATGGTCAATTTTCCAAAGGTTTGTTTTGACAAGCTAAAGTTCCTCTCCTCCATTCATACAATCCCAAGGTACGCTAAAGAAAGTTCTCTCACACACGTCAATGACGTTATTGTTTAACACGAATCATTCCAATACTTGGCAAAGAAGATCATCGAGATATCTATCGAGAGACAACAAGAAATTGATCGTTAGAGGCAATCTATGATAAAGATGTAATTAAATACCAAGACTATGAGATCTTGGATTTAACGGCGAAGCTGATCGAGGTGGAATAAAGTGCTAAGGAAACATATGAAGCAGCGAATCGTCTAGAATAAAGTGCTAAGGAAACATCTGCAGCTGCGAGTCATCTAGAGGATGCCCACAAAAGGAACTTGACATTGCTCTCAAGTGCAATGGTGCGCTTCCCTTGGAAAAATGTACTTTACAAAAGGAGAAAATATTTTACCCACCATGTTGAGGAGCTTGTAGAACTTCTTAAGAAGGGAGGGAAGAGAAAATTGAAGCTCAAGAGGAATCACAAAGATATTGGGAAGAGGCCGTTGAAGCCCGGACTTTGAAGATTAAACTTGATGAGCAACTTTCTCAAATTGAAGTCATCAAAGAAAAGGCGAGGGAAGCATGCAGTAATGAGATGAGAGAATAGATCGAGACTTAGGTAAAGGATGCCAAGGAAGCCGATTGAAATGAAATTAAAGACATGTTTGATCCTTTGATCATTGAATATAATGCTATGTCCTTACCATGATCTGAACTTTCTTGGTGAGGGTTATCTTAAGTCACTTGCCAAGCCCTGAGAGTAAGTTGTATAAATGAAAAAGAGCTCTCTCGACGAAGTTGATTTAGACAAAGAAAAACTAGTATGGGAGATTCTCTATGGCGACGAACCTCTAGACCTTGCTACTATGAGACTTCGATATTTTGATATTCTAGCATTCTCCAGCAAAAAGGAAAAATGATGCCGAGTCTTCGAAGTCCGATAGCAAAGGCTCGTCTCCTATTCCACTAGCCGGAGCATCAGTTTCTCTCAGCCTGGGATAGGATCTTCGCTACGATCTGGATAAAACCAGTTTTCAATCTAAGGTGCTAACCCCTATTCTAGAAAGGGGTCTCCGACGACAACTGAGAGTCAGCTGAATGCATGTATTCCGCTCTATTCTCCATTTTTTGAGAAATTTTATTCTTCATGCCCAATAGTCATGGGCTTATCTTCTTGTTTCACTGAATCTACAGGTCTTCCGTGACCTGTCCAAACTCCAAAATGTGTTGCCGTTATGGAGCAAAAATCGACATCAACTGAGATTCTGACGACCACCGACTTTCTAGGACCCGATGATCAAGTTATCGGAGCGCTTGATGATGATAAAGCTGAAGACCTGCCATTGGCTGATAAGCCAGGAGACGTTGTAATTATTGGCACCAGTGAATACCGATGAGCTCAGCTTAAAAGAGCACATCAAGAGAGAGGAATTGTTGAAGAAAAAAGTTAAGGCTGAACCTTCCGACGTGGACATTGACAATCCAAATCTTGTCCCATTACAAGTCATCCCACTAGGCGGATCGGTTCCCCAAGAACTCCCTCCATCCTCCGAAAGTTCTCCTACTAATGGCAGTAAAGGATCAAGGAAAAGCAAAGGCAAAAGTTCTGGAGGTGGTACTCTCTAGAGATCCAGAAAGGATAAAGGAAAGAAGACATAGTCATCACTCTGACTTAGTCTATATATAGTTTGCATAACTGTTTTTCCTCTTTGTTGGTTGTGAATGTGTGGGTGCAGTCCCCGTTCTTGAATAAATTTGTATCATAATTTTTGAAGTTTATTATGTAAATAAGAGTTCTTTATTTTCTGTCGAACTCCTCTGTGAAATTTTATTTAAGTGGTCGAGCTATTACTTTCCATTCAATGTACTTGTGATTCATTTCTCATTGCTTTGGATGATAATCCGATAATTCTATCGCAAGGCCTCCATATGGTCATGACCTTGATTTGTACCAAACATGGGGATCAAGCCTTAATGTTATGCTGTCGAAATCAGTGATTTGAATGGTTATACTCCTGCATCCAGTCTTGGGTTAGCGAAGTTAAATGATGCATGGTCAAACTCCATCCTTTCGGAGTTTATACTCCTCTTGTCGGTTTCAGGCTGAAGTTCATGGAATAGTGATTGATCGAACCACACTCGCCTATTTTTTATACTCATATCCGCACTTTGGGATAAGAGTTAGTTAGCATGTGGTCAAGTTGCACCGGTTTGCATTTATACTCCAGTCCACACTCTAGGTACTTTCCTTAATTGATTGATTTACCACAAAGTCCGAGGGTTAACTTAACGAGCGATCGGTCGTGTCACAATCGTTTTTATTCATATTTGTCCTATCATTTGATAGGATAAAGTTGGTAATTATATGGTCGAACCATATATGTTCCTTGTTAGGTATTTCGTCCATCGAGTAGTGAGCGCAAATCATCAAATAAACGGTCAGACCATTCTCATTACATTTAGTTTAGTCTAAACTTATGTAATTGGCTAGTTCCAAACTCCATGAACCTACTTAGACATGTCAATACTAGTTAGTCCAATATTATAACTAATATGTAATGCTACAACAAACACAGACATAAAGGAAATTCAAAACTTTATTTGTCAAATGGAAAGAAATGACATAATTTGTCTTATATATATATATATATATATATATATATATATATTTGAAAATCAAATGCTAAATCAAATCTTAAATTGAGTACAACTAAATGAAAAAGAAATAGACAAAGTGTAATAGCATCGTAAATGCTCGATATTCCATGCTATTGGGAATGTGATGTTGTTTGCACAAAAAATGGACAAACACCTCAAAGTCGTATGATTTAGTTGATTATATGTTGTTCTTAGCGATTTGGGTGATTTATGCAAATATGTAAAAAGCAGGGACTAAACTGTAAAAGACACGCAGATTTATAGTGGTTCGGCCAGAACGTGCCTACGTCCACTTTATATGTTATTCTCTCTTTTCTTTCAGATTACAAGTACAAAGCTTTGTATACAAGTATATGAAAGTTGTTTGAAAGTTCCTTCCGTGCTTGAGCTCTCAAACTTGTCTGCCATTGCTGTATCCCTGCCCCTCTATTTATAGAGTGAGGCTGGGGGCAGGGGTCCTGGATGTATATAGCCACTGGTGGGCCTGGGCCGAAGCAATCTAGCCTGGTACATCTGGTTCGGCGGAGCTTGGTTCGGTCGTAGCTGGGATGGTTGGACCGGTGGTAGGTTGGTCCGGTGGTAGGTTGAGTCGAGTCTAGTTCGGTGTGGGTTTGGACCGGTGGAGCTTGGTCCGGTGGAGGAGATTCGGTGGAGCTCGTTCGGTAGTACATGGAAGTGTGGTTGGTTCGGCTAGGAAGGGAAGTGGAGTTGGTGGTTCGGTATGGTTTGGGGGAAGGTTGGTTCGGTACCGAATGGTCCGGTACCGCATGGTTCGTTGGCCTTCTCCTCGTGCTGGTTCGGTAGCGAAGGAACATGGTTTGGCTTTGGTATGTGTACCGGATGAGCTTATGTACCGGATGGAATGGAACGAATGAATTGGGCGAACCCAGATGAAACTGATGCTTCTTGGTCTCGAGATATCCTGGGTGAGAATGAACACTTGCACTTGAATCATGAGTGAAATCCCAGGCTTATATACACTTGCTTGCTTCTTCTTGGTTCGGTCGTGGTGGAAATGCACACAACATTGATATTCCAGTTTTGACCAAAAATGGGATAACACTTTGCCCCCCAAAACATGCCTTGCGATAGGAAGGCGTGTTTTGTAATGCCATGAGCTGGATGTTCATATCCTGTTGATGTCCTTGCGGTAGGAAGGCGTGTTTTGTAATGCCATGAGCTGGATGTTCATATGCTGTTGACAACCTGTAAAGAGCTTGATATTTTATATGGCCCCAAATGACGACCGTTCGGGATCGAGTTATTTGGGATGAAGCGCGGCCGTTCATGGTCAAGCGCCTAACTTCAAATGACGACCGTTCGCGATCGAGTCATTTGAGGTGAAGTGCGACTGTTCGCGGTCAAGCGTCTAAATCCATGCGACGATCGTTCGAGATCGAGTCATTTGCGGTGGAATGTGATCGTTTACGGTCAAGCGCTTTACTTCAAATGACGACCGTTCAGGATCGATCCATTCGAGGTAAAGTGCGACCGAGCCCGGTCAGAGGGCGGACCTCAAATGGCGACCGTTCGTGATCAAGCCACTTGGTGTGAAATGTGACCGTTCACGGCCGGTGCCGTTCGCGGCAAAAGATGAAATGGGACCGTTCGCGGTCAAGCGCCTTACTTCGGATGACGATCATTTGAGATCGAGCCATTCGTGGTAAGGTGCGACTGTTGGCGGTCAGGGGGTGGACCTCAAATGGCGACCTTTCGCGATCGAGCCATTTGTGGCGAGATGAGTTGTGCCATTCGAGGCGAGTTTGTGGCTGTTCGAAGTCGGGTGCCGTTCGAGGCGAGTTTGTGACTGTTCGAAGTCGGGTGCCGTTCGAGGCGAATTGTGACTGTTCGAAGTCGAGTGCCGTTCGAGGCGAGAAAGTGTGCCCAGGAGGGCTTGGTATTACTGATGCCAGGCTCACGTTCGAGTGGGTCCCTGGATCGTTTGTGTGCCTATTGGAGGCGAGTAAGTGTGCCGGGGGGGCTTGGTATTGTTGATACCAGGTTCACGTTCGAGTGGGTCCCTGAATCGTTTGCCAGATTTCATGTTCGGGGGAGTTTCTGAATCAAATACTTTGGCGGTTCATCGCCACACAAGAGGTGCTTGTGGACCGCTCGCGATCCAACGGGCATACGAGTAAATTTGCAAATATCAAAGCAATAATCATACGAATTCCACAACAGGAATGTTCAAGTCAAGATCAAAGCAAGAGCAAGACGAGGATGTCAAAGTTTAAACTCTTACTATGGTGCGGTCAGTAGTCATTCAGAGCATGCCTATGGATCGTGCGCGATCGCTTACATGTGTAAATGATCTAACCGTGTTAGTGAGAGGTTTGCGACTTGTTCATCTCTTTCGACCTGCCCCCCCGAGTTCAGGAGGGAATTTTACCTGCCCCCTGGATGAGCGTTCATTCCTTACCAGGTTGCTCAGAGGCCCCTATCTCTCTCTCTCTCTGGGATTGGAACAACATGCTCCAAGTGTGGTGCCCCCATGCAGGATCGATGCCTGATTAGCTTCTGAAGAAGCCTCTTGATTTTCCTTCATGTTCACATCTCTCTGGCCTTGGCCTTCTGCTTGATTGTCTCGACATGACTCTTCCAATCTGAATCTCTAAACTCTCATATTCAAATTCCAAGCGGTAGAATCCTTGAGTTCAGTTCTCAGTGAAAGCACCAAAAATGTTTGCGCAAAAAATGGACAAACACCTCAAAGTCATATGATTTAGTTGATTATATGTTGTTCTTAGCGATTTGGGTGATTTATGCAAATATGTAAAAAGCAGGGACTAAACTGTAAAAGACACGCAGATTTATAGTGGTTCGGACAGAACGTGCCTACGTCCACTTTATATGTTATTCTCTCTTTTCTTTCAGATTACAAGTACAAAGCTTTGTATACAAGTATACAAGTATATGAAAGTTGTTTGAAAGTTCCTTCCGTGCTTGAGCTCTCAAACTTGTCTGCCATTGTTGTACCCCTGCCCCTCTATTTATAGAGTGAGGCTGGGGGTAGGGGTCCTGGATGTATATAGCCGTTGGTGGGCTTGGGCCGAAGCAATCTAGCCTGGCACATCTGGTTCGGCGGAGCTTGGTTCGGTCGTAGCTGGGATGGTTGGACCGGTGGTAGGTTGGTCCGATGGTAGGTTGAGTCGAGTCTGGTTCGGTGTGGGTTTGGACCAGTGGAGCTTGGTCCGGTGGAGGAGATTCGGTGGAGCTCGTTTGGTAGTACATGGAAGTGTGGTTGGTTCGGCTAGGAAGGGAAGTGGAGTTGGTGGTTCGGTATGGTTTGGGTGGAAGGTTGGTTCGGTACCGAATGGTCCGGTACCGAATGGTTCGTTGGCCTTCTCCTCGTGCTGGTTCGGTAGCGAAGGAACATGGTTCGGCTTTGGTATGTGTACCAGATGAGCTTAGGTACCGGATGGAATGGAACGAATGAATTGGGCGAACCCAGATGAAACTGATGCTTCTTGGTCTCGAGATATCCTGGGTGAGAATGAACACTTGCACTTGAATCATGAGTGAAATCCCAGACTTATATATGCTTGCTTGCTTCTTCTTGGTTCGGTCGTGGTGGAAATGCACACAACATTGTTATTCCAGTTTTGACCAAAAATGGGATAACAGATTCCATCAACAGTCGAAGCTTGAAAGTTCCATCTCCAAGCCTCTGTTCAATGACGTATGGTCCTTCCTAAGTAGGATTCATATGCGACGGGGCAGGAAAAACCTATTTCAATACGAGATTGCTGATTTCAAAGGTTCTAGGTCAGAATTTAGTGTTGCAGTACCGGGGGACTCGGTATCGGTGTGCAGCCGCCCTCAAATCAGCTTCTAAACGCTTCTCATCTATAATGTCTGGAGATCCCAAGAGGAGACCTTTATTCGTTTTGGGATCGTAGTAGGTCATTCTATGAGAATGAACTTCGAGGTCAACAAGAATAAAGGCTTCAGAACCATAAGGGAGGGCAAATGGAGTATTACCAATCAAGGACTTGTGGGCGGTCCTATAAGCCCATAGTGCTGTCGGGAGTTCATCCATCCACCTGCAAATCTAGCCTTTTCCAAATGCTTCTTGAGACTGGAATTTATTATTTTGTTCACAGCTTCAACTTTCCCATTCGATTGAGAGCAAGTGACCATTGCAAATCTCTTTTCAATATGATGTTGATGACGGAAGTATTTGAATTCGACACTGTCGAATTGATTTCCTATATTTGTTCAAATAGTTCATGGAAAACCAAAATGATAGATGATGTTTTGGATGATGAAATTGATTACTTTCTTTGTTGTGAACGTAATTGATGGTTCTACTTCAACCTATTTGGTAAAGTAATCAGGCGTGCTTCACATCACATTTAGAGATCGGTAAGGGACCGATAATATCTATGCCCTATATAGCAAATATCCATGGGCCAACCATTTGTGTAATTTCTGTCGGTGGAGCTCTTGGAATTTTTGCCTATGTTTGGTACTTTTCGTATCGTCTTACATAACCAGTAGCATCTCGATTAATGGTCGCCAATAATACTTGTAATGGAGTATTTTCTTTGCTAGTGTTTGCCTTCTAGTGTGATCACCACTTTACCCTCCATGAACTTCGTTCATGACTCATTTTATTTCATCATGGGTGATTCATGGAGTAGGGGAACGGAAAAACCATTTATGTACATAAATCCTTCATGTATGATATATCTTAAAACTTTATGAAGGACTTGTCATTTTTTATTCCTTCGTTTGGGAAGAATTCATTGTAGAAAATATATTTTGTCGAAGTCATCCATGACTCCTTCTCGAGCTCCATCTCCAATAGCTGGTCGATTTCCATCGGGCTTATGTTCAGAGTGTTTAATAATTCGAGTGGAACCAAGTCCATCTATTGTGCATCCCCAATGCTAGCAAACTTTGCCAATGAATTAGCCTCTTCATTTTGATCCTAAGGAATGTGCGTAATATCGTAGTACTCAAAGCCAATCAATAACTTTTAGACTTGGGTATGGTACACAGCAAGTCGTTTTCCTTTAGCTTGGTAATCTCCCTTTATTTGGTATACTACTAACTGTGAGTAGCAAAAGATTTCAAGAGAGTTTATCCCCAGTTCTCTAGCGAGTTTAAGTCTAGAAATCATAGCCTTATACTCAGCTTCATTGTCTTTTGTAGGGAAACTGAGCTTTAAAGCATACCAAATTGACCGATCTTCGAGAGTTACAAGCATAATTCCTACTCCAGAACAATGATCATTGGATGCTCCATCCATATATAACTTCCACTGTATGGCAGGGTTTTTACTGCTCTTCAGGGAAATTCTGCTATAGAGTCCGCCAGTGCCTAACCCTAGATAGATCTTTGAGGAAGAATGTCAAATTGGCTAAGTTCGATATTCCACTTGGGCAACCTTCCTAACGTCTCAGGTTGTTGCAGGACGTGTCATAAATGGCTGGTCGGTGTAAACATTGATAGGATGTGCCTGAAAGTAAGGGTGGAGCTTTCATGATGCAATCAACAAGTAGCATGCCAGTTTCTCTGACTTCGGATAGTTCCTTTTGGCTCCTGTTAATCGCTTACTAATGTAACAGACCGGTCTTTGGATCCTTTTCTTTTCGTGAAGCAGTGCGTCACTTACAGTATATACCGATACAACCAAGTAGATTTATAAATCTTCATGATCCACCAGCTTTGACAATATAGGAGGTCTTTCTAAGTGGTCCACCAAAGCTTGGAATGCGTCTTTATAATTCTATGTCCATTCAAACATCATTTTTCCTCTCCAAATCAAGTCAAAGAAAGGAATACATTTGTTAGTAGTTCTGAAAATAAATCAGCTTAGGGCGGCAACCTTCCCATTCAGGCTCTGTACTTGTTTCATTGTCTTTGGCTCGTGGATGTTGCAAATAGCTTGGATCTTTTGGGGATTAGCTTCAATTCCGCAGACATTAACAATGAAACCCGATAACTTTCCTTATGCTATACTAAAAGAACACTTTAAAGGGTTAATCTTTGTTTCGTAGTATTATAGAATATTGAACATTTCTACAAGCACTACAAGAAAATCAGCCTTTGGTTGCAAAAATTCATGGCATTTAATTTTAAGTGCAACCGTTGATCATTTTAAAATATAAAAAAGAAACGCTACTGATTGATTCTCGCAAACATTTCAGTAAAATTTTGCTAACATTTTACATAGCCGCTTATCTATTTTTTTTAACATTTAATGTTTTCTTTATCCTCAAGAAAGAACAGTGAAAAGCTCAAAAAAACTTGAAGTTTGTTCGGAACTGATTCATCACTAAATCTCCCTTGTCCTCTTTTACCAATTGATATATACATCGATCACAAAATTCCTCATCTTCTGACTTGCACAATTAATCTTCATGTCGATTCCTCCCTAAGCCCTAGCACCTAAAATATGGCTGAAAAACTCATCCTCTACCTTGCACAATTCAACTCTTATGAGGTAATTTGAAAACCAATTTTCTTTTCTATTTCCATGAAAGATAGAAGTTCATGTCCCATGGTTGAGTTTACCAGCTAGTCAATCTTTCAAAGGGGAAAGCTGTCTTTTGGGCATGCCTTGTTCAAGTCTGAGTAACCAACACATGTTCCCCATTTTCCTTTCTTACAGGTACAAGATTAGGTACCCACTTAGAGTAGAGAGCGTCGTGAATTAACCCATTGTCTTTGAGCCTATCCATCTCCTTTTTAAGAGTGGCAGATCTCTCTGGATCTATGCCACGACTTTTTTGTTTCACCGGGACATGCCTCGGGTCGACATTCAATGCATGGCTCACGATGGAAGGCGAGATCCCATACATGTCAGAGTGAGTCCAAGCGAACATGTCGAGATTAGCTAGGAGAAATGTAGCAAGATCTTCCATCGTCGGGGGGCTGAGCTGTGATTCAGTCTTTAGGAACCATGATGGGTCATCATGGCTGATCGTGATTCAATCGTCAGCTCAATTGGTACAGTCTTGGTCCTTTTAGGATCCTCCTCATCATCTCTTGGATCTATATCTCTATAAAACTAACTCTGGCACCTGAGTCAAGGTTCAGGTGCTAGGTGTCAATCTTCAATGGCTTGGATGGGGACTGACTTGTCCATGCTCTTAACTTTCTCCTTCTGTTGAGCATCCCTCAATTCAACTACATAAGAGGCACGTCCGGTCGCCTGATCATCATGAATAACTCCAACACCATTATCTGTCAGGAACTTCAAAGTCAAAAATCATAAGGAAGAGCTGCTCGAAACTCTGCTAGGGCTAGTCGACCCAAAATAGCGTTATATGGAGAGTCAGCATCCAAAACAGCAAAAGGCAGAATTGGCACTCTCCTACGGTCATCTTCTCCCAACTCCATGGGCAATTCCATATAACCAGCAGCTTCAGTTGCAGAATCGTTAAAGTGATGAATGAGGGCTTTAGACGGTTTCAAGTCCTTGGCTCCATCCTCATCTGATCGTAAGCTTTTTTGGAAATTAAACTTGTAGAACTTCCACAATCAACCAATATCCTTCTCACTAAAGCAGGACTGATCATGGCTGAAATGAGCATTGGGTCGATTGTCGGAGCCTCCACCTTGTCTGCATCTCTGTTTCTAAACACTATATCATCTGCCATTGTACATTGCTGGTTTGCCGAAGCTCCATCTTCCGTACTTGAATCACATGCTTAATCGCACTAGCGTAGCACTCCATCTCATGCCAACTCTTATCAGCTTGATGTGGTCCTCCAAACATTGTATTGATTACCAATCTTCCACAAGTCTACGCAGACTCCTCAGCCTTGTGCGGTGCTTGTCCTCGATTGTGGTCGGATATTCATCCTGAGGGGTTTTTACAAACTGTTGCAACTTTCTTTGTCGAATCAGCTTTTCAATAATATCCTAGAGCTTCCTGCAGTTGTTTATGTTATAACCACAACATTTGTGAAACCGACAATATTTTCTAGTCTATTTCTGCTTCGCCATTAGTTCTTTCGGAGGCGGTTTCCTGTACTACATGGTATTACAAATAGATAAATAGATATTCTCTAGTGATGTATTTAATGGCGTGTAAATATTGTACATCAAAATCCTAGGCTTTCTTCTTCTAGAATCCCACTTTCATTTTCGGCCCATATCTCCACCTTCCTTTTGTTGATTCATTTGTTCTAGACATTCACTTGGACTTTTCTAGAGCTACCATTAGACCGCTTTACTGCAATATTACTCTATACTCCCTCTCCACTTAGTCCCGCAACATTCTTCTTCCTAGAGCATCTGGCTTCTACCTTTCTCAAATATTAAGCTGCCTTTGCATAAAATCGTTTCAATGTTGCGAGTGGCTTGCCACCTAACCAGTCACCAAAATTAGACTTTGGATCAATCCTCTTGTTACTACCATCAATACTGCATGGTCATTTGGCTTTCTGATTTCTATGATAGTTGTATGGAATCTCTCCAATAATATTTCAATGATTCTCCCAAAGCCTGGATCATGCTGGATAGGGACATTACATCTTTGGGCTGAGTTGCGTGCACATGGAACTGCTCCTAAAACCTTATTTCGAAATCATCAAATTTAGAGATTGACCGTGGGGGTAACCTTGTAAACCCCATTTTTTCTATTCCAGAGAGAATAATAGGAAAACATATGCACTTGATTGCATCTTCTACTCATGCAGAATCCATCAGCCATTCAATCTCATGACATGATGCCTGGGTGTGATTTTCCCTTTTAAGCAGGCATCGATGGTATGTTATGCCTCCTTGGATACTTTGCATGTAGGACATTGTTTGTGAACATGGTATGGCTTCTCAAGTTTCCTCATTCATCATAGGTCAGGCCTTGGCTCTCTCTCGCTATCTGTCTAACCATAGCCGACAAGCTTGGCGTTCAGATAGTAGGTGCCAAACGGTGGTCGTGTTCCGCCACTTCTGAATGGTCCGGCCAATGTCTATGGGCTGTTCCACGCCTTCTTGGTTCATAATCCTCCCGACGTATACCATGTATATTCACTTCATCCATCATTCCAGGAAAAACAGTCGGTCAACATTCAACTGAATTCCATTATCCAAATTAGCCGTAAGAGCTCCAACTTGAATCCTGGTAGGTACGGGTAAGTTCACTCCTTTGAAGGAGGGATCGGTACCGATCCCTATGAATGGATCGACATTGATCAGACCTGGCAGACAAGGAAGTTCTGCCTATTGATTCCCAGAAGTCCCTGCTCGATATCCGTCTATTCTACAGGGCCTGTGTCTGTGATACTTGTCCGATGAACTAGAATTATCCAATGCTAAGAAAGGGGTAGGGTCCCACCTAGCTTTTCCTTTTCTGTTGCCGATTGAGTTGGTTCATTATGTTGATATTGGCTTGGATCTGCAGATTTAATTATCAATGTTTATCCACTAGCTCTCTCATCGGATTCTGGAGTTCAGCTCTTATAATGGAATCAGTTGGATTTTGGGTTTCAACTAGATCAACATTCACATCCATCAGTTGACTGTTCGGGCCTTCTTGTTGGATGCCAGCATTCTCATCTCCTTCCGCATCCTAAGATGTAGATCTAGTGATCCTCACCATTGTCAATAGCTTTGCTTAGATTTTATGAAAATCTGAATAGAACAAACAAACTATTGAAGATAACCATGGATCTCCTTTGGGGAATCTATGCAACCTAATAGCAACAAAGGGATCCTTATAAGCTAAGAATTAAGGTTCTCAGTAAAAGCATTAAAACGTTTGCACCAAAAATTGGCGCAAACACCCAATTTAAGTTTCAAAGGGAAATAAATGAAAAATATAAAATGAAAACAGAGGATAATAACAAGAAAATAGTAGTAAGTCGAAAGAATAACATGCACACAACAATTTGTAGTGGTTTGGCATTGTTTGCCTATGTCCACTTTGAACAGATTGCTTTATTAATCACCGTATAAACTGAATACAATAAGGATCAGATAATATCCTTATTTATAAATGAGCATAAAGCAACTAGCGGCGTAGAAATCCCAAAAATGAATACATAAGCCTGCATTTATAGACGAAAATGGCCAAATATCTACTTGAAAATTCGGTAGAAGAACCTTTAGAGCCATATAGACCTACATGAGAGATTGCATGGCCCAATTTCCAAAGAAGATAGATCGGTACTGATCCCTACTTTGGTCGAGTTTTGGGGTGTGATCGTTAAGGTAGCTTCCTCATGCTAAATATGCTTAGCCTCCCAATTTCATGTCAATTGGATCAGTAGAACTTGAGTTATTATTTGATCTTTTCTTCAACATGAATTGCTTGCTGATTCTTGCCGATCCCTACCAAGGGAAGAGTGCCGATCTTCCAACTTTATCTTTTTGAGGTGTAATCCCTATGGTAGGCTCCCTAGTGTCCCTATATCTTGCTTATAAAATTTCATATGCATTGGACTTATAGTTCTTGGTATATTGATTGTTTTCTATTGAAATGCTCTTTACCCCTTAAAACATACCGATCCCTATTATGGATGTTAATTTATGCCGGTCCCTCCTATATGTTGAACCATATTTCATACTTCGAACATTTTGCCTTTCATATTTGTTAATTCCATCTAACCTCGACTTCGTGTTATCTTCTGTACTTGACTTTTGGACCCCACAACCATCACTCTGGACTCATCAGCCTTCATAGTAGTCAAATCTAACATGTGCAACCAATTTAATATAGTCGGATCAAAATGCCGGATAAGAGTATCTTAAAAATGTTTTTTTGGGTAGTGCAACTTCCCACCTTAGCCTAAAGCCGGTTACATCATTGTGTGTATGTCATAATAATGTAAATTTTTATAGGGATGACTTTGATGCTAAGAGTATTCCCATCCATGGTTGGATTGGGAACTGACCGACCCCTAACGGGTGGTCGATGGGTTCATTTTGGGTTTCCATGGAAACCCGCAAGGTTGCCAAAGAAATCTTAGGGCTCATGGCCTTAGCCGGCTTTCTTTTAGCCGACTAAGCATATTTTGCTGTAGCAGGCTAAAAGAAAGCTGGCTAAACCCCTTATTTTCAATATTTTGCCTTATCCGGCTAAAAGAAAGCCAGCTAATATGGTTTATTTTTTTGCCTACTGAGGAGAATTCTTATTTTACATTAGGAGTTGGTGGGTGTCATGAGAAGGAGAATTGATGTTTGGGGGTTGCATCGGTTAGGAATGCTCTTAGTGGAATACACCAGCATAATTGTCTCATATTACAGAACTTGAGTTTTGCTCAATTCATACACACATACAGAGATTACATATGTCTGTATGAACTCTGTATCCGGTGCATCTAAGTAGTTTCATTCTTTTGTGCACTAATGATATGGTTCTTGATTTTGATGGTGCTAATTTTAATTGCACTATAAAAATTGGATAGTAACGCATTTTGATTTAAAAGTTATTTGGTACTAATACTTCAAGAAGAATACAAAAGATTGCTTCTGTCATGAATGAAAATAATGTACAACCTCTTTATTTTAGTAGATACCAACTGCTCTTAAAAAAATAGTGGTTGCAGTAAATCCTTAAGTCCTTTCTAAGGGTTATTTATAAAATTCAAATGCATAATATTTATTTATATACAACATTTATAATGTTTAGAGGTAAGTGGATATTAGAAAAAAGAGTAAACCAGGTTATAATAAATAATTCTACATGATTTAGACATAACAACCGAAGGTTTATAACATGTTTAAGTTTAATTTCTTGATTATTGCTAATTTTTAGTATGGATAAGGTCACAATGATTTCTTGACGATCGCTGACAATTGACATGATAACATTAAACTTATTTCTTAATGGTTGATATACTTTATGTGATCAAATATATTTGATTTCTCCATGATTACAATTATTTGATGATCATATTAGTTGTCCAAGAAACTGTCATTTGTTGTTACTATTCAGTTTGCCAAATTAGCAAGCCAGAACTGAACTTATATTAGAGTCATATGATAATTATGAAGCTAATATATTAATTTATGTTTATATTTCAATAGGTACTTTTTATCTAATTTTTCTTACTGTAATAAACACCCTTCGTATGGAAAAGATGGTATTCTGATTTTTGGAAAAGTAGTTATGTTTCCAATCATTTTGGTTGTGTTGTGTTTTAACCCAGTATATTCTTTTATCAATATTTTATATGAAGAAATAAAGGAACATTGCATTATGGTTTTGAAATTCCACTTAATCGCTTGCATTTTCATTTCCAGTGCAATTTTCTAACTTTTTACCTATTGAAGTGTAATATTTGCATCCTCTTTTAGATCAATCTATTATGATGAACTCTGGTTTATTATTCCACCTTTACAATTTAGGAACGAAAAGTGTTTCAAAGTATCTATGTCATTGCTTTCACCATAAGTATGCTAATACATTCTTAGATATGTGTTCCTTATATGCTAGACAATTAGCAAATAACTCAACCATTGTTAGTCTGAGTCCATTTGATCCTTGCATTTGTTTCTTCATACATTTTAAGTGACATTGGTTTATGGCGATAGGTTTGTTTATAACTTAAGAGAAATAATAAAAAAATTGATCTCTTTTATGAAAATTGAAAAGGTTGAACAAGAAGGATATGCCCATAAGGTAGCCAAGTTAAACTGTTAAATCACTGATGTTTTTCTAGTGAAAATTTTATAAAATGTTAGTGTGAGTTATTTTGTTTTAAAACGAGAAGAAAAGAAAGAGAAGAGAAAGAATGCGGGATCGGAGTTGACCCACATCTTAAAATATAAGGAACTATATTTGTTTCAATCTAGGCTCCTGAAAAGAAGGTTGGACTCTTTGTACATCCAATGTTTGTTCTTTTGTGAGGAGCGATGTCATGTATAATTGCCACACGCACGTGCCGTAGCTGTCCGACCGAGTCGGCTTTGGTTCCAAGTTATATTTTTAGCAGAGTTATTTTAGTAAAAACGGGTCAAATCTAAACCCATTAACAAGACCAAAATTAAAAAATGATGGAACACATGACTGCTTAAAAATGGCATGGCATTCAAACTAAAAAACAATGTTAAGAAAATTGGCGGGAGATGCAATGTTTCAAATACAAAATGACAGCTGTCACAATTATAAATAGAAGTGCCTAAAAAGCATTTTAGATTAAACTTTTTCTTTGTTTCAAATATCTTTCCCTTCTCCTCTCTTATTTCTTTCAATACCATTTTAGGTTCGTGATATTGCAGATCGTAGACTTGGTACTCTTATCATTGCAGTAAATTCAAAAGATAGTTTAAATTGTTTTCAATGGTGCTATTGCGATCGATTGAACAAATTGATCATCTAGACTCTATTGTATCTTGGAAGTCGATTTTTGTAACGATCCGATTTTTTATCAAATTTAAATTGATAATTAAAATAAATTTTTGAATAAAATTGCAAATTAATTTGAATTTTTCACATTAAATAGTCTATTTATGTATTTGGACATTGATTTTAAAATTTAACCGTGGATTTGAAATTCTATATTTAATATCTTATAAAGAAAAAAATGAAACATCCCAAAGTAATTTATCAATTAAAATTAATAATTTTTTTTAACTTTTGGAATTTAATTTGAAAATAAATTGAGAAAAATCTCAAACAAGTAAGTAATAAACTATATATGAATAAAACTCCAATTCCTTTTGAGTTTAAAATTTTGAAATAATGAATGTTTAAAACAAAAAGTGATTTGAATTTAAAGTTATGTACATATATGTACATTGCATCTATGAGTAAAATTGAGTACATATTGGAATTGAATTTAAATTGTTCAAGATATATATGAATATATATATATATATATATAATTATTTATTAGTAATGAATAATTTGATTTTAAATCATTTGTCTTTAAAATTTATAAGGGTATAAAATATAATGTATGAATGCAAATTTAAAATAAGAAGTAAAAGTTTAGAATACACATACCTCTTGAAACTTAACAAAATTTGAATAAAATATTAATAAAGGAATAATGTTCTTTCTTTTGAAATTATATATGACCTAAGTACAATTTTGCTCAAAATTGATAAAAGGGTTAAACACTTATTTTTTTATAAAAATATAATTTTTATATACATTGAACATATAAGGATATAAACACAAATGTATATGTAGACATAAGTACTTAAATTGAAAGGGGTTTAAAAAAAAAATTTATAAAATAATTTAAAAGAGGGACATAAACATAAAATTGCAAAATGAAGACAAGTGTAGAGCATGCAATGAAAATATTTACAAGTGTTAAACAATGTCACCATGCAAAATACAAGTGGCAAAATGTTTCTTTTAAAATTTTAATGTAAATAAAAAAATCAAATGAAAGGAAAATGCAGGCCATTCAAATTCCTCAGATCTGAAAAGAAATACCAGGCTGCTCAAAGTTCTCTACTCAAACTCCTTCCTTTATCATCTTCTAAAAACAAAAACCAGAGCAATGCAAAATGGTTCAAAAGCAGTCAAACAAGAAATAAAAATAAAAGTAAAGTTTGAACAGCTTCAAGTATTCAGAGATTTGAACTGAGTTTAAGGCCAGGCAAGCTAAGCAAAACAAAGTTCAAAACATCAACCAGAAGATCAATTCAGTTGCAAACAAAACTTCAAAAAAACATGAACCAAAAGAAAATTCAATTTAGGCAAATTCAAACAACTTCAAGCTCAAACAAAATCCACTCAAACTCAAGAGATCTGAGGGAAGTAAGCATGCTTTCAAAAATCTTCAAGCTTGAAAAAGAAGAAATTAAAACTACAAATCGAAAGGGGAAAAAAATTTGGTTCCAGGCCTTTGCTTCCCCTCTGTTCCTTCCTGTAAATCAGGTGAGCAAACTTCAAATTTAAACCCTTAATTTGTTTAATATCTGATTTCATATGATAATTACTTAAGTAAGGATGATTGCATGAATATCTTTAAACTGGGAAATGGTTGAACCCTGTGGTTGTGCATGTCTGTTTGGCCATATTTATGCTGCTCTGTTACATTCCAGATTTCAATCCACCCAAATAAACTTACATCTTCTTATCTAATCTATTTTAAGCTGAGATTTTTAAAGGAAAAAGGATCGTATAGATGTTAGTTGATTTTTAAAATTGGTTTCAGATGTTTATATTTAGCAATACATTAAAAACAATAAATTTCAGCGAAAATAAACAAACTAGGAAAAATTTGATTATCAGTTTTTCAAAATCAGATTATATGATAAGAATCGAAATTAAAAATGGTGAATTTTAGTGATAAAATCAGAATTTTTAATTTAGAATTTGATGTGAATTTGTGGGATGATCGGAATGGCTATTTTCATAGATGCCCGGTGATTAATGGGGTGATGGGTGTCGAGCGTGAGACAGGAAGAGGTTGGTGGATGGAAGATCATCGAAAAAATACCCATTTGCATTCTAGTGTGTCGTGGTTGCCGATACGAGGGTAAGTAGGGTGTAAGAGTTAAGATGTTCGATAGGGTTTTCTCTGCGATTACGCCATTCATCATGGAACCAGAGTGGACCGGTGTGAGGGGAATGGAAGCTCGGGTTTGTGACGTAGCTCGAGTCGAGGCAGCAGAGCCTCTGGTGAACGGGGTTGGTCGGACGAGGAAGTTTTTGGTGTCTGGGTTGATTTCCTCACAGTGATCGAGTTGCTCAATTTTGATTTCATGGTGGTTCGAGAGTTATGGAGGTTGGCCTGGTACGAGTTCGTCGACGGTGACTACCTGTAGGTAGCGATGGTGGTCGGAAGGCGACTAAGCTCGTGTGCATGGGCACGTGTCAGAGGATCGTGATGAAGTTTTTGTATCGAAGAAGAAAAGGTAATGGCATTGGGATTAACTCGAGAAAAAAATGACGTGTGCTCGGGATTTCCTTCGAGCAGTTCGCATGGGTTGGATAACAAGTTTTATAACTTAAATCAGAACAAAGTTGAAAGAAAAGGGGGAGGAGAAGGAGAACGCGAGTTTCTCGGAGTCTGACTC
The DNA here is from genome assembly GCA_030765085.1 of Allium cepa. Lineage (NCBI taxonomy): Eukaryota > Viridiplantae > Streptophyta > Magnoliopsida > Asparagales > Amaryllidaceae > Allium > Allium cepa. The sequence continues at coordinate 74,661,860 of CM060942.1, forward strand.
GAGTGATTTGGACTATGGGTCGGGAATTTTTGTGTTTTACTCGGGTTTAGTTGTATAGGTTACCGGATTTCAAAATCTTGAAGAAATCCTGTTTACTTTTTTTATTATGAAATATGAATTTCAAATTGGGAGCAAAAGCAAAAATTTAAACCAAGTTCTCAGTTTTCAAGCAATATGCTAACCGTTCTGAAAGGTATATGAAATATTCGAGTTTAGGGAAAAAATATTTTTAACAAGTTTTAAACATTTATTTCAACATTTAAATCTTTGAAAGGATTGTGAAACTTTGTAACTTGTTTCAATTTGAAAGTGAATCTTTGTTTAAAGATTTAAAGTAAATTTTATATTAATCCCTGAGCATTTTCAAAATAGAATGATGTAATTGGAAATAATAATTAAAGATAATCGGTTTATCTTAAGTTAATTGAGATCTTAATTTAACTAAGAGATTATGATTTAGAATTTGTGGATAAAATTTCTCAATGTAATTAAAAGTTGATTCATTTATAAGGGTAGTTAATTATGTAAAGAAAATTACTTAGTTAAAAGTAATAAATTTATGGTTAAAGTTTAAAGGATAATTAATTAATGTGATTAATTAATTAAGGTAAGTAAATTGAGAATAATTAATTAATCAACTGTTAATTAATTAATGAAAGTGATTAAGGAATGATTATCAATTTAGGATTAATAATTTATCATGGTAATAAATTAAAGATAATTAATTATTAATATAAAATTAATTAATTTATAATTAAGGATTTATTAATAATATAATTAATAAATGAAGATTAAATTAATGAGAACAATTATAGGTAATTAATTGCTTAAAGATAATTACTTAATTAAAAGTAATTAATTAATAATTAAAGGTGGGTTAATCAAGTAATTAACATTGATTTAAGATTAGGGATAGTTACTTATCGTAATTAATAAAGGATAATTAATTTAATGGTAATTAATTAATTAAGGGTTAATTAATCAATTAAAGATAATTAATTAAATGATTAATTAAGTAATTAAAGGTTAGATTTAATAATTAAAGGTTGATTAATTATAATTAAAGATTAATTAAATTATTAATAAGTGGTTAATTAATAAATGATTAAAGAATAATTAATCAAAATGATTTGTAATTCATTAATATTAATTACTAGGATTAGTAATCCATACGTAGTTAATCTGATTTGAATTAATCAAATAATTAACCGCTCTTACTTATGAATGTTTGGATTCTATTGGATGATTGAATTGTTTGATACCCCTGATATGTGATACTTTGTTTTGGTTGAGCTGTGTTTATGTAATTTATTATCTGTGATATATACCTGTGATCTGTGAATAAAAGATAAGCGTTATGGTTTGCACCGCTTATCAAATATAAGCATTGTAGTTTATACCGCTTATCAAAATATAATGCTGTATTTGAATCTGTGCTGATCGACGGTGTTGCACTTTTATTGTGTAAAACCCCTGTACCACACTTATACACACACAAATATGGATTGCACGTGGAAATGGGTTAAGTCACAGATTTTGAAATAGTTTTAAAGGCTGAATTTTTGAATCCAAAATTGTTTTGGGAATTGGAATTGAATGCTTTTGAAAGTGAATTTCAAAAATATAAGTTATTGTGAATAACTTGATTGAGTTTTGGAATTTAAATAATTTGAATTAAAATTGAATTCAATATTTGAAATTGAATTCTATGATTTGGAAACTATGGTTTAAAAAGGTTATTCAACTTATAAATGTGTTTATATGGGTTTTTAAAACATTTTAAAACTGTAGCTTTGGGAATTTAAATTTAACCCAAGATTTTAACTTGTATAAATAAAATGGGATTTTTACGAAATGAAAACTATTTGTTTTCAAATAGTAAAAGCTTTCACATATGAAATGAACTTCCAGTTTGTGTTAAAAGGGTTTCAAGTCTAAAATGAAAATAGTTTTCCAAGTTATGAATAAATCTTTGGAAACGGGTTTGAGAGCCATAAGTTAAATCTTTAATTTAAAGATTAGATGAGTTAATCCAATTGAAATGGAAATTGTTTTAAAATCTATGAATAGATCTTTGTGAAACTAGGTGAACTTTGTGAAATGACTCCTTTTGTTAAAAAATTTGAAATGATAATTTGTTTAAACCATTTGAGGAAATATTTTGGGTTTTAAGTTGTGACTTAACTAAGATCCCATATCCATATGTTTGATAATATTGCGCTCATTATTCGGTTTAGCTGGGAGAGGACCTTGTGCCATATAACCCATTCCGAATAGTGATACGACGTTATGGATTGCATTTGAAGACCGATGTTGAAGACCGAGTGTCTTCGAGAATGATAGGATAACCTGTCGATTAACTCTGCACTGAGTTGCTCCAGTATAGAGTTCTTCATATGTGATGGAAAGTCCGATCGGAATTGTGGATGCCCGGATTTGCAAGGGCTTCTTCCTTTATTGGACGATGTGCCTTCGGTTCTGTTCGAACCCGGGACAGACTTGTATGGTTGTATGTCTGACACTACACTTTGAGATATTAAAATGATCTCTATCAAATACATTTCTTCATGGTGGCGGACAATTTATTCTCTTAGCTTAACACCCTTCTCTGAGACGTACGAGCTCAGAGGTTATCTAGTTGATATTTATCAGTGATATACTCCTAAATTTGGTAGTGTGGCATGCTGAGTGCTGCGGTGTATCATTTGTTGATCAAAGCATGGATTTTGTATAAAGCGTAGCTTTGTGGACGAGACTGCATCAGGACCTCACACCCCGGAAATGGTCGAAACAGGAAAGATGCGGCAAGGTTATGAGGGTCGCTCACTATAGGGTATGTCATTTCCTTTTGGAAAAGGGTGGTATCATGGTATGGAGCCCAGATAATTACTCATGTGGACACTACAGATCTATTACTTTGTGATTTCTTTGTGGTTTTTGGTATCGAGGCCTCGGATAAAGGTCCCAAAGGACCGGGGGGTGACACACTCGTGTAGTAGTTACCTAGTTACAGAGGTAACCCGGCCTTGTGTTGGCAGAGAGCTTTTTAAGCTCTTGGGACGTCCCGCCAGAGCATACACATGGACGGTAGGAGTTCCTTAGCCTGACCATTTGTTGGGAATCCATTCATCCAATATGCACCTTGTACGGTTTTAGTTGTAGAACCTATCATTTACTTATGGTGGTCACCACTGTTTAGATGGTAGCTATAGTAGGCATAGTTTAGAATGTCTATGCTGGTTAGGATTTATATTATACTTTCGAAATGGTTTTTCTACACTATGCAGTAGTAATAATATCAAAGAATTTTTTCTCGTATCAAGCATATTTGACTATCATAAGGAGAAATCTCCTCCAATTCTGCGTTTGCATTGTGTATGTGGCGGGAGGCCTTATGGTATTTTCATTTTCTAAAAAGCATTGCGGATTTATTTTAAATTCTTTTGTTGTTTGTTTTAAAGACTAAATTTTTTCTGTTTGCTCGTATCAGTCCCCTGACTGACCTGGAGTTTATTGTTCCTTTCCTAAACTCTAGGTGCCCACAATTTTCCCACACGGGCAGTCTAGAGTTGGGTTTTACAGATAGTCAGGTTTAGTAGATTATTTGGAGCTAGTTCAGTCTTTGGATCGGAACTGCACTTGCTTATCTTTGTGCATCTTCATTGGGAGTTCGAGCTACTTCTGGATTGGTTCTTGGAGATGGAGTTCTTGGAGTTTCACATTAAAGACATTATCTTTCCGCTGCTATTTCTTGTGTCTCTGATATATATCGATATTCATTGTATCATTCTATTATATCATTGTATCTGAATATTGTATCAAATGTTGTATATTGATATATGCTTTTTCTTCCGCTGTGTTGTACTTAATGTGTTATAGCTCCGGCAAACCAGATTCGACATTTGGATCCGCGGCATTTGTATACGAGTGTCGTATTCGTTGCCGATTTTTTCGAAGGTCGAGTCGGGGTCGTTATAATTGGTATCAGAGCTAAGGGTTGAAACTTTAGCTCAGGAGTATAACACATTAAGTAACTCATTAGAGATAGGGTAAAGTATACCCTAGAATGAGTATATCCCTAAGATATCCGTTCGAATGCCTCAGTAAATTCTCTTACTATTCACTAATAGCAAGTATGAGTGCGAGAAGAGGACGAGACAGGGGACAGGGAAGTACCACTACAAATGGTCCATACCCTGCAACAGTGGGAACAACTTTCTCTATTAGTCTCCTTTGATTCGAATCCAAATTCTTTTGATTGCTTCGTGATAGCTCCAGGAAGAAGCTTTGGTGTGATGGTGGCCCAATGAATCGTTGTAGAAAATCCTTAACTTCGTATCTTCATCGGTTTCTCATCAATTTTTCCATATAAAACTCTAATGAATTTGAAATTTGAAATTGAAAATCTAAATTAAATAAATTGGAAATTTTAAACTGAGTAAAATTGGTTAACAAATATAAGGATAAATTTGAATTGAATCAATAAAATGATATCGGTTAGAACCAAATTTGAAATTCTATGGTAATTTCTTGTGTAGACTGAAGTCCGATGAGGGAAAAGTTGGTATATACTTTGGGATATTTCGACTTGAATTTGGAATTCATATATAGTGTTTGAGAATTATGGAAGATTAAATCCATTTGTCTATTGTTGGGCCAGATATGTTCTATGAACGGTTAGTTATCCCTTCGAGCTAACTAATACCCCTATACATTTTCGTAGATCTAGATAACCCGAGTACTTCGTGAAATATTGAATGAGTTTGATCTCGTATCTATTGTCGATATTCTGATTTGGTAAGCCAAATACAGAATGGATATTCAATTTGTTCTGAAAAGATAATTCTCTATCTTTTATCTTTTCTTTGTTATCTCCCTTACAAATTTCGGGGATGAAATTATTTTAAAGGGGGAATCTGTAACGATCCCGATTTTTAATTAAATTTAAATTGATAATTAAAATAAATTTTGAATAAATATGTAAATTAATTTGAATTTTTCAAATTAAATAGGATATTTATTTATTTGGACATTGATTTTAAAATTTAACTATGGATTTGAAATTCTATATTTAATATCTTATAAAGAAAAAAAATAAAAAAAAGAAACATCCTAAAGTAATCTATCAATTAAAATTAATAGTATATTTTTAACTTTTGGAATTTAATTTGAAAATAAATTGAGAAAAATCTCAAACAAATAAGTAATAAACTATATATGAATAAAACTCCAATTCCTTTTGAGTTTAAAATTTTGAAATAATGAATGTTTAAAAAAAGTCATTTGAATTTAGAGTTATATACGTATATATACATTGCATCTATGAGTAGAATTGAGTACATATTGGAATTGAATTTAAATTGTTCAAGACATATGTGGATATATATATATATAATTATTTATTAGTAATGAATAATTTGATATTAAATCATTTGTCTTTAAAATTTATAAGGGTATAAAATATAATGTATGAATGAAAATTTAAAATAAGAAGTAAAAGTTTAAAATACATATATCTTTTGAAACTTAATAAAATTTGAATAAAATTTGAATAAAGGAACAATTTTCTTTCTTTTGAAATTATATATGAACTAAGTACAATTTTGCTTAAAATCGATAAATGGGTTAAAACACTTATCTTTTTATAAAAATATAATTTGTATATACATTGAACATATAAGGATATAAACACAAATGTATATGTAGACATAAGTACGTAAAATGAAAGGGGTTTAAAAAAAAAATTAATAAAATAATTTAAAAGAGGGACATAAACATAAAATTGAAAAATGAAGACAAGTGTAGAGCATGCAATGAAAAGATTTATAAGTGTTAAACAATGTCACCATGAAAAATACAAGTGGAAAAATGTTTCTTTCAAAATTTAAAAAAAAATCAAATGAAAGGAAAATGCAGGCCATTCAAATTCCTCGGATCTGAAAGGAGATACCAGGCAGCTCAAAATTCTCTATTCAAATTCCTTCCTTCGTCGTCTTCTAAAAACAAAAACCAGAGCAATGCAAAATGGTTCAAAAGCAGTCAAACAAGAAATCAAAATAAATGTAAAGTTTGAACAGCTTCAAGTATTCAAAGATTTCAACTGAGTTTAAGGTTAGGCAAGCTAAGCAAAACAAAGTTCAAAACATCAACCTAAAGATCAATTCAGTTACAAACAAAACTTCAAAAAAAAAACATGAAGCAAAAGAAAATTCAATTCAGGCAAATTCAAACAACTTCAAGCTCAAACAAAATCTGCTCAAACTCAAGAGATCTGAGGGCAGTAAGCATGCCTTCAAAAATCTTCAAGCTTGAAAGAGAAGAAATTAAAACTACAAATCAAAAGGGAAAGAATCTGGTTCCAAGCCTTTGCTTCCTCTCTGTTCCTTCCTGTGAAAGCAATAGGTGAGCAAACTTCAAATTTAAACCCTTAATTTGTTTAATATCTGATTTCATATGATAATTATTTAAGTAAGGATGATTGCATGAATATGTTTAAACTGGGAAATGGTTGAACCCTGTGGTCGTGCATACCTGTTTGGCCATAGTTATGCCGCTCTGTTACATTCCTGATTTCAGTCCACCCAAATAAACTCACATCTTCTTATCTAATCTATTTTAAGCTGGGATTTTAAAGGAAAAAGGATCGTATAGATGTTATGGTTTCAGATGTTTATATTTAGGCAATACATTAAAAACAATAAATTTCAGTGAAAATAAACAAACTCGAAAAAATTTGATCATCAGTTTTCCAAAATTAGATTATATGATTAGAATCGAAATTAAAAATGGTGAATTTTAGTGATAAAATTAGAATTTTTAATTTAGAATTTGATGTGAATTTGTGGGATGATCGGAATGGCTATTTTCGTCGATGTCCAGCGATTAATGGGGTGATGGGTGTTGAGCGTGAGACAGGAAGAGGTTGGTGGATGGAAGATCATCGGAAAATTACCCATTCGCATTCTAGTGTGTCGTGGTTGCCGATACGAGGGTAAGTAGGGTTTAAGAGTTAAGTTCTTCGACAAGGGTTTTCTCGGCGATTGCGCCGTCATCGTGGAACCGAAGTGGACCGGTGTGAGTGGAATCGAAGCTCGGGTTCGTGAGGTAGCTCGAGTCGAGGCAGTAGAGCTTATGGTGAACGGGGTCGGTTGGACGAGGAAGTTTTTGGTGTCTAGGTTGATTTCCTGACAGTGATCAAGTTACTCAATTTTGATTTCATGGTGGTTCGAGAATTCTGGAGGTTGGCCTAGTACGAGTTCGTCAACGGTGACAAGTTGGAGGTACCGATGGTGGTCGGAAGGCACCTGAATTCATGTGCACGTGTCAAAGGATCGTGATGAAGTTTTGTATCGAAGAAGAAAAGGTAATAGCCTCGGGATTAACTCGAGAAAAAAATGATGTGTGATATCCCGGAAATTTTGGCAATACCAATTTAATAATCTGTATTTAAAATTAAATTGAGTTGATAAATTCTGTTAATAAAAATTAACTTGATTTAATAATCCAATTAAATAAATGTTTAATTGGTGAATTTTATCTTTTAAAAGCTAATAAATTGCTTTCTATTTATAATATATATATATATATATATATTTATATATATTGTAGATAGATAAGTTTTGATTTGAAGTTTAATAAACAAATAAAATCTTGTTTTTAAAATTTTAATATTCATTTTGATAATTTGGAAATTATTATTTTATTTAATAAATAACTATTCAAAAACTATTTAATAAATAACTATTTGGTTTTAAGATACTTAAAGAAAAAGTTTTAAATTGTTTAAATATATTTTAAAGCATTGTTTAAATTTTAAATAAGATAAGCAAAAGTTTATTTTATTTCTTTTTTAAATATAGCTCAATAAATATAATTTGGAATTATATATGAAAATTTAAAATACCATTTTTATATTAAAATATTTATGCATTTAAATAAGTTAGATGAGTGATGAGCAATTTATAATTCCTTTTATAAATTATTTAAATTAATAAATATGTTATTTTCAAATAAAAATAAATGTATAAATATACATAGATTTTAAAAGACAATATTTTTATTGTTAAATTAAGTATGTCAATATAAATTAGTTTTAAATTGGGTTTTTAAATATATGGATAACATTTGAATTTGAATTAATTTTGAAATTCAAATGCATAAACATATCTAAATCTTATAAGTAAGCTTTCAATTCTTTTCTATAATTTGTTTAATTTCATTTTCTTTAAAAGAGAAATGCATATACATTTACTTATGAAATATTATATATATATATATATGTATGTATATATGTATGTATTTAATAAATAAAGAAAGAGGGTTTCATTTACTTTTAAAATAAATAAAAACAAATAAAATATTTCTCAAGACATATGTTATTATAAGAAGTGGTACAATGACAAGTGTAGTTAAACTAAGAGACTAATGTAACAAGTGTTAATTTTTTTTACAAGTGTCTTTTATTTTTAATTTTTCTTTAATTTTTAAATAAATCAATTATACTTATATAAGAACATGTTTTCTTCAATCTTTCATTTTCTAATCTTCATTTTTTTTCAAAGTTAAGAAGATAAAATTTCAGCTGAAACAATTTGTTTCTAAAACTCTCAAAAAACCAAATCAATATCCTATAATTCATTTTCAAAATCCGATCTGAAATCTTCAAAACTTGTTTCAAATCAAATCTCAAAGTTTTCTCTTCAAAACAAAAATCTGAAACCCTTCCTTAATTAAAGCCTGCAATCCTCTGCAAAATCATTTTCAAATGCAAAATCAAAGCATATGCCTGCTTGCATCTTTCAACCTGGGAATGTAAAGAAAAATCTGTAATTCAAGTTTGAGCAAAATAAATTTGGGTTTTTCTTCAACAAAGTTTCATAAGCCTGCAACTCAACTTCAAAAACAATCTGCAGCACAGTTATAATCAGGAAGTAAAAACAATTCAAGTTTCTTAATCAGAATCAAAGGAGTAAAAGCTTTTCTGGAAATTTAGTGCTTTGTCTTTCAAAAATATCAAGTGAGTAACTTTTAAAAAAAATAAAATTTAAGTATAATCTGTTGCTTGATTTATGACTGAAATGAGTATGCCTTGTGTTTATATACCTGGTAGCATGTTGATTTGTAAGTTTGTGATTAACATCACAGTTTTAAAGATTTAAGTAAATATTTATGTTGCCTGATCATCTATAAAACAAGTATGTTATGAATGAATTTATCAATGAGCTTTGTGTATATATATGAAATGTTGTTGTGCATATATTTATGTTTCCTCTGATTATAGTTCCAAGTCTAGTTTCTTATTAATTTTTTTTTTTTTTGCTCTTGTTCAATATTTTGTTAAGGCTTAAGTCCTGAAACAAACATGTTAATTATACCATAGTTATAGTTTAAAACTTATTAAGTAAAAAAAACAAATTTGGTGTTGTCTCTGTAATTAAAACATCAGAGCATGTTCAATGAAGGTAAAATCTCAAACATGATAATTTATAAATTCAGTATTATAAACTGAAAACTTAAACAAAAAGATTATTTTTAAAACTAAAATCATATTGTTTAGTTTGGAATTGGAACTGCAGTACTTGTTTGAACAACAAATGGGTTTTAGTCAAACCCTAGTGATCGAGTTGATTGAAATGTTTAGGGTTCTTAGTGGTGGTAGTGGAGTGATCAGAGAGTGTGGCGAAAATGCCAGGAGAATGAATAGTGCTCGGTGGAGGCGATGGGAGGTTGATGAAGTCTGTAAACCTAGTTTTTTAGGCAGTGCAGTGTTTTGATTTGGCGTGGTTGCTCTCGTTGATCGAGTGCTACAATTTTTGGGAAGATGGCTGCTTAGGTGTCAAAGAGATGTTGAACGGAGTTCTAAAGCCTCCGATGGCCGAAGGAGAGTGGATGGAGGTTTTCCAGGTTTGGGTTGGATGGTGATACTTTCTCCAGTATTTTCAGGTTTGAATTGGGGGAACTCAAATTGATTTCATGATGCTTGTGAGGATCTAATGATCGTGGATGGATCTGTGGGCATACGTCGTCTTGTTTGTTGACTAGGTGGTGACTGGACGAGGCCAAGACCACCGTGCATATGCATGGTGAAGAAATGGTGACAGGTGGATGTTTGGGTTTTGCCGTAATTTTGTACCCGAGTCATACTCGAGTAATTCGAGTTTCTGCTCGAAGATGATCAGGGTTTTACTCGATGCAAAACAGGGGAAGCTCGGGTTTTTCTGTAGTTACAGGTTTCTCTAGAAACCTGTATATTTTCCAATTCAAAAATTAGTTTTAAATCTGGAACAAGGTTTTAAAGCAGAATTTAAAACTTAAATTTAAAGTATGGATTTCAAACTGAGTTTGAATCCAAGTTTTAAAATTTAATTTAAACTATTTAAATTAAAATGTTTAAATAACTATAAAAGAGTTTAAATAATTGAATTTAAAGATAAAGCTTTAAATTTAAGTAGAAGATTTAAACATAAGTTTTAAATCTGGAAATCAAAATCCAATTTGAATCATCATTTTTGAAAATGAAGGAAGTTTTACAATTTTAAAATATTTAAACAACTTTGGATGTTAAAACATATTTTAAATATGATTTGTATCTTAAAATAAATATGGGTTTAAATTCCTTTAAACATCCTTTATAAAATTAGAAATTATTTAGTGTAAGTTTTAAAAAGGTTTTAAAATGTTTTTAAAACTTTGTTAAAGTTAAGTTTGGTTTCATTTTAAATTTTAAATTTAAAATGTAATTTGGAAACAAATTTAAAGAAAAGTTGTTTTAAATTTCTTTGTTAACGATAACGTAATCATTAATAAGAAATGTTTATATTTTAAAATAAATCAAAGATTTAATGATTTTGATTATTTAAATTAGTAAGGTAATTAGATGGATAATTAATTAATTTATGTAATTAATTAAATAAGGATTTTGAATTAATTAATTAAAGATGAAGTTAATTAATTAAGATTAAATAAATTTGGAAATAAGATCATTAATTAAATAAGTTAAAGTTTTAATTAATGATTAGAACTTAATTTATCAGGAGATTAAGATTAATTAAGTTAAAAACTTAATTAATTAAACAATTAGTGATTAATTGAATGATTATTAAAGATTAATAAATTTGTGATTAATAGTGATTAATTTAAGTTAATTACCTAATAAAAGTAATTAAGGAAATTGTTGATAAGTTAATGAGGGTTATTAACTTGGGATTATTAATTAATTAATTAATGTGATTAATTTTGATAATTAATTAGATTAATTAAATTAGATAATCATTATGGTATTTGGTTAGGTATGATTACTTCATGAAAGTAATTTAAGGTATTAGTTACTCATTGTAATTAATTAATTTATTTGATTAGTTTAAATTAATTAATTAATTAAGTTTAATTAAATTTAGAATAATCATTTGATGGGTTGATAAGTAATCAATGAAGGATAATTACTTAGAGAAGTAATTAAGATGAGTAATTACTGAATGTAATTTATTGAAGTATGTAAGAGTTGGGGTTAATTGCTTGTGTAATTATTATGGAAGATAATTACTTTGTGAAAGTAACTAATAACTAGTTACTTGGTGTAATTAATTTAAGCATTGATTGATTAAGTCATTTGGAAAATAATTAAGTAATGTAATTAATTAAGGGTAATTAATTACTAATAATTTGATCAAAGATTGTCAATAAATATAATTAATTATTGAATATAATTAATTTAGGGGTAATCAATTTACACAATGGAGCAATTAAGAATAGTTAATTACTTAAGTTAATTGATCAAAAGTGATTAATAATTAAGGTTAATTACTTAATGAAGTTAATTAATTTAAATGTAATTAGGAATCATTAATTAATATAATTAATGATGTGATTAAGAATTTATTTAATTAAGATTAATTAATCAATGATAAGTAATTAATGAAGTAATTAATTAATGTAATTAATTAAGGATTAATGTAATTAATTATAATTAATTAACTAATGAAGTAATTGAAGGTTAGTTACTGTATTTGATTTAGAATACTTAATTTGTGAAATTAATTACTTGAATGTAATTAAAGGATGATTAATCAAGGGTAATAAATCAAGGGAATTAATTAGTGGTTAATTAATCAGTTGATTGGTTTGTAATTAACGGTTATATAAGCAGGATTTATAGATTGAAGTAATTAATTTAATTTACTTTAAATTTATTAGAGATGATGTAATTAATTTAATTCATTTTACGTTAATTATATATGGTGTGATTATTTATCCTTGTTTATACATGGATGATATAGATTTTCTTGAATGGCTTGAATCTCAGATATGAGATTAGTAATGTTGGGTAATATGGATACATTGGTTGCATTGTGATGATAATATGAATTATCTATTGGTGATGACAATGTAGATTATCTGTTTGTGTTGATAATATGGATTATCTGTTTATGATGATAATGTTGATTATCTATTGCGATGATGTGAATTATCTATCTGTGTGTATATAGATAATTAAATTGGATTGTTTTAAACTTAAAACAACTTGGACCTAAAAGATGGTATTTTGGATTCGATGAGACCGGGTTTCCATATTTGAATATCCGAAAACCACATCGATCCAAATTTACGATAGGTCGTGAATCTCAAGTGAAGATGAAGATTCAGAGTGCAAGGATTATCGTCGTTAACTCTAAGGGTGATTCCAAAATGAGTGTAACGAGATAATGCCTTCGGTTTCGTTCGAACCCATAACGAACTTGTATGGATTGAATGCTTTTAGAACATCGTCAGGTGGACGATGAGAATTCTAAGAGATGTGTTCTCTAAAGGTAATCGTAGCCTCAAGCCTCATCAACCGGGAATGGCTAAAACAGGGGAGGTGCAGCAAGGTTAAGTGGGTCAAGCCCAAGTAGGACGATATTTTCCTCTGTCTAGAAGTCCCTTTTTATTCGGCTGTATGGGCGGTTGGGTCGCGGCCAACTGCGGGGTTTTCTTGTTCGGGACTGTCCAGTAAGGGATTGCTCCGGCCTTGTGTTGCAGGGGATTGGGAGTGATCCTCGGTACGACGATCTAGGCCCCGTACTGTGACGGGCGGTACCCCGGTAGCCCTGCCATTGTATGGAATCCAAAATCCAATAAGTGCCGTACGTATTAGTTGTGGCCAACTATGTTGGAACGTGAGATGTAAGAATTCCAACTATTTCTGTATTTTACTTGAAAACCCTAGACACTATTATAATATCACCGGATTTCCGATCAAATGTTTTGCTTAGCGTAAGGTAAAAACTTACCCGTGTTTATTTGTGGGGAGTCTTACGTGATACCTTTCTTTTCAAAGGTTTTTCAAAAGTTAAGAAACTTTAACCTTCTACTCACACCTGACCCATGTCTGACCCAGAGTTTATTTCTGTTTTTCTTAAACTCTTGTGTACTCAAATTTTTACGAGTAGCCAAGGGATTCAGGTTAGCTTTGACAGATTGTGGATGAGCAATGGAATAGGAGGCTTCTGCGTTGTAGTTATCTAGTATTCCGCTGTGTTGGTATCTCTGAGTCTCTTGTTTGAGTTGTTTTGTACTATGTAGTAATAACTAGACAGGTGTTTATAACTGTCTAGTATGTGTTGTATAAATCTGTGTAACTCTGATAGTGGTTGTATATCTATTGTTAACGCTTAAATTTGAACTCTAACACCCCGGTGTGTGAAGTATAATTGTGAATGCACCACCCGATAGATCGGGAAAGAATTATAAGCAAATAATAGCGGAAAAGCAGTAAACAACAGCAATTTTATAGTGGTTCGGCTTATGGGTATAGCCTACGTCCACTTTAAGTACTTTTATTGATGATCCCGTTACAAGTTGATACAATTCTTCCAAGTACAATTCACTTTGAACTACAAGAAACTTAGAACAAGTATTTTAAACTTCGAAGGAGATGAGAGTCTTTGAATCCATGTTGGATGTACGCGATCTCTTGTTGAAGTTGTTTGTAGCGTTCTTAGTGTCTCGAGAGCTTCAAGTGTTAAATTGGTTTGGAATGCAGCAGAGTATCGGCGCTTGAAGAGAATGAGCCAAAGGTCCCCTGAATGTTGGCGGTGGCTGCCTATTTATAGGAATTCTCGGAGTTGAGCCGCCCCCTATAAGTCGCATGCGACTCATTTCATGTACTAGGTTGCTGGCGAGTCACGGGTCAACGAGTCACGACTTAAGCATTTCCCTTATCTCCTCCCAGGGCCACGAGTACCAACCCGCGTCTTATAAGAAGCGGCACCATTTTTTCCCTAAGTGCTAGGTCGCACGCGACTTAGAAGGATGAGGCATATGTCGGCAACGACTCATGATAAGTCGTAGATCACGTCTTTGAGTTGTGGTTGAAGCAGTTTGCAATGCTTAATATGATGAGTCGCTAAGTCGGTATGCCATGAGTCGGTAGACCACTGAGTCGTTGAACCGCTCCATATGCTTGAGTCGTGAACATCTTAACTCGTTAAGTCACAAGAAACTTTAAGTCGTTAAGCCATTTAGTCGCTCCCTTTCTTAAGTCGCTGGAAGCATTGAGTCGCTCCCATTTTTAGGTCGCTGGAAGCATTGAGTCGCTCCCATTTTTAGGTCGCTGGAAGCATTGAGTCGCTCCCTGATGAGTCGGTAACTCCTATGAGTCGTAAGCCCCCTTGAGTCGCTCGGCGTTAACAATTGCCCCTCGAAGTATACACTTAGATCATGAGTCGTGTGCTTCGACTTTCTGCTTGAGTCGTGAACGACTCAAAGCGGCTTATGACTCGCGAGTCCCTTCCTCTTCTCCTCTATCCTGTATATAAGCTATTAAGTCGCCCCTTTTTCCTCACTTAACTACTTCAATATCCAGCTCTGCCATTAGCGAAACTCCAAACTCCCAAAGGCGAATTCGAGTTAATCAATCGACGATTCATTCCTGCTATTATATTGCGTAAGTGAATTCAACCTTTATCCAACTCACGATCACCATTAAACCATGAACATCCAACTTTTGATCTCAGCTCAAATCCATACATCACATCCCACTTTCGGGCCATGTTGCAGTCGGTTTTCGTTTGCCATTGGCTGTGTTGCTATGGCGGCTAATGAGAGCATAACAATGCATTGAATTTATGATAGACTCGAAGTGGTTCGAATCGGTGTTGGGCGATTTTGATGGTATGGGTAAATAATGGGTTTCATTGAGAAGATGGTGAACCTTTGTTGCTTGAGCGTTAGCGGGTTAGAGGGTTGAGGAAGATAAGGGGGCTGTAAGATGTGGCGTGGAGAGGAAGTCTGCGAGTTAGCAAATCAGGTCTTGAGTCGCTGCCGAGTCAACTTGGGACCATGAGTCGTGGCCGAGACATCCTGAGTCGCTGCCGAGATAGGACTTAGACAATTTTGCATGTCCCTGAACTGGGGCCCCTTGACTCATACAATGCGACTTTAAGTAATAGCGACCTTCCTGTTAGGTCATGAACGACTTAAGATTAGGATGCAAAATGCCGTGCCTTGTGTTTCTTAACTCGATCCGAACATTCTGGGTTTTAAGCAACTTTGAGAACTTTTAAAATTTTGGTAGAACTTGCTTATATTTCCTTCTTGAAGTTTGAATTGCTGAGACAACTCCAATGACTCTGTTATGCTTTGTTACTGGATTATGCGATCTTTAATATTGATAACCTGTTTAAACATAGCCTTTGCAAAAAAGCGGGACGAATATACTGCCACTGACTGCCCACATCGAATGACAGATTAGTTAATAATAGACAATCAATTTAAACAAATTGTGTGAAAGAAGTGCTCTAAATCAACGAATCCAAGTAGAATGCTAAAGCAATATTGAAACAGTCAACTGAAATTGACCGGTTTGCACTAACACCACACCTGAACTTTTAAGTTAATAAGTCCTGAAATTTGGTAGTCAACCAACTGCCAACTAGCTTAACTTCAGTTATATTTACTTGTTTATTTTCATTAGTTCTGCACAACATTTCACACTTTTAGGAAACGTGTACCTTCGCATTTGAACATCCAGTTGCTTGTGTAGAATGACCTCTCATCAAGAAGAGCCGATGGGCCAGGCTGAAGATGTCTTTCCAGTAGCCATCCCTATAGACAACCCTCCGGAGAGAACATCCACAACTTTGAATCAGCGGGCATTTAACCAACTGCGCGTCCAGTTTGGCATTGATGATGCCGACATCTTATTTCCGGGGCCAAATGACACTGCTGACAATCCTCCCTACGGCTTTGTTGCAGTCAATCGCCAAATGTGCTTAAGTGGGGCGATTCCTCCTTTTAACGACTTTCTCCAACAGTTCCTGCTTCGGTTGTCTATCTCTCCATTCCAATTACACCCCAATGGCTACGCCATTCTGATGGGGTTATGTGTTCTATTCAGGAGAGTTTTGGATCGGTTACCAAGCTTCGAGGAGATCTGCTATTTTTGCTCATTCACAAAAACTAAAGACCATCCCTCCATCGTGGTTGTAAGAAGCGCTCGAAATCGCAAACTTATTACTGATCTCTCCGAAAGCGCTCACGGATTTTTGAATCAGTTTTTCTTCGTTCGCTGCCCTCCAGGGTTTTATGCCATCTGGAGAGTGGGAAGTAAGATTTCCTGTCTCTACTTTTTCCGTTTTGAAACTTTCTCGAGATCTGAACTCTCAGCTGCTAATTTCATTCTTTTCCTGTTTTTAGCACTTCCTCTCCCTTCTAGAGATCCGATTCATAAACAAGTTTTCGAGAGGTTGAGTGCCGTGGCTGCGGAAGAAAGGAGCATAAAATTTCTGCTGAAGGATGAATTTTTACACCAATACGGGCTTCTACACGCTTCTCGTTCTACGCATGCTCATGAAGTTCCAACAGAAGTTCCCGATTCTCCGATGAAAACTCCTGACGCCCCGGTTACTGTCGAACAACTCGCATCAAAAGAGTCTAATATTGAAGCTTCATTGGTGAAGTGTTCCACTTCTACCGACATTATGGGGTCATCCAGTAAGACGGTGCTTGCCCCGATCGAGGAAGAAGAAGAACCTTCACGGCCTCTCGGGGGGTTAGCTGATGTAGGAATTGAGAAAACAAGTCCCACCAAGCATGATGGTGACGATGTTTACGAGGGGTTGAGCGACATAATATTGACTTCGCAGGAGCTTTTTAGAGAAGACCCTGCTTCTGCTCATGGTAAAGCTATACCTCCGACGATTGAAGCAACATCTGCCCTCCAACAGACTCTAACTCCTTCATCTCAAGAATTGTCATCAACAGTGAAATCTATCACTTCCCCCCAACAGAGGAGTGGTTCGTTAGTCCAACGCGAGTAGCTTGCACTTCACACACAACTAAGGATTTTCCAGCACATTTATGCACTTATCTTCTTGTACTTTAAAGACTTCTAAAGCTTATCTTTTCTTATTTCAGATTCTTCAATGACACGCGGCAGATCATATTACCAAGATTTCCAACGCTATGGGGGGCGTGGTCAATATGATTATCGGCGTTACTTTCCCTCCTATAGAGAGTCTGATGAAGAGAGGGCTGCTCGAAAGGCTCATGAAAGGAGGGATGCAGAAGAGCGTCATGACAGAAGGGATAGGGATGAGCACCATGATTCTCTGCAGAGGAGTGATGACTCGCACAAAAGAAAATCTCACGACGACCGAGGAAAAGGTCATGTAGCTGAAGATTCAGGCAAACGAGCCCGACATGGTGAGAGACATGTTTCCACTATTCCCGAAAAGCCTACTGCCCCTGCCCCTCTTGACATTACTTCTGACTCTCCTGCTCTTGGGAAGGAGGACATCCAGACAATAATAAGCAGGCCTAAATTTCAAGTGGGACCCGGCCCGGCCACTTTACAAAGTCGTTTTCCACAATGGTGCTTAAAGGGCGTGAGATTTGACCTAGACTTGGTCCCCATTGACAAGTCTGCTATGTTGCGCAATCTTGATGCAGTCAAGCTCGATATCGAGAGGATGTCAAACTGGCAGAAGCTTGTTGATGAGCTTCAAAGAGTTAACCGTGCCAACTTAGAGGCCATGCTCACCATGGAAAATGATAAGGCTGAGTGGCAAAAGGTCCTTGAGCAGCACGACACTGAAATGAGGAGCATTACTTCCTACAACGAGGAGCTCGAAGCAAAGGTTGAGAAGTTGAAAGATGAGCTTGCTGCTTCCTCTACTTCATACTCTCAAAAAGAAGAAGTGCTTCTCAGACAAGTTAGAGATGCTCATGCCAGTCAGAGGGATGCCGAAGATAGGCTCGAGGCACAAAAAAGAATCAGTGAAGGCTATGTCTCGGATATTGCTGGGCTTCGAAAGAAAAACAACTCCCAGGAGGCGGAGATACAAATGCTTAAGCTTCAGCTTGCCAGAACTGAAAGGGAGCGCGATGAGGCTGTCGCCGGCAAAATCGCAGCCGAAGAATCTCATGAGGCGACCAAAAACAGCTTCGGCTCAACATTATTCGACTTCTACTTGCATAGCGTCTTGGGGCGTGGAAGCCTCGCCTTTCTTGGTCCCAAGTATGAGATCACTTTAGCTGAAGTGTGGGAGGCCGCCCTCGATATGCTTGGTGCTGAAGGTGCTGGTTATGACGAGTCAGCCCTGGAAAGGCATTATTTTGATGAAGACGCTCGCGCTGCTCTCGCCAGGGGAAAGGAACAACTTGCCAAACTAAGAACCGAAGTGATGGAAGGGGATCAGCTGGGGAAAACCACTTCAACTACTCTAGTCCAGCCACCTTCTTCGTCTGAAGTCGACATTATTGGTTCCAGTTCCCATCTCGCTTCTCCCACCAAAGTTACCGCTGATATTACAAGCACACAAGGTGGAGACGAGGGTGAAGAGAGCGCTGATACGCAAGCTTATGAAGTCGATATCAGGAAACCAGCTTCTCCAGGTAACTTCACTGTTAATCTCGCTACTGTCAATTCTGCTCAAGCTGGTTACTCGTTTATTTCACATGAGTTTCACGAGCTTCTTGGCTATTTTCTCAACCTTGACGAGCCTTCATCTCCTCTCTTTACTGACTTCATCGGTGAACCCTCATCTCCTCTTTTTACTGACTTTAACCTTTTTTCTTCTGTAGAGAAAGTACCAAGCACTGCTCAAACTTCTACTCCTCCGGTCATCCTTCCTTCATCTCTTCAGGCGGTGCCTCCTTCTGCCTCGCAACCTGGATCACAGGAGGAACAAATAGAGGCTCTTCACGGCTTGGATGATCCCATTGCTTCGCAAGAGCAGAAAGATGAGAGACCTGAGGGAGGTGACATTTCCCCGGAACGGACTCCTTCTGACGACATTGTTCTATCAAAACTTGTCACTCCGGGGAGTGAGTCTTCCTCACAGAGGAGAGAGAAGCGTGGGACATCAAAGAGGAGGGGGAAGAAAATCACCGCCACTGAAGAGGAGCCGGAAGTTGGACCGGTTACACCTGCCTTTCCCACTTCCCTTATACCCACTGGCCGTCCTGAAAAGCTGGTTATTCGACCGAGTAAAGGGTCCAAAGGAGGGAAGAAGAAGTGAAGATTTTAGCTTTTTGCCTTTTGTATGAACTGGCCGAGAGTTGTGCGGGTACCGGCCCCCGCTTTTATTTTGAAACCTGTATCTGCATTATAGTTGAATAAAATGATTCTTCGTTTGTACAAACTTCTGTTTGAATTTGAGAATGCATTTACTATTTATTTTTGCACAAGTTTGTTCATATAGTATTGCAGCGGGCTTATGGTATGTTGCTTGAGTATTACTTTACTGAGGCAGCTATACTACTATACCATGTTGCCCCCATACCTTAAGCTTGTTGCGATATTTTATACTTCGAGGGGACTTGCACTCTTATTTGTTAAAGAATAATTATTTTATTCTTTAAAGAAAATTTTTATTGAGTACAACTCCCTTCGTATAAGTTTTTACGCTTTGTCGTTCGAAGAAATCACTTTTCTCTTTTGCTTATGTGCATATTTTACCAAGTGAATTCCTCTATGTAGTAAAGCGGACCTCTGAAGGGTACTTTAACTTCCTTTCTTTTTACGATCATTTTCCATTTGAAAGTTGAAGTACGCTTTTGATGAGGATTTTTTTTTTTTACAAAATTGTACCTCTGAGGAGGGATTTTTCACGTTTCAACACTTGGAAGTTTTATTTCAATCTCGGTGAAACGTGTACCCCCAAAGAGTTGTGCCTTCGAAGAAAGCCTTTTCACGTTTCAACACTTGGAAGTTTTATTTCAATCTCGGTGAAACGTGTGCTTCCAAAGAGGTCTTTTTTCTTGATTGTGTCCCCGGGAGGGGGTCGTACCTCTAAGGAGGGATTTTTCACGTTTCAACACTTGGAAGTTTTATTTCAATCTCGGTGAAACGTGTACCCCCAAAGAGTTGTGCCTTCGAAGAAAGCCTTTTCACGCTTCAACACTTGGAAGTTTTATTTCAATCTCGGTGAAACGTGTGCTTTCAAGAAGGTCTTTGTTTTTGCATTTCAACTTTGGTGAAGTGAAATTCCGAAGAGCGGTTGTTACACTTCAACTCCTGGCGAAATGTGCCTCCGAAGAGGGCTTTTATTTTGTTTACATTTCAACTCCGGTGAAGTGAAATTCCGAAGAGCGGTTATAACACTTCAACTCCTGGTGAAATGGGCCTCCGAAGAGGGCTTTTATTTTGTTTGCATTTCAACTCTGGTGAAGTGAAATCCCGACGAGCGGTTATAACACTTCAACTCCTGGTGAAATGTGCCTCAGAGAGGGTTTTCATCGCCTGGAAGTTACTCTCTCATGGTTGGAGGGTCATGACTCCTCCAATCTTTTTTGTTGAGTAGAGAACTTTCTTTTTTGCGGCGTATGACCCATTAGAGGTCTTTTATTCTCCGAAGAGTTGCGCCTCCGAAGAGGACTTGTGCCGCTGATGGTAGCTTTGGTTGTTTCTCTGTTCACTTGCTTATGCCTTTTCAGCGATCCTCTTTTTTTTTTTTTTTTTTTTTTTTTTTTCTTTTCAAGTTTTCATTCCCCTTTCTCTCACAAGTGGCTTGTTTAATCCAAGGAAGTGTACTTCATTGCCAGGCAAGTTCGTGAGAACGGGCACTAGCTTCCTAATTGGATGTTTGTTTGTTCAAACAATCTCAATTTATCAGCAAGGGCTCGTTTCTATCGAAATCATTAGCCGTTCAATTGAAGTATTTCCTATCTAGGATTTGAATTCGGGGTCTTTGTGACTTGAAATTTGTTTGTTGAATGATGGTGAGAATCGCTCGGTCTTATTATGCGCAAGTTTTATTTCCATTGTCTGCAAAAATTTAAATCGACATTTTAGCAATACATTTTATGTATTTTTATATCGAAAACAAAGCAAACATATAATGATAATAAGGAACACAAGATTTATAGTGGTTCGGCCATGAAATTGGGCCTACATCCACTTTATATTCTTTCATTATTTACTTGCATCAGTTTCACAATTGCTTTCAATTACAAGAATCATACATTCATAATTCTTTTTACAATTTTTCAACAAAATTTTCAAGTAAAGTATGGACGCAAGTGGTTGCTGTTCCATGCCCTTGGAATTTGATCTCCATCAACGGTGGTGAGCTTGAATGTGCCGTCAAGAAGCTTCTGACCTATTACATATGGTCCTTCCCAATTTGGCCCAAACACACCTGTCGCGGTCATAATTCTTTTCAGGACTAGATCTCCAATTTCAAAGCTGCGTTGACGAACTTTGGAATTGAAATGTCTGGCTATCCTTTGCTGATGAGCTGCAACTCTGAGGTTAGCTTCATCTCTTTTTTCATCAAGGAGATCCAGCGCTTCAAGTTGCAACTTTTCATTTTCTGCTTGATTGAAATGGATTCTTCTGTGTGAAGGGACCTCTGTTTCAACCGGGATCATTGCTTCCGATCCGTATGCTAACGAAAAAGGAGTATGCCCAGTTGCAGTTTTGTGAGTAGTTCTGTATGCCCATAGTGCAAGTGGTAGTTTATCGACCCAACCACCTTTTGCTCTTTCGAGTTGCTTTTTGATGGTTGATTTGATGATCTTGTTCACTGCTTCCACTTGCCCGTTTGCCTGCGGATGAGCTACTGCCGAAAAGCTTTTCTGGATTTTGAATCGTTTGCAAAAATCCTGGAATTCCTCGCTTTCAAACTGAGTACCATTGTCTGTGATTATTTTCTGAGGCACACCGTATCTGCAAATGATATTCTTGGTCACAAAGCTTATCATTTTCTTAGAAGTGATAGTAGCCAATGGTTCAGCTTCAGCCCACTTAGTAAAATAATCAACTGCAACAATAGCATATTTAACTCCTGATTTAGCAGTTGGTAGCGGCCCAATGAGATCCATTCCCCAAATTGCAAATGGCCATGGACTGACCATCTGTGTGAGTTCGGTAGAAGGTGCTCTAGGAATTTTGGCATATCTTTGGCACTTGTCACATTTTCGGGAGTAATCTGCGGCATCCCGATTGATTTCTGGCCAAAAATATCCGTATCGGAGAATTTTCTTTGCTAATGTTTGACCACCTGAATGATCACCACATTCTCCTCCATGCACTTCAGCTAGGATTGTTTTGGACTCTTCCCGGGATACACATCGAAGCAATGGCATTGAGAATCCCCGTCTGTACAATCGGCCATCCTGAATTACATAGCGAGAGGCCTTCCTTAATAGCTTTCGTCTCTCTATCGAGTTTTCCGGCAGAGAACCTCTGAGTAGGTAATCCAGTATTGGAGCCATCCATGACTCTTGTTCTTGAGATACATTCATAATCCAGTTTATATCCATTTCGTCTATACTTGGCGCTGAAAGGACTTCTACAGGGACCAATCCCAATAGTTGAGCTTCACCAGAACTTGAATATTTTGCGAGGGAATCTGCCTTCATATTTTCTTCCCGAGGAATGTGGCTTATTGAATAGTGATCGAGTTCACATAGGAGTTCCCAAGCCTTTGACAAGTAGGAAGGCAGATTTCCACCTTTTGCTTGAAATTCCTTCTTGACTTGGCATACAATAAGCTGAGAATCACTGAAAATTTGTAATGCTCGAATGTTCAGCTCTTTAGCGATTTTCAGACCTGCAATAAGAGCTTCATATTCTGCTTCATTGTTTGTTGAAGGAAATTCCAGTCTTAGTGCATAGCATAATGATCGACCTTCAGGAGTTTCAAGTACCACTCCGGCTCCAGAACAGTAGTCATTTCTTGCGCCATCAACATACATCTTCCACTGGATTGGAGAATCATTGACCGCTTTTTCCTCACCATTATCTTTCTCTGTGAATTCTGCAATGAAATCAGCTAAAGCTTGTCCGTTGATTGCTTTTCGGGGGTGATAGGTGATGTCATATTGACTAAGTTCAATGTTCCATTTTAGAAGACGACCTGAAGTTTCAGGGCGAAATAGGACTTGCTTTAGAGGCTGATCAGTGAGTACTTTGATAGGATGAGCTTGGAAATATTGCCTCAGTTTCCTCGATGCAACTAGTAGGCAATAGGCGAGTTTTTCCAACTTGGAGTAATTCAGCTCTGCCCCAGTGAGTCTTTTGCTGATATAGTAAACTGGATGTTGAATCCTTTTGTCTTCCCGTATCAGCGCTGCACTTAGAGCATGAGATGATACTGCCAAGTATATAAGAAGATCCTCACCATTGCCTGGCCTAGAAAGTATCGGAGGCGTTTCCATATGACGGATCAACTCTTCAAAGGCTTTTTGGCATTCGGGAGTCCATTCAAAGTTCTTCTTTCCTTTTTTCAGGGCATCGAAGAATGGGATGCATTTATCAGTAGCTTTGGAAATGAACCGACTCAAAGCGGCGACCTTTCCGTTGAGACTTTGCAATTCCTTCTTCGTTCTAGGAGCTTTAACTTCTTTTAAGGCGGTAATTTGCGCTGGACTGGCCTCAATGCCCCTAGCACTGACGATAAAACCTAAGAACTTTCCGGATTCGACCCCAAATGTACATTTCAGAGGGTTAAGTTTCATTCTGTATTTCCGGAGGACTGCGAACATTTCTGCTAAGTGTTCAATGTGATCCACTGCTTTCCTGGACTTCACTAACATGTCGTCGACGTAGACTTCCATAGTTTTGCCCAATTGCGGTTTGAACATAGCATTAACAAGTCTTTGGTAGGTTGCCCCTGCGTTTTTTAATCCGAAGGGCATAACTCTGTAGCAATAAAGCCCAACATCTGTAATAAAGCTTGTATCCTCCTGATCCGGCTCATGCATCATGATTTGGTTATAACCGGAATAGGCATCCATGAAGGATAACAATTCATGTCCCGCAGTTCCGTCTACCAGTTGATCGATCCTGGGTAATGGGAAGCAATCTTTGGGGCAAGCCTTGTTTAGATCAGAAAAATCGATGCACACTCTCCATTTCCCATTAGCTTTCTTGACCAACACAGGATTTGAAACCCAATTCGGATATGTAGATTCCTTGATGAAGTTATTTTCCATGAGTCGATCAACTTCTTCTTTTAATGCTGCTGACCTTTCTGGACCCTGGGTTCTTCTTTTCTGTTTAACTGGCGTAAACTTTGGGTCAATATTCAGAGCGTGTACTGCAACTTCTGGGGATATCCCACACATATCGGCATGAGTCCAAGCAAAGACATCCAGATTTGCTTTCAGAAAAGATATTAATACATTCTGAATTGACACATTAAGCTGCGAACCCACATTCAACACCTTATTTGGGTCCTTCGGGTCAACAGGTACCGGAATTGTTGTTTCCACCGGTACTACTCTATTCTCCCCTGTACTGGCTTTTCTGGGATCCATTTCTTTCCGTGCCCCGCTGTGTTCGCCAGTGCAGGGTCCGCTCTGTAATTGCTACAAAGCTGGTTCCTTGATGCGGACTGGAGTTGCCGCATCCTTTCCCATTTCTCTTTTTCTTGACTCTCGCAGCTCTGTCCAATAACATTCTCGCGCAGCATTTTGATCCCCTTTTATAACTCCTACTCCATTGTCAGTAGGAAATTTAATAGTGAGGCACCACGGGGCTAGGATAGCTTTGAATGCTGCGAGTGTTGGACGGCCAAGAAAAGCATTATAAGCAGAATATTCATCGACGATCACAAAGGTTTGCTTTCGGACCACTTTCCTTTCTCCTTCCCCAAGTTCTACAAACAGATCGATGGTTCCTACTGGTTGCTTTGGCTCCCCAGTGAAGCCCACGGTTTTCTGTGATGGGGCTTGCACATCGATCATAGGGATTTTCATCTGGTCAAATGTCTTTTTGAAGAGGATATTACATGATGCTCCGCAGTCAATGAGGACTCTTCTGACAATGGCTGGTCCAATACCAGCCGAGATGACCAAGGGATCTAAAGTAGGAGCTTCAATACCTGTAGAATCTCTGGTTCTGAAAATAATATCATCACTGAAAGTTTTTTGTTGTTTAAGGGGCGTAGTGTCTTCTAGAACAAAGACGTTTTCTTCGGCTGGAGCATATTTCAAAGCCCTGGAATATCTCTCCATCTCACCCCAACTCTTGCCAGCTGGGTGAGGTCCTCCTGAAATGACATTGATAACGGGCCTTCCAGATTCATGCCCCGTAGCTTTCTCTCCTGCCCCAGGCTGATGAACAGGGGCCTGCTGCCCCTGACTTGACGATGCAGGATTGTTGCTATTCTTTTTTACGAATTGCTGCAGCTTGTTTTCTCTTAGCAACTCTTCAATCAGATTTTTCAGCTGGCGGCATTCATCAGTTTCATGACCTGGTTGATTGTGGAAGCGGCAGAATTTCCCACTTTGTATGGCTTTTCTCCCAGTTCTCAAAGGGATAGGTTTAGGGAAATCGACGGAATCTTTAGTGGCGAGGTAGATGTGCTCTGGTGTATGTGATAATGGAGTATATTCTGATGGCTTGAAGGATCGGGGCTTCTTCAGATTACCCTGTTTCTTCCCATTACTATTCTCCCTTTTTTGCCCCACCGATTCATTCTTGCGTGGAGCGACAGTGTTGTCTTCTGCTTTTTCCACCACTGTCTTTACTGGTAAAGGACGGCTTTCCAAGCGAATGAATTCATCTGCTTTTTTGTAGAACTTTTCGAGAGAGGTTGGCTCCTTCATATTTAACCATTTCCCAAATTCGCTTGACTTATCGATAGCCCTCATCAGATAAGTCAATATCATTCGTGGTTCAGCATTGTCCACCTCAGCCAGTGCTATATTGAAGCGGTTCAAGAAGGATCTGATAGACTCACCAGGATTCTACTCTAAACTCGATAGTGACATAATATCCTTGGCCTTCGAAGCATACAGTCTAAACTGCTCCTTGAATTTTCTGGTCAAGTCTGAAAACTGATCGATAGATCGGACTGGTAACTTGGTGAACCACAGTAAAGCCACACCTTCCAAGTATACGGGGAAATATCGACACTTTATTTCATCGGAGGCCCTGGCACCTGTCATGTGCCAGTCATATTTATACAGGAACTCATTCGGATCACTCGTCCCTTTGTAAGCTGGAATAGTCGGAGGGACAAACTTCCTTGGAAATTCCGCCTTCAAGATTTTTTCAGTAAACGGAGTTTTACTTGGAGCGAAACCCCATTCCTTCTCATCTTCAACCCTTTGCATACTTTCTTTCATGATCTGCCGGACCATTCCAGAAAGATATTCCTCATCATGCCGAGTTCTAGATCCACCGGCGTCAGGTACTGCCTGCTCAAAGGGACTAGTAGGCCTTTCAGGAGCATTCCTTTCATTAACATCATGAATGTTGCCAGCATAGTTCCTTTCATTAACATCATGAATGTTGCCAGCATAGTTCCTTTCATTACCAGCCGGTTGATTGTTTGCCCCAAGTAAGTCGTTCAACTTATTCAGAATCAGAGCATTCTGGGCACTTTGAGCCTCTAGTTGTGCATTTTGGGCGTTTATCTGCTGGTTTAGCCCTAGAATCACAGCATCCAATTCCGCTTTTGTAACTCCAACAGACGGAGTGGGTAGATTAGGCACAGGGGAAGCGGAGGTTCCCTCTTGAATGTTCCCAGATCTGATAGATCTACTTTTCCTTCCAGGAGCCATAATCTCAGATATACTTCTGGTTTTTAAGGAAGTTCTTTCTTCTAATCTCTGCGAAGCAATGATGACAGCTGTCCTGAGTTCAATTCTCAGTGAAAGCACCAAAAATGTTAACGCTTAAATTTGAACGCTAACACCCCGGTGTGTGAAGTATAATTGTGAATGCACCACCCGATAGATCGGGAAAGAATTATAAGCAAATAATAGCGGAAAAGCAGTAAACAACAGCAATTTTATAGTGGTTCGGCTTATGGGTATAGCCTACGTCCACTTTAAGTACTTTTATTGATGATCCCGTTACAAGTTGATACAATTCTTCCCAAGTACAATTCACTTTGAACTACAAGAAACTTAGAACAAGTATTTTAAACTTCGAAGGAGATGAGAGTCTTTGAATCCATGTTGGATGTACGCGATCTCTTGTTGAAGTTGTTTGTAGCGTTCTTAGTGTCTCGAGAGCTTCAAGTGTTAAATTGGTTTGGAATGCAGCAGAGTATCGGCGCTTGAAGAGAATGAGCCAAAGGTCCCCTGAATGTTGGCGGTGGCTGCCTATTTATAGGAATTCTCGGAGTTGAGCCGCCCCCTATAAGTCGCATGCGACTCATTAATGTACTAGGTTGCTGGCGAGTCACGGGTCAACGAGTCACGACTTAAGCATTTCCCTTATCTCCTCCCAGGGCCACGAGTACCAACCCGCGTCTTATAAGAAGCGGCACCATTTTTTCCCTAAGTGCTAGGTCGCACGCGACTTAGAAGGATGAGGCATATGTCGGCAACGACTCATGATAAGTCGTAGATCACGTCTTTGAGTTGTGGTTGAAGCAGTTTGCAATGCTTAATATGATGAGTCGCTAAGTCGGTATGCCATGAGTCGGTAGACCACTGAGTCGTTGAACCGCTCCATATGCTTGAGTCGTGAACATCTTAACTCGTTAAGTCACAAGAAACTTTAAGTCGTTAAGCCATTTAGTCGCTCCCTTTCTTAAGTCGCTGGAAGCATTGAGTCGCTCCCATTTTTAGGTCGCTGGAAGCATTGAGTCGCTCCCATTTTTAGGTCGCTGGAAGCATTGAGTCGCTCCCTGATGAGTCGGTAACTCCTATGAGTCGTAAGCCCCCTTGAGTCGCTCGGCGTTAACATCTATGTAGTACTTTTATTATTAATATAATTTATTCGTTCCGCTGTTGAGATTCCGTTCTTGTTTCTTCTTTCTTCTCTTTCTTTCTCTTTCTTTCTCTTTCTTTCTTAATTCATGGTACGTCTTTCTGGTTAGTGGAAGACGGGTCGTGACATTTGGTATCAGAGCATTAGGTTGAGTGAATACCTAGGCTCTGGAGTGGTGTCCATCTTGAGAGAGCGTGTTTGTAATTATATATATATATATATATATATATATAGCTATTTCTACCTATCTGTTGGGTTACCTGTTTGGGTTTTTCCAATATAGGTTATAAAGGTAGATAAGGTAATGGAGTGTGTAACACGACTAATACCGTTGGTTGGAGTTTGAATGTTTGAGGTTGGAAGTGTATCTGTCGAGAATGTAGACCTAATACCGCCTCAAGTGAAGTAGCTTGGTGAAAGGATTTCATCGATCTCTGAAGGTAACCTGTAAAGGTCCAGAATTCATCTTTGAAGTTGGATGAGTTGAGTTTGGATCCGTCGGTTTAGCAGAAGTGTGTGATGGTATTTTGATACCTCAGGAAGTAGTAGCTGCGTGATGAGATGCAGTGAATATGGATGTTTCCGAAGATGTTTCTTTGGAACATGTTTTAGGAAGTGTGTCTGCTTAGGTGATGTGGCAGAGTCCAACTGGTTGTTTGTGTTTGGCTTTGAGGTCCGAGTTTCTCGAAGAGCTTATGGAATAGGAAGTCTTTGGCCGTGGTGTCGGTGGTACAGCTCGGAGTGTTCTGTGTTGGCAGGAGGTCGTCTGGCTTAACAGTTTTTCTGAAGGTGGAGTTCAGAAGCAGCAGAGTGGACTCGTTTCTTCAATGGATTGGCTAGACCAGTGTAAGCTATTCTGTTTGGTAAAAAGAGAACAGTTTTCTTTAGGAATTGGTCTGGATTGATCGCAAAAGTGACTTGCGATTATTTGAGTGATCTCTTGGGTTATCAGAGATTTTTCTGGATGTCTTCTGAGAAGTCAGAGGTTTGTCTGTATTGGGAGATTGAGTTTTCTTATCGACCGGATTCTAGGAGTGCTACTGGTGGATTAGCTAGTAAAAGGGGGATTTCTCGAGAAAAGTCTGGTGAAGCAGCTCAGGATTGGTGGAACTTCTGAGTTTTCTTTTATGGATCTGTTGAATCATATTCTGGGATGTGTTGTCCAGATTGTGCTCGTGTTGATCATCAGCATTTTTCTTCTTTTCCAGATCAGAGTTGTGCAATGGAAGCAGTTTGGGAGTGTTTCTGTTTTGTCTTTTCCTAGAAGAAGTGAGTTTGTTCTTCTGACGTTTGAAGAGTAGAGTTGAATTGCCAGTTGGATAATTGGATTCAATGAGATTCACGTATCTTTGAGGGAGTACGTGTATGAGTTATTTATGATTGTGGAACCAGCTTTTCAGGAAGGTTTGGTTGTTGAGTCAGACACGTCTGTAGTCTGATATCTTGTCTAGTTTTGTAGATCTAGATGAGAAGGAGCTCCGTAGCTTCGTAGTTTAGATTATTTGGATTCTATAGGGAGAGTATCCCGGTATATATATTCTTGGGGAAACTCGAGGAAATTTTATCTAGAATTTTGTCTGGATAATTAAATTTGTTTGATTAGATAAATTGGTTGCTATGGTTGTTAGCATACGATTGATGTATGCTTGTGATTTAAAATTTAAAATCTTAAATGAGATTATTAATTACTTTTGCTTTTAAATTTCGAAGACGAAATTCTTTTAAGGGGGAGGAATGTGATATCCCGGAAATTTTGGCAATACCAATTAATAATCTATATTTAAAATTAAACTGAGTTGATAAATTCTGTTAATAAAAATTAACTTGATTTAATAATCCAATTAAATAAATGTTTAATTGGTGAATTTTATCTTTTAAGAGCTAATAAATTGCTTTCTATTTATAATATATATATATATATATATTTATATATTTATATATATTGTAGACAGATAATTTTTGATTTGAAGTTTAATAAGCAAATAAAATCTTGTTTCTAAAATTTTAATATTCATTTTGATAATTTGGAAGTTATTATTTTATTTAATAAATAACTATTCAAAAACTATTTAATAAATAACTATTTGGTTTTAAGATACTTAAAGAAAAAGTTTTAAATTGTTTAAATATATTTTAAAGCATAGTTTAAATTTTAAATAAGATAAGAAAAAGTTTATTTTATTTCTTTTTTGAATATAGCTCAATAAATATAATTTGGAATTATATATGAAAATTTAAAATATCATTTTTATATTAAAACATTTATGCATTTAAATAAGTTAGATTAGTGATGAGTAATTTATAATTCCTTTTATAAATTGTTTTAATTAATAAATATGTTATTTTCAAATAAAAATAAATGTATAAATATAGATAGATTTTAAAAGACAATATTTTTATTGTTAAATTAAATATGTTAATATAAATTAGTTTTAAGTTGGATTTTTAAATATATGGATAGCATTTGAATTTGAATTAATTTTGAAATTCAAATGAATAAACATATCTAAATCTTATAAGTAAGCTTTCATTTTTTTCTATAATTTGTTTCATTTCATTTTCTTTAAAAGAGAAATGCATATACATTTACTTATGAAATATTATATATATATGTGTATTTAATAAATAAAGAAAGAGGGTTTCATTTACATTTAAAATAAATAAAAACAAATAAAATAATTCTCAAGACACATGTTATTATAAGAAGTGGTACAATGACAAGGGTAGTTAAATTAAGAGGCTAATGTAACAAATGTTAATTTTTTTTACAAGGGTCTTTTATTTTTAATTTTTCTTTAATTTTTAAACAAATCAATTACACTTATATAAGAACATGTTTTCTTCAATCTTTCCTTTTCTAATCTTCATTTTTTTTTTTCAAAGTTAAGAAGATAAAATTTCAGCTGAAATAATTTGTTTCCAAAACTCTCAAAAAACCAAATCAATATCCTATAATTCATTTTCAAAATCCAATCTGAAATCTTCAAAACTTGTATCAAATCAAATCTAAAAGTTTTCTCTTTAAAACAAAAATCTGAAACCCTTCCTTAATTAAAGCCTGCAATCCTTTGTAAAATCATTTTCAAATGCAAAATCAAAGCATATGCCTGCATGCATCTTTCAACCTAGGTAAAGAAAATCTATAATTCAAGTTTGAGAAAAATAAATCTGGGTTTGTCTTCAACAAAGTTTCATAAGACTGCAACTCAACTTCAAAAACAATCTGCAACTCAGTTATAATCAGGAAGTAAAAACAATTCAAGTTTCTTAATCAGAATCAAAGGAGTAAAAGCTTTTCTGGAAATTTAGTGCTCTGTCTTTCAAAAATATCAGGTGAGTAACTTTAAAAAAAAACTTAAGTATAATCTTTTTCTTGATTTATGACTGAAATGAGTATGCCTTGTGTTTATATACCTGGTAGCATGTTGATTTGTATGTTTGTGAGTAACATCACAGTTTTAAAGATTTAAGTAAAATTTTAAGTTGCCTGATCATCTATAAAACATATATGTTATGAATGAATTTATCAGTGAGCTTTGTGTATATATATGAAATGTTATTGTGCATATATTTGTGTTTCCTCTGATTATAGTTCCAAGTCCAGTTTCTTATTAAAAAAAAGAAAATCCTCTTGCTCTTGTTCAATATTTTGTTAAGGCTTAAGTCCTGAAACAAACATGTTAATTATACCATAGTTATAGTTTAAAACTTATTAAGTAAAAAACAAATTTGGTGTTGTCTCTGTAATTAAAACATCATAGCATGTTCAACGAAGGTAAAATCTCAAACATGATAATTTATAAATTCAGTATTATAAACTGAAAACGTAAACAAAAATATGATTTTTAAAACTAAAATCATATTGTTTAGTTTGGAATTGGAACTGCAGTACTTGTTTGAACAGAAAATGGGTTTTAGTCAAACCTTGGTGATCGAGTTGATCGGAATGTTTAGGGTTCTTAGTGGTGGTAGAGGAGTGATCAGAGGGTGTGGCAAAAATGCCAGGATAATGAATAGTGCTCGGTGGAGGCGATGGGAGGTTGATGAAGTCTGTAAACCTAGCTTTTTAGACAGTGCAGTGTTTTGATTTGGCATGGTTGCTCTCGTTGATCAAGTGCTACAATTTTTGGGGAGATGGCTGCTTGGGTGTCGAAGAGATGTTGGACGGAGTTCCAAAGCCTCCGATGGCCGGAGGAAAGTGGATGAGGGTTTTTTAGGTTTGGGATTGGATGGTGATACTTGTTTCGGTATTTTCAGGTTTGAATTGGGGGAACTCAAATTGATTTCATGATGCTTGTGAGGATCTGATGATCGTGGATGGATCTGCGGGCATACATCGTCTTGTTTGTTGACTAGGTGGTGACTGGAGGAGGCCAAGACCACCGTGCATATGCACGATGAAGAAATGGTGACAGGTGGATATTTGGGTTTTCAGTAATTTTGTACTCGAGTCATACTCGAGTAATTCGAGTTTCTGCTCGAAGATGATCAGGGTTTTACTCGAAGTAAAATAGTGGAAGCTCGGGTTTTTCTATGGTTACAGGTTTCTCTGGAAACCTATATATTTTCCAATTCAAAAATTAGTTTTAAAATCTGGAATAAGGTTTTAAAGCAGAATTTAAAACTTAAATTTAAATATGGATTTCAAACCGAGTTTGAATCCAAGTTTTAAAATTTAATTTAAACTGTTTAAATTAAAATGTTTAAACAGCTATAAAAGAGTTTAAATAATTGAATTTAAAGATAAAGCTTTAAATTTAAGTAGAAGATTTAAACATAAGTTTTAAATCTGGAAATCAAAATCCTATTCGAATCATCATTTTTGAAAATGAAGGAAGTTTTACAATTTTAAAATACGTAAACAACTTTGGATGTTGAAACATATTTTAAATATGATTTGTATCTTAAAATAAATATGGGTTTAAATTCCTTTAAACATCTTTTTTAAAATAAGAAATTATTTAGTATAAGTTTTAAAAAGGTTTTAAAATGTTTTAAAACTTTGTTAAAGTTAAGTTTGATTTCATTTTAAATTTAAAATGTAATTTGGAAACAAATTTAAAGAAAAGTTGTTTTAAATTTCTTTGTTAACGGTAATGTAATCATTAATAAGAAATGTTTATATTTTAAAATAAATCAAAGATTTAATGATTTTGATTATTTAAATTAGTAAGGTAATTAGATGGATAATTAATTAATTTATTTATTTAATTAATTAAGTAAGGATTTTGAATTAATTAATTAAGGTTGAAGTTAATTAATTAAGATTAAATAAATTTGGAAATAAGATCATTAATTAAATAAGTTAAGGTTTTAATTAATGATTAGAACTTAATTTATCAGGAGATTAAGATTAATTAAGTTAAAAACTTAATTAATTAAACAATTAGTGATTAATTGAATGATTATTAAAGATTAATAAATTTGTGATTGATAATGATTAATTTAAGTTAATTACTTAAGAAAAGTAATTAAGGAAATTGTTGATAAGTTAATGAGGGTCATTAACTTGGGATTATTTATTAATTAATTAATGTGATTAATTTTGATAATTAATTAGATGAATTAAATTAGATGAATTAAATTAGATAATCATTTTGGTATTTGGTTAGGTATGATTACTTTATGAAAGTAATTAAAGGTATTAAATACTCATTGTAATTAATTAATTTATTTGATTAGTTTAAATTAATTAATTAATTTTAATTAAATTTAGAATAATATTTGATGGGTTGATAAGTAAATAATGAAGGATAATTACCTAGAGAAGTAATTAAAGATGAGTAATTACTGAATGTAATTTATTAAAGTATGGAAGAGTTGGGGTTAATTGCTTGTGTAATTATTATGGAAGATAATTACTTTGTGAAGGTAATTAATGATTAGTTACTTGTAATTAATTTAAGCATGAATTGATTAAGTGATTTGGAAAATAATCAAGTAATGTAATTAATTAAGGGTAATTAATTACTAATAATTTGATCAAGGATGATTAATAAATAAAATTAATCATTGAATATAATTAATTTAGAGGTAATCAATTTACTCAATGGAGTAATTAAGAATATTTAATTACTGAAGTTAATTAATCAAAAGTGATTAATAATTAAGGTTAATTACTTAATGAAGTTAATTAATTTAAATTTAATTAGGAATCATTAATTAATATAATTAATGATGTGATTCAGAATTTATTTAATTAAGATTAATTAATCAAAGATAATTAATTAATGAAGTAATTAATTAATGTAATTAATTAAGGATTAATGTAATTAATTATAATTAATTAATTAATGAAGTAATTAAAGGTTAATTACTGTATTTGATTTAGAATAATTAATTTATGAAATTATTTACTTGAATGTGATTAAAGGATGATTAATCAAGGGTAATAAATCAAGGGTAATAGATAAAGGGAATTAATTAGTGGTTAATTAATTAGTTGATTGGTCTGTAATTAATGGTTATATAAGCAGGATTTATAGATTGAAGTAATTAATTTAATTTACTTTAAATTAATTAGAGATGATGTAATTAATTTAATTCATTTTAAATTAATTATATATGGTGTGATTATTAATTCTTGTTTATATATGGATGATATAGATTTCCTTGAATGGTTTGAATCTCAAATATGAGATTAGTATTGTTGGGCGATATGGATGCATTGGTTGCATTGTGATGATAATATGAATTATCTATTGGTGATGATAATGTAGATTATCTATTTGTGTTGATAATATGGATTACCTGTTTGTGATGATAATGTTGATTATCTATTGTGATGATGTGAATTATCTATTTGTGTGTATACAGATAATTAAATTGGATTGTTTTAAACTTAAAACAACTTGGACCTAAAAGATGGCGTTTTGGATTCGATGAGACTGGGATCAGATTTCCATATTTGGATATCCGAAAACCACATCGATCCAAATTTACGATAGGTCGTGAATCTCAAGTGAAGATGAAGATTCAGAGTGCAAGGGTTATCGTCGTTAATTCTGAGGGTAATTCCAAAATGAGTGTAATGAGATAATGCCTTCGGTTTCGTTCGAACCCAAAACGAACTTGTATGGATTGAATGCTTTCAGAACATCGTCAGGTGGACGATGAGCATTCTAAGAGATGTGTTCTCTAAAGGTAATCGTAGCCTCAAGCCTCATCAACCGGGAATGGCTAAAACATGGGAGGTGCAGCAAGGTTAAGTGGGTCATGCCTAAGTAGGACGAGATTTTCCCCTATCTAGAAGTCCCTTTTTATTCGGCTGTGTGGGCGGTTGGGTCGCGGCCAACTGCGGGGTTGTCTTATTCGGGACTATCCAATAAGGGATGGTTCCGGCCTTGTGTTGAAGGGGATTGGGAGTGATCCTCGGTACGACGATGTAGGCCTCGTACTGTGACGGGCGGTACTCCGGTAGCCCTGCCATTGTATGGAATCCAAAATCCAATAAGTGTCGTACGTATTAGTTGTGCCCAACTATGTTGGAACTTGGGATGTAAGCATTCCAGCTATTTCTGTATTTTACTTGAAAACCCTAGACACTATTATAATATCAACGGATTTCCTATCAAATATTTTGGTTAGCTTAAGGTAAAAACTTACCCGTGTTTACTTGTGGGGAGTCTTACGTGATACCTTTCTTTTCAAAGGTTTTTCAAAAGTTAAGCAACTCTATCCTGTTACTCACACCAGACCCATGTCTGACCCGAAGTTTATTTCTGTTTTTCTTATACTCTTGGGTACTCAAATTTTTACGAGTAGCCAAGGGATTCGGGTTAGCTTTGACGAATTGTGGAGGAGCAATGAAGCAGGAGGCTTTTGTGTTGTAGTTATCTAGTATTCCGCTGTGTTGGTATCTCTGAGTCTCTTGTTTGAGTTGTTTTGTACTATGTTGTAATAACTAGACAGGTGTTTATAACTGTCTAGTATGTGTTGTATAAATCGGTGTAACTCTAATAGTGGTTGTATATCTATGTAATACTTTTATTATTAATATAATTTATTCGTTCGGTTGTTGAGATTCTGCTGTTGTTTCTTCTTTCTTCTCTTTCTTTCTCTTTCTATCTCTTTCTTTCTTAATTCATGATATGTCTTTCTGGTTAGTGGAAGACGGGTCGTGACATGATGTGTGCTCGGGATTTCCTTCTAGCAGTTCGCATGGGTTGGATAACAAGTTTTATAACTTAAATCAAAAAAAAGTTGAAAGAAAAGGGAGAGGAGAAGGAGAACGCGAGTTTCTCAGAGTCTGGCTCGAGTGATTTCGACTATGGCTCGGGAATTTTTGCGTTTTACTCGGGTTTAGTTGTACAGGTTACCAGATTTCAAAATCTTGAAGAAATCCTGTTTAGTTTTTTATTATGAAATATGAATTTCAAATTTGAAGCAAAAGCAAAAATTTAAACCAAGTTCTCAGTTTTCAAGTAATATGCTAACATTTTTGAAAGGTATATGAAATATTCGAGTTTAGGGCAAAAATTTTTTTAACAAGTTTTAAACATTTATTTTAACATTTTAATCTTTGAAAGGATTGTGAAACTTTGTAACTTGTTTCAATTTGAAAGTGAATCTTTGTTTAAAGATTTAGAATAAATTATATATTAATCCTTGAGCATTTTCAAAATAGAATGATGTAATTGGAAATAATAATTAAAGATAATCGATTTATCTTAAGTTAATTGAGTTCTTAATTTAATTAAGAGATTATGATTTAGAATTTGTGGATAAAATTTCTCAATGTAATTAAAAGTTGATTCGTTTATAAGGGTAATTAATTATCTAAAGAAAATTACTTAGTTAAAAGTAATAAATTTATGGTTAAAGTTTAAAGGATAATTAATTAATGTGATTAATTAATTAAGGTAAGTAAATTGAGAATAATTAATTAATCAACTGTTGATTAATTAATGAAAGTGATTAAGGAATGATTATCAATTTAGGATTAATAATTTATCATGGTAATAAATTAAAGATAATTAATTATTAATATAAGATTAATTTATAATTAAGGGTTTATTAATTAATATAATTAAAAAATGAAGATTAAATTAATAAGAACAATTATAGGTAACTAATTGCTTAAAGATAATTACTTAATTAAAAGTAACTAATTAATAATTAAAGGTGGGTTAATCAAGTAATTAACATTGATTTAAGATTAGGGATAGTTACTTATCGTAATTAATTAAGGATAATTAATTAATGGTAATTAATTAATTAAGGGTTAATTAATTAATTAAAGATAATTAATTAAATGGTTAATTAAGTAATTAAAGGTTAGTTATTTAATAATTAAAGGTTGATTAATTATAATTAAAGATTAATTAAATTATTAATAAGTGGTTAATTAATAAATGATTAAAGAATAATTAATCAAAATGATTTGAATTCATTAATATTAATTAACCAGGATTAGTAATCCATAAGTAGTTGAATTAATCAAACAATTGACTGCTCTTACTTATGAATGTTTGGATTCTATTAGATGATTGAATGTTTAATACCCTAAATATGTGATACCCTGTTTTGGTTGAGCTATGTTTATGTCATTTATTATCTGTGATATATACCTGTGATCTGTGAATAAAAGATAATCGTTATGGTTTATACCGCTTATCAAATATAAGCGTTATAGTTTATATCGCTTATCAAAATATATTGCTGTATTTGAATCTGTGATGATTGACGGTGTTGCACTTTTATTGTATAAAACTCCTGGACCACACTTATACACACAAATATGGATTGCACGTGGAAATGGGTTAAGTCATAGATTTTGAAATAGTTTTAAAGATTGAATTTTTGAATCCAAAATAGTTTTGGGAATCGGAATTGAGAGCTTTTGAAAGTGAATTTCAAAAATATAAGTTATTTTAAATAACTTGATAGAGTTTTGGAATTTAAATAATTTGAATTAAATTTGAATTCAATATTTGAACTTGAATTCTTTGATTCGAAAGCTATGGTTTAAAAAGGTTATTCAACTTATAAATGTGTTTATATGGGTTTTTAAAACATTTTAAAAGTGTAGGTTTGGGAATTTAAATTTAACCCAAGTTTTAACTTTTATAAATAAAATGGGAATTTTTGGAAACGAAAACTATTTGTTTTCAAATAGTAAAAGCTTTCACATAAGAAATGAACTTCCAATTTGTGTTAAAAGGGTTTCAAGTCTAAAATGAAAATAGTTTTCCAAGTTATGAATAAATCTTTGGAAACAGGTTTGAAAGCCATAAGTTAAATCTTTAATTTAAAGATTAGATGAGTTAATCCAATTGAAATGGAAATTGTTTTGAAATCTATGAATAGATCTTTGTGAAACTAGGTGAACTTTGTGAAACGAATCCTTTTGTTAAAAAATTTGAAATGATAATTTTTTTAAACCATTTGAGGAAATATTTTGGGTTTTAAAAAGTTGTGACTTAACTAAGATCCCATATCCATATGTTTTAAAATATTGTGCTCATTATTCAGTTTAGCCGGGAGAGGACCTTGTGTCAAATAACCCATTCCGAATAGCGATACGACGCTATGGATTGCATTTGAAGACCGGTGTTGAAGACCGGGTGTCATCGAGAACGATAGGATAACCTGTCGATTGACTCTACACTAAGTTGCTCCGGTATAGAGTTCTCCATATGTGATGGGAAGTCCGATCGAAATTGTGGATGCCTGGATTTGTAAGGGCTTCTTCCTTTATTGAACGAAGTGCCATCGGTTCTGTTCGAACCCGGCACAGACTTGTATGGTTGTATGTCTGACACTACACTTTGAGATATTAAACTGACCTCTACCAAATACATTTCTGCTTGGTGGTGGAGAATTTATTCTCTTAGCTTAACACCCTTCTCTGATACGTACGAGCTCAGAGGTTATGTAGTTGATATTATCCGTGATATACTCCCAAATTTGGTAGTGTGGCATGCTGAATGCTGCTGTGTATCATTTGTTGATCAAAGCATGGCTTTTGTATAAAGCGTAGCTTTGTGGAAGAGACTGCATCAGGACCTCACACCCAGGAAATGGTCGAAACAGGAAAGATGCGGCAAGGTTATGAGAGTCGCTCCCTTTAGGGTGTGTCATTTCCTTCTGGAAAAGGGTGGTATCATGGTATGGAGCCCAGATACTTACTCATGTGGACACTACAAATCTATTACTTTGTGATTGCTTTGTGGTTGTTGGTATCGAGACCTCGGATAAAGGTCCCAAAGGACCGGGGGATGGCACGCTCGTGTAGTAGTTACCTAGTTATAGAGGTAACCCGACCTTATGTTGGCAGAGAGCTGGTTAAGCTCTCGGGACGTCCCGCCAGAGGCGTACCCACGGACGGTAGGAAGTTCCTTAGCCTGACCATTTGTTGGAAATC
The DNA here is from genome assembly GCA_030765085.1 of Allium cepa. Classification (NCBI taxonomy): domain Eukaryota; kingdom Viridiplantae; phylum Streptophyta; class Magnoliopsida; order Asparagales; family Amaryllidaceae; genus Allium; species Allium cepa. The sequence goes on from CM060942.1 coordinate 74,701,381, forward strand.
CATTCATCCAATATGCACCTTGTACGGTTTTAGTTGTAGAACCTGCCATTTACTTATGGTGGTCACCACTGTTTAGATGGTAGCTATAGTAGGCATAGTTCGGAATGTCTATGCTGGCTAGGATTTATATTATACTTTTGAAATGGTTTTCCTACACTATGCACTAGTAATAATATCAAAGAATTTTTTTCTCGTATCAAGCATATTTGACTATCATAAGGAGAAATCTCCTCCAATTCTGCATTTGCATTGTGTGTGTGGCGGGAGGCCTTATGGTAGTTTCATTTTCTAAAAAGCATTGCGGATTTATTTTAAATTATTTTCTTGTTTGTTTTAAAGACCAAACTGTTTTTGTTTGATCATACCAGCCCTACGACTGACCTGGAGTTTATTGTTCCTTTCCTAAACTCTGGGTGCCCACAATTTTCCCACACGGGCAGTCTAGAGTTGGGTTTTTTAGATAGTCAGGTTTAGTAGATTATCTGGAGCTAGTTCAGTCTTTGGATCTGAACTACACTTGCTTACCTTTGTGCATCTTCATTGGGAGTTCGAGCTACTACTGGATTGGTGCTTGGAGATAGAGTTCTTGGAGTTTCGCATTGAAGACGTTATCTTTCCGCTGTTATTTCTTGTATCTCTGATGTATACCGATTTTCATTATATCATCTATTGTATCACCATTGTATCTGAATATTGTATCAAATGTTGTATATTGATATATGCATTTCCTTCTACTGTGTTGTACTTAATGTGTTATAAGCTCCGGTGAACCAGATTCGACATTTGAATCTGCGGCATTTGAATACCAGTGTCGTCTTCGGTGCCAATTTTTTTGAAGGTCGAGTCGGGATCGTTATAATTTTCCTTGACTCACATGACTCATTCATTTTTCAAAATGAGTGGTGATGATAATTAAAGTCTTAAGAAGTGCGTTATTGACATGCCTTGGAGCGATCTCTACAAATTTAATTTTGCCACTGCTATGCCACTTCACCGGAAATCCAAAAATTCTTACCAACAATCTTAATATGTTACCCAACAATGGCACTGTATAGTTTAAGAGAGTTCACTTTTGATTTCACCAAATTGAAAATGTTTGATGGGGTTAATTCCATGCATTAGTAGAAGAAGATGCATTTCTTGTTGGCCGGACTAAAAGTAATTTATGTTCTTACGACACCAAAACCATAGGAAATAAAAAATGAAACTATTGCACAAGCACAATCAAGACTAAAATAGGAACAAGATGATTACATATGCAAGGGGCATATATGCAATGCAATGATGGATACTCTGTTCGATATGTACTACAATAAATCAACTGCGAAGAAAGTCTAGGATGCATTGGAGGCCAAGCATTTAATGGAAGATGCAACAAGTAAGAATTTTTTTAATTATAAAATGAATGATGCTAGGCTAGTAATAGAGCAATTCAATGATATTATGCTTATTCTAAAGCATTTCAACCAACGTAACATGAATATGGATGATGATATAAAAGTTTCATCTATAGTAGACAAACGTCCCCCTCTTGGGAGGATCAAAGTAAAATCCTTAAGCACAAGAATGATGATATTAGTTTGGATAATCTTACACAGTATTTGCAAGTGAAAAAAACTTAGGCAGAACGAAATCACTAAACCAATGGTGTTTCCATTTAAGATCCACATGGTGGAGGAAAAAGAGGAAAATAAAACCTATGAGCGCTCTTTTAATCACAAGAGAAAATTTTGAAATAAGAAAAACTTTGATAACAAGAAAGCCAAGAAAGTGAATGGATGCTACAATGGTGGAAAACCTTGTAACATTAAAAGATATTGTCATTTCCTTGAAAAGAAACCTTAATCGACAGAAGAAAACTCTACAGCCGTAATCTTTGAAATCAATATGATTAAAAGGGAGGATTTTTGATGGATAGACTCTAGTACTACTAAGCATATCTGCAAGGACAAGAGTCTATTCAAGAAAGTTAAACCATCTGAGGATGAAAATTATTTCTATGTGGGAAACTTGGCGAAAGTAGTGGTCAAGGGAATGGGGGCAGTAGACTTGGAGTTTACGTCCGAGAAAATTCTAACATTAAATGATGTATATTATGTATTCAAGGTTAGGACGAACCTTGCTTCTGACAGTCTATCTAAATAAGTATGGCTTCAAACAAGTCTTTGAGTCAGATATTTATGTATCGACCAAATGTGGAATGATTGTTGAAAAATGGTACATGTGTGATGGAATGTTCAATTGAATATTAATAAAATGGTTGCTTATGCTTATATCGTTGATTATTTTTATGGCATAGTAGATTAGGATATGTTAATATCAAAAGTATGAATAATATGATTTAATTAAACCTGATCCCTAAATATGATAATAAATTTGACGATAAGTGTATGCTATGCTCTTGAACCAAAATAACTAGAAAACCATTTCCGTTGGAATCTATTAGTACCACCAATATGTTACAATTGATTAATAATGATGTTTGTGAAATGCATAATACTCCAGCTAGAGGAAGAAGTATTTTATCACATTTATAAATGACTATTCGAAGTACTGTTATGTTTATTTAATGCATGCTAAAAATGAAGTAGAAGTATTAAATTCATTTATGACCTATTAAACTGAAGTAGAAAACTAATGTGATGTTAAAATTAAGACTATTAGATTTGATATAGGAGGCGAATATCATTTCTCTGTATTTTTTGAATCTGTAGGAATTATACATGAGATATATGTAGCTTATACTCCATAACAAAATGGAGTAGCAGAACATATTAATAGAAGCCTTACAGAAATGGTCAATGCTATGTTATATAATTTTATTCTCAATACTAGTTTCATGGGTGAGGTTCTACTTACTGCCTGCTACATTTTAAGTAGAATACCTCATAAGAAGACCAAAGTTACACCTTATAAACTTTGAAAGAAACGCAAACCAAATATTGATTATTAACGAGTTTGAGGCTGTAGAGTTATTGTTCGATTACCTGAACCAAAAATCAGGAAATTAGGACAAAAGGGCATTGAGTTTATTTTCTTAAGATACGCTCAACATAGCAAGAGTTATAGGTTTTAAGTAATAGAAACTGATAATTCGATTGAGGTAAATACAATAATAGAATCTAGAGATGTAGTGTTCTATGAAAATAGATTCATTTATATATTTCATCCAATCCATCTATATATGAAGCGATGGAGGTTAATGTTAGGAACTGGAGATAGTGGTTTTGATGATAACAACCATTGTAACTTATTTTATTATAACTTATATACTAACACTATTGTCTAGATATACATACATACATATATATATATATATATATATGAATGTTATTATGCATGATATATATAATGCAGGTACAGATTATTGAAGACTGTACAGTATACAGATCAAGAATGAAGAAATCAAGTTTGAAGACTCATGAATATCAAGATCAAGATTTCAAGATAAGTGTCTAGTTTTGTTAAAACTTCATAATAGCATGGAAATCTTCATTGCAAATTTCATTTGGGATGGAACCCATTTCTACCTTCTTAGTGGCTTACAAACCCACGATAAGTAGCATACAAACCTACTACAAGTGGCTTACAAACCCACGAACATCCTGGTTTTGTACAAGTTCTCGAGTCTTGATGTGATGAAATATTCTGCAGGAAGAAGCTTGCAAAACTACTTCAAAATGGTTTTTCAAAATGATTTTCAAAACTGCTTTTCAAAATGTTTTACCTTAAAAATTATCTTTTCAAATGATTTTCAAAAAGATGTTCTAGCCTTAAAATATTATTTATTTTTATTTTTAAATAAACTCTTATTTTAAACTTCGTTCATTTTTAAAACTATCTTTTGATTTTTAAATATTCTTTATAATACATATACTTGGGATTAAAAACCAAATTTATATATACATTCTAAAAAATATTTTTCTACTCTTCTTTATTTTAACACATAGGAAAATTAGTTTATTTTACTCCATAATCATTTCATCTTATTTTCCTTCCAATACCATTTTCAAAACAAATTTTATATTGTTTTTAACTAAGGGATGTCAACAATATGGGATACCCCATGTCGACACGGTGGCCATTAAATTCAAAACTTTCAATTTTTAAAAGAAGCGTCCATTCGTTAAAATCTCTTCACGAATGGTTATGACCATTGCTGGTCCATAAATAGCCTTCGCAAACGATTTTTTTAACTAACTATTTTCTTATTTTCTTCACTCCTCCACAAATCCATATTCTAAAATTTTCATATTTTTAAGATCGTGCAAAAATTCTGCCGAATTCTCAAGTGAATCAAATTAGAATCTCATTCTTGTTTGATTCTCTGCCCTCTCTCGAAGATCAAAGTGCTATTTAGAGTTATATGATCAATTTGTAATCAAAAGTTTATTGAATCTCTCTATAAGGTGTGGTTGTACATGGAAATCAATTGTGTGATCTTGTGTCCCATAAATCAAGAGAGTTTGCCTCGGAGTCGAAGATAGGAGGGTACCTCAAGCCCTTTAGAAATTGAGGATTGTAATCTTGACATTGGTGTAATAAAAATCTGTACGAGGTGTTTTCCTTGGTGCAGGACTGGACATAGGGTAACTCCAAACCAGTATAAAATCTGGTGTGATTTTTCCTTTTACTGCTTTTTATTTACTTTCTGCATCTGTGTTTGATTCTATGATTGTTCTGTGATTAAGTTTTGCATTTATTTGTGTCATAATTTTAATTTAGTCCATTTAAGTCTTAGAATCCATTAAACACTATTCACCCCCACTAGTGTTAAATTAGCCTTAAGATCCTTAATCCGCACTCCCTTTCAATTGGTATCAACGCGTAGGTTTTCATAGTTTTCATAATCTGAAACTTGAAAAGTTAAAAATGGCACTTTTAGGAAATTTTGTTATTACTAGCTTGAATTTATGCATTTCATCAAAGTATCATAAGTTTACGTATAGTTTTTATGAAAAATCAAGTTATCTACCAAATAGTTTTGTTATGCAGGAACATGCATGTTACATGGCTTTTGAAGAATCAACAACCAATGGACAAACTGTGTAAATTGAGAAAGATAAATGGATACTTGATAGTGGTTATTCAATGCACATGACTGAAAATCCTGAGATACTCAATGACATTATATATCAAGATGGTGAATTGGTCAACTTTGGAGATAACTCAAAAGGATATGTGATTGGCATCGGCAATGTCAGTGATTCTAAAACTCCTCTTATTTATGATGTTTTGCTAGTTAGGAATTTAAAACATAATTTGCTTAGTATAAGTCAACTATGTGATAAAGGACTTAAAATTAAATTTGAAAAAGATAAGTGTCACATCAAAGATAATTAGTCATATATTATCCTTGAAGGAATTAGGAAGAAAAACATTTACATCCTTAGTACGAAAGTTTCAAATGATAACTTATTTCTTTTGGCTAATACAAGCGACCCTTGGATTTGGCATAAAAGATTCGGTCATTTAAATTTCAAAGTGTTACCTAGGTTATCAAAACATGACTTAGTTAGAGGTCTTCCCAAGTTAAACTTTAAAGTAGATAGTATATGTGAGCTTGCCAATTAGGAAAACTTAAGAAAAGTTCACTTAAATTAGAAGATATGATTTTTACTTCTAAACCTCTAGAATTACTACATTTTGATTTATTTGGTTCATCTCAAGTTCAATCAATTAATCACAATAAATATGTTTTTGTAATTGTAGATGATTATTCTAGATATACTTGGACAATTTTTCTTAAACTTAAAAGCGATGCTTTTGAATTATTTAAGAATTTTGCTAAAAGAACTCAAAATCAACTTTCTTTAAAAATAAAAACTATTCGTAGTGATCACAGTGGAGAATTTTAAAATGAAAATTTGGAGAATTTCTGTAATAAAAAAGGAATTACTCATAATTTCTCTTTCTAAGAACTCCACTACAAAACGGATAGTAGAACGTAAGAAAAGAATGATTCAAGAGTGTGCTAGAATAATGCTTTCTGATAGTAGCCTACCTAAAACTTTTGGGCTGATGCAGTCGCTACAGCTTGTTATATATTAAATAGGATTTTAATTAGACCATTAACTAATAAAACACCATATGAATTACTTTACAATAAGAAATCCATAATAGCTTATTTTAAAGTTTTTGGTAGCAAGCGTTTTGTTCTTAATACAAAAGATAATTTAGATAAATTTGAACCTAAATCCGACAAAGGTATATTTATATGATATTCTAATAGAAGTAAAGAATTTAGAGTTTATAATTTAAAAACTAACACCATTGAAGAAACAATGCATGTATCTTTTGATGAAAATTTTAAAGATACTGTACAAATAGAAGATGAAGAAGATTTTGTAACTTTAAATAATGAACCTAATGGAACTAGTTGTGAAATCGTTTAACCTGATAAAAAATTAGGTTATTAGAAGATTATCATGTAGAAAATATACTAGGAAATATTGAATCTATAGTTAAAACAAGAAATCAAATAAATAGTATGAGTAATGTGCTTTTATATCAACTATTGAATCTAAAAATCCAAAGAAAGCATCATCTGATGATTCACGGATTCTTGCTATGCAATAAGAATTGAATCATTCACCAGAAATGATGTTTGGGAACTTGTTTCTATACCTGAGGATAAAAGTATAATTGGAACAAAATGGGTTTATAAAAATTAAATGAATGAACTTGATGTGGTCGTGAGAAATAAAGCTCGTTTAGTCGTGCAAGGTTATTGTCAAGAAGAAGGAATTGATTATGATGAAACCTGTGTACCTGTAGCAAGATTAGAAGCTATCAGGATTCTACTTGATTTTGCAAACTACAATAATTCCAAATTATATCAAATGGATGTTAAAAGTTCTTTTCTAAAGTCTTTGTAAAAGAAGATGTTTATGTTGAACAACCTCCACTTTTTAGAAGACTAATAAATTTTCAAATCATGTATATAAATTAAAGAAAGCTTTATATTGTCTGAAACAAGCTCCTAGTGCCTGGTATGAAAGACAAAGATCTTATTTACCACAATATGGTTTTGAAATTGGTAAAATAGATAGAACTCTTTTATTAAAAGAAACAAAAATGGTATTCAATTAGTACAAATATATATAGACGATATAATATTTCGGTCAACTAATAACATAATGAATAAAGAATATTCAGATATAATGAATAAAGAATTTGAAACGAGTCATATGGGAGAACTAAATTTCTTCTCAGGACTTCAAATCAAACAATTAGATAAAGAAATTTTCATTAGTCAAGAAAAATATGATAAGGATTTAATTAATAAATTTGTATTGACCACTTCTAGTGGGAAACCAACTCCAATGACAATTAATGTTGCTTTAAGTAAAGAAGATAAATCAAAAGATGTTGATCAAAAATTATACAGGGGAATGATTGGTTCGCTACTTTATATTACAATAAGTCGTCGTGACATAATGCATAGTGTCTGTCTCTATGCAAGATACCAACCTCAACCTAAATAAAATCACTTAAAAGCTGTTAAAAGAATTTTTAAGATATGCGAAACATACTTTAGATTATGGTTTATTTTACCCTAAAAACGATGTATTTGATTTAATTTCATATTGTGATGCCGATTACGCTGGTTGTAAATCAGATCGATAAAGTACAAGTGGATCTTGTCACTTTCTAGGAAATTCTCTGGTTTCCTGGTTTAGTAAGAAGCAAAACACTTTATCCTTATCAACAACTGAAGCAAAATATATGTCTGCTGCTTTGGCTTGTTCTCAAGTTATATACATGCAACAAACTTTAAAAGATTTTGGATTAACTACAACTAAATAGCCAATTTATTGTGATAATACTAGTGCAATAAACCTATCTAAAAATCCAAATCCTCATGTTAGAACAAAACATATTGATATTAGATATCATTTTCTTAGAGATAATATAAGTAAAGAATTCATAATTCTTGAATATATTAACACTGAAAATAAATTGCTGACATATTAACCAAACCATTAAATGAACAAAACTTTACTAAATTTAGAAGAGAATTAGGTATATGTTCATTAATTAAAATATAACTTATAAATAATACAAGTATAGTTAATAATTAATATAAATAAAAATTTCTAAAAAATTGAACTAGGCATGTCGACAATACCCCATCCCCCTCTGTCGACATACAGGCCGAGATTTTCAAATTTAAATTTCCCTCTGAAGGAAATTATTTGGGTATATATTTATATATTTTGACTTTTACTCCTTTTCTCTATTCTATTCTCTGTAATAAACTTCTAAAATGGTAAATTATTGGCTTCCTCTTCTAATAATGAACCTTCTTCACCTACTTCTCCTCATTCTGGCCCTTTTCAATGTTCCACACACGTACGAGTCATCAAATTACAAGAGAAGATGAAATATTTTCTTCAAATGATGATGGAAATTCAAGTGAGTCAACCGCGAATGGCCAGAGAACAAGATAGGCAAGGCAGAATCCTTAGGAATTTACAAAAATTCCTTATGGATAACCATGTTAATACCATTGTCATCGAAGAATCATCACAAGTCATGGATTCTAAAGAAGAAGAGCCTCTAGGTGAACCACAAGAGGGTCATGAAGAAGAACATCCTCTGTCGAATCCGGATGTTCATCTGGACGAAGACGATGGTGTGATTTGCGTTGGAGAGGTCCTTTTTGACGCTAGTAGGAACGTGGTCGAACAATGTGGAAACTTTTATCTCCGCTATCCAAATTGTTCAGTCCATAAATTACCAATAGTCAAGGTTCCTCGTTAAGAATTTTTCATTTTTCTCTTTCTTGATTATATATTGGTTTGTTAATTAGTGTATAAGTGTTATCTTAATTAATGTTCTTTTAAAAGCAATCTTTAGTGTTTAAAATCTTGAATTCCATTTAACTTAGGATGCTATATTTCACTCATACATAGTTATTATTCTTATATCATATGTTTGTTTATCGCATTTTCTATTCAGTTCAAGGTTTCTAGGTTATTTTTTGTTGATGTCAAAGGAGGAGTTATATAAAATAATAGACTTGGAGTAAGGGGGAGTTATGGTATGATCGAAGTGGTAAGTATATTTTATAAGGTTGTCATCATCAAAAAGGGGGAGATTATTAGGAACTGGAGGTAGTGGTTTTGATGACAACAACCTTTGTAACTTATTTTATTATAACTTATATACTAACACTATTGTCTAGATATATATGAATGTTATTATGAAAGATATATATAAGGCGGGTGCTGATTATTAAAGACTGTACAGTATAAAGATCAAGAATGAAGAAATCAAGTTTGAAGATTCATGAGTATCAAGATCAAGATTTCAAGATAAGTGTCCAATTTTATTAAAAATTTATAATAGCATGGAAATCTTCATTCCAAATTTCATTTGGGATGGAACCCATTTCTACCTTCTTAGTGGCTTACAAACCCACGACAAGTAGCTTACAAACCTACGACAAGTGGCTTACAAACCCACGAACATCTTGGTTTTGTAAATGTTCTCGAGTCCTAATGTGATGAAATATTCTGCAGGAAGTAGCTTGCAAAACTACTTCAAAATGGTTTTCCAAAATGATTTTCAAAACTGCTTTTCAAAATGTTTTAGCTTTAAAAATTATCTTTTCAAATGATTTTCAAAAACATGTTTTAGCCTTAGAATATTCTTTGTTTTTGTTCTTAAATAAACTCTTATTTAAACTTCATTTGTTTTTATAAAAGTATCTTCTGATTTTTAAATATTCTTTATAATATATATACTTGAGATTTAAAATCAAATTTGTATACACATTCTAAAAATATATTTTTCTAGTCTTCTTTATTTTAAAACATTGGAAAACTAGTTTGTTTTTCTCCAGAATCATTTTATCTTGTTTTCCTTTCAACTCCATTTTCAAAACAAATTTTACATTGTTTTTGACTAAGGGATGTCGACATCATGGGATACCCCATGTCGACATGGTGGCCGTTAAATTCAAAAGTTTCAATTTTCAAAAGAAGTGTCTATTCGTTTATATCTCTTCACGAATGATTATGACCATTACTGGTCTATATATAGCTTCGGACTCGAAGAAAGGAGGGTACTCGAGGCCTTTAAAAATTGAGGATTGTATTTGTATAATAAAAATCTGTATGAGATGTTTTACTTGGTGCAGGACTGGACATAGGGTAACTCTGAACCAGTATAAAATTAGATGTATTCTTTCCTTTTACTTCTTTTTATTTACTTTTTACATCTGTGTTTGATTCTATGATTTCTCTATAATTAAATTCTACATTTTTTTATGTCATAATTTTAATTTAGTCCATATAAGTCTTAGAATCCATTAAACACTGTTCATCCTCGCTCTAGTGTTAAATTAGCCTTAGGATTCATAACCCACACTCCCTTTTAGTTAATACACCTACTTGTGAAATGATGGAATCATCGGAACTACTCATGAACTTGAGAACACAAAGAATAATAATGATGAAACTTGTGAAACTCTTAGGAGAAGTAAGAGAATTAGGATTGAAAAGTCATTCGGATCAGATTTTATCACTTATTTAGTTGAAGGATCAAGAGATGGTATTAGATATCAACTCATGCTTTCTACCACCATAGATTTTGATCCTTTAAAGTATACCGAGGCCATAAAATCTCAGGATTTAGCTTTTTGGCAAGAAGCCATAAATGCTGAAATTGATTCTTTTATGGGAAATCAAACATGAAAATTAGTAGATTACCTCCTGGTTCTAAACCAGCAGGATGTAAGTGGATATTTAAGAAGAAAATAAGAGTGGTGGTATGATAGAAAAAATTAAGTCTAGATTAGTTGCTAAGAGTTTACCCAAAAAGAAGGAATAAAAGAATTTCAACAATTGGTACATTAATTGCATTAGTATCTATTTATAAATTTGAAACTCGTCAAATGGACGTCAAGGCTACATTCTTAAACGGAGAACTTCATGTGGAGATATATATGTCTCAACCAGAAGGTTTTGTGATTCCTAAACAAGAATGTAAAGTTTTAAACTTATTAAATCACTTTATGGTAGTGGCATGAGAAATTTGTTAAAACCATGGTATCAAATAGTTCTAGGATTTTGCGAATCACACAAATGTGTCTATAGCAAATTCCGAGATGATAATGGTGTAATTATATGCCTTTAAGTTAATGACGTGTGGATATTTGAGACCCATATTCGAGTACTGAAGAAATATAAAGATCTCTATCTTCATGTTTTGATATGAAAAATATGGGGGAAATAGAAGTGATTACAGGAATAAGAACCATAAAAACAGCTAAATGGTTGGTCATTACCTAGTCTCATTACATAGAGAATATTCTAAAAAGATTTAATCAATTTGATTGCAAACCCGAAATGTAGCGACCTACAATTTTATTGCTTTAATGCATGAATATTTAATTAATTATAAATATTTAATCAATGGCATTTAATAATCAAGTTACCCACTTTTAATTACTAAATAATAATGGTAAATTCATTCTGAAAATTTGTTTACAAAAATAAATAGCTCTATGAAAAACTGAAAATGTGATCGAAATTTATTTTTTGAATTTTTGACTTTTTATTGAACGGAAGTTATCGCAATGTCGTTGCACATTTATGAAAACATATATACACATTTAATAACAAGTCAAATAGTCCAAAAAAGATTAAATAAAACAAAGTTGCTTAAGTGTTTTCTAAAAGTTTTTAAAGGTAATTTAAAAATGTTTTTAATTCTTTAATTTGTGCCACTTTTTAAGGAGACTTGTCTCACACCACTATTCATGATTTGATGTGTTGTATCTAAGGTAAGGTAGCATGGGGCTTAGGGAGGTTAGGTATGATAGAAGGGTGTGCCTTGTCTCAAAATAAGTTGATAAGGTGTATGGAAGAAGACATCTTTGTAGGGAAAAGAGGTCTTTTGGGAAAGAGGCATTTGAAGTCTTTTACCACATTTTTCCAACTCTATATATACATGCCCATGGTACTCATTCTTGGTTTGCTAATTCATTTTAAAGACAACAATGTCTTCTATCTCCTTTCTGTTTTAAAAAACTCTTAAATTATAAAAAAGAACAAAACAACTCATTTTCTCCTCCAACTCTTTCTTTAACACTTAGACAACAAAATAACACCTCTTAGTAAGTCGAAGCTCAAAGGAATGGAGAATAACAACCCACATTCCACCATGGCTGTGAGCATCATAGAGGGGTGTGACCTTGGACGTGAGCAATTAAAGATGGGAGGAGGCTTGGACGTGAAGAAGAAGGTGTGATGGTAGGAGGTTTGGTAGTAGCAAGGAGTCACGACCTTTTTCTAGAGCTTGGTCGAATTTAAAAAGTGAGATAACTCACTTTGTAACTATTTAAAAATTGATGACATGTTAAAAAATAATTATTACTAAATGTAGTATTTGATGTTATTTGATTCCCATGTGGAAGCGAATGACATAAATAACCATTCTTTGCAGGGGACTAAAGCAAAGAAGGTCGAAGTGCTTCCTAGCGAATAATTCAGGACGAAGGCACTTCGAAGAATTTGAATTTTGTAGAGGGATCCAACGGGATTCATCACCACCATTTATTTTCATTTATTTTATATAACCTGTATTTTAAACGTTTGTATGTCGGAAGCTTGGTAGCCCGACCATTTCAAGTGTAAATTGTGATTTGACTTGGTAGTTGACTTCGTTTTTATATAGAAGTAATCTGTAGCACTTGATGATGTGCTAGAGTAATCGCTAAACCTTTTTCTGTTATTTGAAAAGTTATTTCTTATGGTTTTGATTTACTTTTTGAAAACACTTGGTTTCAAATTTTAATTTCAAGAAATGGAGTTTTAAAGGCCATTTGATTTACGAAACGAAGTTTTAAAAGTTATGGTCCAAATAGCGATAGTTGCTGTGGATAACTTTGAAAATCTATGATTTTAGTAAAGTATAAAAGGTTATCGACTTTAGACTTTTATAAAATTCTTTTGAAAGGTGTTTTATAGAGGTCGTATAAGTATTTAAAAAGGAGTTTAAAGTTTTAAATATACTTTTAAGAATTATTATTGTTATTTAAATAAGAGGTTTAAATTTAATAATGAAAAAAATCTTATCTTTTCAAATCAAAGTTGGGTTTTATTTAAAGATTCTTAAGTAATTTTTCGTACAAGATATTTGAATTCTAATTTAAGTATTTAAAAATGTATTTGAAAAATAGAATGTTTAGAAATGATTTTAGATTTGAAGGATTTAAGTTGAGACATTTAGACAAGTGGTATATATAAAGGAAATCCCTTACTTCCGAGAGTTGAATTCTCTTTTAAATGTGATGACTTTTAAGTTATGATTTGAGTAAAAGTTTAAACATTGTTTTAAAAGATGTTTGAAATTTATATAAGAAATGTTTAAAATTTATATAAGCATTTTAAAAGATTATTTAATATAATAAAGCAAGTGGTACTTTATAAAAAGGGAAACTCCTTTATTTCCAAAGTTAAATTCTTTTTCAAAAGTGGTGTCTTTTTAAGTGATGTTTGAATGAAAATTTTAAACTATGTTTAAAATGGTTTAATATGATTTTATGTAAGATGAAAGCATGGATTACAACATCACTGTTGTAATAAATGTTTCCGAGGAAAGAAAGGAGATGAAAGACTATAACACCTGTGACGCCCCACTCTATACCCACGCTAGCCAAGAACACTACGGTGTAGTGTTGTCAAGTAGCACGGAGAATAAGGCTGTTGAGGAGCGACCATCCATGTGATTTCTTATCACACGGTGACTATAAATAATCTTCGGAAACAAACATAGAAATATGCATAACACAAATCAGTCACAGACATCCATATCACAAAGGCGGAAGAAGATATGAATATATAACTAATACATGAAAGTGTACATCAGAGTAGTGGTCAAAAAGATCCACAATAATACAAAAGAATAGCAACACGTGCTATACAAAAGAATACATCTATGAGTCTATATCTCAAGTGTAAACGACAAAAATTGCTAATCTAAAAGGTCAGCCAAAAGTCAGAGTAGTAAATCCCTGGGGGAGAAGTCAAGCAGAAGCACCTGTAACATCTCGGTCTGACCCGAGTATTATTTATAAGAAAATAATAAACGGATCAGTCTAGCTATAAATATCAAATAACATGATATAAACAATAGATATGGCAAGAACATATAGTAACCATAAAGACATACTATGATAAGCATGTAAATGAAGATCATCAAGAGATCAAACAATATCAAAAGAATCTTCTATAAGATCCAAATTCACCTAAACATAAAAGTTGGAAAATCATAACAATGAAAGTCATGAAAATAGGTGAAGCACAAATTCCAGAAGACTACACAAGGAATCCAGAAATTACAATATAGGAGCATGAAAACTCACAAAATGGGAGCATGAAAACTCACCTACACGTGTAACACAAAGCGAGAAGCTATCTCATGGTTGCAAGCCATTAATTTTGACACACGAATGGCCCGAAGACCGTGGGGCGCTACCCCACATATGTGATGGCGAAACATCACACAAATGCGATGGCGAAACATCACAAGAGCGGGGTCTATTCTCCCTCGTAGACAAAGAGACATCGCACAGTTGCTAGTCTAAAACACAAAAATGATCGTCATGATCATCAAGAAGTGTCAATTACACTAAGTCAGTAAATATAAAAGTTTAGCTTCATGTCCCATAACCACTTGCTTAACTCAAATATTTACTAACAAACTGTAGATCTCCACTAGAAAATTGTCACAAGAGATTCAATCGAACAAGTCCAAGAATTAACCGACGAAGTAAACGCAAGCGTTTCATACCACTTGTTTTACTAAGTTGTTTAATTAGATTTCTCATACGAGTGATGTAAAGGTTTGTATATACTAATAGATTGAAAAACGGGTTAAGAAAAGAGCTTTGTTATTAAAAATAGAGTTGAAATCCTTTTATTGAAAGAGTTTTGATATTTACTACTAGTTTTGAAACCTTTATATTTTAAAGTGACCAATCACAGAAGCGATTGTAGAAACAATCAATGACAAAGATCACATTCGAAGATGTGATAAAAATCCAAGGAAATCAGCGCAAGTTCTGTTGAATGTTTTTCATATAAGATCCCCTACGGAGGGGGGGTCCAGGGGGGTGGCAACCCCCCAAGGTGGGGGTGCGGGGGCAACGCCACCGCTACGGGGTTCGACCTAACAGAGGTTGCGACCTAAGGTATTCGCGACTTAGGGACAGAAGCAGGACCGAGCAACCTACGACATAGGCGACTTACGACCTACGACCTAAGGCGACTTACGACCTACGACCTAAGGCTCGCGCGACCTAGTGAAATAGCAGTATTAGGTCGGAGACGACCTACGACTTAAGGCTCGCGCGACCTAGTGAAATAGCAGTATTAGGTCGGAGACGACCTACGACTTAAGGCCATACGACCTACGACTTAAGGCCATACGAGCTAACACTGAACAAGCATTTAGATGGCCCAGCGACCTATGGCACTAACTCGCGAGCGACCTAACGAGTTAACTCGTGAGTGACCTAATTCCGAAGTGCCAATTCTTCCAGAACGACCTAACGTTAACTCGTAAGCGACCTACGACCTATGGACGAGCGACCTAACTCCGAACGAGCTAAAAATGGATAGAACGACCTAGTAGCAGTTTTTCACCAAAATCACTAAAATTTGGTGTTTTTCGCCAATCCAATCCAAACCAAATGCAAATGTGCATACTAAAGTGATAGGGAATCATTCCCAACAGTCCAATATAGATATAGACTAGAATTGTGGGATAAAAATCTCACCTTTGCACCAAATATCAATGAAAATGAAGTTTTAAGCAAGCAAGAATCAATCCCTCTTCTATCTAAGCACAAGAAGCTTGAATCCAATGTCTTCTTCTTGAATTTGGAGTAGAAAGATGGATTGCAATTGAATTTGAGTTTTGGAATTTTAATTTCCCATTCCCTCCACCATTTTTGAAGAAGCTTGAAGACTTAGGAAAATAGAAATGAAGTTATGAAGAGGAGGGGTGAAGGTTGGGTCTAATAGGCTAAAAGACCAACCCAAAGTCTCAAGTGAAAAAGTAGTGAAATTCTACTATCTCCAATCATATCAATGTTTATTCTTAAAAATGTTGTAAACAGCATTTCAAACTCAATGGAAGTGGTCGCGAGTCCTAATATGTCCGTTTGCAAAAAGTAGCTTTTCGGACCAAAATCCGATTAACGATTTAATATTTAAATAAAATATTTAAATATAAACTCGATAAATATGCGGGTTGTTACAACACCCATGTTATAGTGAATAGTTTCAAGAAATTGGAAAATAAGTTTGGTTTATAACACTTTATTTTAGATTAAATTATACATGGAATTTATAAAGTCTTATACTTGACATTAAGCTTTGAGGTAAGGAAACTTCTACCTATCTTGAAAGATAAGAATATTATCTAGTCAAGATTTGAGATGTAAAGTTAAAGGAAGTATATGAAGTCTAGCAATCCCTATCTTAAGATGTAGTAGTAGTATATGAAAATTCTTTTATTCAAAGGTGATTCCCAAAAATGATGTACCAGAAGTAGTGCCTTCGGATTGCTCATATCCTGAACAACTTGTATGGATGAATGCCAGTGTTACAATGTTTCCTAGAGAGTAGTGATAGCATTCTAACTGGAATTTGCTAAAATGGTAAAACGTAGCCTCAAGCATCACACACGATAATGACTAAAATAGGGATATGTCGCAAGGTTATATGGTTTTCTATCATTAGATATATATGGCCATCACTTATACCTAAATCAATATTTACAAATTATGTATGATGTGGCTATGGAAGCGGTTCATTTGGGACAACCGGGGTGATGGCGTATTCGATACTATATAGGAAGAAGTAGACCAATCTTGCCATGCATGGGGTCCATGTTGGCCCTCGGTACTTTTTATCTAGAGGTGTACTATGACAAGAAATACCCCAATAGCATTGTCATTGTTGGAATCCATCCTTCAATGCACGCCTTTTGGTCTTAGTTGTATACTAAATACGCTGTTGAATGTAATCAATGTAACCATTCTAGCTACGTTAAATATTTATTTTAAATCCTAGACATTATTATAATATCACAAGAGTTTCTAATAAGAATGGTTTGGTTATCATAATACCATTATTTTTGAAGGATTTTATAAAAAAAATCCATATGATTTGAGTTTCTCACGCTAGTTTATCAGACTGATCCGAATTTTATTTTCTTAAAATCCTTGGGTCAGACCCGAGTATATTTTCAGATTTAGCTATCGCAATGATCCACTTTTCTGAACCCTAGAAACGACACTTAATACATCCTTGTGAAAGTGCGGTGTGTATACAATTATATGTGCTAATATAGTATACACGGATCGTGTAATATGGATTACAATACAAATGCGGAAATAGATGATAATAGCATAGTAAATAAAAAATAGAAAAATCACACCAGAGATTTTTATACTGGTTCGGAGCACCGTCCTACGTCCAGTCCCAGACTTCTATCTGGATTTTCACTATTAACTACCTCGCTTCACCCGGAGGAACAGGTTTACAACACCCGAACAACCGAACGGGATTTCACGCCTCTAATACACTGAGGACTTCAACACTTGCCTCTTACAACTCAGAGGACTTCAACAAAAGAACAAATACAATTGTTGTTGACAACTTGTGCTCTTGAAAAACACGGATTTGTCAATAGCAGTACACCCTTCCTATAATCTTATCCTCAAAGTATGCGATATGATGTTTTGAAAAGATTAAGGAAAGTATATTATTGAATCAAAGGATATGAAATAGTTTCAAAGATTCAATAAATAATTTAGAGCTTTTATAATGCAGAAATAAGATCAGAGATTAGATTAAAAGAATATGAAATCGTTATTTTTAATCAATGAATTGGATGAGTTTATATAGATAAGAATGGTTGTAACTCTTTGTCATTAAGAGATATGATCTTTGGTGAAAGGTAAGAGATGCAACCATTGGAGAAGAGAAGTGTCTTTTGGAAAAATTGTTTTCTGTTCAAAAACGGTCGACAGGTTAAAAAGTGACCAGTAGACAGGAATTTAAAATATATATACGTTATGTGCATGTGTGCACGTTCATTGTGCATTTTACACAGAAACGGTCGACCGTATGATTATTAACCGGTCGACCGGTTCCTGTTAATTTGCACAATGAATGTGCAATGCTATTAAACGTATATATATATCGATTATATTGAGGTGCATGATTATTTGAGGATAGATTTTAACAAGTTGACAACTATTACAATATCAAATAATCAACCTATAATCTATAGTAACATATGTAGCTCTAATGACCTTGTTTTGTCGATCGCCTTATTTGTCAGAAATCAAAACTTTCATAAAACTTGTGACTCAACATTCTCCCCCTTTTTGATTGATGACAATATATATCTGCAAATCTGAATCTCCCCCTGAGTACGTGATCTCTTTCTCTTTGAATTCTTATAAATGTATGTTCCTGCAAGCAATTGTTAGCCCTTTCTCCCCCTTTGTCATCGACAAAAAGGAGTAACAGATACTAGAATATGATATGCATAGAATGAATATGATATGCATAGAAAAATAAATTATTAACACATCAAAAAACATAACAGAGTTTACTACAGAACATAATGTCAAATGAAAATCATAAATAACGACACTATTTAGTACAAGTGTGATATCCCGGAATTTTAGACAATATCAATTTAATAATCTTTATATAAAATTAAATTGATATTGACAATATTGATAATATTGACTAATAAAATATGTTTTGATTTAATAATCTGAATAAATAAATATTTAATTTGTGATTTGTTTTTTAAAAGCTAAAATAAATGTTTAAATTATAATGTGTATATATATATTTGTATATATATATATATTATAGTTTATCTTTGTTTTGGAATTTAAGTAATAAATAAAGTTTTGTTTTTAAATTCTAATAAAATATTGAGTAATTAGTAAATTATGTTTTACATTAATATTAAGCTTTCAAAAATTCATTTAAATTAATAACTTTATGATTTGTGAATATTTATAATAAATGTTAAATTGTTTCAAATTAGTCTTAGTTTAAATATTTGTTTTAAATTTAAATAAAAGTTGATTTTATTTCTTTTTAAACCATTATTTGATTAAATATGAATTGAGACTCTTTTATATAAGTTTAAAATTTGAGATAACATATAATTTAAATTCATTTAAATATAAAAGTGATTTATAAATTCTTTATAAATCATATAAAATTTGATAATTGTTATTTTAAACAATATTAATGAATATTTTTTTTTCAAAAATATAAAGAGGAATTAAAAAGGGAAAATGGAATCTTCATTTTTAATTTGATTTTTGTTTTATTTTAAAGAATTAATTTGATCTGGTAATTTTATTTTGAAATTCAAATTTATTGATTCTTTAAAATAATTTGTGTAAGTTTAGTTTATAAATTGTTTTATTTACATTTTCTTAAAATAAGTAGATCATATATATTCATATAAACATAAAATAAATTAAGCAAACTCTTTATAAACATTTAAATTTATAACTTAATTTAATAAAGACATGTGTTAGCTTTTGAAACAATCTAAAATACAAGTGTTATCTTATAAACAAATCAAATAACATGTGTTAAATGGTGAATCAAGTAAAATGACAAGTGTCATTTTATTTTATTCTTTTCTTTATTTTTGTTAAAACATTTTCAGCCTTAACCATTTTTATTATTCTTTCATTCATCCTCTTTTCTAAATCTAAGAAGAAGAAAGAAACACTTCATTCTAAAATGTCTGAAAACCCCTCAAAATCATATTTGCAAATTCATTTCAAAAGAAATTTTAACACCTGAAACTCCTCATTCAAACTAAGATCAATCTTCTCAAATCCAAACTTGCATGTCTCTGGAAATTTCAGTAAATCAAATGCTAGTTGAAACAAAAGGACACTTCATTCAAAAATCTGAAATCTCTCAGAAACAAAACCTGCAAAATGCAAACAAAACCTGTTCAATTGCATTTTGTATCCAAACTCATAAAAAAAAACCTGGGAGTTATTTCATAATCAAGAACCTGCATTTCTCCCATCTCTGGAAATCATCTGCAATCATCAACATGCTATTTCAACATACTGAAAATCAAAGTCTGCATCTCTTCCAAAAACTGTAAATTTGCAAGCCTACATTTCTTTTTTTGAAGCCTGGAAGTTTGCATGCATATAATTATTGGATAGGAAGCTAATGCATTGCAGTTTCAAGATTGAGATTTATGCTCTGTCACTCTGAAAATAAGGTGAGTAACATTTTTGCTAAAAATTTTTAAGTAACATGGTTGCATGGTTTATTACTGTGATAAGTAGGTTTCTGCATATATATATATATATCTATAAATTGTCAGTAGATACTTTGATGAAATGTGTGAATGTTATCTTTGATCCTCTGCTTCTCATTTTAAAATTCAGTTTTGCTTTTAAATTTATACCCATATCACTGTATCATGGCATTAATTATGTTCAAGTTACAAACAAATTTGGTTGTTAAAATTAAATCTGTAGCATAAGAACTTGACATAAGGTAAATTGAAATCAACTTCTCTGGAAATTAAAATGACCTGAAACATGTTGTGTTTTAAAAATATAAATTCCTTAATTTCTTGATTTAAGATCATAAATTGAAAGCCTATATGGAAACATGATTTTCAGAGCAGAGAATCATAATATTTAAGTTGTAATTTTGGGAAGCAGTGCTGTGATAGACTAAAGGATGATTTTTGGATTTGGAACTTTTGGGGGTTTAGAGTGATTCTGACTATTGTTATGTTCTGAAGTTTTGATATTGCTTTTGTATATAGTAGTGTGGTCAGGAACATCAAGAAAATTAGCAAATCTGTAAATTAATTCATGATTTGGTTAGGGGTGTGAAGAAGTGTTCTGTATCCTAGGTTTTTAACACAGTATGTATTTGATCATCACTATCACTAGGGTTGTTCGAGTGTCGAACTGTTTTGTGGAATAGTAGATGAGTCCCTGACAGGGATGTGGCTGGAATTTCAACTTCATCGATGGTCGGAGAAAGGTGAAATCATTGATGACAGGCTTGGACTTGTGGAAACTGTTGTGTTCCAGGTGTAGGGGGCTGTACAAATTGGAATTTTGAATATGAGGAGATTTGTGATGTTTTGGGTGATCATGTTGGGTTTAAGGGGAATGATGGAGGTGGATGATCATCACTGATGATCGGAGAGTTGGTCATAGTTATGTGCATGTGCACAGAGGCATTTTTTTGAATGGGGTTTGGGTTTCTGTAAGTTGTAGGAAAGACTCGAGTCAATTGAGATGAAACTCGAAGCAATAGGCCTTAGAACTCGAAGTGAAGTAGCATTTGACCCGAAGTAAATTAGTATTTGGCTCGGGTAGATTTGGATACTGTATTTTGTTTCTCAGTAACCTGAACAGTTTCAGGTTTTAATTTTTCAAAAAAAAAAACTAAATTTAAAAAGGGCCAAGCAAGTTTGAAATCTAAAGCAAGATTAAATGATAAATTCAAATAGGTTTTTGAATTTCAGATTTTGTAATAATCAAGAATTGCAGGCAATGGAATATATAAGATTTAAAAACCTGCACTGTTTTTATATTGATTGATTTTTTTTTAAAATCTGAAAACAAGTTATTAAAAATAAGATTTAAATTCTAAGTTAAATCTGAAATTGAAATCCTGGATTCAAATTTGATTTGAATCTGAAAGGTTTCAAAAAGAAATTAGGTTGATGAAATTCAAATGGTATTTTAGTTTGAATATTTTAAGTTTGAAATGTGTTTTATAAAATCTGAAATGAGAGTTTAAAACAGGGTTTAATTTTACCATTGAATGTAAGCCTGAAAACATGTTTTGGACCTTAGTTGTGATATTAATAAAATTGAAATTATAAGTCCAATATCATTTGAATTATTTAAGTATTTTAAACTTGTTAAATTTGAATATGGATAAATTAAACTATTCTTTTAAAACTATTTTAAAAGATAAGTGATCTTTTAAAATAAAAATTTAGGAATTTTTAAATATTCAAATTCTTGTTTAAGTTTAAATCTCATTTTAATTTAAAAATGAAGTTTAGGGAAATTAAAAACAATCTGTTTTTAATTTATTTTGATAATAATAATTAAATCATTAATAAAAATAATGATTATTATTAAGTTGATTTGAACCTAATGATTTATTAATCAATCAAGGTAATTAAGTTTGTAATTAATTAATTAATTTAATTAATAATTAGGTTAATTAATTAAATAATTAAGGGTTTATTTAATTAATTAAAGGATTTAAGTAAGTTGATTTAACTTGATTAAAGTATGATTTAAAAATTAATTTAAATAAGATTTGATTAATTTAATTAATGAATTGAATTTATTTAATCAAGTAATTAATAATTAATTAAGTTTAATTATCACTTGATTAATTTTTAAATTAGAAATTAATTAATGTGTTTCTTTAAATAAATTTAGAATTAATATTTATTAATTCAATTAATTACTTTGGAAAGGTAATTAAAGGTTTGTTATTTGTTAATGAAGGTCATTAACTTAATATTATTTTATAATTAATTAATGTAATTAATTTTAGAAATTAATTGTATTAATTAATTTAAGATAATCCTTTAATTGTTTAAGTAAATTACTTTATGAAAGTAATGAAGGAAATTAATTACTAATTGTAATTAATTTATTTATTTATTTTGATTTATTAAGTTAATTAATTAAGTTTAATTAATTTAATTTAATCATTAATTGATTTGAGAAGTAATTACTAATGCAAATTAGAAATGGATAATTACTTAGTGAAGTAATTAAGGAAATAAATTACTGGATGTAATTTAGTGAAGAAGTTTTGGAATTAATTACTTGTGTAATTAATATGTAGTTGGAATATTAAATAATTACTTAAGTAAGTAATTAGTTTGGATTTTGATAAATAAGTTAATCAAGTAAAATTAATGATAATTGATAATTAATTTAATGGAGTTATTTTAAATAAAATAACTTGGGATCATTAATTTGAATAATTAATGATATAATTAAGGATTGATTAATTATAACAATTAATCAATGAAGGTATTAATTAATTTATTAAGGATTAATTAATGATGTAATTACAAGTTAATTACAGGATTTGGTTTGGATTAATTAATTTGTGAAATTAATTAGAGGTTAATTACTTGAATGTAATTAAAGGTTAATCAAGATGATTGATTTGGGTGAATGGTTAAGAGTAATTAATTAATAGATATATAATTAATTAATTGATATGTAAGCAAGATTTATATGGATGAGTAATTAATTTAATTCATTTTAAATTAATTAAGGGAGAAGTAATTAATTTAATTCATTTTAAATTAATTATAGATTGAATTGATAAGTAATTGCTTATGAATGATGGTTGGTATTTATTACCTGAATGGTTGAGATCTCAGTTATGAGATATATGATGTTGTGTGATTTGGATGTAATGGTTGCATTGAGTTGATGATATGGATTTATCTGTTTGAGTTGATAATATAGATTATCTGATGTGATGATAATATTGATTATCTATTGAGATGTTGAGAATTATCTATCTGTGTGTATTTAGATAATATTGAATTGAATGGTTTTAAACCTTTAAAACAACTTGGACCTAAAAGACACGCTTTGGATTTCGATGAGACCGGGATCGGGTTTCCATATTTGGATATCCGAAAACCACATCGATTCCAAATAACGTTAGGTCGTGAATCAAATGGAGCTTTGTGAAGACTCGAGGTGTAAGGGCTATACGTCAGTATAACTCTGTGGGTGATTCCGTAATGAGTTTGACGGAATAGTGCTTATAGATTCGAGGTGGTGGTTTAGAGTGCAAGGGTTATCGTCGTTAACTCTAAGGGTGATTCCAAAATAAGTGTAACGAGATAATGCCTTCGGTTTCGTTCGAACCCGGAACGAACTTGTATGGATTGAATGCTTTCAGCACATCGTCAGGTGGACGATGAGCATTCTAAGATAAATGTTCTATAAAGGTAATCGCAGCCTCAAGCCTCATCAACCGGGAATGGCTAAAACAGGGGAGATGCAGCAAGGCTTCGTGGGTAGCTCCCACTGGAGAGCAAGATTTACCCCTGTCTAGAAGTCCCTTTATATTCGGCTGTGTGGGGCAGTTGATTGCAACAACTGCCGGGGTTGTCTTGTTCGGGACTGTTCAGTAAGGAATGGTCCCGGTCTTGTGTTGCAGGGGAGTTAGGGTGGCTCCTCGGTACGGTGATCTAGGCCACGTACTGTGACGGGCGGTACCCCAGTAGCCCTGCCATTGTATGGAATCCAAAATCCAATAAGTGCCAACGGTTTTGATTGTATTACCCACTTTTGTGGCTAGTAGCTGGAATTTAATGAATGTAACAATTTCGGCTATTTCTTATTTATTTGGAAACCCTAGACACTATTATAATATCATCGAATTTCCTATCAAATGTTTTGATTAGCGTAAGGTAAAAACTTTTCCATGTTTATGTGTGGGAAGTCTTACGTGATACCTTTTCTTTTCAAAAGGTTTTTAAAGTTAAACAACCTTAACCTGTTACTCACACCAGACCCATGTCTGACCCGGAGTTTATTTTTGTTTTCTTAAACTCTTGGGTACTCAAATTTTTACGAGTAGCCAAGGGATTCAGGTTAGCTTTGACGAGTAATGGAGGAGCAATGGAGCAGGAGGCTTCCGCGTTAGATATAGTTTTCCGCTGTGTTTTCTCTGTGTTGTGTTGTATTGAGTTGTAAATACTAGACAGGTGTTTATAACTGTCTAGTATATGTGATGTATATGCTGTGTATCTCTGATTGGTATTGTATATTATGTAAATACTTATGTTGTTAATATAATTTATTCGTTCCGCTGTTGAGATTCTAGTGTTGTTTTCTTCTTCTCTTCGTTCTTTCTTCTTCTATCCCTTTCTTTCTTCATTGACGCTGCGACTTCATGGAGTTTGGAAGTCGGGTCGTCACAGTTGGTATCAGAGCGTTAGGTTGAGTGAATACCTAGGCTCTGGAGTGGTGTCTATCTTGAGAGAGCGTATTTGTAATTTTATTATAT
This sequence comes from Allium cepa, assembly GCA_030765085.1. Taxonomy (NCBI): domain Eukaryota; kingdom Viridiplantae; phylum Streptophyta; class Magnoliopsida; order Asparagales; family Amaryllidaceae; genus Allium; species Allium cepa. The sequence goes on from CM060942.1 coordinate 74,726,514, forward strand.
ATATTTATATATATTTATTTCTACCTATATGTTGGGGTACCTGTTCGGGTTTCCCAATATAAGTTATAAAGGTAGATGAGGTAGTGGTGTGTGTAACGCAACTACCATTGGTTGGAGTTTGAATGTTTGGTTGGAAGGGTATTTGTCGAGACTGTAGACCTAATACCGTCTCGAGTGAGTTTTAAAGTGGTATAAGGACTTCATTGATCTCTGAAGGTAACCTGTTAAGGTTTGGAGTTCATCTTTGAAGTTGGATGAGTAGAGTTGGATCTGTTGGCTGAACAGAAGCGAGTGATGATATCTTGATATCTCAAGGAAGTAGTAGCTGCGTGATGAGATGCAGTGACTATGGATATTTCCAAAGGTGATTTCTTTGGAACAAGTTTAAGGAAGTGAGTCTGCTTCGGTGTTGAGGCTGAGTGCAGCAGGATGTTTCTGTTTGGTTTGAAGTTCGGGTTTCTCGAAGAACTTTGGATTGAGAATTCTTTGGCATTGGTATCTGCAGTGCAACTCGGAGTGTTCTGTATGTCGGCAGAGTTTTCTGGCTTACCTATTTTCTGGAGATGGAGTTCAGAAGCAGTAGAGTAGAATCCATTTCTTCGATGGATTGGCAAGACCAGCATAAACTGTTCTGATTGGTTTAGAGAGAACAGTTTTCTTTGGAATTAGATTGAGTTGATCGCAAAAGTGACTTGCGATAGTTGGGTGATCTCTTGGATTGTTGGAGATTTTTCTGTATATTTTCAAAGAAGTCAAGAGTTTGTCTTCGTCTAGAGATTCAGTGGTACCGGTGGTTCAACTAGTTGAAGGTTGGTTTCTTGAGATGGAATTTGTTGAAGCAACTCAGGATTTGAGGAAATTCTGAATTTTCTCTTGGTTATCGAAGATCTTCTTGGTTATGCTGTCCAGTTGTGCTTGTGTTCTTTATTAGCATTCTTTTCTGCTCCAGATCAGAGTTGTGTAGCGGAAGCAGTTAGGAGTGCATCTGCTTTTCTTTTCCGGACAAGAGAAATTTTTTTTCTTCTGATGGTTGTGAGTAGAGTTGTTTTTATCTTGGTTGATCGTGAAGGATCATTCTTATGGATTGGGATGGTTTAGTTTATTTGTTGTGGCATCAGCAAGGGTTGAGCTGATCAGGTAAGGGATAGGCAGTCGGAGAACTGATTTTGGATAAGTTTCCCAGTTTTAGGAGCTATAAATTTTGGTAAGGTTGGATAAGCTAGCTCCGAGATGTTTTGGATTTCTTCTGTGTTCTGTTTGGATAAGTGTTTGATTTTCTGGATTGAATTGCCAGTTTGGACAACTGGAATTTGTTGTGTTTCACGTATCTCTAAGGGAAGACGTGTATATCTATTTCTGGTTTTGGAATCAGTTGTTCTGGAAGATTTTGGTTACTGAGTCAGACTTGTTTATAGTCTGATGCCTTGTTAGTTATAGATATAGATGAATAGGAATTCTGTAGTTAGTAATGTTGATTGTTTGGGTTTTATAGAGCGAGTAACCCGGTGTTTGCTTGGGAAACTCAAGGAAGCTCTATCCAGAATTTCGTCTGGATAATTAATTTTGTTTGATTGGATGAATTGATTGCTATGGATGTTAGCATATGTTTGATATACTTGGTTTTAAAATTTAAAATCTAAAGTAGGTTATTAAATTACCTTTGTTTTAAATTTCGAGGACGAAATTTCTTTTAAGGGGGAAGGAATGTGATATCCCGGAATTTTAGACAATATCAATTTAATAATCTTTATATAAAATTAAATTGATATTGACAATATTGATAATATTGACTAATAAAATATGTTTTGATTTAATAATCTGAATAAATAAATATTTAATTTGTGATTTGTTTTTTAAAAGCTAAAATAAATGTTTAAATTATAATGTGTATATATATATTTGTATATATATATATATTTTAGTTTATCTTTGTTTTGGAATTTAAGTAATAAATAAAGTTTTGTTTTTAAATTCTAATAAAATATTGAGTAATTAGTAAATTATGTTTTACATTAATATTAAGCTTTCAAAAATTCATTTAAATTAATAACTTTATGATTTGTGAATATTTATAATAAATGTTAAATTGTTTCAAATTAGTCTTAGTTTAAATATTTGTTTTAAATTTAAATAAAAGTTGATTTTATTTCTTTTTAAACCATTATTTGATTAAATATGAATTGAGACTCTTTTATATAAGTTTAAAATTTGAGATAACATATAATTTAAATTCATTTAAATATAAAAGTGATTTATAAATTCTTTATAAATCATATAAAATTTGATAATTGTTATTTTAAACAATATTAATGAATATTTTTTTTTCAAAAATATAAAGAGGAATTAAAAAGGGAAAATGGAATCTTCATTTTTAATTTGATTTTTGTTTTATTTTAAAGAATTAATTTGATCTGGTAATTTTATTTTGAAATTCAAATTTATTGATTCTTTAAAATAATTTGTGTAAGTTTAGTTTATAAATTGTTTTATTTACATTTTCTTAAAATAAGTAGATCATATATATTCATATAAACATAAAATAAATTAAGCAAACTCTTTATAAACATTTAAATTTATAACTTAATTTAATAAAGACATGTGTTAGCTTTTGAAACAATCTAAAATACAAGTGTTATCTTATAAACAAATCAAATAACATGTGTTAAATGGTGAATCAAGTAAAATGACAAGTGTCATTTTATTTTATTCTTTTCTTTATTTTTGTTAAAACATTTTCAGCCTTAACCATTTTTATTATTCTTTCATTCATCCTCTTTTCTAAATCTAAGAAGAAGAAAGAAACACTTCATTCTAAAATGTCTGAAAACCCCTCAAAATCATATTTGCAAATTCATTTCAAAAGAAATTTTAACACCTGAAACTCCTCATTCAAACTAAGATCAATCTTCTCAAATCCAAACTTGCATGTCTCTGGAAATTTCAGTAAATCAAATGCTAGTTGAAACAAAAGGACACTTCATTCAAAAATCTGAAATCTCTCAGAAACAAAACCTGCAAAATGCAAACAAAACCTGTTCAATTGCATTTTGTATCCAAACTCATAAAAAAAAACCTGGGAGTTATTTCATAATCAAGAACCTGCATTTCTCCCATCTCTGGAAATCATCTGCAATCATCAACATGCTATTTCAACATACTGAAAATCAAAGTCTGCATCTCTTCCAAAAACTGTAAATTTGCAAGCCTACATTTCTTTTTTTGAAGCCTGGAAGTTTGCATGCATATAATTATTGGATAGGAAGCTAATGCATTGCAGTTTCAAGATTGAGATTTATGCTCTGTCACTCTGAAAATAAGGTGAGTAACATTTTTGCTAAAAATTTTTAAGTAACATGGTTGCATGGTTTATTACTGTGATAAGTAGGTTTCTGCATATATATATATATATCTATAAATTGTCAGTAGATACTTTGATGAAATGTGTGAATGTTATCTTTGATCCTCTGCTTCTCATTTTAAAATTCAGTTTTGCTTTTAAATTTATACCCATATCACTGTATCATGGCATTAATTATGTTCAAGTTACAAACAAATTTGGTTGTTAAAATTAAATCTGTAGCATAAGAACTTGACATAAGGTAAATTGAAATCAACTTCTCTGGAAATTAAAATGACCTGAAACATGTTGTGTTTTAAAAATATAAATTCCTTAATTTCTTGATTTAAGATCATAAATTGAAAGCCTATATGGAAACATGATTTTCAGAGCAGAGAATCATAATATTTAAGTTGTAATTTTGGGAAGCAGTGCTGTGATAGACTAAAGGATGATTTTTGGATTTGGAACTTTTGGGGGTTTAGAGTGATTCTGACTATTGTTATGTTCTGAAGTTTTGATATTGCTTTTGTATATAGTAGTGTGGTCAGGAACATCAAGAAAATTAGCAAATCTGTAAATTAATTCATGATTTGGTTAGGGGTGTGAAGAAGTGTTCTGTATCCTAGGTTTTTAACACAGTATGTATTTGATCATCACTATCACTAGGGTTGTTCGAGTGTCGAACTGTTTTGTGGAATAGTAGATGAGTCCCTGACAGGGATGTGGCTGGAATTTCAACTTCATCGATGGTCGGAGAAAGGTGAAATCATTGATGACAGGCTTGGACTTGTGGAAACTGTTGTGTTCCAGGTGTAGGGGGCTGTACAAATTGGAATTTTGAATATGAGGAGATTTGTGATGTTTTGGGTGATCATGTTGGGTTTAAGGGGAATGATGGAGGTGGATGATCATCACTGATGATCGGAGAGTTGGTCATAGTTATGTGCATGTGCACAGAGGCATTTTTTTGAATGGGGTTTGGGTTTCTGTAAGTTGTAGGAAAGACTCGAGTCAATTGAGATGAAACTCGAAGCAATAGGCCTTAGAACTCGAAGTGAAGTAGCATTTGACCCGAAGTAAATTAGTATTTGGCTCGGGTAGATTTGGATACTGTATTTTGTTTCTCAGTAACCTGAACAGTTTCAGGTTTTAATTTTTCAAAAAAAAAAAACTAAATTTAAAAAGGGCCAAGCAAGTTTGAAATCTAAAGCAAGATTAAATGATAAATTCAAATAGGTTTTTGAATTTCAGATTTTGTAATAATCAAGAATTGCAGGCAATGGAATATATAAGATTTAAAAACCTGCACTGTTTTTATATTGATTGATTTTTTTTTAAAATCTGAAAACAAGTTATTAAAAATAAGATTTAAATTCTAAGTTAAATCTGAAATTGAAATCCTGGATTCAAATTTGATTTGAATCTGAAAGGTTTCAAAAAGAAATTAGGTTGATGAAATTCAAATGGTATTTTAGTTTGAATATTTTAAGTTTGAAATGTGTTTTATAAAATCTGAAATGAGAGTTTAAAACAGGGTTTAATTTTACCATTGAATTTAAGCCTGAAAACATGTTTTGGACCTTAGTTGTGATATTAATAAAATTGAAATTATAAGTCCAATATCATTTGAATTATTTAAGTATTTTAAACTTGTTAAATTTGAATATGGATAAATTAAACTATTCTTTTAAAACTATTTTAAAAGATAAGTGATCTTTTAAAATAAAAATTTAGGAATTTTTAAATATTCAAATTCTTGTTTAAGTTTAAATCTCATTTTAATTTAAAAATGAAGTTTAGGGAAATTAAAAACAATCTGTTTTTAATTTATTTTGATAATAATAATTAAATCATTAATAAAAATAATGATTATTATTAAGTTGATTTGAACCTAATGATTTATTAATCAATCAAGGTAATTAAGTTTGTAATTAATTAATTAATTTAATTAATAATTAGGTTAATTAATTAAATAATTAAGGGTTTATTTAATTAATTAAAGGATTTAAGTAAGTTGATTTAACTTGATTAAAGTATGATTTAAAAATTAATTTAAATAAGATTTGATTAATTTAATTAATGAATTGAATTTATTTAATCAAGTAATTAATAATTAATTAAGTTTAATTATCACTTGATTAATTTTTAAATTAGAAATTAATTAATGTGTTTCTTTAAATAAATTTAGAATTAATATTTATTAATTCAATTAATTACTTTGGAAAGGTAATTAAAGGTTTGTTATTTGTTAATGAAGGTCATTAACTTAATATTATTTTATAATTAATTAATGTAATTAATTTTAGAAATTAATTGTATTAATTAATTTAAGATAATCCTTTAATTGTTTAAGTAAATTACTTTATGAAAGTAATGAAGGAAATTAATTACTAATTGTAATTAATTAATTTATTTATTTTGATTTATTAAGTTAATTAATTAAGTTTAATTAATTTAATTTAATCATTAATTGATTTGAGAAGTAATTACTAATGCAAATTAGAAATGGATAATTACTTAGTGAAGTAATTAAGGAAATAAATTACTGGATGTAATTTAGTGAAGAAGTTTTGGAATTAATTACTTGTGTAATTAATATGTAGTTGGAATATTAAATAATTACTTAAGTAAGTAATTAGTTTGGATTTTGATAAATAAGTTAATCAAGTAAAATTAATGATAATTGATAATTAATTTAATGGAGTTATTTTAAATAAAATAACTTGGGATCATTAATTTGAATAATTAATGATATAATTAAGGATTGATTAATTATAACAATTAATCAATGAAGGTATTAATTAATTTATTAAGGATTAATTAATGATGTAATTACAAGTTAATTACAGGATTTGGTTTGGATTAATTAATTTGTGAAATTAATTAGAGGTTAATTACTTGAATGTAATTAAAGGTTAATCAAGATGATTGATTTGGGTGAATGGTTAAGAGTAATTAATTAATAGATATATAATTAATTAATTGATATGTAAGCAAGATTTATATGGATGAGTAATTAATTTAATTCATTTTAAATTAATTAAGGGAGAAGTAATTAATTTAATTCATTTTAAATTAATTATAGATTGAATTGATAAGTAATTGCTTATGAATGATGGTTGGTATTTATTACCTGAATGGTTGAGATCTCAGTTATGAGATATATGATGTTGTGTGATTTGGATGTAATGGTTGCATTGAGTTGATGATATGGATTTATCTGTTTGAGTTGATAATATAGATTATCTGATGTGATGATAATATTGATTATCTATTGAGATGTTGAGAATTATCTATCTGTGTGTATTTAGATAATATTGAATTGAATGGTTTTAAACCTTTAAAACAACTTGGACCTAAAAGACACGCTTTGGATTTCGATGAGACCGGGATCGGGTTTCCATATTTGGATATCCGAAAACCACATCGATTCCAAATAACGTTAGGTCGTGAATCAAATGGAGCTTTGTGAAGACTCGAGGTGTAAGGGCTATACGTCAGTATAACTCTGTGGGTGATTCCGTAATGAGTTTGACGGAATAGTGCTTATAGATTCGAGGTGGTGGTTTAGAGTGCAAGGGTTATCGTCGTTAACTCTAAGGGTGATTCCAAAATAAGTGTAACGAGATAATGCCTTCGGTTTCGTTCGAACCCGGAACGAACTTGTATGGATTGAATGCTTTCAGCACATCGTCAGGTGGACGATGAGCATTCTAAGATAAATGTTCTATAAAGGTAATCGCAGCCTCAAGCCTCATCAACCGGGAATGGCTAAAACAGGGGAGATGCAGCAAGGCTTCGTGGGTAGCTCCCACTGGAGAGCAAGATTTACCCCTGTCTAGAAGTCCCTTTATATTCGGCTGTGTGGGGCAGTTGATTGCAACAACTGCCGGGGTTGTCTTGTTCGGGACTGTTCAGTAAGGAATGGTCCCGGTCTTGTGTTGCAGGGGAGTTAGGGTGGCTCCTCGGTACGGTGATCTAGGCCACGTACTGTGACGGGCGGTACCCCAGTAGCCCTGCCATTGTATGGAATCCAAAATCCAATAAGTGCCAACGGTTTTGATTGTATTACCCACTTTTGTGGCTAGTAGCTGGAATTTAATGAATGTAACAATTTCGGCTATTTCTTATTTATTTGGAAACCCTAGACACTATTATAATATCATCGAATTTCCTATCAAATGTTTTGGTTAGCGTAAGGTAAAAACTTTTCCATGTTTATGTGTGGGAAGTCTTACGTGATACCTTTTCTTTTCAAAAGGTTTTTAAAGTTAAACAACCTTAACCTGTTACTCACACCAGACCCATGTCTGACCCGGAGTTTATTTTTGTTTTCTTAAACTCTTGGGTACTCAAATTTTTACGAGTAGCCAAGGGATTCAGGTTAGCTTTGACGAGTAATGGAGGAGCAATGGAGCAGGAGGCTTCCGCGTTAGATATAGTTTTCCGCTGTGTTTTCTCTGTGTTGTGTTGTATTGAGTTGTAAATACTAGACAGGTGTTTATAACTGTCTAGTATATGTGATGTATATGCTGTGTATCTCTGATTGGTATTGTATATTATGTAAATACTTATGTTGTTAATATAATTTATTCGTTCCGCTGTTGAGATTCTAGTGTTGTTTTCTTCTTCTCTTCGTTCTTTCTTCTTCTATCCCTTTCTTTCTTCATTGACGCTGCGACTTCATGGAGTTTGGAAGTCGGGTCGTCACAACAAGTGTCGATGAATGTTTTTAAAGAGCTAAAACATAGTAGAATCTAGGATGAAGCAGATCGTATCTCCTCTTCATCATCATCATCGTCGTCGTCATCATCATCTTCTTCTTCCTCATCATTGTGCCCTCTAGATGATTCACCATGTCCATGACCACTCATGCCTGTAGACTCGTCAGATGATGTCCAGGTGAAAACTGGAGCAGCAGGACGTTTTCCTGGGTCTTGTGCTTGAACAGAGGTGGATGTGGAACATGATATAGCATCCCATAGCATACCAAAGAATGACTTGACCTTATTGAAGCGCTTATCGATTTTAGAGTCCATGCGCTTGAGACGTGATTCAAGCAAAAATTGGTTACGCGCGATTGTTTCAAGTGATTCTTTTGTTGATGGCTTTGATTTTAAAAGTTTTACTTCATCGGAACGAGGACGAGATGAAGTTGCTCGTTGTTTCCTTGGTCCTCTTTGTTGCCATTCTTCGAAAGGCATAATCTCAAGATAAGGTGGAGGAAGCTTCATTCGCTTGATGGTGATGGAATCAATGCATTTTGGTTTTGAGGTTGCAGAATCAGGAGGATTGACCCCACAAGCTAACAAAAGTCTCATGATATATTCATTGTAGAAGAAATAAGGCCGGGTTGAGTTATTTACCTTGAGAATTTCATCAAAAAGAATGTGAACCCAATTGATTTCGATTTCACCATAGATAGCATAGAGTGCTTTGAAGTTTTCTTTGTACACTGCATCATAATTTCCAAGTCTAGGAAAAAGAGAATGCATCAAGACCCGATGAAGTAACCTGGCTGTCGGGCGAAGTCCAATAGACTTAGTGCCATCGCTATTGTCTTCTATAAACTGATGACTGGTACTATTTCGAGTGAAAACTTCACAGAAGGTAGATGAAAACTCTTCGCCTCGATTTGGTATACCAAGTATGGAGGCAATTCTAGCATGAGTAAGAAAGATTTGCTTCCCACAGACCATAGACCAGATGACGCCGTTTGGATTATCAGGTTGATATTCATCAAGATTCATGTTGGCGTAAAATAATTTGATCATCAAATGATTTATCTCCACACTATTTGCAGAAAAATCTATCAATGGAGTAATGTTGGCATTATTGGCTAACCTCCGAACTCCGTAAGCCGTGAAATCATCAAATTTGATGAAAGAGCCTGGATGAAACTTGTAATTTGTCATTTGATTCCATCTTGTTACAGCAATTGGAGTTTGAAGCCATTTTTTGACGGAGATGGTAAGAGATGAAGTTTCAGAGGTTGCACCTTTCTTTGATTTCTTTTGAGGAGGAGCCATTGTTGGAGGATTTGTGATTTGGGAATTGAAGAATGGGAACTAGGGTTTGTGATTTGGGGTAAGAGAATAGTTTGAGTAAAGAGTGAATGAGGGTAGAGGGAAAAGTAACGTATAGGTTCATATAAAAAACTGAAAATACGACAACCGGTCGACCTACTGTTTTTGGCCGGTCGACCGTTTTCAACCAGAGAGCAAACGGTCGACCGGCTATAACAGGGGCGGTCGACCGGTCTTGGTCTGTTGTGACATTTAAGTTTATATTTCTAGTTTTTATCGTATATCAACCTATATATATTATATTTTATACATAATACAAAATATAACCGTCATTACAAGAGATAGATAAAGATATAATAACTATATATATTAGTCTAATGAGAAAGTTCGTTATTAGAATTATCGTTGTTTCCTTCAATACGTTTCGACCATGGACTCCGTTGTTTCTGAGCTCCTTCATTCTTCTCATAGTTCCGATCCCATGAGTTAGGACTTTTGGATGTTGATGGCCTAGACGGCATTGGTTCATGCACGTCATGTTTGTTGGAACCGCAGAAAAATGTTGCCAACTTTTCTAAAACAGACAATCGTGCCGACGTCCATTGTTGCTCGTGATAAAGTTGACTTTGCCCGTAATGGAGTTGTCTCTGAAGGTCTATCTGATGTTTCTGGTAGTGGTGTATCTCATCGATTTGAGCTTTGGTACGAGGAGAATAGAATAGTTTCCGCTTCACTCGTTTTGAATTTGGAGTTTTATCAGACATACAAGAGCATTGATGATGACAACTTGATTTTTGTTTTGGAGTTGTAGGAGAATAAAATTCCTCCGACTCAGAACTCGTAATTGAAATGTATGATTCTTGAGCACATTTATCACAAATGTGAGCCATAGTGTATGTTGTAAGAATATTATGGTTTGATAAAAAGAAAAGATGAACAAAATATAAAATGTTTGTAAATTTATATATAAGTTTGTTATGTATAACCTATGGATGTGAGTTACTGATAAATTTTAACCAAGAAAATATAAGCAGAAATTTTTTTTTTGTAAGTCTAAAAATAGCTTCCTTTTTTTTAAAAAAAACTGATTTTATAAGATAAGAAAGAAAAGAATGATCACAAAAAAAAATAAGTAAAGTGATTTTAACCATTAAATAAAGCAGTGGCTTATATTTAATGTAAAAAATATAGTTTATGTAATAGTTGTAGTTAAAGGATAACTAAAGAGAATAACTAAAGAATAACTAACAAGAAGATGTTTTTTTTTTTAGAAATTTCTTAGTCAAGATTTTTTCTTGAAATTAAACCAAGCTCTTTTCGTAATTTAATAAAATTAGATTCGAGCAGAGGCTTAGTAAAAATGTCTGCTAATTGATTGTCAGTATGAACATATTCAAGACATATATTTCCTTTGTCAATATTATCTCGAAGGAAATGATGACGGATATCAATGTGTTTGGTTCTGGAGTGATTTACTGGATTTTTAGAGAGATTTATAGCACTAGTGTTATCACAGTATATAATAGAATTTGATAAATGAATATCAAAATCTTGAAGTGTTTGTTGCATATATAGTACTTGAGTACAAGCAAGAGCTGCTGATATATATTCAGCTTCACATGTTGATAGTGAAACACAATTCTGTTTCTTACTGAACCAAGAGACAAGTGATTTTCCAATAAAATGGCATGTACCACTTGTACTTTTTCTATCCATTCGTGAGCCACCGAAATCAGCATCACTATATGATACTAATTCAAATGGACATTCTTTTGGATAAAAAAGACCGAAATCCTTGGTATTATTAAGATAACGAATTATACGTTTTACTGCTCGTAGATGTGATTCCTTTGGATCGGCTTGAAAACGAGCACATAAACAAACACTCATTATTATATCTGGACGACTAGCTGTAAGATAAAGAAGAGAACCAATCATGCTTCGATACAATTTCTGGTCAACATTCTTACCACTTTCATCTTTGTCAAGATGTGTAGTTGTACTCATAGGAGTTGGTTTTCCAGATGTATTTTCTAATCCGAAGCGTTTGATAAGGTTTTCACAGTATTTTTCTTGATTAATAAAAATGCCGTTTGGAAGTTGCTTTATTTGAAGTCCAAGAAAATAAGATAGTTCTCCCATATGAGACATTTCGAATTCTTTGGTCATAATATTTGCAAATTCTTTGCAAAGTTTATCGTTTGTTGAACCAAAGATGATATCGTCTACATATATCTGGATAACTAGAATATCTTTTCGAGAATGTTTAATAAACAAAGTTTGATCGACTTTGCCTATTTGAAATCCTGAGTTAATAAGATAGCTACGTAGTCGTTCATACCAAGCACGAGGTGCTTGTTTTAACCCATACAGAGCTTTCTTAAGTTGAACACATGGTCAGGATATTTTTCATGTACGAACAGAGGAGGTTGTTCGACATAGACATTCTCTTTGATAAATCCATTGAGAAAAGCACTTTTGACATCCATCTGATAAAGTTTGAAATTATGGTGACAAGCAAAAGATAATAGAATTCTAATAGCTTCTAGTCGAGCAACTGGTGCAAAAGTTTCTTCATAATCGATACCTTCTTCCTGATTATATCCTTGTGCTACTAATCTTGCTTTATTTTTGGTGATATTGCCTTGTTCGTCAGCCTTATTTTTATAGACCCATTTAGTACCAATTACTGACTGATCAGTTGGTCTTGGAACAAGTTCCCAAACGTCATTGCGCTCAAACTGATTTAGTTCTTCCTGCATGGCAATGATCCAGTAATCATCTGTAGCAGCTTCTTTTGGATTCTTAGGTTCGATATTTGAGAGAAAAGCGACATGACCCATTTGATTGAGTTGACTCCTTGTTCTGACATGTGATGTTATTTCACCGATTATATTTTGAGGCGGATGGTCTCTTAATATTCTTGGTGGTGATTGTAACTCACATATTTGAGGAATATTCTCAATAACTATTTCCGAGTCAGAATCAATATTTGTGATGATTTGATTGTCAGTGACTATTGATTCATCATCATCTGATATAGTGTGAGGGTGCTGATAGATTTCATCAAAAGAGACATGAAGTGATTCTTCAATAGTTTTGGTTTGTTTATTAAATATCCGATAGGCCTTACTTCGTTCCGAATAACCGACAAATATTCCTTCATCGGCCTTTGGATCGAATTTGCCAAGCTGGTCTTTTGTATTTAAAATAAAGCACTTCGAACCAAAAACTTTGAAGTATGAGATTTTAGGCTTCCTTTTGTTAAATAATTCATAAGGAGTATTCTTGGTAAGAGGTCTTATGGATACACGATTTAAAACATAACAGGCAGTTGCCACAGCTTCTGCCCAAAAATGTTTTGGTAAGGTGGTTCCATTCAATAATGTTCTTGCACATTCTTGTAAAGTTCGGTTTTTCCGTTCTACAACTCCGTTCTGTTGTGGAGTTCTGGGAAATGAAAAATTATGATATATACCTTTATTTGTACAAAATTTTTCAAATTCATTATTTTCAAACTCTCCGCCATGATCACTTCTTATATTTTTAACTTTAATCCCTTTTGATTTTTGAATTCTTTTGACGAAAGATTTGAAGTGATCGAAAGTATCACTTTTATTTTTTAAGAAAATTGTCCATGTATAACGAGAGAAATCATCAACAATTACAAGCACATATTGACTGTGATTTATTGATTGAACTCTAGTAGGTCCAAATAAATCCATGTGTAGTAACTCAAGTGGTTGTAATGTTGATATGACTTTCTTAGATTTAAAAGATGATTTGGTCAATCCTATTTGACATGCGTCACAAATGTTGTTAACTTTAAAACTCATTTTGGGTAGTCCTCTAACTAGATTGTTTTTGGCTAGCTTGTCAATAGTTCTGAAGTTTATATGACAGAAGCGTTTGTGCCATAGCCATGGATCATTGTCATTAGCCACAAGACACATATCTGAATTATGATTAATGTTCATATTCAAAATATATATATTTCTGTCTCTATAACCTTCGAAAACCAAATTATGGTCTTTATCTAGAATACTACACTTATTATTTGAAAATGAAATAATAAAACCCTTGTCACATAACTGACTAATACTTAGCAAATTGTGTTTCAAATTTCTAACTAGCATGACATTAGTAATAAGAGGTAAGTTAGATGTACCGCAATTGCTCACATCGCCTTTGCCGATGATATAGCCTTTTGAATTGTCTCCAAAAGTGACGGAGCCACTATCTGAATATGTAATATTTGTTAATAAACTCTTGTCTCCTGTCATGTGCTTTGAGCAACCACTGTCCAATATCCACTTTCCTCTTTTCTTAAGTGGGACCTGCAAAAAATAGAATTAAGTCCATGGTACCCACTTTTTATAGGGTCCTAAGAGTTAGGTCTTAGGAGTCCAAACCCATTTGGGTCCGGTATCCCCTTTATATATATAATTGTTATTAAAATGCACAGTATTCATGAATTGCTGAATGTATTTGTTCCTAATCAAATTATTATTTGTTTTAGGAACCCATATTTTGATAGTCTTGACATTTTTCTTTTGAAATTTCACAACTGGTTTTGGTTTGGAATATAATAAACTAAGATTTTTCTTAGCTTCAGTTTTTTGTACTTTCTTTTTCCTTTTATTTCCAAGATGTTTCTTGGTTTCTTGTTTGTTATATCCCAATCCTTGTTTGTCTGAAATAGATTGTGAACTTTCAATGATTTTTGTCAAGTTTTCTCGACCTTTGTTAAAATTAGAAACATTTTGAGTAATGTCATCAAACTTTGTTTGTAAGCTAGCTTTTTCTAGGTCTAGAATTTTGACTTTTGCTTTAAGCTCATGATTTTCAGTAGTGAGAGCATTATTTTTCTCTTTTTGAGTTTCTATTTCTTGACTCAAAAGGGATATTTGAGAATCAACATTAGATGATGATTCTTGAATATTTTCAAGTTCCTCTTCTAATATTTTCTTCTCATCTTTTAACATATCTCGTTCAAGCTCTGCTCTACTTAAATCTGCTTTGACTACTTTTAGTTGACGTTTTATGTCTTTATATTTGACTATCAATTCAGCATTAATATCAAGTAATTCATCAAATGTAGGAATTTGTACCTCATCTTCTGTTGCCATAAAATAAACATTAGCTTGTTCATTCTCTGAATCACTTTCACTTTCTGATGAAGATGACTCTAAATCATCCCATGTTACTGAGAAAGCTCGTTTCTTAGATTTGTCCTTTTTATATTTGAATTTGTCATTTTCTGACTTCTTCTTTTGTTCTGGACAATCTTTCTGCATGTGTCCCTTTTTGTGGCAGTTGAAACATTCTATAGCAGATGAAGATGGTTTATTTGATCCAGGTTTTCTTTTATTGTAACGACTGGCTTTTCGATATTTTAAGACTTTTTTGAATCCTTTCGCAATGAATGCCAAATCTTCGTCTTCAGAATCTGATTCATTTTCATCTTTCTCAACATGAAATGCTACATTTTTCTTTTCTTCTCTCTGTTCTTTTCTAGCCTGCAAATTTGCTTCATAGGACATTAAATTTTCTATCAATTCATCTGGCTTCATGACGGAAAGGTCATTTGCTTCTTCAATTGCTAATACTTTTCCTTCCCATTCACTAGTCAGAGAATGTAGGACTGTTGAAACAACATCGAAATCAGAATACTTTTGTCCTAAGCCAATAAGTGCATGGTGAATAGTTTGAAACCGTGAATACATGTCATTGATTGTCTCATTTGGTTTCATTTTGAAATTTTGAAATTGACTTTTCAGCATGGCTATTTTGGCTTGTTTAACCTTGTTAGTACCTTCATGAGTGATTTTTAGTGTTTGCCAAATTTGATATGCAGTAGTGCAGATACTAACACGGTTATATTCATTTTGGTCTAATGCACAGAACAACAAATTTATTGCTTTTGCATTTACGGCTGCTGCCGTTTTCTCAGCTCCTGTCCATTCTGAATAATCAGTTGTTGGATTCATTATTTCTCTTTGAGTGGCATTCCAAGCATCATAGCTATTTGATTGCATAAAGAATGACATACGTGTTGCCCAATAATTATAGTTAAGACCATTGAAAAATGGAGGTCTTTGTGTTGATTGACCCTCCGTGTAAGTGGTGTTTTGAGTGCTAGTACTTACGTTATTTGCCATATTACTATAATATATCAAATAACTGTGTTACAGTTATATGATGACCTGGCTTTGATACCAATTGAAAGTGTGGTGTGTATACAATTATATGTGCTAATATAGTATACACGGATCGTGTAATATGGATTACAATACAAATGCGGAAATAGATGATAATAGCATAGTAAATAAAAAATAGAAAAATCACACCAGAGATTTTTATACTGGTTCGGAGCACCGTCCTACGTCCAGTCCCAGACTTCTATCTGGATTTTCACTATTAACTACCTCGCTTCACCCGGAGGAACAGGTTTACAACACCCGAACAACCGAACGGGATTTCACGCCTCTAATACACTGAGGACTTCAACACTTGCCTCTTACAACTCAGAGGACTTCAACAAAAGAACAAATACAATTGTTGTTGACAACTTGTGCTCTTGAAAAACACGGATTTGTCAATAGCAGTACACCCTTCCTATAATCTTATCCTCAAAGTATGCGATATGATGTTTTGAAAAGATTAAGGAAAGTATATTATTGAATCAAAGGATATGAAATAGTTTCAAAGATTCAATAAATAATTTAGAGCTTTTATAATGCAGAAATAAGATCAGAGATTAGATTAAAAGAATATGAAATCGTTATTTTTAATCAATGAATTGGATGAGTTTATATAGATAAGAATGGTTGTAACTCTTTGTCATTAAGAGATATGATCTTTGGTGAAAGGTAAGAGATGCAACCATTGGAGAAGAGAAGTGTCTTTTGGAAAAATTGTTTTCTGTTCAAAAACGGTCGACAGGTTAAAAAGTGACCAGTAGACAGGAATTTAAAATATATATACGTTATGTGCATGTGTGCACGTTCATTGTGCATTTTACACAGAAACGGTCGACCGTATGATTATTAACCGGTCGACCGGTTCCTGTTAATTTGCACAATGAATGTGCAATGCTATTAAACGTATATATATATCGATTATATTGAGGTGCATGATTATTTGAGGATAGATTTTAACAAGTTGACAACTATTACAATATCAAATAATCAACCTATAATCTATAGTAACATATGTAGCTCTAATGACCTTGTTTTGTCGATCGCCTTATTTGTCAGAAATCAAAACTTTCATAAAACTTGTGACTCAACATTCTCCCCCTTTTTGATTGATGACAATATATATCTGCAAATCTGAATCTCCCCCTGAGTACGTGATCTCTTTCTCTTTGAATTCTTATAAATGTATGTTCCTGCAAGCAATTGTTAGCCCTTTCTCCCCCTTTGTCATCGACAAAAAGGAGTAACAGATACTAGAATATGATATGCATAGAATGAATATGATATGCATAGAAAAATAAATTATTAACACATCAAAAAACATAACAGAGTTTACTACAGAACATAATGTCAAATGAAAATCATAAATAACGACACTATTTAGTACAAGTGTCGATGAATGTTTTTAAAGAGCTAAAACATAGTAGAATCTAGGATGAAGCAGATCGTATCTCCTCTTCATCATCATCATCGTCGTCGTCATCATCATCTTCTTCTTCCTCATCATTGTGCCCTCTAGATGATTCACCATGTCCATGACCACTCATGCCTGTAGACTCGTCAGATGATGTCCAGGTGAAAACTGGAGCAGCAGGACGTTTTCCTGGGTCTTGTGCTTGAACAGAGGTGGATGTGGAACATGATATAGCATCCCATAGCATACCAAAGAATGACTTGACCTTATTGAAGCGCTTATCGATTTTAGAGTCCATGCGCTTGAGACGTGATTCAAGCAAAAATTGGTTACGCGCGATTGTTTCAAGTGATTCTTTTGTTGATGGCTTTGATTTTAAAAGTTTTACTTCATCGGAACGAGGACGAGATGAAGTTGCTCGTTGTTTCCTTGGTCCTCTTTGTTGCCATTCTTCGAAAGGCATAATCTCAAGATAAGGTGGAGGAAGCTTCATTCGCTTGATGGTGATGGAATCAATGCATTTTGGTTTTGAGGTTGCAGAATCAGGAGGATTGACCCCACAAGCTAACAAAAGTCTCATGATATATTCATTGTAGAAGAAATAAGGCCGGGTTGAGTTATTTACCTTGAGAATTTCATCAAAAAGCATGTGAACCCAATTGATTTCGATTTCACCATAGATAGCATAGAGTGCTTTGAAGTTTTCTTTGTACACTGCATCATAATTTCCAAGTCTAGGAAAAAGAGAATGCATCAAGACCCGATGAAGTAACCTGGCTATCGGGCGAAGTCCAATAGACTTAGTGCCATCGCTATTGTCTTCTATAAACTGATGACTGGTACTATTTCGAGTGAAAACTTCACAGAAGGTAGATGAAAACTCTTCGCCTCGATTTGGTATACCAAGTATGGAGGCAATTCTAGCATGAGTAAGAAAGATTTGCTTCCCACAGACCATAGACCAGATGACGCCGTTTGGATTATCAGGTTGATATTCATCAAGATTCATGTTGGCGTAAAATAATTTGATCATCAAATGATTTATCTCCACACTATTTGCAGAAAAATCTATCAATGGAGTAATGTTGGCATTATTGGCTAACCTCCGAACTCCGTAAGCCGTGAAATCATCAAATTTGATGAAAGAGCCTGGATGAAACTTGTAATTTGTCATTTGATTCCATCTTGTTACAGCAATTGGAGTTTGAAGCCATTTTTTGATGGAGATGGTAAGAGATGAAGTTTCAGAGGTTGCACCTTTCTTTGATTTCTTTTGAGGAGGAGCCATTGTTGGAGGATTTGTGATTTGGGAATTGAAGAATGGGAACTAGGGTTTGTGATTTGGGGTAAGAGAATAGTTTGAGTAAAGAGTGAATGAGGGTAGAGGGAAAAGTAACGTATAGGTTCATATAAAAAACTGAAAATACGACAACCGGTCGACCTACTGTTTTTGGCCGGTCGACCGTTTTCAACCAGAGAGCAAACGGTCGACCGGCTATAACAGGGGCGGTCGACCGGTCTTGGTCTGTTGTGACATTTAAGTTTATATTTCTAGTTTTTATCGTATATCAACCTATATATATTATATTTTATACATAATACAAAATATAACCGTCATTACAAGAGATAGATAAAGATATAATAACTATATATATTAGTCTAATGAGAAAGTTCGTTATTAGAATTATCGTTGTTTCCTTCAATACGTTTCGACCATGGACTCCGTTGTTTCTGAGCTCCTTCATTCTTCTCATAGTTCCGATCCCATGAGTTAGGACTTTTGGATGTTGATGGCCTAGACGGCATTGGTTCATGCACGTCATGTTTGTTGGAACC
The DNA here is from genome assembly GCA_030765085.1 of Allium cepa. Lineage (NCBI taxonomy): Eukaryota > Viridiplantae > Streptophyta > Magnoliopsida > Asparagales > Amaryllidaceae > Allium > Allium cepa. The sequence continues at coordinate 74,745,330 of CM060942.1, forward strand.
GCAGAAAAATGTTGCCAACTTTTCTAAAACAGACAATCGTGCCGACGTCCATTGTTGCTCGTGATAAAGTTGACTTTGCCCGTAATGGAGTTGTCTCTGAAGGTCTATCTGATGTTTCTGGTAGTGGTGTATCTCATCGATTTGAGCTTTGGTACGAGGAGAATAGAATAGTGTCCGCTTCACTCGTTTTGAATTTGGAGTTTTATCAGACATACAAGAGCATTGATGATGACAACTTGATTTTTGTTTTGGAGTTGTAGGAGAATAAAATTCCTCCGACTCAGAACTCGTAATTGAAATGTATGATTCTTGAGCACATTTATCACAAATGTGAGCCATAGTGTATGTTGTAAGAATATTATGGTTTGATAAAAAGAAAAGATGAACAAAATATAAAATGTTTGTAAATTTATATATAAGTTTGTTATGTATAACCTATGGATGTGAGTTACTGATAAATTTTAACCAAGAAAATATAAGCAGAAATTTTTTTTTTGTAAGTCTAAAAATAGCTTCCTTTTTTAAAAAAAAAACTGATTTTATAAGATAAGAAAGAAAAGAATGATCACAAAAAAAAATAAGTAAAGTGATTTTAACCATTAAATAAAGCAGTGGCTTATATTTAATGTAAAAAATATAGTTTATGTAATAGTTGTAGTTAAAGGATAACTAAAGAGAATAACTAAAGAATAACTAACAAGAAGATGTTTTTTTTTTTTAGAAATTTCTTAGTCAAGATTTTTTCTTGAAATTAAACCAAGCTCTTTTCGTAATTTAATAAAATTAGATTCGAGCAGAGGCTTAGTAAAAATGTCTGCTAATTGATTGTCAGTATGAACATATTCAAGACATATATTTCCTTTGTCAATATTATCTCGAAGGAAATGATGACGGATATCAATGTGTTTGGTTCTGGAGTGATTTACTGGATTTTTAGAGAGATTTATAGCACTAGTGTTATCACAGTATATAATAGAATTTGATAAATGAATATCAAAATCTTGAAGTGTTTGTTGCATATATAGTACTTGAGTACAAGCAAGAGCTGCTGATATATATTCAGCTTCACATGTTGATAGTGAAACACAATTCTGTTTCTTACTGAACCAAGAGACAAGTGATTTTCCAATAAAATGGCATGTACCACTTGTACTTTTTCTATCCGTTCGTGAGCCACCGAAATCAGCATCACTATATGATACTAATTCAAATGGACATTCTTTTGGATAAAAAAGACCGAAATCCTTGGTATTATTAAGATAACGAATTATACGTTTTACTGCTCGTAGAATATAGCTTTATAGCTTTAAAGCTTTGGTTTTTGAAATTTTTTACTTACTAACCAGTTTGCTAACTAACATTTACTTAACATGTTTGCATCCATCAAACATATACATTTCCAAACCAAACATGAACAAATTCACATCATATCCAAACCAAGAAAGAAAAATATATCACAATGTGACTAAAGAAAAATATTTCCTAAAATAAGTTAAGAGTTTTACTCATCGAAAGCTATCCAAACTTGAAATAAACCTTAAACTTGTAGAGCTTGAAAACCACCAAATATCAACTAGTAAAGGGTCATATTCTCCTCGGTTTTTATCATGTTGCACTCAGAATTTGGTAAAATGGTTAAAAGGAAAGTTTTAGGAAATTATTTTCTCTATCATTTATAAAGAATTACTCAAAAAGGTTTAATTTTGAGGAAGTTATGGCCAAAACATTGAGGGGTATTTTCGGGAATAAAAACCTAGGTTCAACAACACTCTTGCAAAAAAAGAACTTTTGGAGCATCTAAGCTCAAAATTAGAAAAAGTTATAAACTACAAAGTTGTGGCCACTGGAAATATACATGGTTTTTAAAAAATGAAAATATGATTTGGTATAGTTTGGAGGAAGTTATGGCTGAATGAATTGGGAGTAAAACGGAGATGTTTTTAAAATGAAAAGGAGGAGATTTAACAAGTTTGAAATTGTTTTAAAATTTTAAACTTGGATTCTTTTTTGTAAACTTAAAATTATTAATGGAAGCCATTAGAATGTCTCATGAAGCTTTTAGGAAGATGAAGAATTTTGACAAAAATGGAGAAAGTGAAAAGAATAAGGGAAAAGAAAATGGAGAAAAGCTTTTATACAAAATGCACAAAGGAAATTACCATTATACCCTTGTCCTTTACCCTCCATTCATTTGCTTCCACATCAGCACTAAGCCTTCCTCCTTTTACACATGCCAAGAAACATGTTTAAACATGTTTGTACTTTGAGTTGCCAAAGTATCAAATCTTGTCTCCCCTGATGTGACTATTTTCAATTTATATTTTTATTTAGTTGTCAAAGTGTCACATCATCATTATCTAAATTTAATTGACTTAGTTAAACCTATTTATAATATCTTAACTCATGTTATATAATTTCAATGTGTGCATATATAAGAAAGTGTGCATAATATTTCAATTAACTTTTATACACATCGAAAATTCAGTAAATACTTTCCGGTCACATTTTCTGTTTTTCATCGAACTAAATATTTTTGTAAATTAAATTTGAAAACTACTTTATCTTCAATATTTATTATTTAAAAGCATTTTTATTTTAATTATAAAACCTATTATTTGAATATCTAAAATTAATTAAATATTTAGAAATTAATGTGGTGAAATTCCGGATCGTTACACACTCCCCCTTAAAAGAATTTCATCCCCGAAATTTACCTCAATCCTATCCCAGAAAATAAATTATCCTAGTAATACCTTATACATTAATCAGATGTAAATTATCCAGCAAAAACAAGTATGATATAAATCTGTATGCAACAAATTCAAAAAATACTGAAATAAAATACTGTGCATATAGTCATATCAAAAGATAAATTTAGAACTAAATACCAGGGCTCTTATATTCAGTATTTATTTTCAAATTTCTTCAAGAAGAAATATATTAAAACCAATACAAAATAAAAAAATAGGAGCGGTTCCTCCTACCAAAACATGTAAAACTCTAGAATCAAAACAACATGGAGCATCCAGTGGTATTCCGCCTCCTCTAAATACAACAACTAAAGTGAACAATTGTTATCTCTTTCCTATTTTTTTTGTCAAAATCACATTTTCAAAAGCACCAAGATTTAATTCCTAATAAACAATAATTCAAAAACCTTGGTTCATACTTTTTTAACTTTATAAACTATGGTACATTAGACCACCCAATCAATCAATCAAACTTAATTAAATCAAATCAACCAAATTTCGAAAAAGAATACAATAACACCATCTATCATTCAAATTCCATAAGGAAAAATCTAACACTCAACATTATTTTACATGTCAAAAGATTAACGATAAACTCCTAGCTTAGGTCCAAAACATTCTTGATTGCCCAAATACAGATTATTATTTAAGCGTACCATTATTTGCTCATGAGCCTTTGGTTATTGCTTAGAAGATTATCCAAACTTACTCGGAGAAAAACTGAAAGTTATACTCTAAAATTATTAGTTTCTTGACTACACATATCTTTATAAATCACATAAATTTGCATTTAATATTTTATTCAATACCAAAAATGTTTACGAATTATTTCATAAATTTCCATCTAAGTTTGAAATATTTTATATACTCATTTCTTTATAAAACACCAAATAAAAACTTATTCCACTTTATTTACTTGCATAATACCCTTCTAAATCCTAATGGTATATACAAAACAAAAATTTATTTTGCTTTTCATAATTTAAGTGAAGATCAAATCAAAATTTGGGTCTTTTAAAACTGAGTCAACCTCTTTGACTTAGAGTGTTAAGATGAACAATGTTTATGGGTTGACTCAAAATAAAAAATAGTTTACACTACTTAAATACTTAAGTAATATCTATGGTTTTGATAAAACAACCTTATCAATACCTTTATATCCAATATAACGCATTTGAATCGGTGTTAAATTACCATGTATATTGTTTAAGGATAAAATTCATTGATTAAAACAATCTCTTATCAACAATACTTTTTATTTTGGAAATCAATTCCCTTTTAGGGAACTTAAAAATTGAATACCTGGTTTTTATTTTCAAAAATCGTCTTTGAAAGTATACTCCTTAATTTTTCTTTATAAAATAACTTCAAACAACTTGTTTATTAAAACTCATTTTGGGTTTTTTGGGATTTGAATTCATTTCGATCATATAATGATAAAGGGAATAATTTACTAAGTACTCCACAACATTCGCCTAAGCAACATATGATCGTCACATAGAAGATTATTCAGATTACCATAAAATTAACTGAAATGTTTTCCTCCGAATTATTCAAAGAAAAAGAATTCTACTTAAAATTTCTTTTCCAAAATATTTATACTTTAGAAATATTTTCAAATAATACCGCTATTACTTTTCTCAAAACCTTTTGAAATTCTTTAAAATAATTCCGGGATTTAAATTTTCCAAAATCTCTTTAAATATTATTTGGAAAGACAAGGGTCAAAACAAATGTCATTTTAAACATACTTTATTAAAATCCAAAAATAGTTTATACTTAGCTTAATTTATAAATAATTTTATTTAAAATTTCTCATTTAAAAACCATCATTTATCAGTATAAAACAATATTTATTATCTCAAATGATAATAAAACAATTTAAATACCTTTTATAAATTCCAAACAATGTTAATTATCCTAGAGGATTATTTATAGTATTCTTTATAAAACCTTAGAACTATATAAATTTTCCAAAGAAAATAAATCAAATTTATACTCTTTTATTAAATTTAAAATAACACTAATGATCTTGAAAGATAATAAATTACATTTATAATCTCTTTATAAATCTAAAATAATATTAACTATACAAAAAATAATGAATCAAATTTACAATTTCCTTTAATGAACAAATCAATTATCTTTAATAAAATAGTTAATTACTTCCAAAACACATTCATTAAATCAATTAATTTATTTTAAACTCACTTATTAAATCAATTAACCAACTTAAAATATTATTTATCAAATGATTTATTAATTTCATATAGTCATTAATTAAAATGAATAATTACTTTCAAATATCATTAATTAAATAATTAATTAAATTCAAATGTCATTACTTAAAAATATTAATTAAATCCAAATCTCATTAATCCAAAAATATTAATTAATTTTAAACATCATTAGTTAAAATGATTAATTAATTTAAAATATCATTAATAAAAATGACTAATGAATTTTAATTATCCACCTTTAGGAAAACAGAAGCTCAAGTTCAAACACGCACAAGGGTTTAGAGGATGATATTTAATAAATGGCGGTATAGCGACACTTAAACAGTTTAAATGGAATATCAAGATTAATTTATACTAAATATTCATTTTCCAAATGGAAATTCAACCAAACAGTAAATCAAACAAATCTAACTATCATCAAAGAAACCAACAATAGTTTATAGCATTACATATATGATATAGTAAATTTGGATGTGAGTTAAATTTACATACAAATGATTCTCCTTTACTATTATCAAATTTTCTCAAATATTCATCCTCTGAATTTTTATTTTTTTATTTTTTTATTATATTTCTACCACTTAGATTATATTAAGAAAAAATTTATTACGAGTTTACTTTTAGCTTAACGTTATTAAAAGATGACTTTTAACTTAACCCTTTCGCCGAACACCTTATAATCAAACTTTGAAACTTAATCCATAAGGGGTTTGTTCCAAGATTCCTTAATTTCCATTTAATTGACCTATATCTTACTAAGGAAATTTCTTATGAACTATTCAACAATAGTTAATTCTCAAACTGGAACGAGCAAAACTAAATAAATCCTAAATGATAATGATAAAATGTTATCATTTCTAAACAATCAACTCCACTATACAACTATATTAATTTTTAAAATCATTCTTATATATGTAAAATATATTCCTAGGTAAAATTATTTCATTTACCATTTTAAAACAATACTGTAATGGCATATTTGTTCAAGTGTTTAGGAATCCTTATCGATAACGCTGATCAGACGCATCGACCAAAATTCATATACCACTCATTGGATCAAACAACACAATATAAAAAACTTTTATAACACTAGAAAATACGCATTCAATATATACTTATACTCTCGGACCTTAGCCTAGGATATTAATAATCTTATCCTTATAATATTTAGCCCACCAGGGCTTAAGGGTTCACTAAACCTAAGCTGTAATACCATTTGCGACGACCCACCTTTCTGACCCTGAAAACGACACTTAATACTTCCTCCGTATTTATGTGTCGTTGCCCAAGCATCCGAAAGATAAGTTGTCTTGGGGTGAAATAAAGATTAAAATAAGACAGAATAGATAAATATCACAGCAAAATGGTTACATATAATATATAATGATACAGTACAAAAGGTTACTCCTTATAAGGAATTATTAGAGTTATAAAAAGAATACTATATCTAATAGATTGGCAGCTATACATTATGAATTTTCATTTTTAAGATATAAAATACACCTACATAATCATACGACGAAAAATAAATAACTAGATAGCTAAGGAGCCGCTTGCTCTTTCACCGTCTACAAAGAGCTCTAAAGAAAACCTGCTTTTCTCATATTATCCAAATATAATTGAGTACCCAAGAGTTTAGGGAAAATAAACGACTCAGGTGAGAAAAAATGTCTGGTATGAGTAAAACTTTGAAACAAAAGGAAGTGCATTTAACAATAATATATAGGACCATGCCGCAAACACGGAACATGTTTTCTCCCACATAAACAATAACAAAACATAACAAAAACGGAAATGAACAAAAGGGAACAAATCCAAACATACATGATGGGTAGAATTAGTATAACATTCAGACTTGAAAGAATGGAATTAGCCTGAATATAATCCAAACTGGATAAAATGGATGGGACAAGACAACCATCCAAACTTGATAGTAAACAAGATAACTTTCCAAACTGGGTAGAATAGGAAAAACCAAATAATTGAACACCGTGAAGAGTTTTAACTCTTCCCATTGTAATTAAAGAAAACAGATTCAAAGGTTCAAATCAAATAAGAATATTTTTTTCTCCAACAATGAGTAGGAAGCTGCACCCCCTTGGAATATACCTCTAGTAATATACTCCTGAGAAACTCATTTACTCTATGACACTTCTCAAGACCCTCCAAGCTAGACCCCGCCAGACCTTATCGAGAATCCGAATATTTCACATCTAAATCTTAACCGTTTTTCATGTGACGATACACAAAAATCTAGATGAGTTGTGAAAATACTCTAATGGGAGAAACCCCACATAACTTGGCCCCCTCCAACAAAGGATAACAAAGCTCAATGGAGCAACACATCATCTTAGAATGACGATAATAAAGAGGCTGAGGTAACAGATTATTGGGAAACCAAACATCGAGGATATAAGAAGATCGTATATGGAAATTAAGTCTTGTATACTTATCACCACTCATCGAATTCCAACTTGTACTATCTCTTGGTTAACAATAATACCAGACAAGTCAAGGTAGTGTTGCCCCAAAGTCATGTCTTACGATTATTTTTATCTTTCGAAATAGCAACAAGTCTACTTCTTCGATGTTTAGTGCTAAGTATACAAATAAATCATTCCCACAAAAGTGAATCGCTTTATAGAAATTAATTCATTTCCATAAACGAATCAAACTTTTTTCTTCTTCTTTTAGAATCTCGAATTCTCATACTACAAATACTAGCTTCAAAAGACTTTTGTAAAAGAGTTCACTAACTTCAAAACATCAATTTAAAAGGATTTAATAACTTAAAACTTCTTTATTACATTGATTAATTAACTTTAAACTTCATCACACAATCAACTTTTGACCTTCAAATAACTTTAAACAATAGAAAGGTTAAACCACTTAAACCCTTATTAATTCAATTAATTAGTAAAATATAGTTAATTAAACAAATCAAGAATTAGTTATCATTATTCAAAATGAATAAAAAAAGTCAAAAAATACTTGTTACTTTAATAAATTTTCTTTGAAACTTAATAAATTAAGTTGATTACCCCAAGAACCTTTAATTAAAAAGTAAATAACCTCTTAAACATTTTAATTTAATTAAATATAAATAATTAAAATAGTTAATTAATAATTAAATATCATTATTATAAAATGATTAATAAATTTTAAATCATCATTAAGGAAAGGTTAACTAAAGTTAAAACAAGTAAATTTCATTTTAAAAGTCGTTAATTAAAAAGATTAATTAATTTTAAAACATCGTTAATTAATTGATTAATTAATTTTAATCCATCATTTTCAAAAGATTAATTAGCCTTAAACATCATTAAATAAAATGATTAATTAAATTTAAAACATCATTAACTAAGTAATTAGTTATATTTAAAACACATCATTAATAAGTTAATTAGTCAACCTTAATCCTTATTAATTAAATAATTAGATGAATTAATGATCTTATTAAAATAATTAAATGTTTTTGAAAACATCATTAATTGAAACTTTGCTTAACTTGCGAAACAATTTCAAGCACTTCTTATGAAACCAAATGGTTTGATAAGAAGTGATTTTTCCGAAAGTGTCGATACAACGACTATCGCTATATGGGCAGTTCGGCAAACAAGTTTATATTACTATCAACACAACCAAACATCGCATATCAATAGTTTAAGAATACATACAAAAAGAACTCATAGACAATAAATATAAACGTGAATATAGTTTAAAGTTTGGTTTTTGAGGGTAAAATTTTACTTACTAACTAGTTTGCTAACTGACATTTACTTAACGTTTTGCATCCATCACACATATACATTTCAAAACCAAACAAGAACAAACTCACATCATATCCAAATAAAGAAAGCAATATATGAAAATATAACTAAATAAAAATATTTCCCAAAATACTTTAAGAGTTTTACTCATCGAAAGCTATCCAAACTTGAAATAAACTATAAACTTGTAGAGCTTGGAAACCACCAAAAATCAACTCAAAAAGGGTCATATTCTCCTTGGTTTTTAGACAATTTACACTTGGAATTTGGTAAAGTGGTTAAAAGGTAAGTTTTAGGAAATTCTTTCCCCTATCATTAAAAGAAAAGAGTTACTCAAAAAGGTTAAATTTTGAGGAAGTTATGGCCAAAACATCAAGGGGTATTTTTGGACATAAAAATCTAGGTTCAAAAACACTCTTGCAATAAAAGATTTTTTTGGAGCATCTAAGCTCGAAATCAGAAAAAGTGGAAAAATCTAAAGTTGTAGCTATTGGAAATATACATGGTTTAAAAAATAGAAAATGATGATTTGGCATATTTGGAGGAAGTTATGGCCAAATGAATGGAAGTAAAATGGAGATGTTTTTAAAATGAAAAGGAGGAGATATATCAAGTTTCAAATTGTTTTGAAAGTTTAAACTTGTTTTTTTTAAAACGTGAAATTATTAATAGAGGCCATTAAAATGTCTCATGAAGTTTTTAGGAAGATGAAGAATTTTGAAAAAAAAATGGAGAAAGTTAAAAGATTAAGGGAAAAGAAAATAGAGAAAAGCTTTTATACAAAATGCACAAAGGAAATTACCATTATACCCTTGTCCTGTGCCCTCCATTCATATGCTCCCACCTCATCACCAAGCCTCCCTCCTTTTATACACTCTAAGAAACATGTTTAAATGTGTTTTTACTTTGAGTTTCCACAGTGTCAAATCTTGTGTCCTCTGATGTGACTATTTTCTATTTATATTTTTATTTAGTTGCCAAAGTGTCACATCATCTTTATCTTAAGTTAATTTAACTTAATTAAACCTAATTATACTATTTTAACCCATATTATATAATTAGTCTATGTGTGCATATTTATAAGAAAGTGTGCACAATATTTCAAATAACTTTTATACGATGAAAAGTCGAAAATTCGGAAAACAGTTTCCAGTCACATTTTCTGTTTTTCATCGAACTAAATATTTTTGTAAACTAAAATTGAAAATGATTTTATCTTCAATATTTATTATTTAGAAGTGATTTTATTTTAATTATAAAACATATTATTTGAGTATTTAAAATAAATCAAATATTCAAAAATTAATGTGGTGAAATCTCTAGTCGTTATAGCTATGGATGCTTTGGAACTTCAAAAGACGATTCAAATGCCTCGAAAACATATTTATGTATTTTATTTTCTACTGAATTTCTCATTTTATATATATTAGCATTTGTGAGGACATAATGTTATAACTGTCTAGGCTGATGAGATGTTAGTTACTCTAATTGTTGTATGTATATTAAAAACTTCTTTTTGTTAAGATCTGTTGCATATTTTACATTACTCGTCACACTATGAGATTATGGTCTGTCTCTTCAATTCTTTCACCACAACAATCCATCTTTCCAGCACTTGGATACTCGGCACGTGAATACCGTGGATATATTAGTGTTGAATTTTGAGGGTCGAAAAGGCATGGTATCTGAATCAAAGGTTAAGCGAGAACCATAGCTTGGTAGGGTAAACTCATTAGAGATAGGGTAAGTGTGACGATCCGGAATTTCTAACAATTTAAATTAGAATATTTAATTGATTTTAAATATTTAAAAATTAATTTTAACTTGAATTCCAAATATTAATATTTACTTGGTAATTAAATTATTAAATTATATAGTTTGAATTTAATAATTGAAATTAGGTAAATTATCGAATCTGAAATTTTTAAGCCTGTTTTAATTAATTTGAAGGCTTATAAAATTTATAATGACGATACTGAAGATAATAGAATGGTTGAAATTTAATTTAAAGATGATTTGTTCAGTTTTAATAATATATCGTTTAAATTGGAATTTAAAAATAGCCTTCCGAGGCGCAGTCTCGAAATTTGACGAAACCAGTTCCATTGGATCCGTAATAGTTAGTTATTATCAGATTTCAAATTTCGTAGCAATCGGAGTTGTCGTTTGACCCTGGGAGCCCAAAACGCTTCGAATTTATTTGAATCGATTTAATTTAAAATTGATTGTTTACTTCCGTAACTTGCATATACGTTCAAATTAGTCTCCGAAACACGTTCCATTGTGTTCGGAAAGCGGTTAAAATCCTGTTAACGTCTGTCGGCATGTTTGATTCGGGTTTCGGGATTTCGCGTTATGCGACGAGATTTTTTTTAAATATTCAGTTATTTTATATTCAAGCCTACGCTGGAAGCCTCCCCTGATTGATATCTTCTCCCCGTCCCTCCCTCTATTTTTCCCAAACCCTTTTTATTTTCATTCCTTTCTCTAAAAAAAAAGAAACAGAAGATCGAACATAAAAAAAAAGAGGGGGGCCGAAGCCGGCCTCTAACGAAATTCAAATCTCGTTCGATCGAGAATCATTCTTCTGCTCGAGTTCGTCAACTTCGGTTTTAGCAAGGAGGGCGTGAGGGGAGCACGCACGCGAGTCGCGCAAGTGTTTTGGGTACCTGGAAGGTCGGGACGCGGCGGTCGCAAGCGGGTAGGAGTCATCGAGATCGGCGTTAAGAGGGCTCGTGGGTAGCAGCGTTCGTGATTTTAGGGCTTGCGATTTTGGCTAGATTGGGAGGCCGCGCAGAGGGGTTGAGTTAGGGTTTTGGCTTGTGAGCGTTTGAGGGGGATGGGGGGAAATACTGCAGTCATGGGCGGCAAGGTATCTGCATTTAATTTATTTAATTTACTTAATGGATAAGTACATACTTGTGAAATTTTATTTTTTTACAGTAAAGAAATTTTTAAATGTTGTATATGTATATTAAATTATATTTTTGGAAAACTATAAATTAATTTCAGTATATGGGATTTCAAAAGGAAGGGGGATGGTTACTATTTTGGGGAAATTTGTTCGAATAGAATATTTGGTGAATCAAATTCATTAAACTGTTTCAATTAACTTGTTAAATTTTCTGGACTAAAATATACGTTTAAGGTGATTTTAATTTAAGAATTTAAGTCAACTTATAAGTTAAATTAAATAAGTGAATGATAATGAATTATTGATTTAAATTTCAAGTGTTATTTAATTTATATGATATTTATACAAGGTCTTAAATGAGAAGACAAAATCGAATTCGAATGTATTGCACACAGCAAAATCAAAGGTGAGTAATCTCACGCTCTGGATTTTATTTAAATTTAAATGGTTAAATTCAGATAATTGTATGATTGATTGAATTTTTGGATGTGCACTGATGATTTGATGATTTTTGTTTTGGTTGGTCCTCGAGTTAATTGTTTATTGACTCGAAGCATATGGAATTTAAATTGTTTAAACTTAAATCATAAATAAGGAAATGGTTTATTTTAAAAATCAATAACGATGTAATAAATTAGTGATTCATTAAATTAGTAGGATAATTGAAATGGATAATTAATTAATTTAATTAATTAATGATTTGGGTTATTTAATTCAGAAATTAAAGGATTGAGTAAATAATGAATTAAGTAGTAAGTAAATTAACTAAGTATAAATAATTCAGAATAATCATTTGATGGTGTGATAAATAATTACTTAATGTAATTAATAAAATACATTTACTTTATGAAATTTATCAAGAAATTAATTTAATTAAGATAAGTAATTAAGGGGTAACTGATTTATTAATGAAGTAAATAAAGGATTAGTTAATTACATATTGAGTTTAATTGAGAATGATAAATATTGGGGTTGATTTAAAGTAATTAATATAGATTAAATTGGAAATTATTAATTCATATAAATCAACGGTGTAATTAAAGATTGATTAATTAAGATGAATTAATCATAAGACACATGAGAAATTAATTTGTGGAGCAACCAAAGATTACTCATTGATTTGGTCAAAATAATTAAGGACGTGAAATTAATTAAAGTTAATTACCTGAATGGAATTGGAAGATAATTAATCCAGGGTGATTAATTAAGATGGATCAGGAAGGGTTGATTAATTAATTCGGAATTTATTTGTGAAAAAAAAATCTAAGTGGTTAAGATTTAAAATTCAATTTGAATCAATTGAAATGATTGTATTTGACCAATTTTTGCTTCTGAATGATTGAATGGAATTGGATGGTTTAAAGTAGTTGATAACTATGATATGAAATATTGTGTATTTCATTTGGATGACTTGGGTTAGAATAACATGAGTTTGGAAGAGATCGGGGTCGGGTATTAGGAAATACCCGAAAACCCCTTCGGAATTAATAATAAATTGATGTGTGAAACCAATAGGCTGAATAAAATGATTTAAGTGAATTGAATTATTTTATCTAAGTTTGGTTCTTAGAAATTGATATGTGAAATAATTTTTGTCAATAGCAAATTTTGAATTGGATAAATTGACATATGTTATCCCGGGTTTATAAAAGTTGATTTCTTCGGTATTCCATGTTTGTTGGTTTACTCACGCTGGTTTCCAGCCTGACCCGGGTGTCACTTTGGTGTAATGCTCGGGTCAGACCGAGTATTACAGATTTTCAGGTTAGGACGTTCTGGAGCTCAGGAGGCGAGCAGGATGACAGTATCGCTTAGAATATATCTGCTATATTTATATTATTGATAATCTGAGACATGTAATTGTAAATATTCAGTGACTGTATATATATATATATATATATATATATATGTATATATATATATATATATATGAAACTCTGGTGAATATTAAATGTAATCGACAGATATAATATTCTTTTGTAAGCTGTTATTATTTATTATTATATTTTATCCGCTGCGAATGTGAGATGTTTGGTGTTTCTATTCTTCTTCTTCTATCTCTTCTTATTTTTTATAACTATCTAGAATTTTCGGGTTCGAAAATTTCGGGTCGTTACATTTGGTATCAGAGCTGAAAGGTTAAGCGAGAACCTTGGCTCTGGTGGGGATTACTCATTTAATAGAGTCTGTAGTACTCTAGAATGAGTTGAATATATATATATATATATATATATATATGAGAGCGTACTTGTTATTTTCTTATATAACGATTTTAGATGATTTTATATAAAATATATTTTGATATATAAAGCAATATTTCCTTCATATAAATATTAAGATGATTGGTTGTTAAATTATTAGAATTAAATTAAGAAGTAATATAATACAACCAAACTAAAGTTAAATAAAGATAAGTTTGAAATGGATTCAAACTGAAATTGAAGTCTTGAATTGGAATTAAATCAGGTTGAAATAGAAATACAACTAAATTAAAATTTAAGTGATTGAAAAATGAAATTTTAAATCTAATCCTAGAATTTGAGAATTTGGTTTCAAAGTAATGAGAAATAATAAATAAGTATTATTTGGATAATTGGGACTTATTGCAAACAATGGGTTGTTTGAAATTTGATTTGAATTTAAACCCAAGGGTGGTTAAAAATTGTAAAACATGGCTGGGAGGGCCAAGAAATAAATATATATATCTGTATGGATATACATGGTATTAAAGATAATTTGAAATAAGCTCTATGAGGTTGAGTTTTGATTTTTCCCTGAAATGTGATATAAAAACCCAAAGTGATATAAGTTTTGAACTAATAAAAGGGAAAGAATTTGAAGTTTGAAGTGGGAATTCAATGTGAGAATGAGGTTGTCTGGATTAAGTAAATTGAATTTAACTTGGGAGAAGTTAAATAAGTTTGAATGAACAACTTGGATTGAAGATTTTAAGATGAAATTGGAATTTAACTTGGAAAGTTAAATGGTTGATTTGAATTGGGGATTTGTGTAATCTCATACCGGGTTTGAGATTTAAAGATTGAAATGGATGGACATTTAAAAAACAAAAAAGACAAAACAAAAAAAACCAATTGGATGATATCACCCTATTGTAAATAAAAATATTTGAATTAAGAATGGAATTGTATAAATAAAATAAAGTAGGTTTGAATAATGGAATTGTAAAATAAATTTGTTTCAGAACTGGTTTCAAACTGGGAGTTAAAATTTAATAATAAATTAAAATTTTACAATAAAATTGTATTGAACTCTTATTTGAACCTAGAAATTCATAAGTTAAGATAATTTAAAATGGAATTTTAAGAATTGAACTTAGAAATTAAATTGTTTAAAAACTGTAAATAAAGTTAATTTGGTTTAAGGAGTTAAACCTACCTTTGTGAATTCAACTCGAATTTATATAATTCGAGATGGGTTTAAGTTGAAATTTAAATTCCATTAGTACAAATTGAATTTAGTTGAGTTAATTAGAAGTGAAGTTGCCTTGGGATTAAATAAATTTCAATGGAAATTGGAGTTATTCAAATTGGAATTGGATCAATTTAAATGGAAGTGTAAATTTACATTGAATTGTTGGGGTAGTGAACAGTTTGACTCGTGACTATTTTAAATAAATTGTTTTAATATAAAATTATTTTTTTCTAAGCTATAAAATATATACAACCTTTCTTTTTAAAGCTAACTTCTTTTATATTTGTTTTACAATTATTTTTGAAACTATTTAACTATTTTTCAACTGTTTTATAAACTAATTACTATTTTTCAACTATTTCACAAACTAATTTTTACTTTACGATTGGTTAACTATTTTATAGCTATTTTGTAAACTAATAATTATTTTTCAACTACTTATTTATTTTTCAATTTTCAAGCTATTTTCTAAATATAAACGGGTCGGAGTTCAAACTGTTATGGATTTAATACCCAACTGAGATAAGGATTGAAGTGAATGAAAATTCAAGTGAATGAGAGTAGAAATGGGATTGATTTAGCTAATAATCAATGGAAATAAATACGTAGGGTGTACGTATATTATTCTATTCGCGTAGTGATTTGATCCAGATTCGACACAGAATTCTGAGATAGTATATCGGTCCGAGTTGGGATTTTTCACTCGATTTTCGACGGCGAACCTGGATATGGATTGTTGATTGATTCTGGATATTCTCTATCATAGTTATGGCTATGCAAGGAGAATGACGGTTTCAAATCAAGAAACCAGATCTGAATCCGCACTAGGAAGTCGGGTGGACGATACTAGTTCGGAAGTGAAATTGTGTGATCGAATGAGCGATCAGGTTGATATAGCGTACTGATGATATGTGTACATCGTACGGATTTGAATGAAATTGATATTGGAAAGAGTAATCAAATTTGAATATTAGATCTGAATAAACAACGTTATATATATCTTTGTCATATAAGATAAATATTTCCTTGTTAAATCTATTGTCTGAAGAAAAGGATTTTTGAAAGTGTTTGAAGTATAAAAAGGGTTTTATACAAGTTGGAAATGATCCAAAATTTTAATTTTTTTATATATATCTGAAAAAATATATATAAAGGATCTTATGAGGATTTTGGAAAAGGTTTTGAGAACCTTTGGATTTGGAAGGCTTTTGATTTTTGGGTAAAATCAATATGAGAATTTGGAAAGCCTAGTTTGAGAATTAACGATTTTGGAATAATCGATTTTATATATCATACTAGGTGTATGATTTGAAGATACCATATGTGTATAGTATAAAATGTTTTAATGATTGCTCTGGGGAAAAAGGCGCTCCCTTGAAATGAACTTCTCAGGAGTGCCACCGGGAGGTGCTGCCTTGAGCCCAGGGGGGGGTTTCTAAAGTTAATCCTGTGAGGAGTCCGGACAAAACTAGTTCCTGAGGATTATTGGGTAGCGTAAGTCGATGGCGTTAATGCCTATAGAGGTATTTAAGTTATGCTGTGACGATAGTGTAACTCGATGTCGCTGCGATCTACTGTGGGGAACATAGTGAAAATCGTGTGGAGGATGAGTGTCAACGGTCTACACTTGATTTTGCCGGGAAGGCAACGCAACATCGGTAGACTGCGATCTATGGTCAAGTGGAGTGGAGAAGTTTCATTTTTGGCAGCGAAATTCGATGACGCTGATGCCTATAGTTATATGGGTTTCTGCTGTGATAGCTACGTAACCCCAGTTGTAGCTGCAATCTATCGTGGGTTCCATGGTGTAATCGTGGGGCGCGGAGGCCTACAGTTATCTATGGATTTTGTCGGGATGGCAACGTAACCATCGGGTTAACTGCGACCATGGATGGGGGTGATGATTTCCAGAGCATCCTCAGCAAAGATATTTCCTCTATTTTCAAACCTGATTCCTATATTTTCAATAAAATTATTTTTCAAATGTTTTCACTGGGTGTTGAAAACGGGTTTACCAAGTACTTATAGATTTTCAGTCCTACGCCTGATCAACGTATGATTGAATTTCCGTGAGAACAGGGATGGACTGGTTGAGACATCGAGATATAAAAAGTATTTTTTTTATAAAGAGATATTTTATTAGTATGATGTGAATTCAAAAGCATTGCTAAAATTTTGAAAAAAATGATGGAATTTTGGGGAAATAAAAAGGAAATCCAAACTAGAATTTAGTGAAGTGATTTTGTAATAAAAATCGAATCTTGATTTCGAAGTTGGAAATAAGCTAATTGGTTAAATAATTGTTTGATTGAGTATATTAATAAAATTTAACTTGGGAAAACAAAATATATGGTAAGTTAATAATGGAATTTGACAATGAATTCAAATTGTAAATAGAATTTGACTTGGATTTGATAATGAAATAAATAAGAAGAGATGTTGTAAAATAAAAATAAAATAGAATTGGATTAAAAATGTGATGGTTTGAACTACAAATAAAATTCAAAGGTAATTTGAATAATATTTAATGAAAATTTGCAAATAAATTGGATATAAGAGAAGTGATTATAATAGAAATGGTTTGAGTTGCAAAACAAAAACCAAGTGAATAGAAATAAATTGAGAATGGCCTTGTATTAATAAAATAAATTAGATAATGAATTAAATAAGTAAATTAAAAACTTAAAATGGGTTAATTGAGTTAAATAATAAATAGATGAAGTCTGATTGAATAAAGACTAAATCAAAGTTGTGATTGGAATTGGATTATCAGACTGAACTTAAATTTGGTGGTATATAAATTTGAAGCATAAATGAGTTCAGTATGTGGTTGGATATTATTTTGATAAATTAAAATTAAAATGTAAAGGGATGGGCTTACTGAAATTAATGGAAGTTGATTAAATGAGAATCAAATAAAAGTAAACTTAAGTTTGATGCTGGAATAAATTAAAGTAAATTAACTTAAGTTTAAAATTTATGGAAGCTTGGCTTCGAGTAAGGATGAAAGCCCATTCAATAAAAACTTGGATTGAATTAATTTGGAAAATGGTTATTAATTTATAAGTATTGGATGTGCCAAGCTTAATAAATTGTTTTGAATGGAACAATTGCGGAAATGAAATGCAATAAATGGTTGGTAGATAAATTAGCAATGAAATGGAATTAAATTCAGAATGTGTTGAAATTAATTTAAGTAATTATAAACTACATGAATACTCTATTAAACGAATATCGTCGAAATTTCATAAAATGGTTGTCGTTCGGCGTAAATAAAAGTAATTAAAATTCTATGAGTTAATAGAGATTTAAATAAAATTGATTCTGGATCATTTGAAGTAAATATGAGCTTGTTTGGATTGAAATCAATTGAATATAAGAAATTAAGTTACAAGTCATTAAAATTGAATGAGATGGCATATGAATTGGTTTAAAGCAATTGAATCAGCTTTAAAGTTATATAAAACGCTTATGGAAAGCGTTTTGGTGCTTGTTGCTTATGATATACATGTGTTTAACTATTGAATATAAGTGAAATGCTTGTGATTTGCTATTAAAGTAAATGAGATGCTGATAAATACTCTATATATGGCACTTACATATTTAAATTGAGTAAGTACAGGTACCTAAAGCCCGTTTGGCTGGATTTGGATTGCACTAATTGCTAAAATAAATAAGCTACTTGTTTAAATTGCTAAATAAGGTACGCCTACGCATTAAAAATAGGAAATATGAACTGTTTTTGCTTTTTCCGACCGTGTGGGTCGATGTATACATATTTATATCCCTTTTCAAATTGCAAAAGCTCCTCCGTACAAAGGAGAGTCTGCCAAAAATTTTCAAAAATTTTAGGAGTTAGAAAAAAAATTTAAAAAATTTTGAGAAAATTTTGTTAACGATAAACAATTTCAAATTGGAAATTAAAATAAATTAGTAGATGAAACTAGTGTGAATCAGTTATACTGGAAAGATAAAATTCAATATGAAAAATTTAAAATAAATTGAAATCGTACGAAGTGGGGAAAACTAGTTTGAAAGGAAAAGTATGTAAAGATTTGAAAGGACTATGATGAAATATTATTGTTAAGTAGGATATGCAGGGATTATAAGGAAAAGGAAATTGGATTTGATATCAGAAGAAAAATTAGAATTGCCCGACAAAAAGGTATGTATTTAAAATTTCTGAATGAAATTGGGTTGGGTTTTTGATGTAGCCACTTGGCTTTTGTTTCTTTTGGAATTTGGGAGCCCGTAGAGGCCTTTTGTAGTAGTACCGAGCTAGCCGCGCAAAGGAGATGCTAGCAAAAAAAATTCGGGAATTTAGAGAGTTAGAAAATTTTGAGAAATTTTGATAATTCAAAATTTGGCTTTAAATGGAAATTTAGATGATTGGGAAAAAGGGTATCGTTTGAAACTATAGAAGGTTTTGGGAAATGGGTTGAAGTAATAATGGAACTTTAATAAAGAATATATTGTGGCAGGTTGTCAGGACCCGATTCTTCGTCTTTCGAAAATTCAACATCGATACTCACATTATCGACTGTCGAGCAATCGAACGACGGAAAACCGAACACTTAGGGTTTTAAGAAAAAGAAAAGAGAGAGAAGAAGGAGATAGAAAGAAGATAGGAAATAAAGAGAAGAAAGAAAATGGAAAATAGAACGAAATAGAAAACAACAGAACAACAACAGAATCTCACAATTCGCAACGGAACTACATATAATAATAAATGAATAATCTTTAAACAAAGAACTATATCGGTTATTACATTACATCACATCATATCATCATTACATCAGAGTGTACAACAACAACAAACAACATCAAACAGCGGAAAAGAAATACTATATAACTAGTAATACGCCATGCCATCCATCTTGCATCCAGCAATTCCAGAATATCCAGAATATCCTGATAAACCTAACTCTTAACTGCCCGTGTGGAAATTGGTGGGCACCCAGAGTTTAGGAAGGAAAACAATAAACTCCGAGTCAGTCATGTGACTGGTGTGAGAACTCAAAACAGTTTATTTATCTTTAAAATCAAAATAGAGGAATATTTTTAAAGTCAATTCGCAATGCTTTAAAAAATGAGACTACCATAAGGCCTCCCGCACACACACACAATGCAAACGCAGAATCGGAGGAGATTTCTCCTTATGATAGTCAAAGATGCTTGATACGCATTTAAAAAGAACATTTGATATTATTACTAGTGCATAGTGTAGAGAAAAATTCATTTCGAAAGTAGAATATAAATCTTAGCCAACATACGACCATTATCGTATGCCTACTATAGCTAACTATGTTCAATAGCAGGTTACCGCCACATTCCATAGCAGGTTATACAACTAAAACCATACAAGTCTCGTATTGTTTCTTTGGATTTCCAACGAATGATCAGGCAAAGGAACTTCCCATTGCCACATGAGAATGCCTCTGGATGGACATCCCCGAGAACCAAACCGGATCTCTACCAACACAAGGCCGGGTTACCCCTAACTGAGTAACAACTGACCGAATATGCCATCCCCCGGTCCTTTGGGACCTTTCAACCGAGCGCTCGCAATCAGTTCACACAATCATAAAGTGTTTTCAACATGAGTAAGTATCTGGGCTCCATACCATGATACCACCCTTTTCCAGAAGGAAATGCACACATCCTAAAGGGCGCTACCCCTCATAACCTTGCTGCATCTTTCCTGTTTTGACCATTCACGGGGTGTGAGGCTCGACGAAGTCACATCCACAAAAACATACTTTATACAAAAGCCATGCTTTGGGTCAACAAATGATCATGGAGATGATCACCAAGGTAGACGATCAAATAAACGATCCTATCACAAATAATCAACACAATGATCATTTACAGCAACACTCAGCATGTCACATTACCAAATTGGGAATATATCGCTGATAACCTTCAACTACATAACCTCTGAGCTCGTACGTCTCAGAGAAGGGTGTTAAGCTAAAAGAATAAATTCTCCGCCACCAACAGAAATATATTTGAAAGAAATCTGCTTTATATCTCAATTTGTAACTGTAACAACCCGCATATTTATCGAGTTTACATTTAAATATTTTTATTTAAATATTAAATCGTTAATCGGATTTTGGTCCGAAAAACTACTTTTTGCAAACGGTCAAATTAGGACTCGAGACCACTTCCATTGAGTTCGAAATGTCGTTTACAACTTTTTAAGTATAAACATCGATAGGTTTGGAGTTAGTGAAATTTCACTAACTTTTCCCGCTTTGGACTTTGGGTTAGTTTAGCCTATTAAGCCCAAGTTCCAACCCTCTTCTCCTCACTCTTCATAAATTTCCTAACTAACTCAAGCTTTAGCATTAATGGTGAAGAGAATGGGAAATTAAAACTCCAAGCTCAAATTCAATTGCAACTCCATCATTCAACTCCAAATTCAAGTAGAAGATATTGGATTCAAGCTTTGGATTGCTTCTCCTTGCTTTCAAGCTTCATCTTCATAAATTTTAGTGCAAAGGTGAGATTTTTATCTCACAATTCTAGCCTATAATTATATTGGACTGTTGGGAATGATTCCCTATCATTTTTGCATGCATGTTAGCATTTGGTTTGGATTGGATTGGCAAAAAACTCCAATTTTTAGCGTTTTGTTGAATTTTCTGCACTTGAGTCGTTCTGGCCATTTTTAGGTCGTTCGGAGTTAAGTCGTTCGTCCATGAGTCGCTGAGTCATTGGAGCCTTGAGTCGCTGAGCCGTTGGAGCCTTGAGTCGCTGAGTCGTTGGACCCTTGAGTCGCTGAGTCGTTGGACCCTTGAGTCGCTGAGTCGTTGGAGCCTTGAGTCGCTGAGTCGTTGGACCCTTGAGTCGCTGAGTCGTTGGAGCCTTGAGTCGCTGAGTCGTTGGAGCCTTGAGTCGCTGAGTCGTTGGAGCCTTGAGTCGCCGAGTCGTTGGACCCTTGAGTCGCCGAGTCGTTGGACCCTTGAGTCGCTGAGTCGTTGGAGCCTTGAGTCGCCGAGTCGTTGGACCCTTGAGTCGCCGAGTCGTTGGACCCTTGAGTCGTTAGGTCGTATGACCCTTGAGTCGTTAGGTCGTTAGACCCTTGAGTCCTTAGGTCGTTAGACCTCATTTTATCTTCACTAGGTCGTACCGTTTTGGTCGGGGCGCTGCCCCGCACCCCGCCGGGGGCGCTGCCCCCTGGACCCCCGCGACCTGACCGGGCAGGTCGAACCCCGTAAGCGGTGGCGTTGCCCCCGCACCCCCACCTTGGGGGGTTGCCACCCCCCTGGACCCCCCCTCCGTAGGCGATCTTATCTGAAAAACATTCAACAGAACTTGCTTTGTTGAGATGCTGAGTTGACCATTCTTCGAGACAAACCATCTCTGGTTATCTCGGCCACGTTTGGTCGTTGGGGAACTTCCACTTTGATGCTTTTGAGCCGATTTCCTTGGATTTTATTCACATCTCCGAATGTGATCTTTGTGATGATTATTTCTACAATCTCTTCTGTAATTTGTCATTTTAAAAATATAAAGGTTTCAATACTAGTAGTAAATATCAAAACTCTTTTAACAAACAATTTCAACTCTATTTTTAATAACAAAGCTCTTTTCTTAAACCATTTTCCAATCTATTACTATATACAAACCTTTACCTCACTCGGATGAGAAATCTAATTAAACGACTTAGTAAAACAAGTGCTGTGAAACGCTTGCGTCCACTTCGTCGGTTAATTCCTGGACTTTTTCGATTGAACCTCTTGTGACAATTTTATTAGTGAAGATTTACAGTTTGTTCGTAAATATTTAAGTTAAGCAAGTGGTTATGGGACATGAAGCTAAACTTCTATATTTACTAGCTTAGTGTAATTGACACTTCTCGTTGATCATGACGATCATTCTGATGATTTAGACTAGCAACTGTGCGATGTCTCTTGTTGCGAGGTTAGACTAGACACCACTTGTGTGATTCCACTCACACATACCTTTTTGCTTTTTGGTTAGTCTGGACCTTAATCTGTGTGATTCCATTCACACATGTGGGGTAGCTCCCCTTGGTCTTCGGACCGTCATGTGATAGGCCTCTTTCCCTTTTTATGATTTCTGGATTTCTCGTGTTGATTTCTGGAATTTATGTCATTGACTTGTTATGAGTACAAGTTTAGGGTATGATGCCCCCTTCGAATCTTTGAGAAGATTCTTGTGATATTGATTATCTCTTATTGATTGATCTTCTGTTGATCATTATTTACATACTTATAGTGGTATGTCGTTATGGATGTTTATGTTTATGCCATATCTTTTATGTTATATCATGTCATCTGATATTTATAGCTAGACTGATCCGTTTATTATTTTCTTAAATAATACTCGGATCAGACCGAGATGTTACAGGTGCTTCTGCTTGACTTCTTCCCAGGGATTCATCACTCTGACTTTTGGCTAACTGTTTAGATTAGCAGTTTTTGTTGTATACACTTGAGATATAGACTCATAGTTGTATTCTTTTATATAGCACGTGTTGCTATTCTTTTGTATTATCGTGGATCTTATTGACCACTACTCTGATGTACACTTTCATGTGTTAGTTATATATTCATATCTTCTTCCGCCTTTGTGATATGGATATCTGTGACTGATTTGTGATATGATTATTTCTATGTTTGTTTCCGAAGATTATTTATAGCCACCGTGTGATAAGCAATTACATGGATGGTCGCTCCTCAACAGCCTTATTCTCCGTGCTAGTTGACAGCACTTCTCCGGAGTGTTCTTGGCTAGCGTGGGTATAGAGGTGGGGCGTCACAGTAACGTCAGACATACAATCCATACAAGTCTGTTCCGGGCTCGAACAAAACCGAAGGCACTTACAAGAAGTCCTTGCAATCCGGATAATCTCTAATCACGTCCGGACTTCCCATCACATAGGGAGTCTCTATACCATAGCTACTCGGTGCAAAGACAATCGACGAGTTGTCCTTTCGCTTTCAAAAAGATCCGGTCTTCAACACCGGTCTTCAAATGCAATTCATAACGACGTATCACATATTCGGAATGGGTTATACGACCCCATGGTCCTTTCCCGGTTAACCCGAATAGTGAGCGCTTATTCAAAAATAAGTGTGGCATTCAAATTCAAACAAATCACATCAATTACCCATTCAAAGGGAAATATTGATAGTCGGTTATTGAACTATCAATGGATATGCACACATCACCAGTTTCCAAATAATTTTCCAAATTATTTATTTTCCAAAAATCATATCTTTAGAAGATATATAATTTTCACACTTCAAAAATAAATCAATATTTATTTTTAAACAACTTCCCTTTTCAATCATAAATTCCATAGTGAATTTATATTCCAAAATATCCATGCATATACGATTTCAATTATTCATTTCAATTTATCTTCAAAAAGATAAATTCCCAAAATATTCACTTTATATTGGAAAACATTTCCATACTTATTTATTCATAAGTAATTCAAAAATTTTATTTATTTTCAATACTTAGAAAATATTTAATATACTCTAATTGAAATTAAGTATATATTTCATTCTTTAAGGAAATCATTCTTTTAAACATATTTATTTGGGCCAAAACGAATGTTGCGTAAAACATCGTTACGACAACCCAAAATCACTAGTATAGGGATTCGAAATTAAAATAGATATATAAATCCCAATACTATACAAAACATTTCCTTTCGGAAATCATTTACTATAACAACAGTGTTATAGTCCACTATTTCCTTTTATTTCTCGAAAACGTCTATTTCAACAATAAATGTTGAAATCTATGGTTTCGAATCTCAACACAATTTAAAACATCGTTAGATCAGTTTAATTCAATTTAAAACATCACATTCAAAACAATTTCTTTAACATATTATTCACTATTCAAAAACGTGAATATACTACGTTAACACATTTCATCCTTTTATACATTTCATTTTAAAGTATTATTCACAGTCAAAAATGTGAATATAACTCCATTAATAGGTTTCAACAATTTACTTATCAAAATAAGTTGTTTACGAATTTATAAAACAACGTTTATAAATTCCTTTTCTATCCTATATTTAATTCATAACTCAATTATATACCAAAGGTTCATATTATAAGTTAAATGCTTATAAAACGATTAATTTACAAAATCGTTCTTTTTAAGACTTTCTAAATTATAAATCTTATAACTTATAAGATCCAATTATTTATCCAAAACCATTCTTTAATAACTTCACGAATTTTATAAATCTTATTATTTATAATTTTCACTTATAACTTCACCATTTATAATTCTATAAATTCAATTCACCTATGCAATCCATTTTCACTTCATTCAAACACTTATAAAAACTCGTTTTATAATTCAAATATTTTCATTTATAAATTATCAATTTATAAACCTTTTATACTATTATTTTAAAACATCTTTAATCTCCTTTATAATTTCACTATTTTGATTTATAAAATAATCAAATTTTATAAATCCTATATTTTCAACTCTTTATAATAAATTCAATAAATCCCGATTAACACTATTTTATAAAATCATCAGCCTCATATTTTCAAAAATCAACTTTTAACTATATTTCTCAAAAATCATAATTTTTGTAACTTTTAAAAGTATAACGTTTATTTATTTATAATGGATCAATTCCAAAAATATTTTATAACTTATACTTTCAAAAATCACTTTAAAAACATTTTAAAATTCCAAAACTTGGTCCAATGATGCTACATACCAAATAGTCAATCACAACTACAACGATATCATATATCGATATGATAATCCATCAAATATCAAAATATCTGAAATCAAATAAAAACTGTTGAGGAATCCAGTTGGATCCCTCCAACCTGTTTTCCTGCATCCACAAACATTAGCACAATACCAATTCCGCTCCAGTACGGAATTATCACGGTATATGGGATTTAAAATATTATCCGCTTAATAGATGGCGCAATAGGGTCTCATCCGCTATACAAATGCGGGAAATCAATAACTCCAATATATACATATGCCAATATATATATATATTGCTATTATATATAATACCAATTTCACTGTTTATGAAATATTCGCGGTATATGTTTTTAATAAATAACATCCGCTTACTAACGGCGTATAATGTCTATTTTAACAATCAATAGATATCAATCATCATTCAAACATGCATTCAAATATTTTAAACCTAACTATTTAAAATAAAATCGAAACTGATTCGATTGAGTGAGAAGTTCTCACCTTGATTTTATTTTCGTTTTCAGCTTTTATTTCGAATAAAATTAAACGCGCGTTAAATTTTACCAGAAATTTTCACTAACTCCAATCAACTCCAATCCAAATCCATCGCGTAGTGCTCGTAAATACGAAGCCAACGCAAAAAATCTCGTCCGAAAAGGACCTCGTACGAAAGAGATATCGCAGTTTAAAGTTTGAACAATTATAATATAAACAAATTACAAATTTTCTTTATAAATTTCATAACCTAAATCTACAGCCGTCCATCCATCATCCTAGCAATCTGAACCGTGCGCATGTTCTCCCCCATCTCCCTCTCGTACGCGTTTTAACGCAGAAACCCATGTCTCGTGCTCCAAAATTCAAGGCCGCACCCACAAACTCCTTCGTGACGTTGATCAGAGCCCCCCACCGCGTG
Source organism: Allium cepa (assembly GCA_030765085.1). Taxonomy (NCBI): domain Eukaryota; kingdom Viridiplantae; phylum Streptophyta; class Magnoliopsida; order Asparagales; family Amaryllidaceae; genus Allium; species Allium cepa. The sequence goes on from CM060942.1 coordinate 74,772,089, forward strand.
CGCCTCGCCCATAGCCACCACCGGCCCCAATTATGTGACACTCGGTCCTTCCTTAAGCTCGAATTTGAGGGTGAACGGTCGAGCTCCACGCTCCATTTCCCGATGATCCACCACATAAATTTTGATCACACCCGTTGATTTCCAAGATCTCGTCGAGCCTTACGTTTTCCCAATTGAACGTTGTTGAAAATAACGCATGGATTTAGAGAAATCTAGGGGAGAAGCTAAGGAGATTTCGGCCATTGATTCCATTAACTGGCGGCTAGGGTTTCTAACCTAATTATTTATTTATTTTTTAATTTTTGTTGTGTATGTGGGCTATTTATAGGAAAAATCGAACACTATTCATTTCGATTTTCCAAACTCCGATTTACGCGCCGAAACTGACGTTCCTAGGGTTTATCCCACGTTCCGGACACAATGGAACAGGTTTCGGAAGCTAATTCGGACATCTTTGCGAGTTATGGCAATAAACGATCAATTTAAATTAAACCGATTAAATCGATTTTCTAGGCGTTTTAATTTGTACCGGACAAACGGTAAATCCAATTGACACGAAATTTGAAACCTTACGATAATATCACATTACGGATCCGATGAAACCGGTTTCGTCGAAATCCGAGACTTTTTGAAAAATGACTATTTTAACTCGCCAAATTAAAATTAAAAATAATTCGATGCGTTTCGAGCTGCCACGATCAAACGATAACTCCGATTGACACGAAAATTGAAATCCGGTAATAACTAACTATTACGGATCCAATGGAACTGGTTTCGTTCAATTCTGAGACTGTTCAAAAATTGACTATTTTCACTAGTCGATTTAATATTAAAATATTCAATTTTCACAAATTAACTTTTAATTCGATTTTAAAAGTTCTAAAATATCATTCTAACTTCATATATGATAAAATAAAATTTTACAAATCATTTTCAATCATATTTAACTCAATTTTCAATTATTTCCGTAATTTAACATATTACATTATCGATTTAATTATTCAATTAAATCCAATTATTCAAATTAAAATTTATTGGACTTATAAATTTACTTAATAATATTTAAAATTAATTAAATATTCAAATTTTTGTTATCAAAAATTCTGGGTCGTTACACAGGTTGGTAAGATTGTTGAATTGTGGGTTTTGGGAAAAAGTAAACGGGTATTGGTCCATTCTTCCTAATTAGTAATTTCGGGGACGAAATTCTTTTAAGGGGGGAGGAATGTGACGACCCGGAATTTCTAACAATTTAAATTAGAATATTTTATTGATTTTAAATATTTAAAAATTAATTTTAACTTGAATTCAAAATATTAATATTTACTTGGTAATTAAATTATTGAATTATATAATTTGAATTTAATAATTGAAATTAGGTAAATTATTGAATCTGAAATTTCTAAGCCTGTTTCAATTAATTTGAAGGCTTATAAAATTTATAATGACGATACTGAAGATAATAGAATGGTTGAAATTTAATTTAAAGATGATTTGTTCAGTTTTAATAATATATCGTTTAAATTGGAATTTAAAAATAGCCTTCCGAGGCGCAGTCTCGAAATTTGACGAAACCAGTTCCATTGGATCCGTAATAGTTAGTTATTATCGGATTTCAAATTTCGTAGCAATCGGAGTTGTCGTTTGACCCTGGCAGCCCAAAACGCTTCGAATTTATTTGAATCGATTTAATTTAAAATTGATTGTTTACTTCCGTAACTCGCACATACGTTCAAATTAGCCTCCGAAATACGTTCCATTGTGTTCGGAAAGCGGTTAAAATCCTGTTAACGTCTGTCGGCATGTTTGATTCGGGTTTCGGGATTTCGCGTTATGCGACGAGATTTTTTTTAAATATTCAGTTATTTTATATTCAAGCGTACGCTGGAAGCCTCCCCTGATTGATATCTTCTCCCCGTCCCTCCCTCTATTATTCCCAAACCCTTTTTATTTTCGTTCCTTTCTCTAAAAAAAATAAACAGAAGATCGAACATAAAAAAAAGAGGGGGGCCGAAGCCGGCCTCTAACGAAATTCAAATCTCGTTCGATCGAGAATCATTCTTCTGCTCGAGTTCGTCAACTTCGGTTTCAACAAGGAGGGCATGAGGGGAGCACGCGCGCGAGTCGCGCAAGGGTTTTGGGTACCTGGAAGGTCGCGACGCGGCGGTCGCAAGTGGGTAGGAGTCATCGAGATCGGCGTTAAGAGGGCTCGTGGGTAGCAGCGTTCGTGATTTTAGGGCTTGCGATTTTGGCTAGATTGGGAGGCCGCGCAGAGGGGTTGAGCTAGGGTTTCGGCTTGTGAGCGTTTGAGGCGGAGAGAGGGGGGAGGGGGGAAATACCGCAGTCATGGGCGGCAAGGTATCTGCAATTAATTTATTTAATTTACTTAATGGATAAGTACATACTTGTGAAATTTTATTTTTTACAGTAATGAAATTTTTATATGTTGTATATGTATATTAAATTAGATTTTTGGCAAACTATAAATTAATTTCAGTATATGGGATTTCAAAAGGAATGAGACGACCCGACTTTCTACTCCCAGAAAATCGCATCATCATGGAGAAAGAAAGGGATAGAAGAAGAAAAGAAAGAGAAAGAAGAAACAGAACAACATCAGAGAACTCACAGCGGAACGAATAAAATATAATATATAACATAAAATATTTACATAGTATCTTATTACATCAGAGTACTCAACTTAAACAACCGATAATAGACAGTTATAAACTTATGTCTAACTATACAACTCAAGAACAACAGATACAGGTACAAACAAACACAGCGGAATCAATATATAAATCTACACGTCGAAGCCTCGTGCTCCATATCTCCTCCAGAATTCGTCAAGCTAACCTGAATCACTTGACTACTCATACATAATATGAGTACCCAAGAGTTTAATAAAACAGAAAATAAACACTCGGGTCAGACAGGGGTCTGGTGTGAATAAACGGTTTAAAATTGCTTAACTTTAGAAAACCTTTGAAAGAAAAGGTATCACGTAAGACTTCCCACAAATAAACATGGAAAAGTTTTTCCCTTATGCTAACCAAAACATTTGATAGGAAATCCAGTGATATTATAATAGTGTCTAGGGTTTTCAAGTAAATAAGAAATAGCCGAAATTGTTACATGATTAAATTCCAGCTACTAGCCACAAAAGTAGGTAATACAATCAAAACCGTAGGATCTCGTAGGAAGAATGGGTTTCCATCAATGGCAGGGCTACTAGGGTACCGCCCATCAAAGTACGTGGCCTAGATCAACGTACTGGGGAGTACTCCCACTCCCCTGCAACACAAGGCCGGAACCGTCCCTTACTGGACAGTCCCGAACAAGACAACCCCGCGGTTGGCCGCGACCCAACTGCCTACACAGCCAAATAAAAAGGGACTTCTAGGCAGGGGAAAATCTTTCTCTCCAGTGGGAGCTACCCACGAAGCCTTGCTGCACCTCCCCTATTTTAGCCATTCCCGGTTGATGAGGCTTGAGGTTACGATTACCTTTATAGAACACATCTATCTTAGAATGCTCATCGTCCACCTGACGATGTGTTGAAAGCATTCAATCCATACAAGTTCGTTCCGGGTTCGAACGAAACCGAAGGCACTATCTCGTTGCACTCATTATTGGAATCACCTTCAGAGTCAACGACCATAGCCCTTGCACTCTGATTCGCCATCTCGAATCTATAAGCACTATTCCGTCAAACTCATTACGGAATCACCCACAGAGTTATACTGACGTATAGCCCTTACACCTCGAGTCTTCACTTGCTCCACTTGGATTAACGACCTAACGTTTAATTGGAATCGATGTGGTTTTCGGATTCCAAATATGGAAACCCGATCCCGGTCTCATCGAAACCAAACGCCATTTTAATGTCTAAGTTGTACTTAAGGGTTTAAACAATTTAACTTATATTCAGGATGATATATAAACAGATAGATGAATCATATTATCATAAAAGATAATTCATAACAACATTCATCTTACACAGCAGCATCACATAACAGATATATCCAAATCATTCAGCATCAAGCCAATATCAAACATCCAATATCAACCAATCATCCAATATCAATCTCCAGATATTGATCGTCCAATATCAAACAATTAACCAATATTAATCAATCAACCCATATTAATCCAATATCTAATATCAACCATTCAAGATCAATCATTCATTCATAACAGAATTGATTAACTCTTAATCACTTGGATTACTTAAATCTTTCTCATTTATTTATTCCAAATAAATAAATTAATCATCTCAAATGATATTCTTTAATTAATCTTCCTTAATTAATTATCTTTTAATTACATTCAAGTAATTATCCTATCCATATTCAGTAATTAACCCTTTAATTACTATCATTAATTACAATAATTAATGATCATACATTAATTAATTAACCATAATTAATTACATTAAACCTTAATTAATTACCATTAATTAATCATACTTAAATTAATCACTTATATTAATCAACCTTGATTAATATCATTAATTATATTAATTAATCAATCCTTATTAATTAATAATTACTTTAATTAATTAAATAATTAACTTATAATTAATCAACTCATTAATCATAATTAGTAATTAGCAATTTGTAATTACTTAACTAAATTAATTAACTTCTCAATTAATTAATTTCTAATTTAATTATATTAATGCTTGATTAATTAATTCAATTAATTAATCTTTATTTACTTCATTAAGTAATTATTAAACAATTAAATTAATAAATAAATCCTTAATTGAATTACTTTATTAATTAATTACAATTTTATTAATTAACTTAGTAATTAATCTTAAATTAAATTAATTAATTAATTAATCACATTGATTAATTAACTAAATTAATTAAGTAATTAACTCTTAATTACTTACTTAAATAATTATCTCTAATTACTTCCTTAAATAAATCTTAATTACTTTCCTAATTAATCATTTAACAAATAGTTAACTTCATCATTAAATAATTCTTAATCCTTAAATTAATTAATCACTTCATAATTAATTAACTTCAACAATTATATTAATCAATTCTTTAATTGATATTATTAAGTGATTAACCAATAATCACTTCAACTAATTACTCCATGAGTAATTATCATTAATTACTTCCATAAGTAATTAACTTCCTTAATTACATTCAACAATTAATCATTAATTACTTTATTAAGTAATTACACTTAATTAATTCATAATTAAGTGATTATTAAAAATAAATAAATAAATAAATAAATAAATAACTAATTATTTAAAATTAATTAACAATTAATTAATTAACAATTAATTAATTAACAACTTATATTTAAAAATTCTTAATTAATTAAGAAAACATTTATCTTAATTAATTCTTTACTTAATTTCAAATCATATTTAATTAAGTATTCTCAAGTTAATAAAAAAGATAAATTAACCCTATTTATCTTCATAATTAAATTATTTGAAATTAAGTCAAATTTTATTAACCTTAAAGACAAATTTATTCAATTTGGTTTACATAATTATAACATAAACTTTATTTGAAAAGAAGGTATTCAGGAACTGTTAGCACCAAAATTAGTCACTAACACCCTTGAGTAGAGTTATGTAGAGAGATTAATGAAGAGAGTAAATTAGGACTGAAAAATAGTGTAATTCAATGAAAAAGAATAACAAAAACGAGAACACCAGATTTATAGTGGTTCGGCGTAATTGCCTACATCCACTTTGAGTTTGATCTTTATTGCTTTCTCAATTACTTGAATACAGATACAATCCGTAAATCAATCACTTGAATACAAGTTTGAAATAAAAAGAGGAGAGTATAAGAAATGGCAGAGTCTCCCCAGTGTTCCCGGAAAAAGGCCCCTTTTCAGTGTGCCCCTGCCCTTCTATTTATTGACGAAGATGGGTTGGACGTCCTTGGTGGGCCTGGTGGCTGAATATCTTAGCCCAAATGGAATAAGCCCTGTGTGCTGAGTGGAACATGCCGAACGGTCGGCATGCCGAGCCCTCCTTTCCATGTCGATGGATCTCTCTGTTGAATGGAGGAAGCGGGCCGAACGATGTTGGGATGCCGAGTGAGGCGTGGATGCCGAGTGAAAGGATACGCCGAGTAGAGGGAATGCCGAACACAGGACATGCCGAGCAAAGGATATGCCGAGCACAGGATGTGCCGAACAAAGGACATGCCGAGCAAAGGATATGCCGAGCAAAGGATATGCCGAGCACAGGATGTGCCGAACAAAGGGCATGTCGAGCAAAGGATATGCCGAGCACAGGATGTGCCGAACAAAGGGTATGCCGAGTGAAGAGCAGGCCGAGTGGAGGGAGTGCCGAGTGAAATGCTGAAGGTCTCGTACCGAGTGCAAACCTGGATGGACGTACGTTCTTCAATGCCGAGTACAACCCTTGACTGCCGAACATTCAAACGTGTCGAGTGCTCATTTGTGCCGAGTATGACCCTGCATGCCGAACGTACCTTGTGGTGCCGAACGTCCATGGATGCCGAACGTGCCTTGTACGCCGAACGTTCTTGGTGCCGAGTGCTCCTATATGCCGAGCATTCCATAATTGCCGAACGTTATACAATATCGAACGATTCTTAATGCCGAGCGTCCTTCTAACGTCGAACGCTCTTGATTGCCAAAACATGTCGACTGCATCAAACCCATATATCCTCAGGCCCTTCTTGGTCAGAATCTTGTCTAATGCTGATAATAGTGTCTTCAACTGTCGTTTTGTAACCGGGCCAAGATGCCGGTTAACATTTGCCCCCCAAAGCGTGTCGTGTGAAGCCACGCGACATGCTTTGAATCAGCGAGTATTCCTTGTCTCTAGAAAGAAATCCATCGTGTTCCTTGAACAATCATTATCCTTTAATTTTATCCTCCCAAGATGTCGTATCCTTCTTTGGTCATCATGATGCTTGGTCGATTCCCAGTGTTATGAATCCAGGGTTGTAGTTCATCAGTGGCCATCCTGTCTGATTCTACAGAGCTAGTAAGCTTCGGCTATCTGATCCGGTCTTTTCTTAATAACCCTTAGTGAGAATTCAATTTCTGTTGATTTCAAGAAGTCGGACTTGTTCGGATGTACACATGCACGTTTGGGTACATGTTCTTTCCATTGGCTCTCGAATGCGTTTTATATGCTCATAAGTCGTCTCCAACTCCGTCCAGTTTAATTGCAATTCAATTGCGATTCCTTGTTTGTATTTTCTGTGAAATAAGGGTTGCAATCAGCCACTTGAGGAGTTTCCAAACCCCTCTTCAGTAAAAGCTTTATGATTTTGTTCACAGCTTCAATCTTTAGGATTGGTAAGAAGAGGACGCCAATGCCCCCAAGTGGAAAACGGCCGTGGACTAGCCATTTGAGTAATTTCCATCGGTGGGGTTCCTGGATTTTTGCAAACATCTTGCACTTTTCGCATTGTCTAGCATGATCGACCGTATCTAGATTGATAGTTGGCCAATAATACCTATAGCAGGGTATCTTCTTTATCAAGGTTTTTCCCCTGATGCTATTACCGCATTCTTCTTCATAGAATTTGCTCAAGATATCATCATGGGCGATGCGCCGAAGCATGGGGATGGACAAATTCCTTTTGACACACGACTTATTCTTAGATGATTTGGCATGAACATTTGAGGAGGATCTGTCGTTTTTCATTCCTCCGTTCAGTAAGAATTCCTCATTGTAGATAGTCTTTGATGGGAGTCAACCATGACACCTTTTCATTTTGTTCGCTGAGGTGTGTAATGATGTAATACGTGAGGTCGGTTAGTGGCCCTTGGACTTGGTCGAGATAAGGAGCAAGACAATGCCCCCTAGCAAGATCAACTTCCTTAAATTTGTATACTACCAATCAAGAATCACAAAAGATATGTAAAGTTTTCACTTCAAATCCTCTAGAAAATTTGAGGCTGGCAGCCAAGGCTTCATACTAAGCATCATTGTTTGTTATAGGTAAATCGAGTTTCAGGACGTAGCAGATTGATCGTTCCTCAGGAGTTATTATCATGACTCCTATGCCATAACACTGAACATTGGATGCTCCATCTGCATACATTTTCCAGGTTGGTTCTCTGCTACTCTTCGAGTAGTGTTCTGAGGTAGTGAATTTGGGTGTGAGGTCTGCTGATTTCCGTCCTTAGGTAGCCCTTCGAGGGAAATAAGTGATATCGAATTAGCTTAGTTTGATATTTTATTTAAGTAGTCTTTCAGACGTCTCAGGTCATTGTATGCCCTATCGCAACGGCTGGTAGGCATAGACGTTGATGGATTGAGCCTAAAAGTAAGAGTGGAGCTTTCATGGTGAAATCAATAGATATTATGCTAACTTTTGTAGCTTCGGGTTGATATCCAATGCGTGGCTCGCGATAGTTAATGAAATCACATATGCTTGTCAGAATGGGTCCAAGGGAACATATCATCATTTATTCAGAAAATCAAACTAATTCTTTTATCATCACTACACTGAGTTGTGATCCGATAATTAGCACCCGGGATGGGGTCACCATGGCTGGCTGTAATGTCGACCGTCACCTTAGCAGGTGCCATTCCAGATTCTTTGAGTATAGATGTAATTATTTTGCATAACATTCAATGTGAAATATGGTTGGGACGGCCAATGTTGACGGTTACTCTGGTCGAATCCTAGATTCTTGTCATGAGTTATTACGTCTAATAGTGAAGGACTCTGAATGCTCTAATAGATTATCAGCGAATGGCCAAAGATCAGGCTTAAAAGCGCATTGAAGGAAATGTCGGTGGGGGTCAGCCTTGAGTGGCGTGCAACTGTATAGCTGGATCTTGCTATGAGTTTGAATTTGCTTGTATATTCGAGTAATGCACTTTCTAATGCATTCGCGATCCTTTACCCGTCCTTCGAGTTGGAGTGAAAGTCAATTGCTCATGAGCTAAGGTGTCAATTCAATGATTCAATCTCTAGGCATCCTTTCGGTCGTCTCCTTGAGCAACTGTAAGCACTATATATAAGTTTTAATACTGAGCTATCGTAGCCAGTTTTAGGATAACCATGCGTCTTCTCCCAGTCTCGGGTTGATAAATGTACTGAATGGACGGTTAAGTCTCGTCCTAGCTATGTTTATGTTTTCACCTAAGTTCCAAAGACATAGAGGTGATCGGTGAATAGTCGGTTCACATTCATCTTGCTCCTCGCTCGTGCCCCCAGGTCTGGGGCATATACCGATAAGTAGGAAGGCCAGCCACGCCCACTTTAGCTTTAGTCTCTTTCCCATTGAATCGTGGGATCATGTCAATCGATGGGAGACTAAGTCTCACGTATCTCGGATTTTATTGTGGTTTTTCATTCCAAGAGGAATACTTCGATGCCACGTCAGTTTCAGGGCGTAATTTGGACAGTGGATGGTCATCTACGTCCACTTTGGTTCATGCTTTGTAATCAGTTCTCGGGGTAAAGTTGGCTACAAATGCAGTCGGGTTATGCTCATCCAGTTTCATACTGCTCCTGACGAATCGAATGAGGGTGCTGGAGAATTTTTGACCAAGTATTCATGGTTTACCCTCCTTTCCACACTCTGGAGGTCATAGTTTTTCAAGAAACATCCAAGTCACATTCGTATGTGCTTGGTGCGGATCAGTATTGACCCTCGATCTGAGGTATGATATAGTTGATTGCTCGTAGCTTTGGATGCCATTTCAATTGGTTTTGTATTGAGGCTTCCCTGCAGTCGTTGCTTCAAGTTATAAAGAACACCACGCTAGAGCTATAGTAAGCTGTCGTATTCAGTTTTTTAGTGATTTGTACCCATGCTCCCAGCATTGATTTGGCCAGGCTACTAGTTGGATGGTCGAATTCCATCCTTAGCGGGTTTATAATCCTTTGGTCGATTCCATGCCGAAGTTTGCGTAATAGAGAATGGTCGGAATCCACTCGTCTATTTATTGATGTTTATACACCACTCTGCATTCTGGTGACTTAGTGTTATTCTCCCCCCGGTTGATTCGCGCCCAATTTGTACTCATGCTTCGGTCCATGCTCCGGGGACCTAGAGATTTGTCGAATGGTTTACGCTTTAGTCCACAGTTCGAGACGCAGGGATTTTTGTCAACTCGTTTATACTCTAGTCCGCACTCTGGGGACTTAGAGTACTCCCGTCCGTGCTCCGGGGATGTAGAGGTTCTTAGGTCGTTTATACTCTAGTCCGCACTCATGGGACTTAGAGTACTCCCGTCCGCGCTCAGGTGATTGGAGCGCTTGATGAAGACAAGTCCGGAACCTCCTCCTATACTGACGGGGGTTATGAAGTAGAAATTACAGGCGCCTATAATCACACATCCGAATTGAGCATGAAGGAGCGGCTCGAGAAAGAGAAGGTCAGGGTCAAGGTCAAGCCTCGAGTTGTGGACTTGGACGATCCTTTGAACAAGCCGTTGAAGGTCATCCTTCCTGGCGGGTCCAAGCCTATGGAAATTCTCCGTACTTCTTCAGTTGCTACCCCTCTATCAAAGAAGAGTACCAAGGGTAAATGCTATGGAGAGGAGCCGTCCGGAAAGGAGTTGAAGAAGTACAAGAAGTGATTACTATCCTCGTTCAACGAGGGTTAGTTTAAGTCATGTAATTATTTTCATCTATTTCCTTAGTCCTTGTAAATAGAATGTCGACTCTGAACTTTGGAGGGGTTGTAATAGGAACTCATTTCTCATTAAAGTTTAGTTCCCTTTTCCGTCTTACAAAAGACTCTTATTATTCAGTTTTCTTTGTGATTGTGATGTTGATCCAAGCAGTTGTGAGTAACATAGACTTCTCGGTCCATCTTCATATAACTCGGAAACACTTCGGGAGTTGTTGAACTTCCATTCTGTGCTTCGAGCACTTAGAATACATTCTAGCCCGTATGTCAGGGATTTGACAAATTCAAGTCATCTGTGTCATAGTTCATATTCAGGGAACTAGGAGATCCGAATTGCTTATATTCGAGTCCGCACTCTGGGGACTTAGAGTACTCCAGTCCGCACTCTGGGGACTTGGAGGTTCAAATCATTCATACTCCAGTCCGCGCTCTGGGGGCTTAGAGTACTCCAGTCCGCGCTCTGGGGACTTGGAGATTTAAGTCATTTATACTCTAGTCCGCGCTCTAGGGACTTAGAGTACTCCAGTCCACGCTCTGGGGACTTGGAGGTTTAAGTCGTTTATACTCTATTCCGCGCTCTGGGGACTTAGAGTACTCCAGTCCACACTTTGGGGACTTGGAGGTTTAAGTCGTTTATACTCTAGTCCGCGCTCTGGGGACTTAGAGTACTCCAGTCCACACTCTGGGGACTTGGAGGTTTAAGTCGTTTATACCCTAATCCGCGCTCTGGGGACTTAGAGTACTCCAGTCCGCGCTCTGGGGACTTGGAGGTTTAAGTCGTTTATACTCTAGTCCACGCTCTGGGGACTTAGAGTACTCCAGTCCATGCTCTGGGGACTTGGAGGTTTAAGTCGTTTATACTCTAGTCCGCGCTCTGGGGACTTAGAGTACTCCAGTCCATGCTCTGGGGACTTGGAGGTTTAAGTCGTTTATACTCTAGTCCGCGCTCTGGAGACTTAGAGTACTCCAGTCCACACTCTGGGGACTTGGAGGTTTAAGTCGTTTATACTCTAGTCCGCGCTCTGGGGACTTAGAGTACTCCAGTCCACGCTCTGGGGACTTGGAGGTTTAAGTCGTTTATACTCTAGTCTGCGCTCTGGGGACTTAGAGTACTCCAGTCCACGCTCTGGCGACTTGGAGGTTTAAGTCGTTTATACTCTAGTCCGCGCTCTGGGGACTTAGAGTACTCCAGTCCACACTCTGGGGACTTGGAGGTTTAAGTCATTTATACTCTAGTCCACGTTCTGGGGACTTAGAGTACTCCAGTCCACACTCTGGGGACTTGGAGGTTTAAGTCATGTATACTCTTGTCCGCGCTCTGGGGACTTAGAGTACTCCAGTCCGCGCTCTGGGGACTTGGAGGTTTAAGTTGATAGTAGTCGTATTTCCACTCTTTAATTTGTATTCATCTACCGTATCGAGGCTAATGTTGTCGAATGAACAGTCGAACCATGTTTGCTCATGGAATGGGATCTTGCCCCCTGCTCAAGGGATGAAATTTAAAAAATGGACGATCGATTCTCGTCCGCTTGGTAATTATAGCTCTTCCAATCGAGTCAAGGAAGGAGGTATATGACAGATGGTTGGATCACATCTGTGTTGGGTTAGATAGCAGAATCTCTTACAATTTGCTCCATATCTCCTTCTTTTGTGTTGAAGGCAGGATTTGGTGTGTAGATGATCAAATCACGTCCACTCTAGACAGATCTTGGCGTCACTGAGCTTCAGAAGAGGCCTCTGTATTTTGTCAAACTTTGTTCTATGACTTGATTTGAGTGGGCGATCAGGCCATACTAATTCCAAGCCTTGTTCAGGTCTCCGAGTCAAATGTGGAGGTCAATGAATAGATGGTCAGTCATGTCGACTTTATATTTGGGCTCTAATCGTAATGAGCTTTTCAATCTCTAGTTCTTGGCCCTAAATTAAAGGCACATGATTGATGATGAGCGATCGAATCATTCTCATCTAGATGTACTCCACACGTTCGATCATGGTCTGCGTGGATCGGTTGGTGACCAAATCTGAGTATCCAATCTCCTGCATCGTTTTGAAAGTAGTTTAGTTAAAGTTAGTCGTAGTTCATAGAACAATTGAAATAGAAATGGAAATGGTTCAAAGAAGATTATGATAAATCTCATTGATAGATGAAGTAGCATCGTGTGCTTGCTATTCGACTTTGCCCCTGGCTCCTTTCAAAGGGATGTCGGCCGTCAGCAGTCCAATTGATAATCATAGCCCTTTATTAACAGGCATCAGATATTCGCTGCCCGCCATTCTGCAGGACATGTACATATTATTGAAGCTTTACTTTCTAGATCAGCTTTTTGATCACACCTCGGAGGTGTTTGTAATCGCACGTGTTAGGATCAGTGAGCATTTGGGAATACACAACATTCCCCTGATTTTCTTTAGACTTTGGTGTACTCTCTCGAGGTTTGTTTCCAATATCACTCCGAGTCGTGAGTCCTCAAGTAGATGTTGTCAATTGAATCTTTCAAAGAGCATATGAGCTAAATTTTGAGGTCTTTTTTCGGCTACTAGGATCTACATCCTTAGTCAACGGGCCTTCATTGTTATTTTCCTTAGTCTTTTCTGCTCCTCCACACTTTGATTTAGATTCATTATTGTCATAGAGACGATCCATGGTCGTTGGAGGCTCTCCAGCTAACCGGCTGCTAAAATATATATGGAGGTCGATTATCCTCAAGTGATCAATATGATATCCCTTTGAGAGTATCGTTCGAGTAGCAGTTGTTTGTCCGCTCTCTTGTTGTCGTTCAGAAGCTGTCGCTAGATCCTCTATGCCCCGGTCGATCAGGGGATGTAAGGGAAGTAGATAGAATGTTCCTTTATTAAGTTGAGTTTTGAATTCACTATAGGGGTCGTATAAGAGACCGGTGTAACTTAAGTTTGGAACGGTCTGGATGCCCTCGGCATATACAATACCGTTCCGCATTATAGAGGTGGTCGGCATAGAGGTATGTTCGGCCTGGAAGAGCGTTCGGCCTAGAGGTTTGGATCGGCCTAGAGGAGCGTTCGGCCTAGAGGAATGTCGGCCTGGAAGAGCATTCGGCCTAGAGGTATGCTAGGCCTGGAGGAGCGTTCGACCTAGAAGTTTGGATCGGCCTGGAGGAGTGTTCGGCCTAGAGGTATGGTCGGCCTGAAAGAGCGTTCGGCCTAGATGGTTCGGCTAGGAGTGTTCGGCCAAGATGGATTGGCCAGGAGTGTTCGGCCAAGTGTAACTCGGCATACACCTTTTCTGCAACGGTCGGCATAGACTTTTTCTGGGGCAATTGGTTGAATTGCCTTTAGAGGAGGGTTGGCCTTCATTCAACTTGAGTGCAAACTTCAACATCCAATCGCCAAATCTTGCATACATCAGTGAATCCAATCTACGACTATCAGCTTCCTTTAGATTTCTTTCAAATCTGAGTGGAATAGGAAGTTTTCTATTAGACAACTGGATCAATCTCACGAATATAGAAATCCAATAGTAGATGATGAGATCCAATCAAGCTGAGAATTAAATTCTCAGTGAAAGCACCAAAATGTTAGCACCAAAATTAGTCACTAACACCCTTGAGTAGAGTTATGTAGAGAGATTAATGAAGAGAGTAAATTAGGACTGAAAAATAGTGTAATTCAACGAAAAAGAATAACAAAAACGAGAACACCAGATTTATAGTGGTTCGGCGTAATTGCCTATATCCACTTTGAGTTTGATCTTTATTGCTTTCTTAATTACTTGAATACAGATACAATCCGTAAATCAATCACTTGAATACAAGTTTGAAATAAAAAGAGGAGAGTATAAGAAATGGCAGAGTCTCCCCAGTGTTCCCGGAAAAAGGCCCCTTTTCAGTGTGCCCCTGCCCTTCTATTTATAGATGAAGATGGGTTGGACTTCCTTGGTGGGCCTGGTGGCTGAATATCTCAGCCCAAATGGAATAATCCATGTGTGCTGAGTGGAACATGCTTAACGGTCGGCATGCCGAGCCCTCCTTTCCAAGTCGATGGATCTCTCTGTTGAATGGAGGAAGCAGGCCGAACGATGCTGGGATGCCGAGTGAGGCGTAGATGCCGAGTGAAAGGATACGCCGAGTAGAGGGAATGCCGAACACAGGACATGCCGAGCAAAGGATATGCCGAGCACAGGATGTGCCGAACAAAGGACATGCCGAGCAAAGGATATGCCGAGCACAGGATGTGCGGAACAAAGGACATGCCGAGCAAAGGATATGCCGAGCACAGGATGTGCCGAACAAAGGGTATGCCGAGTGAAGAGCAGGCCGAGTGGAGGGAGTGCCGAGTGAAATGTTGAAGGTCTCGTGCCGAGTGCAAACCTGGATGGACGTACGTTCTTCAATGCCGAGTACAACCCTTGGCTGCCGAACGTTCAAACGTGTCGAGTGCTCATTTGGTACGACCCTGCATGCCGAATGTACCTTGTGGTGCCGAACGTCCATGGATGCCGAACGTGCCTTGTACGCCGAACGTTCTTGGTGCCGAGTGCTCCTATATGCCGAGCATTCCATAATTGCCGAACGATATACAATATCGAACGATTCTCAATGCCGAGCGTCCTTCTAACGTCGAACGCTCTTGATTGCCAAAACATGTCGACTGCATCAAACCCATATATCCTCAGGCCCTTCTTGGTCAGAATCTTATCTAATGCTAATAATAGTGTCTTCAACTGTCGTTTTGTAACCGGGCCAAGATGCCGGTATTCAGGAACAAATTTCAAATTTTAAAACACTTAAATCATCTAATTTTTAAACCTATTTATTTCAATATAAATTGAACTTGGTTTTTAAACATTACTTAAAAATTTATCTTAAAATTTTGATTCACTATTTAAATTCAAAACACTCTTTTTAAAATTAAATTTCAAATTTTAATTAAGATAACTACCTTAAAGAAAACAATCATCTTAAAACATTTTAGATTTGAAATGTAAATTCGATTACATTTTAAAGTTCGATTAACTTGATTTTCAAAACAACAAGTTTTAACGTTATTCATTCGTCTCTTTTACAAAACTTTTTTATAGTTAAATACTTGATTTTATCGAAATCAGGTCTCAGGTTGGGAACAAAAGTTCCTCTCGGGCCAGACCCGAGTAAACTTTCTTAATAACTCGAGACAGACACCTAAACTACCCGAGGCAACACCGAAGCAAACGAGCTACATCCCACTTCGAGTCAACCCTGAATACAACGCGAGTTCCCCACCGAGTCAAATCTCGCTTTCTCCAAAGAAAATACCCAATGCACAAAGCATACACGTGTGTACGTATCCCACCGGCTCCGGCCACCGTAGGCAACCACGATCATCGTCGACGACCACTCGAAAGCACACGAACTCGACCGAACACCCAGACCCAACAAAACTCCCTCGAATCGAAATTCGACCAATCTCACGAACAACTGCAGATGTTCTGACCCCAATACTCATCGCCGCCGGTCATAGCCACCACCGAAAACTCAAACAACCACCTCACAACATCGCCGCAACCGCCACGCTACTATTTCCAAGCCGCGATCAACTCCGGTCACGAATCCCAATCTCAATTCCCTCAACAGCCAAGCCGAAACAAAGAACATACTAAACCCTATTTCGATCGATTATGATCAAATTACTCATTGGAAAAATTTGAAGGTATTTTTCCCAACGTCCACATTCCAGAAACAAGCCTCGACCCTAAATTCATCTTCAATCGTTGATTGAATCTTCGGCCATCATCAAAAACCTCCAAAGTATTCAAACACAAAATTCACACCAAATTCTCAAATAAAAATTATGATATAATCTTTATAAATCATAAATTTTGATTCTTAACATATGCATGTAATCCAAAGCAGAAAACATGGAAGTTGATTTGATTTTTTTCTTCATGCATTAGTAGTTTACAGTAATTTCATTTTTTTTATTCATATGTAATTTAGAAATTACAGAAACTACTCTTAAAGTTTCTACTTATCATTTACATGCAAAGTTTCATTTGAACGTTATAATCAAACAATGGAGTAGTGGAAGATTTAAATTTTCTGAAGAATTGAACAGCCTGTCCAAAAGAAACAGGAAGCATGGTGTTTTCATTTTTGCATAAATACACAGAGTTATAAACATAACTACAAATTCAATAATAACTGAATGATTTTCAGGCCATATAAATCAAACTTTCAGATCATCATATGCATGCAATAAATTCCAATTCAACTGTTTTTAAAATTGTTTACTCACCTTATAGTTGATATGCAGAGCACAACAGAAAATAGAACGTAGTAGAATGAATTTCCAGGCCTTGCTAATTTGAAAAACTTTGATTGCATGCTTCAATTGATTGTTAAAAATGTTGAAACTAATCCGAACTTGCTGCAGCCCTTCATTTTGAATGCAGTTTTGAAGAAATGCAGATTTGAACTTCATGCAGGTTGGTTTGTTGATATGAAGAACATTCAAATTTGCAGATTTCATTGATTTGCCCCTTTTCTTTTACTTTGCAGATCTTATTTTCACTTCAGATTTGTAGTTAAGAATTTTTTTTTCTATTTTGAGCTTTAGAAAAGAAACAAAGGAGAAACAATTTTCTTTTTCTAAAAACATTTATTAAAATTAAAATGAAAATAATGCCACATGTTCCTCAATTCAAACAAATGTCACTCCACTTTCTTAATTTACTTACATGTGTTTTAGAGATCCTT
Source organism: Allium cepa (assembly GCA_030765085.1). Lineage (NCBI taxonomy): Eukaryota > Viridiplantae > Streptophyta > Magnoliopsida > Asparagales > Amaryllidaceae > Allium > Allium cepa. Next base: position 74,789,416 of record CM060942.1, read on the forward strand.
TACCATGTTACAAATGTCTTTATGTGTTTTTAACTTTTATTTAACTTAAATAATAACATAAACTTACTTATTTATGTTACCTTATAAATAAATGCTTACATATATAAGTATAAATTTACCTTTAAAAGAAAAAAAATGTTTTGAAACTAATTAAAATATAAACAAATTCCTTACACATGTATTTATAACCATTTTAAAATCTAACCAATTTAAAAGAAACAAACAAAGCTTGTTTAAATTCTTTTTTAAATTATCATATTTAAAATAAATAACAAACTTATATTGTAAAACAATTGAATCAACCTTTAAATTAACTTTTGAAAACATTGATTTTAAAACAGAGCTTCAATCTAAAATATTAATACATTATAAATTATTAATTGATTAAATTTCAAAACAATTTCAAATTATAACATATACAAACATATATATTACAAATTTGAAAATTCATTTTTAATTTGAAACACAATATCTTCTATTCACAATATATATCAAATATATATATTATAAACAAAATAAAATCTGATTAGCTTTGAAAAACAATTTTTATCAAATTTAAATTGTCAGAAAGATATAAATTACAATTATCAGATTAAATATTTATCAACCTTTAAAAGAATAAATTTATCAATTTAAATTAAGATTATAAAGAAAATTATCAAACCAGTTAAATTATTAACACGGATTATTAAATTCATATTGCCCAAAATTCCGGGTCGTTACAATCCTCCCCCTTTAAAAGAATTTCGTCCCCGAAATTTAAAAGCAAAGGTAATTTAATAACTCGGTACAGATTTTGATTTAAATTAGCAAAGCATACTTAACAACCAGTAACTAACATCCATAGAAATCACATAAACAAACAAACTTAACTAATTATTCTGACACAAATCAGAATAAATTTCTAATTCTATCTCGAGTTCCCCAAGTATAAATCACCGGGAGACTCGCTCTATAAAAGCCAACAAACTAACTACACAACCAAAATCCAGAGCTTCACTCATCTCTAGATCCTTCATTCTGAACAGAACATCAGATTGCTCTCAAATCCAGCTCAATATCCAATTCCAACTGAACTACAGATTCAACAACCAATTGATGAATCATACACGTATTCCCTTAGAGATATACGATACACAATGAATTCCAGCTATCCAAACTAGCAATTCAATCTTATCCTATCAAGACACAGATAAGAAATTTCAAATGCCACAGCACTACTCAACCAATCTTATCCAATTATTGTTCTCTTATCCAGAGAGTTCTTAACAACACTGAAGACTCCAACTTCAAATTCCAAACTCCTCATCTCATATCTATAACTCAACAGACAATCCAAGACTACCAATCTCTTCCTGATCAGCTCAACCCATGCTGATACTTCCAGAAACAACTAGACCAAAGCAAACAGTTCCTAGATCCTATTCAACAGAAAAGTCTTCCAAAATCCGTCAAAATCTAGAACTCAAGCTCTACTACTCAAGCAATAGCAGACAGCAGCTACCTCGCTTCCGCTGAACAACTCCGATTCTAAAATAGATAAGAATATCTGTTGATGAACACGAATACAAACTTATCCACTAAATTCGAAAACCTTGTTCATCAAATCCATAAAAATCTGAGTGACACATCTGACTCAGTCACATATCCTCAAAACAGAATCTTATTCCAAAACTATATCAGTCCAATTCCAAAAATATCTGAGTTGCTACATCAACTCTACTACTAGGCTGACTACCAAAATTACTTCTGGAAACAAAACAAATATGGAACTCAACTCCAGATGCTGAAAAACTCTTGATTATATCAGTAGCTCCTACTTCCACATGAGAATCCTCAGCCTCAACAAAAGATTGCTCAAGAAAAATTCCCAAACTAATCGCAAGTCACTTTTGCGATCCTACCTAGTTCGGATTCCAAAGAAACTGTCCTCTCTTTACCAATTAGAACAGCTTTAAACTTTTCCAAACAAAGGTTAACCTTTCAACAAAACATCACCACCTTCAGCCCGGACTGCCGAAAGAGAACCACAAGATTCCTGAACCATCGGAGAAACAAGCCACACAGCTGCTTCCAAACTTTACCTCGATGATACAGCAAAGCCAAAAGATCTCCTTGACAGCACAACAAACACTTCGAGTTGAAACTGCTACCACAGCTAACCAAAGACTCTAATCCAAAGGCTTCTCCAAAACCAAAACCATCAACAAACCACACAACGGACCTCCGAGATGGCAAACAACCCTTCAAGAAACTCGGACTCCAAACCAAGCATCCATATCTCGCTTACCTTAAGGAATAACAATGAGACCATGCCTGGAGAAAAAACAACTCATAGACCTTAGTCTCATATTCCAAAACAGCCAACCTCCATGCTAAAGATCCAGACAACTTCTACACAGACGAATCTTCCCTGCGGCGGGTAAAGGCTGCTCCACAACTTCTTCTAAAACTGCTTCAAGAGAAAACAACTTCAGAAAATATCCAAGGATACTGCATCTCATCATGCATTACCAAGATATCATCATTTACTCCTGCACTACCAACAAATCCAAACACTAGAAAAAAAATCGCTTACCCGAGCGAAATCCAAACTTACCTTCAAAGATAAACTCCGAATCTTTTAAAAGATTTCCTTCGGATATCAGAGAAATCCTTACTCCAAACTACAAATCTCACTCGAAACGGTATTAGGTCTACAGTCTCGACAAATACCTCCAAATCTCAACATAAACTTCCAACCTCAAACATGTGGACCTCTTCCATCAGTGGTAGTCGTGTTACACACACACCACTACTCCATCTACCTTTAAAACTTATGTTGGAAAATCCATACAGATAACTCAACTTATTAGGTAGACATAGATATACATATATATAGTTATATATAAAAATTACATGTACGCTCTCTCAAGAAAGACACCACTACAGAGCCTAGGTATTCACTCAACCTAATGCTCCCTAAAGAAAGACATACTTCAGAGCCTAGTGCTCTGATACCAAGTGAGTTGACCCGACTTTCTACTCCCAGAAAATCGCATCATCGTGAAGAAAGAAAGGGATAGAAGAAGAAAAGAAAGAGAAAGAAGAAACAGAACAACATCAGAGAACTCACAGCGGAACGAATAAAATATAATATATAACATAAAATATTACATAGTATCTTATTACATCAGAGTACTCAACTTAAACAACTGATAATAGACAGTTATAAACTTATGTCTAACTATACAACTCAAGAACAACAGGTACAAACAAACACAGCGGAATCAATATATAAATCTACACGTCGAAGCCTCCCGCTCCATATCTCCTCCAGAATTCGTCAAGCTAACCTGAATCACTTGACTACTCATACATAATATGAGTACCCAAGAGTTTAATAAAATAGAAAATAAACACTCGGGTCAGACAGGGGTCTGGTGTGAGTAAACGGTTTAAAATTGCTTAACTTTAGAAAACCTTTGAAAGAAAAGGTATCATGTAAGACTTCCCACACATAAGCATGGAAAAGTTTTTCCCTTACGCTAACCAAAACATTTGATAGGAAATCCAGTGATATTATAATAGTGTCTAGGTTTTCAAGTAAATAAGAAATAGTCGAAATTGTTACATGATTAAATTCCAGCTACTAGCTACAAAAGTGGGTAATACAATCAAAACCGTAGGATCTCGTAGGAAGAATGGGTTTCCATCAATGGCAGGGCTACTAGGGTAACACCCGTCATAGTACGTGGCCTAGATCAACATACCGGGGAGTACTCCCACTCCTCTGCAACACAAGGCCAGAATCATCCTTTACTGGACAGTCCCGAACAAGACAACCCCGCGGTTGGCCGCGACCCAACTGCCCACACAGTTGAATAAAAAGGGACTTCTAGACAGGGGAAAATTTTGCTCTCCAGTGGGAGCTACCCACGAAGCCTTGCTGCACCTCCCCTGTTTTAGCCATTCTCGGTTGATGAGGCTTGAGGATACGATTACCTCTATAGAACACATCTATCTTAGAATGCTCATCGTCTACCTGACGATGTGCTGAAAGCATTCAATCCATACAAGTTCGTTCCGGGTTCGAACGAAACCGAAGGCATTATCTCGTTGCACTCATTATTGGAATCACCCTCAGAGTCAACGACCATAGCCCTTACACTCTGATTCGCCATCTCGAATCTATAAGCATTATTTCGTCAAACTCATTACGAAATCACCCGCAGAGTTATACTGACGTATAGCCCTTACACCTCGAGTCTTCACTTACTCCACTTGGATTAACGACCTAACGTTTAATTGGAATCGATGTGGTTTTCGGATTCCAAATATGGAAACCCGATGACGGTCTCATCGAAACCAAACGCCATTTTAATGTCCAAGTTTTACTTAAGGGTTTAAACAATTGAACTTATATTCAGGATGATATATAAACAGATAGATGAATCATATTATCATAAAAGATAATTCATCACAACATTCATCTTACACAGCAGCACATAACAGATATATCCAAATCATTCAGCATCAAGCCAATATCAAACATCCAATATCAACCAATCATCCAATATCAATCTCCAGATATTGGTCATCCAATATCAAACAATTAACCAATATTAATCAATCAACCCATATTAATCCAATATCCAATATCAACCATTCAAGATCAATCATTCATTCATAACAGAATTGATTAACTCTTAATCACTTGGATTACTTAAATCTTTCTCATTTATTTATTCCAAATAAATAAATTAATCATCTCAAATGATCTTCTTTAATTAATCTTCCTTGATTAATTATCTTTTAATTACATTCAAGTAATTATCCTATCCATATTCAGTAATTAACCCTTTAATTACTATCATTAATTACAATAATTAATGATCATACATTAATTAATTAACTATAATTAATTACATTAAACCTTAATTAATTACCATTAATTAATCATACTTAAATTAATCACTTATATTAATCAACCTTGATTAATATCATTAATTATATTAATTAATCAATCCTTATTAATTAATAATTACTTTAATTAATTAAATAATTATCTTATAATTAATCAACTCATTAATTATAATTAGCAATTAACAATTTGTAATTACTTAACTAAATTAATTAACTTCTCAATTAATTAATTTCTAATTTAATTATATTAATGCTTGATTAATTAATTCAATTAATTAATCTTTAATTACTTCATTAAGTAATTATTAAACAATTAAATTAATAAATAAATCCTTAATTAAATTACTTTATTAATTAATTACAATTTTATTAATTACCATAGTAATTAATCTTAAATTAAATTCATTAATTAATTAATCATATTGATTAATTAACTAAATTAATTAAGTAATTAACTCTTAATTACATACTTAAATAATTATCTCTAATTACTTCCTTAAATAAATCTTAGTTACTTTCTTAATTAATCACTTAACAAACAGTTAACTTCATCATTAAATAATTCTTAATCCTTAAATTAATTAATCACTTCATAATTAATTAACTTCAACAATTATTTTAATCAATTCTTTAATTGATATTATTAAGTTATTAACCAATAATCACTTCAACTAATTACTCCATGAGTAATTACCATTAATTACTTCCATAAGGTAATTAACTTCCTTAATTACATTCAACAATTAATCATTAATTACTTTATTAAGTAATTACACTTAATTAATTCATATTTAAGTGATTATTAAAAATAAATAAATAAATAAATAAATAAATAATTATTTAAAATTAATTAAACAATTAATTAATCTACAACTTATATTTAAAAAAATTTAATTAATTAAGAAAACATTTATCTTAATTAATTCTTTACTTAATTTCAAATCATATTTAATTAATTATTCTAAAGTTAATAACAAAGATAAATTAACCCTATTTATCTTCATAATTAAATTATTTGAAATTAAATCAAATTTTATTAACCTTAAAGACAAATTTATTCAATTTGGTTTACATAATTATAACTTAAACTTTATTTGAAAAGAAGGTATTCAGGAACAAATTTCAAATTTTAAAACACTTAAATCATCTAATTTTTAAACCTATTTATTTCAATATAAATTGAACTTGGTTTTTAAACATTACTTAAAAATTTATCTTAAAATTTTGATTCACTATTTAAATTCAAAACACTCTTTTTAAAATTAAATTTCAAATTTTAATTAAGATAACTACCTTAAAAAAAACAATCATCTTAAAACATTTTAGATTTGAAATGTAAATTCGATTACATTTTAAAGTTCGATTAACTTGATTTTCAAAACAACAAGTTTTAACGTTATTCATTCGTCTCTTTTATAAAACTTGTTTATAGTTAAATACTTGATTTTATCGAAATCAGGTCTCAGGTTGGGAATAAAAGTTCCTCTCGGGCCAGACCCGAGTAAACTTTCTTAATAACTCGAGACAGACACCAAAACTACCCGAGGCAACACCGAAGCAAACGAGCTACATCCCACTTCGAGTCAACCCTGAATACAACGCGAGTTCCCCATCGAGTCAAATCTCGTCTTCTCCAAAGCAAATACCCAATGCACAAAGCGTACACGTGTGTACGTATCCCACCGGCTCCGGCCATCGTAGGCAACCACGATCATCGCCGACGATCACTCGAAAGCACAGGAACTCGACCGAACACCAGACCCAACAAAACTCTCTCGAATCGAAATTCGACTAATCTCACGAACAACTACAGAAGTTCTGACCCCAAAACTCATCGCCGCCGGTCATAGCCACCACCGTAAACTCCAACAACCACCTCACAGCATCGCCGCAACCGCCACGCTACTATTTCCAAGCCGCGATCAACTCCGGTCACGAATCCCAATCTCAATTCCCTCAACAGCCAAGCCGAAAAAAAGAACATGCTAAACCCCGTTTCGATCGATTATGATCAAATTACTCATTCGAAAAATTCGAAGGTATTTTTCCCAACATCCACATTCCAGAAACAAGCCTCGACCCTAAATTCATCTTCAATCGTTGATTGAATCTTCGGCCATCATCAAAAACCTCCAAAGTATTCAAACACAAAATTCAAACCAAATTCTCAAATAAAAATTATGATATAAACTTTAAAAATCATAAATTTTGGTTCTTAACATATGCACGTAATCCAAATCAGAAAACATGGAAGTTGATTTGATTTTTTTCTTCATGCATTAGTAGTTTACAGTAATTTCATTTTTTTTATTCATATGTAATTTAGAAATTACAGAAACTACTCTTAAAGTTTCTACTTATCATTTACATGCAAAGTTTCATTTGAACGTTATAATCAAACAATGGAGTAGTGGAAGATTTAAATTTTCTGAAGAATTGAACAGCCTATCTAAAAGAAACAAGAAGCATGGTGTTTTCATTTTTGCATAAATACACAGAGTTATAAAAATAACTACAAATTCAATAATAACTGAATGATTTTCAGGCCATATAAATCAAACTTTCAGATCATCATATGCATGTAATAAATTCCAATTCAACTGTTTTTAAAATTGTTTACTCACCTTATAGATGATATGCAGAGCACAGCAGAAAACAGAACATAGTAGAATGAATTTCCAGGCCTTGCTAATTTGAAAAACTTTGACTGCATGCTTCAATTGATTGTTAAAACGTTGAAACTAATCCGAACTTGCTGCAGCCCTTCATTTTGAATGCAGTTTTGAAGAAATGCAGATTTGAACTTCATGCAGGTTGGTTTGTTGATATGAAGAACATTCAAATTTGCAGATTTCATTGATTTGCCCCTTTTTTTTTACTTTGCGGATCTTATTTTCACTTCAGATTTGTAGTTAAGAATTTTTTTTTCTGTTTTGAGCTTTAGAAAAGAAACAAAGGAGAAACAATTTTCTTTTTCTAAAAACATTTATTAAAATTAAAATGAAAATAATGCCACATGTTCCTTAATTCAAACAAATGCACTTTCTTAATTTACTTACATGTGTTTTAGAGATCCTTTACCATGTTACAAATGTCTTTAAGTGTTTTTAACTTTTATTTAACTTAAATAATAACATAAACTTACTTATTTATGTTACCTTATAAATAAATGCTTACATATATAAGTATAAATTTACCTTTAAAAGAAAAAAAATGTTTTAAAACTAATTAAAATATAAATAAATTCCTTACACATGTATTTATAACCATTTTAAAATCTAACCAATTTAAAAGAAACAAACAAAGCTTGTTTAAATTCTTTTTTAAATTACCATATTTAAAATAAATAACAAACTTATATTGTAAAACAATTGAATTAACCTTTAAATTAACTTTTGAAAACATTGATTTTAAAACAGAGCTTCAATCTACAATATTAATACATTATAAATTATTAATTGATTAAATTTCAAAACAATTTCAAATTATAACATATACAAACATATATATTACAAATTTGAAAATTCATTTTTAATTTGAAACACAATATCTTCTATTCACAATATATATCAAATATATATATTATAAACAGAATAAAATCTGATTAGCTTTGAAAAACAATTCTTATCAAATTTAAATTGTCAGAAAGATATAAATTACAATTATCAGATTAAATATTTATTAACCTTTAAAAGAATAAATTTATCAATTTAAATTAAGATTATAAAGAAAATTATCAAACCAGTTAAATTATTAACACAGATTATTAAATTCATATTGCCCAAAATTCCGGGTTGTTACAAGGAAGGGGGACGGTTACTATTTTTGGAGAAATTTGTTCGAATAAAATATTTGGTGAACCAAATTCATTAAACTTTTCAATTAACTTGTTAAATTTTCTAGACTAAAATATACTTTTGAGGTGATTTTAATTTAAGAATTTAAGTCAACTTATAAATTAAATTAATTAAGTGAATGATAATGAATTATTGATTTAAATTTCAAGTGTTATTTAATTTATATGATATTTATACAAGGTCTTAACTGAGAAGACAAAATCGAACTGGAATGGATTGCACACAGCAAAATCAAAGGTGAGTAATCTCACGCTCTGGATTTTATTTAAATTTAAATGGTTAAATTCAGATAATTGTATGATTGATTGAATTGTTGGATGTGCACTGATGATTTGATGATTTTTGTTTTGGTTGGTCCTCAAGTTAATTGTTGATTGACTCGAAGCACATGGAATCTAAATTGTTTAAAATTAAATCAAAATAAGGAAATGGTTTATTTTAAAAATTAATAAGGATGTAATAAATTAGTGATTCGTTAAATTAGTAGGATAATTGAAATGGATAATTAATTAATTTAATTAATTAATGATTTGGGTTATTTAATTCAGAAATTAAAGGATTGAATAAATAATAAATTAAGTAGTAAGTAAATTAACTAAGTATAAATAGTTCAGAATAATCATTTGATGGTGTGATAATAATTACTTAATGTAATTAGTAAATACAGTTACTTTGTGAAATTTATCAAAAAATTAATTTAATTAAGATAAGTAATTAAGGGGTAACTGATTTATTAATGAAGTAAATAAAGGATTAGTTAATTACATATTGAGTTTAATTGAGAATGATAAATATTGGGGTTGATTTAAAGTAATTAATATAGATTAGAACAAATCAAAACATAATTGGAAATTATTAATTTATATAAATCAACGGTGTAATTAAAGATTGATTGATTAAGATGAATTAATCATAAGACACATGAGAAATTAATTTGTGGAGCAACCAAAGATTACTCATTGATTTGGTCAAAATAATTAAGGACGTGAAATTAATTAAAGATAATTACTTGAATGGAATTGGAAGATAATTAATCCAGGGTGATTAATTAAGATGGATCAGGAAGGGTTGATTAATTAATTCGGAATTTATTTGTGAAAAAAAAATCTAAGTGGTTAAGATTTAAAATTCAATTTGAATCAATTGAAATGATTGTATGTGACCAAGTTTTGCTTCTGAATGATTGAATGGAATTGGATGATTTAAAGTAGTTGATAACTCTGATATGAAATATTGTGTATTTCATTTGGATGACTTGGGTTAGAATAACACGAGTTTGGAAGAGATCGGGGTCGGGTATTAGGAAATACCCGAAAACCCCTTCGGGATTAATAATAAATTGACGTGTGAAACCAATAGGCTGAAATAAAATGATTTAAGTGAATTGAATTATTTTATCTAAGTTTGGTTCTTAGAAATTGATATGTGAAATAAGTGTTGTCAATAGCAAATTTTGAATTGGATAAATTGACATATGTTACCCCGGGTTTATAAAAGTTGATTTCTTTGGTATTCCATGTTTGTTGGTTCACTCACGCTGGTTTCCATCCTGACCCGGGTGTTACTTTGGTGTAATGCTCGGGTCAGACCGAGTATTACAGATTTTCAGGTTAGGGCGTTCTGGAGCTCAGGAGGCGAGCAGGATGACAGTATCGCTTAGAATATATCCGCTGTATTTATATTATTGATAATCTGAGACATGTAATTGTAAATATTCAGACTGTATATATATGAAACTCTGATGAATATTAAATGTAATCGATAGATATAATATTCTTTTGTAAACTGTTATTATTTATTATTATATTTATCCGCTGCGAATGTGAGATGTTTGGTGTTTCTATTCTTCTTCTTCTATCTCTTCTTCTTTTTTTATAACTATCTGGAATTTTCGAGTTCGAAAATTTCGGGTCGTTACAGTAAGTGACACATATAATGAATTTTTCTTGTGTGTGTATGTATAAGGTGTATATTTGTTAGCACTATAAAATTGTTTTATATTGCGTTGATTAGTCTGTTGAGTAGTTTATGAATTCTGGTCGAGAGTGGGAGCCACGGTGTCGATAGGGGTTTCTAAACACTTAAATAAGGCAAACCGCTATAACATTGTTTTTCAAATTGGTAAATGAAATAATATTACTGTGGGTTATATTTTATATATAAATAATAATTTTCAAAAATTGGTATTGTTATTTTTACTATGTTTGTTTGTTAGGAAATGATAATATTCAATTATTATCATTTATTGTTGTTTAGTCATGCTCACCCAGTTTAGGAGTATTGACTATTGTTTACGGATTGATTATTTATGCTCGAACAGTTTATGAGCATTTATTTGTTTAATTTTGATTAAATACGAAAAACTTATGAATTAAGTTTCACAATTTATAAGGTGCTTGATAGTAATGTTATTATAAAGTTTATTTTGATATAAGAATGAACGGTTTTCTATAAAGTTGATTTTATAAATCAGGTTCATAAACGTGTTTAACTATAGGAAATCTTTTTGTTATTTGCACAATAGCGTTTAAAAGCTAAGTGCAACTATTGATCATTTAGAAGAGAAAAAATAAATAAATAAACTCCGCAAAGATGTTACCGTCAAATATTCATTTAAATTTTGGTGAATATTTTTTTATATACTCATTTCTCATTTTCCTCCGCTTAACAAAAAATATTTCTAATAATTTTGTTAAATGAAACCAACGGTGAGCCTAGATTTTGACCACTTCTCATCGTCTCCTCGGTTTTCTATCTCTTCCCTCCAATCTCATCCCTTTCTCAACTTTTCCCTCTCGTCCAACTCACCTCCATCCTATCCACTCTTCCACTCCTCCATTCTTGGGCTTGTGAAAGGCTACAAACCCTAGATTTGGTTTTTTATATTATCTCACGCTACAAACCCTAGATCGACACCAAATTCGCATTTTAATTCTCTTCAACTAGAATTCGAGTAGCTTCCTACTACCACCATCATCCACCACACTAAGAAAATTTCTACACCCCACATCTCCATCGCTCTATTTTCCAAATCTCCAGTTGAGCCATAGCATCCAACAGCCTGAGCCTGCAGATATGGAGAAAGTATTTCTTTTATTTTCAGATAAATTTAAATATTAAAATTCATAATTGTATTGTAAATTAAGTATTGTTTTGGTGCAAGTTGTTATGTATTAAACATGTAACTATGTCAAATTATTATACTACATTTTGATGCTTTTGTATATTGGTCTGTATAGTGAACATTCGATTAAATCAAGTTATTATAGTACGTTAGATGTATAATGGGCACATCGATATTTCATCAAGTCTCTAAGATATTAAATTTGTCACATTCAACGTGAATTTTTTTAAATTGATTGTAAATCAACTTTTGAATCGAGATGTCTCAAAAATATAAAAGATGCATGGACTACAATCTTATCTTATTTTGTTTCCACCAGAAAAGTTACCTAGCCAAACTCTGTAAAATATTAGTACTTTGGAAAAGTATCAGTAGCTAGTATGTCAAGCTATGTCAAATTTGCTAGCTAGCAAATTAAATTTATAAAAGGCTTATGTTGTATATTATCCGCCGGCTGTTTTAATATGGAAACCATGATGTTGTTTCGCTATCGGAATAAATGTGAAAAAAAATCTTTTATATATGATTTTACTATGTAATAAAAAAAGTGTATTGTAAAAATTATTGATGGATTTTCTATGGTTGAATTCATTGTCCACCCTTAAAGAAAGAAAATTATTTAGAGTTTTAATTAATTGAGTTTATTTACTAAAGATACTTAGGAATAGTAGGAAATAAAATGTTAACCGTTAAGAGGAACACTAAACACAAATTTTAATATAAATTAGTTATCCTTTACTTTTTATAGCCATGTTAGTATATTTTAGTGTTCCTTTAAAATAAATATATAAATTAAGATTTTGTCGTTGGGACATCCCTTCATTTTGACAAAATGGAAACAACTAATAAGAAATTTGTGAAAATGCATTTATGGAACTTCTATTTTTGTCTCATGAAATTTAGGTGATGCTCATCATCCAGGAAATTGATAATTGAACCCTACAAATAAATCTCTTTTATTATTTTTGTCTCCATTTTAAGTCATGATCAACAACTTTATAACAAACTAACATTCATCTTCAATTAAAGAAGACAAATTAAGAAGAAACTAATCATAACTTTTTAGTGTACACATATGCATTATTATATACCTTTAAGCTCTTAGTTGTTATGCATAAATATGCTTTGAGTTGGTAAATTATTCTTGTAAGGTGAGTATTTGTACATAGGAGCAGTTGTTTTTATGGTTATAATTTGCGTAATTGAAATGAGAAAGCCTGATAAACCCTGTAAGTTTAAGCCTCAAATGTATAAAATGGAAAGTAAAGCTTACGACAATCTAATGGCTGATTATGTAACAACCCGGTATTTGCATCGATTAATAATTGACATTTAGACGATTAATATTGTTGCAAATTTCTATTTGAAGTTTTTAAATTTGAATTAAAATTCTTTTATAATTTGTTTAAGAATTTTTAACGGGCTTTAAAAATTTGTTTTGGCCCGTCCCTTTTTGGGTCGCGACAATTAAATAAACCCGTCCCCCTCTCTTCGTTCTTGAACCCGTTTCCCCTTTTTAATTTTCATTTTTCCCCATTCACTAGCCCTAAAACAAACACGAACGAAGAAAATAATGGCGGCCCTGTTAATTTTCGCTCGTTTATTCTTCGTCGTCCCCAAATTGAAACTAGGGCTTCGTGGAATCAAATGCGCCGACTTCAACTACTAGGTCGATCGATGGCCTCATGCTCGGCACCTTCAAATTTCGTCGAAATCCTGGTGAGTGACCATTCACTCGCATCTAATTCGACTTCGTTTATATATGTGATTTTGTGTGTTTTACTCGGCTTTGGAATTTTCTGGTACTCTGATTTTGTGATAGTATTTTGGCTTCGGCCACTGCCTTGCTTAGCTTAAAACTTCTGCATTGATTTGTTTAGAAACTGTGATAAAGCTTGAAATTTGTAACTTGTGTTACATGACTTCGGTCACTTTCGATAGTCTATTAGGATACATCATTTTGGCCACACGACTATGAAATTGTCTCTCATGTTATCTGACTTCGGTCTTGTACCACTTGCTATTTTGACTTCGAACTGCACTGATTGGTACACTTGTTAAAATTGTTTACTTCGAATTCACTCGAGTTTGTACTCACATTGTTTTACCATGTTGCTTGAGTCTGTGTCATCTGCCCTTGCATTGCTGTTTGGTCTGACCATCTTGCACTGCACTGTGTTTTGTTTCATGTTTGAGCATAGCATTCATATTGTTATGTTGGTGGCAATCTTGTTCTGTGTAGTTGTAACTGAACATGTCCACTGTTGCATTCTTGCATATGCATTTTTTTGAATTGTGCACTGATGCAATACTTGTTGCCCTTCACTTGAAATCAGTTGCATTTCTCTGGTTTTGATGAATTTTTACGTCGCCATTGACTTGGGTTGAAGTTTATTTTGAAAGGTTGAATAAAAGATGGAAGTTGCAACATATAATTTAATCCCGTATATATAATTAAAAGGTTGTATAAAAAGTGTAGGACGTTATTAGTAACAAAATAACTTTATCGTGCAGTACCATTAAATTGAAATCATTGTAGCATGCTGCTGTGTGCCTCTGCATTCCAGATGCTTCAATTGGTTTTTTTTCCATACTGTCATGCATTCATGTGTAAAACCTGGGTCATCATCTTTAGGCAAAGCATGAAATGATATCCAGTTATTTTGGCCTTGCTGCCTTCATACATTTGCTGCTTTTGTTGTTTTAGATGTTGCACAGTGTTGTGCATCAAGGCATTGCTTTGTATTTGGACTACCTGTCCACTTTGATTATTTTTGTGGTTTGGCCACTTCATGCTGTATGGGTTAGGACCACTTCACTACCATTTTGAGCATTTCTTTGTTGTTCACTGCCACTTTGGTTACTTCATATATATATGCAGACACTTGAGCATATTTTATTGTTTCACTGCCACTTTTGTATTGCGTATTTAATATGCAGATACTTGGCCATTTACAATCTGTAGCTTTTGTATTGATCATTGTTGCTGTATTTCTGTGTACACGCACAGTTTCATTGTTGCAATGATATTTTGAATTTTTGGTCGAGGCCATTTGTACTTGTGTTGAATCTGATTTTTGATTTGACCTTGTGCACTCGAGTTGGCGAGGCAGTGCACATGTATGTACGTGTGTACTGCAGCCACACCGCCTTGTTTCCATTGGTATTTGAACCTTCATTGATTTTGGTTCGTTGATCTTTTGGGTACATCATCACTATAGTGGCAAGGCAGTGCACGCAAGCGTGAACTGCAGCCACACGGTTTGGTTTTGTGATATTCTATTTTGTTGTGATTTATTAATCTTTTGCGTATTCCATATTCCGTAGTGGCGGGGCAGTGCACGCGTGCGTGTACTGCAGCCCTACTCGACTTAATATTTTAATTGATATTTAAATGTTTTGAACTGTTTTGTTTATTTCAATTCAATATTCTGAATTGCATTCTGATTTGGTTTAATTACTGTCGTCTATTCATTAATTAATTATTATTGCTTCTGTGCACTAATAACTGAGTTTGAATTAGACTGACCCGAGTATTATTTTCTTTTGAATTTAATACTCGGGTCAGACCGAGTATTTCAGGTTGTAGATATTCTGCTTTGGGTTGCTGCTAGAGCTATGAAGTTCTTTCATATCTTTTGGAGTAGTCGTCGTCATTTGTAGTAGTCTGTAAAATTGTATAGGAAGATATGTATTCATGTATATTAAATACGTTAATGTACTTGTATATGTAACTTCCTTAATCGATTGTTGTAGTTGTATCACATGTACCGTGTGAATGTATTGTAACTGACATCAGTTATTATATATATATATGAGACTTTTTGTTTCATCTGTGTTCCGCATTTATATTATCTGTGTTGTTATTTTATATTTTTGTCCTAGACTACTATAGCCACTGTGTAGTAGCTTTGAGTTTGCATCGGCATGTCGGATTTCCTCCTGAAATGAAATGCACGTTTTTTACTATCTGGCATATCGGTGCTCGCACAAAGCAATTACACGGATGGTCGCTCCTCAACAGCCTTATTCTCCGTGCTAGTTGACAGCACTACACCGTAGTGTTCTTGGCTAGCGCGGGTATATAGGTGGGGCGTCACAGCTTGGTATCAGAGCCTGGAGTTTAGAACAAATATAAAACATAACTTAGATAGTACATGTGTTACAACTATTTGTCGATGTTTTATCTCACATCTTTATCTAAAATCATCTTTGATTTGTTAGGTATGAATTCCTAACTCTTATTCATGAGCATTGCTGCTATTCTCTGTTGCACTTACTCATTTGTGTATGCACTGCTAAGTATCCTTGTGTATATGCTATACCAAGTTGCATATCGCGTTGTTTATTCGAACTGCTGTATATATGCATTCTTATCTCGGATTCGTGTACTGGATGGAGTCTCCATGCAATTGGGTTTTGGGTATTCCTACTTTGATGGATTGGAATCGAATTCTTCAGATTTTATTCACGTCTTCGAATGTGAATCTTAGTGAATTGATTTGGTTTTCGAATTTCATCGATTCTTGATTATTTCCCGATTTGTTGCTATCATTTATTAGCAACTTTGATGACCTTTTCTTCGGGATTTTTGTGGACATACCTTTCGATGAATTCGGTATCGATTTCTTTGGATTCTATTCACGTCTTCGTATGTGAATTCTTGTGATTGATTGTTTCTACAATCATTTTTGTGATTTGTCACTTTATAATATAAAGGTTTCAAATACTAATAGTAAATATCAAAACTCTTTTATCAAAATGTTTTCGACTCTATTTTCAATACAAAACTCTTTTTCTCAAACCGTTTCCTAATCTACTAGTATATACAGGCCTTTACCTCACTCGGATGAGAAATCTAATTAAACGGCTTAGTAAAACAAGTGGTATGAAACGCTTGCGTTTGCTTCGTCGGTTAATTCTTGGACTTGTTCGATTGAACCTCATGTGAAAATTTTCTAGTGAAGATTTACAGTTTGTTCGTAAATATTTAAGTTAAGCAAGTGGTTATGGGACATGAAGCTAAACTTTTATATTTACTAACTTAGTGTAATTGACACTTCTCGTTGATCATGACGATCATTTTTACGGTTAGACTAGGCCTCATCGGTGTGATTTCGTCTCACACATATCTCTTGTGCTTTGAGGATTGTCTAGACACCATTTGTGTGATTTCGTTCACACATACCTTTTCGGTTAGACTAGGCCTCATCGGTGTGATTTCGTCTCACACATATCTCTTGGGCTTTGAGGATTGTCTAGACACCACTTGGGTGATTTCATTCACACCTACTTTTCTTTTGATTGTGAGGTTAGTTTTGACCTCAATCTGTGTGATTTCGACTCACACATGTGGGGTAGCGCCCCACGGTCTTCGGACCATTCGTGTGTCAAAATTAATGGCTTGCAACCATGAGATAGCGTCTCGTTATGCGTTGCACGTGTTGGTGATTTTCATGCTCATGTGTAGGTGAGATTCCGTGCTCCCGTTCTCGCTTTGCGTTGCACGTGTTGGTGATTTTCATGCTCACGTGTAGGTGAGATTCCGTGCTCCCGTTCTCGCTTTGCGTTGCACGTGTTAGTGATTTTCATGCTCACGTGTAGGTGAGATTCCGTGCTCCCGTTCTCGCTTTGCGTTGCACGTGTTGGTGATTTTCATGCTCACGTGTAGGTGAGATTCCGTGCTCCCGTTCTCGCTTTGCATTGCACGTGTTGGTGAGTTTTCATGCTCGCATGTAGGTGAGTTTTTGTGCTCCCGTTCTCATTATGCGTTGCACGTGCTGATGAATTTTCATGCTCGCATGTAGGTGAGTTTTCGTGCTCCCGTTCTCGCTTTGCATTACATGTGCTGATGAGTTTTCATGCTCGCGTGTAGGTGAGTTTTCGTGCTCCCGTTCTCGTTATGCGTTACATGTGTTGATGAATTTTCATGCTCGCGTGTAGGTGAGTTTTCATACTCTCCTTCGAGTTTTCATACTCCGTTTGAGTTTTCATACTCTACTTCGAGTTTTCATACTCCGTTTGAGTTTTCATACTCTGTTCGAGTTTTCATACTCCGTTCGAGTTTTCATACTCTGTTCGAGTTTTCATACTCCGTTTGAGTTTTCATACTCTACTTCGAGTTTTCATACTCCGTTTGAGTTTTCATACTCTGTTCGAGTTTTCATACTCCGTTTGAGTTTCATACTCTACTTCGAGTTTTCATACTCCATTCGAGTTTTCATACTCTGTTCGAGTTTTCATACTCCGTTTGAGTTTTCATACTCTACTTCGAGTTTTCATACTCCGTTCGAGTTTTCATACTCTGTTCGAGTTTTCATCCTCCGTTTGAGTTTTCATACTCTACTTCGAGTTTTCATACTCCGTTCGAGTTTTCATACTCTGTTCGAGTTTTCATACTCCGTTTGATTTTTCATACTCTCCTTCGAGTTTACATACTCCGTTCGAGTTTTCATACTCTTATCTTGTGATTTCTGGATTTCTTGTGTAGATTTCTAGAATTTGTGCTTCACCAATTTTCGTGATTTCTATTGATAAGTTTTATCAATTCTTGTGCATTGGTGAATTCGTGTGTCATTGACTTGTTATGAATACAAGTTTAGGGTATGATACCCCTTCCTATCTTTGAGAAGATTCTTGTGACATTTTTGATGAACGAAAATTCATTGGTATTATATTTTGATGCCAATTATTTCGATGAAATTTTGACGTATGTCGAAGTTGCTACTGATGTCGCTGTTTTAATCACGTGTTTTAAAAAAATGTTTCAAAATATAAATCAAAATTGTTTTCAAAACTTTTACGATTTGCGCTTTCAAAAGAATGAGGAAGCGAATTAAACGTTTCAGAAAAATCGAGGACTATGACCCCTTTCTTTTACTGATTCGCTTAATTTCGGACTTGTCCGTTTGAGAACGTAAAATGTTATTTATTTAAAATACACAATTTTGCACTTTCAAGGAAACGATGAAGTGAATTAAACGATTTAGTAAAACTCGTGGTTATGGGTCATGTGCGTTTGCTATTTCGGTTAATTTCGGACTCGTTAATTGAAAATTTGTGATTTCTGATTATCGTTTGTGATAATCAGATATTTGTTGTTTTTGATTATCGCTTGTGATAATCAGATATTTGAGATTTAATTATCGTTTGTGATAATTAAACATTTGCGATTTGAGATTTGATTATCAATTGTGATAATTGAATATTTGTGATTTGAAATTTGATTACCGTTGTGGTAATTTCTGATTATCGTTTTGATAATTGGATGTTTATGATTTCTGATTTATCGTTTTTGATAATCAGATATTTATTGTTTCTAATTATCGTTTGTGATAATTAGATATTTGAGATTTAATTATCGTTTGTGATAATTAAATATTTACGATTTAAGATTTGATTATCAGTTGTGATAATTAAATATTCGTTGATTTGTGATTTCTGATTATCGTTTTTGATTATCAGATATTTATTATTTCTAATTATCGTTTGTGATAATTAGATATTTGAGATTTAATTATCGATTGTGATAATTAAATATTTGTGACTAAGATTTGAATTATCGTTTTGACAATTGAATACCTATTGATTTGAAATTTGATTACCGTTGTGGTAATTCCTGATTATCGTTTTTGATAGTTAGATGTTTGTGACTCGTGTTTTCTAATTATCTTTGTTGGTAACTAAATTTTTGCTGTCTTCAAATTATCGAATCGATGATTAGATATTACTGTTTCGTGATTTCTGTATTCTGATTATCTATTTGATAACCAAATTTTGTTGAGAATTTGTGAATTTCTTTTATGAAATTAAAAGATATCGTTGGCGTTTATATTGTACTACGCCAGTGTACCGGCTCAATTTTATGCTATTTATGACGTTTCCCACGTCTTCCAATTACGGAAATGCCTTTGGGATTTCCGATCCTTATTCTTATTCTCGAGCTACCTTCTATTCACATCATTGCTTCGGAGGTTCAGCATCCTCGAAATAAAGATGTTTATCTCGTGAAAGCTTAGTGGTTCTCAAATCCTATGGATTTCATTTTTGAATCTGGAGAATTCATCGAGCAAACACGTTCAAGCTTACTCTTTCATGCTCTTATGGTTGTTATCTTTTGTCCATTTATTCCTTATGATTGCGAGGACGCAATTTCTTTAAGGAGGGGAGTCTGTAACGACCCGGTATTTGCA
Organism: Allium cepa; assembly: GCA_030765085.1. NCBI lineage: Eukaryota > Viridiplantae > Streptophyta > Magnoliopsida > Asparagales > Amaryllidaceae > Allium > Allium cepa. The sequence goes on from CM060942.1 coordinate 74,809,494, forward strand.
TCGATTAATAATTGACATTTAGACGATTGATATTGTTGCAAATTTCTATTTGAAGTTTTTAAATTTGAATTAAAATTCTTTTATAATTTGTTTAAGAATTTTTAACGGGCTTTAAAAATTTGTTTTGGCCCGTTCCTTTTTGGGTCGCGATAATTAAATAAACCCGTCCCCCTCTCTTCGTTCTTGAACCCGTTTCCCCTTTTTAATTTTCATTTTTCCCCATTCACTAGTCCTAAAACAAACGCGAACGAAGAAAATAATGGCGGCCCTGTTAATTTTCGCTCGTTTATTCTTCGTCGTCCCCAAATTGAAACTAGGGCTTCGTGGAATCAAATGCGCCGACTTCAACTGCTAGGTCGATCGATGGCCTCATGCTCGGCACCTTCAAAGTTCGTCGAAATCCTGGTGAGTGACCATTCACTCGCATCTAATTCGACTTCGTTTATATATGTGATTTTGTGTGTTTTACTCGGCTTTGGAATTTTCTGGTACTCTGATTTTGTGATAGTATTTTGGCTTCGGCCACTGCCTTGCTTAGCTTAAAACTTCTGCATTGATTTGTTTAGAAACTGTGATAAAGCTTGAAATTTGTAACTTGTGTTACATGACTTCGGTCACTTTCGATAGTCTATTAGGATACATCATTTTGGCCACACGACTATGAAATTGTCTCTCATGTTATCTGACTTCGGTCTTGTACCACTTGCTATTTTGACTTCGAACTGCACTGATTGGTACACTTGTTAAAATTGTTTACTTCGAATTCACTCGAGTTTGTACTCACATTGTTTTACCATGTTGCTTGAGTCTGTGTCATCTGCCCTTGCATTGCTGTTTGGTCTGACCATCTTGCACTGCACTGTGTTTTGTTTCATGTTTGAGCATAGCATTCATATTGTTATGTTGGTGGCAATCTTGTTCTGTGTAGTTGTAACTGAACATGTCCACTGTTGCATTCTTGCATATGCATTTTTTTGAATTGTGCACTGATGCAATACTTGTTGCCCTTCACTTGAAATCAGTTGCATTTCTCTGGTTTTGATGAATTTTTACGTCGCCATTGACTTGGGTTGAAGTTTATTTTGAAAGGTTGAATAAAAGATGGAAGTTGCAACATATAATTTAATCCCGTATATATAATTAAAAGGTTGTATAAAAAGTGTAGGACGTTATTAGTAACAAAATAACTTTATCGTGCAGTACCATTAAATTGAAATCATTGTAGCATGCTGTTGTGTGCCTCTGCATTCCAGATGCTTCAATTGGTTTTTTTTCCATACTGTCATGCATTCATGTGTAAAACCTGGGTCATCATCTTTAGGCAAAGCATGAAATGATATCCAGTTATTTTGGCCTTGCTGCCTTCATACATTTGCTGCTTTTGTTGTTTTAGATGTTGCACAGTGTTGTGCATCAAGGCATTGCTTTGTATTTGGACTACCTGTCCACTTTGATTATTTTTGTGGTTTGGCCACTTCATGCTGTATGGGTTAGGACCACTTCACTACCATTTTGAGCATTTCTTTGTTGTTCACTGCCACTTTGGTTACTTCATATATATATGCAGACACTTGAGCATATTTTATTGTTTCACTGCCACTTTTGTATTGCGTATTTAATATGCAGATACTTGGCCATTTACAATCTGTAGCTTTTGTATTGATCATTGTTGCTGTATTTCTGTGTACACGCACAGTTTCATTGTTGCAATGATATTTTGAATTTTTGGTCGAGGCCATTTGTACTTGTGTTGAATCTGATTTTTGATTTGACCTTGTGCACTCGAGTTGGCGAGGCAGTGCACATGTATGTACGTGTGTACTGCAGCCACACCGCCTTGTTTCCATTGGTATTTGAACCTTCATTCATTTTGGTTCATTGATCTTTTGGGTACATCATCACTATAGTGGCAAGGCAGTGCACGCAAGCGTGAACTGCAGCCACACGGTTTGGTTTTGTGATATTCTATTTTGTTGTGATTTATTAATCTTTTGCGTATTCCATATTCCGTAGTGGCGGGGCAGTGCACGCGTGCGTGTACTGCAGCCCTACTCGACTTAATATTTTAATTGATATTTAAATGTTTTGAACTGTTTTGTTTATTTCAATTCAATATTCTGAATTGCATTCTGATTTGGTTTAATTACTGTCGTCTATTCATTAATTAATTATTATTGCTTCTGTGCACTAATAACTGAGTTTGAATTAGACTGACCCAAGTATTATTTTCTTTTGAATTTAATACTCGGGTCAGACCGAGTATTTCAGGTTGTAGATATTCTGCTTTGGGTTGCTGCTAGAGCTATGAAGTTCTTTCATATCTTTTGGAGTAGTCGTCGTCATTTGTAGTAGTCTGTAAAATTGTATAGGAAGATATGTATTCATGTATATTAAATACGTTAATGTACTTGTATATGTAACTTCCTTAGTCGATTGTTGTAGTTGTATCACATGTACCGTGTGAATGTATTGTAACTGACATCAGTTATTATATATATATGAGACTTTCTGTTTCATCTGTGTTCCGCATTTATATTATCTGTGTTGTTATTTTATATTTTTGTCCTAGACTACTATAGCCACTGTGTAGTAGCTTTGAGTTTGCATCGGCATGTCGGATTTCCTTCTGAAATGAAATGCACGTTTTTTACTATCTGGCATATCGGTGCTCGCACAAAGCAATTACACGGATGGTCGCTCCTCAACAGCCTTATTCTCCGTGCTAGTTGACAGCACTACACCCTAGTGTTCTTGGCTAGCGTGGGTATAGAGGTGGGGCGTCACAGATTACAATTCAATGGATATTTGAGAATGATTAGGCAATTGGTGGGTGGGTCGTGAGTGAAGATTCAGGAGTGGTACTTGAAAGCTTGTATGATCTAATTGTGGATAATGCAAGCGTATTGAATGAGGACGTGGCAAAGGATACAATCATGAAGGGTTCGAGTAAGGGTAGTTCTTTATAATCGTTAGATCTAGTGAGGAGTAAGGGCATTCTGGGTTCAACGGGCGATATCGAACCTGCATCGAGAGAGGAGAAAATATCAGGTGGAGAAGTGAATGATTTAATGTTGGTAGCGGAACCAACACATGAAGCAGTGCGTGTTTCTAGGGGAGATGCTTCACATATGGAAGTTGTGCATGATACAACAATGTGGATTCTAGAGGGTGATGATCTTTATGATGATGTAATGCATAGGCCACCGTGCGGTATAGGGAGTGATAAGGAGGATAATTCTTTGGATGAAGGTGTCAAGATTATTTCAGGGATAAGGCAGGAGTTAATATATCAAAAGAATGTAAAGTGCATGCAAATATGTTATTATTCTAAGAGGTAAGGTGGCACACAAAACTATAAATATTATTCATGTCAGCATTATCCATATCAACATAGGTGTAACTAATAATTATCCTTGGGTAAATTCTCCTTTTTACTTTTGTATTCAATTTTATCGATAATATTCATATTTTGATCATTGGTAGTATCAATTTTTTCAGCCTTCGTGCCTATTTGTTGTAGATCCATGTCATTCTAGATAACTGCTTATTAGGTTATTGCGGTTTTTTATGAATATTTGGAAGGATACTTTATTATTGTTATTCTTGTGCTTACAAGGTTGAGGGATATTGTATCTTTATGCAAATTGATTTACAATTACATTAGTAAGCTTGTTATTGTGGTTCCCATGCTTCAAACTGCCACAGATTGTCATATGTCAAAGTTCATAGAGGTAAGAAAGTGTTAATTATCAATGTTATGTGTAATTCGAAAGTTTTCTGATTCGAAATTAATTTACTACTCTTTGTTGCTATGGCAAAGCCATCCACTAGATGGTTGTAAGTCAAGTTTACAATTAGCGAGGCCACAAAATTAGACTTTTATAATGCAGTTTCTCTATGCTTTTAGTTGAACTATTTTTATACCGATGTGCAATTTTCCATAAAAGAATGTATATGTATATGTGTATCCATATATTATACAATGCGGTTTAAACTAGCTGTGGACTATATTTCTTAGAAGATTTTGTACAAGTTCTCATTATTGATTATTATACGTGTCTATTGGTACATAAGCTTTTCTGAAAAAATGATCGGCTGTAGCAATGAATTTGTATTTGCATTTAATCATCTTCTATATTATAGCATTTTGTAAGCACTAGTTGCCTAAACTTCTATATGTATGGTTATGGAATTTACGTTAACTTGGTCATATTGAACTACCACATCTACACGGTTATCGATTTTATGTGAACGTGGTTATTTTGTTTAAAATATTTTATATCGAATTGTTTGTATATCGTCTTTCATCATGTGATTATCCGGTTTGCGATTGTTCGAATGTGATAATTATACGAGTAATTATTGGTTTTATGCTGAAATATGTTAATTATTACTATAATATATATATATATATGAATAAAATGAACTGGAATTAGCAAGCTTCCACAGCGAGGAAATTTATAAAAAAGAACAATAATTTTTAGTAGCATTTAATAAATGTGACCAAAAAATATCTAGTGGCAGACAAAGAACGCTACTATAAGTAGTGTCAACAATAATTTTAGTGGCATTAATATAATGCCACAATAAAAAAATTGATCTCAAATTTGCAAAATGTTGATATATGTTGCTTTTTGGTAGCGTTTATGAAAAACCAACGAAAAATCCTGGATATTTAGTTACATGTCATATATCGGCATTCTCTAAAACGCTACCATAAGCTATGGTAATGGTTTTTGTGCACCGCCAAACATACTTTTTGGTGTTATGTAAATAAATGAAAAGGACTTCTGAGAAAGTAAATCTCGTTGTCTTTAAAAGGGATTTCAAATGACTTTTGGAAAAAATAATAATAGTATTATTTGAAAATATTTGTAAGCATAAAAATTCCTAAGAGAATTTTAAAGTACATTTTCTTTGGATAATTTAGGGAATAAGTCTCGAATAGTTTTGTAGTAATCTGGATAAACTTCTAAGTGACAATCAGATGTTTTCTTAGGCAAACGTTGTTGTGCACTTAGTAAATTATTCCCTATGTCATTGTACGATCGAAACGAGTTTGAATCCCAGCGAACCTAAAAGATAGTAGAAATTGATATTTTGTTAAAAATTATTTGATGTTAATGAGCCGACAAATAAACATCTTTACCTTAGAGGCGTCCAAGGAAAAGTAGACTATAGGATTGAGTTTGGATACCGGCATCCTACTCTTCTTAGCTTTTTACCAGACCAGATGGTAAAAAGGTCGAAGAGGTCGACTCGGTTTTTAGACCTAAATTTATTTCGGGCCTGCATCTGAATTTAAAGATAAAAGATTAAATCAGATAATTACATATATTCTTTAGATAAAGTATGGTATTATATGAGTTTAAACTTAAAAAAATGTTTTTACGAAATGGTTTTATAAATAATTTTTGGGAAGTAAAAGGAATTGGAGTAGTATACTTATCAAGTTATCCTAAATTGGTAAAACCAAAAGTCGAACTTAGATCATTTTATTCACATAACTTTTCTTGATCCAAAGTTTTGCCAATGATTTCTAGATGTTATAAAAACAGTCCGAACTAGGCATTTTATCTCGATTCTTGAAGGCGAGTACTTAAGATGGATTCTGAATATGATGTGAGTGATTTCAATTATATGTTAGGGCTATGTAAGGAAAACATAAGTATCATATCAAGGATCCACGATAAAGAAGTTAAGTGAGGTATACTCGCTTGTATAAGCGATTTATGTATCCGAGAAAGTGACTGGGTGGGATATTGCATTTAGATGATTCATGCATATTGTATGGGCTTAAGTAATATTGTTAAGTATTAGTATGGTTTATTTCTTAGTTTTTTATTTGGGATAAAATTTCGGGATCGAAATTCTTTTAAAGGGGAAGGATGTAATGATCCAAATTTTACCGCTATGATGTGTGAATATTTAATTAATTTTGAATATTCAATTAATGGTTTTTAAGAATCAAGAATCCCTTTTTAACTAATAAATAATAATGGTAAACATATTTTAAAAGTTTGTTACAAAAATAAATAGTTCGATGAAAAATTGAAAATGTGATCGAAATTCGTTAATTTTTAACTTTTTATCGTACGAAAGTTGCCCCAACATTGTTTCACTCTTATGCACACATATATACACATTTAATAACAAGTCACCAAATGAAAAAGTTCCTTAAGTGTTTTATAGAAGCTTTTAAAGGTAATGTAAAGTTTTTTTTTAATTCCTTACTTTATGTTTTTAAGGAGACTTGTTTCACACCACTTTTTGATGATTTAATGTAGTGTACCAAAGGCAAGGTAGCATGGGGCTCAGGGTGGCTAAGGGATGATGGAAGGGTGTACCTTGTTTTCAAATAAGGAGAGAAGGTGTATGGAAGAAGACATCTTTGGAGGGCAAGAGGTCTTTTGGCAAAGAGGCATTTGATGTCTTTTACTACATTTTTCCAACTCTATATATACATGCCCATGGATCTAATTCTTGGTTTTCTAATTCATTTAAAAAAAGGTTTTCCATCTCCTTTATCTTATCAAAACCTCTTAAATTAAAAAAGGAACAAAATAACTTATTTTCTCCTCCAAACTCTTTCTATAACCCTTAGACAAAATAGCAACACCTCTTAGCGAGTAAAAGCATGAAGGAATGGAGCAAAACACCCTATATTCCTCCAAGGTCGTGAGTATTGTAGAGCGCGTGACCTTACATGTGAGCAACTAAAGGAAGGAAGGCTTGGATGTGAAGTAGAAGGGGCGATGGTAGGAGCTTTGGTAGGAGCAAGGAGTCGTGACTTTTTACTAGAGCTTGGTCAAATTTAAAAAGTGAGATAACTCACTTTGAAATTATTTTAAAGTTGATGACATATTGAAAAATATTTATTATTGATTATGCTGCAAAAATAGTTTTATATATGTAGTATTTGATGTTTTTTGATTCTCGCTTAGAAGCGGATGACATAATAATCATTCTTTGCAATGGACTAAAGTAAATGAAGTCAAAGTGCTTCGTAGCGAATAGGTCGCGACGAAGGCACTTCGAAGAATTTAAATTTTGTAGAGGGATCCAATGAGATTCCTTACCACCGTTGTTTTGCATTTCATTTATATACCTATATTTTAAATGTTTGTATGTTAGAAGCTTGGTTGCTCGGCCATTTCATGTGCAAATTGTGATATGACTTGGAAGTTGACTTCTTTTTATGTAGAAGTAATTTACTGCACTTAATGGTGTGCTAGAGTAGTCGCTAAGCCTCTTTTAGTTATTTGAAAAGTTATTTATTATGGTTTTGATTTCCTTTTTGAAAACACTTAGTTTCAAGTTTTAATTTCAAGAAATGGAGTTTAAAAGGCTATTTAATTTACAAAAAAAAGTTTTAAAAGTTACGGTTCATATAGCGGTAGTCGATATGGATGCACTTTGAAAATCTACGATTTTAGTAAAGTATTAAATGTTATCTACCTTAGATATTTTGTAAAAAAAATTCAAAGGTGTTTTATAAAAGTTTCATATGCATTTTAAAAGGAGTTTGAAGTTACAGATATATTTTTAAGAATTCATGTTAGTTATTTAAGTAATAGGTTTAAATTTTATAAAGGAAAAATCTTATCTCTTCAAATTAAAGTTGGATTTTATTTGAAGATTCTCAAGTAATGTTAATTATAAGCTAAGTATTTTAAAATGTATTTGAAAAATAGAATTTTTAGAAAGGATTTGAGATTTAAAGGATTTAATTCGAGATATTGAAACAAGCGGTTTATATAAAGGAAATTTCTTACTTTTCAAAATCTAATTCTCTTTTAAAGGTAATGGCTTTTAAATTATGACTTTACTAGAAATTTAAACTTTGTTTTGAAGTGTTTTAAAAGATGTTTGAAATTTATATAAGTGTTCTAAAAGATTATTTGATATAATAAATGTGATGCCCAACCCCGAGACCCACGTTAACAAAGAGCATTACTGTGTAATACTGTTTGTTAATATGGAGAATAGGGCCAGTTAGAAGCGACTATCCATAGCTTTGTCTTAAACATCTATTGAATAATTCGATTGGGTGCTCATTTTTTTTCTTTTTATCTCTCTCAAGTGGATCGACATATTCAATAAATGTTTAATATAAAACTACGGTAGCTAACGGAACTACCAGAACAAAATATAACAAAAGCAAATATAACAGATCACAGAACAACAGTCAAACATATATATACATGTACACAGATATATCATAGTACACAACATAATGATACAAAAGAAGTGGTACATAGACCACAACATATACATCGAGTCAAAATGAATAGGTGCACATCAGAGTTTGAAAAACAACTAAAAAAACTACACAAAAGAGGTCTAACAGATAATCCAAAGCGGAAGCAGCATAACTAAGACTTACAATAGGTGTCTAACCTGAAATAACTTGGTCTAACCCAAGTATATAAAATACATGGATCGGTCTAGCTTAAATAACCGATTAGCATATGATAGGTAGATATATGGATAAATGATAACAATTCTTCTCGAAAGAGAAGAAGCAACCTTAAATATATGTCAACTACTAAATGTCATAAGGGGTTTCTCGAAAGAGGCAAGTTCAACAACAATTTCAATTATTCACGAATCAACGCCTCATATCATCGGCATCAACAACCAATATAATGGAATCCATCAACACCATAACTCCTAATTAGGAGATTATAAACCTCAAAATCCCAAAGGATGGCACTACAGATCAATATATATAGAACTCAATTAAGAGTTCAAAACTCCAAAATGTGTTCACCATATAAAAAATAACACGATAGCACGTAGTCTATACAAACAATCCAACAGAGAAAACTATGGTGAAAACATTTATAAATCATAAAAATTCTTGAAATCAACATAGAGAAATTTAGAAAAGCAACAATGTAAAGAATGGGACCCAACAGCCCAATATTAGCACAACAGCTATAGGTGTAGAAAGGACCCAACAACCCAATCAATAGCCCAACAGCATGCCATGTACAATGTATAAGAGACCTAACAGCCTCAAATAGAACCCAACAACCTATGACTAGCCCAAAAGCTATATATGTATATATAGGACCCAACAGTCCAAGTACTGGCAATAACTCCTGAATGTGTCACAAACTCTCAGATAGGAACTCGAAAAGTGGTAATTGTGCGTCCCATACTGCACATTCTCACTTATCGGTTTACTAACTGTTAGTCAATGCCATACTAGAAAACAAAACCATTTAAATCACAATTATTTGCCTCATATCATCAGCATATCAACCCGAAAGTCAATGAATGTGTAGCTTCAAACAAACAAGTCCGAAGTTAATCAAAAAAGTAAACGCATTTGTCCCGTACCACATGTTTTACTAAATCATTTAATTCTCTTTCTCATACGCTCGAAGAGTGCAAAAATGTATATTTTATATAGAAAATAATTTGTTTTGAGAAAACTAGTTTTAGAACAAATTTTGAAATCATTTTGCAAATTTTTGGATTTGAAATTCACTTTATTATAGAGATTATAAATTTATAATAGCTTTAATAATAATTATAAATATTGTAAAATATTTATTTCAAATGCTATTTTTTTATAAAATCATTTCGAAATAATTTTTGAGAACTCGTGTTTTAAAAGATCAAAAATCACCGAAAAAACTAAAAATTCAGCATAGGCAATCATCTCCAGAAACACTTCAATCTGGAATAACAATAATGTGGGATACCTATTGATTGGTTAGATCCCTTCAAAATAGTCAAAAATATCATGAAAAAAGGTTACAAAATTCATTGGAAGAAGTAAGGAAAACAAAACAATGCACCGGAGATAAGTGAAATCGACCTGGGCAAATTAACATGTCCAGGTCAACCTATGTGGTCTCTAGGTCGACCCTAAGGTCGATCTCCTAATGATTTGGTTCAACCTATAGGTCGCAACTTTTACAGGCTTTTCGTCCTTGTGCAATTTGATTTTTGAGCGATTATTTGAAGTACTTCCAAGACGGGTTTGAATATGAAACTTGATACGCATCATCTATAATGCATGGATGATAATCTGGAAGAATTTCGGCATGGAATCAAGGCAAAAACAGAAATTTATAAAAAAAGATGGACTCAATCACACATTTTACTGTAAAGTATCAACCGACAAATTTCTCGTTTACAGTAAATAGATATTATCACTTTCAGCTTGCAAATCTTGATTTTAAGCTTGATTTTGTGAATTTGCAACTCACCTTAGCAAAATCTTGAAAAACCTGAGCAAATCCGAGCAAACTTGAAGAAGGTGAGAGCTTTTGCCTTGAATTAGTCGTAAGAACCTGTAAATATGAAATATACATACATGCAAAAAAGAAAAGGATTGCTACAGACCGCAATCTCTCAAAACTTGAAATAGATGAATAGATTTTTGCTTTGTGAATTGATTACCTGTTTTCAAATAGCTTTAAATTGATTAATTTCAGCAAAGAATGGACAAATTAGAGATTTGGATTTAGGTTTTAAAGAGGAAAATAGTTTTCTGGTTTCTTTCTTTTTACTGCATACAGAACTAAGAACGTACAGGTGAGAAGAAGATGTTTTTCTCTTGATTAGGATAGTAAATGAGCTTAGACCCAATAAGAAATAATTAGATTATTATACAAATTAACTCTTAATACACTAAAACACCAATATTTTCACCAGAGCAATTTAAACTCTAATGTTTTCAATTTTTATAAAATCAAACTAACATGTTTTATGTTAAACAGAATATTTTATCAACAAATGAAAGATAAAGTGGCCATAAAAATTATTTTCCATTATTAAAAACTTCATTTTAATTAAATACTCAATTTGCACTATAATTTACATAAAACACTATTTTAACACTCAAAATTTACATAAAAATTATTTTCTTGTATACTTTAATGTAACAAACAATATTAACATCATTTTTACATCCAAATATTATTTTTACACAAAATTCCACCTTTTTATTTGCATTAGTTTACATATAAAATTTTAATACTTCATTTAAATCAATAAAAATCACATTTGGCAATAATTTGCAAAATTATTGCATTTTATCAAATTAAAATCATATGATCTTCAGTTTTATCACAAACTAACATGATAAAGTTTTTAAAACTTTATTTTTGACATTTTATATCCAAAACCCATTCTTTATTTAAATAAACAATTTTAACAAATTCCATCTTTTATTTTATTTCTCTATTATTAAATTATAACCACCATTATATTTAAAATTATAGTCATCAAAACCAGGTTTGTTACAATAAAGCAGGTGGTACTTTATAAAAAGGGAAATTCCTTTATTTCCAAAGTCTAATTCTTTATCAAAAGTGGTGACTTTTTGAGTGATGTTTGAATAAAGATTTTAAACCATGTTTAAAGTGGTTTAACTTGATTTTAAGTAACAGAAAGCATGAAGTACGACATCATTGTTGTAATAAATATTTTCAAGGAAAGAAAGGAGATCGGAGACTATAATACTCTTATTATAGTAAATGGTTTCAGGAATTTGGAAAAGAAGTTTGCTTTATAATACTTTGTTTTAAATGAAATATTATACAAAATTTATGAAGTCTTATACTTGACATAAAGCTTCGAGGTAGGGAAATTTCTACCTATCCTGAAAGATGAGAACATTTTTCAGTCAAGGTTTGACTGGTAATAATACTCCATTTTGAGCGGCTTCATTGCTAACTAAAGGATAGTTTAAGTTTAAAATCAAAGATTAATGATAAGTATATGAAGTATTATTTCCATATATGAATTCCGTTACTTATGGATATTGAGTTGTCCTATACTTGACACTAAAAGCCGATACTTGGCACTAAAAGCCGACCAGTGGATTAGTCCACTATCTATAAGATATAGAATCAAAGCGTTTTAACTTAGGCAAGACCAGGGCAAATCAGTGCCCTGACTTACCTGGCTTTATTTCTGTGCAAGAGAAAGAGTTAATCGACATATTAAAAACACAACAAGAATGGGAGATTTAATTTGTATAGACGATCTTTATAATTTATGATGGTTTGGAAAGTATTATTTTCATACTTAACACCACATTCCAAGGTACGGAAACTCATCTCTATCTATAAGAGTTTAAGAATGTACGTTAAGGCATGGATTGTACACTAACTTGTTCGACTACATTGTTAATCGAGGGATAGTACAAATTTGAAATTGAAAAGTGGTGTTAATTATTTTTGGCCTAATTTCCATACGATCAATTTACTTAAACCAAAAAAGAAAATGGTTTGAAATGATATTTGTTTTAACCCAATTAGTATGTTTTTGAAAATGAAATCTTTCTGAATGTTTTGTTAATTTACCTATACCGTTGAGATAAGTATATAGATACATTTTCTAAGTATTGAAAGTGTAGTGATTTTTGAATATACTCATACAGAAGTATATGAATATTTTTTAAAGCGTTAAATGAGTATAAATGAACAGTGAATCAGTAGTATAATTATGTATATTTTTGTAAAGGTATTTTAATACAAGTATTTACAAAGTGGTTTTAGTTAATGAAAGGATTGACTAACGAGGCTTAGTGTGATGACTGCCCTGCGCTACAGATGCTCGTATAATCGCATGGTGCACTGTTGGAGCATCTGGTCGATGTAATATCAGGGGAATAAATAGAAGTAAGAAGAGCAATAGAAAAGAGGAGAGGAGAATAGAAGAAAAGAGAAACAAATAAAACATCATAATCACATAACATGTTGTATATCCCACAGTGCATTAGATAAAATATAATAGTCATCGCAGATATAAAATTGGCGAGACAGTAATAACTATACAAACCACTAGATCAAAGTCCACAGGCTCATATAGTTATACAAAACAGTAATCAAGTTTACACAATGAATAAACAAACTTAACTGATAAACTGTCTCTAATATATAGTAAGTCAACACTATCAAGGCTCCATAGTGTCATATAGCGGAATAAACAATAATAACTCAAAATATAAATATGAGAAAGTGTCACCATATTCTAGACCATGTGCACAACTAAAAGTGCTATTTACACCTGCTACCTAGTCTACTCATTTAAGAGCATCTGAGATAATAAGAATCAAAGCATAAAACCTTGAGTCAAACAACAGTCTGGTGTAAGTGATAAATGATCTTAAAATGCTATAAAAGTCGGTATAGTATATAGAACAGAGGGTACGAAGATCATATCTAGCCATCCCTACATCCACAGAGTTAGCACACAAAAGTTATATGCTAATCTATGCATGATTTGTGAAGATTTACTAATTACTTACCTTACCCACCACTTTAACATGGCCTATTTTTTTCTTGATTTTAATGGGTTTGATGTTTTACTTGGTATGGAATGGCTAACGAAGAATGAAGCTGTCTTAGATTGTGTTAGAGGTCAGCATTTATAAAAACTAAACTTGGGAAATTTGTTAACGTGTCATGTGAAGAACGTAGCAAGCTAGAGATTAGTTTCCTTTATGCACCTGATTTGTCTTAAAAGGAGTTAGGGTCAATATTAATTTCTTAGGACTTCCTAGATGTTTTAAAGAAGTTAACAGCCTACCTTCACACTAGAAGATCGAGTTTCTTATTGACTTAATTCCCAGTTGAAATCTGTTATCCATCATGTCCATAAGATGACTTCAAGAGAGAAGAGGGAGTTAAGAAATTAGTCAGATGATTTGCTAAGGGAATGATTTTGTGATAACCTGGATTTTCGAACATATATTAATTGGTAATTAACAGGATTAAATTTATTAAAATACTAATTTGTATGTTAAGCAAATAAAATTCTAATAGACATCTAGATATGTATATATAAATATAGAGATTGAAACTATAATAAATGTTGAAAAATAAATATCTGAATAAATGAATAATATTATCTATATATATAAAAAGATATATGCAAATTTATAATGCTGAAGATTGTAAGTGTGTTCATATACAAGTATATAAATGTGTTTATATATATATATATATATATATATATATATATATATATGTATGTATGTATGTATGTATGTATGTATGTCTGTGAGTAAAAAGTATAAATTTGATTTCAATGTATTAAATTTTCAAAAGACATTTAAAATTGGATTCTATATTTTAAAATTAAAGATAATTCTTTATTAATTAAAATAAAATAGCTTAAGTTTTAAATAGGATTTGATAAAGAATGATTCTTTCTTCAAAAACATATATATATAAGTTGTATATATATATGCATTAAACTATAATATGGAAACACATAAATATAAATTCATGTAAACGAACAAATAAGGAAATATTGAAATACATACATTACATTTGTAAAACAATAAAACATGTATTGAACAAGTGTAAGAATTTCAAAAATATAATTTAACATTTGTAAGTTAAAATTTATATGCATTAAACATTTGTTAGCTTAGATTAACAAGTGGCAAGAATATATTTTTTTCTTTTTTTTGAAAAAGAATTAGAGAAATCAGGTTTGCTTTTTACTTCTCAAATCCTCTCTTCACCTCTCTGAACTAAAACAAAAAAAACAGCTAAAATCCAACGTAATCAAATAGCTGTTTCAATAATCTAAGCAAGCAGAGTGAATCCAAACTCATCTCAAATTTAAGCAAGATTCCAGATATAGTCAAGCTCAAGTAAGAAGATCAATATCGAATTATAGTTTCAGATTCAAGATTTGCAGTTCATATCTAAAATCAAGATCTAGGTTTTAAAAGCAAAAGCAACTTTCAGTTTAAAAAAAGAAGGGGGTTCTCTGTTTCTTTATAGAAGGTGAGTAAACATCTAACCTTTGATTTCATGTGTGGTTTGTGATGCAGTTAGTAAAATAGGTGATGTGAAAATTGTTTACATATGTGCAATTTTAGTATGCATGCTATAAAGATGTAGCTATGTATGTGTGCATGTCTGTAAACCTAAGCATATTCCTGCAGGCCGAAATTCTTGATCAGAGGTTAAGTGCTCTTCAATCATTCACATATTAGTGGTGACATCTGAACAAAATGTGTTTGTTTTTACCTAAGCTAAATATAAAAAATATAGTTAAGCATGATAAGTATGAAACTGTCTGTAAACTTAAAAATGCAGTAGAAAATTTTAAAATATGTTGAAATCAAATGTTGTAAATTATTGATCCAAGTATATAACCTGAATCGAATTTGAAAATTATGATTTTTAAGACGGAAATCAAAAAAATTTAGATGTGTTTGTGGTGAGCATTTCGAAGATGATCATTTTTATTGTTTTGGGCATTTTCCGTCGGCCGGAGGGAGGTGGACCTCGTGGTTGCCATTGGAGGTTGCCGGGATGTCGACAAACCAAGGAAAATTGGTGGAGTAATTTATTATTAGCCATGGTAGCTGGACAGGAGCGAACTAGGGCCTAATGACTCGAGTTGGACGAGATGATATCTGAGCTTGGTGCGGCGACGGTGGTGCATCAGAATTCTTCGCATGGGGGAGGGAATCAAAGATTGGAGGTCGATGTAACTTTGGTGAAGATGGTGAGGGTTAGCGTGGACGAGTTAGTCGGTAATCGAATGTTTTGGATTGATCGGTTCTTCCTTTTGGATTTCGAAATTGCTTAATTTCGTTTTAGGGAACTGGAACTAGTTCTGGCTGGTCGGAACTTATGAACTTGTCGTTGATGATATGTTGGGAATAGTAGTGGCAATCGGAGCGGCGGCGTGGGAATGTGCATGTGCATAGGCATCAGAGCGAAGAAGAATAGGTTAAGTTCAGAATTTTGGGTTTTGACGCGGGTCGTTGCTCGAAGTATTCACAGTTGGGCTCGAGTATTTCGTGTTCGTGCACAAGTACCTGATGTATCAATGACCACTACTGTGATGTGAAGCTCGTGAGAATGCAATGGCTCGGGATGTACTCGAGAAAATGAGGGAAAAGACTCGAGTGTGGCATCGGGTATATGCGAGTGCGATTTGATCTTAATATCAGTTTTAAAGAGATAAGTAAATGATGATCAGATTTTGGGAAGCAATAATAACTATGTTGACCTGATTTGGAAACCAAATGTTCATAACAGGTTCAAGCAAAATTTTTAAAACAAGCTTCCAAAATTTGATTTAAAATAAAATGTTTTTAATTGAATTGTTTGGCTTTGTTTAATTAGATTAAAATAATCAATTTAGTTTAGAACTCATAAGTATTTTCATTTGAAATTTTCTGATGAAATTAAGTAATTATTTAAGATTTGCTTATTTAACCTTAGATCATATAAGTTCTCTAGTGATTGATTTCAAGCATTCAATTTAAACAAGACATAGATGATGAGTAAGTAATCAATTAAGGTAGATAGTCTATCTTGTTTAATTAAGTTCCTATTTTATTAGGTATAATTAATGTGATTAATTATTGATTAATTTATGAGATTGACAAAAGGTAAATTAACCAATATAATCAACTAAGGTTAATTAATTAGAGTAATTAATTAAGGAGTGATTAATTAAGGGTAATTACTTGAATAAGTAACTAGTGGATAGTTAATAAATGTAATTAAGGGAAGAATCATTAAACTAAGTGAATAAGTGATAATTAATTAAAGATAGTCACTTAATGTGAATGATTTGGTATAATTACTTAGGGAAATAATTATTGGATGATTACTGAATGTAATTAAGTAGGGAAAATCACTTAATGAAGTAATTGGGAAATAATTACTTAATAGAAGTATTAAGGATTAATTACTTAGTGTAATTAATTAAAGGATTAATTAATGTGATTAATTTAAGTGTAATTAATTTATGTAAGTGATTAAAGGGAAGTTAATCACTGGATGTGATTTAATTAATTAAGGTTAATGTGATTAACTAAGATTAATTAATAAAGGTAATTAATTTAAGCAATGGTTTATAATTAACCAAGATTAATTAAATCGGATTAAAGATAATTAATTTAATTTTTAATGGGTGATTAAATTAAATTAATTAAGAAATGTTTGATTTATCTTGCCTATAGATGATAACATGAATTGACTACTTTAGTTTATTTAAATATCTCTGATAATGAGATTGTGATGTATTGAAATATGGTATGATGGGTTGGACAGTGATATTGTGAGTTGTCTATTAATAATTGATTTGTTATCAGAATATGAGAACCTATATTTAAAATTGATTTGTATCTACTTTAAGAAACTGGATTTAAGATGTCAATGAATTCGAAGAGAATGGGGTCGGGTATCAGTACGTACCCAAAACCACTTCGATTTGAAATCTTATAATTCCTTTAAAATGTGAGGCGTGTAATAAATATGCTGGAATGAAACAATGTAAGAGAAATAGACCTTTTAATCTAAGTAAAGGAACTTAAGGGACTGATTGTGAATAAGTGTTGGGAATAATAAGTAATGAACTCGTAGTGAAGTACGAGTTACGCGGGTTTAAGTAAATTTATGCATTGGAATTTCTTGTTAAATGGTTTACTCACGCTGGTTTCCAGCCTGACCCGGGTGTTACTTGGACTCAATGCTCGAGTCAGACTAAGTATTACAGATTTTCACGTAAGGACGTTCCAGAGCTCAGGAAACGAGTTCGATGGTAGGAACGTATGGAGTGTTTCTACTGTGATATATTGTTGTATATCTAGGACATGTTGATTGTATCTATCCAAAGTTTGTATATATGTTGTAACTCTGATGTATTAAAATGAAATTGACTGATGTAGCTTTTTCTGTAAAGAATATTATTTGATATTATATTTTATCCGCTGCGAATGTCAGATTCTGTGTCTTGTTTCTGTTTTTTCCCTCTATCTCTTCCTTCTTTTCTCTAACTATCTGAAAGTTTTGGGATCAAAAATTCTGGGTCGTTACATTTGATATCAGAGCTGAAGGTTAAGCAAGAGCCTTGGCTCTGGTGGGATTACTCATTAAGGATTGGGTCAATGGTACCCTATGATGAGTTGAGTGTGTGTGTGTGTGTATTTATATATATTTATATATATATATATATATATGAGAGCGTACTTGTTATTTTCTTATATAAAGATTTTAAATGATTTTATATAAGAATATATTTTGATATATAAAACAATATTTCATTCTAATAAATATTAAGGTAATTGGTTGTTAAATTATTGGAATTAAATTAAGTGGAAATAGAAATACAACCAAACTGAAATTGAATTAAGATAAGTTTGAAATGGATTCAAACTGAAATTAAAATCTTGAAGTTGAGGAAGAGTTTCAAAATAAGATGAATTAGAATTGGTTTCAAACCAGAAAATAGAATGGTTATTGTGTTTAATAATGGGATGATTGTTTTCCAATAAACAATAAAATGTTTTAAGGAAGTAACAATTTGGTGAGAATAACTCGTAAATTAGAATGGATGCAAATTAAAGTGGGTTTCAAATTGTGAAGTTCTGAATCCTAAATTTAAACATTTGAAATTGTTTTCAAAATGTTAAAGGAAATAGTATTATTCAAACTATTTTGAATTAATCTCATTTTGGATTTAGAATAAGAAGTTGTTTGTAAACTTTAAAAGAATTTGTTTGAATTAAAACCAAGGGTGGTTTAAATTTTAAAATTTGGCTTAGTGGACCAAGAAGTAAATATGTATATATGTGTGGATATACATAATATCAAAGATGGCTTGAAATAAACTCTAAATATTGAGTTTTAAATTTTGAATGAGATGTAATACCCAAAGCGATAAGTTTTCGAACCTATAAGTGGGAAGAATATTAATGTGATGCTTAAAATTGGAAAGGGGAATTCAAATTGGGTAAGGTTGGCTGGATTAAGTAAATAGAATTGAACTTTAGGAAAGTTAAATAATTTAACCGACAACCTGAGTTGGAAATTTCAAGATGAAATTCGGATTTAACTTGGGAAGTTAAATGGTTAATTTGAATTGGGAGTTTGTGTGATCTCAAAATGAATTTGAGATTTGGAAATTGGAAATGAATGGATGTTTTAAAATAATTTGAATGATACCATCCTGTTGTTATTAATAATCTTTAAGCTGAAATTGGATTTGCTTAAATGAATGAAGAAATGGGGTGTGGTAAAATCATTTTGGACTTAAGATTTGAATGTTTAAGATAAAACTTCAAAGGTATGGTTTCAAAATTGAAATTTGATGATAAATTGAATTTCAAAGATTTTGTTTTTTAAAAAAGGATTTGAATTATTATTTGAACTTTGAAATAGGCTAAAAATAGAATTCGAATTTAAAATTAATTGGTTTAAAGATATAAGTTGATTTGATTTAAAGGATTAAATTAACATTTAAAAATTTAACTCGAATTTATATAATTCGAGATGGGTTAAATTTGAAATTTGAGTTGAATTAGTTCAAATTGGATTTGATTTGAATTAATTGGAATTGTGATTGAAGATAGATAAGTTTAAAAATTCAAATGGAAAATTTGAATTGGATTAATTTGAAATGAAATTGAAGTTGAATGAGTTCAAATTTAAATGGGAATTAGGATTAATTCAAAATGGAATTGATATGAATTAAAATTGGTTCAATTTGAAATTTATTTGAATTAATGGGAATTGGGATTAAAGTTGAATAAGTAAATTCAAATGGAATTTGATTTGAATTTAGGAAAGAAATTGAGATTAATTCAACTTGAATTGGGGAAAATCAATTTTAATGGGAAATTGAAGTTATTTAAATTGGGATTGAGTCAATTTAAATGGAAGTGGAAATTTAAATTGAATTGATAGAATGAAGATTGGGAATTGAATAGTTGGCTCTGGACTATTTTCAAAATAATTTGTTTTAATATAAATATATTTTTCCAAGCCACTCACTATACAATCTTTCTTTTTTTAATCCAAACTATCTTATACTTAATTTACAATTATTTTTGGTACTATTTAACAATTTTTCAACTGTTTTATAAACTAATTACCGTTTTCAACTACTTTATAACTAATTACAATTTTACAAATATTTGCAATTACCTAAATATTCTATAACTACTTAACTATTTTCCAAATTATTTTACAATTAGTTAACTATTTTACTGCTATTTTACAAACTAATAATTATTTTTCAACTACTTATCTATTTTTAAACTTTTCAAGCTATTTTCTTAACTTAAGATGGACAGAGTTCAAACTATTTATGATTAAATATCCATTTGTGATAAGAATTGAAGTGATAATCCAAATGAAGATTTAAGAATTGTGAGTAAGTGAATAAAAATTTAAGTGAATGTGAATACAAAAGGAAATTGATTTGGCTAATAATCAATGGAGGTAAATACGTAGGATGTACGTATATTATTCTATTGCATAATGATTTGATTCACATTCGAGCATAAAATTTCAAGATAGTTTATTTATCCGAGTTGGAATTTTTTCACTCGATTTTCGACGGCGAACCTGGATATGGATTGTTGATTGGTTCTGGATATTCTCTATCATAGTTAGGCTATGCAAGGAGAATGACGGTTTTTGATCAAGAATACAGACTGAGTCCGCACTAGGAAGTCGGGTGGACGATACTAGTTCGGAAGTGAAATCATATGATCGAGTGAACGATCAAATTGGTATAGCATACGAACGATATGCGTTCATCGTATAGGTTTGAATGAAATTGATTTTGAAAATTTATGAATAAGAAATGTGAAATGATTTTTGGAATGAAAGTATATTTTGTGAAATGTACAATGAATAAAAGTGAAAGTTGGATATTTCTATAATGATAAGTAAGATGGAAACAACTTTATAAAAGAATAATCAAATTTGAATATTTGATTTGGAATAAACAAAGTTATATATCTTCATTATATAAGATAAATCTCCCCTTGTTGTATCTGTTGCTGGAAGGAAAGGCTTTTTGAAAGTATTTGAAGTATAGAAAGGGAATTTATACAAGTATGAAGTGATCCAAAGATTTTCAAAGTTTTATATATCTATATATAAAGGATATTGTGAGAATGATTTTGGAAAATGTTTTGGGAACCTATGAATTTGGAAAAGGCTTTTGATTTTTGGGAAAATCAATTTTGGAATTTGGAAACCCTAATTTGAGAATTATCGATTTTGGAAATCGATTTTGTATGAAAATAATAAAGGGTATTATTTGGAAGATACTATATGTGTATAGGATAAAGTGTTTTGAGATTGGCTCTGAGGAAAAAGGCACTCCCTTGAAATGAACTCCTCAGGAGTGCCACAGGGTGGTACTGCCTTGAACCCTAATGAGGGGTTCTAAAGTTGATCCTGTGAGGAGTCTGGACAAAACTGGTTCCTGAGGATTTTGTGTAGTATGTAGCGAAAATCGAGGGCGCTGATGCCTACAGAGGCATTTGGATTTTGCTGTGACGACAGTGTAACTCGATGTCACTGCGATCTACTGCAGACCATAGCGAAAGTCATGTGTGCTGCTAAGAGCCAACAGTCTACATTTGATTTTATATCAGTAGACTGCGACCTATGGTGACATAGCGAAAGTCATGTGTGCTGCTGAGAGCCAACAGTCTACATTTGATTTTACATCGGTAGGCTGCAACCTATGTGGGAGTGGAGAAGTCTCATTTTTTGGCAGCGAAAATCGAGAGCGCTGATGCCTACAGTTACATGGACTTTTGCTGTGATGGAAACGTAACCCTGGAATGTAACTGCGATTTGTGGCGGGTTCCATGGCGTAACTAAGGGGCGTGGAGTGCCTACAGTTACATGGACTTTTGCTGCGATAACAACGTAGCCCAGGATGTAACTATGACCATGTATGGGGTGATGATCTCCAGAGCATTCTCACCAAAGATATTTCCTCTATTTCAAAATGTTTTCTATATTTTCAATAAAATTATTTTCCAAGTATTTTCATTGGGTGTTGAAAACGGGTTTACCAAGTACTTATAGATTTCAGCCCTACGCTTGATCAACGTATGACCGAATTTCTGTGAGAACAAGGATGAACTGGTTGAGACATCAACTTATAAAAAGTATCTTTACAAAAACTATTTTACAATATTTTAAAGTGTTTTAAAAAAATATCAAAGGGTAATTTTTCTGGTAATAATAATTTTAAAATTCTGGTTTCGTTCCTTTTAGGAGACGAAAAGATTCAAAGGGGGAGAAATGTGATAACCCGGATTTTCCAACATCTGTTAATTAGGTGTGTTTGGGGTGATCATTTCAGAGATGATCATTTTTCTTGTTTTGGGCATTTTCTGTCGGCCAGAGGGAGGTGGGACCTCGTGGTTGCCATTGAAGGTTACCGGAATGTCGACAAACCAAGGAAAATTGGTGGAGTAATTTATTATTAGCCGTGGTAGCCGGACTGGAGTGAACTAGGGCTCAGTGACTCGAGTTGGACGAGATGATATCTAAGCTTGGTGCGGCGACGGTGGTGCATCAGAATTGTTCACATGAGGGGGGAAATCAAAGATTGGAGGTCGATGTAACTTTGGTGAAGATGGCGAGGGTTAGCATGGACGAGTTCGTCAGTAATCGAATGTTTTAGGTTGATCGGTTCTTCCTTTTGGATTTTGAAATTGCTCAATTTCGTTTCAGGGAACTAGAACTGGTTCTGGGTGGTCGGAACTGATGAACTTGTCGTCGATGATATGCTGGGAATAGAGGTCGTGATCAGAGCGGCGGTGTGGGAATGTGCATGTGCACAGGCATCAGAGGGAAGAATGAGAATTTAAGTTTGGAATTTTGGGTTTTGACCTAGGTTGTTGCTCGAAGTATTGACAGTTGGGCTCGAGTATTTCATGTTCATGTACAAGTACCTGATGCATCAGTGACCACTGCTGTGATGTGAAGCTCGTGAGAATGTAATGGCTCCGGACGTACTCGAGGAAATGAGGGAAAATACTCGAGTGTGGCATCGGGTGTATGCAAGTGGGATTTGATGTTAATATCAGTTTTAAAGAAATAAGTAAATGATGATCAGATTTTGGGAAGCAAGAATAACTATGTTGGCCTGTTTTGGAAACCAAATGTTCATAATAGGTTCAAGCAAAATTTTTGAAACAAATTTCCAAAATTTGATTTAAAATAAAATGTTTTGAATTGAATTGTTTGGCTTTGTTTAACTAGATTAAAATAATCAATTTAATTTAGAAATCCTAGGTATTTTCAAATGAAATTTTCTGATGAAATTAAGTAAGTATTTAAGATTTGCATATTTAACCTTAAATCAAATAAGTTCTCTAGTGATTGATTTCAAGCATTCAATTTAAACAAGACATAGATGATGAGTAAGTAATCAATTAAGGTAGATAGTCTATCTTGTTTGATTAAGGTCCTATTTTATTAGGGATAATTAATGTGATTAATTATTGATTAATTTATGAGATTGACAAAAGGTAAATTAACCAATATAATCAATTAAGGTTAATTAATTAGAGTAAGCAATTAAGGAGTGATTAATTAAGGGTAATTACTTGAATAAGTAATTAGTGGATAGTTAATGAAGGTAATTAAGGGAAGAATCATTAAACTAAGTGAATAAGTGATAATTAATTAAAGATAGTCACTTAATGTGACTGATTTGGTATAATTACTTAGGGAAATAATCATTGGATAGTTACTGAATGTAATTAAGTAGGGAAATCACTTAATGAAGTAATTGGGAAACTGTAATAGAAGTATTAAGGATTATTTACTTAGTGTAATTAACTAAAGGATTAATTAATGTGATTAATTTAGGTGTAATTAATTTATGTAAGTAGTTAAAGGGAAGTTAATCACTGGATGTGATTTAATTAATTAAGGTTAATGTGATTAACTAAGATTAATCAAGGTAATTAATTTAACCAATGGTTTATAATTAACCAAGGTTAATTAAGCAGGATTAAAGATAATTAATTTAATTTTTAATGGGTGATTAAATTAAATTAATTAAGAATTGTTTGATTTATCTTGCCTATAGATGATAACTTGAATTGATTACCTTAGTTTGTTTGAATATCTCTGATAATGAGATTGTGATGTATTGAAATATGGTATGATGGGTGGGACTGTGATATTGTGAGTTGCCTATTAATAATTGATTTGTTATGATAATATGAGAACCTGTATTTAAAATTTATTTGTATCTACTTTAAGAAACTGGATTTAAGATGTCATTGAATTCGAAGAGACCGGGGTCGGGTATTAGTACGTACCCGAAACCACTTCGATTTGAAATATTCTAATTCCTTTAAAATGTGAGATGTGTAATAAACTGGTTGGAATGAAACAATGTAAGAGAAATAGACCTTTGAATCTAAGTAAAGGTACTTAAGGGACTGATTTGTGAATAAATGTTGGGCATAACAAGTAATGCACTCGTAGTGAAGTACGAGTTACCCGGGTTTAAGTAAATTTATGTATTGGCATTTCTTGTTAAATGGGTTTACTCACGCTGGTTTCCAGCCTGACCCAGGTGTTACTTTGATGTAAGGCTCGGGTCAGACCGAGTATTATAGATTTTTAGGTAAGGACGTTTTGGAGCTCAGGGACGAGCTGGATGGTAGGAACGTATGGAATGTTTCCGTTGTGATATATTGTTGCTTATCTGGGGCATGTTGATTTTATCTATCCAGAGTTTGTATATATGTTGTAACTATGATGTATTAAAATGAAATTGACTGATACAGCTTTCTTTGTGTAAAGAATATTATTTGATATTATATTTTATCCGCTGTGAGTGTGAAATTCTGCGTCTTGTTTTTTTGTTTGTTCCTTCTTCTATCTCTTTCTTCTTTTCTCTAACTATATGGAATTTTCGGGATCGAAAATTTTAGGACGTTACAGATTTGGCTAAATTTCTTAAGATGGAGAGTGATTGTGGTTTTTGTTGCAAAGTCAGATGGTTCTTTAATGCTTTGTGTTGAATACATGTACTAAACAAGCAGATGGTTTGGAATAATTATCCATTATCTCATATAGACGATTTGTTCAACCAACTACATGGAGCCCGAGTAGTCTCACAGATGGACCTTATCATGGGATTTTATAAGTTAAGGATAACGAATGATAATATACCCTTAACATCATTTAAAGGGCCAGATTGTTTCTACGAATGGTTAGTTTTTCTTTTGGGGCTAGCTAATCCACCCGCCTATTTTGTGGATCTTATGAATTAAGGTTTTGGAGATGTGCTTAATATATTTTAATTTGTCTTTATTGATGATATTCTTATTCATTTCAAGACCAAGGAGGAACACAAACACAATTTGGATGTTGTGCTGGAAATGTGAAGGAAGCACGTTTTGAGAGTCAAATTCGCTAAGTGCCATTTATGAAAATCAGAAGTATAGTTCCTCGGATATGTGCAGTGGATGGTATTTTAGTTGATCCATAAAAAGTAACGGTTGTTTCAAGATTGGAAGACACCGTAGACTCTATCGAAGGTCTGAATCTTCTTTGGCTAGGCAGGATATAATATGAGATTCATTTAAGACTTCTCCACAACCGCCTTGCACCTGAAAAAGTTGACAAAGAAGGATGTTAAGTTTGTCTAAACTTCAAAATGTGAAAAAGTATTCATTAATTTAAAGAATAGGTTAATTAGTGCTCCAGTCTTAGTTATACCAAATGGAGGTGAAGGCTTAACAGTGTATACAAATGCTTGTGACGTAGGTTTGGATGCGGTATTGATGCAGGATGGGGAGATTATTGCTTATGCTTGTAGGAAGCCAAAGCCTAATGAGCATAATTATGAAACACACAACTAGGAGTTATTAGCTATTATGTTTGCATTAATGATGTGGAGGCATTACTTATTAGGTGAAAAGTTCGAGCTCTTCATAAATCACAAATCCTTGAAGTATATTTTCATGCTGAAGGATTTGAACATAAGGCAGCAACATTAGTTTGAATTTCTTACCGCATATGACCTGGGTATTTTATATCACTTAGGAAAGCCAATGTGATAGATGATGCTCTAGGTAGAATTACAGTTTTGGCTCTTTGGAAGTTACTCCGACTCTACTCTAAAGGATTGCAAGCAAGCAAAGAGAAGATAGTCATCTTTTAGAGTTTATGCAAGAAGTTAAAGAAGGATGACGTTCAAGCTTTAAGATTGAAAGCCCTGGGATATTGTGGATGAATGGAAGGATATGCGTTCCATATGTCGATGGTCTTAGGTAAGAAGTTTTAGAAAAACGCAAAAAATTAAAGATAAGTATCCATTTTTGGGTTACAAAGATGTACCGTGATATGAAATGGGTGTTTTGGTGAATAGGGATGAAGAGGGATATTTTAATTTATGTTAACAGATGTGCAAACTATCACAAATTAAGGGTGGTCATCAAAGGGCTGTTGGACTACTCCAACCACTCAAGATTCCGAGTTGGAAATCGAAGCAGGTGTTTATGGACTTTATATATGGTTTGCCTAGATCAAGAAAGAGTAATGATGGCATTTGGGTTATTATTAATCGACCAACCAAAAGCGCACATTATAATTTATGTACAGATCGATTTTTACCATTCTCTCTGTTTGGTTCAAAATATTCATCTAGTCTATAATCATTACACCTTACAAAATACCTCCATGGATGTGTGCAAACTCCGTATATGTTTCCCACTATTTTCATCCCTGGCCTCAATGATCCGACACAAGGAATCAACGTATATTTACAACCATTAATTAAATACTTGAAAGCATTATGTTATAAAGGTGTTGAAACATGCAATATTTCAAAAAAAAATTCATATGTTCACTTCTCTACTATGGACTATAAGCGATTTTCTTGCATATGCAATGCTTACGGGTTAGAGTGTGGCTAGTCGTCCAGTTTGTCCTTATTACATGGAAGAAACACGAGCATTTTCTTTACCACATGGGAGGAAAATTTTATTGTTTGATTGTCATCAGTGTTTTCTCCATATTAATCATCCTTTAAAAAAGATAAAAAAAAAAACTTTAAAAGTGAGACTTGAGACCTTGTGACAACCAATGATTTGGTCAAGTGAAGTTATTTGTGTCCTTGTAAAGGATTATTCAAAAAATACATGAAACTAGTTAATAAATTGAAATTTAAGGTAAATCGACGGTTCATAATTGGTGCAAACAAAGTATATTTTGGGAATTACCTTATTGGAAAAATCTCCTAATTCGTCATAATACCGACATGATGCACAACGAGAAAAATGAGTACAATAATGTGTTTAACACGATTCTGAATGTTAAAGGAAAGACTAAGGATGATCTAAAATCAAGACATGATATAGAGGCAATAAGCAATCGACCTGAACTTCATATGAAGCCAAATGATACGAAGAAACCTAAAGCATGTTATATCTAGATAGTAACCAAGTTAAAATGGGTCGAAGGATTAAGTTTTCCTGATGTGATTTCCTCTAATTTTCACAGATGTGTCGACTATAAGAATGATAAACTGAGTGTGATGGAAAGTTGTAGCATCCCCTATCTGGAGGCCTAAAGCAAAGTGCTACAGGTGCTGCAGCCATCCATAATATTAACTTTCGGTCCCCAAATACGATAATGTTAATGGTATCCATAATATCAGAAGCACTTGAATATGAATTAAATTCATCAATTGAAACATTTTTTGATTACAGTTCAAAACAACTTTTCATATCCAAGTTACATAATCTCAAATGTGTCGCAGGTCTTGATCAAATATAATTATTACAGAATACGCAAAGAGCGACATATGAAGATGCCCCTTCGGATGACCAGAGTATTAAATAGTCATAACAAACTTAATACAACACAGAAGAAATAAAACATAACAACTCCTAAATAACTAACTTCAGCCTCCTGCTCGTCTTCAAAAGCTTCATTCATCCACCTACTACAACCTAAAAATCCTCAACCCTCGGCCTATTCACATGAAATTTGTGCACTCGAGTGTTTAAGGGGAAAACATAAACTTCGAGTCAAACATAAGGCCTAGTGTGAATAATACAATACATCTCGGTTATTTGATATTAAGTGAGACCACGCCCTTAGCGGAATGGATTTTCCCTCAACAATAACATTTAAAACATATCTTTCACAATTCTTAATCCTGCAACCAAAACTAGTTAAAACAATAATATCAATATCATGAAAGCATATAAATCAGGCAACAAATGGACTATCTTTCCAAACACGATAGTTTTATTTAGCTAACTGCTAACCTTTGGCTAACTCGGGCCTACTTGACGATTAAACAAATAATCTAACTTTTGTTAAATACTCCTCTTCTAGACGGTCTGTCCCTAACTTAGTTCTCCCAAGGTCAACAGATCCAAATGGTTTTACGGGCTCAAAAATAACCTTTCCTCTCTCTATATAACCCTTTCTGTGTGTAGCATCATTTTAGTCTTACCTATGACAAAGCCGTGTACATTGGAATTTTAGACTAAATTAACTAGGGGCTAATAGCTAATGTATAGAGCGCGACCCTATACCAGTCCCATTTGGTATTCTAATATTTGAGTAATTTTACTTAGCGTCAACTACCCATAAATTTTCCTTAAAAACCTTTTCTTCCAAAATGATTTAATCCATTTAAATCATAATTAAACAAGGAAAATATGTTCTATGCTTTACTCAAATCACCTTGCAATATACATATAATTCACACAAATTTATGTCGATGAAAACATTTCAACATTTGAAAGTATCCTTTTAGAATCCATTGAAAGTATCCCTTTAGAAACCAAGTAAAACCTTAGGCCTAAAGGCCCAAATATACCTTTTGAAACCATTCTTACCAAACCTTTCGAAAACATTGAAAAACCATTTTTTCGAAGGCTTTGAAACCTTAGACATTTTGTTATCAAAACATTGTAAACATTCCATTCAAAACCTTTGAAAACCTTCCACTTAAAAACTTTCGAAAACATTAGAGAACAACCCCTTCGAAATCTTCATTTAAACCTTTCGAGAGTATTCGTATTCTTTTTTATAAACAAATCTTTCGAAAGCATTTAAATTCAAGTAAAACATGTTGAATGACCTTTCGAAACCATTTAAAACCATTGCTTTCGAAACCAGTTGGGTTTTACCCTCAACGGAACAAAGAGCCATAAAACAACTAAGTCGAACGCACTCTTTCGACAACAATTTCGTAAGTAAAGAAGTGGTGGTGTCGAAACCATCCCTTCGAATGCATTAGAGCGGCAGCTGGGTTTTCAAAACAAAGAAACCCTTTCGAAGGCATTTCTTCGAAAGGTAAGATATCGCATCAAGGGGTTTTGGGCCCGTCGAAAGCATTTACTTAAAACAAAAGACGAACATATTTTGAAACTATTCCTTTAAAACAATCTGACCCAGTTGGGAGTTAACTCCGTCGATAGAAAAAGCAAAGCAGGCGCAATTTCATTTAAAAACAAAATAAAGCTTTGACCCCTGCGGAGCCCCATGTTTCGACTGTGTACCTTTCGCCTATGTCTAATTCGCTGCACACCAAGTCTTTGGTGCCATGCGCATTGGTTTCGAAGGCGATGGCGGCTGAAGTACTTGGTTGAAAGCCAGGTGCCGAAAGTGGTGAAACATGTAAAAAATAAGTTTGAACCGTTTTTAGCCTTTTAAAGCAATTCTTTTCAACTAACGTGCCTTATTTGTCAAAACATGATTGGTTGCTAATTTCTTTTCTAAAAGTACTGTCAAAATTTTAGAATTAACAAATTAAATTATTTACAGAATACCCCTTCTCCTTTTATAATATATAAAACATTTAAGTCCCATACCTTAAAGATATTTATATATCTATTAAAACACTTAATAAAAATCTATAAAAAAAATCATAAATTATTTTTAATATGCTTTGTAACATATATAAATTTCTGACCCAAAACATACATATATTAGCCGTAATTGATTTAAACCAAAAATAACTATTTTCTTCACTAGAAAATTCATAATAAATACAAATTAATTGAGAAAATTATGAAAACTGAAACTCATTTTTAAAATGTCATTTTTGATCATACTAAAATCATAAGGCATTTGGATATTATTTAATAGGGTTTTCACATTAAAACATATCATAAAATCTATACGAATTAGCATAAATCATCAACAAGTACATATATCCAATTTAATCATTCAAAATATGGCAAAAAAAATTCAAATTAATTTAGATCCAATCTAAAAATGAAATCGTTTAAAACTACGAGATGTAGTTATCATTCACCTTTAGCTTGAGATTAAGGAGTTGAGATTTGGTCTAAGATTAAGTTAACTTTTTTCCCCTTAGCTATATATTCTTCTTGCTTTCCTAATGGTGGCCGGCTCCTCTAGTGTTTGGTTTATGTTTATGAAAGTGTAAAATAAATGTGAGGGTTTAGGGTATAAGGATATTACTTATTCCTATATTTCCCTCGTCTACTTACCCTACCTTATTTCATTTTTATTTTCTTAGTTCATTATTTCAAATAGGCATGTATCGCTACCCTTCTATTAATCACAAATCTCAGTCCCTTAATTATTTTACATTATTTCATTTAATTTTACTAATTAAATGTCCTAAACGATGTTACTAAAAATTAGTGGTGTTATAAAAGTAATGATTGTCATGTAATGATGGAACATTTGTTACCCATTGCTTTCAAAGAACTGTTGCCCATAAAAATTTGGATGGTTGTAACAGAACTTAGCTTGTTTTGTAAGGAGCTTTCTTCAACTATGTTAAAAGTTAATCGTCTACGTAAACTTGAGAAAGAAATTCCTATACCGCTCCGCAAACTACAGAAAACATTTCCTTCGGATTTCTTTAATGTAATGGAGCATTTACCTATTCATCTTCCATTTGAAGCACGTCTTCGAGGTCTTATGCAATATAGATGGATGTATCCATTTGGAAGCTATTAGTATTGAGTATGTTAAATTTTAGTTTAATTATATGTAATAAAATTTGATTATAATTATTCTTAATAGGTACTTAAATCATTTAAAGAAAAAAGTGAGGCAAAAAACATGAATTAAAGGTTCGATATGCAAATCACATATCGAAGAAGAAGCTTCGTTCTTTTTCTCTATTATTTCAGTGACCATGTAAACTTATCTTTTCAAAGTGCTATGCGAAATGATGAGGGCATTGAACAAGATTTTTCTGAACTAATGCTATCTATTTTAGACAGTAGGGTCATCCTCTTAGAAAATGTGTGGAAGTATGACTAGATGATATAGATTACCATGAAGTCCACACGTATGTTATTCTTAACGGTGCAGAAGTTGCACCGATCGTTAGGAATTATTAAGTAACACATTTAAAATTATCTAGTTGAATAATACACCTGTGTATTGATTTTAATGATATATATTATCTATATATGCAATATTTATGAATCACAGCATCCAAGCGGCGGTATCAGCAAAAATTTTGCTACTTGGTTTTAGAACCATGTAAATGATCCGGTAAATTGTGTGGACGACGAGGATAGAAACATCTTGCGATAGGATCAATAATAGAGGTCAAGACATATCCAATATTATTTGTTAATGGATACAAACTCAACACCGAAGGTTATGGGGCTGAAAAATTAACTAATAATACCGATGCATATGTCAAAGGTATTAATGATCCAAATGACCACAAATATGATTTTTATGACGTGTTTACTAAGGTTTTGCAATTAACATGTTTCGCCAGACCTAAGGAAGAAGTTTATTTTCTTGATACAAATTGTTCAGTAATATTCCAGGTTTTGTAATCAACGTGCACCAAAAATATAATATTAATGATATAAAGCAACGTCACGTTATCATAAGTACGATCCATTTATACTAGCAAACAAGCCATACAAGTTTATTACGATCCTTATCTATTTGTAAAAAGAGGTAAAGTAGATTGGTCGACGGTTTTTAAAACGAAGGCATGATTTACGTTTGATGGAAAGAATATTCCAAACGAACAAGCATGTCAAGCAAATATCGAGGAAAATAAAGAAATTACAATTACGGATGATCAAACTGATTTTGACCTCTAAATGATGAATTAAATATATTAGTAGAAGCATTTGAGACCACAAAGGAAAACAATATAGGATACGAGACATAGTCTGAATCAGAAAACGACAAGAACTGATTAATATAAAATCGTATATCGAAACGACTCCTGGCATCACCGGAGGGATCGGAACCACATTCGTGGGCCGACAATTTTTCTGGATAGGTCGAACTATTGGAAGCAAATGGAAAAGGAAGACCGAGTGGGATCAAAGAAACTAGCGGACTCATCACTAAATAGATAAAAATAGGTGAAAATTCCGACATCACCAAAGTGGAATATTTTCGAAATTTGCAATTGGGTCGTTGCGATTACGGGTTGGATGTCTAATTGTCCAGGCGGTAATGATAGTATCTTGTACCTGAACCTTTGTTCCGAATGTTTATACTGGGCTAAGGCAAAGAAAAAATTCGCCTACCTTACCCACTTGACGAATCCAAACTATTCGAGACTCTCGTTTCGTTTCCGGTACACATGTTGAAAAAAAGTAATTTATGTGAGTATTGATGTTACATTTTTCGTATGTTATATGCGATTATTGATGTTAAATCTTGATGTATTTACTCATAATTGAATTATATGTTCTTTCATAATAAAATAATATGTATGTGACATGTATTATAGATGTCTTTCTTCAAGCGTCGGAGTTCTTCGAGGTCTAGTTCCCCCTCCGCGTCTCAGAGAGGGACCATCTACCGTGGAGGTCATGGAAGCGGCCCATCATAGGAGGCGCCATGTACGTCGGTCACATTGCTACCAAAGGCATATGAATCATAAGTATTAAATTTACTTCAGCATTATAAATATTTTATATGATGTATTAATCATGATTTGCCTGTATCATATTTAATGCAGGGATTTTGAGCATAAGCCTTCGAATATAGTTCTAAGCATTTCTAAGCTGGCATATATGAGCCGTATGACTACGTGCTGGCCCAAATGGAGTAGGATCGCATAGAACGTTTAGAAGAGCATCTGGCGGGACTTTCTGGTAAGTATAAATTTATATATCATTATATATAATCACTTTACAATTCGCTGACTAAGTATAAATGTATAACTTATATTTTTTCAACATATATATAGGAGGTTGTAGACCTATAAGAAAATGATGATTCTCTTGGCCAGCGCCACTGGAACTCTGAGGTTGCAAAGAATTATCAGGATACGATGTCTACCATTAGAAAATTTGTGAAGAAGCCAAGCTGGACGGACGCCAGCGTATGAGATGCTTGGTTTCCATGGTGGAGAAGCGATAAATTCAGGGTAAGTCTATCAGATTCACCTTAATTTATTAAATAGAGAATATATAATTTATACCTAAAAAATACAATCTTAATTTTTAATTTGCAGGCGGAGTCTGACGGAAACTCGATGAACAGGTAGAAAAATCCAATCACACACCATGATGGCTCGAAATCATTTAGCATCGTCGCGAGGACTTGGTAGATTGATTAATTGCAATTAAGAACAGTTATTACATTTTTTGTATAAATTTGTATGAATAGCAATAATATACACCAACTATTGTAGGAAAGAGCGCGTGGGGCTCCTGTCTCGTACATGGACGTATGTGCAAATACCCACCCCGTCGGGCAAACCGACGACGAGTGATTACTGATGTATGTCTAACACGGGGATGATAAAGCATACGCCGCACATGCAAGTATATTTTAAGTTCTAAGTTATTAATAATGATCATTTTAATTAATTAGTTATAAAATATTACAATAATTTCATAAAATATTTAATCATGTTTAATTTTTTGTTGCAAGAAAGATTTATGCAAGCACGTGCGCAGATGCTCGAGCAATCATGATGGGTGCAATTGACCACTAATGAGGGGGACGCCATCCTCGACTCCGTTATGGCTACGACACAACGAAATATGCGTTATGGCAACGACAATCAAGCGATAACTTATAAAAATTAATTAAGTTGTAAAAGCTGCTTAATTTTTATAAAAGTTATGTGATAACTTAAACAAATTTTAATTTGTTTAGTAGTCTCGGGCCTCACAAAAGGCTTATTAAAAAGCTTAAGATAATGCTGAGATTAATGAGTTTGGACAGTAGATTGCACAGCTGCAGGAGCAGGATTACCTCCGAGCAACGCAAATGGAGCAACTTAACATGCGTTTGACCGAGTACGTGGAGCAATATGGAGCATTTGCTTCGTTTGGTGATTCCCGAGCCGACGACGAGTCATGAGATATATTTTGCAGTGCTTGTTTTTGAAACTCGTGTATATATTCAATGAGAGATAGTGAGATTGATTTGTGGAAATGTGGTGTTTGATGTTGATTTGTGAGGTTGATTTGTTGGACGGATGTGTTTGGTTGGCGTTTTAGACTTTCTATATGTTGTACATTGATGTTGAATGTACATATTGCAGTTGGGTGTGTGTGATTGATGATGGACGGTTTGTTTTGTGTTGATGGTAATGTTTGGAATTGAGATTGAGATGATAATGTTTGAGTTTTATATTGTTATTGATATTGATAATGATTTTAGCTTATATATCTAATATATACTAATTTTGATTTGTTATGATATATACTGATATTAATGTGTTTTTTGAAATTCAAATGACTGCTGGAATACAAAAAAGTGATCCAAATTTCCAACGGCCCCTACCGTTTCCGATGGCTTATTTACCGAAAATCAACGACGATTTTCAACGAATCCCGACGGCCTATAAACTGAAAGAGCGACGATTTCTCAAGCCACCTAGACGTCTTAAGCGCGTAAAGGACGTTGGAAGTGACGTCAAAACAGCCGTTGTAAGCCGTCGTAGTTTCTATCGAGAAAAGACGAAAGTCGTGCTCTATATGCCTACGAAATTTCCGACGGCCGTCGACTGAGAGTCGTCAGAAATCACTGTATTCCTTGTAGTGATATATACACACACATATTTAATGGACAAATTTAATGATACCATTACTATTTGATCGATATATATTTCGATGAACAAAAACATATATATCTTTGTTACAATCCTCTGTGCCTTAAAATGAATACATACTCCATAACAGTATAATACAAATTTATATACCATACAGGCAAATTTAAAAATAACAAATGGCAAACTATATTCCTGCAGAATAAGGCACTCCAGCGGCAGCAATCCAAGAGCCACCTCCCAAAAAGCTATTCACCGTAAACATAGCAGCGTCACTTGCACTCATAATATGGAACCCAGCCCACTTTACTCTCCCACTGGTACCCGATCCAGGTCCACTATTCATATACTCACCATAATACAAAGTACTCAACGCAAAATTCCCGCTCCACTCTAACCAACCCGCAGGATCAATCAAACTTCCAATCACCGTCTTCATAACCACCGTCCTTGAATATTGCTTCCAAGGTCGGCCCAAATACGATTGAACCCCACCCAACGACTCTGCAGCTGCGATGTTCGAGTTCATTATTGATATTCCAGTGTTCTCGTTCGGGTCGGACCTGCCCTGAGCAGTTACGGTGTTCTTCTGCCCCGATAGTGGTTTACGTACGTAAATATTGCATGATTGAAAAACGGCAACTGCATCTCCGAATATGAAGTCAACAGTTCCGTATATGTCACAGTTGCTGTAGAATTGACGCATGGAATAGACGTACAGTGTGTCTTGGTATCCTTTGAAGCTGCACCTATAGAAGATTGAGAAGTCCGATCCTGATCGAAGGGCTACAGCTTGTTGCTTTTGTGGGCCGGCTGTGTTTTGGAAGGTCATGTCCTGGGCTATGAATCCATCACCGGTAACCGCTGCGCGTCATAAATTATTGCAAAAGGTCAGTAGCTAGTGTACAAAATTAGATCTGGAGCAAATGGGGTTTTAACCTAGCTCCACCGTATAATAAACAGAAAGAGAGACCATACATGACTGAAAAGTTTTCTGAAAGTCTTCTCTTACAAGTTTGTGTACATATATGAAAAGTAAAGTAAACTGATACAATCTTCAAAGTCAGTCTTTATATTAATAACTTACCAACGGTTGCCGAGTTAAAAGTAGTAGTACCATCCTGTACATTTTTGCTCCCTGTAACAACAGTTTTGTCTATGCCATCACCAACAAACATCAAATTCTTCATAGACTTGGTAGCCGCCACATTCTCATTATAAGTTCCGGCTTTAACATAAATAACGAACCTGGAGGCACCACTTCTTAAACTGACAGAAGCCTGTACAGCTTCTGAAATAGTCTTATAATTTCCAGAACCATCTTGTGCAACAACAAGGTTGGCTTTCGGTGCACTTGAAGACTGAAGCAGTTTTCTGTCTGCAGCAGACACCCATGAAGGATATCCATTCGAAAGCAACTTCCGGTTGTTATTACCATTTGTAATAGAAGAAGCATATGTTGCTTTGTTTATGAGAAGAGCGTTGCTAAGTGATTCTGATATGTTATGTGTCATGAATGGTGAATTGGCTGACATACTGGAAGGTGCATCGAGCTCCATGAATCCATCCTTGCATGTTTCATGATTCGCTATAGCAGCACTGAGCCATGTTTGAGAATCATCATAAGATGTGGAAGAGATTGAGTTGTTGAGATGGCTGATGGTTTCTTCTAGAAGGAACAAGCAATCATTCCAAGCAGCACTGGCTCTGTCATTGACTGAGCTCAGAGTGCTCATAGATGATGCTAGTTCATGAGTTGATATAAATTTGTTCATCGTGGCCTGAAGAACAAGCCTACGAAAATAAGGTGATTGGTCGTGCATATTTGTGCTCACAAGAGAAGTACAAACTTGAGGGTAGGGTGTTTGGTTGCATGATTGTATAGGACCACTTGCTGCAACGTTAATGCATAGAGAAATGAAAAAATAGCACGAGGAGAAGATGATGAATTTGGACATCATTTTTTGATCCGTAGAGTCAATAGAGCTCTAAGATTTTGATTATTTGTTATTGAGTTTATGAATGAAAATGTAGGGGGAAATATCACCTTTATATAGGGAACATTAGAACAAATATTCCACGATTTACACCATGCATCAATTGGATTAGTCTAGGAAATTTTTGCATTACGAGTACGTGATAATGTGGATGCCACGTATACATGGATTTATGAGCGATAAAAGTCGAATTTAACGTTTATTGATCAAACTTTTTGAGGTCAGTACGTCAATTTTTGGTTGCTGCGAGGAAATTAAATTGAATACTGCGTTTTGGATTTCATGCATGAATAGTATACGCAGAAGCCGCAGAACTATGGGATGTTAATTCATTAAACCTTTCGTGTTTTTTCTTTCCGTTGAACTTTTCTTTTTAGTTCTACTGCTAATTTGTCAATTGCTTTTTCTTTCAGTACATCCTTTTGAAAAAATAAAAATCAATGATACTTTATTGAGGTAAGAATACAGGTAATTCCGTTATATATTTCAAAGAATAGACTAAATTTTAAAAGAAAAATCAAGATATAACCAAAATGGACACATAATTAATTAATAATAATAATTTCATTCTTTTCTCTATCCAGCGTTGTCTAGGGTTTGTTATCTTAAAGGACCCAAACGCTCCATTTTAGCTTCCATTCTTTTCTCCGATTTATTGCCACAGAAACATATTCTTTATTTTGGTTAGACTTAATTGTACTTCGATCCTATCATGCTATGCAGTTTCGACTCATCTTAACTTTAAAGCCTTTAACTTTTGACATTATTTTTTAATTATTAAGCATATATTCGAACACTACAAGAAAGGAACCAAATAGCGACGGCTTTTAGCCGTCGTCTGCTGTCGCTAGCCGACGCTAAAAGCTGTTCGCTATATTTTTCGTCGTCCAATAGTATAGCGACGGCTTTGGCGACGGCTCCGTCACACAAATGGCGACGGCTCGCAACTGCAAATGTGCCACGTGGAAATTTTCCAATGTCTAAATATCGTCGCTAGTCGTCGCTAGTCTGAACCAAATGGCCGTCACTGGCCGTCGTTAATCTGTACTAAATATCCGTCGCTAGCCGTCGCAAAAATCTGTGCACCTGCACAGCCTATATACATTTCAAACAATAACTATTAAATATCATCATCACAACCGCTATACACTATATTTATCAACTATAACCATCATATATCCATCATATAACATCACTATACATTCAAACAATATAAAATCCAACCAAATCCATTAATTAGAATATGTACATAGTAAACCGAAATATCTACATAATATCCCGAAATATATATACATAATATCCAACCAAATCCATCAACTAGAAGTCATCAAAATATGTACATAATATCCTGAAATATATATACACCAAACCAATCAAAATGTGTATATACCAAACTATAACACGAGCAAACAAACATACCTACTCCTCACCATCGTTGCCGTCCTCTCCAGGCATCCTCCCATGCTGTTGCAAATAAGCTGCAATCCGCTCATCCAGCTGTTGCTCGAAAAAACTCTTCCTCCAATCATTTATTTCATCCACTGTCGCCCTCAACTGAGCAATCTCCGCTTCTTGCTGCGACCTCTTGTATGCACTCTGCATTCTCATCGCCTGTAAAATAGTTCATAATTATTTATATATTAGTATATATATAATATTATTAAAATTATTTAACTATTCATATGTACGAGTAAATTTATATATTAGTACATGTCAAAATTTACCTCCACATTTCCATAGCTATACCGTCGACTCGTCCGAGAAGGCGGGTCAATAATAGCATCTCAAATATGGTTCTCCTCCTCTACCGTAAGCTCTTCCCGACCAGTGGACTGTGCTACCCGAGTCCGCTCAGCTTCGTACCTCTCCTGCGATTACAAACAATTGTTTTACACGATAAAAACCGAATTTCAAGTTTCTGAAAATAAAATAAGACAAAATATTGTTATTAACAATATTTTAATTTACCATTACGGATTATGATTTGTCATCCGTCCACTCGTACGAAACATTGCCCTCTACGTCAATCCTCTCCACGGCATGCGTCACCTTGAATAGCTCGGCCATAGTAGGCTCGCGGTTGTATTTCGCGGCCTGAAAATATATAAATATTATTGCTAATCTTATTATAAAATATTTTAATAAAATGTAAACACAGTTTATAAATTTAATTACCAGCTCTCTCTTATGCTCCTGAAAGGATTTGGAGTCACCACGGTGCAATGCAGGATTTTTATTCCTGTTTGCCCGGTTCCGCGCAGATAACTCCTACAAATTAAGATAAATTATCACGTATATATCTTGCGAGATTTATATTAGATCTAAATAACGAAACAAACATATATTACTTACTTTTGCTGCCGGACTGTCTCAAAGCGGAAGAAAATCATTCCATACACCCTCACTCATCCAGTTTGGCTTTTTCCTTGAATTATTTGCCTTGGACAATGTATTCCTGTAATTTCTCCTCATTCGTTTGCTCCAGTGATTTAAAAAAATCCAAGTCGTCAGGGTCAACGCGGACTACAACCTGTAAATTAAAATTATTTTAAGTTATATAGATTATATTAATTTACAACTGAAATTCAAACTACTACTTACAAGTAAATCCGCCTGTATTGCGTTCTTGACATGAGAGGGGATGTCGTCCCAGCGAGGCCAACAACTATCCATCCGGCTCTGAAAAGCCTTTCTCGAAACCTGTAAAATATAATCTGATGGCTCCACCTCAAAGCCACTGCAAAAGTTATGATATACATGTTTAGTGGATTTTAGAACTTATACTTTAAATAAAATTGATACTTACCCAGCACTTCTAGAAACAACTTCTGCCATCGGACGTAAGTCCGGTGCAATGCCACTACCACCTACACCGGGAGATGGGGACGACATGCCTGTCAGACTTTGTCTCCTGCCAGACATATCTGCTATAGAAAAACAATATCATCATAGAACAATTATAGAAATTCACTACTACATAGCATGTTTCAATCACTTTCACAGAAACAATTATAAAAATTTACTAGTATAAAACATGGATAAAAATTATATAAATATTCATCACAGAATCATAATAGAAATTCACTACTACATAGCATATTTCAATCACTTTCACAGAACAGTTATAAAAATTTACTAGTACAAAACATGGATAAAAATTAACTAAATGATCATTACAGAACAATTACAGAAATTTATTATTACATCGCATGTTTTAATCACCATCACATAACAATTATATCAATAACGATCAGTCTTCATCGTTTTCTGATTCAGACTCAGTCTTGTATTCTATCTCATTTTCTTCGGTACTTTCGAATGCATCAAATAAGACGTTTGATTCATCATTCAAAGGCCCTACATCAATATCATCAGTTATTATTATTTCTGTATTTGGTTCAAGACCAGCTTGATATGCAGCATCATCTGGTATATTATTTCCATCAAACATAAACCTTGGTTTCATTTTGAAAACAGTAGACCAATCCGCTTTATCTCTTTTCAAAGATGGATACGGAGTAAAATAAACTTGTAACGCTTACTTGGCTAATACAAAAGGATCGTACTTATAGTAGTGTGATGTATGCCTTATTTCAATAAGTTTATACTCTTTATGCACGTTGATTCCGGAACCAGGAACGTTATTGAACCAATTGCACTTAAATAAAAAACCTTTTCTAAAGGTTCAACATAATATGTCAACTCTAAAATCTTTGTTAAGACGCCGTAAAAATCTTTTAAATGCTCATCTGGATCATCACTGCCTTTGACAAATAGCCCGTTGTTATATGTTAATTTTTCAGCCCCGTAATCTTTCGTGTTGAACTTAAACCCATTGACGAAGAATATTGGATAAGTCTTCACATTTCTTTTCGGTCCAATCTCAAGATGTCGTAAGCCTTCATCAACGACACAGTTTCTTGGCACATAAATATAGTTCAAAAACCATTTGGCAAATTCTTTACTGAGAGCGCCAGATGGATACTGTGATTCGTAGATGCTGCATATATGTAATATGTGTTATAATTATTATGTACGTACAAGTAAATTAGAAGTGAATTAATTATTATCTGACAAATGGTCCGACTTCGACACAATTTAAAAGAACATACGTGTGTGCTACATGGTAGTCTCTATCGTCCAACCATATTTCCACACATTTTCCACCAGGTCTACCATGTTGTCTAAAAAACGATAACATTATTTGAGAAGAATTTTGTTCAACGACTTCCTCATTTCGAGGAACAGTTACAAACAATAAGTTCACATCGTTCTTAAAGTAGTGAGAGAAAAAGATGAGGCTTTTTCTTCAAGATAAGATTGCATATCGAACCCTCAACTTGGGCTTTTTGTCGAATCTTCTTCTTCAGATGATTCAAGTACCTATTAAGATATTTATTACATATTTAGATATACAAATTTGAATTTGAAATTGACATGAACATTGAACATGTTAATTTACCTCTCAAACGGATACATCCATCCATATTGCACAGGACCTCGAAGAAGTGCTTAGGATGGAAGATGAATAGGTAAATGCTCCATTACATTAAAGAAACCAGGCGGAAGTATTTTCTCCAGTTTGCATAGCAATATAGGTATTTCTACTTCAAGTTTACGTATACGATCCACCTTTAATGTTGTCGAACAAAGCTGGTTATAAAACTGTAACGACCCGAAATTTTCAAACTCGAAAATTCCAGATAGTTATGAAAAAGAAGAAAGAGATAGAAGAAGAAGAACAGAAACACCAAACAACTCATATTCACAGCGGATAAAATATAATTATAAATAATAACAGTTGCAAAAGAATACTATATCTGTCGATTACATTCTAATACATCAGAGTTTCACATTATATACAGTTGCTGAATATTTACAATTATCATATCTCAGATTAACAATAATATAAATACAGCGGAAATACTCTATACGATCCTGCCATCCATCTCGCCTTCTGAGCTCCAGAACGTACCTACCTGAAAATCTGTAATACTCGGTCTGACCCGAGCATTAAACCAAAGTAACACCCGGGTCAGGCTGGATACCAGCGTGAGTAAACCCAACTAACATGGAATATCAAAGCAAAACATCTTATATACACCCGGGTAACTTATATCAAATTAACAAATTCAAAATTTTCTATAGACAACACTTATTCCACACATCAATTTCTAAGTGCCAAACTTAGATAAAATAATCCAATTCACTTAAACCATTTCATTCTAGCCTATGGATTTCACAAATCAATTTATAAAAATTCAAAGTGGTTTCGGGTATTTCCCAATACCCGAACCTAGTCTCTTCGAACTCAATGCCCTCTCTAATCCATGTTGTTTTAGGAAATACAAATCAATTTTAAATACAGAGTATCACATTCGCACAGCAATTCATTCCAACTTATCATAGTTAAACCCAATCATAACATAATACAGAACATTATCAGACTTGAGATATTAATTCATCCGAACATTCGATATAATTTAGTCTATCATAAGCAATAGCTATTAGCCCCATTTCTAATTAATTTAATTATCACCAAATAAAGTAATTACTTTTAAATCCTACTTAATTAACCCTAATTAAATGATACCAATCAACCTTAAATTACTCAACCTAAATTAATAACCTTCTTAATTAATTATTCTTGATTACTAATATTAATCAATAATCCTTTAGTTAATTAATTTTCCTTTAATTACATCAAATAAAATTTTCCATAAAGATAAACTATTATCTTAATTACTAAGTTTATATTTTATAAAACCTATACATTAGAATCCATAAAATATTCTCTAGTTCTTAAGATTTGCAAGCCCAGCTAATTGGCTTAGTACATGAAAATAAAGCAAGAGATATATAAATAATGGATAACAGTCCATATAATTTACATAACATGTACAACACATCGCCCTTTATTCATAGCAAAGTGATTTACGGAATAACAGTAACAGCAAAGGGTGTGTCCATTTCTAACTCATAAAACTAGACTACCAGTAGGTGGATTAAATAAAGCACAGCTAAATTAGGCATTAGGCATAAATTTTCAAAGCTAACCACTTAAACCCTACATATACTGGCGTGCTTCCTTGCAACTGAATTTCAATAAACTTCTGTTTTTTTTCTTCAGTTTTACTAGGTAGGGTTTTACATGAAAATATAGCCTTATCTACCAGTCCATATAATTATCAAGTAAATATTGATATCTTGAATTCAAGTTAAAATTAACTTTTAAATATTTTAAAATCAATTAACTATTCAAATTTAAATTGTATGAAATTTCGGGTCATCACATTCCTTCCCCCTTAAAAGAATTTCGTCCTCGAAATTACTAGTTAGGAAGAATGGAACCATACCCATTTACCTTTCCTCCAAAACCAACAGGTTTATCAACTTGTCACAATATCTTTTATTAAAGATTCACTATTACCTCAACCAACTTCCAAAACGTTTCATGGTTTCCAACAATCCATTTTTACCC
Organism: Allium cepa; assembly: GCA_030765085.1. Lineage (NCBI taxonomy): Eukaryota > Viridiplantae > Streptophyta > Magnoliopsida > Asparagales > Amaryllidaceae > Allium > Allium cepa. The sequence continues at coordinate 74,852,757 of CM060942.1, forward strand.
AATCGTTTAAATTTCAATTTAAAACCAAATTTGGAATTATCAAAATTTTCTCAAAAATTTTCCAACCCTCTAAATTCCCAGAAAATTTTGCCAGCGTCTTCTTTGCGCGGCTAGCTCGGTACAACTACAAAAGGCCTCTATGGGCATCCAAATTCCAAAAAGAAAACAAAAGCCATGTGGTTACATCAAAAACCCAATCCAATTTCATCTAGAAATTTAAATACGTACCTTTTTGTCGGGCAATACCAATTTATCTTTTGGAATCAAATCCAATTCTTTTTCCCTTTAATACCTGCATATCTTGTTTAGCAACAATATTCAATCGAAACTTTACAAATCGTTTTATACATTCTCTTATATAGGTTTTCATATTTACTTCTATTCAAATTTGTTTTTCCCGTTTTAATATGAATTAAACTTATTTCAATTTTGAATATTAAATTTTATTTTCCATTTATAATCGAGTCTTACTAGTTCCATCTACTACTCTATTTCAGTTTCATATTTAAAATCGTTTAATTGCTTAACAAAAAATTTTCTCAAAAATTTTCTAACTCCATTTTCGAAAATTTTTGGTAGAGTCTCCTTTGTACGGAGGAGCTTTTGCAATTTGACAAGAGATATAAATATATATACATCGACCCACCCGGTCGGAAAAAGCAAAAACAGTTCATATTTTCTATTTTTATTGTGTAGGCGTACCTTATTTAGCATTTTAAGCAAGCGGCTTTTTTATTCTAGCAAATAGCGCAACCAAATCCAGCCAAACGACTTTCCGGTACCTGTACTTACTCAATTTAAATATGTAAGTGCCATATATAGAAAATTTATTAGCATTTCACTTACTTTAATGGCAAAACACAAGCATTACAAAAGCATCAAACACCAAATGCTTACTATAAGCGAGTTATATGATTTAAAGCCAATCCAATTGCTTCCAACCAAATTTATATACCATTTCATTCAATTTTAATGGTTTACACCCCAATTGCTTGGGTTCAATTTATTTCTAACCCAAACAAACTCATATTCACTTTAAATGATTCAGAATCAATTTTATTTAATCTCCATCAACTCATAGCATTTTAATTACTTTTATTTGTGCCAAACGACAATTCATTTTATGCAAATTTGACAATATTCCTTTAATAGAGTAATTATTTTAGTTTATAACTACTTTAAATTAATTTTCAACTCATTTTATATTTAATTCCATTTCATTTCTAATTTATTCACCAATCATTCATTTAGCTCGACACATTCCATTCTTGTATACTACTAGCCATTCCAAAATTAATTCAATCTAAGCTTTTATTTAATGGGCTTTCACTCTTATTCTTCCATAAATTTTAAACTTAAGTTAATTTACTTTAATTTATTCCAACACCAAACTTAAGTTTACTTCTATTGGATTCTCATTTAATCAATCTCCATTAAATTCAGTTAGCCCATTCATTTTAATTTTTAATTTTAATTCACCTTCTCAATTCATCAAAATAATTTCCAACACATACTTAATTCATTTACGAATTTATTTTATTTATACAAAGCCATCCTCAATTTATTTCTACTTACCTGGGTTCTGTTTGCAGTCAAACCTTTCTTATTATAATTCAATTTCATTTCATTCGACACACTTGAATTTTGTTTGAAGTTTTAACAACATCTCCACTTATTCAATTCATTATCAAATCCAGTCGAATTCTATTTATAATTCGAATTCATTTCCAAACTCCATTTTTAACATACAATCCATTTTATTTAGCCAAGTTAAATTTTATTTACATACTCAATCAAACAATTATTTAGCCAATTAGCTTACTTCCAATTTTTAAATCAATATTCGATTTTAATTACAAAATTACTTCATTAAAATTCCAGTTTGGATTTCCTTTTATTTCCCCAAAATTCTAACATCTTTTTAAAAATTTTGGAAATGCTTTTAAATTCACATCATACTTAATAAAATAGCTCTTTATAAAAATACTGTTTGCACAAAGAATGGGCAAACACCTCCGAGTCGTATGAATTAGTTGATTTTATGTTGATCTGGATGGTTTGGGTGATTTACGCAAATATATAAAATAGATGGACTAAACTGTAAAAGACACACAGATTTATAGTGGTTCGGCCAGAACGTGCCTACGTCCACTTTATATGTTATCTCCTTTATCTTTCAGATTACAAGTACAAAGCTTTGTATACAAGTATATGAAAGTTGTTTGAAAATTCCTTCCGTACTTGAGCTCTCAAACTTGTCTGCCATTGTTGTACCCCTGCCCCTCTATTTATAGAGTGAGGCTGGGGGTAGGGGTCTTGGATGTATATAGCTGCTGGTGGGCCTGGGCTGAAGCAATCTGGCCTGGCAGTGTTGGTTCGGCAAGACTTTGGTCTGGAGATAGTTGGAGCAGCTTGCGGTCCGGTAGGGGTTGGATGGAGTTCGATTCGGTTGTGAGTGAAGTGGCATTGGTTCGACAAGGGTTGGCTCGGCGGGCATGGAAAGATGATTGGTTCGGTGATGCGTGGAGGATCTTGGACCGACATTGCCTGGAGTGGCATTGGACTGGCATTGTTAGGAGGGGCTTTGGTTCAGTGGTAGGTGATTCGGTGGTGGGCAAGGTAGGTTGGTCCGGTATCGCGTGGTTCGGTGGTAGGAGATGAATGGACCGGTGGTGGATGGAGAGGGAGCTTGGACCGGCAATGCTTGGAGATGGTATGGTTCGACATTGTTTAGAAATGCGCCCAACACTTGCCCCCCAAAGTGGGGCATATGCCATCATATGTCACGCTTTGCTTTAGCTTAGGTGATTTTCGTCCGGTCTTGTGTGCCGAACCATACGGTCCGGTCATCCTTTGCTCGTTTATAAATAGGGGTGCCAGGCCTTCGTTATCCCTTCGTCGTTTTGAGATAGCCGAATCATTTTGAATACCGGATCAACCACGTGTCGAGTCAACCAAGTGCCGAACCAGTCTTGTTCGCCGAACTATTTGAAGTGCCGAATCAATTCTTGATTGCCGAACCAGGTGAGACATTCTTTTGCCGAACGATCTTATATACTTGAATCATCGAATGGACTCGTGGATTCTGAGTACCGAATGAACCTTGTGGGTTTGAACTGCCGAATGAGAAGGGGAAACGCCGAATGAACATGTATTTGAACCACCGGATGAACCCTGAGGCCTTGAATACCGAATGAAATTTTACATTTCTTTACCGAATGACCCTGGGGGCTTGAGCGTTTTGACTTATGGTGAATTTTCAGACTATATACACTTGCTTGTTTATTTCCTCTGTTCTAACAATATGTTTTTCTTTTGTGTTTGTAGGAAAATGTCTCGTAAAGTGGAAACTCGATTAGAAAAAAGAAAATCTACGGATAGACGAGAGTCCCCTGTGGTGCCCCCAGCCCAGCCAGGACCGGAACGTCGTGGACCCACCCCGAGGTCGCTAGTAGACGGGTATGGTCCCTAAGAGCTTCTGAATTCTCCTCCTGATTGTTTTCCGAGCTCTCTCAGAGAGGAGCAACTTGTCATTATCTCCCGCTCCTTTGGGATTGATAGATCAAGCATGCTGTTGCCAAGGGAGGGGGTCATGCCATATAATCCCCCTGAAGGATACTTCGCGTATAGCCGATACCATTGCATGTGTGGGGCCATTCCTCCGATCAATGCGTGGATAGTCAGCTTCATTACTTACCTGAAAGTGGCTCCCTTTCAGCTTCAGCCCAACTCCTATGCCATCTTAGCGTGTCTATTCGTTATCTTCCAAAGGAGATATGGGCGCCCCCTTCTAACCGAGAAATCCGATATCTATATAATCTGAGGGGCTACAAGAAGGGGTCTCCATACATTAGTTTAGAGTCGGTTGTGTCCTTCAAGCCGGTCTTGGACTTATACTCGAAGTTTACCATGTTTAAGAAGGAATGGTTCTTCGTCAAGGACGACTCCGTTTCTTTTCGCCTTTTCACTTCTGGCTGTAAGTTGAATTCCATTTGTAACTTCTTTGTCCCGACTGCAATGCTTCCTCTTATATGCTTTTATTTCTTGCTAGCGACAGGTGGCTTTGCGATCGTGGAGAATGATCGCCTGGTACAGATGGCCATGGAGATAGAGGCTATCTCTGGAAGGGACAGGTCGGCTTCTTACCTGATCAGGAGTGCCACTCTCCTGGAGCACAACCTGATTCTGCCACGTCAATCCGAGGTTAAGCAGAGAGATACAGCCGAGGAGAGGGCTGCTAAAGCTAAAGATGGGGCCACTGCGAAGAGTAGCAAGAGGAGGCCTTTCACAAAACCTCCAGTTGTCGGAGGTAAGAAGCTCAAGAAGTCCGACGGCCCTTCCCCTAGCACGTGCCCAATTACTCCGGGGGAGGAAGACGTGGAGGAGGATAGAGGTGAAGGCGAAGGAGGCGATGTAGGAGGAGAGGCAGAGAGTGGAGACGACAAAGAAAGTGATGGTGGTGGTGATGGCGCCGGGGCTTTGCCTCCTGGGCAAGCAGGCGAGTTTCAAGAGTGGACGGATTATGCCTTCCGCCAGGCTTTTGAGGGGTTGGAGGAAGGATCAGCCTTGGTGGAGAAGTCGAAGAGGTTTGATAAGGCCGGGACTGGTGCTAGTCTACCTTCTGAGAGTATTTCAGCTAAGGCAACTCCGGCGGTTCAAGGTGAATTCTTAACTCCTTTTAACTTCACATGTTTCTTGAATCATAGTTTCATGCATGCTTGTAACACTTGGTTTTTATTCCAGGAATGGGTAAGGTGGCCAAGACATCAGATATTCGGCACCGCCTTGAACAGTATAAGTTACTCAAAGCTTCTGTCAAACCAAAGCCGTCAGCTAGCCGTTCTGGAGATGCGGTTAGATATCGCCCTCTTCTCGGAGTTATTGAAGAAGATATGCAAAAGAGAAAGAGGGGCCGATCTTCGTTTGAACCTTCACTTGGCCCTCAGCTTCCTGTCCAGCCTATCCATGATATTACTGAGGAGGATACTGAGCTTATGCCTTCCCCACATCCGTCCGAAAATCCAACCGTCACCCCGATAGACCATCCTAGTTTGGTTCGCAACCCATTTGTCGGCCATCCGGATCTGGACCCGAGTTTTCAGGACATCTCTTTTGACGAGGCCACGGGTGAGCATCTTCTTCCCCGCAATCCCATGGTACGGGTGCTTGATGAGGCTAAGTCCTTAGACCTCGATTTGCTTACTACTCGGATAGTTACCATGGGGGACGAAGCCAAGGCTAATATTGACCGGGTCGCGGAGGAGACCAGAAAGTTGATGGGGCATCATGCCCGTCTGGTCAAGGCTGGAGAGGAGATCGGGAGTGCTAATATTCGGTTGCGGCTAAAGGTTGCTGATCAGGCCAAACAGCTTGTCGATTAAGCCATTCAGATTTCTCAGCATGAGGCAGCCTCCAGGTGGTTGAAGAAGACTATGGAAGAGGCTAGTAAGGCAGAACTACGAAAGATGGAGGCTGCCTGCAAGGAACGGATTGACATGGCCATCGTAACGGTGGACGAGGTTCGGAGAGCGGATCTTGAGCAGGTAAAAGAGTTATCTGGGAGGCTGGAGGCCGCAGATCTTGCTCGGGCCAAGCTGAAGGAGGAGATGGAAGTGATGCGGAAGTCCCTTCAAGCTGACTGCTCGAGATACCGATTCGAGAGAGATGCTGCTGTCGCACGACTGTCGGCTTCTGAGACCCGGATGAAAGAGTTTGAGGAGAACGAGGGGATGATGGACGAGATGCTCCAGGACATGTATTTCCGTACTTGGAGGCAGGGCAACCTGTCCTGGATGGATGATTATCCCCGGGTTATGGCTAGGATATATTTCCGGGCTTTGGAGGAAGCTAAGGCCGATGCGGATAAGGAAGGTGGTGCGGCTTTCAGGATGGATGCGGTTACGGCCCAATTCACTAAGGAAGAGAAGGTGACGGTTAAGGAGGGCATGCGACTGCTTGCCACGGACGAGGTAGGCGTGCAGCTAGACGATGATGGTCAAGGAGCAGGTGCTGGTAAGTCTTTCCTTTTGACCTTTTCATGATTTGATTTCTTATCTTTCGTGATTTTTGATGGATTCTCTTCTGAATTATGCAGGCGGGACCACGGTAGCACATGCTGGGAGTTCCGATCCTGCAGTTAAGTAGATCCCGAGGGCTAGCGGGACGGAGGCGAAGCCCTGATTCTTTGACTTGAATTGTACACATTTTGGTTGCTGTCTATGTTAGTCCGAAACATTAGTGTAACTTGTAATTATATTATTTGTTAATAATGACTTTATGTAATTTTATAACATAAGCTGATTCTGCCATGTTTGAATGCTGTTGTCATTTTGATATGTTGCATAAGAAATACAGTTGCGTGTTTATGCATGTGACTTAATCGTATTTAATGCTAAGTTTCTGCTTAAAATATTATCTCATATCTTGTAATGCCAATATGATGTGTGAATAAATTAAAGCTACATATTTGTATAAAATAGAAGATAGTACCGCCCTTCGTGTTTTAGTTGTAGAGGGTTGCTTTGAATGTCTTGCGTGACTGAGTATGGAATGTAGCCGAGTGTTCCGTCATCCGGATGTGAGCTCATATTTCCACAAGCGAGAGTTCCCCTATTTTGTGACCTGTACTTTAAGGATTGTTATATAGGATAGGAAGAAAGTTTTTGAATGAATGGAAAATATGAGAAACAGTAAAACTTCCAATCACGGAAGGCCGTCGATATGCTTAAGTTCGTGGCAAACGGGTTTTGTAGTCACTTTCCCTAGCTGTGGGTCTTGGAGACATTTGTCACCCATCTTACGCCTCCGCGGGGAGTTTATCTTTTTTACCACAGCCGCACTTAAGACATATCGGAGCCGAGATCGCGCACAGTAACTACCCGAGCCATTATGGCCCGTAATCGTGGGTATTATTCGATTTACTGTGGCCGGCTAGCGTGGGTGCCGATCGTCAATCGTGACCTACCCCTGGCTGGCCACACCTTATGTTGGGGCTTAAAGTAGGTTCACAGTTGCCGGCGAGCCGAACGCCGTAATGAGCTGCCATCGGCTATAGTCGGCCTTCTTGATGGCTTATAATCGGCTCAATACAGTTGGCTTTGAGGGCAGCCACGAGCAATGAGTTAACACGCAGCAGAGGGATGCTGGAGCAAAAGTGTCTCATTGGCGAGTGCATAGAATCGCATAGTACCTGTTGGGTCTTGTCCAGGTGAGGTTGCGCCGTGAAGTTCCACTATGGAAACGTCGTTATACATGATTTTGTTCAACAGAAAAGGATAGAGCTTAACAAGCATCCAAGATATAAAGGAACAAGTTAAAAAGAGACAAGATTTTTAAAGTGGTTCGGCACGAAAATGCCTACGTCCACTGATTCTCTTCGTTAGTTCACTTCATATGGGCAGTACAAGTTAAGAAAAGTATCGACGGAGGTGTCGGATGTTCCATGCCCTCTGGAACACCTCTCCGTCCACTGTTGACAAAATATAGGCTCCGTTGCGGAGATCTTTATGAATTACATAGGGTCCTTCCCAGATTGGATCTAGCGCTCCGGGGCGTGGGAAGATCCGCTTGAGGACAAGATCTCTTTCTTGTAAGCTGCGGTACTTGACTTTGGAGTTGTATTGTGCTGCAAATTTTTGCTTATGAGCTGCTGCTTTGAGTGCTGCATCGTTTCTTCTCTCTTCAATTAGATCCAAAGACATGTGGAGGAGTTCTTCCTTCTCTTCTGGGTTGTAGTGTATCCTGCGGTGGGAAGGCACTATAGTTTCAACTGGGAGCATGGCCTCCGATCCGTATGCCAAAGAGAAAGAAGTATGCCCTGTTGATGTTCTGTAAGATGTGCGGTAGAACCAAAGTGCCGTAGAAAGTTCATCCACCCAAGCGCCTTTTGACTTTTCGAGTTTCTTCTTGATTAGGGTTTTGAGGATTTTGTTGACAGCTTCGACTTGTCCGTTTGCCTGAGGGTAAGCCACAGATGAGAAGCTTTTGTGAATTCCATGCTCTTGGCACCAGTCGGCGAATTCCTCGCTGTCAAATTGAAGTCCATTGTCCGATATGATTTTGAGTAGAACCCCGTACCTGCATAAAACATTTTTGATCAAGAAGTTAATAACTTTTGCCGAAGATATTTTATTTAGAGGCTCTACTTCCACCCATTTAGTGAAATAGTCAACTGCTACTACGACATATTTGGCTCCGCCTCGGCCCACTGGCAGTTCGCCAATCAAGTCAATTCCCCATATTGCAAAGGGCCAAGGGCTGGTCATTTGAGTAATCTCGTTTGTTGGCAGCCGAGGAATTTTAGCAAATTTCTGACATTTGTCACATCTTTTGACGAAGTCTAGGGCGTCTTTGTTTAAGGTGGGCCAGTCATATCCATATCGGAGTATCTTCTTTGCCAGAGTCTGCCCACCAGTGTGATCTCCGCAACTTCCTCGATGTATGTTGGATAAGATTTCCTTGGCTTCCCTTCCAGCGACACACCTTAATAAGGGATTAGAGAACCCGCGTCGATAGAGGATGCCTTCTTGTATTGTATAGCGGGAAGCTTTCCTTAAGATTTTCTTGACTTCGTTACGCCCGTCGGGCAATGTGTCATCTTGTAAATATTTCCGGACAGGAGTCATCCAAGTTTCCTCTTCGATTGCAGCTATCATATTCATTGTCTCGTAACTCGGGGCTAGTTGCTGCGAGATGGTTATTGTTCGGGAAGCGGTGTCGTCCTTCATGCTAGCTTGCTTTGCCAGTTCATCGGCCTCCTGATTCATCTCTCGAGGAATGTGTCTGATTAAATAGTGATCCAACTGATTGAGCAGCAGCTTGGTCTTCTTTAGATATGCTGTGAGTCGATCTCCTCGAGTTTGGAATTCTTCCAGTATTTGATTTACAATAAGTTGAGAATCGCTATGGAGACATAAAGAACCGACTCCAATCTCCAGGGCAAGTTCTAAACCGGCTATCACTGCTTCGTATTCTGCGTCATTGTTGGTGGCAGCGAACTCCAACCTTAGGGCGTAGTGCAGCTTCCTTCCCCTGGGGGTGATTATCACAACACCTGCCCCCGAGCCTTGCTCATTTGATGCTCCATCAACGAAGAGATTCCAATTGATATTTTTCGCTACTTCAGATTGCTCCTTACCTTCGTTAGTAGTGAATTCGGCAATGAAATCAGCTATGGCTTGTCCCTTGATAGCGGTGCGAGGATGGTAGGTAATATCATATTGACTCAGTTCAATGCACCACTTAAGTAGTCGCCCAAAAGTGTCGGGGCGATGGAGTACCTGCCTTAGCGGTTGATCGGTTAAAACTCTGATGGAATGAGATTGGAAATAGTGTCGCAGTTTCCGTGACGTGATTAGTAAACAATATGCTAGCTTTTCAAGTTTACGGTATCTGCCTTCTGCCTCTGTAAATCTCTTTCTTACAAAGTATACGGGCCGCTGTGCGTGGTCGTCTTCTCTCACCAAAGCGGCGCTTAAAGCATGGGATGATATAGCAAGGTATAGGTATAGTTCCTCGCCTTCATTTGGAGTTGAGAGTACTGGTGGTCTTTGGAGGTGTTCGATTAAGTTAAGGAAGGTTGTCGAGTATTCGTCAGTCCATTCGAACTTTCCTTTGTACTTCTTAAGAGCTTCGAAGAAAGGGATGCATTTGTCGGTTGCTTTAGAGATGAACCTGCTTAGGGCAGCCACCTTCCCTTTTAGGCTTTGCATCTCTCTTCGAGTGGATGGTATCTTGATATTTTGCAGAGCCCGGACTTGTTCGGGGTTCGCTTCAATCCCCCTGGCATATACGATGAATCCCAAGAACTTTCCCGACGATACTCCGAAGGAGCACTTTAGGGGATTCAGCTTCATTTCATATTGGCGAAGTACTTGAAACATCTTGTCTAGGTGGTTTATATGGTTGTTGGCTTTCCTTGATTTTACCAGCATGTCATCCACATAAACCTCCATAGTTCGTCCTATTAATTTCGCAAACATCTTGTTGACGAGACGCTGATAAGTAGCTCCAGCGTTTTAAGTCCAAAAGGCATTACTTTGTAGCAGTACAATCCCCGGTCAGTGATGAAACTAGTGTGGTCTTGATCGGGGGCGTGCATAGGGATCTGGTTATATCCTGAGTATGCGTCCATAAAGGATAAGAGTTCGTGTCCGGCTGTGCTGTCCACGAGTTGGTCGATTCGGGGGAGTGGGAAGCAGTCCTTCGGGCAAGCGTCATTTAAGTTGGAGAAATCGATGCATGTTCACCACTTCCCATTAGCTTTCTTTACCAGTACCGGGTTGGCGATCCATTCTGGGTAGATGGATTCTCGTATGAAGTCATTGGCGAGTAAGTTCTTTACTTCTTCCTCGAGGGCCGCTGATTGTTCTGCCCCCATGCTCCTCTTTTTCTGCTTCACTGGCACCTTGGTGGGATCGATGTTTAACATGTGGCATGCTACGTCTGGAGAGATTCCTGTCATGTCGGCGTGCGTCCATGCAAATACATCCATGTTGTGGCGAAGAAAATCGACGAATTGACCTTTCAACTCCGCTCTTAACTGAGACCCGACCCTCAGCAGTCTACTTGGGTCGTGTTTGTCTACAGATACAAATTCCATAGCCTCCGCAGGCTTGGTGGTGGCCTCTTCCTCTTTATCCCTGGGGTCTAATTAGTTGAAAGGATCGCTGGTATATCGAAGAGGAGGGGCTTTCTTTAATTGCTAGGCTTCCAGGTTTTTCTTGCAGAGAGAAGTCTCTGCATCCTTCCCTTTATCCTTCCTACGGTTATTGCGAAGCTCATTTACAAAGCAATTTCGAGCGGCATCTTGATCTCCCTCTATTTCTCCTACTCCGTTATCTGTTGGGAATTTCATCTTCAGGCACCATGGGGCTAGGACAATTTGGAAGTCAGACAAGGCTGGTCTTCCCAAAAAGGCGTTGTAAGCCGAATGGTTCTCTATCAGTACAAATGTTTGTTTTCGCACAGCGGAGCGGGGATGGCTTCCTATTTCAACAAAAAGGTCCAGTTGCCCGAGGGGCATCTTCACATCTCCAGTGAAACCATGTAGTGGTTTGTTGCAGGGAGACACATCCTTCATTGACAGCTTCATTTTGTCGAATGCATGCTTGAATTGGATATTCACTGAGCTTCCAGTGTCTACTAAAATCCAGAAAACTTTGGCTGGACCGAACCAGGCAGAGATGACCATAGGATCCATGTGTGGGTACTGTCTTCCCTCTAGATCACGCCTACTGAATGTGATGTCGTCATTCTCTTTCCATTTCGGGTGGCGTTCTTCCATAACAGAATTAACGTAGCCTTCAGCATTTCTAAGCGACTTACCGTATCTTTCCATCTCTGCCCAGCTTCTGTCGGCGATGAGTGGTCCTCCTGATATGGTATGGACCACTATTTTCTCTTGACTAGAGCCGCTGGTGTTGCGATTTCCTCCGCCTTCTTCTGGGAGGGGTAACCCTGGGTTTTCATTGGCGGGAGCTGGAGTCCTGCTCTGGCTTTTTACATAGCGTTCCAGTCTCCTCCTTCTAATGTGTTCTTCAATCAAGTCCCGGAGATGGTGGCATTCATTGGTGTCATGTTCGTGGGATTCGTGGAAGCGGCAGAACTTTCCAGATTTGAGTGCGTTATCTGACTCCTTCTTGTGCAGGGGGCGCTTGTATCTAACTTCGTCTTGAGTGGCTAGGAAGATGTTTTCGATTGTTTCATTCAAAGGAGTGTATGAGTCAAATCTTGGTCCAGGTCGATATAGGCGCTTTTCCCCCTTCTTGCCCCCAGCATTGTCTCTAGAGTCATTTCTCCGAACATCCTTTGTTGCAGCGGAAACCCTGTCTGTAGCTGTTTTAGCCTGTTGCCCTGACTGCCTTTCAGTGGCAGCGTCTTCAAGTCTCATATACTTTCCAGCTTCATGGAAGAAATCAGGTAAAGTAGCTGGCTTTTACATGGTTAGTCTTCTAGCAAATTTAGTATCCGGATGTACACCACTGCAGAGAGACATTAGGATAAGTTTCTCGTCGGCATCTTGGACTGCGGCCGCCGCAGCGTTGAATCGGGTGAGATATTGTTGCACTGCCTCTCCGGGTTTCTGCTTGATATTAGATAAGGAATAAGCGTCCTTGGGTTGTTCCACGTGAATGCGGAACTGGATGATGAATTTTTCTTTCAACATTTCCCATGAGCTGATGGACCCTTGGGGTAGGTGGAAGAACCAGGAGGTAGCTAGGTCTACCAAGAAAAGTGGGAAGCATTTACACAATACTCCCTCCGTTGCTCCGCTCATGAGCATATGCTAGGTGTATCTTTGTAAGTGTACGATGGGGTCAGAGGTTCCCTTGTAAGGTTCCATCGTTGGCAATTTCCATTCCCGGGAGGTGATGGCAGTTTCAATATTGCGGGTGAAGGGGCTGGTTACCCTAGCACCTATCCCTCCATCCCTTTGCTCCCGTTGGACGCACTCCCTGAACAATCGCTCCATTCTTTCATCAGAACTTGGAGCGGATAAAAATGAGTTTGGTTCTTCCCAGCGGGATTGATTCCGTCCAGATGACCTGTAAGGATGGTTTCGTTTATCTAAGCTGACATTCTCCAATGGCTGCCTCTGGTCTTCCGGGGGCATGCTGGGGTCAGCCACAGTTGGCCCTTGCCTTGATCTTCCCCTGCTGGGTTCTGTTCTCAGCACTTCCTCGGGTCCAACTTCGGGCCGGACACCAGCTCGGCCCCGTCTACTGGTGTTTTCATGGTTAGGTAGCATGGCAGGCTCAGCTACATCCGACCCCTGCCCGGCACCTCTCCCGTTGGGTTCGGTTCCAAGTGTTTCCTCGGGTCGGAATTTGGGCTGAGTCTGGGCTCGGCTCCTACCATGGCTGTTTCTGTTGTTAGCCTCTTCGGAGAAGAAAGACCTTTGTCACCTCCCAGATCCTCCAGACCGGGACTCACCCCATGATTCAGTGTTGCGGTTAGATTCTTCAGCATCCCTTAAGCGTGACATGAGTTGGTCCACCAAGGCTTCTTGTTGAGATGCGAAGCGGTTAGTTACTTCAGCCACAATCCTGTCCAGATCCGCCCTTGTAATTGGTTGTTCCGTAGCGGGGGCTGTCAGATTTGCCTAATTTAAATTTGCGGTCGGAACCTGACGATTGTCTTGGTCCCTGTTCACTGGATCTGGGATACTGCCAGTCGCAACGTTCTTTCCTTTGTTAGTATCTTTCTTCCGTCCGGGAGCCATATTTTCCAAGCAATGAACGATGTTGATAGGAAAAGGGGTTGAGTGGGGGAAGCTGAAGCTTCGAGCTCCTTTAGTTCTCAGTGAAAGCACCAAAAATGTTTGCACAAAGAATGGGCAAACACCTCCGAGTCGTATGAATTAGTTGATTTTATGTTGATCTGGATGGTTTGGGTGATTTACGCAAATATATAAAATAGATGGACTAAACTGTAAAAGACACACAGATTTATAATGGTTCGGCCAGAACGTGCCTACGTCCACTTTATATGTTATTCTCCTTTATCTTTCAAATTACAAGTACAAAGCTTTGTATACAAGCATATGAAAGTTGTTTGAAAGTTCCTTCCGTACTTGAGCTCTCAAACTTGTCTGCCATTGTTGTACCCCTGCCCCTCTATTTATAGAGTGAGGCTGGGGGCAGGGGTCTTGGATGTATATAGCTGCTGGTGGGCCTGGGCTGAAGCATTCTGGCCTGGCAGTGTTGGTTCGGCAAGACTTTGGTCTGGAGATAGTTGGAGCGGCTTGCAGTCCGGTAGGGGTTGGATGGAGTTCGATTCGGTTGTGAGTGAAGTGGCATTGGTTCGGCAGGGGTTGGCTCGGCGGGCATGGAAAGATGATTGGTTTGGTGATGCGTGGAGGAGCTTGGACCGGCATTGCCTGGAGTGGCCTTGGGCTGGCATTGTTAGGAGGGGCTTTGGTTCGGTGGTAGGTGATTTGGTGGTGGGCAAGATAGGTTGGTCCGGTATCACGTGGTTCGGTGGTAGGAGATGAATGGACCGGTGGTGGATGGAGAGGGAGCTTGGACCGGCAATGCTTGGAGATGGTACGGTTCGGCATTGTTTAGAAATGCGCCCAACAAATACTTCTTATAACTCGATATTTCAACCAGTCAATCCTTGTTCTCACAGAAATTCAGTCATACGTTGATCAGGCATAGGACTGAAAATCTATAAGTACTTGGTAAACCCGTTTTCAACACCCAGTGAAAATACCTTTGAAAATAATTTTATTGAAAATATTGAAAGCATTTTTAAATAGAGGAAATATCTTTGGTGAGAATGCTTTGGAAATCATCACCCCCCATCCATGGTCACAGTTACATCCAGGGTTACGTTGTCAACGCAGCAAAAGTCCATGTAACTGCAGGCTCTTTGCTGCCTCCCAATTACGCCATGGATCCCACACAACAGATCACAGTTACATCTAGGGTTACGTTGTCATCGCAGCAAAAGTCCATGCAACTGCAGGCTCTCAGCAGCCTCTGATTTTCGCTGTCAAAATGAAACCTCTCCACTCCTACATAAGTCGCAGTCTGCCAATATAAAATCAAACGCAGACTGTTGGCTCTCAGCGGCACACACGACTTTCGCTATGTTATACCATAGGTCGCGGTTACATCCTGGGTTACGTTGCCATCGCAGCAGAAGTCCATGTAACTATTGGCTCTCAGCGGCACACACGACTTTCGCTATGGTATACTCAACTCATAATCCTCAGGAACTAGTTTTGTCCGTACTCCTCACAGGATCAACTTTAGAACCCCCCCGGGGCTTAAGGCAGCACCACTCGGTGGCATTCCTGAGAAGTTCATTTCAAGGGAGCGCCTTTTTCGCCAGAGCCATCATCAAAACATTTTATACTATACATATATAGTATCTTTCAAATCATACACCTAGTATGACATTATACCAAGCTCCTTTACACAAAATCGATTGTCCCAAAATCGATAATTCTCAAACTAGGCTTTCCAAATTTAATATTGATTTTATCCAAAAATCAAAAGCCTTTTCAAATACAAAGGTTCCCAAAACCTTTTCCCAAATTCCTCATAAGATCCTTTATATATATATTCAGATATATAAAATTTTAAAAACTTTGGATCTCTTCAATCTTGTATAAACTCTTTTTATACTTCAAACACCTTCAAAAAAATCCTTTTCTTCCGGCAATAGATTTAACAAGGAAAGATTTATCCTATATAACAAAGACATATAACTTTGTTTATCCAAAATCAAATATTCAGATTTGATTACTCTTTCCAATATCAATTCCATTCAAATCCGTACGATGTACACATAACATCCGTACGCTATACCAATCTGATCGCTCACTCGATCATACAATTTCACTTCCGAACTAGTATCGTCCACCCGACTTCCTAGTGCGGACACATATCTGATTTCTTGATTAGAAACCGTCATTCTCCTAGCATAGCCATAACTATGATAGAGAATATCCAGAACCAATCAACAATCCACATACAGGTTCGCCGTTGAAAATCGAGTGAAAAATCCGAACTCGGATCGATATACTGTCTCGAAATTCTGTGCTCGAATCTGGATCAAATCACCATGCGAATAGAATAATATACGTACGTCCTACGTATTTATTTCCATTGATTATCAGCCAAATCAATTTCCTTTCTATTCACATTTCCTTAAATTCCCCTTCACTTATTTACAATTGCCTTAATCCCATTTGGATTATCACTTCAATTCTTATCTCAGTTGGGTATTTAAATCAATAATAGTTTGAACTCCGACCAGTTTATATTTATAAAATAGCTTGAAAATTTTAAAAATAGATAAGTAGTTGAAAAATCATTATTAGTTTGCAAAATAGCTATAACATAGTTAACTAATCGTAAATTAGTTGGAAAATAGTTAAATAGTTTCAGAAATTTTTAAATAATTGCCAAATAGTTGTAAAATAGAAATTAGTTTGTGAAATAGTTGAAAAAAATAGTAATTAGTTTAGAAAACAGTTGAAAATGGTTAAATAGCTCCAAAAATAATTGTAAACCAAGTATAAAATAATTTGGCTGTAAGAAAGAAAAGTTGTATATATTTAATAGCTTAGAAAAATAAGTTTATATCAAAACAATTTATATTGAAAATAGTCAAGAGCCAACTGTTCACTTTCCCAACAATTCAATTTAAATTTCCATTTAAATTGACCCAATTCCAATTCAAATAACTCCAAATTCCATTGGACTTGATTTATTCCCAATTCAAGTTGAATCAACCTTGATTCCCTTCCCAACTTAAATCAAATTCCATTTGATTTTAAACCTGCTCACTTTACTTATACTCTCAAATTATTCCAATCAATTTTGGACTATTATCAATTGAACATACTTCAAGTTCAAATCATTTCAATTTAATCTAATTCAATTTTTCCATTTAAATTCTTAAACTTATACATCCTCAATCACCAATCCACTTAATTCGAACCAAATTCAATTTTGAGCTGATTCAATTTCAATCTTGAATTTAAACTACCTCGAATTATATAAATTCGAGTTAAATTCCCAAAGGTTGGTTTAACTTTTTTAAACCAAATTAATCTTTATTTTAATTTTTTAAGCAATTTAATTTCTGAGTTCAATTCTCAAAATTCCGTTTTAAAATTATCTTTACTTATGTATTTCAAGGTTCAAATATGAGTTCAATACAAATTTATTTTACAAAATTTAATTTATTATTAAATTTTATCTTCTAGTTTGAAGCCAGATCTTAAACAATTTTAATTTACACACTTAATTATTCAAATTTATTTTATTTATACAATACCATTCTCAATTTAAAGATTTTTATTAACAATAGGATGATATCATCCAATTTATTTTAAAACGTCCATCTATTTTCAATTTTTAAATCTCAAACCCGTTTTGAGATCAAACAAATTTTCAATTCAAATCAACCATTTAACTTTCCAAGTTAATTCCAATTTTATCTTGAAATTTTCAATTCAATTTGTCCATTCAAACTTATTTAGCTTTTCCCAAGTTAAATTCCAATTTACTTAATCATATCAACCTTACTAAAATTGAATTCCCGCTTCAAACTTCAAAATTCTTTCCCTCTTATAAGTTCAAAACTTATATCACTTTGGGTTTTTACATCACACTTCAGGGAAAAATCAAAACTCAACCTCTTAGAGTTTATTTCAAATTATCTTTGATATCATGTATATCCATACATATATACATATTTATTTCTTGGCCCTCCCAGCCATGTTTTAAAATTTTAAACCACCCTTGGTTTTTAAATCCAAATCAAATTTCAAACAACCCATTGTTTGCAACAAGTCCCAATTATCCAAATAATACTTATTTATTATTTTTCATTGCTTTGAAAAAAATTTCTAAGTTCTGGGACCAGATTTAGAATTTCATTTTCAATCCATTAAATTTAATTTGGTTGTTTTTCTATTTCTACTTAATTTAATTCCAAATCAAGTCTTCAATTTGGTCGCATTATATTGCTTCTTAATTTTAATTTCAATAATTAACAACCAATTACTTTGATATTTATTAGAAGGAAATATTGCTTTTTGTATCAAAATATATATTTGATATAAAATCATTTAAAATCCTTATATACGAAAATAACAAGTACGCACTCATATATATATATATATATATATATATATATATTCTCAACTCATTCTAGAGTACTACAGACTCTATTAAATGAGTAATCCTCACCAGAGCCAAGGTTCTCACTTAACCTTTCAGCTCTGATAACAAATGTACCGACCCGAAACCCGGAAATTCCAGATAGTTATGAAAAAGAAGAAAGAGATAGAAGAAGAAGAACAGAAACACCAAACAACTCATATTCGCAGCGGATAGAATATAATAATAAATAATAACGGTTGCAAAAGAATACCATATCTGTCGATTGCATTCTAATACATCAGAGTTTCACATTATATACAGTTGCTGAATATTTACAATTACCATATCTCAGATTAACAATAATATAAATACAGCGGAAATACTCTATACGATCCTGCCATCCATCTCGCCTTCTGAGCTCCAGAACGTACCTACCTGAAAATCTGTAATACTTGGTCTGACCCGAGCATTACACCAAAGTAACACCCGGGTCAGGCTGGATACCAGCGTGAGTAAACCCAACTAACATGGAATATCAAAGCAAAACATCTTATATAAACCCGGTTAACTTATATCAAATTAACAAATTCAAATTTTTCTATAGACAACCCTTATTCCACACGTCAATTTCTAAGTGCCAAACTTAGATAAAATAATCCAATTCACTTATATCATTTCATTCCAGCCTATAGATTTCACAAATCAATTTATAAAAATTCGAAGTGGTTTCGGGTATTTTCCAATACCCGACCCTGGTCTCTTCGAAATCAATGCCCTCTCTAATCCATGTTGTTTTAGGAAATGCAAATCAATTTTAAATACAGAGTATTACATTCACATAGCAATTCATTCCAACTTATCATAGTTAAACCCAATCATAACATAATACAGAACATTATCAGACTTGAGATATTAATTCATCCGAACATTCGATATAATTTAGTCTATCATAAGCAATAGCTATTAGTCTCGTTTCTAATTAATTTAATTATCACCAAATAAATTAATTACTTTTAAATCCTGCTTAATTAACCCTAATTAAATGATATCAATCAACCTTAAATTACTCAACTTAAATTAATTAACCTTCTTAATTAATTATTCTTAATTACTAATATTAATCAATAATCCTTTAATTAATTAATTTTCCTTTAATTACATCAAATAAAATTTTCCATAAAGATAAACTATTATCTTATTTACTAAGTTTATATTTTATAAAACCTATACATTAGAATCCATAAAATATTCTCTAGTTCTTAATATTTGCAAGCCGAGCTAATTGGCTTAGTACATGAAAATAAAGCAACAAATATATAAATAATGGACAGCAGTCCATATAATTTACATAACATGTACAACACGTCACCCTTTATTCATAGCAATGTGATTTATGCAATAACTGTAATAGCAAAGGGTGTGTTCATTTCTAACTCATAAAACTAGACTACCAACAGGTGGATTAAATAAAGCAAAGCTAAATTAGGCATTAGGCATAAATTTACAAAGCTAACCACTTAAACCCTGCATATACTGGTGTGCTTCCTTACAACTGAATTTCAACAAACTTCTATTTTTTTCTTCATTTTTACTAGGTAGGGTTTTACATGAAAATATAGCCTTATCTACCAGTGTGTTTATAAAACCTAAAGCTGAAATTAAAGGGACAAAGGCATATATATTACTTCCATAAAAGAAGAATCTTATATCATATATCAACCCCAACCTTTGCAAGGCATGCATATGTCAGCAGCTACAAATATTAATAAAAATCTAACAGGTAAAAATCAGTCACTAAATATTCCTTACTATACTATGTTTATAACAATCTAATATCTGGAAATCACAAGTGTATGGAACAATATACTACTAATATGTCATGCGTAACTACAAAGAAACAGAACATTCAACCTGAAGAAAAGCAAAAGCAATGAAACACAACCTTAAAGACATACAGTTGGATTTAGAGATAGTTTCTGTGCGAGTGAACTCACCTTGCGACTACGTCTATAGACCGAGACTCACTTCGATATGCATGAATCGACGAAGGCCCGTTCGACCTAAACCGAGCCTCACTCCATGGAGATGACGAACTCTATTCCTCACTCACGAAATCATGTCGCACGAAGTCATGACGCCCTCCAGAAATCATGCTGCCTTACATTGCCTCAACATCGCCTGTTGCACTTGCTCGAATCGAGCATCAATTGCCTTGGACTCGCCGAGCACTGCGATGCTCTTGAATAAACTCAGATCGATACCCCTTTTCGGTCGCGAGATTCGATCCTTGCATTCGATTTGTGTTCGAACGGTTTCGACCATTTTTTTTTGTATAAACGAATTGGTTTTTGGAAATGAAGGAGAGAGGGAGGCTCAGTTTCATCCCTGTTGAAAGAAGAGAGGACGGAATAAAATATTGATTTGGGGAATTAGCTTCTTGAGTACGCTTTCATAAAATAATTTAATATTGAAAATATCTCGTTGCGTAACGCAAAATTTCGAACCCCGAATCAGACATGCCGACAGATGTTTATAAGGTTTTGCCCGCATTCTGAACACGATGGAACGTGTTTCAGAGGCTAATTTGATTGTATGCGCGAGTTACGGAAGTAAACGATCAATTTTAAATTAAATCGATTAAAATAGTTCTACGCATTTCGAGCTGCCAGGGTCAAACGACAACTCCGATTGCTTTGAAAATTGAAATCCGATAATAACTAACTATTTCGGATCCAATGGAATTGGTCTCGTCGAATTCCGAGACTGTGCCTCGGAAGGCTATTTTTAAATTTAATTTAAATGATATATTATTAAAATTGAACAAATTACCTTTAAATTAAATTTCGACCATTCTATTATCTTCAGTATCATCATTATAGATTTTATAAGCCTTCAAATTATTTTGAACAGGCTTAGAATCTCAGATTCAACAATTTACCCAATTTCAATTATTAAATTCAATATTTAATCTATACAATTCAATGATTTAATTATCAAGTAAATATTGATATCTTTAATTCAAGTTAAAATTAACTTTTAAATATTTTAAAATCAATTAACTCTTCAAATTTAAATTGTTAGAAATTCCGGGTTATCACAAAAACAAGCATAATTCTGTCATAACGTTCCATTCTTTTAAGGGCAACAGTTCTTTGAAAGCCACGGGTAGTAAATATTCCATCATGATATGACAATCGTGACTTTTCATCCTACTCAGTTTACTATTTGTGAAGTCAACACATCTACGAAGATTGGAAGAAATCCCATCGGGAAATCTTAATTCTTCCACCCACTTTAGCACGTGTTTTACTTGCTTATTGTCTAGCTCATAGCATGCTTTCGGTTTTTTATTGTCATTAGGCTTCATAAGAAGTTCCGGGCGCTTACAATAGTTTTCTATATCAAGCCTTGAATTCAAATCATCCTTGGTTTTTCCCTTTACATTCAAAATTGTATTAAACAGATTATCAAACATGTTCTTTCGTTGTGCACACGCCAATATTATGTCGGAGTAAGAGATCTTTCCAATATGGTAACTCCCAAAATATACTTTGTTTGCACCAATTATGAATGTCTGACTTTCCTGGGATTTCAGCTGGACTCCAGTTTCATGTATCTTTGGATAGTCTCTTACAATTTCGTATATTTCCTCGCCTGACCAAACCTTGGGTGGTTTCAGATTCTCTTCTCTATTAGCTATAAAAAATTTATTATCTCTTCTAAAAGTATGATTGGGATGAAGAAAACACCGATGGCAATCAAACCACGAAACTTTCTTCCCATATCGTAACGAAAATGCTCGTATTTCTTCCATACAACAAGGGCATGCTAGATGACCGGCCGTACTCCAACCAGAAAGCATCCCGTATGTAGGAAAATCATTAATCGTCCATAACAAAGAAGTGAATAACCGAATTTTTTTTTCGTTGATACATCGTAAGTTTCGACTCCTTCATTCCACAGTTTCTTCAACTCTTCGATCAATGGTTGTAAATAAACATCAATTCCTTGGGTTGGATCATGAGGGCCGGGAATGACAGTGGTGTGAAACATATATGGTGTCTTCATACACATCCATGGAGGTAAATTATACGGAGTAACAATAATTGTCCTGGATGAATATTTACTACCAAACTGTGAAAATGGTGAAAATCCATCCATACATAAACCAAGTCTGACATTACGGCTTTCCGCAGCAAAAGCAGGATAAGCCTTATCGAAATGTTTCCATGCTTCATCGTCGGATGGATGTATCAAAGTTCCTTCTTCCGCTGTTCTCACACTATGCCATCGCATATGACAGGCCGTAGCAGAAGATGCATATAATCTTTGAAGTCTGGTAGTGATGGGTAAATAATGTATTCTCTTGTACGGGACTTCTTTCCCTTTCTTCTTTCTTGGTTTGTATCTTTCTTCGTTATATATTTTTCATTTTCTGAGGTCAACGTCGTCTTTCCAATACAACATGCAACCTTTCACACATGCATCTATCTTCTCGTACAGTAGACCGAAAGCGGACATCAATTTTCTTACTTTATAATGACTATCGCACATCAGATTATTGGGTGTCATTTGTCATTTTGCAGCTTGTACAACTGCTGTAAATGCAGCTTCCGTAAGGTTGAATTTTGATTTCATAGTTATGTATTCGGCGGTTACTGAAAGTTCAGTTCCGCTTTTACATCCGTCCCAAAACGACCTCTTAGCAGAATCCAACAAATCGTATATTTTTAAGCTCCGGCAGTCGGTTCTTCTTCGACATTTTCGTCTTCATCGACAGCTTCAGTTGTAGGAGACATTGATCGTGCTACATCATCCACCATATTTTCTATCGGATTCGTCATCATATTACCGTCCTCTAACACTTCAGTATTAGGTGTAGGTTCAACAAGTTCTCCATGACGATCCTAAAAATAATAATCAGGCACGAAACCATATTGATACAAATGTACTTCAACTATATCTGGTTTCCAATGCTTCAAATGTTGGCACTTACTACACGGGCAACAAATTTCTGTATTGTTTCGGTTATTAGATTTGGCAAATCTAATAAATTCTTGTACACTGTTGTAGAAATGTTGCTTTATTGATCCCTTCTTTCCAGTTCTGACTTCATGCATCCAAGTACGGTCGAGAAAATAATCGAACATTTTTCCTGATTTGAAAATGTATGTTAGACAATTTAAATCATTAATTTTCAACCATTCTCCATTGTAAACAGTTCATCGTTGCAGAAAATTCAAAATATAAACTTCACTTTATTTTTTTATTTTTTGGTATTTTGGTTTTCGCTTCGGTGGTCAGTCATCCTACTTCCCATTACAAATATAATAAATGTAATTACATTCATAAATCATTTCAGATTAAATGGTTCAACAAAATTTCGACCGCATTTCCCTTATGTTCCCTGTATCATACACAAATGCAAGTACACAGGGAACGTAAAGGAAGTGCTGTCGAAATTTTGTAAATGTTTAAAATGAAATGATTTATAATATGTAATTACTTTATTGTGTTTGTAACTTGTCCAATACAGGGACAAATCCGACAAATATTGTATCAGATGAATATAAATGTCCGTTCCGTTACAAAACGAACATCCATATAACGATCATATACAACACTTACCAGACGGGGCCAAAGCCAATCTAAGGGATAAAAAAATTTCTTTAAATTTTATCAAATATTGTTGTTCTTTTCAAATTTTGACAATGTTTCAACTATTTATATTTTATTTCAAAAATTTGTGTATTTAAATTTTAGTTCAGCATTCAATTAACAATTTTAGTTCAATATTCATATCTTTATTTTTCTACGACATTTATAATGTGACTATTAGTTGTTGTTATATTCATTTCTTAATTTCTTTACAAAATCGATTTTAGTACAATATCAGTTGTTTTAAAGTCATTTCCTAATTTTTTTTAAAAATTAGATATTTGCAAAAAATTTAATGTTCTCATATTTATTTTTTAATTTTTTGTACGAACTTTATTTTTTACAATATATACAACCTTTTGCATTTTGGCCGTCGCTAGCCGTCGCTAGTCATCGCTAAAATTATTAAAATGGCCTTCGCTAGCCGTCGCTCAATCAACAGGATAAATAGAAGAATTATCAATGAATATAATTAGAAAACAACAAATTCTAATTATCAAATAGATAATTAGAAAACAATTAAAATCTAATTATTAAATAAAAATTTGTCAATTTAAATTCACTTAACAACTTAAATTTGTAATTTATCAATTTCATAAACTATGAAATACTTTCACGTAAATTTATCAATAACCAAGTTAATCATTAATATACACTATTTTTTCACCTAACACAACTAACCATGTTAATCGCCAACACTAATTATCTACATCAACCATTTATTCAACTTCATGATAAACTAATTAATGTAATACCTAATTCAAGTTCATGATAATAAACTAATTAATCTACTAAATCAACATACAACACTATTAATACCTAATTTAACAACACTACTAATACCTAATTTAACAACAAATCCTAATTGAATTAGGGTTTAAACTAAACCTATAAACATCAAATTTACATTCAAACGAGAGATTAGGAGCATACCTACATGAATTTAGGTGATTTGGAGGCGTTGAAAGGTGGAGCGGCGGCTGCGGTGACGGGGGGCGGCAGATTGGGGGAAGGAGGTTGATTTTGGAGGTGGAAGATAATGAATTTGCTGCTCTCGGCTTGGATCTGTATATTGCGTATAGAGACGGCTAGCGATGGCCGCTTTTTTTAGTCGTCGCCAGCCGTCGCTAGGCTCCGTCGCTATAAGAAGCCTTTCTAGCAGTGGAAATGCTGTTCTTTAGATATATCTTAATTAATAGTTGTCTTGAAAGCGCAATCATTTGGTCGACCGTGATGTTCCAAAAATGTCCTTAATAATAGTTGTAATATTTTTGATGTCACACCTTTTTGGTCTTTTTGGTATCAACGTGAACTACCAAAAACGTCCATCTATGTATTATCAAATCTTAATCACTTAGAAATTAGATCTATTATTAAATTTATTTTACAAATTCAAACGCCCCTAAAAGTAGGATCTATTGCTTTGTAATATTAGAATGCTTCTAAAATTAAGACCTAAATTTAAACTTCATTTAAAAATTCAACATTTCTTTACAAATATACAAATCTTAATATAACTTGAAAATAAAAAATCAAATTTTTTTACTGATTTAAATATATATAATCTATAAGGAAAACAATTCATGCGCGAAGCACGTGCCGTAACACTTAATAAGAATATCAATTTTAAAGCTTTTGAACTTACTAGAATATCCTTTATTGTTTTCCAAATAAACAAAAATTAATGATGGGAATTATTTTCTTCTTTTTGCCTGCGTTTCAATTATAATTTTTTCAGGCCCATGTATCCTCATCGACTTAGAAAGTCGTTCTCTTCTTTTCTCCCCAAACACCAACCTGAAAGTCGTTCATGTTCATGTAACCTCCAAATATATTATGAAAACCTTATATGTTTTATGGATCTAAAAATTCTTATCCTATTTATCGATTATTTGGTTGTAATTAATGTTTGCAAAGCTCACTGAAAAGTGGCTTTATAATTAAAGTATTTGGTTGTAATAATTTATGTATTGCTTTATGTATACTTGTATGTAATTATTATTGTTTGGTTTAGTTCTCTCTTGAAAGAGGATAACACACTAGATTTGGACAGGAGACTAGTAAAATGAATGAAGTCAAAGTGTTCGTTGCGAATAGGTCGCAATGATACACTTCAAAGTGCATATGGTAAGATTTACAAGGGACTCTATTTGTGACGCCCCACCTCTATACCCACGCTAGACAAGAACACTACGGTGTAATGCTGTCAGCTAGCACGGAGAATAAGGTTGTTGAGGAGCGACCATCCATGCAATGGCTTTGTGCGAGCACCGCTATGTCGGATAGTATAAAGCATTTGAGTTTGGGAGGAAATCCGACACACCGATACAAACTCAAAGCTACTACACGGTGGCTATAGTAATCTTTGGAAACAAATATAGAAATAAACATAACATAAATCAGTCACAGATAATTCATATCACAAAGGCGGAAGAAAATATGAATATATAACTAACACATGAAAGTGTACATCAGAGTAGTGGTCAAAAAGATCCACAATAATACAGAAGAATAACAACACGTGCTATACAAAAGAATACAACTATGAGTCTATATCTCAAGTGTATACAACAAAAACTGCTAATCTATGTGGTTAGCCAAAAGTCAGAGTAATGAATCCCTGGGAAGAAGTCAAGCAGAAGCACCTGTAACATCTCGGTCTGATCCGAGTATTATTTACAAGAAAATAATAAACGGATCAGTCTAGCTATAAATATCAGATGACATGATATAGAATAAGAGATATGACTAAACGTATAATAATCACAATGCCAAGCTGTGATAAATAAATAATTGAAAAATCAATAAGAGATTAATCAATATCGCAAAGATCTTCTCAAAGATAAAAAGGAATGTCATACTCCTAATTTCATTCACCAAGCCACAATAAATGACATATATATCAATGCCAATCGTAAAAGTTGGTGAAACACAAATTCCAGAATTCAACACACGAAATCCAGAAATCACAAGAAAAGGATGGCCAAGACATTGATGTAGTACAAACGGTACATCCAATGAATCAAAAAGTAAAGACATTGATGTAGTGCAAACGGTACATCCAATGAGTCAAAAGCAAAGACATTGATGTAGTGCAAACGTTACATCCAATGTATCAAAAGCAAAGACATTGATGTAGTGCAAACGGTACATCCAATGTATCAAAAGCAAAGACATTGATGTAGTGCAAACGGTACATCCAATGTATCAAAAGCAAAGACATTGATGTAGTGCAAATGTATCAGAAGCAAAGACATTGATGTAGTGCAAGCGGTACATCTAATGTATCAAAAGCAAAGACATTGATGTAGTGCAAACGGTACATCCAATGTATCAAATAATTCGGAGCATCGACGTCGTACAGCGTGACATCCGATGAATCAAATCAAAAAGACATCGCACAATGCTAGTCTAAAACATAAAAATGATCGTCATGATCACAGAGAAGTGTCAATTACAGTAAGCTAGTAAATATATGAGCTTAGCTTCATGTCCCATAACCACTAGCTTAACTTAAATATTTACGAACAAATTGTAGATCTCCACTAGAAAATTGTCACAAGAGTTTCAATCGAACAAGTCCAAGAATTAACCGACGAAGTAAACGCAAGCGTTTCATACCACTTGTGTTACTAAGCCGTTTAATTAGATTTCTCATACGAGTGAGGTAAAGGTTTGTATATACTAATAGATTGGAAATTGGTTTGAGAAAAACGAGCTTTGTAATAAAATAGTGTTGAAATCATTTGAAGAAAGAGTTTTGATATTTACTACTAGTATTCAAACCTTTATATTTTTAAAGTGACAAATCATAGAAAGGATTGTGGAAACAATCAATTATCAAAACTCACATTCTAAGACGTGAATAAAATCCAAAGAAATCGATACCGAATCCATCAAAATGGATGTTCCCAAAAATCACGAAGAAAATGTCATCAAAGTCGATAATAAGTGATAATAACAAAAGGGAATCAATACAAATTGATTAAAGTTGGGATTCTCAATCAAATAGGCAAATAGGCAAAAGAGTGCAGATTCAGACGTCTGAAATCAAGGATTCAGACGTCTGAATCTGGAAAATAAATATTTTCCAAAAACAAAATTCAGACATCTGAATCCTTGAATTCAGACGTCTGAAATAGGCACTTTTTAGCCTATTTCCTCTCTAGTTCCAAATGAACCAATTCAGACGTCTGAAATCATATACTCAGACGTCTGAATATTACTTTTCAGACGTTTGAATGAAGGGTTCAGGGCATTCCCTGAACCTACGCCAGAAATGGCCAAACGAATACCGGAAGCGATCGATCGAGCGACGATGACTAAGGAATTACGTCGAGAGACAACCCAGCCTTAACGGCTCTTCGATATGCCTCAAATATCAATGTCCAAATATCCATAAAAGGATTTTCATGGATTTTGCTTTCAAAACACCAAAAATTGGAATATACACCAAATCAATCCAAACCAAAATCAATTGCAGAAGAATAAGTGTTAGAAATTCATACCTAACAATTGAAGATAATTATAGACTAAGATATGAGATAAAAATCTCACCTTTGAACCCAAACGATTGAAGAAGAAGCTTGAAAGCAAAGGAGAATCAACCACTCTTCAAATCCAACTCAAGAAGCTTGATTCTAAGCTTTAAAAGAAGAACATTCCCAAAGTTAGGTTTAGGAATTTTTGAAATTGATAAGAGAATGAGTTGGAGAAGAAGAAGAGAAGGCTTACCAATGGGCTCTCTTTGATTTTGGAGCAAGAATTTGAGCTAGCAAGAGGAACCAGGGCTTGGAGTTTCTAATTCCCTTTCCTTTCCACCATTTTCAGTTGGAACTTTGGTTTGAGGAGTGGGAATGAGTGAATAGGGAGGAGAGGGCTGAGCTAGAGTATAAGTGGGGTTAATGGGCTGAAACCCAACCCAAAGCCCTAAAGAAAAAGTAACAAAATTCAACTTACTCCAAACATATCGAAGCTTATACTCAAAAAGGTTGCAAACGGCATTTTGAACTCAATGGAAGGGGTCTCGAGTCCCAATTCGACTGTTTGCAAAAAGTAGCTTTTCGGACTAAATTTCGAGTATTGATAAAATATTTAAATAAAATATTTAAATATAAAATCGATAAATATGCGGGTTGTTACACTATTTATAGAGGGACTTCAAGGAGTTCCTCGCTTTTTTGATTTTTTTATATGCTTATTTATATAAATGCTTGAGAATGTTGCTTAGCTTGTTTCCACTTTTCCAGTTATTCTAGATACAATTGTGAAATATTGGATCTTCCGTTTTTTAAATAGCGTATCTCCTTCGTTTGTAGTCATTTATCATTCAATGAATGAATGATAAACTTATTTGATTTCCTGATATCAATCAAAAAGTTTTTTCACGTAAAAAAAGGGCATTTTTTTTTCATTCTTTATACTTTTCAAGGCCTTCGTCCTGTTTTCGTTGAATTTTTTCAGTACAATGGCAGACTCGTGGTTTAGCTGACTAACTTGTTATAGATTTCCATGCGATATTGAAAATCCTTTGATTTCTTTTAAGTGGTTTACTACCTTACTTTTCATTGAAAAATGTTTTAATGAATTTTCACGAAATCAACTCTTGGTTTCAACACTCTTTACAAGTATGTTTTAAAGTGGTTGGAATTTATTTATGAAAAGGTATTTACTTGTAAAAATGGAAAATGTTATCTTTCAAATAAAGCTTTGGTTTAAAATAAATGATTTTTAAATCATATACAAAAACAAGTGAATAAAGTTAATCTTCTGACTATTTTAAAGGACTTTGTTTTTAAACAAAGGATTTCTTGTCAGGGCCATTAAATAACAAAAAAACTATGATAAATATTGTTAAATTGTTAACATGTTTATTGAAAATAAGCCATCTTATATTTAGCACTAAAAGTCGAGTGGATTTTCCTTTATTTGTGAGATTTAGAATCGCGGTAATTTAACTAAGGCAAGGCCCGGTGCAACGATTCCCTGACTTACCTAGATTCTGTTCTTGGCAAGGGATAAAGAGGTTGAAATATTGGAAGTGTTAAAAGTATAAGAGAGTTAATCTTTATAAATACGTCATGATTAATTAAGCATAAGAAAGGTACTTCATCTTATACTTGACACTAAATTTTGAGGTATGGAATCCCCTTTTTATCTGTGAGAGTTTAAGAATGTACGTTGAAGCAAAGGTAATCCTCTAGCTTCTCCAACTTCATTGTTAATCGTCGCAAAGCATGGGGTTGAA
The DNA here is from genome assembly GCA_030765085.1 of Allium cepa. Classification (NCBI taxonomy): domain Eukaryota; kingdom Viridiplantae; phylum Streptophyta; class Magnoliopsida; order Asparagales; family Amaryllidaceae; genus Allium; species Allium cepa. The sequence continues at coordinate 74,882,286 of CM060942.1, forward strand.
ATCAAAAGGTGGTGATAAGTATATGATATCTGATTTTCCATATGCAAACTAATTACTTACACTAGATAGTAGTGTGACCACTATCAACAACTTGACCTATTTTGACTTAGGAAACATATAAAGGCTTCGCGACTTCATACGATTTGAGATCCCCGGGGGAGGAAATATTTCTATGAAATGTAGTTTGATTTTAAGAATATTTATTCGAGACTCCCTAGAGAAGACTTTTATTTGTTTGCATACTTTTAAAAGAATAAGAATTAAGTCAACCGAGAATTCATCGCTTTAGTTTGGAGGTAGGGGGTTCAGATAAGTATGGTTTATGTAAACCACTTCAAACTAACAATGCTTCATGTTCTGAATCATCATGAAGGATGCTAAGGAGTTGTACTACCTTTCAGAGGTTGATTCCAAATGGAAGGTAGTAAAATTGATATGTATGTTCAATCCGAGAACAACTAGTATAGATGAATGCTAGCATTGCACTAGTTGCCTAAGGAAAGTGGTAGCATTCCAAGATGGGTCTACTAGAAAGAGTTAATCGTTGCCTTAAGCCTCACTCTCGGAATTGACTAAAACATGGGAAATGCAATAGGGCTATTTGATTCGCTATCGTTATGGTATGATCATCCCTGATCTAGATCAATTATTTTGGATGAATGCTTTGTCGATCGCAAGCTAGGTATGATTATATTCTGTACTAGTCAGGAAGGATTAGGTCGGTTTTGTGTTGGTAGAGGTCCAAGGTTTGAAACCTCGATACATTTTTACAAGAGGTGTACTGTACGGAAGATATTCCCTTACCTTGTCATTGTTGGAATCCATTTTTCGATACTTGCTTTATAGACTTAGTTGTATACCAAATATGTTGGAAGGTGAGATTCAAGCATTTCAGCTATGTTATATTTTTATTTTAAACCCTAAATATTAATGATAATATCCCTGAGTGCAAGTACAAATGTTTTGGTTATTGTAAGGTAAAACTCATCCGTGTTTATGTGCGGCATGGTCTTACGAGATGCCTTCATTTTCCTATAGACATATGGTTTAAGTGTCAAACCAAACCCATGTCTGACATTCCTTGGAGTGATATTTACAGATTTGATTTTTCCACTGCTATGTCATTTCACCAAGAATACAGAATCCCTTACCAACGGTTTATGTCAATGAGTTTGTTCAACTATGAATATACCATTTTACGTCTTAATAATATATTTTAGTAATAAGAGATGAATCATTAACATATAAGGTTTTTTTCCATAGGGTTGCATTTGACGGACATTTCGGAAGGTTTAAATCGACAATAATCCACACATATCCAACTTAAACAATCCGAAACATAAATAATCAATAGGGTTAAATAAGAAAATAATTAAAGAAGAAGAAAACAAACATAGAATCTCACAGCGGAAACGATAAAATATAATAATCAAATAACAATTCATGAAGCTGTTAAAATCATACATTTGAATATAATCTAAGTAACCTATATCAGAGTTATATATACGTCAGGGACAAATGAACAATACAGCAGATAGCATGATGTAGAGAATAATAATAGTAATAATATACCAACTTCATCTTTGTCCTCTAGAAAATAACCTTCAATACACTGGAAAAAAACTTTGGACTGACCCAAGTGTAATGAAAAAAAAAACTCTCGAGTCAGGACTAAAACACTCTTATGTAAGTCAAATCAATATCAAGAAATATGAGTGCAATAATTTAGGAGATGTTACTGGTTTTTCCATGCCCTAAGGATCCATCAAACTATCTGTATATAACAATGTACGCTATTATAAATAATATCCATCAGCAAAATAAATATCAAAATAGCATTATGGCTTTACATTATCCTTATTAACACATTTTTATAGCATGTATTCTATGTAGGTCCTGTAACACAACCAGTAACATCGGTAGCCAGTGAGTCCCTTATAGGTGCAATACTAAACCAAAGTCTTAATGGGCTTCTATAAGAATAAATATGACAAGGCACATGAGACAATTCCCAATGTAAGATTCTACCAGTTTACCCATTCTGGCCGGTCGCATCCCTTCCGTGGTCGACCACGACAATCAGTCTATATGAAAACGGTGCACCCATCGAATACGAAATCACAATAGTAATACGAGGGATCAATGTTGCTATAGGTAGCTAATCTCATTGGCTAGACATAAGCTTCTGTTTTAGTCATTTTAATTATGATATGAGTGTCAAAGCAATCCACCATCGTGCTTTTACTTCATTCCAGTAAACGTCACCAATTCAACTGCTACATCCTGGATATCATCGACCGTACATAGTTGTTAAAGTGATTCCAATATCGACGGACAGTATGCTGATAAGAGGCCTCGGTCTCTTTAACAATCAAACGTTGTTTTACACACCTACTGGTTCTTTTATATTTCAAAAACAATTCATACTTAATATCAAAATATCATATTTTCTTCAAAACCAAATCCATTTCGAAATCGTCATATTTACTCAAAAATCATATCTATTTTGAAATCATCATATTTTACTTCAAAATGTTAATTCAATTCGATATATCAGTTTCACTTCAAAACTTGATTCGATTTACAATTTTGGTTATAACTCCACTTTAACCCAATTCGCATTTAAATCCAAGATTTAATCATAAACATTTCACCCTTTTAACCAGCTTGAACTTATAGAATATAGTTTAATAGTTTTAAATTAATTAAATAGTTAAAATAGTTTGAGTATTAAAAATGGTTTATATAGTAAAATAGTTTCGAAAATCAAATAAATTGAATATTTAAAGAATATAGATTTTAAACCGTTTATACTAAAATATTGTGACGCCCCACTCCGGACCCACATTAACAAAGAGTATTACTGGGTAATACTGTCTGCTAATGTGGAGAATAAGGCTGGTTAGGAGCGACCATCCATGCCTTGTCTTAAATATCTACTTAATACATCGACAAATGCTATTTTTTTCTTTATCTCAAGTGGATCAGCGTATCCAATAAAATTATAATACAAAGCCATAAGTGGTTATAGGATCTATCAGAACAAAATACAACTACTCAAATGCAAAACACATAATAGAATAGTAGATCATCACATATACAGACACACGCATACACAAATATACAGATACATCACAGAGTATACAAAATGATACATGTCAAGTGGTATAGCAACCACAATATACAAGCGAGTCAAAAGAATATACATATCGAAGTAGCAAACAAAAAGGACTACACAAAAAGCTATACAAAATGAGCTAGGAGAATAGTCCATGCGGAGCAGAATAGGCTAAGTCCAAGTGTACCTAACCTATAATATCTCGGCCTGACCCGAGTATAAAATACATGGATCAGTCAAGCTAAACAAATCAGTTTACAAGGATAAGCAATAATATAAACATAAGGATAAAGTGATAATATTCCCAAGTGAGAAGGGACAATTTAAAGTGTAAGGTTACATCAAGTGATAATAAGGTATCACTACACAAACATACAATCTCAAAAGAGATACAACAATTCATAAAACGCTAAATGTAGCAAGCCTCAAATCATCGGCATACCATAGTTCATCAGTAATGGTTTAGGGAAAATTATAGCTCCTAAAAAGGAGAAATCTCAAACTTGCCATAACGGCAATCTCAAAAGCAACTCAAAGAAATCACCATCTCTAAATGCGCCACAAGGAAAATATATCTCCAAATAGGAGATTAAAATCTCAAATATACACCAGATCGGTACTCTCAAATAAATACCAGTGTAGGCAACTCAAATCTCAGAGATAGAACTCACAAGAGTTCAAATTCCCATAAAGTAATCGCCGTATGTATAATATCCCAAATGACTCAAGTGGCCAACAATAAAAAGGCGATACGCTTGGAAAATCACAAACATCATTGAAATCATCCCAAAGATATAGCACATGCTTATGGCCGAATCCCGCCAAGTAGTGTTTTCTCAAAATAAGGTGCCACGCCTCTTAGACAAACTTCCTAAAGGAAAAATAAATACGTCTCTTAGACATACATCTCGAAGGACAAATACATCGCAATGGACAAATACACCTCTTAGACAAACGTCCCGAAGGATAAATGACCTGAAGGTACAGTATTGGCTAATACGTCTCTTGGGCAAATGTGTCACAAACTCTCGGATAGAAACCCGAATAATGTTAACGTGTGTCCCATGCCACACATTCACACTAAACGGTTTACTAACTGCTATTAAATTTTACATTCAAATTATTAAAAAGTTTACCTCATCTCATCGGTAAACTCGACCCGAAGGTTAAAACGATCAAACGGACAAGTCAGGAATTAACCAACAAGATAAACGCATGTATCCCATACCACATGTTTTACCAAACTATTTAACTCTCCTTATCATTCACTCAAAATGTGCAAGAACATGTAATTTATATATATAATAATTTACTTTGGAAAATAAGCTTTGAAACCCAATTTTCGATATCAATTTGAAAACCCAATTTGAAAATTTCACTTATTATAGAGAATAAATATATTTTGCACTTGAAAATACTTTAAGATATCATATAGCAATTATTTTGAAATGACTATTAATTTTAAAAATCATTTCAAAAAGATTTGGAGAAGACCGTGCTCGAAAATGGATAAAAATAAGGAAAAAACTTAAATCGATATTCCAATTCAAATTCAAAATAATTCAAAATTTAAATTTCCAAATCTTCAAAATTTGACTAGTCTATTGATAGACATCATGGACTATAATCATCATCAAAATCATCTCGAAATTTGCATCAAAACAAGTTGTCGCAATTTCAAAGCAAAAGTCGCAAAATATGCTAAGAAAGTATACGAACACAATGCCACAACGCACGCACCTGGACCAACAAGGGGGTCGACCTAGCCTAATGGCCAGGTTGAGCCCTGGTTGACCGTCGGGTCGACCACTTGGACGATCCGGTTGGTGTTAGGTCGACATGCCTATCGACCCAGGCAACGAACTCTTCTCCATATTGTTTTCCAACGTTGTATTGATTTTCCAGGGAGATTTTGACATAGCAAATGACCATAATTTTCAACAAAAATTTATAGAGATGAAGTTCAACAAGAAAGCTACCAAATGCAAGAAATTCAGTAGCATTTTGATGTCGAATCATAAGGTATAAGGGTTTAAAGATGCAACAGAAACTGATTATAAATAAGGCAAAAATTAGCTATAGAAAACTACAGAAAGAAGCAAATTCTTTACAGGTTCAAGCACTGGTACTTTTATTTTAGCTAGTTTGTGAGTTTGTACAAATTACCTTGCTGATTTGTTGCAAAATCTTGGATTATAGCAACATAAAGGAAGCTTTGCTTGAGATTGCAAGCCTTTGGAACCTGTATAAAGCAAAAATAGAACATGCAAACAAATATACGGTAAAATTTAGAAAACCATTTACTGTAAAAGAATTTGGTGATGAAATTCAACGTTTAGTATGGATTACCTCAGATTTACCACTATCTTTAAATAATATTTGAATTAGGTGAGTTTTGATTGAGAAATTTGCTTGAATTTGAGAAATTTGCTTAAATTTGAGAAATTGGTAAAGTGTTTACCGACTTTTGTTTTTAGGCTGAAGGAGGAAGAATATAATATGAAATAAACGTACAACTAATCACTATTTCTCATTTCTCAACTATTTAAAGGTTAATGGGCCTAATTGGATTCAAAAATTAAAAGAAATAAATGGCTTCAGGTTTAAATCAAGACTAAACAAATTAATATGTACATATCATATATACACATAAATAAAAATGCATTTCTCTCAAGTTTCACTTAAGAAAAATGTAAAAACTTGTATACATATAAAAATTATTTTCTATCATTTAAAAAGATTAATTTAAATTTTTAATAAATTTTAATTATTAGAATCCTTAATTTAACAAAAATACACCATTCACTCAAATAAATGAATAAAGCATCGTTTTTAACTTCTAAAATTCCATAAAATTCATTTTCCCACTTGGAAAAATATTTCAAACCATTTCAAAATATTATTTATTGCCAAAACTAATTTTTAGCCCAATTTCTGCCTCTTTATTTCAATAAAACACCTTTAAAATAAAATATTAATCTTTAAAATTATTAAGAGAAGCAAATGGGCAATAATTCCAATTTATAAAATAAGGCATCTTAAATATTAAGAGAAGCAAATGGGCATTCCCGCTTAAATAAAATCATATTCCATTTATTATCACTCGAAAGAAAATAAAATAAAGCTGAAACTTTATTTTCTCAGTTCAATTCCAATTTCATTGTTTATTCCAAATAAACAATTTAATTTCTCTAATTTTACCTTAATTTACAATATGAAATTATAATTATCATTATAATTCAATATTGAAAGGTAATCTCAAAACCAGGGTTTTTACAGACTCCCCCTTAACAAAATTACGTCCTTGCAATTTCTAGTGGAGAATTTGTATTTAACTTATTAATTTCATCAGTCAAAGGAAAAAGAAATAAGCTTGAGATAAAAAGATATTCTCACCATCGCTATGCGAAGATAGAAAACTGGGATAGTATAGCTCGATAAACTCTCTAGTTTTCCAAGTGCAGTCTTTGGGATTGGAGGACCGTTGAACTTTAATGAGAGGCATGTCCTTGATTCGAAGGCGTCTCACCTTCGAAGTAAGTACGCGAATAGGCTGTTGCACAATAGATAGGTCTGCTGAGATCTCAAGCTCTTACAAATCAGGAGAATCGATAACAGAATCCAATTCTCAAAGACACTACCACAGCTGAGAGACGTGAAACACATCATGAATGCTATATAGATGAGCTGGAAGTAAAACTCTATAAGCCACAAGGCCAATACGTTCAGTAATAGGAAACAATCCAATGAAGCGAGGAGCCAATTTCTCAGTCGTACTGAAATGCATAATCCCTTTCAGAGGAGAAACACAAATGAAGACGAGATCACCAATAGAGTACTCGAGAGGGTTCATATGGATGTTCACATAGGATTTTTGGCGCTCCGTGCCTCTTTCATTCTCTGTCGAATAAGAACAATCTTCTCATAAGAATCACGAATAGAATCTAGGCCTAGAATAAGCTTCTCCCTATATTCCAACCAATATGTAGGTGATCGACATGGCCTTCTGTAAAGGGCTTTAAAAGGAGCCATATCGATACTAGACTGGAAACTATTATTGTAGGAGAATTCCACAAGAGGTAGGTGATCCTCCCAACTACTACCGAAATCTAGAATGCAAGCATGTAGAGATCCTCAAGAAAACGATTCACCCATTCAGTATCTCCATCAGATGCGGATAATATGCTGAGCTAAAGCTAAGATTTGTTCACAAAGCTTGTTGAAGACTCTGCCAAAAATGACTCGTGAATAGTGGATCATGGTCACAAACAATCGAAGTAGGAACACCGTGAAGTCTCATGATCTCCTTGATATACAACTTTGCTAAATGAGAGGCGGTCCTATTAGACTTAATAGGAATGAACTGAGCAGATCTTGTGAGGCAATCAACAATAACGTAAATAGTGCAATGGCCCGATTTTGAACGAGGCAGGCCATTAATGAAATCCATGGAAATTCGACCTGATTTTCACAATGGGACCTTTAAAGGCTAAAGGAGACTAGAAGGGCGCTGATGCTCGGCTTTGATGAGTTGACAAGCCATGCAGTTACTCACATAACTCGTCACATCGTGCTTCATGCCTTCCGAATTGTAAAGACGATGCATATCGGCATATATCTTACTATTGCCGGGATGAATGGTATATTTAGAATGATGGCAGTCATCGAGAATGTCATGCCCAAGTGTAGAATCAGAAGGCAAAACAAGACGGTTCTTCTTGTGGAGACACCCATGAGAATCAATGCTAAAATCCCATAATTCCTTATCACGGGACTCAGACTCACAAATCTGGATAAAGTGCACAAGGTCGAGATCACGCCATTGAGCATTGGCAATACGATCTAATAAACTGGGTCGAGCTTCCAAACTAGATAATAAAGTAGGAGAATCAAAAGATGGAGCTCAATCACAAATATCACAAAGGGATAAGGTCTCAAGTACATCCCACTCGGTTAGCATCATAGAAATAGTAGCCGAATGTTTACGACTAAGCGCATCAGCAACACAATTACCCTTACCAGGGGTATATTGGATATCGAAGTCATAGGAGGCAAGGAACTCGAGCCAACGCTATTGCCTTATATTGATCTCCTTCTGAGAAAAAGGATACTTTAAGGACTTGTGATCGATATAGAAAATTAAGCACTCACCTAATAGATAATGTCGCCTAATCTTCAAGGTGAAGATAATGGCGGCTAACTCGAGGTCATGAGTTGCATCGTGAACTTCATTCGGTCCCATTTGCCTAAAAGCATAAGCAACTACTAGGTCCTTCTGCATAAGCACAGCACCGAGGCCTCATCTACTAGCATCGGTGTAGACAATATGATCATGATTCCCTTTGAGAACCACTAGAGTAGGAGCATTAGTGAGAAGCTCCTTCAACTGCTGAAAAGAAGCTTCACACTTGTCGGACCAAATGAATCGAATGCCTTTTTGAGTAAGGCTAGTGAGAGGAAGCACAATGCGGGAAAACCCTTAATGAATTGGCAGTAGCAATCCACCAATCCAAGGAAGTTGTGAATCTCATGAACATTCTCGGGCTTCTTCCAATTCTGGATAGCTTCAACCTTCGAGGGATCGACCGAAATGCCTTCTGAAGAAACAACGTATCCTAAGAATTTAACCTTATTCTCTCAGAAGTGGCATTCAAAAAAATTTGGCTTTAAGCTGATGATGATGAAGAGTACTCAAGACGATTCTCAAGTGATTAGCATGCTCGGCTTCAGACTACGAATATACAAGGATGTAGTCGATGAACACAAGGATAAACTTATTGAGATATTCTCAGAATACTCGATTCATAAGATCGACAAAGAAAGCAGGAGCGTTCGTTAAACCGAAAGACATAACAAGCCACTCGTAATATCCATATCGAGCGCGTAAAGCTTTAAGAGGTATGCTATCTTCCACAACTGAGAGCTGATGAAAACTATTGGCAAGGTCGAGCTAAGAGAAGACCTTAGCGCCACTCAATTGATCGAACATGTCGTCGATCCTAGGCAACTGATACCTATTCTTGATGGTTAACTCATTATGCTTGCGATAGTCGATGCAAAGCCTAAGAGTTCCATCGAACTTCTTCATAAAGACGACCACGGCAACCTACGGTGAAAAAATATATTGAATTAACTACTTGGACTCAAGTTCTAAAAGCTGCTTCTTGAGTTTCTTATTTTCCTTTGTAGACATCCTCGTGGGAGGATGACTAACTGGTTGCGTGCCTGGAATGAGATCAATGTGGAACTGAATCGCCCTCTTGGGTGGCAAACCTGAAACAGGCTTAAATACATCAGAGAAACCAGAAACAACAGGAATACGAGATATACCATCATTATCTCGTGAGTCTATAGAAAATAAAACCACTTCAGAATTATCCACATTTCGAAGAACAAGTTATAGCTGAGCAGATGAATTTGGATGTCGAAGATATAAAACTCTCTCAGAACAAATAATCCTGGCATCGTATTGCATTAGCCAGTCCATATCTAAAATCATATCAAAACCCAAATAAGAAATACAGTGTAGATTCGCACAGAAAGAAAAGCCACATAAAACAATCTCAACATCCACATAAAGCATGTTAAGGGTTGGGGATCTCCCAGTAGGATTCGCAATCCTCAATGAAGTAACAAGGCATGAAACATCTAAAGAAATAGCATCAACGTGCTATTTTGATACGAATGAATGCGACGCACCCAGATCGAAGAGAACTCGAATAGAACGATCATGGAATAAAATAGAGCCTTCAAGGATAGAAGGAGATGTACCTCTACGCTGAGAAGATCCTCCAGAAGCGTCCACTACATTTAGTTTGCCAGACTGGGTATTCGGAGCAATAGCACAAGTGGTAACTCGATGACCCTCCTACTTGCAATAGCAGCAAATAATAGGCTTAAGGCAGTCACGGATCATATGGTCAGATGAGTCACAGTTGAAACACCCCTTCCATGTAGGAGGTGCTCCACAAGGCTGAGAACTAGGACCAACAAACTTCTTCTTCTGAGGAAAAGACTTCGGCTTATGAAATGGGAACTACTTCTTATTGGGGTTCTTATGAACCTTAGTTTCATCACTGCTGTCTCTCTCTTTCTCAACGGCTTTGAGATGAAGCGCCGAGTCAACCAACTCCTCAAAAGAAAGCTTGAGCTGGAGCATCAAAGACTTTTTGAGATACTTCTTAAGATTAGAGATAAACTTCAGATTCTTCTTATAGGGAGTGCTGATATATTCAAGACCATACTTAGATAAGGCCTCAAATGATCAAACATAATCAATAACAGAGGACTTTCCTTACTACAACTCAAGGAAGCGACGAGCCAATAAAGCATCCTCAGACTCAGGAACGAATTTGAGCTTGAATCATTACGGAAATTGAGTCCTAGAAAGAGTAGACTCATCGAACTCGGCTATAAGAAGCTCGTACCATTTGAGAGCATGCTCTTGTAGCACTGCCACAAGAACTTTGTTGTGGTCAGAAAGATCGATGCGAGAGAAGATGCACTCGCATATGCGAATTCAAGCTTGGACCACTAGAATGGAATCGAAGTCATTGAATGGCTTTCCTTCGAGATGAGAGAAACCACTGCACATCCATACAAAGATAGACTTCCGCTAAGGAGATGATGGAGTAGAAGATGGAGGCTGAGTGCTTCGAAATAATACCACAAACTGATTGACAGACATATAAACGTCGTCCTCTGCCTCTTCTAGCCATAGCTGAATGTTAAGATAAGATAAGAATTATTCACTATTGAATACGCAAGTATATGATTTTTGTTTGATGATAATAAACATATATATATATATATTCATTTAAATGTATTTTGTATTATACTATTTTATTTTTCACATAATTAAATAAATATTTGCTGAATAAAACAAATAACACAGAATTTAAATTCAAACAAATATTTTATTCAAACAAATTTTTTATTACAATTTTGAAAAGTACAAATTTGAGCTCTCACTATATATATACACACACACATATACAATTTGAAAATTACAATACATTTTAATTTACACAACAATCCTCATTGCATTTCATTCATTCACTCATATTACTCTTCGACTCTGCTCCAGCCTGAATCCAGCATCTAAGTTATCTGCAAAATACATGCTGACGCAGTAAAATTGAAAAGGAAATATTTACAGTGTAAAATAAAATGTGTATTTTTGAAAATGTTATTTGCCTCAGTTATTTGGGTTTTCATCATCATTTATTTTGAATTTATCATACATGAACAGCTTGTGACATGCACAGTGTATCACTATACATGACACAAGGCCATGCACACCGATATACACTTGATAAAATTGCAAGGACATGTAAGCACAAGGTCAAACCCAATTAAAAGCCAGGTTCAACTCAATTGAAATACAAATAAAGTCACGATATTAGCACATGGACCCGAGCGATAAGCTGGATTCAACTCAGGTGTAATACGAAAAAAAAATCAAGATGAAAGTGTACACATGAAGCCGGCAACAACAAAGGCTAAACAGTTCAACCAGACTCGAGACACATGAAGACTGAAATAAAATGATGTATGTATAGTCAACTTAACATGCTCATATTTACACAGCAAAGTCATGAAACATCATCAACCAGATTAATGAGCAAGGCAAAATGAAGACAACAAGTTCACATGACTCAAAGCAATGAAATCAGACCAGAAACAAGAACATGACCACAAAAACTAGATTCAAGTATACATGAGGAACATAGCATGCACAAGTGACTCGAAGCAGGCGAAGCAATACTTTCAGCATGAACAATAGAATACAACTAGACTCATGAAGTCAATGCAAACACACATGAATGGTTAACAAATACAATGGTCAAGAGCACGACACAAACAACCCAAATATGAACACAATACAAATATCAACATATGTATACATATGCATATGCATACGCACATGTATATATGCTATACACATGAACCAGTGAAGACAACAGAAGTGCAGACACTACATGAACCAGCTCAACGACTAGACTTCAAGATGACACAAAACAGACTTCAAGTACAAAGCAGCAACCAGCGCTACAGTTTCAAGTCCATAACAACATCGAGTATGACAGACCTCATATATACTTTTTACATGACTTGACTCAAATCCAGACAACATGAAGTATGAATGCAATGACTAGAGTAACAATCATATCAAGCTACATCAAAGGCATACACAACAACAACAAATGTTTTCCAAGCAATTGACAACCAGCACAATGCATACCAGGGACCAGTGAACCATGAAGGGAAACTAGCTCGAAGCAACAACTCAGTGCAAACAAGTGCACAAGAACAAGCCCATAAAGTAGCATGCACTAAACAAGTCTGGCTATAATAAACAACAGATATATACAAATAATATGAACCAAATAGCCATGACCAGTATTCAAAAAAAATGGAATGCAACTAAGGTGAACACACACACATATACATAAATTCATGTACGTATATAAGTGGAAAGACCAAAATTTTTGCCATAGAAAAAAAAATGCACCAAGTCAGCAAAATCAGGTGGAGGAGTAAACATGTACTCAAAGCATCGTCAACATAGCAGGTTTTACAGGTTTCAAATCATGTCAAGGAAGGAAGAATGGAAAAAGTCATCAATTAACATAGTAACTCGGTAATTAGAAGCAAGGAAGGTAACTAACAGGTGACACAAACTTGAACAAGTCGTGAAAGAAGTTAATAGAAAGCCGATTATCTCGACACATCAGTTGCTAAAGTCAAACCAATAAAGAACGAAATCAATTTCAAGCCAAAATCAAAGCCGTAGTGACCAAGGAAAAAAGAATGAAACCAAGTCAGAAACGAAAGCAATGAAAATAAAGCAACAACATATATGAATTGAAAAAGTCAGTACACATCACAAGCATCCAAACGAAAATCAGTGGCCAAGGACGAATTCAATAAAATATATACGAACAAAATTATAGGAATTTAAATCCTATATAAACCATTAACATCATCGGCCTGAAAGGTATCAAGTTCAAGTATATCTACCAGAAAGGCAAAAGGGAAATAACGTATTAATTCAGGTCGAACTCGATCGAGAAGCAGCCAATTGCGAATCAAAGTGACAATTTGATTGATAAAGCAAACCGTATATAGTTCATCCTTCAATCAACAACTTAATTAGGTGGCTTCAAATAATATCATGAACCCTAATTTTGAAAGAAAGTGGAACAACGAAGCAACCTTTTTTCACAGAGCATATGGTCGATAGAATAAAAGGAAAAAAGGGATAATTTTTAATCACTTAACATATTTGGGCCGGCTTTATAATTTTCTTTTGGGTTTTAGTTTATTTAAATTAGGGTTTTTGTTTTAGTTTGTTTTTATATTGTAATTCTTTTTAATGATTTTGTAATTTTCTAGTCGTGTGACTAAGGGACGAACTACGGTGGTGTAGTTTGACAATTTGCAACTGAGTGGTTGAGTTGTGGCAGGCTTTTGAGCGTAGATTAGGTTATTCGATAGCGGGTGTCATGAGTTTACATGAGTAAGTGTATGACTCTTTAATTTCTAGTAGAAACCTTGGGGGCAACACGTAGGCAGGGTTTTGCCGAAGCTGGGTAAATCTATGTGTTCTATTTTCTGCTTTTAATATTCTTCTATTATTTGTGCTGCTATAATTCTGCTATATCGGTGTTGCAATTATTTTATATAAACTTCCGCAATAATTTTTATAATTGATAATATCACCTTATTCACCCCCCTCTAGGATGAAATCGATCCTACAAGTTGTATTAGAGCTAGGAACAAAAGAAATTTTTTAAAATTCTGATTTGATTTCAAAAACCAATTTTTGTTTTAAAATTTGAATTTTTAGAATGTCTTCTTTAGTAACGTTTTAGCTGAGGGTCGGTCTATAGTTAGACCACCAATGTTTAAAGGTGAATATGCTTACTGGAAAAAACAATGAAATTTTTTCTGAAAACCATTGATGCTTGGAATATTGTTGAGATAGGTTACAGAGCACCAACTATAGTTGTAAATAATCTAGAAATAGATAAACCAATAAATCAATTGACAGATCTAGAAAATAATTATAGAACGATAATGCTAAAGCTATGAATTCTATTATTTGTTCATTGGATCAAATTGAATTTGATCGTATCGCACATTGTCTAACTACGTAGGAAATATGGCACATACTAGAAGCGACTCACGAAGGAACATCTCAAGTCAAGGAATCTCGCCTTGCCATGCTGAGTAGCAAATACGTGAATTTCACAATGGCCAAGGAAGAAAATGTCAAAAAGATGTACGAACGACTTTCCAATATTGTATACAAGTCCAAAGATGTTGGAAAGTCATACATACAGTTGGAGATAGTTCAAAAAATCCTCAGAGTCCTTCCAGGAAATTCTGAAGCCAAAGTCACTGCTATTCAAGAATCGAAGGATTTGAAACAAATCAAAGTTGAAGAACTCATCGAAAATCTCACCACTCATGAGCTAGAAATGAAATTCAAGGAAGAGTGTGAGGAAGGTGATACTCGAAAGAAATCGATAGCTCTCAAAGGAACAATAGAAAGTGATGGTGATGATGGTGCAGCTGAGCTGGCACTATTACTGAAGAAATTCAAAAAGTAGAACGACGGATATGGAAATCCAGCTCTAAATATACAATTGAAAAGCAGAATAATCAAACCACTAGATAACCTAGAAGAGCAGGAGATCATCTATCGCAAGTGCAGCAAACCAGGTCACATTAAGCCCAATTGTCCTCAAAATCGACACGGCCAAGAAAAGAAATAAAAAGAAGAAGTTTTGCAGCCACGTGGAATAAAAGTGATGACGATTATAAAAGCGCTAGCAGTGAGGCTAAAAGAAAAGATATGTGCCTTTGAGGTGATATAACTAATAGCAACGATGATGAGCCCAATGAGTTATCAAAACCTACTCACTAAGAATTACTTATATATTTCCATGAAATAAATGGCTGTTTCAAATGACTTAGGGAGAAATACACTAAAATTGAATCACAAAGAGATACTTTGATAGATTTAAATAAACAGCTTGATCAATTAGTTAAAAACTATCAAAGAAAAAACCCTAAGTGTGATAAGTGTTCATCACCCGAAGAATAGATTAAAAAATCAAAAATTAAAATTAAATCACTTGAAAATGAAATTCTAATTTTAAAAGAAAGTGAAAATACAAGGAGAAAAACTCTATTAAAAAGTGCACTCAATTATTGAATGAAAACGAATCTCTCAAAATACGAGTCCAACAATTGTCTTCAACTTTAAGTGAAAGCTCGCTAAATATGCTATTAGAAAAACAAACTATTAATCTAGTTAGACAAGGACTTGGATATAATCACTCTGAATGTATTAGAGATAAAATTAATCAAGTCAATTCAAAGTGCACGATATGCGGAAAAACTGGACACAATCTCAATATCTGCTGGTATAGACCCAAACACGTTAAAACTATTCCAATTTGAGTTCCAAAAGGCACGAATATAAAATCGCTTAAACAAATCTGGGTGCCAAAAGGAATAAATATAAATAGTTTTGGGTCCCCACAAACATGTTTTTCAAAATCTTTTGCCACTAGCAACTATGGACCTATAAAAAAATAGGTCATAAAAATCTTCTCTTGTGTAGAAATGGTGGCAGGCTTAGAAATTACAACAATGTATCTGGATTCTAGCTGTTCCAGGTACATGAAGGGCGGCAAACCAAAATTCCTTAGCCTAGTATAAATGTGGCAGAATGACAATGGGAAACAAGGGAAAATTATCGTAAAGGTAAAATAAGTAACGTATATTTATCCTGAATGATTTATTAGATGTGAAAATCTGCACCATAATCTGATTTAATTCAACCAGTTATGTGATAGTGAATGTTGATTATGATTGACTTATTCAAAATTGTTGGTCAATTATATATTTTTTATGCCAAGAATACTGTAAGTATTTCTAGAGATTTTGAATAAGTTCATATAGATGTGTTTGGACTAATGATGGTGTTTCATTGATTGCTGATTATTCATAATACAAGTGGATATATTTGCTTATTTTTACTGCTTCTGGATCTGATACTATGTTCACTATTTATTTATTTGCACGGCTTCAATTCAGTTGAAATTCAAGGGAAATTCATTTAGAAGTTTTTCTTAAGATATTGTATTGCACACATCACGGTCTGGTCTATGACATCCAACTAATGATAATCTTGAGTGAAAGGAATATTCAGATGCAGATTACACCGGTAATTTAGTTGGTAGAAAAATTATTAGTGAAATGTCATTTATGTTGACATTCAGTAGTTGCATCATTTTCAATGGAAATATCTGCGTATTTTCTCATTTTAAATAATTTTCAATTAGCAGACATTTTTCTTTTAAAACCCCTTCAAAAAAATAGTTCTTGTTGACCTTTTTTCAGATTACTCATTTTTAGAAAATTTGATAATTATTTTTTGGATTTGATCTTAAATGACTACATTAACTAATTTGACTCCTCATTGATTATTGAAAAGATAAATAGTGATCGAAAAAGTGACGAGTGTTGATATTAATCATCTATTATAACTTGAGACGGTATAATTAGTAATAATCTTTAGGAATTTAAACAAGAGTTATAAAAACCTTTTGTTGGTAAAATATTCCATAACCATTTCTAATTTCTTTCAAACTTCTATCGACCATCACTCATCAAAATCCAATATAGTTTATCAATACGTGGTATTTTAAACGGAAAATTATTCGTATTTCATTTCATTATATTTTAAAGCAATAAAAACATCCAAAGTATTAACTCTCATTTAAAAGTGCTCAAGGTTATGCATGGGTGAATTACTTGGAATTTTTTATTATTTGCTTTCATGTCATTCAAAAGTCCTCATGGTTATGCATGTATGGAACACATATCAAAATTGCTTATTAAATAGACAAGTTGATTCCAATCCTATTTAAAAGTCCTCACTGTTATGCATGGTTAGAAGATACTTGAATTCATTTTTTTAGAAAAATTGAGAATATTACTAATATCATTTAAAAGTCCTAACGTTTATGCATGGTTAGTAGATATTCAAATTCTTGACATAAATATACCACAAATAGACATAACTATATGGTTTTGTATACTGACTTCATCCCTATCACTCTAAAGTGAATATGCGTCAAACAGAGTATTTACGACGTGATTTTTTATTGAAATTTAATATTTATACTCGATTGGGTATTAATGTGCATTAATGTCTACCACTTATTCTCTATTTTTCTAACACTATTACTCTTTTGCTGATAACAAAAAGAGGAGAGAAAAGCTAAGATTTCGACAAATAAAGGCCAAATATTTTTGTTCTGTTTGCATCTAGATTCATTTGTGTATTATTTTCATGCATATATGAAGGGGAAGCTTTGTTGTAGAGAGAGAGAGAGGGCATTCAAATATGGGGAGAAAATTGAATGATCAAATACGTTTAATAAATTCAAAATCTTAAATATATGTTTGTTATCATCAAAAGGGGGAGATTGTTGAATATGCAAGTATATGGTTTTTATTTGATGATAATAAACATATATGTATTTATTTAAATTTATTTTTTATTATACTATTTTATTTTTCACATAATTAAATAAATATTTGCTAAATAAAATAAATAACACAACATTTAAATTCAAACAAATATTTTATTACAATTTTGAATAGTATAAATTTGAGCTCTCACTATATATATATATATATATATATATATATATATATATATATACAATTTGCAAATTACAATACATTTCAATTTACACAACTGTCCTCACTACATTTCACTCATTCACTCGTATTACTCTTCGACTCTGCTCCAGCCTGAATCCAGCATCTGAGTTATCTGCAAAATACACACTGACGCAGTAAAATTGAAAAGGAAATATTTGTGCAGTGTAAAATAAAATGTGTACTTTGAAAATGTTATTTACTGCAGTTATTTTGTGTTGTTCATCATCATTTATTTTGAATTCATTATACAAGAACAACTTATGACATGCACAGTGTATCACTATACATGCCACCAGGCCGTGTACACTGATATGCACTTGGTAAAATTGTAGGGACATGTGAGCACAAGGTCAAACCCAATCAAAAGCCGGGTTCAACTCAAGCGAAATACAAATAAAGTCATGATATTAGCACAAGGTCAAACCCGAGCTATAAGCTGGATTCAACTTAGATGCAATACTAAAAACATATCCAGATGAAAGTGTACACATGAAGCCAGCAACAACAGAGGTTATACAGTTCAATCGGACTCGAGACACATGAAGGAAAAAATAAAAAGATGTATGTATAGTCAGCTAAACATGATCATATGTACACAACGAAGTCATGAAACATCTTCAACTATATTAAAGTGCAAGGCAAAATGAAGAGAACAATTTCACATGACTCGAAGCAATGAAATCAGACCAGAAACGAGAACATGACTGCATAGACTAGATTCAAGTATACATGAGGAACAGAGCATGCATAAGTGACTCGAAGCAGGTGAAGCAATACTTTCTGCATGAACAATAGAATACGACCAGACTCATGAAGTCAATGGAAACACACATGAATGGTTAACAATGAAATGGTAAAGAGTAAGACACCAACAGCCTAAATATGAAAACAATACAAATGTCAACATATGTATACATATGTATACACACATCCATATATGTTATACACATGAACCAGTGAAGATAACAGAAGTGCAGACACAAGATGAACTGGCTCAAAAACCAGACTTCAAGATGACACAGAACAGACTTCAAGTACAAAGCAGCAACCAGAGCCATAGTTTCAAGTCCATAACAACATTGTGTATGCTAGACCTCATATATACTATGTACATGACTCAACTCAAATCCTGACAACATGAAGTATGAATGCAATGACCAGAGTAACAATCATATCAAGCTGCATCAGGGGCATACACAACAACAAAAAATGTTTTCCAAGCAATTGACAACTAGTACAATGCATATCAGGGAATAGTCAACAATGAAGAGAAACTAGCTCGAAGCAACAACTCAGTGGACACAAGTGCACAAGAACAAGCCTATAAAACAACATGCACATAAAATGGTCTGGCCACAATAAACAACATATATATACATATACTACAAATAAAATGGCTATGACCAGTATTCAAAAACAATGGAATGCAACTGAGGTGAACACACACATATATACATAAATGCATGTATGTATATAAGTGGAGAGACCAAAATGACTGCCATAGAAAACAAAATGCACCAGATCAGCTAAATCAATGAAGCAGTACACATGTACTTAAAGCATCATCAACACAGCAGGTTTTACAAGTTTCAAATCAAGTCAAGGAAGAAAGAATTGAAATTTTCAACAAGTAACCGAGCAACTCGGTAACTAGCAGCAAGGAAGGTAACTAGTAGGTAACATAAAATTGAACAAGTCGTGAAAGAAATTAAAAGAAAGCCGATTACTCAACATATCAGTTGCCGAATTCAAACCAATAAAGAACGAAATCAATGTAAAGCCAAAATCAAAGCCGTAGTGACCAAGGAAAAAAGAATGGAACCAAGTAAGAAACGAAAGCCATGAAAATCAAGCAACAACATGTATGAATTGAAGAAGTCAGTACACATAACAAACATCCAAACAAAAAATAAGTGGCCAAGGACGAATTCAATAAAATATATAAGAACAAAATTATAGGAATTCGAATCCTATATAAACCATTAACATCATCGACCTAAAAGGTACCAAGTTCAAGCATATCTACTAGAAAAGCAAATGGGAAATAACATGCCAATTCAAGTCAAACTCAATCGAGATGCAGCCGGTTGCGAATCAATGTGACAATTTGATTGACAAAACAAACCGTATATAGATCATCCTTCAATCAACTTAAGTTGGCGGCTTCAAAGAATATCACGAACCCTAATTTTGAAAGAAAAAGGAACAACGAAGCAACCATTTTTCACAGAGCATACGGCCGATAGAGTAAAAGAAAAGAGGGATAGTTTTTTATCACTTAACATATTTGGGCCAGCTTTATAATTTTCTTTTGGGCTTTATAATTATCTTTTGGGCTTTAGTTTATTTAAATTAGAGTTTTTGTTTTAGTTTATTTTTATACTGTAATTATTTCTAAAACTTTTTTAATTTTCAAGTCATGTGACTAGGGGACGAACTATGGTGGTGTAGTTCAAGAATTCATAACTCAGTGGCTGAGTTGTGGTAGGGTTTTGAGTGTAGAGTTAGGTTAGTCAATAGCGGGTGCCACGAGTTTACATGTGTAACGTTTGACTACTTAATTTCTAGTAGAAACCTTTGGGCAGCACGTAGGCAGGGTTTTGCCGAAGCTGGGTAAATCTATGTGTTCTATTTTCTGCTTTTAATATTCTGCTATTATCTATGCTACTGTAATTTTGCTCTATCTGTGTTGCAATTACTTTATATAAACTTCCGCTATAATTTTTATAGTTGATAGTATCACCATATTCACCCCTCCTCTAGGGTGAAATCGATCCTACATTCAAATGGTAGAATAAAAATGCATTCCTAGACGTATTTCCAAACTTCTATCCACCTCAAAGCACAAGAAAAGGTCAAAGGCAAATGATCAAGGGATTTGTAACACTTTTATTACACTTATATGTACCGTAATATGTGCTTATATTCTATTTTTACCATATTTTGTTCTGAACTCAGCTCTGATACCAACTGTGATGCCCCACCCCGAGACCCACATTAACAAAGAGTATTACTCGGTAACATTATCTGGTAAGGCGAAGAATAGGGCTGGTTATGAGCGACCATCTATAGCCTTGTCTTAAATATATATTGAATACGTTGAAAAATGCTATATTTTTTTCTATCTCAAGTGGATCAACGTATCCAATAAATGTTTAATACAAAGCCATAGGTGGCTACAAGATCTATCAGAACAAATACATCATAGAGTATACAAAATGATACATGTCAAGTGGTATAGTGACCACTGTATAAAAGCGAGCCAAAAGAATATACATATCAGAGTAGCAAACAAAAAGGACTACACAAAAAGCTATACAAAAAGAGCTAGCAAAATAGTCCATGCAGAGCAGAATAGGCAAGTCCAAATGTACCTAACCTGAAACACATCGGTCTGACCCATGCATAAAATACATGGGCCAATCTAGCTAAACAAATCAGTTTACAAGGATAAGCGATAATATGAGCATAAAGATAAAGTGATAATATTCCCAAGTGAGAAGAGAGAATTTAAAGTGTAAGGTTACATTAAGTGATAATATGGTATCGCTACACAAACATACGATCTCAAAAGAGATACAACAATTCATAAAACGCTAAATGTAGCAAGCCTTATATCATCGGCATAACACAAATCATCAATAATGGTTTAGGGAAAATTATAGCTCCTAAAAAAGAAAAATCCTAAATCCTCCAAAACTTCAATCTCAAAAGCAACTCAAAGAAATCATCTTATTTAAATGCGCCACAAGGTAAATATATCTATGAATAGGAGATTGAAATATACGCCATATCGGCAGTCTCAAATAAACGCCAGTGTAGGCAACTCAAATCTCAAAGATAGAACTCACAAGAGTTCAAGTTTTCATAAGGTAATCGCCGCATATATATAATATCCCAAATGATTCAATTGGCCAACAATAAAAAGGCGATAAGCTAGGGAAATCACAAACATTAATGAAATCATCTCAAAGATATAGGATGTGCTTATGGCCAAAGCCTGCCAAGTACCGCTCTCTCAAAATAAGGCACCACGTCTCTTAGACAAACATCCCGAAGGACAAATAAATATGTCTCTTAGATAAACATCCCAAAGGACAACATTTCGAAGGAAAAATACATCATAATGGACAAATATGCCTTTTAGACAAACGTCCCGAAGGACAAATGACCTGAAGGTTAGTAATGGCTAATACGTCTCTTAGACAAATGTGTCACAAACTTTCGGATGGGAACCCGAACAGTGTTAACGTGTGTCCCATACCATACGTTTGCACTAAACAATTTACTAACCGTAAGTAAATTTCACTCTTAAATCGGTAAAAAGTTTACCTCATCTGATCGGTAAAGTCAACCCAAAGGTCAAAACGATCAAATGGACAAGTCGAGAATCAGCTGATAAGATAAACGCACCTCACTCTTTCAATTGTTTCTCATTTTTTTGTTTGCTCCTTTCAAGTGATTTACTTGAAGTTTTTTGTCCTTTTATTTTTTTTTTCATTTTTAATATGAACATCCAAATTAATATTCATGCCATCTAATTATCATTTACTTTTCCCCGTTTCTAAAGTTCAATTTGTTTATGCATTATTAGTTCTTTTAGCTTTCTTTCATTAGCAACTCTTTCTTCTGAAGCTTCATATTAAATAACGGAAGATTTATTTTTATCTTTATTCATATATTTATTTCTTTACTTCACCTCTTTCAATACTACCATTTTAAGGCTATTTATATTTTACTTTATTTCAATTACTGGTTTGTTTACATATACTTTATTAGCTTTTCGTTTGTTCCCATCTTCATTCCTGTAGCCTCATTTCATTATTCAAATCTCATCTTCTGTAGCTTCATTTCTCCAAACAAACTTCCATCTCATTTTTTTCTCCTTCTTCATTTTCCTCCTTCATTTTTTCCCTTCAAATCTCCTTCTTTTTCAGAGCCTCCTTTTTCTTATTCTTTAAATCTTCTTCTTCTTTTTCAAAGCTTCCTTTTCCTTTTCAATTCTTCATTTTCTTTAAAAAATTCTTCTTTTCCAAACATTATTCTTTTTTCAAATCCTCTTCTTCAAATATAGATCTATGCAAACTTATCTGTCCAAAACATGTTAAAAAATGGAAGATTAAGATAACAAGGAAACAAATCAAAAGGAGGAAGTAGTAGCGACTGCAAATCCAACTAGAAAAGGGAAATCCATAAGGTGAGTGTTTAAACTCACGCGTGAAATACTATTTGAACCACAAAAATGATTTTAGAGAAATAAACCGTCGTTACCTTATTTGAAAGTTTTCAAAATTAAATTTTAAAACATTGCGAAGTTTCCATAAAATTGAATGTTTAAACTTTGGAACATTTTTATAAATCAAATCTCTTGGATTATGAAATTTAAATAGGAATTTTTCTGTAAATTTGTAAGTTAATAGAATGGATCTACTGTGAAATCTATTGTATTTTGAATATGGAACAATAACTTTTTCGAAAAATTTGAACCTTCAATAGTATAGTTATTTGCGTTCCTTATTTCATCTAATTTTGATTTAATTTGCATAAGATCTTTTAGTTTTGACTCGAGTGTTTTGACTTTTGATTACGCTCGGGTCAGTCTGAGCTTTTCAGTGAAGACGATTTTTTGGAGGATGAAGACAAAGATTCAATATATTATTGCTATTTATTATAATTATTCCGCTTCATTATTTGTTTATTCCTGCTATATAACTCTAATTTGTATTGTAAAGTGTCATCAAATGTCATTTGTAAAACAGCTTCATGAACTGTTTATTTGATTATTATATTTTGTCAATCCGCTGCGAGATTCTGTGTTTTTATCTCTTTCTTTTCTTTTATTTTCTTATTTTCCCCATTAATAATCCTCGCTTTTGAATGGTTTGAATTAGATATGTGGGGTTTATTGTTGATTTAAACCGTCCAAAAAGGTGGGTTCCTAAGAATTCTACAACCAAATTTCATGTCTATTGGAACAAGAATGAAAAGACAAAACAAGTTTGGGTTCCAAAGGGTTTGTTTATTTACAATGCTTCAGCCACTAACAATCACGGACCTATAAAAAATAGGTCACAAAAATCTTTCATCGTGTAGGTATGGTGGCAGACTAAGGAATAACAACAGTGTTTTCTGGATTTTGGCTGTTCCAGAAACACAACGGGCAACAAAGTAAAAGTTCCTTAGCCTAGTACAAAGGTGACAGAATCACAATGGGCAACCACAAAAAATTATTATAAAGGTAAAACAGGTGAAGGTATATTAAATGTGATATTCTGCACCATATTCTGAATGAAATCAACCAATTTTGAGATGTTGAAAAGATGATGTTTTTGATTCTGACTTGTCCAAACATAGTTGGCAAATTATACTTATGCCAAAAACACTATTCTTTGAATTTATTCATATATATTAGTTTGGATAGTGTTTTTTTGGATGATAATATTTTTTGGTTAAAATATGGCCAACTCTATATTCACAGTTTCTGATTATTTACACGACTTCAATTCTAATTCGAGAATGCTGTAAAAATTGAGTTTGAGATTTTTATGCACTCTTCATGGTCTGGACTATCAAATTCAGTTAGTGATATTTTGGAGTGAAAAAGAAATTCAGATGCAGATTACATATTTATTTGATTTGTCATTTTTATTTGATTTTAAATGACAAATTTTGACTAATCTAACTCCCTAATAATTATCGAAAAGATAAATAATGATTGAAAAAGTGACGAGTGTTGATATTTTACATACATTACTCAAGAGAGTATATTTTAGAAAAATTTCTTTAGAAATTCAAACAAGAGTTATAAAACTTTTTGTTGGGAAAAGATTCCATGACCATTTCTATATCTATCATAGTTCTATCGACCATTATTTATCAAAGCTTAAATATAGTTTGTCGATATGTGGTACTATAATCAGGGATCATTTGTTTTTCATTTCACATTTTTTAAAATTAAATAAATATCCAAAGTATTCACTCTCATTTAAAAGTCCTCACGATTATGCATGGGTGAATTACTTGGATTTTTTGATTATGTGCTTCCATGCTCATTTAAAAGTCCTTACAGTTATGCATGTATGGAACGCATATCAAAATTAATTGATTAAATAGACAAGTTGATTCTAATCCCATTTAAAAGTCCTCACGGTCATGCGTGGTTAGAAGATACTTGATTTCATTTTTTAAAATTAAATTGGAATACTACTAATCTCATTTAAAAGTCCTAACGGTTATGCATGATTAGTAGATATTCAAATTCCTGATATAAATGTACCACAAGTAGATACAACTGTATGATTTTATATGAGAATATCATTTCCAACATTTCTAAAAGTGTAATATGCTCCTAACAAGGGTAGTTATGGTTTTTGTTTGATTTTTATTGAAATTTAAATATTTATATTCAATTTGAGTTTAATGTTGGACTAATATTGATCACTTAATCTCTATTTTTCTCTAACACTATTATTCTTTTGCTGATAACAAAAGGGGGAGAGAAAAGTGAAGATTTTGTTAAATAGAATCAAGCAAAGGTCAAATAATTTTCCATTTGCATCTAGGCTCATTTGTATATATTTCTATTTGTATGCATATATGTAGGGGGAGCATCATGTAGAGAGGAAGCATTTAAATAGGGGGAGCAATTAGAGTATATCATTGATCAAATACATTTAACACGGTCAAAATCTTAAATATATGTTTGTTATCATCAAAAGGGGGAGATTGTGGAATATGCAAGTATATGATTTTTGTTTGATGATAATAAACATATATACATTCATTTAAATGTATTTGTTAATGTACTATTCTATTTTTCATAGATTAAATAGATATTTGTTGAATAAAATAAATTACACAGAATTTGAATGGAATTTGAATTCAAACAGAAATTTTATTCAAACAAATATTTATTACAATCTTGAATAGTAAAATTTCAAGCTCTCACTATACATATACATTTTTGAATACATCACAATTCAATTTACATTAATAACCTCACTACATATCACTCACACTCGTATTTTGTCTTCAACTGCATTCCAGTTTGAATCCAGCATCTGAGAAATCTGCAAAAATATTCACTAACGAAGTAAAATTTAAAAAAGAAATATTTTTGCAATATAAAATGAAATATGATTTTTGAAAATATTATTTGCCTCATTTATGTGGGTTGTTCGTCATCATTCACACTTGAATTCATCATACACGAACAATGTGACATGCGCAGTGTATCACTGTACATGCCACAAGGCCGTGCACATCTATATACACTTGATGATGCTACAGGGACAGGTATGCACAAGGTCAAACCCAAAAATAAAGACAGGTTCAACTCTGGTGCAATACAAATGAAATCACGTCATTAGCACAAGGCCAAACCCGAGTTTTTAGAAAAACTGGGTTCAACACAAGGCAACATGAAGAATGCAAAGCTTTGACAAATCAAAACTGAAAATACAAGCACATGAAACAACACAAATTAATTGCAACATGAATGTGCAGACCAATCAAAGACACAGTACACAAATGCAAGACCAAAGTGCAACAGAAACATGCAGGAAGACTACAGCACGACCAAGTATGGAGTGTACAAGTGCAAATGTCCAAACCACAACATGTAGGCAAACATGAAGTGAATACAACTACAAATGGATACTGCAGTGGACATGTATACAACATAATGAAGCAATATCACAATATCCATATCAAATGCAATACCAAACTTCACAAGCAATGACCAGAGCACAAAGAAGTACAAAATGAAAACTACAAAGAACATCAACAATGCAACAATGTGCACCAGTCCAGAAGATACATGAAGTGAATCAAGTTCAGGTCAGACAAGTCAGTAGTGTGC
This sequence comes from Allium cepa, assembly GCA_030765085.1. NCBI lineage: Eukaryota > Viridiplantae > Streptophyta > Magnoliopsida > Asparagales > Amaryllidaceae > Allium > Allium cepa. The sequence goes on from CM060942.1 coordinate 74,909,015, forward strand.
GAATGAAGATCACAAATGTGCAACACAGTGAAAATGCTCAATGCACCAATGAACAGAGAACAAGCATGAAGAACCAGAAGTACAAGTGCAGGCAACTGCACAATTTCACAACAAACAAGGCAATGCACTATGCAGTGTACAACTACAAGCCCAAGTGAAACCAAACCGCAAAGCCAAGCATGATACAGTGATACAAATGCAACACAGTGGGAACCACATGCAAGCCATCAAGTATACAATACAACAGTGACAAACATCATATATAGAAATGCCCAACACAAATGGCCAGAGAAATGCACAAAGCACATGATATGGCAATAAAAAATACTTGAAGACTACAGCATCAAGTAGAGACCAAGTTCATATGCAATGAGAAGACCACAAAGACAACAGTCAGTTCCAACATGTTCAGTTACAACTACAAGTCCAAGTTCGAAATCGAAAAATGCAGACTAACAGCTACATCAAAAGCAAACAACAACTCACATGTTTGAAACCACTCGAGTGCAACAGCGAAGCCATAAGAAATAAAGAAATGCAGATCAATGATATCAAGTCCAGTGATGTAAACAGTGAACAACAATGCAATGTTCAAGTGGAGACCAGTGAAGATGGCCAGAGACGAAGATTACAAGATAAACGAAGTTCAACAAGTTTAGAGAAATTCACAGTGAAGACGAAATCATGGAAGGGCCAGAGAATTCGAATTCATGACAGTATACAATAAAAAAAAAAAATCAAAAACGTATCTTTGAAATAGTCAAAGAAAATTAAAAAGGGAAAGTTTTTACCGTGTGACACAAGAAGGATCGAACGCTCTCAAGTTAAAGCCGTGAGCATCAAAGTTGAAAAAATATCAGGAAAGCCGTGTGCATCAGGAAATCGAATTTTAGGAAAGTATCGAATTAATTAGGGTATAGGAATTCATATAAATACCAAACCGAAAATAATCATCAGAGGGTGGAGAAATCGAATTGAATCTGTATAAATTCACACCCAAGTTCATCATCGACACTGATAAGAAAAATATAGTTAAAAAGCAAACAATCAAACCTGCAAAAGCACAGATTACATACCGAAGCAACAACCATCGATCAACAGAGAAGCAAAGCAAACCATCGATCATCAGAGAGCCGCAAAACCCTAATTAAGTGGCAAAGAGGATCGGCCGCCAGTTTACAGTAGCAAAGGAAAAGGGAACAAAGCCCTAATTAGAACGAACAAAGAATACAACAGAGGCCGCCATTTTTCCTTCACAAACAAAAGAAGTGGATCGGGTTAAAAAAAATAAAAGAGGCCGGCTTTATTGTCATAAAGGGGATTTGGTTTTATTTGGGGTTTAATTTTTTAAAGGGGTTTTTTTTTAGTTTTATTTGAGCAAAAATTGTGGATTCAAAGTTGTATTTTAATTTTTGCTCCTGCTTTTATTTTTGAAGTCTGTTTTTTCTTTTCGAGTCAAAGAATTGGTAAATCACCACCTAGGTTGTAGGTAGTGTCAGATTGTCTAGTTAGAATTAGTTCAGTGAGCAGGGTGTGTGATTTTGCAAAACTCTATAGGCGGGAGTAGAGTTTGCGAGTTTGCAAAGCTCTATAGGCGGAGCAGGGGGTGCGAGTCTAGTAGAGTGTTTGTGAGCGGGAGCAAGGGTTTGCGAGTTTGTTAGAGTGTTTGTAAGCGGGATACTGTTTAATTCTAATAGAAATCTGGGATTGCAGCAGTAGGGAGGGGTTGCCGAAGCTGGGTAAATTTTGTGTGTGATTTACTTTTCAGCATATTTATTTCTGCAGTTTATTTCTGTGTTTAAATCAAGAAAATTTGCTGTAACCCTATTCACACCCCCTCCTCTAGGGTTAATCTAGATCCTACACCGAGAACCTAACCGGATCTCTACCAACACAAGGTCGGGTTACCTCTGCAATTGGGTAACTACTACTCGAGCATGCCATCCCTCGGTCCTTTGGGACCTTTATCCGAGGCATCTCACAACCACAAAGCAATCACAAAGTAATAGATCTGCAGTGTCCACATGAGTAGGTATCTGGGCTCCATACCATGATACCACCCTTTTCCAGAAGGGAATGACACACCCTAAAGGGAGCGACCCTCATAACCTTGCCGCATCTTTCCTGTTTCGACCATTTCCGGGGTTTGAGGTCCTGATGCAGTCTCGTCTACAAAGCTACGCTTTATACAAAAGCCATGCTTTGATCAACAAACGATACACAGCAGCACTCAGCATGCCACACTACCAAATTGGGAGTATATCACTGATAAATATCAACTACATAACCTCTGAGCTCGTACGTCTCAAAGAAGGTTGTTAAGCTAAGAGAATAAATTCTCCGCCACCAAGCAGAAATGTATTTGATAGAGATCAGTTTATATCTCAAAGTGTAATGTCGGACATACAACCATACAAGTCTGTTACGGGTTCGAACAGAACCGAAGGCACTTCTGAAGAAGCCCATGCAATCCGGGTATCCACAATCCCGATCGGACTTCCCGTCACTTAGGGAATCTCTATACCGTAGCTACTCGATGTAGAGACAATCGACAGGTTATCCTATCGTTCTCGCAAATACCCGATCTTCAACACCGGTCTTCAATTGCAATCCATAAGTCGTATCACTATTCGGAATGGGTTATATGGCACAAGGTCCTCTCCCGGCTAAACCGAATAATGAGCGCAATATTTAAAAACATATGGATATGGGATTTCAGTTAAGTCACAACTTAAAAATCCAAAGCTTTTCTTTCAAATGGTTAAACAAATTAACATTTAAATCTTTAACAAAAAGATTCGTTTCACAAAGTTCACTTAGTTTCACAAAGATTCAGTCATAGATTTTTAAAACAATTTCCATTTCGATTAGGATTAACTCATCCAATCTTTAAATTAAAGATTTAACTTATAGCTTTCAAATCCATTTCCAAAGATATATTCCTAACTTGGAAAACCATTTTCATTTTAAACTTGAAATCCTTTTAACACAAATTGGAAGTTCATTTCTTATATGAAAGCCTTTATTATTTGAAACAAATAGTTTTTATTTCGGAAAAAACCGATTTCATTTATACAAGTTAAAATCTTTAGGTTAATTTCAAATTCCCAAAACAATACTTTTAAAATGGTTTAAAACCCATGTAAACTTGTATAACCTTTTAAAATCATAAATAGGATTTAATTTGAAATTTGGGATTCCAATTTAAATCAAATTTCAAAAATAAATCAAGTTATTCAAAAATAACTTTTATCTTTGAAATTCCTTTTCAGAAGCTTTTTATTTTAAACCCAATCCATTTCGAAAACCATTTGGATTCAAAAATTTAATTTTAAAACAATTTCAAAAATTTGTGACTTAACCCATTTCTGCGTGCAATCCATATTTGTGTGTGTATAAGTTTGGTCCAGGGGTATTACACAATAGAAGTGCAACACTATCAATCAGCACAGATTCAAGTACAGCAATATATTTCATAAGCGGTATAAACTATAACACTTATATTTGATAAGCGGTATAAACCATAACGCTTATCTTTTATTCACAAATCACAGGTATATATATCACAGATAATAATTACACAGCTCAAATCAAACAGAGCATCACAATCAGGGATATCAAACAATTCAATCATCCAATTCAATCCAAACATCCATAAGTAAAATCAGTTAATGGTCTGATTAATTCAAATCATATTAATTACTTATGAATGACTAATCCTGGTTAATTAACATTAATTAAATACAAATCATTTTGATTAATTATTCTCTAATCATTTATTAATTAACCATTAATAATAAATTAATTAACCTTTAATTATAATTAATCAACCTTTAATTATTAAATAATTAACCTTTAATTATTTAACTCATTTTTCATTAATTATCTATAATTAATTAATTAACCCTTAATTAATTATCCTTTATAAATTTCACTAAAGAATTAGCTTCTATTTAATTACACACAGAAATTTTCTTTTGATTAATTACATTAATTATCATTAATTACCCTTCAATTACAATTTAATTAACCTTCAGATCATTACTAAATTAACCATTAAATCATTACTTAATCACCTTCATTTAAAAATTAGTCTTTAACTAATAAATCATTCTTAAATTTGTGATCAATAAATCTTTATTACTGATTAAATAAACCTTTAATTAATCACATAATTAGATTTAATCCCCTTGTTTTATTTGTCTTTAATTACATAATCAGTCCTTTCAATTACATTGGTTAATTAATTAATCAACTTTTAATTCTTAAATTAATCAACCCTTACTAATTAATTAACCTCTAATTATTTATTTATCCTTAAATTAATTCCATTAAGTAATTACCTTTTAAAACTATTAATTTATTTTTCTTTAATTACTTAATTAATAAATCTTTAACTATCAATTAATTAGCCTTTTATTAATCACATTCATTATTTAATCACATCAATTAATCATTCTTCAATTTTATCAAAAACTTAATTTATCAAATTAAAGTTAAGATAATTTACCCAACTTAAACTAACCAAACCTTCAAATAAACGCTTATGATTTTTGAACAAGTTGATCCAAGGGAATTCTTAAAAACATGATTTTGTTTAAATTTAAACTTGTTAACATAGCAAAGAATCCGAGCATAATTAATTCTTTCCCGAACCAAAACAAAGGTAAACTTGTTTGCTTTATCCCTAACTTTCAATACTGTTAATAATCAAGTCAAACTTCATGAATACCGAAGTCACACTTGAGCCAAACTCCTTCCTCCCCGAGTCAAAACCCGAGATCCATTTTCTAACCCAAATTCAACAGAAATCAAACCTGACACACTGACATGTGTGTACCGTACACATCGTCGTCGCCATTCCGATCATCGCCGCTATCTCACACAAATTGCTGGTGACCATCTCAGCTCAGGCAAACACTCATATCGTCGAAACCGTCATGAAATCGAAATCAAGCTATTCTGTCGCTTCCTAGAACCCAACACGATCAACAAAACTCCCCACGCCAACGATCGCAACCACCTGCAACCCCACCAACCTGACCAGAGAAGCTTCGTTCATCAGTGCTTCGATTTCCCTAGGTGTGACAACACTCGATCCACCCATGGTGGTGAACGCGTCACGTTTCCATCATCAACCAAATTAAGTTGTTAAACCCTAAATCTTCGCCTTATCATCATCACAGTGAATAATAAATTCACGCATGATTTTTCCAACAATCACTGGTCCTACAACGAGCCTCGGTTAGAATCCCGAAGCCACTCAATGATGCGATCATACGAAATCGAATAAATGTTCGATTCTGATCAACTCCCAATATCTTGTGATTTTCATAGTTAAAAATCCTGATATTTATTTCAAAAATCATGGTTTTTGATGTTGAACATGGTGATGTGGATGAATCAAAAGAATGTGATACTTGGATTTCGACATGATTCCTGAATTTCACTGTAAATCTCATTTCAGACAAATTATCCTCATTTTTTTAAACTTAAAATATTTTTAAAATTTAAATTATAAGGTTACAAACAATTTTCATTCAGACATCATGATTTAAATCTTATTATTCGAAGAGATAAAAGTTTTCTCCGAAACGCATTGCGAATTTATTTTAAATTCTTTTGTTGTTTATTTTAAAAGATAAACTGTTTTGTTTGCTCATACCAGTCCTATGACTGACCTGGAGTTTATTGTTCCTTCCCTAGACTCCGGGTGCCCATAATTTTCCCAATGGGCAGTCTAGAGTTGAGTTTTTCACATAGTTAGGTTTAGTAGATTATCTGGAGGTAGTTCAGTCTTCGGATCAAAGCTGCACTTGCTTATCTTTATGCATCATTTATTGGGAGTTCGAGCTACTTCTGGATTGGTGCCTTGTAGATGGAGATTACCGATGCTGGAGTTCTTTCTTGAAGACCATATTGGAGATATTGTCCCGCTGTTGGTGTTATCTTTTCTTTCTGCTGCTATTGTCTTGTATCATATCTCTGATGTATATTGATATTCATTGTATCATTCGGTTGTATCAGTTATTGTATCAATGTTGTATATTGATATGTATTATTCATTTCTTCCGCTGTGTTGTACTTAATGTGTTATAAGCTCCGGCGAACCACGTTTGACGTTTGGATCTGCGGCATTCGAATACGAGTGTCGTATTCGGTGCCGATTTTCGAAGGTCGAGTCGGGGTCGTTACTTTTGGTATCAGAGCTGAAGGTTGAAACTTTAGCTTAGGAGTATAACAAATTAAGTAACTTATTATAGATAGGGTGAAGTATACCTTAGAATGAGTATATCCCTAAGATATCCGTACGAACGCCTCAGTAAATTCTCTTACTATCCACTGATAGTGAGTATGAGTGCAAGAAGTGGACGAGATAGGGGACAGGGGAGTACCACTACAAATGGTCAATACCTTGCGACAGTGAAAATAACTTTCTCTCAATGTCCTTTGATTCGTCTTTTCAATTCTTTTGATATCTTCGTGACAGCTCTAGAAAGAAGCTTCGGTGATGGTGCCCTGCGAATCGTTGTAGAAAATTCTTACTTCGTATCTTCATTGGTTTCTTATCAGCTTTTCGATCTAAACTTTAATGAATTTAAATTTTGAAATTGAAAATTTTAAATAAATTGGACATTTTAAATTGAGTTAAATTTGTTAATAAAATATGAGGCTAAATTTTAATTGTATAAATAAAATGATATCAATGAAAACCAAATTTGAAATTCTGTTGTAATTTCTTGTGTAGACTGAAGTCTGAAGAGGGACAAGTTTGGTATATACTTTGGGGTGTTCCGACCTAATTTGGAATCCATACCTAGTATTTGAGAATTATGGAAGATTAAATCTATCTATCTATTCTCCGGGTTCCGATATATTCCATGAACGATTAGTTTTCCCTTCAAACTAATCAATGCCTTTGCATATTCGTAGATCCGGTTGACCCGAATATCTTGTAAATTTCCACAGCATCAACATCAAGCATTCATCACAAGATATCAACAACAAAAAATTAGGCCTTAAAAAAATTGTTTGCTCACCTGGAATGTGAAGGCAGAGAACAAAGAACAAGGAATGGAGAAGCATTTAATTTTTGTTTAGCTTGCCTGAACTTTGAATCTGGAACTTGTAATTAAAAATCTTTGCTTATTCACTATTGTATTTGCTTATTCGGTCCATCAATGACATTCAAAGATCAAGTTTAACTTACAGTTTGCATTTCTTATGCACATAGATCAGGGTCTGCATTTGCAACCAGAGATTGATTGAGTTTTTTTCCTTTGAACTTGATTTGTTCCCTATAACTGATTAGTTTTATTGATTAGTTCTTGCTCTAATACTGTTTAGCAACTTCAAATTAAAATCTTTTAAAGGAATTTACTTGCCTTAATTTGTTTGATAGAATCTGCACTACCTTTGGCCAAAAAAAAATGCAGCACTGTATTTTTATAAATCTGCAAAAAAAAATTGAATTTGTTTTATGTTAAAAACTTGATTTTGAAACCATAAATTTATTAAACTATAAAGTTAAAATTTACCTGAGAGATGGAACACAAATCTACTGCTTGATTGTTCAAGAAGATTTCCAGATTGCACTTGAATATTATTTTTCAGATTTGAGAAGCTAATGGCAGATTTTTTTTTTCTTTTCCTTTGGGTGTTGAGATTTGAAATGCCCAAATCTTTGTTACTGTATTTTCAGAGATTTGTTGAAAAGTTAAATAATTGCATATGGGGAGATGAAAAGTTTTTGTAATTTTAAATTTCATTATTTTATTCAATTAAATATATTGGATGCCATTTGTTCATTCTCCTTATTACATTGTAACACTTGTAAGTCTTTACTCCCCTATGTATGTTAATTCCTTTACTTCCTTATGTATATGTTTAACATTTATAATTTACAAAGATAAAGATTTTTTTAAATAGATTTTTATATCATATTTACTTTATAAATAAACATACCCTTTATTCATTTGTATATACATGTATACGATGTTGAAAGAATTGTTTTTAACCAATATTTATATTATATACATTACATCTTAAAGATTTTTTTAAATGCCACTTATTTTTTTTAAAATATTTATTTTAAATTTCAATTCAAATTTCAATTCAAAATTGAAATATAACCATTTTTGTCCATTTATACATTCACACATCTCTGGAATAAATTTAAATTCAATCTCAATATATACACAGTTCTACTCATATATGCAATATACATATATGTATAAAATTTTAAACTTAAATGACTTTTTTTAAAACATTCATTATTTCAAAATTTTAAACTCAAAATAAATTGGAATTTATTTATATATTATTATCACTTATTTTATTTATTTGAAATTTTTTCTCAATTTATTTTCAAATTAAATTTTAAAAGTTTAAAATTTTATTATTAATTTAAATGGATAAATTTTAGGATGTTATTTTTTTTATTTATAAGATATTAAATATGGAATTTCAAATCCACAGTTAAATTTTATAATCAATGTCCAAATAAATAAATATTTTATTTAATTTGAAAAATTCAAATTAATTTACAATTTAATTTGAAAAATTCAAATTAATTTACATTTTTATTCAAAAATTTATTTTAATTATAAATTTAAATTTAATTAAAATTGGGGATTGTTACATGGATTTGCATCCAAGTAAGGTTCAGTGGATGCCCAATAATGAGCAAAGACCGAGCGGATGACTTATAAGTGCTTGCCTAGAGTCGTTTGTGTCAGAATTGTTTTCTTTGTGTTGGTAAATATTAGGTAATATAAGTAATCCCATATGCCAAAAGGGAAATTTTCTAAGGATTAGTCCATTCACATACCAGTTTCTAATCACTAGCACAAGCGCAGGGTTTCCAAGTGATTTACACTAGTTAGGAAAGGGTTTTCACTCGATTCTTAAAGATGGGAACTTAAGTAAGATTCTTAAGGTGACCAAGCAATTTTCAAAACTTACTCTAATCGTCTGAGAAAATTTCAATGGTCAGAACAAGGAACCATATCGGAGTTTGCATGTGAAGAATCAAGTGGCTGAACTTAATTTAACAAAGAAATCTTACAAGAACAAAGAGTTGGAACGGCTTACCTGGAACGCTGGCCGAGAGCGGGGAGTGCATGGGGCTTTCGAATAAAGGTCTTCGATCATCTTCTAGTTAACGACGGAGGGAGCGGCTTCGAGATGTAGTGTATGAGTTAATGGGTTGTTGCACACGTGATCTACCTGGGAGTTTGAATGCATGGAGAAGAAAAGAAAAAGCGACCCAGATCTCTTTCCCCAGAAAGCAATGGCCAGATTTTTGATGAAGGTTTATATAAAAAGTAAATTTATTATATAAATTGTATTCAAATTTTAAAAATGCATATTTTGTCATACGAGGTCGAAATTGGACGAAATGAATTGTTTTGGATTCATATTGACGAGCACTACATTTCAGAGCTGGATTGAATTAATTTGGGGCTAATGAAAATTTTGGTTAAAATTAACGCTCGTTTAATTTTAATCGAAATAATCACTATCGCGACAACTAGAAATCAAAGTGAGTATAACTCACTCCTTCTGACTCGCTTATATTTTTACATAAGTGAGAATAAATTTATTTATAATGATTGATGATTGTTTGGGTAATATATGATATATTATATATATTGTTTGGTTTGGATATATTCCTACATATTTTAGTGGATGAGACCCTATACGTTCCTATGTATGAGCAGATGACCCTTTGTACGCGCGTTTGCCTCGAAGCGGATATTGTACATATTTTCTCATACGTATATTTGTTGTAGGACAGGTTGAAGGGATCCACCTGGATTCCTCACTGTTGTTGATTTTTATTACATATATTGTTATATATGCTGTTATCATGTGATATATGGCGTTTGGACGCCATGATTGATATGAATTTCCTTGTTTAGCACTGTTGCAGCATTGGCCATATTTATGGAAATTTAAAATATTAAAATGAGCCTTTCAATTTCAAAAGGATTTCAAAATGATTTTGAAAATATATGTTTTAAAAAAAATTGAATGATTAAAGAAATGGGTTTATTTTAAATAAATAGAGGTTATAATTTTTATGTTATAAAAATTATGGCTTTGTGAAATGTAATCAAAATATGATTTTTGAAATATGAAGTTAACAATAGTATTTTTAAATAAGTTGAATTGAGATTTTTGGACATATTATAAATGGTTTATATATAAGATTTATAAAGTTGATACTTTATAAATAGAAAAGGTAATGGTATTATAAATGAGTTTTGTAAGTGTAATGAAGTTATAATTGGAACTTGTAAGTAAATAATATTTATAAATTAATGAATTTATAAAAAGAATGAATATGCAAATAAAATACATTTATAGCTAAATAAACTTATAATTGGATTTTGAATTATAAATGAGATAGAAATGGAAATTTATTAAAAAGAAATTTCATATGTGGAAGTTTATCAAATATAAATGGAATTCATATACATTGTTTTATAAATCTGAAATCGATTTGCGTTAATAAGTTAAATTTGGAAATTAGATAAAGGAATTATATTCACGATTTTGGACAGTGAATAATCCTATAAATTAAATGCGTAGAAGTATGAATTTGGTAAAAGGATTATATTCATGATTTTGGACAGTGAATAATCCTTTAAATAAAATGAATGTTTTTGGAAAGTGATTTTATAAAATGGAGTTTAAATAGTTTGAAAGTAAAATAAGTTGTGAATTTACTTATTATTAAAGTAAGTATATGAAAATGTTTTCCAAATATCCCATAAGTGAAATGGTTTTGAATGTTGTGTTTTTAAAGATATTTTGAAGTGAATAATCAAAAAGTGATTTGATTTAGAAATGATTAATAAAAATCAGGCCCAGTGACTACTTATGGGCTTGATTTTGTTTATTGCCTTGATAGTTAAATAACCGACTATCAAGTTTGGCCATTTTAGTTTCTCAACTTGATGTGGAAGCTAATTAGTCGTACACTTTGTACGTAACTGACTGTGTAGGCTTGATTATCATTTGTGTTGAGAATGTTGATTCGTGTAGTGTGGAGTGATTACTCCAATCTATCGAGCTTCCTTCTTGGCCGAAAGATAGCAAGTTGAAAGTGAGAGACATGATAAGTCTATGAGACTTAGTTTCTGTGTGAGGTTGAGAAATGGTTTTGCGTTATTAATGCAAAGAGACCGGGATCAGATTTATCTAAAAACCACTTCGAACCAACATATATACGATGATTGTGTAGGTTAGTCGATGATATTGATATTTAGTATTTTCATAGTGAAGGATTGCTTGTTGATCGTTTGAGGTTAAAATCCCAATATACATATAGTAGCAGTAGTCTCCTTGTTAAGAAATATCCAATGCAAGGACTATTCGCTATTAATCTTAGGGATTTCCCGACAAGATGTGGTAGGAAAATACCTTCTGTTTGTCTTGTTTTTGGAAAATTTGTATGGAATAGTGTCTGACATTGCATTTCTTAGATTAGGTACATTGGTTTTTACAAATGTACATTATGTGTTGGAGGAGAAGGCAACTTCTTTTAGCTTAACATTCTCCTTGAGACGTATGAGCTTAAGAGTTGTATTTTTGTGGAAGGCAATTAGTAGTCAATGGAAATGGAAATGTGGCATTCAAAGATGATGTGATATGTGATATGTGAAAGGTAATCGATGCCTCTTTGGCCTCACTCCCTCGAAAATGACTGAAACAGGGATAGAAGCGACAGGGCTAAAATGGGTTGCTCCCACTAGGAGATGTCATCGCTCTTCTAGATATATCGTTACATGTTATGACGTCATGTATCTTATTAATGTTGATGTATGCTTATGTCCATGGATTTTAGGTCAATATAGACTAGATTATTGACATATTCAGCACTATCCACGGAGGTGTAGACCGGTCTTGTATTGGTTTAGGCACCCAGTATGTAGACCCTAGGTACATCCCTCTAGAGGTGTACCAAGTGTTAGGAAGGTAGTCCCTTTACCTACTCGTTTGTATGGAAATCCAAAATCCAATACGTGTCTGTCATTTTGATTGTAAACCTATTATACTTGAATTTAATAACGTAACAATTTCAGTTATTTAATTTATTATTTGTATAATAGACACTATTATAATATAAGAAGTTTTGATATGAAAGGTTTTAGTTACTGTAAGGTATAAACCTTGTCGGTATTTATTTGCGACTTGGTCTTACGAGATACCTTTTGTTTTGATAAAGGAAAAGCTTTGATAACTTGATAAATTTAGTTAAGGTGTGTTTTCTCATGCTGGTTTACCAGACTGATCTGAACGTTCTTCCCTTTCAATGCTCAGATTAGACCAAGTAGATTTACAGGTTTAGATTTGGTGCTTTTGGAGTTTTAGTAGGAGAGCTGGAGATCTCATGTCGTATACATGTATCTGTTTATTTTTTCGTTGCATTGCATTGTTGTTGTTGTTGTAAATTATCAGCATTTGTGAGGAAAGTTATTATAATTGTCCAAGCCGATGATTATTTATTGTGTACTCTGATATTGACTTATGTATATTACAGTTTCTCTTTTTAAAGATTATTGATCTACATTATATGTTATTCTGTTGTGATGTGAGATTCTATATGGTTTTGGTTTTGCTTCTCTCTTCTTCTTCTCTTCTCTTTTTATTTCTTCTCTCTTTCTTGTTAACCTCTCTTTTTCTTTCTCATGATCATCTCAAATCGGTGCGCTCTTGGTCGGACATGCGTAGTTTGGTGTCGGGTTCAGAGGGCGCCGAGTAGAGGTCATCATAGACAGTGCATTCTCTAGTAGCGAGTCACGTATGATTTGATGAAAATGGGCTAAGACAGTGTGTTCCTCAGTAGTGACGCTTACAATCCGGTGATAGTAGGCTGAGACAATGCGTTTCTCAGTAGCGAGTCACTTACGGTTTGATGGTAGTGGGGTTGGACATAGACTTCCTCGGTAGTGAGTCATCCACGATTTTGGCAATAGTGGGCTGGGACATGTAGTTCCCTAGTAGTGAGTCGCTTATGATTTTACGACTGTGGGTTGAGACATATAGCCTTAATAGAGAGTCATATACGTTTTTGACGATAACGAGTTAAGATTTTGGGACCAACTGGGTTGCAGTCGGTCTTTGGCACATGAGTTAGGACTTTGTGTTCGATAAAGTGCATATGATTAGTTACGTATTAGATTTAGTAAGATCTTTATCTATGTTGGCGATAGCTATCGGAAATAGATTGCATATCATCCATGTCCACTGTGGAGTCGAGTTGGATTTATACTAGTCTATGGAGTTTGTGGTAAATTTTGGTACCAACTCACCTGAGCTTGTGCTCTAATAGATTATCATGTATGATTATGGTAGTATCATTTACTATATTAAGATTATACATATATGAATTCTACCTTGTGTTATGTTGGTATATAATCTTCTTCGTATAGTACACTTGAGAGTTGAAGCATGTATACTTACATCAATGCATGTATGCTTAGAGGCATTCGAGTATACTTACATCAATGCATGCATGCTATCGACACCACTAGATAAATATGAATATACCCTAATGGGTGTGACCCACATGGCATGGCTCCTATTCATGCTTTAGCTTTTGTTTCCACGGTGTTCGATAATAATGCTCAAAAAGAGTGACAAATCATCATAGAGTGACACAACATAACAATGACTAGGATGGTGCGCCTACCTTATCCTCGCTTTAGTTTTAGTCATTTTCGATAAAAGATATCAAAGCCTAGAACATCAACACATCATCTTAGTGTGACGAAATCCAAAAAAGATAGGCGTATTGAAATCGATAGTCAATAGATCAACTATTGCGAATACCAAAGTGGTTTGTCTATAGGAATTAGTCGCATACACTTACCACTAATAAATGAATCAAACTTTTAAAACATTTGATTAATACTTGTGCTTGATTTTCACATTTCCATTAATTATAAAACATTTTAATAGAACTCTTCGGAAATATTTTTTTCAAATGGGTAAATTATAATGCTAAGTATATTAAAAAAAAGGGTAAAAATAATTGTCATTAAAACATTGTTTAATATAAACTCGAAAACAATTTATACGGCTTTATTTTTAAAAAATTCTTTAAAAAGATTTTTTCCATTTATAAACCAGCATTTATAAATTTTATAACAAAACTTATGATCTCAAAGAATAATAAATAAATTTAAATACATTTATGAATTTAGAACAATGTTGATTTGTCGCAAAGGATAATTTATATACCACTTTATAATCTTTTTAGTAATCAATCAATAACCTTTAAATACTTTTTTCAATTTAGTTAATTAACTTCAAAATATTTCTATTAAATCAATTAAGTAAATTTAATACACTTTTATTAAATCAATTAATTTACTTTAAACTCCTTTATTAAATCGTTAATTAACTTTGAAAACACTGTGAACTAAAATTATTAATTAAAATGATTAACTAAATTCAAATATCATCAATAAAAAAGGCTAATTAGATTCAAACATTTTTAATTAAAATGATTAACTAAATTTAAAACATCATTAATTAAAATTAGTAGTTAAACCCAAATATCATTAATTAAAATGATTAATTAACTAAAATATCATTATTTAAAATGATTGATTAAATCAAATATCATTAACTAAAATAATTTATTAAACTATAAACATCATTAAATTAAAATGATTAATTAGATTTAAACTGATTAATGAACTTTAAAAATACGTCTTGTGACAGCACGAGCTCAAGTTCAACACACACAAAGGTTTAGGGGATGCATCCAATAAGTGATGGTGTAGCGAAAATCGCTATGACGACAGTTGAACAATTCAAAGTGAATGTCCCAACTATTTCAACTAAAAGTCAATATAAGCAATAAAGGAATATAAATAAAACGCATATAATAGTAAATAAATAAATAATGGCGAGAAATCACTTTGGTAACATTATTTAGGATATTTAATTAGTTGAATTAAATAAAATAAAATGTTGATTTGGGGAATGAGATTTGATTTTAATTAAGGTGTAGCATTGCCATTTAACCATGAATTAAAATAAGAGTTTACATCTTAATTTTGAATGTGTTTTGTGTTTTAATATGAATTCTGAATATTTCGCAATGATTTTCCATGTTTTTGAATGGTGGAATGAATACATATACTTGTTGATGAATTATGGTTATTCATATTGAATTTATGATATGTTTTAAGATGAAAACCCTATAAAATGACATCAGATTGCCTTGTGAATTTTTATGAAGATCATTAATATTATTTTGGAGATGGGAATCAATTTTCAGATTTTTCTGAATTTTCGTGGAATTAAATGAATTTTCTAGTAAAGAAAATGGTAATTTGGATTATAAATTAATTACGGGTAAATAACGAATTATTTGGGTCTGAACTTTTTATATGTTAGAAAACATATATAATGAGATTTCTGAAATTTTCCTAGATTTTTCCAAGTGTTTTAATGGTGTAAAATTATGTAAGGTATGGGACTTAAACATTTTATATAATTAAAAGTGGAGATGGGCTTTTTGTAAAATGATTTAAATTATAAAATCTACAAAGTTTGCAACACTTTTGAAAAAGTTCAGTACTTTCTATTGGTAAAGAAAGAGACAACCAATCATAATTAGACATCGAAGGCAGGTTAGGTGAAAAGAACTATTTGCTGCAAGTTTTTCACTATTTCGACATTATCGGTACCAGGTTCCACATCCTCATTTTCGCTTCTGACACAATCGAAACCAATGCACACAGTATTAGTTTACCAGTACATAGTGAATTCGATGTACGCAGAAGGTAGGGAGTCGAAACTAGGGGTTCCGAAAGGGTTGTATTGTTTTCTTAAACCTAGCCAACTCTACAATGCTTTCAAAGAGATGGTTTCGACACCATCACTTCATTACTTAGAAAATGGTTTCAAAGTAGTTGCTTTATACTTAAATACTTTTAAGGCCTTTTTCTATAGGTAAGGTTATACCTAAATTGGTTTTGAAAGAGATAGTTTTATATGATTCAAAAACAGATACTGTTGACTTTAATGGGGTTCTGATCCTTTTGCTCTAGTTGAAGGTAGAATCTAAATGGTTTCGATTGAGACATTTTGAATGGTTTGAAAGTTTTCTATATGTTTTAGATTAAACCCAAAGTGCTTTCGAAAAGATTGAGTTTTGACTACTTCGAAAGGTTTTAATGAATGTTTTCGAAAGGGTGGTTACCCAGGGTTTTGAAAGGATTGAAAGGAAGGTTTTTCTTTGTTTACGAAAGACAATATTCAAAAGTTTTTAAAGGGGGATGTGTACTAAATTGAAGCTTTTATAGAAAATAAAGGAAAGTTTTTCTAATATTTTCGAAAGGCGATATTTAACAATTTTGAAAGGGTTTTCCAATGGTTTCGAAGGGGTTGTCTTCAAAGGTCTCGAAAGGTTTGTTTAATAGTTTGTACCATGGTTTCAAATGTAATAGATAGGTATTATAGTCTAAGTATTTTCAAATTAAAACGAGTTTTGACTTGTTTTGGAAGGACAGTTAATCCTTATTAAATCTCATCAACATTATTTTGAACAAAGTACATTTAACGTGGCAAATGGCTTAGAGTAAAGCTAAAGATATATTTTCCTTGTATATACATACATACATACATACATATATGATTTTAAGTACTAAATCATTTTGAAAAGGTTTTCATGGAAAATTTAAAGGTAGTTAACCCTAGCAAAATAATTCAGACAGTTAGTCCGTTTTGTAGGCAGTCAGCCTAGGTTTCAGACAGTAGTCCAGCTTGCGGGCAGTCGGCCCAGTTATGTGGACAAATAGTCCATTTGTAGCATAACAGACCTTTCTATTTTGTATGGGCAGATAGTTCACATATTACTTGCTTTATGGATAGATAGTCCATTTATTATCAGAAAGGATATTGCTATTTTGATATAATCAGTTTGTTTAACTAGTTTGGTCGCAGGACAAAGGTTTACAAAAGATATGTTTTGAAAGAACATTAGTGAGGGAAAACTCATTCTGCTAAGTGGCATGGTCCTACTTAACATTAACAACCGGTATGTATAGTATTATTCACACCAGGCTTTATGTTTGACTCGAAGTTTTTGTTTCCCTTTAAACTCTTAAGTATTCAAAATTTATTTGAGTAGGCTAAGGATTGAGGTTTTTAGGTTTTAGTCTTTTGGCGTAAAGCATCCGAAGACAACCAGGTAGCTGGCGGATAGCTAATTAGGACTTGTAGTTTCATTTTTTTTGATTCCGCTATGTATATAAGTCAAATATTACTATATTGCTTTGATCAACCAAGGGGGCATCATCATATGTCGCTCTTGGCATAATTTTGTAATGATATATTTAATCATTGCCTTTGAAACGTTAAGCGATTATGCAAAATGGATATAAATTATTGTTTTGAATGGTAATCGACAAATTGTATTTGACATATGTGATTTTTTTTCATATTCGTATGCTTCTGGTATTAAGGATACCATTATCATTACTGTATTTTATCATCAGAAGTCAATACTATGGATGACTGCAGCATCTATAGCACTTTGCTTTAGGCCTCCAGATACGAGATGCTACAAATTAGTATCAAAGCACCATTTATGAAATACTTTAAACTAAAAAATGGATTTTGAAACATAATCCTAAGGAATTAGAGTAGGATTAGGGGCATGGGATAATGCTGTAGTAACGTACTTGTATTTGCTATATATAAGTATGCTTTGTCTCTATTCTCCTATCCATGTTAGGTTATTTTTCCGTATCTCATTTGGTTTGAATACAAATATGGAAGGAAGAAGTGGAAGAGTTAACCAAGGAGGGGAGGGCACCGAAGGAAATGCCAGGTGTAATGCGAGAAGTGGTCAAGGTCAGGCACAAGCAGAGAATACTGGTGCTGGAGTCCCGCAAGCAGACATGGGGGCTATGTATCATTTTTTTGTGAATATTATGCAAACTAGAGTTGCAGCTGGAATGGTAGGAGGAAATGCTGCTGGGGTAGGAGTTCCGAAAGCTCCGGTAGTTAATTATTATGCTAATCTAAATGGAGATTACACCAAGCTTGGAAGAAAGCCGTTTGTTGGAATGGAGGATGCCATTGAGGTAGAGAATTGGTTGTTGCACTGCGAAAGGATTTTTGAAGATTTATGGCTCAATGATGAGAAGAAGAGGAGGTGGCATCCAGACGCTTCAGGGAGCAGCTCTGTTCTGGTGGAATAGTGTGACTGCGGTGGTGGATGAGGAAACTATGACCTGCGAAGATTTCAAGGGAAAGTTCCAAGAGAGGTTTATGTCTGCAATGGCATAGTCAGCTATAATTAGGAAGTTTGCTGAGTCAGAGAAGGGGGAGATATCAGTTCTGGAGTATGCTAGGAAGTTCGAGGAGTTGGTCCGGTATGGGTATGCCTCAATGGATACAGTCATGAAGAGAAATGAGAAGTTTATTAGGAGGTTGAAGCCTGAGTTGGCCAGGGCTACATTACCCCATATTATAGATCCTTCTGACTTTGTTGTGGAGATGGTGTTAAGGCATAAGGAGTTGCTTGATTATCTAAAGAAGTCCAAGGCAGGCTGAATCAGAATCTTAAGTTTTTTCCTAAGAAAGGTGCTTGGAAGGGTGGAGCAGCTAAGTAGGGGAAGTTTGAGATTGTTTGTTTCTAGTGTGATAAGAAGGGGCACTATGCTAATGAGTGTCGTGTCGGGAAGGCAAGGAAGTGGCTAGAAGGAAGAATGTCAGATGCTACAATTGTGACTAGATTGGCTACTATAAGAGCCAGTGCAAGGAGCCCACAAAGGATGGAAAGGGCAAGGTATGTGCATTAGAGCCTGCTATTTCTAAGCCAATAACTCGAAGAAAAGGAAAGCCGGTCTTGGGAGGTATGCTTTAGATTCATGGTATAACTGTTAGCATTCTATTTGATACTAGTGCATCACATTCTTTTATATCTCAATGTTCAATAGATAAGCTTAACCAAGAACCCACTTATTTAGTAACTTCCTTATGGGCTATGAATCAAATAGGAGGGTATCTAACTCTAGGGTTGAGATGTGACCAATTAGAGTTTGACCTGTTAGGTCATACTTTTGTTTGCAGTTTGCATGTGTTTGATTTTGGGGGGTATGGGATTATTCTCGAGATGGAATGGTTGAGTGGGTACGATGCTAGGATATTTTGCCAGGATAGGAAAATATTTCGTAGACACCCAAACTGTAGTGATCGGATAGTTTATACCGTATAAGGTTCTTGCAGTAGGATATATGCTTTGTGGTTTCTATGGAGTTAGATGATGAGTTGAGTCAAGTTTTTGTGATTTGAGAATTCGCAGATGTTTTTGAGCCCGTAGTAGGATTGCTGCTGAAACAAGCCAGTGAGTTTCGTATAGATTTGGCTTCAGAAGCAGAACCAGTGAGTAGGCCGCCAAATAGGATGAACCCTATAGAAATGAGGGTGTTGAAGGTGCAGTTGGTGGGTTTAGAAGGCAAAATTTTTATTAGGCCAAGTAGTTCACCATAGGGAGCAGTGCAGTGTTCATTAAGAAGCCAGATGGATCGTTAAGGCTATGTATCGATTATCGTAAGTTGAATGAAAGAACGATAAAGAATCGATATCCATTGCCAAAGATTGACGATTTGTTCGACCAGTTGAGTGTAGCCAAGGTATTTCCACAGTTGGATTTAGCGACGGGTTTCCATCAGCTCTGGGTAGCAGACGATAGTATACCTCCGACGGCGTTTAGGACCAGATATATATGGGTCATATGAATGGTTAGTTATGCCATTTGGATGGATTAATGCGTCGTCTTTCTTTGTTGATTTGATTACCAAGTTTTCCGAGAGCACTTGGATAGGTTCGTATTGATTTTCATAGATGATATCTTGATATACTCTAAGGATGAAAGAGAGCATGAAGTTTATCAAGATTGGTGCTTGAGACGATGAGGCAGCATCAGTTGAAGGCGAAGTTTTCAAAGTCTCATTTCTGAAAGAAAGAAGTGAAGTTTCTAGGTCCTGTAGTCTCAGTGGCAGGTTGGTGGTAGATCCGACTAAGATTGAAGCAGTGAATAGCTGGAAGAGACCCGAGACAGTGACAGAGATAAAGAGTTTTCTTGGGTTAGCAAGTTATTATCGGAGGTTTACTAAGGATTTTTCGCAGATAGCGGTACCGGTGACCAAGCTGATGAGAAAGGGCGTTAAGTTTGCGTGGACCGATAAGTGTGAGGAAGCATTCTAGAGTTTGAAACAATTATTGACCCACGCATCTATGTTGGTTGTTCCAGAAGGAAATCAAGATTTGGTGGTTTATACCGATGCGTGTGGAACATGACTAGAGGTTGTGCTGATGCAAAGATGTAAAGTAATTGCATATGCTTCCGGACAGCTTAGGCCGCATGTATCTCGTACATGATTTAGAGTTGGCTGCAGTTATTTTTGCTTTGAAGGTGTGGAGACATTACCTTTTAGGAGAAAAGTTTGAGCATTATACAAATCATAAGTCCCTGAAGTATTTATCTCTCAGAAGGAGTTGAACATGATACATTAGATGAGGTTAGAATTTATCGCTGCTTATGATTTTGGGATAGCGTACACACTAAGTGTAACAACCCTGGTTTTTGAGATTACCTGTTAATATTAAATAATAACGATAGCTATAATTTAATATCGTAAATCAAAATAAAACTAGAAATTTTATTTGTCTATTTGGAATAAACAATTAATTTTGAAAATAAAATAAAAAAATAAAGTTTGGAACTTTATTTTATTTGTTTGGGTTAATAATGACTGGAAAATGATTTTATTTGGGGAAAATGCAAGAATTGTTTTAATCATTGCCAATTACTTCTTTTAATAATTTTTATCAGAATTATGAAATTTTTAAGGGTTGTTTATTTAAATAAAAAGATGGAAGTTGGTTTTAGAATGATTTTAATTATTTATTTGAGTTTAAAATAGTTTAAAATATCTTTCTAAGCGAGAAAAGTATTTTTGTGGAATTTTAGAAGGTAAAAATATAGTTTTATTCATTTATTTGGGTAAATAGTATACTTTTGAAAAAAAGGATTTTAATAATGGTAATGTTTTATAAATTAAAATTAAAATTGATCTTTTATATAATGTAAAATATTTTACATACTTTATTGTGTAAAAATCTGAGGGAAAATACATTGTTTTCTTTGTGTATAAGTGTGTATATTTGTTAAATATGTTTAATTTAACTTAGGCTTAATTATTAACTCTTTTACTTAGGTCCAAAGCCCACTTGGCCTGAATCAGTAATTGAGAAAAAGGAGAAATTGTTTATCTGCACGTTCAATTTATTCCTTCTCCTTCTTCTAACCAGAGAATGGAAAAATAAAGAAAACAACCCACCCTTTTCCCAATTTCAAGTTTTCAAACCTCAGTCCTTTCAATTCAAGCTAAGATTTTATAAATTTATTATGAAATTAAAAGATAATCTCATTCCAAAACATTGTTATTTCATTAAATCTAAAAATTTGAGAAGAGTTGTCCGTTAATTATTTTTTTCCGGTTGCATATGTCTGCCTTGAGTTCTAACAGGTTAAGAGAAGCTCCTTCCTCCCAAAACAAGCAACTTGCTTCCGATTCATCGAGTTTGCTCTCTAAATGGTGAAGGTGAGTTCATAAACTCACACTGCTTGCTGAAGTAAGACTCTAATGCAAAGATCTGGGTAGGAAAATAGCTTACTACAAATCAATTTTGCTAAGTTTTATTTTCAGTTTTATTTTGTTTCCATTGCTTCTTTGAGTGATGATATCTTCTTTCTTCCTTGACAAATTGCTGCCGGATCTTTTCCGGATCATAGTTAGATGTTGCTCTATGTTCATGCAAAATTTTATAGCAAAATTCCTTCATTTAATATGTTAAATTAGTAGTAGAAAATCAGGTCGATGCTGCGAAATCACACAAGACAAAATTCGTGCCCTAGGATGACAGGCATGTCGACCTAGGGGTCGACCTTCCTACCATCTAGGTCGGACGTACAGTCAATCTAGTGGGTGTTATGGTCGACCGTGAGGTCAACCTCAATGTCGATTATGTGAGGCAATTTTTCCTGTTGCATTTTTTTCTTATGCTGTGTTATTTCCTGATGCTTGTTCTATTGTTTCGCTCTCTATTTCACTTGATTTTTGATGATGGTTTTTGTCTTTTTTCAAGAGATATGATGCCTATTAATAAGCTAGCTAAATTTTGAGAATTGTAATTCAATTTTGAATTGATTTTGAGTTGAATTTGAATTGAACTCGAATTGAATTTGAGTTATCAGTTTTGAGTTATTTCCTGGGTTTCGATTAGTTTTCGAGCACGGATTTTTCCAAACCTTTTTGAATTAATTTCTACAATTAATTGGCATTTCAAATAATTATTATCAAATATTTTAAAGTATTTCAAGTGTAAAATCTATTTATTATCTATAATAAGGAAATTTTCAAATATGGGTTTCAGACTGATTTCGGAAATTGGTTTTCAAAACTTGTTTTTCCAAAGTAAATTATTTTATATATAATCACACGTTTTTGCATTATTCGAGAAAATGAGAAGGAGAATTAAATGGTTTGGTAAAACATGTGGTATGAGACACGCGTATTTATCTTATCGGTTAAATCTTAACTTGTCTGTTTGATCGTTTTGACCTTCGAGTCGAGTTTACCAATGAGATGGGTAAACTTTTACTACTTTCAGTGTGAAATTTACTAGCGGTGAGCAAACCGTTTAGTGTGAACATGTGGTATGGGACACACGTTAACACTGTTCAAGTTCTTATCCAAGAGTTTGTGATACAATTGCCTATGAGAGGTATTTGCTAGTACTGGACCTTCGGGTCATTTGTCCTACAGGATGTTTGTGTTGAATATGCGCTTATATGATTTTTGTTTGATGATAATAAACATATATACATTCGTTTAAATGTATTTGTTAATATACTATTCTATTTTTCACAGATTAAATAAATATTTGTTAAATAAAATAAATTACACAGAATTTGAATTCAAACGAATATTTTATTCAAACAAATATTTATTACAATTTTAAATAGTACAATTTCAAGCTCTCACTATAACTATACAACTTTGATTACATCACATTTTTTTCACATTTACATCAGCACCTCACTACATATTACTCACACTCGTAATTTATCTTCAACTTCCTTCCAGTTTGAATCCAGCATCTGAGCAATCTGCAAAAATATTCACTAACGCAGTAAAATTGAAAAAGAAATATTTTTGCAATTCAAAAATAAATAATTTTTGAAAATATTATTTGCCTCAGTTATTTGGGTTGTTCGTCATAATTTAAATTTGAATTCATCATACACGAACAACTTGTGACATACACAGTGTATTACTGTATATGCCACAAGACCGTGCACGCCGATATATACACTTGATTGATTTACAGGGACAGGTGAGCACAGGTCAAACCCAAATGAAAAACCAGGTTCAACTCACGTGCAATAACATTGAAAATCACGACACAAGCACAAGGTCAAATCCGAGTTTTGAAACTGGATTCAACACAAGGCGACATGACATGAATGCAACGAAGACCAACATCAAAATGGACTGCAACAATCATGGCAGTTCACATGTCAAAAACAGTTGCAACATGGATATCACAATCAAACTGCAACAAGGCAACTAGGAATGAACAGAACACAACAGCAACAGTGAAGTTCAACATTATCAAAGAGCATATGGAAGGGTCAGGCCGAAACGAATTGCAACAGCACCAATGCAAGTAACTCGTGCAACAAGACCAAACAACACAAGGAAAGAACTCAACCAAGTACAGTAAGCACAAAGGCATATAGCAACTGCCACTTGATACAGTAATGCAACACAGACCAAACCAGAAACATGATCAACTCAGCAATGAATTTAGCCATCATGAACACAGTGAAGACCATAAAGGCAAGTATGGACAGAGCTCGAGCACAGTTAAAACTCAAGCAAATGAAAACATCACAGTGACATGCTACAACTTCAAACAGGCAGTGCACATGTGAATCAAGTGACCAACCAGAAGCTACTGAAGGCAACCACAAGTACAGGTTAAACCAACACAGAAATGCACAAGCACAAAGTAGTGGAACTCCAACATATTCAACTAGAAATGCAGACAACAAGTGTCAAGTTGCAAACAAACATGACAGGAAACAAATAACATTGAACATGGTGAAACAGTACAAAAGACAAATTGCAATTCGAACCAACATATGCAACTAGAAGAGCAACCATCAAGTACAAACAGTGGCGCATGGATACAGCAATGTGCAGAAGCAAGAACACTTGCAACAGTGAAGTCGAAATCATGGGAAGTGGCACAACAATTTTTGAGAAGAACCAACAGAAATCGCCATGTCAAGTTTGAGCAAATCAATAATAACATATTGAAGCGTGTTCATGGAAAACAGCAAATACAAACTGCTACAACACCAAGTAAAGGACACAGCAGTATACAAGAACAAGTCAACAATGTAAAAATGCCAGAAATCAAAGCCGTGGTTATCACGAAAATAAATTCAAAACCGTGTCAACCAAGGAACGCAAAAGATACGAAGTTGACAAAGTCAATTCGATCATCAATCGTTCAAGCATAATCAAACGGCCGATCAAAAGAATTTGACAAATTCAAATGATTTTATACGAATGCAAGAAGAGGATTTACAAACCCTATATAAATCAAATTCACATCATCGGCAAGCGTATCGAGTTCGAGCAAGGCAAAACCATCAAAGAAAAAGGAAAAGTACATACCGAAAACACAGAACAAACTCGATCCAAATTGAAGAGCCGTGAACAAATCGAAGAGAATCATAGCCTACTATCGAATCATATCAAGTGGCGACTTCAATTTGCACAACCCTAGGTTAAATCGCAAGGAGCAAAAGCAAATTAGCAGAAGCCCTAATTCGCAAAGAGGAACGAAAGAGGATCGGCCAAATTTTCACAAGCAACGGGAAAAAGGAACGGAGCAACTAAAATTCAAACGGGCTAAAGAAAAAAAGTGGACCGGCCTTGTTTATAAAAGGGATTTTTATTTTAGGGTTCAAATTTTAAATTAGAGTTATTTTGTTTTAAATTATTTTTAGTTTGTATTTTCTTTTTAAACCGTTGTATTTACTAGTCGTGTGACTAGGGGACAAGCTACGTGGCGTAGCTTGAGAATTCGCAACTCGGTGGTTGAGTTGTGGCAAGGTTTTCAGCGTAGAGTTAGATTAGTCAATAGTGGGTATAGCGAGTTTACGTGTGTAAGCGAGGGACTATCTAATTTCTAGTAGAAACCTTGGGGGCAGCATGTAGGTAGGATTTTGCCGAAGCTGGGTAATTCTGTGTTGTTTTGTTTTTCTGTTATTTATATTCTGCGATATCTGTGCTGCTATTCTGTGATCTGAATTGAAATTAATTTATAAGCTTCCGAGATTAATTTTAATAATTTATACCATCACCCTATTCACCCCCCTCTAGGGTGAAATCGATCCTACAAGTGGTATCAGAGCTAGGAACAAAAGCCGTTTTTGTTTTAAAAATTTGATTTTTTTACAAAAACCAATTTTTGTTTTAAAAATTTGAGTTTTTAAAATGGCTTCTTTTAATACTGCTTTTGCTGAGGGTCAATCCATAGTTAGACCACCAATGTTCAATGGTGAATATGCTTACTGGAAAAATAGAATGCAAATTTTTCTGAAAACCATTGACGCTTTGAATATTGTTGAGACAGGTTATAGAATACCAACTATAACTGTAGACAATCAGGAAATAGAGAAACCAAAAGATCAATGGACAGAACTACAAAATAGATTACAAAATGCTAATGCTAGAGCTATGAATTCTATTATCTGTTCATTGGATCAATTTGAATTTAATCGTGTCTCACATTGTCTAACTGCACAGGAAATATGGCACACACTAGAAGTGACTCACGAAGGAATATCTCAAGTCAAAGAATCTCGCCTTGCCATGGTAAGCAGCGAATACGAGAACTTCACAATGGCGAAGGAAGAAAATGTCAAAGAGATGCATGGACGACTTTCCAATATCGTTTACAAATCAAAAGCTCTTGGAAAATCATACACAGAGTTGGAGATAGTCCGAAAAATCCTTAGAGTCCTTCCACGAAAATTTGAAGCAAAAGTGACTGCCATTCAAGAATCAAAAGATTTGAAACAAATGAAAGTCGAAGAACTCATCGGAAATCTCACCACTTATGAGCTAGAAATGAAATTCAAGGAAAAGCGTGAAGGAGGAGATACTCGAAAGAAATTAACAGCGCTCAAAGGAACAACCGAAAGTGATGACGATGACGATGATGATGGTGCAGAAGAACTAGAGCTGTTAATAAGGAAATTCAAAAAATGGAATCAGAAACGTGGAAATTCAGCTCGAATTCAAAAAGCAAAAAGCAAAATAGCCAAAGCACTAGAATACTCAGAAGAACAAAAGTTTATTTGTTATAATTGCAACAAGCCCGGCCATATCAAGCCCGATTGTCCACAAATTAAATCCAGCCATGGAAAGAAACAGAAAAAGAAAAGTTTTGCAGCCACTTGGGATGAAATAGACAAGAATGATCAAAGCACTGGCAGTGAAAGCGAAAAGGCAGAATTGTGTCTTCGAGGTGATACAACTGACAGTGACGATGACGAGCCAAGTGAGGTATCAAAACTTACCCATTCTGAGTTGCTTATATATTTTCATAAAGTAAACGGTTGTTTTGAACGACTTAGGGAAAAATATGACAAACTTGAATCTCAAAAAGATACTTTGATAGAATGTAATAAACAACTTGATCAATTAGTTAAAACCTATCAAAGTAGGATCCCTAAGTGTGATAAGTGTCCAACATTTGATGAAGAAATTAAAAAATCAGAAATTAAAATGAAATCGCTTGAAAATGAAATTCTGATTTTAAAAGAGAATGAAAATACTAGAAGAGAGAATTCTATTAAAAAGTGCACACAATTATTAAACAAAAATGAGTCTCTCAAAACACAAGTCCAACAATTGTCTACTACTTTAGAAAAAATTTCCAAAAGTGAAAAATCATTGAATATGCTATTAGGAAAGCAAACTGTTAATACGGTTAGACAAGGACTTGGATATAATAGTTCGAAAATTGTTGAAAACAAGATTAATTAAGAAAATTCCATGTGCACGATTTGTAGAAAATATGGACACAGTCACAAAAATTGTTGGTATAGACCCAAACATGTGAAAACTATACCGATTTGGGTTCCAAAAGGCACAAATATAAAAAATCTCAAAGTTAAACAAATTTGGGTGCCGAAGGGAACAATTATAAATAGTTTTGGGTCTACACAAAATTATATTTCAAAATTTTCTGCCACTAACAACCATGGACCTATAAAAACAAATAGGTCACATAAATCTTTTCCCGTGTAGGTGTGGTGGCAGGCTAAGGAACAACAACAGTATTCTCTGGATTTTGGCTGTTTTAGAAACACAACGGGCAACAAAGCAAAGTTCCTTAGCCTAGTATAAAGGTGACAGAATCACAATGGACAACGACGAAAAATATCGTAAAGGTAAAATAGGCAAAGGTATATTTATTTGTACGATATATTAAATGTGATAATCTGCACCATATTCTGAATTAAAATCAGCCAATATTGATTTAATGAAAAGATGATGATTTTGATTCTGATTTATTCAAAATAGTTGGCCAATCATATTCTTATGCCAAAAACACTATAAAAATCTCTTGATTCTTTGAATTACTTCATATATATCATTTTGGATTAAAAATAGTGTTTTGTTGGATAATAATACATTTGGTTATAATTCGGCTAACTCTATATTCACGGTTTTCTGATTATTTACACGGCTTCAATTCAAATTCAAAAGAATGTCATTTAAATTGCTGTAAAATTGAGTTTGAAATTTTTTTGGTGCACACTTCATGGTTTGGTCAATCGAATTCAATTAATGATAATTTTGAGTGAAAAAGAAATTCAGATGCAGATTACACTAGTAATCTAGTTGATAGGAAAATTACTAGTGGAACGTGATTTATTAGACATTTAGTAACTGCATCGTTTTTCAAAGAAAATATCTTCATATTTTTCATTTCAAATAATTTTCAAATAGCAGATTTTTTTTTTAAATCCCCCTCGAGAAAATCATTTTTGACCATATTTTCAGATTAGTCATTTTGAAAAATTAATTTCATAATTATTTTTGAATTTGATTTTAAATGACTATTTTGACTAATCTGACTCCCTAATGTTTATCGAAAAGAAAAATAGTGATTGAAAAAGTGATGATTGTTAATATTGATCAAATATTATGACTTGAGACGATATAATTAATAAATTTCTTTACAAATTTAAACAAGAGTCATAAAACTTTTGTTGGTAAAAATTCCATGACCATCTCTATATCTATCATATTTCTAACGACCATCACTCATCAAAATTCTATATAGTTTGTCGATATGTGGTACTTTAAACAGGAATCGTTCGTTTTTCATTTTTCACATTTTTTAAAAAAAAATAAATAAATACCAAAGTATTCACTCTCATTTAAAAGTCCTCACGGTTATGCATGGGTGAATTACTTGGAATTTGTTATGTGCTTCCATGCTCATTTAAAAGTCCTCGCGGTTATGCATGTATGGAACGCATATCAAAAGTTGATTTGTAAAATAAACAAGTTGATTCTAATCCCATTTAAAAGTCCTCACGGTTATGCGTGGTTAGAAGATACTTGAATTCATTTTTTTTAAAATAAAATTGGAATACTACCAATCTCATTTAAAAGTCCTAACGGTTATGCATGGTTAGTAGATATTCAAATTCTTGATATAAAAATACCACAAATAGACACAACTGTATGGTTTTATATGATGACATCATTTCCATCATTCTAAAAGTGGAATATACGCATAACAAAATATTTATGATTTTTGTTTGATTTTTTATTGAAATTTAATATTTATATTCAATTGAGTTTTAATGTTGGATTGATATCGATTACTTTATCTCTATTTTCTCTAACACTATTATTCTTTGGCTGATAACAAAAGGGGGAGAGAAAAGTTAAGATTTTGTCAAATAAAATCAAGCAAAGGTCAAATAATTTTCTATTTGCATCTAGGATCATTTGCATATTTTTATTTGTATGCATATATGTAGGGGGAGTTTTATGTAGAGAGGAAGCATTTAAATAGGGGGAGCAATTAGGATATATCCATGATCAAATACATTTAACATATTCAAAATCTTAAATATATGTTTGTTATCATCAAAGGGGGGAGATTGTTGAATATGCGCTTATATGATTTTTGTTTGATGATAATAAACATATATACATTCGTTTAAATGTATTTGTTAATATACTATTCTATTTTTCACAGATTAAATAAATATTTGTTAAATAAAATAAATTACACAGAATTTGTATTCAAACGAATATTTTATTCAAACAAATATTTATTACAATTTTGAATAGTACAATTTCAAGCTCTCACTATAACTATACAACTTTGATTACATCACATTTTTTTCACATTTACATCAGCACCTCACTACATAATACTCACACTCGTAATTTATCTTCAACTTCCTTCCAGTTTGAATCCAGCATCTGAGCAATCTGCAAAAATATTCACTAACGCAGTAAAATTGAAAAAGAAATATTTTTGCAATTCAAAAATAAATAATTTTTGAAAATATTATTTGCCTCAGTTATTTGGGTTGTTCGTCATAATTTAAATTTGAATTCATCATACACGAACAACTTGTGACATACACTGTGTATTACTGTATATGCCACAAGACCGTGCACGCCGATATATACACTTGATTGATTTACGGGGACAGGTGAGCACAGGTCAAACCCAAATGAAAAACCGGGTTCTACTCACGTGCAATAACATTGAAAATCACGACACAAGCACAAGGTCAAATCCGAGTTTTGAAACTGGATTCAACACAAGGCGACATGACATGAATGCAACGAAGACCAACATCAAAATGGACTGCAACAATCATGGCAGTTCACATGTCAAAAACAGTTGCAACATGGATATCACAATCAAACTGCAACAAGGCAACTAGGAATGAACAGAACACAACAGCAACAGTGAAGTTCAACATTATCAAAGAGCATATGGAAGGGTCAGGCCGAAACGAATTGCAACAGCACCAATGCAAGTAACTCATGCAACAAGACCAAACAACACAAGGAAAGAACTCAACCAAGTACAGTAAGCACAAAGGCATATAGCAACTGCCACTTGATACAGTAATGCAACACAGACCAAACCAGAAACATGATCAACTCAGCAATGAATTTAGCCATCATGAACACAGTGAAGACCACAAAGGCAAGTATGGACAGAGCTCGAGCACAGTTAAAACTCAAGCAAATGAAAACATCACAGTGACATGCTACAACTTCAAACAGGCAGTGCACATGTGAATCAAGTGACCAATCAGAAGCTACTGAAGGCAACCACAAGTACAGGTTAAACCAACACAGAAATGCACAAGCACAAAGTAGTGGAACTCCAACATATCCAACTAGAAATGCAGACAACAAGTGTCAAGTTGCAAACAAACATGACAGGAAACAAATAACATTGAACATGGTGAAACAGTACAAAAGACAAATTGCAATTCGAACCAACATATCCAACTAGAAGAGCAACCATCAAGTACAAACAGTGGCGCATGGATACAGCAATGTGCAGAAGCAAGAACACTTGCAACAGTGAAGTCGAAATCATGGAAAGTGGCACAGCAATTTTTGAGAAGAACCAACAGAAATCGCCATGTCAAGTTTGAACAAATCAATAATAACATATTGAAGCGTGTTCATGGAAAACAGCAAATACAAACTGCTACAACACCAAGTAAAGGACACAGCAGTATATAAGAACAAGTCAACAATGTAAAAATGCCAGAAATCAAAGCCGTGGTTATCACGAAAATAAATTCAAAACCGTGTCAACCAAGGAATGCAAAAGATACGAAGTTGACAAAGTCTGTTCGATCATCAATCGTTCAAGCATAATCAAACGGCCGATCAAAAGAATTTGACAAATTCAAATGATTTTATACGAACGCAAGAATAGGATTTACAAACCCTATATAAATCAAATTCACATCATCGGCAAGCGTATCGAGTTCGAGCAAGGCAAAACCATCAAAGAAAAAGGAAAAGTACATACCGAAAACACAGAACAAACTCGATCCAAATTGAAGAGCCGTGAACAAATCAAAGAGAATCATAGCCTACTATCGAATCATATCAAGTGGCGACTTCAATTTGCACAACCCTAGGTTAAATCGCAAGGAGCAAAAGCAAATTAGCAGAAGCCCTAATTCGCAAAGAGGAACGAAAGAGGATCGGCCATATTTTCACAAGCAACAGGAAAAAGGAACGGAGCAACTAAAATTCAAATGGGCTAAAGAAAAAAAGTGGACCGGCCTTGTTTATAAAAGGGCTTTTTATTTTAGGGTTTAAATTTTAAATTAGAGTTATTTTGTTTTAAATTATTTTTAATTTGTATTTTCTTTTTAAACCGTTGTATTTACTAGTCGTGTGACTAGGGGACAAGCTACGTGGCGTAGCTTGAGAATTCGCAACTCAGTGGTTGAGTTGTGGCAAGGTTTTGAGCGTAGAGTTAGATTAGTCAATAGCGGGCATAGCGAGTTTACGTGTGTAAGCGAGGGACTATCTAATTTCTAGTAGAAACCTTGTGGGCTGCATGTAGGCGGGATTTTGCCGAAGCTGGGTAAATTCTGTGTTGTTCTGTTTTTCTGTTATTTATATTCTGCGATATCTGTGCTGCTATTCTGTGATCTGAATTGAAATTAATTTATAAGCTTCCGCGATTAATTTTAATAATTTATACCATCACCCTATTCACCCCCCCTCTAGGGTGAAATCGATCCTACAGTTTGTCTAAGAGACGTTTGTCATTGCGCCGTATTTGTCCTTCAGGATGTTTGTCTAGGAGACATATTTATTTGTCCTTCGGTATGTTTGTCTAAGAGACGTTGCGCCTTATTTTGAGAGCAGTACTTGGTGGGTTCGGCCATATGCACATGCTTTATCTTTGAGATGATTTCAATGATTTTTGTGATTTCCCTAGTGTATCACCCTTTTTTGGAATTGGTCCTTTGAACCATTCGATTTATATATATTTATGGCGATTACCTTTTAGGAATTTTAACTCTTGGGAGTTCTATTTTTGAGATTTGAATTGCCTACACTGGCATTATTTGAGATTTTCCTTTTGGCGATATTTTATGAGATTTGCCTTTTGGCGTTTATTTGAGATTTTATTCTTCTATTTGGAGATATGTTTGCCTTATGGCGTATTTTTTGATGGGATTTCTTTGAGTATGTTTTGAGTTGCCAATATGGTGGGTTTAGGATTTCCCCTAAACCATATTTAATGTTTTATGAAATGTTGATGATATGAGGCTCGCTACATTTAGCGTTTTATGGGTATTCTATACTTTTGAGATTATATGTTGTGCAGTGATACTATTCATCACATGAAGTAACCATACCGTACTTGTACTCATGCTTATGCTCAGTATTGTTCCTTCTTGTTTAAGAAGAATATTACCCTTATCCTTATGCATATACTGCTGCTTATTCTTATAAACTAATATGTTTAGCTAGACTGACCCATGTATTTTATACTTGGGTCAGACCGATATTCATTGGACCTTTTCTTATTATTGAGAGGATCGGGAAATTTGCATACAGAGTTGAGTTACCGAGCAGTTTGCGAAGAGGCCATGATGTTTTTCATGTTTCTCATCTCAAAAAGTGTGTTATAGACCCGGAGACTGCTATTGCACCGACTGTGTTAGATGATTCAGTGGTAGAGTCGGATTTGACCATAATAAGGAAGTCAGTTCACATAGTTGCGAAAGATGAGAAGAGGCTTAGAACCAAGACGGTCAGATTAGTCAAAGTCCACTGGAGAGACAATGACAGGGACTATACTTGGTAGAATGAATTCAAGATTAGAGATACTTATCCTAACTTGTTTGATGGTATGTTCTACGTTTTTGTTTGATTTGTTGTGTACCTTATCATAATTTCAAGGACGAAATTCTTTAAGGAAGGGAGTCTGTAACACCCCAGATTTTTGAAAACATTATTTAGGATATTTAATTAGTTGAATTAAATAAAATAATGTGTTGACTTGGGGATTGAGATTTGATTTTAATTAAGGTGTAGCCGTGCCATTCAACCATGAATTAAAATAAAAGTTAACTTGAAATAGAGGAGGGGTAAAATAGGAAAGAAGTCACTCCTATATCCTCTAAACCTTCGCTGTCTAAAATTTTACACGTTCGTTTTTATTTTCATTTTCAAAACTTTAAAAGACGCCGGCCGCCATTAACAAGGAAGAGAAGAACAGAAGCTAGGAAGAAGCTAATTTAAATCAAATCTATTCACATCTCAATCTCCATAATCTCTAAAGCTAAGGTGAATAATGTTTAAATCTCAATTTTGATTGTGTTTTGGTTTTAATATGAATTTCAAATATTTTGCAATGGTTTTCCACGTTTTTGAATAATGGAATGAATATATATATATTTGCTGATGAATTATGCTTATTCATATTGAATTTATGACATGTTTTAGGATGAAAACTCTATAAAATGACATCCGATTCCATTGTAAAGTTTTAAGAAGATTATAAATATTATTTTGGAGATAGTTTTATTTTTCAGATATTTTTAAATTTTCGTGGAATTAATATGAATTTTTTAGAAAAGAAAATGGTATTTTGGATTATAAATTAATTTGGGTGAATAATTAATTATTTGGGTCTGAAATTTTTATATGTTAGAAAACATATATAATGTAATTTTCTAGAATTTTCCTTGATTTTTCCTAAGTGTTTTAACGGTTATGTAAAATTATTTAAGGTATGGGATATAAAAATTTTACATAAATTAAAGAGAAGAAGGGCTTTCGTAAAATGATTCAAGTTATAAAATCTAAAAAGTCAGCAGCACTTTTGGCAAAGTGCGGTACTTTTTATAGGTAAAGAAAGAGGCAACCAATCACAATTAGACACATGAGGTAGGTTAGGTGAAAAGAACTATTTGCTACATGTTTTTCACTGATTGGACACCGTCGGCACCAGGTTCCGCCTCCTCATCTTCGCTCCTAACACAGTCGAAACCAATGCACATGATATCAGTATACTAGTATGTAGTGAATTCGATGTAGGCGGAAGGTAGGGATTCGAAACCAAGGGTTCCGAAGGGGTTGAGGCAATCTTTTGTTTTTAAGTTAAAGAAATAAGCCTGCTTGCTTTCGGCTAAATGGCATTCGACAAAGTAGCTTTTGGCTAAGTCAAATGATTTAAAGGAAATGGTTTCAGTTGGGTTGTGCCTCTGTTTTTAAATAAATGCTTTCGACTATGTAGAAACCTTCTAGATGCCGCCTTTTTACCTTTCGACTCAGATGGTTTCGAAATGATTGTTTTGTTTTCTTAAACCTGGCCACCTCTCCAATGCTTTCGAAGGGATGGTTTCGAGACCATCCCTTCGTTATTTAGGAAATGGTTTCGAAGCAGTTGCTTTCCACTTGAATACTTTATAACCTTTTTCTATAAGTAAAGTAATACCGAAATTGGTTTCGAAAGAGAGAGTTTATATGGTTTCGAAATAGATACTCTCAAATTTAATGGTTTTTTGATCCTTTTTCTCTACTTGAAGGAAGAATCTAAATGGTTTCAACCTAGACATTTTGAACAGTTTTGAAACATTTCCACATGATTTAAGTTGAAACCAAAGTGCTTTCGAAAATATTGAATTTTTGTTTGTTTCGAAAGGTTTTAATGAATGATTTAAAAAGGGATGGTTCCATAGGGTTTCGAAAGGATTGAAAGGAAGGGTTTTCCTATGTTTTCGAAAGGCAATATTTGAAAGGTTTTAACGGGGGATGTCAATTAATTCAAGCTTTCAGAGAAAAGAAAGGAAACATTTTTCCAATATTTTTGAAAGGAAATATTTAATAGGTTCAAAAGGGGTTTTCAATGGTTTCAAAGGAGTTACCTTCAAAGGTTTCGAAAGGGTTATTTAATGGTTTTAAAAAGATTTGAATGTAATAGATTGGCATTGTAGCCTATGTATTTTCCAGTTAAAAAGGGTTTTGACTTGTTTTGGAAGGATAGTTAATCTTTATTAAATCCCATCAACATTATTTTGAGTAAAGCATATACAACATGGCAAAATGGCTTAGAGTAATCTAAAGATATTTTTTCCTTGTGTGTGTGTATATATGATTTGAAGGACTAAATCATTTTGAAAAGGTTTTCAAGCAAAATTTAAAGGGTAGCTAAGAAAATAATTCTGATAGTCAGACTATTTTGCAAGCAGTCAACCTAAATTTTGGACAGAAGCCCAACTTGCGGACGGTCAGCTAGCTGTATGGACAGATAGTCCATTTGGACAGACCTTGCTATTATGTATGGGCAGATAGTTCACATATTACATGCTTTGCAAATAGATAGTCCATTTATTAGCATAAAGGATATTCCTATTTTGATATAATCAGTTTAGTTATAGGATAAAGGTTTCCAAAAGATATGTTTTAAAAGAATGTTAGTGAGAGGAATCTCATTCCGCTAAGCGTCATGGTCTCACTTAAAACTAATAACCGAGATGTATAATATTATTCATACTAGGCTCTAGGTATAACTCGAAGTTTTTGTTTCCCCTTAAACTCTTTGGTACTCAAAATTGATTTGAGGAGGCTGAGGGTTGAGGTTTTCAGGTTTTATTCTTTTGGTGAATAAAGCATCTGAAGACGAGCAGGTGGCTGACGGATAGCTAACTAGAACTTGCAGTTTCATTTTGTTTTGATTCCGCTGTGTATATAAGTCAGATATGACTATATTTCTTTGATCAACCAAGGGGGTAAGTCATATGTCACTCTTGGCATGATTTAATAATTATATTTTAATAATTTCTTGAGAAACATTAAGGGAATATGTAAAATGAACATGAATTATTGTTCTGAAATGTTATTTGCAATTTTTTTGGAAATCTGTGTTTTTTTTCATATTCATGTGCATCTAGTATTATGGATACCATTATCATTACCATATTTTATCATCAGAAGTTAATACTATGGATGATAGCAGCATTTGTAGCACTTAGCCTTTGACCTCCAGCTACGGGATATTACAATAATTGTCCCCTGTAATTCACAAAGATGTATGTGTATTTTCAAAGTGTTCTGCAGTGACCTATTCGCTACAAAAACACTCTGACTGCTCCTTTTTGTCCCTGCAAGAAAATGGTTATTTACGCCACTTGCTCTATAATATATTGTTAAATGAATATTCAAAACAGAATTCAAACAACCAATCAAACAACAGTATAACCTAACATCCAAGCATGCAACAAATTTTTTCTACTATATTATGTACCGATCAACCAAAAATGTGAGTTTAACTTACCAAACATCCAATTATCGCCAATGCATTTCAGTTTGAACTAATCGAATGGATGTTCAATTTTAACACAAAATTCCATTAGCTCCAAATTCATTCAATCCAATTCCACAGCGAAGAAGACATTCCTATGAGTACAATGCAACTCCCCGCACTCGATTCCGACCTCTATGAATTAGATATGGATTTAATCAGATTTTCAAGTTAAATAATATAATTAATTATCTAATTACATCATTAATTACCCCAATCCGTCGTTAACCTAAACCCAACCCGCCTAAACAACTTTTTGTTCATCTCCAATCTGCCATCGCCACAGGCCACCTCCAACCATCGCATCTACGCTGTCACCTTCCTAGGCCTCGACGTCACCACGACACCAACCTATCCCTCCAGCTTGCTACCAATGATGAGGAAGAATCCCAGAAACCGGACCGCATTCATCAATCTCCCCTCGTCGCCTCACCTATCCCACCGCCGCCACACTTCTACCTTGGGTAGCCCTACCTTTGATGTACCCTTGGCTACTACGCTCGTCGTTGGTTTGCCGTCATCGGTGAACATGAGATCAAAAACTATGCCACGATCGTGGTCAAATCTATGCCTCCACGTTGCTATCCATGACCATCCAACCGACCACTTCAATCAACACACCACCACGAATAACTTTCATGTTAGGGTCATCGCTTAAATCGACACCTAGCACTCTTGATCTACCTTGGTCATTGGATGAGGCAATTATTTGTTTATCTGGTTTTGAACTAGAGAAGGAGGAGAAGAAAAAATGTGGCAAATCAAAAATGAGATAAGTGCTTTTTTTCTTTCTTTTGTAAACTAAACAAGCACATTTCTTTACCCAAAAGACAATCAAACTTTTACAAATTAAACAACATTCGTAAGCAATATGTCAAATTCAAATCGAATCACCATAAATGCAAGTTGAAGATTTAAATTTAAATTTGATTAAAAAGTGTTTTAGAAATAGATTTTTGTTGTACCCCGTTGTCCAATATCCTACCCGCGTTCGAATCGTGAACGATGGAAACAAAAATATGATTGTGCACCAAAAAATGACATGATCCCAAAACAATAGCAAAATGCATAGATTATTTAATTCTGTGAAGTTTCAATATTACCATCGTTTGTTGAAAAATCATCGAACGACAAATTTAAATATTTTCCAGATTAAAAATCATGGAAAAAATCTAATAAATTCAATTAAAAATACTAAAATAATTTATTGATAATTGATTTTATTTTTATTTACTAATATTATTTATTATTACAGTTAAATTTACGAAATGAATTTACCATTATTATTTATTAATTACGAATGGTTAAATAAAGCTACTAAATCCATTTAATTAATTTTTGATTTATAACTCAAATATTTAATTCTCACTTTAAATATTCAAATAATACCTATATTTTAATATAAGTTATTTATATTTTTAGACATGGATTATTTATGTATTTAAAATTAATTCAATATTCAAAATCAAAAATGATAAAATTCTAGGATGTAACGTTCTCCTCCTCAGTAGAATTTTAGGACCAAGCCAATCAGAAGAAAATAAAAGCTAAGCGTCTTTGCATATCTGGGGCATATATTCATAACCAATTTTAATTTCTAAATCTAGTACGTACCTCTTTGCATGTAATTTATATTTTGCAAGCAAATAATTAGTTGAGGCAAATGTAAGCATACAAGAACTCAAATAGCGTTCTCTTATTTACCTGTACTTGGATAATTAAAAAACAAAATCACGCTGATAAAACGTAAATGCGCTATCAACATTAACAAATATAACAACCATATGCAATATAAGTACATAGAATACTCTGAATTAGAATACCAAACATCCAATATTTAAAGATAAATTTTAGAACTAAATGCCTAGGTTTTAATATTAACAATATATTTTCAAATTTCCAATGTAGAGAATTAAACTACAACCAAAATCAATTATGACAAGGAGGGGCTTTTCCTACCAACGCGTGGTATAACTCTAGAGATGGTATTCTGGCTACTCCTAAACAACAACTAAAGAAAACAAATATACCTAGCGAGTCTTCCATATCGGTAAACCCCCAATTGCCCAATTTTAATCATAACCCAAAATATTGGAAAATTTACTACAACTGGTATTTTTTCCAAATACATTGAAATAATAATACTTTTTCAAAGTTTTCAAAATAATAATATTTTCATTTCTTTCAAAATTCTTTTGAAATAATTTTTTCCCAAAAGACCAAACAATAATTTTATAAACTGTAGTCTATAAAATCACACCATCAATCAAATTAAATTCTATAAAGGAATCAACTAACACTTAACACCAATTGAAATGTTAAGTGACTTAGCAAATAAGAAATATAATTTTTCCATATTCAAAAATTTATAAAGTCGCCCAAAAAGTATGCAAATACCTTTAGGCATATATGATATACGTAAATCATCTGTATGCTATATTTGATCTGATCGCTTTGTTGGATATATAGACTTCAAATTTCGAACTAGTATGCTCATTCGACCTCCCTGGAGCGGACTCTAATCAGGTTCCTCGATTAGAAACCTCCATTCTCCTTACATAGCCATATACTATGATAGAAAACTTCGATATCATATCAAAAATATGAATCAAGGGTTCGGCAACAAGAATCAAGTGAGAAATCTCTTTTCTGACTTGTGTGAATCGCCCAAAAGACATGTATTCTAATCCTATATAGGAACCCACGCAAATAGAATGATCTATGTATAACTTGCATACTTAATCCGATTGGGTTGTCAATTATACCAATTTTTCTAGACCTAATTCATTTTCATTTATATTTTTCATTAATGGTATTTCATTCAATCACCAAAATTATTTATGAATTACTTTATAATTTTTCACTTGAGTTATAAACATTTATAAAGGTACAACTTTGTAAAACATTAGCATAATAGCTTATTTCATTATTATTTACTCGTATATTACTCTATATCCTAAGAGTATTCATTTTCGTATGTATTTATTATTTATTTTTATTTTTATAAAATTCAAACAGAGGCTCAAACAAAATATGGTCTTTAAAACTAATTCAACCCTTTGACCACTTTACCTTAGAGTAATCTATGGGAAGAAACTTACAGGTTAGCCTAATATTACCAATTAGTTTATACAACATATATAATTTAACCAAAAGCTACAGTTTTAATAAAATAATGTCTATTAAAATCACCCTATATAAATTAACCTGTTTTAAAATTTGAGTCAAAATATCTCTTTTCTATCCTAGAGTTCAAAATTTTCATTTATCAAATATTCAAAATAACTTTTATTTTAAACCAAATTCCTTTAAGAAACTTAAGACTAATTACCTGGTTTTTATTACAAAACTCATTTTTCTAAAACATTCCGCAAACATTTCTATATGAAATAACTTCAATAATTTATTTATTAAAACTCACTTTGGGTTCGTTTAGATTTTAATTCATTTCGATTTCATAATGATAAAAAGGATAATTTACTAAGTACTCCACAACGTTTGCCTAAGAACATCCAATCATCACTTAGAAGATTATTTAGATTATCACAAAACTAATCGAGATGTTTTCCTTTGAATGATCCTAAAGAAAATGCATTCCATTTAAAATTTTCACTTTCAAAATATTTTAATTAAAAATACTTCCGAGTAATATTTTCCTCTAAATTTTTTTGAAACAATTTTTAAACAACTCTGAGATTTAAATTCAAAAATCCTTTTTAAAAAACATTTTATAAATCAAATTTGTATAAAATTATCTTTATACAAAATCATTTCATATTATAATAATTCTCCCTTACTATTTTAAAATTTTCTTAAATATTTATACTCTAAATATCTTATCCGTTCATTTAGATTGTTTTAAACAATTTTTATTAAAAGTTTACTTTTAACCGAACATTATAATCAGACATCTTATCGTTAAATTGTGAAAATTCATTCATAAGGGGTTCATTTACAAATTCAAACAAAAAATGCTGATAAATAAGCTAAACACAAATAATGAGCAATCAAAAAATGAGAATCAATGCTTCTAAATTAATCAAGCATGACTAACCAAACAATAGTGATAATAAATAAATATTATCACTTTCAAACAAGCAAACACACTTTATAACTATATAAACTTTTGGAAATTATTCTTTATATATAAAAAATAGAGGTAAAATATTTCATTTACTAAATTCCAAAAATTAATAACACGTTCGTTTGTCTTGTTCAAGTGTTTAAAAATCCCTTTGACATTGTGGCGTCCCACATTCTCAATATGAATTCATAAACCAATAATAAGACCAATTAATATAATATGTTATTACAACTAAGCCCTTAAATATGTAATACTCTCAAACTCATTCTAGGTTGTTACTTACCTTATCTCTAATGAGTTAAACCCTGCTAAACTCATGGTTTTCGCTTAACCTTCAACTCGATACCAAATGTAACGACCCGCATTTTGGACCATGGAAAGTCGACGCTGAATACTTCCATAGTGTTCAAATGCTGAACGTATAATATAATAGAGATAGTATAAGCTACCAATCCAAAATACATAGTATATCAGAGTTAAAAATAAACCTTATTATCTAGGCAGTTATTAAATCCCGACCTTACAATTACTGATAGGTATACAATATAATATAGCGGAAACTAAAACACTACAATAATGAACATCCATCTCTTCTCCAGGAACACCATATCACAAAAGTCCACCTCGGAAAATTCTCAGTCTGACCAAAGCATTATAATAAAATAACACATGGGTCAGTCGAGAATACAAGCATGAGAAATCTTAACTAATATGATGAAATTTTAATAATTCTATGAGACCATGCCGCTAAACGTGGAATGGGTTTATAACCTCACAAGAACAACTTCCTTACATGAAGAAATGGGAAACAATCAAAACAACAATCCAAATAAGAGAGAATATGCACAGGTCAAATTCCAAACTTAAAGAATCGACGAAAACAATTAAACATCAAGAAGAGCTTCAGACACTTATCGATGCAAATTTAGAAAACAATTCAAAGATTCGGATCAACAACAAGGAGAGGAATTTTCCAATAAATGACTAGAAAGGTGCTCTGTAACATTCCAGAAAATCAATCGTGTTTAATTTGATAATTAATTTAATTTTGGAATTAAATTGTGAATTTATTTATGAATTAATTAGAAAATTTCTAGAATAAATAAATAAAATTTAGATTAAAAGTAGTAATTTGATTTGAAATAATAAGAATGAGTATTTTGTAAACAAATATTGGATTTAAAAATAAATGTATTGGAATAAATATAATTTAAATGCTTTAAAAAGTTAATGATAGTTTGTTTCTAAATATTTTTAACCGTATTAATATATTTGGAAGATGTATTGATTTTCAAAAAATTAATGAACTAATTTTCAAAACACTATTTTACGATTTAATCTTCTTATATATATACTTATATAAATAAAAGTGATCATTTGTTAATATGAAATCAAAATATTTAAATCATTCTTTTTGTTTTATAAAGTAGCACAAAAATAAATAATAAAAGAATGTAAGAATGTAAAATGTATGAAATACATGTATATAAATATGTTGAACTAAATTAAAGTTTGAATGTGAAAAAAAAAATTATTTGTGTAAATATAAATATTAAAGAAAACATAAACATTTTAGAATGGAGGCATATGAAATATACATATGAAATTATATTTACATGAAGGTTTAAATAAAAATTTACAAAATAATTGGAACTAAGGGTATAAACATAAAATTGCTATAAATGAACATTTGTAAGGAAATAATTGTACAAGTGTTAGTCAAAGTGGACAAGTGGCATTCAACTTTTGAAAAAAAAATATAAAACAAAAGAAAAATCATAGAAGCTTCTCCTTTAAGCCTCGTAGATTTTTGAAAAAAAATAAAGAAATCATCCCAACACTAAAATCAAAACAAACCTGTAAATCCTCCTCAAAATCAAAAAAAAAAAGAGAGCTTCAGTTCATTCTGAAATAGGAAACAAAGTCTGGAATAAGAAACAAATGCAAGTTTTCAAAAGTCTGTAAATCATCTCAAGATCAAAGCCTGAGAAGGAGATTTGGAAAGAAACAAAAGAAGCTGGAAAACAAATTCTGAAGCAAAAGCAAATCCAATTCAAAAACCTGTAAAATCAACTATTCTTCAAAAGAATCTGGAAATATAAATAGCAAAGCATCAAGCAGGTTCAGAAGAAATCAAAAGGAAAGAAAAAAAAAAGTAGAAACAATTTCCGGTATTCAACCTCCTTTGTTCAAACTTAAAAGTCAGGTGAGCAAACTTATAGTTGACCCAATTTTTTTTGATATTTGTGATGGTGATTGCTTGATAGATATGGTAAATACTTGAATGTTGTTAGGAAGGGTATTTGTAATACCTGTGATATATGTGTATAAATAAAGTATGCATATACGGAAGAAACTTGCCTCTGTGCACATATGACATGTTTTAAGAATCTGTTGAAATTTTTTACTACTCAAAGGAATCCATATTGGATTCTGACCTCTAAACAAAATTTGTTTGAGTTTGTCAAATTCAAATTTTAAAATTAATTCCAAGTGACTATATTAAGCAATTATTTAGAAAAAAATAGAAAATGCAGTGAAATCGGGGATATGCTCAAAATTCAATCATCAAAAATTCGTATTTGAACTTCATAATCGTATTTGAATTGGTTAATGATGAATTTAGATGAAGGTTTCATAATTTTTAAATAAGTAAATCATGTGAATTTATGAGATGAAAAAATTATGCATTTTCGATAATTCTAGATGATCAGAGTAATAATAAAAATCGTGATTGAGGGCGAAGCATATGTGGAAGTCATGAATTATCCGAAAAATATTCGTTTGAATTCTAGTTCACCGTGGATAAGGAAATGTTGAATTAGGGTTTAATACCTATGAATGTTCGTGGTCGGAAAATGTATTAATGCGTCACCATCGGTGAACCGGAAATGTTCGCTCCGGTGGCGATCGACGTTGGAAGGGTTTGCGCAGCTATGGCCAGAAGTATGTGTCCTCTAAAGGTCAGAGGAGGAGGAGCGTGGCGGTTTCGTGGCGATGGTTTTGTTCCAGTTTCAAATCAGTGGCTCGATTTTGATTCAACAATGATTTTGGGTTTTGGGGCGTTTGAATTGGCTCTGGTGATCAACGATGGTGATATGGTGGCCACGACATCGATCGTTGATGATCAACGTGCTTGTGCACGTATACGTGCAAACGTTGTATCAGTTGTTCGAGTATTTGGGGAAGAAGATAGAAGGCTCGAAGCAAGACTCGGGGTGGACTAATGGTAGCTCGAGTTTCAACTCGAGTAGGATGTTGGTGCGAGGGTAAAAGTACTTAGGAAATTTTAAGTTTGAAAATTTGGGGCGCTCGGGTTAATGTTTGGGAAAACTCGAAGCAGATGGTGGAGTGGTTCAGGGAACACTTGGGTTTGGATGGGGTTTTATGTTTCCAGTTTTAAAACTTTAACAAATTTGTTAAATAAATTTCTAAAATTATTTCTTTTATGAATGATGACTTTATTGTTAAGTTAGAGGGTATAAACTAAAGGTTTTGAAATAAAGGATCTTTAAAACAATTAAGTTTTAAACTTATATTTTTAGCAAGTTATTTTAAATAAAACTTAATTAAGTGATTTAGGAATAAATCAAATGTTTTAAATTTTAACTTAAAAGTAAGTTAATGTATATTGTTAATGATAATCAAGTAGTTAATAATCTATAATTAAGATTAATTTATTAATAATTAAGAATAATTTATTAAAGGATAATTAATTATAATTAAGATTTAATTTGTCAATAATTAAGGGTTTATTAATTAAAGTAACTAATTATGGAATAATTTATTAAAATTTAATTAATTATAGTTAAGGTTAATTAATTAGGATAATTAATTAAGGAATGATTAATTAATGAAGGTGATTAAAACTTAATCAATTGAAATTAATGATAATAAATTGTTGGTTAAAAAAATTACTTATGAAAGTAGTTATTTGGGTAATAAATTTAAAACCACACAGTTTATTCATCTTAATTGAAGATGTTTGATTGTTATTGAATGATGTGTGATGGATTGATATATTTGATATGTGATGTGATGCTATGTAATGTTTTGTGCTGAGCTATTATATCTGTGATGAATATACTGTTGTATGAATAAGTAAACCACTTGGCCCGTAAAACGACATTTGAATTTCGATGCGATAGGGAATAAGATTCCAGTTGGTTATCTGAAACCCACA
Source organism: Allium cepa (assembly GCA_030765085.1). NCBI lineage: Eukaryota > Viridiplantae > Streptophyta > Magnoliopsida > Asparagales > Amaryllidaceae > Allium > Allium cepa. The sequence continues at coordinate 74,953,813 of CM060942.1, forward strand.
TCGAATCGTAATGATGAATCTTTGTGATTAATAAATTTATATTATCTACGAATCTGCGAATGAAGATAAGCATTATGGATTATACCGCTTATCGATACTGATGTGATTGAATCTGTGATGATTGATGTTGTGCACTATTGTGTAAAACCCCTGGACTACACTATAAACACACAAATATGGATCGCACATGGAAATTGGTTAAGTCACAGATTTTTGAAATAGTTTTAAAATTGAATTTTTTGAATCCAAATGATTTTGGAAATGGATCGGATTTAAAATGAAAAGCTTTTGAAAGGGTGTTTAAAAATGAAAGTAATTTTAAATAACTTAATAAAGTTTTGAAATTTAATAATTTGATTTAAATTTGAATTCAAAATTTGAAATTGAATTCTATGTTGAGAACTTATGATTTTAAAAAAGGTTATACGAGTTTACATGAATTTAAACTATTTTAGAAGTGTTGTTTTGAGAATTTGAATTAACCCAACGTTTTAACTTGTATAAATGAAATCGGATTTTTCCGAATAAAAACTATTTGTTTTCAAACGATATAAGCTTTCATGTAAGAAATGAATTTCCAATTTGTATTAAAGGAATTTCAAGTTTGAATTGAAATGGTTTTCCAAGTTATGAATGAATATTTGGAAACGGGTTTTGAAAGCTATGAGTTAAATCTTTAATTTAAAGATTAAATGAATTAATCCAATTGAAATGGAAATTGTTTTGAAATCCATTAATGGATCTTTATGAAATTGGGTGAACTTTGTGAAATGAATCTTTTTGTTTAAAGATTAGAAATGGTAATTTGTTTAAATCATTTGAAAGAAAGTTGTGGATTTTAAAGTTGTGACTTAATTGAAATCCCATATCCATATGTTTTTAAATTTTACGCTCATTATTCGGTTTAGCTGGGAGAGGACCTTTGTGTCATATAACCCATTCCGAATAATGATACGACGTTATGGATAGCATTCGAAGACTGGTGGCGCAGACCGGATATTTGCGAGAACGATAGGATGACCTATCGATTGTCTCTGCACTGAGTAGCTACGGTATAGAGATTCCTTAAGTGATGGGAAGTCCGATCGGGATTGTGAATATCCGGATTTGCAAGGGCTTCTTCGGAAGTGCCTTCGGTTCTGTTCGAACTTGGAACAGAGTTGTATGGATGTGTGTCTGACGTTACACTTTGAGATGTAAAGATGGTTTCTATCAAATACATTTCTGTTTGGTGGCGGAGATTTATTCTCTTATCTTAACACCCTTCTCTGAGACGTACGAGCTCAGAGGTTATGTAGTTGATGGTTACTAGTGATACATTCCCAATTTGGTGATGTGGCATATGAAGTGTTGCTGATCATTTGTTGATCAAAGCATGGCTTTGTGAAAAAGCGAAGCTTTGTCGACGAGACTGCATCAGGACCTCACAACTCGGTAATGGTCGAAACAGGAAAGATGCAAGCAAGGTTTCAGGGGTAGCTCCCCTAGGGTATGTCCATTCCTTCTAGAAAAAGGTGGTATCATGGTATGGAGCCCAGATGATTACTCATGTGGACACTGTAGTATATTTATTACTGTGTGATGTTGTTGGTGTAGAGGATCCTCGGATAAAGGTCGCAAACGACTGGGGGTGGCATATCTTAGGTTTTACTCCCCAAGAAGGGGGTAACCGGCCTTGTGTTGGCAGAGAGCCGGGTAGGTTCTCGAGGCGTCCCTCCAGAGGCATTCTATGTGGCAATAGGAAGTTCCTTAGCCTGACCATATGTTGGAAATCCAATCATTTAATACGAGCAATTTACGATTGCAGTTGTATTACCTGCCACCTTAGGTGGTATTTATAGTAGGCATAGTATAATGGTACCTATGCTGGCTGAGATCAATATTATACTTTCAAAATGTTTTCCGCTATGCTCTAATAATAATATCAAAAAGGATTTTTCATAATAAGCATGTTTGACTATCATAAGGGGAAATCTGCCCCAAGTGTGCGATTGCATGGTGTATGTGCCAGGAGGCCTTATGGTAGTTTCATTTTCCAAAAAGCATTGCGGATTTCAAATTTAAATACTTATGTTTGTTTTAAAAACCAAATGTTTTGTTTGCTCACCAGTCCCACGACTGACTCGGAGTCCATTGTTCCCTTCCTAAACTCTGGGTGCCCGCAATTTTTCACACGGACAGTCTAGAGTTTGGTTTTTTTGATAGTCAGGTAGCAAATATCGTTTTGGTAGCCTTCAGCTTTCTGTTTGATACATTTTGGAGTCTTTGGAGTCCACAACTGCACTTGCTTAGCTTTGTGCAACCTTGATGGAGATTCGAGCTTGGAGTTTTAGAGCTTTGGCTTTGGTGTTTGGATTGGAGTTGTAGTATTAGATTCTGTTGAAGACTTATCTTACATTGTGTCGTGTTCCGCCATGTTTTGTGTTGTATATATTCTCTAAGCTTGGTGGAAACGGTTACATTGGATAAGCCTGTGGATGAATTTACTTGGAGTCATTTCAAAGAAGTGTTCGAGCAATGATATATGCCGTCTGCTGGTATCTCTAGAATGTACCAGGAGTTCATAAATTTGAAGCAAGGAAGCTTATCATTTGAGGAATACTTGAACAAATTCAATGAATTATCTCGGTTTGGTCCAGAATTGGTGAATACACCGTTAAAGAAGAATGAAAAGTTTGTTCGAGGAATGAACAAGGAGTTCCAGGAGAGGATGACTACTTACGTAAAGGAATCCTTTTCTAAATAAATTGATATGGGTTATAGATATGATACTCTAGATAAGCACGAAGTTCTAGAGAAGGATGGAAATACAAGTAATCTGAATTGAAGGAAAAAGAAGTTTGGTGGGAAGAAATCGAGGAAACATAAAGGAAAGAATAAAAAGGTGAAAGATGTTACTTGCCTCAATTGCTTGGAAAAAGATCATCACTCGGAAAAATGTAAGAATCCTTGAAAGACAGGAATGAGAGAGTCAGTTATGAGGCCAAATCAGGAATATAGTGGATGTTATTATTGCCATAAACCGGGGCATAGGATCAACGACTGTCCAACACCGAAGCAAGCTCTAGTAACGAAAGTGTATGCAATCAAAGATGATCCTTCAACTTCAAAGGCTGATAAAGGAAAAGAGATTTTATAAGGTAACATTCTCGTTTATAATTAAATTTTCAAGTTTGTTCGACATGTGAACTACCCATAGTTTTATTTCTCAACAATTCGTAAATAAGTTAAATCTTGAATCTGAGATCATAGTCGAATCTATTTTTGTCTGTTTCATTGTGTTTCGGTGTATTCTATGAACGGTTAGTTATCTCTTCGAACTAACCAATACGCTTGTATATTTCGTAGATTAGATAACCTAATTGATTCCTAATTGAATGAGTTGATTCTCATATTTTTTGATATTCTTATTTGGTAAACCGAATGCAGAATAAATATTTCGATCTGATTTGATCAATCATTTCGTTATCTATCATCTATTCTTTCTCGTCTCCCTAGCAAATTTCAGGGACGGAATTTTTTAGGGGGGGAATCTGTAACATTCCTGAAAATTAATCACGTTTAATTTGATAATTAATTTAATTTTGGAATTAAATTTTGAATTTATTTATGAATTAATTAGAAAATTTCTAGAATAAATAAATAAAATTTAGATTACAAGTAGCAATTTGATTTGAAATAATAAGAATGTGTATTTTATTGAATTTAAAAATAAATGTATTGGAAATAAATAAAATTTAAAAGCTTTAAAAAGTTAATGATAGTTTGTTTCTAAATATTTTTATCTATATTAATATATTTGGAAGGTGTATTGATTTTCAAAGAATTAATGTACTAATTTTCAAAACATTACTTTTAAGATTTAATCTTCTTATATAAATAAAAGTGATCGTTTGTTAATATGAAATCAAAATATTTAAATCATTCTTTTCTTTTTATAAAGTTGTACAAAAATAAATAATAAAGAATGTAAGAATGTAAAATGTATGAAATATATGTATATAAATATGTTGAACTAAATTAAAGTTTGAATTTGAAAAAAAATTATTTGTGTGAATATAAATATTAAAGAAAACATAAACATTTTAGAATGGAGGCATATGAAATTATATTTACATGAAGGGTTAAATAAAAATCTACAAAATAATTGGAACTAAGGGTATAAACATAAAAATGCTATAAATGAACATTTGTAAGGAAATAATTATACAAATGTAAGTCAAAGTGGACAAGTGGCATTCAACTTTTGAAAAAAAACATATAAAACAAAAGAAAAATCATAGAAGCTTCTCCTTTAAGCCTCATAGATTTCGGAAAAAAAATTTAGAAATCATTCCAACGCTAAAACAAAACAAATCTGTAAATCCTCCTTAAAATCAAAAGAAAAAAAAATAGAGCTTCAGTTCATTTCTGAAATAGGAATCAAAGTCTGGAATCAGAAACAAATGCAAGTTTTCAAAAGTCCGTAAATCATCTCAAGATCAAAGCCTGAGAAGCAGATTTGGAAAGAAACAAAAGAAGCTGGAAAACAAATTTTGAAGCAAAAGAAAATCCAATTAAAAAACCTGTAAAATCAACTATTCTTCGAAAGAATCTGGAAATATAAACAGCAAAGCATCAAGCAGGTTTAGGAGAAATCAAGAGGAAAGAAAAAAAATAGAAACAATTTCCAGTATTCAACCTCCTCTGTTCAAAATTAAAAGTCAGGTGAGCAAACTTATATTTGACCAAGTTTTTTTTTTGATATTTATGATCGTGATTGCTTGATAGTTATGGTAAATACTTGAATGTTGTTAGGAAGGGTATTTGTAATACCTGTGATATATGCGTATAAATAAAGTATGCATATACAGGAAGAAACTTGCCTCTGTGCACATATGACGGGTTTTAAGAATCTGTTGAAATTTTTTTACTACTCAAAGGAATCCATATTGGATTCTAATCTCTAAACAAAATTTCTTTGTGTTGGTCAAATTAAAATTTTAAAATTAATTCCAATTGATTATATTAAGCAATTATTTAGAAAAAATAGAAAATACAGTGAAATCAGGGATATGCTCAAAATTCAATCATCAAAAATTTGTGTTTGAACTTCATAATCATATTCGAATTGGTTAATGATGAATTTAGATGAAGGTTTCGTAATTTTTAAATAAGTAAATCATATGAATTTATGAGATGAACAAATTAAGCATTTTCGATAATTCTAGATGATTAGAGTGATAATAAAAATCGTGATTGATGGGGAGGCATGTTTGGAAGTCATGAATTATCAAAAAAATATTCGTTTGAATTCTAGTTCACCATGGAGATCAGGAAATGTTGAACTAGGGTTTAATACCTATGAATGTTCGTGGTCGGAAAATGTATTAATGCGTCACCACCGGTGAACCGGAAATGTTCGCTCCGGTGGGGATCGATGTTAGAAGGGTTTGCGCAGCTTTGGCCAGAAGTACATGTCCTCTGATGGTCAGAGGAGGAGGAGCGTGGCGGTTTTGTGATGATGGTTTTGTTCCAGTTTCAAATCAGTGGCTCAATTTTGATTAAACGATGATTTTGGGTTTTGGGGTGTTCAAATTGGCTCCGGTGATCAAAGATGGTGATATGGTGGCCTCGGCGTCAATCATTGATGATCAACTTGCTTGTGCACGTATATGTGCAAACGTTGTATCAGTGGTTCGAGTATTTGGGGAAGAAGATGGAAGGCGCGAAGCAAGACTCGGGGTGGACGAGTGGTAGCTCGAGTTTCAACTCGAGTAGGATGTTGGTGCGAGGGTAAAAGTACTTAAGAAATTTTAAGGTTGAAAATTTGGGGAGCTCTGGTTAATGTTTGGGAAAACTCGACGCAGATGGTGGAGTGGTTCGGGGAACACTCGGGTTTGGCTGGGGTTTTAAGTTTCCAGTTTTAAAACTTTAACAAAATAGTTAAATAAATTTCTAAAATTATTTCTTTTATGAATGATGACTTTATTGTTAAGTTAGAGGGTATAAACTAAAGGTTTTGAAATAAAGGATCTTTAAAACAATTAAGTTTTAAACTTATATTTTTAGCAAGTTATTTTAAATAAAACTTAATTAAGTGATTTAGGAATAAATCAAATGTTTTAAATTTTAACTTAAAAGTAAGTTAATGTATATTGTTAATGATAATCAAGTAGTTAATAATCTATAATTAAGATTAATTTATTTATAATTAAGAATAATTAATTAAAGGATAATTAATTATAATTAAGATTTAATTTATCAATAATTAAGGGTTTATTAACTAAAGTAATTAATTAAGGAATAATTTATTAAGATTTAATTAGTTACAGTTAAGGGTTAATTAATTAAGATAATTAATTAAGGAATGGTTAATTAGTTAAGGTGATTAAAACTTAATCAATTGAAATTAATGATGAAAATCGTTGGTTAAAAAAATTACTAATGAAAGTAATTATGTGGGTAATAAATTTAAAACCACACAATTTATTCATCTTGATTGACGATGTTTGATTGTTATTGAATGTTGTGTGATGGATTGATATATTCGATATGTGATGTGATGCTTTGTAATGTTTTGTGCTGAGCTGTTATATCTGTGATGAATATACTGTTGTATGAATATGAAAACCCCTTGGCCCGTAAAACGACATTTGAATTTTGATGCGACAGGGAATCAGATTCCAGTTTGTTATCCGAAACCCACATCGAATCGTAATGATGAATCTTTGTGATTGATAAATTTATTTTATCTACGAATCTATGAATGAAGATAAGCATTATGGATTATACTGCTTATCGATATTGATATGATTGAATCTGTGATGATTGATGTGAAGACCCGCCTTTCTAACCATAGAAAGATGTATCATCAATAAGAAAACAAAGGGATAGAAATAGAAAAGATAGAAAGAAAGAATAACAACATCAGAATCTCAAAGCGGAATGGAACAAAATATAATACATCATATAGCTATTACATAGTTTTTACATATACCAGAGTTACACAACATCATACAACAAGACAGTCATATGCACATCTGTCAATACATACATCCAAAATACAACATACATCAACTACACAGTGGAACTATATAGATAGATACATACGTCTGGGCTTCTGCTTCAAGCTCCTCCAGGACTCAACAATCCCAAAACCTATCACTTGGCTACTCATAAAAATTTGAGTACCCAAGCATTTATGAAAAACAAAATATAAACTCCGGGTCAAACATGGGTTTGGTGTGAGTAAACGGGTTACAGTTGTTTAACTTTGAAATCCATTTGAAAATAAAGGTATCACGTCGGACTTCCCACATATAAACACGGGTAAGTTTCTACTTTACGCTAACCAAAACATTTTGTAGGAAATCCAGTGATATAATAATAGTGTCTAGCGTTTTCGAGTAAATAGAAAATAGCCGAAATTGTTACATCTATTAAATTCCAGCTACTAGCCACAAAAGTGAGTAATACAAATCAAAACCGTAGGGTCTCGTAGGGAAAATTTGGGTTTCCATCAATGGCAGGGCTACTGGAGTACCGCCCGTCACAGTACGGGGCCTAGATCACCGTACCGAGGATCACTCTCGACCCCCTACAACACAGGCCGGAACCATTCCTTACTGAACAGTCCCGAAAAAGATAACCCCGCAGTTGTGGCCAACAACTGCCCACACAGCCGAAATAAAGGGACATCTAGACAGGGGTATATCTCGTCCTGCTTGGATGCTACCCACCTAACCTTGCTGCATATCCCCTGTTTTAGCCATTCCCGGTTGATGAGGCTTGAGGCTGCGATTACCTTAGAGAACATATCTCGTAGAATGCTCATCGTCCGCCTGACGATGTGCTGAAAGCATTCAATCCATACAAGTTCGTTCCGGATTCGAACGAAACCGAAGGCATTATCTCGTTACACTCATTTTGGAATCACCCTCAGAGTTAACGACAATACCCCTTGCATTCTGAAACACCATATCGACCTTCACTTGAGATGTCATGACCTATCGTTTAATTTGGATCGATGTGGTTTTCAGAATATCAAATTGACACCCGGTCCTGGTCTCATCGAAATCCAAACGCCATTTTAAAGGCCAAGTTGTCTAATAGTTTAAACAATTTAATTCAATACTTTGAATTCACATAACAGTTATCACAGAAAAATCATACACAGCCACCACAGATATATCAATGCATATCATTGAGTATCACAGGATATCACCAAATAGATATCATAATCAATCAAACAGAACCATTAATTCATATCAAATTTAGTTTAATTAACTTAATTAATTACTTAAGAATAAGCCATTTTATCCTGCTTGATGAATCACTAATTAATCAAATTATTAAGTTTATTAATTACTTTTTAATTACTCACTTAATTAATTCTTAATTATTAATTAATAACTTTAATTATTAATTAATAAAACTTAATTACCCATTTATTATTCTTTAATTATTTAATTAATCATTAATTACCAATTTAATTAATCATTAATCCTTAATTAATTACTTAATTAGTTAACTACTATCATACATTAATTAACTTTAGGTAGTTAATTATAAATTTATTTATTACTTAATCATTACTTATCCAATCTCTAATTACAATTATAAAGTAATCATTCTTAAATACTTTCTAGAATAATTAATTAATATTAATTATTCATCTTAATTAACATTTAAAAGAAATCTTCTTTGAACTTTGAAAATCAATTTATTACTAGCTACAAACTTTAAATGTTAATTAATTTTATACCTAAATTAAATTAATTACTTAATTAAAATAATAATTAAGAGTTTAAACATTGTAAAGTATTAATTAAAATAATTTAAACTTGTATTGAAGTCTTAATTCAAATTGTTAAACCTTTATTAAGTCGTTAATGCCTAAAACTTGTTGAAAAACAAGTTACTTAGCTTTATTTTTTTATAACATTACAGTTCTGAAAACCAACCCGAGACTTCCCTTGCTTTACTCGAGTAGCACTTCGAGTTCTTTACCGTATCACCCGAGACACTCTCTTCCTCTCGTACTCCAACTTCTTCTTCTTCTTCTTTTTCCAGTAAGTTGAAGTATAAGCTTAAGTTATAGTATCAGTAAAACATGTTTACTCCGTTGATCAAAGCCCGAAGCAACCACCTAGTTAACTCGATCATCAACTCAAGACAATTATCCATCGACGACGCTGACACAAAACCCACGCTGTACACGTGCATGGCGACGCGCCTTAGCTCCGACAAACTCCATCACCTTAGGCAAGTCGCAATTCTTCCATAAACTCGAAATCCAAACTCAACTCGACCCCAAAATTTCAAAATGAAATTTAGGCATTTCGCTCGAAAAACTGTAACCAACTCCCCTCAGCAAAAAACCTCGCGGCAGTTGTTCCGACCACCAGAGACGCTCTACTTCTATCCATACCACGTCAACACTTGAAGCAACCATCCTCCAGAGTCTCGTGCAACTCGGTCACTGGAGACGTACACGCCTCGTTTTCTGACCATAGCACAAATGAACTTTAAACCCTAAATTGAATTCGTTCAACCAATTCGTGCCTTTGAAAAATTATTCAACAATTTTCTCGACATCACAGATGTTCATACTAGCTTCAAACCAAATTTCAACATTTATAATCGGATCGATCACTAGAAATTGGAAAAAATACAAATTTTGTTTAAATACGAACTGCTCTTAGAAGACTAAACTAAAAATCTTCATTTTTGTTTTTAAAATCATAATTTACAGTAAGAATTCAAATTATGAACTTGAATTAACTTTTTGCAACAATCAAATTTATCTAAATATTATTTGATTGCCTGTAAACAAGGTTACAGTGATGATATCTTACAAACATGAATTTGATCAGCTTTTAAAAATCTTGATTTAGGTTTAACATCTTGTTTGAATGAAAACTGAAAGCTTTAAAATGATCAGTTGAAAACAATTTGAGTTTGAATGATAGTCAACCCTGCAATCCATAACAGAGAAGACCAACATACAGAGTAGCCTATATATATACACAGAATTTATATTCAAAGATAAAACATATACAATATCATATTATAAATGAATCATTTTTACTGTTGAACTTAAAGCCTTAAATTTGATGTTTACTCATTTGCAAGGGTTGCTGAACAGAGAACACTCTGTTGTTCTTTGAAAACTGCATTTTGAATCTGCTTGAGTTCTTTCTGTTTTTGGTTTGAATTGAATGATGTTTTTAGTTTTGAAAAGATGAAGATGCTGATTATATTTTTATCTGGTTTCCTTAAGTTGTTACTGAACGAATTAAAATAGCAAGATGTATACATATATATTTATAAGAGAAAACAGTTTTAATAAGGAAGGTATTATCTGGTCAAGCTTTCTTCTTTTTGTTATGATTGATCATATTTTTATTTCTACAATGTAAAGAATTATAAATATTTTGAATTGATTTATTTTTGGCTGGGATGATGGCATTTAATGCCATTGTTTACCTAGTTGTTTACACATTATTATTATGTTTTGCTGTATATAGATATTTTGTATGTACATATACTCTTTGTCTGGTTTCATTTTCTACTTTGTGCTTACAATTTTCAGCTTATGTTGCGAGCATACCATAACTACTTAATTCTTGTTTTCATTTTTATTTCTATTTGTACTTTAACTATCAACATTTAAATTAGATTCATAATTTTTAATTACATTTTATACTTATATTTTATATTAATAGATTTTGATTTTATTTAAACATTTTTATCTATATATATTTTTATACCAAATGTTAATAAGATAAAGCATTTTAATTCAATTATATAGGATAGATTTTATTGTACATGTTATTAAGAGATTTATTTTAATTTTTCAAAATCAAATTTCCTTTTCAAAATACATATGTCTATAAATAAATGGCATATATTTCCAAAAGTCATATTCATTTTAAAATGATAAGTTTTCATTTTATTTAATTGGATTAAATATTTATTAAAATATTATTGCCAAAATCCCGGGTCGTTACAATTGATGTTGTGCACTATTGTGTAAAACCCCTGGACTACACTATACACACACAAATATGGATCGCACGTGGAAATTGGTTAAGTCACAGATTTTTGAAATAGTTTTAAAATTGAATTTTTTGAATCCAAATGGTTTTGGAAATGGATCGGATTTAAAGTGAAAAGCTTTTGAAAGGGTGTTTAAAAATGAAAGTTATTTTGAATAACTTAATAAAATTTTGAAATTTAATAATTTGATTTAAATTTGAATTTAAAATTTGAAATTGAATTCTATGTTGAGAACTTATGATTTTAAGAAAGGTTATATGAGTTTACATGAATTTAAACCATTTTAGAAGTGTTGTTTTGGGAATTTGAACTAAGCTAAGCTTTTAACTTGCAGAAATGAAATCGGATTTTTCGAAATAAAAACTATTTGTTTTCAAACGATATAAGCTTTCATATAAGAATGAATTTCCTATTTGTATTAAAGGAATTTCAAGTTTGAATTGAAATGGTTTTCCAATTTATGAATGAATATTTGGAAATGGGTTTTGAAAGCTATGAGTTAAATCTTTAATTTAAAGATTAAATGAATTAATCCAATTGAAATGGAAATTGTTTTGAAATCCGTTAATGGAACTTTATGAAATTGGGTGAACTTTGTGAAATGGATTTTGTTTAAAGATTTGAAATGGTAATTTGTTTAAACCATTTGAAAGAAAGTTGTGAATTTTAAAGTTGTGACTTAATTGAAATCCCATATCCATATGTTTTTTAAATTTTATGCTCATTATTCGGTTTAGCTGGGAGAGGACCTTTGTGTCATATAACCCATTCCGAATAATGATACGATGTTATGGACAACATTTGAAGACCGGTGATGAAGACCGGATATGTAACGACCCAGAATTTTTATTAATTAAAATTTGGATATTTAATTTATTTTAAATATTAATAGGTGAATTTTTAAGTCAAATAAATTTTTATTTGAATTTTTGGATTTAATTGGATAATTAAATCGATAATTTAATAGGTTAAATTATGGAAATAATTGAAAATTAGGTTAAATATGATTGAAAATGATTTGTAAAATTTTATTTTATCATATGGGAGTTAGAATGATATTTTAGAACTTTTAAAATAGAATTAAGAGTTAATTTGTGAAAATTGAATATTTTAATATTAAAATCGACTAGTGAAAATAGTCAATTTTTGAACAGTCTCAGAATTGAACGAAACCAGTTCCATTGGATCCGTAATAGTTAGTTATTACCCGTTTTCAAATTTCGTGTCAATCGGAGCTATCGTTTGATCGTGGCAGCTCGAAACGCATCGAATTGTTTTTAATTTAAATTTGGCGAGTGAAAATAGCCATTTTTCAAAAAGTCTCGGATTTTGACGAAACCAGTTTCATCGGATCCGTAATGTGATATTATTGTAAGGTTTCAAATTTCAAGTCAATTGGATTTACCGTTTGTCCGGTACGAATTAAAACGCCTAGAAATCGAATTAAATCGGTTTAATTTAAATTGAGCGTTTACAGCCATATCTCGCACAGATGTCCGAATTAGCTTCCGAAACCTGTTCCATTGTGTCCAGAACGCGGGATAAACCTTAGGAATGTCAGTTTCGGCGCGTAAATCGGAGTTCGGAATTTCCGGGATGAATAGTGTTTCGTCGGTTTCCTATAAATACACCCTCACTCTAAAAAAAACAAAAAAAAACACTAAACCCTAATCTATTAGACCTAGCCGCCTCTAACATAACCAATGGCCAGAAATGCTCCCATCTTTTTCCCCTTTTATCTCTCAATCCATCAAGTTTTGGCTAAAACATTCAACTACAAAGTCGAAGATCTCGACGAGAGCTTCGATTCCATACGGTGATGATCGAATTTGGAGCGTCGATGGAGGAGCAAAGTGAGGCCGTCGGCCACAACTTGCGCACGCCATACGAGGAAACATAGGGGGCCGAGCTTGCTCTCCTTGGGGCCGAACTTAGAGTATGTAATGGCGTTCACGATGGCGCATCTTGATCGAAGTGAAGATGGAAGGAGATGGCTCAAAGTTAAACCCTAATATGTATGTTTGGGTTCGGCTTACGTGAATGTTGCCTGGAGATAGAAACGAGAGAGAGGGAAGAAAGGGGGGACGGTGGAGATGCAGGGAGATGTGGATCTAAGGGCTGCGAATGGTTAAGGTTTAAAATTAATTAGTTAATGTTGTGATTAATTATAGTTTAAATCGTATAAACTTTGAAAATTCATAACTTTTTCATACGAGGTCGAAAACGCGCGAAACCAGTTGCGTTGGAATCGTATGGACGAGCACTACGCGATGGAGTTGGTTTGGAGTCGATCGGAGTCAGTGAGAATTTCAGGTAAAATTAAACGCACGTTTAATTTTATTCGAAATAAATCGCTAAAACGGAATTTAAATCAAGGTGAGAACTTCTCACTCAATCGAATCAGTTTCGATTTTATTTTAAATAGTTAGATTTAAAATATTTGAATGCATGTTTGAATGATGATAGTTATCTATTGTTTGTTAAAATAGACATTATACGCCGTTAGTAAGCGGATGTTATTTATTAAAAACATATACCGCGAATATTTCATAAACAGTGAAATTGGTATTATATATAATATCAATATATATATATTGGCATATGTATATATTGCAGTTGTTGATTTCCCGTATTTTTTAGCGGATGAGACCCTATTACGCCGTTATTAAGCGGATAATATTTATTAGAAACATATACCGCGATAATTTCGTACTGGAGCGAAATTGGTATTGTGCTAATGTTTTTGGATGCAGGAAAACAGGTTGGAGGGATCCAACTGGATTCCTCAACAGTATTTATTTGATTATGGATATTTTGATATTCGTTGATTATCATATACGATATATGATATCGCTGTAGTCGTGATTGACAATTTGGTGTGTAGCATCATTGGACCCAAATTTTGGGATTTTAAAATGATTTTTAAAGTGATCTTTGAAAATATAAAATATTTTTGGAATTGATCCATTTTAAATAAATAAACGTTATAATTTTTAAAGTTATAAAAATTATGATTTTGTGAAATATAGTTAAAAGTTGATTTTTAAGAAATAGGGGATTTATGATTTTATAAAATAGTTTAAATTGGATTTTTGAATATATTATAAAAGTTTAAAAATAGGATTTATAAAATTTGATTATTTTATAAATCAAAATGGTGAAACTATAAAGGAAATTAAAGACGTTTTAAAAGAATAATATAAATTGATTTATATTAAGAGATTTATAAACGGATATTTATAAATTGAAATATTGACTTATAAAACGAGTTTTTATAAGTGTTTGAATGAAGTGAAAATGAAATTCATAAATGAATGAAATTTATAGAATTATAAACTGTGAAGTTATAAAAGAAATTTATAAATAGTAAGATTTATAAATTTGGTGAAATTATTTGAAGAATAGATTGGTTAGATAAATGGATCTTATAAGTTATAAGATTTATAAATTGGAAAGTCTCTAAAGGAACGATTTTGTAAAATAATCGTTTTATAAGTAATTAACTTATAATATGAACGTTTAGTTTATAATTTAGTTATAAACTGGAATAGGTTAATAAAGGAATTTATAAAAAGGAAGTTTTTATAAATAAATAGAAATGGAATTTATAAACGTTGTTTTATAAATCCGCAAACAACTTATTTTGATAAGTTAATTGTCATAACTTATTTAATGGAGTTATATTCACATTTTTGAATAGTGAATAATCCTTTGAATTAAAATGAATAAAAGGATGAAATTTGTTAACGAAGTTTATTCACATTTTTGAATAGGGAATAACACGTTAAGAAATTGTTTTGGATTTGGTGTTTTAAACAGAATTAAAACGATCTAAGGATGTTTTAAATGTGTTATGATTCGAAACCATAGATTTCAACATTTATTGTTGAAATAGACGTTTTCGAGAAATAAAAGGAAATGGTGGACTATAACACTGTTGTTATAGTAAATGATTTCCGAAAGGAAATGTTTTGAATAGTATTGGGATTTATATATCTATTTTAATTTCGAATCCCTATATTAGTGATTTTGGGTTGTCGTAACGATGTTTTACGTAACATTCGTTTTGGCCCAAATAAATATGTTTAAGTGAATGATTTCCTTAAAGAATGAAATATATACTTAATTCGATTTAAGTATATTAAATATTTTCCAAGGTTGAAAATAAAAAGATTTGTGAATTACTTATGAATAAATAAGTATGGAAATGTTTTCCAATATGAAGTGAATATTTAGAATTTATCTTTTTGAAGATAAATTGAAATGAATAATTGAAATCATATGCATGAATATTTTGGAATATAGATTCATTATGGAATTTATATGTGAAAGTGGGATTTGTTTAAAAATAAATATTGATTTATTTTTGAAGTGTGAAAATATATATCTTGTAAAGATATTTTGAAAAATAAATAATTTGGAAAATTATTTGGAATCTGGTGATGTGTGCATATCCATTGATAGTTCAATAGTCGACTATCAATATTTCCCTTTGAATGGGTAATTGATGTGATTTGTTTGAATTTGAATGCCACACTTATTTTGAATAAGCGCTCACTATTCGGGTTAACCGGGAAAGGACCATGGGGTCGTATAACCCATTCCGAATATGTGATACGTCGTTATGAATAGCATTGAAGATCGGTGTTGAAGACCCGGTATTTGCAAAAGCGATAGGATGACCTGTCGATTGACTCTGCACCGAGTAGCTACGGTATTGAGTTCTCCATATGTGATGGTGAATCCGATCAGGATTGTGAATATCCGGATTGCAAGGACTTCTTTGTAAGTGCCTTCGGTTTTGTTCGAGCCCGGAACAGACTTGTATGGATTGTATGTCTGACATTACAAGTTGAGATATAAAGCCGATTTCATTCAAATATATTTCTGTTGGTGGCGGAGAATTTATTCTTTTAGCTTAACACCCTTCTCTGAGACATACGAGCTCAGAGGTTATATAGTTGAAGTTATCAGCGATATATTCCCAATTTGGTAATGTGACATGCTGAGTGATGCTGAAATGATCATTGTGTTGATTATTTGTGATAGGATCGTTTATTTGATCGTCTATCTTTGTGATCATCTCTATGATCATTTGTTGACCCAAAGCATGGCTTTTGTATAAAGTATGTTTTTGTGGACGTGAATTCGTCGAGCCTCACACCCCGTGAATGGTCAAAACAGGAAAGAAGCAGCAAGGTTATGAGGGGTAGCGCCCTTTAGGATGTGTGCATTTCCTTCTGGAAAAGGGTGGTATCATGGTATGGAGCCCAGATACTTACTCATGTTGAAAACACTTTGTTATGATTGTGTGAATTGATTACGAGCGCTCGGTGAAAAGGTCCCAAAGGACCGGGGGATGGCATATTCGGTCAGTTGTTACTTAGTTAGGGGTAACCCGGCCTTGTGTTGGTAGAGATCCGGTTTGGTTCTCAGGGATGTCCATCCAGAGGCATTCTCATGTGGCAATGGGAAGTTCCTTGGCCTGATCATTCGTTGGAAATCCAATTCCCAATACGAAACTTGTACGGTATTAGTTGTAGAACCTATCATTCACTTATGGTGGTCACCACTGTTTGGATGGTAGCTATAGTAGACATAGTTCGAAATGTCTATGTTGGCTAAGATTTATATTCTACTTTCGAAATGAATTTTTTTCTACACTATGCACTAATAATAATATGAAATGTTATTTTAAATGCGTATCAAGCATTTTTGACTATCATAAGGAGAAATCTCCTCCGATTCTGCGTTTGCATTGTGTGTGTGTGCGGGAGGCCTTATGGTAGTCTCATTTTTAAAAGCATTGCGAATTGAATTTAAAAATATTCCTCTATTTTGATTTTAAAGTTAAGTAAACTGTTTTGAGTTCTCACACCAGTCTTGTTAAGCTTTGGGCTATGTGATGGGGGTTTCTCGCTTCGCGGTTTGGTGGCGAACGGGAGACTCTTACTCCCACACATCCTCTTTTAGGGGGTTGGTTAGGTGTAACCTGAGACAGTCGAGAGGCTGGCCGTAAAAGCAAGGTCTGGGGTACCAGTGTAAGCCACGGTGGGGCTGGGATGGTTGAAAAGCCTACCGGTTGTGACTGCTGTCGATGGTTAAAAAGCCTAGATTGTTACATTTGGTATCGGAGCTTATGGTTAAGCGACAACCATGGTTCTGTTGGGTATTACTCACTAGAGATAGAGTCAGCAGTACTCTAGAATGAGTTTGAGTGTAATAATAGCTATGAGAGCGTATTTGTTAGTGAATACGAAATTGTTTTATATTGTGATGATTGGTTTGTTGAGTGGCATATGAACCTTCGTCAGCACGGTCTGCAAAACTATGCCGAAGGGGTTTCTAAACACTTAAATAGAACAATTCGACACGATATTGTTTTAAATTGGGTAAATGAAATAATTTTACCTCGATTATATTTTATATATAAAAAAATAATTTTTCAAAATTATTAAAGTGTATATAAGTAGATTGTTTGGTTGTTTGAATAATCTAAATAAAAGAATAATTGTATAAGTAAAAAGAATTATAAAAAATTGAATTATAATTAAAGTGATTTACAATTGTGAAATAAACTTATATATATAAGAAGTAAATAATCAAGCGGATTAAATGAATATGAACTTGAGTTATATAAATGAAATTCAACTTTGGGAATTGAATTGAGAATGAATGTTGATAAAAATCCAATGTAAATTAAATTGAGATGGATAATGGATGAAGTGTTAATTCATTAAAATCTAATGTTATTAGAAGTTGAAAGATTGAATGTTAATCAAGTTAATTAAACCAATTGATAAGCAAAGGAATTTGGTTGCAATTAATAAACATTGGTTGATATATGGTTGTTAGTTGATTGTATATAATTCATTAAGTAGTTAATGAAGTGGGAAGCTAAAGTAAATTGAATTCAAATTAGAAGTAAATAAATTTGAATAGAATTGAATTTGATTTGGAAGTGAACCAACTTGAATATGAATTAGTGAATATGAACTAATTGAAAATGAATGTTAGTAAAAACATCCACTGTTAATGAATCAAATATGATTTAAGTTGAAAAACCAATTCATTGAATATTAATAAGAATATGAATGAATATTTATTGGTTATGAATGCTAGTTGGATGTTAGTTGGTTGATGTTTGCTTTTGTTTAAATTGCTATGTTGGCATATATATAGTTATTATGTTGCTATATAATGTATATTGAGATTATTTTCATATATACATGTTCTCATGTTGTTTGTTGAGTAATTAGTAGGTGCGGATCGCGTTTGCTTCGCATTTGGAGCTCGCTTTCGCGCTATATTAGCCGTATATGCTCGCTAATAAAATATAAGGTACATATCTCGGATTAAATATCGCACTTTTACATTTTTTTCCCTTCGGGATGCCTCATTACTTGATGAGATGTATATTTGTGATATATATACTGTCATTTTTTTTTCCGGATCGAGCCGCGCAAAGGAGACTATGGCGAATTTTTTCGAAAATAAAAGGCGTTAGAAAAATTGGAGAAATTTGGAAAATTTTGAAAACTTAACTTTGTTTTAGAATTGAAAGTTAAACAATAGTAGTTGTTTTCGAAAAGATAACTAAGTATGATTTGAAAACTTAGTAAAGTATGGTGAGAAGTTTAATTATGAATTTTGGAAAATTAATAGATTCTGTAACTTTCTTACTTGGTAATTTCGAGGACGAAATTTTTTTAAGGGGGAAAGATTGTAACGACCCAGAATTTTTATTAATTAAAATTTGGATATTTAATTTATTTTAAATATTAATAAGTGAATTTTTAAGTCAAATAAATTTTTATTTGAATTTTTGGATTTAATTGGATAATTAAATCGATAATTTAATAGGTTAAATTATGGAAATAATTGAAAATTAGGTTAAATATGATTGAAAATGATTTGTAAAATTTTATTTTATCATATGGGAGTTAGAATGATATTTTAGAACTTTTAAAATCGAATTAAGAGTCAATTTGTGAAAATTGAATATTTTAATATTAAAATCGACTAGTGAAAATAGTCAATTTTTGAACAGTCTCAGAATTGAACGAAACCAGTTCCATTGGATCCATAATAGTTAGTTATTACCGGATTTCAAATTTCGTGTCAATCGGAGATATCGTTTGATCGTGGCAGCTCGAAACGCATCGAATTGTTTTTAATTTAAATTTGGCGAGTGAAAATAGCCATTTTTCAAAATGTCTCGGATTTCAACGAAACCAGTTTCATCGGATCCGTAATGTGATATTATTGTAAGATTTCAAATTTCAAGTCAATTGGATTTACCGTTTGTCCGGTACGAATTAAAACGCCTAGAAATCGAATTAAATCGGTTTAATTTAAATTGAGCGTTTACAGCCATATCTCGCACAGATGTCCGAATTAGCTTCCGAAACCTGTTCCATTGTGTCCGGAACGCGGGATAAACCTTAGGAATGTCAGTTTCGGCGCGTAAATCGGAGTTCGGAATTTCCGGGATGAATAGTGTTTCGTCGGTTTCCTATAAATACACCCTCACTCTAAAAAAAACAAAAAAAAACACTAAACCCTAATCTATTAGACCTAGCCGCCTCTAACATAACCAATGGCCAGAAATGCTCCCATCTTTTTCCCCTTTGATCTCTCAATCCATCAAGTTTTGGCTAAAACATTCAACTACAAAGTCGAAGATCTCGACGAGAGCTTCGATTCCATACGGTGATGATCGAATTTGGAGCGTCGATGGAGGAGCAAAGTGAGGCCGTCGGCCACAACTTGCGCACGCCATACGAGGAAACATAGGGGGCCGAGCTTGCTCTCCTTGGGGCCGAACTTAGAGTATGTAATGGCGTTCACGATGGCGCATCTTGATCGAAGTGAAGATGGAAGGAGATGGCTCAATGTTAAACCCTAATATGTATGTTTGGGTTCGGCTTACGTGAATGTTGCCTGGAGATAGAAACGAGAGAGAGGGAAGAAAGGGGGGACGGTGGAGATGCAGGGAGATGTGGATCTAAGGGCTGTGAATGGTTAAGGTTTAAAATTAATTAGTTAATGTTGTGGTTAATTATAGTTTAAATCGTATAAACTTTGAAAATTCATAACTTTTTCATACGAGGTCGAAAACGCGCGAAACTAGTTGCGTTGGAATCGTATGGACGAGCACTACGCGATGGAGTTGGTTTGGAGTCGATCGGAGTCAGTGAGAATTTCGGGTAAAATTAAACGCACGTTTAATTTTATTCGAAATAAATCGCTAAAACGGAATTTAAATCAAGGTGAGAACTTCTCACTCAATCGAATCAGTTTCGATTTTATTTTAAATAGTTAGATTTAAAATATTTGAATGCATGTTTGAATGATGATAGTTATCTATTGTTTGTTAAAATAGACATTATACGCCGTTAGTAAGCGGATGTTATTTATTAAAAACATATACCGCGAATATTTCATAAACAGTGAAATTGGTATTATATATAATATCAATATATATATATATTGGCATATGTATATATTGCAGTTGTTGATTTCCCGTATTTTTTAGCGGATGAGACCCTATTACGCCGTTATTAAGCGGATAATATTTATTAGAAACATATACCGCGATAATTTCGTACTGGAGCGAAATTGGTATTGTGCTAATGTTTTTGGATGCAGGAAAACAGGTTGGAGGGATCCAACTGGATTCCTCAACAGTATTTATTTGATTATGGATATTTTGATATTCGTTGATTATCATATACGATATATGATATCGTTGTAGTCGTGATTGACTATTTGGTGTGTAGCATCATTGGACCCAAATTTTGGGATTTTAAAATGATTTTTAAAGTGATCTTTGAAAATATAAAATATTTTTGGAATTGATCCATTTTAAATAAATAAATGTTATAATTTTTAAAGTTATAAAAATTATGATTTTGTGAAATATAGTTAAAGTTGATTTTTGAGAAATAGGGGATTTATGATTTTATAAAATAGTTTAAATTGGATTTTTGAATATATTATAAAAGTTTAAAAATAGGATTTATAAAATTTGATTATTTTATAAATCAAAATGGTGAAACTATAAAGGAAATTAAAGACGTTTTAAAAGAATAATATAAATTGATTTATATTAAGAGATTTATAAACGGATATTTATAAATTGAAATATTGACTTATAAAACGAGTTTTTATAAGTGTTTGAATGAAGTGAAAATGAAATTCATAAATGAATGAAATTTATAGAATTATAAACTGTGAAGTTATAAAAGAAATTTATAAATAGTAAGATTTATAAATTTGGTGAAATTATTTGAAGAATAGATTGGTTAGATAAATGGATCTTATAAGTTATAAGATTTATAAATTGGAAAGTCTCTAAAGGAACGATTTTGTAAAATAATCGTTTTATAAGTAATTAACTTATAATATGAACGTTTAGTTTATAATTTAGTTATAAACTGGAATAGGTTAATAAAGGAATTTATAAAAAGGAAGTTTTTATAAATAAATAGAAATGGAATTTATAAACGTTGTTTTATAAATCCGCAAACAACTTATTTTGATAAGTTAATTGTCATAACTTATTTAATGGAGTTATATTCACATTTTTGAATAGTGAATAATCCTTTGAATTAAAATGAATAAAAGGATGAAATTTGTTAACGAAGTTTATTCACATTTTTGAATAGGGAATAACACGTTAAGAAATTGTTTTGGATTTGGTGTTTTAAACAGAATTAAAACGATCTAAGGATGTTTTAAATGTGTTATGATTCGAAACCATAGATTTCAACATTTATTGTTGAAATAGACGTTTTCGAGAAATAAAAGGAAATGGTGGACTATAACACTGTTGTTATAGTAAATGATTTCCGAAAGGAAATGTTTTGAATAGTATTGGGATTTATATATCTATTTTAATTTCGAATCCCTATATTAGTGATTTTGGGTTGTCGTAACGATGTTTTACGTAACATTCGTTTTGGCCCAAATAAATATGTTTAAGTGAATGATTTCCTTAAAGAATGAAATATATACTTAATTCGATTTAAGTATATTAAATATTTTCCAAGGTTGAAAATAAAAAGATTTGTGAATTACTTATGAATAAATAAGTATGGAAATGTTTTCCAATATGAAGTGAATATTTAGAATTTATCTTTTTGAAGATAAATTGAAATGAATAATTGAAATCATATGCATGAATATTTTGGAATATAGATTCATTATGGAATTTATATGTGAAAGTGGGATTTGTTTAAAAATAAATATTGATTTATTTTTGAAGTGTGAAAATATATATCTTGTAAAGATATTTTGAAAAATAAATAATTTGGAAAATTATTTGGAATCTGGTGATGTGTGCATATCCATTGATAGTTCAATAGTCGACTATCAATATTTCCCTTTGAATGGGTAATTGATGTGATTTGTTTGAATTTGAATGCCACACTTATTTTGAATAAGCGCTCACTATTCGGGTTAACCGGGAAAGGACCATGGGGTCGTATAACCCATTCCGAATATGTGATACGTCGTTATGAATAGCATTGAAGATCGGTGTTGAAGACCCGGTATTTGCAAAAGCGATAGGATGACCTGTCGATTGACTCTGCACCGAGTAGCTACGGTATTGAGTTCTCCATATGTGATGGTGAATCCGATCAGGATTGTGAATATCCGGATTGCAAGGACTTCTTTGTAAGTGCCTTCGGTTTTGTTCGAGCCCGGAGCAGACTTGTATGGATTGTATGTCTGACATTACAAGTTGAGATATAAAGCCGATTTCATTCAAATATATTTCTGTTGGTGGCGGAGAATTTATTCTTTTAGCTTAACACCCTTCTCTGAGACATACGAGCTTAGAGGTTATATAGTTGAAGTTATCAGCGATATATTCCCAATTTGGTAATGTGACATGCTGAGTGATGCTGAAATGATCATTGTGTTGATTATTTGTGATAGGATCGTTTATTTGATCGTCTATCTTTGTGATCATCTCTATGATCATTTGTTGACCCAAAGCATGGCTTTTGTATAAAGTATGTTTTTGTGGACGTGAATTCGTCGAGCCTCACACCCCGTGAATGGTCAAAACAGGAAAGAAGCAGCAAGGTTATGAGGGGTAGCGCCCTTTAGGATGTGTGCATTTCCTTCTAGAAAAGGGTGGTATCATGGTATGGAGCCCAGATACTTACTCATGTTGAAAACACTTTGTTATGATTGTGTGAATTGATTACGAGCGCTCGGTGAAAAGGTCCCAAAGGACCGGGGGATGGCATATTCGGTCAGTTGTTACTCAGTTAGGGGTAACCCGGCCTTGTGTTGGTAGAGATCCGGTTTGGTTCTCGGGGATGTCCATCCAGAGGCATTCTCATGTGGCAATGGGAAGTTCCTTGGCCTGATCATTCGTTGGAAATCCAATTCCCAATACGAAACTTGTACGGTATTAGTTGTAGAACCTATCATTCACTTATGGTGGTCACCACTGTTTGGATGGTAGCTATAGTAGACATAGTTCGAAATGTCTATGTTGGCTAAGATTTATATTCTACTTTCGAAATGAATTTTTTTCTACACTATGCACTAATAATAATATGAAATGTTATTTTAAATGCGTATCAAGCATCTTTGACTATCATAAGGAGAAATCTCCTCCGATTCTGCGTTTGCATTGTGTGTGTGTGCGGGAGGCCTTATGGTAGTCTCATTTTTAAAAGCATTGCGAATTGAATTTAAAAATATTCCTCTATTTTGATTTTAAAGTTAAGTAAACTGTTTTGAGTTCTCACACCAGTCACATGACTGACTCGGAGTTTATTGTTTTCCTTCCTAAACTCTGGGTGCCCACCAATTTTCCACACGGGCAGTCAAGAGTTAAGGTTTATCAGGATATTCTGGATATTCTGGATTTGCCGGAGGCAAGCTGGATGGCATGGCGTATTACTAGTTTATATGGTATTTCTTTTTTCCGCTGCACTGTTTGTTGTTGTATGATGTTGTACACTCTGATGATTTGATGTAATGTAATATAATGTGATGTAATAACTGATATAGTTCTTTGTTTAAAGATTATTCATTTATTATTATATGTTGTTCCGCTGCGAATTGTGAGATTCTGAGGTTGTTCTGTTGTTTCTTCTGTCCCGTTCTATTTTAAGATCGTTCTATTTTCTTTTCTGTCTTCTATTTTCTATCTTCTTATCTACTCTTCTCTCTTTTTCTTTTCTTAAATTCTTTTTAAAAACAATAACATTCCGTGTTTCCGACCTTCGATTTCTCGGCAGTCGATAAAGTGAGTGTCGATGTTGAATTTTCGAAAGTCGAAAATTTTCGGGGCGTTACAGGATATTTGCAAGAACGATAGGATGACCTATCGATTGTGTCTACACTGCGTAGCTACGGTATAGAGATTCCTTAAGTGATGGGAATCCGATCGGATTGTGAATATTCGGATTTGCAAGTGCTTCTTCGAAAGTGCCTTCGGTTCTGTTCGAACCCGGAACAGACTTGTATGGATGTGTGTCTTACGTTACACTTTGAGATGTAAAGCTGGTTTCTATCAAATACATTTCTGTTTGGTGGCGGAGATTTATTCTCTTAGCTTAACACCCTTCTTTGAGACGTACGAGCTCAGAGGTTATATAGTTGATATTACTAGTGATACATTCCCAATTTGGTAATGTGGCATACGAAGTGCTGCTGATCATTTGTTGATCAAAGCATGGCTTTGTAAAAAAGCGAAGCTTTGTGGACGAGACTGCATCAGGAATTCACAACCCGGTAATGGTCGAAATAGTAAAGTTGCTGCAAGTTTTCAGGGGTAGCTCCCATAGGGTATGTCCATTCCTTCTAGAAAAGGGTGGTATCATGGTATGGAGCCCAGATACTTACACATGTGGACACTGTAGTATATTTATTACTGTGTGATGTTGTTGGTGTAGAGGATCCTTGGATAAAGGTCGCAAACGACCGGGGGTGGCATATCTTAGGTTTCACTCCCCAAGAAGGGGGTAACCGGTCTTGTGTTGGCAGAGAGCCGGGTAGGTTCTCGGGGAGTCCCTCCAGAGGCATTCCCATGTGGCAATAGGAAGTTCCTTAGCCTGACCATTTGTTGGAAATCCAATCATCCAATACGAGCCCTTTACGATTGCTGTTGTATTACCTGCCACCTCAGGTGGTAGCTATAGTAGGCATAGTATAATGGTACCTATACTGGCTAAGATCAGTATTATACTTTCGAAATGTTTTCCACTATGCACTAATAATAATATCAAAAAGGATTTTGCGTGGTAAGCATGTTGGACTATCATAAGGGGAAATCTCCCCCAAGTGTGCGATTGCATTGTGTGTGTTCTGGGAGGCCTTATGGTAGTTCCATTTTCCAAAAAGCATTGCGGATTTAAAATTTAAATTCTTTTGTTTGCTTTAAAAACCAAATGTTTTGTTTGCTCACACCTGTCCCACAACTGACTCAGAGTTTATTGTTCCCTTCCTAAACTTTGGGTGCCCATAATTTTTCACACGTGCATTCTAGAGTTTGGTTTTTCTGATAGTTAGGTAGCAGATATCATTTGGTAGCCTTTAGCATTCTGTTTGATACATTTTGGAGTCTTTGGAGTCCACAACTGTACTTTCTTAGCTTTGTGCAACCTCGATGGAGATTTGAGCTTGGAGTTTTAGAGCTTTGGCTTTGGAGTTTGGATTGGAGTTGTAGTATTAGATTCTGTTGAAGACTTATCTTACATTGCGTCGTGTTCCGCTGTATTTTGTGTTGTATATATTCTCCGAGGTTGATGATTACCATTGTATCAAATTGATGTATCAGATATTGTATTCATATTGTACCAATGATATCACCTTATATTTCCACTGTGTTATTTATCATCTAACGTTGTTGCAAGCTCCGGCGATACGAATTTGACATCGAGTTCGGGTCGTCATATGCTCCCCCGTACTGAAAGTATACCTCAAGAAATATACTTTAGAACTACGACGGCTCTCGAGCACTCCAAGCTGACCCCGCCAATGATTACCAATTATCCAAGTATTTCACATATCCAAAGCATAATACCGAATCTAGTCCATAGTAGATGTGAGATACCCTAATGGGAATAATCCTACATAACAGGGTCTCCACTAGCGCTTTGGCTTAGGTCATTTTCGACAAAGGATATAAACACTTAAATGAGTAACAAATCGTCTTTGATTGATGAAACACATAGAAGAAAATATTAACTTCAAGGTTTGAGATAGAAACAAGCAAAATGAATTTAACTAACATAACTAGGAGGGTGATCCCCCTCTACACTGAAAGTATACCTCTAGATAAAATATACTTAACAGTCCATGCCAAACATGCAACACTCTTGGGAACTTCCAAGCTGGACCCCTTTAAATCTATAGGCATCCCAACATACTTACATTAACATACGCATGCTATCGATATCACTAGATAAATGTGAATAAACCCTAATAGGTGCGACCCACATGGCTTAGCTCGCACTCGTACTTTGGTTTTAGTTTGCATGGTGTTGGACGCCAATGCTCAAAATGAGTGATAAATTATCTTAGAGTTCTGCAGCACAACAATGACTAGGAGGGTATACCGTCCTTATCCGTCGTTTGGTTTTAGACATTTTTGATAAATGATGTCAAAGCTTAGAAGAACAACACATCATCTTAGGGTGAAAAAAATATAAAGAAGATACCAGAATCAAAATCGATAGTCAATAAATCCACCATCAAGAATAAAAAGTGATTTGTGTATAGGATAGGAGTTAATCGCATACGCTTACAACTAATAATTGATTCTAACTTTTAAAACATTTGATTCATACTTGTGTTTGATTTTCACGTTTCCATTAATTGTAAAACACTTTATAAATACTCTTTGGAAATATCTTTCAAAAGTTTAAATTATAATACTGAGTGTATTAAAAAAGGGTTAAAACATATTTCATTAAAACATTGTTTACTATAAACCCAAACACAAATAACACTTAGCTTTATTTTAAACAATTTCTTATAAAAGATTTTTCTCATTTATAAAACACTTAGTTTGGAAATAAAGTTTTACGGTACCACGCTACACAATATCCCGTTTGCGCAAGGACCATGAACGAAAGAAATAAAAATATAATCACTCACAGTAATCCGACCTGAACACAAAACAACAATAAAACACATAAGTTATTTTAGTCTGTGAAATTTTAAAAATACCAGTGTTTGCCATAAAATAAGTGAAACGGTAATTTAAATATTTTCCATATTAAAAATATGGAAAAATCCAATAAATTCATTTAAAAATGCCTTATTAAAAATCAAGTTGTTTTATGAAAAATTGATTTTATTATTATTAATTGCATTCGAATCAAATTTGAATATTTAAATAAATTAAATATTCAAATTCAAAACATTAAAAAATTTGGATCATTACATTCTTCCCCTCTTAAAAGAATTTCATCTCCTAAATTTCGACAACATCAAACCTAGAAAAACTGAGCCCACATAAATACTTAACATTTTCTGTAAGCCCATACAATGTATATAGATTATTCGTACGCCATTTTTGATAATAACTTACTCGAGTACAAAAACTTCTCTTTCAAACAAGCGTCACTCACCCGATTTCCCTTGTGCGGACTCTGATCGGGCTCTTTAATTAGAAACCTTCGTCTCCTTATGTAGCCATATACTATGATGGAAAACATTGATAACGTACTAACAACCCTCATTAAGTGTTTGTTATCAAGAATCGAATAATAAATCCTTGTTCGGATCAGTGTGAATCACCTTAAAGTCATATACTCGAATCTTGGATCGAGAATCGTATGAAGAAATAATCTACGTATAACTTATGTACATATTCTTATACGTTCTTACTTATACCAATTTCTTTTTATTTTCGAAATCATTTACGAAAATATCTCATAAAAATTTAACTTATGTTTTCAACTTGTATAATACCCCACCACACCCTAAGAGTATATATAAAATATCCGATTTGATTTACTTTACTTAACTAGGATGTTCAATCAATTTAAAACTGGTTTTAACTTATTATCCTTTTAATCCAAAGTTATAAAACTCCATTTTTTTATTTTCATGAACAATTAACTTCAATTTGTCAACCAATACCGAAGTTTTGACTGTCCAAAATCGTCGAAAACTCCATTTCATTTCAACAAATGAAAACTACCAAAAATCATACAAAAATGGGATGCACAATCCAAATTACCTTGATGCGTAGGATACATGCATCAATAAAAGAACTTAACAGAAAACTTTAGAACTAAACAACGGGTTTTTATTTCAATTAATTTTGAAATAATAAAATGCATATCTCCTTTTGTATATCAAGTCATACTTTTGCAATTTTAACCAAAATTTATTTTACCAAAACGACTCCATAGCAAATTACTATGGTAGCATTCCTCACTTATGAACTCAAAAATGAACGCCGATGATGCTGTGGTGATCACCAGAATTATCGTCTAATGATTGAAGTGAGTTCTGTTCTTTCTATCTCTTTTAAAATATTTCTATTCGTCAATACTTTCAAATAATACTATTATTATTTTCCCCAAAACTTTGAAAACCAATTTTCATAATACTTGGATTTAAGTTCTCAAATTCTCTATTTTAAATCCTTTTTATTTTTAAACCACATTTATATAATTTCAGTTTCTTATATAAAAATCATTTCACAGATGTACATTTTTGTTTAGATTAAAATAAACTATTTTTATTCAAATTTAAAATTTAACCTAACATTATTAATGAATGCCTTATTTAAACCATGAAACTTAATTCACAAGATATTTATTTCAATGTTCCTACAATTACATCTACCCCACTGATGCAGTGAAAATGTAAAACTTCTCATAAGCTGACCAAGCAAAAACAATCAAACAATAAGTGATAATAATTGAATATTAACATTTCTTAACAAATAATCATATCATAAATCTTTAGAAATTATTTTCTTAAATATAAATTAAAATTCTAGTTAATATTGTTTAACTTATCAATTTTAAAACAATACTATGTCGGTTTGTCTGGTTCAAGTCTTTAGAAGCCCCTATCAATAACGTTGATCAGGCGCATAAACAGAATTCATAAGCCACTCAACAAACCAACTAACAGAGGATAAAATATTTTTTATTGCACCAACAAATAAGCTCTCATATACAATTCATCAAACTCATTTTAAAGTGTCAATTCCCCTATCTCTAATGAGTTTACCCTACCAAGGCCTAGATGTTCTCTCAACCTAGCTCTGATACCACATGTAATAATCGGCCTTTTCGACCCTCAAAAGTCGACACTAATACATTCATAGTAGTCCAGCGTCGAGCATCTAAGTGTCTGAAAGATAAATGTTGCGGTGAAAGAATGAAAAGACAAAACAAAATCTCACATCGTGACGAGTGATATATAATATAAAAATGATCTTTATAAAAGAAAAGATTTTTATACATACAATAATCAGAGTAATACTAATATATCATTAGCCTGGACAGTTGTAATGGTTTGTCTTCACAAATGCGAATTATTACAACATAATTAATGCAAGAAAATAAAGATATGTAAATTTTGAAGATCTGTTTCATCGACCCTCGAAAATTGACACTAATACATCCTCGGCATTCACGGGTTGCAAATTCAAGTGTCGAAGAGGCGGTTCTTTAAGGGTAAGAAGAAAATAAAGATAGAACATAATCTAAAACAAATGGAATAACATATATTATTTCAACATATAATCTACAGCGGAAGTTTTAAATACAATTATCAAAGTTAAACATGTACAGTTATAAATATCTGTCCTTACAAATGTGGAATACAATAATATAAAAGCGTGGTGGAAATGGATAACAACTTCAGAAGAATCTTCTAACTCCATGCTTTAAGCGCTATCCGGATTTCCTCGAACTAGACCTGACTACTAGGCTGCTCAAGAAAATTAGGACATTTATAGCTTAAGGTAAAGGAAAATAAACTACGGGTCAGTCATAGGACTGGTGTGTGAAACTCAAAATACACGTTGTGAAAAAAAAGTATCTTATAAGACCATGCCGCACATAAACACGGAACGGGTTTTAACCTTATGGTAACCAAAACAATTAGTACGCAAAATCTAGGAATATTATTTTTAGCGACATTCTTTGAAAAACGATTTTCAAATAAACATATAAAAATAGCAAAAAAAAATTAAGTTAGTTAAATTAGACTGCATAATAGGTTTACAACAAGTTCGAAGGAACTTAATGGAGAATGGATTTCCATATAATGGCTGGTAAGGGACAACCTTCTGTACAATGCATCTTTAGAGGGATGTGCCAAGGGTACATAATCTATCATCCGCATCTGGCAAGACGTGTCTATCCCTATTTTCCATTCAGACCGGCCTAGATAGAAACCGAATATAACATCACCCCGGTTCTAGCCGACCTACCCGAGAGGTCTCATAGCTTACACCACATACTCGAAATATAAAGGGTTATTAGTGATGATCATACCCTAATTGTTGCGAACCACATTGCCTTACAGCGAACCCTATTTAGGACATTATGGGGTATGAGGCCTGAGCTAATGATTACCTTTCACATAGCACAGTCCACTTTAAATGCCACACCGCCATTCCGTGATCACACAACGGATTTCTAAAAAATGTATAACTGCTGAGCTCATACGTCTCAGGAATGGATGTTAATCTAAGAGAAGTTAACTTCTCTGCCACCAGAAAATATGATAAGTTCATAGAGATCAATCAATGTAATTAGGAATGCAACGTCAGACATTCATCCATACATGTTGTCCAGGAATAGGACAAACCGAAGGCACTCTCCTACCACATCCTGTCGAGAATTACCCCTAGGTTAGTAGCAAGAAGTCCTTGCATCGAAGATCTCAAATGGAGAATTGCTATCACTAATAAGTGATATGGGAAAATTCCCCTAAGGGTCAGTGAAAAGCAGCCCTACATTCCATCTTCCATATCATTTCATTTCATGTCTTTGCTTTCGAACATGTATATTGGTTCGAAGTGGTTTTCGTATAAGAATCGCTCGAATCCAACCCTGATTCGAAGGAACCGATCATCGATAAAAAGATGTTTGGTAATAGGGAATTATTCTTTGACTGTTTAATTTTTTTATCAAAATATCTTCTGAAGATATATATCTTTAAACATTTCTTTCTGCTATATACGAAATCATTAAACCTCTCTTATCAAATCCTTTGAACACTTAAAACCTTTTTAAAGATGATTTTTTATCAAAATATCTTTTGAAGAGATATATTTTCAAAGCATTTCTTTCTAGTTATTTGATTGACTCTAAATCCTTTTACTATCTTTTAGAGATGATTTTTAATTTACTTAATATTATTCCAAAAAAAATTAAAAAAATAATTTTCCTTTGACCAATTTAATTTAAACTCCTTTAAAAGAATTTTCATGTCACTTTCAAAAATACTTAGTTATTCATTTGAAAAGATTCACAAAAGATTCAGGAAAGATTAATTTAGCTAAATCATTATTTGTAACAGTTATTAAAAAAAAGTGTTACAGATAGTGTTCTAAAAGCTTATTTGATTAAAATAACTTTTAGATTATTTAAAATTCCAATTTATAACTTAGATCTCTTTTAAAACATTTTAAAAAAAAATTATAGGATTTATTTATATTTTTACAGAATTTAAAATATCATTTTCAAATGAATCCCTCTATGGATTCTAAACAGCAAAACCGCGATTATTTTCAAAACTCGTTTTTCCCATATTTTCAAAGCTATTAAACCAAATATCGATCTTTTTATTTCATTTGAAAATTTTGATTATAGGAGTTTTAAAAATTCTTATTACAAAGAAATTTGACTGTGAATCCATCGTACAAATGGATTTAAATTATTATGGTGCGAAATTGCAAACTACCGTTACATGACGCGCCTATTTTCACTAATTTTTCAATTTCTTTTCAAACTTCGCCGAAACTCTTTTATATGTTTGTAAAACATTATTAAACCATTTCCAAAGGGTTTAAACATTCTATATACACCATTCCATTCAATGAAGGAAAATGATTCCCTTTGTGTTTATCGACGTGTATTATCGTGACTTGTATATATATTCAACAACTATATTAAACATTCATATTATCATATTCAAACATGATAAACAACCATCACTAAGAATCATATACAAACATATGTGTCATACAATAATATATATAACTATAGTTTAGGTTTTTTCATCGTAATCGAAATCGATACTTCCTACCAACATTCATTTAAATCAACACTTCACAAAACATCTCCTAAACCCCTAAAACTCACAGCCATGGCCCTCTACCTTTCCTTCGCTCTCGACCCAACATTCTCTCCCTTGCTAATCATGCTTCCCATGATGTATTAGGCTCAACACTAGAGTTTAGAAGAGATTAGAGAAGATTTGGTCAACTTTTGAAAAAGTTAGAGAGTAATCCTTCCACTAATTTTAACCCACCAACTTTTTCTCAAGTTTTGGGAAATAAGAGAGACTTCCAAGGAAGCCATTAAAGAGAATTTAGAAAGCTCAAGAATGAAAAATAAGAACAAGAAGTGAAAGGTATGCGGAAATGAGAAGGTATGCATGGGTATTTATAGGATTTTTTATTAAGTAAAGCCTTTCCACATCCATCTCCCCTAACATTTTGCACGCTAGACCCTCCCATGTGCCATACACGTTAGCCCCATCTTCTTATGTGGTGGTGATGTAATAAGTTGATGGTTGCTTTTTGGTTGCTTAAGTATTAAGTTTTAGGGAAATATCTTAATATTTTGTAATATATATATATATATATATATATATATATATATATATATATATGAGTGTGTATGTTAAAGTGTATATGTATATTTATATATATGTGTGTGTGTATGTGTTCAAGTGTATGTTAGGGCATGCATATGTATGTTATATATGTGCACATGACATATAAACAAGTTTGCAACAACTTTGAACAACTTCCATTCATTAAACTGTTGAAAATCGGGAAATCGATTTCAGGTCACATTTTCGCTTATATTTTAAATTACATATAAATGTAAATAAGATTTTGAATTAAATTTCTTATCATTCTTAACTAACTAAAATGATCATATTTTATTTATAAAACCATATAAATTAATAATAACAATTATTTACAAAAATCGCTATTATATCGATAAAGCGATGCGAATTTTCTTATATAACCAAATCAATATATATCTTCATAAAATTATTAAAAATTATTTATTATCACTTTAAAAATATACAAATTTATTTTTATCATCTAAAACAATTATTTTAAAAATTATAATAATTATTAAATCATTAAATCTCTATTTAAATTCATAAATCCATATTTAAATTTAAGGGCATCACTAATGATGTCATAAACACATTTTATTTTCAAATATAAAATAATTGATTTTATTTCATATTTATGTTCAATTATTAAAATAAGTTTATGCAACTAGCTCCATGCATGACGATTGATCATTATAGAGCTGTTTATCGATAAAATGGTTTTCGGTTCCTTTTATCGATAATTTCTAAAGTAATTATTTTTGCGAATATTTATCCTAAATAAGTTCATTATCATTGTTCATTTCACAAAACTTGATTATTTTTTGAGAATAATCAATATTTGAATATTTAACATAATTTAAATAACTCCAATTAAAGTGATCAAATTTCGGATCGTTACATACCTCCCCCTTTAAAAAAAATCATCCTCGAAATTACCCGAAACAAAACCCAAAGGTATTGCCCAAAATATTTACTATTAAACTTACACACGTACGATGTACATTGATCATTTTTCACGGTATCCGACTCGATTTTCTATTCGAATCCAAAACTTTACTTCTGAACTAGTATTGATCCCCCAATCTTTTAGTGCGGACTTTGACCAGGCTTTCTAATCGGAACTTCAGTTTTTCCTTGTATGGCTCTCAACTATGATTGGAAACCCAAGTCTCCAACCATAAACCCTCATCAATGTTCGCCTTCAAAAATCGAATAGTAAATCCTTTTTCGGATAGGTGTAAATAGCATAAAGTTCTGCACTCGAATCTTAGATTGAAATTGTGTGATGAAATAATCCACGTACTTCATATGAATTTAATAATTTTTCGAAAAAATGAAAATATTTCATAAAACCTTCACTCTTTATTCAAACATTTTTATAAAGATGCTTCCTTATATTTAACTATTTGCCAACATTTCTAGGAAATTATTCAAGTTAAAGATGACTAACTTTTGTTATAATATACCTCTTATTCTATAATTTGCTTCTTTTAACCAATATTAAATGCAAACGCCTTTGTATTTAATAAAACTTCTTTTGTTAATCAAGATTTATTTTATTAAATAATATGCCTTTTATTAATTACCTACTTATACCAGTTTCAATACTTAAAAGTATTTATGTACTTATTCAAATGTTTTAAGTATATTCACAATTTACTTAATAAGTTTTGCTTACTTTAAATATAATCAAAGAGATTGAAACTATTGTTACCAAAACATTGTTATAACAAAACCCCTTTATGCATTAAACATATAACATTTTTTATCTTTATATAAAAGATACTAATACTTTCTTTTATCTTTAAAATTGCATTATTAAAGATCTAAATATACCCATAAGATTCTTCCAAAGTGTCATTCAAGGGTTTAAAAACAAATGTCGCTACAAACTCAAAACCATTCATTAATACTTTAACCATTTCTTTTAAAGATCAAAGCTTACCA
This sequence comes from Allium cepa, assembly GCA_030765085.1. Classification (NCBI taxonomy): domain Eukaryota; kingdom Viridiplantae; phylum Streptophyta; class Magnoliopsida; order Asparagales; family Amaryllidaceae; genus Allium; species Allium cepa. The sequence continues at coordinate 74,988,616 of CM060942.1, forward strand.
TGCTTGTCAATTAAGATAATACACTTTGGTAAAAATTATTAACCATCAATTAATTTATCATTTAATTATTCACATTATCCTTTTTAAATTTAGAAAATTATGTAGATTAAGTAACTCAAAAATGATACCAAGGAACTGGATGCCACCAATAGTATCGCATATTCCCTTAACAAAAAAGGGAATACATTAAGAGAAGTGTTTACTATCCGAACATATCTCCTGCCCATTTTTATTTACTTTTAAGCCACTCAATTCAATTATTCATAAGATTATTCTTCATTTTCAAAATTTCATTTTAGAAATAATACTATTAGTATTCCTTTTCGAAAAATCATGTGAAATTCCTTTCAAAAATATCAGAATTTAAATCCTCAAAAATTCCTTTATAAGGCACGTTTTATAAATTGAGTTTATAAAATCACTTGTATGAAACATATTTAGATTAATTTATCTTAAATAAGTTCCATTAATCTTAAACCAACATTATTATTTATCGAATACCCCATAGTCAAATTATGAAACTAAATTCATGAGGTGTTCGTACTAACTAAACAATCAATCCATCAACGGTAATAACCGAGTATTATCATTTCCTTAATCAAATAACTACATTATTTGATAAATATTCTTTATGTTCAAAATATAATTCTAGGTAAAATTGTTTCATTTACAATTTTTCTAAACCAAAATCATTTATGTATAACATTAACAAATACACGCTCATTTATAATACTCTCAAACTCATTCTAGGGTGTTACTAATCCTATCTCTAATGAATTACTCATCCTAAGGCATTACTAATCCTATCTCTGGTGAGACTTTACCCCACCAAACTAAGTTTCTCGTTTAACCTTGCGCTCTGATACCAAATATGAAGTTTTATTTCCACGACCCTCAAAAATTGACCCTAATACATCCTTGGTATTCACGTGCCGCAAATTCAAGTGCTCAAGAGGCGGTTTCTTAAGGGTAAGGAGAAAAAAAAGAAAAAAAAGAATCCCACACGGATTGAATAACGTATATTACTTCATCATATAATCTTTACCATGGAAATTTTAAATACATACATTAAAGTTGACAACGGACAGTTACAAACATTCGTTCTTACAAATGCAAAATATAATAATACATTAGTGTGGTGGAAACGAATAACAATCTTTAGAAGAGTCTTCTAACTCCAAGCTTCGAGCTCCATCCAAATTTTCTCTAACTAAACCTGACTATTAGGCTGCCCGGGAAAATTAGGGCACCCAGAGTTTAAGGGAATAGAAAATAAACTCCAGATCAGTCATGGTATTGGTGTTAGAAACTCAAAATACGCATTTTAAAAACAAAGGTATCTCATGAGACCGCACTTAAACACGGAATGGGTTGTTACCTTGTGATAACAAAAACATTTGCTATGAAAAATTTAGTAATATTATTTTTAATAACATTCTTTAAAAAACGTTTTTCAAATAAACATATTAAAATAGCAGGAATTGTTACATTGGTTAAATTTGATGGCAGAATTGGTTTACAACTAAGTCCGGAGGAACTTATTGGAGAATGGATTTCCATATAAAGGCAGGTAGGGGACTACCTTTCATATAGCACATCTCTAGAGGAATATACCTATGATACATAAACAATCCTGCGTATCCGGCAAGATCGGTCTACCCTATTTAGCACTCAGACATGGCCAGGATAGAAACCAAATATGACATCACCCCGATCGTAACCGTCCAATCCGCGACGTCTCATAGCATACACCACATGCCCGAAATACATAGGGTTATCTAGAAAGCTGATGTCCATACCCTAATGGTTGCGAACCACATAATCTTATGACGTATGCTATTTAAGCCATTACCGGGTGATGAGGACTGAGATAATGATTACCTTTCACATAGCACATTCCACTTTGAGTGCCACACTGTCATTCAATGATCACACAACTAATTTCTAAAAAAATATAAATCCTGAGCTCATACGTCTTAGGAAAGTGTGTTAAGCTAAGAGAAGTAGCCTTCTCTGCCACCAAACAGATGATACGTTCATAGAGATCAATCAATGTAATAGAAATGCAATGTCAGGCATTCATCCATACAAGTTACGCAGGAATATGACAAACCGTAGGCACTTTCCTACCACATCCTACCGGGATTTACCCTTAGGATCAGTAACGAGATGTACTTGTATCGAAGACCACAAATGGAGAACCACTAATAAGTGATACGGGAAAATTCACCTAAAGGTTAGTGACAAGCATCCCTACTTCCATCTTCCAAATAATTTTCATTTCATGTCTTTGCTTTCAAACATGTATACTGGTTTGAAGTGGTTTTTAGATAAGAAATCGCTCAAATCCCACCCTGGTTCGATGAACCAATCATCGATTAAAAAATGTTAGGTAATAGGTAATCATTCTTTGTCTGATTAATTTCTTTTTATCAAAATATCTTCTAAAGATATACATATTTAAAACATTTCTTTCCGGCACATACAGAATTATTAAACTTCTCTTATCAAATCCTTTGATTACTTAAAACCTTTTTAAATTCCAATCATTTCATTGTTTACTATAGACCCAAACTATTATTCCTTTTGTATTAAGCATGGAAAGAAGGCTTCCATACCACCATAATTAAGAAGGATTAACTATCAAAATCAAATCTCATTCCTTTTATAAAATTCATTTTTTATAAACCCATTCCAAATCTCCAAATTAATTTATAAAACTTTTTTCAATAAATCTCTAAATTGTTTACAAAACTACTTTTATAAAGCTCTAAAATTATTTATTATACACCTTATAAAAAATCATTTATATAAATCATTTTATAAACATTCATTTTTAAAATCCTTTATAAAAATACTTATATAAACATCCTTTATATAAATCCTTTTCAAAAATCTTTAATAAAAATCCTTTATAAGTCCAAAACTCATTTTTATAAATCTTATATATTTATACAAATCTTCGTTATTATTAAAGTATCACTTATAAATCCATTCTTTTATCTATAAATTACCATTTATAAATCTCTCTTTTATTTACAAAATATAATTTATATATCTCTTATTTTATACAATATTTTACATAAAATGCTTCACATATATTTATTCCCGAAATACAGCTATTTTCTTTTACAAACAGAATCACATTATAATTAAAGATAAATCTATTTATTTTCCTCTCAAATTAATGTTCATTATTGAATCAGCGTCTTTGTAAAATAAATAGTTTCGAAATACTTTTAAGACATTTCGACAAAGGTTGGAGTAAAATAGATAGGTTCAAAAACCATTTCTAAATAAATGCCATAGAAATAAATGCTATAGAAAATTCCAAAGTTACTTTTAAAGCCATCCTTCAAATTGAACTCATTTTCAAATCAAAAGAGAAAATACTAGTATTACAAATTACTATAGTGAGGGAGCTACCATAGCAGTTAACTAATGCTAATATTACCTTTATTACTAAAAAGGTTCCACTTTTAACATATTTCAATGTTACACCAAATACGATCAGACTACCAAGATTATAGCACTAAATAATTAAGAATCAATAATTAATTCATCATTTATCCAATATTAATTAATCCACAGATTAATTAACTTCGATAATCATCATTTTACATTGCCAGAACATAATGGGGATTTATTCTGCTTAATAGATGTCTGAAATAATCTATTCAATTTAATTATAGAAGAAGTGGGATTTATTCTACCAAATAGATGTCCAATATAACTTATTAAATTTAATTATAGCAGAATGGGGATTTATTCTGCCAAATAAATGTCCAAAATAATCTATTCAATTTAATTATGGCACAAAGGTGTTTAATTATACCAAATAGATATCACAATTGACGTATAATTAATTTAACTATGTTATTATGTAAATCAATATAATTATATTCAATTACTATTATTTTATCACAAATTCATATTCATTAAAACAAATAACAAGTTATATCAAAATGTCATATTCATCAATATGAGTTTAACGCAAAAATTCATTGGTCAAACGGATTTTTAGAACGAATGAGATATGCAATTTCAAAGTTAACACGCTTTATTTATATAATATTTAAACAAATAGTTTAACTTTATCTCACCCAACTATAAATGGGCCAATCGCATTACTACACAACCCGACCAGCATCTACCTTCTCCCCTAAATCCAATCTCCTCCTGTATACGAATATGCACCACTGTGCACGCGTGTCACTAACACCACCAATAACACACCCACTCACCAATCAACAACTACACACATACTCTACTTTGCGAGATCGACATGACCATACCCTCACAACCTACTCCGATCACCCCAATCAATTTTCGACCCTCCTCCTCAAATTTAAAAACGCCAACCAGAAAAAAATTGATCATGAACATCTCTCTATCGCCGCAACACCACGCTTGGATCCATGCCACCACCATCGTTTGAAAGCCACCTCGCTACCTCACCTTCGACCACTTCCACCTGTAGCTTGGTGCACCACTACGTCACCTACAATCCAAAAAAAGTTGAGCCAAAAAACACAGCCACTAAACCAAAGAACAACCTCATCCAGGCAACTCCGATCATCGCACCACCTTCGACTGCACCCACAACTTCGCCTCGACTCCATGCTACTTCTAGTACCCTCCATCGATCCTCTCAAACCCCGGTTCGTCGGAATTTAATATATGATTGGCAAACAATTAAAAATCACCCATAGCCAACACTGTCTTCCTAAAATCATGACTCGACGATACGAGCACATCCACACCATCTAATGTCCATTTCTTGCTCGTCGAAATCACATCAATATTTCAAAAGTGGTGGATATCAAATGGTTTCCACCACTACACTCGATGAAATGTCGAGCGACTATTTTTGAAAAATGGTAGAGAGAATAATGAACAACTTTACAGTAGGTCATTTTAGCTAATTTCGATTGGATTGAGAGATATAGATTTTTAAAAGGAGGAGGATGTTGTTATTTTCGAAGAAGAAAAAAAGGAGAAGAACAAGAGAGGAGAAGTGAAGTATGAAATGGAGTGAAGTGATGATGGGTGCGAGTTAATATGGACAATTATACATAAAACCAAATTACTTAACTAAAGTCGAAACTTCTATCAAATCAAAAGGCAAATCATAATTAAATTACTCCAAGACTAAAAATTAAATTCTAAACATTAAAAATTTGAATTCTAAACATTAAAAAATTCTAAACATTAAAAATACTGGATGGTTACACCAGTTTACGGGAATTGTCATTATTTGTAGGTTGATTAGTCATGCTCGACCAGTTTATGGGTATTTATTATCTCTTATTGATTGTTTAAATTATCTTGGTTGGTTTATGAGAAGTTTACCTTTTTACCAAATGGGTTGGGTAGACAACATTTATGGGTGTATTGAAACGACCATCCTATGAATTGAATTTTCATAGTTTGACTACAAGGTATTTGTTGATAATGTTGGGTTAGAAGTTTATTTTAATAAAAGAAATTAAGTATAAATTTTCTAAGAAAATGATTTTATATAAGTATGGTTTGTAAAATATGGTTTATAAACGAAGAGAATTTAAACTGATATTTTGAAAACTTAAATCTAGTTGCTTTGAAAATGATTTCCAAGAATTTAGAGAAAACAAAAATAATGTTATCTAAAAGTACTTGTGAATATTAATATTGTGATAAGACTTTTAAGTTTTGTTCGAGTTTGAGGTTGCTCTCGGAATCGAGAGTCTATTTAGGAACAAAATATTTCAATATTATTTAGTTCAAGTTGCTCGTAAATGACTAAAAATGCATGAGAGATGTATTCGGTTGATAAGCTCTTCTCCTGAATATCACCCTTCGTAGTAAGATATATTGTACGACTTGGTAGGACCTGTTTTCCTGGTATCATTTTGGTGTTACTCAATCTATTTGCATATTTTCAATGGATTGTAAAGTAGTATTTGGAAAACTAGTTTATAAATTGAGATCATGATACTTATATACGAAGTATTTGTTGCTGCTTTAAAAAAGAGTTTGATTTAGTGTTGAAGTATGATTAAATATTCAAAAGTAATATGTATATATTATTGTTTCAAATCATTTGAGATAAAATCCAGATGCTTAGTTCTAAAGATTTTCTTGAAAGAAATTTGAAGTAAAATACAGAAATAGTAAAATACAACACAGTAAATATGGAGTAGTTTTGGTAATACTAATTTTGATATGAGCTTTCTGTAAAATATATTTGTATGTATGATACGTAGGGAGCATGAGTGTTAGGGGCATAGCCCAAATAATTATGAAACATTTTCTTATTTTCCCTTTTTAATAAAGAGCATTTAATAAATAAGTTAAACTTCGATAACTAATTTTATCGACACATGTATCCTATACATTACAATGTGCTAAGTTTATTATGTTGTGATGTGTTTGGCTGATAGTTATCAATTATTGAACGGACAGATTTTTCGATGATTTTTGACGCTCTAAAACTTCCAGATCATTGTTCGATTTGAAGCTAGGTGTTTTGAATATATAAAGATGAGTTTATGTAATTCTTAAATTGAAAAGGTAATAAGTCAACATAACATTTTAGTTGGTTTGAACATCTTTGTTGAGTAAGCCATTGGTTGTTATTGGGCCAACTAATAAACATCTTTATCCTTTGGGATGTCTAAAGAAAGTAGACTTTAGGTATGAGTTTGGATACCAGTGTCCTCTTCCTATCTACTTGCGTAACCTAATGGATAACGGAGTCTAAAAGGATGACTTAATTATAAGACCTAGACTTGTTTTGGGTATTCATCTAAATTTTAGGAAGTAGATTGCATCTTATTTTTTGTATATGTTCTTAGCATGTTGTAGAGAACTATACGAGTATAAATAAAATTATGTCCTTATAAAATGTTTTATAAATTAAGTTATGACTATGAATTTTTTTTATGAATAAGGTATGTTTTATGTAATGTTTCATAAATGGTTTTGAGTATTAAATGAGATACTATTTGTGTAAATGAGTGTAAAAAAGTAATTGGTATAGTTGAAGAATTATTTAAAAGCGTTATTTTATAGTTGAAGAAACAATAAAGTACATAGGTTGTACGTATATCATTTTATTCTCATGAAAGTTCTTGATCTAAGATTCGAAAATAGGGTTTATAGGTGATTTATGCTAGTCCGAACAACGATTTTTCACTTGATTCTCAATAATGAACACTTGAAACAGATTTTTGATTTGATCCTGAGATTTTCTATCATATTATATGGCTCTTAAAGGGAAATAAAGGTATCTAATCAAGGAATCTAATCGGAGTCCGCACTAAAGAGGCCGGGTGACTAGTTTGAAAGTGAAATTTATGTGATCAAGCAAGTGGTCAAATTCGATATCATGTACGGATGATCCATGTACATTATAAAGTATTAAGTATATATGTTTATTAATTTATGTTGGCTTAGGAGAGTTCTAGGAATGATTTTTCTATTTGTTCAGAGGTAGCTTGAATAATCATCTATGTTGAGGCTTATAAGCATTAGGTACACTTAGTAAACTATGTATTGTCCTTGTGCGATGGGAGGGTTTTTGAACCTGAGTAAACCTTAAGCTTTGTTTGCTAGTAATTTTGAATACTATTAAGTACTGGTATGAGCTTATTTCTTTTGTTAATTGGTCATATTGGAATTTCAATGATGAAATGTTTTAAGTAGGGGAGAACGTAGTGATCCGTAATTTCAAACACTTCGTATTTAAATATCTAAATTATTTAAATATTTAAATCTTGGATTTAATGTGTTAAAGTAATTTTATAACCTTGATTAACCCCTTTTAATTAATAACACATGGTGGTAACTTGTTTTTGAAATGTGTGTGTAAAATAAATATTTCGAAGAATATAGATAATATGGCCAAAAATCGTTTTATCATTAAACAGTTTTTTACTCAATATATGTTGTTCGAACTTTTTGGGCTTGCATAAGAAAATTAGTGTGTTATTAATTAGAAACTAAAATTATTTTAGTGGTTATGGCTAATTAAATGTAATTAGTGATGTCATGGGTGATGTTGTGGAGTAGAATATATTCTATAAAAGAAGCCTTAAGGGTGAAGTAAAGGAGAGTGAGGTGGAAAGTTAAGCATATGGGTGGGCATGCTTTTTTGGCTAGCCAAAGTGGTTTGGAAGGTTGTGGTGATCTCTTGTAAACACTAATATGCAGAAACGTTGGAAAATTTTATTTACTAAGTAATGAACAAAAATGGCTCTTTTCTACCGTTTGAGATTCAAAATTCAAAGCAAATGAACCCCAAACTCTACCAAACTTTGAAAAAGGCCTTAGCACAATGTAGAAGCAAGGAATATCGTTTCAAATATTGAAGGAAGGAGGCACAAGTTGTTGTGAAAACTTTCAATTAATTTGCACTAACTTCAAAACTGCAGCGGAATACTAAGGCACGGAAGCAATCAAAAGAAGGATCTAGCTTATCGATTAATTATCAACCACCAATTCAATGAAAAATAATCACCAAACAAAGTGAAATAGAAGAGTAGAGAACACAAAAATTTAACGTGGTTCGGCTAGACTGCCTACATCCACGGACCTAACAACTATTCTTTGTTTTACAGAAGAAAGAGAGTACAAAGGAAAGAGATTACAAAACTATAGGTAGTAAAGTGGAGAGACTAACCTATAATTACAAATTGAATAATCAATTACTATAGAGACTTGTTTGCACTCAAAACCTCTAGTTTGATTTGACTGCAACAATTAGGGTTTACTTAAGAAGGAGATAATGGTGGATGCCATCTCACACACTCATATGAAGATGAACTTCCTTCATTTAAATAGGCTTAAGAATGAAGGATTACTTGGAGAGTAAGAAAAATTAATGGCCCGATTATCTTGAAATCTTTCCAAATATTTAAGATTCGATTTCTATGCAAATTGATAATGACGATCATAATTTCCATAATTTAGCTTTGAATCTCCATATACAAACTTTTCTATCTCCGTATAACAAATCTTTTGACAATCAATTGATTAGCTAATTAGTTAGTTTCATTTCTTCAAAAGGAATCACGCATAACTTTCCTCCTTTTCTTTCCTCCTATAACCTAATTAATTGACAAGATAAATTAGCTATATTCTTTTCTTCTTTGGAAAATATTTGAATCGCCTAAATTTAACCAAAGGGTGAGATCTAGCCATGAGCAACATTTTAAGAAGGAGTGTGGCCGAGAGCTTTTCTACGCATAGGAAGGAGATACTCAACATTATATACTCTAATCTCCTTCGCAAGGATTTCGTTAGACTTTCCTAAGTCAACACCAATAGACTTACCAACAAGCTTAGCAACATTCAAAGCATAAGATAAAGAATCATTGCTACAAATATGCTTACAAATAGGGCCAACTGTACCATAATGCCTTTCCTGCAACAGAGCTCCACCTACACTCTGAACCTCTGTAACCTTTTCATCAAAGGATTTCTCTCCAAATATGAAAAAAAAATCCGATGACCCCAAATGTGTTTGGCAATTTTCTATCCTCTCAATGTCACCACTTAATAGAGGTTCCACCTTCAACAAAAACCGCTCATCTAATATCACATGCCTGTTAGTCACAATTATCCTTGTTTTTTTACACCACAACCTATTCCTCTTCACTCCTTCTCTATAGCCTAACAAAATGTGCTTGCTTTCTCTAGGCTTCAACTTATCATGTCTCTCATCTCCTAAATAAGCTGAACAACTAAACACTTTGAGGAATGAATAATCAACATGATCTCTTTTCCATATATCTTTTGGGATCTTCTTATCTACAGCAATAAAAGGTGCATGGTTGATGAGAAATACTGCCACAAATATAGCTTCTGCGCAAAATCCCTCTTCTTGGCCAGTAGTCTATCTCAAGCTTATAGCTCTCTCTCATGATGTCTGAACATGCTCTCCGCCACTCCATAAAAATGTAACTCAATAGAGATAGAAAAAGATCTAACTACATGCTCGGACGCACGGTATTTAGTGAAATCTTCTAACATAAATTCATTACTATTTTCAACTTTTAGCATCTTCAAATGCTTCGTCGACTGCTTCTCAAATAAGGTCTTCCACTTACAAAACTAGGCAAATATTGGGTCTTTGGCCATTAAGAAATAGACCCAGACCTTTTATGACAAATCATCCACAAATAAGGCGAAGTAACCGGCTCCACCAGAAGATCCAACTAGGGTGGGTCCCCATACATAAGAATGAACATACTCCAGAAACTCTTTAGCACTAGGTCTCCCAACATGAAATGTGAAATGCTTTTTCTTTCCAAAAGAACAATTTCCATAAGAGCTAAGCTTCAACTGATAAACACCATCAATCCACCCCTGCTCCTTTAGTACTTAAAGACACACCTCATCAACATAACCTAAACGAAGATGCCATAACTAAGTAGAATCTGAAACACAAGAATCAGTAAAAACCAATGAATTTTCTAAGATTGTCTCTCTATGAAGCATATAAACATCATCAACTATATACCCAAACCATTATTCCTTTAGTATTAAGCATGGAAAGAAGGCTTCCATACCACCATAATTAAGAAGGATTAAATATCAAAATCAAATCTCATTCCTTTTATAAAATTCCTTTTTTATAAACCTATTTCAAATCTCCAAATTAATTTATAAAACTTTTTTCAATAAATATCTAAATTGTTTACAAAACTGCTTTTATAAATCTCTAAAATTATTTATTATACACCTTTTAAAAAATCATTTATATAAATCATTTTATAAACATTCATTTTTAAAAATCCTATATAAAAATACTTATATAAACATCCTTTATATAAATCCTTTTCAAAAATCTTTAATAAAAATCCTTTATAAGTCCAAAACTCATTTTTATAAATATTATATATTTATACAAATCTTCGTTATTATTAAAGTATCACTTATAAATCCATTCTTTTATCTATAAATTACCATTTATAAATCTCTCTTTTATTTACAAAGTATAATTTATATATCTCTTATTTTATACAATATTTTACATAAAATGTTTCACATATATTTATTCCCGAAATACCGCTATTTTCTTTTAGAAACAGAATCACATTATAATTAAAGATAAACCTATTTATTTTCCTTTCAAATTAATGTTCATTATTATATCAGCGTCTTTGTAAAATAAATAGTTTCGAAATACTTTTAAGACATTTCGACAAAGGTTGGAGTAAAATAGATAAGTTCAAAAACCATTTCTAAATAAATGCCATAGAAAATTCAAAACCATTTCCAAATAAATGCCATAGAAAATTCCAAAGTTACTTTTAAAACCATCCTTCAAATTAAACTCATTTTCAAATCAAAAGAGAACATACTAGTATTACAAATTACTATAGTGAAGGAGCTACCATAGAAGTTAACCAATGCTACTATTACCTTTATTACTAAAAAGGTTCCACTTTTAACATATTTCAATGTTACACCAAATACGATCAGACTACTAAGATTCTAGCACTAAATAATTAAGAATCAATAATTAATTCATCATTTATCCAATATTAATTAATCCACAGATTAGTTAACTTCGATAATCATCATTTTACATTGCCAGAACATAATGGGATTTATTCTGCTTAATAGATGTCTGAAATAATCTATTCAATTTAATTATAGAAGAAGGGGGATTTATTCTACCAAATAGATGTCCAATATAACTTATTAAATTTAATTAAAGCAGAATGGGGATTTATTCTGCCAAATAAATGTCCAAAATAATCTATTCAATTTAATTATGGTATAAAGGTGTTTAATTATACCAAAGAGATATCACAAATGACGTATAATTAATTTAACTACGTTATTATGTAAATCAATATAATTATATTCAATTACTATTATTTTATCACAAATTAATATTCATTAAAAAAATTAACAAGTTATTTCAAATGTCATATTCATCAATATGAGTTTAACGCAAAAATTCGTGGGTCAAACGGATTTAGAACGTTTGAGAAATGCAATTTCAAAGTTAACACACTTTATTTATATAATATTTAAACAAATAGTTTAACTTTATCTCACCCAAACTATAAATGGGCCAATCGCATCACTACACAACCCGACCTGCATCTACCTTCTCCCCTAAATCCAATCTCCTCCTGTATACGAATATGTACCACTATGCACGCGTGTCACTAACTCCACCAATAACACACCCACTCACCAATCAACAACTGCACACATACTCTACTTTGCGAGATCGACATGACCATACCCTCACCATCTACTCCGATCACCCCAATCAATTTTCGACCCTCCTCCTCAAATTTAAAAACGCCAACCAGAAACAAACTGATCACGAACATCTCTCCATCGCCGCAACACCACGCTTGGATCCATGCCACCACCATCGTTTGACAGCCACCTCGCTACCTCACCTTCGACCACTTTCACTTGTAGCTTGGTGCTCCACTACGTCACCTACAATCAGAAAAAAGTTGAGCCAAAAAACACAGCCACTAAACCCAAGAACAAACTCATCCAGGCGACTCCGATCATCGCACCACCTTCGACCGCACCCACAACTTCGCATCGACCCCACGCTACTTCTAGTACCCTCCATCGATCCTCTCAACCCCCGGTTCGTTAGAATTTAATAGATGACTGGCAAACAAATAAAAATCACCCATAGCCAACACTGTCTCTCTAAAATCATGACTCGACGATACGAGCACATCCACACCATCTAATGTCCATTTCTTGCTCGTCGAAATCACATCAATATTTCAAAAGTGGTGGATATCAAATAGTTTCCACCACTACACTCGATGAAATGTCGAGCGACTATTTTTGAAAAATGGTAGAGAGAATAATGAACAACTTTACAGTAGGTCATTTTAGCTAATTTCGATTGGATTGAGAGATATAGATTTTTAAAAGGAGGAGGATGTTATTATTTTCGAAGAAGAAAAAAAGGAGAAGAACAAGATAGGAGAAGTGAAGTATGAAATGGAGTGAAGTGATGATGGGTGCGAGTTAATATGGACAATTATACATAAAACCAAATTACTTAACTAAAGTCGAAACTTCTATCAAATCAAAAGGCAAATCATAATCAAATTACTCCAAGACTAAAAATTAAATTCCAAACATTAAAAATTTGAATTCTAAACATTAAAAAATTCTAAACATTAAAAATTCTGGATGGTTACACCAGTTTACGGGAATTGTTATTATTTGTAGGTTGATTAGTCATGCTCGACCAGTTTATGGGCATTTATTATCTCTTATTGATTGTTTAAATTATCTTGGCTGGTTTATGAGAAGTTTACCTTTTTACCAAATGGGTTTGGTAGACAACATTTATGGGTGTATTGAAAAGACCATCTTGTGAATTGAATTTTCATAGTTTGACTACAAGGTGTTTGTTGATAATGTTGGGTTAGAAGTTTTTTTTAATAAAAGAAATTAAGTACAAATTTTCTAAGAAAATGATTTTATATAAGTATGGTTTGTAAAATATGGTTTATAAACGAAGAGAATTTGAACTGATATTTTGAAAACTTAAATCTAGTTGCTTTGAAAATGATTTCAAGAATTTAGAGAAAACAAAAATAGTTTTATCTAAAAGTACTTGTGAATATTAATATTTTGATAAGACTTTTAAGTTTTGTTCGAGTTTGAGGTTGCTCTCGGAATCGAGAGTCAATTTAGGAACAAAATATTTCAATATTATTTAGTTCAAGTTGCTCGAAAATGACTAAAAATGCACGAGAGATGTATTCGGCTGATAAGCACTTCTCCTAAATATCACCCTTCGTAGTAAGATATATTGTACGACTTGGTAGGACCTGTTTTCCTGGTATCATTTTGGTGTTACTCAATCTATTTGCATATTTTCGATGGATTGTAAAGTAGTATTTGGAAAACTGGTTTATAAATTGAGATCATGATACTTATATACGAAGTATTTGTTGCTGCTTTAAAAAAGAGTTTGATTTAGTGTTGAAGTATGATTAAATATGCAAAAGTAATATGTGTATATTATTGTTTCAAATCATTTGAGATAAAATCTAGATGCTTAGTTCTAAAGATTTTCTTTAAAGAAATTTGAAGTAAAATACAGAATAGTAAAATACAACACAGTAAATATGGAGTAGCTTTGGTAATACTGATTTTGATATGAGCTTTCTGTAAAAAATATTTGTATGTATGATATGTAGGGAGCATGAGTGTTAGGGGCATAGCCCAAATAATTATGAAACATTTTCTTATTTTCCCTTTTTAATAAAGAGCATTTAATAAATAAGTTAAACTTCGATGACTAATTTTATCGACACACGTATCCTATACATTAAGACAATGTGTTAAGTTTATTATGTTGTGATGTGTTTGGCTGATAGTTATCAATTATTGAACGGACAGATTTTTCGATGATTTTTGACGCTCTAAAACTTCCAGATCATTGTTGGATTTGCAGCTAGGTGTTTTGAATATATAAAGATGAGTTTATGTAATTCTTAAATTGAAAACGTAATAAGTCAACACAACATTTTAGTTGGTTTGAACATCTTTGTTGAGTAAGCCATTGGTTGATATTGGGCCAACTAATAAACATCTTTATCCTTTGGGATGTCAAAAGAAAGTAGACTCTACGTTTGAGTTTGGATACCAGTGTCCTCTTCCTAGCTACTTGCGTAACCCGACGGATAAAGGAGTCTAAAAGGATGACTTAATTATAAGACCTAGACTTGTTTTGGGTATTCATCTAAATTTTAGGAAGTAGAGTGCATCTTATTTTTTGTTTGTGTTCTTAGGATGTTGTAGAGAACTATACGAGTATAAATAAAATTATGTCCTTATAAAATGTTTTATAAATAAAGTTATGACTATGAATTTTTTTTATGAATAAGGTATGTTTTATGTAATGTTTCATAAATGGTTTTGAGTATTAAATGAGATACTATTTGTGTAAATGAGTGTGAAAAAAGTAATTGTTATAGTTGAAGGATTATTTAAAAGCGTTATTTTATAGTTGAAGAAACAATAAAGTACATAAGTTGTACGTAGATCATTTTATTCTCAAGAAAGTTCTTGATCTAAGATTCGAAAATAGGGTTTATAGGTGATTTATGCCAGTACGAACGATGATTTTTCACTTGATTCTCAATAATGAACACTTGAAACAGATTTTTGATTTGATCCTGAGATTTTCTATCATATTATATGGCTCTTAAAGGGAAATAAAGGTATCTAATCAAGGAATCTAATCGGAGTCCGCACTAAAGAGGCCGGGTGACTAGTTTGAAAGTGAAATTTATGTGATCAAGCAAGTGGTCAAATTCGATATCATGTGCGGATGATCCATGTACATTATACAGACATAAGTATATATGTTTATTAATTTCTGTTGGCTTAAGAGAGTTCTGGGAATGATTTTTCCATTTGTTCAGAGGTAACTTGAACAATCATCTAAGTTGAGGCTTATAAGCATTAGGTACATTTAGTAAACTATGTATTGTCCTTGTGCGATGGTAGGGTTTTTGAACCTGAGTAAACCTTAAGCTTTGTTTGCTAGTAATTTTGAATACTATTAAGTACGGGTATGTGCTTATTTCTTTTGTTAATTGGTCATATTGGAATTTCAATGATGAAATGTTTTAAGTAGGGGAGAACGTAGTGATCCGTAATTTCAAACACTTCGTATTTAAATATCTGAATTATTTAAATATCTAAATCTTGGATTTAATGTATTAAAGTAATTTTATAACCTTGATTAACCCCTTTTAATTAATAACACATGGTGGTAACTTGTTTTTGAAATGTGTGTGTAAAATAAATATTTTGAAGAATATAGATAATATGGCCAAAAATCGTTTTATCATTAAACAGTTTTTACTCAATATATGTTGTTCGAACTTTTTGGGCTTCCATAATAAAATTATTGTGTTATTAATTAGAAACTAAAATTGTTTTAGTGGTTATGGCTAATTAAATGTAATTAGTGATGTCATGGGTGATGTTGTGGAGTAGAATATATTCTATAAAAGAAGCCTTAAGGGTGAAGTAAAGGAGAGTGAGGTGGAAAGTTAAGCATATGGGTGGGCATGCTTTTTTGGCTAGCCAAAGAGGTTTGGAAGGTTGTGGTGATCTCTTGTAAACACTAATATGCAGAAATGTTGGAAAATTTTATTTACTAAGTAATGAACAAAAATGGCTCTTTTCTACCAATTGACATTCAAAATTCAAAGCAAATGAACCCCAAACTCTACCAATTTTTGAAAAACGCCTTTGCACAATGTAGAAGCAAGGAATATCGTTTCAAATATTGAAGGAAGGAGGCACAAGTTGTTGTGAAAACTTTCAATTAATTTGCACTAACTTCAAAACTGCAGAGGAATACTAAGGTACAGAAGCAATCAAAAGAAGGATCTAGCTTATCGATTAATTATCAACCACCAATTCAATGAAAAATAATCACCAAACAAAGTGAAATAGAAGAGTAGAGAACAGAAAAATTTAACGTGGTTCGGCTAGATTGCCTACATCCACGGACCCAACAACTATTCTTTGTTTTACGGAAGAAAGAGAGTACAAAAGAAAGAGATTACAAAATTATAGGTAGTAAAGTGGAGAGACTAACCTATAATTACAAATTGAATAATCAATTACTACAAAGACTTGTTTGCACTCAAAACCTCTAGTTTCATTTGACTGCAACAATTAGGGTTTACTTAAGAAGGAGATAATGGTGGATGTCATCTCACACACTCATATGAAGATGAACTTCCTTCATTTTAAAAAGGCTTAAGAATGAAGGATTACTTGGAGAGTAAGAAAAATTAATGGCCCGATTATCTTGAAACCTTTCCAAATATTTAAGATTCGATTTCTATGCAAATAGATAATGATGATCATAATTTCCATAATTTAGCTTTGAATCTCCATATACAAACTTTTCTACCTCCGTATAAAAATCTTTTGACAATCAATTGATTAGCTAATTAGTTAGTTTCATTTCTTCAAAAGCAATCACGCATAACTTTCCTCCTTTTCTTTCCTCCTATAACCTAATTAATTGACAAGATAAATTAGCTATATTCTTTTCTTCTTTGGAAAATATTTGAATCACCTAAATTTAACCAAAGTGTGAGATCTAGATCTAGCCATGAGCAACATTTTAAGAAGGAGTGTGGCCGAGAGCTTTTCTACGCATAGGAAGGAGATACTCAACATTATATACTCCAATCTCCTTCACAAGGATTTCGTTAGACTTTCCTAAGTCAACACCAACAGACTTACCAACAAGCTCAGCAACATTCAAAGCATAAGATAAAGAATCATTGCTACAAATATGCTTACAAATAGGGCCAACTGAACCATAATGCCTTTCCTGCAACAGAGCTCCACCTACACTCTGAACCTCTGTAACCTTTTCATTAAAGGATTTCTCTCCAAATATGAAAAAAAAATATGATGACCCCAAATGTGTTTGGCAATTTTCTATCCTCTCAATGTCACCACTTGATAGAGGTTCCACCTTCAACAAAAACCGCTCATCTAATATCGCATGCCTGCTAGTCACAATTATCCTTGTTGTTTTACACCACAACCTATTCCTCTTCACTCCTTCTCTATAGCCTAACAAAATGTGCTTCCTTTCCCTAGGCTTCAACTTATCATGTCTCTCTTCTCCTAGATAAGCTGAACAACTAAACACTTTAAGGAATGAATAATCAACATGATCTCTTTTCCATATCTCTTTTGGGATCTTCGTATCTACAGCAATAAAAGGTGTATGGTTGATGAGAAATACTGCCACAAATATAGCTTCTGCGCAAAATCCCTCTTCTTGGTGTAAAGAACCGTAAATCCGTACTCCTTGAATAGACACTAATCTCCATTGATTAACTCAAGGTGAATGAAAATACGAACCCTTATGGTTTTAAGAAAGAAAAAGAGGGAAAGAAAAAGAAAGAGTAGAAGAGAGAAAAGAAAATAGAATAGAAAATAACAGAACAACATCAGAATCTCACAATTCGCAGCGGAATAACATATAATAATAAATGAATAATCTTTAATCAAAGAACTATATCAGTTATTACATCACATTATATTACATTACATCAAATCATCAGAGTGTACAACAACAAACAATTTTAAACAGCGGAAAAGAAATACTATATACTAGTAATACGCCATCCAGCTTGCCTCCAGCAACTCCTGAATTCCAGAATATCCTGATAAACCTAACTCTTGACTGCCCGTGTGAAAATTGGTGGGCACCCAGAGTTTAGGAAGGAAAACAATAAACTCCGAGTCAGTCATGTGACTGGTGCGAGAACTAAAACAGTTTATTTTTCTTTTTTTATCAAAATAGAAGATTATTTTAAAAATCAATTCGAAATGCTTTTAAGAATGAGACTACCATAAGGCCTCCCGCACACACACACATGCAAACGCAGAATCGGAGGAGATTTCTCCTTATGATAGTCAAAGATGCTTGATACGCATTAAAAAGAACATTTGATATTATTACTAGTGCATAGTGTAGAGAAAATTCATTTCGAAAATAAAGATATAAATCTTAGCCAGCATAGACATTTCGCACTTATGCCTACTATAGCTACCATGTTCAATAACGGGTTACCGCCATATTCCATGACAGGTAATACAACTAAAACCGTACAAGGCTCGTATTTGAAGAATGGATTTTCCAACAAATGGTCAGGCCAAGGAACTTCCCATTGCCACATGGAAACGCCTCTGGAAGGACGCCCCGAGAACCACCGTTCTCCGCTAAACAAAGCCGGGAATCCCTTTTCCCAAGGAATATTACAAACCCTCAGATATGCCACCCCCGGTCCTTTGGAACCTTTAACCGAGCGCTCGTCACCATCATCACACAATCATAAAGTGTTTTCAACATGAGTAAGTATCTGGGCTCCATACCATGATACTACCCTTTTCCAGAAGGAATGGCTATACCCTAGGGAAGCGATCCCTGGAAACCTTGCCGCACAATTCCTGTTTCGACCATTACCGGTTTGTGAGGCTCGACGAAGTCACGTCCACAAAACATACTTTATACAAAAGCCATGCTTTGGGTCAACAAATGATCATAGAAATGATCACCAAGATAAACGATCAAATAAATGATCCTATCACAAATAATCAACACAATGATCATTTACAGCTACACTCAGCATGTCACATTACCAATTTGGGAATATATCGCTGATAACTTCAACTATATAACCTCTGAGCTCGTACGTCTCAGAGAAGGGTGTTAAGCTAAGAGAATAAATTCTTCGCCACCAACAGAAATATATTTGAAAGAAATCGGCTTTATATCTCAACTTGTAACGTCAGACATACAATCCATACAAGTCTGTTCCAGACTCGAACAGAACCGAAGGCACTTACAAAGAAGTCCTTGCAATCCGGATATTCACTAATCACGTTCGGACTTCCCATCACATATGGAGTCTCTATACTGGGGACCAGTCGATGCAAAGACATTCGACAAGAAACCCTTTCGTTTTCGAAAATATCCGGTCTTCAACACCGGTCTTCGAATGCAATTCATAACGACGTATCACATATTCGGAATGGGTTATACGACCCCATGGTCCTTTCCCGGTTAACCCGAATAGTGAGCGCTTATTTTAAAAAAAAATAAGTGTGGCATTCAATTCCAAGCAAATCACAACAGATACCATTCAAAGGTAAATATCGATAATCGGTTATTGAACTATCAATGGATATGCACAACATCACCAGATTCCAAATAATTTTCCAAATTATTTATTTTCCAAAAATATCTTTATAAGATATACATTCTCCATTCTTTAAAAATAAATCAATATTTATTTTTAAACTCATTTTCCAAATTTCATTTATAAATTCCATATTGAATTTACATTCCAAAATATTTATGAATATATGATTTCCATTCAATTTCTAATATTCATTTTCAATTTATCTTCAAAAAGATAAATTCCAAATATTCACTTAATATTGGAAAAGCATTTCTATACTTATTAAAAATAAGTAATTCACAGATCTTTTTATTTTCTATGCTTAGAAAATATTTAATATACCCTAATCGAAATTAAGTATATATTTCATTCTTTAAGGAAATCATTCACTTAAACATATTTATTTGGGCCAAAACGAATGTTGCGTAAAACATCGTTACGACAACCCAAAATCACTAGTATAGGGATTCGAAATTAAAATAGATATATAAATCTCAATACTATACAAAACATTTCCTTTCGGAAATCATTTACTATAACAACAGTGTTATAGTCCACCATTCCCTTTTATTTCTCGAAAACATCTATTTCAACAATAAATGTTGAAATCTATGGTTTCGAATCTCAATACATTTTAAAACATCTTTAGATCGTTTTAATTCTATTTAAAACATCACATCCAAAATAATTTCTTTAACATAATATTCACTATTCAAAAACGTGAATATACTTGTTAATAAATTTCATCACTTCTACTCATTTTATTTTAAAGAATTATTCACTGTCTAAAACATGAATATAACTCCATAAATAAATTACAACAATTCACTTATCAAAATAAGTCGTTGCGGATTTATAAAACAATGTTTATAAATTCTATTTCTATTTATTTTATAACAACTTCCTTTTATAAATTTCCTTTATAAATCTATTCAATTTCATATCTCAATGATATACTAAAATTTCATATTATAAGTTAAATACTTATAATTTATTTGTTTATAAAATCGTTCCTTTAAACTTCATAAATTTATAAATCTTATAACTTATAAGATTCTTTTATTTATCCAAAATCTATTCTTTTAAATAACTTTACAAATTTTATAAACCTACTGTTTATAAAATTCCATTTATAACTTCACCGTTATAATTCTATAATTCCAATTTATGAAATTCATTTACAATTCATTATAATACTTGTAAAAGCTCGTTTTATAATTCCAATATTTTTAATTTATAAATATCAATTTTTAAATCTTTTAATATAAAACAATTTATATTACTATTTTTAAAACGTCTTTAAACTCTTTTATAATTTCATCATTCTGATTTATAAAATAATCAAATTTCATAAATTCTATAGATTTCATTCCTTTATGAAATCCATTTACAAATCATTCTATCACTTATAAAAGCTCGTTTTATAATTCAAGATATTCTAAATTTATAAATACAATTTATAAATCTTTTAATATAAATCAATTTATATTATTACTTTAAACATCTTTAAACTCTTTTATAGTTTCATCATTCTGATTTATAAAATAAAAATTTTATAAATCCTATTTTTAAACTTCTTATAATAAATTCAGAAATCCCAGTTCAAACTATTTTATAAAATCATCAATCCCATATTTTCAAAAATCACTGTTAACTGTATTTCTCAAAAATCATAATTTTTATAACATTAAAATTATAACGTTTATTTATTTAAGATGAATTAATTCCAAAAAAATATTTTTATAAACGTATATTTCCAAAAAATCACTTTAGAAATTAAAATCGTTGTTTTTAAATTTCAAAATTTGGATTCGATGATGCAACACATCAATAGTCAATTACGACTTTCAAACATCATATATCATCCATGATAAACAATCAAATATCACAATATTTGAATCAAACAAATATTTGTGAGGAATCCAGTTGGATCCCTCCAACATGTTTCCCTGCATCCACAGACATTAGCACAATACCAATTCCGTTTCAAGACGGAATATCACGGTATATGGGATTTAATAAATATTATCCGCTTACTAACGGCGCATAGGGTCTCATCCGCTATACAATGCGGGAAATCAATCAACTGCAATATATACATATGCCAATATATATATATTGCTATATATATAATATAATACCAATTCCACTTCAAGGTGGAATATCGCGGTATATGTGTGTAATAAATAACCTCCGCTTACTAACGGCGTATAGGGTCTATTCACATCCAATATATATATATATATATATATATATATATATATATATATATATATATATAACAATCATCATTCAAGCATTCAATCAACACAGTCAAGCAAATTTTAAATCTAACTATTTAAAATTTAGATAAACAATAAAATTCCTTTTGAGTGAGAAGTTCTCACCTTTATTCCCATTTGCCATCCACTTCCAATTCAACTTGTTTTCTTCATTTATACCTTGTATAAATATTTATACAATTTATTAATATTCGAACAAATTTGAATAATAAATTTTCATTAAATAATTTCGATTGATTGGTGATTTCATTTTAATAGCTAAATTAACTGATAGTTCTATTTAAACCAGTTTCTTCTTAAATAAATTTATTTTAACTAAAAATTAAATTTAATTAACCAAACTCTCTTTTAATAACTTAATCAATTATAAATTCAATTTTTTTAACTAAAAGTTTCTTTTTAGTAACTAAAATAGATAAAACAAATTTATTATCGTAAACTATTGTTTATAACAACTTAACTACTCATTTTACTTAAAATTGATATTTTTAAATCAATTTTTTATTTATAAATTTGTTTGACTAAAAATTTAAATTTCTTTTAATAAACTTTCTTAACTAACTATTTATTAATTTTCCTTTTGAAAATAATTCTAACTAGAAATTTCCAATTGAACTTAATTTCCTTTTTATAAATTTTAAATCAACTAATTTTTCTTTAATAAATTATTTAACCAAAAAATTTACTTTCAGAACTAAATTAAATAAAATAACCTCTTGTAAAAAATTCAATTAAGTTTCATTAAATAAAATTATCTTTATAATATATTAATATTCGAAGCGAATTGAATAATTCAATTTGCATTTGATAATTTAATTTACTTGTGATTTTATTTAAAACCAATATGCTCAATCTTAAACAAATACCTTTTAAATAATTTGATTTAACAAGAAATTAAATTCAAAACTAATCTTCCTTTAATAGATTAAATTAACTTACCCTTAAATTAAATTTATCCAACTAATGATTAAATTCTTCCTTTTATTTTAATAAATTTGATTAACTAAAAATTTAAATTTTAAACTAAATTCTCTTTAAATAAATTAATTTAAATTAACCCATGATCTTCTTTTAATACTAATTTTCTTCTTTTATCCTTTATCTAATTAATTATTACTTTGAATTAATATCTTTAAATCGATTCTTTTAAATAATTTATTTATCCAATAAATCAAATTCCTAACAAATCTTCTTTCACAAAATATTTTTCATTTGAAACTAAATTTATATTTAACTAATAATTTAGTTTTTTTTTATTTACTGTTAATAACATGTATAAATGTTTATTATATTAAATCAAAAAAAATAAAAATAAAATCAACATACCTTACTGCTAAAATCCCCAAGCCCTAGCTCGCGCACGCGATGCCGTGCTCGACACCACGCAGCCGCGACCACCCACTGCCTCGAATCGCGACTCACAGCATCCACGCGAGCCTCGCTTGCTTCAATGCTTCCCTGGCGCCACCTGCAGCGAGTGCCGCACCCCCTTTTTGCCTCGAAATCGCGTTCCCATCTCGATTGCGTCGCCGCCCCCTACGCGACATCGCCTCCATCCCAATCGAACTCGCGACCCTCCTCGCCGCTGCGCCTCGCCTAATTGTCGCTTCGTGCCACGCGAGTGCTCCTCTCCTTCCATC
Source organism: Allium cepa (assembly GCA_030765085.1). Classification (NCBI taxonomy): domain Eukaryota; kingdom Viridiplantae; phylum Streptophyta; class Magnoliopsida; order Asparagales; family Amaryllidaceae; genus Allium; species Allium cepa. The sequence goes on from CM060942.1 coordinate 75,012,271, forward strand.
GCGCCTCCTTGCTTGCTCGATTTCAATTTGTTTTCTTTTTTCTTTTTTTTTCTTTTTTATTTTACTCCGAACAGAGGAATGAGGGAGAGGAGAAGAGAGGTCGCGATTTCGATTCGATCGAAGGGGGGAAAGTTCGGCCTTTAACTTGGTTATGGAACGAGAATTTCAAACGAAAATTTTAGTCGCCATTTTTTTTTTCTTCGTTTGCTTTGATTTTTGAAAAACTGGAGAGGGAGAGGAATACTTAAAACAGAGAGAACATGGGTTACACGATTTATTTTTCATGATCTCAGGCGCGATACTAGGCGTAAGAAAGGGAAGACAACATGTGTTATGTTGACCAATTTAAATTTTTAAATTCAAGTTTAAATCGAATTTAATTTCAACGTGTTTACACGTCGTGTGCTCATATACAAACTCCGAAAAATACGAAACTTGAAATCCGGTAATAATTCAATATTACGGACCCAATGGAACTGGTTTCGTCGAATTCCGAGACTGTGCCTCGGAAGGCTATTTTTAAATATCGATTCAAACGATTAAATTTCAAAACTGAACAATTCACTTTCAATTTCAATTCTGAAGCTTCTATTATCTTCAATATTATCAATATGAATTTTACAAGCCTTTGAAATATTTTTAATCAGCTTAAAATTGAAGATTTAAATTATTATTCAACTTTCACTAGATTAAATATTGAAAATTCAATCCAAACCATCATTCAAATATTTAAAATTAATTAAATATTTTCAGTTTAAATTATTTAAAATTCTGGGTCGTTACAATCTTTCCCCCTTAAAAGAATTTCGTCCCGAAATTACAAGTTAAGAAGAATGCCCCTATCCCGTCTATTATTTTTCACAATCCAAATAGTTTTATCAACTTTCTAACCTAAATCTTTTTACTAGAGATTCACTATCATTTCAACTAGCTTTCCAACTTCAATTATAGGTTTCAAACAATATTGTTTCTATAACTATTCAAGTTTAAATTCAAATTCAAATTTCAAATTTTCAAAATTTCTCAAAAAAAATTTCTAACACCCTAAATTTTCGAAAAATTTCGCCAGCGTCTCCTTTGCGCGGCTAGCTCGGTACGACTACAAAATGGCACCACGGCCCCTCAGAATCAAAAAGAAAAGAGAAAAGCCAAGTGGCTAGAGAAGAAAGTCATCAAATTTCATACTGAAATTGAAATACGTACCTTTTTGTCGAGCAATTCAATTTTTATCTTTAAAATCAAAATCTCAATTCCTTTATACACCTGTATAACCTGCTAGTAGTAGCATCCAAATATCCAATTCCAACATTCAAACCATTTTGCCAATTCTTCAAAAAAAATTCAACATATGTTTCATATACATTTTTTACTTCACTGTTGAAGTTACATATCTAATTTCATTCAATTCTATTTGAATTCAATTCACAATTCTAAATATTGAATTCTATCGATTAACTTTCATTTAGTAATTCATATTACTACTTTAAATTAGTTTCATTCACTAATTCATTTCAAATTTCAATTTCCATATTCAATTCATTACGAATTTACTTAATTACCAACAAAGGAAATTTCAATTTATTCCTTTTTCTTACTTGAATTTTATACAAATTCAAATTTATCTTTAAATTTAGCTTACGACTAAACTTTAATTTAACCAATTCAAATTCCAATTCATTAGCCCATGAATTAATAATTTATCAAGTTAGTTTACTTGAATTCAATCCATTTTATTTTATTTAATATACTAATGATAATAATTCAATATTATCACTTCCTAACAATCATGCAACCATATACTATAATAATTCATAGAAAATCATTTCTTCTCTATACAAAATAGTTTTGGGCAAAATTATCTTATTTACCCGATTCAAAAACAATTTTATATTCACTAACAAATACGCGCTCATATCTATTATTACACTCAAACTCATTCTAGAGTACTGCTGACTCTATCTCTAACGAGTAATACCCAACAGAACCATGGTTGTCGCTTAACCATAAGCTCTGATACCAAATGTAAAGAACCGTAAATCCGTACTCCTTGAATAGACACTAATCTCCATTGATTAACTCAAGGTGAATGAAAATACGAACCCTTATGGTTTTAAGAAAGAAAAAGAGGGAAAGAAAAAGAAAGAGGTAGAAGAGAGAAAAGAAAATAGAATAGAAAATAACAGAACAACATCAGAATCTCACAATTCGCAGCGGAATAACATATAATAATAAATGAATAATCTTTAATCAAAGAACTATATCAGTTATTACATCACATTATATTACATTACATCAAATCATCAGAGTGTACAACAATAAACAATTTTAAACAGCGGAAAAGAAATACTATATACTAGTAATACGCCATCCAGCTTGCCTCCAGCAACTCCTGAATTCCAGAATATCCTGATAAACCTAACTCTTGACTGCCCGTGTGAAAATTGGTGGGCACCCAGAGTTTAGGAAGGAAAACAATAAACTCCGAGTCAGTCATGTGACTGGTGCGAGAACTAAAACAGTTTATTTTTATTTTTTATCAAAATAGAAGAATATTTTAAAAATCAATTCGAAATGCTTTTAAGAATGAGACTACCATAAGGCCTCCCGCACACACACACATGCAAACGCAGAATCGGAGGAGATTTCTCCTTATGATAGTCAAAGATGCTTGATACGCATTAAAAAGAACATTTGATATTATTACTAGTGCATAGTGTAGAGAAAATTCATTTCGAAAATAAAGATATAAATCTTAGCCAGCATAGACATTTCGCACTTATGCCTACTATAGCTACCATGTTCAATAACGGGTTACCGCCATATTCCATGACAGGTAATACAACTAAAACCGTACAAGGCTCGTATTTGAAGAATGGATTTTCCAACAAATGGTCAGGCCAAGGAACTTCCCATTGCCACATGGAAACGCCTCTGGAAGGACGCCCCGAGAACCACCGTTCTCCGCTAAACAAAGCCGGGAATCCCTTTTCCCAAGGAATATTACAAACCCTCAGATATGCCACCCCCGGTCCTTTGGAACCTTTAACCGAGCGCTCGTCACCATCATCACACAATCATAAAGTGTTTTCAACATGAGTAAGTATCTGGGCTCCATACCATGATACTACCCATTTCCAGAAGGAATGGCTATACCCTAGGGAAGCGATCCCTGGAAACCTTGCCGCACAATTCCTGTTTCGACCATTACCGGTTTGTGAGGCTCGACGAAGTCACGTCCACAAAACATACTTTATACAAAAGCCATGCTTTGGGTCAACAAATGATCATAGAAATGATCACCAAGATAAACGATCAAATAAATGATCCTATCACAAATAATCAACACAATGATCATTTACAGCTACACTCAGCATGTCACATTACCAAATTGGGAATATATCGCTGATAACTTCAACTATATAACCTCTGAGCTCGTACGTCTCAGAGAAGGGTGTTAAGCTAAGAGAATAAATTCTCCGCCACCAACAGAAATATATTTGAAAGAAATCGGCTTTATATCTCAACTTGTAACGTCAGACACACAATCCATACAAGTCTGTTCCGGGCTCGAACAGAACCGAAGGCACTTACAAAGAAGTCCTTGCAATCCGGATATTGACTAATCACGTTCGGACTTCCCATCACATATGGAGTCTCTATACCGGGGACCAGTCGATGCAAAGACATTCGACAAGAAACCCTTTCGTTTTCGAAAATATCCGGTCTTCAACACCGGTCTTCGAATGCAATTCATAACGACGTATCACATATTCGGAATGGGTTATACGACCCCATGGTCCTTTCCCGGTTAACCCGAATAGTGAGCGCTTATTTTTAAAAAAAATAAGTGTGGCATTCAATTCCAAGCAAATCACAACAGATACCATTCAAAGGTAAATATCGATAGTCGGTTATTGAACTATCAATGGATATGCACAACATCACCAGATTCCAAATAATTTTCCAAATTATTTATTTTCCAAAAATATCTTTATAAGATATACATTCTCCATTCTTTAAAAATAAATCAATATTTATTTTTAAACTCATTTTCCAAATTTCATTTATAAATTCCATATTGAATTTACATTCCAAAATATTTATGAATATACGATTTCCATTCAATTTCTAATATTCATTTTCAATTTATCTTCAAAAAGATAAATTCCAAATATTCACTTAATATTGGAAAAGCATTTCTATACTTATTAAAAATAAGTAATTCACAGATCTTTTTATTTTCTGTACTTAGAAAATATTTAATATACCCTAATCGAAATTAAGTATATATTTCATTCTTTAAGGAAATCATTCACTTAAACATATTTATTTGGGCCAAAACGAATGTTGCGTAAAACATCGTTACGACAACCCAAAATCACTAGTATAGGGATTCGAAATTAAAATAGATATATAAATCCCAATACTATACAAAACATTTCCTTTCGGAAATCATTTACTATAACAACAGTGTTATAGTCCACCATTCCCTTTTATTTCTCGAAAACATCTATTTCAACAATAAATGTTGAAATCTATGGTTTCGAATCTCAATACATTTTAAAACATCTTTAGATCGTTTTAATTCTATTTAAAACATCACATCCAAAATAATTTCTTTAACATAATATTCACTATTCAAAAACGTGAATATACTTGTTAATAAATTTCATCACTTCTACTCATTTTATTTTAAAGAATTATTCACTGTCTAAAACATGAATATAACTCCATAAATAAATTACAACAATTCACTTATCAAAATAAGTCGTTGCGGATTTATAAAACAATGTTTATAAATTCTATTTCTATTTATTTTATAACAACTTCCTTTTATAAATTTCCTTTATAAATCTATTCAATTTCATATCTCAATGATATACTAAAATTTCATATTATAAGTTAAATACTTATAATTTATTTGTTTATAAAATCGTTCCTTTAAACTTCATAAATTTATAAATCTTATAACTTATAAGATTCTTTTATTTATCCAAAATCTATTCTTTTAAATAACTTTACAAATTTTATAAACCTACTGTTTATAAAATTCCATTTATAACTTCACCGTTATAATTCTATAATTCCAATTTATGAAATTCATTTACAATTCATTATAATACTTGTAAAAGCTCGTTTTATAATTCCAATATTTTTAATTTATAAATATCAATTTTTAAATCTTTTAATATAAAACAATTTATATTACTATTTTTAAAACGTCTTTAAACTCTTTTATAATTTCATCATTCTGATTTATAAAATAATCAAATTTCATAAATTCTATAGATTTCATTCCTTTATGAAATCCATTTACAAATCATTCTATCACTTATAAAAGCTCGTTTTATAATTCAAGATATTCTAAATTTATAAATATCAATTTATAAATCTTTTAATATAAATCAATTTATATTATTACTTTAAACATCTTTACACTCTTTTATAGTTTCATCATTCTGATTTATAAAACAAAAATTTTATAAATCCTATTTTTAAACTTCTTATAATAAATTCAGAAATCCCAGTTCAAACTATTTTATAAAATCATCAATCCCATATTTTCAAAAATCACCGTTAACTGTATTTCTCAAAAATCATAATTTTTATAACATTAAAATTATAATGTTTATTTATTTAAGATGAATTAATTCCAAAAAAATATTTTTATAAACGTATATTTCCAAAAAATCACTTTAGAAATTAAAATCGTTGTTTTTAAATTTCAAAATTTGGATTCGATGATGCAACACATCAATAGTCAATTACGACTTTCAAACATCATATATCATCCATGATAAACAATCAAATATCACAATATTTGAATCAAACAAATATTTGTAAGGAATCCAGTTGGATCCCTCCAACCTGTTTCCCTACATCCACAGACATTAGCACAATACCAATTCCGTTTCAAGACGGAATATCGCGGTATATGGGATTTAATAAATATTATCCGCTTACTAATGGCGCATAGGGTCTCATCCGCTATACAATGCGGGAAATCAATCAACTGCAATATATACATATGCCAATATATATATATATATTGCTATATATATAATATAATACCAATTCCACTTCAAGGTGGAATATCGCGGTATATGTGTGTAATAAATAACTTCCGCTTACTAACGGCGTATAGGGTCTATTCACATCCAATATATATATATATATATATATATATATATATATATATATATATAACAATCATCATTCAAGCATTCAATCAACACAGTCAAGCAAATTTTAAATCTAACTATTTAAAATTTAAATAAACAATAAAATTCCTTTTGAGTGAGAAGTTCTCACCTTTATTCCCGTTTGCCATCCACTTCCAATTCAACTTGTTTTCTTCATTTATACCTTGTATAAATATTTATACAATTTATTAATATTCGAACAAATTTGAATAATAAATTTTCATTAAATAATTTCGATTGATTGGTGATTTCATTTTAATAGCTAAATTAACTGATAGTTCTATTTAAACCAGTTTCTTCTTAAATAAATTTATTTTAACTAAAAATTAAATTTAATTAACCAAACTCTCTTTTAATAACTTAATCAATTATAAATTCAATTTTTTTAACTAAAAATTTTCTTTTTAGTAACTAAAATAGATAAAACAAATTTATTATCGTAAACAATTGTTTATAACAACTTAACTACTCGTTTTACTTAAAATTGATATTTTTAAATCAATTTTTTATTTATAAATTTGTTTGACTAAAAATTTAAATTTCTTTTAATAAACTTTCTTAACTAACTATTATTAATTTTCCTTTTGAAAATAATTCTAACTAGAAATTTCCAATTGAACTTAATTTCCTTTTTATAAATTTTAAATCAACTAATTTTTCTTTAATAAATTATTTAACCAAACAATTTACTTTCAGAACTAAATTAAATAAAATAACCTCTTGTAAAAAATTCAATTAAGTTTCATTAAATAAAATTATCTTTATAATATATTAATATTCGAAGCGAATTGAATAATTCAATTTGCATTTGATAATTTAATTTACTTGTGATTTTACTTAAAACCAATATGCTCAATCTTAAACAAATACCTTTTAAATAATTTGATTTAACAAGAAATTAAATTCAAAACTAATCTTCCTTTAATAGATTAAATTAACTTACCCTTAAATTAAATTTATCCAACTAATGATTAAATTCTTCCTTTTATTTTAATAAATTTGATTAACTAAAAATTTAAATTTTAAACTAAATTCTCTTTAAATAAATTAATTTAAATTAACCCATGATCTTCTTTTAATACTAATTTTCTTCTTTTATCCTTTATCTAATTAATTATTACTTTGAATTAATATCTTTAAATCGATTCTTTTAAATAATTTATTTATCCAATAAATCAAATTCCTAACAAATCTTCTTTCACAAAATATTTTTCATTTGAAACTAAATTTATATTTAACTAATAATTTAGTTTTTTTTTATTTACTGTTAATAACATGTATAAATGTTTATTATATTAAATCAAAAAAAATAAAAATAAAATCAACATACCTTACTGCTAAAATCCCCAAGCCCTAGCTCGCGCACGCGATGCCGTGCTCGACACCACGCAGCCGCGACCACCCACTGCCTCGAATCGCGACTCACAGCATCCACGCGAGCCTCGCTTGCTTCAATGCTTCCCTGGCGCCACCTGCAGCGAGTGCCGCACCCCCTTTTTGCCTCGAAATCGCGTTCCCATCTCGATTGCGTCGCCACCCCCTACGCGACATCGCCTCCATCCCAATCGAACTCGCGACCCTCCTCGCCGCTGCGCCTCGCCTAATCGTCGCTTCGTGCCACGCGAGTGCTCCTCTCCTTCCATCGCACCTCCTTGCTTGCTCGATTTCAATTTTTTTTCTTTTTTTCTTTTTTTTTACTCCGAACAGAGGAATGTGGGAGAGGAGAAGAGAGGTCGCGATTTCGATTCGATCGAAGGGGGGAAAAGTTCGGCCTTTAACTTGGTTATGGAACGAGAATTTCAAACGAAAATTTTAGTCGCCATTTTTTTTTCTTAGTTTGCTTTGATTTTTGAAAAACTGGAGAGGGAGAGGAATACTTAAAACAGAGAGAACATGGGTTACACGATTTATTTTTCGTGATCTCAGGCGCGATACTAGGCGTAAGAAAGGGAAGACAACGTTTGTTATGTTGACCAATTTAAATTTTTAAATTCAAGTTTAAATCGAATTTAATTTCAACGTGTTTACACGTCGTGTGCTCATATACAAACTCCGAAAAATACGAAACTTGAAATCCGGTAATAATTCAATATTACGGACCCAATGGAACTGGTTTCGTCGAATTCCGAGACTGTGCCTCGGAAGGCTATTTTTAAATATCGATTCAAACGATTAAATTTCAAAACTGAACAATTCACTTTCAATTTCAATTCTGAAGCTTCTATTATCTTCAATATTATCAATATGAATTTTACAAGCCTTTGAAATATTTTTAATCAGCTTAAAATTGAAGATTTAAATTATTATTCAACTTTCACTAGATTAAATATTGAAAATTCAATCCAAACCATCATTCAAATATTTAAAATTAATTAAATATTTTCAATTTAAATTATTTAAAATTCTGGGTCGTTACACTTGGCCTGCAGTCTTTCTCAAGCTTATAGCTCTCTCTCATGATGTCTGAACATGCTCTCCGCCACTCCATAAAAATGTAACTCAATAGAGATAGAAAAAGCTCTAACTACATGCTCGGACGCACAGTATTTAGTGAAATCTTCTGACATAAATTCATTACTATTTCCAACTTTTAGAACTTTCAAATGCTTCGTCGACTGCTTCTCAAATAAGGTCTTCCACTTACAAAACTAGGAAAATATTTCGTCTTTGGCCATTAAGAAATAGACCCAGACCTTTTATGACAAATCATCCACAAATAAGACGAAGTAACCGGCTCCACCAAAAGATGCAACTAGGGTGGGTCCCCATACGTAAGAATGAACATACTCCAGAAACTCTTTAGCACTAGGTCTCCCAACGTCAAATGTGAAATGCTTTTTCTTTCTAAAAGAACAATTTCCATAAAAGCTAAGCTTCGACTGATAAACACCATCAATCAACCCCTGCTCCTTTAGTACTTCAAGAAACTCCTCATCAACGTAACCAAAACGAAGATGCCATAACTTAGTAGAATCCGAAACACAAGAATCAGTTATATTATATTATAAATTATATTATATCACATAAAACTAGACAGGGATAGAAAAGAGAAAAGAAAGGAAAGGAAGAAACAGACAACATCAGAATCTCACAGCGGAACGAATAAATTATATTATATCACATAAAACTTTACATAGTATCATATATATCAGAGTTAAACAGCTAATACAACACAAACTAGACAGTTATAAACACCTGTCTAGCAATTACAATTCAAGTGCATCAGAGAAAAACAGATACAACTCAAACACAGCGGAATCACTAAATATATCTACACGTTGAAGCCTCCTGCTTCATTATCTCCTCCAGAAACTCGTCAAAGCAATCCTGAATCACCTGACTACTCATACGTAATATGAGTACCTAGAGTTTAATAAAACAGAAAATAAACACTCGGGCCAGACATTGGTCTGGTGTGAGTAAACGGGGTTAAAAGTTGCTTAACTTTAGAAAATCCTTTGAAAACAAAAGGTATCACGTAAGACTTCCCACGCATTAACATGAAAAAGTTTTTACCTTACGCTAACCAAAACATTTGATAGAATATCCAGTGATATTATAATAGTGTCTAGGGTTTTCAAATAAATAAGAAATAGCCGAAATTGTTACATCTACTAAATTCCAGCTACTAGCCACAAAATTGGGTTATACAATCAAAACCGTAGGGTCTCGTAGGAAGAATGGGTTTCCAACAATGGCAGGGCTACTGGGGTACCGCCCGTCACAGTATGTGGCCTAGATCACCATACCGAGGAGTACGCCGACTCCCTTGCAACACAAAGCCGGAACCGTTCCTTACTGAACAGTTCCGAACAAGACCACCCCGCAGATTGGCCGTCGCCAACTGCCACACAGCCGAATATAAAGGGACCTCTAGATGGGGGTTAATCTTGCTCTCCAGTGGGAGCTACCCACGAAGCCTTGCTGCACCTCCCCTATTTTAGCCATTCCCAGTTGATGAGGCTTGAGACTACGATTACCTTTATAGGACACATCAATCTTAGAATGCTCATCGTCCAACTGACGATGTTCTGAAAGCATTCAATCCATACAAGTTCGTTCTGGGTTCGAACGAAACCGAATGCACTATCTCGTTGCACTCATTTTGGAATCACCCTCAGAGTCCACGAACATAGCCCTTGCACTCTAAATCACCATCTCGAACCTATAAGTACTATTCCGTCAAACTCATTACGGAATCACCCATAGAGTTATACTGGCGTATAGTTCTTACTCCTCGAGTCTTCACTTGCTCCACTTGGATTAACGACCAAACGTTTAATTAGAATCGATGTGGTTTTCGGATATCCAAATATGGAAACCTGATCCCGGACTCACCGGAACCAAACGCCATTTTACTGTCCAAGTTGTACTTAAGGGTTTTAAACAATTAACTCATTTCATTATTATCCATTTCACACAGATAGATAAACTACATATCACAATAGATAATCACATTTTCATCATAAACAGATAATCTGTATCATCATCACAAACATATAATCATCACAACCAAATAATCCATCACAAACCATCATATTTTAACCAAGCATCCATATCATACAGATATAACTTATCTCATTACTGAGATCACAACCATTCAATCAATAACATCCATAAGAAATGATTTATTAACCATCAATTATAATTAATTTAAAATGAACTAAATTAATTACTTCTATCTCTAATTAATTTAATTTAAATTAAATTAATTACCACATTTAAATCCTGCTTAATATCCACTAATTAATTAACCCAGTTAATTAATCACTTCTTAAGTATTCAACTTGATTAATCACATTTGATTAATCATTTACTAATTACAATAAGTAATTAGTCTTTAATTAATTTCCTAAATTTATTAACCTTAATCATAAGTAATTAACATTTAATTACTCATTTATTAATTAACTACAATTAATTATATTTATCCTTAATTAATTACAATTAATTAATCTCTTAATTAATTAAGTATTACTTAATTGAACAATCATTAATTACATTATTAATTATAATAATTAATGATCTCTAATATTTAAATAAATTACTTAATTAAAATTAATTTCATTTAGTAATTAATCTAATTATCAATCACCTTGATTAATATTCAATTAAGTAATTAACTATCTTTAATTACTCATTAACAAATCAATTATCCAATAATTAATTATCTTCATTAATCAGTCCTTGATTAATTTCAAAAGTAGTTATCCAAATTACTTTATTAAAACAAATCACTTATCACTAATTACATTCCTGTAATTTATCACTCATTATTTCTCTAAGTAATCCTCCTCCATTTATTACATCTCACTCATTAAATCATCAAATGATTTACTTAAATTAATTAAACTAAATTAATTAACGTAAACAAATCACAATATCAAAACTAATTACAATAAGTAATTAATCTCTTAATTACTTTTATCAAGTAATTATACTTAACAAATTATAATTGATTATATTCAATTAATAAATATAGGTAATTATCAAAATTAATTATAATAATTAATTACTTAATTATCCTTAGATAATCATCATTATTAATTAACAACATCTTCATTAATTACTTACTTAAGAAATTTATTTTAGATAAATTTTCATTAATCATTTCTAATTATACATTAATCCAAATCATTATTTAACTAAATAAATAAATAAATTCTTAATTATTTCCAAATAATTCATTTACTTATTAATGACTTATTTACATTCAAAATGTATTTAAATAATACATTTCTAAAATTAAATTCAAATTCCATTTAAACATTTAATATTTAAAATGTTTAACTATTTAAACATTAATCCAAATTTAAATAATTATAAAACTTAAAATAAAATGAATGTTAAAGAACATTCATTACCTAAATATAAAAGAAAGGTTTAAAACAAAATTACTTGATTAAAATAAATCAAGCTTTAAAAATAAATTGATTATTTTAACTTTCAAATTTAAATAAACACTTCATGTCTTTAATTTAAATATTAAAGGGAATAAATTCTTTCAAGCTTAAACCCTATTTGAAATTAAATTTATTTTTAAATCCTCATAAAAGCATTTGAATCTGTTCATTATTTAAAAACTGCTTTGAATCAAAAATCTGGTTTTCAAAGAAAACCTGAAACTATATTTAAACTTGATTCAAAACTAAATTTAAATCATGTTTAAATTTTAAAATTTTCATTTTTAAAAACTTGAATTCAAAAGTACACTTGAATTCAAATCTTAAACCTTGCATTTAGAACCCTGTTATCAATCTTGTTTTTTTGTTAAAAAAAATTCAAATTTCATTTGAATTTGAGAAACTGCACATATACAGGTTATAAGAACCTGAAGCAAACAACCCGAGTCCATCCAAAATTACTTCGGGTTCTCAAGCCACCTGCTCCAAGTCACTAGAAGTTTTACCCGAGGAAAATACGAGACAAAAACACTACATAACCCAACAATGTTCATAAGAAAAATTATGTGCACGGTGCATATGCACCGGCACTCTGACGAACTTCAACCACTCAAAGCCACTTCACCATGACATCGACCATCACCCCACACGATTACGGCCTCCATCGATTCACTGCAGCTCGAAAAACAATTTCAGGACAGTTGAACCAAACCTGGAAACCTAAATGCACCATAAACCTCAACATGTCAACGCCGAGGAAACTCATCTCCGATCATCTGGCCACCCACAACTCCAGTCGTCACTTCTTCCACATCTCCTCAGCCCAATTCGAGAGTATTGCATCACTCGATGCAACAGTGAGCGTGTGAAGAAACCCAAAACTTCAACACTGCAAGACTAGGCTTTGAAACCTGGAAATCCCAATTTCCATCTCCTCCTCTCTCTGATCACCTATTGCCCAATTTCCTCCACTTCCCAATCAATCTTCCACCTCCACGAAGCATCTTAACTCCCAAAATTCACTAGCTTATCAGATAATTCCAAAATTCCTAATTCTGTTCAAAACAGAATTGCTAATGCAACAGTCAATTTAAAAAGGTGAAATTTGTTTTAAAATTTCTGATTCCTAACCTACATTCATGCTATAGTCTTGTTTAAATAGTCAATGATGTTTGATATCCTTGTTTTATAGAAAAATGTTTACTGTAGAGTTTGTTTCAGAGGTAACAGATTTCAATTCTAACTTATTTTGACTAAATCATAATTTTACAAAACCTACATTTATACTAAACAAACATATTTTGTTTACACATAACTTTCTAGCTGAAACAATTCAAATGATAAAGATTTCCTAATAAAGGATATCTTAATTTACAAACTAATTAGATATGCAGATACAGGAAACATATTCATATTTATAGACACAAGACAGTCATTAATATTAAATCATCACATATACTTATTTCCTCCAATTGATATGCTCAGATATCTCAAGCTTTTGTGCATGTGAAGTTACTCATTTTATTTCATTTTTAAACAGAAAACAGAACAAATTTTGCCTAAACAGGTTTTTGATTTCTATGAATTAAAAACTTAAGTTCTGTAAATTATGGTTGGCTCTGATTTTTAAAAAGAAAATCTGTTTTTAAAATAAAGAAGCTTACTCACATCTTTATTGAAGATGCAGAAAATAATCCCAGAGATGCATAACACATTCTAGGACCCTGTTTTGAAATGCATGCAGAAATCTGGCTTTTCCATTTGCTAGTTGCAGTTGATTTTCTTGATGATGTAAATTGTTTGAACTTGCATGCAGACATTTCTCAGATTTGAATTGAAGTTGAACTCCAGTTTGATGTTGTAACTTTGCTTTCAAATATGCAGATTTGGGTTTGATTTTGCAGATTTTAGATGGTTTTGCAGATTTTGATTTGCAGATTTAAACAGAATTTGGTTTCCTGGATTTTGATTTGTATTTGTGTTTTGATTTTTACTTAGAATCTGATTTTCAGATTTCTTTCTAAAGAAAATGTTTTTAACAAATGTATTTCTATGTTTTCTTATCAATATAATTTAAATAAGAAGTTTTAAAACAATGCCACTTGTTATGTTTAGTAATAACAAATGTTTACAACTGTCCGCTTTATGGTTTAAGAATCTAACACATGTTTATCTAAATTTTAAAAGAAATATCTTTAACTTAAAAAATGTATCTAAATTTAATCTAAAACCATTTCTATTTTAATTTAGCATGTTTTAAATGTTTATTAACATTAGCCTTGAAAATGATTACATGCTTACTTCTTTTATAAAATTACACACAATTTTAAATGTTTATTTGAATGTTTTCAAAATAATATTCTTTTAAAACTAATTTTCAAAAGAGAAGATTTTTAAAAGAAAAATAATGTTGAATTCATTTAATTCAAGAGTTTAAATCAAAATACTATGCTTTAATATGAATGAATTAAATCTTATTTCAAAAGAAAAACAATTCTTAAAATAAAACAAAATAAACTTTTATTATAAAATAAAATTTAAACCATATTTATTTTTAAAAAACTATTATATATTTATAAACAAAATAAATATTTACTTATATTTCTTAGAAGATATAAGAAAGACTTTTAATTTACCTTTGAAAAGTTTTCAATACCAATTTGAAATCAAATTAATCAATTCATAATTCATACATTTATATATATAATAGATTTGAAAATATTCTTATTAAATTTAAATAAAAATCAAATCCTTTATTTACAACATATAAACATTTATACATTATATAAAATATCTTTAAATCAGCTTAGAAAGATAATTTTATCATTTAAATATTTTTAACATTTGAAAACAATAAGAATTTCAAATTAAACTATCATTATTAAAAAATTTGAAAAGAATATTATTTGACAAATAAAATGATTATTAATCTTCAAAAGAAAATTCCTGTCTAAATCAAATTATTAAATCAATATTTCAATATTTTAAAATAATTATAAATGAAATTATTAAATAAATATTGCTTGAATTTCCGGGACATCACATTCCTCCCCCTTAAAAGAATTTCGTCCCCGAAATTTAAAAGCAAAGGTAATTTAATAATCCCATACATATTTAAATTTTAAAGTAGCAAACATATGTTATCAACCAAATACTAATAACCATAACAACCAATTCAAACAAACAATTCTAATTATCCAGACAAATTCTGGATAGAATTCCCTAGAGTTTCCCAGGTACAAACACCGGGACACTCGTTCTATAGAATCTAAACTAACTACACCACCCAGATCTAGAGCTCCTATGTATCTAGATCTATAAATCTTAACAGGATAGTAGACTACAGACAAGTCCTGAACAACTTCCAATCTCTCAGAATTATTGATTCTAGAACCAGTGATAAACTGTACACGTATTCCCTCATAGATACATGAAATACATAACAAATTCCAACCGTCCGAACTGTCAATTCAATCCTGTAGATCAAACACTTAACTCTTAAGAGAAAACGGAAAGGTCCAATACTCTTATCCACAGATCTCTCCTGTCGATCATGGGCTGCCCTCAACTTCTAGGTCAATCAAATCTACCACACAAACTCTATTACACAAACATCAGAAGACTCCAAACATGCTACTCCTATTTGGAAACAGAACAGATGCACAAGACAATCAAGCCTCCAGATCAAAAATAAATTTCCTGTAGAAATCCTATGATCCAAGACAAAACTGGAATTCCCTAAGAATCGGGTGTTGCTTCTATCCTGGAATAGCTGCCACCATGCTTCCACTGCGCAACTCTGATTTAAGAATGTTGTTGATGAACACAAGTACAAACTTGATCAACTCACTCCGAAAACATTATTCATCAAATTCCATAAAATCTCAGTGACCTATCCGATTTGGTCACAAACCTTACAGCAAAAATTCAAACAGAAAACTGGATCCAATCAATCTTGCCAGATAAAACAGATCTCTTTCTCAAAGAATCTCCTATAATGTCGAACCACCTATAAAGCTTCAAGAGCCAAGTCGAAACAAAACTCAAACTCTCGATGCGGATGCAAATCTTAACTCCTTCGAAGACATCCAGGAAATACCAAACCACTTCGATAACTCAAACATCCTCTAGAGATGCTTCAATCCAAACAAAGGTAACTCAGAGAACCTTCGAACCATTGCAAGTCACTTTTGCGCACTCAGTTCAGATTCCAAGAATTCGTTCTCTTTTCACAAATCAGAACAACTAAAGCCTTCTATCCAAAAGAAGAACTAGTGGATTACCCCTTAGCCACTAACATCACTCCCATCTGGGCTTCCAGAAGAAATGGACAAGCTCCACCATCTTCCCGGCCTACTGACAAAAGAATCATAGAGACTTCTGAACCATCGAATAAACAGGCCACTCACTGCTTCTATTGCTGCCAAAGATTTCCTTATCCAAAAGCTCATCGAATCACAAAACTACACCAGCCTCTACATAATAAAGCCTTCAAAAGACAGATATCCCTCATGAAACTCGCTTCCAAATCAAACACAAAACACTCTACCAAACTGAGTCTCAACTCAAATACAGACAGAACTCCTCCCTGAAGTTTCCAAGATACCATTTTTGGCTTCTGTACTCCCAACTGATCCAAACTCAAGAAAATCCACTCACACGAGTGCAATTCAGCTTACAATCCAAAGATAAACTCCGAATCTTGAAAAGATTTCCTTCATAGATTGGTGAAATCCTCCACACCAACTGCAAAACTACTCAAGATGCCCAATACTGCCCTAGTAGATCACTTCCAACCTCAAACACTCGAACTCCAACCGTTGGTAGTTGTGTTACACACACCACTACACTGTCTACCTTTATTACTTATATTGGAAAACCTTAACGGGTAACCCAATCTAATAGGTAGAAATAAATAAATATATATATATATATATTCAAAATTACAAATACGCTCTCTAAAGAAGGACGCCACTCCACAGTCTAGGTATTCGCTCAACCTAGTGCTCTGATACTACAATGTAATGATCCACCTTTCATTCCATAGAAAGACGCATCACTAAGAAGAAAGAAAGGGATAGAAAAGAGAAAAGAAAGGAAAGGAAGAAACAGATAACATCAGAATCTCACAGCGGAACGAATAAATTATATTATATCACATAAAACTTTACATGGTATCATATATATCAGAGTTAAACAGCTAATACAACACAAACTAGACAGTTATAAACACCTGTCTAGCAATTACAATTCAAGTGCACCAGAGAAAAACATATACAACTCAAACACAGCGGAATCACTAAATATATCTACACGCTGAAGCCTCCTGCTCCATTATCTCCTCCGGAAACTCGTCAAAGCAATCCTGAATCACCTGACTACTCATACGTAATATGAGTACCCAATATTTTAATAAAACAGAAAATAAACACCCGGGTCAAAAATGGGTCTGGTGTGAGTAAACGGGGTTAAAAGTTGCTTAACTTTAGAAAATCCTTTGAAAACAAAAGGTATCTCGTAAGACTTCCCACACATAAACATGAAAAAGTTTTTATCTTACGCTAACCAAAACATTTGATAGGAAATCCAGTGATATTATAATAGTGTCTAGGTTTTTCAATTAAATAAGAAATAACCGAAATTGTTACATCTATTAAATTCCTGCTACTAGCTACAAAAGTGGGTAATACAATCAAAACCGTAGGGTCTCGTAGAAAGAATGGGTTTCCATCAATGGCAGGGCTACTGGGGTGCCGCCCGTCACAGTACGTGACCTAGATCACCGTAACGAGGAGTACGCCCGCTCCTCTGTAACACAAAGCCGGAACCATTCCTTACTGAACAGTTCCGAGCAAGACTACCCCGCAGATTGGTCGTCGCCAACTGCCACACAGCCGAATATAAAGGGACCTCCAAACAGGGGTAAATCTTGCTCTCCAATGGGAGCTACCCACGAAGCCTTGCTGCACCTCCCCTGTTTTAGCCATTCCCGGTTGATGAGGCTTGAGGCTACGATTACCTTTATAGGACACATCAATCTTAGAATGCTCATCGTCCACCTGACGATGTTCTGAAAGCATTCAATCCATACAAGTTCGTTCCGGGTTCGAACGAAACCGAAGGCACTAACTCGTTGCACTCATTTTGGAGTCACCCTCAGAGTCCACGAACATAGCCCTTGCCCTCTAAATCACCATCTCGAACCTATAAGTACTGTTCCGTCAAACTTATTATGGAATCACCCGCAGAGTTATACTGACGTATAGTTCTTACACCTCGAGTCTTCACTTGCTCCACTTGGATTAACGACCTAACGTTTAATTGGAATCGATGTGGTTTCGGATATCCAAATATGGAAACCCGATCCCGGTCTCACCGAAACCAAACGCCATTTTAATGTCCAAGTTGTACTTAAGGGTTTTAAACAATTAACTCATTTCATTATTATCCATTTCACACAGATAGATAAACTACATATCACAATAGATAATCACATTTTCATCATAAACAGATAATCTGTATCATCATCACAAACAGATAATCATCACAACCAAATAATCCATTACAAACCATCATACTTTAACCAAGCATCCATATCATACAGATATAACTTATCTCATTGCTGAGATCACAACCATTCAATCAATAACATCCGTAAGAAATGATTTATTAACCATCAATTATAATTAATTTAAAATGAACTAAATTAATTATTTCTATCTCTAATTAATTTAAATTAAATTAAATTAACACATTTAAATCCTGCTTAATATCCATTAATTAATTAACCCGGTTAATTAATCACTTCTTAAGTATTCAACTTGATTAATCACATTTGATTAATCATTTACTAATTACAATAAGTAGTTAGTCTTTAATTAATTTCCTAAATTTGATAACCTTTATCATAAGTAATTAACATTTAATTATGCATTTATTAATTAACTACAATTAATTATATTTATCCTTAATTAATTACAATTAATTAATCACTTAATTAATTAAGTATTACTTAATTGAACAATCATTAATTATAATAATTGATGATCCCTAATATTTAAATAAATTACTTAATTAAAATTAATAACATTTAGTAATTAATCTAATTATCAATCACCTTGATTAATATTCAATTAAGTAATTAACTATCTTTAATTACTCATTAACAAATCAATTATCCAATAATTAATTATCTTTATTAATTAATCCTTGATTAATTTCAAAAGTAATTATCCAAATTACTTTATTAAAACAAATCACCTTTCACTAATTGCATTCCTGTAATTTATCACTCATTATTTCCCTAAGTAATCCTGCTCCATTTATTACATCTCACTCATTAAATCATCAAATGATTTACTTAAATTATTTAAACTAAATTAATTAACTTAAAGAAATCACAATATCAAAATTAATTACAGTAAGTAATTAATCTTTTAATTACTTTCAAGTAATTATACTTAACAAATTATAATTGATTATATTCAATTAATAAATCTAGGTAATTATCAAAATTAATTATATTAATTAATTACTTAATTATCCTTAGATAATCATCATTATTAATTAACAACATCTTCATTAATTACTTACTTAAGAAATTTATTTTAGATAAATTTTCATTAATCATTTCTAATTATAAATTGATCCAAATCATTATTTAAATAAATAAATAAATAAATTATTAATTATTTTCAAATAATTAATTTACTTATTAATGACTGTATTTACATTCAAAACGTATTTAAATAATACATTTCTAAAATTAAATTCAAATTCCATTTAAAAATTTAATAATTAAAATGTTTAACTATTTAAACATTAATCCAAATTTAAATAATTATAAGCCTTAAAATAAAATGAATGTTAAAGAACATTCATTACCTAAATATAAAAGAAAGGTTTAAAACAAAATTACTTGATTAAAATAAATCAAGCTTTGAAAATAAATTGATTATTTTAACTTTCAAATTTAAATAAACACTTCATGTCTTTAATTTAATTATTAAAGGGAATAAATTATTTCAAGTTTAAACCCTATTTGAAATCAAATTTATTTTTAAATCCTCATAAAAGCATTTGAATCTGTTCATTATTTAAAAACTGTTTTGAATCAAAAATCTGGTTTTCAGAGAAAACCTGAAACTATATTTAAACTTGATTCAAAACTAAATTTAAATCTTGTTTAAATTTTAAAATTTTCATTTTTAAAAACTTGAATTCAAAAGTACACTTGAATTCAAATCTTAAACCTTGCATTTAGGACCCTGTTATCTATCTTGTTTTTTTTTTAAAAAATTCAAATTTCATTTGAATTTGAGAAAATGCACATATACAGGTTATAAAAACCTGAAGCAAACAACCCGAGTCCATCCAAAATTACTTCGGGTTCTAAAGCCACCTGCTCCGAGTCACTGCAAGTTTTACCCGAGGAAAATACGAGACAAAAACACTACACAACCCAACAATGTTCATCAGAAAAATTATGTGCACGGTGCTATGCACCGGCACTCTGACGAACTTCAACCACTCAAAACCACTTCACCATGACGCCGACCATCACCCCACATGATTACGGCCTCCATCAATTCACTGCAGCTCGAAAAACAATTTCAGGATAGTTGAACCAAACCTGGAAACCTAAATGCACCATAAACCTCAACCTGTCAACGCCGAGGAAACTCATCTTCGATCATCTGGCCACCCACAAATCCGGTCGTCACTTCTTCCACATCTCCTCTACCCAATTCCAGAGTATCGCATCACTCGATGCGACAGTGAGCATGTGAAATAACCCAAAACTTCAACACTGAAAGACTAGGGTTTGAAACTTGGAAATCCCAATTTCCATCTCCTCCTCTCTCTGATCACCTATTGCCCAATTCGTCCACTTCTCAATCAATCTTCCACTTCCATGAAGCATCCTAACTCCCAAAATTCACTAGCTTATCAGATAATTCCAAAATTCCTAACTCTGTTCAAAACAGAATTGCTAATGCCACACTCAATTTAAAAAGGTGAAATTTGTTTTAAAATTTCTGGTTTCTAACCTCCTTTCGTGCTATAGTCTTGTTTAAATAGTTAATGATGTTTGATATCCTTGTTTTATTGCAAAATGTTTACTATACAGTTTGTTTCAGAGGTAACAGATTTCAATTCTAATTTATTTTAACTAAATCATAATTTTACAAAACCTATATTTATACAAAACAAACATATTTTGTTTACACATAACTTTCTAACTGAAACAATTCAAATGATAAAGATTTCCTAACAAAGGATATCTTAATTTACAAACTAATTAGATACGCAGATACAGGAAACATATAAACATATTCATATATATACACACAGGACAGTCATTAATATTAAATCATCACATATACTTATTTCTTCCAATTCATATGCTCAGATATCTCAAGCTTTTGTGCATGTGAAGTTACTCATTTTATTTCATTTTTAAACAGAAAACAGAATAAATTTTGCCAAAACAGGTTTTTGATTTCTGTGAATTAAAAACTTAAGTTCTGTAAATTATGGTTGGCTCTGATTTTTAAAAGGAAAATCTGTTTTTAAAATAAAGAAGCTTACTCACATCTTTATTGAAGATGCAAAAAATAATCCCAGAGATGCAACACACATTCCAGGACCCTGTTTTGAAATGCATGCAGAAATCTGGCTTTTCCATTTGCTAGTTGCAGTTGATTTTCTTGATGACGTAAATTGTTTGAACTTGCATGCAGACATTTCTCAGATTTGAATTGAAGTTGAAATCCATTTTGATGTTGTAACTTAGCTTTCAGATACGCAGATTTGGGTTTAATTTTGCAGATTTTAGATGGTTTTGCAGATTTATATTTGCAGATTTAAACATAATTTGGTTTCCTATATTTTGATTTGTATTTGTGTTTTGATTTTTACTTAGAATCTGATTTTCAGATTTCTTTTTGAAGAAAATGTTTTTAACAAGTGTATTGCTATGTTTTCTTATCAATATAATTTAAATAAAAAGTTTTAAAACAATGCCACTTGTTATGTTTAGTAATAACAAATGTTTACAACTGTCCACTTTATGGTTTAAGAATCTAACACATGTTTATCTAAATTTTAAAAGAAATATCTTTAATTTAAAAAATGTATTTAAATTTATTCTAAAACTATTTCTAATTTAATTTAGCATGTTTTAAATGTTTATTAACATTAGCCTTGAAATGCTTACTTCTTTTATAAAATTACACACAATTTTAAATGTTTATTTGAATGTTCTCAAAATAATATTCTTTTAAAACTAATTTTCAAAAGGGAAGATTTTTAAAAGAAAAATAATGTTGAATTCATTTTATTCAAGAGTTTTAAATCAAAATACTATGCTTTAATTTGGATGAATTAAATCTTATTTCAAAAGAAAAACAATTCTTAAAATAAAACAAAATAAACTTTTATTATAAAATAAAATTTAAACTACATTTATTTTTAAACAAACTATTATATATTTATAAACAAAATAAATATTTACTTATATTTCTTAGAAGATATAAGAAAGACTTTTAAATTTACCTTTGAAAAGTTTTCAATACCAATTTAAAGTCAAATTAATCAATTCATAATTCATACATTTATATATATAATAGATTTGAAAATATTCTTATTAAATTTAAATATAAATAAAAATCAAATCCTTTATTTACAACGTATGAACATTTATACATTATAAATAAAATATCTTTAAATCAGCTTAGAAAGATAATTTTATCATTTAAATATTTTTAACATTTGAAAACAATAAGATTTTCGACTTAAACTATCATTATTAAAGAAATTGAAAAGAATATCAGTTGACAAATTAAATGATTATTAATCTTCAAACGAAAATTCCTGTTTAAATTAAATTATTAAGTCAATATTTCAATATTTTAAAATAATTATAAATGAAATTAATAAATAAATATTGCTTAAATTTCCGGGACATCACATTCCTTCCCCTTAAAAGAATTTCATCCCCGAAATTTAAAAGCGAAGGTAATTTAATAATCCCATACAGATTTAAATTTTAAAGTAGCAAACATATGCTATCAACCAAATACTAACAACCATAGCAACCAATTCAAACAAACAATTCTAATTATCCAGACAAATTCTGGATAGAATTCCCTAGAGTTTCCCAGGTACAAACACCGGGACACTCGTTCTACAGAATCTAAACTAACTACACCACCCAGATCTAGAGCTCCTATATATCCAGATCTATAAATCTAAATAGGATACTAGACTACAGACAAGTCCTGAACAACTTCCAATCTCTTAGAATTACTGATTCTAAAACCAGTGATAAACTATACACGTATTCCCTCAGAGATACGTGAAATACATAAAAAATTCCAGCCATCTGAACTGGCAATTCAATCCTGTAAATCAAACACTTAACTCTTAAGAGAAAACAGAAAGGTCTAATACTCTTATCCACATATCTCTCTTTTCGATCCTGGGTTGCCCTCAACTTCTAGGTCAATCAAATCTACCACACAAACTCTATTACACAAACATCAGAAGACTCCAAACATGCTACTCCTATTTGGAAACAGAACAGATGCACAAGACAATCAAACCTCTAGATCCAAAATAAATTTCCTATAGAAATCCTCTGACCCAAGACAAAACTCAAATTCCCAAAGAATCGGGTGTTGCTTCTATCCTGGAATAGCTGCCACCATGCTTCCACTGGCGCAACTCTGATTTAAGAATGCTGTTGATGAACACAACTACAAACTTGATCAACTCACGCTGAAAACATTGTTCATCAAATTCCATAAAATCTCAGTGACCTATCCGATTTGGTCACAAACCTTACAGCAAAAATTCAACCAGAAAACTGGATCCAATCAATCTTGCCAGCTAAAACATATCTCTTTCTCAAAGAATCTCCTACAATGCTGAACCACCTATGAAGCTTCAAGAGCCAAGTCGAAACAGAACTCAAACTCTCGATGCGGATGCAAATCTTAACTCCTTCGAAGACATCCAGGAAATACCAAACCACTTCGATAACTCAAACATCCTCTAGAGATGCTTCAATCCAAACAAAGGTCACTCAGAGAACCTTCGAACAATTGCAAGTCACTTTTGCGCACTCAGTTCAGATTCCAAAATTTCGTTCTCTTTTCACAAATCAGAACAACTAAAGCCTTCTATCCAAAAGAAGAACTAGTGGATTACCTCTTAACCACTAACATCACTCCCATCTGGGCTTCTAGAAGAAATGGACAAGCTCCACCATCTGGCCGGCCTACTGACAAAAGAATCACAGAGACTTCTGAACCATCGAAGAAACAGGCCACTCACTGCTGCTATTATTGCCAAAGACTTCCTTATCCAAAAGCTCATCGAATCACAAAGCTACACCAGCCTCTACACAATAAAGCTTTCAAAAGACAGATATCCCTCAGGAAACTCGCTTCCTAACCAAACATAAAACACTCTGCCAAACTGAGTCTCAACTTAAATACAGACAGAACTCCTCCCTGAAGTTCCAAGATACCATTTCTGGCTTCTGTACTCCCAACTGATCCAAACTCAAGAAAATCCACTCACACGAGTGCAATCCAGCTTACAATCCAAAGATAAACTCCGAATCTTGAACAGATTTCCTTCAGAGATTGGTGAAATCCTCCACACCAATTCCAAAACTACTCAAGATGCCGAATACTGCCCTAGCAGATCACTTCCAACCTTAAACACTCGAACTCCAACCATTGGTAGTTGTATTACACACACCACTACCCTGTCTACCTTTATTACTTATATTGGAAAACCTGAACTGGTAACCCAATCTAATAGGTGTATATATATATATATATATATATATATATATTCAAAATTACAAATACGCTCTCTAAAGAAGGACACCACTCCAGAGTCTAGGTATTCGGTCAACCTAGTGCTCTGATACCACAATGTAACGATCCGCCTTTCATTCCATAGAAAGACACATCATTAAGAAGAAAGAAAGGGATAGAAAAGAGAAAAGAAAGGAAAGGAAGAAACAGACAACATCAGAGTCTCACAGCGGAACGAATAAATTAAATTATATCACATAAAACTTTACATAGTATCATATATATCTGAGTTAAACAGCTAATACAACACAAACTAGACAGTTATAAACACCTGTCTAGCAATTACAATTCAAGTACATCAGAGAAAAATAGATACAACTCAAACACAGCGGAATCACTAAATATATCTACACGTTGAAGCCTCCTGCTCCATTATCTCCTCCAGAAACTCATCAAAGCAATCCTGAATCACCTGACTACTCATACGTAATATGAGTACCCAAGAGTTTAATAAAACAGAAAATAAACACTCGGGTCAGACATGGGACTGGTGTGAGTAAACGGGGTTAAAAGTTGCTTAACTTTAGAAAATCCTTTGAAAACAAAAGGTATCACGTAAGACTTCCCACACATAAACATGGAAAAGTTTTTATCTTACGCTAACCAAAACATTTGATAGGAAATCCAGTGATATTATAATAGTGTCTAGGATTTTCAAATAAATAAGAAATAGCCGAAATTGTTACATCTATTAAATTCCAGCTACTAGCCACAAAAGTGGGTAATACAATCAAAACCGTAGGGTCTCGTAGGAAGAATGGGTTTCCATCAATGGCTGGGCTACTGGGGTACCGCCCGTCACAGTGCGTGGCCTAGATCACCATATCGAGGAGTACGCCCGCTCCCCTGCAACACAAAGCCAGAACCATTCCTTACTGAACAGTTTCGAACAAGACCACCCCGCAGATTGGCCGTCGCCAACTGCCACACAGCCGAATATAAAGGGACCTCCAGACATGTGACGACCCAGAATTTTCAACTACTTAAATTGGAATTGTAAATTGATTTTTAATACTTAAAAGTTAATATTGACTTGAATTCGAAATATCAATACTTACTTGATAACTAAATCATTGAATTGTATGGTTTAAATATTGAATTTTATAATTGAAATTGGGTAAATTATTGAATCTGTGATTCTAAGCCTGTGTAAAATAATTTGAGGGCTTATAAAATCTATAATGATAATATTGGAGATAATAGAATAATGGGAATTTAATTTAAAGATAATTTGTTCGGTTTTGAAACTATATCGTTTAAGTTGAATTTAAAAATAGCCTTCCGAGGTGCAGTCTCGGAATTCGACGAAACCAGTTCCATTGGATCCGTAATAGCTGGTTATTATCGAATTTCAATTTTCATAGCAAACGGAGTTGTCGTTTAACCATGGCAGCTCCAAACGCTTAGATTTATTTTAATCGATTTAATTTTAAATTGATCGTTTCCTTCGATAACTCGTGCATATGACCAAATTAGCCTTTGAAACATGTGCCATTGTGTTTGGAACGCGGGTAAAGCTTTATAACCACTTAACGGCATTCCTTAAGAGGAGTTCAAAATTTTAATTGGCGATTGACGAGTCGTTTTGAAAATTTTATAATATAATTAAATTTATAAGTAAAATTAGCAAAGATATTTTCTTTGACCGCATCGTGCTCAGGAAGCTTCCCACCCTCTCATACTTTATTTCTGTTTCCCCTTATTCTTAGAAACAGGTCAAAATCGCTTAATCTATAAAAAAAAATGGCCGAGGCCTTCGAAAACTAAAACAACGGCTGGCGATTAGATTTCGTCGCAGCGTGTAGTCTCGAGCCGAGCTCCAGGGTTTTGTTGAAGCCGTGAGGGTTGAACGTCGCGAAGGAGGTAGCGCACCGATGGCTAGAGCGACGAGGCTAGAGGGGAGACGCCCATAGAATTGAGGCAGCAAGGGAGTAAGGGTGTCGACTTGAAGTCACGAATAGGCGATTAGGGTTTGGGCATGTCGCGATCTTCGAAGACGTGACGCAGGCGAGCGCTTACTCGAGCAGGGCGGCGACTATGATGGGGATTTGTCAGGATTGGGTGCGGCGACTAGGGTTTTCTCACGATTGATATTCAGTGAGTAATTTTTATTCAACTCGTTTTGTTTTAAGCTTTTACCTTAAGTATAATTGTGATTGAATAGTTTATGAAATAAGTTAATGGTTAACTAAGCAATTGATTTGCAATTATTGATTGAGTAATTTGTAATTAGTGATTTACGGTGGGTAATTAGGTTTTATAAATTAACAGTGAAGGTTAATAATTAATAGTTAGGGAGCAATGAAAAAAATTTACTTGGGAAAGAAATAAATTAATAATCACTCTATGTAAATAATTGGATGAAGTGGATTGCAAATTTTAGGGAGCAAATTTGGTTTTTATGGAATTTAAATGGCTAAATTTAATATTTAGTTGAATTGTTGTATTGATTTGGTATGCTCTGTGATTGATGATCTGGTGATTGTGATTTTGAATGGTTCTCGAGTCAGTTGTTGTCTAACTCGAAGTACTGGAAATTTTAAGTTGGCTCAAACTTAAAATATGAGAAAGAAAATGTTTCCGTTATAAAAGTTACTAAAGGCTTAATGCTTTGTAGTACTTTAAATTAGTAGAGTAATCAAAACGATTTGGGTTATTTATCTTAGGAATTAACGAGTTGAATAAATAATAAATTAAATGGTTAGTTAATTGTCTAAGTATAAGTAATTCAGAATAATCATTTGATGGTGAGATAAACAATTACTTCATGTAAATAAGTAAAATATAATTACTTCGAGAAATTAATCAAGAGATTAATTGAGATTGTTAAGTAAGAAGTAATTAATTTATAAATAAAGTAAAGTGAAAGATAGTTAATTACGGTTTGGGATTAATTGGAAATGATTAATATTGTGTTTAATTAATGAAATTAAATTATGAATAGGATAAATTAAAATGAATTAGGAAATCCTTAATTTATAAAATTGATTATGTAATTAACGATTGATTGATTAATCAGTAATAAGTGACTTATGAGAAGTAAATTAATATAAGTAATTATGGATTAATTATGGGAAAAAAATAGTTAATTAATTCGTGAAGTAATTAAGATTTCTTATTGATCTTGGTTAAGAATAATTAATATTGTGAAAGTAATTAAGGATAATTACTTGAATGCAATAAAAAAAACAATTAATCCAGGGTGATTAATTAAGATGAATAGTGAAGGGCTGACTAATTAATTGATTTGGAATTAAATAATATTGAATGAAGGAATCTAAGTGTTTAAGTTTGAAAATTCGATTAGAATCAATTAAATTGATTTGTATGAAATTAAGCTTTGCTTATGAATGAGTAAATGGTATTGGATGTTTTGGATGAGTGGATATCTCTGATATGGAATTTTGTGTATTTTATTTGAATATCTTGGGTTAGAATAACATGTGTGTCGAAGAAACCACGTTGAATTTTATAAATTGATTTGAGAAATTAATAGGGTTAAATAAAACTAGATCGGTTTATCTAAGTCTGGTACTTAGAAATTGAGATATGAAATAAGGTTGCTTATAGCAAATTGTGAATTGATTAAATTGATATATGTTACCCGGGTTTATATGAGTTGAATACTTTTGTATTCGATGTTAGATGGGTTTACTCACGCTGGTTTCCAGCCTGACCCGGGTGTTACTTTGATGTAATGCTCGGGTCAGACCGAGTATTACAGATTTTCAGGTAGGACATTCTGGAGCTCAGGAGGCGAGCTGGATGGCGAGAACGTATAGAGTCTTTCCGTTGTAGTATATTATTATGTATCTGAGATATGATTTGTATACGTCCAGTGACTGTATATATATGTGAAACTCTGATGTATATTAAATGTAATCAACTGATATAGTATTCTTTTGTAAAATGTGATTTATTATTATATTTTATCCGCTGCGAGTTGTTGATGTTTCTGTTCTTTTTCTTCTTCTACCTCTTTCTTCTTTTTCATAACTATCTGGAATTTTCGGGGTCGGAAATTTCGGGTCGTTACATTTGGTATCAGAGCAAGGTTAAGCGAGAACCTTGGCTGTGGTGGGAATTACTCATTA
The DNA here is from genome assembly GCA_030765085.1 of Allium cepa. NCBI lineage: Eukaryota > Viridiplantae > Streptophyta > Magnoliopsida > Asparagales > Amaryllidaceae > Allium > Allium cepa. Next base: position 75,041,364 of record CM060942.1, read on the forward strand.
AATAGAGTCTGTAGTACTCTAGAATGAGTTGAGTATGTATATATATATATATATATATATATATATATATATATATATATATATATATATGAGCGCGTACTTGTTATTTTCTTATATAAAGATTTTAAATGATTTTATGTAAACTATATTTTGATATATATAAAGCAATATTTCTTTCTAATAAATATTAAGGTGATTGGTTGTTAAATTATTGGAATTAAAATTGAGAAGTAATATAACACAACCAAACTGAAGTCTAGAATTGGAATTAAATTAAGTAAAAATAAAAATACAACCAAATTAAAATTTAAATGGGTTGAAAATGAAATTCTAAATTTGGTCCCAGAATTTGAAAATTTTGTTTCAAAGAAAAAAAAATATAGTAAATAAAGTATTAATTGGATAATTGGGACTTGTTACAAACAATGGGTTGTTTAAAAATTTATTTGAATTTACAACCAAAGGTGGTTTAAAATTGCAAAACATGGCTGGGAGAGCCAAGAAATAAATATGTATATATGTATGGATATACATGATATTAAAGATAATTTGAAATAAACTCTATGAGGTTGAGTTTTGATTTTTCCCTGAATTGTGATGTAAAAACCCAAAGTAGTATAAGTTTTGAGCTTATAAGAGGGAAAGAATTTTGAGGTTTGAAGCGGGAATTCAAACTGAGTAAGGTTGATTGGATTAAGTAAGTTGGAATTTAACTTTGGGAAGTTAAATAAGTGTAGAAAAAAGCAACCAGAATTGGAAATTCAAGATGAAATTGGAATTTAACTTGGAAAGTTAAATGGTTGATTTGAATTGGGAATTTGTGTGACCTCAAAACGGGTTTGAGATTTAAAAATTTAAAATGGATGGATCTCTTAAAATAAATTGGATGATATCATTCTATTGTTAATAAGAATCTTTAAATTGAGAATAGTATTGTATAAATAAAATAAATTTAAATAATTGAATAGTAAATTAAACTTGTTTAACAACTGGCTTCAAACTGGAAAATTAAATTGAATAATAAATTAAAATTTTAAAATAAAATTGTATTGAACCTTGAAATACATAAGTAAAAATAGTTTAAAATGAGAAATTTGAGAAATTTGGCTCAGAAATTAAAACGATTAAACACTTTGATTTAAAGGTTAATTCGGTTGAAAGAGTTAATCCAACTTTTGAGAATTTAACTCGAATTTCTATAATTCGAGATGGTTTAAATTCCAGATTTAATTGAATTAGTTTAAAATTGAATTTGGTCTGAAGTAATTGGATTGGTGATTGAAGATGTATAAGTTTAAAAAATTTAAATGGGAAATTGGATTGGATTAAATTGAAGTGATTTGGATTCTGAAATTAAATTTATAATAATTCAAATTGACTGCAGTAGTGTGAAATTATAATTAAAATTGAACAAGATTTAAAATCAACTAGAATTTGATTTAAATTGGGGGAAGGAATCAACATTGATTCAACTTGAATTGGGAATTAATCAAGTCCAATGGAATTTGGAGTTATTTGGATTGGAATTGGGTCAATTTAAATGGAGATTTAAATTGAATTGTTGGGAAAGTGAACAGTTGGCTCTTGACTATTTTCAATATAAATTGTTTTGGTATAAACTTATTTTTCTAAGCTATTAATATATATACGACCTTTCTTTCTTAAAGCCAAATTATTTTATACTTGTTTTACCATTATTTTTGGAGCTATTTAACCATCTTTCAATTGTTTTCTAAACTAATTAATAATTTTCAACAATGTTACAAATTAATTACTATTTTACAACTATTTTGCAATTATCTAAAATTTCTGAAACTATTTAGCTATTTCTCAACTATTTTACAGTTAGTTACCCATTTTATGGCTACTTTACAAACTAATAATTATTTTTCAACTATTTATCTATTTTTTAAATTTTCGAGCTATTTCCTAAATATAAACTGGTCGGAGTTCAAACTGTTATTGATTAAATACCCAACTGAGATAAAAATTGAAGTGATAATCCAAATGGGGGTTAAAGGAAAATGGGAATAAGTGAGTATATCTCACTCTGATGGATTTTTGAAAAGTGTTTGAAGTATAAAAGGATTTTATACAAGTTGGAAATGATCCAAAGTTTTTAAAATATTATTTATCTGAATATATATATAAAAAGGATCTTATGAGGCATTTGGAAAAAGGGTTTTGGTAACCTTTGGATTTGGAAAGGCTTTTGATTTTTGGGTAAAATCAATATTGAATTTGGAAAGCCTAGTTTGAGAATTATCGATTTTGGGATAATCGATTTTGTGTAAAGGAGCTTTGTATGATATCATACTAGGTGTATGATTTGAAGATACTATATGTATAGTATAAAATGTTTTGATGATGGCTCTGGGGAAAAAGGCGCTCCCTTGAAATGAACTTCTCAGGAGTGCCACCGGGTGGTGCTGCCTTGAGCCCCAAGGGGGGGTTCTAAAGTTGATCTTGTGAGGAGTCCGGACAAAACTAGTTCCTGAGGATTATGAGTTGAGTATACCATAGTGGAAGTCGTGTGTGCCGCTGAGAGCCAACAGTCTGCGTTTGATTTTATATCGATAGACTGCGACCTATGGTATAACATAGCGAAAGTCGTGTGTGCCGTTGAGAGCCAACAGTCTGTGTTTGATTTTATATCGACAGACTGCGACCTATGTAAGAGTGGAGAAGTTTCATTTCGTCAGCGAAAATCAGAGGCCGCGGAGAGCCTGCAGTTACATGGACTTTTGCTGCGATGGCAACGTAACCCTGGATGTAACTGTGATCTGTTGTGTGGGATCCATGGCGTAATTGAGAGGTCGCGGAGAGCCTGCAGTTACATGGACTTTTGCTGTGACGGCAACGTAACCCTGGGATGTAACTGTGACCATGGATGGGGGTGATGATTTTCAGAGCATTATCACCAAAGATATTTCCTCTATTTTCAAAAACTGTTTTCTATATTTTTAATAAAATTTATTTTCGAATATTTTCACTGGATGTTGAAAGCGGGCTTACCAAGAACTTATAGATTTTCAGTTCTACGCCTGATCAACGTAAGACTGAATTTCTGTGAGAACAAGGATGGACTGGTTGAGACATCAAATTATAAAAAGTATTTTTTATAAAGAGTTATTTTAATAATATGATGTAAATTTAAAAGGCATTTCTAACAATTTTTAAATGAAGATGTTGGAATTTTGGAAAATCAAGGAAATCCAAACTGAAATTTTTATGAAGTGAATTTGTAATTAAAAATCGAATTTCGATTTAGAAGTTGGAAATAAGCTAATTGGTTAAAGAATTATTTGATTGAGTATATAAATAAAATTTATCTTGGGTAAATAAATGGATCGTAAGTTAATAATGGTTTGGAAATGAATTCGAATTTTAAATAGAATTCGACTTAGATTTGATAATGAATTAAATAAGAGGAGATGTTGTAAAATAAAAATCAAATAGAGTTGGATTGAAAAGTGATGGGTTGAAATTGCAAATAAAATTCAAGTGATTTGAATAATATTTAACATAATTTGCAAGTAAATTTGATATAATGGAAGTGTTGTCGAATGAAATGAAAGTGAATTATGATAGAAATGGTTTGGGTTGCAAACAAAACCCTGGTGAGTAGAAATAAATTGAGAATGACCTCGTGTTAATAAAAAAAATTCGATAATGAATTAAGTGAAATATAAAATGACTTAATGAAATTAAATAATAAATGGATGAAGCCTGATCTAATAAAAATTAAATCAAAGTTGTGATTTGAATTGGATTATCAGACTGAACTTAAGTTCAGTGGCATATTAATTTGAAGTATAAATGAGTTAAGTATATGTTGCATATTATATTGATAAATTAAGAAAGTAAACTAAAATCAAAGTTAAAGTGGAGGGGCTAACTGAATTTAGAGGAATTTGATTAAATGAGAGTCAAATAAAGGTAAACTTAAGTTTGATATTGGAATAAATTAAAGTAAATTAATTTAAGCTTAAAATTTTGGAAATTTGGCTTCGAATAAGGATGAAAGCCCATTAATTAAAGCTTGGATTGAGTTAATTTGGAAATGGCTAGTAGTATACAAGAATGGAATGTGGCGAATTAAATAAATGGGTGTGAATAAATTAAAATGGATTGGAATTAAATAAAATTGAGTTGGAATCAATTTTAATTGGTTATAAAACTTAAGTAATTATTTATTCACATGGATATTATCAAATTGCGTAGAAATGATTGTCATTTAACGTAAACGAGATTTAATTAAATTCTATGAATTAGTGGAAGAAAATATAATTGATTTTTGAATCAATTGAAGTGAATCTGAGCTTGATTGGATTAAAAATAAATTGAATGTAAGCACTTGAGTAGTAAACCATTAAAACTGAATGAAATGGTATATAAATTGGTTGAAAACAATGGAATTAGTTTTGAAATCATATAAAGTGCTTGTGGAAGTTATTTAGAATGCATTTCTTTTAGAATTGATGTGTTGTAGTTGTTTAAGCAAGAGAAATGTTATAAACTTCATATATATGGCACTTACATATTTAAATTGAGTAAGTACAGGTGCCTGAAGACTGTTTGGTTGGTTTGGATTGCGCTTATTGCTTAAATTAATAAGCTGCTTGCTTAAAATGCTAAGTAAGGTACGCCTACGCAATAAAAATAGGAAATATGAACTGTTTTTGCTTTTTCCGATCATGTGGGTCGATGTATATATATTTATATCTCTTGTCAAATTGCAAAAGCTCCTCCGTACAAAGGAGACTCTGCCAAAAAAAATCATAATTTTTGGGAGTTAGAATATTTTTGAAAATTTTGGTAAATTTTTGTTAGCGACAAACAATTGCAAATTAGAAATTAAAGTAAACTAGTAAATGAAACTAATATGAATCAGTTTAAATGAAAGATAAAACTCAATATTAGAACCTGAAAATAAATTGAATCCATAAGAAACGATGAACTAATTTAAATAGAAGTGGGTATGAAACTTATGTCAAGAGATGTATAAAATCATTTGAAATGTTACGATGGGATATTATTGCTAAGTAAGATATGCAGGTATTAAAGGGAAAAAGGAATTGGATTCGATTCCAAAAGATAAATTTGAATTTCCCAACAAAAAGGTATGTATTTTAATTCCTGTATGAAATTGGATTGGGTTTTTGATGTTGCTACTTGGCTTTTGTTTTCTTTTGGTATTTGGGAGCCCGTAGAGGCCTTTTGTAGTTGTATCGAGCTAGACGCGCAAAGGAGATGCTGGCAAAAAAATTCGGAAATTTAGAGAGTTAGAAAAATTTTGAGAAAATTTTGATAATTCAAAATTAGTTTTAAATTGAAATTTAAATGATTGAGCAAGAGGGTATTGTTTGAAACCATAAGAGGTTTTGGGAAGTTGGTTAAGGTAATAGTGGGTCTGTAATAAAAAGGATAGTTGGTAGGATGTGAATTGAGAGTTTTGAGAAAAGTAAACGAGTTTTGAACCATTCTCACTAATTAGTAATTTCGGGGACGAAATTCTTTTAAGGGGGGGGGGAGAATGTGACGACCCAGAATTTTCAACTACTTAAATTGGAATTGTAAATTGATTTTTAATACTTAAAAGTTAATATTGACTTGAATTCGAAATATCAATACTTACTTGATAACTAAATCATTGAATTGTATGGTTTAAATATTGAATTTAATAATTGAAATTGGGTAAATTATTGAATCTGTAATTCTAAGCTTGTGTAAAATAATTTGAGGGCTTATAAAATCTATAATGATAATACTGGAGATAATAGAATAATGGGAATTTAATTTAAAGATAATTTGTTCGGTTTTGAAACTATATCGTTTAAGTTGAATTTAAAAATAGCCTTTCGAAGCACAGTCTCGGAATTCGACGAAACCAGTTCCATTGGATCCGTAATAGTTGGTTATTATCGGATTTCAATTTTCATAGCAAACGGAGTTGTCGTTTGACCATGGCAGCTCCAAACGCTTAGATTTATTTTAATCGATTTAATTTTAAATTGATCGTTTCCTTCGATAACTTGTGAATACGACCAAATTAGCCTCCGAAACATGTGCCATTGTGTTTGGAACGCGGGTAAAACTTTATAACCACTTAACGGCATTCCTTAAGAGGAGTTCAAAAATTTAATTGGCGATTGACGAGTCGTTTTGAAAATTTTATAATATAATTAAATTTATAAGTAAAATTAGAAAAGGTATTTTCTTTGAATACGTCGTGCTCAGGAAGCTTCCCACCCTCTCATACTTTATTTCCGTTTCCCCTTATTCTTAGAAACAGGTCAAAATCGCTTAACCTATAAAAAAAATGGCCGAGGCCTTCGAAAACTAAAACAACGGCTGGCAATTAGATTTCATCGCAGCGTGTAGTCTCGAGCCGAGCTCCAGGGTTTTGTCGAAGTCGTGAGGGTTGAACGTCGCGAAGGAGGTAGTGCACCGATGGCTAGAGCGACGAGGGTAGAGGGGCGACGCCCATAGAATTGAGGCAGCAAGGGAGCAAGGGCGTCGACTTGAAGTCGCGAATGGGCTATTAGGGTTTGGGCATGTCGCGATCTTCGAAGACGTGACGCAGGCGAGCGCTTACTCGAGCAGGGCGGCGGCTATGATGGGGATTTGTCAGGATTGGGTGCGGCGACTAGGGTTTTCTCACGATCGATATTCAGTGAGTAATTTTTATTTCAGCTCGTTTTGTTTTGAGCTTTTACCTTAAGTATAATTGTGATTGAATAGTTTATGAAATAAGTTAATGGTTAACTAAGCAATTGATTTGCAATTACTGATTGAGTAATTTGTAATTAGTGATTTACAGTGGGTAATTAGGTTTTATAAATTAACAGTGAAGGTTAATAATTAATAGTTAGGGAGCAATGAAAAAATTTACTTGGGAAAGAAATAAATTAATAATCACTGTATGTAAATAATTGGATGAAGTGGATTGCAAATTTTAGGGAGCAAATTTGGTTTTTATGGAATTTAAATGGTTAAATTTAAATATTTAGTTGAATGGTTGTATTGATTTGGTATGCTCTGTGATTGATGATCTGGTGATTGTGATTTTGAATGGTTCTCGAGTCAGTTGTTGTCTAACTCGAAGTACTGGAAATTTTAAGTTGGCTCAAACTTAAAATATGAGAAAGAAAATGTTTCCGTTATAAAAGTTACTAAAGGCTTAATTCTTTGCAGTACTTTAAACTAGTAGAGTAATCAAAACGATTTGGGTTATTTATCTTAGGAATTAACGAGTTGAATAAATAATAAATTAAATGGTTAGTTAATTATCTAAGTATAAGTAATTTAGAATAATCATTTGAGGTGAGATAAACAATTACTTCATGTAAATAAATAAAATATAATTACTTCGAGAAATTAATCAAAAGACTAATTGAGATTGTTAAGTAAAAAGTAATTAATTTATAAATAAAGTAAAGTGAAAGATAGTTAATTACGGTTTGGGATTAATTGGAAATGATTAATATTGTGTTTAATTAATGAAATTAAATTATGATTAGGATAAATTAAAATGAATTAGGAAATCCTTAGTTTATAAAATTGATTATGTAATTAACGATTGATTAATTAATCAGTAATAAGTGACTTATGAGAAGTAAATTAATATAAGTAATTATGGATTAATTATGGGAAAAAATAGTTAATTAATTCGTGAAGTAATTAAGATTTCTTATTGATCTTGGTTAATAATAATTAATATTGTGAAGGTAATTAAGGATAATTGCTTGAATGCAATAAAAAAACAATTAATCCAGGGTGATTAATTAAGATGAATAGTGAAGGGCTGACTAATTAATTGATTTGGAATTAATTAATATTGAATGAAGGAATCTAAGTGTTTAAGTTTGAAAATTCAATTAGAATCAATTAAATTGATTTGTATGAAATTAAGCTTTGCTTATGAATGAGTAAATGGTATTGGATGTTTTGGATGAGTGGATATCTCTGATATGGAATTTTGTGTATTTCATTTGAATATCTTGGGTTAGAATAACATGTGTGTCGAAGAAACCACGTTGAATTTTATAAATTGATTTGAGAAATTAATAGGGTTAAATAAAACTGGATTGGTTTATCTAAGTCTGGTACTTAGAAATTGAGATATGAAATAAGGTTACTTATAGCAAATTGTGAATTGATTAAATTGATATATGTTACCCGGGTTTATATGAGTTGAATACTTTTGTATTCTATGTTAGATGGGTTTACTCACGCTGGTTTCCAGCCTGACCCGGGCGTTACTTTGATGTAATGCTCGGGTCAGACCGAGTATTACAGATTTTCAGGTAGGACGTTCAGGAGATCAGGAGGCGAGCTGGATGGCGAGAATGTATAGAGTCTTTCCGTTGTAGTATATTATTGTGTATCTGAGATATGATTTGTATACGTCCAGTGACTGTACATATATGTGAAACTCTGATGTTTATTAAATGTAATCAACAGATACAGTATTCTTTTGTAAAATGTTATTTATTATTATATTTTATCCGCTACGACTGTGAGTTGTTGATGTTTCTGTTCTTTTTCTTCTTCTACCTCTTTCTTCTTTTTCATAACTATCTGGAATTTTCGGGTTCGAAAATTCCGGGTCGTTACAAGACAGGGGTAAATCTTGCTCTCCAGTGGGGGCTACTTACGAAGCCTAGCTGCACCTCCCCTGTTTTAGCCATTCCCGGTTGATGGGGCTTGAGGCTACGATTACCTTTATAGGACACATCAATCTTAGAATGCTCATCGTCCACCTGACAATGTTCTGAAAGCATTCAATCCATACAAGTTCGTTCCGGGTTCGAATGAAACCGAAGGCACTATCTCGTTGCACTCATTTTGGAATCACCCTCAGAGTCCACGACCATAGCCCATGCACTCTAAATCACCATCTCGAACCTATAAGTACTATTCCGTCAAACTCATTACGAAATCACCTGCAGAGTTATACTAACGTATAGTTCTTACACCTCGAGTCTTCACTTGCTCCACTTGGATTAACGACCTAACGTTTAATTGGAATCGATGTGGTTTTCGGATATCCAAATATGGAAACCCGATCCCGGTATCACCGAAACCAAATGCCATTTTAATGTCCAAGTTGTGCTTAAGGGTTTTAAACAATTAACTCATTTCACTATTATTCATTTCACACAGATAGATAAACTACATATCACAATAGATAATCATATTTTCATCATAAACAGATAATCTGTATCATCATCACAAATAGATAATCATCACAACCAAATAATCCATCACAAACCATCATACTTTAATCAAGCATCCATATCATACAGATATAACTTATCTCATTACTGAGATCACAACCATTTAATCAATAACATCCATAAGAAATGTTTATTAACCATCAATTATAATTAATTTAAAATGAACTAATTAATTACTTCTATCTCTAATTAATTTAAATTAAATTAAATTAATTAACACATTTAAATCCTGCTTAATATCCATTAATTAATTAACCCAGTTAATTAATCACTTCTTAAGTATTCAACTTGATTAATCACATTTAATTAATCATTTACTAGTTACAATAAGTAATCAGCCTTTAATTAATATCCTAAATTTATTAACCTTAATCATAAGTAATTAACATTAATTACTCATTTATTAATTAACTACAATTAATTATATTTATCTTTAATTAATTATAATTAATTAATCACTTAATTAATTAAGTATTACTTAATTGAACAATCATTAATTACATCATTAATTATAATAATTAATGATCTCTAATATTTAAATAAATTACTTAATTAAAATAGTTTCATTTAGTAATTAATCTAATTATTAATCACCTTGATTAATATTCAATTAAGTAATTAACTATCTTTAATTACTCATTAACAAATCAATTATCCAATAATTAATTATCTTCATTAATTAATCCTTGATTAATTTCAAAAGTAATTATCCAAATTACTTTATTAAAAAAATCACCTTTCACTAATTACATTCCAGTAATTTATCACTCATTACTTCTCTAAGTAATCCAGCTCCATTTATTACATCTCACTCATTAAATCATCAAATGATGTACTTATATTAATTAAACTAAATTGATTAACTTAAACAAATCACAATATCAAAATTAATTACAATAAGTAATTAATCTCTTAATTACTTTTATCAAGTAATTATACTTAACAAATTATAATTGATTATATTCAATTAATAAATCTAGATAATTATCAAAATTAATTGTATTAATTAATTACTTAATTATCCTTAGATAATTATCATTATTAATTAACAACATCTTCATTAATTACTTACTTACTTGAGAAATTTATTTTAGATAAATTTTCATTAATCATTTCTAATTATAAATTAATCCAAATCATTATTTAAATAAATAAATAAATAAATAAATTCTTAATTATTTCCAAATAATTCATTTACTTATTAATGACCTTATTTACATTCAAAATATATTTAAATAAAACATTTCTAAATTTAAATTCAAATTCCATTTAAAAATTTAATATTTAAAATGTTTAACTATTTAAACATTAATCCAGATTTAAATAATTATAAACCTTAAAATAAAATGAATGTTAAAGAACATTCATTACCTAAATATAAAAGAAAGGTTTAAACAAAAATTACTTGATTAAAATAAATCAAGCTTTGAAAATAAATTAATTATTTTAACTTTTAAATTTAAATAAACACTTCATGTCTTTAATTTAAATACTAAAGGGAATAAATTCTTTCAAGTTTAAACCCTATTTGAAATCAAATTTATTTTTAAATCCTCATAAAAGCATTTGAATCTGTTCATTATTTAAAAACTGTTTTGAATCAAAAATCTGATTTTCAAAGAATACCTGAAACTATATTTAAACTTGATTCAAAACTAAATTTAAACCTTGTTTAAATTTTAAAATTTTCGTTTTTAAAAACTTGAATTCAAAAGTACACTTGAATTCAAATCTTAAACCTCGCATTTAGAACCCTGTTATCAATCTTGTTTTTTTTAAAAAAAATTCAAATTTCATTTGAATTTGAGAAACTGCACATATACAGGTTATAAGAACTTGAAGCATACAACCCGAGTCCATCCAAAATTACTTCGGGTTCTCTAGCCACCTGCTCCAAGTCACTGCAAGTTTTACCCGAGGAAAATACGAGACAAAAACACTACACAACCCAACAATGTTCATCAGAAAAATTATGTGCACGGTGCATATGCACCGGCACTCTAACGAACTTCAACCACTCAAAACCACTTCACCATGACGTCGACCATCACCTCACACGATTACGGCTTCCATCAATTCACTGCAGCTCGAAAAACAATTTCAGGACAGTTGAACCAAACCTGGAAACCTAAATGCACCATAAACCTCAACATGTCAACGCCGAGGAAACTCATCTCCGATCATCTGGCCACCCACAACTCCGGTCGTCACTTCTTCCACATCTCCTCTACCCAATTCGAGAGTATTGCATCACTCGATGCAACAGTGAGCGTGTGAAGAAACCCAAAACTTCAACACTGCAAGACTAGGATTTGAAACCTGGAAATCCCAATTTCCATCTCCTCCTCTATCTAATCACCTATTACCCAATTTCCTCCAGTTCCCAATCAATCTTCCACCTCCAGGAAGCATCCTAACTCCCAAAATTCACTAGCTTATCAGATAATTCCAAAATTCCTAATTCTGTTCAAAACAGAATTGCTAATGCCACAGTCAGTTTAAAAAGGTGAAATTTGTTTTAAAATTTCTGATTTCTAACCTACATTCGTGCTATAGTCTTGTTTAAATAGTTAATGATGTTTGATATCCTTGTTTTATTGAAAAATGTTTACTGTAGAGTTTGTTTCAGAGGTAACAGATTTGAATTCTAACTTATTTTGACTAAATCATAATTTTACAAAACCTACATTTATACTAAACAAACATAATTTGTTTACACATAACTTTCTAGCTGAAACAATTCAAATGATAAAGATTTCCTAATAAAGGATATCTTAATTTAAAAACTAATTAGATATGCAGATACAGGAAACATATAAACATATTCATATATATACACACAGGACAGTCATTAATATTAAATCATCACATATACTTATTTCTTCCAATTCATATGCTCAGATATCTCAAGCTTTTGTGCATGTGAAGTTACTCATTTTATTTCATTTTTAAACAGAAAACAGAACAAATTTTGCCTAAATAGGTTTTTGATTTCTGTGAATTAAAAACTTAAGTTCTGTAAATTATGGTTGGCTTTGATTTTTAAAAGGAAAAAATTTTTTTAAATTAAAGAAGCTTACTCACATCTTTATTGAAGATGCAGAAAATAATCCCAGAGATGCATCTCACATTCCAGGACCCTGTTTTGAAATGCATGCAGAAATCTGGCTTTTCCATTTGCTAGTTGCAGTTCATTTTCTTGATGATGTAAATTGTTAGAACTTGCATGCAGACATTTCTCAGATTTGAATTGAATTTGAACTCCTGTTTGATGTTGTAACTTTGCTTTCAGATATGCAGATTTGGGTTTGATTTTGCAGATTTTAGATGGTTTTGAAGATTTTGATTTGCAGATTTAAACAGAATTTGGTTTCCTAGATTTGGATTTGTATTTGTGTTTTGATTTTTACTTAGAATCTGATTTTCAGATTTCTTTTTGAAGAAAATGTTTTTAACAAATGTATTGCTATGTTTTCTTATCAATATAATTTAAATAAAAAGTTTTATAACAATGCCACTTGTTATGTTTAGTAATAACAAATATTTACAAGTGTCCACTTTATGGTTTAAGAATCTAACACATGTTTAACTAAATTTTAAAAGAAATATCTTTAATTTAAAAAATGTATTTAAATTTATTCTAAAATCATTTCTAATTTAATTTAGCATGTTTTAAATGTTTATTAACATTAGCCTTGAAAATGATTACATGCTTACTTCTTTTATTAAATTACACACAATTTTAAATGTTTATTTGAATGTTTTCAAAATAATATTCTTTTAAAACTAATTTTCCAAAGAGAAGATTTTTAAAAGAAAAATAATGTTGAATTCATTTTATTCAAGAGTTTTAAATCAAAATACTATGGTTCAATACGAATGAATTAAATCTTATTTCAAAAGAAAAATAATTCTTAAAATAAAACAAAATAAACTTTTATTATAAAATAAAATTTAAACTATATTTATTTTTAAACAAACTATTATATATTTATAAACAAAATAAATATTTACTTATATCTCTTAGAAGATATAAGAAAGGCTTTTGAATTTACCTTTGAAAATTTTTCAATACCAATTTTAAATCAAATTAATCAATTCATAATTCATACATTTATATATATAATAGATTTGAAAATATTCTTATTAAATTTAAATTTAAATAAAAATCAAATCCTTTATTTACAATGTATAAACATTTATTCATTATAAATAAAATATCTTTAAATCAGCTTAGAAAGATAATTTTGTCATTTAAATATTTTTAACATTTGATAACAATAAGATTTTCAAATTAAACTATCATTATTAAAAAATTTGAAAAGAATATCATTTGACAAATTAAATGATTATTAATCTTCAAAAAAAATTCCTGTTTAAATTAAATTATTAAATCAATATTTTAATATTTTAAAATAATTATAAATGAAATTATTAAATAAATATTGCTTAAATTTCCGGGACATCACAGAAACATTTTAAGGAGTGTGGCCGAGGACTTTTCTATGCATGGGAAGTAGTTTTTTGGGTGATGGTATAAAGTGTTCTTGTGTTCTTGGGGCTTGTGCTTGGAGTTAGAAAGTGTATAGCTGAATTAACTCACATTAATATATATATATATACACATATACATATATTGTGGGTGTTTATGTATCTATGTGAACGTAAAGTAATGGTATGAACTAATGAAAAATATAACTTTAGGTAGCTCTAGCTTTAGAAAGAAAATGATAACTTTATATGTGATATATTAACTTCTATTACCCTTTAAACATGTAACATGGCTTAAACCTTATGCATACATGCTTGGTTTGGTCGTATGCGACGTGGAAGTGTGTATAAACTTGTTTGAAGAGACAGGATCACTATAAGTGCAATATGAAATCTCTTATGTTTAATTTGTTTAAAGCGGTGATTTGTACATATATTATGTTGTAGTATATTTGGTTTTGCTCTACACTTATAGGAGTGTATGTGATAACAAGGAAAAGGTTTAGAAAATTATGAAAATTGTAGAAGAAAGTTGCAAAAATGAGAAGTGAGAAAGGTCTTCATATGATCACTTTGTAAATGCCTTGTTTTAAGAAAAGTTTTAATATGGTTTTGAAAGACATCCTTATGAGTTTATTTTCATGTTTATTAAGTACTCTAAATATAGGAATTACCGAAAAAAATCAGAATTTAAAACATTTTTTTGAATTGAAAAAATTTGTCAATTTTTTTCCTTTTTTAATAGTTCTCTATCCATTTATCTTTGAAAGCACTTAACAACAGGAGTTTATGGGCCTACAACAGCACTTCTAAGTTTCTATAATACTATTGTTGTAGAGTTGTTTTTAACTATTTTAATTGATTTAAATGGATTTGAAAAATCTTTTAAATTAACTATTTTCATGAGATCTTTTTAGGAATGTTTTCTAACAGGTTTAAGAGTATTGGGAAAGTAGTTTCAAGTTTAAATACATTTTTATTAATTATATATGAATTTTTAAAGTAAAAGATTTTCTTTGTAATTTTTATTTATAATAGATTTTCTAGTGATTTCTAAATTAGTTATTTTAACATAGTATTATATACATATATACAATATATTATAAGTATTTTTAATTTTCTCTATATATGTAAGTTTGGAAAGTGAGTTAACTATTTTGGAAAAGGATAAAGGAAGTTTTGATATAACATGTAGTTAAATGAATGGTTTTGAGAAGTTATTTAAAATTATATTAGCTTGTAAAATAAGTGCGAATCTAATTAGATCTTTAAACGGAATGTTTTAAATACAATGAAAAGTATAAAAGAGAGAAGGGGTTTTTGGTAAATATGTTAAGTAACATTTGTTTTTAAAAGTTTTGACTATGCTTTTGAATATAATTAAATCTTTAAAGATAATATTTTAAAGATAATGAAAAGTGTAAATGTTTTAGGTTCGTAGTAACATTTGTTTTTAACCCTCTTGATTATACTGATGAATATACTTTGATCTTTAAAAAGGGTAATTTAAAGATAATGATAAGTATGGAATGTTTTGAAAAAAGGCTAAAAAAAGTAAAGGTTTGATTTATAAAAGATAGATGTGGTATATAGTAACAATGTTTGAGTAACATTTGTTTTTAACTTCTCTAATCATATTTTAAAATGGAAAACCTTGTTCATTGATTTGTGAATATTCTTATACTTTTGAGATAAGTATATGAATATATTTTGAGGAATGAAAGGAATTTATATTTCTTTTATAAAGGTATCTAAATATATATACAGGTATTGACAAAAAATTATTATTTAATACAAGGAGATTAAAAGTCGCTTGTGTGACTTAATCCTGTTTGTGTGTTTATGCGTTTGTGAAAGTATTTAATCCTATAACTAGCACTAAAAGTCGAGATGTCGAAAGAAGGGATAAGGCTACGAGATCTAATTACCATATGCGATTGTTTTCAGCTCGTACTAGACAATTGACTTGTCTACTATCGTACTTGATCAAAATTACTCAAGAAGCATAAAAAGCATTGCGTATTAGTACAATTTGAGATTCCCAAGGAGGATTCATTCGTATAAAACGTCTCTTGCTTTAAAAACGTGTATTCGAGATCCCACAAGGAGGACTCCTATATATCACCCTCTTACTTCTGAAAGGACAATAATTGAGTTAATCGAAAATCCATCGATTTAATTTTGAAAAGTTCAGGATCGGATAAGGATACTTAAGTAATACTTATCGAAAATCACTTTAAAACTAAAATACAAGTACCGTGTTTTGGAAGCGATTGTGGAGTGAAATTCCATAGAATTGCACTATTTATCCTAAGGGTAACTCCAAGGGAGAGGTGACCATTAACCTTTCAAACAACGCTATCATGTTGTAACGGTTCCAAGGGAGCGGACATCATTAGCATTCGTCGGATAGCCAGTGCTGGAATTTATGGAGAGATTCGTAAATTGTTCGAGTGATGATGGCTTGTGTGTTAAGATGCTAGAATCCATGTAGAGATTTGAGATCTGACCGAGTGATGAAGACTCATGGGATGAGATGCGAAACGTGACTTCATCATCAGAAATAACAGAAACTAGAATAGGCGCATAGCCAGTGGGTTTAGCAAATAGAAGGTTAAATAAACTCCATATCCAAAGATGCTTATGACTATTGGTCAACCGAGAGCTGATGATATTCAATATCACATATTAGAGCGTGGACCAACTTTTTTTCTTTATGGTATATTTTATATGGAGATATAGGTAACTTTGGAAGGCAGTTCCTAACCCTTGTTAGGAAGCCCAACTCAATTTACTGGGGCACTTCCATTGGAAATCCGTATGTGAATGCCATTCTTGACGGTTTTTTATTATATACCTAATATTTTTTATATGAGACGCAAGAAACATAACTATTTTTTGATTATATTCTATACCTTAAACACTATATTTTATATCATTCTATGTACTTATTAGATGATATTAGTTTTCTTAAGGGGAAAACCATTCCAGTGATTCGGTTCGTCTCAAAAGATACTGTTATGTGGACACATGTTTCTTGAATTTCTCTTGAATTTCTCATACCAAACTTATGTCTGACTCATGGTGTTATTTTTCCCTTAAATCCTCAGGTGCTCTTTTGAGCGGTTTGAGAATGGTAAATTTTCATTGAATATTTTTTAGAGCTCAAAGAGTATTGCTGGATGCTTCCATCTACCATAATATTCTTATTTACGTTACACTATTAAAATGTATATATCAGCATTTGTGAGGACAGGCTGTTAAAACTATCTAGGCTGATGATAGTACTAGTAACTCTAAAATGCTATGTATCTTAGACCTTTTTACTGTCTTTTAGATATTATGTATTATCGTTCTGTTGTGATATTTAGACGGTTTTTTCCTTTCTTGTTTTTTTCTTTCTACCTGTTGTCCCATATTTTTTGGACGCTGCCAAAAGGAAATTGATGTAAGTATAAAGTCAAAAGAACTGTTCCTACGATCAAAATTGCACTATGGGCAAGAAAAAAAAAGCAAACGTCCAAATGGTACTATGTGAAAATCTTAAAGGGTAACAAAACATAAGGAACATGCCTTCCTATTGAGCTGCTCTTTGACATTACAATATTACGCTAGTAACCTGAGACAATCACAAAATATAATGATTGATTTGCAATCCAAGCAATTAGTTCGATAAGAAGCATTGTGGCACAGCCTTCGATTATCAAACATGAAAGTTGTGCTGGTGTTCCGAAAGATAAACAACATGTTGGGACCGCGACATAATTTTTAAGTATCGACAAGATGTAAAGACTGTGTTACGGCCCCAAAAGCAACACTAATGATATAGAATTACGGCATGAACTTTAAAGCAACCATACATGATAAAGATGTGCTTTAAATCATAAACTAACATTAAAGGTTGGTCGTTTGCACCGAAATTGGTCACAAACCCCAAAAGCCATGACAACGCCAGTGTTTACACACAGATCCACAATATTCACACACAGATCTCAGATCTAGATAATGTAGAGAGTAAAAGTGAAGAAACTGTAAAATTAAAATGGAGGAAAGCAAGAAAGAACACAAGGTTTATAGTGGTTCGGCAATCCGGCCAACGTCCACTTTGAATCAATCTTTTTTATTGCTCTTGTACTGTAGTTACAATTACAAGCCTTTAGTATCAATTGCAAAAATGGCAGAGTTTCGGCATTTGAGCCAACCAAGATCCTTTTTTATTTGCCATAGCCCTGCTATTTATAGGTGTAGATTCGAAAATATCTGCCCTAAAACCTGGAATACCTATTCTCTTGCGCAAGTGGCCTACCAAACCGATCCAGAGCGATTTGGGATCGATGCATGTTTAATTCGTATCGATCTGAAAGTGGTCCAATCGAACTGAGATCGATCATGGAGGTTCTCGAGTGTACCAGGAAGCTCCTCTCTAAATTTCATAGTGTTTGGACTTGTATATTATCAGCTACAAGCGATGCAAGTTTGTATTCATCCCTTGGTTGTCGCGTTCATATCCATGAAGTTGTCTCCTTCCATTCGCATCGATGACATGGTTCGGAAACCCAAGGGAGATCCACTTTTGATGCCGAGTTGACTGCTTCCTCATTCGTATCGATCAGTTGCTATGTTCTTTGTATCTATCCATGAAGCCCCCCCTCGTATCGATCCACACATGCATGTCATTCATTTCGTATTGACTCCCTGTTATTGGTGTTGCCTTGTTCGTATCCAAGCCCTTTGTATCGATTGAGCTTTGTTCCTTCATTTCCTTCGGCCGCTTCCTTGTTCGTATCGATCCTCTGCATACGCCTTTGTATCGATCCAATGTTATATCCCTTCGTATCGATCCAAGCCTTGGTCGATACGTAAATATGCCCTGTCGTAACCATTCGATCGATGTGTGCTGCATTGATACGAAGTCATCGATTCGAAGTATGCTGCTCCTATCCTGATCGATACAAAATCATCAATTCGAACCCATGAGCCGCTGCGCGATCGATACAAGCAGTATCGATTACAACCAATCTCCATGAATCTTAATGCATCCATATCTCGAGCATACAAACTTCGACTGATCTGAAATTTGAAACGTAGCCTCTACTAACCTTTTTTATCATTCACAATTGATCCCACCTTGATTGGAGCTAGGCCAAATTTTGACGACATCGATCATAACCTTGTTTCCAATCATTCTCCAATCCTGATATTCATCCTTTCCAGCAAATATGTTGATATCCCGGCCTTGACCAAAAGGTGGGATAACATTTTCCCTCCAAAACATGCCTTGTGGTAAGAAGGTGTGTTTTGAAAAGCTCCGATTTCGACATCCGAACTCCATATTCCATCCATAGTCATACTATCTGATTCATAATCCAACCCTTTACCAAGCCATCCTATTCGAGTGCCACAGCCATATCCTGATCCAAATTCGCGACTGCTCCGAGTCGATATCCGATTCTGAATCCAGTAACCATGTCCTTAGCCAATTTTAGATCCATCTGACCCCGACAACCGATTTCAAATCTATCCATATCCAAATACTGAATCCATGACCTCTCCAAGTCGATATCCAAATCCAGGACCACTCCGGGTCCATATCCAAATCCTTAGCTGTTCATAGCTGATATCCGAATTCATAACCTTTCCGAGTTCTTACCAAGTGTAATCCACACTCGACGACCTGTATTGAATAAGGCCTTGGGATTCTTGGTTCAGTGTCCCTGAATGCTAAGTAATTCCATGGCTCAAGTCCTAAGCCAAATCCTGGTCGCTTCGGACCCCTGCCGAGTATAGTCCATACCCGCCGACCAGAAATAGTAACCGATAATATAGGGCCTAAGTCCCAGGCCGAATCCTGGTCTCTTTGGACCCTTGCCAAGCATAGTCTATACTCGACGACCTGAATAAGCCAATTCGCCATGTTCGGACGAAGAGATCTACCCCTTGCCAGGCATAATCCATACCCGACAACCATTTACCAAAAACTAGATAAAAATCTAATCCAAAATCCGAATCAAATCAGAAAACCAAAATCCATACTAGAAATCCAAACCAATATCCAAACTAGAAAACAAGCATCCAAACCAAAGTCCAAACCAGAAAGCAAACAAAACCAGGAGTTCAAACCAAACTCTGAAACCAAACCAGAAAAAAGAAAATGTCTAAAACAAAAAATAAAAAGCAGATTTCACAAACTAGAGCATCGCAGTTTATCATCATCTCGTAGCATGCCTAGGGGCTATCTTCGTCCCTGTACATGAGTAAGTGACTTGGCCGTTTGCCTAGAGTTTTCTACTTATTCCATATCATCCCTATCAGTCGATAACCAATCGACCATCATTCCTGGGCCTCGTGCCATTGTCGTTTGAGGTAGATGGTAGCTGCTCCTATTCCACCACCGCATTTCGAGTCCCGACATATTACCATAATTGACCACTCCTTATATGTTCCTCGATTATATCCTTTAGATGCCTACAGCTGTTGGTATTATGCCCGTCCAGATCATGAAAGAGGCAGTGCCTTCCTGATGCCCTTTCACGTTTCGAGGGTTCTCTCCTTGCTGGCCTTCGATAGGGAAGGCGATGCCGAGTTTTCATAAATATCCACTCCAATGTTTCATTCTGTCCTGTGTAAGTGGAGAATTTTGGTTCTACCCTGCGTTTCCTTGCCCTGCCAAAGTTGTCATCCGACTTCGTCTTTTTTAATCCTCACCCTTACCCGAGCTTTCACCGGATGGTTCTCCATCCTTGACCATATTCACTTCCTTTAACTTCATATCCGAACATACATCCTCCTGTCAAAGAAATTTTTCAGCCTGATGAAAGAATTCCCCAAGGTCCATGGTGGGTCCCGTATTAATGATACTCCGAAGTCCGAGTTATCCCTGACTCCCGACACTACCGTCATTAAAACCATCGATGGATCCGGCCAATCCACCAAAGCAACCGCTGCGTTGAACCGAGTTAGGAAAGCCCTGAGTGATTCTCCTATCCTTTGCTTCACCCATGTTAGCATCATCACATTCTTTAGTCTTTTGATATGAACTCGAAACTGCTTTAAAAAGCTGTCCACCAATTTCGTTCATTTCCTGGTAGATCCATCTTCCAACTGTCCGAACCACATGGCAGCTATATCCGTCAAGTGCAAAGAAAAACACTGGGCCATAACTTCCTCCGATGCCATCAGCACTTCCATATGTCTTGAGTATCTCATAAGATGATCGGTAGGATCAGTCTTGCTGTTGTATATCTCTAGAGTTGGCAGCTTGAAGTCTGGTGGATTTTGAACCATTCTAATTTCACGGGTAAACGGACTCATGTTTACTCCTTCCAGATCTCTGTTTGCTAAACCTCCATGCATAATTTGTCTGATAATCACAAAAAATCCAACATTGTCTACCAAGGGTTGCCCCTAAAGTCCTTGAGGGAACTCTGGTACATACTCTTCATCACGCACTCTTGTGCTCCTGCCAGCATCCTGTTGTGTAGTGTCACCTAAAAATCCTCCATGAATCGATCCCTCGTTGTCAGACAGTGTGCCCTTGAGCTTGGATCCATCCAAATTAATAGTTGTTTGCTAATTAAGGGTTGCGCTCTGTTGAGCTCCCCCATCTAATTGCCTATTGAGTCCTTCGTTCCCGCTCCATGAATCTAAACTCTAGCAATTCCAGCTATTCCTGCCTGTCTAAACTATTTGAGAAGATTCTGCATCATTTCTTCTTGCCTTTTCAACAATTCTTCCTGCATAGCTCCCATCATCTCCATTTCATCTTTGGTGATGAAAGTTGAGGTCTGATTTGCTCCTGAGGAAGCCTCATGACTCCCTTGATGCTGACGCCTCACCGCTCTTTGTCTCCTTGTTGATTGCTTTGTCATGGTTCCTTTTAGGTCTGACCCTTTGGCTTTCCAAATCTGAACTCCAAGTCTGGTATAGCAGACGCTAGTCCTTCTCAATGAAAGCACCAAAGTGTTTGTGACGAAATTGGTCACAAACCCCAAAAGCCGTGAAAGCATCGGTGTTTACACACAGATCCACAATATTCACACACAGATCTTAGATCTAGATAATGCAAAGAGTAAAAGTGAAAAAACAGCAGAATTAAAATGGAGGAAAGAAAGAAAGAACACAAGGTTTATAGTGGTTCCGCAATCCTGCCTACGTCCATTTTGAATCAATCCTTTTTATTTCTTTTATACTATAGTTATAATTACAAACCTTTAGTATAAATTGCAAAAATGGCAGAGTTTCAGCATTTGAGCCAGCCAAGATCCTTTTTTATTTGCCATAGCCTTGCTATTTATAGGTGTAGATTCAAAAATATCTGCCCCAAAACCTAGAATACCTATTCTCTTGCACAAGTGGGCCCATCAGACCAATCTAGAGCGATTTAGGATCGATGCGTGTTCAATTCGTATCGATCCGAAAGTGGTCCAATCAAGCTGAGATCGATCATGAAGGTTCTCGAGGGTACCAGAAATCTCCTCTCCAATTTCGTAGGGTTTGGACTTATAGATTATCAGCTACGATCGATGCAAGTTTGTGTTCATCGCTTTACAGTCGCTTTCATATCCACGAAGTTGTCTCCATCCATTCGCATCAATGACGTGGCTCGAAAACCCAAGGGAGATCCACTTTTGATGCCGAGTTGACTACTTCCTCATTCTTATCCATCAGCTACTATGTTCTTCTTATCCATCCATCAATCCCCCCTTCGTATTGTTTCACACATGCCCGCCCTTCATTTCGTATCGACTCCCTGTTATTGGTGTTGCCTTGTTCGTATCCACGCTCTTCGTATCGACTGAGCTTCTTTCCTTTATATCCTTCGGCCGCTTCCTTGTTCATATCGATCCTCTGCATACGCCTTCGTATCGATCCAATGTTATATCCCTTCGTATCGATCCAAGCTTTGATCGATATGAAGTGTGTCTTGCCGTAACCATTCGATCGATGTGTGCTGCGTCGATACAAAGTCATCGATTCGAACCAATCTCCATGAACCTTAATCCATCCATATCTCGAGCATACGAACTCCGATTGATCTAAAATTTAAAATGTAGCCTCTCCTAGCCTTGTTCATCATTCCCAATCAACCTAGCCTTGATTGGAGCTTGGTCAAATTTTAACGACATTGATCATAGCCTTGTTTCCAATCGTTCTCCAATTCTGATATCCATCCTTTCCAGCTAATTTGTTGATATCCCGGCCTTGACCAAAATGTGGGATAACAGTAGCAGGATTGCACCGCAATCTTATATTAACAACAATAAGAATGCCCATTCATCCTTGTTTGACACTGAGGTGATAGAACAGAGCCGCAACTTTAAAGAAGATACTGCCCACGGATACAAAGACTCAAAGGATGAGTAATGGAAAACCGCTCTATAACCACAAGGCAAGATACGATCCCTAAAAGCGAGACAAGAAGCTATGTTTCATGATCAAAATCCTAAAAATAACTTAAATACTAAGGCGGCGGTACAGTCCTCTATTGACAAGGATGGCTTGAAATGGGTTTAGGCGATATGACTTCGCTTTAAAATATTGGTGTTGTTATTTAGAAAGCCACCTAGCTCAACCTCAATTGCCCATAACACTATGCTTTATTTCTATTTTTGAAAAATGGTTCAATACAACTTCAAGAATGTCGATGCATTTCAAATGTTGTATAATATTGTCATCCAGCATAATCATGGAGGAATAGTTCTCAACAGCCCATTCACAATAGAGAAGTCTAATATCCTCAAAAATATGTAGCTTTTGCTGACATAGGGACAGTTTCTCATCATAGTCTCACCTAAACATGTGCATAATCCATTGGCTTGTTGCTTAATGAAACCATCAGGTCAGAATCAATTTAAAATTGAGATTTCCCACTTCAATTTAAAGCTTTCCGCCTAAAGTCAAAATTCAACAATTCAAATTACATTTTCCTACCGACGACCACATTAGTAATCCTTGTATAGTAAATAAGCAAGATGGATGATCAACACATGACACAATCCAAAGGCAAAAACCAAAAGAGCTGAAGAATGATATTGGCGATCCATGCGAATCCCAATGTACTATAAATAAATGAGTTACTTTAGCAGGAAAGAGGAGGATTTCTTAACTTTACTCTTTTAAGGAATAGTGTAATCAAAAAAAATATACTCTCCATATTACTTGATTGTACTAAGAACATAATAATAAGAAAATGAAAAAAATTCATGGACGTAGGATTCATTAACATCTAAACCACGTAAATTCTCTATGTCATTATATTGCTTTTAGTATTTTACTTTACATTTTTTGTTTTCAGTGCTATAGTTAGAATATATAGCTTAATGAATTGGATAAGAACTAGTCATAAAATTTTGAATAAAAGCATTATTGCGCATAAATATCTCCATTAAAGGCAATCTTAATATTACTTAATTTTGTTGATTCCTAATTACGTAAGCATTTAACTTCATGATTACTTCGATAATATACGTCGGTGCTTCTGAGATGAAAAATCACATTAACACTATTCTTTTCCTTTTACCATAACAATCTATCTTTCTAGCACTTAACATTCGACACGAGAATACCGCAGATGTATTACTGTCGGCATTTAAGGGTCAAAAACGTGGGATGTTACACCAGCCATGCAGGAAGGAAGAAGATGAAAATTTTAAAACTTAAGAAATGAAATCATAGGATTTATTTTAATGGAGAGATTGAAACCTTTGCTACTCTCCTTATTAAAATTTCGCTTCATTAATTTCCATTCAATTGTCTGTCATGTCTATTTAGACCCATTTAAATATATACCGATATCATATATCGATACATATTTAGATATAACCTTTATATATACATATGAATAATTACTAACAACATCCAAAGCATCAAATAAATAAAAAGTTAATATATATTAAATGGTAATAAACTGTAACGAACCACAAATCCATACCTCTTGAATCGACAATAAACCACACATGTCCGACCCTAAAAGTACATAATGACGGAAGGTCTTGGGAAAGAAGGGAGAGGGTGAGAAGAAAGAAAGAAGAAGAGATAGAAGAAAACAGAAACAACACTTGGAGTCTCACAAATCGTAGCGGAACAATATATAATATATAATAACTGATCTTTATACAAAAAGAAACTGTAACAATTAATATTCATATAATCAATAGAGTAGAATAGTCAACAATATCAAGCTGGACAGTTATAATAACTTTTCCTAACAAGTATTAAATATATAGCATACACACAGCGGAATATAATCAAGTGCATGGAATATGCCTGAGAATCTTCTAGCTCATCTCCTAAGCTCCATTGCATCCTAACCCGAATTTGTAATACTCGGTCTGACCCAAGCATTATAATAAAATAACACCCGAGTCAGTCTGGAAAAGCAGCATGAGAAAACACACCTAATTTGAATTATTCCTATTATCAAAATCCTTTAAAAACAAAGGTATCTTGTAAGACCACGCAGCAAATAAACAAGATGGATGTTTACCTTACGATAACCAGAACATTTTATATCAAAATCATCTGATATTATAATAGTGTCTATAGAAAATGAACTATAAAATAGCTGAAATGCTTGCATTTTACATTTTAGCATATTTGATATACAACTAAAACCGTAAAGGCTAATATTGGAGATTGGATTTCATACTATGCCAAGGTAAGGAACTACCTTCTAAAGGCACATCTCTAGATAAATGCACCAGGGTCTGACAAGAACATCTTGTACCCCTACCACACAGGACTGGCCTAACACTTGACTAGTAGCACCAAATATGATCACCTCGCTTGGGCCTTGAAGCATACAAAAATAGATAGTAACCGATCTAGATTTGGGATGACCATACCCTACTTGGGTGCTACCCACTTGGCCCTGCTGCATGCCCAATTTTTGCCATTTTACGGTTGATGAGGTTCGAGGCTACGTTTTACCTTTTGAATAGCAATCCCACTTGGAATGCTAGGCAACAACGCAATGATAGCATTTATCCATACAAGTTGTTCTGGGTCTGAACAAACCGAATATCCTTCAAGATCACCATCTCCATTATCTTCGAGAGATCATAATCTGTAATGCGCAAATCGGATCGAAGTGGTTTTCGAATAATTAAACCTGATCCCGGTCTCTTCGAAACGATTAACGAATTTGGATGTATCTGATAGTCGGTTATTTAACTATCAAATTACAAACAAGCATTCATTAGGCCCATATTTAAATCTTTCGAAAGCATTCACTTTAAAATATCTTTACAAAGATATCTATTCAAAACTCTTCCAGTAATTTAATACTTGAAAGCGATTCCAAATACTTATATCCATAACATGATATTTTCAAATCATATCTTACTTTAACATTTTGTGAAATATTTCCAAATTCGATTTATAGTCCATTACTTAGAAAAATATCTCTATTAAATCCTTTTGCGGCTAAAATATTTTTCAAACATCTTTCATTTCAACACTTAGCAAAATACAATAAATCTATTTTTCGAAATAATTTCTAATATAAATACTTAGGAAATATTTCATAACTTATCTCCTAAATTTCTGGAATTTTTAACAAATTCCTTTTACAATTTCCAAACCGTATTATACTTATTAAAATCTCCACTAACAAATTATAACTTCTTTTGTGAATTTAGATCCATTTTCAAAGTTTTTTTTTGGCAAGGCCGACGGGGTTAGATGGTCCCCGACCATTTTATTGCAGCACCAATCAGAACAACACACAAAGAGCAGCAAGAAAGGCAAAAGAAAACAGAGGGAAACAAAGCGCAACAAACACAGGGAAACAAGCACAAAAAAGAAGAAAAAACAAATTAAACACAGCACCCAAGTAGTCTTAGCTATTGAAAGACCGTAGAATCCCTGGGTCAAAAGTGAACTGCAACATTCCCAAGTCTCGCTTTATTTCATGCATGACCCATTGCTCGAGCACAGTACTTCTCTTCGAATTCACGTGGTCAAAAACTCTAACGTTACGCTCTGTCCAAACAGCCATAATAAAACTCTTCAGCACAGCAGTAGATAGCTTCTTCAACACTTGCTTGCACCCAGTATAAGCATAGATATGATTCCATTCGTCCAGATTATGATTAGCAACATTATTACGCCAGAGCTTGTTCTTCACAGCAATCCAAATCACATTGATAACCAGGCATTCAAAGAACAGGTGCTTGACAGTTTCAGGATGATCTCTACAGAAGGTACAGTATATGGTGACATTCATACCCATGGCCACGAGTTTGACTCTAGTAAGAATAGCACGGTTCAGAACTTTCCACATCAACAGATTTTCACACATGCTACCATCCTTATTCCATGTATGCTTCCACCACTTCCACTCTGGCAGAGATTTGTTCTTCATTAAGTACTCATAAGCCTCCCCAATTTTGAATTTACTTTTTTTCTCCCCCCAAACAAGTTCAGCAGATGTCGAGTTGAGAGGAACATACTGTCTGATCATGCTCCAGAAGTGCTGAATTCTCGAATTAGAAGAGAAGGATCTAAACCGTTGGTTGTCTTGAACAACATCCATCACCTTATCCATAGAGTGAATCCCAGATTGCAACAATTCACATTGAGTTAATTGTCTTCTTAGAATCAGGCCCTTTTCAAGCCATGGATCATCCCAGAAACTAGTGTTATATATTGGGTTTGTATTTATTCGTATGATAGGAAGAAAAGTCTGCTTGAGTTTAAAGATACACTGCCATGTCCAGCTGAGATTTTGTGGCTTCTGCATAGTCCATATTCTCCTGCCTTTGATAACATTTCTTCTAGACCAGGCAGCCCAGAGACTGGTGGAACAATTGAATAGTGTATCAATGTGTTTTGCAAAAGCAGCTTGGTTCCATTGAGTTAAATTGAATAATCCAAGCCCACCTTTATTCAAGGGACATTCAACTCTGATGAATTTAATCGGCGCAAAGTATCTACCAGAAGTTTTTCCCATCCATAGGAAGTTCATAAATGCACTGCGTAACATTTAACAAGTTTAAAAGGAAGTACAAAGGTCCTTGCCCAATACACCTGCATTGCAAAGAGCACGGACTTGATTAAAGTGAGCCTGCCAGCTTGACTAAGCTTCCTAGCAGTCCAACATTCTAGTCTTGCAGTTATCTTCTCAAACAAGGGAAGGCATTGCAAGGTTGAAATTCTAGAAGAAGCAAGGGGAAACCCTAAGTAGGATATAGTATTGTGGTTTGGGGACAAACCAGAGACATGAGAAATTTCAGCCATTTGTTGTAAACTAACTCCAGCAATCTTGATATCAGATTTGTGAATGTTAACCTTTAAACCAGTCATCGCAAAAAACTGATCAAGGGTTATCATAATATTCTTAACAGTGTTGATGTCTGGAGAACAGAATATGACTAAATCATCAGCAAACATGAGAGTGGAGATTTGCGGTTCTTTGCAAGCTTGATGAAGTTTAAAGCCACCATGACTTATGAGCCTGTTTATCATTCCTGTCAGCAGTTCCATCACGATAATGAAGACATACGCTGAAATCGGATCCCCCTGCCGTATACCTTTCTTACCACCAAAGAATCCAGCAGTGTTACCATTAACAATGACAGAATAGTTCGTAGTTGAGATACTTTCGTAGATCCACGTAATAAAGTGCGGCGGGAAGTTCATGTATCCCATAATTCTCACTATACTATTCCATTGAATCATATCAAAAGCCTTCATGATGTCAAGTTTCAGCATAGCTTTAGGAGGAGATTGCTTTCTATTGTACCCTTTAAGCAGTTCATGAGAAAGCAGGATGTGATCAAGGATATTTCTTCCAGGTAAGAAGGCTGCTTGATTATTGGAAATGATGGAAGGAAGCACTTCCCTAAGTCTAGATGCAATGACTTTGGAGATGCATTTATAAATAGTGTTGCAACATGAAATAGGGTGAAAGTCATTCACATTATGAGCATTCTTAATCTTCGGGATCAAAGCAATATTGGTATAATTAAAGGATCTATAGATTTTGGCCTTCTTAAAGAACAGCTTGATAGCATTACACACATGAGTCGAAACAAACGTCCAGCAAAAGGTGTAGAATTTAGCATTTAATCCATCGGGACCACCACACGAGTTGGCATTGAGAGAGAACATTGCTTTTTCAATTTCTTCTTCAGTAACCTCTTTACATAATGCATCATAATCTTCGGCAGATAATTTAGGAAGAATGTCATGAGGAATATCATCAATAGAGGGGGTGAAGTTGGTATCATTGTCGTAAAGGGACGAGAAATAGTGGACAAAAGCAGCTTTCACATCATCATCAGTTGTTTGAAGGATACCTTGTCTATCATGGATAGACACAATGTTCTCACGTCGCTGCTTACTCTTGAGACTAGCATGAAAGTAAGAAACGTTCCTATCTCCCTTCTCTCTCCATTTTATTCTAGACTTTTGGCGAATCATGTCACTTTCTTTAGCCA
Organism: Allium cepa; assembly: GCA_030765085.1. NCBI lineage: Eukaryota > Viridiplantae > Streptophyta > Magnoliopsida > Asparagales > Amaryllidaceae > Allium > Allium cepa. The sequence goes on from CM060942.1 coordinate 75,070,537, forward strand.
GAGCTACATAGTACTTTTGGGACAGCAAACTTTCGGTAGTTGCAAGACTATCATCAACAGTATTATTCATCATAGCACTTTGCACCATAACAAGCTCAGCCTCAAGCATAGAACTCATTTTTGCTCCTTTACCAAATCTCTTAAACGACCAATCCTTCAAGACTTCTTTCATTTCTTTGATTTTCTCCTGCAAAATGTATAAGTGGTTACCATACTTAGTATTACTCCAAGAGGCTAATGCAATTGTTTTAAAATCAGGTTCAAGCACCCAAGAATTAAAAATTTTAAAATTTGTTTTTCCTCTCTTGCCAGCTTCTCGCAGATGAATAATTTGAGGAGAGTGATCAGATAGGAGAGGAGGAGGAAGATTAATATAAAGAAGAGGCCATTTGTCAAGAGAAGATTGGTTCGAGAAGGAGTGGTCAATCCTATAGAAGGTTCTATTGCATGCCTCCTTTTATTATTCCAAGAATACGGCATACCAACCGATTTAATAGGGACAAGGTCATCATGTTGAATGGTTTCAGCAAGAGGCTGGATTTCATTGTGAGATAGGGGGTTGCCGCCTACTCTGTCAGAGAGATTGAAACAACAGTTGAAATCACCTGAGATAAGCCATGGGTGGGAGGACTGTCTCAGAGCAGGGATTAGCGAATGTAATGAAGAACGAGCAACAACAGAGTTGAAGGCATAGACAAAGGTGACATAGTAGTTGGTATTGTCGGTGGAGTTATGAGCAAGGCAATGAATTAGCTGGGGAGTGGAGAGTATGGTTGTTAATTGGACTTGAAGGGGATTGAAGAGAATCAAGATTCTACCGTATGGTGCTTCATCAAGGTTATGGATGAAACTCCAGTCAGATTTAACATAGTTAGCTGCCTTGATAGTCATGGCAAGGTTTAATTTAGTTTCTAGAATAGCTAGCATCGATAACTGATGCTTGCTGATAAGAAGACGACATTGATCAAGTTTGATAACTTGGTGACCTCCACGTATATTCCATGCTCCAATATTCATCATCATTGGAGAGCACTAGCATTAAGCATTTCAATCTTCATTCTCCTAGTCACTGCTTGAGATGAGGTCAAGTAGCTAGGAGTTTTATCTGAATTGGGTTTGTTTAAACTATTCATTATTGTTACATTATTGCTAGGCAGTTCAGAAGCAAGAGGAGTTCAAAGTTATCGTATCTAAACATTTTGAAAATTTTCTCAAGTTTCCAAAATTCTATTATAAGATCTTATAAAATCATTTCCATTAAATAAAACCCGATTTACAAATCTCGAAAGTATTTGAAAATAACTTCAATCAATTTCCAAAACTCGATATTATAAAATAAGTATTTTTAAAGTAATAAATTTTCAAACAATTTAAGTAATTATTAAAATATCAAACCCCTTTTAAATGACAACAATAATTAATTTCCAATTCATTTGTAAATAATACTAATCGATTTACAAAGCTTACTATAAAAATTAAAATTCACTTGAACTAATATTAAATACTTGAATAATCACTTTCCTAAAATATTTTAATATTAATAATAGTTTTTAAACTCCATGGCTTAATAAATAAAATCTCTTTTTAAGACAAACCTTAACCTCTCGATAAGAATTTATTTTTAAAAATTCAATCATGACAATTTTACATTCAAAAATCACTTTCGATTTATCACAAATCTATTTTCAATACAAACTTCACAGCTAATTCCAATTTTCCAAAAAAAGATTCACTATCTCTTTCTAACCGGTTTTCATAACTCGATATAAATTCATAAAATTCACTTTATTGAGTGATAATCACTTCACTTTGTTTATACCATCGTTTATAACTTTTATAAATTCATTTCCAGTTTCACTTGTTTATAAATAATCTCATTTATAAGATTTCATTTATAAACCCATCCCTTCACAAATCCTTTTTATTTTTCAAACCTATTTTAAATATCAATTTCGACTCCTTTTCCATATTTCAAAAATACCGCTTTAAATCAATTGTTCAAATTTCCTTATATAAATTATTTTAAAATCTCTATTTAAAATACGTTTCGAAATAGATAAGTACAAATCACAAAATTAAATCATTTACTTTATCCAAATCAAATCCTTTTTATGTAAATCAAAAATTCAATATAAAATTTATCAATTCGAAAATCGCCTTTGAATTTCCCTTTTAAATTCAAAAATATTATTGATGGTATTTGAGATACCAAAATTAGGGCTAGTGATACTATAGCATCCAATATATCAAATCATACAATAATCCATCACAGATTATCTAATCATATCATATATCACTATATATGAAAAACAATCAGTATATTTGTGGAATCCAATTGGATCCCTCCAATATGACTCCCTGCATGCACAGATGTTATATAACATAAAATACCAATCCCGCTTCGAGGCAGGATATCGCGGTAATATAGAGTAATCCGCTATTATGCGAGGCGCATAGTGTCTCATCCGCTCCAATCGGTGTGAAATATACCCAAATACTAATATATATATATATATATATATATATATAATATAACATCCAACTGATAATAAGATATCAATTCATCCAATCAATCAATAAATATTTTAGTTACTATAAATTAAACCAATTAACTAAATTGAGTGAGATTTACTCACCTTTATTTTAGTGGTTCGCCAAAATGTTTTGTTTTTGAATAAAACAGAACTGGCATTCAATTTTAATCCAAAATTCCGACAAGCTCCAAATCCATCCAAATCAGTCTTATTTCCAAGCTCTCGTCATCACGATCGCAACACAAAACGTTTCATCCTAATCGATCCTCTAAAAATTATGAATTTTATAAGTTATCGAACATTTTTAAATTACTTAAAATAAACAAATTATAAGTTTAAAATATTTATATTACTTCCATCCTTTCTTCTTTCCTAATATAAAAGCTTATGCACAACATTACAGTGCACAATCGTGCATCGTGCACCTCCCTCCTCTCGACAATCCCCCGAAATGAACCCCCATCGAATTCCACTCGGCTTCCTCTTCTCCCCGGCCGCTTATCAATGCCTCCGACTCTCCCTACAAAAAAGGGACAGTATCCACTCTCCACCCTCAAGCGTCAGGTCGCGAACCCCAATCGTGCATCGCACTTTGAGGATTCATGGTCGCCAATGCTATTTCACTCGCCAAACCCAAATACAAGCTCGAAATTGCCTAATTCCACCTCTAGTTCCTAAAAATAAAAACCCTACTTCGTTGCTCACTAACGACCGTACCATGGCAGTGAGCGAACATCACCAAATATACCTCAGTGCGAAGCCCCCATCGCAAGAAGAATATTAAAGTTAGTTTCGTATCTTTTTGTTAAATATATTTTGAGTAATTAACTTTTGAATTCAAACTCTTTCTTTTTCTTTCCTCTGCTTTTAAAAATGAAAAGGGAACGCTTTTTAAAAGAAAGAGGTAGGCATGAGTAGGGTGGCTGAGAATGGCAGGTCGGCTGAAATGAAGGAATAGTGGCTGTAGGGTCAAATTAATTTGAAATATATTATTTAAAAATCCAAAATATCTAGCTACAAATTACGGACTCCAATCAAGACGTACCGCCTGGTGTTCCCCATATTGTACCCCTATTTTGAACGCAATAGAACAAGTCTCGAGCCCCAACTTGATCATTTTCAGAAGATAGCTTTTTAAAACCAATTAAAATATTAAATTTTCGATATTAATTTCAATGCGTTTTTATGCCGTACGACCAAACAGTTACTCCAAACGCTACAAAATTTAATATCCGACAATAATACACTACTACGGATCCAATAGAACTAGTTTCTCTAATTTTTAGATTGTGCCCTGGATCGCTATTTTAACGCGTCGATAAAATCGAGGATTTCAAAAATTGACGAAATCACTTGAAATTTTAGTTTTAAAAACTTACTAACTCAATCCTAATTCAAATAGAATTTTTATCAACATTAGAAATTGTTTCTATTCATATTCAAATCAAATTTTAATTATCTACCATTTTCGTATTACGATAATCGCTATATTTAAAATTTAAATTCATTCTATAATTTCAACCAAAACATTCATATCCAAAAATCAAATTATATTCCAAATCCAATATTTTAAACCATTTAAATATTCAAAATCAAGAAATGGAATATCTGGATCGTTATATAAACTTTATTAATTTATAACACTTTATAAACTAATTAAATCGTTTGGTATTTTAGATAATTCACAAATGTAGTTGTATGACTCAAAGGAGTGAAAACAATTAATATTCAAAAAAATCAAATATCAACATTCACGCGTCATCTTAGCCAGTGGTGTGACAGTTTGTCGAATTCATCGCTTATAGACCATTTTAATATAAAAATATCATATGTTACATTATCTTAAGTGGTACAATAGTAATAATTTACACACATTTTTTTGGCCAACGCTATATCACACAAGGATGTATGGAATTTGGTATAGTCAAAACTCTAATATTATCCATATTCAATTGATCGCTCCATAAACAAAGTCTTTGGATCAATAATAACGCTATCATAAACAGTCTACTCTGACGTGAGATTTCGACTTTTAGTCGACTATAGTTGACCTTGATACTAAGCTTATACAACTGAAGAGGTGATAGTAGGATTTAAAGAGTAACGGGTAATTCAAATGTTGATTAATTTATGAAATAAGGTGTAATTAATTGTAATTGATAAAAATAGTGTTGTATAAGTTATTATAACAATTGGTGGTAAATAATAAACATACATATGTTATGAAATGTAGAAATGGTGACAATTGTTATCAATTTAATTAATCAACTACAAATAAATTTAAATAAATGTTACATTAATGTGAGTTAAGATAATAACTAGAGTGAAATGTAATAATGCAAATTTAAGTTAATTATTAAATAGTTTAATGATGGTCTAATCAATTGGAATAATTTCAATGTTATACTTAGTTATAATTCGAAGATAAGTAAATAAATGAAAATGTTGTATAATTAATGAACTAGTACATAACAAATGTTAATTGAATAAAATCAGTGTTACGTAAGAAACTGTAACATTTGTTGTAAACAATGAACTTATAAGCGTGATTAAAAGTTAATGGTAACAATTATTATATGTTACCTATTTATTTGGTCTATTAAATTTAACTGAAAATCAATTGCAATTAATTCACTTAATTAGTGGAGTTAATGTAGGTTAAATTGATAATCGTAGAATGTTAATACAATAAGATGTAGCCAATGAAAATTTTACACATAATATGACAATTGATTGAATAAAAATAATTGGAATCAAGTTTGCTTAAATTTATTGGAATTTAAATTACAATAAGTGGATTTATTACAATTAAATGTAATTAAAGATTACATTAATGAAAAGTAAGATGAAAATGGTAAAATATTAATGCAATAAAATATATAACAATGTTAACTAGGTATGTAGAGAAATAATTCATTGAATTAAAAGATTGAAACCAAATCGAATAAATTTATTGAAATGAATTAATTGGATTTAATTATAATTGAAATTGAACACTGTAATTAGTGTAATATTTAAACACTGAATTGATATGTAAATTGTTTTAAATTATTATAAATGTTCAGGTAATCAAAATTGATGAAATTTGTTGATTATTAAATTTGAATTAGAAAGGTGATGTAAATTAATTTAATACTAATTTATATAAGTAACGTGAAAATAGCCATTTCGGCCACTGGCTCAGATTTCGACGAAACTAATTTAGTCGAATCTATAACGGTGAATTATAGTAGGATTTCATGTTTCGCAGCAATCGGACTTGTCGTTTGATCATATGCACTCGAAACACGTAAAAATCAATTTAATTGAAATCAATTTGAAATAAGCTGATTTTAACATAACTTCTTCATACGATGGAATTAGGACTTGAAACCTGTTACATTGATTTTAAAAATATCAAAAACATCTAATTTGATATATGGGATGATCCATTTTCATTTCGGGAATGAAACAGGCTTTCCGGGTCGTTTATTGTTTAACTTTCAAATCGATCTGGTCCATTCATTCTATTTTTTTGATTTGCCTATAAATAGCCTGTTATAAACCCTGGCTGTTCCTTATTCTATTTGTCTACACGTACAATTCTATCTGCTTCTCTCTTTCCATTACAAAAAAATTCCCAATTCCAAATTCAAGTGCAAATCGAAATCAAATCAACAAAATCAGACTCCTCAAAATATATAGAAATATATATCGATTTGAAGCACTCGACGAGCGCAAGTGAAGTCTGCATTTAGTTTTTCGATTTGGGTTTCAATGTGGCCAGAATAGGCTGATGAATTCTCCGCCATTCGTTGGGTTGTGATCAACTTCGACCGATCATCGAATCGACGACATGGATGTATGGAGAGTGACATGCCAAGTTTATCGGAGTTGGTCATTGGTTAAATCGACAGTCAGATCTTCGCCAATTATTGATAAGGGCTGGCCTCTTGGCGGCGGCTGTTCTCACGTCACAGCGTGGTGCGGTCGCGGATGGCATCTGGGAGGAGCGGCTCGGCTAGAGGGGAAGGATGGTGGTGATCGATGGCTTCCAGGTGGCCGGAGGCAATGGTTTCCAATGGTCAAAGTGGGGTTCTGTCGCGTTCTGACTGGGTTTAGAAGAACTGTGAATGCAAGGAGTTGTGACTGTCGAGGCAGTAGTGGTTGTTTTTTTTTCTAATTTTAATTTTTATCGTTTAACTTCTAATTTGCGTACTTTTGCATACGAGGTCCGATTTACATGCGGTTTGTTTTGCTGGGATGCATCAAAATTCCGAACATTTTGACGCTGGTTTGGACGAATTTCGATACTGTTTGAATTTTGGTCCTAAATTGGATTTTAATTCGATTTAAAATTGAAGGTGAGTGTTTTGACCCACTCATAACTACTAGATTATCTTTTGTTAGTTAAATTAAATTTATGATGTAATTATAAATTTATTGATTGCTGTTTGGTATGTTAAATTGTCATTCTGGTTAAATTTGACTTTTATTGCATTTAATCACCATTTAATTTAATACTGAATTTTAATTTATCAATTTAATACCTGTTATTAATTATCAGTTATCTATTGATGTTTATGAATTGATTTCGATGATGATTGTGATGCATGTTTGACTGCTGATATTGGATGACTGGATGTTGTATTTTATATTGTTATAACTGCAAGTTTCCTATGGGTTAAAATGATACATACCCGAATCATTTATAGATTAGGGAAAAATCGTTATAGGTTGAAATGATAGACTCGAGCAATTTTATGGATTTTTAATAAATTCAAGATTGCGGTTTGAAATGATATATGACCAAAAAATATTAAATTGCGGATTGAAAAGATAAATATCCGTATTAAACAGATTCGATAATTGTAACAACCCTGTATATTTTTGATTATTTTAATTATATATTTTAATTATTTTAATTGAATTTTTGATTTAAAAAAATTATATTTATTTATTAAATTAAATAATTTTGTTATTTTAAATATAAATCTTGATTTTGATATGAATTATCATTCCAAAACATGACTAAAAAGAATATTTTCCAAAAAAGGAAATTTTGGTCAATATAGTCAACTTTGACTTTTAAATTTAAAATTTAAAAGTTTGAAAATTTGAATTTTACCTTTTATTGTGAAAGTAAATAAAATTTTGAGAACACTGCTTTTCGTTTCATTGAAATCTGATTTATATTGTGAAAGTAATTCCCTTTTAACTATTGAATGAAATTTGCTGCATTTAACAAAATTATTTATTTTAAATTATATAAATAACATTTTATTTGGTCACGTAATGCTCTAATTTATGTTTAAATGGGTAAAATAATACGTATTGAATATATTTTGGCTTTAAAACATTTTTGAAAGTTTAATTGACATTTTCCAGGGACAGTTGTATTTTTTTTACAATTTTTAATTTCCAGCTTCAATTAATTTAAGGAATTCTTTAGTTATCTTTATATTTTTCTTAAGAACTTATTTTATTCTCATTCCCACTTTATTTTGTTCCTCATTTATTTATTTATTTGACTTTTTATTTGTTTTTGAAGTGAAATAGAAATTTTCTAGAGCCAATGGTATTTTATTTGTAATTTTCATGTCCCTTTTCCAATTTTTAAACAAGTTCTTTAATTATTTTTCTATTTTCTCCAAATTTAATTATTTATTTCACTTTGAATATGTTAATAAAATTATTTTATTTCAAAATTTTGGTTTAAAATATTTTTAAAACGAATTAGATATTATCCAAAGATAGTGATGATTTATTTGTAATTTTTGAACCCTGTTTTGAATTTTTAAGCAATTTCTTTAATTCTTTTTCTATTTTCTTTAAAATTAATTAATTATTTTCATTTTATTTCACTTTGTATTGGTTATAAAATTTATTTCCTGAATTTATTTTGTTATATTTGTTTTAAAAAAAGGGAAAATTAAAGAGACTTAGACCTTTCATTTTCTAGCCTTTTCATTTTCCAAAACTCTTCATTTTCCCATAACTCCTCCTCTAATATTTTTGGCCGTGTATTATTTTTTCTGAGCCGCGATTTCCACCATCATATCATGCAAAAAAATTCATCTCTCCTTCTCATTCACGGCTAGAGAAAAAAATAGTGGTAATGGCCTCCTTGTTTTTCCCTTTTTCTTCTTGTTTTCTATATTTTTGCCTTGTTTTCTTTGCTAATTTGATCGGCCTCCACTCCATAGCCACGGCCACAACCTCCTACACCTCTTCCCTGCCATCATCACCACCTACCCCTTCAGCCTTGACCATAGCCGAACCCACCATGATGATAAAATCCACCAAAATGCAACCTAAAGCCTTGAAAGCATGTTGTTTGATTACCACTTGTTCACCACTTCCATTTCCACCACCACCATCACCTTAGGCGGCCATCACCACCTCTATCCAGACCCTTACTCACCCCTCCTACCCCTTTCCAGACCCACACCCCAGGCCGAGCCCACTCCTCCATGGCGGAGCCTTTGTTTTGGCAAAAATCACACTACATTGCCTAAAATCCCTTCACCTCCTCATGTTATAAACTCCACCATGTTTATGCCTTAAACCCGAGCCACGCTAGCCTGAAACCCGAGCCATGTCTTGACCAAAACCTGATCATATGCACCCCTAGGCCGTGCAAAAAAATAGAGAAAGCAAGGCAAAAGTATTTGCACTCAAAACTCTTTTTATTCCAAAGTTATATCAATTTCAAAATGGTATTGAATTTTAATTTGTTGGATTTTGTTTTGGGTTGTAACACAAAATTTGTAGCATTGAATCTCTCTCTCCACTCAAATCCGTAGCCTTGTCATTTTGCTCTTGATTCCGTTGTGTCGGTTGTAATGCAATCTCCAGCATTTAGAGGTGAGTAAATCTCACCTGACATTCATACTTATGCAATTATGTGAACTGACAACCATTGAATGTGTAGAATATTTTATTTTGTTAAACCTGCCTATGATTATTAATTTATGATGTTAAACTTTTTAATTTACCTGTCATATCATCTTTTACTATTATATATTGTTAAACTGTTCATTTATGCTGATCATCACTGCCAATTCCCTGTTAGTTTAGAAATCACTATGGTTCAAATGATACATACCCGAACGGACTATAGAATATGGAAAAATCGTTATGGGCTGAAATGATAGGCCTAAATGATTTTTATTTATTTATTTTAACTTGAAATTGCGGGTTTGAAATGATAGAACCCGGATTTTCTTTGTAAACTGCGGATTTAAATGATATATATCTGTATCACTTGACCTAGGTTAGAAAACTATATACAAGCCCGTGGGTATTTTATGAAGTATTTGAATATTTTAAGTATTCTTAAAATTGTAAATTTATGAAAATTTGATTTAAATTGGATTTTTAATGTTTAAATAAGAAATTTCAATTTTTCTACAAGTTAAAAATGTTGAATAATTAAATGATTAAATTGAATTTTTGAAATATAACTTAAATTTGGACTTTGGCTTTTAAAATGACATTTAAGTTATATAAATAAAATTTTAAGTGGTTTCAAATGTAAATTTATGATAATTTGATTTAAATGTGAATTTAAGTGATTTATTAAAGTATTATTGATTTTTCTATGAATTTAAATGGTTAAATAAATGAATGCTTAAATTGTAAATTTTAAAATACAACTTGACTGGGAAATGTGATATTTGGTTTAACTAAAGGTTTTAGTTAAATGAAATCAATTGGACATTTAGTTTAATTTATGAGGAAATTTAAAAATTTAAGTGTTTATAAATTTCATATGTGAAGGAAAGGAAATTTACACTGGAATTTGTTGAGTAAATTTATTGAAAAATTTGATTTACTTATAGGAAATTTATTTTATAAAAATCATATGTTAAAGGTATGTTAATGAACATTTTGAATGTTAAAATATGACTTTTATAATTTTTAAAGGGTTTAAATTGAAGTTTATTATTTGCAAGGAAATACATTAGAATCCAGAAAATACTTTTAATAGCATTCAAAAATGCTATGATTTCTATAAACGAACTAAAAACCTAATAAAAAGGCTATTAGAACAGTTCTGAAATGCTGTAGTTGCTGAAGTAAACTAAAAGACTAAAAAACTTAATAAAGGCCTATTGCAGCAGTTCTGTAAATGCTGTAGTGGTCTGCTGTCTTTGCTGAAATTAATAAAAAAATACCTTTAATTTGAAACCTGAGCTATTACAGCATTTCTGGAAATGCTGTCTTTGCTGTTTAAACTAAAAATTCAACTAAAATGAGATTTAACAGCAGTTTCTAAATGCTGTCTTTTCTGAATTAAAATGTTTTCAAGTATAACTTATAACAGTTTTTTTGAATGCTGTGAAAGGCAGAAATTTTTAATGTTTATGGTGTTTGACTTAGTAAATGAGCTCAAAATGGTTTGAAACTTTGAAATTTGAATATTTGGCTTGAAAGAATAATAACTTCACTTTTAAATGAATAAATTTAATTGGAAAATAAATCATTTTAAAGGTGACTTAAATTGAAATAAATGAATGTTATCTTGATTTAGAAGGTATTCAATGTTGAATATTTGGATTTGAACTTATGTAACGATTTGAAAATGATGTTCTAAAAGATATGACATTTTGATATTAAAATGATTTGGAAATGAAGTTTTGAAAGGATATGATATTTTAATGTATTAAAATGATTTGAAAGGAAGTTTTGAAAGGATATGATAATTTAATATATTGAAATGGTTAGAAATGACTTGATATTTATTTTGTTAAATATTTGAATTTGAAAGATATGGTACGTTGATATATTGAAATGGTTTGGAAATGATTTAATCTTTATTTTGATAAAGATTTGGATTGAAATGATATTTTATTTTAAAGTACAAAATATTATTTTTAAGTTATAACCACGGGTTATAATAACGATTGGTTGGCAAAGAGACCGGGATCGGATATGGGAATACTCTCTGTTGATACCGAAAACCACTTTGAAACCAGGTACACGGTGGAGATTCCAGAATGAAATAGGATGGTGGCGACGTTCTTGAGGTATATTACGTGGACCCAACTCCCGTGAGTTGGCATAAGGTGGCAGAAACAGGAGCGGTCCCGGGCCAAAAGGGGTAGCTCCTCTGGTCGGACGCATTTCTTCGATACCTTTCCTTTGCTTTTGTGATTGTTTGGGCGCCCCTCCGATTTTGGGAATGTGTTCCGAGATGGGCGTATGAGGCTGCTACGTTACCACTAGTCCGAGTGTCGTAATTGGTATATCTACCTTGGCATTGCCTTGTGTGCCGTGTCACCTAACATATCGAGCCTTCACTATGAGTTTGTATTTGTGTCGTATCTATACAGTATCTTCTCATAGTCTCCCGATCAGGAGACATGCGGGTACTATATAGACCATTGGCATTATTTGTGTTAAGGGGAATATTGGGTCACTCCTTAACGCTATTTTAAAGTAAGCTTATTTTACCGATAGACATTATTATAATAGCGCAATATTACTACGTAGTAAATAGTTTAACGGATCCTTAGAGGATGAACGGTCCCAAGCATCCTTTAAGTTACTTGTACCTTTACTACAGTTCACTTGAGTTGCTTTACATTGTTTAAGTATTTATGTCCTGACTCGAGTGTTTGCATATTTTTATTTACGCTCGGGTCAGCCTAAGTATTCACAGATTGGGATTCCACTTTTTGGATATTTGGAATCACTGGAGATTATCTGCTTGTCTAATTTTATCTATTTCACTTCCAGTTATCATGTTGATCACAGTGTTGTATTCATTTTGTACTTGGTTATCATCTTGAGACAAGTATTCATTTTTGTACTTTATTTCTTCTGTTGTATCTTATGTAACTCTGATATATTTATATAGTAGCTTCATGAACTACTATTTCTTTTACTTCCGCTCCACTATTATTACTCTGTGTCCGCGATCTGTGATTTTTATTTACTGCATATTCTGAGATTTGCCAAATTTTATTTACAACGCGGTATTTTGAGCAATTCAAGTCCGACATGTGTAGATGTGAATGATTGAAATATCGATCTGTTGCATTTGGTATCAGAGCTTTGGCTTTGAGGCAAAACTTAGAATATAAGGTAAATTATTTACAGAATCACTTTCGTTCGAGTTTGAATCTTTACTCTTTGATTCGAATTTTCTTTGAATTTTGGAACATTCCCTACAATTCCGAATTCCATTCGTGTCCCTCACTATTCATCTTCATTTGATTCTTGAGTATTCCATAACTCCACTTCGAATGATCTTTATAATGAGTTAGCGGTCCCGCCAATCTCAAATTTACTTGTAAAGTGGTGAAACTCCTTTACAATTAACATCGATTCACCAGGGATTTATATATATCTTTGGTTTAGATGCTAATATCTTTTGTTATTCCGAACTCTATCTCTTGAGATCGAATGTAGATTTACCCCAAATAAATCCACATTTATCTTATTCTTTAAGTCACGGTTGATCCGGTTAAGGTTGCCCACGATTTACTTAAGCTTACTCATCTCCCTACTCTGTTATTTAATCATCTTGTCTTCTGTTCCCAATCTATTCTTCCAAACATTTTGAATTGTACTTGTAAATCTATGTTTTGTTTTATATATTGTGTTGTTTGAGTTTTTGATGTTGATTTGGGTTTTCGATCGATTCGTCTGATCAAGGGCGTCGATAGGATTTATAAAACACTTTGATAGAACAAGCTAACACAATATTATTTTAAAATTTGGTTAATGAAATAAATTTTGACGTATAAGTAAATTTATAGAACTTGATAAATTGATTTAAATTGATACTTGATTTATCATTTATTGTTCTATAAATGAATTTATAAATAGTTGTTTATAAAATGATTTGGGAACTGAAATGAATTTAAAACAAGGAATTTGAGAATTTAATTTCCGATGGTTTCAAACCTCGTGTTTAAGTTTTAAAGTATGTTATTTAAAGTATTTTCAAATAAGAATATGTTTCCAAAGAATTTTAAAGTTTAAAAATCAGTGCTCTTCTCTTTGTTGTTGGGAAATAATTTCGATGATGACTGCAGCATCATCGACATTCATTTTCGAGTTTCGGAGTGAAGAGACCGCTCTGTAGTCTTGCTACAGCTTCGTTTTGGGAAATCAAATTGATTTGAATTTCTAAAAGATGACTTTATTTATAATATATATAGATATACGGTTTAAATTTGTTTGATAAATTATGTGCATACATTTATTTATCTCTAAATGGTGTGAAGAAATTGAAAATTCAATTCTTAAATTTTATTTTAAAGAATAATTTCAATTGTAAAAAGAGAATCAAAATTTTGGATGAATATTCAAGCATGAAATGATTTAATTGGAAAGTTTTATTTGTATAATACAATTGTATTCAAATATAACTTGCCTTAATATTAGAAGTTAACAATGTAATTGGATAAAATACAATATAAAAGGATTTTATAAATAAAAATTGAGTGTATGTAATAAATTTTTTACACTTAAATTTTAGTTATAAAAAGGATTAACATGGGTAAATAGAATAAAAGGTAAATTGAATAACTTACAATAAAATGATGTTAAAAGAACTAAGAATAAAATAAAGCGGTTGTAATAAGTGTAAGTATATTTAACATAAGTGATAAATATATTGAGAGGAATAAATTTAATTTTTATTAGGAATAAAGAAGAATTAAATTTATTAAGTAAATTATGAGTATAATAAATGATTATTTTTCAAACCCATGGTTTTAAAATTGTTTAAGGTAATTGGATGATAAGATAATGAAATTTGTGATAGCTAAGATTTATTTAACTTGTGTGAAAAAATTATTTTCTATTTAAGTTGAAATTTCCATAGTTTCAAATTTATTTCCTTATTTTGTTTTTCAAACTATCTTTTGGTATAGGCATCTTTCTATAATCTTTCTGTTTAGAAATCTTTCTATAATCTTTGATAATCTTTGGTACTCATTTTGAATCCACCTTTTTCGTGCTTGTGTTCTTGATTCTGGAGGATCTTGGAAAGATCATCTCCACTTTGTTAAACTTACCTATAACAACAGTTATCAGGTATAATCTCAATCTCCTTTTCATCTTGTCTTAATCTTATTTCACTCCATCTTTTTCTGTGCTTTCCCGTACCTCATTCCTTTTCGGGGATGAAAAGTTTTGAGTGGGGGAGAGTGTAACAACTCTGTATTTTTCTGATTATTTTAATTGCATATTTTAATTATTTTAATTGAATTTTTGATTTAAAAACTTTATATTTATTTATTAAATTAAATAATTTTGTTATTTTAAATATAAACTTTGATTTTGATATGAATTATCATTCCAAAACATGGACAAAAAGAATATTTTCCAAAAAAGTATATTTTGGTCAATATGGTCAACTTTGACTTTTAAATTTAAAATTTGAAAGTTTGAAAATTTGAATTTATCTTTTAATATGAAAGTAAATAAAATTTTAAGAACGCCGCTTTTCGTTTCATTGAAATCTGATTTATATTGTGAAAGTTATGCCCTTTTAACTATTGAATGAAATTTGTTGTATTTAACAAAATTGTTTATTTTAAATTATATAAATAACATTTTATTTGGTCATGTAATGTTCTAATTTATGTTTATATGGGTAAAATAACATGTATTGTATATATTGGGTTTTAAAACATTTTTGAAAGTGTAATTGACATTTTCCAGGGACAGTTGTATTTTTTTTACAATTTCTAATTTCCAACTTCAATTAATTTAAGGAATTCTTTGTTTATCTTTATATTTTTATTAAGAACTTATTTTATTCTCATTCCCACTTCATTTTGTTCCTCGTTTATTTATTTATTTGACATTTTATTTGTTTTAAAGTGAAATAGAAATTTTCTAGAGCCAATGGTATTTTATTTGTAATTTCCATGTCATGTTTCCAATTTTTAAACAATTTCTTTAATTATTTTTCTATTTTCTCTAAATTTAATTATTTATTTCACCTTGAATATGTTTAAAAAATTATTTTATTTCAAAAAAATTCTTTAGAATATTTTTAAAATGAAGTAGATATATTTCCAAAGCCAGTGATGATTTATTTGTAATTTTTGAACCAAGTTTTGAATTTTTAAGCAATTTCTTTAATTCTTTTACTATTTTCTTTAAAATTAATTAATTATTTTCATTTTATTTCAATTTGTTTCGGTTTTAAAATTTATTTGCTGAATTTATTTTGTTATATTTGTTTTAAAAGAAATGGAAAATTGAAGAGACTTAGACCTTTCATTTTCTAGTCTTTTCATTTTCCAAAACTCTTCATTTTCCCATAACTCCTCCTTTAATCTTTTTGGCTGTGTATTATTTTTCATAGCCATGATTTCCACCATCATTTCATGAAAAAAAATCATCTCTCCTTCTCATTCATGGCTAGAGAAAAAAAAATATAGTAGTAATGGCCTCACTGTTTTTCCTTTTTCTTCTTGTTTTCTGTATTTTTGCCTTGTTTTCTTTGCTACTTCGATCAGACTCCACTCCACAGCCACGGCCACCACATCCTACACCTCTTCCCTGCTATCATCACCACCTACCCCTTCAGCCTTGACCATAGCTGAACCCACCATGATGATAAAATCCACCAAAATGCAACCTAAAGCCTTGAAAGCATGTTGTTTGACCACCACTTGTTCACCACTTCCATTTCCACCACCACCATCACCTTAGGCCGCCGCCGCCACCTCGGTCCAGACCCTTACTCACCCCTCCTACCCAAGACCCACATCCCAGGCCGAGCCCACTCCTCCATGGCCGAGCCTTTGTTTTGGCAAAAATCACACTACATTGCCTAAAACCCCTTCACCTCCTCATGTTATAAACTCCACCATGTTTATACCTTAAACCCGAGCCATGATAGCCTAAACCCGAGCCATGTCTTGACCAAAACCTAACCATATACACCCCTAGGCCATTTAAAAGAATAGAGAAAGCAAGGCAAAAGTTGTTGCACTCAAATCTCTTTTTATTCCAAAGTTATATCAATTTCGAAATGGTATAGAATTTTAATTTGTTGGATTTTGTTTTGGATTATAACATAAGATTTGTAGCATTGGAACTCGCTCTCCACTCAAATCCGTAGCCTTGTCATTTTGTCTTGATTCCGTTGTATCAGTTGTATTGCAATCTCCAGCATTTAGAGATGAGTAAATCTCACCTGACATTCATAATTATGCAATTATGTGAACTGACAACAATTGAATGTGTAGAATATTTTGTTATGTTATACATGCCTATGATTATTAATTTATGATGTTAAACTTGTTAATTTACCTGTCATATCATCTTTTACTGTTATATATTGTTAAACTGTTCATTTATGCTAATCATCACTGCCAGTTCCCTGTTAGTTTAGAAATCACTATGGATTGAAATGATACATACCCGAACGGACTTTAGAATAGGGAAAAATCGTTATAGGCTGAAATGATAGGCCTGAACGATTTTTATTTATTTTAACTTGGGATTGCAGGTTGAAATGATAGAACCCGGATTTTCTTTGTAAACTGCAGATTGAGATGATATATATCTGTATCACTTGACTTAGGTTTGAAAACTATATACAGGTCGTGGGTATTTTATAAAGTATTTTGAATATTTTAATTATTCTTAAAAGTGTAAATTTATGAAAATTTGATTTAAATTAGATTTTTAATGTTTAAATAAGAAATTTTGATTTTTATGCAAGTTAAAAATGTTGAATAATTAAATGATTAAATTGAATTTTTGAAATATAACTTAAATCTGGAAATTTGGACTTCGGCTTTTAAAATGACATTTAAGTTATATAAATAAAAATTTTAAGTGGTTTAAAATGTAAATTTATGATAATTTGATTTAAATGTGAATTTAAGTGATTTATTAAAGAATTATTGATTTTTCTATGAATTTAAATGGTTAAATAAATGAATGCTTCAATGTGAAATTCTAAAATATAACTTGACTGGGAAATGTGAAATTTGGTTTAATTAAAGGTTTTACTTAAATGATATCAATTGGAAATTTAGTTAATTTGTGAAATGGAAATTTAAAAATGTAAGTGTTTATAAATTTCATATGTGAAGGAAAGGAAATTATACACTTGAATTTGTTAAGTAAATTTATTGAAAAATTTGATTTATTTATAAGAAAATTATTTTGTAAAATCATATGTTAAAAGTATGTTAATGAACATTTTGAATGTTAAAATATGATTTTTATAATGTTCAAAGGGTTTAAATTGAATTTTATTATTTGCTAGAAATACACTAAAATCTGAAAAATACTTTTAATAGCCTTCAGAAATGCTATGGTTTCTGTAAATGAACTAAAAACCTACTAAAAAAAACTATTACAGTAGTTCTGAAATGTTGTAGTTCCTAAAGTAAACTAAAAGGCTAAAAAACTTAATAAAGGCCTACTACAGCAGTTCTGCAAATGCTGTAGTGGTCTGCTGTTTTTGCTTAAATTAATAACAATAACCTTTAATTTGAAACCTGAGCTATTACAGCATTTCTGGAAATGTTGTCTTTGTTGCTTTAAACTAAAATTCAACTAAAATGAGATTTAACAACACTTTTTAAATGTTGTCTTTGCTGAATTAAAATGTTTTCAAGTATAACTTATAACAGATTTTTTAAATGCTGTGAAAGGCTGAAATTTTCAATGTTTATGGTTTTTGACTTAGTAAATGAGCTCAGAATGGTTTGAAACTTTGAAATTTGAACGCTTGACTTGAAAGAATAATAACTTCACTTGTAAATGATTTAAATGAATAAATTTAATTAGAAAATAAATTATTTTAAAAGTGATTTGAATTGAAATAAATGAATGTTATCTTGAATTTAGAATGTATTCAAAGTTGAATATTTGGATTTGAACTTATATAATGATTCGAAAATGAAGTTCTGAAAGATATGATATTTTTATATTAAAATGATTTGGAAATTAAGTTTTGAAAGGATATGATATTTTAATGTATTAAAATGATTTGAAAGGAAGTTTTGAAAGGATATGATAATTTAATATATTGAAATAGTTAGAAATGACTTGATATTTATTTTGATAAATATTTGAATTTGAAAGATATGGTATGTTGATATATTGAAATGGCTTGGAAATGATTTAATCTTTATTTTGATAAAGATTTGGATTGAAATGATATTTTATTTTGAAGTATAAAATATTATTTTTAAGTTATAACCACGGGTTATAATAACGATTGGTTGGCAAAGAGACCGGGATCGTATATGGGCATACTCTCTGTCGATACCGAAAACCACTTTGACAACTGTGTGTGCGGTGGAGATTCCAGAATGAAGTAGGATGATGGCGACGTTCTTGAGGTATATTACGTGGACCCAACTCCCGTGAGTTGGCATAAGGTGGCAGAAACAGGAGCGATCTCGGGCCAAAAGGGGTAGCTCCTCTGGTCGGACGCATTTCTTCGATACTATTCTATTGCTTTTGTGATTGTTTGGATGCCCCTTCGATTTTGGGAATGTGTTTCGAGGTGTGCGTATGTGGCTGCTACGTTACCACCAGTCCGAGTGTCGCAATTGGTATATCTACCCTGGCATTGCCTTGTGTGCCGTGTCACCTACCATATCGGGCCTTTATTACGAGTTTTTATTTGTGTCGTACCTATATAGTATCTTCTCGTAGCCTCCTGATCAGGAGATATGTAGGTACTGTATAGACTATTGGCGTTATTTGTGTTAAGGGGAATATTGAGTCACTCCTTAACGCTATTTTAAAGTAAGTTTATTTTACTGATAGACGTTATTATAATAGCGCAATATTACTACATAGTAAATAGTTTAACGGATCCTTAGAGGATGGGCGGTCCCAAGCATCCTTTAAGATACTTGTACCTTTACTACAGTTCACTTGAGTTGGTTTACATTGTATAAGTATTTATGTCCTGACTCAAGTGTTTGTATATTTTTATTTACGCTCGGGTCAGCCTGAGTATTCACAGATTGGGATTCCACTTTCTGGAGATTTGGAATCGCTGGAGATTATCTGCTTGTTCATTTTTATCTATTTCACTTCCAGTTATCCTGTTGATCCCAATGTTGTATTCATTTTGTACTTGGTTATCATCTTGAGACAAGTATTCATTTTTTGTACTTTATTTCTTCTGTTGTATCTTATGTAACTCTGATATATTTACATAGTAGCTTCATGAACTACAATTTCTTTTGCTTCCGCTGCACTATTATTACTCTGTGTCTGTGATCTGTGATTTTTATTTACTTTATATTCTAAGATTTGCCAAATTTTATTTACAACGCGATGTTTTGAGCAATTCAAGTCCGACATGTGCGGATGCAAATGGTTGAAATATCGAGTGTTACAATAATCAAGTTTTAATATTGAAATTGGATTTGGTTTAGTGAATTTCTCAAAGAAGTTAAATAGGAATTTCAAAGTTGAAATTATCAAATATAAATGAATTTATCGGAATTACGTTATTGAAAATGTTTGGATGTAACTTTGAAATCTATCTTAAACTAAATATTTTAATTAAGTTAAACTATTTTAAACAGTTCATATTATATTAAATTTATTTTAACCTATTATAACCTATTTAATCCAATTTAATCTATTTTACCTATTTTAAGCTAATTAAATTTATTTAATCTAGTTTAAAATTATTTAATATAATTAAAACTTATTTAATCTATTTTAAATTTATTTAATCTATTTAAAATCTACTTAATATAATATGAATCTATTTAATCTATATTTAAATCTATTTAAATCATTTTGAATATAAATTAAATCTATTTAATCTATAGTTAATCTATTTAAATCATTTTAAAAAATCTAATTAAATAAAATTTAAATTTATTTAAACTATTTTACCATCTAAACTATTTTAAATTAAATTAAACAATTTTATATAACTACCTAAACTATTTTCTAAGATTTCAGACTGTGTAAAGTTGAAGTATTTATATTTAAATCCTTGATGATAATACAACCTAAGTTGAAATTTGAAATTGATACCTTTTGTGGAATGACATATTTGAGTAAATATGATTTTGAAAGTGAATACGATTTGAAAATGATATGGTTTGAGAAAATGATATTTGATATCAATTTTAAATTGACTTTTTGAAATGTAAAAGACCCATCTGGTGTGAAATAAGTGTTTGGTTATTAAAGAGGCCGGGGTCAGATATTGTCATACTCTCTGCCAATACCGAAAACCACTTTAACAACTATGTATGTGGTGGAGATTCCAGAAATGAAGCAGGTTGGTTTGGCGAACGATTTATGTATAAGGTATGACGTGACCCTGACTCCCATGAGTCAGCATAGATGTGACTAAAACAGGAGCCATGTCGGGCCAAGTGAGGTCGCACCTCCGGTCGGACACATTTCTTCGTTACCATATTATGAATTTGTGATGATTTGATGGCCACCCCTTGATTTTGATTATGGGAGTGTGTTCCTAGGTGGGCGATAGTAGCTGCTACGCGTTACCACCAGTCCGGATCCGCAATTGGTATATCTACCATGGCATTGCCTCGAGTGCCGTGTTCACATGCCCTAGAGCGCCTTCTATGAGTTTTTTTGTTCCATACCTATGGAGTGCCCTCTGCGTAAACCTCCAGTTTACGGAGGAGCGTACGGTATTATATAGACTATATGAATATATAAAATGTGTTAATGGAGAATTGGGTAACGCCATAACACTATTTTAATACTTTTAATTTACGGTAGACATATTATAATAGCGTATTATACTACATAGTAGATAGTTTAACGAATCCTTAGGAGATGTGAATCCTGAACATCTCTTAAGTTATTGCACTTACATTGATAGGAGATGTCAAACCCCGTAAACATCTCTGATGCCGTCACACGCATATTTACCGTTGATTTAACTTTCATAAGATCTTTTAGTTCTGACTCGAGTGTTTTGTCTTTTCAATTCGGTCGGGTCAGCCTGAGCATTTCAGTGTTGAAGACCTTATTTCTGGAGGACGAGGACAAGGATTTATACTATTATTACTATTATATTTATTCCACTACATCATGTTCTTTCGCTGCATTTATTTATTTATTCATGTTTATGTAACTCTGATGTTTGTGTTGTAAACAGTAATCAAATGTATTTATAAAATAGCTTCATGAACTGTTATTTGATTATTATATTTTGTCATTCCGCTATGAGATTCTGTATTGTTTTATTTCTTCTCTTTTTCTTATTTACCTCGTAACAATCTGCCTTTTTGAATAGTTTGAGTTTGACATGCGTGTTTGGTTAAAACATCAAAAAAGATAGGTCGTTATAGTTGGTATCAGAGCTTTGGTTTAGCGATAACCTTAGCTTTGTGGGGTCTGACTCATAAATAGGGTAGTTATACTCTAGAATGAGTCGCCGAATGTATATACGAGAGAGCATATTTGATAGTGTTATAAAAGGTTTTTGTATTATGTTAATTTGTTCCGTTTTGTATTTATAAATTCTGGTCGGTGCATAGGACGATATGACATCGATAGGAATTTCTAAACACTTGATAGGATAGACCGACACAATATTGTTTTACAGCATAGGTAAATGAAATAATTTTACCTATTATATATTTTTTATATAAAATAATAAATTTTATAAATGATATAGTTAGTTGTTATATATTTGTTTATTAGGCAGTGAAATTCTATATAAATACTGATTGGAAAATTCGGATTACATTTAAAATGAGTATAAATTGGAAATTTAGAACTGAAGTTCCAAAAAATTTAGATTTCTTTCAAAGGATTTTGGAATATAGTATTAGTATAATTAGGAAGTATTTTCTGATTTGAATATTTCAATATGATTTAAAAGAAATGCTTTAAAGGAATTTCAAAAAGAAATAATTCATGTACTCCCCTCTATGTCGTTGGAAAATAATTTCGGTGACAAGTGCACGCATCTTCGACGCTCATTTTCGAGTTTCAAAGTGGGAAGGTTGCCGTAGTAGTTTTACTGCACATTTATTTTGAAAAAAAAAATTTCAAATTAAAATATGATTGGATATAAAAGCTATGAGTATATATCAACATATTATTATCTTAAATGATTAGAAATGGAACCCGGCATTTAGTTCTTAAATTTCTATAAGTTAGAGATTTCAATTATTATAATGAAATGGAATTTTAACTATTTAATAATTGGAACTTCTAAAATAAAAATAAGAAATTAAATGCTAAGTTATAATGAAATATACAAGAAACTTGAAACTTGTAACTTGTAAATCAAAGGATGTGAAATCCTGAAAGATATGACTATTGAACATTTTGCTAATATAAATATAATAAACTTGTGTAACATTCAATTATATTCTATAAAACAAAAATATATAACTTACCAAAAGATTATAAGTTGTAATTTTAAATAGGAATATGTAATGGAATATATACAAGTAAAACTTAAGTAATGAAAGGGAGCCGCCCCCACCAGGCAGGCAGCCACGGTTTGTTCAATAGAATTACTTCTATAAATAAGAATTTTGATATTATAATTGTTAAAACTTAAGTTATAATTAAAATACTACTAAATAAAATGTAATAGAAAAGTGAGTACAGTAAGTAAATAATTATAAACTTAAGTTAATTTTTGAAACTATTTATAAGTAAAGTAAATAATAAAATGAGTACTATATTTAGTAAATGACTATAACTTCGGAAACTGTTGAAAGGATTCAGAAAATAGATTAAATATTCAATGACACTATATAAGGAAATGAATGTAAATTAAAAGGTAAGAAACTCAAGTATGAACTTATGCACTAATGAATAGCAATATCTAATGGAAATCAGGTATATAAATTGATAAATGTGAACCAAAATGCAATGAAATGTATGTAGTACTTAAATAATGAATGCATTAATACTTTTTAAACAATTGAATGGAAATAACTTATGTAAAAATGAATGTAAAGAAATGAAAATGAAATTGACATTATATGAATGACCGAAGATGAATTTTATAAGCAATGAATGGAAATAAATGAAATTAAGTACTGAATGAATGAGAAGTTGAATTTTTAAGAAAGAAATGTAAATTAGAGAAAATAATAAGTGTATGAACGAAAATTTTGAACAGAAAATGATATAAAAGGAAATTAATAAGAATAAAGTTAAATAATGTTTGGAATTATTGTTTGTTTGGTCTATAGGTTGTTGGGAAAGGATAATTCTAATCGTTTAGGATGTATGAATAATCTATTGGGTTTTATCTACGACTGCTGAGTGTATGGATTACTTCATAGTTTATTTATCATTTTATATGAATAGAAGTTTCTGAACTCGAACAAACAAATTATCCTTAATTGCTATGGATGGATAATTTCTCTCTTTGTTGAAATGATGTTTGTACTATTTGTTTGCAAATGATTGTTATTATGTTGTGTTGTTTTGTTGTTATTAGTTGAAACAATTTAAAATATTTCTCTTTTATATAATTATTAACTCTTTTGGATTATTCAAGTGAAATACAGGTTAGAGAAGCAATAGCTACTGCTTTTTGTTTCATAAAATAAGCGATAATTGCCCAACTAATAGGTACGTTCTCGGATTACGGTTTTATAGCGATATTATATTGTTTTTCCCGCTGTTTGGGGTGTATTATTTTGAAAATTATGATATATATTATTGTTATTGATATTATTATTTCTTCTAGACCTCCCCATACAAAGGAGACTCTACCGAAATTTTCTGAAAATTTTGGACTTAGAAAATTTTGTGAAATGTTTCCAAACTTTTAATAACTTGGATATGAAAGGATTTAATTGTTTATAAATTTATATATTTTATTTGAATTATTTAATTATGTAAATTTTGTTTATAAATTTAATATTTTGAACAAGATATATTGATTACTTAATTCCTTCTTTCCCTTCTTTTTCTTTTTCGGAGATGAAAAGTTTTGAGCGGGAGAGAGTGCAACGACCCATAATTTTCGATAATTAGAATTTATTAATTTAATATAGTATTGTAATTTAATGTTGGATGAAATAAAAATTTGTAAATTAATAATAAGAATGTAACTGAAATAAAGTGAAATAGTATTAATTTAAGGTAACTGATAACTGCTATAAATGTAAATTCTAATTAAATTAAAAGAATTAAACAATTATAATTGATATAGGTTGTAAATAAATTATAGTAATATGTATTAATTGATAGTTGGATTTAAAGAGTAATTGATAATTCAAATGTTGATTAATTAATGAAATAAGATGTAATTAATTGTAATTGATAAAAGTAGTGTTGTATAGGTTGTTATAACAATTGGTGGTAAATAATAAACTTACATACGTTATTAAATGTGGAAATGGTGACAAGTATTACCAATTTAATTAATTAATTACAAATAAATTTAAATAAATGTTACATCAATGTGAGTTAAGATAATAACTAGAGTGAAATGTAACAATGTAAATTTATGTTAATTATTAAATATTTTAACGATGGTCCAATCAATTGGAATAATTTCAATGTTATACTTGGTTATAATTCGAAGATAAGTAAATAAATGTAAATGTTGTATAAATTAATGAACTAGTATATAACAAATGTTAATTGAATAAAATCAGTGTTACGTAAGAAACTGTAATATTTGTTGTAAATAATGAACTTATAAGCGTGATTAAAAGTTAATGGTAACAATTATTATATGTTACCTATTTATTTGGTCTATTAAACTTAATTGAAAATCAATTGCAATTAGTTCACTTAATTAGTGGAGTTAATGTAGGTTAAATTGATAATCGTAGAATGTTAATACAACAAGATGTAACCAATGAAAATTTTATGCATAAAATGACAATTGATTGAATAAAAAGAATTGGAATCTAGTTTGCTCAAATTTATTGGAATTTAAATTATAATAAGTGGATTTATTATAACTAAATGTAATTAAAGATTACGTTAATGAAAAGTAAGAGGAAAATGGTAAAATTTCAGTGTAATAAAATATATAACAATGTTAACTAGGTATGTAGAGAAATAATTGATTGAATTAAAAGATCGAAACCAAATTGAATAAATTTACTAAAATGAATTAATTGGATTTAATTAGAATTGAAATTGAACACTACAATTAGTGTAATATTTAAACACTGAATTGATATGTAAATTGTTTTAAATTATTATAAATGTCCAGATAATCAAAATTGATGAAATTTGTTGATTATTAAATTTGAATTGGAAAGGTGATTTAAATTAATTTAATATTAATTTATTTAAGTAACGTGAAAATAGCCATTTTGGCCACAGGCTCGGATTTTGACGAAACTAGTTTCATCTGATCCACAACGGTGAATTATTGTAGGATTTCATGTTTCGCAGCAATCGGACTTGTCGTTTGATCGTATGGACTCGAAACGCGTAAAAATCAATTTAATTGAAATCAATTTGAAATAAGCTGATTTTAACATAACTTCTTCATACGATGAAATTAGGACTTGAAACCTATTACATTGATTTTAAAAATATTGAAAACATCTATTTTGATATATGGGATGACCCATTTTCATTTCGGGAATGAAACAGGCTTTTCGGGTCGTTTATCGTTTAACTTTCAAATCGATCTGGTCCATTCCTTCTATTTTTCTGATCTACCTATAAATAGCCTGTTATAAACCCTAGCTATTCCTTATTCCATTTGTCTGCACATACAATTCTATCTGCTTCTCTCTTTCCATACAAACAAATTCCTAATTCCAAATTCCAAATTCAATTGCAAATCGAAATCAAATCGACAAAATCAGACTCCTCAAAATATATAGAATTATATATCGGTTTGAAGCTCTCGACGAGCGCAAGTGAAATGTGCAGTTAGTTTTTCGATTTGGGTTTCAATGTGGCCAGAATAGGGTGATGAATTCTCGGTCGTTCGTTGGGTTGCGATCAACTTCGACCGATCGTTGAATCGACGACATGGATGCCTGGAGAGTGACATGCCAAGTTCAACGGAGTTGGTCATTGGTTAAATCGACAGTCGGATCTTCACCAATCATTGATAAGGGTTGGCCTTTTGGCGGCGGTTGTTCTCACGTCGCAGCATGGTGGGGTCGCAGATGGCATCTGGGAGGTGCGGCTCGGCTAGAGGGGAAGGATGGTGGTGATCGACGGCTTCCAGGTGGCCGGAGGAAGTGGTTTCCAATGGTCAAAATGGGGATCTGTCGCGTTCTGACTGGGTCTAGAAGAACTGTGAATGCAAGGAGCTGTGACTAGTATATAACAAATGTTAATTGAATAAAATCTGTGTTATGTAAGAAACTGTAACATTTGTTGTAAATAATGAACTTATAAGCGTGATTAAAAGTTAATGGTAACAATTATTATATGTTACCTATTTATTTGATCTATTAAATTTAATTGGAAATCAATTGCAATTAATTCACTTAATTAGTGTAGTTAATGTAGGTTAAATTGATAATCGTAGAATGTTAATTCAACAAGATGTAACCAATGAAAATTTTATGCATAATATGACAATTGATTTAATAAAAAGAATTGGAATCAAGTTTTCTCAAATTTATTTGAATTTAAACTATAATAAGTGGAATTATTACAATTAAATGTAGTTAAAGATTACGTTAATGGAAAGTAAGATGAAAGTGGTAAAATTTTAATGTAATAATATATATATAACAACATTAACTAGGTATGTAGAGAAATAATTGATTGAATTAAAAGATCGAAATCAAATTGAATAAATTTATTGAAATTAAATTGTATCAATTGGATTTAATTACATTTAAAATTGAACACTGTAATTAGTGTAATATTTAAACACTGAATTGATATGTAAATTGTTTTATATTACTGTAAATGTCCCGGTAACCAAAATTGATGAAATTTTTTGATTATTAAATCTGAATTGGAAAGGTGGTTTAAATTAATTCAATATTAATTTACTTAATTAACATGAAAACAGTGTTTTGGCCACTGGCTTGGATTCCAACGAAACAAGTTTCATCGATCCGTAACAATGAATTATTGTAGGATTTCAAGTTTCATAGCAATCGGACATGTCGTTTGATCGCACGGACTCGAAACGCATAGAAATCAATTTAATTGAAATCAATTTAATTGAAATCAATTTGAAATAAGTTTATTTTAGCATAATTTTTTCATACGATAGAATTAGGACTTGAAACTTGTTCCATTGAGTTTAATAATATAGAAAACATCTATTTTGATATATGGGAAGACCCATTTTCATTTCGGGAGCAAAATGGGCTTTTCAAGTTGTTTATTGTTCGACTTTCAAATCGATCTGGTCGATTCATTCTTTTCTTGATCTTCCTATATATAGCCTATTATAAACCCTAGCTATTACTTATTCCATTTGTCTGTACGTACAATTCTATCTGCTTCTCTCTTTCCATTACAAACAAATTCTCAATTCCAAATTCAATTGCAAATCGAAATCAAATCAACAAAATCAGAGTCCTCCAAACATATCAAATTATATATCGATTTGAAGCTCTCGACGAGCGCAAGTCATATCTGCAGTTTGGTTTTCGATTTGGGTTTTGGAGTGGACAGAATAGGTTGATGAATTTTTGGCCGTTCGTTGGACTGTGATCGATCGGCCGATCGTCAAATCAACAACATGGATGTGTGGAGAGTGACGTGCGGAGTTCATCGAATTTGGTCATTGGTTAAATCGACGGTTGGATCTTTGCCAATAATTGATTAGGGTTGGCCTCTTGGTGGCAGCTGTTGTCACGTCGCAGCGTGATGCGGTCGCGAATGGCATCTGGAGGAGCGACTCGGCTAAGCAGGAATGATAGTGGTGATCGGCGGCTTCTAGGTGGCCGGAGGCAGTGGTTTCTGATGATCAAAGTGTAGTTCTATCGCGTTTTGACTGGGTCGAGCAGAACTGTGAACGCAAGGAGCTGTGACATGTCGAGGTAGTAGTGGTTGTTTTTTTTCTGATTTTAATTTTTATCGTTTAACTTCTAATTTGAATAACTTTTGCGTATTAGGTCTGATTCACGCGTGGTTTGTTTTCTTGGAATCATATCAAAATTCCGGACATTTAGACGCTTGTTTGAACGAATTCTGAGACTGTTTGAATTTTGGGCCAAAATTGGATTTTAATTCGATTTAAAATTTAAATCGAAGGTGAGTGTTTTGACCCACTCACAACTACTAGATTTTCTTGTGTTAGTTAAATTAAATTTATGATGTGATTATAAATTTATTGATTGCTGTTTGGTATGTTAAATTGTCATTCTAGTTAAATTTGACTTTTATTGCATTTAATCATCGTTTAATTTAATACTGAATTTTAATTTTTCAATTTAATACATGTTATTAATTATCAGTTATCTATTGATGTTTATGAATTGATTTGAATGATATTGTGATGGATGTTTGGTTATTGATATTGGAGAACTGAAGTTGTATTTTATATTGTTGTAAGTGCAAGTTCCATATGGGTTGAAATGATACATACCCGAATGATCTATAAATTAAAGAAAAATCGTTATGTGTTGAAATGATAGACTCGAGCGATTTTATGGATTTTTAATAAAATCGGGATTGTGGTTTGAAATGATGTATAACCGTAAAATTTTAAATTGCAAACTGAAATGATAAATATCTGTATTCACTTGACCCTAGGGTAGAAATTTATGTATGGACATCGGATTGGTTAAATTAAATGATTTTGAATCTTTAAATTTTGAATTCAGTCAACCAGTATTTGAAGTAGAAATTTATTTATATAAACTTAATTATTTGCGATAATCCAAGTGTTAATATTGAAATTGGAATTGGTTTAATGAATTGCTAAAAGAAGTTGAATTGGAATTTCAAAGTTGAAATTGTCAAATATAAATGAATTTATTGGAATTGAGTTATTGAAAATGTTTGGATGTAACTTTAAAATCTATCTTAAACTAATTTAAACTATTTAATTAAGTTAAACTATTTTGATCAGTTCAAACTAGATTTAATTTATTTTAACCATTACAACCTATTTAATCCAATTTCTATTTTACCTATTTTAAACTAATTAAATTTATTTAATCTAGTTTAAAATTATTTAATATAATTTAAATCTATTTTATATATTTTAAATTTATTTAATCTATTTAATATCTACTTAATATAATATGAATCTATTTAATCTATATTAAATCTATTTAAATCATTTTAAATCTATTTAATCTATATTTAATCTATTTAAATCATTTAAAAAAATCTAATTAAATCAAATTTAAATCTATTTAAACTATTGTAGTACCTAAACTAAATCTATTTAAACCATTTTATAACTATATAAACTATTTATATTTACCTAAACTATTTTCTAATATTTCAGACTGTGTAAAATTGAAGTATTTATATTTAAATCCTTGATGATGATACAACCTAAGTTAAAATTTGAAAATGATAAATGACATATTTGAGTAAATATGATTTTGAAAGTGAATATGATTTGAAAATGATATGGTTTGAGAATACGATATTTTGATATCAATTGTAAATTGAAGTTTTGAATTGTAAAAGAACTATCCGGTGTGTAATAAGCATTTGGTAGTTAAAGGGACCAGGATTGAATATTGTCATACTCTTTGCCAATACCGAAAACCACTTTAACAACTGTGTACGTGGTGGAGATGCCATAAATGAATTAGGATGGTTTGACGAACGATTTCTGTATAAGGTATAACGTGACCCCAACTCCCGTGAGTTGGCTTAGATGGGACTAAAATAGGAGCCATGCTCTGAGGTCGCACCTCCAATCGAACATATTTCTTTGATACCATATTATGACTTTGTGATGATTTGGTGGCCACCCCTTTATTTGATTATGGGAGTGTGTTCCAAGGTGGGTGGTAGTAGCTGTCATGCATTACCACCAGTCCAGATACGCAATTGGTATATCTACCTTAGCATTGCCTCGAGTGTCGTGTGCACATGCCCTAGAGCGCCTTCTACGAGTTTGTTTTGTACCATACTTATAAAGTGCCCTCTGCGTAACCCTCCAGTTTACGGAGGAGCGTACGGTATTGTATAGACTATGAAAATATATAAAATGTGATAAGGGGGACATGGGTAACGCTTTAGCGTTATTTTAATATTTTTACTTTACTGTAGACATATTATAATAGCGTATTGCACTACATAGTAGATAGTTTAACGGATTCTTAGGAGATGTGAATCCCGAACATCTCTTAAGTTATTGCACTCACGTTAGACACTAGATAGAAGATGTCAAACCCCGTAAACATCTCTAATGCCATCACACACATATTTACCGTTGATTTAACTTACATAAAATCTTTTAGTTCTGACTCAAGTGTTTTGTCATTTCAATTCGCTCGGGTCAGCCTGAGGATTTCAGGGTTGGAGACCTTATTTCTCAAGGACAAAGAGGAGGGTCTGTACTACTACTACTACTATTATTATAATATTTTTTCCACTACATCATGTTGTTCCACTGCATTTATTTATTCATTTTTATGTAACTCTGATGTTTGTGTCGTAAAGAATAATCAAATGTATTTATAAAACAGCTTCATGAACTGTTATTTGATTATTATATTTTATCATTCCACTGCGAGATTCTGCATTGTTTTATTTCTTCTCTTTTTCTTCCATAACAATCTGCCATTTTGAACGGATTGAGTTTGACATGCGTGTCTGCTTAAAATGTCCAAAAAGGCAGGTCGTTACAGGTGAATTCTTTATTGGATAGCGCTTTACATTCAATGCTTCGACTCAAACCAAATTAGAGCCGCTTGATTGATCGTCATGTCATGATCTAGTTATAATCAAAGTGGAGTATCTAAATTGAAGTTTCATAGTATTCTCAAATCGAAAGAATTGTGCAAGATTGTCATACTGAGATTTCCTATTTGACCCATTTGTTATCAACCAACATGAAACTCTCACACGAATCGTTCCATAGTTATCTAATAACTACGAGTACCACTACTAGAATTTTGTTCATGGACATCGGGCCAGGACCGATTTCTATGAAATAATACACTGATGTGTTAATGGGTGATGTTAAAAATAGCTAAAGTTTAGACATCGATTTATAGCCGATGTCTGTACATACATCTAAAATCAGTTTTAAACTTATTGGCGATGTAAATCGGTTTAGCTACATATCGCTTATTCTATTAGACAAGA
This sequence comes from Allium cepa, assembly GCA_030765085.1. Lineage (NCBI taxonomy): Eukaryota > Viridiplantae > Streptophyta > Magnoliopsida > Asparagales > Amaryllidaceae > Allium > Allium cepa. The sequence continues at coordinate 75,102,210 of CM060942.1, forward strand.
TGTTATTAAATATCATATACATCGGTATGTTATAATTGTAATCAATTTATAATGGTAATCTGTGATGTTGGTTTGTTTTAGCACATTATATAATACTCAATAATGTTAAAGACGGTTATATATACAACAAACAACAATATAAACACATAGTATTTCATAGTACAGATTTAATACATAATGCATAATGTTAAACATTCACACCCATAGACTATACCTCATATTCATAAAGATCAAATGCATACACATCCCCCACTTTTTGAACATTAAACACTCCATAGCAGCACATCATGTGATCGATTAACGTCCCCATAGCTGCACATCATGTACTGGAAATGGTTCGTGTAACCGATTTCATCTCTACACATACCGTGCCTTCACAACCATTTCCACAAACACATGGTGATCGCTACTATATATGCACAAGCCACACAATGTTTGCATATGATTCCTTCTAGCTTACAAACACTCCACCCATTTGTGTTTACGACATATACTACAACACCAATACATGCTCATTTATACTCGAGATATGTACACAACTCCAACCACCAAGCAAACCCGTACCTAACTGCACATCAACACCGACACCCACTCCTCCATTACAGTGAATCAACACTTCCTCTACAAACACAGCCTCCCTTGTGAAACTATAGCACTTCAACATCCCGACCATCTCAGTCACCCAGCAAAACGTGCACCATCACCCACCACCCAATCACCAAAATTGCTTAAAACATTTAGTCATTCACTATCCAAATAGCAGTAACATTTTCTCCTACACTTACCAAAACCAAGTTTGAACAACCAATCACCATCTCCTCAAACCAAATTCATCAGTCACCCATATCCACTGTCAATAACATCACTTTAATTGTAAAACTTGAATTAAAGAGCTTCATTATAACACTGATATTGCACAAATATATCATCAAATAGCATAGATGGAGCTGAAAGTGTAGGAGTATATTATTGAGACTTCTTAAACTGCGAAGTACTTAATAAAATCATCAAATAACATCTAAAAGAGCAAGTAGGAAACAAGTACAAGTAAGACGGAATTTCAAAAAAAAACTAACAAATCATACATCATGGAATCAAATTTTTAGTTGCAGATTAATTGTTGTAGTTCAGATTTTCAGTTGGGAAAAAAAGTTGGGAAAAGCTTACAACTTCAATCCATGTTGAAAGAAAGTTTCAAAGTTTCAAAGCCCTTTTAGTAATTCCTATCCAACCTGCATAAAACATTTGATATCAACAATTTTCTTGATTGATATATGAACTTAGAAATGAGATAAATGACAGCCCATTATATGAGATAAAGAAGGAAAAAAATACACAGGATGAATTATGTCCTGACAAGTATAAAATTATTGATGACTTGATTTTCTACAAAAGGAAATTTTTACTAAACCTTGCAAATAGACAAAATATATTGTATGGCATCACTACATTCATTTTCCTGGTCTTAAACATCCCTACACAACAAAGCAAATACACAAAGTATTTTTTTCATGGTGTTTTAAAATTACATTCTACATCAAAGACAAATATATGCGACAGAAACTCACTTTTCCTGTTCGAATTTCTAAAGATAGTTTGAAGTGACCTAAGGAAAGATGCTGAGATTTGCAAATAATAAAGGAACAAAAAGAAATTTTTTGCATTTGAACTTCAAAAACTATGATGCATATCAGCATATGTTAGACAATTAGGAAATTGTAAAGATGAGCATATAAACAAATTGTTTGCACCATTGCTTGAAAATTAGAACAACGGGTGCATAATTTGAAGTAATAAGTCCATATATTTTTGTCTCTCATTTCAAAGCTATTAAATGTAGACTCCTTTTTAAGACAATAATGTGGTTCATCCCTAATTACCAGTAATAAGGTCATAATCATCAATGATGCTTCCATCCCCAATTACCATGTTAAACACAATGATGCATGTAATGTTATGATACTAAATCACGGCCAATTAAGAAGATAAGAAAGAAAAAATATCAGAATGAAGAATCCAAAGACCTGAAATACGTTAATTTGATGAAACAAACAGCAGTGCACTCAAAATGTCAACCAATCTGTCAATCGGCGAGCTTATTAAGATCCTTAGAAATGTAACAAACTCAACTCAAATAATAAAACCATCTTTTAATTCCAGAAATTTACAAATGAAAATTTATACCATTTTGATTGTCAATGGATTTTCTTTTTTCAGGGTCGGAGCTACTTTAAGATGGAACGAATTTCAGAGAAGAAAATTCATAGTCGAGAAAATAGATTTAGAGCTGATATATGTTTTGAAAAAATTGGTTGAAAATATCGCCGTGAAATTTTGAGAACATGAAAGGTTTAGGGTTTTGAAGGGTTAGCGGTTAAATTTAGAGGGAGCTATGTGATTTTTTGATTACGTGGCTGAAGCTGGTTGGAGGGTTCTGCGAATCGTGAATAACAATTGTGAGAGAAAACGATCAATTTATAAAAAACCAAAAAGCGTGTTAGTATTTTTAGATGGGTCAATCCTTCCGAACCCATGCCGCAACACAGTGCCTCCAAAACGACAATGCCCTCTAAAAATAATAATTGTACTGAAGGCAGTGCTACCCTCGAATTCTACTGCGGTCTCAAATCCAAAGAATCGACGAATACGATGAAGTTGAAAATGAACAGGATATTGAACTCAACTGGATATGAAGGGAGGAGATTTGGAACGGTTGGGTGTGATTGAGTTAATTTACGCAGGTTTGAAGAGCAGGTTGGTTTTTCGAAAGGAGTTCAATTTTGGTGTATTCCGGCTTTTCTATCAAAATATTCGCTTATTTTTTCTGTGCTTTCTTACAAATTTGGAGTTTACATTATAACACCGCCCTAAAAATCAATGTGAAAGAACGATGTTATAAAGATAATAAAAAGATTTTTAATGTGATGTATGTGTTATATAACATCGATAATAAAAATAACGATGGTAGGTTGATTTTTAACGTCATGCATTTTTCTACCTAATGTAAAAGATGTGATGTATGTAACCCCTTGGTGCCTCTCAATATCCATGAGTAATATACCGTCCAACATTTGGATATCTTCATGTATTTTGGTCTTAACTAATATAACGATATCTTTTCTTAAAACATCTTGATCGGAATATTTGAGTCAAAATGTTATTTTGTGGTGCGATTTTTTTGAAAACTTACGTAAACCAGATGTTTATATTAGTAATCCATTTGTAACATCCCGAGAAAGTATGCACTAAACCCACAACACATATTTTACTTAATTCAAAGAAGATTACAACACCAGAATTTGACCCCATGAACGATTTCTTTACAGATGCGTTGTCCACTGGGTTACCTTCGGGAATTACTAGAATTGCACAGTATTTTGTTTAAGGATTTTTTTATTAATATACTTTAAATTAGTTATATCATAAATTTAATAAAATATGTATAATGAAAACAAACGACTTTACCACGAATAAAATCGATTACTAATTAGATAATTTACAATAAACTACATATGTAATTGTCTATGTGGCTTATCTCTGACTCTCTCATAACGCACTAAAAATGGATGACATTAAAGTACCACCTTTACATTTTACAACACTAAACTCAGTTACCATAACTAATGGTGCGTTGCCTGTTGGAATTCCTTAACAAATAAAATGAATTGAAATATACAAAGTCACACATCGTCAAATTGTTGAGAGCTATATTAGTTTATATATGGCTTCCTCATGAGGAGGTTTGAGGCCTGGGGCTCCCAAATGTATGCTTCGTTGTGAGGAGGAAAATCTTGCATCACCACCACACACGCGTGCGCCGCCGCCGCCGTCCGTCTGACCGACCGAAACGGTCCGGGCCGGGCTCGGGTTTGGGTCTAATATGATACTCGTATTTTTACTACAAATTGGACCGAGCTTTCTGACAGTTGCAGGCCATACGAACAGATGCGGATCTGTTCGGAAGCAGACGCGGGTTGAATATGCGCGAACAGTAGCGGGTGCAAACCGTTAGAAGCAAACAGGTGTGAGCCGATTGAAGCGGATGCGGGCGAACAGATGCGACGCGAGCGGGTGCAACCCGACTGAAGAGACACGGGAGAAACAGTACCAGGTGGTACGAGCGGATGAACCGATGTGACTGTACGAAGAGGTACAGACGCGACTGTTTGAGCGAACGGGTGCAGACACGACCGTTCGGAAGAGATACAGACCAACTATAAATAAGAAGGAAAACTGATCACTTTCCTCACTGATTTAAGAATCTGAATCTTCTTCTTCTCTTCTGCTACTATACTCTAAATCACAGAGTGATATACTCATTATAATCTCGAGCAGAATACGTCTGTTGTATCTTGGGGGAATTTTGAGATAAAATTCTTAAGGAAATTGTTACGACAAGCCTCAGACGGAATTTCCTTTATAATCCGATTAGAATTCTAGTTTGTTTGTATATTTATATACATTATTCTATATTCTATGCGTTATTCTGGTTATACAATTTATTCAAAATAGTGTAACGTTGTTGTTGTAACTTATTTACAACATTAATATTGTTTTAATAATTAATACAGAATTCCAGTGTAGTGGAAATCTGAGTTATAAACTTGTGCGACGAGTTTATAATTGATTATTCTCGGTTTTGGTATACTAGACGTATAACATCTTAAGAATTTTACCGTTTTCTTACTAAAACAGAGATGGCAACAGTAGAATTTTCAAATAATACTACTCACAACAGACCTGAACCGTTCAAGGGAGATGTGATGATTCTTGACATGGCGGAATCAGATGTTGTTTTATCTCACCACACTCGGTCTGCAAAAGTACCTCGAGGTGGAGGAACCGATTCCTGCACTAGGCAAGGAAGCAGAGGTGAATACATGGAAGCATTCCGATTTTTTATGCAGAAATTATATTCTAATCTGTCTCGACAAGGTGCTACACAAAGTATATCAGCCTTTAAAGACGTCAAAAGAACTCTGGAATGCACTTATCGCGAAGTATAAGATGCAGAATATCAGTCTTAAGAAATTCATTGTAGACAAATTCAAGTACTACAAGATGGTTGACTCCAAACCGGTGACTGCTCAACTGCATGAACTGCAAATCATCATTCATGAACTCGAAGCGGAAGGTCATAAGGTTGGAGAATCGTTTTTGGTTAAAGCCATCATGGGAAAATTGCCACCGTTATAGAGAGATTACCGCAACTATCTAAAGCATAAAAGCATAAGAAGAAGGAAATCTCTTTACAGGATCTCATGGTCCAATTAAAAATTGAGGCAGACAACCGTGCAGTTACAAAACCAAGCGAGGAGGCATTTGTGGCTGAAGGGTCAAAGACCAAAAAACAAAAAGAAGAATTTCCAGAAGAAAAAGAAAGCTCATGACAACAAACCAAAAGACAACAAACGAACCAAGAAGTTTAATGGTGAATGTTGGGTTTGTGGAAAAATTGGACATGCCGCTAGAGATTGCAGACTCAAGAAGGAACGCAATAAAGAGGCAAATATAGTGGATAACATGGAAGTAGACGAGTCTAACTTCTTGGTGGTGGTATCTAAATGCAATCTGGTTCAGAATCCTAACCAATGGTGGGTAGATACAGGCACTACTCGTCATATTTGTTCTGACAAATCCATGTTTTCTACATATCAGAAATTCGATCACGAAGAAAAATCTACATGGGTAATTCTGCAGTTTCCATGATCGAAGGCAGTGTCACAGTAATCCTCAAGTTTACTTCTAGAAAAACTGTTAAGTTGAATAACATGCTCCACGTTCCAGACATACGCAAGAATCTCACCTCTGGTGCAGTCCTATGAAAGAAGGGATTAAAGATGGTGTTCGAGTCAGACAAGATGGTTCTGTCCAAGGCTGGAATGTATATAGGAAGGGGATATTTATGTGATGGCCTATTTAAGGCAAATGTAGCCGTTGTCGGCCACAAAAATATGTATTCTGATTGTGCTATTAATAAAATTGAAGTTTCTTATTTGCTTGAGCACGAAATTTTACTATGGCATGATAGATTGGGACACATAAATTTCCGCAAAATGAAAACAAAGTCCCTCACAATAAAACAGGAACAATTCAATATGAGTTATGGAAAGGGCATAAACCAAGTTTTAAATACCTCAAAGTATGGGGGTGCTTGGCAAAAGTTCCAGTTCCGCCTCCAAAGAAGGTCAAACTTGGACCAAAAACCCTAGATTGTTATTATCTAGGGCCAGCCCAAAATAGTAGTCCTACAGATTTTTGGTATTCAAGTATGATATACCTGATATTCATGTAAATACAATCATGGAATCAAGAGATGCCTCGTTCTTTGAAGATGTGTTCCCACATAAATGAGACAATGGAAATCCTGTCCCAAAAAGGACAAGAGATAACAGAGATGAGACATGTGAAGATGAAACTCATCAGGACAACGAGGAGGTTGAACCAAGAAGAAGCGTAAGAGCAAGAACTTCCAAAACATTTGGTTCAGATTTTTTGACTTATATATTAGAACACGAACCTCAAACGTACAAGGAAGCAATGTCATCTTCTGAATCTTCGTGTTGGAAAGAAGCAATCCAAAGTGAGATTGATTCAATTCTAAGTAATAAAACTTGAGAAATAGTTGATATTCCACCTGGAATTAAACCTATTGGTTTTAAATGGATTTTCAAGAAGAAAATGAGAGCAGATGTCTCTATCGACAAGTATAAAGCCAGATTAGTAGCCAAAGGATATCGTCAAAAAGAAGGAGTAGACTTCTTTGACACATATTCGCCAGTAACACGAATAACCTCTATAAGAATGCTAATAGCAATTGCATCGATTTATGGTTTAGAAATTCATCAAATGGATGTAAAGACAGCATTCTTAAATGGAGATCTCGATGAGGAGATCTACGTGGAGCAACCTGAAGGCTTTATTTCCAAAGGAATGAAAACAAAGTCTGTAAATTAGTAAAATCATTATACGGACTAAAACAAGCTCCAAAACAATGGCATGCAAAATTTGATAGTGTCATGATGAGAAATGGTTTTTGTATAAATGAATGTGACAAATGTGTTTATTATAAACAACTTGGACAATCATATGTGATAATCTGTCTATATGTGGACAATATGCTAATATTCGGTCCAAATACTCAGGTAATTGAGACCATAAAGAAAATGTTGATCAACAATTTCGACATGAAAGACTTGGGTGTTGCAGATGTTATTTTGGGAATAAAAATAATAAGAACACCTAATAGAATTGAGTTATCTCAATCACATTATGTAGAAAAAGTGATTGAAAGATTTTAAAATTTTGGAATTAAAGGAGTAAATACACCTTTTAATCCATTAGAAGTACTGCATAAAAACACTAATGAGAGTGTAATGCAACTGGAATATTCTCGTGTAATAGGATGTCTCATGTATCTCATGAATTGCACAAGACCAGATATAGCTTATGCAGTAAGTCGATTGAGCAGGTATACAAGCAATCCAGGGAAGGAACACTGGAAAGCACTAATGAGAGTGCTTGGATATTTAAAAAATACCACTACCTATTCCTTACATTATGGAAAATATCCTGCCGTCTTAGAAGGATATAGTGATACAAACTGGATTGCAGATTCAGAAGAATCAAAATCAACAAGTGGTTATGTTTTTACCCTAGCAGGGGCAGCAGTGTCATGGAAATCTACTAAACAAACATGCATAGCTCGATCCACTATGGAATCAGAGTACATTGCATTAGATAAAGCAGGCGAAGAAGCAGAATGGCTTCGTCACTTTTTAGAAGATATTCCGTTCTGGCCTAAACCTGTACCGGCCATATGTATACACTGCGATAACCAAGCAGCGCTAAGCAGAGCACAAAACTTTGTGTATAATGGAAAGTCACGACACATTCGTCGACGCCATAACACAGTTAGGCAGTTACTCTCAAATGGAACTATTTCCATAGATTATGTAAGAACAAATGATAACCTAGTGGATCCGTTTACTAAAGGTTTATCAAGAGAAAAGATTAACTACGCATCGAGGGGAATGGGTTTAAAATCCTAAACTAATAAGAGTTATCTTATACGGAAACCTATACTAGCGACTGGAGATCCCACGGACTAGGATCAATAGGCAAACCAGTTCTGAATAACTCAAGACGTAATGCATTTGCGTGGACATAGTCCAACTCCATTCCTATGGTGCACAACATAAATGCATGCCTACAGAAGTATTTTAAAGGTTAAAACTATGTTTTTTAATGATGACCATATCTTGGAAATAACAAGTGGGGTATATGTAGGATACTCTTAATGGTTGCCATCACCTATGTTAGTGTGAGTTGGGTCGGCTCTATGAGAATATTAAAAGGCTTTTATTCTCTAAAACACTCGCAGAACCAAAAATTGTTCAGGACTAAAATGAACACAACCAAGAGATTGGATGAGAAGGGAATCAATGCTTCGTAAAGCTTATTGTATGGATATACAATAAAGTCCGACGGTTCAAGATGAAATAATTCACCTATTAGCCAAGTAGATCCGATAAGTTTTAACTAGGGAAAGTTCAAAGTGAAATATCTACTTATCCACGATAAAGCATTAATTCCATATATACTCTTTGATATTTCGCTTCGTGTGGGGGTTATGTATATTATCATTTATGTGGGGGATTGTTGGAATTCCTTAACAAATAAAATGAATTGAAATATACAAAGTCCCACATCGCCAAATTGTTGAGAGCTATATTAGTTTATATATGGCTTTCTCATGAGGAGGTTGGGGGCCTGCGGCTCCAAAATGTATGCTTCGTTGTGAGGAGGCAGATCTTGCATCACCACCACACACGCGCGCGCCGCCGCCGTCCGTCCGACCGAACCGAACCGGTCGGGCTCGGGCTCGGGTCTAATATGATACACGTATTTTTACTACAAACTGGACCGGGCTTTCTGACAGTTGCAGGCCATAAGAACAGATGCGGATCTGTTCGGAAGCAGACGCGGGTTGAATAGGCGCGAACAGCAGCGGATGCGAACCGTTAGAAGCAAACAGGTGCGAGCCGATTGAAGCGGATGCGGGCGAACAGAAGCGACGCGAGCGGGTGCGACCCGACTGAAGAGGCGAGGGCGAAACAGTACCAGGTGGTACGAGCGGATGAACAGATGTGACTGTACGAAGAGGTAGAGACGCGACTGTTTGAGCGAACGGGTGCAGACACGACCGTTCGGAAGAGATACGGACCAACTATAAATAAGAAAGAAAACTAATCACTTTCCTCACTGATTTAAGAATCTGAATCTTCTTCTTCTCTTCTGCTACTATACTCTAAATCACAGAGTGATATACTCATTACAATCTCGAGCAGAATACGTCTGTTGTATCTTGGAGGAATTTTGAAATAAAATTCTTAAGGAAATTGTTACGACAAGCCTCAGACGGAATTTCCTTTATAATTCGGTTAGAATTCTAGTTTGTTTGTATATTTATATACATTATTCTATATTATATCCGTTATTCTGGTTATACTATTTATTCAAAATAGTATAACGCTTTTGTTGTAACTTATTTACAACATTCATATTGTTTTAATAATTAATACAGAATTCCAGTGTAGTGGAAATCTAAGTTATAAACTTGTGCGACGAGTTTATAATTGATTATTCTCTGTTTTGGTATACTAGACATATAACATTGCCCAATGGATATTCACTCGCATATTAAATAAAAACATTCATCGCCAACATTTTTTTGTCTATCTTGCAAAATTTGTTGTAGGACTACTGCACTAATTATAGAAAATTCAATGTCAGAGTTCCATCCTAGTTTACGATTTCAGAAATGTTACGTGGAATTATATAATTTTTGGTACAGGACAGCAGCGAAAACGTGTTATATTTCTGTGGTTAATGGGAATCATATTTGCTCGAGTTTTGCATGGAATTTGTGCAAAGAAAACTAGATTGAAAGAATTCTCATTTAAGGTAATAAGTTTTAAAGCACATGTATGAATAATTAGTTTTAAGGAAAATTTATAGAAAAATAAAAAATTCATTTATCTTTTAAAGTGGTAAAAAAAATGATAAGTTCATTTATGTTTTAAAGTTACACATGAAAATCATAACTGTATAACTGAAAATCATAACTTCATTTATCTTTTTTCTGTAAAGTGTCCTTAAAAATAATTTTTCAGAACCGTTATCCTTAATCCTTAAAATTTATTCCTACACAAAAAAAGTCTTTTGAGTACAAATCCATTTTTGTATATGTTTACAAATTTTTCAAGAATTACTCGCTGAACATACCTGTTTAAAAGCTTCTGGACGTCAGCATGATTTTGGAATATACATATGCTTGGCCCAAATACCAGTAGTGACTAAACTGCATGTATTTCAATAATGATTTTGGAACTTCTATAAATTAAGCCCTATCATTGTCATTATGGGCTTCATTATATATTATGTTGGACTTTGTTTATTGTACTCAGTTGTTTTTGAGTTAAATATTACAAGCAGAGTAGCATCCGTGTTCGAAACCGTATTCGAAAGTATTTTCGAATATCGAATATCCGTATAGTGGATATAGCTGAATATTGAATAATTATATATCATATTTGTTAATACTCAATGAACCAAGAAACATAAATAAAAAGTTTTGAATTTAACATAGTTTTTTTTCTTTCCTTACCTTCGATTATAAAAGTACGAAAAATAAACAAATATATATGACAACGAGTGGTTTTGAGCGGTTAGTTTGAGTTAAATTCGCTAAATATAAACCACAAATTTAATAAAACAATAAGTATACATCTTTCATCGTACTAAGGATGCATAATATAAAATATAATCCTGATAAAGCCGACAGATTATTTTCAAATTACGGTTACTTTCGTATTTGCATCTGTATCCATTTTTGGAATATTTCTTTTTTTGTATCCGGCCCTTCTCAATCTTTATTTTAGGATGTCAATGGATGCTTTTGGATACGGTTAGTGTTATATCCATATAGGTATCCAAAACCACTTTCAAATATCAGATAACTGCATCCGTAGATACAGACGGATATTGGATAATTATCTCATTTGTAACGACTGATAAATTAATAAACATAAATAAAAAAATTAATTTGATACAAACTTTTGTCATTCCCATTGATTATTAAAGTGTTAAAATAAACAATTATAATAACAATAAATAGTTTTAAACAATTAATATGCATTTAGTGCGTATGATGTAAACATCTAACTTACTAAAATAATAAATAAATATCTTTCATCATACTAAAATACACATAATTTAAACTATAATCTTGAAAAAACTGGACCGATAATTTAACGCCGATGTCTTCACATTCATTTTTTCGGATATCGGATATTCATCCGCTTTTCGAACACGAATGCAAACAGATTCGGATCTTTCAAGTATTTATTGACAACACTACAATCAATGGTTATTATTATTATTTTAATTCATTTCCAAGTTTATTCAAGTTGACTTAATTTATGAAGGACCACCAAAGGTTGTTGTGTTAAAAAGTAATAATACCATTTTGTACATTCTAGCGCACATAACAAACTTGGTTGCACCACTTCTTAAATTCTCACAAGTTTTAACAATTTTGTACATTGTTTTCAGTTCACTAATTTTTATGATATTTTATTTTTATTTTCTGAAAGGTAATAAATTAATCAAACAACAAATTGTTTAGGTTGTGCCAACCTTTTTTCTGCCCAAAACCTTTTAATGATTATAAATATATACCAAACAAAGAATCGGCATTGTGTCTTAAATTATTTTTGGTATGTATGAATTTTTAATTTTCTTGTCTTTACAAGTCAATATGTTAACTTTTTTTAGTTGTATTAACACACCAATTTTCTCTTTTTCCACCCATTAACATATTTTTTAATTAATAGACTAAATTACCTTCGTAATTATTTAACCTAATATGATTTATGTTTTTCATTAATTATCTTTCAATTTTCTTCCTCTTTACTGCTGTAAAAATGAATTAACTTTAATCATGATAGAATATATGAAGAAGGCAACTTTTTGGAAGATGATAGTGATTTTGAAGAACAAAATGAAAATAAATCTTAGGTATTTTCAAAATTCACACACTTTTGTAAATGTGAATCACAACAAGAACGGCATCTGATAGCGACGGCTTTTAGCCGTCGCTAGCCGCTAAAAGCCGTCGCTATTTACCTCGTCGTCCAATAGAATCGCGACGGCTTTAGCGACGGCTCCATCACATAAATAGCGACGTCTCGCGACTGCAAATGTGCCACGTGGAAATTTTCCAATGTCTAAATGCCGTTGCAAGCCGTCGCTAGCCGTCGCTAATCTGAACAAAATAGCCGTCGCTATACTGAACAAAATTCTGCGCACTTGCACAGCCCATATATACTTCAAACAATAACCATCAAATACCATCATCACAACCACTATACACTATATTCATCAACTATAACCATCATATATTCATCATATAACATCACTATACATTCAAACAATATAAAATCCAACAAAACCAAACAAAATCATATACAATCCCAACAACAATACATATCATGTCAACCAATATAGATCATCAAATATGTACATAGTTTCCCAACCAAAATGTGTGCATAGTTCTCCAACCACAACTACAGACCGTTAACCCAAACAAACCGTTAACCCAACTACAAGTCATCGAAATATGTACATAATATCCCGAAATATATATACACCAAACCAACCAAAATATGTATATACCAAACTGAAACATGAGCAAACAAGCATACCTACTCCTCACCATCGCTGCCATCCTCTCCAGGCATCCTCCCATGCTGTTACAAATAACCGGCAATCCGCTCATCCAGCTGTTGCTCGAAGAAACTCTTCCTCCAATCATTTATTTCATCCACTGTTTGCCTCAACTGAGCAATCTCATCTTCTTGTTGGGACCACCTGTATGCACTCTACAATCTCATCGCCTATAAAATAGTTCATAATTATTTATATATTAGTATATATATATAATATTATTAAAATTATTTAACTATTCATATGCATGTGTAAATTTATATATTAGTACATGTCAAAATTTACCTCTAGATTTCCATAACTATACCGCACATTGGTCCGAGAAGGCGGGTCAATAATAGCATCCCAGATATTGTTCGCCTCCTCTAGCGTAAGCTCTTCCCGACCAGTGGACTGTGCTACCCAAGCCCGCTCAGCTTCGTACCTCTCCTGCGATTACAAACAATTGTTTTACATGATAAAAACCGAATTTCAAATTTTTGAAAATAAAATAAGACAAAATATTGTTATTAACAATAAATTAGTTTACCATTACGGATTGGGATTTGTCATCCGTCCACTCCTACGAAACATTGCCTTCTTCATCAGTCCTCGGCCATAGTGGGCTCGCGGTTATATCTCGCAGTCTGAAAATATATAAATGTTATTGCTAATCTGATTATAAAATATTTTAATAAAATGTAAACATGATTTATAAATTTAATTATCAGCTCTCTCTTATGCTCCTGGAAGGATTTGGAGCCACCACGGTGCAATGCAGGATTTTTATTCCTGTTAGCCCGGTTTCGCGCAGATAATTCCTACAAAATAAGATAAATTATCACGTATATATCTTGCGAGATTTATATTAGATTTAAATAACAAAGCAAACATATATTACTTACTTTTGCTGCCGGAGTGTCCCAAAGCCGAAGAAAATCAGCCCATACACCGTCACCCATCCAGTTCGGCTTTTTTCCTGAATTCTTAGCCTTGGACAATGTATCCCTGTAATTTTTCCTTGTTCTTTTGTTCCAGCGATTTAAGAAAACGTCCATGTCGTCAGGGTCAACACGGATTGCAGCCTGTAAATTAAAATTATTTTAAGTTATATAGATTATATTAATTTACAATTGAAATTCAAACTACTACTTACAAGTAAATCGGACCGTATTGCGTTCTTGACATGAAGGGGGACGTCGTCCCAGCGAAGCCAACAACCATCCATCCGGCTCTGAAAAACCTTCCTCGAAACTTGTAGAATATAATCTGATGGCCCTACCTCAAAGCCTCTGCAAAAGTTATGATATACATGTTTAGTGGATTTTAAAACTTATACTTTAAATAAAATTGATACTTACCCGGCACTTTTCGGAACAACTTCTGCCATCGGATGTAAGTCCGGTGCAGTGCCACTACGACCTGCACCGGGAGATGGTTGTGGCGTGCCTGTCATACTTCGTCTCCTGCCAGACATATCTACTATAGAAAAACAATATCATCACAGAACAATTATAGAAATTCACTACTACATAGCTTTTACATCCATCCCACAACGGCCTCTTAGCAGAATCCAACAAATCGTATATTTTTTTTAGCTCCCACAGTCGGTTCTTCTTCGACATTTTCGTCTTCATCGACAGCTTCAGTTGTAGGAAACATTGATCGTGCTACATCATCCACCATATTTTCTATCAGATTCGTCATCATATTAGCGTCCTCTAACACTTCAGTTTTAGGTGTAGGTTCAACAAGTTCTCCATGACGATCCCAGAAATAATTATCAGGCACGAAACCATATTGATACAAATGTAGTTCAACTATATCTGGTTTCCAATGCTTCAAATGTTGGCACTTACTACGCGGGCAACGAATTTCTGTGTTGTTTCGGTTATTAGATTTAGAAAATCTAATAAATTCATATACACCATTGTAGAAATGTTGCTTTATTGATCCCTTCTTTCCAGTTCTGACTTCATACATCCAAGTATGGTCGAGAAAATAATTGAACATTTTTCCTGATTTGAAAATGTATGTTAGACAAATTAAATCATTAATTTTCAACCATTCTCCATTGTAAACAGTTCATCGTTGCAGAAAATTCAAAATAAAAACTTCACTTCACTTTATTTTATTTATTTTTTGGTATTTTGGTTTTCACTTTGGTGGTCAGTCATCCAACTTCCCATTACAAACACAATAATGTAATTACATTTTATAAATCATTTTAGATTAAACGGTTCAACAAAATTTCGACAGCACTTCTCTTCGGTTCCCTGTATCGTACACAAATGCGTGTACACAGGGAACTTAAAGGAAGTGCTGTCGAAATTTTATAACCGTTTAAAATGAAATGATATAATATGTAATTACCTTATTGTGTTTGTAACTTGTCCAATATAGGGACAAATCCGACAAATATTGTATCAGATGAATATAAATGTTCGTTACGTTACAAAACAAACAACCATATAACGATCATATACAACACTTGCCAGACGGGGCCAATGCCAATCTAAGGGATAAAAAATTTTCTTTAAATTTTATCAAATATTGTTGTTCTTTTCAAATTTTGACAATGTTTCAACTATTTAAATTTTATTTCATAAATTTGTGTATTTAAATTTTAGTTCAACATTCAATTAACAATTTTAGTTCAATATTCATTTCTTTATTTTTTTTACGAAATAGATTTTAGCGGAATATTTGTTTTTGTTATATTCATTTCTTAATTTCTTTACAAAATCGATTTTAGTACAATATCACTTGTTTTTAAAGTCA
Source organism: Allium cepa (assembly GCA_030765085.1). Taxonomy (NCBI): domain Eukaryota; kingdom Viridiplantae; phylum Streptophyta; class Magnoliopsida; order Asparagales; family Amaryllidaceae; genus Allium; species Allium cepa. Next base: position 75,117,759 of record CM060942.1, read on the forward strand.
TTTCCTAATTTTTTTAAAACAAAATTAGATATTTGCAGAATTTTTAATGTTCTCATATTTATTTTTTAATTTTTTGTATAAACTTTATTTTTGTACAATATATACAACCTTTTGCATTTTGGTCGTCGCTAGCCATCGCTAAAATTATTAAAATGGTCGTCGCTAGCCGTGCTAAATCAACAAGATAAATAGAAGAATTATCAATGAAGATAATTATAAAACAACAAAATCTAATTATCAAATAGATAATTAGAAAACAATAAAAATCTAATTATTAAATAAAAAATTGTCAATTTAAATTCACTTAACAATTTAAATTTGTAATTTATCAATTTCATAAACTATGAAATACTTTCATGTAAATTTATCAATAACCAAGTTAATCATTAATATGCACTAATTTTTCACCTAACACAGCTAACCATGTTAATCGCCAACACTAATTATCAACATCAACCAATTATTCAACTTCATGGTAAACTAATTAGTCTAATACCTAATTTAACTTCATGATAATAAACTAATTAATCTACCAAATCAACATACAACACTACTAATACCTAATTTAACAACACTACTAATACCTAATTTAACAACAAATCCTAATTTAATTAAGGTTTAAACTAAACCTAAAAAACATTAAATTTACATTCAAAATAGAGATTATAAGCATACCTAGACGCATTTGGGTGATTTGGAGGCGGAGGAAGGCGGGGCGGCGGCTTGGGTGACGGGGGGCGACGGATTGGGGGGGGGGGGGGGGAGGAGGGTTTATTTTTGGTGGGAAGAATGAAATTCTGCTCGCGGGAAGTAGATATGTATATTTCATATAGCGATGGCTAGCGACGGCCGTATTTTTTAGTCGTCGCTATCTGAGCCGTTTCTAGCAGTGGAATGCAAGTTTTTCTATAATTCTTTCAAAGCAATTAGGATTTGATAGCAATGAAGTGTAGGTCTAGCTTGAATTGTTAGTAAACTTAGTGCCCAACACACTTGGATTGCAATCGAACCTAGTGTAGCAGTATATTGCTAATCACCGTATTTTTTTTAAAAACAATGCTCTACTTATTTAAACAACAAGACGGAACGATAAGGAGGAGGAATAAACATGGGTATTTTTGAAAGAAATCCGAGTTAGATAAGAAAAAAACAAAGTGTTTTTTTAAGTTGTGGGGTGGAAAAAAAAGGAATTTGGTGTGTTAATAGAATTTTCCTTTTGTGATAAGTCGATATGCTGATATAATAAATACGGTAATCATAAATTTATCATTGTTTAAATGGGTAATACTTTTAAATAATTAATAATAAATTACCACTCAAAATAAAAAAATCAATTTTCTAATATTATAAAAAACAACAATTTCCTATTATCAGCTTAACTGCTAATCGCTTACCAGTATATCATATACTTTACTTAGAGAAACTCTAGTGGTTGATATTTAACGCTGAATATTAAAAAAAAGCCCCAATGGGCGATTCAGAGCTGAAAATTCAGCTTAAAATTCAGGATCTGGTTTAGGATCCTGAATTACGCCTGGGCACCCATTTAATGGGCGCCCAAGTCCTTCTCCTCCATTGCAACCCTCCATCCACATCAAAGACTATCCCCCCCTTTTTCCTATCCATTTGGCTATAACGGTTATATCTTAAACTACAACGGCTATAAACACTCATATTTCTGATTTCATTACATATATTGGACCATTTTTCAGATTGTAACATATATCACTTCTTCTACTGCAATTATATTCTCAATTCCATAGTATTGAAAGTATGTCTCATCCATTTCAATCATATACCCAAGCGATTAATATGGATAACTTGGATTTTGATTTCCAACCTGTTCAAAATGTTCATCCCTAGACCGCTCCCTCTTTATCCTTCCATTCTTCTGCTCCATGGTCTGTCGATGAAGATAAAGATTTGTTTTATATTTACTGTCATTTTTTTAATGACTCGGTCATGGAAAATGACCAAAGTGGAGAGGCGTTTTGGGGAAAAGTCATGACTACGTACAATAAAAAGCATGTTGAAAAGACGAGGTCAATGTCAGCAATCATCGGTCGTTTGAGAGGATCAATCGATAAACACAATTCTACGAGTCTCAGGTTCACAAAATAAGAACAGCAAATCCGAGTGTAATGGGTGGCGAAGCTGAATTGGTAACATTTTAAAAAATATCATTTTTAATTTATATTCATATTTTATCAGTTTGTCAATATATCATTTTGATTTGCTTGTTAGTCAATAAAAATGTAGCTCAAACAACGCAAAAAGCTTAAGCGGTGTCCTGACGAAGTCGAAGGGCAAGAAAAAATCAGGTCGAACTAATTATAGTTCTAGCCCAGACGATTCTTCTCATATGGACTCTAATGTATGCCCGAATAATGAAGATAAAGAAGCAAAACCCGCATTTGATGAAGACGCTAGACCGATGGGGCAACGAGCAGCTAAGAAGAAAATTGATGTTCAGTCCCAAATCGATTCCCGTTTAGCCCTAATGCATGAAAAACATGCGATAGAAAATGCAGAACGTCAAAGTGGGAGTGCAGAAAAGCTTGCTGGGTTAAAAGAACTAACCGAGATTGAGAAGGGTTGGTTTGAGTTAGAGCGGCTATGCCATGAGACCTTAGTAATGGAAAAGGATGTCACTGGAATGGGACTAATTACAGTGCAATATTGGATGGAGTACAAACAACGCATTGTTGAGAGTAGATTAGAAACGAAACATATGTAGTTGAAATATTCATGTAATATTTTTACTTATAAATATTCATGTACCTTCAGTTTATGTTTTCAATCATGTACTATTTTCAGTTTTAAAATATCCAATGGTGTATCGTTTTTTTCAATGCATTCTGTAGATATTATTATAGATTTACTTCACCAAACATAAATGCTATTGCAAACACCATAATCATAGCATTCTACACTTCGTTACACAAATAAAAATGCAAACAGATATAATTAAACAAAAATCCACCATCAGGAACTACTGATTTCTATAAGAATCCAAAATATGCTCCATTAAATCCCTTTGGAGCCTATTATGAATAGTTACATTATGATATACTTCAAGATGATCGACATGAATTGTGTACTGTCCTTCAGTTCGTAACGTGGCTTTGAGGAATAATTTAGGAGATTGTCTTGCCCCATCATACTCGATATCGGGATAGTCCATACCGCATGCATCTTCAATAATCATGTTATGTAGAATTATACAACAAAATATAATTGTAGGCATTTTGATCTCTTCCATAATCTACATGGACTGCTGACCATTGTAAACCTTGCCTGAAGGACCCCAAACGTCCTTTCTACGTCCTTCCTGCATTGCAGCAAATTGTTTCTGTTTTGCCGTCATTGGGTTTGCAAATATCCTTACAATCGTGCTCCGTTTGGGATAAATTCCATCTCCTAGATAGTATCTATGCTCATATGTATTATACCAAGAGTAAATGATACATGAGTTGATTTACCTCATGCCAAATCTTTAAACAAATGAGATCATTCGATAATGTTTAAGTCGTTAAGAGAACGCATTCCAAAAAAAGCATACCAAATCCGCTAATCATGAGAGGTAACTGCTTCTAAGATGATAGTTGATTTTTTTCTTTCTCGTTATATGCTCCATAAAAAGCTTTTGAGCTGTTCTTCCACTCCCAATGCATACAGTCTAGACTTTCAAGCATGTCAGGCCAGCCTGTGCTTTCATGCATTTCAGCAATCGCGTTACATCTGCCTCATTTGGAGAACGAAGATATTCAGTCCCATAGATGTTCACAATTGATTGACAAAAGTGATCTAGTTTTTCCAATGTCGTACTCTCTGCAATACGATATGCGTCGTCAAGGGCATCAGCGGATGTACCGTATGCTAACATCCTTAAAGCTGCGGTCATTTTTGATGCCTACTCAATCCTTGTTTTTTGCACCGCCCTGCTTGTAAAAAATGTAATAATCATTCTGCCGAATACTTTCGAGAATTCTAAAAAACAATTGATGATTCATTTTGAATCGTCATCTAAACATCTTTGGACCGTAAATTGGATCACGGGCAAAGTAATCTTGCATACGTGTTTTGTGAAATGCTTGTTGGTTCCGGTTGATGTATTTTCGACCTACAACTGAGCCACCACGTTCTCCAAAAGTTGAACCGTATGCTTCATGGTATATCTCCACCGGTTTCTCCTCCTCTTGTTGATGTGCTAATGCATACGCTTCTTCTTTGGAGTCGCTATCGCATAGCAATATAGCTTTTAGTAAATTTCCAGACATTGTTATTGAGGATAGTTGTTTGCTTTGTGAATGTTTTGTTACATTGAATTGTGGTGAACAAGTATGAGATCCATGTGGTAATATATATAGGACTACTTCTTGAATGGAAACAAGGTGGATAAGTGTGTGGTCAAATCATAAACTGTAGCCACGTTGTCGGCCACAGCTAATATCTTTAATAAGTGGAGACAAGGTGGCTCAGTGTGCAGTCAAATCACATACTATAGCCACGTCCATTTGCCAGCCAAGATTCCCTACTTTCCTGAGTGGAGACAAGGTGGCTCAATGTACGGTCATATCATACACTTTAGCCACAGCTAATATGTTTAATGAGTGGAGACAAGGTGGTTCATTGTGCAGTCAAATCATATATTGTAGCTGTTAGAAGCTCAATTGTTGGATTTTGATGACAACAACTATATAATTATGTCAAAGAATCTCTAAGCGAATTTGCAGTACATGGGCATCAAAAAGAGATAATCAAATACATTCAAATAAAGATACACAGTACAAAAGAATAAAAGAATGTATATGGAGATACAAGAAGAGATATATACGATAGAGACAAGACAAAGGTGATAAACAAAGTATTGGTAGTCATATAGTGTCGTGTCTAGAGTTTAAAAATGTTAAAATCTTCTCCAAATGGTATACACATATACATTCATCTTTTAAATGAAGAAACAAGTTTTCAAAAATTGAATGGAGCGGGACTCGAACCCAAGTCACTAGTTTAGAAAGCAAGTGCTCTAACCATTTGAGCTATGATAATTTTTAGTTACAGGTCAAATTCAGACGTCTGAATTGACCATTTCAGACGTCTGAATCTGGGCTAAAATAGCCTATTTCTTTTCTGGTTTGCACATTTCAAATTTCAGAAGTCTGAAATTTATTTTCAGACGGCTGAACTTCTTCAACTGCCATATTTTTGAAAAGGCATTTCATTTTCATGAAGAGTTACAACCTTTTACTAAGAGATACATCCATATTCTTTCATGATAACTTTTCACGAATGATTACAACTCTTTATACTCTATATAAACATATTAGAATCATTTGTTTAATTCACCGAATTGATCAAAATCTTTCTATTTATATACTACACTGATTCTAACATTTTGAGCATTCAAATTTCTACATAATCATTCATTTACTTCCATATTCTTCACGTACACACATATATATCAAAAGGAGAAGATTATAGGAAGATTGTACTATCAAGAGACAAATTCGTGTTATTGAGAACACACCGTGTCATATACTTTCTGTATAAGTTGAAGCCCTGTTCTGTCGTTCAGGCAAGTGAAGTCCTCTTCGTCTGTTGAGGCGAAATCCTGTTCTGCTGCTCAGGTCCCTTGTTCGGCTGTTCAAGGGTTGTTGTAAACCTGTTCCTCCGGGTTAAGTGAGGATTGTTGTTAGTGAAATTCCAGAAGGAGTCTGAGACTGGACGTAGAACGGGAAGTTCGAACCAGTATAAAAATTCCTGGTGTGCTTGTTTGATTTTTACTTATTTACATTGCTTTAGTATTTTAGTTTATTTCCGCACTAGTATAGTATTATTCCATATAGCACGATCCATGGTACGGTCACTTTCATTTGGTATCAGAGCATTGTAACTTTCATTTGGTATTAGAGCCTGGTTTTCTAGAGATCGTAACAACATCCTAGAATAAATGGCTATAAAGAGATCTAGTCAAGGCAATAAGAAGAGGAAGAGCAATAAAGAAAAATCAAAGGAGCAAACAGACAAATGCTTCATGGCAAAAGATAATGAGGTTAGTGATCTAACTTTTGATGATATGATAGAAATAAATTCAGAACTTCTAGATACTTTAAAAAGTCTCAAAAGAAAATATAAGGAAGCTCTGGAAAATCAGAAGAAAGCAGAATTCGAAAGAGATATGCTTAAAGACGAGAAGAGAATATTAGAAGAAGAACTTGAGAAAATTCAAGATTCAGACAGTTCTCAACTCGCTCTATTAAGTTAAGAAATAGAAGCTCAAAAAGAAAAGAATAATGCTCTAGCTTCTGAAAATCATGAGTTAAAAACGAAAATTAAAATTGTTGAGTTAGATAACACTAGTCTCAAAACTAAGCTTGATGACATTACTAAAAATATTTCCAATTTTAATAAAGGGAGAGAAAATTTATCCAGGATTATTGAAAATTCTCAACCTGCTTCAAATAAGAAGGGATTAGGTTATGTTAAGAATTCAAAACCTCACAATGATAAAAGCGGTTTAGGCTATAAACAAGCTAAAAGTAAAAATAGTACTAGATATGCATTCATGCATACTAACTTTAGTGCTAGTACTAATAATCAAGATAGTTTTAAAACCAGTTATAGTCATAATAGTACTTTGTTTAGAAATGATAGAAATTATTCTTCAAGTACTAAGCTAATGACTAATAGTATTAAGATATGGATTCCAGCTAATATGATTGATCATGATAAGCAACTTTATATTAGCAACTACTATTAAAATGTAATTTGTAATGAAAATTATATTTATAAAGGTTCAACCACACCCAAATGGGTATGGTTTCCAAAGACCTAACCCCCCGGACCCTAACATAGTAAGTGGGTACCGAAAATTATTATTATTTTTTGCAGGTACTCAGAGAAACAAAAGGAAAAGGACAGATTTTGGAATTTTAAAGAATGTTCCATACGTTTAATAGAATTACGTGCTTACAACAAAATATGGACTTCAGTAAATATGGTAAAATTTATTTTATTTTTCCTTCATAATTAATAATGAGTTTATCTCGTTATATACAAGATAATTTATATAATTTTATATATTCCCTCATTCTTTTTAATAATGACAAAGGGGGAGAAATTCATATGCATATTAATAGAGGGAGATATTATACTTAGGGGGAGATGTTATTGTAGGATCGATTTCACCCTAGAGGGGGGGTGAATAGGGTGATAGTGTAAATTATTAAAATTAATCGCGGAAGCTTATAAATTAATTTCGATTCAGATCTCAGAATAGCAGCACAGATATTGCAGAATATAAATAACAGGAAAAACAGAACAACACAGAATTTACCCAGCTTCGGCAAAACCCTGCCTACGTGCTGCCCCCAAGGTTTCTACTAGAAATTAGATAGTCCCTCGCTTACACATGTAAACTCGCTATACCCGCTATTGACTAATCTAACTCTACGCTCAAAACCCTGACCACAACTCAACCACCGAGTTGCGAATTCCCAAACTACACACCGTAGTTTGTCCCCTAGTCACACGACTAGAAAATTAAAAACGGTTTAAAAGAAAATACAAATTAAAAACAATTCAAAATTAAAATAACCCTAATTTAAAATAAAACCCTTATTATATTTTAAAACCCCTAATCTAAAACAAAAAGGCCGGCCCACGCTTTTTCTTTAACCCGTTTGTTATTTCCTTCTTTATTTGGCCTGAGAAAAGAAATGGTCGCCGTTCCTCAACTCAATTAGGGCTTTCGCAAATTTTGTGCGTTTGCTCCTTGCGATTCAAATTAGGGTTGTGCAAATTGATGTTCGCCGCTTGATACAGTTTGATTGTATGCTTCGATGCTTTTTGCTTTGCCCACGGCTCTTCAATTTGGATCGAGTTCGTTTTGTGATTTCGGTATGTATTTTATCCTTTTGCTTTTCTGATTTTGGCTTATTCGAACTCAATCAATTGCCGATGATGATTTGTGGTTATTTATAGGATTTGAAATCCTATTTTTGCTTTCGTATATTCGTGTTTGAATTTGTCATATTATTCACCTCGGCCACTTGATTTCGTTTCGATGATTGAGATGTTTTCTGACCTTTTCAACTCCTGTATATTCATTGCTTGGTGGTCACGGCTTTAATTCATTTTCGTGATGACCACGATGTTGATTTCTACTGCTTCGGCCTTGACTCGTTCATCTTGTAGTCTTCGTCTCTGGTCATTTGTGTTGGGCATTTACATATGATGTTTGTCACTGTTGAATTATTGATTCTGCTTGCTAGGTTACTGATGCATATAAAATTGGATTTGTTTCATTTGAAATTCTGTTGCATACATTACTTTTCATTGTTGTAGCCTTGGTTACTGATCGAGTTCATTTGAACTACTCATTTGTTAATGCCTGATGCATATTACCTGACCATTGTTGCTGCATTGCTTACTGTCACTACTGTGTCCTATACTTGGCGAGTCTTCGAGCATTGTTGTGAGTAGTTTGAATTACTGTCATTTGTTTCTTCGCTTGTGCATATTGTACTCGATACTGTTGCATTGTTCCATGTACACTTTGAGTTCTTGCAGACTTTACATACTGTATTGCTTCATTATGCACATCTGTCTTTGTGGTCACTTATGCAGTTTGGTCTTATTTTTGCTGTGCATTCACTTGGTGGTGTGTTGCTGCCTTCACTGTCCACCTGTATCATGCTTGGTTTTGTTGCAAATTGCATTTGGTCTGCACTTTCACTGTTGCCTTTGGTTACTTCTGCACTTGTGTATATTTGGCTGATCATTTTTGCTGTCCACTGCAGTTTGTAGTGATATTGAGCATTGCATTCTATTGCATTTGTGCATTGCCTTGCTGATTCATTTGTTTACACTCATGTGTTTGGTATGCATGTTATGGCCTGTCCCTTGTTTGGTTTTTGATGATATCTTGTTGGCTGTGCATTGAGCATTGTTCGAACTTGTATCACTGTCTGGTTCATCTTGTAGTATTTGGTATTTATTTTGAACCATGGTTTTTGTATGTCGAACTTGCTTGCATCTGTATCACTCTGGTATGCTGCAGCTTGTACTTGCATAGTACCATGGCTTCTCTATTGCACTCGAGTTTGTACTAGCTGTGCATTGTTCATTCCAGTGAGTTTTGTTTTGTGATATCCATGTTGCAACTGTTTTTGACATGTGAACTGCCATGATTGTTGCAGTCCATTTTGATGTTGGTCTTCGTTGCATTCATGTCGGTTGCAGTGTTGGTCTGACTTGAACTCGATTCACTTGTGTTGAATCCAGTTTCAAAACTCGGATTTGACCTTGTGCTCGTGTCGTATTTTTGAATTTATTGCACCTGAGTTGAACCTGTCCATATATTTGGGTTTGACCTTGTGCTCACCTGTCCCTGTAGCATTATCAAGTGTATATATCGGCGTGCACGGCCTTGTGGCATATACAGTAATACACTGTGTATGTCACAAGTTGTTCGTGTATGATGAATTCAAATTTAAATTATGACGAACAACCCAAATAACTGAGGCAAATCATATTTTCAAAAATTATCTTCTATTTTTGAATTGCAAAAATATTTCTTTTTCAATTTTACTGCGTTAGTTTATATTTTTGCAGATTGCTCAGATGCTGGATTCAAAACTGGAATGCAGTTGAAGATAAATCGAGTGTGAGTGATATGTAGTGAGGTGATGATATGTAAAATAGTGATGTAATTGAATTTGTATCAAAGTTGTATAGTGAATAGTGAGAGCTTGAATTTGTATACTATTCAAAATTGTAATAAATATTTGTTTGAATAAAATATTCGTTTGAATTCAAATTCCATGTTATTATTTTATTCAGCAAATATTTATTTAATCTGTGAAAAATAAAATAGTATATTATCAAATACATTTAAACGAATGTATATATGTTTATTATCATCAAACAAAAATCATATAAGCGCATATTTAACAGTTATACTTAGGGGGAGCTTTAAACATATTAATATTATTTTTTATATAGAATAAATATTTTTTAAAAATTGTATAGTTGTCATCATCAAAAAGGAGGAGAATGTTAGAACCTCAATTGTTGGATTTTGATGACAACAACTATACAATTATGTCAAAGAATCTCTAAGCGAATTTGCAGGTACATGGGCATCAAAAAGAGATAATCAAATACATTCAAAATAAAAATACACAGTACAAAAGAATAAAAGAATGTATATGGAGATACAAGAAGAGATATATACGATAGAGACAAGACAAAGGTGATAAACAAAGTATTGGTAGTCATATAGTGTCGTGTCTAGAGTTTAAAAATGTTAAAATATTCTCCAAATGGTATACACACATATACATTCATCTTTTAAATGAAAAAACAAGTTTTCAAAAATTGCATGGAGCGAGACTCGAACCCAAGTCACTAGTTTAGAAGGCAAGTGCTCTAACTATTTGAGCTATGATAATTTTTAGTTACAGGTCAAATTCAGACGTCTGAATTGACCATTTCAGACGTCTGAATATGGGCTAAAATAGCCTATTTCTTTTCTGGTTTGCACATTTCAAATTTCAGAAGTCTGAAATTTATTTTCAGACGGCTGAACTTCTTCAACTGCCATATTTTTGAAAAGGCATTTCATTTTCATGAAGAGTTACAACCTTTTACTAAGAGATACATCCATATTCTTTCATGATAACTTTTCACGAATGATTATAATTCTTTATACTCTATATAAACATATTAGAATCATTTGTTTAATTCACCGAATTGATCAAAATCTTTCTATTTATATACTACACTGATTCTAACATTTTGAGCATTCAAATTTCTACATAATCATTCATTTACTTCCATATTCTTCACGTACACACATATATATCAAAAGGAGAAGATTATAGGAAGATTGTACTATCAAGAGACAAATTCGTGTTATTGAGAACACACCGTGTCATATACTTTCTGTATAAGTTGAAGCCCTGTTCTGTCGTTCAGGCAAGTGAAGTCCTCTTCGGCTGTTGAGGCGAAATCCTGTTCTGCTGCTCAGGTCCCTTATTCGGCTGTTCAAGGGTTGTTGTAAACCTGTTCCTCCGGGTTAAGTGAGGATTGTTGTTAGTGAAATTGCAGAAGGTGTCTGGGACTGGACGTAGAACGGGAAGTTCGAACCAGTATAAAAATTCCTGGTGTGCTTGTTTGATTTTTACTTATTTACATTGCTTTAGTATTTTAGTTTATTTCCGCACTAGTATAGTATTATTCCATATAGCACAATCCACGGTACGGTCACTTTTATTTGGTATCAGAGCATCGTAACTTTCAGTAGCAATGTTCATTTGCCAACCAAGATTTTCTGTTTTCGTGAGTGGATACAATGCGGCTCAGTGTGCCGTCAAATCATACACTGTAACCATGTTCCACTTCTAGCCACAACTAATATCTTTACTGATTGGAGACAAGGAACATCCATTATACAAACCCACAAATCATTATATGTTTAAATCATTTAAAAACTTAACATTATTCAAACTACAATGTCCAAAATGATATATACATCTCATGAATTGAAGCTGCTTATGCAGTACTACATACAAACTGATGAGATGTGTGACAATCAAGAGATAATGGTAATTCAATTTTAGGACACTCTGCCTGAACTTTACAACAACGACCTGGGCAAGAAGTTGAATAGTACCTAGTTTATTGTCACTATGGGTATGGAGTTGAAGTTGTAGTACGTGCGGATGGAGAAAATATTGATCGTCGAATCTAGCTATGTCAATTCTGGCTGAATGGTTGCAACTAGTGGAAAGATTGGATGACCCTTTATGTCCAAGGGGCATAACATTTGCAAATGAGTTAGAACAAGAGATAAAACGTCTTAGACTTTCTTTACAGGAGTTGCAGTTTAATTGTCACATCTAGTTTCTTTATGTTTGTGTTTTATTATTACTGTGTTATTTTATATCAGTGTTCTATATTTGTATATCTGTAATTCTAATGTCACTAGTAGTTTCTTTCTGTTTCTATGTCACTAGTTGGTGCTTATCAGTAGGTTAATATATCGGTGTACCATGTTTGTATTTTTGGAATTGTAATCGGTTTAGCAAATTAATTTATATCAGTGTACTCAAACATATAGAATTCGCCATATACTCGAACATTATCGTTCTAAATCAAGAAAAGTGAAACTAGATAAACATAAAGAGTACAAAGTATACTCAAACAATGATATATAAGTACATAAGTTATAGTTATCGCAACATATAATAAAACGTCCACTGTGCATAAACTAAAAGATATATAACTAAAGTGATGCAACGTCGTCGTCAGCATCATCATCATCCACATTACCATCACCATCGTCGTCGTCGTCATCCCCTGCATCATCATCATCATCATCCTCATCACTATCTTTCTTCTCTTCCTCATCATCTCCATCACCATCCTCATCCCCATCATCCTCATCCCATCGTCCTCCTCCTCATCGTGCTCATTTGAACAACTGGTGTCATACCCACTGGGAGCATCATCACCTCCGTATGGTGGTCTGAAAGGCTCGTATACAGCAAGTCTAGCTAATAACTGATCAATCTGTACCTCTACCATATGTGTATGTTGCATGTATATAACATGCATGGTGTGTGTATGTGCAAGAGTCATATCGCGGAACACACCAAGTGAAACTCTGGCTTATTAGCAGCATACTGCATAAAGATAATATTTGACATAAATTAGAAACTAAATATAAAAATAAAGAGAAAATGGAAGTAAATAACAAACGTACCTCATACGGAGGATATAACCCGACTGAATGCACACCAGGATAGTCGGGGTGATCTGGAAAGACTAAAGGCTGCTCAATTAGAGTACCTGTCACGTCATATGCTCTAAAAGTAGTATCAGGTTCCAACTGCATCGGAGTCTGAGAGTACTGTGATGAAATCGGGTCAAATGAAACCTGCGGTACCTGAATTCTACCGGCTACAATATGAGGTCATGTATGATCAAAGTTGACCCCACAAACATAATATGGTACGATGAACCTACGGGGTACTACCTAGCACAATAAGCATCGTAGTCCCCATCGATGAAGAAAGTACTACTATCCACACACCCATCCCGTCGAAGAGCATCTAGATACTAATTACAATCATCCTATGTCTACCAAACATGTCCTCACAAGATAAATGAGCATATGATATACGACGATCACCCATAATCTGATAAGCATACATTTCTTCCAAATACCACATAGACATAAATGCAGGTGTATGCAAAGCAACCCTACGTGTAGATAGCGAATACGCAACCATCAGGAGATGGTCGTTCGCCATAAGACTAACATCTGCTAGACGAATCCAATGTGGGACCTACGTAGTCCGAATGATGTTACCTCGACTATACATATTAAGCTGTGACCTAGCCTCCATCAAGTCATGCTATACACCTAAGGGAGCACGATGTACGTATTGCATAGTCTCTGATCGCCTCATCCCAAGGAAGTACTGCTCAACAGCCTGACTAGCCATGTCCTGGATGCAGGGATGCATGTTTGCCATGTACTCATAGTACCATAACGACAAAATATACCAAAAAACATGCATCTGCTTGACATCGCCAAACGTAAATGAATCTAGAGCGGTATAAATGCTGCCTAATATTATTGTACCCCCATCAATAATATGCAGCTGGCTTAATCTGGTAAGAGATACTAAATAGCCTAGTCTAAGCATACCTTTTTGGTTCGAAAAATAGGTCGAACCAAACAAGTACAACAAAAAAGCTCTAGTAAATACATCCATCATATCAGCTCTAGCTATATAAGCGGTGATGTACTGCAGCAGGTAAGTTAACTTAACAGAACCACTAGTGATGCAGATGACATCTATCAGTGGTAGAAAAACAGTAAACAGATTGGGGCTCGTATAAATCATCAAACGGAAAAGGTCTAAGGTTATATCGTCCAATCTCAGTGCCAGTGAACATGTATAAATCAACTGAGGTAATAACAAGCTCAAAAACTAAAAAGTAAAATGTATGTGTGGTAGAACACCCCCTCTAAGCTAATGCCTGAATGAGAGGTCGATCAAAAGACTAGACAGTCTCAATCGACAAAAAAGACCAAAAGGGCTAGGCTGTAGCCTCTCCATAATAGGACCGGGAAGATAGTCATAAAACTGGGTAATACACTTAGCCCAACTACTGAATGTAATGGTTCTATAGATAATTTACAAACTAAAAATTGTGGATAGAACAGTTTATTTAATATGGTTATGCGATATACATATAAAAATAATTAGATATATTAATGTACAATTTATCCATGCACGTCGGTCAAAGCGGTTTCGACTCTGTGTTGATAATCATCTGAAAGCTCATGTAGTATACGTAGATCGTATGGTGAAAATCCAAGTGGCGGCGGAATGTGTAATGGTGCAGCTTGCTCCACTGGATGTCCGTGAACCATTCTTCGGACGTTTTTGGTTGGACGCGGCGGCATTCGTTTAATTTATCGAGCTAAAAAAAAATTAAAAGAGAAAAATTAGGTGGAATGTGGAGAAAGAGAGGGAGACAAGAGTATATGAGTAGAGGGTTGACGCTCATAAAATAAGCATATGATGCTAGACGTCTATTAAATGGCCTCTGGGGTTCCACCTCTCCTTCAAAGTTATATTTAGCCCCTGAGTATTCAGGCTTTTGAGTATTCAGTTCTGAATCGATTGGAAGTGCCCTTACATACACCTATACCTATGCTTTTTTATGTATAAAGTGCAAATTTGACTAGAATTATTATGAGCTACCGTTGTTTTATGTCGTACATATATAAACGTCGTGCATATCTAAACGTAGAAGATTCAAAATGCACAAAAATCCACACGTTTATGTATACGCCACGCATAAGACGGACAAAAAAGGACCAAGAATGATTCCATTGGCACATAACAATGAAGCGGCGCATATAATTTCTGAAAACAACAAACACGGAAAATTCATTAAGTTTATTTGTACGTTTCATACAATAATCACGTCGTCGCTCCTATGCGCATCAACTTTGTTGTTTAAACTTCATAATCAATTGTGGACGTCAATGATACTAACATTCATACATCTATTCTGGTGATAATTTCACGAGAATATGGACAAGAAAAGAAAGACTCAAGACGTAAAACTCGTGTACAGGCTCACGAGAATATTTTGTTTGTTCAATATTTACCTTTAACCTTTTATAAACACCGTTGCCCTACATTTTTTTACTGATGAACTAAAATTGTTTATAATTACCATTGCCGATGTATTGTTATAACGATGTCCGATATACCGATAAACTGTTAACGTTATACTGGTAATGGTAAATTACCGCTTATCTAAAAAAATAACAAGTTGATATATTTTTACACCGAATGTTGCTTCATTATATATTTCATGCGATCACTTAACAAAAGACATATAAAAGAAGTGTATTTATCATCATTTGAATTGAATTACTAAAATATATTAAACCGTTTTCTTTCTTCTAAATGATCGTATCGATGTTTTACCTTAAAAAATGTTAAATTTACCGTTACCATACTGATTATATTAGTATACCAACTTTACTGTAAAAGGGTGGTACCATAATAGTAAATTTTGAGTTACTGTACTAATCAATAATAAGACAAATAATGTAGATTCAACTCTAAATTCCATACAGGATAGACCATCAAATCTGTATATATGCGCAGTTTGACTTACGTACGTTTGCTTATCAAATTAGTTACTATTTCCTTCGGTCATCAAATTAGTTACTATTTCCTTGCAAATAGATCAAAAAGTCAAACTGTAAATAATTCTTGTCGCATTCAACCAAGGGGGAAAAAAGTTTCTTGTTATAAATATTTTCCTTCGTCGACTTTGTGCGTGTGCAGTTTGCATGTATGTATCAGCCATGTACATGCAATTTGGTATTTGACCTGGTAAAATCGTACAGCTATTTTTTTTTAAAAAAATAAAAAAATAAAAATAAAAGTTGTACAGAAAAATATATAGGGTAAACTCTCTAAAACCAGTCCATCAAGATTATTAAAAAAAAAACCATTCTGTCATTATTCATTTTCTCACATTAACAATTAATAAATAATTTTACAAGCGCACCAAATTATGTACCATATTTTCCATCTTAATCCGTATAATACATTATTAACTTAAGTTGCATGAGAATATTGAATTGCATATTTTATCTTAAAAACCGGTAAATTTACACTTCTCACTAAAGAAATTGTTACATAATTTTTTAACAAATATTTAATATATATGTTAAAGAATGAAATATTTAAATCTCAACATTTGAAATAGTTTTGCATTTAAATATCAAAAACTAAAAAATAGCGACCAATAAGGTTTTTAAGGTGCAAGTGGTTGAAACATTTAAATTTTTGACCATCCAACAACACGGTATCATTCAAAATATGATATTAGAAACTACGGCTCTAATCCATTCCTCTTTAATCTAGGTACGCATTTAATTCCGTGTTAAATATCGCGTATATGGTAAATAAAACAGAGGAATGCTAGGACATCTGAACATTGACGATAAGCAATAGCGAATCAGAAATCAAATGGAGGAAACGAGAAGGCCAAATTCATTTTACCGACTTGGATCATTGTCGTGTAATCCCCGCCCTAGTGAAGTAGAATTATTGAATAAAATATCTTAAGATCCGATAACACTTGCTTTTGAATTTTAACAAAATTTGCAGTCGAAGATGACCGTGGATAAAGATGAGTAGGATAATATCCGATGTAAAAAAAACGAATGCAGATATGAATACATCCGCATGCGAAAATTATTATTCGTTTTTTATCAATATTTTAGCTTACTTTATGTGTATTTTAGTAAAATGAATGATATGTTAAGTGTTTTATTAAGTTAATTGTTTATATTATATGCATTAAAGCATGTTAACTGTTCAAAACTATTTATTATTATAATATCTGTTTGTTTTGCAATATAATCAGCGTGATTGGAAAAAATATTATGTTTAATCAAAATTTTCAATTTATGTTTCATGACTTATTGATCATTCATGAACATGATAATCATCTAACATCCATATGTATATATGGATGCGCATATTCGATCTTCAAAAATGACTTTGAATGCGGATACAGATATATGATACTGTCTATATTCGAAAATATCCGTTAAATGGCCTAAATCCTTTTATTAACGGTTTTTACTTCGATTTTTGTATTCACATTGAAGTTTATGTACTTAAATTGATTATATTTTCAGAGTCAGGACTTTAGTAATTACCAACTGTTGCCGAGTTAAAAAGCAGTACTATGGGGTCATCTTGTCGTGTATAGTGTCGCTTTTAGCAAATTCTACACCTATTGACTTTTATCGGTGTTACACTCTAAGTCTAGAAGAATGACATTTTTCTTAAGACGTAGTTTGCGCTCAGTACTATTTGATAAAATGAATGGCTCGGTAGAGTGCAATCCGTGTGCCTTCCAACGTATAATGGAGTCCGAAAACTAAAACTTTCCGGTTGGGTGCGGTCACATAATCTAAGTATGATCCCAACTATAATCTAAATGATTACAGTGATAATAGCATCGAGATCGTAATCTACAACGCTATGATCTCGTTGTCATTTTTGAAAAACGAAGTAAAACAGAGAACAACAACGAAGAGGATGGTGGGAATTAACTTTCATGTAAAAATTAGAACAATTTGTTTTGGACAAAGTGCCTTTGTATAGGTAAAGAACAATTGCGTATATTCATAATTGTCACTTAAAACACTGGCCGTTGAAGTTTATTTTTTTCCATCTACACTCGTTTGAATTCTAAATTAAATTTTTAAATTTTTATTGGACTAAAACTCATTTAATCATCCAAATTTTATGCAAAAATATTATTTGAACCTAAAGCAGGTAAGGCATAGTCGGACAGAAACCTTCTCTTACGAATGTTGTATTTAAACCAGTAAAATAACTAATACTCAAAGTCTGAGAGACTATTCTAATTCTTTCTTTCTCCTTTTCCAAAAAATTTACTTGCAAACTTTTGTGGAAAGTTTTTCAACCATTCCGGATGTCTTGAATTTTTCTAGTGCTGTCAATAGATTGTCGAAAATTCGAAATCCGTCCGAATCGGCATTTGAAAAGTGGATAAATATTCGATATTCGAAAATTCAGATGTGGATACAAATACATCCGCATCCGAAAATTATTCGTGCGGTTTTTGTCAAGATTATAGTTTCAATTATGTGTATTTTAGTCAAATGAAATATATTTGTTTATTATTTTATTAAGTTAATAGTTTATATTATATGTACTTAATGATTTTTAACTGCTCGAAACTATTTATTATCATTATATTTGTTTTTTTAACACTTTAATAATTAATGAGATTGAAAAACATTTATGTTAAACTAAAATTATCTTTTTATAATTCTTAATTTATCGGTTGTAAGCGGATAAGATAATTACTTGATATCCGTCCGTATTTGCGAATGCAGATATCCGAAATGATTCCGGATGCTGATACGAGTACGACATTATACACATCCGAAAATATCGTTAACAGGTTTAGATTATCCTACCACAGAAGTTTGGTAGACTATAACTTCACCCGAAAATGGCTAATTCCTTGTAGACTTCGTAGCCATCACGTTCTAATTCTAAATTCCAGCTTTAACGTAATCACAAACACCACATCACCCCTTCTTAAATTTCACAACTTTATGGTTTTTGTTTTTGTTTTTTTTTAAAAAAATAAATAAATTGGTTAATAAATTTATCGACCTTCAAATTTCCGAGTTTCTATAGCTAATGGTTGTAGTGATTTTGATTGTTTTATATGAAGTTTTGTTATAACCAACCAATGCATGTTTGAAGTTTAATATACACCGATTTTAAGAGTTCTACACAAAAGAGTTTGTGTCTCTCTGCGTGTGTAATTTAGTTTTGAGTATTGCGAAAATTATTTTTACAATACAGTTAGAACCCTGAGTATAATTGAAAAAAAAAAAGTGTAGTCCCTCAAAACAATAATACTTGATGTGAGTTGTGAATTAGAATCAAAATCACAGTAAGTTGGTTTTATTGATTTCATAAGCGTTAATAGCTAACAAAAAGAAAACTTATAATCAAGGTTTATCACGAAACCTGAAATACCATTTACAATGGTATCCAAAATCAAAGCAATGGATGAACTTGACTAGTCAAAACCGATTGAAAATTAACTCCAAGGCGGAGCATTAGACAACGTTACAATCCTTCTTTGCAAAACCTTTAAATGGTTGAAATTAATTAAAAACGTCAATCCGTTCATTCTAAAGCTGTCACATTATCCATAAACTTTTAAGTACTAGGTCTTCGCTAGTCGATTGCTGCTCTTAAGTACCAGGTCTTTACTAGTCAAAAGCTGTCATGGTATCCGTAAACTTTTAAGTACTAGGTCTTTACTGTTCAATTCCTGCTCTTAATTGAACTAGCTGTACGTTTAGGTAGGATGTTTTCAGATTACTAGCTCGTAATGGACGACTAACATTAGAGCCAAGTTAGCTGGTTTGTCAAACGCATATTTAATAACATGCCGAGCTATTAATCATTTCAATTCTTGCTAGCATAATAATATGAGTTTCAATAAAATAATGAACTAAATATCTGGTAAGATAAATAAATTCAGGGATATTTTAAAGTGGAAATTAAGGATGCATTACTCTTTTTTAAACTTATTTGTTTTAGGTCCCTTTTTTTTTTGATTTTCTTTCTTTTTACTTCTACCATTTCCACGTTTAAAAGTGGTCTCAACGAAGTTTATTATGGAGATTATGAGTTATGAACATATACTTTAAGAGCACATATTAAGTTCTGTAAGATTACCGAAATGCCTCATGAATTTCATATTTTTTACTTGAAATGGGGATGTGATTTATAAATGAAAAATATGAGGGTTCTATGGCTAATTTTTTTTAACTACAAGAATATATGTCAAAAGTTTCATATTTTAAAAGGACGTTGCCATTGAAAGCACCACATTTTATGAGCAAAAATATTATATATTCCATCGTCCTCCTTTTTTTTCCTTTTAACCCCATGGATGAAAGAGCGGTTGAGGCTAATACTTTTAAATAGCCCATAACCAAGGACTTTATTGTGCAGGGAAGAAACATGGTTATGATGTTCGATACTCCGAACCACTGTTAGCGTTGCGGTAACACCGATACTTGAAATTGAAGAAAATATTGAACTTACTGCAATTTGATCCAAATCGAAGGCAGAATGAACCAGCCTGTACATGCTAGATTCATGATTATTTCCTAAGAACTCATTGTGAATGGGCACTAGTCTATTGCGACCATTGCAATGGTAGTTATTTTTATGTTGATTTTGTAAGATTTGGCGATACAATATTTCCAATTGCAGAAAATTTGGAGAATATCGTTGATTTCAGTGACACAATATTTCAAATTGCAGAAGATTTAAGAGATATTTGAGACAATTACTCAAATATATATTGACTCTTTCATAGCATAATAAATTACCTACGCGAGAAGAATTATTGTGGAAGATTAAGGTGATCAATTAATTCCCTAATTAGCTAACTAAAGAAGGAATCTTATCAAACGCATGTAAATTGGGGAAAACTGGAAAATCAAATGGATAAAAGTTTTTTGTATGAATAGGAGAATTAATGAGACGTTGATTTATTATCATAAATCAATTACTTCAACCCAAAGTAATAATCTCTATATAAAGGTAGAGATTAGCATGAGTAGAATCATCTCTCTCAGTTGTATTTCTTATTCTTCTTCTCCATTATCAATCTTGTAAATTTTCTCCATCAAAGTAATAAAATCTCCACTCCCCAAGTGGATGTACACTGCCTCACGATAGTAGTACCACTATAAATCACGTGTTTTATTTTCTTTTATTGCTTGATCTGTGATTGCTTTTAGTTGGTGACTACCTGTTGTTTATTTTGCCTCACTGTCAATTCGATTCTATTTGTTTTTTCACAAGGTTGGATTTTTTGTTCCTTAGGCAATCTTGAGGGATTTCCCCCCAACAGTCTGGTATCAGAGCGAAAAGATTGATTGAGAAAGGATGCTAGTCATTATGATAGAAGATGAGAAGACTCCAGTAGTTGCACCAAGTGTTGAATATGCGCTTATATGTTTTTGTTTGATGATAATAAACATATATATTCATTTAAATGTATTTGGTAATGTACTATTTTTTTTTCATAGATTAAATAAATATTTGTTGAATAAAATAAATTACACAGAATTTGAATTTGAATTCAAACAGAACAAGTTACACAGATTTTGAATTCAAACAGAAATTTTATTCAAACAAATATTTATTACAATCTTGAATAGTACAAATTCATGCTCTCACTATACATATACATCACGATTACATCACAAATATTTTTACATTGATAACCTCACTACATATCACTCACACTCGTATTTTGTCTTCAACTGCATTCCAGTTTGAATCCAGCATCTGAGAAATCTGCAAAAATATTCACTAACGCAGTAAAATTGAAAAAGAAATATTTTTGCAATATAAAATGAAATACGATTTTTGAAAATATGATTTGCCTCAGTTATTTGGGTTGTTCGTCATCATTCACACTTGATTTCATCACAAAGTAGTGCACATAGATATTACAGGGACAGGTAGCCATAAGTGGCTGCAATACACACGTGTACATTCATACTCGTGTGCACTGCCTCGCCAACTCGTGTGCGCAGCCAACAAGAGCAAGTGTACAACAGTGTCAAGTTGCAAACAGTTCAAAGCTTCGACAAATCACGTCAGACCAAAAGGCTACATGAAGTATGCAAGTTCAACCTCTTCATAAACAACTCAAGACCAAGCTGCAAACATTCAAAAGTGCCAACAAAGAATGCAAGCTCGACCAACATAATGAATACTGCAGTGCAGTCCAAAGAAATGCCACCAAGAACATATGAACAGAGTACATGCATGAAACAGTGCAACGAACCAGTGATACAAATGCAACAGTGAAGCTACTGAAGGCAACATGAAGAAATGTACATGCACCAGTGATGGAAGCTACAAGATACACAAGTTTAGTTCAAATACCAGTGATACAAGTGCAACACAGTTGCAAACAACATGACAGCATTGCATCAATACAAAATGGAATGAATGCAACATGGACTGTGCAAATTCAAGACAACATACAAACAAGCATGCAACAGAGACCAACAGCCAGTGCCAACAAAGCAAAGAGACAACATCAATAAACCAATATTGCAAGAGGCAACAAGAATGGTGAAGCAGTGCAAATGAGCAAGTGCAACAGTGAATCAAAACATGCACTTGCAAATGAGCAACTACAAGATGAACAACAACCAAGTATACAACTACAGGTCTCAATATTAAAGAAACAACTCAGCATTGAATTAAATACAAGTTCGACTAAAAGTGCAGACGACAACTGCTCAATGATACAGTAGCAAGCTACAATGGATGCAGCAATACCAAGTTCAACAACATCAAAGACAACACAAGTTCAGCTGTGCAAAATGTATACAAAGACAGTGAGCATATACGTATGGATGAAATGCAAAGGTTCAGACCGAGACTAAAGCAAGCAGCATGTGGTAAACCAAAATGTCATCATATGTACTTAATTCAAAGTCCAAGTCGAAATCATGGATCAGTTCCAAAGTCGAAGAATAACAATGCAGACGTACAAATGTAACGCAAAAGATTCACGTACGAATACAGTATTGACGAAGTTCAACATAGCAGAGATGATCGAAGTAAAATACAAGCCGAAGTCAGAATTCAATGAATATAAAATTCGTATCATTATTTTTTGAAATGGTCAGAGATGTTAAAAAGAGGAAAGTTTCTGTCTTGTTATTCAAGAAGAATCGAACGCAACACAATCAAAGCCGTGCGTATCAAGGTGTAATTAAAATCAGGAAAGCATAATTTAGGAAAGTATCGAATCGATACAAGCAAAATCAAGTGTTCAGAATTCATATAAATACAATCCCAAAATCATCATCGGCTGTGGAGAAAATCGAATCAAATCCAAACACAAACCCAAGTTCATCATCGGCAATCGAGTTTGAGGTCTAAAATCACAAAAGCACAAACAAGCAAAGAATTTACATACCGCAGCAGTAAAATCAATCATAAGAAGCAGCTGTTGCAACCTCGAAGTCGATGCAAATCAATCGTCAGAGAACGAGCAAGCCGAGCAACGCAATCTCAAAGTCAACCAAATCATCAGAGAACGAGCGCGAGCAACATCAGAGGAATCGAATATTGAAAAGCCCCAATTTGGATTGCAAGCCCTAATTTCAGAACGAACAAAACAACAGAGGCCGCCATTTTTCTTCTCAAACAAAAGATAGTGGATCGGGTTAAAGATAAAGGGGCCGGCTTTGTTAATTACAAAGGGTTTTTTAGTTATTTAGGGTTTTAATTAAAGGGGTTTTCTTACTTTTTAATTGAGCAAAAATTACGGGTCTAAAGTTGTATTTTAATTTTTGCTCCTGGTTTTATTTTTGAAACTGTTTTTTCTTTTCGAGTCGAAGAATTTGTAAATCACCACCTAGGGATTAGGTAGTGTCAGATTGTCTATTTAGAATTAGTTCAGTGAGCAGGGAGTGCGAGTTTGCAAAGCTCTATAGGCGGGAGCAGTGTTTGCGAGTGAGCGAAACTCTATAGGCGGGAGCAGGGTGTGCGAGTCTAGTAGAGTGTTTGTGAGCGGGAGCAAAAGGGTCTGCGAGTCTAGTAGAGTGTTTGTAAGCGTGATACTGTTTAATTCTAATAGAAATCTGGGAATGCAGCAGTAGGCAGGGGTTGCCGAAGCTGGGTGAATTTTGTGTGTGATTTACTTTTCAGCATATTTATTTCTGCAATTATATTTCTGTGTTTAATTTGAGAAAATTTGCTATAACCCTATTCACCCCCCCTCTAGGGTTAATCTAGATCCTACACCAAGACCCCATGTTGAGGAACCGGTATTGCATTAGGATATAGTTTAGCAATAAAGAAGTGAAACGGTGATAAAAACTTCGAAAAGTGGCAACAGAGGATGAAAGCTGTTCTGATGAGAAATGAAGTTCATCATGTGGTGTTTGCTCTTGAGGAGTTGGCGGCTAAAATATCAGCCACGAAATGGAAGGAGATGGACGTTTACTACTTTGCAATTAGGTATAGAAGAAAATATTATTTCTGAGATTAGCGGTGAAACTACTACTAAGGGCATTTGGACTAAGTTGGAAATATCTAAAGAAATCTTTGATTAACCGTCTGATTTTGGTGAAGATATTTTTCACCATGAGGATAAGAGACGGTATTTCTATCAAAAGCATCTAGTTCAACAATCTACCGATGAAGATGAAGACTGTGGTTTTGAAGGTAGATGAAAATCATATGGCTATGATGCGGTTGTATATCCTTTTGAAACGTTACACAGGTTAGCTAGCAGCCTTATCTTTGCGAGAGATACTTTGACTGTTAAATATGTAAAGTCATCTATCTGAGGACTTGAGGGATTAGATGAAGGAGATGTGTGAAGGTAGGGAAGGATGTAGCTGAAAAGGCCTATTTGATGAGAGAAGGAGAGAGGAGAAGAAGAATTGGAATTATAGGAGACGTTCCAAATCTAGATAGCCCAGTAATAATTATAGAGGAAACTCTAAGGATGGAAAGTGTCACCATTATAAGAAACAAGGCCATTGGAAAAGAGACAATCCAGATTGGAAGAAGGAAGAAGATGGCTCTTCATCATTTGTGACGCCCCACCTCTATACCCACGCCAGCCAAGGATACTACGGGGTAATTCCGTCAACTAGCACGGAGAATAAGGCCGTTGAGGAGCGACCATCCATGTAGTTGCTTAGAGCGAGCACCGATATGTCAGATAGTATAACGTGCATTTTCTTTTCAAGAGGGAATCCGACATACCGATACAAACTCAAAACTACTACAAAGTGGCTATATATATTCTTCGGAAACAAACATAGAAATATTATAACACAAATCGGTCACAGAAGTTCATATCACAAAGGCGGAAACAGATATGAATATTACACATGAAAGTGTATATCAGAATAGTGGTCAAACAAGATCCACAATATCACAAAAGAATAGTTACAAGTGCTTGACAAAAGAATATGTATACATCAATGAGTCTATATCTCAAATGTATACAACCAAAAACTACTAATCTAAGTAGTTAGCCAAAATTCAGGATAAAAATCCCAGATGAGAAGTCAAGCAGAAGCACCTGTGATATCTCGGTCTGACCCGAGTATTATTTAACAAGAAAATAATAAACGGATCAGTCTAACTATAAATATAAGATAAAATGATATAGAATAAGAGATATGACAAAAGCCGTATGATAACCATAAAGCCATACTGTAATAAGTATGCAACTGAAAATCAACTAGAGATTAATCAATATCACAAGAATCTTCACAAAGATAAAAAAGAATGTCATACTCTTTATTGTTATTCACCAAACCATAAATATTGACAACTATATCAATGCTAATCACAAAAGTTAATGACACACAAATTCACCAATGCACAAATATTGATAAAACTTATCAATCTAAATCATGAAAATTGGTGAAACACAAATTCTAGAAATCATTAGTGGAAATCCAGAAATCACGAAAAGGGGGAGGCCTATCAAAAAACAGGAGTATGAAAACTCACCAACACGTGTATCACAAAACATAACGCTATTCCATGGTTGCTAACCATTAATTTCATGGGTCGCTACCCCACCAAATTGAGCCGAAGCTCCACAGAAACGGGGTTTAGTCTCCCTCGCAGACAAAGAGACATCGCACTTGCTAGTCTAAATAAAAAAAATGATCATCATCGATCATCAAGAAGTGTCAATTACACTAAGCTAGTAAATATATGAGCTTAGCTTCATGTCCCATAACCACTAGCTTAACTTAAATATTTACAAACAAACTGTAAGTCTCCACTCGAAAATTGTCACAAGAAATTCAATCGAACAAGTCCAAGAATTAACCAATGAAGTAAATGCAAGCGTTTCATACCACTTGTTTTACTAAGCCGTTTAATTAGATTTTTCATACGAGTGGGGTAAAGGTTTGTATATGCTAGTAGATTGGAAAAGGGTTTAAGAAACGAGCTTTGTAATAAAATAGTGTTGAAATCGTTTTAATGGAAGGTTTTGATATCTACTACTAGTATTGAAAACCTTTATATTTTGAAGTGACAAATCACAAAAATGATTGTAGGAACAACCAATCACTAAAATTCACATTCAAAGACGTGAATAAAAATCCAAAGAAATCGATACCGAATCCGTCAAAGTGGAAATACCTAAAAATTCCAAAAATAAAAGTTATCAAAGTCGACAAGGTTGATAACAACTAATCAGAGAAGAAGAATCGATTAAAGATTGGAAAAGCATAGCAAAATGAGCATAAATAGGCAAAACAGGAGAACATGAGCAGGTCGGTCGACTGAACTCCCTAGGTCGGTCCACCGAAAATAGTCCAGAAAGGTTTCGGCTACAGCTTCGGTCGACCGAACCCCAAATCCTGCATTTTCTACCCTATTTAATAGAAGCGCAGACTCACTCAATTTGCCACCGCTCGAGCACGGACGCTAGGGGATTATGCCCATCGGCTACTCGGTCCTATTGGCTCCTCGATGCATCACCAAAACATGGTCAAACATCAAAGTTAGGATTTTAAAGATTTGAACCCAAAACACTAAAAATCAAGATATTCACCAATTCAATCCAAACCAAAAGCAAGTGCACATGAATAAGTGTTAGGAATTCATACCCAAAACAAATGAAGAAGAAGCTATAGAGTAAAGGCAAGGACAATCACTCTTCAATTCCAACCCAAAGAGCTTGAATCAAAGCTTAAAAGAGAAACATTTACTAATTAGATTTAGAAATTTCTGAAATTGGTAAGAGAATGAGTTGGAGAAGAAGAAGAGGAGGCTTATCAAAGCTTCTTCTATTGATTTGGAGCTAGAACTTGATTTGTAGATGGAAACTAGGGCTTGGAGTTTTAATTTCCCATTCCTCTCTCCATTGTTGCTAAAGCTTGAGTATTAGGAAATAGAAAGGAAGTAATGAAGAGAAGAGGTGTGAAGCTTGGGTCTGATGGGCTGAAACAAAACCAAAGCCCTAAGTGAAAAAGTTGCAAAAATTCTATTATCTCCAAACATATCGAAGTTTATACTCAAAAAGATCGCAAACGTCATTTTGAACTCAATGGGAGTGGTCTCGAGTCCAAATTTTACTGTTTGCAAAAAGTATCTTTTCGGACTAAAATCCGACTAACGATGAAATATTTAAATACTCAATCGTAAAATATGCGGGCTGTTACAGACTCCCCTTCTTAAAGAAATTGCTTCCTCGCAATATTTAAGAAGAAATATATAGTAACAATCATGAAAGCATATTCAGCACAGAAGAAATTTGAAATAAGAAGTTCACCTCAAAGAGCACGAGAAAGTAAGTCCGGATGTGTTCGCTCGATGAATTCTCTAGATTCCCAAGAACAATCCTTAGGATTTGAGGACCATTGAACTTTAACAAGCGAACATCTTTATTTCGAAGGCGTTTGACCTCTGAAGCAATAATACGAATAGGATATTGCTCATAAGTTAAATTAAGCGAAACTTCAATTTCTTCCACAACACCGGGCTCAAGAATAGAATCGGAATCTCGATGGCATTTCCGTAATTGAGAAACATGAAACACGTCATGAATAGCAGAAAATTGAGCCGGTAATAAAAGGTGACAAGCCACGGAACCAATACGTTCGGTGATGGGAAATGGACCAATATATTGAGGTGCTAACTTCCTCGATCGACTGAAACGTACAACATCCTTCATAGGTGAAACACGAACAAACACAAAATCTCCTACAGAAAATTCTAATTTCCTTCTTCGGTTATCGGCATAGGATTTTTGTCTACTTTTGGCTTCTTTCATCCTATGACGAATGAGATCAATCTTTTCCGTGGAATCACGAATAAAGTCTGGACCTAAAACCAGCTTCTCACCGGCCTCAAGCCAACAAGAAGGAGAACGGCATGGCCTTCCATAGAGTGCCTCAAAAGGTGCCATACCAATACTAGATTGGAAGCTACTATTATAGGAAAACTCAACAAAAGAAATATGATCTTCCCAACTTCCACCAAAATCAAGGACACATGCACGAAGAAGATCTTCAAGATTTTGATTCACACGCTCGGTTTGTCCATCGAACTGAGGATGATAAGCGGTGCTAAAATTAAGCTTCGTTCCCAAAGCTTTTTGAAGACTCTTCCAAAATCCACTGGTAAACAAAGGATCAAGATCACTAACAATAGAAGTAGAAACTCTATGCAATTTAACAATTTCTTTGATAAAAAGTTTGGCCAAAATAGGTACGGTTCGATTGGACCGAATGGGAATAAAATGGGCGGATTTAGTAAGTCTATCAACTATCACCCATAAGCTATCATGAGCCGAACGAGAACGGGGAAGGCCGTCTATAAAATCCATGGAAATTTGGCCCCCATTCCAAATTGGAATTTCTAAAGGTTGCAATAACCCACTGGGCCTTTGATGCTCGGCCTTAATGAGTTGGCAAGTCATGCAACACTTAACAAAGTAAGCAATATCAGATTTCATTCCCTCCCAATAATAAAGTCGCTTCATATCCTCGTACATTTTACTACTACCAGGATGAATGATAAATTTAGAACGATGAGAATCTTCTAAAATGTCTTTGCGAAGATCACTAATATTTGGCACGATAAGCCTACCAAATTTTCGTATATCGCCACGAGAATCAATATCAAAGTCTTTCAAACCTTCAATATCAATTTTATCCCTAAAATTTTGGCCAAGAAGAGCCAATTCAGGATCTAGCTTTTGAGACTCAATAATGAGGTCTAAAAGAGAGGGCTGAACCTCAAGGCTACATAAAATAAGAGATGAACATAAATCAGAAACACGATCTCGAATCTCACAAGTGGATAAAATTCCGAGATCATTCCATTCAGATATCATCATAGAAACAACCGCTTGTTGCTTACGACTAAGTGCATCGGCAACGCGATTTCCCCTTCCGGGAGAATAAAGAATATCATGATCATAAGATGTAAGGAACTCAAGCCAACGTTGTTGACGCAAATTACATTCCTTTTGAGAAAATAAATACTTCAAAGATTTATGATCAGTATAGAGAACAAATTTCTCTCCCAAAAACAATGATGCCAAATTTCTACAAGCGAAAACAATAGCCGCGAGCACTAGATCATGAGTGGCATATCTAGTCTTGGTAGGCTTTAATTGTATAGAAGCATAAATGATAGAACATTCTCATTCTCAAGAGAACGGCACCCAAACCAATACAACTAGCATCGGTAGAAACAGTGAAATCTTGGTTCCCTTCGAGAATCACAAGAATAAGAGTATCGGAAAAGAGTTCTTTTAATTGACCCTCTTTTCTGAAAAGCTAAAACTTTCAAAATTACAATTAACTTTATGTAATCATTTTTCTAGAAAAATTTACTCATTCAAAGTCAATTTACTGTGTCAGATTGTCTCATCAAAGCGTTTAGAAAATTCCTATCGATAACGTTGATCAAGCGCATCGACTAGAAGTCTTAAAGCACTCAATGGGCAAAATAACAAAAAATCATCCTCTTTATAATAAAAAATTTCTTAAAAACTTTACGAATATTCTTTGCTTGTTTTAAGAACAAAAACCCAATTATTCTTATAAATAAATCTTATGAAAAAGATTTGCAAAATTTTTTAAGTTGTTGTTTT
The DNA here is from genome assembly GCA_030765085.1 of Allium cepa. Taxonomy (NCBI): domain Eukaryota; kingdom Viridiplantae; phylum Streptophyta; class Magnoliopsida; order Asparagales; family Amaryllidaceae; genus Allium; species Allium cepa. The sequence goes on from CM060942.1 coordinate 75,147,576, forward strand.
CATCCAAAATCAATAAATACAAGAATGAAGTCATCGAGATATTCGTAGAATACTTGACTCATAAAATGGATGAAATAAGCTGGACAACTGAATGGCATAACAAGTCATTCATAAGAATCATAACGAGTGTGGAATGCGGTAAGTAGAGTGCTAACTCCCGCAACTCGTAGCCAAATGAAAATCGGTGGCAAGGTCGAACTAAAAAGACCTTAACACCACTCAAAAGATTTCTCAGGAGATAATCCTAAGACAAGCTCAAAAATACCGGAAAATTCCACAAACTACCCGAATGAGAAAAATAACGTTTTCCACATCCTGTGGGTTTGAAGAATAAAAATGATGCAATCAATTTGGAATCGGTATCAAAAAGAAAAATACAAATTTGTTTAACAGAATGATAATGTCGAGGATGAATAGTCCACTCGGAAAATAGGATATGGGCTTCATAAAGATTAAGCCAATCCTTTCAGACAAATCAATTCCGAAGTCTAAGTAACGCATAACATGCAAATCGGCTCGGAAAGAAAAATCACATAAAATAATCTCAACGTCAAAACAAATAAACAAAGTGAGTGTTGTGGATCCACCAACCGGATTCGCAATTCTCAAAGAAGTCATCAAGCCCAAAATATTTAAAGAAAAAGAATCAACAAGTTCTTTTCATATAAAATAATAAGATGAACCCATATTAAAAAGAACTAAAATGGAAAGATCACGAAATAAAATAATGCCATCAAGGATTGAATGGAAAATACCTTGACCAAGAAAAATGTCACTAGGCACATTTAGCTTTCCTTCTTTCCTACTTTGAAGTTTGGGACAAGAAGATAAAAGATCACCCATATTTTTGCAATAGCGACAAGTAAGGAGCTTCGGACACTTAATTATGTAGTGTTCCATAGAATTACAATTGTAGCATACTCCATGATTAGGGATTGGAGTATTTGCTACCAAGGTAGTTTGCTTCACTTTCTTATTGGGATTGGGGCTTTTGAACTTAATATGCCTCTTCTTAGAAATCCCAATATCACCATCAATTCCTTTATCAGCTTCTTCATGTCAGAGAGTGATATCCACAAGCTGATTGAATGGAACCTCTAGTTTCAGAGGTAAAACCTTTGTGGGTTTCTTACTTAAAGCACAGATAAACTCTTGATTCTTTACAAGATCCAAAAGTTGTTGGGCAGACATAAATACGCCATCCAGAGAAGGGCTACTGGATTGACCAATGCTAAGAGTGCTAGAACTAACAATTTCTTCTTCTTTAAGAAAGAAAGAAAGAAGAGGAAAAATGTTATTCTCGAAATAATTATCAGACAATCTTGATTGGTAGTTAAAACAAGGAATCATAAAGAAAATAGGATGAATCGGTACGAAGACTTGAATTAAACCCTAAAGCACGACTCCTAAGAAAGACTTAGGACAATGATCCTTGCTAGATTATTCTACATTGTTTCGAAGTTTGCTCTGATACCATGCTGTGACGCCCTACCTCTATACCCACGCTAGCCAAGGACACTACGGGGTAATGCCGTCAACTAGCACGGAGAATAAGGCTGTTGAGGAGCGACCATCAGTGTAGTTGCTTAGAGCGAGCACTGATATGTCAGATAGTATAACATGCATTTTCTTTTCAAGAAGGAATCCGACATACCGAAACAAACTCAAAACTACTACACAGTAGCTATATATATTCTTCGGAAACAAACATAGAAATATCATAACACAAATCAGTCACAGAAGTTCATATCACAAAGGCGGAAACAGATATGAATATTACACATGAAAGTGTATATCAGAGTAGTGGTCAAACAAGATCCACAATACCACAAAAGAATAGTTACAAGTGCTAGACAAAAGAATATGTATACATCAATGAGTCTATATCTCAAATGTGTACAACCAAAAACTACTAATCTAAGTGGTTAGCCAAAAGTCAGGATAACAATCCCAGATGGGAAGTCAAGCAGAAGCACCTATAATATCTCGGTCTGACCCGAGTGTTTTTTAATAAGAAAATAATAAACAGATCGGTTAACTATAAATATCAGATAAAATGATATAGAATAAGAGATATGGCAAAAGCCGTATGATAACCGTAAAGCCATACTGTAATAAGTATGCAACTGAAAATCAACTAGAGATTAATCAATATCACAAGAATCTTCTCAAAGATAAAAAAGAATGTCATACTTTTTATTGTTATTCACCAAACCATAAATATTTACAATTATATCAATGCCAATCACAAAAGTTAATGACACACAAATTCACCAATGCACAAATATTGATAAAACTTATCAATGTAAATCACGAAAATTGGTGAAACACAAATTCTAGAAATCATCAGTGGAAATCCAAAAATCATGAAAAGGGGGAGGCCTATCATAAAGCGGGAGTATGAAAACTCACCAACACGTTTATCACAAAACGGAATGCTATTCCATGGTTTCTAACCATTAATTTTTGAGTCGAGGCTCCACTACAACGGCCCGAAGACCATGAGCCGAAACTCCACTAAAACGACCCGAAGACCATGGGTCGCTACCCCCACCAAATTTAGCCGAAGATCCACAGAAACGGGGTTTAATCTCCCTTGCAAACAAAGAGACATCGCACATTGCTAGTCTAAATCACAAAAATGATCACCATCGATCATCAAGAAGTGTCAATTACACTAAGCTAGTAAATATATGAGCTTAGCTTCATGTCCCATAACCACTAGCTTAACTTAAATATTTACGAAAAAACTGTAAGTCTCCACTCGAAAATCGTCACAAGAATTCAATCGAACAAGTCCAAGAATTAACCAATGAAGTAAATGCAAGCGTTTCGTACCACTTGTTTTACTAAGCCGTTTAATTAGATTTCTCATACGAGTGAGGTAAAGGTTTGTATATGCTAGTAGATTGGAAAACGGTTTAAGAAACGAGCTTTGTAATAAAATAGTGTTGAAATTTTTTTAATGGAAGGTTTTGATATCTACTGCTAGTATTGAAAACCTTTATATTTTGAAGTGACAAATCACAAAAATGATTGCAGAAACAATCAATCACTAAAATTCACATTCGAAGACGTGAATAAAAATCCAAAGAAATCGATATCGAATCCATCAAAGTGGAAATACCCAAAAATTCCAAAAATAGAAGTTATTAAAGTCGACAAGGGTGATAACAACTAATCGGAGAAGAAGAATCGATTAAAGTTGGAAAAGCACAGCAAAATGAGCATAAATAGGCAAAACAGGAAAACAGGAGCAGGTCGGTCGACTGAACTCCCTAGGTCGGTCCACCGAAAATAGTCTAGAAAGGTTTCGGCTACAGCTTCGGTCGACCGACTTAGAGAGTTCGATCGGCCGAACCCCAAATCCTGCATTTTCTACCCTATTTAATAGAAGTGCAAACTCACTCAATTTGCCACCGGTCGAGCACGGACGCTAGGGGATTATGCCCATCGGCTACTCGGTCCTATTGGCTCCTCGATGCATCACCAAAACATGGTGAAACATCAAAGTTAGGATTTTAAAGATTTGAACCCAAAACACTAAAAATCAAGATATTCACCAATTCAATCCAAACCAAAAGCAAGTGCACATGAATAAGTGTTAGGAATTCATACCCAACAATCAAAGATAGTTATAGACAAAGATGTGAGATAAAAATCTCACCTTTGAACCCAAAACAAATGAAGAAGAAGCTATAGAGCAAAGGCAAGGACAATCACTCTTCAATTCCAACCCAAAGAGCTTGAATCAAAGCTTAAAGAGAAACATTTCCTAAATTAGGTTTAGGAATTTCTAAAATTGGTAAGAGAATGAGTTGGAGAAGAAGAAGAGGAGGCTTACCAAAGCTTCTTCTATTGATTTGGAGCTAGAACTTGATTTGTAGATGGAAACTAGGGCTTGGAGTTTTAATTTCCCATTCCTCTCTCCATTGTTGCTAAAGCTTGAGTATTAGGAAATAGAAAGGAAGTAATGAAGAGAAGAGGGGTGAAGCTTGGGTCTAATGGGCGGAAACAAAACCAAAGACCTAAGTGAAAAGGTTGCAAAAATTCTACTATCTCAAAACATATCGAAGTTTATACTCAAAAAGATCGCAAAAGTCATTTTGAACTCAATGGGAGTGGTATCGAGTCCAAATTTTACTGTTTGCAAAAAGTAGCTTTTCGGACTAAAATCTGACTAACGATGAAATATTTAAATAAAATATTTAAATACTCAATCGTAAAAATATGCGGGTTGTTACATCATTTACGATGGAGAAAGCTATTTTTGATGATGTGTTATCTACAGTGGTATCAGAGTATCAAGCCATTGGGCGCTTGATTCGGGGGCGTCTTTTCATATGATGCCTAATATGGATTACTTCAGTTCTTCAATCAACATAGTGGGAAGTGCAATCCTTATGGGCAATAATGCTAGTTTTAGAGCCATGAAAGAAGGTACAATGTGGATTAGGATGTGTGACGGGGTGATACACACTTTGATAGGTGTCTGGTATGTTTCAGAAGTCCTTGATTTCTTTGCAGCAGTTGGCAGCCATGGGGTGCAAGGTCACTTTAGAGAAGAATGGTTTGAAGTTTCTAGGGGTGCTCTTGTTCTTATGAAGGGTTCTCTTGTTCTTATGAAGGGTGATGTGTTCCAAATCTATATTTGCTTAAGGGGACCACATTTCATGGAGGGTCGTGCGCTAGAGTTGATAGTTCTCTTACATTGGATGCCACTAGACTTTGGCATCTCAGGTTGGGTCATATTTTTGTGAAGGACTTAGAGTTGTTTCGTGGATGGAAGATGATCAAAGGTGACTTAGACAAGTTGGATTTCTTCCAGGAATGTGTTAGGTAAGCAAACTAAGGTATCCTTTAGAGTTGGACTCCATAGATCATAGAGGTCACTTGATTATTTTCATACTGATGTTTGGGTACTAGTTACTACTGCTTCCATTAGGGGAGAGAAGTATTTTATATCTTTTATTGATGTTTTTTCTCAAAAGTTTGGGTGTATTTGATGAAGATTAAATCATAGAGCTTTGAGAAGTATAAGGGTTGGAGGCTTGGAAGCTTGTTGAGAACCATTATGGTTCTAATTTGAAGGTGCTAAGATCTGATAACGGCAGTGAGTTTGTCTTGGGAAGTTCCTCAACTTTTTTAGATAGCATGGCATTGAGAGATATTTCACTACACCAGGTGATCCACAATGTAATGAGTTTGCTGAGAGGATGAATAGGACTATACTTGAGAAAGCTCGTTGCTTGAGATTAACAACGGGCTTATCTAGAGGCTTTTGGGATGATGCATTATCGACTGCGGTGCATATTATTCTTTGGATTCCATGCTCATCTATAGATGGGAAAATACAAAAGAGAAATGAAGAGGTAAAGTAGTTTACCTTAGTTATTTTCATATTTTTGGTTGTCCTATGTATGTTCACCATATAGGTGATGATAAGTTGGAGGCTAGAGCATACAGCAACATCCTCTTGGGATACATAGATGGTATCAAAGGGTACCGTATTTGGCACCCCATTGATAGGAATATTATTCATTCCAGACATGTTACTTTTGATAAGTCATCAATGTTCAATCCTAAGAAAGTCTTACCTACCACATCAGATGTTTCTGATAGGCCTAAGGAGATGGAAGAGGTTCCTATTTTACAGCCTAGTAGTAAAGTTGTTGATGCTATTGAGAGTGAGATAGATGCAGGTGATGTGACTTCACAGAGTAGTCCACAGGTGTTTTTTAGTAGTGTTGGTGATGTGCATAAGAATATAGGAAGTTTAGTTCAAGGTGGAGTTGAAAAGAGTTTAGGTGAAGTTGTACCTACTCGGGCCAGTTGTAGGACTATTAGGCCGCCTAAGAGGTATGGTGATTGGCAACATGCAAATCTTAGCCTTAGTGACCAGTTTGATTATTCCCGACATGTGGTTCTTGAGGAGACGCTTGGTTTTGATGAAGCTTTGAACTCATGTAACAGTTCGAAGTGGATGTATAGAAGAGGAGCTAGAGTCGTTAAAGAAAAACCAGTCTTGGGATTTGGTACCTTCTCCTCAAGGAAGCCGAGCCATAGGTTGCAAGTGGGTGTTCAAGGTGAAGGAAGATGGAAGATACAAGACTGGATTTATTGCTAAAGGATTTTCACAAATGAAGGGATTGGAGTATAATGAAAATTTTCTCCTATAGCGAGACACACCTCCATCTGTATTTTGCTTGCTATAGTTTTCGCTCATGACTTGGAGTTAGAGCAACTTGATGCGAAGACCGTTGTCTTGGATGGAGACTTAGAAAAGACCATTACATGAAGCAACCAGAAGAATATATCATAGATGGAAAGATAATTGGGTATGTAAGCTAAAGAAGTCATTGTATGGACTTAAGAAAAGGCGTAGATAGCGATACAAGAGGTTTGATTCTTCTATGCTTTCACTTGGTTTTGATCATAGCATCAAAGAGTCTTATGTGTACTTCAAACATTTGATGAATATTATTAAATGCATTTACTCTGTAAGTGCATGATATGTTGATTGCTTTCGAGGATAAAGCTAAAATTGATAGTTTAAAGTTGAAACTTAAAGAAGAATTCGAGATGAAAGACCTTGGAGAAGCAAGAAAGATTTTGGGTATGTAAATCCAAAGGGATAAGAAGCTTGGACTTTTGAGGCTCACTCAAAAGGAATGTATTATAAAAGTTCTTGGATGATTTAGCATGCAAGGAGCAACAACAATTAGCATATCCATGCCTTTACACATACAACTTTCTAGCAGAGGTTCTCCGATCTTGGAGAAGGACAAGGCTTATTTAGAGAAGGTTCCCTATATGGGTGCAGTTGGCACTCTAATGTATGCCATGGTTTGCACTAGGTCAGGCATTGCATAGGCAGTTGGATTGGTGAGTAGATTTATGTCAAATCTAGAAAAGACACATCAAGAGGCAATGAAGCATACTTTTAAATAACTTAGAGGGACTCCAGACCATGGGCTTGTTTTTGGCAGCAGAGAAAGAGATTTTAGCTTGGTTAGATTTTGTAATTCCAACTATGCTGATGATAGAGATCGAAGGAAGTAAATCTCAGGTTATGTATTCACCATTTGTGGGATAGCTGTTGGTTTGAGAGCGAGGTTACAGACGATTGTGGCTTTGTCTACTACAGAGGCAGAGCTTATAGCTGCGGTTGAAGCGGCTAAGGAGGCACTTTACTTTAAGCATTTGTTGTGTGACTTGGGCTTCGTGTATGAAGGTATAGAAGTAAAATGTGATAACCAAAGTGCAATTCACTTAGCTAAAATTCTAGTTTTCATCATAAGGATGAAGCATATTGAGGTGAGAGAGTCCTTTGTTGTCTCTATAGATGAAGAGAAGCTTGTACGCCTTCAGAAGGTTCACATAGAGAAGAATGCAGCAGATATGTTTAACAAGTCGCTACCCGTTGCAAAGTTCAAGCATTTCTTGAGCTTGATTCACTTGATGAAGTGCTAAGTGCCATATGGTTATAGAAAACTTGGGTGGCTATAACACAATGTTGGATCTTAAGGCTATTCAGACACTAGAAGTGGTGAATTGTGTATTAACTACTTACTTATGAATATAAAACTGTATTTACTCAAATTGCAAACAGAAAGAAGTAATCAGAGAATAAGTAATCAAGTGAAATGCAGTAATGTAAATAACACCCGGATTTTTATACTGGTTTGGATTAACCAATCCTACATCCAGTCCTGCATTCTATCGTGCAGAATTCCACTATAATTGCTTGCTTTCCACGGGTGGCAAGAACACCTTTACAATCTTGGTTTCACGGGCTACAAGACACACCCTCTTGATTTTACAGGCTACAAGAATATCACCAACAACAAACTATGGTAAGTGGTTGTATCTTCAATACAAATTCTTGCAGATTCGGTACAATGATCCTACAGACCTCCGATGATAATATATCTTTGAATTCTTTGAGGAATAGGATGAAATCAGAGAGAGAATGATGTGAATTAAAGTACAACTCTCTGATATTGTGTGGCTTGCAAATCAGTGAAGAATTGGAGTGAAATATATCGATTTGCAAGGAGATTTGAAGAGTATGCAATGGATTTCTTTTGTAAATGTTTGGTGAAGAAGGAGTAAGAGAAAATGAGAATTCTTGATGTTAAAATTCGTTTTCAAAGGCCTTTATATAGTGGTTGAAGAGACGTGTCTTTTGGTGAAGAGGTGGAGGGAAATGTCTCTTCATTTCAATTTTGAAATTTTGAAAAACTGCTAGTATGTCGACATGCCCAAGTATCCCATGTCGGCTTGGGTGTGTTGTAAAATGAACAACAACACTAATAAGTGTTGCAAATTTTCAGCATTTCAAATTACCTTATATTTGTGGATTTTTATGATTCGGTTGAGGTCAATGGTTGATGATCTTCAAGTATAATTGCCATGAGATCTTTAACAAGATATTCTAAGGTTCAACCAAATCCTCATCACTTCAAACACCTTTATGCTTCAGCATTCTTCTCTAATTGGGATTTGTTCTTCAATTGCTCTGATCAACCTTCTTCTATAATTCATTTGCTTCCACTGTATTCCTGTTTATCTCTGTAAATATCTCCATAATATATCCGATATGACTGCATAACTCGAAGATACGTTAGTAGTAATATTTATATGGTTGTTGTCATCAAAATCAATCCTAGGGTATTAATAATCACCCCCTTTTTGATGATGATAACCATATAAATATTTGAGAGATAAAATATAATACCTTTATATTTGGCTCCCCCCTAACTCTATGGACTCCCCCAATCATTTCCTAGTATATTTATACCTTTTCTCCCCCTTTGTCATCAACAAAAAGGGCAAAAAAAGAGTCACTTAAATCACTACTAGACAATATGTAGAGTTTGTATATAGAATGATGCGAATTTAATTAATTATGAGTTAATTAATTAGAGATTAATTAATTCGTAATTAAGGATAAATTAATTAAGTAATTAAAGATTAATTACTTAAATGATAATTACTTAATGTAAGTAATTAAAGGATAAATTTGTTAAGTATTAATTAATTTAATTAGTAATTAAAGGTTAAAATTAATTAATAATTAAAGGTAAATTAATTGAGGATAATTAACCAATGGGATAATTATTTAATGAAAGTAATTATGGATAATTAATGGGTAATTAAAGGATGATTAATTTATTTATTTGCAATTAATTAATGTTAAGTAAGCAGGATTTAAAGGTGATTAAAGTAATTAAATTAATTTATTTAAATTAATTACAAATGGTGTGACTAATTAATCTTGCTTATGTACGATTGGATTATATAGAATGCCCTGAATTGGTTAATATCTTTGATATAAAATGTTTTGTGATGTGATATGTTTGGGTTGAACAGTGATAATGTGGTTATTTATCGATGATGAATTGCTGTGTAAAAGTGACATCCTGTACTTAAAATTGAATTGTATTCACTTAAATAACTTGGGTTAAGATGACATTGGATTCGAAGAGACCGGGATCGTGTAATCATCAAATACCCGAAACCACTTCGATTTGGAATCTACAATAATTCTTTATTGATTTGATATGTGAAATCAATAGGCAAGAATGGAATGATTTAAGTAAACTGGACCATTGGAACTAAGTAAGGGTACTTAGGGATGGATTTGTGAAATTAGTGTTGACTATAACAAGTTAAGAACTCGTTGTGAGGTACGAGTTACCCCGGGTTTTAAATAGTTTTATGAATTAGAATTTCATGTTAGATGGGTTTGCTCATGCTGGTTTCCAGCCTGATCCGGGTGTTACTTTAATGTAATGCTCGGGTCAGACCAACTATTACAGGTTTTTAGGTTAGGACGTTCTGTAGCTAAGGAGGTGAGCTGGATGGAAGGAACGTATGGAGTTTACCGCTGTGTATTTGAGTTTGATTTGGTTGTAGTCAGGGACATGTTGATATAACTGTCTAGTCTATTTGTAAATGGTTGTACTCTGATATGTTGAATGTAAAGTAACAATTATAGCTGTTTTTTGTGTAAATGCTATTATTTTCTATTATATTTAATCCGCTGCGAATGTGAGATGCTGTTGTTTTTGTTCTTCTTCTTCCTCCTTTCTTCTTTTCTCTAACAATCCAAAATTTCCAACGTTTGATTGCTCGACACTTCTACCAGAAACGTATTAGTGTCGAATTTTCTTCGAGGTCGAATTTTCAAGGTCGAAATTTTGGATCGTTACAAAAATACAAGCAAAATACATAAATTTCATTGTGCATACCAAAATATACGTCCGCATATTAAATTTCAACATGCATACCAAAAATCTATCGACCATACCAAGCCTACAATAATAAGATGATACCATGAATCAATGAAGAGCGGATTGTGACAATCTTTATTCGACAACTTGCATCAATCTAAGCTCAAATTGTTTATGTATTTTCAGTATCATGTCAATGTTCATCTTTAGTACACCGTAAATAAACTCATGCTCTTCTGCAATCTATCGACGATGCATCTCACGTTCTTCCTCAATCTAGACATGCAAACCAGAGAATGTATGGATCCAAATTGCCCATTTTTGCTCAAATATGGATATAAAAAATCAACATGGGTTTAGTCAATTTTATAAGAAACCACATGTAATCAGCTAAAATTTTCTATACTAAAACACATTTCTTATCCAAAATAAATTTAATGCGAACCCTGTCCTGGATTTTCATAGAATGTACGACAAACATAAACATAAATTCTTGAAACTCTATGCAACAAACACCTAAAATTTGGAAACTCTATGCAACAAATATGAACACAAATTCTTTTTGTGTCGAGCTATAACACTCTTGAATATTTCTCTCTCCTGCATTTGAAAACCAATTCATTAATTTATTGTAGTTTTGCCTACTGAGTTGTTGTAGTGCAGTTTTCAACATGACTAATAACTCTTTTCTTCCTTTTATACGTTTTCAGTAAAAATTGTTCAATCTAATTTCTAGTATCCCTTTAAATTGTTCAATCAAATTGTCAACTTTTTCAAAGAAATGTCAATTTTAAACCTGATATAAACTAATTTATAGTCAACTTCAACCTAACTCTAATCAGGACTATTCAAATAAAATGTGACGACCCGCCCTTCTACGACCAGAAAGACGTATCATCTTGAAGAAAGAAAGGGATGAGAAAATAGAAAGATAGAGAAGAAAGAGCAACAACATCAGAATCTCACAGCGGAATGGAACAAAATATAATAGATCACATAACTATTACATAATTTTACATATATCGGAGTTATACAGTCAATATATCACATACTAGACAGTTATAAACACCTGTCTAGTTAATACAACACCACTCAAACAAATAACCCAAAGATACCAACACAGCGGAATACTATAAATATGTATCTACAACGCTGAAGCCTCCTGCTCCATTGCTCCTCCAGAATTCGTCAAAGCCAACCTGAATCCCTCGGCTACCCGTAAAAATTTGGGTACCCGAGAGTTTATGAAAAACAAAAATAAACTCCGGGTCAGACATGGGTCTGGTATGAGTAACAGGTTAAAGTTGCTTAACTTTGAAAAACATTTGAAAACAAAAGGTATCACGTAAGACTCCCCACAAATAAACATGGGTAAGTTTTTACCTTATGCTAACCAAAACATTTGATAGGAAATTCTGTGATATTATAATAGGTCTAGGGTTTTCAAGTAAATAGAAAATAGCCGAAATTGTTACATCTATTAAATTCCAGCTACTAGCCACCGAAGTGGGTAATACAATCAAAATCGTTGGCACTTATTGGATTTTGGATTCCATACAATGGCAGGGCTACTGGGGTACCGCCCGTCACAGTACGTGGCCTAGATCAACGTACCGAGGATTACTCCCTTCATCCCCTGCAACACAAGGCCGGAACCATTCCTTACTGAACAGTCCCGAACAAGACAACCCCGACAGTTGGAGCTCACAACTGTCCACACAGCCGAATAAAAAGGGACATCTAGACAGGGGAAAATCTTGTCCTGCTTGGGCATGACCCACCTAACCTTGCTGCACCTCCCCTGTTTTAGCCATTCACGGTTGATGAGGCTTGAGGCTGCGATTACCTTTATAGAACATATTTCTTAGAATGCTCATCGTCCACCTGACGATGTGTTGAAAGCATTCAATCCATACAAGTTCGTTCCGGGTTCGAACGAAACCGAAGGCATTATCTCGTTACACTCATTTTGGAATCACCCTCAGAGTTAACGACGATAACCCTTGCATTCTAAATCTTCATCTTCACTTCAAATTCACGACCTAACATTAATTTGGAATCGATGTGGTTTTCGGACTTCCAAATGCGGAAAACCCGATCCCGGTCTCATCGAAATCCAAAACGTGTCTTTTAGGGCCAAGTTGTCTATTTAGCCTTACCAGTTTAATTCAAAATAATTCAACATACACACAGATAGATAAATCACAATATCATAATAGATAGTCAACATCAACATAAACAGATAACCAATATTATCACTTCAAACAGATAATGCATATTATCATCATATCAGATAATTCATATTATCATCATATTTAAAACAAAGCATACATAGCATCATTAATCTCATATTGAGATCTCAAACCATTCAGGGTAAACAATATCATCAATCAATATATATAAGCAATCACATCAGCTATAATTAATTTAAAATGAATTAAATTAATCACCTACATCTCTAATTAATTTAAAGTGAATTAAATTAATTACTTAACCATTCTATTGCTTATATCACTAATAATCGATTACCGATCAATTAATTTATCATCACTCAATTATTCAATTTAATTAATCATCCTTGATTAATTTACTTTTAATTATTTAAGTAATTATTCTTTAATTATTTTCACAAATTTATTACCCTTAACTAAACACAGGAATTTACCTTGAATTTACTAACATTAATTACATTATTTCTCAATTAATTGCATTAGTAAATCAATTCATTTATTAATTATTTCCAAATGATTTATTCTAATTTACATCATAAATTATAATAATTTATGATTTCTAATTATATTTTCTATTTAAATTAATTACATTAAGTAATTAATCTTCAATTAAACCAAATTGTTAATCACCCTTGATTAACCCCATTCAGTAATTAACTACCCTTAATTACTTTATCAAATAAATAAATTACTCCATAATTTATTATCTCCAATTAACCCCTTGATTAATTATACCAAGTAATTATCTTCCAATTACTTTCACTATTAAATCATTCCTGGGTAATTACATCCAGTAATTATCATTAATTACTTCCCTAAGTAATTATACTTATTACATCATCAAATGATTATTTAAATTAATTAAACTTAATTAATTAACTTAAACAATTCATATTAAATCGAATTAATTACAATGAGTAATTAATTCCTTAATTACTTCCGTTAAGTAATTATACTTAACAATTCACAATTGCTTATCTTAAATAAATAATTTAATTAATTATTAAAATAAGACCATTAATTTATTATTGCATAATTTTAGTTAATGACCTTCAATAACTAATTATAATCCTTTAATTACTTTTCTAAAGTAATTAACTTACATTTTAAGTTAGTCTTAATAACTTATTAATTTTTCCTCTATTAATTCATTAATTGATTACTAATCATAAATTTAAAATTAATCCAACGATTCCTTAATTACCAATTAACTTACCTTTAGCTTTCATCTTATTAAAATAAAATTAACTCTTGATTTCGGAGTTAATTAATTCTAGTCATTCATTATCCATTTAGTTAATTTGATAATTACAATCCTTAAGTTTTTAAACCTTTTTCTATTTAATGATCCATTTATCATTAATAAGGTATTTAATCAATTTAATTTAAATTTACCTTTAAATTCATTTTAAATTTAAGATTTAAAATGAAATCAAATTTATCTTATCAATTCCAAACTCCTTTTATTTTACAATTTAAAGAATAGTTATCTTAAATAGAAGATGAAAAGAACTTAAACACGATTCCATTTTGAATTCAATTCAAATTTAAAAATTCTCTTTATCATTCAAATTTGTTTAAAACAAATTTAAAATTTAAAATCTTTATTTATTTAAAGACTGAGATTCAAACTACGTTTTGAATCCAAACTTATCTTGATTTAAACTTTGTTTTAACTACGTATTTTTTTCATTTAAAAGCCTGGTTTTAGAAACTGAAATAGATTTACAGGTTTAAAACCCGTAGCTAAAAATACCCGAGTTAAACAAATATATTTACGAGCAAAACCCCGCATTTCTTCGAGTCCGACACTCGAATCACTCGAGTGAAACTCGAGCAACAAATCCAAACTGAGATTCATTTATTTCACTCGAATCACTCGAGTGAAATCCTTTTTAAAGCGGTTTCAAATAATTTAAAATTTTAAACTTTATTTTATTTTAAAATGAGATTCAAACTTCTTTTTCAATCCAAACTTATCTGTGATTAAATACCTATTTCAATATCTATATCTCATTTTTAAAAACCCCAGTTCCAAGAAAATTGAACTTTACAGGATTTTAATACCCTGTTACACTTACCCAGATCCTTCTCCCCCCCTTACGTTACTTCGAGTCAACAACGAACAAGCTTCGAGTCGTGCACGCAGTATTCCCGAGTCAAATCCTAAAAAAACCCGAGTACCCCTACTTCACAAAACATTCCAGGCACCACAGTGCACCGTGCATATGCACGGTGCCGATGGTCGACGCTGGTCACCACCGGTGATCGCTTCACACCGTCCATAACTCCAACCCTCACTCGCAAGCATCAACACGACATTCAAACGCGAAAATCAAAAATGAAGGTTCGAGCACCACCTGAAAACAACTCAGTCCACCACATCCACACCTGTCACCGCCTCTTCCACGACACCTCGGCCTCCAGAAAATCCCCTACTCCGGCTACGACATCGACTTTGACCCCACTATCATTCCCCAAAAAGTTGAAGCACTCGATCACCACCACAGGTTGCAGTGTTCGATTCACTGAACACAGTAGAAATTAGGGTTCAAGAAATGGTTCTACTGCCGCAACTTCTCTGGTGAATATCATCACCATCAACCATTTTTCCACCCATCTCCAGTCAATCCCCCACCTCCAGGATGAATCCCGATTCCCATATCCAAATAGATCACCCAGAAATCACCGATTCACACATTTTATTCAACACAGAACCATACCCTTAACCCTTAATTAAAAATAGTGATTCTGGTTTTAAAAATCAAGTTTTTGTATTAGTTATTGATTCATATGCCTGAATTCATGATTCATGAAAATCGAATTTAAAGTCATTTAAAGTTTTCACTGTTGTTCTATATTTTCCAGACTAATACAAACTGTTTTTCTTTAAACCAAATTTTAGACTCAAGTCTATGTTATAACAACATTATATGTTCAAAATTTATGACTTGTTCAAGCTTGAATTAAGTACAAAAGAAATTTTCTTATGTGAACTTAAACCTGACAACAACAGAGAAAGTTACACAGAGATGATTATCATATATCACACCTTAACACAGAGATGTATTTGTAAAATATACTCACAAATAACTAATGCTTCAGAGAGAACATATAGCAGTATAAATATACTTACATGTTTATAAATGTGATGTTACTCACCTGCTTTAGAGAGGATGAACTGAGCATAGCTTGGTATTTGAAAACAGTTTGAACTTTTTAAACACTGTAAACAGTTTTGCTCTCCCTCTAATCTTCATGCTTTTGTTTAGTTATAGATGTATGCAGTAACAATTTCTAGGTTGAAGAAAAATGATGTTTAAGTTGTAAAAAAAAAAAAGAAGAAAAAACTTACTTATGTTCAGGTTTGCTATGTTTTTGAAAGAAAATGAACAAAGGCATTGCATATAAATATAGGCCAATCAATCTTGTACAAGAAGGTGCAGGCTTTTACTGGTGCAAGCTCTTCTTTATTTTGTTTTATCAGGCAAGATATTTATTTATTTTGGAGGCTGCACAATTCGAATTGACTTAAGTTTGTATGCTGAGATGATACAATATTTAATGCAAATGTACTATGCTCATCTTCCTTTGCTTGCTGATGTTCCCCTTTCCTTGCCTGGTTCCTGTTTTACTTTCTGAACTTAACATCTTTATTATATCTTGTCCTTGCCTTGTATGTTATTTTGCAGGCAAAAATATTACAGTGTCAGGTTTTTGTTTTACTTCATGTACTTAACAAATTTTATTACAACTTTGTCTGGTATGATTTATTTTACCTTGTATATGTATATCAGTTTTACTTGCCTGCAAATCTTGCTTTGCTCTTTGCCTATTTAGTTCACATATTACAACATTTTACTTACAGTTTATATACATATTTTGTCTGACCTGCTTTATACTTTAGGTACAAAATGTGAAGTTGTTTTGATTATTAGTTATGAATTTTAACTTATATATTAAGTTTTATGCTTATTTTATTTTCTTCTATTTTTAAACTTTAACTATCAATTACTTAATTTGATGATTATTAAGTTATTTTCATACTTATGCTAATATCATAGATATTTATGTATTTATACACATTCTAATACCATACATTTAATTTATGTTTGTGTTTAATATTTTTAAGATTTGTTTTATTTTAAAATATGTTTGAAAAATGTTATTTCAAGTTTACAATCATTGCTTCTCATGTTTATGTATTCAAATAAATTTTGAAATAGTAATTTCTATCTATATTAAAATCCATTTGTAAGAATATTACATTATTAATATTGTTAAATATAACTCATGATTAAATTAAAATAACTCACAATGAATTTGTCTTCTTATTCAATACATTACTTATTTTATTAGCTACATTAAAAACAACAAATCTTTTTATTTAAATTTAAACTTAAACTAAAATCAATTTTAAATAATTAAGTTTTTAGTTTGGGTATTAAAATTATATGGTTATTTATTTAGTAGCTTAATATCAAATTGAATCCAATTTTTAGTTTATTAAAAATATCAGAATAAGAAAACATACCTATGTATATTAAATTTAAAACAAAGATTACCTATTTATAATATATACAGATATGTATACATTTTAGATATAAAACAATTTATTAGCCTTTAAAATAGATTATCAGTTTAAATATTTATTTTCAAGAAGATTATTAAATTTTATTTCAAATTTATTATTAACAATATGGTCAATTCAATTAAATTTTGACATAAATTATTAAATTGTTATTGTCAAAATTTCCGGGATATCACATTCTTTCCCCCTTAAAAGAATTTCTTCCCCGAAATTTAAAACAAAGGTAATTTAATAATTTAATTAAAGATTTAATTTTAAAACACTGGCAGATATCAATCATATGCTAGCAATCATAGCAACCAATTCATCCAATCAAACAAATCTAACCGTCCAGATAGAATTCTAAATAGAATTTTTCCGAGTTTCCCCATATATAAATATTGGGATACCCTCTCTACAGAATCCTAACAATCAATATTACTATGCTATAGAGCTTTCACTCATCTAGATCAACAAGACAGGATATCAGACTACAGATAAGTCTAACTCAACAACCAAAACTCTCTGAACTGCTGATTCTACAATCAAAGATAGATCGTACACGTACTCCCTCAGAGATACGTGAAACACTCCGAATTCCAGTTATCTAAACTGACAATTCAATCTCGAAACTAAACACTTATCCAAAATCACATCTCCAAATACGGAATCCAAATTCCTTCGTCTCTTATCCACAAAACTCTCCGGACGATCCTGGGCTGCCTACATCCTTACTGATCAGCTCAACACTTGCTGATGCTCTTAGAAACAAACTGATCTTACCTTTTCTCATATGGAAAGATAATATAGATGCATTCCAATCCGGTCTTAAGATCCTGAAAAATTCCCAGTAGAAACTCTCTAATCCAAACACTGCAAATTCCAGTTGTTTCCACTTTAAACCAGCTGCCATCATGCTTCCACTGCGCAACTCTGACTGAGCAGATGAAATGCTGATGATCATCATGAATACTAGCTGGGCAACACATCATAGAACTATGGTCCAACAAATTTACTAAAGAAACTCAGAAGTTCCTCTAAAATCCGAGCTGCTTCACCAACCCATTCTCCAAAAGTCATCTTACTACTGAGCTGAACCATTAGTACCACTCTAGAATCCAGAAGATACCAAACTCAATCTCTAGACACGGACAAATTCTAACTTCCTGAAGACATCCAGAAAAATCAGATAACTCAAAAGAAACTCAACAATCGCAAGTCACTTTTGCGATCAATTTAGCCTACTACCAAAGAAACTGTTCTCTCTTTACCAAACAGAACAGCCTACGCTTAATTAGCCAATCCATCAAAGAAACGGAATCACACTGCTGTTTCTGAACTCCACTGCTGAGGCAGAAGTTAAAAACTTCCTTGCCAACACACCAATGCCAAGAAATTCCTAACCCAGAGCTCTTCGAGAAACTCGGATCTCAAACCAAACAAAAATACCCTGCAGAACTCAGCCACAACCACCGAAGCAGCTACACTTCCTTAACTGATTCCAAAGAAACATCTTCAGAGACTTCCATAGTCACTGTGTCTCATCACACAGCTACTACATCCTGAGGTAAGATATCATGACTCACTTCGGTCCAACCAAACTCTAGCTCATCCAAACTTACACTTCAAAAATGAACTCCGAACCTTAACAGGTTTCCTTCAGAGATCGATGAAATCCTTACACTATCCAAAGCTCACTCGAGACGGTATTAGGTCTACAGTCTCGACAGATACACTTCCAACCTCAAATATGTATACTCCAACCATTTGGTAGTCGTGATACACACACCACTACCCTATCTACCCTTATAACTTATATTGGATAACCCGGACAGGTAACCCAACAAGTAGGTAGAAATAAATATATATTTTTATATATTAAAATTACAAATACGCTCTCTCAAGAAAGAAATCGCTCTAGAGCCTAGGTATTCACTCAACCTAGCGCTCTGATACCAACTGTGACGACCCGCCCTTCTACGACCAGAAAGACGTATCATCTTGAAGAAAGAAAGGGATGAGAAAATAGAAAGATAGAGAAGAAAGAACAACAACATCAGAATCTCACAGCGGAATGGAACAAAATATAATAGATCACATAACTATTACATAATTTTACATATATCAGAGTTATACAGTCAATATATCACATACTAGACAGTTATAAACACCTGTCTAGTTAATACAACACCACTCAAACAAATAACCCAAAGATACCAACACAGCGGAATACTATAAATATCTATCTACAACGCTGAAGCCTCCTGCTCCATTGCTCCTCCAGAATTCGTCAAAGCCAACCTGAATCCCTTGGCTACCCGTAAAAATTTGGGTACCCGAGAGTTTATGAAAAACAAAAATAAACTCCGGGTCAGACATGGGTCTGGTATGAGTAACAGGTTAAAGTTGCTTAACTTTGAAAAACATTTGAAAACAAAAGGTATCACGTAAGACTCCCCACAAATAAACATGGGTAAGTTTTTACCTTACGCTAACCAAAACATTTGATAGGAAATTCTGTGATATTATAATAGGTCTAGGGTTTTCAAGTAAATAGAAAATAGCCGAAATTGTTACATCTATTAAATTCCAGCTACTAGCCACCGAAGTGGGTAATACAATCAAAACCGTTGGCACTTATTGGATTTTGGATTCCATACAATGGCAGGGCTACTGGGGTACCGCCCGTCACAGTACGTGGCCTAGATCAACGTACCGAGGATTACTCCCTTCATCCCCTACAACACAAGGCCGGAACCATTCCTTACTGAACAGTCCCGAACAAGACAACCCCGACAGTTGGAGCTCACAACTGTCCACACAGCCGAATAAAAAGGGACATCTAGACAGGGGAAAATCTTGTCCTGCTTGGGCATGACCCACCTAAACTTGCTGCACCTCCCCTGTTTTAGCCATTCCCGGTTGATGAAGCTTGAGGCTGCGATTACCTTTATAGAACATATTTCTTAGAATGCTCATCGTCCACCTGATGATGTGTTGAAAGCATTCAATCCATACAAGTTCGTTCCGGGTTCGAACGAAACCGAAGGCATTATCTCGTTACACTCATTTTGGAATCACCCTCAGAGTTAACGACGATAACCCTTGCATTCTAAATCTTCATCTTCACTTCAAATTCACGACCTAACGTTAATTTGGAATCGATGTGGTTTTCGGACTTCCAAATGCGGAAAACCCGATCCCGGTCTCATCGAAATCCAAAACATGTCTTTTAGGGCCAAGTTGTCTATTTAGCCTTACCAGTTTAATTCAAAATAATTCAACATACACACAGATAGATAAATCACAATATCATAATAGATAGTCAACATCAACATAAACAGATAACCAATATTATCACTTCAAACAGATAATGCATATTATCATCATATCAGATAATTCATATTATCATCATATTTAAAACAAAGCATACATAGCACCATTAATCTCATATTGAGATCTCAAACCATTCAGGGTAAACAATATCATCAATCAATATATATAAGCAATCACATCAGCTATAATTAATTTAAAATGAATTAAATTAATCACCTACATCTCTAATTAATTTAAAGTGAATTAAATTAATTACTTAACCATTCTATTGCTTATATCACTAATAATCGATTACCAATCAATTAATTTATCATCACTCAATTATTCAATTTAATTAATCATCCTTGATTAATTTACTTTTAATTATTTAAGTAATTATTCTTTAATTATTTTCACAAATTTATTACCCTTAACTAAACACAGGAATTTACCTTGAATTTACTAACATTAATTACATTATTTCTCAATTAATTGCATTAGTAAATCAATTCATTTATTAATTATTTCCAAATAATTTATTCTAATTTACATCATAAATTATAATAATTTATGATTTCTAATTATATTTTCTATTTAAATTAATTACATTAAGTAATTAATCTTCAATTAAACCAAATTGTTAATCACCCTTGATTAACCCCATTCAGTAATTAACTACCCTTAATTACTTTATCAAATAAATAAATTACTCCATAATTTATTATCTCCAATTAACCCCTTGATTAATTATACCAAGTAATTATCTTCCAATTACTTTCACTATTAAATCATTCCTGGGTAATTACATCCAGTAATTATCATTAATTACTTCCCTAAGTAATTATACTTATTACATCATCAAATGATTATTTAAATTAATTAAACTTAATTAATTAACTTAAACAATTCATATTAAATCGAATTAATTACAATGAGTAATTAATTCCTTAATTACTTATGTTAAGTAATTATACTTAACAATTCACAATTGCTTATCTTAAATAAATAATTTAATTAATTATTAAAATAAGACCATTAATTTATTATTGCATAATTTTAGTTAATGACCTTCAATAACTAATTATAATCCTTTAATTACTTTTCTAAAGTAATTAACTTACATTTTAAGTTGGTCTTAATAACTTATTAATTTTTCCTCTATTAATTCATTAATTGATTACTAATCATAAATTTAAAATTAATCCAACGATTCCTTAATTACCAATTAACTTACCTTTAGCTTTCATCTTATTAAAATAAAATTAACTCTTGATTTCGGAGTTAATTAATTCTAGTCATTCATTATCCATTTAGTTAATTTGATAATTACAATCCTTAAGTTTTTAAACCTTTTTCTATTTAATGATCCATTTATCATTAATAAGGTATTTAATCAATTTAATTTAAATTTACCTTTAAATTCATTTTAAATTTAAGATTTAAAATGAAATCAAATTTATCTTATCAATTCCAAACTCCTTTTATTTTACAATTTAAAGAATAGTTATCTTAAATAGAAGATGAAAAGAACTTAAACACGATTCCATTTTGAATTCAATTCAAATTTAAAAATTCTCTTTATCATTCAAATTTGTTTAAAACAAATTTAAAATTTAAAATCTTTATTTATTTAAAGACTGAGATTCAAACTACGTTTTGAATCCAAACTTATCTTGATTTAAACTTTGTTTTAACTACGTATTTTTTTCATTTAAAAGCCTGGTTTTAGAAACTGAAATAGATTTACAGGTTTAAAACCCGTAGCTAAAAATACCCGAGTTAAACAAATATTTTTACGAGCAAAACCCCGCATTTCTTCGAGTCCGACACTCGAATCACTCGAGTGAAACTCGAGCAACAAATCCAAACTGAGATTCATTTATTTCACTCGAATCACTCGAGTGAAATCCTTTTTAAAGCGGTTTCAAATAATTTAAAATTTTAAACTTTATTTTATTTTAAAATGAGATTCAAACTTCTTTTTCAATCCAAACTTATCTGTGATTAAATACCTATTTCAATATCTATATCTCATTTTTAAAAACCCCAGTTCCAAGAAAATTGAACTTTACAGGATTTTAATACCCTGTTACACTTACCCAGATCCTTCTCCCCCCCTTACGTTACTTCGAGTCAACAACGAACAAGCTTCGAGTCGTGCACGCAGTATTCCCGAGTCAAATCCTAAAAACACCCGAGTACCCCTACTTCACAAAACATTCCAGGCACCACAGTGCACCGTGCATATGCACGGTGCCGATGGTCGACGCTGGTCACCACCGGTGATCGCTTCACACCGTCCATCACTCCAACCCTCACTCGCAAGCATCAACACGACATTCAAACGCGAAAATCAAAAATGAAGGTTCGAGCACCACCTGAAAACAACTCAGTCCACCACATCCACACCTGTCACCGCCTCTTCCATGACACCTCGGCCTCCAGAAAATCCCCTACTCCGGCTACGACATCGACTTTGACCCCACTATCATTCCTCAAAAAGTTGAAGCACTCGATCACCACCACAGGTTACAGTGTTCGATTCACTGAACATAGTAGAAATTAGGGTTCAAGAAATGGTTCTACTGCCGCAACTTCTCTGGTGAATATCATCACCATCAACCATTTTTCCACCCATCTCCAGTCAATCCCCCACCTCCAGGATGAATCCCGATTCCCATATCCAAATAGATCACCCAGAAATCACCGATTCACACATTTTATTCAACACAGAACCATACCCTTAACCCTTAATTAAAAATAGTGATTCTGGTTTTAAAAATCAAGTTTTTGTATTAGTTATTGATTCATATGCCTGAATTCATGATTCATGAAAATCGAATTTAAAGTCATTTAAAGTTTTCACTGTTGTTCTATATTTTCCAGACTAATACAAACTGTTTTTCTTTAAACCAAATTTTAGACTCAAGTCTATGTTATAACAACATTATATGTTCAAAATTTATGACTTGTTCAAGCTTGAATTAAGTACAAAAGAAATTTTCTTATGTGAACTTAAACCTGACAACAACAGAGAAAGTTACACAGAGATGATTATCATATATCACACCTTAACACAGAGATGTATTTGTAAAATATACTCACAAATAACTAATGCTTCAGAGAGAACATATAGCAGTATAAATATACTTACATGTTTATAAATGTGATGTTACTCACCTGCTTTAGAGAGGATGAACTGAGCATAGCTTGGTATTTGAAAACAGTTTGAACTTTTTAAACACTGTAAACAGTTTTGCTCTCCCTCTAATCTTCTTGCTTTTGTTTAGTTATAGATGTATGCAGTAACAATTTCCAGGTTGAAGAAAAATGATGTTTAAGTTGTAAAAAAAAAAAGAAGAAAAAACTTACTTATGTTCAGGTTTGCTATGTTTTTGAAAGAAAATGAACAAAGGCATTGCATATAAATATAAGCCAATCAATCTTGTACAAGAAGGTGCAGGCTTTTACTGGTGCAAGCTCTTCTTTATTTTGTTTTATCAGGCAAGATATTTATTTATTTTGGAGGCTGCACAATTCGAATTGACTTAAGTTTGTATGCTGAGATGATACAATATTTAATGCAAATGTACTATGCTCATCTTCCTTTGCTTGCTGATGTTCCCCTTTCCTTGCCTGGTTCCTGTTTTACTTTCTGAACTTAACATCTTTATTATATCTTGTCCTTGCCTTGTATGTTATTTTGCAGGCAAAAATATTACAGTGTCAGGTTTGTGTTTTACTTCATGTACTTAACAAATTTTATTACAACTTTGTCTGGTATGATTTATTTTACCTTGTATATGTATATCAGTTTTACTTGCCTGCAAATCTTGCTTTGCTCTTTGCCTATTTAGTTCACATATTACAACATTTTACTTACAGTTTATATACATATTTTGTCTGACCTGCTTTATACTTTAGGTACAAAATGTGAAGTTGTTTTGATTATTAGTTATGAATTTTAACTTATATATTAAGTTTTATGCTTATTTTATTTTCTTCTATTTTTAAACTTTAACTATCAATTACTTAATTTGATGATTATTAAGTTATTTTCATACTTATGCTAATATCATAGATATTTATGTATTTATACACATTCTAATACCATACATTTAATTTATGTTTGTGTTTAATATTTTTAAGATTTGTTTTATTTTAAAATATGTTTGAAAAATGTTATTTCAAGTTTACAATCACTGCTTCTCATGTTTATGTATTCAAATAAATTTTGAAATAGTAATTTCTATCTATATTAAAATCCATTTGTAAGAATATTACATTATTAATATTGTTAAATATAACTCATGATTAAATTAAAATAACTCACAATGAATTTGTCTTCTTATTCAATACATTACTTATTTTATTAGCTACATTAAAAACAACAAATCTTTTTATTTAAATTTAAACTTAAACTAAAATCAATTTTAAATAATTAAGTTTTTAGTTTGGGTATTAAAATTATATGGTTATTTATTTAGTAGCTTAATATCAAATTGAATCCAATTTTTAGTTTGTTAAAAATATCAGAATAAGAAAACATACCTATGTATATTAAATTTAAAACAAAGATTACCTATTTATAATATATACAGATATGTATACATTTTAGATATAAAACAATTTATTAGCCTTTAAAATAGATTATCAGTTTAAATATTTATTTTCAAGAAGATTATTAAATTTTATTTCAAATTTATTATTAACAATATGGTCAATTCAATTAAATTTTGACATAAATTATTAAATTGTTATTGTCAAAATTTCCGGGATATCACATAAAATATCAAATCTCTATCAACTATCGCATTGAGTTAATTGTTGTTAAGTTTTTCATTGATATTTTGATATGGTTAAACATCATTTATTATAAATTTACCTGAAAAAATTCGGTGGCTATTAACCAAAAAATGGATCATCATCCTGGATTGAGTGTGAAATCACTAACCTTTTTTATCAAGGAAAATAAAATAGAAAAAAGAATAGTAACCTGAAGATAAAGTAAAGAGATAGAAGTTTTTATAATGGTTCGGCTATTAACAAAGCCTACGTCCACTTTATAACTTTTATTATTGATTGGCTACCGTTACAAGTTGAATCCAATTGTAATTTTATCGAACCTTCTAAGTTATATCAAGTTATCAATGCAAGAGTTCACTGGAGAAATATAGTAAATCCTTAGATGACTATTGCATGGAAGGAGAAGAGTAAAAGTAGTTTCAATATAGTTCCAGCAGTCAGTCCAGAAGATCTTGTTTATGTTGTAGATAGATGAGTATTTATAGGGATTAGAGAGCTATTCGGCAAGGCCGCATTACCAAAAGCTTGCATTTGAAGATACGAAGACGCCTAGGAAACTTCATAGTGGGTCGAGCTAATATAATGGATCGCTAGAGATCCATAGGTCATGGATCACTAGCGATCCATGAAGTTAGCTTATTTTTGGCTCGCTTCAATTATACTATGTTCCATGCATTTTGTAGATGTCCTTCATGCAATTTGGTGAATAGTTGCCTTGTTTTGCTGGTGTCTCATGCATAGGTTGGATTAAAGCATGCTCGAAATTAGATAAGTACCCACTTCTCTATCTAGCTTGCTTGGAAGATAATGAAATTTGGTAAATGTCCCTAGAAAAGATATTGACTCATGATGCAAGAGGTTTGAGCGATCCATGAAGCTTCCTCATGGATCACTAGCGATCTATAGGACATCCCCATTTTTGATTTTTGGGTAATTCTTCTTGAGTGTTATTCATTGGTTATTTTGAGTATGTTGTCCAAATATCAAGTCCTTTGGAGTTAGTTTGATCATCTGTCTTTATCGGTTATATGGTCCAAAAGAATCATTCATAACTCGCTCGAAACTTAACAAAATCAGATGAAATTTTGCTAGTGCACTCTAGAGGGAGTTTGGGACCTATCATATAAATTTAAGGTGGTGGGACCCAACCTACATGGGTTGGCAGTGACTCATCAAGATGGATCACCAAAGATCCATCATCCTAACCCCAATCAATCGTATTGTTTCTAAAAGCCTTCTTTTATGTCTTCTAAGTGTTCCCTCAAAATTTCAATCAATCTGACTCTACAAGAGTTCACTAAATCCGTTTTTAGCTAGCTGCTTTGGTTAAAATCATGTACACAGTGGTCGAGTTAACCTACGTCAAAACAATAGTCACTGGATCATCTGCCATTGCTATCTCATTACTATTTTTATATGAGCCTGCATAAATATCTCAGATAGTATCACCACTTTATTTTTTTCTTTAGCCTATAATACAACATATATTATGTTATTCGCTACAAAATATATTTGAATATTTTCTAAATTACCATCTTCTCCCAGTCCCCTTCATACAAATTGAACCACCAGTATGCAAACATGGGCTGCTCTTAGGATTAAATGACGCCTTCTGAGACTTCACTATTATGTTTGGATGATTCAAATGCTCTAACCATCGTTTCCACTGATACTCCATACAAATGATGGTCTGTCCTTCTTACTAATTTCTATTTCCTTCATCCTATGAACAATACAAGAATAGCATTCCATAGCTTTTTGACACCAAGCCTCCTTACTCGTAGAATGGGTGACATCCTTTAGATCTAAACAATATATCTTTGCCTAAAAGAGAAGTAGGAATGGTTTACAATCATGGCGAAGCTAGTAGCGCATAATGCATAATGATTATAAAATACCAATTATCGAATTCTACTATACAGATGAATAATAGTTTGTATAATTCATTACTCAATATAAAATACCAATTAGTTACCATCAAGTCAACAAATAAAGGCTTTTTGCATGTCAACATCCACGTTCTTCCATGAAGCGGCCAAAAATTCACTCATATGTTGGTGTAGGTGTAGAGGAATCACTTCAAAGATGGATTCCTCGATGTCCTTGTTAGATTTAAAACAATATTTCCATACTTAAGAAGATTTGGAAGATATTTGAGATAATTACTCAAATATATTGCCTCTTTTATATACTTTAAAGAAGGCAATAGACTAGCTACATAAGAGGAAGAAATATTTGAAAAAGAGCAAAATAATTAACTTATTCTCCAATTAGATGATTAAAGAAGGAATCTTATCAAAAGCATGCAAATTGTGGGAAACTGGAAAAATAAAATGGTAAATGTTTCCCGTATGATTTGGAGAATTGATTATGTATTGATTTATGACCATAAATCAATTGCTTTAACCTCAAGTAATAATCCTTATATAAAGGTAGAGATTAGGATGAATAGAAGCATCAGAAACGAATTATCTTCTCTTTTATATTTCTTCATATTCTTCTTAGTCTCCGTTATCAATCTTGTAATTCCTCTCTCTAAAAGTAATAAAATCTCCTCTTCCCAAATGGATGTACACTATCTTACGATAGTGGAACCACTATAAATCCGTATGCGAACTCTCTATTTATTTTCTTGTGTGATTTGCTGATTTGCTATTTTGTTCTCAAATTTTGTTTGTTTTGTCACACTACAACACGATCTTATTGCTTTCGCATGTATTAGGGTTAATCTGCAATCATTTATGTAAATTCACCCCATAGTCCCATATATATTACAAGCATAAAAAATATAAATAGAAAAAGGCAACATATCTGTTTTAAAGCGCAACAAGCCTACATATAAAAATCAAGCATGAAAATTCAACATGCATGATATACCAATATAAAACGACATGGAACAAATAAATTTATATATATAGAAACATTTTCATTATAGTATTTCTACTTGTTTGTAGTTAGAAAAAGACTTCATTCTTCAACTTTGTCCACGTCGTCGGCATTGTCATCGTCTTTGTTTTCGTATTCTCATTTTTCCATTTTGCATTCTTCTTCACTATGCACTTCTACTTGAAAATTTTTGGGACTAAGTGGTCCAAGATCATCATATTCGACTAAGTTAAACTCCTTATTATACTTAAAATCCACTTGATATGCTTCATCGTTTGGAAAAGAAGTATCAAAAGTATTTTTTGCTTTCGTTTTAACCATTGCACACCAATCTTTTTTATTTATATTTCCAGATGGATATAGTGCATAATATGCTTGCATGGCATGTCTAACCAAGACAAATGGGTTATAACATATGTATTTGGATGTTTGTTTTACTTCAATGAGATTATAAGATGGATGCATTTTACTAATGCCAATATTTGCTCAATCGTCGAACTTAAACAAAAAAAATTATGGCGGTTCAAGTGAATAAATCACTTCATAAATCTCTTTTACAATTCTGTAAAAGTAGATCATATATTTCTCATGATCATCTGTTACTTTTATACAAATTCCATTACTTTAGGTGGATTTATTTGCACCAAACTGTCAGTACGAAATTTGTATCCATTGGAAGATTTTTTTTTTTGATATTTCTTAACCTTCCTTTGAGGTTTAAGTGAAATAACCTTTATCCGTCGATCATTCACATTATTTTGAGAATAACGTACCTATCAGTTAAACAATTTGCAGCTGTCAATATATGTTTCATTAATTTATTAGTTTCAATTTACAAATGTTAATATCTTCCATAACCGTGAAACCAATCTACAAAATGGCGCATTCGATCAGTTGATGGAAACAGTTATTCAAAGATCCTACAAATAATATATCAAATTTCATACATGTAAGCAATAATGTGCAATTAATTTATGAACACCTTTAATTGAAGTTACCTGAAATATGGTTCTGACTTTGTGTAGCTTAGAATGATGTATTTTCTAGCAGCAATATGTTCATCTTCGGTCATATATTCATTTTTACATTTACCAGATGCTCGACCTTTTTTTGAACAACGATAAGTATGAATCATCGAAATCATCCATAATACCTTCATCATTACAAGTAATTTGGTTATGAACTATTTTGACAGAATCTTCGAAGTAATGCGAAAAAATATTGTAGCTTCCTCCAAGATATATGCATTAAAAATTGACGCTTCCATTCGACCTTTATTTGAAACTTTCTCCTTGAGGTGAAACAAATAGTTAAGTTTAAATTATTAACAATAATGTGAACTTAATATACATAATAATGAAACTACATGAGATTAAAATTGCATGCCATTCAAATTGATATATCCATCCATATTGTATAGGTCCACATAGTCTAGCATATCGTGGAAGATGTATGGGAAGATGTTCCATAAAATTTAAAAATCCAGGTAAAAATAATCCCTCTAACTTGCAATGTAACTCTTGAATATTTTATTCGGGTTTTTCCAATCCATTCTACTTTTAACTTGGCAGAAAAAAGCTCTTTGTAAAACAGGCAAAGTTCTATTATTTATCGCCAAACGGACTGTGGCAACAACTCTTTCAAACCTATCGGTAATAGATTTAAAAAAGGGCAATCATGACATTTCATTCCAATCATTATCATCCCACTTAGGTCGACACACCTATGCAAATTAGAACATATAACATTGGGCATTTTTGATTTCCCCACCCACGGTAACAAAAGCATACTACCAGTGCAGTCTAACTCATAATGAGCTTTTGGTTTCTTTTTTTCATCATCGTAATAAAGTTCAATCTCATTACAATGAAGTGTTATATCACATCTTGAATTTAGATTATCTTTGGCCTTTTTTTAACATTCAAAATCATATTAAACACATTTTCAGACACCTTTTCTCATTACGCATCACATAAATTTTTGGTCGCATTAGTAGATCTTTCCAGTAAAGCAATTCCCAGAAAATACTATGTCTTAGCCAGTTATGAGTTAAACCCTTATTCAAAATTAAGAATCTCAACCCTACACCATTATCATGTATCTTTGGAAAATCATAAAAACGCTCAAATATCGTTGCGTTGGACAACATCAGTGGTTTTCCTATCGCCACTTGTACATTGGTCCTAAATTGTTTTTCCCTTTTCTAGATGGATGACTTCTTTCTAGAAAACAACGATGATAATCAAAACATATAAATTTACTTCCGTTCTTTAGAAAAAATATGTTGTCATTTCCATGCACAGCGGATAAGATAATGGACCAGCGATACTCTAACCAGAAAGCATCCCGTACGTAGAAAAATCATTAATTATCCACAATAAAGAAGCATGCACATTAAAATTTCTTTTAGTTGACACATCATATGTAACAACCCCGATATCACATAAAAAATTTAGTTCATCAATTAGTGGCCGTAGGTACACATTGATTCCCCGTTTAGGATCTTTAGGACCTAGAACGTTCAAAGTGAGAAATATATAACGAGTTTTCATACAAATCGATAGCGGTAAATTATAAGGTGTTAAAATAATTGGCCAATAAGAGTATGTCTTTTTGAAATTCTTAAACGGAGCAAAACCATTCGTGCAAATTCCAAATCTAACATTACGTATTTCTTTTGTAAAATTAGGATAATTCTGATCAAAATGTTTCCATGCTTCGCTATTTGATGGATTACATAAAAAACCATCTTTTGGATTTTGAAGAGCATGCCATTTCATATATTCAAAGTTGCTTTTGATGCATACAACCTTTATAATTTAGGGACTAGCGGAAGATAATGTAGTTTTGTAAATAGAACATTTTTTTCCCATCTTTTCTCTTAGATTGATACCTAGTAGTGGAGCATATTTTACAATGTATCAATTCGGTATCATCTTTCCAATACAGTATACATCCATTTGTACATGTATCTATTTGCTCGTATGGTAAACCAAAAGTAGACACCAGTTTTTTTATTTGATAAAACTTTTAGCCAAAAATTGTCAGGAGATAGCATTTCCTTGCACACTTGGAGATAATCTTCTAGGCAATTATATGAATTATTATATTTAGATTTAATAACAAAAAACCTTGCAGTGGAGGATAATTCTATGTGGGTTGTACAACCTTCCTACAACGGTTTATTTTCATATTCTAGCAAGTCAAAGAATTTTTTAGCTACCTCATCAGATGCTTCCTCGACTTCAACCTCTGCAGCTTCTTGTAAATAAAGAAGAAAGGAACTCACACCATCATAAATCATCTCTCTCACTCTATTTTCCATAAAGTGATAAATTTTTAAAGTTATTGGGACTCAAAGAATGATTTGAAACTACATTATCATACAGAGTTATGTATAGTGTTGCTGGTAGTGTAACTTCTTTATGATACTTCCAAATATAATAATTGGGGAAAAGCCCTCACCGATGCAAGTGAATTTTAACACCATTGACCTATAAAATTTTCAAGTTGTCACATCTAAAACAAGGACAATGAATTAGTTCATCACTTGATTTTCTAGTAGCAATTCTCAAAAATTCATCTATACCATCAACATTAAACCTGCAGAGCTCCACCTTTATTATTTATTCGTCTATACATCCAAGTACTATTCATGAAATGATCCATTCCTATATAAATGACATAATAAATTTGATGGTAAAAGAATTTCATTGATATTAAATTGTGTGGTAATGCGTGATTTTTTTTTAAGTTAATTTATTTCCCCATCCAATTCAAATGCATGACATAAGAAATTCAAGCATTTATACCGCCAAACCAGTTGCTTCTGTTGTCTAAAAATAAGATGCATTTTCTTTAAATATCATATATGTAAACTATCATGTGATTAGATATATACGAAGCACATTAAACATTGAGATATAAAATCAACAATACAAATTTCAAATATCAAAGGGGATATAAATATCATGGATAAAGCCGTATTTAAAAATAAGCCTGTGCACATTTTAATATGCGTGCATTATGTTAGAAATCGCAAGTTGTCAGATGGAGAAAAATTGAGAGATTAACCTTTGGATTATATCATATTTCTATTTTTATTAGTAGAGGTGGCAAAGATCTATGATAGACTTCTATATATTGTACTTTTTGAGAAAGTGAAAAGCATCCAAGCGTGTTGAAGATTTAAAGAGACTTTCAGTGCTATTTTTTCATCATTAAGTCACTTGAAGAGAGGATAAAGACAAGCTCTACTTGTTTCATATGATATTTTATCCTTTTTCTTTTATTTTTACTAAAATTTTGATGATTTATTTTGGCTTCCTGTTTTCGCTTCATAAAGTAAAATAATTATTTTATATATGTGTCCTTATAGATTTCTTTTTAATACCTTATGAATCTAGAATGTTCATAATTAAACTTTCCTATGACAACAACATACTTAACCGTAATAAAAATATAGGAAATTAATTTTAGGTAATATACATTAGTTTTTGTGCATCAAACTCTTCATACACTCATTTCAAAAATTGAAGTGTGTCTATTTCAATACGATTGAAGCTTATACAAACATTAATGTTCCAAATTCTAAGTTTTATATCTTGAATATTATGGAAAGTCCCTTTTAACATTATATGATAAAGTATTATGCATATTTAACTTTTTTTTTTTACTTTTATAACGCATTCATAAACTTTTGCAATGAAGTAATCTTTGCAACCACATGTTATTAGTCCAAGTAGCTTTGAGCAATATAACTTTTAGCTATGCTTATGCTCAAGATTGTGCATAAGCATTTGTTGCATAATAAAAGGCAACATCTCCAAGAAAGAAAGAAATAAGTAAATAATAAAAAATATCACTGTGTCAGTGTCTAGAGGCTTTAATTATCATTTAATGACACATGCTCCTAGTGGATAGAATAATAGATGGGTCTTCTTATAGAATTTGTTTCGTGATACTATTTTACCATGAGAGGCAATTAAAAAATATGGAGAAGGTTTAGAATTTTTATTTTACTTCGTTCTTATTTCCAGTTATGGTATTATTATACAATAAAATTTATTAAAAAATAAAGTAAAAGTAAAATTAAGGTAAAAACAGCAAGAGCATCTCCATTATCATTATTTCTGTTAAGTAAAAAAATTTCTTTGTGACATTTGTGTGTTAAAAGAACCAACAAATTTTCTAAAATAATTATAACAATACCGATAATAAATTAAAAAGAATACAATTCTGTGTATTTTTTAACCATTATTATTCCAAAGTGATGGTTTGTCACATTTTTTGAATTTCACCCAATAATATCATTGAAGATGTCAAGTAAAAATCTAAGTAAATATCATTGAAAAACATGATATGGATGAGAAATAAAATGCATTATGAATTTACATGTTTGAAGGAAACACCGACAAAACCCAGATTAAAATCACCAATGGAACCTCTAGTAAAAATAAATTTTCAAGCTATTATCGAGCATATCTGATTGACTGATTTACTGAAGTTGAACTAAATTATGCATGCACTAGCTTTTGCTTCTATGTAGTCTCCTGTGTGATGTTGCCTTCCCGTACATGACATTAGAATCGAGAGAAAAGAGGCATGGCAGAGCAGAATTGAGGCGACGGTGGACTGTCGCGATGGGGACGCGGTCGACGGAGGAATGTGACGAAACGAGGAGTGAAGTGGTGGAGCGAGGCTGTGGGCGGAGATCGGCCCGAAGTGAAGTGGAGTGATAACTTTATTTGGTTGAGTTAGGTTTGGATGGTATCAAGTTGATTTTGGGTGAAATGAAATGTTATAGAGGATATGTTGAACGTTATAGAGGGAATGTTAAAGGCAAAGTGATTATGTGAAGAAATTTGTACTAGGATGTAATTGTAGGTGACTGTAAAATTATATTTTTCTATACTAGAGTTATATTAAATAAATATAGAATTCATTCTAATTTATTTTCTAAGCAATACAAGAGATAATTCCTTTAAAAATATTTATGAAACACAATTTAATTTGTTGCGAATTTTAGAATCAAATTGTTTTTTACATTTTACAATTCTAATGAAAATTATGAGATACTATGTACATATATATATCTGATTAATTTATGTTACAAATTTGTAGTTATAATTTAAATTTAGTTATACAAAAAATTATGACATAATTTATCTTAAAAAACACAACTAAAAATTATAATTAGCTATGTATTTGAGATGGAGTTTTATAATTACTTTTTAATTATTACAGATTTGTGATGGATTAGTGTTATATTATAATGGTTAGATTTGGTTGAAATTTTAGTTATGCTTCAAGTATCCATTACAAATATGTAACTGATTTATGACGGATTATCCACTTTACGTCACAAATACATTTGGTGCCATTTTACATCATTTTAGCACAAAAGTTAACTAC
Organism: Allium cepa; assembly: GCA_030765085.1. Lineage (NCBI taxonomy): Eukaryota > Viridiplantae > Streptophyta > Magnoliopsida > Asparagales > Amaryllidaceae > Allium > Allium cepa. The sequence continues at coordinate 75,182,036 of CM060942.1, forward strand.
ATTTCAAATATCCATGATATATACGTAACTGATTTGCCACAGTTTTGTGATGGATTCTTATCACGTCATAAATTTTCGTATTGAACAATGACTTTTTAATATATAAATAAAATACAATGAACATCACAAATTCGAGGGATCCATCACAAATCAGTCACGGGTTTTCCATCTTAAAATCCGCATCACTATATCAGCGTTTTCTTGTAGTGTATGAGCAGAGGAGAATCTCATATCATATTCCATATGTTACAGGGTGCATTCTGCCTCATGCCAAACTATAATTGGTTATTGGAATTCACATTGAAAGAAGAAGAAGCATCATCAATTGAGAATCGAAAAGTGAGGGTTAACAATCTCAACAAAAAGGAGTATAGGTAGCAAAATAATAGGTGGAAGGACAGGTTGTAACAACCCGATTTTTCGATGCTCGAAAATCGACATCAATACATCCACTGCATCAAATGCCGAACAATCGAATGCCGGAAAAATCGAACCATTAGGGTAAAAGAAGAAGGAGGTAGAAGAAGAAATAGAAACAACATCAGAATCTCACAAACTCAGCGGAACAATATATAATAGATAGATGACTGATCTTTAAACAAAAGAACTATGTCTGTTATATATATTACATCATCCGAGTACAATAATATTCATAGCACACAATCGATAGTTATCATAACCCGTCCTGACAAAACTGACTATGCAGTTAATCATACATGGCGGAATATACATCAAATACGTGTGATATGACTCGCTATCCAGCTCTTCTCCTGAGTCCACAGCATCCTTTCTTGTATTCTATAATACTCGGTCTGACCCGGGCATTATAGTTAAAAAACACCTGAATCGGTCTGGAAAACCAGTGTGAGAAACACACTCAATTGGATTATTAAAGTTTTCAAAATCCTTTTTGAAATCAAAGGTATCTCGTAAGACCACGCCATAAATAAATATGCCAAGTTTTTACCTTACGATAACCATATTTCTTATCAAATCATTTGATATTATAGTAGTGTCTATAGACAGATACTTATTGAAATAGCGGAAATTGTTACATTCATTAAATTCCAGCATAACAGTTATAAAAACAAGTCCAAACATATTGGAGATTGGGATTCCATCAATGGCAGAGCTACTGGGGTACCTCCCGTCACAGTACGTGGTCTAGATCACCGTACCGAGGATCCACCATGATCCCCTGCCACATAAGACTGGAGCAACCCCTTACTGGATAGTCCAAATAAGATCACCCCGTGGTTGGGATCAGTAACCGCCCACACAGCCGAATAAAATGGACATCTAGACAGGGATGACCTTACCCTAATTGGTTGCTAGCCACTTAGCTTTGCTGCACCTCCCATGTTTCAGCCATTCTCGGTTAATGAGGCACGCGGATATGCATTACCTTTTTTAGCACACATTCACTTAGAATACCCATCGTCCTCCTGACGGTGGTATGATAGTATTCATCCATATAAGTCCGTTCCGGGTCCGAACAGAACCGAAGGCGCTATTCCTACTACATCCATTTTGGAATCACCCTAGGGATTAGTAACAATTAGCCTTGCACTTCACCGCTACTTCTTCGACTCCAAGCTCTTGTCTTCATCCCGAAAACGTACAAATCGGATCGAAGTGGTTTTCGAAAAATTAATCCCGATCCCGGTCTCTTCGAAACGATCAACGCATTGGCCAATATTGATAGGCGGTTATTTAACTATCATATAACATCCACAAACAACCATCAGGCCTTAATAATTTTTCAAATTATTTATTTCAAAATATCTTCGCAATATATTTTTTTCTACACTTTAACCCTTTTGAAAATAGTTTTCAAATCACCTTCCTCTCGTGGAATAAATTTCCACCCAATTGTTTCCTTCCCACTAAAAATAGCCAAGCCGTAATACTTTAGATTTTAAAATCATTTAAATCACTTTACCAAAAATATATACTTTGAAACATTTAAATTAAAAACTACTTAGAACACTTTATTCAAAATAATAGTTATGAAATTCTATACTAGATTTCTAATTAAAACTTAAACCACAAACTATTTTTTTTTTAAAAAGTTTTATATAAGTATATATATTATAAAATTTATTTTAAAAACATAATACTAATTTAACTTTTAAAATAATTACTACTGAAATAAATTTGAATAATATTTACTTTAAAATCCTAAAAACAATTAAAAATAATAAATTTCTCTACAAAATTCTTTTAAAACAAATTTCTAAAACCTTAAACTTATACATAAAATTATCCTTTAAAAATATACTTGGCTTTTCAGGGAAATACACTTTCCATTTCAACATAACCCATATATTCCTGCTCGATTTATCCTAATTTAATTTACGTCCCAATTCCGTAAATTTCTTTCAACATTTTAAAAATAAAACCACTTTTTATTTTTAAAACATATTCCCCTTTCTTATAAATTTTCATCTTGAATTACACTTCCAAATTATCCTACGATAAATATTCACTTAATTTATAAACCCCGTTTATAAGTTCCATAATCTCATTCTACTTTAATCCTAATTTCAAACACTTATCAGTTTTCAAATCGATTTTCAAAACTAACTCCATTTTAAAAAAAATTCCTTTACTTACCCAAATTTATCTTAAAACCCATTAATTCCATATTTACTTCTATATTTATGATTTAAAATCTTATTTTAAACTGAAATATCCACTTCACACTTCATTCAAAATCCTATCCTTTTATTTCTTCCCAAGCATTTTAAAATCTTAAATTTTTAAAATAAAATCCTTTAAATTTTTATACAATATCACTTAAATCTCCAAAACTCTTTTATTTTCATTTATTTGAAATCTCTATCTTTATTTCCATACTCAGAATTTATTTAATAGAATTTAAAGATCAAACTTTTATATTTATCCAAATTCAATCTTTAATTTACCCAAATTCACTATAATTATTTTACTTAAAATTTTTCTTTTTTTATTTCCTTTAAAAATCCAAACTTTGTATATTTTTCATTCTCTCAAATACTAATATATATATTTAACCAAGCCATAGCATCTAAAAATTTCAATTCCCAATATAATCAACACAATCCATCATAGATTTATTTAACAAATCACATTACTGAATGTAAAATAAATTCAATATTTGAGGAATCCAGTTGGATCCCTCTAACCTGTTTTTCGGCATCCACATATGTTAGCACAATATAAAAATAAAAATTCCACTTCGACGTGGAATATCACAATATATGAGGTCATCTGCTATTATGCGGGGCGCATAGGGCCTCATCCGCTATATAATGCGGGAACTCAATCACTCCAATATATACATACATATACACACACACACACTATATATAATATCACATCCAGCCAATTCAATCATTCAATCAATAATTTAAATTTAACTATTTAAATTTAATGGAAATCCAAATGAGTGAGTTTAACTCACATTTTGCCTTAGTTTGAAACCCATTTCCATTTTGGCTTGTTTATCAGTTTCTGACCTCGTATAAGCATTATACATTTTACTAATATTTTAGAAATTGAACAATCACTTACCTCTAAATAAATTTAATTAAATAATTTTGAATGATAGTTAATCTAGCCTAATTTATAATTTCTTTTCCTCTGACCAGATTATAAATTTTATGACAGCGTGAATATATATCCTTATTAGCATTGTATATATTTAAAATTAAACAATACGCAAAAATATTAGTATAAATTTTTGTATCCTTTTCTAATCTGTGTATATGCAATAAATCAAAACAAAATTGTTTTGTATCTCCCAGTAAATATCAAACGTTTATCTATATATATTTTCTGCTTTTTTTAAAATATGTAGACATAAATATAGTTTACTAAAATAAATTAAAATACCTTTCATTCCTTTTCTGAAAATTCGATTAAGTATTAATAACTTATCTTTTTAATAACTTACTAGAAAAACAAGAACAAATAAACCTTAACTCGTCGACTAGAAATGTGTCGACCAACTTCGACATCGCCTGGTCATCAATGCCTCACGACTAACCGAATGAACAAACCTCCCACCGGCGCCACCAAAATCGAACCTTGACCTGACGATCGCACCCTCCCTTCTTGCATCGCACATGCTTGAAACTTTGACACCACTACCTCGCGAGCTCCCAGAACTTCTCGTGCCTCACGTTGCCCTTGCCGAGCTCGTCCATCCTCACGCGTGCCCGACTTGATTCGATTCGATTTTTAAATCGAATATCCCCTGACTTAGATTCGAAAGAAGTATGACCACTAGATTGGAATAGATTTAAAGAGCTTGGCATTTAAAGGAAGAAGAAAAAGAAGACCATGTTTTGGATTTTTAAATCTGCCATTTTTTATTTTATAGTTTTCGAATTGATTCGAATGAGGAAAAGGGATTTGGCCCGTATTTTATTTCATCTAGCTTTCATTTTTTTTTCAATCTGAGCTTCCTCTATATTTTTTTTAAAACGAAGACGCATGTGAAATTAAACGGGAAAAAAAGAAACACGTGTCTCAAGGTGGACAAGTGGCTAGGGTATAAAGCCTGATATTTATATTAATTGACCAGACAAATTATTTAAATTTAAAATTTAAATCATCTCAATTCCCGCAACTTACAATCTTGATCTCCAATCAAGGCGTGTCGCTAGGCTTTTAAATGTTATACCCTATACCCCTATTTCAAATGCGATGGAAAAGGTTTCGGGTCCTAATTCGATCGTATGAAGAAGATAGCTTTTTGGACCTGGTTATTATATTAAACTTTCAATATAGATTTCACCACGTTTATATATCATACGATCACATTACAACTCCAAGCGCTACAAAAATTGAAATCCGATAACAAAACATTATTATGGATCCAATGGCACTAGTTTCATCGAAATCCAAGATTGTGTCTCGGAAGGCTATTTTTAAATATCGATTTAACGAGATATTTTTGAAATTGAACAAACCGCTACCAAATCCAATTTGAAAACTTTCATTATCTTCAGTATGACCAATATAAATTTTACAAGCCTTCAAAATATTTCTTTACAAGCTTAAAAATCAAGATTCACTAATTTACCTCAATTCCAGTAATTTAATTCAATAGTTAAATTATCCAATAAAATAGTTATATTTGAAATTCAAGTCAAAAATAACTTTTAAATATTTAAAATCAATTAAATATTCAAACTTCGAATATCCCAAAATTTTGGGTCGTCACATTCCTCTCCTCTTAAAAGAATTTCGTCCTCAAAATTTTAGTTAAGAAGAATGGTCCATAAACCGTCTTCCATTTCATAAAACCAAACAGTTTCAACATTTCCCCAAAACAAATCTTTTAATTAAAGACAGACCAACACCCTTACTAACTTTCCGAACTCATCCATAGTTTCAAACAAAATTATTTACTAAACCGTCCAAATTATAATTTAAAATCAAATTCAAATTATTAGAATTTTCTTAAAATTTTTCTAACTCCTTAAATTTTAGAATTTTTTTGCCAACGTCTACTTTGCGCGGCTAGATCGGTACGACTACAAAATGCCTCAACGAGCCCCTAGATTTCAAAAGAAAAACAGAAGCCAAGTGGCTAGACCAAAAAACCATCAAGTTTCTTAGAGATATTAAATACATACCTTTTGTCGAGCAATCCCATTTATCTTATGAAATCAAAAATCCCAATTTCCATTTTGCTTTTAAAACACCTGTATGTCCTACTTAGCAATAAAGTCCAATTATATCATTCAAAATCATTTTATACACTTCCCTTTCGAAATTATAAATATTTTCTTTACTTAAGTCCGTATGATATACATATATCATCCGTACACAATATCAAATCCGACCGCTCACTTGATCACACAACTTCACTTGTGGACTAGTATCGTCCACCCGACTTCCTAGTGCGGACTCAGATCTGGTTTCTTGATCAGAAACTATCATTCTCCTTGCATAGCCACATACCATGAATATCCAAAATCAATCAAAAATCCATATCTAGGGTTCGCCGTCAAAATCGAATGAAAATCCCAATTCGGATCGATATAACTATCCTGAAATTTTATGCTCGAATCTGTATTCAATCGCTATGCGAATAAAATAATATACGTACATACTACGTATTTACCCCCAATTGATTATTAACTATATCAATTCTCTTTTATTCACATTTATTCCGATTTCTATCCACTTATTCACAATTATCATTTCACATGCCTTATTAAACATTCATTCACATACTAACTTAGAATATTTTCCCAATACCAAATTTACTTAAGAATTTCACCATTTCTTCTAAAGTTCAATACGAATATTGTACATACTTAAATATTTATTTTCGCTTTACCACTTGAGCTTTTATATCTATTTTCATCTAAATTAAATTTCAACTCTATTTGAATTTAATTTACCTTATCCCAAACCATATTTAATTAACCATTTCTTTAATTAGTTCCACTTACCAATTTATTCATATCTCAAACACATTCATTTCCAAATCTTTATTATTTTTAGTCCACTTCGAATTAATTCTTCTATTTTACTTGAATTCAATTTTTCTTCCTTTCATCTATTTATTCCCAATCAATTTCAAATCTTTTTTTATGTAATGTGATTCGAGTCAAGCCCAATCCATTACTCAATTCCAATTCATTTTCTTACCCACTTGAATCAATTTATTTATTTGCAAATTTTATTTTCAATCCATTATTTTGTTTAGTCCAACTTGACTAATTTTCAATTTCACTTTATTTAACTCAATTCGAATTTAATTCGAATATTCAACTTCCATTTTACTTACTCACAAATGTAATTTCCTTTGTTTCTCTATACATTTGTTTAAAATTTAATAAACTTATTTTCAATAATCATTTTCCTCAAAGCTCACTTTTACTAAACTAGATTCACTTGCATTCCGATTCAGTTTAAATTTTAAACTTCTATAAGTTTTCCACTTATTTAATTTAGTTTGCTAACTTCTTTTAATTCACCTCAATTTATTAGCTTACCTTCCAACTTATTTTGTTTTCACTCTCCTTTTATTTAACCCTTTTTAAGTTGAATCTTATTCCAACAAATTCAAATTTTTATAAGTAATCAAACCCATTTACATTTCCATAACCAATTTTAATTAACTTCCGGAGTTTAAACAATTTCTCAACCTTCTAAAATCACCTTTGAAATCAACTATATATGCATAATTCATTTGCATATCAAATTATCATTTGAATTTGAAGCCAAACCAAGTTTCACAAACAACTCCAATTTAAAACATTTTGGTAGCAATTTCTCCCTTGGAAAATCAAAAATGAACATCGATGATGCTGCAGTCATCACCGAAGTTATTTTCCAACGACCGAAGTGAGTTCAGTGTTTTACCTCTTTAAAACGTTTCAAATATTTTTAATTCCAAATCTCATCATATTTCAAATCCAATTCAAAAATATTTCCAAAATAATATCACTATTATTCCTCCAAAACCCTTTGAAAATTATTTTCAAACTCAAAGGAATTAAATTTTCAAAATTTTGAATTCCAAATCCTTTCAATCCCTATTCAAAAATTACTCTAGCATCTTATTTCAAATTATAAATCATATTTATAATTCACATTTACAATTTCATTATGTAATAGGAATTTATTTTCTTAACTTTTGTTTATAACCTTAATTTCTTATTTTAATTTCTACACAACAATGATAATAGTTTAGTTTTACCATTCCTTAACAACCAAGCAACCATATATGACTACGATAATTTACGAAAAATTATTTCCTTTATATACAAAAATAATTTCGATAAAATTATTTCATTTACCCTATTTTAAAATAATAGGGCATCGATTTATCTTGTTTAGAAGTTTAGAAACCACTATCGATGACATAACATCCTACATATCGACCAGAATCCATAAATACTCAACCGATAAGCCAACACAATATAAAAACAATTTATTCACTAACAAATACGTGCTCATAACTATTAATACACTCAAAATCATTCTAGAATACTATGGACTCTATTTTTAATAAGTAACCCCACCAGAGCTAAATTCTGGCTTAACCTTCTGCTCCGAACCAAATTGTAACGACCTTATTTTTCGACACCCGAAAATCGACATCAATACATCCACTGCATCAAATGCCGAGCAATCGAATGCTGGAAAAACTGAACCATTAGGGTTAAAGAAGAAGGAGGTAAAAGAAGAAATAGAACAACATCAGAATCTCGCAAATGCAGCGGAAAAATATATAATAGTAAAATGACTGATCTTTATACAAAAGAACTATATCTGTAACGACCCGGTGTTTTCAACCATTCGCATCCGCACATGTCGGACTTGAATTGTTTAAAATACCGCGTTGTAAATAAAATTTGGCAAATCTCAAAATATACAGTAAATAATTAATCACAGAATCACAAACACAGAATCAGAATACTCGCAGCGGAATTTAAAAATACTTAGTGGTTCATGAAGCCACTATAAATAGTCTTCAACAAATAAAAAGTTTACAAAGTTTTATCTCCAAATATAGTTTCAAATTTTCAGTAAACAATCCAAATGTCCACTAGTCTTGATTTCAAAATTTTAGATAAAGAACTGGAAAGGAAGTTTTCCAGCAGCTTGAAAGTGATCTACAGAAATCCTAGCTCCGGGATGAAAACTGAACTGCAACTCAGGCTGACCCGAGCGTAACATAAAATATAAACACTTGAGTCAGGGCATACATACTTATATAGTGTAAGCTAATTCAAGTGTACTGTAATATAAAGCAAGTAACTTAAAGGATGCTTAGGACCGCCCATCCTCTAAGGATCCGTTAAACTACTTACTATGTAGTATATTGCGCTATTATAATAGTGTCTATTAGTAAAATAAACTTACTTTAAAATAGCGTTAAGGCTTTACATTTTCCACCTTAACACATAATATATTCCCATAGTCTATACAGTACCGTAATCTCCCCCGTACTGGGCGTCGTCAGAGGGCACTCCATAGGTATGGTACAAAATCAAAATCGTATAAGGCTCGCTATGGTAGGTGACACGGCACAACTAGGCAATGCCAGGATAGATATACCAATTATGCTTCCGGACCGATGGTAACGCGTAGCGCGCAGCTACCGCCCACCTCGAACAACACTCCCAAATCAAAGGTGCGCACCAATACAATCACATAAGTAATAGAATGGCATACGAAGAAGTGCGTCCGATCAGAGGTGCTACCTCATTAATCCGTCAATCGCTCCTGTTTTAGCCACCTTATGCCAACTCACGGGAGTCGGGTCCACGTATTTACCTCATAGAAAACGCCACCACCATCCTACTTCATTCTGGAATCTCCACCGCGTACACGGTTGGTAAAGTGGTTTTCGGTATCGACAGAGAGTATGCCAGATATCCGATCCCGGTCTCTTTAACAACCAAACGTTATTATAACCCGTGGTTACAACTTTAAAAAAAATGGTATTTATACTTTAAAAATCAAAATATATTTCCAATACTACAATATCAAAATATTGTTTTTAAACATTGGTCATTTTAATATACCATTTAAATCTATTCAATTTATTTAGGAATTAAATTTTCCTTTCTCACCTTTTAAAATTAAATTCTTCCATAAAACCCATTAAATAAAAAAAAAATTCCTTATTTTATTAATTACATATTAAATTCCAAGTTTTAATTCCCTTTTCCCAAAGATTATTTCCACAAATTGATTAAAAATATCAAATTTCAGTTTCTATAGCACTTATGAAATGCTACCTAAAGTTTACAGGTTAAAACAGTCCAGTTTTAAAAGACAACATTTAAATGCTGTAATAGATTAATAACTTAACAATTTAGTTTTAAATTCCAAATATAACTTATTATCAATTATTTTATTAACTGAATTCTTACTTTTACCAAAACCAAGAATTTCCAAAATAAGTTTTATTCAAACATTTATTTATTTATTTAACATTTTTAACTCATTCAAAATCATTATAAATCTTTATAAAAATCCTTTAAATCATTTAAACCAGAATATTATAAGCTTCCATTTTTAAAAATAAATTAAAATATTTCAGAAAAATATTATATAAACCACGGGTCTGTATATAGTTTTCTAGCCTAGGTCAAGTGATACGGATTTATATCATTCCAATCCGCGATTTACAAAACCCCGGGTTCTATCATTTCAAACCCGCAATCCCAAGTTAAAATTAAACAGTTAACTGAATAAATGAATAATAGTCATCGTTTAGGCCTATCATTTCAGCTTAAACGATTTAAATTTACAGGGAACTTGCAGTGATGATTTAAATCAGTATATAAACATTAAATAATATAACTGCAGTAATATTACAACAGATAAATAATTGATGAGGTGTCAATTTAAAAAATGGGGTTTAACATCCTACGTTATATTACAGACAGATAACATTTAAATAAAATTTACAAATACACTTGCGATAATTCACAGAAATATAGGTATGTTTGTCTGGTGAGAAATACTCACCTGAAAGCTGTAGAAAATTTGATTCAAGCGAAAATGAAAAATCCAGCGAAAAAGAAACGCACAGAGGGTAGCGATCAAATTTCCCCGGATGTCACGCCTAGATTCAAATCTATAACAAGATCCAAATACCGAATACGTGACTTTTAAAATTTATGGTCAAAGCAAATATTTGAAACAATTGGAACGAATATAGTCAAAGAAATTTGGCACGATACGCTCGACCACTACACCACCCTACTTGACGAACAACTCGGCCCAAAAATAAATTTTTTCTCTCTACCTTTTATATATATATACTCTATTATTTAATTAAACAAAACGCACAACCACCACATTACTAAACTTCAACTGGAAGTATGCATAAGGTCACGGCCCAAGCCTATATCAACTAAGAATGCACGCCCACTGTAACCCAAAAGAAATGCAAATACTTCACTCCCTTATTTTTTTTCCCTTCATGCAAAAACACACTGCCTATTTCCTACTAGATTTGCGTGTACACATGCAAAAGTTTTCACCCAGCCTATACTACGAACTAATGCATGGATAGTACATTATTTGATCTGCACGTTACTTCCTTCCTCTTTTTTTTTTTTTTTTTTCATGCCTTTGCAAAACACGTTCATGCACTCAGTTCCTCTTCCTCCTTGAAATATGCATTCAGGCCTACGCATGCTCTCTCCTTGAAATAAAGACATGGTTGTTCATAACCAAGATTCAAAGGCTACTTAGATTTAAAGAATGAATTGCCCTTGTAACAGCGATGAAGGTGTAAAATGTTATACTGGATAAAATGTCTTCAGCGAGTGCAATATGAAAAAAAAAAAAATCGGTGCTACATATATGTAGCAGAAGACATGTGAAAATGGTCGCTTGAAAAAAAAGTGAAAAATAAATAGTACTATTTTTTTCAATGAACATTGTTGACTTTCTATTTTGTTTAACCCAAAACTAAGTATGATATATACAATGAATAACCCATTTTTCCGTAGTGATAGTACGTGTAAACTTTAAGCTAGCATTAAATTAAATCTGGGTCAAATACACCATCTCTTTGCACACACATATTAGATTTCTACAGATGTGATGACTCATAAATTTCCAAAGTTTGTCAACTAGATCGGGTGAAGTAGATGGGTTGGAGTGGCCGAGCATATCAAATGAGAATCACAGAATAGAAGAGAAACAAAAGAAAAGGAAACAGAGAGAAGTTATGATGCCATACCTGGAGCAAGCAACAAGCGAAGAAGGCTACGGCAAAACTGAGATTTGTGGAGAAAAAAATATGCGTACAAGGCTTTATATAATCAGTGAGATTATGCAAATATGGTAAGTGTAAATCACAAGGCAGGAAATAAATGAGATCAAGGACTAAATGGATACGAAGGTGTGATTGAAAATAAACAGAGAGGCATGCGAAATTAAAGGTGAAGTGGCAAGCGAAAAATGGGTGATTACTTTCCAGTTCTCCATGTTTGAACGTTATCTTTTCTTTTGTACACATGGTTAAGGCTTGTGAAATCTAGCAAGATTTTTTTTCTTGAACGTTGCGCGTGATTTATTTCCAGTTATACAAAAATTTGATTAAATGCATGCGTTGATTAAAGTGGTGTTTGCGTGAAAAATGGCCGCAAACACCCAAAGTCGTATGAGTTGGTTGATTTTATGTTGTTCTTAGTGATTTGGGTGATTTATGCAAATGTATGAAAAGCAGGGACTAAATTGCAAAAGACACACAGATTTATAGTGGTTCGGCAAGAACATGCCTACGTCCACTTTATATGTTATTCTCCTTTTTTCCTTCAGATTACAAGTACAAAGCTTTGATTACAAGTATCTAAAGTTGTTTGAGAGTTCCTTCCAGGCTTGAGCTCTCAAACTTGTCCGCCATTGTTGTACCCCTGCCCCTCTATTTATAGAGTGAGGCTGGGGGCAGGGGTCTTGGAAGTATATAGCTGCTGGTGGGCCCGGGCTGAAGCAATCTGGACTGGCAACTTTCTGGTTCGGCGAGGCTTCGGCGGTGAGTGGTATGTTGTTTGGACCGGTGGTAGCATGGTCCGGCTATGCTTGGAGGCATGTTGGTTCGGCGGAGGTTGGTTCGGCGATTGGCGAAGAAGTCTGGTTCGGTGGGAGTTTGGAAGTGAAGGGGTGTACTTGGTTCGGCAGGGAGATGCCGAATGCCGAATGAGCCTGTGCTTTAAATGCCGAATGACTTCTTGTACTGGGAACGCCGGATGAAACTGTGTGCTCTGAGTGCCGAATGAGGCTTTGCCGAATGAGATATGTGATATATTACCGAATGAGGCTTTGCCGAATGAACTTTAAACCTCTTAATGCCGAATGAGCTGTTGCACTTGGGTCATGAACGAAATCATCAACTTGTATACGCTTGCTAATTGCTTCTTCTTGGTTCCGATCGTGGTGGAAATGCATACAATCTTGATATTCCAGTTTTGTCCAAAAAATGGGATAACACTTTGCCCCCCAAAATATGCCTTGCGGTAGGAAGGCGTGTTTTGTAATGCCATGAGCTGGATGTTCATATCCTGTCATCAACCTGCAAAGAACTTGATATTTTATATGGCCCCAACTGATGACCGTTCGGGATCGAGCTATTTGGGATGAAGCGCGGCCGTTCATGGTCAAGCGCCTAACTTCAAATGACGATCGTTCGTGATCAAGTCATTCGAGGGAAAGTGCGACCCTGCGCGGTCAAGCGCGTAAATCCATGCGTCGATCGTACGGGATCGAGTCATCTGCAGTGAAATGTGACCGTTCAAGGTCAAGCGCTTTACTTCAAATGACGACCGCTTGGGATCGAGTCATTCGAGGTAAAGTGCGACAGTGCGCGGTCGAGTGGGGACCGTTCAAGGTCAAGCGCTTAACTTCAAATGACGACCGTTCGCGATCGAGTCATTCGAGGTAAAGTGCGACAGTGCGCGGTCGAGTCTGTATGTCCACGCGTCGATCGTTCGAGACCGAGCCATTTGTGATGAAATGTGACCGTTCAGGGTCAAGCGCCTAACTTCAAATGACGATCGTTCGTGATCAAGTCATTCGAGGTAAGGTGCGACAGTGTGCGGTCAAGTGGCGGTCCTCAAATGACGACCGTTCGCGATCAAGCCATTTGAGGTAAGGTGAGTTGTGGGTGGCGGACCTCAAATGACGACCGTTCGCGATCGAGCCATTTGAGGTAAGGTGAGTTGTGCCGTTCGAGGCGAGTTGTGCCGTTCGAGGCGAGTTGTGATCGTTCGCGATCGGGTGCCGTTCGAGGCGAATTGTGACTGTTCGAAGTCGGGTGCCGTTCGAGGCGAATTGTGACTGTTCGAAGTCGGGTGCCGTTCGAGGCGAATGAGTGTGCCCGGGGGGGACTTAATATTATCAGTGTTGGAGTTATTGTTTGAGGGAGTTTTTGAATCAAAGACTTCGGCAGTTCGTTGCCATGCAATAGGTGCTCGTGGACCGTTCGCGATCCAACGGGCATACAAGTAAATAATTTTTTCATAGAATTGTAAATGTTAAAGCAATAGTACCTTACAGCAGAAATGTCCAAACAGGAAGAGTTCAAATGTTCAAATCGAAACAAAAGCAAAGCAAGGATGTCAAAGTGTAAGTTCCCACTCCGAAGCAGTCAATGATCATTCAGAGCATGCCTGGAGATCGTTCGCGATCTCGTACATGTGTAAATGATTTAATTGCGTTAGTGGAAGCTTACGACCTGTTCATCGTTATTTTAATCAAGCAATCAAGGGATAATCAAATGGTGCCCCGATCTAGGGTCACCTCTAGCTGACGTAGTGGGCGGTCGCTCTGGCTCCACCGCTGGAGTTCGCCTCCTCACATACTGAAGGAGCATACCGTTCCTGATATGCCCTTCTACCTCGTCCTTCAAATGCCTGCAATCATTAGTGTTATGACCATTCAATTCATGAAATACACAAAACTTATCTGATTTTCTTTCGTCAGAGGTTGGATCCCTTCGCATTGGTTTACGATACGGAACCTGCCCCTTGGTATCCTGATAAATCCGTTCCAAACTCTCATTCAGCTCTGAATGGGTGGTGAAGCGTGGTTCTCTTCGTAGCCACTTTGTCCTGTCATCATTATCCTCAGCCTTTCTTTTTCCTTTGCTAGTCTCCGCACCCTTTCCAGGTGGGTTTCCGCTCTTAATTGTGTAAACGTCATCTTCCTCCTCTCTTTCTGCACTAGCATCTTCCAGACGCAGAAACTTTTCAGCCTCATGATAGAACTCTCCCAGATTCATAGGCGGATCCTTGGTTAATGAATTCTTGAACTCGGTATTACCAGCTATTCCAGATACAGCTGCCATCATGACCATAGCTGGATCTGGTCGATCCACTGATGCTGCTGCAGCATTAAATCGCGTTAGAAAGCTCCTCAAAGTCTCTCCAGTTTTCTGTTTCAAGGTTGCCAAAGTCATCACATTCTTGGGTCTCGCAATATGAACCCTGAATTGCCTCATGAATCTCTCAGTTAAATCTGCCCATGTTCCTATGGAGCCGCTCTCCAGTTGCCTAAACCATAACGCTGCAATGTCCGTCAAATACAGTGGAAAGCACCGGGCCATAACCTCCTCTGATGCCCCCAGCACTTCCATATGTCTCATATACTTCGTTAGATGGACCGTGGGGTCCGTTCTCCCGTTGTACATGTCCAATGATGGTAGCTTGAATTCTGGTGGGTTCCTAGCCGTCCTAATCGCAGAAGAAAAAGGACTCCTGTTTACATCTTCCAAGTCTCTGTTTACTAAACCGCCTCTCATAGCTCTTCTAACCATCTCTGCTAATCTGTCGTTGTTTCCAAGTTGTAGTTCTCGTTCACTGTCTTCGACCTGCCCCCCAAGTCCGCGGGAGTTTCCATGTGTATGCCTCCTTGGCTGAGCGTTCATTCCTCTATTGCTACCAGGTGGCTCGGATGCCCCTATCTCACTTCCCGGGGTCGGATCAACATGCTCTGCGTGAGTGCCCCCTAGCTCTGGTGCTGCACCAGATGGTCCTGCCCCGTTCTGAATCCCAGCTGCTCCTTGGATTTGTGCTCCAATTTGCCCAATTTGTTGAAGTAAGTTCTGGATCATCTCTTCTTGTCTTCTCATCATGACCTCCATCTCATCCCTAGTGATGAAGATCGACGCTTGATTCCCTCCTGAGGAAGCCTCTTGACTTCCTTGGTGTTCACTTCTCTCTGGCCTTTGCCTTTTACTTGTTTGTCTCGTCATAACTCTTAGATCTGAACTCTTAGATTTTCAAATTCAACTTCTATCCGATGTAGCGGGAGTTGGTTCCTCTCAATGAAAGCACCAAAATGTTTGCGTGAAAAATGGCCGCAAACACCCAAAGTCGTATGAGTTGGTTGATTTTATGTTGTTCTTAGTGATTTGGGTGATTTATGCAAATGTATGAAAAGCAGGGACTAAATTGCAAAAGACACACAGATTTATAGTGGTTCGGCAAGAACATGCCTACGTCCACTTTATATGTTATTCTCCTTTTTTCCTTCAGATTACAAGTACAAAGCTTTGATTACAAGTATCTAAAGTTGTTTGAGAGTTCCTTCCAGGCTTGAGCTCTCAAACTTGTCCGCCATTGTTGTACCCCTGCCCCTCTATTTATAGAGTGAGGCTGGGGGCAGGGGTCTTGGAAGTATATAGCTGCTGGTGGGCCCGGGCTGAAGCAATCTGGACTGGCAACTTTCTGGTTCGGCGAGGCTTCGGCGGTGAGTGGTATGTTGTTTGGACCGGTGGTAGCATGGTCCGGCTATGCTTGGAGGCATGTTGGTTCGGCGGAGGTTGGTTCGGCGATTGGCGAAGAAGTCTGGTTCGGTGGGAGTTTGGAAGTGAAGGGGTGTACTTGGTTCGGCAGGGAGATGCCGAATGCCGAATGAGCCTGTGCTTTAAATGCCGAATGACTTCTTGTACTGGGAACGCCGGATGAAACTGTGTGCTCTGAGTGCCGAATGAGGCTTTGCCGAATGAGATATGTGATATATTACCGAATGAGGCTTTGCCGAATGAACTTTAAACCTCTTAATGCCGAATGAGCTGTTGCACTTGGGTCATGAACGAAATCATCAACTTGTATACGCTTGCTAATTGCTTCTTCTTGGTTCCGATCGTGGTGGAAATGCATACAATCTTGATATTCCAGTTTTGTCCAAAAAATGGGATAACAAGTGGATAATCAATAAGCAATTAAAATTTGCTTTGCACTGAATAGGCAACGAAATAATGTTTTACACAATTATGTTTGATCAGTTACTATATTTGTTGCAAGATTTCTTTTTGTTGAATGGATAAGACTGCGTGATTTTGTAGAGAAGAAATGGCAAGAGAGAAAAATTGATGTTGGGCAAAGGAGCAAATCAGATACGAAAAAAACAAGGCAAAATTAACAGAGGATATGCACGTTATTAAAAATGCCAGTTATAAAAAAATCCAGATTAAATGCATGCATCGATCTTTCTTTCTTTTAGATGAAAGGCCGAGAGAGATAAGATGGAAGATTATGTACGAGATTAATATTTCCAATATCTTATATGCAATAAATATAGCCTGCGTGATTAAAGGAAGAAACGACAAGATATGCATTTGTCCAATTCTAAATTTAAAAGCTGCGTGATTTAAAACTGCCAATTAATGAAAAGATTTGATTTTATATGCGTGATATTATTTGCCAGTTTATAAATTTTGATTTCAACATTTTTTTTCATTTAATAGTTGCGTGATTGTAGATTGAAGAAACGACATTTGGAAGAACTGATATTAGGCAAGAGATTGATTTTAGGCAAAAGATATTTGGATGAAAAGGTATATACAAAAGTTTAAAACAAATTTTGACAGTTAAAACAAAAGTAACGTTTGTTATAAAAATCACTAACTGATATTTTAATCCATAAAGATATTTAAATATGATTTTTACTTTTATGCGTGATTATAGGAACGAAAAATTTTATCTTGCAAAATAAAGGCAGTGGAAACAGAGAGATATAAATAGGAATGTGAGAATTTGAAAAGATAGGCAAGGTTAAATTTGAATGCATGAGTTGATTTTAGGCAATCAAATATATTGGTCCATTTAGGTTGCGTGAATAAATGAATACAGTGACATGCTCAAGAAACAAAAAGGTAAGAGGCAAATGCCAAAAATGTTAAAAGAATAAAATTTTGTGTCACGCGCAAAGGAATGCAAAATTGATTTTCTCTCAAATGATATATGCGTGATTTAAGAAGAAATATATGGTATGTTTAAATCAAAAAAGGAAGAGTTGATTATTATCATTATATTTTAAAGAACAGTTACAAACAGATTTGAACGTTTCTCTTTTAAATTCAGATTTGCGTGCTTTTTTTGATGCCTGGATATGCACGTTATTCCTCTGGATTTGAGATAAGGCTTGCGAAAATATTAGTTGCCAGTTATACAAAGCTTTGGATTCTATACTTTATATGCGTGATTAAAGCAAGCGTTGATTTTTGTATACAGACCATTGATACGATATTTTAAATACATATCGATGTTGAAATATGATTTTTAAAATACGCCAAACTGACGTAATATAAAACATCCAAAGTTATACAAAAATAACGTTTTTAATTTATACGTTTATTTTGTTACTTATACCATAAATTTTTACGCGTCCTTTAAACGCGAAATTTAACAGTTCATTAATACACTAAATTCTTCAAAATTATTACTTAACAAACTTAATTGGTTTTCACATATTATATATATATATATATATATATACACAAAATTCCTTTTATTGAAATTCAAATGGAGTTGTCTTTTAACAAAATTAACCGTTTCACAACTTTAAATTTCCATATTTAGTATTTTAAGGAAATAATTTAAATCAAATTATATATGTATATAAATTGGGAAGTAAATTTTACTCGAAAGAGAAAAATAACGGATTAAAATTCTATACGTTTTCTTGTATATAATCTTATATATATATATATATATATATATATATATATATAGTATTTATTCCCTAAATTTACGCGCCCTTTTTAACGCGTAATTTCCCAGTTCATTTATACATAAAAAAATTCGAAATTCTGACCATGCTGAGACTCGAACTCGTGACCTGTCGTGAATAGCCCAAATGTCTTAACCACCTAAGCTATTAATGTTTTCTTAATTAAAACTTGATTTTTTCAGAGATCTTATTAGTTAATCCTAATTTTTTTTTAATCACTTTAAATAAACCCCAAAGTTTTTTAAAAATACAAGTGAAAAATACTTGTTAAAAAAAATAGTCTGTTACACTCTCCCTTACTCAGAACTTTTCGTCCTCGAAAAGGAAGAAGGTAGGGGAATAGAAACAACTGAAAGAAAACTAAATTGAAACTTAAATTAGAATCATTAATCTAAACAATAAAATTCAATTTTAAATTAATCTTTGATTTCATCTATTTATACTTAAAATTTTAACATTTATTTATTTACATATTTACTTGATAATGCTAAAAAAAATCATTTATTTTTTTTTTCTCCAAATTTTTCATAAGGTATTATAACATTCTAATTTAAAATGTTTAATTTTAGTACAAATTTGAAATGATAATTTAACTTAATTAAAGTAAATTTACCATTTCCCAAAATAAGCTAAATTCCCCATTTAGTTTCTTCTTTATTCCAATTTTTTTTTTCTCAATATTTTTCTCATCTATGTCAAATATTTTTCTCAATATCTAAACCATATAAATTCAATTTAAATTAATATTCAATAATTGATTTAATTCATTTGATTTTTACAGAAGTTAAATCAATCTTAACTATTTCCAAATTAATTATCTTATTATCCAATTATTTTCAAAAATCAGAAATTTGTATAGTCATTTATAATAATAATCTTTTATTCAACAAATTTAATTTTCTTTATTCCAGATTATTATTAAATATATTCTACTTAATATATCTTATCGCACATATTAAGTAGATTATATTTAATATAACTATTCCAATATATTTCTAAATTTCCTTTAACACCATTTGATATTGTATATTATTCAATTATTATTTTATTTCTATTTACCTCTATGTGTCTTGTTGTAACTGAAACTTTAAGTGTATAACATTTATTATAACCACTCAAATTTTTATTTAAAAAAAATCCTTTTATATTATACATTATCCAATTAAGTAGTTAATTTCTGAATGATTTAGGTAAGTTATATTGGCATGCAATTTATACAAGTAAAATTTTCCAACTATATTATTCAAGTTTAAATATTCATTCCAAATTTGACTTTATTTTATCATTAGAATCACCTTTTAACATAAATTTATGAATTAAATTTCCAATTAACTTCAAACCCTTTAGAGATAAATAAATACATACATATAGCATATGTCAAATCAATTTAAATCATATATCTATATATATTATAAAGTAAGTCATATTTAGAAATTCAAATCAATTAAAATTTTGAAGCAAAGCTACAACGTGGTCTCTTTACTTTGATACTCGAAAATGAATGTCGATGATATTGTAGTCATCACCGAAATTATTTTCCAGCGACAAAGAGAAGAGCACTAATTTTTAAAACTTTTAAAATTCTTTGGAAACAAATTTATATTCGAAAATAATTTAAATAATAATATATCCTTTTAAGACTTTAAACACAAGGTTTGAAACTATCAGAAATTAAATTCTTAAATTCTTGTTTTAAATTCATTTCTGTTTCCAAATAAATTTATAACCATGTTTATATTCAATTATTTATATAAGACAAAACCAATGGTTTACAAAACCATAAATGAAATCAAACACTATTATCTCAAAAAAAACTAGTTAAATTCTAAAAATTATACTTATATATATAATATTAGATTTTTCCTAAATATAAGAATAAATTTTTCAAAACAAGGATAGAGATTCAAATTTAAAGGACTCAAATTAAAGAGAATTCTGATTTAAAGATAAGTTGGAATCAGAAGATCCGATGATTAAATAACAGAATAAGGAACCAGATAAGTTTATATAAATCGCGGGCAACCTTAACCTGGTCAACCGTGACTTAAAGAGTCAGATCGAATGTAGATTTACCATTCGATCCGAAGAGATAGAGTTCAGAATAACCAAAGATACTAGCATCTAAACCGAGGTTAAATATAAATCTCTGGTGAGTCAATGCTAATTGTAAAGGAGTTTCACCCCTTTATTAGAATATTGGCGAGACCGCCAATTCACTATAAAGATCATCCGAAATGGAGTTATGGGATACTCCAGAATCGAAAGAAAATGAATAGTGAGACACACGAATGAACTTCGGAACCGCAGGGAACGTTCCAAAATTCGAAAAGGAAGAGATTCAAGCTCAAATGAAAGTGATTCTGTAAATCAACTTTACCATACATTCTAAGTTTTGCCTAGAGCCAAAGCTCTAATACCAGATGTAACGACCCGGTGTTTTCAACCATTCGCATCCGCACATGTCGGACTTGAATTGTTCAAAATACCGCGTTGTAAATAAAATTTGGCAAATCTCAAAATATACAGTAAATAATTAATCACAGAATCACAAACACAGAATCAGAATACTCGCAGCGGAATTTAAAAATACTTAGTGGTTCATGAAGCCACTATAAATAGTCTTCAACAAATAAAAAGTTTACAAAGTTTTATCTCCAAATATAGTTTCAAATTTTCAGTAAACAATCCAAATGTCCACTAGTCTTGATTTCAAAATTTTAGATAAAGAACTGGAAAGGAAGTTTGCCAGCAGCTTGAAAGTGATCTACAGAAATCCTAGCTCCGGGATGAAAACTGAACTGCAACTCAGGCTGACCCGAGCGTAACATAAAATATAAACACTCGAGTCAGGACATACATACTTATATAGTGTAAGCTAATTCAAGTGTACTGTAATATAAAGCAAGTAACTTAAAGGATGCTTAGGACCGCCCATCCTCTAAGGATCCGTTAAACTATTTACTATGTAGTATATTGCGCTATTATAATAGTGTCTATTAGTAAAATAAACTTACTTTAAAATAGCGTTAAGGCTTTACATTTTCCATCTTAACACATAATATATTCCCATAGTCTATACAGTACCGTAATCTCCCCCGTACTGGGCGTCGTCAGAGGGCACTCCATAGGTATGGTACAAAATCAAAATCGTATAAGGCTCGCTATGGTAGGTGACACGGCACAACTAGGCAATGCCAGGGTAGATATACCAATTACGCTTCCGGACCGATGGTAACGCGTAGCGCGCAGCTACCGCCCACCTCGAACAACACTCCCAAATCAAAGGTGCGCACCAATACAATCACATAAGTAATAGAATGGCATACGAAGAAGTGCGTCCGATCAGAGGTGCTACCTCATTAATCCGTCAATCGCTCCTGTTTTAGCCACCTTATGCCAACTCACGGGAGTCGGGTCCACGTATTTACCTCATAGAAAACGCCACCACCATCCTACTTCATTCTGGAATCTCCACCGCGTACACGGTTGGTAAAGTGGTTTTCGGTATCGACAGAGAGTATGCCAGATATCCGATCCCGGTCTCTTTAACAACCAAACGTTATTATAACCCGTGGTTACAACTTTAAAAAAAATGGTATTTATACTTTAAAAATCAAAATATATTTCCAATACTACAATATCAAAATATTGTTTTTAAACATTGGTCATTTTAATATACCATTTAAATCTATTCAATTTATTTAGGAATTAAATTTTCCTTTCTCACCTTTTAAAATTAAATTCTTCCATAAAACCCATTAAATAAAAAAAAAATTCCTTATTTTATTAATTACATATTAAATTCCAAGTTTTAATTCCCTTTTCCCAAAGATTATTTCCACAAATTGATTAAAAATATCAAATTTCAGTTTCTATAGCACTTATGAAATGCTACCTAAAGTTTACAGGTTAAAACAGTCCAGTTTTAAAAGACAGCATTTAAATGCTGTAATAGATTAATAACTTAACAATTTAGTTTTAAATTCCAAATATAACTTATTATCAATTATTTTATTAACTGAATTCTTACTTTTACCAAAACCAAGAATTTCCAAAATAAATTTTATTCAAACATTTATTTATTTATTTAACATTTTTAACTCATTCAAAATCATTATAAATCTTTATAAAAATCCTTTAAATAATTTAAACCAGAATATTATAAGCTTCCATTTTTAAAAATAAATTAAAATATTTCAGAAAAATATTATATAAACCACGGGTCTGTATATAGTTTTCTAGCCTAGGTCAAGTGATACGGATTTATATCATTTCAATCCGCGATTTACAAAACCCCGGGTTCTATCGTTTCAAACCCGCAATCCCAAGTTAAAATTAAACAGTTAACTGAATAAATGAATAATAGTCATCGTTTAGGCCTATCATTTCAGCTTAAACGATTTAAATTTACAGGGAACTTGCAGTGATGATTTAAATCAGTATATAAACATTAAATAATATAACTGCAGTAATATTACAACAGATAAATAATTGATGAGGTGTCAATTTAAAAAATAGGGTTTAACATCCTACGTTATATTACAGACAGATAACATTTAAATAAAATTTACAAATACACTTGCGATAATTCACAGAAATATAGGTATGTTTGTCTGGTGAGAAATACTCACCTGAAAGCTGTAGAAAATTTGATTCAAGCGAAAATGAAAAATCCAGCGAAAAAGAAACGCACAGAGGGTAGCGATCAAATTTCCCCGGATGTCACGCCTAGATTCAAATCTATAACAAGATCCAAATACCGAATACGTGACTTTTAAAATTTATGGTCAAAGCAAATATTTGAAACAATTGGAACGAATATAGTCAAAGAAATTTGGCACGATACGCTCGACCACTACACCACCCTACTTGACGAACAACTCGGCCCAAAAATAATTTTTTTTCTCTACCTTTTATATATATACTCTATTATTTAATTAAACAAAACGCACAACCACCACATTACTAAACTTCAACTGGAAGTATGCATAAGGTCACGGCCCAAGCCTATATCAACTAAGAATGCACGCTCACTGTAACCCAAAAGAAATGCAAATACTTCACTCCCTTATTTTTTTCCCTTCACGCAAAAACACACTGCCTATTTCCTACTAGATTTGCGTGTACACATGCAAAAGTTTTCACCCAGCCTATACTACGAACTAATGCATGGATAGTACATTATTTGATCTGCACGTTACTTCCTTCCTCTTTTTTTTTTTTTTTTTTCATGCCTTTGCAAAACACGTTCATGCACTCAGTTCCTCTTCCTCCTTGAAATATGCATTCAGGCCTACGCATGCTCTCTCCTTGAAATAAAGACATGGTTGTTCATAACCAAGATTCAAAGGCTACTTAGATTTAAAGAATGAATTGCCCTTGTAACAGCGATGAAGGTGTAAAATGTTATACTGGATAAAATGTCTTCAGCGAGTGCAATATGAAAAAAAAATATCGGTGCTACATATATGTAGCAGAAGACATGTGAAAATGGTCGCTTGAAAAAAAAGTGGAAAATAAATAGTACTATTTTTTTCAATGAACATTGTTGACTTTCTATTTTGTTTAACCCAAAACTAAGTATGATATATACAATGAATAACCCATTTTTCCGTAGTGATAGTACGTGTAAACTTTAAGCTAGCATTAAATTAAATCTGGGTCAACTACACCATCTCTTTGCACACACATATTAGATTTCTACAGATGTGATGACTCATAAATTTCCAAAGTTTGTCAACTAGATCGGGTGAAGTAGATGGGTTGGAGTGGCCGAGCATATCAAATGAGAATCACAGAATAGAAGAGAAACAAAAGAAAAGGAAACAGAGAGAAGTTATGATGCCATACCTGGAGCAAGCAACAAGCGAAGAAGGCTACGGCAAAACTGAGATTTGTGGAGAAAAAAATATGCGTACAAGGCTTTATATAATCAGTGAGATTATGCAAATATGGTAAGTGTAAATCACAAGGCAGGAAATAAATGAGATCAAGGACTAAATGGATACGAAGGTGTGATTGAAAATAAACAGAGAGGCATGCGAAATTAAAGGTGAAGTGGCAAGCGAAAAATGGGTGATTACTTTCCAGTTCTCCATGTTTGAACGTTATCTTTTCTTTTGTACACACGGTTAAGGCTTGTGAAATCTAGCAAGATTTTTTTTCTTGAACGTTGCACGTGATTTATTTCCAGTTATACAAAAATTTGATTAAATGCATGCGTTGATTAAAGTGGATAATCAATAAGCAATTAAAATTTGCTTTGCACTGAATAGGCAACGAAATAATGTTTTACACAATTATGTTTGATCAGTTACTATATTTGTTGCAAGATTTCTTTTTGTTGAATGGATAAGACTGCGTGATTTTGTAGAGAAGAAATGGCAAGAGAGAAAAATTGATGTTGGGCAAAGGAGCAAATCAGATACGAAAAAAACAAGGCAAAATTAACAGAGGATATGCACGTTATTAAAAATGCCAGTTATAAAAAATCCAGATTAAATGCATGCATCGATCTTTCTTTCTTTTAGATGAAAGGCCGAGAGAGATAAGATTGAAGATTATGTATGTGATTAATATTTCCAATATCTTATATGCAATAAATATAGCCTGCGTGATTAAAGGAAGAAACAGCAAGATATACATTTGTCCAATTCTAAATTTAAAAGCTGCGTGATTTAAAACTGCCAATTAATGAAAAGATTTGATTTTATATGCGTGATATTCATTGCCAGTTTATAAATTTTGATTTCAACATTTTTTTTCATTTAATAGTTGCGTGATTGTAGATTGAAGAAACGACATTTGGAAGAACTGATATTAGGCAAGAGATTGATTTTAGGCAAAAGATATTTGGATGAAAAGGTATATACAAAAGTTTAAAACAAATTTTGACAGTTAAAACAAAAGTAACGTTTGTTATAAAAATCACTAACTGATATTTTAATCCATAAAGATATTTAAATATGATTTTTACTTTTATGCGTGATTATAGGAACGAAAAATTTTATCTTGCAAAATAAAGGCAGTGGAAACAGAGAGATATAAATAGGAATGTGAGAATTTGAAAAGATAGGCAAGGTTAAATTTGAATGCATGAGTTGATTTTAGGCAATCAAATATATTGGTCCATTTAGGTTGCGTGAATAAATGAATACAGTGACATGCTCAAGAAACAAAAAGGTAAGAGGCAAATGCCAAAAATGTTAAAAGAATAAAATTTTGTGTCACGCGCAAAGGAATGCAAAATTGATTTTCTCTCAAATGATATATGCGTGATTTAAGAAGAAATATATGGTATGTTTAAATCAAAAAAGGAAGAGTTGATTATTATCATTATATTTTAAAGAACAGTTACAAACAGATTTGAACGTTTCTCTTTTAAATTCAGATTTGCGTGCTTTTTTTGATGCCTGGATATGCACGTTATTCCTTTGGATTTGAGATAAGGCTTGCGAAAATATTAGTTGCCAGTTATACAAAGCTTTGGATTCTATACTTTATATGCGTGATTAAAGCAAGCGTTGATTTTTGTATACAGACCATTGATACGATATTTTAAATACATATCGATGTTGAAATATGATTTTTAAAATACGCCAAACTGACGTAATATAAAACATCCAAAGTTATATAAAAATAACGTTTTTAATTTATACGTTTATTTTGTTACTTATACCATAAATTTTTACGCGTCCTTTAAACGCGAAATTTAACAGTTCATTAATACACTAAATTCTTCAAAATTATTACTTAACAAACTTAATTGGTTTTCACATATTATATATATATATATATATATATATATATATACAAAATTCCTTTTATTGAAATTCAAATGGAGTTGTCTTTTAACAAAATTAACCGTTTCACAACTTTAAATTTCCATATTTAGTATTTTAAGGAAATGATTTAAATCAAATTATATATGTATATAAATTGGGAAGTAAATTTTACTGGAAAGAGAAAAATAACGGATTAAAATTCTATACGTTTTCTTGTATATAATCTTATATATATATATATATATATATACATATAGTATCTATTCCCTAAATTTACGCGCCCTTTTTAACGCGTAATTTCCCAGTTCATTTATACACAAAAAAATTCAAAATTCTGACCATGCTGAGACTCGAACTCGTGACCTGTCGTGAATAGCCTAGATGTCTTAACCACCTAAGCTATTAATGTTTTCTTAATTAAAACTTGATTTTTTCAGAGATCTTATTAGTTAATCCTAATTTTTTTTTAATCACTTTAAATAAACCCCAAAGTTTTTTAAAAATACAAGTGAAAAATACTTGTTAAAAAAATGGGCTGTTACAATATCTCTTATACATGTTACATCATCAGAGTACAACAATATTCATAGTACAATATCATAACCCGTCCTCACAAAATTGACTATGCAGTTAATCATACACAATAGAATATTCATCAAATACGTGTGATGCGACTTGCTATCCAGCTCGTCTCCTGAGCTCCACAGCATCCTTTCCTGTATTCTATAATACTCGTTCTGACCCGAGCATTATAGTTAAATAACACCTGAATAATTTTGGAAAACCAGCGTGAGAAACACACTCAGTTGGATTATTAAAGTTTTCAAAATCCTTTTTGAAATCAAAGGTATCTCGTAAGACCACGCCACAAATAAACATGCTGGGTTTTTACCTTACGATAACCAAAAGATCTTATCAAATCCTCTGATAGTATAGTAGTGTCTATAGAAAAATACTCATTGAAATAGCCAAAATTATTACATTCATTAAATTCTAGCATAATAGGTATACGAACAAGTCCGAAGGCACTTATTTGAGATTGGGTTTCCATCAATGGCAGTGGTACTAGGGTACTACCTGTCACAATACGTGGTCTAGATCATCGTATCGAGGATCCACCCTGATCCCCTGCTACACAAGACCGGCGCTACCCCTTACTGGATAGTCCGAATAAGATCACCCCATGGTTGAGATCAACAACCGCCTATACAACCGAATAAAAAGGACATCTAGACAGGAATGACTTTACCCTAATTGGTTACTAGCCACTTTGCCTTGCTGCACCTCCCATATTTTAGCCATTCCCGATTGATGAGGCTCAAGGCTATGTGTTACCTTTTTAACACGCATTCACTTACAATGTTCTGATAGTATTCATCCATACAAGTCCATTCCAGGTTCGAACGGAACCGAAAGCACTATTCCTGCTACATCCATTTTGGAATCACCCTCAGGATTAGTAGCGATTAGCCCTTGCACTTCACTGCTCCATCTTCGACTGCAAGCTATTGTCTTCATCACGAAAATGTTCAAACCGGATCGAAGTGGTTTTCGGAAAAATAATCCCGATCCCGGTCTCTTCGAAATGATCAGCGCATTGGCCAATATTGATAGTCGGTTATTCAACTATCATATAACATCCACAAACAACCATCAAGACTTAATAATTTCCCAAATTATTTATTTCAAAATATCTTCGCAAGATATTTTTTTCTACGCTTCAACCCTTTTGAAAATAGTTTTCAAATCACTTTTTTCTCGCGGAATAAATTTCCACCCAATTGTTTCCTTCCCACTGAAAATCACCAAGCCTTAATACTTTAGATTTTAATTAATTTAAATTGCTTTATCCAAAAAATATATACTTTAAAACATTTAAATTAAAACTACTTAAAACACTTTATTCGAAATAATAGTTATAAAATTCTATACTAGATTTCCAAGTAAAACTTAAACCACAAACCATTTTAAAGAAAATAAAAGTTTTATATAAGCATAAATATTAGAAAATTTCTTTTAAAAACATAATACTAATTTAATTTTTAAAATAGTTACTACTAAAATAAGTTTGAATAATATTTACTTTAAAATCCTAAAAACATTTAAAAAAATTTCACCACGACATTCTTTTAAAATAAAATTTGAAACCTTAAACTTGTACATAAAAGTCTCCTTTGAAAATATACTTGGCTTTTCAAGGAAATACACTTTCCATTTCAATATGACCCATATAATCCTGCTCGATATATCCCAATTTAATTTACGTTCCAATTCCGTAAATTTCTTTCAACACTTTAAAAATAAAACCACTTTTTATTTTTAAAACACATCCCCTTTTCTTAAAAATTTCCATCCTGAATTTATACTTCCAAATTATCCTCTGATAAATATTCAGTTAATTTATAAACCCCGTTTATAAATTCCATAATCTCGTTCTCCTTTAATCCCAGTTTCAAACACTTAATCAATTTTCAAATCGATTTTCAAAACTAACTCCATTTTAAAACAAATCCCTTTACTTACCCAAATTTATCTTAAAACCCATCAATTCCATACTTACTTCTATATTTATGATTTAAAATCTTATTTTAAACTGAAATATCTACTTCATACTTCATTCAAAATCCTACCCTTTTATTTCTTCCCAATCATTAAACCTTAAATTTTTAAAATAAAATCCTTTAAATTTTTAGACAATATCACTTAAGTCTCCAAAACTCTTTTATTTTCATTTATTTAAAATCTCTATCTTTATTTCCATACTCAGAATTTATTTAATAGAATTTAAAGATCGAACTTTTATATTTTTCCAAATTCAATCTTTAGTTTACCCAAATTCATTATAATTACTTTACTTAAAAAATTTCTTTTTTCGTTTCCTTTAAAAATCCAAACTTTATATATTTTTCATTCTCTCAAATACCAATATATATATATATATATATATTTAACCAAGCCATAGCGTCTAATAATTTCAATTCCCAATATAACAAATATAATCCGTCGTAGATTTATTAAACAAATCACATTACTGAATGCGATATAAGTTCAACATTTAAGGAATCCAGTTGGATCCCTCCAACCTGTTTCCCTACATTCACAGATGTTAGCATAATATAAAAATACTAATCCCACTTCGAGGTGGAATATCGCGGTATATGAGGTCATCCGCTATTATGCGAGGCATAGAGGGTCTTATCCGCTATATAATGTGGAAAATCAATCACTCCAATATATATATATATATTCTATATATAATATCACGTCCAACCAATTCAATCATTCAATCGATAATTTAAATTTAACTATTTAAATTTAATGGAAATCAAATGAGTGAGATTAACTCACCTTTTGCCTTAGTTTGCAACCCATTTCCACTCCGGCTTGATTCTTGATTTTTGACATTGTATAAACATTATATGTTTTATTAATATTAAAAAATGGAATAACCACTTACCATTAAATAAATTTAATTAACTAATTTTAAATGATAGTTAATCTAGCGTAATTTACACTCTCTTTTCTTCTGACCAGATTATAAATTTTATGACAGGGTGAATATATATCCTAATTAGCATTGTATATATTTAAAATTAAAAGTATATAGAAATATTTTTATATATTTTTGTATCCTTTTCTAATCTGTGTGTGCATTAAATCAAAACAAAATTGTTTTGCATCTCCTTGTAAAACAAAAGTTTATCTATATATATTTTCTTCTTCTTTTTCAATCTGTAAACATACATAGTTTACTAAAATAAATTAAAGTACCTTTTTTTCTTTTCTGAAAATTCGATTAAGTAATAATAACTTATGTTTTAAATAAGTTACCAGAAAAACGAAAAAACAAACCATAACTCATCAACTAGAAATTCGCCGGCCAACTTCGACATCCTCTGCTCATCCATGCCTCGCGACCAACTGAATGAACAACCCTCCCATCGGCGCCACCAAAATCGCACTTCGACCTGACAATCACACCCTCCCTGCTTACGTCGCACATGCTTGAAACATCGACTCAAATGCCTCACGAGCTCCCAGAACTTCTCGTGCCTCCATGCCTCATGTTGCCCTAGCCGAGCTTGTCCATGCTCATGCGTGCGCGACTTGATTTGATTCGATTTTTAAATCGAATTTCCCCAGACTTAGATTTGAAAGAAGTATGACCACTAGATTGGAATTGATTTGAAGAGCTCGGCATTTAAAGAAAGAAGAAAAAGAAGATCGCATTTTGGATTTTTAATTCTTCCATTTTTTATTTTGCAGTTTTCAAATTGATTCGAATGAGGAAAAGGGATTCTGTTTGTGTTTTATTTCATCTGGCTCTCATTTTTTTCCTTCGATTTGAGCTTCTTCTATATTTTTTTAAAATGAAGACGTGTGTGAAATTAAACAGGAAAAAAAGAAACACGTGTCTCAAGGTGGACAAGTGGCTAGAGTATAAAGCCTGATGTTTAAATTAATTGACTAGTCAAATTATTTAAATTTTAAATTTAAATCGTCTCGATTCCCGCAACTCACAATCTCGATCTTCAATCGAGACGTGCTGCTAGGCGTTGATAATGTTACACCCTATTTCGAACGCAATGAAAAAGTTTCGAGTCCTAATTCGATTGTATGAAGAAGATAGCTTTTTGGACCTAGTTATTATATTAAACTTTCGATATAGATTTCAACGCGTTTATATATCGTACGATCACACGACAACTCCAAATGCTACGAAATTGAAATTCGATGATAAAACACTATTACCAATCAATCAGCACTGGTTTTGTCGAAATCCGGACTGTGTCTTAGAAGGCTATTTTAAATATCGATTTTACGATATGTTTTTGAAATTGAACAAACCACTGCCAAATCCAATTTTAAAACTTTTGTTATCTTCAGTATGAATAATATAAATTTTCCAAGCCTTTAATTTTTTTTTACAAGCTTAGAAATCAAGATTCACTAATTTACCTCAATTCCAGTAATTTAATTCAATAATTAAATTATCCAATAAAATAGTTATGTTTGAAATTCAAGTTAAAACTAACTTTCAAATATTTAAAATCAATTAAATATTCCAATTTTGAATATCCAATAATTTCAGGTCATCATATAGGCCGTCACTAAGGTTGGTGACATTATGGTGATTACTTGTGGCGAGGCATGTAAGGGCTTAACAAAATGAAAAAGGTACATGTGGAGCAGTTGCCAAAGGGGCCTTTCGTTACTAATACTAGATGGGCAAACTCGGTTTAGGAGGAACAAAGTAAACATTGCTATTCAAATGAAAAGGTTGCTCCATTGGAAGAGCATACGAGGGACATAAAAAGAACGCTTAAAAAGCATCTCAAAATCCTTATAGGAGGTGCAAATATCTACTTTCAAATTGTGAGAGACAACACCCAACGCGGTAAGACTGCTAGTAGGAATGACAAAGTGTATTATGCAATATGGTAAAAGGAGAAATTTTGAAAGAAAAAGAATATATTTTTGTTGAAATTGTATTAGATCAATTATGTGTTATTATA
Organism: Allium cepa; assembly: GCA_030765085.1. Lineage (NCBI taxonomy): Eukaryota > Viridiplantae > Streptophyta > Magnoliopsida > Asparagales > Amaryllidaceae > Allium > Allium cepa. The sequence continues at coordinate 75,213,825 of CM060942.1, forward strand.
AATAATACTTGTTACATTAAATCATAATTAATGTATATTTTTATTGATTGATTTTAAATTTAATTTTTTATAATTTATCTTATAAATAATACTAATGTTAAGTTATATTATATCATGAATATCGTATTTCTTATAGAGATATGTATATACATATATGCTATGGCAAATTTTACATAGTCAGGAATTTATCAGTCAAGTTTCTATAATGAACTTTGTAGCAAGCAATGATCAATGGTCGAAGTCTCATTAAAATCCGACTTCATATGAAGATGTTACGCCTATTACGGACGATAATTGAGTTATCAAATGGGCAACAGTCAAGAACAAGCCCTTGAAGGAGCATAGATCGCCCAAATGTCACCATTCTATGAGTAGAACATATGAAATGCAATGGATAAAGTTTTGTTGGATCTCAAGAAGCTAGGTAAGTCAAACTTACCCTTGAATAGGCTTATTGTACTTGAAAAATAAAAAATTACGTAGTGCTAAAGATGTTAATGAAAAACAATATGAATGGAAAAGTAGCATGTGAAATATAAAAGAGAAATGAAAACGATATGGAACAAACTAAAACTGAAATAGAATAACACAAAGGAGATATAGAGGTCGGAATAGCTTCTCCAAATTAGTTTATTAAGTATGGTTAAGAACAATTATTTATAGAACAAAATAAGCTAGGTTATGGGCATCCACCCTTCGGCAACAATAACTCCTTGCATACTATCGAGAATAGGGTTTGAAAATGCATGACAATCTTCATCAAAGATCCATCAACACATCTTCTCATGTTTGAAGTAATTCCATCTAGAAAATTCAAATTTTTAACTCACTCCAATAATTTTGGTTAATGTTTATTTTTCGCATCGTAACAAGCACGACATTTGAATTTGGTTACTCACTGTAATTTAAAGGTCAGGATGATCATAGTACAAGGCGGAAAGGGTGATCAATCTTTGTTTAAAGAAAAAAACCAACCAAACAGATTTATTTTTGTCGGTTTATTTTGTTTGTGGACAAGATTTGTTAATAATCGGCTTGCAAAAAAATAGTCCAGCGATCCATTAACAATATTAACCAAACTTTTACCGATTATCCAAACTACTAATGTTATGATGAATTTTTATTTTAGTTTAATGGTCTAAATAATTTTATTTATCATATAACAAAACGACTATTAAAAAAACATAAGAATACTTCAACCATATGTTTATATTATATTTTAAAGTACAATGAATATACCAAATATAAAATGTGAGTCATTATTATTTCGATTAAATTGGATAACCAATCAAATTAGCCTAACTTAATTTAGTCGGTTTGATTTGATTTTAATTTAATTTTTAATTTATTTTTGTTTGGTTTAATAATTTTCATTATAAAACTAACCGAACGCTGAACCCTATAAGGAGATATCATTCCTTGACTTCAAATAACTTTTTACTTTTCTTTCACATTCATAATCATGTTAAAGAAGTTATCAAATACAATTTTATCATTATGAATTATGTCTATATTGTTTTGAAATTTTCGATTTTTCCAATGTGGCAACTCCATAAATATACTTTGTTTGCACCGATTGTGATACTCTCCTTTATTAGGATTTTCTTTTGGCTCTTTTGTATCTTAGATAGGCGTTATGAGCTGAGAAATTTCTTGGGTACTCATAATGGTAGGTGAATCTAAAGTAATAGTTCTATTTCATATGAAGTTTTTCTTGTCAAATCTAAAACGATCATTTACATGCAAAAAATAATGATGTCAATTTCAACAACATTGCCAACCACCATTTGTAAGTCAGAATGAGTCCAATGAATCCACGATAACATGACAAGAGTATTTTCCACTAGCACTCCATCAAGAAAACACTACATATGAGGAAAACCGCTTGTTGCCCACAACAAAGAAGTTTCTGAAGTTTTTTTTGAAACATCATATATAAAAATACCCTCTTTCCATAATTTTTTCAACTAATCAACCAAAATATACAAGCACAAGCCTATCCAATTTTTTGGACTTTTATGTCCAGAAGAAATTACAGTTAGAAACATGTATGGCTTCTTCATACACATCCACCGGAGGGGGATTGTAATGTGTTAGAATAACATGCCACCTTGAATAAGGTTTATCGAATGAGTGAATGGTGCAAATCCATCCGTAGACAAGCCAAGTCTTACATTATGTGATTCTTTAGAAACATCATGGTTTATGTTATCAAAACATTTCCAAAATTCTTTACTGAAGGATGACATAGAAAACCTTCATTTAGTTGTCATTCACTATGCCATTACATGTGTTTCGCGGTAGTAGTAGATGCATATAACCTTTGCAATTTAGGTCTAATCCGGAAATAATGAATTTTGGAAAAGGTACACATTTACCACTGGTTTTTGTCGACTTATATCTAGATTGTTTACATAATTTATACAGCGTTAAATTTTTATCTTCCTTGCAATAAATCATGCATCCATATGGACACATGTCTAATTTTCATATGATGATCCAGTGGTGGAGTCCTCCTTTTTAAGCGAGTACTAATTCTCTACCAACACATTCGGTAAGTGGAAGCATTTCTTTACAAAGCTATTAATTGCATTCATTAGGTTTTTCGACGCATTTTATTTGGATTTTACCGTGATTAACCTCGACGTCGTTGACAAAATGTGACATTTTATGGCCTTTTTATAGTAGTCATTTTGATGCTTCTAACGTATTGAATTTTTTTTGCTTCCGAGTGAAGTACTTTCTCAAAATCTAGTTCATCGGTCCATATAATCAGACCACCAACACTATGGTCCATTTCAGTCATTCTACTTTCTACATCTATATTTTTTCAGTAGGCGGCTCATCATAATTTATGCCTATTTTTACGATCTCCTCTTGTATAACGTGGTCATCTTATCCATATATGATAGTTTGGTATAAAACTGTATTCAAGTAAATGTAATTAGCAATATAATACTCTAAATGTTTCTTACAATGACATTTCGAGCATGAATGTTAGACTTCTTTTATATTTGTTTTATTATGACGTGTCACTTTCATGAATTCTTTCACTTCATTTCCAAAAGTGCAATGGTATAGTTCCTCCTTTTTTACCTTTTAAGCATGTCTAATTTCAAACTTCAAATAATCTATCATTTATACTCTACACATAAACAAAAATTATATTACCTTTCACAAAATAGTATATTATTGTTTTTAATAAAATGAAACATTATTAACTATTTAGTATATTTCCATCTAATTGATCCACTATTTACTAATAAAGCAATAGTATCACATACAACGATTATTTTTTCTATTATCAATAAAGTAGTATATTTTTTTTTCATAAGTAAAGTCATATATTATTATTAATTGAATAAATCTGATGTTTTGAATTGTTTTTCGAAGATTAGATAAATAAAGTTCTAAACGAGACAAAGTACAGGAAGTAGAATAAAATTAAATAAAAAATATGAACGTGCTAAAAAGTTTGATCTAAGAATTCAGGTTATAAAAATTCAGAATTTTCGTAATTTTAAATATCCAAATTAAAAAGTTCAAACGGGAAAAATTAAAAATTAAATTTTTTAATGGTCTAAGTTCATATTTTACCTTATTATTATTAACTTTTTTATTTTTAATAACATATCCATATTAATGAATTTATTAAACAATTCCGATAGGGTGGAATTCAAAAATACTTTCAAAGCTATGCCTAAATATTTTTACACCCATTTCTAAATGGACGACCATTGTAAATTTCATTGTAGATATAATGATATTTACTGTCATAATTCATTTAGTTTAAACTATTAAAAAAATTTGGAAGCACTTCCCCTTATTCCCTATATCATACACAAAAAAGCATACACCAGGAACAAACAAAAAGTGCTTTCAAAATATTATTAACTGCTTGATTTGAATTATTGGTCTATAAAATTTAAATGTCATTGTGTTTGTATCTTGTCCAACATTGGGATAAATCCAAAAAATAATGTACCAGATGAATATCGATTTCCAATTTAGTATAAAAATGAACGTAAATATAATAATCACATACGGTATTGTCAAACATGGCCAAATTAAGCATGTTGTCAACATATTCCACAAAGGGAATGTGTTATCCCAAATAGTGACATCAAAGATATAAATAAAGCATGACGAAATCTAGATGTCAAAAAGCAATGGAAGACATTCAAGGGATTGGATACCGATGCCTTTATAATTGCAACTATTGTAGAGCATATACAAGCACCATGAAGAGGGAGGGATATCAAATTCCTACAGTAAACTACAATGTCATAAATTTATATGGAAAAGGATATCGAATGATAACCGTGAAGAGAAGGATGCCGTGAGTCTCTTAGGTTTGATGGTTGTAGTAAGTAATTAATAAGGCAAGGATATCAAAGTTCATCAATTTTCATATAGAATATCAACTATCATCAATAAGGGCATGACGTTGTATACTATCGGTATGAGGATCGATGTCGTAAAAATTAATAAGGCTGGATGCTGCACTTTAACAGTATAGCAATGAATGTCGAATATCAGCAATACGAGGAAATATCATAAACCACCAATAAAAAGTGGATGCCGCATATCATCAGGATGACAGGAATATCAAATAGCTACGGTATGACATTGATGTCGTAAATTTAATAATTAATTAGATTAATTAATTAAGGATAATCATTTGTGGAATGGGGTAAGTATAATTACTTAATGAAAGTATACACAATGTAATTAATTGAGTTTAATATGATTAGTTAAGTTTAATTAATTTAAGATAATCACCGGATGATTTGTTAAATACTTAATGAAGTGTAATTACTTAGTGAAGTAATTGGTGGATAATTACAGGATGTAATTAATTGAAGAATGATAGTGGCATTGGGTTTAATTACTTTGTGTAATTAATATGAAGGATAATTACTTAGTGAAAGTAATTACTAATTAATTACTTGGTGTAATTAATTTAAGAATTAATTAATAAAGTTATTTGAAATTAATTAAGGTAATTAATTAAGGGTAGTTAATTACAGAATGTGATTAATCAAGGCTGATTAATGAATGAGATTAATTAAAGATTAATTAATTAAATATAATTAATTAAAGATTAGTTAATTAATTAAAGAAGTAATTAGGGTCATTAATTAATGATGTACTTAAGGGTTAGTTAATTAAAGGTAATTAACCAAAATGAGTGATTATAAATTATTTAATTAAGAAATAATGTAATTAATTATAATTAATTAATTAATAAAGTAATTAAGGGTTAATTACTGTAACTGTTTGAGAATAATTAATTTGTGTAATTAATTAAAAACTAATTACTTAATGTAATTAGAAAATAATTAATCAATGGTGATTAATTAAGATGGATTATTAAAAGATGATTAGTTAATTGATTTATAATTAATTAATGGTAAGCAAGCAAGATTTATAGTGATGAAAGTAATTAATTTAACTTATTTTAAATTAATTAGAGATGAAGTAATTAATTTAATTCCTTTTAGATTAATTATGGATAGTGTGATTAACAGATCTTTGCTTATGGATGGCTATTTGATATTGATTGTCTTGAATGGCTTGATATCTCTGATATGGGATATATGTTTATCTGTGATATGGATGCTTTGATTGAATGGTGATGATATGATGTATCTATCTGTGAGATGTGAATTATCTATCTGTGTGAATATAGATAATAGAATTGAATTGTTTTAACTTTAAAACAACTTGGACTTAAAAGGCGACATTTTGGATTTTAATGAGACCAGAATCGGGTTTCCAGATTTGGATATCCGAAAATGACATCAATCCAAATTAATGATAGGTCGTGAATTCAAGTGAAGATGAAGTTGAAGACTCGAAGTGTAAGAACTACTTGTCGTTAAAACTCTAAGGGTGATTCCAATATGAGTATAATGGAGGTAGCGCTTTCAGATTCGAGATGGAGTTTCAAAGTGCAAGGGTTATTGTCGTTAACTCTGGGGGTGATTTCAAAATGAGTGTAACGAGATAATGCCTTTGGTTTCGTTCGAACCCAGAACGAACTTGTATGGATTGAATGCTTTCAGAACATCGTCAAGTGGACGATGAGCATTCTAAGAGATGTGTTCTCTAAAGATAATCGTAGGCTCAAGCCTCATCAACCGGGAATGGCTAAAACATGGGAGGTGCAGCAAGGCTAAGTGGGTAGCACCTAAGTAGGATAAGATATTCCCCTGTCTAGAAGTCCCTTTGTATTCGGCTGTGTAGGGCAGTTGATTGCAACAACTACTGGGGTTGTCTTGTTCGGGACTGTTCAGTAAGGGATGGTTCCGGCCTTATGTTGCAGGGGATTTAGGGTGGATCCTCGGTACGGTGATCTAGATCACGTACTATGACGGGCGGTACCCCAGTAGCCCTGCCATTGATTGAAACCCATTCTTTCAACGTGCCCTTACGGTTTTGATTGTATTACCCACTTTGTAGCTAGTATTGTGGAATTTAATGAATGTAACAATTTCGGCTATTTCTTATTTACTTGAAAACCCTAGACCCGATTATAATATCACTGGATTTCCTATCAAATGTTTTGGTTAGCGTAAGGTAAAAAATTACCTATGTTTATGTATGGGGAGTCTTACATGATACCTTTTCTTTTCAAAGAGTTAAGCAACTTTAACCTGTTACTCACACCGAACCTATGTTTGTCCCGGAGTTTATTTTCTGTTTTCTTAAACTCTTAGGTACTCAAATTTTTACGAGTAGCCAAGGGATTTAGGTTAGCTTTGATGAATTCTGGAGGAGCAATGGAGTAGGAGGCTTCAGCGTTTGTAATATATATAGTGTTCCGCTGTGTGTTCTCTGAGTCGTTTTTTTGGGTTGTATTTTATGTTGTAATAACTAGACAGGTGTTTATAATTGTCTAGTATGTGATGTATAAGCTGTGTAACTCTGATAGATGTTGTATCTATGTACTATTATATGTGATTAATATAATTTATTCGTTCCGCTGTTGAGATTCTGATGTTGTTTCTTTCTTTCTTCTTTATCTTTCTCTTTTCTATCCCTTTCTTTCTTAAAGATGATGCGTCTTTCTATGGAGAGAAAGGCGGGTCGTTACAGTAAATCACCTACCCTTGTTGAAATTTTTAATCATCAATCTTCTAAGGTTATCGTAAACTATTCATTTCTAAGAAAATGCCAAAAACTAATGAAGCTATTGATGATATCGAAGTTTAAGGATTCTAAGTACCACGTGGAAGCAATGCCGCCAACTCTAACCCTTATAAATACGAATGCCATAGCATTGTAAAAGAGGGTGAATCGTTTCTTTTCATCTTTACCAAACTAAAGACTGTAAACTCTAAATTGAATTGGAACAAAATTAAGAATTGATTTGCAACCTTTGAGACTTATGAACAAAGACTTGGATGAATAATTTAGCTTATTTCCTTCTATTTTTGCATATTTGATTATAATCGAAATTTGAACTTGGACTTGACTTTAGGCTTATAAATAGCATAAGGCCATTTAAGCCCTTATTCAATTTAAAGTTATTTCGCATATCGACTATCTTACTTATCAAAAATATGAGTAATGGATTGTGGCTTATGTAACTTGCTCATTTTGTGCATTAACGAAAGATTAATAGACTATTGCATATTTAAGTAACTTGCCTATTTTTCCCATGGATGTGATATGGTTTTTGACCATTTCTATAACAAAGTCAACAACCTAAAGGTGTGATGGGACCATTTCGATTGAGATCATTTTGTACCGAGTCTTGAACTATAAGCCAATCTTTGGTTCAATATTGCCATCACAACCCTCTAAATTAATACTACATTGAACAACATCATGGATGTTAGACCAATGTTGGCTTAGCATGGCATCATGGACGTTATACCAATTTTTGATCTACCATTTTAATGCTAGAAGGAGGGTTTTGACTTTGATATCATATCAACTTTGTCTAAAAATTAATCACTTAAAGCTTTGTTTCAGGAAAATGGAAAGAGCTAAGAGCCTGGTCAATCTTCAGAATGAGGAAATAGTACAATAAACAACATTGGAAGATAATATCACTCTATGATTAAACTAGAAAATGCAGAGCCTGGTCAACCTTCAAAACCAGCAAAGCCAATTAATAGTGAAGCTAAAATCAATGACTTAACGGAACAAATGGAAGTAATGCAAGAGTTACTAAAGAAGCTCCTTTCACAAAAGTCTTCTAAAATAATAAAGCTTACTGAAGGAGAAGAGACCGAATCTCCAATGAAAAATCTTGGAACTCCCATGCTCTAAAGCAAGAATAAAGACAAAATCATTATGACCCATAAAAAATAGAATCCAATAGGTTGGAGCTATAGAATTCTCTCCAAAATTGCTAGCATATAACAAGGTCAAAGCAGATCGCCATAAAGAATTAGCAGAAAGGTCGAACGAGCAATCGGAAAGCTCAATCTTGCACAAGGAATACATGCCCTATAGATCTGATTACCACATTGATTAAGCTTACTCGAGAGATATAATGGATAGAATAGCAAAGGACTAAGCTTTCGGGCTAAGTTATAATGGATCCATTACAATGATTAAGCTTACTCGAGAGATATATAGATCCATTATAACTTTCGGGCTAAGTTGATACAATTGATAACTAAGGCCAAATATACCGATCATGCACTGCCTTTAAGGCTTACGTGAGAAAGGTATAGAGCATGGCGAGTGTACACGCAAGTGCGTACACCTGTCGACCGTAGATGTTAATAGAAAATACACACACACACACAAAAATGTTTTTTTATATGTTTTTTTAGAAAGAGAGAGTTTTGCAAAATCATCTTAGCACCATTTAATTTAGAAGATAAAAAAATGTTATATCCTTTATTTTAAATTAACCACTTTTTAAAATAAAGATTTTCAATTAGGATGTATTTCATAATTAACACGTATGAATCTTTCAATATAATAGTTAAACCATTGTTATTTGTAATCAAACTTTATTTTTATTTTTGTAAAGACAAATAAACTTTCAAAAATTTCAATTTAATAAACCAAAACCATATATTTATCTTAAAGTGTTTCTTTAAAAATAAATCAAAATGCTTAAAAAAATTCTTCGTTTGTTTTTGAATTTTGTTTTGAGTTTTTGGAAGAAAATAAAAGTTAATCCAAAATCAAGAAGAAGACGAGTCTCCCCCCATACTTGATTTTGACTGTATTCCCACAGTCAATCCAAGTGAAAGGAACGTTTGTTATTATTTACATGAAAATGAAATGTATTTACACGGCATCAGAAAGTATATCGTTAAAAAGTATGTGAAACGACCTTCCAAAGACCGATTCGTCTGTCTTGTCAAGTATACGAAACACAGCTTAAGCTCGAAAAACCAAATCATAAAAGACTTCAAAGTTGATTGTCGATGTGGGATTTGTTTTATTAAAAATTGAACAAGTTGTTTTGTTTTCAATGATTTTTAGGGTTGATAAAACTATTGATTGAAAATCACATTTATTTTCACCAAATTGAAATTTAAGTTTATCATTGAAAACTTCTTCCAAATTATCGATTTCAAAGTCAAAATGGTGATCGAAATCTTCCCTATCAAAATTTATTGACTCATTTTTGTGAAGTCCATAAAACTCATGTTCGTTAAGTTCATCTTCCTTTGTTGGATTATCAACAACTTCATCGCATATATCCATTTCAAAAATCCAAAGTTGTTGTATGCAAAGTTTTAGAAAAAGGAATACCGAATTTAAATTGAGTTTCTCACCCTTAAAGAATTGAAATCCAACTTACTTACTGTGTTTTCAACAACTTCATTAAGATTGTTATTTTCAATTTCAAAAGTTGTTCGAAAATCGTCAATTGTGGTAAAAGATGGGTTATCGCTTGACTCGTCACATGTTGGGATTTGGTTTTGTTTTTCACGTTGTTTCATATATGTTTCAAACAACGAATTTGTGTGATCATCGTAAATTTCGTTCATGTTCAACAAAATCCAATTTATAGTTATTAACTTGAGAAATTTTGATTTGAATTTGTTGAGAAACAAAATTTTCAATCGTAACGTGGTTAAAATTATTTCCGTTGCCAAATTCATTTGAAAAATTATTTTCATTTTCATTTTGAGTTTGAAATTCATTTTGAAGTTCGAAATTGAAGTGGCATGGGTTATACTTGAAGTCATTTGAATTTTGAAGTGAATTCAAATTTTGATTATTTTGAAAATTTTGACTTGAGTTATCACACAAATAAAATTATACAAATCATTTATCATTTGATTTTCTTGTGTAGAGATTTCAAGTAGATATGAAATGCTATTTTCGAGATTCAAGGGTTGGTCATTGTTTTGTAAACTTTGATGTTCAAAATTCAAATTTTTAAAGAATATTTGTCGTTGAAATATCCATACGAATTCGGAGTGAAGTCATATGGATTATATTGATTTTCATAACTATTATAAAATTCAAGTGAATATTGAATTTCGGTCATTTTCAAGAATGTTCTTGGTTTTTTTATAAAGGAAAAAATATTTGCAAATAGAATTTATTTTTCAAAATGGAAAATTGAATTTTGTTTTGTTTTTACATTTATAAATTTTTTTGGCTTTTGAAAAGATTTTATATATTTTTGTTTTTTTCTAAAATTTTCTTTTGGATTTTTTAAAATTTCAAAGAAAAAGGATTAGAATAAATTTCAAAGGAAAAGGAATATTTACAAGTTTTTTAGTTTCGAATGTTCATTTTTTTTTAAAATATGCATGAACTAATGCAACTAAATGAATGTAGTGGTTAATTACAAGTGATTTATCTAAGTTAACCCAAAATTGTATAATTACACTTTGTCTTAAATCAATAAGATAGTTCGCAGCCAGGTAAGGGGTAGGAGTTATCGGTGCACCACCAATCACCATAGCAATGCAGCCGATGGTTAAGTACCTTTAGAGGAACAACCACTATAATATTTACGAATCACCGTAATATTTATAAATGCTTATTACTTTGTCGTAGCCTAGACACCGAGAAGACAAATTGTTCAAAGAAGACAACTTGTCAATATGCAATTAAGAGTTATCGATGTCTAACCTATATTCGTAATCAAAACTCTAGGATGAAATGCAAAGTAGAAATTAAACGTGTACTAACAATGCAACTACGAATGAAATTTGTTTTTTTTGAATTTTTTTAATAAAATGCAAATGCAAGTAACCAACAACGCAATTCAAATAAAACTAGAGATGAGGTTAAAAGCTGCAAATTTTCTTATATAAGCACGCTAACAATTTATTTTTGGAAAGCGGAGCGGCAGTTTTCAACAAGCTATTCTTCCTTTATTTCCTGCTTTGGCAACCTGAAAATTAAAAATAAGATGTATACAATTGTTATTATTATTATTATTATTTTTTGGTTGTTTTTCCTTTTATAAAGGAAAAGTTTTGCAAAGAAAACTACACTAAACAAATGGACACAAAATGGACGAATGTCGTGTCTTAGCTGGAATCATTTAAAATATGATTCGATCTAGGCTCCTGAAGAATTTGTCAAAGAAAATCAGAAACCTGCCCATATTCAAGAGAGTTACCAAAAACCACCAAATAAAACCATGAATTTTGTGGAAAACGATTCTTAGAAAGATTTTACTCCGCCAATTAATTGAATAGACGTTATTCATGCAGGGCCACATTTAACTGAGAGCAGCAAGGGAGTCAGAAGCAAGTACATCAGAGAGGAAAGAGATAGAGTATTTTCTATTCAGAAGGAGCCACCGCTAAAAAATCACAAATATTAGCTTCAAATTCCCAATATAACAATAACCCTATAGGAGTTAAGAGGGGTTCACTATCCACACAATGTCCTATTGATGATAATTGCATAGATTGGGCTTTCTACAGTGTCCAAAATTCTCATTGATATTGGAAGTGTGCTAAATTTTATCTTTAAGCATGCCTTGAATATGATGGTAATTTTAGAAGAAAAATTAGAGCCAAGCTTCGAGCCCACTTTGAGTTCAATAATAAAGGATCCACTCCAAGAGGGTAAAATAAGCTTCTAATGCAAAGGGGATTCCACCATGTTCAAGAACTTTCGAAACCTTGTTTGCCATAGTGGACCAACCTTTCTACTACAATGCTTTCTTTAAGAGACCAGTCCTGGATAAGGTGGATGCTTTCGTATCTCCAAATTATTTGTTGGTGAAATTTCTAACTAAGAAAGGAGAGGAAATGATAAGGGCCGGAGAGCAATTCATCTCTCTAGAATTATATTTTGCTACCGTCGGTCAATACAAAAGAGATAATCTTTCTTGTTATGACTTAGAGATAGATGAATCTATCAAAAGGCCCTTGGATGATGGCCCTTTAAGCCCGGATTGGACGCTTAAAGGCAAGCAGGAAAGAATAAAGCCTACCAAATACTAAAAGAAATAAGCTTAGATTCAGTTGATCCAGCAAAGACTGTAAGGATTGGAAAGGAATTAAACGACAAACTAAAAAGGGATTTATCCTACTTCTTCGTCCAACAAGGATATTTTTGCTACACACACGTAGATATGTTTGGAATTGACCCAACAACCATGAGCCATGCCCTGAACATAGATCCAAATGTCACTCCTATCTAACAAAAGAAAAGGCAATTCTATAAGGTTTGAGCTAATGCATTGACAGAGGAAGTCAAAAGGCTACGTGAAAATAGATTCATTAGAGAAGTTTTCTACCCAAAATTGTTGGCCAATCCTGTACTAGTTAAAAAGCCTAGTGGAAAATGAAGAACGTGTGTTGACTGTACTAATTTGAATAAGTATGCCCCGAGGATTGTTATCTCTCACCACGAACATACCATTTTGTTGATGCGACAAGTGGACATAAACTATTGTCATTTATGGATACTTACTCAGGGTATAATCAAATTCCCATGTACAGATGAAGAATGCACAAGTATTATAACTGATTGGGGAATATACTGCTACAAAATTTTGCCTTTTGATCTGAAGAATGTTGGAGTTACATATCGAAGACCGGTAAATAGAATGTTTAAAGAGAAAATTGGTCAAATCATGGAAGTATACGTAGATGATATGTTAGTCAAATCTCAAGAAGAAGTCGATTACTTAAAAGATCCTGAAGAAATGTTTGAAGTCTTAAGAAAGAATAAAATTAAATTGCATACGCAAAAGTGCTCTTTGGGATGCAATCTGGGAAGTTCCTAGGGTATATTATTAGCACCAGAGGAATCGAGGCAATCTAGAGTAAATGGAAATGATTAGGGACATGGAAAAACGAAAAACAAGTAAAAATGTGATGAGTTTGAACGGAAGAGTGGCAACCTTGAATATATTCATCTCTAAAGCTTTTGAAAAATGCATACCGTTCTTTGATGTGATCAAATAGAGGAAGAAATTTGAGTGGTGGGAGGATTTCTAAAGAGCCTTTAAAGAACAAAAAGATCATCTTGAAAAGCCTCCAATTGTATCTAGCCTCGTAGAAGGAGAATGTCGTTATCTCTATATGATAGTTTTCGAGCATGCAGTAAGCTCTGTTTTAATAAGGGAATAAAATAAAACTCAGCTTCCAATATATTATGTTTGCAAAAGGCTCAAATACGTAAAGGTCATGTATCTGGTCATAGAAGAGTTGACATTCTACTTAATACTCATCACTTGAAAGTTAAGAGCTTATTTTCATGTGCACCCGATTAAGGTTTTAACCAACCTTCCACTTAGATGAATCTTCGGTAAACCCAAGATGTCAGGAAGGTTAGTAAAGTGGGAAATAGAACTTATCCAGTATGATATTAAGTTCTAACCGAGAGTGGAAATTAAAGGAAAAGCTCTAGCAAACTTTATAAATGAACGCATAGGCACCAAAGAGCAGTCAGAGAAGGAAGAAGACATGAAGCCTAGGTGACAATTATTTGTTGATGGAGCAATATATGAACAGGGGGTCGGGGTAGGATATATGATCATTACCCTCGACGGACATCGACTGCACTATGCTTTGAGTTAGGATTTCCCTCCACTAATAATGTAGCTGAATACGAATCAATAGCAGAAGGACTTACCTAGCTCCATAGTGAATAATTCCAAGGATAGAGGTTTTCGATGACTCTGAATTAATGGTTAATCAGTTAAATCAAACATATCAAACAAAAGATGCCAAACTAATCATTTATGTCAATAAGGTGCTAAAGATGTTAGCTCAATTTGAGGATTTTTCCATACACCAAGTTCCTAAAGGGAAGAATTCTTAAGCCGATAAATTAGTAAAACTCGCCAGCTCACGAACAGCATCGAAAACTCGCATTGTACCTGTAGATTTCTAGAAAAACCATCATATAGAGGAAAAAATTCTTGAGTTAGGAAATGAGGCACTGTTATTTACTGGATCTCAGGCCCTTAAGCAAACCAATAAAGAAAATGAATTGAGAAATGGATACAGAGAAAACCAAGAGAGAATCTTTCATGAAGAGAATAATAGTCCATACGGAAGCAACCAGATGGCACCCATTATTGAGTACTTTGTGGAAGGAAAACTACCATGGGACAAACGATAGGATAGAAAGATAAGGCTCCAAGCCCTAAATTTTACCATGATAAACGGGATACTCTATAAAAAAGGATAATTCCTTTCCATACTTAAGATGTGTTAGTCGAAAAAATGGCTTAAGATTTGTTAAGGGAAGCACATGAGGGATTCTATGGAGTTCATTTCAATAGGGTAAAATTAGCGAAAATGGTCATGTAGCAAGATTTTTATTGGCCTCAAATGAGTAATGATGTAGAAAATTATGTAAAGAGATCCGATAGTGCTAGAAATTTTCCATAATTCACATGTCCCCAAGTTAATTGATCCTAGTTTCAGGTCCATGGCTCTTTGACTTATGAGAAATCGATTTAATTGGACCATTAGCTATATCTAAGGGAAGAGCTAAATTTGCAGTAGTAGCCACTGATTATTTTACCAAAAGGGTAGAAGTAGAATTATTACCGAACATAACATCAGGAAAAGTGTTAATTTGTAATTAAGAACATAGTTACATGGTTTGGAATACCACATAAGATAATATACGATAATGGAACTCGGTTTAAAAGTAAGAATTCACCAAATTCTGTGATATCAATGGAGTAGTCTAATGTTTTTCATGTATAGCTCATCCAAAAGCTAATGGAGCCATTGAAACTGCCAATATTCTTAAGAAATGACTAGACAAAGCAAAAGGAAACTGGGTAGAAGAACTACCGCTAGTGCTCTGAGCATATAGAAATTCTACTAAGACTGGAATGGGACATAACCCCCTTTTATTTAACATATAGATGTGAATTAATGCTTCCAATCGAGATTGAAATTCCATCCCATCGAATCATTGCATATGCATTTGAACCCAATCAAGAATCAAGGAAAGAATTCTTAGATTTGATTAATGAGTCAAGGGATGAGGCGGCTATACGACCGACCGAACATCAACCGAGGAAATGCAAAGCCTGGTCAACCTTTAGAACCAGGAAAGCCAATGGATAGTGAAGCCAAAATCAAAGACTTAACATAGAAAATGGTAGTAATGCAAGAGTTAGAGAAGGTCCTTTCACAAAAGTCTTCGAGAACATCAAGGCTCACTGAAGGAGAAGAGGTGGAATCTCCAAGGAGAAATCTATATATATCCATGCTCAAAAGTAAGGATAAAGACAAAATTGTTATGACTCCACGGAAATAGGGAATCCAAAAGGTTGGAGCTGCAGCATTCTCTCCAAAATTTCTATTAGATAACAATGTCAAAGCAGATCGCCACGAAGAATTAGCAGAAAGGTCTAACGAGCAATTGGGAAGCTCAATCTTGCGTAATGAATACAGGCCCTATAAAGCTGATTACCACAATGATGAAGCTTAATTGAGAATATATCAGATAAAATTGCAAAGGATAATGTTTAAGGAAAGAGAACCCAAAGGATAATGTTTAAGGAAAGAGAACCCTTGATCCCAGAGTCAACAACAATTCATGAAGCCCCATTCATAGAAAGAATAATGCTTGTCAAAATTCCATCACACATCAAGATTCCATCACTTAGGTATATCGGGATTCAATGATCCTCTTCTAGCCTTTAAGAGTCAAACGGACTTCATAATGCTTTTGAAGTCGTACACTATAGGCTCTATTCGACCACTTTCCAAGTAGCAGCCACAAAGTGGTATAGACATTATAGAAAGAAAACCATTTATTCTTGGAAGTAATTCTCTTATGTATTCTCAAAGAACTTCTGTGTATGCAAGTTCCCTACTCGTAAAGACCCGTTTTCCCGCACCCTTTGAACCAACAATAAACCACATGTCCAACTCAAATTACACGAAAAAACGGATCATTTTAAGGGTGATAAAGAAAAGCAGACAGAACAGAATCTCTTACGAATGGAATAACATATAGTATTGAACAAATATTTTTACAGTGGAAAACTTTTAAATACATATATCAGAGTCTAACCTAACTTCAGCTTGGACAGTTATGAAACCTGCAAACATCAAACAAAATTCACTAAGTACAATGGATAATAGAATATGTCCATATGTCGATGAATATCTCCGGCACTCCTCTGGAAACTCCAACCATCTTCGACTAAACCTGAAACTACTCGGATCTGATCCGAGTATTGAAAATATCCGAATCAGGCTTGATAAACCAGCGTGAGAAAAACTCAATAATAGATGATAGTGCCATATATTAGCCTTTGGATGAAAATCCTTTGAAAAGAAATAGTATCTCGTAAGACAAGTCCACACATAAACATGGACATGTTTTTACCCTATGATAACTAAAAAACTTTTATATAAAAACCTTTGATATTATTTCTAATGACATTCTTTGAAAACCTTTGCAAATAAACTTATTAATCTTAGCCGAAATGGTTACATTGATTAAATTACAGCATACTAGGCTCTATAAACAAAACCGTAAGTTCTTATTGGAGAATGGATTTCCATACAAATGACCAGGCGCATGATCTACCTTTAGAAAGGGGTACACCTCTAGATGGATGTCCCGAGGACCACCACAAAGGATCCTCTACCAACACAAGACCAGCCTACCTTTATAACTAG
Organism: Allium cepa; assembly: GCA_030765085.1. Classification (NCBI taxonomy): domain Eukaryota; kingdom Viridiplantae; phylum Streptophyta; class Magnoliopsida; order Asparagales; family Amaryllidaceae; genus Allium; species Allium cepa. Next base: position 75,230,891 of record CM060942.1, read on the forward strand.
ATGGTACCGAATATGACATCCTCCGATCATTATCGACCTTTATCGAGGGCCCTCTAGCATACACCACATTAATTTACACCCCGATGTCATAGCGGGAAGAAATATATCTAGAAGAGGATGACCATATCCTAATTGGGAATGACCCACTTAGCCTTGCTGCATCTAATCCTGTTTCGGTCATTTCCGGTTTGATGAGGCTTGAGCCAAATGATTACCTTTTCTCACAGCACATATCACATCTTTGAATGCCACATTGCCATTTCCGTTTAACTACTAATTGCCTTCCATAAAAAACAACCTTTGAGCTCGTATGTCTCAAGGAGGGTGTTAAGCTAAGAGAAGTTGCCTTCTCCGCCACCACTGATGTACATTTGTAAAGGCCAATGTACGTAATCGTTAGAAATTCAATGTCAGACAAATGTCCATACAAGTTTTCCATGAACATGACAAACCAAAGGCGCTTTCCTCGGCCATTACTAGGCAAGAAGCCCTTGCAATCCGCAAAATCTCCATCACGAGGAAACCACTGCTATAAATAACTCTATAATGGGGGCCAACCAGAGCATGTTCAACAAGCAGTCTTCACGCTAGGAAGATCCACGGTCTTCAATCACCATCTTCAACATGTCTTCACGTTCGAACGTATACATTGGTTCGAAGTGGTTTTCGGATAGGAATTAACCAAATCCGTCTCCGGTTCCTTCGAAATCCAATTATCGATAAAAGTGAATATGAATATATAGGATTTATTAAGTCTCTTTTCACTTTAATTCCCTTCGAATGATTTTGAAATCTCTTTCTTTTAACTTAGGATAATTCTAAGCAATTCATTCTTTTGCTTTTGGAAAATATCTCAAATTTCCTTACTTAATTCTTGATCCAAATTCCTTAACTTTTAAGCGGGTCAAAAACAATGTTATTGAAGACATCGCTTACGACAAACCCTAAATCAATCTTAGCCAACATTTTTGAGTCAAAATGATCATAGAAATAATTCATTATGGAAATTGCTTAACTTTTGGATAATACAAATCTTATTTTAATTCAAAACTTAATACAATCTTTTTAGTTAAGAGCATCCGGGCTTTCCCTTCTATCTGTTCCACCTCTCGCCTAAGAAAAGAAAACATAGGCCAGGTAAGTTCAGGGCACTGGTTGCTCCATCCTTAACCTTAGTTAAACACCTTGTTTTATCTTCCCAGATCTCATACGCGGGACAAATGTACTAGTCGTTTCCGCATACTCAGATTTTTCAACTTATTTAGGAATTGCTTATAAATATTCCAAATTATCTTTCAAAACACTTAATTATACTTTTTTAAAATATTCACAATTGATTCTGAGAAACGTCATTACATTTAAACTCATATGCCAATAGTTATACAATTCACAGTATAAAAGTGCTGCGGAAAGTGCCGCATAAGCTTATTTGATTAAACAACTTTTAAACATTCGATAATTCATATTTTCCAATCCATATCTCTTTTAAATCATTTAAATAGATTTATCAAATTTATTTCATATTTTTCCATTATTTAAATGTCCATTTAAACAGATTTCCTGTTATGGTCGCTAAACTACACTAGCGCGATTTTTCTTGAAAATTGATTTGGACTTATTTCAAAATCTACTTATCGAAACTTTGATTTTCTTTCTTCGTTTAGAAGATATAGATATATAGTCCAGAATTTTCTTATCTCAAAGAATTCCGAGCCATATTTCACTCCATACATTCATTTGAACTTTTTGCTGTGAAATCGCGAACTACCGTTGCGCGACGCGTCTAGTTTTAACTTATTTTTCAATATTTGAAATAGTCTATTCAAATTGGATTTCAACACTTATAAAATCATTACAAATCATTTTAAATCAATAATTTCGCTTTTTAAAGTATTTAAAATATATTTTCAATATTACCACATTATAATATTATTATATTCTCATTATTTTAATATTAAATTTCAAATTCCAATTTCAATTCAATTTTAATTCTAATTTCAAATTAAACACATTTAAAACTTAGATTTAAGTATAATTTCAATTTAAACTTCCATACAACCTCAAACTAAACTTCACTTTTTCAAAATTGATTTCAATTTCAATTTCTCTACTCATCTTAATTTCAATTTCCAATTAACTATCCTTTTCGAATCCGTTTCACTTCAAATTTCAAATTCTCTTTCATTTTAACTTTAATTTCACTTCTAAATGAAAAGAGACTTATTTTTCCACAATATCTCATATTACTAAAGTGTGGTCTTTTTAAACAAAGGGATTACTAAATTAATAGAAATTTGATGTCCAAATTATCGTCACAACCATATAATAATCATATAACATTAACATATTCAATATAGTAAATGTCATAACATTACTATGGATTATCCAACATATCCAAACAATCAACCAAACATCCATATCACCAAATAGTGGTTATCTAACATAACAATTAAGCATGATAATCAATATAATTCAAAAAGCGATGAGAATTTTTCACACCTTCATATCCATTACGTCAAACATTAACGTAAGTTTTCCGTTTCTGGCTATCGTGCTATTTCCAACGTCTCGTCTTTTGTCGTTTCCTTTCCGAACGCTTTTGATTTCCTTTTATTTTCTCTTTCTTTTTTCCTTTTCTTCTCTCTTTTTTTCTTTTTTTATATGGAGGACGTGAGCTTTTTTTGGAAGGAGGAGAGAGTGTGGCCTTGGGGTATAGGCGTGTAGGAAGGGGTAGGTGTATAGGCTTGGGTTTTGGTGAGGTGGTGCTCGACCTAGGGGGTAGGAGCTCGGGTTTGGTGACGTGGTGCTCGGCTTGGGCTTAGGTTGGCTCGGCTGTGGGTGTAGGGAAGGGTAGGCGTGGGTTTTGGGTGAGGAGGAGGTGGATAGGTGGTAGTTTGGCTTGTGTAAGGTGATGTAAGGTGATGTTTTGAAGTATGAAGGTGATAACTTGAAGGTAGAAGGGAAATGGTGGAAGTAGAGAAGGTTTTTGGAAATTTTTGTGAAATGAAAGTGTAGTGAAAATAAAGAGATGTGTGGTTGTATTTAAATTGAACATCTTTAGTGATAAATGACATTAATACTCTCTTCATTTTTGGATTTAAATATACTTTTACTTTATGTGAAAAAGAGTGATTTGATATGTATTAATGGTGATGGTAAGAAATAGAAATGATTACTTATCATTTCTTTCTTAGATTGTGTGTTCAAAGAAGAGACTTTGCATTGATTTGATTTGCATTAAATGCATGGATGCTTGTGTCATTAATTCCTTAAATTAGTTTTCTTTTCACTTTTCCATTTGCTCCTTTTCTATGTATAAGCATAACATCGTATTAATGAGATGAAGTAGAGTAATGATGTTGTTTCATAAAAGCTTTAATAATTTTTAAATTTGTCAAATCATATTTTTTACTTATTATACATTTATGTAAATATTTTCAAAAGTAAACTCTTTTTGTTTTTTGTGCTAAATGTAGAATGTTTATATAGTTTGTAAACTTGTATTTATAAGTTAGAAAATGTATCAAGTTGCAACAACTTGTCGACAACTTGTTTTGGTTGAAAACGGTGTTTTTGACGACAAAGTTTACAGTCAAAATTTGACGTTTTTATTAAACTATATATTGAAGTAAATCAACCTTTAAAACGAACTTTTTAATTCTTTAAATAAATTAAAACTTGTCTCTTTATATTTTAAAAATATATTTAATTAGTATCAAAATCTCTAATTTTACAGTGTACGTAAAACTGTCAAAATGCGATAAATTTTGGTTATTTTTGTAAAACGATTATTAACAAACTTTTAAATCTTTTAACATACTTTTATTATCTTTATTAGATGTTTTAAATAAGATTTACCTAGTTAAATAGATATTTAAATTCATTTATTTAAGCCTTTATTTATTTTTAACTTTTGTCGATTTGTTCAAAAATCCAAATTTATATGTTTTAATTTATTAACTATAAGAATAGATAATTATTTATTATATATAACATATTATTTAAGATTTAAACTCCTTTTTAAATTTAAATCGAATAAAATCTCTCATTTTCGAAGTAGCGAAATTACGGGTCGTTACATTCTCCCCTACTTAAAAGAATTTCGTCCTCAAAATGAAATCAAAGATACAGAACTATAAAGGTCAACAATATATGTCAAAGGAAATACTATCACTAAATACCGATCATAAAGTACAATCATTCATCCTGGTCCTAACCTGAGTGCATAACAGAACTATAAAGGTCAAAAATATACGTCAAAGGAAATACTATCACTAAATACGGATCATAAAGTACAATCATTCATCCTGGTCACAACCTGAGTGCATACTACACACCTGAGGTAAGTCAACTATCTATATTAGTCAACCTAAAATGTCATACAAAAAGACTGCCTCCCATATCATAGCGCGTACTATGTGCTTAAGATAATCACAATTGCTATAATACAACAACCCCAAAATATCCCAAAGTGAAACACTAATCATCGGATGAAACCTCTGATGGCGCTTCTAAGTCTATCTCTTCTGGTTCCTCGTCTTCCTCCTGGCTCCTCCTTCTCTATCTCTAGAATTATGTCCCACCCTAATGGCTGCCACTGGTGGCCTCCTGGGAACCATGGCTCATACTGCTCTATCTCAATATCCTCTAAACCAATATCCTCAGCTACCATCGGAATGGGAGATCCTATCTCCTGAATGGGCATACCCATATCCCAAATAATATGCTCATCGTCTTCTGAATCATCTTCCTCGTAAAACCTCGCATCGTAAGTCCCTGAGACTTTTGTCTCTATCTCTATGGGCTCTTCGATCAGTGGCTCGATCTCCATGGGCTCGTCCATAGGTTCCTCTTCCTCCGGTTCCTCATCATCACTCAAGGGATCTAACATCCAGTCATCCATCTCATCCTCTGCCTTGTCATCTTCCTTCGCTCCTGCATCGATCTCTATGTCTACGGGCAACACATCCTCAATATCTGGAACAACTATCAACTCCTCATCGTCGGAGATATCAATCGGGTGGTCAAATGATCCCAGTACTATACCAGAGGGTCCTCTTACTGGTATATCTTCCTCATCACTTGTGATCGGCGTATCAACAACTTCTAAGTCTCCGTATTTAGCTAAGGCTTCCCTAAATCGTTGCCTAAGTGCTAGTCTTTCTGCCTTGGTTGGTTTCTAAAATTTTATACATGAGAACTCAAAATCAGTTATCGTTTTCTATCAAAGATTCCATTTTTAGCTTATTTTTATTTTATTAAATGCTTCTTACTTAATTATTATCATCATCATCATTTTTTCTCTCTAATGGATTCTAGCAGAATTTGGACATTGACAAAATAGCAAAATGATAGCTTATATATCGATTCCAAAATACGTTCATACTAAGTGACTTCTAAGAAGTACACTCGAAAAGTTTTACAAAAATTCCTACCGTTAAAAATACTTAGATAAGGCTTACTTATACATGCTTAACTAACTTAAACTTCCACTATCCCTTTTTCTACAGCAGTTGGTGGATGAGTAAGGGTAACAAAAGGCCTCGGCTGTTCTGCCGCCTTGAGCATTGGACAGTCTCTGGCGATATGTCCTAAAATGTGGCAGTAATAACAACTCTCGGGGACAGTTTTCTTAAAGGTCTAGACGTTTGCTCCTAATTTACATTCTTTGACTATATGTCATAATTCTTTGCACCGATAACAACACTTTTCCTTCCCTTTTGGGGCTTTAGGTTACTTCTTTGTTCTAGAGCAATCATGTAGAAAATGTCCTAGCTTCTTACACTTAAAGCAGCGTATACCTTTTCGAACAGGTTTTTCTTCCTTCTGTTTCCTTATTTTCTTGGCTGGTGCTTCAGTAGTAGGCTGTAGAACAACATCTTCGAATTTTAGGGTATTGATTATCATTTCCCTAAACGATCCATGGATGAAGCTTACCATGCTACACTGGAGCTTATCTCATTTGCTTAACCAGTTCTTAACTTCTATAATCTTTTCTGATCCCGAGAACTTCCTTTGTCTTAAGAACTCGAACTCCCAACAAAGTGAAACGAAGTTCAGTGGGTTTGGTCTTTCCTGAAAAGAATATTATTTCTCTACATACCAAATTGTGAAATTTAATTCATGAGAATTTGTTCTTATTTACCCATTTTATACTTATCAAATCATTTATCATTTCTTAAGGCTGAATATCTAGGGTTATGAAAGTTCTATAGTTTTCAACAATTGATTTTTTTATAGGAATATCTTATAGTCAAATTGTGCAATTCTAATCGCAAGATATTCATATTTTAGTTTTACTAAGCAAAAATCACAATCAATCCTTAATTTCTAACCCAAAATGTAATAATGTCCCCTTTAATATTTATAATATAAACCCAAGGTAAAATTATTTCATTTTCCAATTTCTTTAAAACAAAATCACTTTTATAAAATTAATAAATACGCGCTCATATATATAATACTCTCATAATTCATTCTAGGGTGTTACTATCCCTATCTCTAATGAGTTATTCATCCTAGGATATTAATAATCCTTTCTTTGATGAGACTTTTACCCATAATAGAGCCAAGGTTCTCGCTTAACCTTCAGCTCTGATACCAAATGTAACGACCCGTTTTCTCGTACCCTTTGAATCGATAATAGACCATACATGTCCAACTCAAATTGTACGAAAAGAAGGATATTTTTAAGGGTGATAAAGAAAAGTAGATAGAACAGAATCTCTTACGAATGGAATAACATATAATATTGAACAAATATTTTTACAGTGGAAAACTTTTAAATACGTATATCAGAGTCTAACCTAAATTCAGTTTGGACAGTTATAAAACCTGCCCTTACAAATGCTGACAAACATCAAACAAAATTCATTAAGTACATCGGATAATAGAATATGTCCATATGTCGATGAATATCTCCAGCTCTCCTCTGGAAACCCCAACCATCTTCGACTAAACCTGAAACTACTCGGATCTGACCCGAGTATTGAAAATACACGAATCAGGCTTGATAAAGCAGCATGAGAAAAACTTAATAATAAATGACAGTGTCATATGTTAGCATTTGGATAAAAATCCTTTGAAAAGAAAGAGTATCTCGTAAGAAAAGTCCACATATAAACACGGATTTGTTTTTACCTTACGATAACTAAAGCACTTTTATAACAAAACCTTTGGTATTATTTCTAATGACTTTCTTTGAAAACCTTTGCAAATAAACTTATTAATCTTAGCCAAAATTGTTACATTGATTAAATTCCAGCATACTAGGCTCTACAAACAAAACTGTAGGTTTTTATTGGAGAATGGATTTCCATACAGATGACCAGGCGCGGATCTACCTTCCGAAAGGGGTACACCTCTAGATGGATGTCCCGAGGACCATCACAAAGGATCCTCTACGAACACAAGACCGGCCCACCTCTATAACCAGATGGTACCGAATATGACATCCTCCGGTCATTATCGACCTTTATCGAGGGCCCTCTAGCATACAGCACATTAATTTACACCCCGATGTCATAGCGGGAAGAAATATATCTAGAAGAGGATGACGATATCCTAATTGGGAATGACCCACTTAACCTGCTGCATCTAATCCTATTTCGGTCATTTCCAGTTTGATGAGGCTTGAGGCAAACGATTACCTTTTCTCACAGCATATATCACATCTTTGAATGCCACATTGCCATTTTCGTTTAACTACTAATTGCCTTCCACAAAAATACAACCCTTGAGCTCGTATGTCTCAAGGAGGGCGTTAAGCTAACAGAAGTTGCCTTCTCCGCCACCACTGATGTACGTTTGTAAAAACCAATGTACGTAATAATTAGAAATGCAATGTCAGACAAACGTCCATACAAGTTGTCCAGGAACAGGACAAACCGAAGGCGCTTTCCTCGGCATTACTAGGCGAGAAGCCCTTGCAATCCGCAAAATCTCCATCACGAAGAGATCACTACTATAAATAACTCTATAATGGGGGCCAACCAGAGCATGTTCAACAAGCAGTCTTCACGCTAGGAAGATCCACGGTCTTCAATCACCATCTTCAACATGTCTTCACGTTCGAACGTACCCATTGGTTCGAAGTGGTTTTCGGATAGAAATTAACCAAATCCGACTCCGGTTCCTTCGAAATCCAACTATTGATAAAAGTGAATATGAGTATATATAATTTATTAAGTCTCTTTTCACTTTAATTCTTTTCGGATGGTTTCGAAATCTCTTTCTTTTAACTTAGGATAATTTTAAGTAATTCGTTCTTTTGCTTTTGGAAAATATCTCAAATTTCCTCACTTAATCCTTGATCCAAATTCCTTAACTTTTAAGCGGGTCAAAAATAATGTTATTGAAGACATCATTTACGACAAACCCTAAATCAATCTTAGCAAACATTTTGAGTCAACAGGATTATAGAAATCATTCATTTTGGAAATTGATTAATTTTTGGATAATACAAATCTTATTTCAATTCAAAACTTAATACAATCTTTTTATTTAAGAGCATACGGACTTTCCTTTCAATCTGTTCCACCACTTGCCTAAGAAAAGAAAACATAGGCCAGGTAAGTTTAGGGCACTGCTTGCTCTATCCCTAGCCTTAGTTAATCACATTGTTTTATCTTCCCAGATCTCATAGGCGGGATAAATGTACTAGTCGTTTCCGCATACTCAGATTTTTCAACTTATTTTGGAATTGCTTATAAATATTTCAAATTATCTTTCAAAACGTTTAATTATCCTTTTTTAAAATATTCACAATTGATTCTGGAAAACATCATTACATTTAAACTCATATTTCAAAAATTATACAATTCACAGCATAAAAGTGCTGCGGAAAGTGCCATACAAGCTTATTTGATTAAAACAACTTTTAAACATTCGATAATTCATATTTTCCAATCCAAATCTCTTTTAAATCATTTAAATAGATTTATCAAATTTATTTCATATTTTTCCATAATTAAAAATGTTCATTTAAACAGATTTTCTGTTATGGTCACTAAACTGCACTAGCGCGATTTTTCTGGAAAATTGATTTGGACTTATTTCAAAATTTACTTATCGAAACTTTGATTTTCTTTCTTCGTTTAGAAGATATGGATATAATAGTCCAGAATTTTCTTATCTCGAAGAAGTCCAAGCCATATTTCACTCTATACATTCATTTGAACTTTTTGGCGTGAAATCGCGAACTAGCATTGCGCGACGCGTCTAGTTTTAACTTATTTTTCAATATTTGAAATAATCTATTCAAATTGGATTTCAACACTTATAAAATCGTTACAAATCATTTAAATCAATAATTTCACTTTTTAAAGTATTTAAAATATATTTTCACTATTACGACATTATAATATTATTATATTCCTATTATTTTAATATTAAATTTTAAATTCCAATTTCAGTTCAATTTCAGTTCTAACTTCGAACTAAACACATTTAAAACTTAGATTTAAATCTAATTTCAATTTAAACTTCCATTCAACCTCAAACTAAACTTCACTTTTTCAAAATCGATTTCAATTCCACTATTCATCTTAATTTCAATTTCTAATTAACTATCCTTTTCAAATCCGTTTCACTTCAAATTCCAAATTCTCTTTCATTTTAACTTTAATTTTACTTCTAAATGAAAAGAGACTTATTTTTCCACAATATCTCATATTACTAAAATATGGTCTTTTTAAACAAAGGGATAACTAAATTAATAGAAATTTGATGTCCAAATTATCATCACGACCATACAACCACCATATAACATTAACATATTCAATACGGTAAATGTCATAACATTACTATGGATTATCCAACATATCCAAACAATCAACCAAACATCCATATCACCAAATAGTGATTACTAACATAACAATTAAACATGATAATCAATATAATTCAAAAAGCGGTGAGAATTTATCACCTTCATATCCACTCCGTCAAACTTTAACGTAAGATTTCCGTCTCTCGCTATCGTGCTATTTCCAACGTCTCGCCTTTTGCCGTTTCCTTTCCGAACGCTTTTGATTTCCTTTCCTTTCCTTTTCTCTTTCTTTTTTCCTTTTCTTCTCTTTTTTTTTATTTTTTTAATATGGAGGACGTGAGCTTTTTTTGGAAGGAGGAGAGAGTGTGGCCTTGGGGTATAGGCGTGTAGGAAGGGGTAGGAGTGTATAGGCTTGGGTTTTGGTGAGGTGGTGCTAGGCCTAGGGGATAGGAGCTCGGGTTTGGTGAGGTGGTGCTCGGCTTGGGCTTAGGATGGCTCGGCCGTGGGTGTAGGGAAGGGTAGGCGTGGGTTATGGGTGAGGAGGAGGTGGATAGGTGGTAGTTTGGCTTGTGTAAGGTGATGGTTTGGAGTATGGAGGTGATAACTTGAAGGTAGAAGCGAAATGGTGGAAGTAGAGAAGTTTTTTCAATTTTTTTATGAAATGAAAGTGTAGTGGAAATGAAGAGATGTGTGGTTGTATTTATAAGTGAACATCTTTAGTGGTAAATGACATTAATACCCTCTTCATTTTTGGATTTAAATATAATTTTATTTTATGTGAAAAAGAATGATTTGATATGTATTAATGGTGATGGTAAGAAATAGAAATGATTACTTATTTCTTTCTTAGATTTTATATTTAAAGAGAAGACTTTGGTTGATTTGATTTGCAATAAAGCATGGATGTATGTGTCATTAATTCCTAAATTAACTTTCTTTTCACTTTTCCATTTTCTCCTTTTCTACGTATAAGCATAACATCTTATTAATGAGATGTGAAGTAGAGTAATGATGTTGTTTTATAAAAGCTTTAATAATTTTTAAATTTGTCAAATCATACTTTTTACTTTTTATACATTTATGCAAGTATTTTCAAAAGTAAACTCTTTTTGTTTTTAGTGCTAAATGTAGAATGTTTATATAGTTTGTAAACTTGTATTCATAATTTAGAAAATGTATCAAGTTGCAACAACCTGTCGACGACTTGTTTTGGTTGAAAACGGTGTTTTTGACGACAAAGTTTATAGTCAAAATTTGACGTTTTTATTAAGCTATATATTAAAGAAAATCAAACTTTAAAATGAACTTTTTACTACTTTAAATAAATTAAAACGCGCCTCTTTATATTTTAAAACATATTTAATTAGTATCAAAATTTCTAATTTTACATTATATGTAAAACTGTCAAATTGCGACAAATTTTTGTTATTTTTGTAAAACGATTATTAACAAACTTTTAAGTCTTTTAATATACTTTTATTATCTTTATTAGATGTTTTAAATAAGATTTACCTATTTAAATAGATATTTAAATTAATTTATTTAATCCCTTATTTATTTTAACTTTTGTCGATTTGTTCAAAAATCTAAATTTATACTTTTTAATTTATTAACTATAAGAATAGATAATTATTTATTATATATAACATATTATTTAAGATTTAAACTCTTTTTTAAATCTAAATCGAATAAAATCTCTCATTTTCGAAGTTGGAAATTACGGGTCGTTACACTACTATTGATTCTAGTATGCTGGCCAATGCTAAGTAGAGACTTGGGGAGCTGCTTAGTGAATACTTGTAAAGATTCAACCGGAGGCACTGAAAGCAGAGAATATGACTGATAGAGAGAAGTTGATGGCGATGCATTCAGGATTGATTGAGATAACCCCCTTTTGAGGGAACTTTATATCCATAGGTGTAGGGACCATTAGGATTTTCATTTCTAAGCTGACAAATATATCCATATAGATGAGATGTATAATGCTAAGAAGTAGTCTCATCCGAAGAAGGAAGTGGAAGGATATGGCTTTGTGTAACACCCTATATATTTAGTGACACTATTTAGGATATTTAATTAGTTAAATAAAATGATGTGTGATTGATAGATTGAGATTTGAGTTGACCATGCCTATTGGTATAATGAACCAAGGAGATAACATGAATAAAAGTGTTAGGAAATAAGGAATGACAAAATGGAAAATAGTATGAACTTATACCCAAAACCCTTAGTAAACTAAATACATGCTCATTTCACTCTCAAGTAAAATATTTTAAGGCCGTCCACCATTTTCAATCTCAGGAGAAGATAAAGCTAGGATTTTCGAGAGAAGAAGTAGATCAACTTATTCAACATCAAATCTCGCATCTTTAATCACAAAGCTAAGGTGAATAATGAATACATCTCACTTTTCTATATGTTTTCAGTTTTAGATGAAAAACCAAATTTATCTTGAATGATTTAGCCATGTTATAGAGGAGCAAAATTTGTATATATATGTATATATTTATACACACACACACACACTTGTTAATGAGTTATGCACAATTATATTGGTTCTTATGATATGTTTGATGTAAACCTTATTTAATGACATCCAAATCCCTTGCGATTTTAGATATAGACAGAAATGTTATTTTAGATATGGGTTTCAATTTTCAAAATTTTCTGAATTAGTGTGGATTTTATATTGATTTTCTAGTGAAGAAAATGATTTGTTGGGTTATAAATTATTTATGGAAAAATAAATAGTTATTTGGGTTAGAAATTTTAATATGTTAGAAAAAATATTAAAATAGATTATCTGGAATTTTTCCAGATTTTTCCTAAGTGTTTTGATGAATATATAAAATAATTTCAGGTATGGAACTTAAATGCTTTATATATTCAATTAAGGAGTAGGTGCATTTTGAAAGTGTAACAGCCCGAAGTTTTAACAAGTATTTTTTACATTTAATTATAAAACTTTGGGGTTTATTATATAAAAATCTAAATTTTTTAAAATTGATTAAAACATTTCCCAAATTTTTAATTAAAGGACAAGAGTTCTGAAATTTTAACTTTTGTTAAAGATAACTCTAATTGGAATTTTTAAAATTTTTAATTTCTAATTCTTTTATATAAGAATTGTGTACGTACAAGATATATTGTGAGGATGTTTACTTATATTGGTAATAACATTTATTTCCCTATTTGTTCTTTTTAAAATGAATTATATATATTAAAATTTAGTTATAAATTTCTTAGAAAATGGTAAATAAATCTGAAGAGTGTAAAACAAATTCTATTTTAGTTAAGTAATAACTTTCACAATTTACAATGTATTAATAAACTGTTGAATTACGCGTTTAAAGGGCGCGTTATTTGATGGGACAAATAACGTATAAGAAAACGTATAAAATTTAAATCCATTATTTTCGTTTTATTTTGGACTTAAATTTTGCGTCTATGATGTGCATTTCAAAAATATATACCTTAACTGAAAATGGTTAAATAAATCAGTAAACGTGCATTTTCGAGTAGGAGGGAAGCATATCAGTTTCAATTTTTCCTTTAACCGTGACTGGCCATTTACCTTTTAAAAAAAGATATCCCATTTCTCTTTTTACTGCAACTATTTATTTAGTATAAAATCTTTCATTAAAATAACGTTCAAATCTTATGTTATCGTCGTTTCCTCCAATATCAATGCTAGTTTCTTCTCCTTATTAAATACGTTCGCAAATTTGTCCAAATTCCATTTCCGTTCAAAGACAAATATATTCACTTCCCTTTTCTCTTCAGTTTTAGATAGAACGTTATCCATAAATTTTATTACCGTTTCATAGCAAGATCATCTCTTGCCGTTACTTTAATTCACTCAGCCTATTTAAGGATATAAATCACGCACCCGTTGAAAAGAGACCCTATACTTCTTTGACGTCTATCCGCTATTGCTAAAACAATCAACGCAAAGTAAAATTTCAAAAAAATATAAATAAAAAAGAAAAATGTAATCAAAACGTGCTTTAATTAAGGAATAAAATTTGGAAAATTATAGTGTATAAATGAACTGGGTAATTACGCGTTTAAAGGGCGCGTAAATTGAGGGAATAAATACCGTATATGTATATATATATATATATATATATATATAAGAAAACGTATAGAATTTTAATCCGTTATTTCGTTATATTTTGGGCACAAAATATTACGGCTATGGTACACATTCTTAAAAATATGACCTTAGCTGTAAATGAGTAAATTTATCAGTGACATGTGTTTTTAGAGGGAAGGAATTATCTAGCGTTCAAATCACGTATGTTGCCTCTAGAGGGAAGGAATTGTCTAGCGTTCAAATCAAGTATGTTGCCTCTAATTCAACGCATTGCTTTAAAAATTTGATTTCCATAGATTTTGCCATTCAACAAAATTAATTGCTTGCATTTTCAGAACACAATTTTCTCCTAAATCTCAGTCATGCGCAGTATCCACTCTCCTATCTGCTTGCCTATTTTATATGTGCCTTTCTCTTTACCCATAAATCTTACGTTTATTTTTCTCTTTCCAGTAAAATTTACTTCCCTATTTATATATATACACCCACGCAATCTGTTAATTTTGAAATGAAAGCATTTACTTCCTCTTGTAATTTGTTTCTAAAAAAAAAAATTGAATGCATTTTCCTTGCCAAATTTTTCCATCCTTTGATTCCGCAACTCTCTGTTTTAAATCCAAATCCCCTTCAAAGAAATTTTTTTCTTGCCGTTTCTTTATAAATCAACGCAACTTATTAATTTCTTGCTTTTTTTTTTCCTTTGCACCAACACATTTACGTTCAAATTTTTTTGAACGCACGAAATTCTTGCCTTTATCAAACGTAATTGTAAAGCTCAAACATCATAAAATTGCCTGACCATTTAGAGTAAAATCTACCTATTCTTTCTCCTAGAATATCGCAAGTTTATCTTTATATTCCAATGCACGTACGCAAATATAAAACTTCTTGCCAAAATTGTTCACTTGAATTGCGGAACTCCTCTGTTATAAATATATAAACCACGCATTTTCCATCTCGTCATCAAAAGTTTGGCTTCAGCCTCGTGCGTGAGCAAGCATACTTCAGGTAATGGCCACCTTTTAGCTTATCTTCTTCTATTGTTCTCCTTTTATATTTTTTTTTCTCTTTTTCCCGTCCACGCAAAGCTTGACCTACACCGCCATATAACTAGACTACACCTATTTATCCACCTTTCCTCTATGCCTATATTCATGTTCGTGGAATTATCTAAGACTGCGTGGATAGAATGCTTGACTAGGTTAGGTATAAGTTATATTTTGCGTTTATGTTAGCTAATACAGATTCATGGTTTGGATATGGTATTAGGTTTTGCTACCGCTAATTAGCAAGTTTTGATTTCTATGTGCTATTGAATAAAATTTGATAGGATTCACTAACTGGTGTTAGAATGAAGCTGCATGCATCCATTTTGTAATAGGCTAGTGAAAGTATGCTCATAAGTTTTTTTGATGCTGAGTAACTGGATTAAATTAATGAGGTGTTCGCCACTTGTAGAAATTTTTTAGCCCACCGAGTGGAATATGCGTGCATGCCATCAGAAGGATATTACCGAGCCTAGCTATTTTATGCCGTGTCACAAAAAAAGGGGAGAAGTAAATTATGCGTACATGTCAGGAATGAATATATGAGCAAGCATAGTGTTTTGTTGTCCAACTAAATACTATGTTGAAAATACCCTTTTGCATTTTTGAAGTAGAAAATGTGAGCCACCTGTAACTTGTTGAACCAGTCCTCTATGCCTTGACGTGAAGTCTCAGGAGTGCATGCATTCGAGTTTTGAAATTTGGCAAGGGTCGTGCCTTTTTATAAAAGGAAAGAAAAAATTATTATAATAAGAGGGTGAATAGAATAGTAGGGAGCCACCTGTGCATGTGAGTAGAACATCTGAGCATTAGCTTGTTAGAATATATAGTGAATATAGGTAGGTAGATACATGCATGAATAACACTCTTTATGCACTATGAACATGAAGTATTGTATACTAAGAATAATTATGAAGTATTAATAAGTAAACCACATGTTGCACTTAGTAATAAAAAAAAAGAAAAAAATAAAAACAAAAAACAAAAAATTTAATAATAAATAAATAAATATTGCATGCGCCACCTTTATGTATCACTGTCGTAAATTGCATTGTTGCCCACATAAGATTTGCCATCTTTTTATTAACACGTCATAATATTCTGTAGAAGTATTCTGTAAAAAGGGTAAAAAATATAGAGTATAAAATTTATATTGTAAATTTTGATTTGGAAAAATTAAATGGCCAGACTGAGCTTTTGTTTTAATGGGTCAAGTCGTGTGGTGAGTGGTCAAGCCAATGTGTCAATTTCCTTTAATTCAGTCTTGTTTCAAATTTGTTGTGTTCATGATAAGATTCGAATACTTAGTTTTATTGAATTACTTTGTTCAAGATTTGAATCAAGTCATTGCATCCACTGAAAACTGATCGTGCCTTCTGTACTCTTCTTTCGGGGTAGATATCGTTGTTTGAATAAATTCTGCAGCTTCAAAAAGGTGAGTTTTCTCACCTGACAAACGTACTTATATATATGTAAATTGATAACAAGTGTGATTGTAGAAGGATTATTATTTTATTTGACTGTGATATAAATTGATGATGTTAAAAATCCCGTTATTAAATCTATACGTCATCAGTTATATTATATACTATTTATTTATGTTGTTACACTATTTATTTATTATTTACAGTTAATCACACTGCAAGCTCCCTGTAGAATAGAAATCGTCATAGGCTGAAATGATAGGCCGGAACGATATTTATTCATTCATTTATTTATTTAGTTTATTTTAATTCTTGGGATTGGGGGTTCGAAATGATAGAACCCGGATTTATTTTGTAAATTACGGATTGAAATGATATATTATCCATATCACTTGACCTAGTTAGAAAATATTATACAGACCCGTGGTTATATATACATATATATTTTCTGGAAATATTTAAATATTAAAAAAAAAATCTAAAATGTTATTGCACCTTGTTAAAGTGGATTTAAATGATGATTATAAGTATAGTTATATTTTTCAAGTTAAATATGTAAATAAATAAATGTTAAAAATTTAAAGTATAAATTCATTTTGTAAAAAAAAAATTGTTTGTAAAATAAAGGGAATTTAAGTGAAGAAATAAAATATGGAATTTGTCATAACTTGAATATAAAGCGAGGTTACGTTTTCTATGAAGTGAATAGTTAAATTGGTGGAAAATATGGAAGTTAAGATATAGCTGAATGATAGGCTATAGTTATTTTGGATTGGTATTTTACTATTGGTTAAGAAAATTTCATAGAAAAATCTTGTACTTGATTGGCATAAGTAAAAGAAGTTAGAGATATATTTGTATAAAATACTTTATGAAGGCCATAGATTTTTTAGTAATTTAAATGACTATTTAAAGGGTGGAAATTTTGAATCTATAAGTTAAATTGGTCTAATTATTGTTGAAACTATATTTAAGTAAAATTTTAAATTACTCAAACGAACTAAGGTATTACCTTTGGGATGTATATTGGATTTTTATAAAATTTATAACTTCACTTTTAAATAATAAAATGAAGTATTTGATTTTAATATAACTATTTTGGATTCTTTATATCCACGGGTAATAATAACGTTGGCTGTTAAAGAGACCGGGATCGGATATGGGCATACTCTCTGTCGATACCGAAAACCACTTTGACAACCGTGTACACGGAGGAGATTCCAGAATGAAGTAGGATGGTGGTGACGTTTTCTTTGAGGTAAACACGTGGACTCGACTTCCGTGAGTTGGCATAAGGTGGCTAAAACAGGAGCGATTGACGGACTAATAAGGTAGCACCTTGGATCGGACGCACTTCTTCGTATGCCATTTTATTACTTTGTGATTGTTTGGTGCGCACCTTTAATATGGGAGTGTTGTTTGAGGTGGGCGTTAGCTGCACGCTACGCGTTACCACCGGTCCGGAAGCGAATTGGTATTTCTACCCTGGCATTGCCTAGCTGTGCCGTGTCACCTACTATAGCGAGCCTTGTACGAGTTTGATTTGTGTCGTACCTATGGAGTATCTTCAAATAGTTTTCCGATCAGGAGATATGCAGGTACTGTATGGACTAATGACACTATTTATGCGTTAAGGTGGAAAATGCAAAGCCTTAACGCTATTTTAAAGTAAGTTTATTTTGCAAATAGACACTATTATAATAGCAAAGTGTTACTACATAGTAAATAGTTTAACGGATCCTTAGAGGACGGGCGGTCCCAAGCATCCTTTAAGTTACTTGTACTTTAATACAGTTCACTTGAATTAGCTTACACTGTATAAGTATCTATGTCCTGACTCGAGTGTTGTGTTTATTTCTTACGCTCGGGTCAACCTGAGATGCAGTTCAGTCTTCGGCTCGGAGCTAAGACTTCTGTAGATCACTTTCAAGCTGCAGGCAAATTTTCCTTTCAGTTCCTTATCTAAATTTATGTAATCAAGACTATTGAATATTGAGATTTACTATTGTTGTTTCAAATTATATTTGGGTTTAAAGTCTATGTAAATTTTATTGTTTTGAGACTTTTAATAGTGGCTTCATGAACCACTAAGTTATTTTAAATTCTGCAGCGAGTATTCTGATTTCTGTGTCCTGTGGTTCTGTGATTATTTATTTACTGTATATTCTGAGATTTGCCAAATTTTATTTACAACGCGGTATTTTGAACAATTCAAGTCTGACATGTGCGGATGCGAATGGTTGAAAATATCGGGTCGTTACAGTTTGGTATCAGAGCTTTGGCTCTAGGCAAAACTTAGAATGTACGGTAAATTTGATTTACAGAATCACTTTCATTCGAGCTTGAATCTCTTCCATTTTGAATTTTGGAATGTTCCATGCGGTTCCAAAGTTCATTCGTGTCCCTCACTATTCATCTTCTTTCGATTCTGGAGTATCCCATAACTCCACTTCGGATGATATTTATAGTGAATTGGCGGTCTCGCCAATATTCTAATAAAGGGGTAAAACTCCTTTACAATTGGCATTGATTCACCAGAGATTTATATTTACCCTCGGTTTAGATGCTAGTATCTTTGATTATTCTAAACTCTATCTCTTCTGATCGAATGTAGATTTACCCCAGAAAATCCACAACGATCTTACTCTTTAAGTCACGGTTGACCCGGTTAAGGTTGCCCACGATTTATATAAACTTATCCAGTTCCTTATTCTGTTATTTAATCATCGGATCTTCTGATTCCAACTTATTTTTAAATCAAAATTCTCTTTGATTTGAGTCCATCAAAATTTGAATCTCTATCCTTGTTTTGAAAAATTTATTCCTATATTTGAAAAAGATCTAATATTATATATAAGTATAAATTTTCAGAATTTTTATAATTAATTTAACTAGTTGTCAAGAGATAATAGTCTCTGATTTTATTTATGGTTTTGTAAACCAAGGGTTTTGTCTCATATAAATAATTGAACTATAAAACAATGTTTTTAAATTAATTTGGAAACAGAAATGTATTTAAAACAAGAACTTGAGAATTCAATTTCCGATGGTTTCAAACCTTGTGCTTAAAGTTTTAAAAGTATATTATTTAAATTATTTTCGAATAGAAATTTGTTTCCAATTTTTTTTTAAAGGTTTAAAAATCAGTGCTCTTCTCTTTGTCGTTGGGAAATAATTTCGGTGATGACTGCAACATCATCGACATTCATTTTCGAGTTTCGAATTGAAGAGACCATTCTGTAGTCTGGCTACAGTGTTACCTTGAGAATTTAATTGATTTGAATCTCTAAAATATGACTTGATTTACAATATATAGATATATGATATAAATTTGATTTGACATATTATGTACATATATTTATTTATCTCTAAATGGTTTGAAGGGAATCGAAAAGTTAATTCTTAAATTTTTCTTGAGGAATAATTTCAATTATAAAAAAACAGAAAATCAAATTTTTGAATAAATGATTCCAACTTGAGATAATTGAATTTGAAGTTTTATTTGTATAATACTAAATTGCATTTTAGTACAACTTACCTTGATTTTCAAAAGCTAACAATGTAATTAGATAATATACAATACAAAAAGATTTTATAAATAAAATTTGAGTGGTTATAATAATGTTATACACTTAAATTCTAGTAAGATTAACAGAGGTAAATAGAATAATAAGAGGTAATGGAATAATTTACAATATAAAATGATGTTAAAGGAACTAAGAATAAATTTGAGCAGTAGTAATAAGTGTAAACATATTTAACATAGATGAGAAAAATATATTAAGAGAAATAAATTTAGTTATAATTAGGAATAAAATAAAATATATAAATTTATTGAACACATTTTTGAGTATAACAAATGATTTTCAAACTTATGATTTTAGAAATTTTTATTTTAAGATAATTAGAAGATGAAGTAATGAAATTTGAAATAGTAAAATTTAACTGAAGTGAAATTAAATAGATCAAATCAATTATTAATTTAAAATTGAATTTGTATGTTTTAGATTAATGATTCTATTTTGAGTTTCAATTTAGTTTTCTTTCAGGTTGTTTCTATTCCACTACGTTCTTCCTTTTCGAGGACGAAAAGTTCTAAGTGGGAGAGAATGTAACAGCCCGAAGTTTGAACAAGTATTTTTCACTTTGAATTATGAAACTTTGGGGTTTATTATATAAAAATGTAAATTTTTTAAAATTGATTAAAACATTTCCTAAATTTTTAATTAAAGGACAAGAGTTTTGAAATTTTAACTTTGGTTAAAGATAAATCTAATTGGAATTTTTAAAATTTTTAATTTCTAAATCTTTATATAAGAATTATATATGTACAAGATTTATTGTGAGGATGTTTACTTGTATTGGTAATAACATTTATTTTCCTTTTTTTTTTAAAATGAATTATGTATATTAAAATTTAGTAATAAATTTCTTAGAAAATAGTAAATAGATCCGAAGAATGTAAACAAATTCTATTTTAGTTAAGTAATAACTTTCACAATTTACAATGTATTAATAAACTGTTGAATTACGCGTTTAAATGGCGCGTTATTTGATGGGATGAATAACTTATAAGAAAACGTATAAAATTTAAATCCGTTGTTTTCGTTTTATTTTGGACTTAAATTTTGCGTCTATGGTACGCATTTCAAAAATATATACCTTAACTGAAAATGGTTAAATAAATCAGTAAACGTGCATTTTCGAGTAGGAGGGAAGCATATCAGTTTCAATTTTTCCTTTGACCGTGACTGGCCATTTACCTTTTAAAAAAAGACATCCCATTTCTCTTTTTACTGCAACTATTTATTTAGTATAAAATCTTTCATTAAAATAATGTTCAAATCTTATCTTATTGTCGTTTCCTCCAATATCAACGCTAGTTTCTTCTCATTATTAAATACGTTCGCAAATTTGTCCAAATTCCATTTCCGTTCAAAGACTAATATATTCGCTTCCCTTTTCTCTTCAGTTTTAAATATAAAGTTATCCATAAATTTTATTACCGTTTCATAGCAAGATCGTCTCTTGCCATTACTTTAATTCACTCAGCCTATTTAAGGATATAAATCACGCATCCGTTGAAAAGAGATCCTATACTTCTTTAACGTCTATCCTCTATTGCCAAAACAATTAACGCAAAGTAAAATTTCAAAAAAAGAAAAAGAAAAATGTAAACAAAACATGCTTTAATTAAGGAATAAAATTTGAAAATTTAAAGTGTATAAATGAACCGGGTAATTACGCGTTTAAAATGTGCGTAAATTGAGGGAATAAATACCGTGTGTATGTGTGTGTGTATACATATATATGTGTATATATATATATATAAGAAAACGTATAGAATTTTAATCCGTTATTTCGTTATATTTTGGGCATAAAATATTACGGCTATGGTACACATTCTTAAAAATACGACCTTAGCTGTAAATAAGTAAATTTATCAGTGACATGTGTTTTTAGAGGGAAGGAATTGTCTAGCGTTCTATCAGGTATGTTGCCTCTAATTCAACGCATTGCTTTAAAAATTTGATTACCATAGATTTTGCCATTCAACAAAATTTATTGCTTGCATTTTCAGAACACAATTTTCTCCTAAATCATGGTCATGCGCAGTATCCACTCTCCTATCCGCTTGCCTATTTTATATGCGCCTTTCTCTTTACCCATAAATCTTACGTTTATTTTTCTCTTTCCAGTAAAATTTACTTCCCTATTTATATATATACCCCCACGCAATCTGTTAATTTTGAAATGAAAGCATTTACTTCCTCTTGTAATTTGTTTCTAAAAAAAAATAGAACACATTTTCCTTGCCAAATTTTTCCATCCGTTGATTCCGCAACTCTCTGTTTTAAATCCAAATCCCCTTCAAAGAATTTTTTTTCTTGCCGTTTCTTTATAAACCAACGCAATCTATTAATTTCTTGCCTTTTTTTCCTTTGAACCAACACATTTACGTTCAAATTTTTTTGAACGCACGAAATTCTTTCCTTTACCAAACGTAATTGTAAAGCTCAAACAGCATAAAATTGCCTAACCATTTAGAGTAAAATCTACCTATTCTTTCCCCTAGAATATCGAAAGTTTATCTTTATATTCCAATGCACGTACGCAAATATAAAACTTCTTGCCAAAATTATTCCCTTGAATTGCGAAACTCCTCTGTTATAAATATATAACCCATGCATTTTCCATCTCCTCATCAAAAGTTTGGCTTCAGCCTCGTGCGTGAGCAAGTATACTTCAGGTAATGGCCACCTTTTAGCTTATCTTCTTCTATTGTTCTCCTTTTATATTTTTTTTCTCTTTTTCCCGTTCACGCAAAGCTCAACCTACACCGCCACATAACTTGACTACACCTATTTATCCACCTTTCCTCTATGCCTATATTCATGTTCGTGGAATTATCTAAGACTGCGTGGATAGAACGCTTAACTAGATTAGGTATAAGTTATATTTTGCGTTTATGTTAGCTAATACAGATTCATAGTTTGGATATGGTATTAGGTTTTGCTGCCGCTAATTAGCAAGTTTTGATTTCTATGTGCTATTGAACAAAATTTGATAGGATTCACTAACTGGAGTTAGAATGAAGCTGCATGCATCCATTTTGTAATAGGCTAGTGAAAGTATGCTCATAAGTTTTTTTTGATGCTGAGTAATTGGATTAAATTAATGAGGTGTTCGCCACTTGTAGAAAATTTTTAGCCCACCGAGTGGAATATGCGTGCATGCCTTCATATGGATATGACCGAGCCTAGCTATTTTATGCCGTGTCACAAAAAAAAGGGGAGAAGTAAATTATGCATACATGTCAGGAATGAATATATGAGCAAGCATAGTGTTGTGTTATCCAACTAAAGACTAGGTTGAAATTACCTTTTTGCATTTCTGAAGTAGAAAATGTGCGCCACCTTAACTTGTGGAACCAGTCCTCTATGCCATGATGTGAAGTCTCAGGAGTGCATGCATTCGAGTTTTGAAAATTGGCAAGGGTCGTGCCTTTTTATAAAAAGAAAGAAAAAATTATTAAAATAAGAGGGTGAATAGAATAGTACGGAGCCACCTGTGCATGTGAGTAGAACATCCTGAGCATTAGCTTGTTAGGATATAAAGTGAATATAGGTAGGTAGATACATGCATGAATAACAGTCTTTATGCACTATGAACAGATCCTTATGAAGTATTGTATACTAAGAATAATTATGAAGTATTAATATGTAAACCATATGTTGCACTTAGTAATAAAAAAAGAAAAAAAAAGAAAAAGAAAAAAAGAAAAAATTTAATAATAAATAAATAAATATTGCATGCGCCACCTTTATGTATCACTGCCGTAAATTCCATTGTTGCCCACATAAGATTTGCCGCCTTTTTATTAACACATCATAATATCCTGTAAAAGTATTCTGTAAAAAGGGTAAAAAAAAAGTATAAATATTTTGTAAATTTTGATTTGGAAAAACTAAATGGGCAGGCTAAGCTTTTGTTTTAATGGGTCAAGTCGTGTGGTGAGTGGTCGAGCCATTGTGTCAATTTCCTTTAATTCAGTCTTGTTTCAAATTTGCTGTGTTCGTGATAAGATTCGAATACTTAGTTTTATTTAGTTACTTTTTTCAAAATTTGAATCAAGTCGTTGCATCCACTGAAAATTGATCGTGCCTTCTGTACTCTTCTTTCGGGGTAGATATCGTTGTTTGAATAAATTCTGCAGCTTCGAAAAGGTGAGTTTTCTCACTTGACAAACGTACTTATATCTCTGTAAATTGGTAACTAGTGTGATTCTAGAATAATTATTATTTTATTTGAATGTGATATAAATTGATGATGTTAAAAATCCCGTTATTAGACATATACATCATCAGTTATATTATATACTATTTATTTATGCTGTTACAATATTTATTTATTATTTATAGTTAATCACACTGCAAGCTCCCTGTAGAACAGAAATCGTCATAGGCTGAAATGATAGGCCTGAACGATATTTATTTATTCATTCATTTATTTAGTTTATTTTAATTCTTGGGATTGCGGGTTCGAAATGATAAAACCCGGATTTATTTTGTAAATTATGGATTGAAATGATATAATATCCGTATCACTTGACCTAGGTTAGAAAAAATTATACAGACCCGTGGTTATATATTTATATTTTGAAAATATTTAAATATTAAAAAAAATCTAAAATGTTATTACACCTTGTTAAAGTGGATTTAAATGATGATTATAAGTATAGTGATATTTTTCAAGTTAAATATGTAAATAAATAATGTTAAAAATTTAAAGTATAAATTCATTTTGTAAAAAAAAAAACAGTTTGTAAAATAAAGGGAATTTAAGTTAAGAAATAAAATATGGAATTTGTCATAACCTGAATATAAAGCGAGGTTAAGTTTTCTATGAAGTGAATAGTTAAATTGGTGGAAAACATGGAAGTTAAGATATAACTGAATGATAGGCTGGTTTGAAATAAAGGTAAGATAAGAAATTAATTGGAAATATAGTTATTTTGGATTGGATTTTACTTAATAGTTAAGCAAATTTCATAGAAAAATCTTGTACTTGATTGGCATAAGTAAAAGAAGTTAGATATATATTTGTATAAAATACTTTATGAAGGCCATAGATTTTTTAGTAATTTAAATGACTATTTAAAGGGTGGAAATTTTGAATCTATAAGTTAAATTGGTCTAATTATTGTTGAAACTATATTTAAGTAAAATTTTAAATTACTCAAACGAACTAAGGTATAACCTTTGGGATGTATATTGGATTTTTATAAAATTTATAACTTCACTTTTAAATAATAAAATGAAGTATTTGATTTTAATATAACTATTTTGGATTCTTTATATCCACGGGTAATAATAACGTTGGCTGTTAAAGAGACCGGGATCGGATATGGGCATACTCTCTGTCGATACCGAAAACCACTTTGACAACCGTGTACACGGAGGAGATTCCAGAATGAAGTAGGATGGTGGTGACGTTTCCTTTGAGGTAAATACGTGGACTCGACTTCCGTGAGTTGGCATAAGGTGGCTAAAACAGGAGCGATTGACGGACTAATAAGGTGGCACCTTGGATCGGACGCACTTCTTCGTATGCCATTTTATTACTTTGTGATTGTTTGGTGCGCACCTTTGATATGGGAGTGTTGTTTGAGGTGGGCGTTAGCTGCGCGCTACGCGTTACCACCGGTCCGGAAGCGTAATTGGTATATCTACCCTGGCATTGCCTAGTTGTGCCATGTCACCTACCATAGCGAGCCTTGTACGAGTTTGATTTGTGTCGTATCTATGGAGTATCTTCTCATAGTTTCCCGATCAGGAGATATGCAGGTACTGTATAGACTACTGACACTATTTGTTAAGATGGAAAATGTAAAGTCTTAACGCTATTTAAAAGTAAGTTTATTTTACAAATAGACACTATTATAATAGCGAAGTATTACTACATAGTAAATAGTTTAACGGATCCTTAGAGGATGGGAGGTCCCAAGCATCCTTTAAGTTACTTGTACTTTAATACAGTTCACTTGAATTAGCTTACACTGTATAAGTATGTATGTCCTGACTCGAGTGTTGGGTTTATTTCTTATGCTCGGGTCAGCCTGAGTTGCAGTTTAGTCTTCGGCTCGTAGCTAAGACTTCTGTAGATCACTTTCAAGCTGCTGGCAAATTTTCCTTTCGGTTCCTTATCTAAATTTATGTAATCAAGACTATGTAAACTTTATTGTTTTGAGACTTTTAACAGTAGCTTCATGAACCACTAAGTTATTTTAAATTCCTCTGCGAGTATTCTTATTTCTGTGTCCTGTGTTTCTGTGATTATTTATTTACTGTATATTCTAAGATTTTCCAAATTTTACTTACAACGTGGTATTTTGAACAATTCAAGTCTGACATGTGCGGATGCGAATGGTTGATAATATCGGGTCGTTACAGTTAAACAAAATTATGGTTATTTCTAAAATTATTCGCAGCACTTTACTGAAAAGTATTTAGCAACCGATGAAAGTTTGAAAAATAAAAGTAGATTAATTAAAATGTTTACTTTTTTAAGTTAAAAACAAAGATAATCTAATTTTATCATGTTCCGCCACTTTTGACATAGAATGTTCCGACCCAGACCTTTCGCCACCAATGGTTTCGAAACCGAAGAGCATGGTATCAAGCTACTTGTTACATAGCATTTTGGACAAATGTTAAAGGGTACTTGATCGAAACCTTTGGTTCCGAAGGGTTTGGAATATGTTTGTTTTAAAACTATGGTAGCGCCTGCTTTGCTTTCGAAAGAGATAGGTTTCGACTCAGTTGCTTTCGACCGGTCAAATACTTTCAAAAGAATGGTTCTGACTTGGTTGCATTCTTTTGTTTTAAGTAAACCTCTCGAAGGAGTCGAAACCCTTAACTGCCGCTTCTCTAACTTTCGAAGTCAATGGTTTCGAAGAGTATCCTTTGTTTTCAAATTAACCACATGTCCATTGCTTTTGGAAGGGGTGTTTCGACACCATCACTTCCTAACTTAGTAATATCTTTCGAAAGTGTAAGCTTTCAGCCCTGTTGCTTGTGACCGTTAGCGATTTCAAAGAATAACCCAATGGTATCAAAAGGTAATGGTTTCGACTTAAATGGTTTCATAAGGTGTTTTTTCCACATGCTTTAAATCGAGTCCCAATTGCTTTCGGAGGGTTTGAAATTTTAATACCTTCGAAGGGTTTTAAAAAAGTTTTCGAAAGGGAGGGTCCCTACTGGTTTTGAAAGGCCTAAAGGATAGGTTTTTCCAATGGTTTTGAATAGCTTAAAGGAATAGTTTTCCTATGATTTAGAAAGGCAATGTTTAAGGGTTTTAAAAAAGGATGTCTAAGGCTTTTAGCATTCGAAAGAGAAGGGAATTCCAATGGTTTCGAAAGGTTTATAGGAGTGGTTTTGAAAAGAAGATTTGGCCCTTCGGCCAAAGAGAAAGAAAAGGGTTTTACATGGTTTTGAAAGGGGTACTTTCAATATCATCGAAAGGAGCACTTTCAAATGTTTAAAGGTTTTTCATTAACAAAGATTTGAGTAAAGTGTGTGTGTGTGTGTGTGTATAGCCTGGAAAAGTGATTTGAATAAAGCTTAGAATATAAATCTTTTCTTTATTTACGTTTGATTTAAACGGTTTTAAATCAATTTCATACCAAAAGGTTCCCAAGGAAAATCATGGGAGGTTATCCCTAAGTGAAAATGTCTCAGATATTTGAATACCAAATAGGACTGGTATAGGGTCACGCCCTATACATTAGCTATTAGCCAAAGCTAGTCCAATATTCTAGTGTGTAGGGCTTTGTTACACGTGGGACTAAAAATATGATTACACACAGAAGGGAATATATGATTGTACACATATAGGTTATTGATGAGCCCGCAAAACCATTAGGATCAAGTGACCCTGGGAGATGTTAAGTTAGGGACAGACCGTCCAGAATAGAAGTATTTAATAGATAGTTAGGGACAGATGGTCCAGAAAAAGAATGTCTAATAGATGTCAGATTATTATGTTTTGTTCGGTAGGCCCGAGTTAGCCAAAGATTAGTAGTAAGCCAAGTAAAACTATATTGTTCGGACAAATAGTCCATTTGTTATCTGATAATATGTTTATATTAACGAAGCTTTATAGTATTAACTAGTTTTGGTTATAGGATAAAGGTTTGCAAAAGATGAGTTTTAAAAAGGATATTAGTGAGGAAAACCCGTTCCGCTAAGCGATGTGGTCTCATTTAATATCAATTAATCAAGATGTATGGTATTATTCACACCAGGCTTTATGTCTGACTCGAAGTTTATGTTTTTCCTTAAACTCTCGGGTGCTCAAAATTAATTCGAGTACGCTGAGGGTTGAGGTTCCTTTAGGTTTTAGTAAGATGATGAATAAAGCTATCAGAGAGGAGCACGAGGATTACCGATAGTTATTTAGGAGTTGCAGTCCTTCGTTTTGTTGTTTATTTCCGCTATATATGTACTAAGTCAATTATGACTATGTAACTCTGATCATCTAGTGGCAACTTCCTATGCCGCTCTTGGCATATTTTGTAGTAAGTATATATTATCATTGCCTGGGAAACATAACGGGATTATGTAATATGAATATGGAACATATGTTTTGAAATGTAATGGAAACTTCCACATTGAAATCTGTGATTTGTTTCATGTTCAAGTGCTTCTGGTATTATAGATACTATTAACATATTTGTATTTAGTTGTCGGAAGTTAATTCTATAGATGACTGCAGCATCTGTAGCGCTTAGCTTTAGGCCTCTAGATAGGGGATGTTATACTTTAATCAGCCCAACAAGAAGCCAAGATGGGATGAGAGTAAGAGAGGAAAATAAGAGGAGAACCCGAAATCTAACTACGTAGCTTTAAACAAACCAGTATCCTATATTTTTGCCACAGCCATCCCAACTTCTTTCGTGAGGAGAATATTGTGCCTACCACATGGCGAATGGACAAAACTAATGAATGTCGTGTCTTAGCTGGAATCATTCAAAATATGATCTGATCTAGCTCTTGAAAGAATTTGTCAAAGAGAATCAAAAACCAGCCCGTCTTGAAGAGAGTAACCAAAAACCACCAAATAATACCACGAATTTTGTGGAAAAGGACTCCTATCAAAATTTTATTCCACCAATTAATCGCATAGATGTTATCCACGGAGGGCCACATTTAGCTTGTAGTAACAAGAGAGCCAGAAGTAGGTACATAAAAGAGGCAAGAGATGAAGTATTTTCTGTTTAGGAGGAGCCACCGCTTAAAAATTGCATTATTAGCTTCAGATGCCCAACATAACAATAACCCCATAGAAGTTGATAGTGGTTCGCCATCCACACAATGACCTGTCAATGATAACTGCACAAATCCCATGGAAGTTGTTGAAACCTCGTCTACGACGTTTCATACTTATGATATTTTGTCTACGACAACTATATAGGTTGATTTTCTATGTTAACTTGTTTTTGTAGGAATATCTACAAGATCAGATTCAAATGAACTTCTTGCTGCATATATGTTGTATTGAGTCATTGTTCAAAATTAAAATAATGTTAAAATCTCTCCTTTGGATATATATGTTGACACGTGCACATACACAGATGCATAGAGCATGTTTGAATTTTCAGGTCAAATTCAGACGTATGAATTGACCATTTCAGATGTCTGAATTCGTAATCAAATTTGATTTTTCAGACAATATTCAGATGTCTGAATTGGAATTTTCAGACGTCTAAATCAGGTCAAAAATGACTATTTGCTTTCTGGTTTGCACGTTAACAATTTCAGAAGTCTGATTTTAATTTTTCGGACGTCTGAATTCCTACAACGGCTATATTTCTGAATCATCAGTTTTATTCACCTAATCGATCTAACTCTTTCTATACTTATACTACCTTGATTTTAACACTTTTGTGCATTCAAGTTCATACAAAATCATTCATTTACTTCCATATTCTTCACATACATACATACATACATACATACATACATACATACATACATACATACATACATACATACATACATACATACATACATACATACATACATACATACATATATCAAAATGAGAAGATTATAGGAAGGTTGTACTATCAAGAGACAAATCCGTGTTATCAAGAACACACTGTGTCAAATACTCTTTGTTTAAGTTGAAGTCCTGTTCTGCTGTTCAGGCAAGTGAAGTCCTCTTCGGCTGTTGAGGCATCAAAATCATGTTCTGTTGTTCAGGTGTTGTAAACCTATTCCTCCGGGTTAAGTGAGGATTTTTGTTAGTGAAATTCCAGAAGGAGTCTGGGACTGGACGTAGAACGGGAAGTTCGAACCAATATAAAAATTCCTGGTGTGCTTGTTTTATTTTACTTATTCACATTGCTATAGTAACTTAGTTTATTTCAGGACTAGTATAATACAATACCATGTAGCACGATCCACACTGTCTTTTCATTTGGTATCAGAGCAAGGCATCTAATAACCGTTACACAGTTATCTGATATCTTGTTAATATGGAAAACAACACCAGCACTACCATTGTCACTAACACTAGTTTTATTGAAGGTCAATCTACTGCATGATCTCTACTATTCAATGGCAAGAATCATAACTATTGGGCAACACGAATGCGTATTTATATGCAAGCCAGTATTTTTGATGTATGGAATGTTACACAAGTAGAATTACTGCACCTACTACTGAATATACTACATGGACAGCTGCACAAAAACAAGATGCTTCTGCTAATGCTAAAACAATGAATATGTTATTTTGTGCATTAGATAAAAATGAATTTAATCGAGTTAGTATATGTAACACTGCATATGAAATATGGAGAACAGTAAAAGTCACTAACAAAGGTACTAACAAGGTTAAACAAAGTAAAATATCTATGCTTAAGAATCAATTTCAAAATTTTAGAATGAAGCAAGATGAATCTATAAATGATATGTACTCCAGATTTCAAGATATTCATCATTCATTACTAGGACTAGGAAAAACATACTCCAATTTTGATATTGTTTCATTAATCCTTAACTCTTCAATAGATGAATGGGAAAGAAAAGTTTTAGCTATTGAAGAAGCTAACGATCTTTCTACCATGAAAGCAGAAGAGTTAATAGGTAATCTAATGTCATACGAAGTAAATTTGCAGGCTAAAAGAGTACAAGCTCGAGACAAAAAGAATATGGCATTTCATGCAGAAAAAGAAGAATCAGACTCGGATGAAGAAGACTTAGCATTCACTGGTAAAAACTTTAAAAAAAAAATTGAAGTACAGAAATGGAAATCGAAACAACGCGAAAAGAAACTTCAACAACAATACAAATAAGCATCTACATCTCTACTAGAATGCTTTAACTGCCACAAGAAAGGACACATGCAAAAAGATTGCCCAGAACAAAAGAAAACATATCACAATAAGAATCAAAAGGACAAGTTTAGAAGAAAAGCATTTTCAGTAACATGGGAAGACTCAGATTCTTCTTCTTCAGAAAGCAACAGTGACAGTGAAAAAGAACAAGCAAATGTTTGTTTCATGGCTACAGAGAATGAGATAAATGATCTTACTTTTGATGATATGATTGAAATTAATTTAGAACTTTTTGATACCTTAAAAAGTATCAAAAGAAAATATAAAGAGGCTATAGAAAATCAGAGAAAAGCAGAATTCAAGAGAGATATGCTTAATGATGAAAATAAAATATTAGAAGAAGAACTTGAAAAACTTCAAGATACCTTCTCTAATGATAACTCTCAACTTACTTTATTGAGTTAAGAAATTGAAACTCAAAAAGAAAAGAATGATTCTCTTGTCTCTAAAAATCATGAGCTAAAAACTAAGATCAAAATGATAGAATTAGATAATACTTGTCTTAAAACCAAGTTAGATAATATTACTAAAAAGTTTCTAACTTTAATAAAGGTCGGGAAACTCTATCCAATATTCTTGAAAATTCTCAATCCACTTCTAATAAAAAGGGACTAGGATATTCTAAGAAATCAAAGGCTCCATCTAAAAAGGAAATTAGGAGAAATATTTCTAATGCTACTACTCGTCCAAAAAGGAACAATAATTCAAAAACCATAAAAATATGGGTTCCTAAAACAAACAATAGTTTGATTAGGAATAAGTATATAAATATCTTTCTGGAAACAGTTCATAAAAATAAAAATTATATTTTTAAGGGAGATACTGAACCCACTTGGGTTTGGTTTCCTAATACCTAATTCTTAGGACCCTATCACAAAGTGGGTACCAGTATCATTTTTTTGCAGGACCCACTTAAAAAGAGAGGAAAATGGATACCCGAAAGCAGTTGCTCAAAACATATGACTGGAGACAAAATATGCTATCGAACATTACTTACTCTGATGGAGGATCTACCACTTTTGGAGACAATTCAAAAGGATATATCATCAGAAAAGGTGACATCAACAATGTCGGTACATCTAATTTACCTCTTATTTCCAATGTTCTACTAGCCAAAAACTTAATACACAATCTATTGAGTATCAGCCAGTTATGTGACAAAGGATTCAAAATCTCCTTTTCTGAAGATAAATGTAGCATTTTTGATAAAAATCAAAATCTTATATTTGAAGGAAATAGAGACAGAAATATCTATATTCTGAATATGAAAATCAATCACAATTCAAATATGTGTTTAATAGCTAATGAAAATGATCCTTGGCTATGGCATAAAAGATTTTGTCATATTAACTTCAAAACTATGAATAAGCTTTCTAAAAATAATTTAGTCAAAGGTTTACCAAAAATGAACTTCAAAGTCAATCGTATTTGTGATACATGTTAACTAGGAAAATTAACCAAATCATCCTTTAAATCTAAGAAAGTTATTTCTACAGTACAACCACTTGAATTACTACACATGGATCTATTTGGGGCAACCCAAGTTCAATCCTTAAACCACAATATATTTGTGTTTGCAATACCAGATGATTTTTCTAGATATACTTGGACCATTTTTATGAATAATTAAAGTGATACGTTTGAGCATTTTAAAGTTATTGTCAAACGAATTCAAAATTTAAAAGGTTTAAAAATAAAGAACATAAGAAGTGATCATGGAGGAGAATTTGATAACGAAGATTTTGACCATTTTTGTAAAAAGAAAGGAATTTTTTATAATTTTTTGTTTCCTAGAACCCCACAACAAAATGGAGTTGTAGAATGTAAAAACAAAACTTTACGAGAATGTGCAAGAACTTTGTTAAATGGAAGCACTCTTCCGAAACAGTTTTGGGCAGAAGCTGTTGCTACTGCTTGTTATGTTTTGAATCGTGTGGCTATCCGACCTCTCACGAAAAACACTTCTTATGAACTTTTTACTGGAAGAAAATCAAAGATATCTTATTTTAAAGTTTTTGGTTCAAAATGTTTTATATTAAATACCAAAGACCAGCTTGGAAAATTCGATGCAAAATCCGACGAAGGATTCTTTCTAGGATATTCAGATCGTAGCAAAGCTCATCGCGTATTTAATAAAAGATCAAACACTGTTGAAGAAACTTTACACGTATCTTTCGATGAAAATTTTCAACAAAAACCAAGTATAGAAGATGATGAAGATTTTTCGGATAACATCACAAATACGGATACTACAAATCTTGAAAATGATGAATCCCAAAGAATCCTTTTTGAACCAAAGAATCAAATCAGTTTGAACCACGTAGCATTCCTTCCCAATATCGAACCAAAGAATCCCAAAGAAGCTTCCACAGACGACTACTGGATAATTGCAATGGAAGAAGAGCTAAATCAGTTTGAACGAAATGAAGTTTGGGAATTAGTTCCTAGACCAAGTGACCAAACTGTTATTGGAACAAAATGGGTCTACAAAAACAAAGCAGATGAACAAGGCAACATTACCAGAAATAAAGCAAGGTTAGTTGCACAGGGATACAATCCAGAAGAAGGAATTGACTATGAAGAAACGTTTTCTCCGGTTGCAAGACTAGAAGCAATATGGATCTTAATGGCTTATGCATGTTTTCACGATTTCAAACTTTATCGAATGAACATTAAAAGTACTTTTCTGAATAGTTATATAAAAGAAAATGTGTATTTTGAACAACCTCCCTTAATTATTCATGAGAAATTTCCAGATCATGCCTACAAACTTAAGAAAGCTCTATATGGGTTAAAACAAGCACTATGTGCTTGGTATGATCGACTAACGACATATCTAATTTCTTCAGGATGTCAAATTGGGAAAGTTTATCAAACACTTTTTATTAAACATTCGAAAAAGGATATTTTAATAGTTCAAATTTATGTTGATGATATCATTTTTGGTTCTACCATTGACAAGTTGTGTCAGGACTTCTCCGAAATAATGACAAGGAATTTGAAATGTCTCGCATGGGAGAACTAACATATTTTCTTGGTTTTCAAATTAAACAACTTCAAAATGGCATTTTTATTAGTCAAGAAAAATATTGTGATAATTTAATCAAATGATTCGGAATGGAAAATACTTCTGCCAAACCAACTCCAATGAGTACAACAACACATCTTGAAAAAGATAAAAGTGGAAAAAGTGTTGACCAAAAATTATACCGAAGTATGATTGGATCATTACAATATTTAACGGCAAGTCAACCTAACATAATGATGAGTGTCTGTTTGTGTGCTAGATTTCAGGCCAACCCAAAGGAATCACATTTAAGAGCCGTGAAACGTATATTACGTTATCTCACTAACACTAAGGATTTCTGTCTATTCTATCCAAAAGAATGTCCATTCGTGTTAGTTTCATATGGTGATGCTGATTTCGTGGATCTCAAACAGATCGAAAAAGCACAAGTGGTACGTGCCATTTTATTAGAAAATCACTCATATCTTGGTTTAGTAAAATGCAAAACTGCATTTCTCTCTCTACATGTGAAGCAGAATATATTTCTGCTGCTTTGTCTTGTGCTCAAGTAATCTATATGCAACAAACACTTAGAGATTTCAATATAAACTTAATAAATTCAACTATATATGTTGGCAATTCTAGTGCTATTAACTTGTCCAAAAATCCTATCACTCATTCATGAACAAAACATATTGACATTCGTCGTCATTTTCTTCGTGATAATGTTGAAAATGGAACAATAAATTTGGATTTTGTTTCTTCTGAAAATAAGTTGGCTGATATTTTTACAAAACCTCTTTTAGAAAATATTTTTATCAAACTCAGATGAGAGCTTGATATCGTCTCACTTAAAAATTTATGATATCTTTCTCTAAGATATTGACGTCTCTGCTTATCTTTACACATAAAAACTCTTACCTCTTAAGTATCTAAAACTAACTTTCATTTACAACCTCTTGTTTTCATTGTTTTTTAAATATGTATATATTATTATTTATATCATCTCAGCCACCATTTTTAACTAACGTTTTATTTTTGGTCTTTGTTCTTTTATAAACTAATTCCGTACTTTTTTTTATCAAAGAGAGAACATGATATATAATTTTTTATATTATATTACCTATTTACATTACATCAATTACCTATTCTGTATAGCTCTTTAAAGTTTAGGAAAGCTCTTATCCCGGGTAATTGATGTAATGTAAATAGGTAATATAATATAAAAAATTATATATAATGTTCTCTAAGAGAACATTATATATAATTTTTTATATTATATTACCTATTTACATTACATCAATTACCTACTCTGTATAGCTCTTTAAAGTTTAGGAAAGCTCTTATCCCGGGTAATTGATGTAATGTAGATAGGTAATATAATATAAAAAATTATATATAATGTTCTCTCTAGAGAACATTATATATAATTTTTTATATTAAATTACCTATCTACATTACATCAATTACCCGGGATAACAGCGGTCTCAAACTCTAGTGACCGGAATAGAGTAGGTAATTGATGTAATGTAAATAGGTAATATAATATAAAAAATTATATATAATGTTCCGAGAGAACATTATATATAATTTTTTATATTATATTACCTATTTACATTACATCAATTACCCGGGATAAGAGCTTTTTCAAACTCTAGAAATTGGAACAGAGTAGGTAATTGATGTAATGTAAATAGGTAATATAATATAAAAAAATTATATATAATGTTCTCTCTAGAGAACATTATATTTTTTTTATTTATTATATTACCTATTTACATTACATCAATTACCCGGGATAAGAGCGGTCTCAAACTCTAGTGACCGGAACAGAGTAGGTAATTGATGTAATGTAAATAGGTAATGTAATATAAAAAATTATATATAATGCTCTCTCTAGAGAGAACATTATATATAATTTTTTATATTATATTACCTATTTACATTACATCAATTACCCGGGATAAGAGCTTTCCTAAACTTTAAAGAGCTATACAGAGTAGGTAATTGATGTAATGTAAATAGGCAATATAATACAAAAAATTATATATAATGTTCTCTCGAGAGAATATTATATATAATTTTTTATATTATATTGCCTATTTACATTACATCAATTACCTACTCTGTTCCGGTCACTAGAGTTTGAGACCGCTCTTATCCCGGGTAATTGATGTAATGTAAATAGGTAATATAATATAAAAAATTATATATAATGTTCTCTCTTTATTACTATGGATTTCAACATGATTTTTCTCCTCCTCACCATGGCTTCAAACAACAACAACTCTGACAACTCATCCTCTTCATATTGTACATCTTCCTTAGAAATTTTGGCTACTCCAACACCACATGAACCGACTAGACCTCATCCTTCATACGAACCATCTGGTTATACTCCAGAAAAGAAGAAATCCCGACAATTTCTTTTCTTCGGTTCTCCATCAACCAAAGAAAAAATAGCCGAGATTCATCATTGCCAAAGAGAATAGTTGGATTTGAAACGAGAGATGTATTATGAACAGAAAGTTAATGCCAAACGACTTAGTTTTATTGAACAAGTGGCATTAAAATTCTACGGTACATCTCCAAAGAAAGATGTAGTTCAACCTTCAACTTCGAATCCATGGGAACGTAGTCCACAGCGTCCTTCAGTTTCTCCAAACTCTTGGGAACGTCAACTCTATTGGTCTCCATTGCAACCATACACGGAAATAATCAAGATTGAACAGGAAGATTGCAAAACTCTAAATGATTCAAACCACTGTTTTCATTTATCTATATTTGTTTTTTGAATGATCATAATTGTATGCTATATTTCATTCAAATATTAATATAATCTTTTTATTTTCTTCAATTTTTTTATGGTTTGAATTGTGTTTTGATACACATTTCACACGTCTGAAATGGATATTTCAGACGTCTGAATATTAAAGAAGAAGAAATTTTTATTTAGATTCAGATGTCTTAATCTCCAAAACCAGACGTCTGAATTTAACTTAAATTGAAACAATTCCTTTTTGACTCGATTTTGTTCGACTCATACATTTGAATTGGATATTTCAGACGTCTGAAATCTGGTGGCTTTTCAAAATTGAATTGCTTTAGCACGTTTTTCATTGTAAATACCCCTTTATTCAACCCCTACCTTTCTTTTATCTTCATTCTTTATCTTCTTTTTCAGTCTTTCCCCATTAAAAGTCAAATCTTTCTTCCTCAAATTCACAAATGGCTCCAAAACAAAAAAGATCCAGGCCACCTACTTCATCATCTACCCCAAACATCGAACAATGGCTATGGAATGAGCAAGAAAAACAACATTTTACACAAATTAGTAGATCTAACTTCTTTCCGGGCGCTTTCTTAAAATTTGAAGAATTCGACGCTTATCGGATTCAACAAGTTGTAAGAGCAAATGGGTTAGAATCTCTTGTCTCTTTTACTGCAAATAATATCAAAATCAATCATCTTTTGATCAAATTGTTCTATGCTAATATGAATTTGGACCATCATACTCCTCACAATCGCAATGATTGTATTTGGACATTAGTTTGTGGAGTTAAAATTTATCTACCACTTGCTAGACTTGGTGAAATTCTTCAATGTCCATCAACGGGGAATGATTTGGATGAAATTGATGTTTCTTTAAACTTGGATGATGGAGACGAGGTCTCACATCAATTTTTGGACGATGACATTACTAGAATTACTTCCATTCAACTCCGCCCATAAGCTCGTATCCTCCATAGAGCTTTGATTCGCTCGGTTATTCCATGGACATGAAGTTGTGAAATTGTTAACAAAAGAAACTTCCAAGCCCTTTATGCTATCTATTCCATTCAACCTATCAATTGGGCTCAAGTGATATTGGAAGAATACATGGATGTTAATCGTCAAAGGCGCTATAAGACTTTCATTATGGTGCTTATATAATGAAGATTCTCCAAAATTTTGACATTCCTTTTCCTGATTCCGAATTCACAGCGATCAAAGAGCTTGGATCGAAGACATTGGGTCTTATGGGTTTGCCAAAACGACCAGGAAGTTTGGCATATATTTCATTTCAAGAATGGGTTTCCAACCGTGATCAAAACCAATCCCAACCTCGTCAATATGTTCCACATGCTCAACCTATTGATCCTCCCACAGAAGAAGAAGAAAATGATGATACAGTGATTCTTTCTCCCGACTCTAGCTCAAGGAATACTTTGGTCACTCTTTCCCAAAACCAAGCAAATCTTAGAAGCCTAATGGTCAATCTTGAGAAGAAAACTGAAAAATGCTTTAATTCCATTTGTGGCTTTCTCAACAAAATTTGGGAACGTATTGGTTGCTCCACCTCATCGAAGTTTTCAACCCCGCTCCATTTCAATGGTTATCAAGCTCGGGGAACAACAATTATGAAGTTGAAGATGAAGATGATGTAGGAAGTGATTCAACCACTAGGTTTTAAATTCCTTTGATGTTTATCAATTTGTTTTGAACTATTTCGTTGTTTGTTATTTCTATTTCTGTCATGAACTCGTTTATCATCTGATGGTATTGTAGTATGTTTTGAATACTCCACTTTGCTTTATCATATATTATTATTTTCCTTTTTGCGCTGTCAAAAGGGGGGAAGGTGTTGATATTGTCTTTTTTTTCTAACTTGCTTTTTGACGGGGGAGTTTTTAAATAGGGGGAGTGCATATATATATATATATATATATATATATATATATATATATATATATATCGTATTATATCGTATTATATAGTTGTCATCGTCAAAAAGGGGGAGAATGTTGGAAACTCGTCTACGATGTTTCATACTTATGATATTTTGACTACGACAGCTATATACGTTGATTTTCCTATGCTAACTTGTTTTTGCAGGAATATCTACAAGATCGGATTCAAATGAACTTCTTGCTGCATATATGTTGTATTGAGTCATTATTTAGAATTAAAATAATGTTAAAATCACTCCTTTAGATATATATGTTGGCACGTGCACATACACACATGCATAGAGCATATTTGAATTTTCAGGTCAAATTGAGACGTCTGAATTGACCATTTCAAACATCTGAATTTGTAATTAAATTTGATTTTTCAGACAATATTCAGACGTTTGAATTGGAATTTTCAGATGTCTGAATCAGGTCAAAAATGACCTATTTGATTTTTGGTTTGCACGTTAACAGTTTCGGAAGTCTGATTTTAATTTTTCAGACGTCGGAATTCCTTCAACGGCTATATTTTTGAATAGACATTTATCTTCCATAAAGAGATACGACTTTTTATCAATATATATGTCCATATATTTTCATGATAACAATTCATGAACAATTGTATCTTTTTGTACTATATATAAACATGTTAGAATCATCTTTTTTATTTACCTAATTGTTCTAACTCTTTCTATTCTTATACTACCTTGATTCTAACACTCTTGTGCATTCAAGTTCATACAAAATCATTCATTTACTTCCATAGTCTTCGCACACGCACACGCACACGCACACGCACACGCACACGTGTGTGTGTGTGTGTGTATA
Organism: Allium cepa; assembly: GCA_030765085.1. NCBI lineage: Eukaryota > Viridiplantae > Streptophyta > Magnoliopsida > Asparagales > Amaryllidaceae > Allium > Allium cepa. Next base: position 75,270,674 of record CM060942.1, read on the forward strand.
TATATATATAGATATATATATATATATATATATCAAAATGAGAAGATTATAGGAAGGTTGTACTATTAAGAGACAAATCCATGTTATCAAGAACACACTATGTCAAATACTCTTTGTATAAGTTAAAGAGCTGTTCTGCTGTTCAAGCAAGTGAAGTCCTCTTCGGCCGTTGAGGCATCAATGTGACGACCCGTCCTTCTACCACCAGAAAGACGTATCATCAGAAAGAAAGAAAGGGATAGAAATAGAAAAGAAAGAGAAAGAAAGAACAACGAACACGAAATCTCACAGCGGAAACGAAATAAAATATAGTACATCACATAATAATTACATCGTTTACATATATCAGAGTTATAGAATATTATACACTTGACAACTTTTTATATACATCAGTCACTACATACATCACAATATACAACATACTCTAACTAACACAGCGGAACTAGATAGATATCTACGACGCTGAAGCCTCCTGCTCCATTGCTCCTCCAGAATTTGTCAAAGCTAACCTGAATCCCTTGACTACCCGTAAAAATTTGGGTACCCGAGAGTTTATGAAAAACAAAATAAACTCCGGGTCAGACATGGGTCTGGTATGAGTAAACAGTTTAAGGTTGTTTAACTTGAAAAACTTTTGAAAATAAAGGTATCACGTAAGACTTCCCACAAATAAATACGGGTAAGTTTTTACCTTACGCTAACCAAATCATTTCATAGGAAATTCTGTGATATTATAATAGTGTCTAGGGTTTTCAAGTAAATAGAAAATAGCCGAAATTGTTACATGATTAAATTCTAGCTACTAGCCACAAAAGTGGGTAATACAATCAAAACCGTGGGCACTTATTGGTAAATGGATTCCATACAATGGCAGGGCTACTGGGGTACCGCCCGTCACAGTACGGGGCCTAGATCACCGTACCGAGGATTACTCCCTTCATCCCCTGCAACACAAGGCCGGAACCATTTCTTACTGAACAGTCCCGAACAAGATAAACCCCGTGGTTGGCGCGCCCAACCACCCACTAAGCCGAAATAAAAAGGGACATCTAGACAGGGGAAATATCTTGTCCTGCTTGGGCATGACCCACCTAACCTTGCTGCATCTCCCCTGTTTTAGCCATTCTCGGTTGATGAGGCTTGAGGCTACGATTACCTTTAGAGAACAAATTTCTTAGAATGCTCATCGCCCACCTGACGATGTGTTGAAAGCATTCAATCCATACAAGTTCGTTCCGGGTTCGAACGAAACCGAAGGCATTATCTCGTTACACTCATTTTGGAATCACCCTCAGAGTTAACGACGACAACCCTTGCATTCTGAAACTTCATCTTCACTTTAGATTAACGACCTAACGTTAATTTGGATCGATGTGGTTTTCGGATATTCCAAATGTGGAAACCCGATCCCGGTCTCATCGAAATCCAAAACGTGTCTTTTAGGGCCAAGTTGTTTTAAAGTTTAAAACAATTCAATCTCAATTATCCATATACACACAGATAGATAATTCATAGTATCACAATAGATAATCAACATTATCACCATAACAGATAAGCAATCATAACAGATAATCCATATTATTATCATACTACAATCAAGCATACATTTCACACAACATCATTTATCTCATGCTAGGAATTTCAAACCATTCAGAGTAAACAATATCATCCATCCATATATAAGCAATCATATCAGCTATAATTAATTTAAAATGAATTAAATTAATTACTTGCATCTCTAATTAATTTAAAGTAAATTAAATTAATTACTTAACCATTATAATTCTTGCTTATATAATTATTAACCAATTATCAATCAATTTATAAATCCATTTCACTTAATCATACTTTGATTAATTAACATTAAATTCAAGTAATCATTCTTAATTATTTCCAAATTATTTATCTTATCCAAATTTAGAAAATAACCTTTAATTACATACATTACATAACTTCTAAATTTCACCAATTAATTATTCTTTAATCTTTCATTATTCATTTCATTATTTAATGATTGCTAATTACATTTCATTTCATTATCTTGTGTTAAATTAATTACCTTAAATAATTAAATCTTCAATTAAACTATATTTATTAATCACCCCTGATTAATACTATTCAGTAGTCAATCACCTTTAATTACTCTTATCACATCACTAATTACTCCTCAACTGATTTCCTTTAATCAATCCCTTGATTAAATTTGCACAAAGTAATTATACTCAAATTACTTCCATTATCATTCTTAATCAACTTCTTCTAGTCATTATCATTAATTACTTCTCCAAGTAATTATATTCATCATATCATCAAATAATCATTTAAATCAATTAAACTTGATTAATTAACTTAAACAATTCCTTTTAAACTTCATTAATTACAATAAGTAATTAATTCCTTAATTACTCAAGTAATCCACTTAAATCAATTTGTTTAACCTTAATTACTTAATTAGCTTTTCCTAAATCATTTGTTGAAAACCTTAATTAGAAATCAAATAACTTGATTAACAAGTTTTTAATTGTTGATTGCTTCATTGATTATTTCTTAATTCTTATTTAAATTTCTTGATTAATTAACTATTAATTGTACATTAATTTACCTAAGTAGTTAATTACAAATTAACTTGTTTCTTAATTATTATTCGATCTTTAAATAAAATTATAAAGTAATCATTTTAAATTATTCCTAAAATTGATAGTAAATTACAATTGGTTTTAATTAACATTTGAAAGAATTTTCTTAAGTTTGAATTCTTAAATGTTGATTAACTTTATTCTTAACTTACATCAATTGCTTAATTAAGAAAAATAATAATCAAGTGTTAATCACATTTGTTAAGTACTAACTAAATATCTAAACCTTGTATCTAAGTTTTAACTAAAAACTGTTAAAATCCTTTTAAGTTAAGATTTATATTTTATAAAATACTGTTGTTGGAAGGTACCCGAGTCCCCCCTTTTAAAATCCCGCGTGCACTTCGAGTCTTCACCATGTTTCCCCGAGACTCCCCTGTACAAACCCCTTGTTCTTCTTCTTCTTCTTTTTTTTTTTAAAAGTTTAAACTACACTAAAAGCTACAGCTCTAGGAACTTAACTCACGCACCTACCCACTCATCACTAACCCGAAGAAATCGTTCAAGAAGCTCGCGCACGACTCGAGAAAAACTCTCTGACACGATGCCGCCATCCACCCCCACGTCGTGCACGTGCACAACTCCTCAGGCACGTTGCGGCGAACCCCTACCCTCTCGGCAAACCACGATTCACCCAATGACACAAAATCGAATCTCCAATTACCATATAGAAATCGAAATCAAAATCTTGCCATTGAGTTGAAAAACTGGAAACCCAACCATCCATATAAACGCCTCGCGATCGCCACCGTGACCACCGGAGTTGCCGACACTTCGCCCACACTACAACAACGTGCTATAACGTCATTCTCCAAGAGTTCGTACGGCTCGATCGTCTATTGAGGCCGAAACCAAAATTTTAACAGTGTACAACAAAACACGTTTCAAACCCTATACTTGCTTCATCCAAGAATTTCTTGCATTAAAAAAAATATTTGGCATTTTTCTTATGTTAATTCATCTTTGAGCTTGCTTCAACTAAAATTTTAAACATAAGAATTGATTGAATCAACAGTTATTTAAAAAATCAAATTCAGTCCCCTTTTAAACTGCACCTTGAATTCTTATCTAAAAATCATTATTTTTATACTAAAAATCCTAACTTTGTTTGTTGAATCAAGATATGAAATCAGATTAACAAAATTAAATATTTGAAATTTGAACATATTGATTTCCATTTACTGATACCTGAGTTTGCAGTGTCTCAGTTTTCACTAACCACCTTCATCAATTCTTCCAGTTCATGATTACAGTTTAACAAGTGTTTAATTTATATTCTTAAGTATCAAATATTTGTATGAAGAAGAAGTATTTAAACTTGTCCCTGCTTTTACTTTGTTCTGAAATTAGAAACACCGAAGAACAAATCATATAAATTTCCAGTGCACAGAAATATTCACAGAGAAGTTTGCTTAAACTATAACAAACACATAACATCCAAAAAGAAAATTCACAAATTAAATTTTGAAAATAGATTGTTTACTCACCAAAAACAACTGTTGAACAGAGCACTCTGAGGTTCTAGAATCTATAGTTGAATCCCTGGAAACTCTCTGTGTTTGATGTTGAGTTTGTTTGCAGCTTGAGGTTTTGAACAAAAACTGAGTTTGCTTACATTTTTTTTTTCTTTTTCTTTCAGTTATACTTATGTTACAACTAAATAAAGGATGCATACACACATAGATATATAGGAGATAGGAAGTTATGTATGTATGGAAAAGTTTTAACCAAGTCAGGTATTATCTACAAGTACACTGTTTCAACTTTGTTTTATCAGGCAAGCTCTTTTTTTTTTATGATCTTGAATTCGGCTAAGATTCTAAGTCATTAAATGCTATGTACTATTGTCTACACATAACCTTATTAATATACAGATTTTTTTTATAGCTTGCTTTAACATAATCATTGGCAGGTTCTATATATATTCAAGCCTGTTATACTTTATTGTTTTTATATGTCTAACTCACTGCTATACAATCCTATTAATTAGATTTCATTTTTGTGAAATAGGATTTGCATAACACAAATAGACACAAAGATGTGCTCGAATCAGAGGAGCATTAAATGTTGTTGGTTCACCTGTTAACATAATTATAATTATGCAGTACAGTTAAACAAATTGTATGCATGTGTATGGGTTATATTCTTCAGTAGGTATCTTGCATGAAAAGGTAAGTTATTATAAATGTTTATATTTCAATCTTCCTTAGTTAGTCAAGTTTCTTTCTTTTTTTTCATGTTTGCAGATATTTGTATTAAAACAATATGTGTCAGGTTTCTTCATACTTACTGACACTTGTGAATGATAAACATTTCCTTTGCACATTTGTTTTATTATTGTATCTCTTATGTATAGATTTATATGTGAAGATATGGTAAAAAATTAATCATGTTTTATGAATTGCTTACTTGAAAAAAATAAACATGTTTGGGTCAGATGTAATTTTACTTTAGTTTGCTTGTAAAAATAAATTGTTTTATTGTTTCTATCTTGAATAATTAATATACAATATAGTTGTTGTCAATTTGTATATGAAAATATTTTTTTTAGTTAACTTCTAATTTATATAAGTTATACATGATAGTTAAAGTTTGGTTTTACATTGTATTTGATTTTATTTTACTTTACTTTGAATCTTATACTTTTGTTCTTATTTTAGATTATTAAGTTATGTTGTATAAAGTCTTAACTGATTAATCCTTATTTTAAATTTTACATTAGTACTTTATATTTAACTGTCAATATACAAGTTATATTTCAAAATAAATTTTCTTACTTATATTTGCATTCATTTTCATTTGTACTTTGCTATCACTTATTTAAATTAAGTTATAAACATGTAACGACCCAGAATTTTTAGAAATTAAAATTTGAATATTTAATTAATTTTAAATATTAATAAGGGAATTTATAAGTCAAATAAATTTTTATTTTGATTTATTGGATTTAATTGAATTATTAAATCGATAATTTAATATGTTAAATTATGGAAATAATTAAAAATTGAGTTAAATATGATTGAAAATAATTTGGAAAATTTTATTTAATCATACTGGAGTTATAGAAATATTTTAGAACTTTTAAAATCGAATTAAAAGTTAATTTGTGAAAATTGAATATTTTAATATTTAATAATCGACTGTAAAATAGTCAATTTTTGAACAGTCTCAGAATTGAACGAAACCAGTTCCATTGGATCCGTAATAGATAGTTATTACCGGATTTCAATTTTCGTGTCAATTGGAGCTATCGTTTGATCGTGGCAGCTCGAAACGCATCGAATTATTTTTAATTTAAATTTGGCGAGTCAAAATAGCCATTTTTCAAAAAGTCTCGGATTTCGACGAAACCAGTTTCATCGGATCCGTAATGTGATATTATTGTAAGGTTTTAAATTTCAAGTCAATTGGATTTACCGTTTGTCCGGTACAAATTAAAACGCCTAGAAATCGAGTTAAATCGGTTTAATTTAAATTGAGCGTTTTCAGCCATAACTCGCACAGATGTCCGAATTAGCTTCCGAAACCTGTTCCATTGTGTCCGGAACGCGGGATAAACCCTAGGTACGCTGGTTACGGCGCCTAAATCGGAGTTCGGAATTCCCGGGATGAATAGTGTTTACGCTAGCTTTTCCTATAAATACCACCCTAAATCTAAAAATAAAAAAAAATATCCTAAACCCTAATCAAATTGCCTAGCCGCCAGTTACATAATGAAAGGCCAGAAATGCTCCATCTTCATCACCAAAAATCTTCCAATCCGTCGACAATTAGGCTAAAGTTTCAACTAGAGAATTGAAGAGGGCGATGAGAGCTAGAGATTCAACGGTGGAGATGTGTTTTGGAGCACCAGGGGAGGAGATAGGGGGCTGCGTTCATCACGGCCTGCGCACGCAAAATGAGGAGGAGGGTGAGGCCGAGTTCAACAGGCTTGGGGCCGAACATAGCTTAGTTCGAGAGCTTCGTCATGGCGTTGGTGTGATCGGATTTCGTCGAGTATCGGGGGAGAAATGTTTAACCCTAATTTTAGCTAATGGGTTCAAGGCTTGCGTGGATCATCTGTAGCTTGCGCGTGAGAGATGGAAGAAGAGGAGGATGTTGGGGACGGTCCAGATGTGTTTGGGGTTGTGATGGATGGCCTTGATTAAGTTGAGTTTGATAATAAAAGTTATGTTGAAATTTAGTTATAAAAACATGTACAATCTTGTAAAATTCATATCTTTTTCATACGAGGTCGAAAAAATGCAAACTCAGTTGCGTTGGAATCGTATGGACGAGCACTACGCGATGGAGTTGGTTTGGAGTCGTTTGGAGTTAGTGAGAATTTCGGGTAAAATTAAACGCGCGTTTAATTTTATTCGAAATAAATCGCTAAAACGGAAATTAAAACCAAGGTGAGAACTTCTCACTCAATCGAATAGGTTTCGATTTTATTTTAAATAGTTAGATTTAAAATATTTGAATGCATGTTTGAATGATGATTGTTATGTATTGATTGTTAAAATAGACATTATACGCCGTTAGTAAGCGGATGTTATTTATAAAAACATATACCGCGAATATTTCATAAACAGTGAAATTGGTAATATATATAATATCAATATATATATATTGGCATATGTATATATTGCAGTTGATTGATTTCCCGCATTTTTGTTTAGCGGATGAGACCCTATTACGCCGTTATTAAGCGGATAATATTTATTAAGAACATATACCGCGATAATTTCGTACTGGAGCGAAATTGGTATTGTGCTAATGTTTTTGGATGCAGGGAAACAGGTTGGAGGGATCCAACAGGATTCCTCAACAGTTTTTATTTGATTTCAGATATTTTGATATTTGATGGATTATCATATCGATATATGATATCATTATTAGTCGTGATTGACTATTTGGTGTGTAGCATCATTGGACCCAGATTTTGGGATTTTAAAATGATTTTAAAAGTGATTTTGAAAATATACTATATTTTTGGAATTGATCCATTATAAATAAATAAACGTTATAATTTTTAAAGTTATAAAAATTATGGTTTTTGTGAAATATAGTTAAAAAGCTGATTTTTAGAAATACGATTAAAAGTCGATTTTTGAGAAATATGAACTAATGATTTTATAAAATAATTTAGATTGGATTTTTGAATATATGATAAAAGTTTAAATATAGGATTTATAAAATTTGATTATTTTATAAATCAAAATGGTGAAATTATAAAGGAATTTAAAGACGTTTTAAAAGAATAATATAAATTGATTTATATTAAGATATTTATAAATGGATATTTATAAATCGAAATATTGACATTATAAAACGAGTTTTTATAAGTGTTTGAATGAAGTGAAAATGAATTTCATAATAGAATGAAATTTATAGAATTATAAACTGTGAAGTTATAAATGAAATTTATAAATAGTAAGATTTATAAATTTGGTGAAATTATTTGAAGAATAGATTGGATAAATCATTAAATCTTATAAGTTATAAGATTTATAAATTGGAAAGTCTTTAAAAGAACGATTTTATAAAATAATCGTTTTATAAGCATTTGACTTATTATATAAACATTTAGTTTATAATTTAGTATAAAATGGAATAGGTTAATAAAGGAATTTATAAAAAGGAAGTTTTTATAAATAAATAGAAATGGAATTTATAAACGTTGTTTTATAAATTCGCGAACGACTTATTTTGATAAGTTAATTGTTATAACTTAGAAATAGAGTTATATTCACATTTTGAATAGTGAATAATCCTTTGAATTAAAATGAATAAAAGGATGGAATTTGTTAAAGAAGTATATTCATGTTTTTGAATAGTGAATAATACGTTAAAGAAAAGTTTTAGAATGTGATATTTTAAACAGAATTTAAAACGATCTAACGATGTTTTAAAATGTGTTGAGATTCGAAACCATAGATTTCAACATTGATTATTGAAATAGACGTTTTCGAGAAATAAAAGGAAATGGTGGACTATAACACTGTTGTTATAGTAAATGATTTCCGAAAGGAAATGTTTTTGTATAGTATTGGGATTTATATATCTATTTTAATTTCGAATCCCTATACTAGTGATTTTGGGTTGTCGTAACGATGTTTTACGTAACATTCGTTTTGGCCCAAATAAATATGTTAAAGTGAATGATTTTCCTTAAAGAATGAAATATGTACTTAATTTCGATTTAAGTATATTGAATATTTTCCAAGGTTGAAAATAAAAGATTTGAATTACTTATTTTTAATAAGTATGGAATTGTTTTCCAATATAAAGTGAATATATTGAATTTATCTTTTTGAAGATAAATTGAAATGGATAGTTGAAATCATATATGCATGAATATTTTGAAATATAAATTCACTAAGGAATTTATATGTGAAAGTGGAAATTGTTTGAAAATAAATATTGATTTATTTTTGAAGTGTTGAAATTATATATCTTGTAAAGATATTTTGGAAAATAAATAATTTGGAAAATTATTTGGAAACTGGTGATGTGTGCATATCCATTGATAGTTCAATAACCGACTATCAATATTTCCCTTTGAATGGGTATTTGATGTGATTTGTTTGAATGTGAATGCCACACTTATTTTTGAATAAGCGCTCACTATTCGGGTTAACCGGGAAAGGACCATGGGGTCGTATAACCCACTCCGAATATGTGATACGTCGTTGTGAATCGCATTTGAAGATCGGTGTTGAAGACCGGTATTTGCGAGAGTGATAGGATGAACTATCGATTGACTCTGCACCGAGTTGCTCCGGTATAGAGTTCTCCATATGTGATGGTGAATCCGATCAGGATTGTGGATATCCGGATTGCAAGGACTTCTTTGTAAGTGCCTTCGGTTCTGTTCGAGCCCGGAACAGACTTGTATGGATTGTATGTCTGACATTACAATTTGAGATATAAAGCCGATTTCTTTCAAATATATTTCTGTTGGTGGCGGAGAATTTATTCTTTGCTTAACACCCTTCTCTGAGACGTACGAGCTCAGAGGTTATATAGTTGAAGTTATCAGCGATATATTCCCAATTTGGTAATGTGACATGCTGAGTGTTGCTGAAATGATCATTGTGTTGATTATTGTGATAGGATCATTTATTTGATCGTCTATCTTAGTGATCATTGTGTTGATCATTTGTTGACCCAAAGCATGGCTTTTGTATAAAGTATGTTTTTGTGGACGTGACTTCGTCGAGCCTCACACCCCGTGAATGGTCAAAACAGGAAAGAAGCAGCAAGGTTATGAGGGGTAGCACCCTTTAGGATGTGTCCATTTCCTTCTGGAAAAGGGTGGTGTCATGGTATGGAGCCCAGATACTTACTCATGTTGAAAACACTTTATGATTGTGTGAATTGATTACGAGCGCTCGGTTGATAAAGGTCCCAAAGGACCGGGGGATGGCATATTCGGTCAGTTGTTACTCAGTTAGGAGTAACCCGGCCTTGTGTTGGTAGAGATCCGGTTTGGTTCTCGGGGATGTCCATCCAGAGGCATTCTCAGTGGCAATGGGAAGTTCCTTGGCCTGATCATTCGTTGGAAATCCAATTCCCAATACAAAACCCTGTACGGTATTAGTTGTAGAACCTGCCATTCACTTATGGTGGTCACCACTGTTTGGATGGTAGCTATAGTAGGCATAGTTCGAAATGTCTATGTTGGCTAAGATTTATATTCTACTTTTGAAATGATTTCCTACACTATGCACTAGTAATAATATCAAATGTTATTTTAAATGCGTATCAAGCATCTTTGACTATCATAAGGAGAAATCTCCTCCGATTCTGCGTTTGCATTGTGTGTGTGTGCGGGAGGCCTTATGGTAGTCTCATTTTTAAAAGCATTGCGAATTGACTTAAAAATATTCCTTTATTTTGATTTTAAAGATAAATAAACTGTTTGAGTTCTCACACCAGTCACATGACTGACTTGGAGTTTATTGTTTTCCTTCCTAAACTCTGGGTGCCCACAAATTTCCACACGGGCAGTTAAGAGTTAGGTTTTTCAGGATATTCTGGATATTCTGGAGTTGCTGGAGGCAAGCTGGATGGCATGGCGTATTACTAGTTTATATAGTATTTTTTTTTCCGCTGCACTGTTTGATGTTGTATGTTGTTGTACACTCTGATGTGATGATATGATGTAATAAAATATGATGAAATGTAATAACTGTAGTTCTTTGTTTAAAGATTATTCATTTATTATTATATGTTGTTCCGCTGCGAATTGTGAGATTCTGTTGTTGTTCTGTTGTTTCCTTTCTGTCCCGTTCTATTTTTAAAATTTTCTATCTTCTGTTTTTCTAATTCTCTGTTTTCTAAAAATTGTCTATCTCCTTTTCTCTCTATCTTCTACCTTCTTATCTTTTTCTCTTCTCTTTTCTTAAATTCTTTTTTTTAAAACCCATAACATCTCGGTTTTCGGCCTTTGATTTCTCGGCAGTCGATAAAGTGAGTATCGATGTCGGTTTTTCGAAGAACGAAAATCCTTGGCGTTACATTTGGTATCAGAGCTGATGGTTAAGCGACAACCATGGTTCTGTTGGGTATTACTCATTAGAGATAGAGTCAGCAGTACTCTAGATTGAGTTTGAGTGTAATAATAGCTATGAGAGCGTATTTGTTAGTGAATATAAAATTTGTTTTATATTGTGATGATTGGTTTGTTGAGTGGCATATGAACTTTCGTCAGCACAGCCTCGAAACTGAGCCGAAGGGGTTTCTAAACACTTGAATAGAACAATTCGGCACAATATTGATTTTAAATTGGGTAAATGGAATAAATTTGCCTTGATTATATTTTTATATGTAAAGGAATAATTTTTCAGAATTATTAAAGTGTATGTAAGTTGATTGTTAGGTTGTTTGAATAATCTAAATAAAGAGTAATTGCATAAGCAAATGAATTATAAGAATAGAATTATAATTAAAGTGATTTACAATTGTGAAATAACCTTATATATGTAAGAAGTGAAATTATATAAATATGAGTTGTAAATAATCAAGTGGATTAAATGAATATGAACTTAAGTTATGTGAATAGAAATTCAACTTTTGTAATTGAATGAATAAATTGAATGTTAATCAATTGAATGTGAATAAATTGGAATGGAATAATTAATGAAAGTGTTAATTCATTAAAATCTAATTTTATTGGAAGTTGAATAAAATTGAATGAAAATCAATTTAATAAAACCAATTGGAAAGTAAAGATGTTAAACCAAAATGAATGTAAGTGAAGCAAAGAAATTTGGTTGTAATTGATATACATTGGTTGTTATATGATTGTAGTTGATTGTATATAATTCATTAAGTGTTAATGAAAGTGAATTAATGAAATTGGAAAGCTAAAGTAAATTGAATTCAAATTGAAAGTAAATAAATTTGAATAGAATTGAATGTGGATTAGATTTAAACTAGTAAATGATAACTAATTGAATTGAGAATGAATGTTAGAAAATCCAATGTAAATGAATCAGATATAATTTAAAGTGAAAACCCAAATTCATTGAATATTAATGAGAATATGAATGAAAATTCATTTGATTATGGATGTTAGTTGGTTGATGGTTGAATATATATTGCTATTGTTGCATTTGCTATGTGATATATATAGTTGTTATGTTGCTATATGTTGTATATTGAGATTATTTACATATATGCATGTTCTCATATTGTTTGTTAAGTGTTTAGTAGGTGCGGATCGCGTTTGCTTCGCATTTGGAGTTCGCTTTAGCGCTATATTAACCGTATATGCTTGCTAATAAAGTATAAGGTACATATCTCGGATTAAATATCGCACTTTTACATTTTTTCCCTTCGGGATGCCTCATTACTTGATGAGATGTATATTTGTGATATATATACTGTCATTTTTTTTTCGGATCGAGCCGCGCAAAGGAGACTATGGCGAATTTTTCCGAAAATTTAAGGCGTTAGAAAAATTTGAGAAAACTGGGAAATTTTTTGAAAACTTTAAACTTTGATTTTGGAATTGAAAGTTAAATGATATAATTGTTTTTGAAAAGATAACTAAGTATGATTTGAAAACTTAGTAAAGATTTGAAAGAAGTTTAACTATGAATTTTGGAAAGTTAATAAATTCTGTAACTTTTCTTACTTGTAATTTCGAGGACGAAATTCTTTTAAGGGGGAAAGATTGTAACGACCCAGAATTTTTAGAAATTAAAATTTGAATATTTAATTAATTTTAAATATTAATAAGGGAATTTATAAGTCAAATAAATTTTTATTTTGATTTATTGGATTTAATTGAATTATTAAATCGATAATTTAATATGTTAAATTATGGAAATAATTAAAAATTGAGTTAAATATGATTGAAAATAATTTGGAAAATTTTATTTAATCATACTGGAGTTATAGAAATATTTTAGAACTTTTAAAATCGAATTAAAAGTTAATTTGTGAAAATTGAATATTTTAATATTTAATAATCGACTGTAAAATAGTCAATTTTTGAACAGTCTCAGAATTGAACGAAACTAGTTCCATTGGATCCGTAATAGTTAGTTATTACCGGATTTCAATTTTCGTGTCAATTGGAGCTATCGTTTGATCGTGGCAGCTCGAAACGCATCGAATTATTTTTAATTTAAATTTGGCGAGTCAAAATAGCCATTTTTCAAAAAGTCTCGGATTTCGACGAAACCAGTTTCATCGGATCCGTAATGTGATATTATTGTAAGGTTTTAAATTTCAAGTCAATTGGATTTACCGTTTGTCCGGTACAAATTAAAACGCCTAGAAATCGAGTTAAATCGGTTTAATTTAAATTGAGCGTTTTCAGCCATAACTCGCACAGATGTCCGAATTAGCTTCCGAAACCTGTTCCATTGTGTCCGGAACGCGGGATAAACCCTAGGTACGCTGGTTACGGCGCCTAAATCGGAGTTCGGAATTCCCGGGATGAATAGTGTTTACGCTAGCTTTTCCTATAAATACCACCCTAAATCTAAAAATAAAAAAAAAATATCCTAAACCCTAATCAAATTGCCTAGCCGCCAGTTACATAATGAAAGGCCAGAAATGCTCCATCTTCATCACCAAAAATCTTCCAATCCGTCGACAATTAGGCTAAAGTTTCAACTAGAGAATTGAAGAGGGCGATGAGAGCTAGAGATTCAACGGTGGAGATGCGTTTTGGAGCACCAGGGGAGGAGATAGGGGGCTGCGTTCATCACGGCCTGCGCACGCAAAATGAGGAGGAGGGTGAGGCCGAGTTCAACAGGCTTGGGGCCGAACATAGCTTAGTTCGAGAGCTTCGTCATGGCGTTGGTGTGATCGGATTTCGTCGAGTATCGGGGGAGAAATGTTTAACCCTAATTTTAGCTAATGGGTTCAAGGCTTGCGTGGATCATCTGTAGCTTGCGCGTGAGAGATGGAAGAAGAGGAGGATGTTGGGGACGGTCCAGATGTGTTTGGGGTTGTGATGGATGGCCTTGATTAAGTTGAGTTTGATAATAAAAGTTATGTTGAAATTTAGTTATAAAAACATGTACAATCTTGTAAAATTCATATCTTTTTCATACGAGGTCGAAAAAATGCAAACTCAGTTGCGTTGGAATCGTATGGACGAGCACTACGCGATGGAGTTGGTTTGGAGTCGTTTGGAGTTAGTGAGAATTTCGGGTAAAATTAAACGCGCGTTTAATTTTATTCGAAATAAATCGCTAAAACGGAAATTAAAACCAAGGTGAGAACTTCTCACTCAATCGAATAGGTTTCGATTTTATTTTAAATAGTTAGATTTAAAATATTTGAATGCATGTTTGAATGATGATTGTTATGTATTGATTGTTAAAATAGACATTATACGCCGTTAGTAAGCGGATGTTATTTATAAAAACATATACCGCGAATATTTCATAAACAGTGAAATTGGTATTATATATAATATCAATATATATATATTGGCATATGTATATATTGCAGTTGATTGATTTCCCGCATTTTTGTTTAGCGGATGAGACCCTATTACGCCGTTATTAAGCGGATAATATTTATTAAGAACATATACCGCGATAATTTCGTACTGGAGCGAAATTGGTATTGTGCTAATGTTTTTGGATGCAGGGAAACAGGTTGGAGGGATCCAACAGGATTCCTCAACAGTTTTTATTTGATTTCAGATATTTTGATATTTGATGGATTATCATATCGATATATGATATCGTTATTAGTCGTGATTGACTATTTGGTGTGTAGCATCATTGGACCCAGATTTTGGGATTTTAAAATGATTTTAAAAGTGATTTTGAAAATATACTATATTTTTGGAATTGATCCATTATAAATAAATAAACGTTATAATTTTTAAAGTTATAAAAATTATGGTTTTTGTGAAATATAGTTAAAAAGCTGATTTTTAGAAATACGATTAAAAGTCGATTTTTGAGAAATATGAACTAATGATTTTATAAAATAATTTAGATTGGATTTTTGAATATATGATAAAAGTTTAAATATAGGATTTATAAAATTTGATTATTTTATAAATCAAAATGGTGAAATTATAAAGGAATTTAAAGACGTTTTAAAAGAATAATATAAATTGATTTATATTAAGAGATTTATAAATGGATATTTATAAATCGAAATATTGACATTATAAAACGAGTTTTTATAAGTGTTTGAATGAAGTGAAAATGAATTTCATAATAGAATGAAATTTATAGAATTATAAACTGTGAAGTTATTGTTATCCCGCTTTTTGGCAAAGCCGTGATATCAAAAGATTGGTCGAAAACGGGAAACAGTCCGTCTTAGAGATTGGTTATACATCACTTAGCTATGGATATCGATGAATTTTGCCCGAGTCCGGATCAGGCCACGATTGATAGGACACGACAAGAAAGGTTGTAGGAGCCATCATTTCAAGTTTCAAGTCAATCCGAGTTCGTATGCTCAAGATATGATGGATTCAGTGTGAAGAGAAATAGTCATTGTCTGGTTCGAAACCATGAATTTCGAACCCATCCTTTTCGAAACCATGCTGTTCGAAACCATCCACGCCCTCTCCTTCGAAACCACCTAGTTCGAACCCATCCACGCCCTTGCCTTCGAACCCATGATGTTCGAACCCATCAGCTAGTACCCAGCCTCGACTCCATCGCCTTCGACTCCATTACCTTCGAACCCACCACAGTAGCATACCTTCGAATCCACGACTTCACTCGGCCTCACATCCTCACTTCGAACCCATCGAATAACCCAATTCGAACCGATCAACTTCGAACCCATAAGAATTCCTGGATTCGAATGTCACGTTCGAAACCAAGAGTGCTTCCTATTTCGAATCCACCGAGTCAATTGGTTTGGAGGACGTGTTCGCCGTAGTTCACGGAGTCGAAGCGGTCCATTCGGAGATAAGTTAGGATCGATTCGAATATTGCGCGCCACGTCACTGCAAGCTCACGTGCACTGATGGATTCGAAGCGAAGGGTTCGAAATAATGGGTTCGAACGCCTCAGCCAACCGAAGGTGTCGATTTCGAACCGAGCATATCTCCTTAACCATAGATCCAAATGCAACCAAATTTTCACAGTATCTTCCATGTGAGGTAAAGATTGTTCCTGCCAAGTTTCAGCTCGATTGGACCATTTATTGATGGGTTCGAAATCACTTCGAACCGATGTCAGATCGAGACGAAACTTGGTGGGGTCGGTCGCGTGGGCCCACTCACGTGCCAGAAGGAGTCTCACGAAGTTTCAGCAAGATCTGGGCCTCCAACGCCTATAAATAGCACCCTGAAGCCTTCAGAAAAGGGGATCTTTCCGCCATTGAACGCCAAGACTCTGCCGGATTCAAGTTTAACTATCAGGATCGCTGTTGTATTCAGATTTCAAAGCAATTGTCAGCTGTAATCCATTGTAATCGATTGAATCGAGCAAAGCAATAAAGAGAAACCCTTCAAAGTGGACGTAGGCACGAACGCCGAACCACTATAAATCCTGTGTTTGTGATTGTTGCTTGTGAATTACTGTGATTTGTTACTTAGAGATGAATTCTATACTGATTGTTGCTGAGTTCTGTGCTGAATATTATTGAATTGAACACGTAAACGGGTGCTTTCACGACCTTGGGTGTTTGTGACCAATTTTGGCGCAAACATTTTGGTGCTTTCACTGAGAATTGAACTCAGGAAGAAGTTGGATTTGAAAGTTCAGAAGTTCAGATTTAGGAATTATGGCAAGGCAATCGAGTAGGAGACCAAGGACTGAGAGAAGCGAACCACAGGGAAGCCAAGAGGCTTCGTCAGGAGCAAATCAACCATCAATATACATTACTAGGGACGAGATGGAAACTATGATGAAGAGGCAAGAGGAAATGATTCAGAGTTTACTCCATCAGATAGGACAGCTCGGAGCACAGAATAGGGAAGCCAATGGAGCCCAGAACGGAGCAGGACCATCCGGAGTAGCACCTGGATTAGGGGGCACACCCTTGGAGGTTTCGGGGGGAGAAAGGGGAGCATCTGCGCAACCCGGTAGTAGTAGAGATGCAAACGCTCAGTCAAGGGGGCAGATCCCGGAGTTACCTCGTGAACTCGGGGGGCAGGTTGGAAGTAGTGAACAAGGGTTACATCTCGGAGACAATGACCGATTAGCAGAGATAGTTAGGAGAGCTTTGAGAGGCGGTATGGTGAACAAAGATTTGGAAGATGTTAATAGAAGCCCTTTTACTTCAGCAATCAGGCAAGCCAGGAACCCACCTGATTTCAAACTACCATCATTGGATATGTATGACGGGAGAACGGACCCCACGGTCCATCTGACAAAATATATAAGGCATATGGAAGTGCTGGGGGCATCGGAGGAGGTTATGGCCCGGTGTTTTCCATTGTACTTAACAGATATCGCTGCACTATGGTTTAGACAGTTGGAGAACGGATCCATCGGAACATGGAATGGTTTAGTGGAGAGATTTATGAGGCAATTCAGGGTTCATATTACAAGACCCAAGAACGTGATGACTCTGGCAACCCTAAAGCAGAAGGCCGGAGAGACCTTGAGAAGTTATCTAACACGATTTAATGCAGCAGCAGCTTCAGTGGATAGAGCGGATCCATCCATGGTGGTAATGGCAGCTGTGTCCGGAATAGCTGACGGCACAGAGTTCAAGAATTCATTGACTAAAGATCCACCCACAGATCTGGAGGAATTCTATCATGAAGCAGAAAAGTTTTTACGATTAGAAGATGCGAATGCCGAGAGAGAAGAAAGAGATGGGATAGAAATTTTTGCATTTAGAGACGAAAAGCCTCTTAAAAAGGATTCGGACAAGGATAGAGGTAAAAGAAAGATTGAGAATGACAGAGACAGATCGAAGCGGCAACGAAGGGAGCCGCGATTCACCACCTACACTGAGTTAAACGAGAGCCTGGAACGAATTTATCAGGATACCAAAGAACAGATTCCGTATCGTAGGCCAATGCGAAGGGATCCTACTTCTGACGAAAGGAAATCAGATAAGTTCTGTATATTCCATGAATTAAATGGTCATAATACTAACGATTGTAGGCACCTGAAGGATGAGGTGGAAGGGCATATCAGGAACGGTATGCTCCTTCAATATGTGAGGAGACGAGCTCCTGTGGCGGAACCAGAACGACCACCGTCCACATCAGCTAGAGGCGACCCCGAACCAAGGCACCGTCTGGTTATCAACTGAATGAAATAACGATGAACAAGTCGTAAGCTTCCACTACCACAATTAAATCATTTTCACATGCGCGAGATCGCGAACGATCTCCAGGCATGCTCTGAGTGATCGTCGACCGTTTCGTAGTGGGAACTTACACTTTGACATCCATGCTTTACCTTCGTTTCATTTTGATTTGAACGTTTGGACTTTGTTTATTTGGACATTGTTTTTGGAACTCATCTGTTTGATAATTATTTGATTTTGATAACTCTGGAATGACTAAGTTACGCACACATGTATGGGGTCACGAACGATCCCTAGGTATGCTCTGAGACGGCGATGAACCGCCCCTATAAACGATCCAGGAACTCACCCGAACGTGACCCTGGCATCGATAACACCAAGCCCTCCCGGGCACACACACAATCCGCCTCGAACGGCACCCGACTTCGAACAGTCATAGCTCACCTTACCTCAATGGCTTGATCGCGAACGGTCGTCACTTGAGGTCCGACATCTGACCACGAACGGTCACGAATTCGCCTCGAACGGCACACGATCGCGAACGATCACTTCCTGCCTCGAACGCCATCGATCGCGAACGGTCATGGCTCACTGATTATGAAATCCGACCTCGAACGGTCACCACTCGCCTTGAACGGCACTTGGTCGCGAACGATCATCATTTGCCACGAACGGCAGTCGACCGCGAACGGTCCCATCTCATCATTCGCCGCGAACGGCATCGACCGCGAACGGTCCTATTCCATCTTATGCCACGAACGGCACGGACCGCGAACGGTCCCGATTCACTTCAAGCAGCATGCGATCCCGAACGATCGAAGCATGCATTTGTACGCTCGACCGCGCACGGTCGCACTTCCCCTCGAATGGCTCGATCACGAACGATCGTCATTTGAAGTTGAGCGCTTGACCATGAACGGCCGCACTTCATCCCAAATGGCTCGATCCCGAACGATCGTCATTTGAGGACATATGAAACTATTGAGTTCTTTGCAGGTTGATAATCGGATACGAACATCCAACTCGAAGCATTACAAAACACACCTTCCTACCGCAAGGCATGTTTTGGGGGGCAAAATGTTATCCCGCTTTTTGGCAAAGCCGTGATATCAAAAGATTGGTCGAAAACGGGAAACAGTCCGTCTTAGAGATTGGTTATACATCACTTAGCTATGGATATCGATGAATTTTGCCCGAGTCCGGATCAGGCCACGATTGATAGGACACGACAAGAAAGGTTGTAGGAGCCATCATTTCAAGTTTCAAGTCAATCCGAGTTCGTATGCTCAAGATATGATGGATTCAGTGTGAAGAGAAATAGTCATTGTCTGGTTCGAAACCATGAATTTCGAACCCATCCTTTTCGAAACCATGCTGTTCGAAACCATCCACGCCCTCTCCTTCGAAACCACCTAGTTCGAACCCATCCACGCCCTTGCCTTCGAACCCATGATGTTCGAACCCATCAGCTAGTACCCAGCCTCGACTCCATCGCCTTCGACTCCATTACCTTCGAACCCACCACAGTAGCATACCTTCGAATCCACGACTTCACTCGGCCTCACATCCTCACTTCGAACCCATCGAATAACCCAATTCGAACCGATCAACTTCGAACCCATAAGAATTCCTGGATTCGAATGTCACGTTCGAAACCAAGAGTGCTTCCTATTTCGAATCCACCGAGTCAATTGGTTTGGAGGACGTGTTCGCCGTAGTTCACGGAGTCGAAGCGGTCCATTCGGAGATAAGTTAGGATCGATTCGAATATTGCGCGCCACGTCACTGCAAGCTCACGTGCACTGATGGATTCGAAGCGAAGGGTTCGAAATAATGGGTTCGAACGCCTCAGCCAACCGAAGGTGTCGATTTCGAACCGAGCATATCTCCTTAACCATAGATCCAAATGCAACCAAATTTTCACAGTATCTTCCATGTGAGGTAAAGATTGTTCCTGCCAAGTTTCAGCTCGATTGGACCATTTATTGATGGGTTCGAAATCACTTCGAACCGATGTCAGATCGAGACGAAACTTGGTGGGGTCGGTCGCGTGGGCCCACTCACGTGCCAGAAGGAGTCTCACGAAGTTTCAGCAAGATCTGGGCCTCCAACGCCTATAAATAGCACCCTGAAGCCTTCAGAAAAGGGGATCTTTCCGCCATTGAACGCCAAGACTCTGCCGGATTCAAGTTTAACTATCAGGATCGCTGTTGTATTCAGATTTCAAAGCAATTGTCAGCTGTAATCCATTGTAATCGATTGAATCGAGCAAAGCAATAAAGAGAAACCCTTCAAAGTGGACGTAGGCACGAACGCCGAACCACTATAAATCCTGTGTTTGTGATTGTTGCTTGTGAATTACTGTGATTTGTTACTTAGAGATGAATTCTATACTGATTGTTGCTGAGTTCTGTGCTGAATATTATTGAATTGAACACGTAAACGGGTGCTTTCACGACCTTGGGTGTTTGTGACCAATTTTGGCGCAAACAGTTATAAATGAAATTTATAAATAGTAAGATTTATAAATTTGGTGAAATTATTTGAAGAATAGATTGGATAAATCATTAAATCTTATAAGTTATAAGATTTATAAATTGGAAAGTCTTTAAAAGAATGATTTTATAAAATAATCGTTTTATAAGCATTTGACTTATTATATAAACATTTAGTTTATAATTTAGTATAAAATGGAATAGGTTAATAAAGGAATTTATAAAAAGGAAGTTTTTATAAATAAATAGAAATGGAATTTATAAACGTTGTTTTATAAATTCGCGAACGACTTATTTTGATAAGTTAATTGTTATAACTTAGAAATAGAGTTATATTCACATTTTGAATAGTGAATAATCCTTTGAATTAAAATGAATAAAAGGATGGAATTTGTTAAAGAAGTATATTCATGTTTTTGAATAGTGAATAATACGTTAAAGAAAAGTTTTAGAATGTGATATTTTAAACAGAATTTAAAACGATCTAACGATGTTTTAAAATGTGTTGAGATTCGAAACCATAGATTTCAACATTGATTGTTGAAATAGACGTTTTCGAGAAATAAAAGGAAATGGTGGACTATAACACTGTTGTTATAGTAAATGATTTCCGAAAGGAAATGTTTTTGTATAGTATTGGGATTTATATATCTATTTTAATTTCGAATCCCTATACTAGTGATTTTGGGTTGTCGTAACGATGTTTTACGTAACATTCGTTTTGGCCCAAATAAATATGTTAAAGTGAATGATTTTCCTTAAAGAATGAAATATGTACTTAATTTCGATTTAAGTATATTGAATATTTTCCAAGGTTGAAAATAAAAGATTTGAATTACTTATTTTTAATAAGTATGGAATTGTTTTCCAATATAAAGTGAATATATTGAATTTATCTTTTTGAAGATAAATTGAAATGGATAGTTGAAATCATATATGCATGAATATTTTGAAATATAAATTCACTAAGGAATTTATATGTGAAAGTGGAAATTGTTTGAAAATAAATATTGATTTATTTTTGAAGTGTTGAAATTATATATCTTGTAAAGATATTTTGGAAAATAAATAATTTGGAAAATTATTTGGAAACTGGTGATGTGTGCATATCCATTGATAGTTCAATAACCGACTATCAATATTTCCCTTTGAATGGGTATTTGATGTGATTTGTTTGAATGTGAATGCCACACTTATTTTTGAATAAGCGCTCACTATTCGGGTTAACCGGGAAAGGACCATGGGGTCGTATAACCCACTCCGAATATGTGATACGTCGTTGTGAATCGCATTTGAAGATCGGTGTTGAAGACCGGTATTTGCGAGAGTGGTAGGATGAACTATCGATTGACTCTGCACCGAGTTGCTCCGGTATAGAGTTCTCCATATGTGATGGTGAATCCGATCAGGATTGTGGATATCCGGATTGCAAGGAATTCTTTGTAAGTGCCTTCGGTTCTGTTCGAGCCCGGAACAGACTTGTATGGATTGTATGTCTGACATTACAATTTGAGATATAAAGCCGATTTCTTTCAAATATATTTCTGTTGGTGGCGGAGAATTTATTCTTTGCTTAACACCCTTCTCTGAGACGTACGAGCTCAGAGGTTATATAGTTGAAGTTATCAGCGATATATTCCCAATTTGGTAATGTGACATGCTGAGTGTTGCTGAAATGATCATTGTGTTGATTATTGTGATAGGATCATTTATTTGATCGTCTATCTTAGTGATCATTGTGTTGATCATTTGTTGACCCAAAGCATGGCTTTTGTATAAAGTATGTTTTTGTGGACGTGACTTCGTCGAGCCTCACACCCCGTGAATGGTCAAAACAGGAAAGAAGCAGCAAGGTTATGAGGGGTAGCACCCTTTAGGATGTGTCCATTTCCTTCTGGAAAAGGGTGGTGTCATGGTATGGAGCCCAGATACTTACTCATGTTGAAAACACTTTATGATTGTGTGAATTGATTACGAGCGCTCGGTTGATAAAGGTCCCAAAGGACCGGGGGATGGCATATTCGGTCAGTTGTTACTCAGTTAGGAGTAACCCGGCCTTGTGTTGGTAGAGATCCGGTTTGGTTCTCGGGGATGTCCATCCAGAGGCATTCTCAGTGGCAATGGGAAGTTCCTTGGCCTGATCATTCGTTGGAAATCCAATTCCCAATACAAAACCCTGTACGGTATTAGTTGTAGAACCTGCCATTCACTTATGGTGGTCACCACTGTTTGGATGGTAGCTATAGTAGGCATAGTTCGAAATGTCTATGTTGGCTAAGATTTATATTCTACTTTTGAAATGATTTCCTACACTATGCACTAGTAATAATATCAAATGTTATTTTAAATGCGTATCAAGCATCTTTGACTATCATAAGGAGAAATCTCCTCCGATTCTGCGTTTGCATTGTGTGTGTGTGCGGGAGGCCTTATGGTAGTCTCATTTTTAAAAGCATTGCGAATTGACTTAAAAATATTCCTTTATTTTGATTTTAAAGATAAATAAACTGTTTGAGTTCTCACACCAGTCACATGACTGACTTGGAGTTTATTGTTTTCCTTCCTAAACTCTGGGTGCCCACCAATTTCCACACGGGCAGTTAAGAGTTAGGTTTTTCAGGATATTCTGGATATTCTGGAGTTGCTGGAGGCAAGCTGGATGGCATGGCGTATTACTAGTTTATATAGTATTTTTTTTTCCGCTGCACTGTTTGATGTTGTATGTTGTTGTACACTCTGATGTGATGATATGATGTAATAAAATATGATGAAATGTAATAACTGTAGTTCTTTGTTTAAAGATTATTCATTTATTATTATATGTTGTTCCGCTGCGAATTGTGAGATTCTGTTGTTGTTCTGTTGTTTCCTTTCTGTCCCGTTCTATTTTTAAAATTTTCTATCTTCTGTTTTTCTAATTCTCTGTTTTCTAAAAATTGTCTATCTCCTTTTCTCTCTATCTTCTACCTTCTTATCTTTTTCTCTTCTCTTTTCTTAAATTCTTTTTTTTAAAACCCATAACATCTCGGTTTTCGGCCTTTGATTTCTCGGCAGTCGATAAAGTGAGTATCGATGTCGGTTTTTCGAAGAACGAAAATCCTTGGCGTTACATTTGGTATCAAAAGCGTGGGCACTTATTGGTAAATGGATTCCATACAATGGCAGGGCTACTGGGGTACCGCCCGTCACAGTACGGGGCCTAGATCACCGTACCGAGGATTACTCCCTTCATCCCCTGCAACACAAGGCCGGAACCATTTCTTACTGAACAGTCCCGAACAAGATAAACCCCGTGGTTGGCGCGCCCAACCACCCACTAAGCCGAAATAAAAAGGGACATCTAGACAGGGGAAATATCTTGTCCTGCTTGGGCATGACCCACCTAACCTTGCTGCATCTCCCCTGTTTTAGCCATTCTCGGTTGATGAGGCTTGAGGCTACGATTACCTTTAGAGAACAAATTTCTTCGAATGCTCATCGCCCACCTGACGATGTGTTGAAAGCATTCAATCCATACAAGTTCGTTCCGGGTTCGAACGAAACCGAAGGCATTATCTCGTTACACTCATTTTGGAATCACCCTTAGAGTTAACGACGACAACCCTTGCATTCTGAAACTTCATCTTCACTTTAGATTAACGACCTAACGTTAATTTGGATCGATGTGGTTTTCGGATATTCCAAATGTGGAAACCCGATCCCGGTCTCATCGAAATCCAAAACGTGTCTTTTAGGGCCAAGTTGTTTTAAAGTTTAAAACAATTCAATCTCAATTATCCATATACACACAGATAGATAATTCATAGTATCACAATAGATAATCAACATTATCACCATAACAGATAAGCAATCATAACAGATAATCCATATTATTATCATACTACAATCAAGCATACATTTCACACAGCATCATTTATCTCATGCTAGGAATTTCAAACCATTCAGAGTAAACAATATCATCCATCCATATATAAGCAATCATATCAGCTATAATTAATTTAAAATGAATTAAATTAATTACTTGCATCTCTAATTAATTTAAAGTAAATTAAATTAATTACTTAACCATTATAATTCTTGCTTATATAATTATTAACCAATTATCAATCAATTTATAAATCCATTTCACTTAATCATACTTTGATTAATTAACATTAAATTCAAGTAATCATTCTTAATTATTTCCAAATTATTTATCTTATCCAAATTTAGAAAATAACCTTTAATTACATACATTACATTACTTCTAAATTTCACCAATTAATTATTCTTTAATCTTTCATTATTCATTTCATTATTTAATGATTGCTAATTACATTTCATTTCATTATCTTGTGTTAAATTAATTACCTTAAATAATTAAATCTTCAATTAAACTATATTTATTAATCACCCCTGATTAATACTATTCAGTAGTCAATCACCTTTAATTACTCTTATCACATCACTAATTACTCCTCAACTGATTTCCTTTAATCAATCCCTTGATTAAATTTGCACAAAGTAATTATACTCAAATTACTTCCATTATCATTCTTAATCAACTTCTTCTAGTCATTATCATTAATTACTTCTCCAAGTAATTATATTCATCATATCATCAAATAATCATTTAAATCAATTAAACTTGATTAATTAACTTAAACAATTCATTTTAAACTTCATTAATTACAATAAGTAATTAATTCCTTAATTACTCAAGTAATCCACTTAAATCAATTTGTTTAACCTTAATTACTTAATTAGCTTTTCCTAAATCATTTGTTGAAAACCTTAATTAGAAATCAAATAACTTGATTAACAAGTTTTTAATTGTTGATTGCTTCATTGATTATTTCTTAATTCTTATTTAAATTTCTTGATTAATTAACTATTAATTGTACATTAATTTACCTAAGTAGTTAATTACAAATTAACTTGTTTCTTAATTATTATTCGATCTTTAAATAAAATTATAAAGTAATCATTTTAAATTATTCCTAAAATTGATAGTAAATTACAATTGGTTTTAATTAACATTTGAAAGAATTTTCTTAAGTTTGAATTCTTAAATGTTGATTAACTTTATTCTTAACTTACATCAATTGCTTAATTAAGAAAAATAATAATCAAGTGTTAATCACATTTGTTAAGTACTAACTAAATATCTAAACCTTGTATCTAAGTTTTAACTAAAAACTGTTAAAATCCTTTTAAGTTAAGATTTATATTTTATAAAATACTGTTGTTGGAAGGTACCCGAGTCCCCCCTTTTAAAATCCCGCGTGCACTTCGAGTCTTCACCATGTTTCCCCGAGACTCCCCTGTACAAACCCCTTCTTCTTCTTCTTTTTTTTTTAAAAGTTTAAACTACACTAAAAGCTACAGCTCTAGGAACTTAACTCACGCACCTACCCACTCATCACTTACCCGAAGAAATCGTTCAAGAAGCTCGCGCACGACTCGAGAAAAACTCTCTGACACGATGCCGCCATCCACCCCCACGTCGTGCACGTGCACAACTCCTCAGCCACGTTGCGGCGAACCCCTACCCTCTCGGCAAACCACGATTCACCCAATGACACAAAATCGAATCTCCAATTACCATATAGAAATCGAAATCAAAAACTTGTCATTGAGTTGAAAAACTGGAAACCCAACCATCCATATAAACGCCTCGCGATCGCCACCGTGACCACCGGAGTTGCCGACACTTCGCCCACACTACAACAACGTGCTATAACGTCATTCTCCAAGAGTTCGTACGGCTCGATCGTCTATTGAGGCCGAAACCAAAATTTTAACAGTGTACAACAAAACACGTTTCAAACCCTATACTTGCTTCATCCAAGAATTTCTTGCATTAAAAAAAATATTTGGCATTTTTCTTATGTTAATTCATCTTTGAGCTTGCTTCAACTAAAATTTTAAACATAAGAATTGATTGAATCAACAGTTATTTACAAAAATCAAATTCAGTCCCCTTTTAAACCGCACCTTGAATTCTTATCTAAAAATCATTATTTTTATACTAAAAATCCTAACTTTGTTTGTTGAATCAAGATATGAAATCAGATTAACAAAATTAAATATTTGAAATTTGAACATATTGATTTCCATTTACTGATACCTGAGTTTGCAGTGTCTCAGTTTTCACTAACCACCTTCATCAATTCTTCCAGTTCATGATTACAGTTTAACAAGTGTTTAATTTATATTCTTAAGTATCAAATATTTGTATGAAGAAGAAGTATTTAAACTTGTCCCTGCTTTTACTTTGTTCTGAAATTAGAAACACCGAAGAACAAATCATATAAATTTCCAGTGCACAGAAATATTCACAGAGAAGTTTGCTTAAACTATAACAAACACATAACATCCAAAAAGAAAATTCACAAATTAAATTTTGAAAATAGATTGTTTACTCACCAAAAACAACTGTTGAACAGAGCACTCTGAGGTTCTAGAATCTATAGTTGAATCCCTGGAAACTCTCTGTGTTTGATGTTGAGTTTGTTTGCAGCTTGAGGTTTTGAACAAAAACTGAGTTTGCTTACATTTTTTTTCTTTTTCTTTCAGTTATACTTATGTTACAACTAAATAAAGGATGCATACACACATAGATATATAGGAGATAGGAAGTTATGTATGTATGGAAAAGTTTTAACCAAGTCAGGTATTATCTACAAGTACACTGTTTCAACTTTGTTTTATCAGGCAAGCTCTTTTTTTTTATGATCTTGAATTCGGCTGAGATTCTAAGTCATTAAATGCTATGTACTATTGTCTACACATAACCTTATTAATATACAGATTTTTTTTATAGCTTGCTTTAACATAATCATTGGCAGGTTCTATATATATTCAAGCCTGTTATACTTTATTGTTTTTATATGTCTAACTCACTGCTATACAATCCTATTAATTAGATTTCATTTTTGTGAAATAGGATTTGCATAACACAAATAGACACAAAGATGTGCTCGAATCAGAGGAGCATTAAATGTTGTTGGTTCACCTGTTAACATAATTATAATTATGCAGTACAGTTAAACAAATTGTATGCATGTGTATGGGTTATATTCTTCAGTAGGTAGCTTGCATGAAAAGGTAAGTTATTATAAATGTTTATATTTCAATCTTCCTTAGTTAGTCAAGTTTCTTTCTTTTTTTTCATGTTTGCAGATATTTGTATTAAAACAATATGTGTCAGGTTTCTTCATACTTACTGACACTTGTGAATGATAAACATTTCCTTTGCACATTTGTTTTATTATTGTATCTCTTATGTATAGATTTATATGTGAAGATATGGTAAAAAATTAATCATGTTTTATGAATTGCTTACTTGAAAAAAATAAACATGTTTGGGTCAGATGTAATTTTACTTTAGTTTGCGTGTAAAAATAAATTGTTTTATTGTTTCTATCTTGAATAATTAATATACAATATAGTTGTTGTCAATTTGTATATGAAAATATTTTTTTTAGTTAACTTCTAATTTATATAAGTTATACATGATAGTTAAAGTTTGGTTTTACATTGTATTTGATTTTATTTTACTTTACTTTGAATCTTATACTTTTGTTCTTATTTTAGATTATTAAGTTATGTTGTATAAAGTCTTAACTGATTAATCCTTATTTTAAATTTTACATTAGTACTTTATATTTAACTGTCAATATACAAGTTATATTTCAAAATAAATTTTCTTACTTATATTTGCATTCATTTTCATTTGTACTTTGCTATCACTTATTTAAATTAAGTTATAAACACATATTTGATTTATGTTCTACATTTATATTTTATTTTGTTAGAATTAGATTTTAAATTTTAAATATTATCATCCATAATATATTTCCAAATGTAAACAAAGTACAGTATTTTAATTTAGTTACATAAGGTCAATATTATTAAAAGGTTCTATTTAAATTTCCAAAATCAAATTCCCTTTCAAAATACAAATTTACATAAACAATTGGCAATTATTCCAAAATCATATTCATTTGAAAATAATTAGTTCATATTTTATTAAATCAGATTAAATATTTATTAAAATAAACAGGGTAAAAATTCAGGGTCGTTACAATCAAAATCCTGTTTTGTTGTTCAGGTATTGTAAACCTGTTCCTCCGGGTTAAGTGAGAATTGTTGTTAGTGAAATTCTAGAAGGTGGCTGGGACTGGACGTAGAACGGAAAGTTCGAACCAGTATAAAAATTCCTGGTGTACTTGTTTAATTTTACTTAATCACATTGCTATAGTAACTTAGTTTATTTCCGCACCAGTATAATATAATTCAATATTGCACAATCCGCACTGTCGTTTTAGAAGTGAGGTAAATGTTGCCTTAAAGCTTGCATTCGATCATATGGAAATTCCTGAAGAAAAATTAGAGTCAAGCTTCGGGTCTATCTTTGGATTCAATAACAAGATCCACTCCAGTATGGAAAATTAAGCTTCTTGTGCAAATGGGGATTCCACCATGTTCAACAACTTTCGAAGCCTTATTAGTCATAATGGACCCACTTTCTACTACAATTATTTCTTTAGGAGACCAATGTTGGATAAGATGGATGCTTTCGTATTGCCAAAGTATGTGATGGTGAAATTTGTAACTAAGAAAGGAGGGGGAACGATAAGGGGAGAGCAATTCAGCTCTCCAAAATTGTATTTTGCTACCATTGATGAATGTACAAGAGATAATCTTTCCTGTTATGGCTCGGAGATAGATGGATCAATCGATATTGAAATCAAAAGGCCCTTGGATGATGGTCCTTTAAGTCAACCATCAAGGCAAATAAAAAGGCAAGGACAATTGAAAAAGATAAGATAGTGCTGGAAAGATTTAACTTTTTCGAAAGAAAATGGAAAAAGAAAGTGGCCAACTTGATAGATGAAGAAATAGACGGAGAAGAAATCATTACTGACTTAGACTGTAAGGTGAGCAGGAAAAAATAAAGCCTACTAAAGACCTACAAGAAGTAAGCCTTTGATCTTACAAAGAATGAAATGATCAGGAAGGTGTTAAATGACGAGCTTAAAAGGGAAGTTATCTTATTTCTTTAGTCTAGCAAGGATGTTTTTGCTTGAACACATTCAAATATAAAACTAACAACCATGAGCCATGCTCTGAACATAGATCCAAATATCACTTCTATCCGAAAAAAGGTGGTTCCATAAGTTTCTAGCTAATGCACTAAAAGAGGAAGTCTGAAGGCTGCTTGAAAACTGATTCATTAGAGTAATTTTCTACCCAAAATTATTGGCTAATCCCGTACTAGTCAAAAATCCTAACAAAAAATGAAGAACATGTGTTGACTATACTGATTTGAATAAAGCATGCCCGTAGGATTATTATCCCTCATCACAAATAGTTCGGTTAGTTGATACGACAAGTGGACATAAATAATTGTCTTATATGGCTGCATGCTCTAGGTATAATCGAATTCCCATGTTAAGGCTAGATGAAGAACACACAAGTTTCATGATAAACAGGGGAATATACTACTACAAAGTTTTACCTTTTGGTGTGAAGAATGCAGGGGCTACATATCAACGACTAGTAAATAGAATGTTTAAAGAGGAAATTGATCGAAACATGGAAGCATACCTAAATGACATGTTAGTCAACTCTCAATAAGAAGCCAATCGCTTGAAAGATCTTAAAGAAATGTTTGGAGTATTTAGAAAGTATAAGATGAAATTGAACCCGCAAAAATGCTCTTTTTGGATACAATATGGGAAGTTCTTAGGGTATATTATTAGCGCCAAAGGAATTGAGGACAATCCAGACTAAGTCAAAATGATTAGGGACATGGTAGAATAAAAATCAAGCAAAGATGGGATGAGTTTAAATGGAAGAGTGACAGCTTTGAACAGATTCATTTCTAAAGCTACTGACAACATATCATTATTTGATGTGATCAAAAAGGGGAAGAATTTGAGAGGGGGGAGGACTTCCAAAGAGATTTTAAAGAACTAAAAGATTATCTTGAAAAGCCTCCAATTCAATCTTGCCTGGTAGAAGGGAAAAGTCTTCATCTCTACATGGAAGTTTTCGAGTATGCAGTAAGCTCTGTTCTAATAAGGGAAGAAAATAAAACTTAGCTTCTAATATATTGTGTTAGCAAAAGGCTCAAGGATTTAGAGGTCGGGTAAACTAAAGACATTAGGAAGGATAGTAAAGTCAGAAATGGAACTTAGCTAATATGATATTGTGTTCCAACCTAGAGTGGCAATTAAAGGACAAATTCTAGCTGAATTCATAAATGAATTCACAGGATTCATCAAAGAACAGCCAAAGAAGGAAGCAAATTTAAAGCCTAGGTGGCAACTATTTGTCGATCGAGCATCAAATGAATAGGGGCCAAAGCAGGATATGTGATTAAGCCTGTCAGTTGTATGGGTTTTGGCCCGAGCCTGGCCTAAACCCGCCCTATTAATGAAGGTACGGATTTCGTATTTTACTACCCAAGTATGACCCAGGCCTGACCCGGTTACAATTTGGGTTATGTACGGTTTTATCAAAACCTAGCCCATTTATGGCCCGACCCGACTATTAGTTTTCCGTCATATCAAAACATGAGTATGTATGATATTTATTTAGCATTTTGTTTGTTTACATGTAGATATTTGCATACTTTTGTTATAAACTTGACTACATCACTGTCCAATTCATATGTTAACATTGTTTGTATATAAATTGAAGTCGTAGTTTAAAATATGGTTTAACATAAATATTATGAGTTAGGTATATGGGTATTGCCCAACGGTTTTAAAAAGCCCGATGGACTGAGCTCGGGTATTGGGTTGAAATACCCTACAAGTTTGGGCTGGGCTCGAGTTTTAATTATAATAATCAGACCCGGGTTCGGGTATGATACCAGAACGAACCCGACCCATTAACAGGCCTATATGTGATCATCACCCTCGATGGACACCGACTGCATTATTCTATGAAGTTCGGGTTTCTTACCACTAATAATGTGGCTGAATACGAATCAGTGGTAGCAGGTCTTACCCTAGCTCTATAGTTTAAAATTCCAAGGATAGTGGTTTTCAGCAATCTCAACTAATGCTTAATTAGTTAACTCAGACATATCAAACAAAAGACGCCAAACTAATCCTTTATGTCAACAAGATACTAAAGATGTCAACTTAATTTGAGGATTTTTTCATAAACCAAGCTCCTAGAAGGAAGAATTCTCAAGCTAATCAATTAGAAAAACTCCCTAGCTCACGAGGAGCATTGGAAACTCGAATTGTAACTATAGGTTTCTAGCAAAACCTTAGAATAGGGGAGAAAAAAAATCTCGATTCAAGAAATGAGGCACTGTTATTGACTAGATCTCAGGCCCTTAAGAAAGCTAATAAAGAAAATGAATTGAGAAATGGCAACCGATAAAACCAAGAAAGAATCATTCATGACGAGATTAATAGTCTATACGGAAGCCAATGGATAACACCCATTATTGAGTACTTAGTGGAAGGAAAACTACCAAAGGACAAAAGATATGCTAGAAAGATTACGCGCCAAGCCCCAACTTTTACCATGATAAATAGGATACTCTATAAAAAAAATATTCACTTCCATGCTTAAGATGTGCTAGTCCAAAAAATGGCTTAAGATTGTTAAGAGAAGCACATAAGGGATTCAATAGAGATCATTCTAATGGGATGAAATTAGCGAAAAAAGTCATGAGGCAAAGTTTGCATTGGCCTCTAATGACTAATAACGCAGTAAATCATGTAAAGAGGTTTAAGAAGTACCAGAATAGTTTTGCAATTCCATATATGCCCCTAAGTGAATTGACCTAGTTTCAAGTCAATGGCTCTTCGATTTATAGGGAATCAATTTGATTGAACCATTACCTATATCCAAGAATGGAGCTAAATTCGCCTTAGAAGCCATTGATTAATCCACCAAATGGGTAGAAGCAAAACCATTATAGAATATAACATCGGGAAAAGTGTTAAAGTTTGTAATCAAGAACATAGTTACACGGTTCAAAATACCACATAAGATAGTATCCATTGATGGAACTCAGTTTTAAAGTGAAGAATTCACATAATTCTATGATAAAAATGGAATAATCAAAAGATTTCTGTTTGTAGCTCATCCAAAATCTAATGGAGCTATTGAAGCCGCTAATAAAATATGAAAACTATTCTTAAGAAATGACTGGACAAAGCAAAAGGAAACCGGGTAGACAAACTACCGCTAGTGCTCCAAGCATGTTGAACTTTTGCTAAGACTACAATAGACCATACCTCTTTTTCTTTAAATAATTACATATGCATTTGATCCCAATCAAGAATTAAGGAAATAATTCTTAGATTTGATCAATGAGTTAAGGGATGAGGCGGCCATATGAACGACTGAACATCAACAAAGGATACCAAGGTACTATAATTCCAAAGTTAAAGGAAGATCATTTCGAAAAGGAGATTTAGTGCTTCGAAAAGTCATGGCAAATGCCAAGAATTCATCAGATAGACCACTTGGACCAAATTGGGAATATCCTCTTATTACTCATGAAGTAATTCCACTAGGAACTTATTTGTTATACCAAAGGCAACTTAATAGCAAGAATTTGGAATGCTTAACATTTAAGGCATTATTTCCCTACAATGGAAAAATAAAGAAGATTGAAACAAGCATATCCATGGAATGGATAGTGAAATGAAAGGAAAAAAAGGAAAACCCTAAATCATTACCTAAGATTGTAGTAAGGGGTGTAGAAAGCCTTTAATCATGCTATAAGGGCCTGACCAAAGCATCTCCTAAAGGGAGATCAAAGTAAGTCTTTAGTCCCACCTAAGATGGCCTGGCTAAGGCATTGCAAGCCTTCGGTCCTGTCTACATCGCCTAGAAGAGCGCCTTTTAGTAGGAGGAAGGAGCAAGCTTTTGGTCTCGACTAAGATGGCCTGGCCAAAGAACCGAACCAGCCTCTGGTTCCGCCTATAAAGCCTGGCTGGAGCACCTCCTAGAGGGAGGCGAGTAAGACTTCGGTTCTTCCTAAGATGGCTAGCCAAACACATCGAATTTCCTAAATCATTACCTCTAAGATAAAAAGGGGCTTTAGCTAAATCACTACTCAAAGAGTAGTAAGGTGCAAAGAGAATTAAAGCCTAAATCATAACCCAAAGAGTGATAAGGGGAAAAGAGTTAAAGCTTAATCACCACCCAAAAGGGGTAAGGAAGAAAAGAAATCGATCGAGTAAGTTCAAATCTACCCTAAAGATGGGTCAAAGCATTGGAGAAAGATAGTTTTAATACATTTAATTTCACATCAAGAAGTAACCTTCAAATGAGGGTCAAGAACAATCTATCGCTAGATGAGTTTCTGGTCTTCTATTCATATATTATTGCCAAAGAAGTTTCTAGTCTTCTATTCGAATATTATCGCCAAATATGTTTCTAGTCTTCTATTCAGATATTTATGGTAGAGAAGTTTTTGGTCTTCTGTTAAGATTTTATTGCCAAAGAATTTTTTTGGTCTTCTATTCAATTCATATTATTACCAAATGGTTTTTCTGGACTTATATTCAGAATAATCTTACCGAATAGTTTTCTGGTCTTTTATTTAGATTATTATTACCGAATGGTTTTTTGATCTTCTATTCAAATTATTCTTACCAGATACTTTTCTAATCTTCCATTTAGATTATTATTATTAGCAAAGGATTTTTGGTCTCCTTTTTAAATAAAGCTATGATACTATTATCAGATCGAATTTTTTTGTCTTCCTATTGAATAGATTTCCAGTCCTCTTAACCAAATTGAACTTTACCTTAAAAATATGAAAGCCCTTTTCATAAGAAAATGAGTATAAGCTAATTCATGACTTTACCAAATCTAATAGGGATTTTCCAAAAATAAAATTAAAAGTTAGTAATGAAAATCGTCATTTACTTTATGTTTTTTAGGAAAACCAAACTGAAAATAAAAATCTTGCAAAGAAGTGGAAAATTGAAAAAGCTCTTGGTTTTACACTAAAGTGTAAAACGCTTATTTATATAAGGAGGTGGTAAATGTTATCCACATTTTTTCCAAAGGGAATATGTTATCCCAAGCAGTGATATCGAAGACATGAATAAAGCATGATGAAATCTAGATGTCGAAAAGCTATGGAAGATAGTTAAGGGATTGGATATCGAAGCCTTTATAATAGCGACTATTATAAAGCATATACAGGCAGCATGAAGAAGAAAGATACCAAATTCCCACAGTTAACAATGATGTTGTAAATTAACAATATATGGAAGAGGATATCGAATGATAACCATGAAGAGAAGAATGCCACTAGTCTTGTAGGTTTGATGGATGTCGTAAGTCAATAATACAACATGGACATCAAAGTTCATCAATGTTCATAGAGAATATTGCCTATCATCAATAATGCAAGGAGGTTGTATATCATTGGTATAAGTATTGATGTCGCAAAAATTAATAAGGCAGGATGTCGTACTTCATTAATATAACAATGAATGTTGAATATTAGCAACATGTGGAAATATCGAAAACCACCAATAAAAGGCAGATGTCGCATATCGTAAGGATGATAAGAATATCAAATAGCTGCAGTACAACATTGATATTATAAATCACCAACCCTCGCTGAAATCGTAAATCATCATCCTTCAAAGGTAATCATAACCCTTCAATTTCTAAGAAGATGTCAAACACAAATGAAGCAACTAATGATGTCAAAGGTCAAGGATTTTAAGTGCCATGTAGTAGCCACGTCGATAACTCCAGCCCCTATAAATATGGACCCCATGGCATTATAAGAGGGGGTGAATCATTTCTTTCTCAAGTTAAAGATTGTAAACCTTGAATTGAATTAGGATAAAATCAAGAAGTGACTTGTAACCTTTGAGACTTATGAACAAAGACTTTGACGAATAGTTTAGCATAGCCTATTTCCTTCGATTTTTGCGTATTTGATTATAATCGAACTTTGAACTTAGACTTGACTTTTAAGCTTATAAACAACATAAGGCCATTTAAGCCCTTGTTCAATTTAATACTTTTTTGCATATTGCTATCTTGCCATCAAACATATGAATAATGGATTGTGGCTTATGTAACTTGCTTATTTTGCCCACGACGAAAGATTAATGGACTATTACACATTAAGCAACTTGCTTAATTTTTCCCATGGACACGTGGTATGGTTTTCGACCAATTCTATAACAAGGTCAAAAATCCAATGGCGTCATGGGACCAATTTGATTGATATTATATTGTACTAAGTCTTGAACGATGAGCCAATATTTGGTTAAATATCACCATTACAACCCTCCTAAATAATACTACATTGAACAACACCATGGATGTTAGACCAAATGTTGGGTTAGCATAGCATTATGGATGTTCTACCAATTTTTGGTCGAACAAAGCATCTATGAGGTTTTTTTTAACAATTCTTCAAAATATCAAAATCAAAAAACACAAATTTGGAAAATTATTTTAAATTAAAATTTAGGATCCAATCAAGGGGAAGTTCATGTTGTTTGAATTCCACAATTGTGGTATCCAATTAGAAACAATCAAGGCAGGTTCATGATATATTTATGTTTGGCTTCTTTTCTAAAATATGTATTAAAATATTGGAAGTATAAGTTATGTTCTACTGATGATAGCTCGAAATAGGGATTATTATATAGTACCATAGCTTAGTTGAAATATAATTGGAAATAATAACTTATAAATCATGCTAAAAAATTAAGTATGATAACCTAATTAAATAAAATTAATAGATTAGTTAGAGTGACAAAATAAGTTTGGAATATTAGACTGAAAGAGGAAGAGCTGCTGATGGAAATTGACAGAAACAAATTAGTTAGTGACGGCTTCATTGGAAGCTAGGCTGAAGGCTTCAGTGGTGGCTTTGATGAGGTAGCGTGAAGGCATGCATGGCAGTGGCTGGTGCGATGGAGGACAGCATGAAGGGGGTTGAGCATTTTTTTTAAAATGGTTTAGTGAAGTGTTCAGGTTGGGAAACTCAGGTTGAGGGCGGATGACTTAACGACACCACGTCAATGCCATATTTGCGGCATCGGTAACAAGTCGTAGGTAAATTTTTACATATGACTTATCGACTCCACTCCACTATAAATAAAAAGGGCGATGGTGCAACGTCGGTAGTTCTAAATAGCTATTTTATCTCTTTTCTAGTAGTGTATATGTGTGTATACTACATATATATATATATATATATATATATTAAAATAAAAACATTTTTTAGTTGAAACATAATAATTTACAACCACACGTACACCCACACACACGCACGAACACACACACACACATATAATTTATAATTTTTGATCTCACAACACGAAACTTAAATTTTAATGTAATCACATTATGTGCTTATATGATTATGAGTTAGCTAATTTAAGGAATATTAAATTTTTTAGTTAGTAGTAATTATGTTGTTGTATGTTAACATAATTCTGAGGCTTAATGTTTAACTATTTTTTAAATGCTATGTAGACTGATTCAAATTAAAACTAATTTGTATGAAGAGATTAGAATAAAAATGCAATCAAGTAAAATACAAATAATTCACATTGTTCGGATGTCAAGGAATCATACATCCGCGAGTCAAATCATCCAAACTTTATATTGCTTTTCCAATACAAGCACTTGGATCACTGGAGATTTTATGCAGTCTTTACAGTATTTGATCCTTTATACATAAAAAGTTTCATCCTTTTAATTTGCTATACTACTGTCCTTTTATAGCAGGTAGGATATCATATGGATTGCTGACATCAGTCCTTACATTGTCCATCTACCTTTGGATCTTGGCACATTGATCTGCACGGATTGCTGACACGAGTTAGGTTGGATAATTTGCTTTAGGCGAGAATAAGCTTCGTTTAAATGGGGTAATTTTTTATTTATCTAGATAATTCTAGTGACGCAGGATAATTTGAATTTGAAGTGATAAAATGGGCATGATATCGCTAGATACTAGCCACCGAGTTTAGATTTATACTACATTCTAAGGAGTTCAGATTTGCTTTGTTTGATTACAATGTATTATGTTACATTTCTTATACAGTTAGAGTAATATTGGCTAATGTTGCGAATATATATTGTATTTCAATGTTGTTTCGAAATTATGTTTTTTCACCTTTGGTGGTGCATTCTTGGATGAGGACACATTTGCTGACACCGCCCAACCTTTGATTGTGCATCTTCGGATGAGCGTGCACTAGTTGTATTACATTTCCTTTGACAACACTTCCTTGATTGAGTATCGGTTGCCTGAAACTGTGCAGCTTTAAAGGTGTATCCTCGGATGAGGATGTGCTGGCTGAACTATGTAGCCTTTGGTAGCGTATCCACAAATAAAGATGCATAAGTTGAAACTGTGCAGCACTCAATGGCGCATCCACGGATGAGGATGCTCTTGATGTGCAACATTTGATTTTATTGGCACATCTTCAAATGAGGATGCATTTGTCGGAACTATGTAGGCTTGACGGCGCATCCATGGATGAGGATGGTTGGCGAAAACTACACAGGTTTGGTATTGACGACGCATCATCAAATGAGGATGCATTAGCTGAAACTACATATCTTTTGACGATGCATCCTCGAATGAGGATGTGCTGGCCGAAACTGAGTAGCCTTTGACTTTGACAATGCATCCTTAAACTTGGATGCGTCGGCTAAATTTAGCCTAGGATGAGGATTTTGTAGCTAAAATCGGCCAAAATTCGAAGATGCATGTTGAAACTATATCGCCTTTGAATTTGACGGTGCATCTTGGAAGAGGATGCACTAGCTAAAATCACGTCACCTTTGACTTTGACGGTGCATCCTTCAACGAGGATTGCTAGCTGAAATTACGCAACCGTTGGCTCTAATAATGCATCCTAGGATGAAAATGTGCTGGTTGAAACATCGCAGCTATAAAATTTGACGGTGCATCCTCAAATGAACATGTGCTAAATGAAACTTGACAGCCTTTCACTACTAGGATATCCTCAGATGAGGATCCGCTGGCTTAAACTGCACAACCTCAGATATGGTGCTTCTCATACTATTAATGTAGATTTGGCTAATGTTACGAACGTATTGTAGAAACTGGGCTAGCCCACGATAGAAGTTATGGGTGAATTTTAAAGAAAATCCGTTATTGGATCTTTATTTGGCCTATGAAGTTTACTTTATTTAGAACATTTCTAAAATTTATTTAATAAAATCTCTTATTTATTTAAATTTATGAATTATAAAGTTTTATTTAATTTAATATTAAAACATATAAATATACAAATATTTATCATGTACATATGTGTGTACACGTGTAACATGATAACCCGTACAAGGAATAACATGCCCGCATATCGATGTTGGGATTTATATCGCAACGGACATGCTAGATCATCCGATATGTATTGTATGTTATCCAAATATATGTATATATATAAGTTTGTTATTTATATAATATATATGTGTGTGTATGTATGTAAATGTATAAGTAAATTTTAGTTAACTAATTTTAAGTGGATTAAAATATTTAAACACTTACATATATACATATATGTAACTTGTATACATATATGTGTGTGTAAAATATTAGTAATTTATGTATACATACATACACATTTATTTATTATTTAACAAATATTGAAATAATATTTGTATATACATAACACATAATATTTTTTAATAAAATATTTATGTACACATTTATAATATATATATATTAATTAAATAAAATAAAATAAATTTACTTCTAGGTCATATACATAGCATAGCAAAATTTTATTATAAATTTATTATATTAAAACTTATATATATTAATTTATTAGTCAAAATACAATAAAATATTAAAAAAATCTTTTCGAAACATAGTTTTTGAAATTTTAAACGTTCAAAAATTTTAGCATGCTTGTTTAATGTTTGAAAAAAATTCCATAGTTTTTCGCAATCAAAATTTATTTTTTAATAGTTAGTTAACTTCAGCCATATATTATAATGATTTATAGAAATTATAATAATTGATTATTAGTTTATCAATTTTTGGCCAAGAGCTTAGCTTATGATAAAATAATTTTCTAAAGTTTAATAATTAATTTTTGAAATATGTTTTATTTTATACATATGATTTAAATAATATATTAATTTAAATAATATTAAATAATAGCAAATAGTTATTTAAAGATACTTTGCTATAACATAAATTATATTTATAGTAAATATACATGTATAAAAGGTATTTTAATTTTTAGAATGATACATTGATAAAAATAAATAAAAATCATATAATTATAATTAAATGATATATTATTATAATATATATATATATATATTAGTAAAATAATAATTTTATATATAAAATGTTTGGCCGTGCATATCTGATTTATGTACGAAAAAAATTATTTTTTAATATATACAGATAACCAATCTAGTATGTGACAACATCAATATATATAAGAATCGTTACCTAGCAAACGATATAATATTATGTATATATATATATATATGTATGTACGTAAGTATAATAAAATAATATTATGAGACTATAAGCAATATAATATAGTAAAGACTTACTTGAAACTATTGCCTTAAAGCGCACCTAGTAATGATGAACTCTCTCTCCATCGAAAGCTTTTCGATTCGGTAGACTACTAACCTTGAATGATAGACCTTCGATTTTCAAATAATGATTGTCTTTTAAATTGATTTGTGTAAGATTTGCTTGAGCTCCTAGGGGTTGAAATCGGTCTGCAATGGAAATAGGTAATGGGAGCAAAAAGGCCTTTTTTAATTAGGGTTTGAGGTGTTTAAATAATGGATGTGAGAGAGAAAATATTAGATCATATCTCATACCAATTCTCACTAAACCTAAGCCATCCAATTCTAACACCTCTAACCTATTTTAGCCACCTTATATTCCTAATTACATTCGAAATTATCTACCTATCATTATCAGCTAATATCCCATTTAAGCCTAAATAAATATTATTAATTAAATCTAATTCAATTGCTTATCTATATCATATATCGTTCGATATATTTATAACTATTATGAATATATTTAATAATATTTATTCCTTAAATCATATTCAAAATTTTATAATTAATATCTCACAGATATTAATTAATTTACAACAACTATAAACTAATTAAATCATTTGGTCTAATGATAATTCATCATTCAGTTGTATGACTCGGTAGGTGTAAATTTAGTCAGCGATTGACATCAAACCATTCGAATCTTAACTTTCACACCTCACTTAGCTAGTGATGGGACATTTTGGCCAAATTTATCGCTTATATAGTTTTAGTAAAATCCAATTTTACTTTATTAAGCGTTACCCGGTTGTGACATTTATTCACACCGATTCTCTTCATCAAAACTATACCACTTTGGACTTATGGACTTTGGTAATTGTCAAAATTCCAGTATTGTCCATATTCAACTCTATAATCAAAAAACAATGTTTTTGGTTCAATAATAATAGTTATTATTAACCGAATTGCTCTGGACAGAGACTTTTATTTTAAGCTGACTTGAGTTGACCGTGATGCTAGACCTGTATAACTGAGGAGACAAATCCTCTTGAACAGTGGTTCACTTCCACTTCACTCAACTATAGTCACTCAATGGATTCCATGCCATGGTTTGACTATAAACAAAGTGGAGCTTTCATATTAAAGATCCACATTATCTCAAGTCAAGAGTACTGTGTAAATCAGTCACATCGATAATTTCCATTTCACCATAGTTATATTAAATAACAAAAAACTATTTAGTGAGTTGTTCCATAGTTATCTAAAAACTATTAGTACATAATCCCTTGGTGTCCCCAGTAGTCATGGGTAATAATACGCTGCCAAACATTAGAAGAGCATTACATACTCTAGCCTAAACAGATACATCGATATCCAGTCTCGTTGCTTCTTGACTGGGAACATTTAAAATGGTATATTTATTTCCGTTGTAATAAATTACTCACGGTTACAACACCCTTTAAC
Organism: Allium cepa; assembly: GCA_030765085.1. Classification (NCBI taxonomy): domain Eukaryota; kingdom Viridiplantae; phylum Streptophyta; class Magnoliopsida; order Asparagales; family Amaryllidaceae; genus Allium; species Allium cepa. The sequence goes on from CM060942.1 coordinate 75,312,492, forward strand.
TACTACCAAAAAACATACAATTTATGAATTTTCTATTAAATATATTTTTAATTAAATTAATTAATTAATATAACATGTTATATCAAGTATATCATAGAAAGAAAACACCTTTATTATGAACAAGCTTAGTCAATGAGTACATATATGTAATAAATTATATAACTACCCCTACGGCATACCCCAAACTCTATCAATCTCCCATTTGCACTTGGAGTCAATCATGACATCTTATTCCAACCTCCCCAATTGGTTTTCTCAAAACTAATTGAGTTAGTTCCCCAATGAATGGGTATGCTGTTATGCATTAATCATCTACTCTGTTAGTTAACTCTCGTTGATGCTGATAAACTACCCATACTAGGTAGAACAATTTGGAGTATGTCTCTCGGCTTCCAGTGAGTTCTAAGTTCTTTTATGAACTATATCATGATATTGTTATCATGTAACAATGTTATGTGATTCTCAACATTTGAAATCATCCTCGGCTCAATTATATATTTGTTCTTTTATTATATATATATATATATATATATAATTTTATTATGGCGCTACTCAAATCAAAGAATCAACCACAATCTTTTCTAATTGAAACATTTCCAACTTAAAGATACTTAATTTGTTATCGATATATTATACTCAATATCACTTACAAAATTTGAGTCTATACATTCCTTCATAATGAGTTCAAAATTCTTGTAAATAGTTTTCTAATATTCCATAAATACACGAGAACACCTCAAACAACCATTTAGTAATATCAGTTTGGATTTGATATTTGCTTCATGTATCAAATACACAAATCACAATATCATAGGCATCATAACATATATGATAATTCATATTACCAATTCATAAGGAACTCATCTTCCACGTCCTGCATCAAACATTTTAATAAGTTGCCCTTGCATATCGATTTGGAACATTCCCATTATCTTTTGTACTTACTATAAAAGACATCATTTACAAAACCAATGTTGAGCATTAACACAACCGAGGCTAGTTTTAACACAAATATTTTGTTAAAAATCAGGAATGTGTTGTTTACTTATTGTATAGAAATATCAATATATCTTTCAACATTCCTTCTTATGAACACACGCTTCCTTTGCGTTTTGATTGAAAATCAAACTATTTGATATTTCTATCAAAATCCTTATTTAACTTTGATACTTATAAAATGATACTTTTGTATCATTTCGTGGTTCATACCCAAAAAAATCATAACCTCTATGTCGCTCCCATTGACTTCGAGACACTTTGGTTGTCATGTGCAACTAGTCTATTCTAAATCATTTTTTAGAATTTTCCATTTTAGCATATATGTACTAAAACACTAAGTTTAATCAAGCACCAATCATGTGAGTAAATCCAAAATAACTTGATCACGTTAAATGACGAATCTATTATGCAAATTCCAACAATTGACATTTATAAGGTTATTCTAATTAACATTGCTCATTTAATTCCAACTGCATTAGTCTTGCTCATAAAGACACAATCACAGTCGATGGATCACATCCCTTCGATTATGACTACCAAATACGTACTTGGAATTTTTCGAATTTGCGGATCATGCGATACTCTTAATGGTTTAATTAAACAACCAAGAATCATATATTTTGGACATTGATAAGAAACTCATAGTTTCTCTTTATATGTGAGAGTACTCCCTAATGCGATGCATTCGTTTAGGTTAGCTAAATTCATTTCACCTCATGAAATTGGTTATATCTTTGGATCGTATTAAATTCCTTTTTACTATCAATAATTTTTCAAAGTAATTCTTTCACTATGAGTTGGTATTTCTTAAAAAAAACTATTTCTTGGTATAATGGAATAGGTATTCATAAAATTTTTGTGATTTTCCTTATATCTAAAACTGATTTGGTTTTACTTTACAAAACTTATGTTCAAACATAAATGTGTCATCCAATGACAGTCCTTTCCAAACTCCTTTTAGGGAAATTCATACAAGATCCCTTATGAACAATTCTTACATGGAGACTTTTGACTTGCACGAACTGCCAACTCTTGGCTTTAGGCTATGTTGGGATTTCTTATTGACCCTTATCTTTTATGATTATGAAAACTATTATTTAGATGAAATAATATTAACCTTGTGTACTACTATTAAGTGCATGGCCTTATAGAAAGAAATTGATTCAGCTTCACTAATATTCAATCTTATTTTTTCCAACAAAGTTCGATTACTTCTTATTAATGCATCATTATGTATCATAGGGAGGAGTGGTTTCTGAGTTTGAATCTTTATTCATTTTTGGGTATGTTTGGAACTCTTTCCAATACACTTACCCATTCGATTAAATCGAATCATTTCTGTCGCATGTTACATTACTTACTTCCATTTTATATTCTATGGGATTATCATTGACTTATATACGCATAACAAATACATAGATCCATTTCTATGATAACTCATTCATGAAAATGATGAAGTGCGTAGAACCATTTTCGTATTAATAGACTTACGATTGCATATATCTATATGTATCAATCCACGGAGTTCATCAACTTTTATAACGCTCTCACTAAATGAGTACATACCCCTTAATTGTTGAGGATATAATTAACTAGTACCACATGACCCTTAATTATATAATAAAAATTATTTTCCAAAACTACGGCTTAGTCTATAATACCAAAATGATTGTAATAATTTTAGATACTTCAATATTTTCCAATTCATCACTTTTTTGTGAAAACAAATACCACATTATAGTTTTATTTCATATCGAATATTTATAATATTCTCATTGAAAGATAACTATCTACTTTTTAGTCTATACCAAAAATAGTCATTATTTCATAACTAATGTTCAGTACGTTTTACAAAAACAATTTTCGTAATTTGATGCACTCAATAAGTGCTATATGGCATGCGCCCATATTTTCTCGATTACTATAATTGTGTATGAAATTATAAGGTCCATCATTCATTTAGTATAAATTATTTATTTCATGTGCTGGAACTAGTTTACAACGCGGAGAGTTCTTTGATCAAATAGCTAAAATCAAAGAAATAAAACTCATATAAACAATTTTCTCTATGAAAAAACATTTTGGAATAGAAACCAAATTTCTTATTCCAATGTTAAGTATTAATCATTATCAGTACAATTCTCATTTCCGATGTTTCTTTATGAAGTAGTAGTGACTGTTCACTCTCTTCATTCAACTGTACTTTAAATCACATCTATACTTGTACACTCATTTTTCTTTTTAAATGGTCGAACCATTTAGAAGAAGTTCCTTACTGCAATATCATAATGATCTCTTTACAAAAGCGCACTTGATTATCATTAACATTTAAGGACATCAAGTATGTCGCACTTTGCGTAAACTGATCAAATTGACATTTCAGTGATTGAGTTCTTAGATCTATATTTTAGTTTTACTCTTGAGTTACATTTAACACAATGCAACCCATTTGTAATCAATCCAATTGAATACTTGATCTCACAATACTTTTTATTGGCTTATTTTGAATGAACTAAATTCATCGAAGTATCGTATATTATGAATGAGGTATTGAATAGCTAACATGCAAGAAGATTTTATTATTAAATATATATTATATTTCTATTTGTCAATCTTCAATTCATTTTAATTGTATATATTAGTTGATTAACATTTTATCAATCGTATTACATGCATAAATTAATTAATGAGATTATTACAACTTTATATAGCATATGTTCTTACAATATTAGAAAGGTTAAATCTATCATTTTCTTATTTTTCTAATAAGTCTCTCACTACTCTTTTATGTTTCACCAAACACTAAGCGAAGTGTAGAAGTATTTTGACTTCACTAGTAGATATTAGGACTCATATGCCTTGAGATTCCTACACTGAGGAATGCTCAACAAATCATAGGCCCCCATTCGATGGCTACCTTCTTATCGGTTGTATCATATACAACTCCTAACCGTGGTTCCTTATCCTAATCCTAACTTTACCTTGAGGAAAGCTCAACAAATAAAGTAGGATTATTCATTTGGATCGACCATTTCGTGATGGCCTAAGTATAATGCACATACCTTAAGGAAAGATCAACATATATGTGTAGTTATCTTACGTCGTCTACTTAATGTATTAATAGTACTACACATAACATCCCTAGCTTGAGAAAAGCTCAACAACTAAAAAGTATGCAAGTAATCGATTAATATATAAATGATAGAGGACAACATTATATTAAAAATTCATAATCTTCAATATAATATATCGAGTAATATCGACTTATGGAATAATGTATTTTTTATGAAATATCTTAGTGATCCAAGTGTCGGAAACATCATAAACTACAGTATACATACAATACGTATATATTTATGCCTTAAGTCTATATGGATTTCTATGGTATTCCACCTTTAGTTTATACATTAATATTATGTAAGTTTATTATTATATAAGTTTTATATTGTAATTAACTTAAACAATAGCCTTTTGTCTAATAATATATTAACTAAATCCTATTTAGTTAATTAACATTTTAATTAATTTCAAATTAATACAACATTTTTATTTATTAATTATTATGTACTAAAGTATTGCATATTTTGATTAAAGAATTGGCCCGTGCTTGCACATGGGTTGTTTATATTATTGTAAACGGAAAGCAAGGGCATTTTTCGAATTTCAAAAAGACGCCGAGTAAATTAATTCAAAGAATTTTCTTTATTAGTAGTAGAGATGTGTATTCATTTGATTAATTTACTTTTAAATAATTTATTTAATTAATTATGCTTTAATTTGTTTATTTAATTAATTAACCTTTAGTTAATTTTATTTAATTAATTTTTTTTTAATTAAATTATGTTAATTTCAAAATTCATTTATATTCATACATGTATATTTATGTTTATTTAACATTTTAAAACAACATAACATATATATATATTAATGTACAATACATGCATATATATTTGTTTATTAATTAATTTATTTAATTAATATATTTTATTAATCTTATTAATAAAATTTAAGTTTTGAAATTAATTTATATTAATTTTCAATAATTTTGAAAATTTTCATTATATTATAAGATTTATAATATATATATATATTATATTTTAAATTTAAATTTTACAATCTTATATTTTCAATTTTCAAAACAATTTGAATATTTATATTATAACATTTACAATATTTTTCTTATTTAAATTTAGCTTTAAAATTTGAAACTTTTAATTTTAGTTTCGAAACAGTTTTGAAAATTATCCTGAAGGCCCAATTCAAATTTTGGCCTTCTCTGTTAGGGCAACTTTTGGACTATGGGCTTAATAGTTAATCCTAATTTAGATCCCACATGCTTTTGGGCACTGATACCATTGTTGAAACTGGGCTAGCACATAGTGGAAATTGTGAGTGAATTTTAAAAAAAAAATCCTTTATTGGATCTTTACTGGGACTATGATGTTTAATTTATCAAGAATATTTCTAAATTTTATTTAAATCTATAAATTATATAGTTTTATTTAAGTAATATATTAGTAGATATAAATATACACATAAGTACCATATACATATATGTATGTGTGTGAATGTGTAACACGATAACTCATGCAAGGAATAACATGCCCATATATAGATGTTGAGATTTACATTGTAACAGACATGGTAGCTCATCCGAGAAGTATTACATGTTGTCCAAATATATGTATATACATAATTTGTTTACATATATGTGTGTGTATATAAGAGTATTACTTACATATATAAGTAAATTTTAGTAAAATAATTTTATGAGGATGAAAATATTTAAACATTTATATATATATATGTATTTATTTATATATATGTATTTATTTATATAACTTATATATATGCACATAATTATGCATTATTTAACAAATATTAAAGTAATATTTAAATATACATAATATATATAAAGTTTTCTAATATATATATAAAAATATATTTAAAATATCTAAGCTTATAGATATGCATTAATTAAAAAAATTAAAAAAATTATTTTTTTACTTCCAGATCATATACACAGCGTATAATTTTATTATATTAAAGAATATATATTAATTAGTCGAAATACAATGTAACGACCTAGAATTTTTATTAATTTAAATTTTAATATTTAATTAATTTTAAATATTAATAAGTGAAATTTATAAGTCGGATAAATTTTATTTCGAATAATTGGATCTAATTGGATAATTAAATCGATAATTTAATATGTGAAAATACAGAAATAATTGAAAATTGGGTAAAATATGATTGAAAATGATTTGTAAAATTTTATTTTATCATATTGAAGTTAGAACGATATTTTAGAACTTTTAAAATCGAATTAAAAGTTAATTTGTGAAAATTGAATATGTTAATATTTAATCGACTAGTGAAATTAGCCATTTTTTTGAACAGTCTCAGAATTTGACGAGACCAGTTCCATTGGATCCGTAATAGTTTGTTATTATCGGATTTCAATTTTCGTAGCAATCGGAGTTATCGTTTGATCGTGGCAGCTCGAAACACATCGAAATTGTTTTTAATATTAATTTGGCGAGTTAAAATAGCCATTTTTCAAACAGTCTCGGATTTCGACGAAACCTCTCAGATTTCGACGAGACCATTTTCATCGGATCCGTAATGTGATATTATTGTATGGTTAAAAATTTCATGTCAATCGGATTTACCGTTTGTCCGGTGCAAGCTAAAACGCCTAGAAAATCGTTTAATCGGTTTAATTTTAAATTGAACGTTTATTGCCATAACTTGCACAGATGACCGAATTAGCTTTCGAAACCCATTCCATTGTGTCCGGAACGTGGGATAAACCCTAGAAACGCCGGTGACCGCGCGTAAATCGGAGTTTGGAAATTCCGGAATGAATAGTGTCGTTCAAACTTCTATAAATAGCCCCCTCTCTTCACAAATAAAAAAATAAAAATAAAACCCTAAACCTAAAAGCAGCCTCCACCCTTAGCAATGAAAGGCCGAAATCTTCCTATCTATCTCCACAAATTTCTTCAAATCCAAGCAACGATTCACAAAACTTTCAACAGCAATATTGAAGAGCGAAGTGAGAGCTAAAGATCTATACGGTTATGATCGAGAATAGTGGAGTAGATTGACGGCAATTTGCAGTCAAAGGGGGTGCGTTCGGCCTCGTTTTTCGTGCAAGAGGCTTGATCGAGCTTGGCTGTGCCTTGGCCGAGGGTGGTGTTCATGGAGGCGCGCGATGTGGTGGTGCCTGATCGTGGTGGAAGCGAGTGTGGTGGGTGCGGCCGGTAGGGTTTTCATAGCGTGTTGATGGGTTACGTGATTTTCACGAACGAGAAGAAGAAGAAAGAAACACGAGTGGCCGAGATGGGGGGGGGGGTAGCAGATCGAACGGCCAGTAAAGATTTAGGTTAAGAAAATTAAAAAAAATATTGTTGTAAATTATGAATATAAAATCGTGTAACTTGAAAAATCCATATCTTTTTCATACGAGGTCAAAAACGCGCAAAACCAGTTGCGTTGGAATAGTATGGACGAGCACTACGCTATGGAATTAGATTGGAGTCGTTTGGAGTTAGTGAGAATTTTGGGTAAAATTAAACGTCCGTTTAATTTTATTCGAAATAAATCGCTAAAACGAAATTGAAATCAAGGTGAGAACTTCTCACTCAATCGAATCAGTTTCGATTTTAATTTTAAATAGTTAGATTTAAAATTCTTGAATGCATGTTTGAATGATGATTGTTATCTATTGATTGTTAAAATAGACATTATGCGCCGTTAGTAAGCGGATGTTATTTATTAAAAACATATACCGCAAATATTTCATAAACAGTGAAATTGGTATTATATATAATAGCAATATATATATATATATGTATATATATTGGCATATGTATATATTGCAGTTGTTGATTTCCCGCATTGTATAGCGGATGAGACCCTATTGCGTCGTCTATTAAGCGGATAATATTTTAAATCCCATATACCGCGATAATTTCGTACTGGAACGGAATTGGTATTGTGCTAACATCTTTGGATGCAGGAAACGGGTTGGAGGGATCCAACTGGATTCCTCAACAGTATCTATTTGATTATGGATATTTTGATATTCGTTGATTATCATATACGATATATGATATCGTTGTTGTCGTGATTGACTATTTGGCATGTAGCATCATTGGACCAATTTTGGAATTTTAAAATGATTTTTTAAGTGATTTTTGAAAGTATACGTTATAAAATATTTTTGGAATCGACTCCTTTAAAATAAATAAACGTTATAAATTTTAATGTTATAAAAATTATGATTTTTGAGAAAAATAGTTAAAAGTTGATTTTTGAAAATATGGGGTTAATGATTTTATAAAATGGTTTAAATCGGGATTTTTGAATTTATTATAAAAAATTAAAGATAGGATTTATAAAATTTAATTATTTTATAAATCAAAATGATGAAATTATAAAGGAGTTTAAAGACGTTTTAAAATAATAACATAAATTGATTTATATAAAAGATTTATAAATTGATGATTTATAAATTAAAATATTTGAATTATAAAAAGAGTTTTTATAAGTGTTAGAATGAATTGTGAATGAATTTCATAAATGAGTGAAATTTATAGAATTATAAATGGTGAAGTTATAAATGGAATTTTATAAGTAGTAGGTTTATAAAATTTGCAAAGTATTAAAAGAATATATTTTTTGGGTAAATAAATGAATCTTATAAGTTATAAGATTTATAATTTGGGAAGTTAAAGGAACGATCTTGTAAACAAATAAATTATAAGTGTTTAACTTATAATGTGAAATTTTGGTTTATAATTGAGTTATAAATTGAATAGGTTAATAAAGGAGATTTATAAAAGGAAGTAGTTATAAAATAAATAGAAATGGAATTTATAAACATTGTTTTATAAATTCGCAACGACTTATTTTGATAAGTTAATTTTTATAACTTATTTATGGAGTTATATTCACGTTTTAGACAGTGAATAATCATTTAAAATAAAATGTATAGAAATGATGAAGTTGGTTAACGAAGTATATTCACGTTTTTGAATAGTGAATAATATGTTAAAGAAAATGTTTTGGATGTGATGTTTTAAGTAGAATTAAAACGATCTAACGATGTTTTTAAATGTGTTGAGATTCGAAACCATAGATTTCAACATTCATTGTTGAAATAGATGTTTTCGAGAAATAGAAGGAAATGGTAGACTATAACACTGTGGTTATAGTAAATGATTTCCGAAAGGAAATGTTTTGTTTAGTATTGGGATTTATATATCTATCTTAAATTCGAATCCCTATACTAGTGATTTTGGGTTGTCGTAACGATGTTTTATGCGACATTCGTTTTGGCCCAAATAAATATGGTTAAACGAATGATTTCCTTAAAGAATGAAATATATACCTAATTTCGATTTAAGTATATTGAATATTTTCCAAGTGTTGAAAATAAATAGACTTGACAATTACTTATAAATAAATAAGTATGGGAATGATTTCCAATGAGAAATGAAACGTTTTGAGAATTTATCTTTTTGGAAGATAAATTGAAAATGAATAATTGAAATCGTACATCAGTAGATATTGTGAAATATAAATTCACTATGGAATTTATAAAAGGAAGGGGAATTTGTTTAAAAATAAATATTGATTTATTTTTGACATATTGAAATTATATATCTTGTAAAGATATTTTTGGGAAATAAATAATTTGGAAAATTATTTGGAATCTGGTGATGTGTGCATATCCATTGATAGTTCAATAACCGACTATCAATATTTACCTTTGAAAGGTATTTGTTGTGATTTGCTTGGATTTGAATGCCACACTTATTTCTAAAATTATTGCTCTCGTTATTCAGATTACCCATTCCGAATAGTGATACGACGTAATGGATAGCATTGATGACCGGTGTTGAAGACCGGATATTTTTGAAAACGAAAGGACAATTCGTTGATTGTCTTTGCACCGAGTAGCTGCGGTATAGAGACCCCCTATGTGATGGGAAGTCCGGACGTGATTAGAGATTATCCGGATTGCAAGGACTTCTTTGTAAGTGCCTTCGGTTCTATTCGAGCCCGGAACAGACTTGTATGGAGTGTATGTCTGACATTACAAATTGAGATATAAAGCTAATTTCTTTCAAATATATTTCTGTTGGTGGCGGAGAATTTATTCTCTTAGCTTAACACCCTTCTCTGAGACGTACGAGCTCAGAGGTTATGTAGTTGAAGGTTATCGGCGATATATTCCCAATTTGGTAATGTGACATGCTGAGTGTTGCTGTGAAATGTTCATTGTGTTGATCATTTGTGATAGAATCATTTGTTTGATCGTTTATCTTTGTGATCATTTCTATGATCACTTGTTGACCCAAAGCTTGGCTTTTGTATAAAGCATGGCTTTGTGGACGTGACTTCGTCGAGCCTCACACCCCGGAATGGTCAAAACAGGAAAGATGCAGCAAAGTTGTGAGGGGTAGCTCCCTTTAGGGTGTGTGCATTTCCTTCTGGAAAAGGGTGGTATCATGGTATGGAGCCCAGATACTTACTCATGTTGAAACACTTTATTTATGATTGTGTGATGTTGATGACGAGCGCTCGGTTAAAGGTCCCAAAGGACCGGGGGATGGCATACTCGTGTCAGTAGTTACCCAGTTAGGGGTAACCCGGCCTTGTGTTGGCAGAGATCCGGTTTGGTTCTCGGGGACGTCCTTCCAGAGGCGTTCTCATGTGGCAATGGGAAGTTCCTTGGCCTGGCCATTTGTTGGAAATCCAAAGAAACAATACGAGACTTGTATGGTTTTAGTCGTAGAACCTGCCATCTAATATGGTAGCTATAGTAAGCATAATATAATGGTACCTATGCTGGCTAAGATTTATATTTTACTTTCGAAATGATTTTCCCTACGCTATGCACTAGTAATAATATCAAATGTTTCTTTTTAATGCGTATCAAGCATCTTTGACTATTATAAGGAGAAATCTCCTCCAAGTCTTCGTTTGCATTGTGTGTGTGGTGGGAGGTCTTATGGTAGTCTCATTTTTAAAAGCATTGCGAATTAACTTTAAAAATATTCCTCTATTTTGATTTTAAAGATAAATAAACTGTTTTGAGTTCTCACACCAGTCACATGACTGACTCGGAGTTTATTGTTTTCCTTCCTAAACTCTGGGTGCCCACCAATTTCCACACGGGCAGTCAAGAGTTAAGGTTTATCAGGATATTATGGAATTCATGAGTTGCTGGAGGCAAGCTAGATGGCATGGCGTATTACTAGTATATAGTATTTCTTTTCCGCTGTTTGTTGTTGTTTGATGTTGTACACTCTGATGATGATGTAATGTGATGTATAAAATGTAATAACTGATATAGTTCTTTGTTTAAAGATTATTCGTTTATGTATTATATGTTGTTCCGCTGCGATTGTGAGATTCTGATATTGTTCTGTCATTTTCTTTTCTTTCCGTTCTATTTTATTTTCTCTCTATTTTCTATCTTTTTCTCTCTTCTTCTATTTTTTTCTTTTTCTTAAACAATGAGAATTCGTATTTCTGTTCATCTTGAGTTAATCTATGGAGATTAGTGTATATTCAAGGAGTACGGATTTGCGGGTCTTCACAGGTGGTATCAGAGCATATGGTTAAGCGACAACCATGGTTCTGTTGGGTATTACTCATTAGAGATAGAGTCAGTAGTACTTTAGAATTAGTTTGAGTGTAATAATAGATACGAGAGCGTATTTGTTAGTGAATATAAAATTGTTTTATATTGTGATGATTGGTTTATTGAGTGGCATATGAACTTTCGTCAGCACGGTCTGCAAAACTATGCCGAAGGGGTTTATAAACACTTGAATAGAAAAATTCGGCACAATATTGATTTTAAATTGGGTAAATGAAATAATTTTACCTTGATTATATTTTATATATAAAGGAATAATTTTTCAGAATTATTAAAGTGCATATAAGTTGATTGTTTAGTTGTTTGAATAATCTAAATAAAAGAATAATTGTATAAACAAAAGAATTATAAGGATTGAATTATAATTAATGTGATTTACAATTGTGAAATGAACTTATATATATAAGAAGTGAAACTATATGAATATATTTATGAATATGAGTTATAAATAAAAACATGAATTTAAGGTTGAATAAAAATTTACTTTAGAATAAGAATCTGAATTGATTTATAAGAGGGAATTTAAGTTATGTAAATCCAAGTGATGTTTATAAAATGAAGTATAACTTAAGTGATGTTGAATGAAGTTGATTTTGGTATCAAAGTAAATTAATAAAGTTAAGTGATAGATATGAACTTAAGTTATATAAATGAAATTCAACTTTTGTAATTGAATCGAATGAATGGACTGAATGTAAATCAATTGAATGTGGATAATTGATATGAAATAATGAATATAAGTGTTAATTCATTAAAATCTAATGTTATTGGAAATTGAATAATTGGATGAAAATCAATTTAATTAAACCAATTGAAAGCAAAGGAATTTAGTTGTAATTAATAAACATTGGTTGTTATATGATTGTTAGTTGATTGTATATAATTCATTAAGTGTTAATGAAATTGAATTAATGAAATTGGAAGCTAAAGTAATTGAAATTCAATTGCAAGTTAAGTGAATCTTAAATAGAAGTGAATTTGATTGGAAGTGAACCAACTTGAATATGAATTAGTGAATATAAACTAATTGAAAATGAATGTTAGTAAAAACATCCACTGTTAATGAATCAAATGTGATTAAATTGAAAAACCATTTCATTGAATATTAATGAGAATATGAATGAATATTTATTGGTTATGAATTGAATGTTAGTTGGTTGATGGTTGAATATATTACTTTTACTGCATTTGCTATGTTGGCATATATAGTTATTATAATGCTATATGTTGTATATCGATACTATTGTCTATATGCATGTTCTCATCTTGTTTGTTGAGTGTTTAGTAGGTGCGGATCGCGTTTGCTTCGCATTTGGAGCTCGCTTTCGCGCTATATTAGCCGTATATGCTTGCTAATAAAATATAAGGTACATATCTCGGATTAAATATCGTACTTTTATACTTTTTTCCCTGCGGGATGCCTCATTACTTGATGAGATGTATATTTGTGATATATATACTGTCATTTTTTTTTGAATCGAGCCGCGCAAAGGAGGCTATGGCGAATTTTTCCAAAAATTTAAGGCGTTAGAAAATTTTTGAGTAAATTGGAAAATTTTGAAAACTTTAACTTTGATTTGGAATTGAAAGTTAAACAATAGTAGTTGCTTTTGAAAAGATAACTAAGTATGATTTGAAAACTTAGTAAAGTTATTGTAAGAAGTTTAACTATGGATTTTTGGAAAGTTAATAGATTCTGTAACTTTTCTTACTTGATAATTTCGAGGACGAAATTCTTTTAAGGGGGGAAGTATGTAACGACCTAGAATTTTTATTAATTTAAATTTTAATATTTAATTAATTTTAAATATTAATAAGTGAAATTTATAAGTCGGATAAATTTTATTTCGAATAATTGGATAATTAAATCGATAATTTAATATGTGAAAATACAGAAATAATTGAAATTGGGTAAAATATGATTGAAAATGATTTGTAAAATTTTATTTTATCATATTGAAGTTAGAACGATATTTTAGAACTTTTAAAATCGAATTAAAAGTTAATTTGTGAAAATTGAATATTTTAATATTTAATCGACTAGTGAAATTAGCCCTTTTTTTGAAGGCTCAGAATTTGACGAGACCAGTTCCATTGGATCCGTAATAGTTTGTTATTATCGGATTTTAATTTTCGTAGCAATCGGAGTTATCGTTTGATCGTGGCAGCTCGAAACACATCGAAATTGTTTTTAATATTAATTTGGCGAGTTAAAATAGCCATTTTTCAAACAGTCTCGGATTTCGACGAAACCTCTCAAATTTCGACGAGACCAGTTTCATCGGATCCGTAATGTGATATTATTGTATGGTTAAAAATTTCATGTCAATCGGATTTACCGTTTGTCCGGTGCAAGCTAAAACGCCTAAAAAATCGTTTAATCGGTTTAATTTTAAATTGAATGTTTATTGCCATAACTTGCACATATGACCGAATTAGCTTTCGAAACCCGTTCCATTGTGTCCGGAACGTGGGATAAACCCTAGAAACGCCGGTGACCGCGCGTAAATCGGAGTTTGGAAATTCCGGAATGAATAGTGTCGTTCAAACTTCTATAAATAGCCCCCTCTCTTCACAAATAAAAAAATAAAAATAAAACCCTAAACCTAACAGCAGCCTCCACCCTTAGCAATGAAAGGCCGAAATCTTCCTATCTATCTCCACAAATTTCTTCAAATCCAAGCAACGATTCACAAAACTTTCAACAGCAATATTGAAGAGCGAAGTGAGAGCTAAAGATCTATACGGTTATGATCGAGAATAGTGGAGTAGATTGACGGCAATTTGCAGTCAAAGGGGGTGCGTTCGGCCTCGTTTTTCGTGCAAGAGGCTTGACCGAGCTTGGCTGTGCCTTGGCCGAGGGTGGTGTTCGTGGAGGCGCGCGATGTGGTGGTGCCTGATCGTGGTGGAAGCGAGTGTGGTGGGTTCGGCCGGTAGGGTTTTCATGGCGTGTTGATGGGTTACGTGATTTTCACGAACGAGAAGAAGAAGAAAGAAACACGAGTGGCCGAGATGGGGGGGGTAGCAGATCGAACGGCCAGTAAAGATTTAGGTTAAGAAAATTAAAAAAAATATTGTTGTTAATTATGAATATAAAATCGTGTAACTTGTAAAATCCATATCTTTTTCATACGAGGTCAAAAACGCGCAAAACCAGTTGCGTTGGAATAGTATGGACGAGCACTACGCTATGGAATTAGATTGGAGTCGTTTGGAGTTAGTGAGAATTTCGGGTAAAATTAAACATCCGTTTAATTTTATTCGAAATAAATCGCTAAAACGAAATTGAAATCAAGGTGAGAACTTCTCACTCAATCGAATCAGTTTCGATTTTAATTTTAAATAGTTAGATTTAAAATTCTTGAATGCAAGTTTGAATGATGATTGTTATCTATTGATTGTTAAAATAGACATTATGCGCCGTTAGTAAGCGGATGTTATTTATTTAAAACATATACCGCGAATATTTCATAAACAGTGAAATTGGTATTATATATAATAGCAATATATATATATATATATATATATATATATATATTGGCATATGTATATATTGCAGTTGTTGATTTCCCGCATTGTATAGCGGATGAGACCCTATTGCGTCGTTTATTAAGCGGATAATGTTTTAAATCCCATATACCGCGATAATTTTGTACTGGAACGGAATTGGTATTGTGCTAACATCTTTGGATGCAGGAAACAGGTTGGAGGGATCCAACTGGATTCCTCAACAGTATCTATTTGATTATGGATATTTTGATATTCGTTGATTATCATATACGATATATGATATCGTTGTTGTCGTGATTGACTATTTGGCATGTAGCATCATTGGACCAATTTTGGAATTTTAAAATGATTTTTTAAGTGATTTTTGAAAGTATACGTTATAAAATAAAGTTGATTTTCGAAAATATGGGGTTAATGATTTTATAAAATGGTTTAAATCGGGATTTTTGAATTTATTATAAAAAGTTAAAGATAGGATTTATAAAATTTAATTATTTTATAAATCAAAATGATGAAATTATAAAGGAGTTTAAAGACGTTTTAAAATAATAATATAAATTGATTTATATAAAAGATTTATAAATTGATGATTTATAAATTAAAATATTTGAATTATAAAAAGAGTTTTTATAAGTGTTAGAATGAATTGTGAATGAATTTCATAAATGAATGAAATTTATAGAATTATAAACGGTGAAGTTATAAATGGAATTTTATAAGTAGTAGGTTTATAAAATTTGCAAAGTATTAAAAGAATATATTTTTTGGGTAAATAAATGAATCTTATAAGTTATAAGATTTATAATTTGGGAAGTTAAAGGAACGATCTTGTAAACAAATAAATTATAAGTGTTTAACTTATAATGTGAAATTTTGGTTTATAATTGAGTTATAAATTGAATAGGTTAATAAAGGAGATTTATAAAAGGAAGTAGTTATAAAATAAATAGAAATGGAATTTATAAACATTGTTTTATAAATTCGCAACGACTTATTTTGATAAGTTAATTTTTATAACTTATTTATGGAGTTATATTCACGTTTTAGACAGTGAATAATCATTTAAAATAAAATGTATAGAAATGATGAAGTTGGTTAACGAAGTATATTCACGTTTTTGAATAGTGAATAATATGTTAAAGAAAATGTTTTGGATGTGATGTTTTAAGTAGAATTAAAACGATCTAACGATGTTTTTGAATGTGTTGAGATTCGAAACCATAGATTTCAACATTTATTGTTGAAATAGACGTTTTCGAGAAATAGAAGGAAATGGTAGACTATAACACTGTTGTTATAGTAAATGATTTCCGAAAGGAAATGTTTTGTCTAGTATCGGGATTTATATATCTATCTTAAATTCGAATCCCTATACTAGTGATTTTGGGTTGTCGTAACGATGTTTTACGCGACATTCGTTTTGGCCCAAATAAATATGGTTAAACGAATGATTTCCTTAAAGAATGAAATATATACTTAATTTCGATTTAAGTATATTGAATATTTTCCAAGTGTTGAAAATAAATAGACTTGTGAATTACTTATAAATAAATAAGTATGGGAATGATTTCCAATGAGAAATGAAACGTTTTGAGAATTTATCTTTTTGGAAGATAAATTGAAAATGAATAATTGAAATCGTATATAAGTAGATATTGTTAAATATAAATTCACTATGGAATTTATAAAAGGAAGGGGAATTTTTTTAAAAATAAATATTGATTTAGTTTTGACATATTGAAATTATATATCTTGTAAAGATATTTTTGGGAAATAAATAATTTGGAAAATTATTTGGAATCTGGTGATGTGTGCATATCCATTGATAGTTCAATAACCGACTATCAATATTTACCTTTGAAAAGTATTTGTTGTGATTTGCTTGGATTTGAATGCCACACTTATTTCTAAAATTATTGCGCTCGTTATTCGGATTACCCATTTCGAATAGTGATACGACGTAATGGATAGCATTGATGACCGGTGTTGAAGACCGGATATTTTTGAAAACGAAAGGACAACTCGTCGATTGTCTTTGCACCAAGTAGCTACAGTACAGAGATCCCCTATGTGATGGGAAGTCCAGATGTGATTAGAGATTATCCGGATTGCAAGGACTTCTTTGTAAGTGCATTCGGTTCTGTTCGAGCCCGGAACAGACTTGTATGGATTGTATGTCTGACATTACATATTGAGATATAAAGCTAAATTCTTTCAAATATATTTCTGTTGGTGGCGGAGAATTTATTCTCTTAGCTTAACACCCTTCTCTGAGACGTACGAGCTCAGAGATTATGTAGTTGAAGGTTATCAGCGATATATTCCCAATTTGGTAATGTGACATGCTGAGTGTTGCTGTGAAATGATCATTGTGTTGATCATTTGTGATAGAATCATTTGTTTGATCGTTTATCTTTGTGATCATTTCTATGATCACGTTGACCCAAAGCTTGGCTTTTGTATAAAGCATGGCTTTGTGGACGTGACTTCGTCGAGCCTCACACCCAGGAATGGTCAAAACAGGAAAGATGCAGCAAAGTTATGAGGGGTAGCTCCCTTTAGGGTGTGTGCATTTCCTTCTGGAAAAGGGTGGTATCATGGTATGGAGCCCAGATACTTACTCATGTTGAAACACTTTATTTATGATTGTGTGATGTTGATGACGAGCGCTCGGTTAAAGGTCCCAAAGGACCGGGGGATGGCATACTCGTGTCAGTAGTTACCCAGTTAGGGGTAACCCGGCCTTGTGTTGGCAGAGATCCGGTTTGGTTCTCGGGGACGTCCTTCCAGAGGCGTTCTCATGTGGCAATGGGAAGTTCCTTGGCCTGACCATTTGTTGGAAATCCAAAGAAACAATACGAGACTTGTATGGTTTTAGTCGTAGAACCTGCCATCTAATATGGTAGCTATAGTAAGCATAATATAATGGTACCTATGCTGGCTAAGATTTATATTTTACTTTCGAAATGATTTTCCCTACACTATGCACTAGTAATAATATCAAATGTTTCTTTTTAATGCGTATCAAGCATCTTTGACTATCATAAGGAGAAATCTCCTCCAAGTCTTCGTTTGCACTGTGTGTGTGGTGAGAGGTCTTATGGTAGTCTCATTTTTAAAAGCATTGCGAATTAACTTTAAAAATATTCCTCTATTTTGATTTTAAAGATAAATAAACTGTTTTGAGTTCTCACACCAGTCACATGACTGACTCGGAGTTTATTGTTTTCCTTCCTAAACTCTGGGTGCCCACCAATTTCCACACGGGCAGTCAACAGTTAAGGTTTATCAGGATATTATGGAATTCATGAGTTGCTGGAGGCAAGCTAGATGGCATGGCGTATTACTAGTATATAGTATTTCTTTTCCGCTGTTTGTTGTTGTTTGATGTTGTACACTCTGATGATGATGTAATGTGATGTATAAAATGTAATAACTGATATAGTTCTTTGTTTAAAGATTATTCGTTTATGTATTATATGTTGTTCCGCTGCGATTGTGAGATTCTGATATTGTTCTGTCATTTTCTTTTCTTTCCGTTCTATTTTATTTTCTCTCTATTTTCTATCTTTTTCTCTCTTCTTCTATTTTTTTCCTTTTTCTTAAACAATGAGAATTCGTATTTCTGTTCATCTTGAGTTAATCTATGGAGATTAGTGTATATTCAAGGAGTACGGATTTGCGGGTCTTCACAGGTGGTATCAGAGCATATGGTTAAGCGACAACCATGGTTCTGTTGGGTATTACTCATTAGAGATAGAGTCAGTAGTACTTTAGAATTAGTTTGAGTGTAATAATAGATACGAGAGCGTATTTGTTAGTGAATATAAAATTGTTTTATATTGTGATGATTGGTTTATTGAGTGGCATATGAACTTTCGTCAGCACGGTCTGCAAAACTATGCCGAAGGGGTTTATAAACACTTGAATAGAAAAATTCGGCACAATATTGATTTTAAATTGGGTAAATGAAATAATTTTACCTTGATTATATTTTATATATAAAGGAATAATTTTTCAGAATTATTAAAGTGCATATAAGTTGATTGTTTAGTTGTTTGAATAATCTAAATAAAAGAATAATTGTATAAACAAAAGAATTATAAGGATTGAATTATAATTAATGTGATTTACAATTGTGAAATGAACTTATATATATAAGAAGTGAAACTATATGAATATATTTATGAATATGAGTTATAAATAAAAACATGAATTTAAGGTTGAATAAAAATTTACTTTAGAATAAGAATCTGAATTGATTTATAAGAGGGAATTTAAGTTATGTAAATCCAAGTGATGTTTATAAAATGAAGTATAACTTAAGTGATGTTGAATGAAGTTGATTTTGGTATCAAAGTAAATTAATAAAGTTAAGTGATAGATATGAACTTAAGTTATATAAATGAAATTCAACTTTTGTAATTGAATCGAATGAATGGATTGAATGTAAATCAATTGAATGTGGATAATTGATATGAAATAATGAATATAAGTGTTAATTCATTAAAATCTAATGTTATTGGAAATTGAATAATTGGATGAAAATCAATTTAATTAAACCAATTGAAAGCAAAGGAATTTAGTTGTAATTAATAAACATTGGTTGTTATATGATTGTTAGTTGATTGTATATAATTCATTAAGTGTTAATGAAATTGAATTAATGAAATTGGAAGCTAAAGTAATTGAAATTCAATTGCAAGTTAAGTGAATCTTAAATAGAAGTGAATTTGATTGGAAGTGAACCAACTTGAATATGAATTAGTGAATATAAACTAATTGAAAATGAATGTTAGTAAAAACATCCACTGTTAATGAATCAAATGTGATTAAATTGAAAAACCATTTCATTGAATATTAATGAGAATATGAATGAATATTTATTGGTTATGAATTGAATGTTAGTTGGTTGATGGTTGAATATATTACTTTTACTGCATTTGCTATGTTGGCATATATAGTTATTATAATGCTATATGTTGTATATCGATACTATTGTCTATATGCATGTTCTCATCTTGTTTGTTGAGTGTTTAGTAGGTGCGGATCGCGTTTGCTTCGCATTTGGAGCTCGCTTTCGCGCTATATTAGCCGTATATGCTTGCTAATAAAATATAAGGTACATATCTCGGATTAAATATCGTACTTTTATACTTTTTTCCCTGCGGGATGCCTCATTACTTGATGAGATGTATATTTGTGATATATATACTGTCATTTTTTTTTGAATCGAGCCGCGCAAAGGAGGCTATGGCGAATTTTTCCAAAAATTTAAGGCGTTAGAAATTTTTTGAGTAAATTGGAAAATTTTGAAAACTTTAACTTTGATTTGGAATTGAAAGTTAAACAATAGTAGTTGCTTTTGAAAAGATAACTAAGTATGATTTGAAAACTTAGTAAAGTTATTGTAAGAAGTTTAACTATGGATTTTTGGAAAGTTAATAGATTCTGTAACTTTTCTTACTTGATAATTTCGAGGACGAAATTCTTTTAAGGGGGGAAGTATGTAACGACCTAGAATTTTTATTAATTTAAATTTTAATATTTAATTAATTTTAAATATTAATAAGTGAAATTTATAAGTCGGATAAATTTTATTTCGAATAATTGGATCTAATTGGATAATTAAATCGATAATTTAATATGTGAAAATACAGAAATAATTGAAATTGGGTAAAATATGATTGAAAATGATTTGTAAAATTTTATTTTATCATATTGAAGTTAGAACGATATTTTAGAACTTTTAAAATCGAATTAAAAGTTAATTTGTGAAAATTGAATATTTTAATATTTAATCGACTAGTGAAATTAGCCATTTTTTTGAACAGTCTCAGAATTTGACAAGACCAGTTCCATTGGATCCGTAATAGTTTGTTATTATCGAATTTCAATTTTCGTAGCAATCGGAGTTATCGTTTGATCGTGGCAGCTCGAAACGCATCGAAATTGTTTTAAATATTAATTTGGCGAGTTAAAATAGCCATTTTTCAAACAGTCTCGGATTTCGACGAAACCTCTCAGATTTCGACGAGACCAGTTTCATCGGATCCGTAATGTGATATTATTGTATGGTTAAAAATTTCATCTCAATCGGATTTACCGTTTGTCCCGTGCAAGCTAAAACGCCTAGAAAATCGTTTAATCGGTTTAATTTTAAATTGAACGTTTATTGCCATAACTTGCACAGATGACCGAATTAGCTTTCGAAACCTGTTCCATTGTGTCCGGAATGCGGGATAAACCCTAGAAACACCGGTCACCGCGCGTAAATCGGAGTTTGGAAATTCCGGAATGAATAGTGTCGTTCAAACTTCTATAAATAGCCCCCTCTCTTCACAAATAAAAATAAAATAAAACCCTAAACCTAACAGCGGCCGCCACCCTTAGCAATCAAAGGCCGAAATCTTCCTATCTATCTCCTCAAATTTCTTCAAATCCGAGCAACGATTCACAAAACTTTCAACGGCAATATTGAAGAGCGAAGTGAGAGCTAAAGATCTATACGGTTATGATCGAGAATAGTGGAGTAGATTGACGGAAATTTGCAGTCAAAGGGGGTGTGTTCGGCCTCGTTTTTCGTGCAAGAGGCTTGACCGAGCTTGGCCGTGCCTTGGCCGAGGGTGGTGTTCGTGGAGGCGCGCGACGTGGTGGTGCCTGATCGTGGTGGAAGCGAGTGTGGTGGGTGCGGCCGGTAGGGTTTTCATGGTGTGTTGATGGGTTACGTGATTTTCATGAACGAGAAGAAGAAGAAAGAAACACGAGCGGCCGAGATGGGGGGTAGCAGATCGAACGGCCAGTAAAGATTTAGGTTAAGAAAATTAAAAAAAATATTGTTGTAAATTATGAATATAAAATCGTGTAACTTGTAAAATCCATATCTTTTTCATACGAGGTCAAAAACGCGCGAAACTAGTTGCGTTGGAATCGTATGGACGAGCACTACGCTATGGAATTGGATTGGAGTCGTTTGGAGTTAGTGAGAATTTCGGGTAAAATTAAACGTCCGTTTAATTTTATTCGAAATAAATCGCTAAAACGAAATTGAAATCAAGGTGAGAACTTCTCACTCAATCGAATCAGTTTCGATTTTAATTTTAAGTAGTTAGATTTAAAATTCTTGAATGCATGTTTGAATGATGATTGTTATCTATTGATTGTTAAAATAGACGTTATGCGCCGTTAGTAAGCGGATGTTATTTATTAAAAACATATACCGCGAATATTTCATAAACAGTGAAATTGGTATTATATATAATAGCAATATATATATATATATATATATATATATATATATATTGGCATATGTATATATTGCAGTTGTTGATTTCCCGCATTGTATAGCGGATGAGACCCTATTGCGCCGTCTATTGAGCGGATAATATTTTAAATCCCATATACCGCGATAATTTCATACTGGAACGGAATTGGTATTGTGCTAACATCTTTGGATGCAGGAAACAGCTTGGAGGGATCCAACTGGATTCCTCAACAGTATTTATTTGATTATGGATATTTTGATATTCATTGAATATCATATACGATATATGATATCGTTGTTGTCGTGATAGACTATTTGGTATGTAGCATCATTGGACCAATTTTGGAATTTTAAAATGATTTTTTAAGGGATTTTTGAAAGTATACGTTATAAAATATTTTTGGAATCGATTCCTTTTAAATAAATAAACGTTATAAATTTTAATGTTATAAAAATTATGATTTTTGAGAAAAATAGTTAAAAGTTGATTTTCGAAAATATGGGGTTAATGATTTTATAAAATGGTTTAAATCGGGATTTTTGAATTTATTATAAAAAGTTAAAGATAGGATTTATAAAATTTAATTATTTTATAAATCAAAATGATGAAATTATAAAGGAGTTTAAAGACGTTTTAAAATAATAATATAAATTGATTTATATAAAAGATTTATAAATTGATGATTTATAAATTAAAGTATTTGAATTATAAAACGAGTTTTTATAAGTGTTAGAATGAATTGTGAATGAATTTCATAAATGAATGAAATTTATAGAATTATAAACGGTGACGTTATAAATGGAATTTTATAAGCAGTAGGTTTATAAAATTTGCAAAGTATTAAAAGAATATATTTTTTGGATAAATAAATGAATCTTATAAGTTATAAGATTTATAATTTGGAAAGTTAAAGGAACGATCTTGTAAGCAAATAAATTATAAGTGTTTAACTTATAATGTGAACTTTTGGTTTATAATTGAGTTATAAATCGAATATGTTAATAAAGGAGATTTATAAAAGGAAGTAGTTATAAAATAAATAGAAATGGAATTTATAAACATTGTTTTATAAATTCGCAACGACTTATTTTGATAAGTTAATTTTTACAACTTATTTATGGAGTTATATTCACGTTTTAGAAAGTGAATAATCATTTAAAATAAAATGTATAGAAATGATGAAGTTGGTTAACGAAGTATATTCACGTTTTTGAATAGTGAATAATATGTTAAAGAAAATGTTTTGGATGTGATGTTTTAAGTAGAATTAAAACGATCTAACGATGTTTTTGAATGTGTTGAGATTCGAAACCATAGATTTCAACATTCATTGTTGAAATAGACGTTTTCGAGAAATAGAAGGAAATGGTAGACTATAACACTGTTGTTATAGTAAATGATTTCCGAAAGGAAATGTTTTGTCTAGTATTGGGATTTATATATCTATCTTAAATTCGAATCCCTATACTAGTGATTTTGGGTTGTCGTAACGATGTTTTACGCGACATTCGTTTTGGCCCAAATAAATATGGTTAAACGAATGATTTCCTTAAAGAATGAAATATATACTTAATTTCGATTTAAGTATATTGAATATTTTCCAAGTGTTGAAAATAAATAGACTTGTGAATTACTTATAAATAAATAAGTATGGGAATGATTTCCAATGAGAAATGAAACGTTTGGAGAATTTATCTTTTTGGAAGATAAATTGAAAATGAATAATTGAAATCGTATATAAGTAGATATTGTTAAATATAAATTCCCTATGGAATTTATAAAAGGAAGGGGAATTTTTTTAAAAATAAATATTGATTTAGTTTTGACATATTGAAATTATATATCTTGTAAAGATATTTTTGGGAAATAAATAATTTGGAAAATTATTTGGAATCTGGTGATGTGTGCATATCCATTGATAGTTCAATAACCGACTATCAATATTTACCTTTGAAAGGTATTTGTTGTGATTTGCTTGGATTTGAATGCCACACTTATTTCTAAAATTATTGCGCTCGTTATTCGGATTACCCATTTCGAATAGTGATACGACGTAATGGATAGCATTGATGACCGGTGTTGAAGACCGGATATTTTTGAAAATGAAAGGACAACTCGTCGATTGTCTTTGCACCAAGTAGCTACAGTACAGAGATCCCCTATGTGATGGGAAGTCCAGATGTGATTAGAGATTATCCGGATTGCAAGGACTTCTTTGTAAGTGCACTCGGTTCTGTTCGAGCCCGGAACAGACTTGTATGGATTGTATGTCTGACATTACATATTGAGATATAAAGCTAATTTCTTTCAAATATATTTCTGTTGGTGGCGGAGAATTTATTTTCTTAGCTTAACACCCTTCTCTGAGACGTACGAGCTCAGAGATTATGTAGTTGAAGGTTATCAGCGATATATTCCCAATTTGGTAATGTGACATGCTGAGTGCTGCTGTGAAATGATCATTGTGTTGATCATTTGTGATAGGATCATTTGTTTGATCGTTTATCTTTGTGATCATTTCTATGATCATTTGATGACCCAAAGCATGGCTTTTGTATAAAGCATGGCTTTGTGGACGTGACTTCGTCGAGCCTCACACCCCGGAATGGTCAAAACAGGAAAGATGCAGCAAGGTTATGAGGGGTAGCTCCCTTTAGGGTGTGTGCATTTCCTTATGGAAAAGGGTGGTATCATGGTATGGAGCCCAGATACTTACTCATGTTGAAACACTTTATTTATGATTGTGTGATGTTGATGACGAGCGCTCGGTTAAAGGTCCCAAAGGACCGGGGGATGGCATACTCGTGTCAGTAGTTACCCAGTTAGGGGTAACCCGGCCTTGTGTTGGCAGAGATCCGCTTTGGTTCTCGGGGACGTCCTTCCAGAGGCGCTCTCATGTGGCAATGGGAAGTTCCTTGGCCTGACCATTTGTTGGAAATCCAAAGAAACAATACGAGACTTGTACGGTTTTAGTTGTAGAACCTGCCATCTAATATGGTAGCTATAGTAAGCATAATATAATGGTACCTATGCTGGCTAAGATTTATATTCTACTTTCGAAATGATTTTCCCTACACTATGCCCTAGTAATAATATCAAATGTTTCTTTTTAATGCGTATCAAGCATCTTTGACTATCATAAGGAGAAATCTCCTCCAAGTCTGCGTTTGCATTGTGTGTGTGGTGGGAAGTCTTATGGTAGTCTCATTTTTAAAAGCATTGCGAATTGACTTTAAAAATATTCCTCTATTTTGATTTTAAAGATAAATAAACTGTTTTGAGTTCTCACACCAGTCACATGACTAACTCGGAGTTTATTGTTTTCCTTCCTAAACTCTGGGTGCCCACCAATTTCCATACGGGCAGTCAAGAGTTAAGGTTTATCAGGATATTATAGAATTCAAGAGTTGCTGGAGGCAAGCTAGATGGCATGGCGTATTACTAGTATATAGTATTTATTTTCCGCTGTTTGTTGTTGTTTGATGTTGTACACTCTGATGATGATGTAATGTGATGTATAAAATGTAATAGCTGATATAGTTCTTTGTTTAAAGATTATTCATTTATGTATTATATGTTGTTTCACTGCGATTGTGAGATTCTGATATTGTTCTGTCGTTTTCTTTTCTTTCCGTTCTATTTTCTTTTCTCTTTATTTTCTATCTTTTTCTCTCTTCTTCTATTTTTTTCTTTTTCTTAAACAATGAGAATTCGTATTTCTGTTCATCTTGAGTTAATCTATGGAGATTAGTGTATATTCAAGGAGTACGGATTTGCGGGTCTTCACATATAATAAAATATTAAAAAATATTTTCGAAACATATAATTTTTAAATTTTAACTTTATAAAAAATTGAGCATTATATTTTGTGATTTGAAATGTTTTTCCCTATCTTTCCCAATAATTTTTTAATAATTAGTTAATTTCTACTGTATGATATAATGATTTTATAAAATTATACAAACTGATTATTAAATTCTCAAATATAAAAAATTATTATTAAATTCTCAATTCTAAATAATATATTGATTTAAATAATTGTAAATAATAGTAAATAATTATATAAAAATACTTTACTATTAATAAAATTACAATTATAGTAAATATGCATGTATAAAATATATTTCTAATTATTAGCATGATATGATGATGTAAAGAAATACAAATCATATAATTATAATTAAATAATATATTAAAATGTATATATTAATAAAATAATAATTTTATATATAAAATGTTTGGCAATGCATATCTGATTTTTATGTGAATAAAATTGTTTTTTTAAGATATACATATAACCAATCTAGTATGTGACAGCATTAATACATATAAGATTCGTCGCCTAATTAACAAAATAATATTATGTATATATATCTACACGTGTGTACATATGTATGTATGTATAATAAAATAATATTCTAAGGCTGTAAGCAATATAATATAGTAAAAACATACCTGAAACTAATGCCTTATAGCGCACCCAATAATGATGAACTGTCTCTCCATTGAAAGCTTTTCGATTCAGTAAACTGCTAATTCTTGAATTGTAGACCTTGATTATTAAATAGTGATTGTCTTTTGAATTGATATGAGTTGGATTTGCTTGAGCTCTTAGGGGATGAAATCGACCAGCAATGGAAATAGGTAGTGCAAGCCAAAATACCTTTTTTTAATTAGGGTTTGAGGTATTTAAATAATGGATATGAGTGGGAAAATAATGGATCATATCTCATACCAATTCTCACTAAATCTAACCCACCCAATTCTAACACCTTTAACCTATTTTACCCACCTCTTATAATCATGATTATAGTCGAAATTATCAACCTATCATCATGGGGCAATATCACATTTAGGCCTAAATAAATATTATTAATTAAATCTAATTCAATTGTTTATCAGTACACATATCAATCAGTATGGATTTTACTAGACATCCTAGGAAGAAGATGCACTGCTTTGAGTATGGATTTTACTAGGCATTGGATCTTGTATCTAGAACAGGAGTATTTCTTATGAAATGTAGTTTTCTGCTCAATTCATTCCATGTTGCGATGCTTTGCTTGTTGACTTATAGAATATGCTAGTATATGATTTTTGTTTGATGACAATAAACATGTATATTCATTTAAATGTTTGTTTTATTGTACAATTTTATTTTTCACATAATTAAATAAATATTTTTCGAATAAAATAAATAACACAGAATTTATACTCAAACAAATATTTTATTCAAATAAATATTTTATTACAATTTTGAATAGTACAAATTTGAGCTTTCATTACATATACACAATTTTAGTTACACTACAATTTCGATTACATCACAAATTTCAATTTACAATGTTGATCTCACTACATATCACTCACACACTCATTTTTATCTTCAACTTTGTTCCAGCTTGAATCCAACATCTGAGCTATCTGCAAAATAAACACTTACGCAGTAAAATTGAAAAAGAAAATATTTTGTCGTGTAAATTAAAAGTGTGTGGTTGAAAATTCTCAGTTATTTGGGTTTTGAATTCATCTTACACGAACAACTTGTGACATGCACAATGTATCACTGTACATGCCACTAGGCCGTGCACACCGATATACACTTGCTTGTTAAAATCATAGGGACAGGTGTGCACAAGGTCCAAACCAAGTCGAGGCTGGATTCAACAAGGGTGCAATTCAAAAAGAAATCAAAATTTAGTTCAGAGAGTATAAAAGACTCAAGGCAGTTCTCTAACCAATGTACACATGCAGTCTCGACCAAATCAACAGAACATGCTCAGGTCCAATAATTATAACAACTTCCTCGGTCATATGTACAAAATGTGCAACATTTTAAATACAACAAAGCAGAGAAGGCATGGCACCAAAAATGGATAAACAGAGGTAATTCAATGCATACAACATGAAGTGGACCCAAGGCAGTTGGATTCAGTGCATTTCAGCAAGCCATGGAGGCAAACAAGTATACACACGTGAAGACACCACAACCAGACCAGTCTCCAAAATCAAAACGACATGTGCAGTAAAAAGCAACATAATCAACTGAAAACAGTGAGGCAAAAACATAGCAGTAATCCAAACAAAGGAGTGACGCAAATGGTAATGCACATGTAACCTGAACCAAAGACCATAGAAATGAAGACATGAGTAGAAGACACAACATTGAAGACATCACTCACAAATAATAGACACCATATAGGAGATACCAGATCACATGATAATAGACTTGTGAAGCCATGAATAAAAATTGCACTAAGACCAAATTGCACATGAAACTAGCGAAGCGTATCAGACTCAAGTAATCATAGAACCAAGTATACACGACATGTATAATTTCATATACACAGAACCAAAGCATTGCAAGGAACCATACATCAAACCAGACTTTAACATGAGGACTACAAATCGATCAAGAAAAGCATGAAAACAATTCAACATACAACTCTGCACAAATACAAATGCCTCAACACAGCATACATGTATACATGCATGTTCACACATGTATACATATATCTACAGAGTGAAAAACATATGCAACAGAGGAGACAACAATAGAGTAGTGAAACAAGACTACAGTTAAGAAGTGAACATGTCAAAACTTCAACCAGACAAGACCAGAACAATGATCATTCAAATGGAACAGCTTGACTCAAGTGCAACCATGCACACAGACCAGATTCAAATCCAAACCAAAACACAATAACAAGAACACATCAGTATGCTCAAACCAAGTGCATGCATATGTATATGCAACTACAAGCAACACAATTACAAAAACAATGATAGTGATCAAGTGAAGACATGCACATACAAGTGAATATGACAGTTCAATGTAATGTCAAACCAACTAATCAAAAACAGTGAAGTAGCGGGAAAGAAATGGTCAATCAAAACTGTTGAAATGTTCATACTTCTATCAGTAAAATTCGAGTAACAAAGTCGTGGTTCGAAAGAATGTAACAGGAGTCAACAAAAATTCAAAATGCCAAAGAATTAAAGACGTGGTGACCAAGGTAGAGTTCGAACAAATCAGAGTCAAAGCCAGGTGATAAAACGAATTGAATAAATCCAGATCATATCAAATTTCAAATAACAAAGTTGCAGGAGAAAAGAGTGGAGCAAATTCAAACTTTTCAAGCAACACGCGTGAAATGAAATAGTCAGAAAACATCACCAACATTCGATTACAAATCAAGGGCCGAGCATAGCATTTTGCAAAATTCAAATGAATTATGGGAATGTAAACTATGGGATATAATCTCTATAAAAGCCCAATTATCATCGGCAAATCAAATCATTCGAGTTCCAACAAAACTGAAAGCAATAAATCGTAAAACTCGAATCAAGTCGGGAATAACTAAAATTCAGAAAAGGAAAATTGCATACCAGTTTTATAATTATTCAATCTCAACGATTGGAGCGGCCAAAGACGAATGAAGCCAAAAGTCGATGTGCAAAGCAGCACAGTGCAAATACCTCAATTCAATCGATTGATTATAGAGCGATGGTTCAATTCGCAAAGCCCAAATTTATCGAAGAGGAATGAAGAAAGATCAGCAGATAAATATAAAAAGGAAAATGAGACATCTCTTTTATTTTAAATTGAGACTAGTCTAATTCATTTAACTTAGGCATAAGGATATATAGGGCTTTGTTTTTTAGTTTTATTTTGCATTTTTCTTTTAAACTTTTGCGAAATTCTAGTCGCGTGACTACAAGACGAACGAAGGTGGTGTAGTTCGAGAATTTGCAACTCAATGGCTGAGTAGTGGCAAGGTTTTGAGTGTAGAGTTAGGTTAGTTAATAGCGGGTGTTGCAAGTTTACGTGTGTAAGCGTCTGACTACTTAATTTCTAGTAGAAACCTTGGAGGCAGCACGTAGGCAGGGTTTTGCCGAAGTTGGATGAATCTGTGTTGTTCTATTTCTGCTTTTTATTATTCTGCTATTATTTGTGCTGCAATAATTTTACATATTTCCGCATTAATTTTTATTATCATTAGTATCATCCTATTCACCCCCTCCCCTCTAGGATGAAATCGATCCTATAAGTGTATCAGAGAAAGGTTAATAGTAAGGATGTCTAACCCTAGATGCAAATCTGGCGAGAGTTAGTCCAATATTATTCCTCCTATTTTTGATGGAACGAATTTTTTAAATTGGAAATTAAAAATGGAATTTTATTTAAAATCTATTAATTTTAAATGTTGCGATATTATTGAAAATGGGTGTGATATAATAGACAAGAAAAATACTTCGACTAATGCTCTTGCTATGCATATACTATATTCTCATATTAATCAACAAAATTTTAACTTTATCTCTCATTGTGAAAGTACGTAGAAAATCTGGAATACTTTTAATGCAATATATGGTGCAAAAGTCAACGACGGTGAGAAATCCCCCATAATCGACTCAGTTAAAGAAACTTGCTTAACAGGATTGGCAAAAGGCAGCAGTGATGAAGATTCAACAGCCGATGAGATAAGTGATTTCCATTCAACGATTTAGTTCCCTTCTGTCGAAAATTAATTGAAAATAATAAAGCCCTTCAGATGAAAAATAATAAGTCCAAATGGGAACAAGCTAAACTTCATCAGAAAAAAATGATTCGGAAAATAAGCTTAAAAATATTAAGAACTAATTGCAAAAGGTGTTTGGATCATGAAAAAGAATTTGCTTTGTTTCATTCAAAATTTCAAAAGTTAGAAAATGAAAATTTAATTCAGGAGAACAACGAAACTGAGTTGATTTGTAAAAATAATATTTTGCAAAAAGAGTTAGATAGCTTTAAGAAGTCCGAAAGTTCTAAATGCGATTTTTAAAAAGAAAGTAAATGAGATCTATGAAAATTTCAAAACCCTTGAAAAAGAAAATTTAATTTTGAGAAAATCTAAAATTATTTGATTAAATCACGAGTTTGAAAAAGAGATTGAAAAAATCAAGGATTTTGAAAAAAAGTAAATTTAATAAACTCCAACTTTTCGAAATGAGATGCTAGAAATTGAGAATAAAATTAGAGAGCCTCAAATTGAAAATATGCGATTAAAAATGAATAGTTTTGAAAAGTGAGATAATACCATTAGTTGTTGTTCGAAGCTGATAAATGAAAATAAAATTTTAAAATCCAAAGCTAATAAACTTGAGTTGATTACTCAAAAAAAATTCTCTAGAGAAAAATCATTTAATATACTCTTATAAAATTAACTCTTTGTGAATAAAAGGATAGAACTTGGATTTGAAAAGATGTCAAAATGTGAACAAACGACTAATAACATTGTCATGGGGAAATATGTGATGCTCAAATGTGAAAAATGTGGAAATATTGGACATAGCAGGAATAATTATCAAAATATATACAAATACAAAACCGTTAAACAAATATGGATTCCAAAAGGTACGAATATAAATGTTTTGAAATTTAAACAAATTTGAATTCCTAAGGGTACATTATAGATGCTAACGGTTTGTCATATAGAAAATTTTGGGTTCCAAAGATTTCAGTAGATAATAATAGTGGTCCTACATCCTTAGTTAAATCACTCGCCTTCTCCAAAATTTAGACACACAAGTGGGCTAAGGAACAACTTTGTTGGAGATAGATTTCAAGTTGTTCTAGGTGATTCATATAATAAAATTTAAATGTTCCTTAGCCTATAAATATTAAATGGAGATCATCAAATTCAGATATCACGACATCAAAGGAATGTGAGGTATGATCTCTAAACTCAATTTTGTTCACATCGACATTGTTGAAGTATTTCTGCCACATCTCGAACATCCCAACTTTGATTTGTGAAATTCTTGAAGTTTTGGAAAACTAATCGATAATGCAACAACTTCTCTATTTTTTTATTCACTTTGGAATATCATAAAAATAGCAATGACGAATTTTTTTTGATTGTGTGGTTTTTCTTGCTCAATATAGATTACTTATGCTTAATATAAATGGACGTGCTAAAAATCTCAAAAAAAAAAAAACAATTTATGTGTTGAGGGGTACACGTTGTTCTTATATACCACTATATAACACCATGAATATCTCAATTACAAGTGGTATATGATATCATCTCATGTTGAAATCATTTTTGCAATTATTTAATTATTTAAATTGATTTTCAATTTGAAGTCATTTACAAAATCTCCCCTTACAGAATATTGATTTTAATTTTTAATTTTTTTGGAACTTTGGGTTTTCATCATGTTAAAAATACTCTAGTTTATTTTGGTAAGAGATGTACTCTAGAAAAGATAATCATTGACTAATTGAACCTTTTTGTAATTTATCAAAATTATTATAGTGCCTGAAAAGTGATGGATATTGATTAAATTATATTTCATAACAAGAGGAAATATAATTTTATAATTTCATGAAAATTAAACGAATTTTATAATATTTTTAGGTTAGTAGATCATTTCTATCACTTTCACCTTTCTGTCAATCCATACATCATAATGTAGTGTGCAGAATTTGGTATTTCAAAATAAGGAAATATTTTTTAAAATAATTATACCCTAAAGTATTTACTCTCATTTAAAAGTCCCCGCGGTTATGCATCGATGAATTACTTTAATTTCCATAGATGGGCTTCCATTCCCATTTAAAAGTCCTCGCGGTTATGCATGGATGGGATGCATATAAGAAAGAGATAAATATCAAGTATATTCTAATCTCATTTAAGCGTCCTCACGGTTATGCATGGTTATAAAATACTTGACATATTTTTTTTTTAAAAGGGGTAACTACTAATCTCATTTAAAAGTCCTAATGGTTATGCATGGTTATAAGTGCTTCACAATTTTTTTTGGTATAATATTAGAAAAGAGAAAATGCATAAATGATTTCTTTATTGAAAATATCAAACTCTTGTCACTATATGAAAATTTTCAATAATCCTACCATCTCTCTAAAGTGGAGTCTATTTCTAATTAATGAAATATTATGATTTTAGTTTGATTAATTGGAATTTGAAATTAATATTTCCCTCTTGATTTGATTTTATATTTTTAATCAAAATTGTATCTATTTCAAATACTATTATTATTTTTGATGATAGCAAAAAGGAAGAGTGGTTAAGATTTTGATTTTTGATAAATATCCTTAATAATATTCTATAATGTTTTTGTTAAAAGTTATTTTTAATTAATTTTTCAGTTTCAACTACATGCATCAGTGTAGGGGGAGTCTTATTGTAGGAGGAGCATTCAAATAAGGGGAGCAAATGGAATTCATCAAAATCAATACATTTAATAGAGTCAAAATCTTAACATATGTTTGTTAACATCAAAAGGGGGAGATTGTTTAATATGCTAGTATATGATTTTTCTATGATGATAATAAACATATATATTCATTGAAATGTATTTATTATTTTACCGTTTTATTTTTCACATTATTGAATAAATATTTGGTTAATAAAATAAATAACATAAATTTAAATTCAAAGAAATATTTTATTCAAACAAATATTTTATTGCAATTTTAAATAGTACAAATTTGAGCTCTCACTGTATATACACAATTTCAATTACATTACAATTTCGATTACATCGCAAATTTCAATTTACAATGTTGACCTCACTACATATCACTCAAACACTCATATTTATCTTTAACTCTATTCCAACTTGAATCTGACATCCGAGCTATCTGCAAAATAAACATTGACGTAGTAAAATTGAAAAGGAAAATATTTTGCAGTGAAAATTAAAAGTGTATGTTTGAAATTTTTATTTGCCTCAGTTATTTGGGTTATTCGTCATCATATTTATTTTGAGTTCATCATACACGAACAATTTATGACATACACAGTGTATCACTGCACAAGCCACAAGGTCGTGTACACCGATATACACTTGCTTGTTAAAATCAAAGGGATATGTGAGCACAAGTCAAACCCACGCTGAGGCTTGATTCAACATAGGTGCAATTCAAAATGCAAAAAAATTTAGTTTAGAGAGTACAAAAGACTCAAGGTAGTTCTCTAACCAATGTACACATGAAGTCTCGACCAATCAACAAAACATGCTCAGATCCAACAAATATGACAACTGCCTCAATCATATGTACAAAATGTGCAACATTTCAGTTACAACAAGGCGGAGTAGGCATGGCACCAAAATTGGATAAACAAAGGTGACTTAGTGCATACAAGATGAAGCGGACTCAAGGCAGATGGATTTAGTGCATTTCAGCAAGCAGAATGAAGGCATGGAGGCAAACAATTATACATACGTGAAGGCACACAACCAAACCAGTCTCCAAAATCAAAACGACATGTGCAGCGCAATGCAACATAATCAACTGGAAACAGTGAGGCAAAAACATAACAGTAAACCAAACAAAGGAGCACTTGAAGCAAATGGCATTGTACATGTAACCTGAACCAGAGACCAGAGAAATGCAGACATGAATATAACACACAACATTGAAGACTTCACTCACAAAAAACATGACACCATATAGAAGATACCAGATCAAATGATAATAGACTTGTGAAGCCATGAATACAAAGTGTACCAAGACCAAACTGCACATGAAACCAGCAAAGTATATAAGACTCAAATTATCATAGAACCAATTATATAGGACATGTAGAAGTTTATATACACAGACTCAAAGCATTGCAAGGAACCAAACTTCGAACCAGTCTTCAACATGAGGACTACAAATGGATCAAGAAAAGCATGAAAATAATTCAACATACAACTCTACACAAATACCAATGCCTCAACACTGCATACGTATATACATGCATGTTCACACATGTATACATGTATATACACTGAAAAACATATGCCGCTGAGGAGACAACAATGGAACAGTGAAACAAGACTACAGTTCGGAAGTGAACATGTCAAAACTTCAACCAGACAAGACCAGAACAATGATAATTCAAATGGAACTAGCTCGAGTCAAGTGCAACCATGCACACAAACCGGATTCAAATCCAAACCAGAACACAATAACAAGAACACATCAGTATGCTCAAACCAAGTGCAGACATGTGTATATGCAACTACAAGCAATACAACAGCAAAAACAGCGATAGTAATCAAGTGAAGACACACATACAAGTGAACGTGACAGTTTTTGAAATGTCAAACCAACTAATCAAAAGCAGTAAAGTAGCAGGAAAGAAATTCTTAATCAAAATTGTTGAAATGTTCAAATTTCTATTAGTAACAGTTCAAGTAACAAAGTCATGGTTCGAAAGTGAATGTTACAATAGTCAACAAAAATTCAAAATGGCAAAGAATTAAAGCCGTAGTGACCAAGGTAGAGTTCGAACAAGTTAGGGTCAAAGCCAAGTGATAAAAACGAAATGGACAAGTCCAGATCATACCAAATTCAAATAACAAAGTCGCAGGAGAAAAGACTAGAGCAAATTCAAACCTATCAAGCAACATGTATGAAATGAAAAAGTCCAAAAACATCAACAACATTCGATTACAAATCAACGGCCAAGCATAGCAATTTGAAAAATTCAAATGGAATTATACGAACGTTAACTAAGGGATATAATGTATAAAAAAACCCAATCATCATCGGCAAATCAAATCATTCGAGTTCAAGTAATTACCGAACGCAATAAATCAAAAAACTCGAATTAATTCAAGAATAATTAAAATTCGAAAAAGGCAAACTGCATACCAGTTTTATAATCATTCAATCTCGACGATTAGAGCGGCCAAAGACGAACGAAGCCAAAAGTCGATTGGCAAAGCAGCGCAATGCGAATCCCTCAATTCAATCGACTTATTATAGAGCGGCGGCTTCAATTCTCAAAGCCCTAATTTCTCAAAGAGGAACGAAGAAAGTTCGGCAGATAAACATAAAAAGATAAAGGGGACATCTCTTTTATTTCAAATTGAGGCCGATCTAGTTTATTCAATTTGGGCTTAGGTATCTGAGCGGCTTTGTTTTGCTTTTAGTTTTATTTTGTATATTTCTTTTAAACTTTTGTAAAATTCTATTCATGTGACTTAGGGACGAACTATGGTGGTTTAGTTAGAGAATTCACAATTCAGTCACTGAGTTGTGGCAGGGTTTTAAGCGTAGAGTTAGATTAGTCGATAATGGGTGTCACAAGTTTACGTGTGTAAGCATGACTACTTAATTTCTAGTAGAAACCTTGGGGGTAGCACGTAGACAGGGTTTTGCAAAAGCTGGGTAAATCTGTGTCGTTCTATTTCTGCTTTTTATTATTCTGCTATTACCTATGCTGCAATTATTTTATATATTTGTGCATTAAGTTTTATTATTATTATTAGTATCACCCTATTCAACCCCCCTCTAGGGTGAAATCGACCCTACAGACTTCATATACCTAAATCTTACCTAATTTTTTATTTAAAAAATGGGTGTAACAATACATACATACATACATAGATATTATTCATGTATGTGTGTCTATATATACACATACACACGCATACTGTGTGCGCGCGTAAACCTATATCTTAAACCATGAACAATGTGTTTTTCATGTAACTTATAAATAAATTGATATACTTTGTTTTAAATTTAATATGTACATATATATGTATGTATGTGTTGATTTTATTATTTAAAGTAGAACGTTTGCCTTCTTTTAGTCATGCAAGTTTCATACACCTTTGTTGTTAGATTCCTTCACTCCAAGTTCTTTGTCTTTGAAAACTAGTTGAAAATATGCTAATTTGTATCAATGTAAGTTAGGTTTTTTTGGTATATGGAGGAGAGAAGAGGAGGGGTTATTTATAGCCAGCAACAGATCATAGCCTGCCATATCTCAAACCTCTCCATATAACTATACACTAGCCCTCCACCTTTCTAAGCATCATCGGCCTCCTTTACTGGATTTGTGGGCTCCAGGCCTAGTTAATTTAACTGTATAATTAATTACTTATTTAATGAAATTAAAATTAAAAATTAAGCATAATTTTAATTAATTTTGAAGCTTCAAATAATTAATTAAAATACTGTAAAAATCAACCCAACATTTGTATCACAACACCAGAACTGTCATTTTGTAACAATTATAACCGTTGGTAATCAAATTTCGAAAGGTTATAACCATTGGTAGCAGGTACGTTATAAGTTTTTTTACATATTTTGTAACGATTATAACCGTTGGGAATTTTGGTCATTCCCTACGGTTATAACCGTTGGAAATTTTGGAACTTCACCGTTGGGAATTTTTTCATTTCCAACGGTTATAACCCTTGGAAATTACGATTATAACCTACGACTACTTTCATATTCCCAACGGTTATAACCATTGATAATTTTTTAATTTCCAACTGTTATAACCGTTGGGAATTTCTTGCACACATAAGTATATAGAAAAATTACCAACACTTATAAATGTTGCAAATTTGGTATAGTTGAACTATATCTCATTCAGCATCTAATAGTATATCATTTGTAACGACCCACAAATCCGTACCCCTTGAGTGAACACTATTCTACATCAATTAACTCAAGTGGAACATAAATACGAACTATTAGGGTTAAAGAAGAAGAGATAGAAGAAGAAACTAAACAATATCAGAAAATTATAGTCGCAACGGAATAAAGAATAATATATAATATCAGATTTTTACAAAAAATGAAAAATATATCAGGTTTATACAATGTATCATCAGAGTA
This sequence comes from Allium cepa, assembly GCA_030765085.1. Taxonomy (NCBI): domain Eukaryota; kingdom Viridiplantae; phylum Streptophyta; class Magnoliopsida; order Asparagales; family Amaryllidaceae; genus Allium; species Allium cepa. The sequence goes on from CM060942.1 coordinate 75,350,581, forward strand.
TCTCAAAAAAACAACATTTACTAGTCATACAATTCCAAACAATCACAGCAGCAGATATATATGCAAGTATGGATAATATGTCTCGGACTCCAGCTCCTCTCTTGCTCCATAGCATCCTATCCTGAATATATAATACTTGGTCTGACCCGAGCATTATAATGAAATAACACTCGAGTCAGTCTGGAATACCAGCTGATAATAATGCACCCAAATTGATTATCAAAATTTCAAAAATCCTTTTGAAAATAAAAGCAAATCGTAAGACCACGCCACAAATAAACATGTCGGTTTTACCTTACGATAGCTAAAACACTTTTTATAGAAATCCTCTGATATTATAATAGGGTCTATATAGAAATACTTATAAAATAGCCGAAATTGTTACATGATTAAATTCCATCTACTAGCCACAGAGTGGGTAATACAAACAAAACTCGTAAAAGGCTTGTAGGGAGAATGGATTCCAACTAATGACTAGGCACTAGGGTACCACCTGTCACAGTACCTGGTTTAGATCAGTGTACCGAGGACCACGTCCGATCCCCTGCAACACAAGGCCCAGATTATCCCTTACTGGATAATCTCGAGTAAGATCACCCTACGGTTGGGATCAGCAACCGCACCTCTAAGCCTAAATAAAAGGGACATCTACAGGATTGACCTTACCCGGAAATGGGTGTTGCCCACCAAGCCTTGCTGCATATCCCCTGATTTTCAGTCATTCCCGGTTGATGAGGCTTGAGGCTATGCGTTACCTTTTAGAACATTTCACTTAGAATGCCCATCGTTCACCTGACAATGTTCTGAAAGCATTCGTCCATACAAGTCCATCCCGGGTTCGAACAGAACCGAAGGCACTACTCCTACTACATCCATTTTGGAAATATCCTTAGGATTAGTAGCGACTAGCCATTGCACTTCACTGCTCCATCTTCGACTCCGAACTCGTCTTCCTACGAAAACGTACAAACCAGATCGAAATGGTTTTCGAGAAATAAATCTCGATGCCAGTCTCTTCGAAACGATCAACGCATCTGTCCAATATTGGTAGTCAGTGATTTAACTATCAATTAACATTCATAAGCATCCATCACATAATAAATTATTCCCACATTATTTATTTTCCTTAAAAATATTTTTACAATATATGTTTCCATTTTCAAAATCCCTTTGAAACACTTTTCAAATCCAATACTTCTCACGGAATAGATTTTCAAATCTTTACTTCCTCTAAAACATCCAAGTACCAATGTTTAAGGTTTAAAATAATTTAAATACTTTATTCTTGAAAATACATTAAACATTTATATTAAAACTTCCTACATACTTGATCTAAAATATATCCTTTAGAAATATCTTGAATAAAACTGCTTAATAAAATATAAACTATTATCTTTAAAATAAAGTTAAGTCATACTAGATTTTGAAATAAGGCTATAGAATTCTATTACAAGTTTCAAATAAAACTTTAATTAATTACCTTTAAAATATAACCATTTTACAGACATAAATATTAAAAATATCCCTTTAAAACATAATGCCAATTGTCCCTTAACTATTTATTACTATAACTACTTTAGTACATATTTACTTTTAAAAACTCTGTAACCTACATAAGAATTTTCTTAAAACATTCTTTTGAAATCAAATTTAAAACCATTATCTTTTACTTAGAAATCTACTTAAACGTACTTGGCTTTCAAGGAAATTCACTTCCGTTTATAATAACCCAAAGAATTCTTTTATCTATCCAATACGATTTATCCCAATTAAATTTTACGTTCATCGCGTAAATTCCTTTCCATATTTTAAAAAAAATTGCTCCTTTTATTTTTAAACACATTGCTATTTCCTGGAAATCATTTTCAAACATATGTTTAAAATATTTAAAATAAAGCTTCTAAAAATTATTTAATTGAAAATAATACTTAAGCAAATATATAAGGGTTTCCTAAGTATTTTAAGTCAAGTTAACTTTTAAAATAAAGTTATTAAATTAAATATTTATATTATAATTGGCTTTTGAGAACTTAATACTACTTTACTTTTTAAAAATAATTAAATACCATAATTACTTAATCAAATATTTGCTTTCACTTTAAAACAATTTAAAATGATATTTCTTTCTAAAATATTCTAAACATATTTAAGTACAAAAAAAAATTCCATGAGAAAGCACACTTCCCAATCTTTAAAAATAAATCTCGCTATTAATCTTTAACAATTCTCAATTCCGTTTTAAATTCTTTACTTAAGAATTTCTTTAATTTCCTATAAATCCAATTTATTTATTTAATATATTTAAAATTCCCAGGTTGTATTCATCCAAACCATAGAACAACACAATTTAATTTTTTTCAATTTAATCTATCACAGTATATAAATGAAACAATGCATAACAAGATCTAAATTAATTTATCACCGAACATAAATGAGATATATTACAGAATATAAATAAATTTCTATTTGTGAGGAATCCAGTTGGATCCCTCCAACCTGTTTTCCCTGCATCCACAGATATTAGCACAACAAATAAATATCTATTTAATTTGATAATAATTATCATATTCAGCAAATCAACCAATCAAACATTTACTGGTATCCAGATGTGAGTGAGAATAACTCACCTTGGGTTTTCGACGAGCATTCAAATTTAAATTAAATCGAACGTCGTTCGATTTGACCTAAATTTTTACTTGCTCAGAATGAATCCAGAATTGCACCATTGCGTAGTACGCGTCTCTACGATTCCGAGTTTCCAATTTCATCAAAATCTGAGCAAGAATGCACAAGATATGAATTTTTAAAGTTCAATTACAGATTTAAAAACAAATTCCTTTAAATTTTCATTTTATTATCAAACCCTTGATCTGACCATTGATCAGAATCAAGGCCGAAGCCATCTTCTATAACACGCGCGTTCTAGTAAGAACGAAACCCATCACGCGAATCTAGGGTTAACAACCGCGACCACCACGGCGTGCTCGGCGACGATCCAACACCACCACTTCAAAGCTCATCCCACACTCTCCCTTCGGCCGAAACTCTGATGAACTCGACGACCCTTAAGCTCGGCAAAACACGAACAAACTGAGCACGAACGGGCTCGATTTCGCAACCATCCACCTCGCAATACACCATCTCGCCATTGGATGCGTAGATCTTCCCGTGATCTACAACTCTCTAGTTGAAATTATAGCCTGAAACTAAGTGGATAAAGAGAGATCGAGAGGGGAAGATTGAGACGTTTCGACCATTAAACAAAACAAGGCCGGCGGCTCGAAAGAACAATCTAGGGTTAGGCCTAAAACGCGTTTTATAAACGTTTGTTAATATTATTTTAATATTATCTCCAATTTTAACAAGCTTTTACAAACGAACTCCAAATCTTACGTGCCGCCAGGCGTTCTTAAGGTTTTACCCACGTTCCAAACACAATGGAACGTGTTTCGGAAGCTAATTCGATCATATGCGCGAGTTACATAAATAAACGATCAATTCTAAATTAAATCGATTAAAGCATTTTCTATGCGTTTTAAGCTGTCGGGGTCAAATGATAATTACGATTGCTACGAAAATTGAAATCCGATAATAACTAACTATTACGGATCAAATGGAACTAGTTTTGTCAAATTCCGGAACTGTGCCGCGGAAGGCTATTTTAAACTCGTCAATTAAATCGAGCGATTTCCGAAATTGTCGAAACCACTTAAAATTTTTCTTTTAAAATTTTATTAACTCTATTATAACTCGTATAAAATTTATATTCCCGTTAGAAATCATTCCGATTCAGTTTAAATCAAAATTTGATTATGTGCATTATTATATTATTAAATTCCATTATTAAATTAATATAAAATTCCAAATTCAATTTATCAACTTCTAATTTCATCCAACATTACTATTTAAATAAAAATAAACTTAAATAAATTTTTAGAAACCATTTTTATATTTATTTACACCAAGATTCACCAATTATCCTAATTCTAATATTAAGCTATTATTATTCAAATCTCAAGTAAATTACCGTATTTGAAATTTACTAATTTTATTAACTTAACCAAAATCTTTTTTTATTTCAAAATTCAAATTAAAATCCATATTCAACATTTAAAATGAATTAAATGTTCAAATCTGACGACCCAAAATTCTGGGTCCTTACATCATTCAACCATATCTATAGGAATTTAAAACAAAAGAAAACACAAAATTAAATTACAAAACTAACATATCGTCAAAGTATAAAAAAAACATCAAACGTACGAAATAGTACATATTAAATTCTACAAAATTCGTTGTAATAACTTCAAATTTCACTACTACAACATATCTAGAAGCTTACAAACAACGAATACGACACTCCGGCCAAACTACAAACCACCATCAATCAACTCGAACAATGTATAATGACCATTTTGAGGCACATCAAAAAGTGACTCGTCTGGATTAAGAACATCCACCACCCAATCAACCTTTTCTCCATCTCCAACCTTTCTACCATACAAATCTTCCAAAACACGTTAACTTGTGAAATATATGATATTAAGAGTACTGAATAAATAAGAATGTTTTAACCTTGAAAGGCCTTTTTCAGTTCTAAAACTGATACCAGGAACATATTTCAGCTAAACAGGAAGTTTGTATTGCATACTTCAGCAGTTTGCTATTACATTCAACCTATTAGCGTCTTAGTTTCCTTACATTCTATTATTTGTGCATTTTTTGTACTCTTCATTCCTATAAAACTGCAATTTCTTCATTTCTACAAAGCTGTACATACCCAAGCTTCTCACTTCTTTCACCATACGGCCATACAACTTCACTTCCTCAAACAAACACCCCTCTTAAAACCCACTATTGCCTTCAAAACCTTGACCACAATCCTATTTTTTCCATCGCAAACACAACAAGGAAAACCGGCATTTGCGTCGGCTAATAACCGAAACCGGCCGTCGCTAGCCGACGCAAGCCGATTCTAAAAACCGATGCAAAAGTAGATGTCACCACCACGCATTTGAGTCAGCTTTGGCGTTGGTTTCGTCACCACTGTAGTGTCAGAAAGTGACAGCTATATCCACGTGGCCATTTTTCTAAAAATTCTGTTTGTCATAACAACCCGATTCCTGCCGATGTAATCCTGTAACCACAAAGCCATCACTAGCCGTCACTAGCCGACGCCATCCTGTAACCCCAAAGCCATCGCTAGCCATCACTAGCCGATGCAAGCCTGAGTTCATCTGTTTATAAACAGCTGCTGTTTGCGCCTTCAAACCATAAATAAACAATTTCCGTCGAACTATAACAACATTCAATCTACCAACACAAGTATAACACCAAACTCTCATCAATCAAACATAACATTCACTATTTTTCATCAAACAACAACTATATATCCAAAAACTCACCAATCAAACACAACGTTCACTGATATACATCATACTCAACAATACATATAAGTACTATCAAACAAATCATACATCATTGTCCTACTCATCATCATACATCAAAGAACAATAAGTTCAACACAAAAAAACACAATAACTTCATCACAAAACAACCTTACCTACTCATCATCTCCAGACGCATCCTCTCCAGGCATTCATCCATGCTCTACCAGGTATGCCGCGATATGCGCATCGAGCTGCTATGCAAAAGAAGTGCTCTTCCGCCAGTCATTGGTCTCCACAATCTGCTAACGCAACAAAGCTATCTCCCCTTCTACCTGGGATCTCCTGTAAGCCCTCTGGGATGATACCGCCTGTGAAATAGTTAATAGCTAGTTATAATTTATGATTCATATCATATTAAATGTATATATTAGTTAATGAAGCAGTTTATCTCCATATTTCCATAACTATATCGCCTATTTCGCGTAGGCGGATCTACAATGGCGTCCTAAATATGGTTTGACTCCTCAACGGTCAACTCCTCGCGTCAGCTGGTCTGTGCCACACGTGTCTGCTCCGCCTCATATGACTCCTGCGATTATAAATAAAAGCTTGACACGAAAAAAATTTAATTTACGATTTTTCAGTTGTGAAATAAAGTATTATAAAACACTATTATTTCGGATAAGCATGTTTACCATTGCAGATTGAGATTTGGCATTTGTCCATCTATACGAAACATTTCCTTCCTCGTCCGTCTCCTCCACCGCATGTGTGGCAGTAAACAACTCAGCCATCGTAGGCTCGCGATTGTACTTCTTAGATTAAAAATATATGTCACGACCCGAAATCCAATGTTCGAAAATTGACATCAAATACCTCACTTGTATTCGACTGCCGAAGATTCAAACATCGAACTCCAGTCGGGTGGATCTTATAACAACATTAGATGAATATAAAATAGCAGAAACAAAATGATTATCATGCAAAACATCACAGATACAACATCATCATAATATCCTTTACAACATTAGAGTATCATAATACATATATCACAACTCCAAATAGAACATCATAATAGAACAACAAGAGATCATATGCCAAAATTCTTCAAGGAAATAGAGTGATAGAGAACATCCAAACTAAGCACCTTGAGATCCAAAAGCTTCCAAAATATCTCCAAGGTGAAAGCCTCCAAAAACCGATAATCTCCAAACCAAAAGACTCCAGAATACAGCTAATACCAAAATACGGAAAACCTGCTACTAGGCTGCCAGTGTAAAAATAATGGGAATCCAGAGTTTAGAAAGGAAACAATAAACTCCGGGTCAGTCATGGGACTGGTATGAGTAAACAAAAACAGTTGCTTTTAAATAAAATAGATTTATACAAGAAAACCGTTTATGCTTTTGGAAAATGAAACTACCATAAGGCCTCCCGGCACACACACAATGCAATCGCACACTTGGGGGAGATTTCCCCTTATGATAGTCAAATATTCTTAATACGAGGAAAATTCTTTGATATTATTACTAGTCCATAGTGTGAAAACATTTCGAAAATATAATATTAATCTTAGCCAGCATAGGTACCATGATATATGCCTACTATAGCTGCCATGTTAAATGGCAGGTTCTACAACTAAAACTGTATTGGGTTCGTATTGGGAATTGGATTTCCAATAAATGGTTAGGCTAAGGAACTTCCTATGCCACATGGGTATGCCCCTGGCGGAATGTTCCGAGAACTTAACCAGTTCTCCGCCAATACAAGGCCGGGTTACCTCTGTAACTAGGTAACTACTACGCGACTATGCCATTCCCTGGTCGTTTGCGACCATTATCCGAGGGCCCTCCATCACAAAGCAACAACCACACAGTAAATGAAATTGCAGCAACCACATAGGTAGAGTATCTGGGCTCCAAACCATGATACCACCTTTTTTAGAAGGAAATGACATACCCTAAAGGGCGTGACCATCATAACCTTGCCGCATCTTCCCTGTTTCGACCATTTCCGGGATATGAGGTCCGATGAGGTCTCGTCCACAAAGCTACGCTTTAGACAAAAACCATGCTTTGATCGTAAATGATCAACAAATGATCATCCACACACAGCAGCACTTAGCATGCCACACTACCAAATTGGGAGTATAACGCTGATAATCTTCAACTACATAACCTCTGAGCTCGTGCGTCTCAGAGAAGGGTGTTAAGCTAATATAATAAATTCTCCGCCACCAACAGATATGTATTTGGAAGAAATTGGCTTTATATCTCAAAGTGTAGTGTCAGATACACAACCATACAAGTTTGTTCCTGGTTCGAACAGAACTGAAGGCACTTCGCCCAATAAAGGAAGAAGCCCTTGCCAATTCGAGCATCCCCAATTCCGATCGGACTCCCCATCACATGTGGAGATCTCTATACCGGAGCAACTCAGTGTAGAGACAATCGATGAGTTATCCTATCGTTTTCGAAGACATTCGGTTATCAACGCCGTCTTCAAATGCTATCCATTTCGTCGAATCACTATTCGGAATGGGTTATATGACACAATCGTCCTCTCCCGGCTAATCCGAATAGTGAACGCTTAATTTTGAATCTGACTCCCTATCGCATCAAAGTTTAAATGCTGTTTTACGGGCAAAAGGGGTTTTCACATACATATAGAAACAAATCACAAATCACAGTTCAGCACAAAGCAATCACAGTATCACAACAGAAATATCAATCCAGCACAGGATATTTTGTGATAGTCAATCATCTTCGATTAAGGTGAATGTGATCTAAGCGAATTATCCCTATATTTATCTTTATTAATTACTTTAAATCAATGATTAATTTTACTTAACTATGAATTAATTAAATCTTAATTGGGTTTATTAATTATTTATTCTTTAATTGATTATCTTAATTTATTAATTCTTAATTTGTTCACTAATTAAGTTTAATTATTTTTATTAATTGACTATTTTTTAATTAATTAATTATTAATTATAAAATCATTACAAAACATTAATTGATAATTACTATTTCATCATTATAAATAAATTTGGTTTTAAAGTTAACGCTTGAATATTTGATTTACTTCTACATTTTTATTAAGTTAAATGTAAAATAATTTTTATTTAAAAATATGAATTTGAAATATCTTTGAATTCCATTAATTTCAAAAAAAACATTTCAATATCATTTACTACATCCTCCATTAACAACTTCCTTTATTTAATAAAGAATGCATTTAGAATTTTTTTAACTTATGTCTTTCAAAATTTCTTTAAAACTGGAATTTGCTGATTCATAGCCAAGCCGAGGCCGTCTCGAGTTGCCCCCGAGAAAAATGCCCCCCGCTTCGATTTTTTACCAAATTCAACCCATATAAAGAATTTTTCCTCTAAAATTTGTTAATGTTTTAAAACGACCCGGTGCAACGTTTAAATGAGACGAGCTTGGCTTCGAGCCTTCTCCCCAATTCCCCGAGGAGTGCTTCGAGTTACTCCTTTCTTCTTCCCAACCCATTAGAACTGATACCATAACCATCACGTGCACGTGCACGGTCAGAATCATCACCGTTGGTCGAAGCTGCAGCCACCATCGAGTCGACGACCATCCTCCTGAACCCCACAAACACCCAGAACTTGAATAAATTCCGAAAACAAGAATCGAGTCATCTCGACCCAAACAACCCAGCAGAACATGATCAAAAAAGGTCTCGCCCCACCTCCTCTGACCGTCAGCGGTCACCAAAATATAACCCAAGCTCCATCAACGTGCGATGCCGCGATTGGCACCGGAGGCACGAAATCTGATCACCCTATGATAAATGATGGTGCAACACCATCATTTCGAACATGAACTGAAATGGGTTATTAAACCCTAATTTGATCTCGAATTAAAAATTTAAGGTTTTACAGATTCCACCGGTATTTTTCTAGTGATGTCGAACATTCAATCTAGCTGTGACGATGGACTCGAGGCCCACGAACGTCTAGATCATAAGAATTTGGCAAAAGTTCAACTTTCTGATCAAACCAAATATCTTGATGAAAACTTAATGAAAATTTTGTATTTTTCTTTCTAAAATCATTATTTTTAATTGAGATTCACATAGTATTACTAAAATTAAAATTTGTGAGGTTCGAATTTTTGCCTATTTGGATTTGACTGTGTTCTTCATAGTTTCCAAAAAAACTATATAAATTTTACTTTAATTTTTTACTGAAATATAGTCTAGTGTTAAAACCGTACTTCAACTTTTTTTCAATCCATTTTTCAGAGGAAATGAGGGAGAGAGGTGTTTGAATTGGCCATGGTTTACTCTGTAAACCAGAGAGTTAGACGTGACTGTGTTTTCACAGTTTCCAGGAAAGAACAAACATATTGCTTCACTTTGATTAGTTATTGAAACATAATGCATATCGAAACAATACTCTAATTTGTTATCATTCAGATTCATCAGAAAACAGAGAAAGGGGGGTTTGAGTTTGGCATGGTTTACACTGTAAACCAGAGAGTTAAAGGAAACATGGAAGAAAATAACATTCCCAGGCATGCATTCTTGATTTCAGTTTATACAATTATTTTTAAAATTCAATTTAAGTGAATCTGAACACTTTTCATTTTAACACTTTAATCTAAACAAAGCTAGAACCAAAGGATTTGGGGTTTTGACAGGTTTTTATATCCTGAAGCTAAAATAGGGACTTACAACCCTGTACAACAACATGCACATGCAAAATTCATCCATATATTCCCAAATTCTTGCATGCAAACCAAAGGTTAAACTTTCCTACAGCATTCAGGCATTCACACAACAACGAATGATTGAAAAAGTCAAAGGTTTACTCACCTTTTTCCTGAAGACAGAAAAGCTCCTAATAGTTTTAAAAGAAGGATGAAAGCCTGTAATTTTTTCTTCTTCTTTTCCTACTTTAAATTTTGGAGTTAGATCTGCAAGTTATAAATGAAAATTCTTGCTTACTCTTTGTTGTATTCATTTATTTAATTCATCAATAACAACAATTTTAATTTGCTTACAGTTGAATTCTTCTATATAACCGAGAAAGCTTTTTTTTTTTTTTTTTTGCAGCTTGAAGACCAGAAATAGATTAAATCTTTGACCTTGATTTCTCCTGCAACTGATTGATATAATTGTTTTAAATTTTTTCTTTAATATTGTTTAGCAAGCTAAAATTCAAATCTTTAAAAGAAATGATTTCACTTGTCTTAAATTATTTCCAGAAAACCTTGCACTACTTCCTTAGCCCAAAAACTAAAACACTGCTTAATTAATCTGTAGTTGAATTTGTTGTTAAAACTTGATTTTAAAGTCATAATTTCACTAAACTATAAAGTTTAAAACTCTACCTCAGAGATGGAAACATACACCACAGCTTGATGCTTTAAGATGATTCCCAGATTTTAACTTTTGAATTAAAGAAAAAAGGTTGGCAGTTTTTTTGTTTCTTTTTTTGATTTTTACTGTTGCCTTTGAATATTGAGATTTGTGATGCTCAATCTTAAGGTTACTGTACTTTCAGAGATATGGAGGCTAAATAATTTGAAATTGAAAGCTTAAAAGTTTTCTATAATTTTTTAATTCTATTATTTTATTCTTGCAATGATATGGAATGCCATTTGTAAACAATAATCATGAGATCTAAATTATGTTAATCTCTTTACTCCATCTCCCATGTGTATATTTAGCATTTGTGATTTTACAAGACAAAAGAATTTTTATAATTTTTTTTATATCATATCTACTTTATAAATAAATGTACCCCTTTATTCATTTGTGTGTATATATACACACACACACACACAATGTTAAAAGAATTGTTTTTAACCAATATTTACATTATATACATTACATCTTAATGATTTTAAATGCCACTTATTTTTAAAACATTTATTTTAAATTTCAATTCAAACTTGAAATATAACCATTTATGTCCATTAATATACTCACACATATCTTGAAAAATTTAAATTCAATTTCAATATGTATTCCATCCTACTCATATATGCAATATACATATATGTATAAAATTTTAAATTCAAATAACTTTTTAAAACATTCATTATTTAAATAATTTAAACTCAAAATAAATTGCAATTTTATTCTTATATAATTTTCACTTATTTTATTTGTTTGAGATTTTTTTTCAATTTATTTTCAAATTAATTCCAAAGGTTTAAATATATTATTAATTTTAATTGATAAATTTTTGGGATGTTACAATATACATATGAATAAACAATGTTACCAAAATGATTAAATAATGTTACAGATATTTATAAATATGTTGTTGAAAAGATTTTGAGCCACCACGATGCACAGCAGGATTCTTTTTCCTGTTTTCGCGATTCCATGCCGATATTTCCTATACATTTAAACACAAGGTTAACGATATTAATGCGACTAATATACGAAATCTTAAAAAATTTAAATTACAATTCGAAAGTGGATAGCTTACTTTGAATTCAGGAGTATCCCAGAGCCGAAGAAATTCGCTATATACGTCAGCGCTCATCCAACTTGGCTTTTTTCGCGCACTTTTTACTTTAGTTAACGTGTTTCTATAATTTTTTTCTCATTCTTTGATCCCAATGATTTCTAAACACATCCAGATCCTAGGGCTCAACACGTACGGCAGCCTGCATATTGAAATTAACTTGAATTATAAACATTTTATTGACATTCAAATCAAATAAAAATTCATTCTTAATTACCATCAAATCTGCCCATATTGCTTTCTTTACAGGCATTGGGATGTCGTCCCGCCGTGGCCAACAGCCGGACATCCTACTCATAAAAGCTTGTCTCGATGTTTGTAAAATGAAATCTGAAGGCTCCACCTCAAAGTTCCTGTATAAATTTTGATGTACATGTTTAACATAGTTTAAATAACAGACTTAAATATATTTGATACTTACCCTTTCGTCTTCGGAACTAACTCAGCAACGGGGCGTAAATCCGGCGCACTGCCACTGGCACCTGCGTCGGGAGAAGGAGAAGGCACAGACCTACTGTCGTGTCTCCTGTAAGACATATCTGCCACAAACATATCATATCATATATCGTATATCATATCAGAACATATCATATCATAATTAAACATATCATATCATATCAGAACATATCATGTCACATCATCGCATAAAACATTCCACTTGATTCAGACTTTAAATATTACATATGTCATAAAATTACATTATACAACATGCAATTCAAATATTTACATATGTCATATTCAGACTCTAAATATTACATATGTCATAAAAATACATTATACAACATGCAATTCAAATATTTAAAATTATCAGTCTTCGTCATTCCCTGATTCAAAGTCGGTCTCGTACTCTATATCATTTTTTTCAACACTTTCAAATGCATCTACCAAAATATTTGATTCATCATTCAACAACCCTACATCAATGTCATCGGTTAATATTACTTCAGTATTTGGCTCAAGATCCGCTTGATACTCTATTTCGTCTGGAATATTATTTCCGTCAAATGTAAATTTTGCCTTTGTTTTAAAAACTGCCGACCAATCCGCTTTATCTCTTTTCAAGGATGGATACGGAGAAAAATAAACCTGTAACGCTTTCTTTACCAATACGAAAGGACCATACTTGTAGTAATGCGAGGTATGTTTTATTTTAATAAATTTATAATCTTTGTGCACGTTGATTCCCGTACTAGGAACGGTGCTGAACCGGTTGCATTTGAATAAAAAAACTTTTTCTGCAGGTCGTCTGTAATATGTCAACTCTAAAACCTATGTTAATACGTCGTAAAAATCTTTTATATGCTCATCTGGATCGTCACTACCCTTAACAAATACACCACTGTTATATGTCAATTTTTCGACAACGTAATCTTTGATGTTGAATTTAAATCCATTGACGAAGAATATTGGATACGTCTTGACATTTCTTTTTGGTCCGATCACAAGATGTCGTAATCCTTCGTCAACAGCACAGTTTATTGGATCATAAACGTAATTTGAAAACCATTTAGCAATTCTTTACTGAGATCGCAAGATGGATGCAGTGATTCATATATACTGCAAATATGTAATATGTTTTAATAATATTAATATGTAAGTATAATTGAATTATATATGAATTTATAATTACCTGACAAATGGTGCAACTTTTGGACAATTTAGAAGAACATATGTGTGTGCCACATGGTGATCTCTATTGTCAACCATATTTCCACACATTTTCAGCATGTCAGCCATGTTGTATAAAAATACATAACATTGCTTGAGAAGAATCATGTTTAACGACTTCTTCATTACGAGGAGCACTTACAAACGATAAGTTCACATGATCACTGAAATAATGAGAGAAAAAGAATGAAGCTTCTTCTTCATGATATGATATGCAAATCGAACCTTCAACTCGTGATTTTGGCCTAATTTTTTTCTTCAAATGATTCAAGTACCTATTACAAATTTATTTTAAATTTAGGCATATAAAACTGAATTTTAAATAACATAAACATTGCCGATATTCAATATTACCTCTCAAATGGATACATCCAACCATATTGAACATGGACTCTAAGAAGTGCTTCGGATGGACGATGAACAGGTAGATGCTCCATTACGTTAAAGAAACCTGACGGAAATATTTTTTCCAGCTTGTAGAGCATTATAGGAATTTCTACTTCAAGTCTACGTATATGATCGACTTTTAACATCGTCGAACAAAGTTTTTTATAAAACAAACTTAATTCTGTCATAACGCTCCATACTTTTATGGGAAGCAGCTCTTTGAGAATCAGGGTAATAGATATTCCATCATGATATGGAAATCGTGACTTTTCATCCCACTCAATTTATTGTTTTTAAAGTCAACACATCAATGAAGATTCGAAGAAATCCCATCATGACATCTTAGTGCTTCCACCCATTATAGCACGAGTTTTACTTGCTTACTGTCTAGCTCATAGCATGCTTTGGGTTATTTATTGTCATTGGGTTTCATATGAAGTTCGGGACGTTTACAAAAGTTTGCTATATCGAGTCTTGAATTCAAATCATCCTTTGTTTCCCCCTCTACATTCATAACTGTATTAAACACATTATTAAACATGTTTTTTTCCGTTGTGCATCACGTCAATATTATGTCGGAGCAGGAGATCTTTCCAGTAGGGTAACTCCTAAAATGTACTTTGTTTGCACCAATTATGAATGTCTGATTTACCTGGAATTTCAGTATGCACTCCAGTTTCATGTATCTTCGGATACTCCTTTACAATTTCATATATTTCTTCACTTGACCAAATCTTCGGTGGTTGCATACTCTCTTCTCTGTTAGCTATAAAGCTTTTTCTACCTCTTCTAAAAGGATGATTGAGATGGAGAAAACACCAATGACAATCAAACCAAGAAATTTTCTTTCCATACCGTAGCGAAAACGCCCGTGTTTCTTCCATGCAATAAGGACAAGCTAGACGACCAGCCGTACTCCAACCTAAAAGCATCCCGTATGTAGAAAAATCACTAATAGTCCACAATAAAGAAGCGAACATACGAAAATTCTTTTTTCTCGAAATGTCACACGTTTCAACTCTTTCATTCCATAGCGTTTTCAACTCTTCGATCAATGGTTGTAAATAAACATCGATTCCTTGTGTTGGATCATTAGGTCCAGGGACGACAGTAGTGAGAAACATATATGGAGTTTTCATACACATCCATGGAGGTAAATTATAAGGAGTTGCGATAATAGGCCATGATGAATATTTACTACCAAACTGAGAGAATGGTGCAAATCCATTCGTACAAAAACCGAGTCTAACATTACGGCTTTCGGTAGCAAATGCGGGATAAGTCCTATCGGAATGTTTCCATGCTTCTCCGTCAGATGGATGTATCAAAGTTCCTTCTTCCGGCGTTCTCACCCTAAGCCATCGCATATGGCACGCCGTAGCAGAAGATGCATATAACCTTTGATATCTGGGAGTGATGGGTAAACAATGCATCCTCTTGTATGGAACTTCTTTTTTTTCTTGGTTTGTATCTTTCTTCGTTACATATTCTGCATTTTCTAAGCTTAACGTCATCTTTCCAATACAACATGCAACCTTTTACGCATGTATCTATCTTTTGGTACGACAGATCGAAAGCGGACATAAGTTTTTTCATATATTGACTATCGCACTAAGATTATTGGGTGGCATGTGTTGTTTGTTGCTTGTACAACTGCTGTAAATCCGACTTCTGTAAAGTTGAATTTTGATTTCATAGTAATGTATTTGGCAGTTCCTAATAATTCGGTTCCACTTTTATAACCATCCTACAATGACCTTTTAGCAGAGTCAATAAAATCATACATTTTTTTAGCTCCCACATTCGGTTCTTCTTCGACATTTACATCTTCATCGTCACCTTGATCAAATATTGGAAACATTGATCGTGCTGCATCTTCCACCATATTTTCTATTGGATTCATCATAACATTATAACGCTACAGAATTAGGTGTGGGTGCAAGAAGTTCTCCATGATGATCCCACAAGTAATAATTCGGCACAAAACTATTTTTATACAAATGTACTTCAACTATATCTGCTTTCCAATGCTTCAAATGTTTGCACTTACTACACAGGCAACGAAGTTCTTCGTTATTACGATTATTAGATTTAGCGAATCTAATAAATTCGTGTACACCGTTATAGAAATGTTTCTTTATTGAACCTTTCATACCAGTTCTGACTTCATACATCTAACTACGGTCGAGAAAATAATCGAACATTTTTCATGATTTGAAAATATATGTTAGAAACACAATAAAGTTTATCATTCATTAATCCAAATAATGAATTCGATTTATTTTTTGCTTTTTGCTTTATTGTTTTAACTTTGAAGGTCGACCATCCTACTTCCCATTAAAAATAAAATAAAGCAATTACATTTCGTAAATCATATCATTTTAAATGGTTCATAAAATTTCGTCAGCACTTCCTCTTTGTTCCCTGTATCGTACATAAATACGTGTACACAGAGAACAAAACGGAAGTGCTATCGAAATTTTGTGAACCGTTTAAAATGATATGATTTACAAAATGTAATTATACTTTATTGTATTCGTAAATTATCCAATACAGGGACAAATCCAACAAATATTGTATCAGATGAATATAGATGTCCGTTGTGAAAAAACAAGCAGCTACATAACGATCATATACAACACTTGTCAGACGAGGCCGAAAATTCTCTAAGGGGTTTAAAAAATAAAACTTTTATAATTAACAATATTCATTCAAATATTTAAATATTTATAAACTAAACTTGAAATTTTACAACGTAATTTAACTTTCGTTTAACTATTTTAATTTTTAATTTGCCGACTATGTAAACTAAAATAAGTTTTTCACACATATAATTAGTAAAAATAGATTTTTTTATGCTAAATCAACTAACACCTTTTATCATCAACTAATGTATACTATTAATATCAACCCATACGCAATAATCAACAATTACAAATTGATAATCAACTCTTTTCCCTAATTTCCCTAATTTCAAGCCGACAATGTCAAAATTATATTTCCAAACCAATCTAAAACAGTAATATCATCGAATAATACCAACCAATCATCAATTTCTAATCTATCATTAACTAATTTCAAAATTTAGGGTTTAAATCATACCTCAAACAAACTGAAATCGGAAAGAAAGAAGATACCGGAGAGCGTTGGAGAGCGTCGGGGGCTAGATGGTGAGTGGAGACGGGGATGACGGCAGGCGGCTGCGGCGGGTGAAGGGTGGGAGGGTTTTGGAAGAGAAAATGGAGGGAGGAGAATGAGGAAAGTGTTCATGGGTTGATGTTTTGGTAATGCGATATTGCATCGGCTAGAATCGGCCGCGTTTTTTAGCCGATTCTAGCCGACGTAAGGCCTTGACACTACAGAGGCCGATTCTAGTAATGAAAGTAATCTCACTCATACTCCAAACTACCTCACGCATACTTCAATCAACCAAACTTCATTCCCTGTTAACAAATTGCCTGAACAACAGTCTTCATCTTCGAAGCACTTCAATCACCACCATCTCCTTCTTCAACTTTATACATCACCTGAACAGTGTTCCTCTGTAACAATCCATAATTTTGTGAATATTTTTAATTAAATTTTTGTTTGAAATTTTGATTTTTAAATCATTTAAAAGTGAATTTTTAGAATTTTTAAAATGTAAGTTTGGAATTTGTTTGTAATTTATTTTCCAAATGCAATAAATAAACGATTTTTGAAAATTTTATATTTTGGTCAAAATTTGAATTTTCGGTTTAAATTTTTTAAAAATTTGAATTTTTAAATTTTAATCTTTTTCTTTGAAGTAGAATATATTTATGATATCTTTTCTGCTTTTTGTTTCGTTAAATTCTGAGTTGTACTTTTTAAATTAGATAAATTACAGCATTTTACACGCAGTTATTTCCTGTATTTCAATTTCTATTTTTATATGCGCATTTCTATATTTTTCTTTTCTATGTTATTTTATTTTATTTTTATATTTTGTTTATCTAAACTTTATTTGTTGGATTTTACTTGTTTGTATATCTTTTCATAAAAGGCTTGGAAGAAATCAAAGAGACATGCGTTACATTTCTTTAATGTTTGCCTTTTTATTTACCTACCCACTTTATTACTTACCCTAGCCATTCACCGTTCATAGCCGTGAATTGCTCTTATTAATGACGTACAAACATCTCAAAATATCCGCTTTTCAATTGCATTTAATAATAATATATACATATATACATGTGTGTGCGTGTGTTTCTTTCTCTTTATTTCTTGCCTTTTATTTCCTAGCCATTTTGTTTTCCTATCATTTACTCCTATTTAGCCGTTCAAATCTTTTCTTGCCATCCACTCTACCTCATAATTCACGTACACATTTACTTCACATTTCATTTCTACAAAGAAACGTATGCAAATAAATGGGAAATTTAAGAGGCATACGTTTCATTGTTCAAACTCTTGCCTTTTTCATTTGCATGGCCTTTATTATTTTCTAGCCGTTTCCTCCCCATTCCTAGCCATGAATTACTCTACTCACAGCCTTGCATATCAAGTTGAAAATTCACGAAAATTTTTATTTCCCATCTCTCATTTTTTTATTTGTATTTAAAAATAAAATATATTATACAATTCTTCCTCCTTAACTTATGTCTCTCCGTTTCCCTAGTATTCATAACTCCTTAGCTATTTTTTTTCTTATATAGCCATGTATTTCCTTTTATCATTCATGTACAAAACTCCACAAATATATCTCATTTTATTCCATTTCTCATTTCAACTCTTGAAAGAAAGAATTTTTTTTATTAACATCAAGTATTTGTTGCCATTTTATTTTCCAAACCATTCAAAATCTTGCCTTTTATTGCATAGCCTCTTTATTACTTACCTTAGTCATTCATTCCTTTAATCTAGCCATGAATTTCTCTTGCCTATCACACATAAAAACTTTCCAAAACTTCTCATTATCATTTGCGTGAAAGAAAATTATATTCAAGCTCTAGACCCATGGCTTCTCTTCCTCTTCTTTCTTTTTCTCTTTTTGTTTCTTCTTTGTTCTTCATGCTTATGCTCAGCCTCTGGCCTCTAGCACACCTCTAACCATCATGACCAAGCAATATAAGATGATGGTTGAAACCATATGTGGTGTAACCAAGCCATTGATTGGTTAAGGCAAGTTATGTCACTTTGATTCATTTATTTTTCCATTGTTGTAACATCTATTGTTTTGGATCTGACTCTTCATCCACTCAAGTTCGCATTGTGCTTTGTCGTGCCTTTTCGTGCTTTGTGGAGTTTGGATTTTTATTCTGAATTTGTCAATTCTAGCTTTTAAAAGGTGAGTTTTTATCATCTAGGCATATGTACTTATATTTTTGTGAAAAAAATGACAAGTGAATCTGTAGACATTGATATATCATTCATATATGCCTGTGTTGCGATTACATGATGATAAATGCCGTTTATATATTTGTTACATCATTTGTTATGATATTATATGTATACTGTTATTTTATTTCTGTTAATCACCACTGCAAGTTCCCCATCACTATGGGTTGAAATGATACATACTCGAACGGACTTTAGAATAAGGAAAAATCATTATGGGTTGAAATGATAGGCTCGAGTGATTTTATTGTATTTATTTTACTTGGGATTGCGGGTTTGAAATGAAAGAACCCGGATTTTTCTTTTTTAATTTACGGATTGAAATGATTCATATCCGTATCACTTGACCTAGGTTGGAAAATATTATACAGACCCATGGTTATACTTTTAAATGATATTTTCCTAAAAATTTATTTAAGTATTTTAATTATTTTCTAAAAGTTATAATTTAAGTATTTTTAATATTTTCTAAAAGTTATTAAGTATGTTGGAATTATAAATATATGAAATTTTTAACTTAATTTGATTTAATGCTTTAAAGTGTAAATAAATATTGTTTTTCTATAAGTTAATTTTTTATATAAGTTAATTTGGTTTTAAATGGAATTTAAAGAGTCTTATTTATGATAAATAACTTAATAATTAAGTTCGATTTAATTTGGAATCATAAATCTAACCTAGTAATTTTAATAAAGGATATTTCCTGAAATGGACATATTTTGTATAATAAATAAATGTAGTTTTGAATAAATAAAATGAAATACATTTTTATGGGACTTTTTGTAATAAGTTTATTTAACTTGGAATCATAGTTGAATTGATGTGTAAATGAATAAATTTGTATAGAATTTGATTGTTATATTAACTATGATAAATATTCTTTTGTGAAATGTTATGTTTTGTAAGATAAATAGCTATGACTTTAAAATGGAAAAATGTAAGTTAAACATACATATGAGATGTAAGTTTAGTTTATATTTTAATTGATTAATATAATAAATGTTTGTATTGTAATAACAAAAACGAAAGAAATATGTAAAGTTTTAATTTATGAAAGAACGTGTACATTCCTAATTAATGAAAGAACATGTAAAGTTTTAATTTATGAAAGGAACGTGTAAAGTCCTAATTAATGAGAGAAAATGTCAAGTTTTTAATTAACGCAAGAAACATGTAAAGTTTTAATTAATGAGAGAACGTGTAAAGTTCTAATTAATGAAGAAACATGTAAGGTTTTAATTAATGAAAGAAACGTGTAAAGTTCTAATTAATGAAGAAACATGTAAGGTTTTAATTAATGAAAGAAACGTGTAAAGTTCTAATTAATGAAGAAATATGTAAGATTTTAATTAATGAAAGAAACATGTAAAGTTTTAATTAATGAAAGAAACATGTAAAGTTTTAATCAATGTAATATGATTAAATGATAAATGCTCTTTACTATAATAGAAATGTAAATTAAAACGTACATTTGATAATGTAAGTTTTAATTAGTGTAATATTGATTAAAATAATAAATTTTCTTTATTGTAATAAATCTAGGTTAAAACGTACATTTGACATGTAAGTTTTAATCAATGTAATGGTGTATTTTAAATTGATTAAAATGATAAATGTTACTTACTGAAATAATAAAATGTAAGTTGATGATGTACATTGGATATGCAAGTTCTAATTTATGTAAATGACATATTTTACATGATTAAAATAATTAAGTTTCTTTATTGTAATAATAATGTAAGTTAATAAGGTACTTTTAAGTTAACATAAGAGTTTCAGCTTTAAATTGGATATTACAGTAACAAAGTTTATTTAACTATAAGGCTATGATAAAATGACCATGTTAAAATTTGTAAGTATATAAAACTTTGATTATATAAAAGTGGAAAGTATTGCATTCCAAAAATGCTATGATTCCTTAAGGTAAAATTTCCAAAATGCTATGATAATTTAAAGGAATATTCAAGTTTAATAAATTGAAGGAAATATTCAATGATTTGGAAATTTGGGTTTTATTTAAATGATATATCATTGAATTATTTTTGAAATGGAAATGATACTATTGTTATATGGTTTTGAAATGAGTATGATATTTTGGTTTTGAAAGTATATACTAGTTTGAAAGAAATGATATATGATTTTGAAATGGATATGCTAGTTTGGTTTTGAAAGTATAAATGATTTTGAAATAAATATCCATGGGTTATAATAACGTTTGGTTGTTAAAGGGACTGGGATCGGAAGTTGTCATACTCTCTGCCAACTCCGAAAACCAGTTTAACAACCGTGTATGCGGTGGATATTCCAGAATGAAGTAGGATGGTGGGGACGTCCTTTGAGGTAAATACGTGGACCCGATTCCCGTAAGTTGGCATAAGGTGGCTAAAACAGGAGCGATTCTCTGGCCAATGAGGTCATTCCTCTGATCGGACACACTCCTTCGATATTATATTCGGACTTTGAGATTTATTTGGTGGCCACTTTTGACTTTTTTATTTTGGGGGTGTGGCTCAAGGTGGGCGGTAGTGGCTGCTACCAAGGTTTTAAATCTCGGATATCGGGCACATTTCGTCTCGGCGATTTTAGCGAGTCGGTATCGTATCGGGGGAGATCTCGGACGAGACAAGTGCATCTCGGACGCCAATATCGGATTTACATCTCGGACCTAAAGTTCATCTTGGGACCATATCGGAGTATAACACATCACATAATTTATAGCAAAAAATGCATGGTATCGGTTTATTTAACATTTACTGAATTACTGCAACTAATCGATTTAGAAGAGTAGTAGCTTTATTAACTTAATTGATTTGATAATGATTGAATAATATCTTTTTATTTGAACATAATAAAGAAATGAGATCTTTCGCTATGACTCATTAAGATAAAAAGTAAAGAATATGTTCAAGAAGTTGGTAAATTATAATTGAATTGAGTAGTTTCTTTTGAATCAATATGAAAATAAAAAATATTATGGAAAATAAGAAAAATGTATAATTTCGGGTGAGATCTCGGATTGAGATTTTGATTCATATATCGGATGAGATTTGAATATCTCGGACGAGATGAGTGTCGAGGGAGATATGGAGGAGATTTAATGTCTCGTCTCGTTTAAGTGTGAAAAGGAGATCTCGGAGGAGATCTCGGGCGATATATAGGAGATTTAAAACCATGGCTGCTACGCGTTACCACCAGCCCGTATAGCAATTGGTATATCTACCCTGGCATTGCCTAGTTGTGCCGTGTCACCTACCCTATCGCGCCTTGTACGAGTTTGGTTTTCTCCCGTAGCCCGTGTGGTATCCTCTGGTGACTTCCCGATCAGGAGGGACTATGATATTGGATGGACTACTGGGACTATTGCGTGTTAAGGGTTATATGGGTAACCCCTTAACGCTATTTAAAAGTAAGTTTATTTTACTATAGACACTATTATAATAACGAAATATTACTACATAGTAAATAGTTTAACGGGTCCTTAGAGGATAGGCGGTCTCAAGCATCCTTTAAGATATTACAGTTCACTTAAGTTGGTTTACATTGTATAAGTATGTATTTCCTGACTCGAGTGTTTTGTGTTTTGCTTTACGCTCGGTTCAGACTGAGTGATACAGCATTAGAGGCTCACCTTTGGAGCTGAAGCCTTGCTTGAAGATCCAGCCATCTATTTCAATTTCAGTATTCTGTTGATACCAATTATTCATTTGATTTCGGTGATGCATTCAGCTTGTGCTTGTTTATCATATTAAACTTCTGTTGTGTCTTGTATAACTCTAATGTATTTATATAGTAGCTTCATGAACTACTATCGTTTTGCTTCCGCTGCATTTGTTACTCTGTGTCTGTGATCTGTGATTTATTTATTTACTGTTTACGCTGTGTTTTGCCAAATTTATTTTACAATTCGGTATTTTGAGCAATTCAAGTCCGACATGTGTGGATGTGAATGGTTGAAAATATCGGGTCGTTACATCCTCCCTATTAGCATGACCTACCAACCACACTTCCATCCTCTTACAACAACACTTCATCAACAACACTGCACTGCCTCCAACTCCCGATTCTTGAACTTCATCAACTACTTTGACTGAACTTTGCAAACAGAAGCACCAACCAAATCCACCTACTCAAACTCGATTCCAAACATCACAAACTTACTTTAACTTCCACCTTTCACCTGAACCTCATCAACCATCACTACAAACTACTTTAATGCAAACTGCAACACAATCGAACTTCACCACCCACATCAACACAAACCCACGTCCACCTGCATCTACAATCTACAATAACATCATTTTGACCATACGTCACAAATCTACCGCAAAATCAACGACCAAACTCCTTCATTTAAATCAAACTCATACTTTGATATCTCTTCACCAAATCCAAACTAAAACTTCCTCATTGCTACCTAAACACATCCTCTTTCTAAAATTCCTCAACTTCCATCTCCTCCACCAAGCATAACCTTCTTCTGAACACCTGAACACCTTCTACTAGGCTGCCATTATCTTCGAGATTGTACCTGTGTGTGCGAACACGCATTTGAAAATGGTTTCTAATTTATTATCACTACACTTCAATGCTAAAATTTATCAACAAAGCATACAAGCAAAATTTTGTTATTATGCTTTCTTAGGCCACTTAACGATATCCTAATATAAAAAAGGTAACGAGATAACAAACATATATATATACACACACACAAAGCATCTTAACAAAACAGACAGATGAAGTTATACTTTTGAGGCTGCATTTCTTAAATTATCACAAAATCCTAAGCATCTTGTGCATGTCACATTCAAAATATATATGGCTATGCATTGATGTGATATATATATATTCTTTTAAAAAGAACTCAAATTAATGTGAAACCAATCACAAGCACAAGAAGATGACCCGTCAAAAGTTCAAAAGGATGAGCTGAATTTTTTCTTCCAACCATCATTTAGTTGGCCCACATTAATTCACGACACTATCCTTTCCTTAACCAATATATAATGATAACAACAACGGTAAAAGAACTTTATGAGGGGGCATATATTCTGGAGAAAGTCACTATTAATCTAATGTCTACATTGGCTGCTTTTAAGCATTAAATGTGGCATCATAGGAAATATGCACAAGGCTAAGTCAGTTAAACATAATTAAGCTATGCATATATAGTTAGAAACAAATAGATAGGAAACAATACCTGCAACAGATGGAAATATATCCTATAATAGATTTTTAGAAGATGAGAAACCATGTGATATTGGCCCAGGCTTCATTCCATCAAGTTCATAAAGCATCCCTAACATCATTCACATGTAACAAAGAAATATATCAAAAAGAAAAATAAAAATAGTAGAGAAGGAATCTACAGTTCAGAAAAATCTCACATACCATTAACATAAGGGAAGCAAATATAATGTTCTTCCACATTTTGGGGTTGCCTGATTGGCAAAA
Source organism: Allium cepa (assembly GCA_030765085.1). Lineage (NCBI taxonomy): Eukaryota > Viridiplantae > Streptophyta > Magnoliopsida > Asparagales > Amaryllidaceae > Allium > Allium cepa. Next base: position 75,375,349 of record CM060942.1, read on the forward strand.
AAAATTCCTTGTAAATACTTTAATGTATAGCTAAATTCATTATAACTCTCGGTAGCTGAAAACTTATGACTTAATTTGATAGATGTCCTACCTCTGTGTTGCTAGCAATTGCAGCCTGTGAATGTGTTGTTTCCATTTTTATGTTATTATTAAGGAATGTAGCATGGAAATAAAAGATTTCAAAAGATCATAGTTTATAATTTGTATTAAAAACAAACTATTGTAACAATTTTTTTTGAAAGAGATGTAATATTAACCGCAAAGGGATCCATCTAGTCTGTTAGACTAAAGAAATTACTTAAGCAAGACTCATCGACTGAAAGGAAGCAGAACCACATCATAAATGATGTATAGTTTGAATCAAGTTATTAGTACTCTGTGCGAACTTGTTAACACGAAAATTTCCATCAATTTAGATGCATTAGGAGTTCCAAAATACAGCTGAATAGTGTACATTGTGCAAATATGCATGTGCAACAAGATAAATTAAAGTTGTCATTGAAATAGAAATAAAATCAACTCACTGAGCTTGACTTCAAAAGTTTCATTTCCAATAGCATGGAGAAGAGCAATAGTTCCACACGCATTTCCCAAAGTTTTAGTTTGTTTCAAAAAATACACATCCTTGCAGTATCCCTATATAATAACATACGTTATAATAACATACATACTGCCACAATATGCACTCAACCATGCCATCTTTTTAAGTATACCACATTAATGTTTTTGGTGTTGTGCTAATGTTAATAGAAATAAACGCGCATTATTTTTTTAGGTTGCATTACTAATGCCGAAGTAGCATTATATTATTCCTCAGGGTGGAAGACATATAACAAAATGTGCAAGCTTACATCAATTTCATTTACTGGAATTAGTTTATAGTCTGAGCTTCCCTCCACTTCAGTCTAAGAAATTCCAAAGTCATAATCCATTCAATATTCAATTTCAACAAAGAGAGGATCTATTACTTTTGACAATGGACGTTAACCTTAATAAAAAAATCGAGTATGTTTGTTGGGAAAAAACAGAATTATTAAGCTTTAAGGTTGATGTTAAGAAGAAAGCTTAGTTTGCTATCAAATGGTAATTTTGATATTATAACTGTGACGCCCTACCTCTATACCCATGCTAGCCAAGGACACTACAGGATAATGCCGTCAACTAGCGCAGAGAATAAGGCTGTTGAGGAGCGACCATCCGTGTATTTGCTTTGTGCGAGTACCGATATGCGGGATAAAAATATAACTTGCATTTCAAGAGGGAATCCGACATACCGGTGCAAAGTCAAAGCTACTACACAGTGGCTATAATATCTTCGAAAACAAATATAGAAATATCATAACACAAATCAGTCACATATGTTCATATCACAAAGGCGGAAACAGATATGAATATTACACATGAAAGTGTATATCAGAGAGGTGGTCAAACAAGATCCACAATATCACAAAATAATAATTACAAGAGCTTCATAAAAGAATAAGTATACATCAATGAGTCTATATCTCAAATGTATACAACCAAAAACTACTAATCTAAGTAGTTACCCAAAAGTTAGAATAATAATAATCCCAGACGAGGAGTCGAGCAGAAGCACCGTAACATCTCGGTCTGACTCGAGTATTATTTAATAAGAAAATAATAAACGGACCAGTCTAACTACAAATATCAGATGAAATGATATAGAATAAGCGATATAACAAAATCGTATAATAACCAAAATGCCATACTATGATAAGTATGTAATTGAAAATCAACAAGAGGTTAATCAATATCACAAATCTTCTCAAAGATAAAAAAGATTGTCATACTCTTTATTTCATTTACCAAACCATAAATATTGACAATTATATCAATGCCAATCACAAAAGTTGAGGACACACAAACTCACCAATGCACAAATATTGATAGAACTTATCAATGAAACGGCAAAAATTGGTGAAACACAAATTCTAGAAATCATCAATGGAAATCCAAAAATCATAAAAAGGGGGAGGCCTATCACAAAACAGGAGCACAAAAACTCACCAACTGTAACAAACGGGATTTTCGTTCTCCGAAAAACCGACATCGACACTCACTTTATCGACTGCCGAGAAATCAAAGGCCGAAAACCGAGATGTTATGGGGTTTTAAAAAGATTTTAAGAAAAGAAAAGGTAGAAGAAGAAGGTAGATAGATAATGGAGAGAAAAGAAAATAGAAAAGAGGACAGAAAATTTTAAAATAGAAGAAAATAGAAGATAGGAAATTTTTAAAATAGAAGAAATAGAAAGAAAAAGAGAATAGAGGAAAAAGGAAACAACAGAACAACAACAGAATCTCACAATTCGCAGCGGAACAACATATAATAATGAATGAATAATCTTTAAATAAAGAACTATATCAGTTATTACATCACATTATATTTCATTACATCATATCATATCATCAGAGTGTACAACAACATACAACAATAAACAGTGCAGCGGAAAAGAAATACTATATAAATAATACGCCATGCCATCCAGCTTGCCTCCAGCAACTCCAGAATATCCAGAATATCCTGATAAACCTAACTCTTGACTGCCCGTGTGGAAATTG